>OY728137.1:1927188583-1931988583 GCA_963277665.1 Viscum album | reverse complement strand
ATTATTGAGAACTTATTATTGATTTCTCAACATGGGGGTTATGCAATCAGGGATGATGTATACATCTATATTGGGACTTAATTACTAATCCACTCTATTTTGGAACAAGGAAACATGCTTTTTTTAATAAGGATATATAATAATTCAGGCTGTTATAGTGACTTAAGAAAATACATGATGAAGGTATTCACATGTTATTATATGGAAAAAGAGATATTCATTATGTTTACCTCCCATATAAATTTTTGGACTGTGAGCTAGGACACAATTATTATGGATAATTATAATGGTTTTAAGGGATTATATTGATCACTTGTTATATTGTTTCAGGTTAAGTTATAATTTATTGGATACATTGACCAAAAAATGTCTATTTCAGTAACCATATAGAGGATTAAATAAATACTTGTAGACCTAATTAATTATCAAATGTGCTTCCGGTGTAAAAAAATAATTTTTGAAAATTAATATCCTAGAGTAAGGGATGATGTGAAAATATGTCAATGAATATCTAGACGATGAGATTATGATTATTATAGATATTTAGATTAAGTATGTTTTCTCATGTTTTTATCTGGATATTAAACTAATCCATCTTTTTCAAAAAAGGTATCTAATGAATTTTGATATCCTAATATATTATGTTTTGTTGAACCGATGATACTTAAATCATCATAGATTTATGGCTATGTGGGCTACAATTTTTTATTTATTTTTCACCTGTTTTTGATTGATGACCTCAATAAATCCATATAAATATTTAAAATTTCCACCAATTATGTGTCTCTAATTTCTACTAATGTTCTTTTTTTAGAAATCCTAGTTTGGTTGGGACTTCTAATTTCCCTTTCTATATTATTAGTAATAATTTTTTAAACCTAATTTTTGGTGTGGGTTTTTTTAAAGGTGTTATATATTTTCATCCATTTATTTTGAAGAAAAATTTCAAATTGTGAGGAAGAAATTTATTAAAGGAGGAGATAATGTAACACCCCTTGATTTTACAGTACACTATCTAATTAAAGTAATTTAATAGCTTATATTTCACACACCACCTATTTGTCTTTCTTTATATGTAAGATTGAGTTTCTGTGAAAAAACCCATTAGTGTTAAATTTACATAAATGATATATTTTTTTATCAAATAAATATTGTACTATTAATAGAAAATAATAAATTTTAATTGATATTTATAATTTTTTCACATAAATAAAACATATTTATCATTAAATGTTTATTTTTTGTTAAATTAGTTATATATTAAGAAAAACTATTTTCTTAAAAGAACAACTTTATATGTCCTTTTGGGAACAAAAATAAAATTAATAATTGAAAATACTAAAAAATTAATTTGGTAAAATAAATATCATTATTAAATTTGGAATATCAAAATTATCTGAGGGTTATTTTTTGGAATTTTTCTGAAATCATTAAATTTTTGATGAATAGTGAGAAATACATCATAGTACATAAAAAACCCAGTTTTTACTTTAAATTATTATTTTTAAGTAAAAATTATATTAAATAAAAAATAGATACATAATATTTATATTTGTTCAATATATGTCATTTGAGCTATTTTATAATAAGATTGGACATATGAAATTTTGTTGAACTTTTTAATGTATATTACCCACCTTCTATGCACATTTAAAAATTGGAATAAAACATAATTTTACCACTTATAAGAATTTATTTTCCAAAATATTATAGAAAAGGTTGTCATCAATAATTAATATTTGGGAAAATATGATGAAAATAATTTGTGGTAAATAGTAACATTTTAATTTTATTTACCACTGTAAAAATTATAGTCGAGTAATTAATAGAAAAATAATATTATAATTACCCCAAAACATGTCCTATTTCTATTAGATAATTTTTATTCTGCCAAACTACTCTTTGGGACAACAATAATATTATTTTACCAATTTTATTTATTTTAATACAATTATTATATTTTATGTAATGAGTCGAAAGTGTTAAATTCAAATATTAATAACAGAACCATTTTTAATATTTGGGTATATAGAAGATAAATTCGACTACAAATATTGATAATAATGATAAAAATATTTCACACATCATAGTATTTTATTTCTAATTTTTAGACAATTCAAAAATAAATTTATTTATGACACAATGATGATGTAGTAATTACCTTATTAATGAATGATTAATATTATTGATATTATAAATATTAAAATAAATGTAAATTTAAAATTTTTATGGCATAACAAAATTTTCAAGGAGAATATTACATATTATTATTTATTTATTCATTTTATTAAAAGTAATCAAGTTTTTATGTCTTCAAAAAAAAGTAAAACAAAATAGTGTCAAAAATTAACACAAATGTGTTTTTAAAAAAATACTATTTTATGAAATCATATAATATTTATAAAAAATGAAGAATATGCCAAATGACATATACAATTTAAATTATGTTATTAATGAACCACTTTTTGTTCCTTTTGAATTTTATAGTAATTATATTATCCATATAGTATAAAAATACAATAAGACACGGTAAAAGTAAAACTATTTAATTATGGGTTAAATTTAGAAGATATGGTCAATATGGTGCTGTAAACATTTATAAAACCTATTGAATGAGAGTATTTATACCCATAACCACCTTATAATCCTAATATATCAATTTTTAGCTACATGAAACCAAAAATTATTTTATAATAAATTAATATTTCTTTCTTTTCCTAAATGCCCCTCAGCTATCTAAAAAGGGTACTTATTATTCTCTTAATTTCACCCTTCCAAATCCATTTTTCTCAGAAAAACCCTACTCAAATATCCACAAATTAACCTCAATTAATCATATAGTTCTTAATTTGATTATAAATCCAACGTAAATATCCATTGTGTCCAAATTGAATGGAACCATCTGAAGAATAGGTAATTATTTCATCTCCTCTTTCAAAGTTATTTTCTTCTTACGCTTACACATTAATTATTGTTTCTATAATAAAATAAATACTCAAGTACCTTTTACATTCACAAATGTTCTTATAAATATGGTACAACCACATTCATTATTCTATCCATCTTTTGAATGACAATGTCATCATGCATGCGTACGTACAACTTATAATCTCCACGTTGTGGTGTAGTTTGTTATTCAACACTACATTATTTTATTTTTTGTAAAAAAGAGTATAATTAATTTCAATAATGAATATATAATGGTAATAATACTTTATATATAATATTAATTCCAATTAAATATTGTTTCGCTATCAATAAAATGATATTTCCGCTCGTGCGTACGTACAAAATACCTTCTCCACAAAGTAATGAGATCATTTTTAACAATCACCATTCACGAATATATATATATATATATATATATATATATATATATTTGTTAAGTATGAGATATATTGAAGAATATATTAACTCTAATAATATTTATTTAAGTAGGTAAATATACGTCGTTGACATATATCCATACTATACGATATGAAAACGAAAACAACGTTCACATGTACGTAAGGACTATCGTCTCCAAGAATAGTGTTTCCATGTCTCAAATCAATATATTAAAAATATTTTTATACATAATATATATGATATATAAATCATGTTTTTTATTCTAGAAATATGTAAATCATGATATAAATGATACGATCAAGAATAATAAGTTAAAACACGTACGATAAAGATAGCGATTAGTACCTGAACTGTTACCTTAAAATAGAAATTATTATTAAATTGGTAGCATGTATTCATAAATTAAAAATATATGATATCATAAATATTAATATTGTTATATTATAATTTAATAAAATACTATGGTCAATATACAAGAGGTTAAAAGTACCGTCGACTAAAAGAATGTATCAGGTAAGGGATAATTCATCAATCCCATTGTTATCCAAGATTGTTTATGTGTAAGTATTTATTGGGACATATTTATCAAATATGTCCTTGTTTCATAGTTTTTTTCTCAAAAGGAATCATTTTATATTTTGTGGAATGGTATCATTAACTGTAAAATCAATTTATATGTTTTAAATATTTATTTTTTTATAAAAATATTTAACCAATGCCGATATTTTCAAAATGATTTTAAGGATTTATATACGTGGACATGATTTTTTTAAAATGATAATTGTTTTAAAATGTATCAATGTTTATGGAAAAATTTGATTCAAAAATCAAATTTTAATGATATCCTTTATAAATTGTGTTAATTTTAAATTATTTCATAAAAAGGTATATTTCTCTCAATGTGTTTTACAGGTCATTTTCAATTATGTCAACATATTTTACTGGATATTATATTTGATTATGGTTGATTTTTTATAATAAAATCTACCTTGTTGTATTGAGTGAGTTATGATATGTTTGAATGTGGATATAATATATTTATACCATTCATGGTTTATGGTTAATGTATTTACATTTTGTATGCTAGTTTTAATACAATTATTCATGTTATGTTTCATCATTTCCATATAAGGAATTAATTATACTTATTATGTAACATCCCATGTAAATAAAGAATAAATCATTTTCATATATATTAATATTTACGAATTAAATATTAATTTTACTTTAAAGGGGTTTCTATGTTCGATAGCGTACCTGATACGCAACAAAGAGTTTCTTTGAAATCTAACGTTGCACACTAGTAATAAAATAATATTATTTTACATGGTATTTAACATGTAGCTATTGCATTGGCTGGAATGAATAAATATAACTAAAATATGATTATATATGTTTGTTAAATGTTTTTACATTTATCCAATAAAGGATAAAGGCTTAAAATACGAAATGAATTCAATTTTAGGCATAGATACTCTAATATTCACTAAAAGGTCGAACTATCGCCATTTGATGGGGAACCCTATTTAAATATAGTTTTGGTCACTCTTATACATTATATTGGACCAAATAAAATTCTAATTTATAATCATGACATCAAAATTTACTTTGTGTAAATTTTTGGTATTTTTCCGATAAAGTTCATTTTTAATGAATAGTGAAAAATGTTGTATTTTAATTCAAAACCTCTTTTTGATCTAATTTATTTATATGATTAGATTATCTTTTGAATTGGTTTTAAAATGAAATTAAAATATATTTTTACCATTTAATCCAATAGGGGTCATTGGAATTAAATTCACTTGGAAATTGGACTAAAACTAGTGTCAATCTTTTGATATATATTATTTCATAAAAACACGCTATTTGTTCTGACAGCGGGAATTAATTATTAAATTAATTAATGTAACTTATATGATTATAATTTTTTAAAATATACATCATTTTTGAATTTGGAATATCAAATATTTCTTAGGGTGATGTTTTGGTATTTTTCTGAAAAACTTCAATTTTTAATGAATAGTGAAACCACTAAGTGGTACTTAAAAAACTGATTTTTCGTTTAAATGAAGTTTCACCACCTCTGTGTTTTGAATTTAAAAATTCCAACATACATGGTTGTCATTAAGAAGTAAAATTTGGTTCAATTGGATTAAAATAATTTTTGTTTGAATAGTAACTTTTATGTTTTTAATCGTGATTAGATGTAATTAGTGTAATTTAAGGTAAAAATAATGTTTTAATAATATGAACTGACCTTGAAACATGTCCTAACTTTATTGGATGTTTCATTTCAGACCAAGGCAATCCATGGGTCAAATTTTTGACCCCATGGATCCACATTGGTAGGAAAATGACATTTATAACTTTTTATTTAATGGTAAAATGAAAATGTCACAAACATGTGTTGTTTTACTAAAAAACTTTTTTCATGGGGTTATACAAGTCATATTTTTTACTATAAATGCTAATTAGAAATCTAAAAATACTTCCTACATCATGATATTTTTATTTATAGTTTTTAGAAATTATATAAATTAAATTATTTATGACACCATGATGATGCAACAATTACCTCATTATTTAACGCTTTAAATAAAATGAAAAGATAATGTAAACTCTAAGACTTGAACTTGTCAAAAACCTACTGGATGGGTGGATTCAGATTTTTTATCACCTTATCCTCTAAATATATAATTTTAGGACCTTTAAAATCTGAAAAGCATTTTATAATAAAGTAACCTTTTATATCTTTCCAAGAGTGACCCTCCTCTCCTCTTATAAAAGGCCCCCACCTCTACCACCTTACCCACACCTCTCAAGCCTTTGGATCGGCCAAACCCTTCCCATATTGTCTCTCCACATCCCTCTATTACTCCTAGAAGCATCACTTTGGGCCGAATTCTTTCCACGAAAGCCTTTGAGCTCAAATAAACTAGAGTTACCCGATTTAAAGGTAGTGTCTTCTCTTGTGTTCTTATGTTTTATTTTTCTTCTCCAACCCCGTAAACTCTTTCTATTACTTTATTTTGTAAAAAAACCAGTATCTTAAATATAATAGTATGTTTCTATGTGATGTATTCAAGATACACTTACACACACCTTCATCTAATGGTTAAAGAACATAATGTTTCTCTGGATGGCGAATTTCTGCTTCACGAAACGATGATTGTTCAATATTATTTTAACACCTTTCTTGGTGGCCATTAAGACGTCACTATATTTATATGTGATATATTTTACGATTATGTTTTCCTTATACTTCTGTATTTTTCATTTGTGGCATACCATTACGGTTTTCATTGTGGGTAAACACGATAATTTCATTTTAGGAAGTGCGGACTACCGCCCCTCAAAGTGATTTGATTCATTAATGCCATATGTGGGATGTATAAAGGATGGAGTTTATTTTATTATATATAATGTTATACTAGAATTATAATATACCCTTATATCATTATGATTTCACTCCATTAAATACGAAATAGAAATGAAATTATCGCTCATGCGTATGCACGACTTACCGTCTCTGTGAACGGTGCATTTCATTTCTTACCTCTAAATGTTATGTACTATTATAAATACATGTATATGCTGGATATATATGAAATATATGATATCCAAATCATGAATATCATTTGGGATATAATTAACCTTTGACCACATAAACAACATGTAATTGTAAGAAGTCCATTTTTGACTTAAGTACCAAATATCGACAAAACGAACATTATTAAATTAAATGATTAAATAACATTTATAACATGGAAATATGTTATATAAAAGGAATAATAAACTTGAAAATTGTTCTTAAACTTGTAGAAATTAACTTTTGTTTATTATTCATGATATTAAAGAGAAATCAAGTCACGTCGGACACGAGGTAAGGGACATCTTCTCAATCTCCTTTCATTGAGGCATATTTTGTTTTCTACACAACATTATTTTATACGGTGTATAAACCCCTTTGAATTTTATGTTTATTCAAAAGAAATAATTTTATACGACGCATTTACTAAATGAAAAAAGGGAATGTTTCTGTTGTTGTACGTATGCGGCGACAACAACTTCTCCACCGTCGTGACCATTATTTGAGTTACAGCTTCCTCTACAAGCCAAAACAGTTTTTAAATGAAAAATAAATACCATGTTTTACTTTTCTTTTATTTTGGTACTGAAAATGGTTTTCATAATTTTTTTATATCAATATGTTGTATTGATATCTTGTGATTGAAAAGTGGAAATGTTATGTTTCCTTTATGCAAGTTTTATGTGATACGATTATGTTATGGTTCTTGGGCATTGTTATGAAGATGGGTGGTTCCGTGAAAGACTAAGGGTGTGTGAGCCTGATATAGCTCTCCAATACATTGGGTAATGTAAAGGAGTTAAACTTTAAGGTTTCTCAGAAGATATTTTGGGAATACAATGTGATGGGTATTCCAAACATAACCATGAGGGTTACTCCCTAGGTAAGAATGTTATGAATGCCTCAAGTTACCTTTATGTCTTATGATTTCTATGATTTATTCATGATTTGATGAGGTATGTGATCATGTTTTATGAGTAAAGTATGATTCCATGCATGGACTAATGTTTTCATTTCGTACCTTTATATCCCTTACCGAGATTTTTATGCTCATCCTATGTTTTTGAAATGTTTTTCACAGGTCAAGGGAATGGTACATGATGTGATGATAGTGTCAAGAACGTGTGAAGAAAGAATCCATGTTTTATTTTAAATTTGATTCCGTTGATGGAAAAAATGACTACTACATTTTATGTAACCACATTGTTTAAATGTGTAATGTAATGCATGTTTTATGATCAAATTCTCTAAAACTCTAATCCTGAAAAGGTCCTCAACGTGTATTCTTGAAGTAACTCAAGATCAAGTAATGTTTAAGGCTGGGGCCTTATAGTCGGTATCATAGGTCGGTTTAGATAACTTTAGGAGTTATAATTCTATTAAATGATTATCAAAAAAAATTTATTTATGGTCAAATTTGAATGACATGGCATTTTAATATTACCATGTTTCTTCATCTAAGACATGTTTGTTCAGAATGGTTTTCCACAGAGGAAATAGGGAAGCACTGCTAGGAAGTCATACTAAAGGAAATGACCTTCTGAATCAGCATCCTGAGATGGTTGGAATTGGAACTGAATAGTTTGTTGCGGCAATGGAGTAGTTGACTCAAGCGATAAATGTGGGTGGTATCCATGCACGAGATCAGCCAGATCAACTAGAGAGGAACATGTTAGTGGTGGAAAATTTCATGAGCCGATATCCCCAATCATTCAGGGGACCATCTGACCCTGTGATAGTTGAAGGGTGGATTAAAGAACTGGAGAAGATTTTTGATGTCATGGGGTGTTCAAAAATTCAAAAGGTTAGTCTTGCTATTTACCATTTAGAGGGTGAAGAAGATCAGTGGTCGTCGATGGTTAAAAATACCAGGGACACTGATGATATTGATGCTCTCGATTGAGATGAATTCAAAGGTATGTTTCTTGAGAAGTATTTTCTTAAGGCTGTTTGACTTAGGATAGAAAAACTATTCTTGGAATTTAGGCAAGAGGAAGACTCAGTGGCTGCCTATGAATAAAGGTTCAGTCGATTGGAAAGGTAGGCTCCAAATTTTATCCAAGACCTTGATAGTAAAATCAATCGTTTTTAGTCAGGATTAAAGAGAAAATATCGAAGGTATTTATCTTATCACGAGTTCAAGAGTTATGAAAATCTTTTTCGATGTGATGAGAAGGTGGAAATGGAGTTTGCGGATGATCAAGTGTTCTATAACAACTAGCAGAAGAAGAGACTGAGGTGGCAGAAGAATGGAACGAATTCTTAAAAAAGGTCTGACGGTAAGAAAACTGTGTTTCCAGTTTGTGATAAATGTGGTAAAAGGCATGCTGGGGAATTTCTTCTGAATTCTGGAAAGTTCTACCAATGCGGTAAGATGGGACATAAGGCTTGTGATTGCACTGAAAAAGATCAGGTTGATGGTAATACCAAATTCGATTTACAGTTAGTGAAATGTTTTAAGTGCAATGAGATGGGTCACTATGCAAATGAGTGTCCGACAAAGAGCTCGAGTGATGGAAAGTAGTTATGCTACAAGAGGAAAGGGGTGGTAAAATCCTTTGCAACTACTTCTGTAGATGTCGGGCCATCAAATGAATTTGTATCACGTACTTTGTTTTTTTTCAGATTATGCCAGGGTGTTGTTTGATTCGGGGTCTACACATTCTTTCATCTCTGAAAACTTTTCTAGTAAAATGGGAATACCATCTCAAGAAATGACTCCTAAACATGTGGTAAAAACTCCTTGGGGAAATATTGAGGAAAAAATAATTTATAAGAATCTTCCTATCCTTATCCGTGGAAAGAAACTACT
This sequence comes from Viscum album, assembly GCA_963277665.1. Taxonomy (NCBI): domain Eukaryota; kingdom Viridiplantae; phylum Streptophyta; class Magnoliopsida; order Santalales; family Viscaceae; genus Viscum; species Viscum album. Next base: position 1,931,978,834 of record OY728137.1, on the reverse strand, counting down.
TGAAAACCTTATTGTTTTACCTCTAGTAGAGTTTGATGTTATCCTGGGTATGGATTGGCTCTCTATTTACCATGCTAAGAATGACTGTAGAGCTAAAGAAGTTTCTTTTCAGAAAGGCTTTCCGTTTGTGTAGAAGAATGAACCTTTAATGTTGATACCATATCAAGAGACCGAGAAACTTGTAAAAGATGGAAATGAATGTTACCTTGCACATATCGCTGTAAACAAGGGAACTATTCATATTAATGATGTGCTAGTGGTAAATGAGTATCCTGATGTTTTTCTTGATGAGTTGCCTGGAATAAAACCAGATCGGGAAGTTGAATTTACTGTTGACTTAGTTGCTGATCCTAAGACCATTTTAAAACCCCCTTATCGAATGGCTCAAACTGAACTTTTAGAGTTGAAGGAGAAATTGCAAGATTTATTAGAGAAAGGTTTCATTCGACCTAGCACATCACCATGGGGTGCTCCTGTCTTATTTTTTAAAAAGAAATATGGTTCTATGAGACTTTTCGTTGATTATAGAGCCCTGAATAATATCACTGTTAAGAACAAGTATCATTTTCCTCATATCGATGATTTGTTTGATCAGCTCCGGGGAGCTCAGTTTTTTTAAAATATTGACCTGAGATCGGGGTACCCTCAGTTGAAGGTAAAGGAAGTAGATATCTTGAAGACCGCGTTTCGAACAAGATATGTCCATTATTAATTTTTAGTAATGCCTTTTGGGCTAACCAATTCACCTGCTGTATTCATAGACCTTATGAATAGAATTTTCCATGAGTTCATGGATAAGTTTTTGGTTGTTTTCATTGATGACATTTTGGTGTTTTCTAAAAGTAAAGAGGAGCATGAAAGACATTTAAGGCTTATTTTTCAAACCTTAAAAGAAATGAAATTGTATGGGAAATTCAGAAATTGTGAGTTTTGGTTGCAACAAATTTCATTCCTTGGTCACATTGTTTCTAAAGATGGGATAACTGTTGATCCTGCAAAAACAAAGGTTGTTGAAGAATGTCCAAGACCCACAAATGTAACTGAGATTCGTAGATTCCTTGGTTTGGAAGGATATTACCGAATGTTTGTTATAAATATTTCATAGTTATCTAGTCCAATGACTACACTAACTCGGATGGGTGTTATGTTTATCTGGACAAAAGAATGTGATGATTTTTTTCAGGAACTGAAAAGAAGATTGGTGAATGCTCCAGTTTGGGCACTACCTTCTAGGAATGGTGAGTTTGTTATCTATAGTGATTATTCATTGAAAGGAAATGGTTTCATGCTAATGTAGAATGATCAGGTAATTGCTTATGCTTCATGACAGTTGAAAACTCATGAGGTAAATTACTCTACACATGATTTCGAATTAGCTGCTGTTGTTTTCGCTTTAAAAATTTCGAGGCATCATTTGTATGGAGTAAAGTGTGAAATATATACCGATCACAAAAGTTTAAAGTGTATATTCACTCACAAGGAATTGAACATGAGATAGAGGAGATGGCCATAATTAATCAAGGATTATGAATTTACAATTCATTACCATTCGGGAAAAGAAAATAATGCGGTTGATGCTTTGAGTCGAAAAAGTAATGCTTCATTAACAATGTTGCATTTGGAAGGTGAACATTTGGTTAAGGATTTAATGAAAATTGGAGTATATGTTGTTGGTGCAGGAAGTTATTTTTTTTTGTTTCAATTATCAGTGAGATCATCTCTATCAGACAGAATTAAGCAAGCATAGAAGCAAGACAATGAGTTGCATAAAAAGGTAGAGCTGGTTCAGAAGGGTACGCTGTCTGAATTCAACATTTATAATGATTTTGTTTTGAGAGTTGGGAAGATATTTTGTTAGATTTTTGATTCACAGTTGAAGAGAGAGTTGTTATGTGAAGCTCATAGTTCCCCGTTTTCAGTTCATCCAGGCAGTACTATGATGTACAGAGATCTTCAGGAGTATTACTGGTGGGATGGAATGAAAAGGGATATTGTTGATTTTACTGTGAAGTGTTTGACTTGTCAACAGGTAAAAGCAGAGCAGTAGTTACCGAAAGGGATGCTTTAGCCTTTACCAGTACTAGAGTTGAAATGGGAGATTATATCCATGGACTTCATTTTGGGATTGGAGAAGACACATCGAGGTAATAATGAAATCTGGATTATTGTAGATCGCTTGACTAAATCTTTTCATTTTCTTGATATACGAGATACTTTTTCCCCAGATCAACTTTCCCGTTTGTATCTTAAAGAGATAGTCAGGTTACAAGGTGTTCCTCTCTCCATTGTATCTGATCGTGATCCCATGTTTACTTCGAACTTTTGGAAAGGCCTTCAGAAGTTGTTGGGTACTGAATTAAATTTTCGTACAGCTTTTCATCCTCAATCATATGGGCAGTCAGAAAGAATGATTCAGACTTTGGAACATATGCTACGTGCTTGTTAGATAGATTATCAGGGATGTTGGGACCAACATCTTTTTTGGGTTGAGTTTTCTTATAATAACAGTTTTCATTCCAGTATACAGATGGTACATTTGAGGCACTATATGGTAAACGATGTCGAACTCTAGCTTTTTGGGATGATATGGGTGGAAGAAAGCTGATGGGACCAGAATTGGTAGAAGAGATTTCAGAAAAAGTTCAGTTGACTCAGAAACACATGAGAACATCACAGAGCATGCAGAATAGTTATGCGGATAACCGGAGGAAGGATCTATCTTTCAAGGTAGGTGATCATGTTTTTCTTAATGTTTTACCATGGAAAAGTGTGATGCGATTCGGTAAGAAAGGAAAGTTGAGTCCAAGGTTCATTGGATCATATAAAATTCTAGAGAAATTTGGATCAGTTTCTTACTGGGTGGCTTTAACTCCGAGTTTATCTCAGGTACACAATGTTTTTCATGTTTCGATGTTGAGAAATTATATGCCAGATCCATCTCCTATTTTGAGCCTAGAGGTAGTTCAGTTGGAAGAGAATCTCTCTTATGAAGAACAACCAGTCCAGATTCTAGACCCAAGAGATCATGTGTTTCGAAATAAGGTAATTCATCGGGTAAAGGTTTTGTGAAAAAACCATATGGTTGAGGAGGCAACGTGGGAATCTGAAAATGCTATGAGGGATAAATACCCCCACTTATTTTGATAAGTGAATAAAATTGCTAGGACACAATTCAAAAAAGGGGGGAAGGATGTAACTTCCCAAGTAAATAATGAATAAAACATTTTCATATTTATTAATATTTACGAGTTAAATATTAATTATACTTTAAATGGGTTGCTATGTTCGATAGCGTACTCGATACACAAAAAAGAGTTTCTTTGAAATCTTACGTTGCACACTAGTAATAAAAAAATATTATTTTAAATGGTAGTTAACACGTAGCCATTTTATTGGCAGGAATGAATAGAAATAACTAGAATATGATTATATTTGTTTGTTAAATGATTTTACATTTATCCAGTAAAGGATAAAGGCTTAAAATACTAAAAGAATTCCATTTTAGTCATATATACTCTAATATTCACTAAAATGTAGAACTATCACCTTTTAATGGAAAACCCTCATTAAATATAGTTTTGGTCACTCTTATACAATCTATTGGACCAAATAAAATTATTATTTAGAATCAGGACATCAAAATTTACTTTGTGTAAATTTTTGATATTTTTTTCGATAAAGTTCATTTTTTAATGAATAATGAAAAATGTTGTATTTTAATTCAAAACCTCTTTTTAATCTAATTTATTTATATGAATAGATTATCTTTTGAATTGGTTTTAAAGTTAAATTATAATATATTTTTACCTTTTAATCCAATATTGGTCATTTGAATTAATTTCACTTTGAAAGTGGACTTAAGCTAGTGTCAATCTTTTTATATATATTATTTCATAAAAACACGATATTTGTTCTGACATGGGGAATTAATTACTAAATTAATTAATACAACCTATATGATTTGAATTTTGTAAAATAGACATCATTTTTGAATTCGGAATATCAAATATATCTTAGGGTGAAGTTTTGGTATTTTTCTGAAAAACTTCAATTTTTAATGAATAGTGAAACCACTAAGTGGTACTTAAAAAACTGATTTTTCATTTATATGAAATTTTACCACCTCTATGTTTTGAATTAAAAATATTAGACATACAAGGTTGTCATTAAAAATTAAAATGTTGTTCAATGGGATTAAAATAATTTTTTATGAATAGTGAATTTTATGTTTTTAATCGCGATTAGAGGTAATTAGTGTAATTTAAGGTAAAAAAATGATTTAATAATATGAAATAACCTTGAAACATGTCCTACCTTTATTTTATGTGTCATGGACAACCCATAAAATCCATGGGTCAACTTGGGGACCCCATAGAGCCACTTTGGTACAAAAATGACAATAATAACTTTTTATTTAATGTTAAAATGAAAATATCACAAACATGTGTTTTTTTACTAAAACTATTTTTAAATGTAGTTATACAAGTCATTTTTTTACTATAAATATTCATTAGAAATATAAATATATTTAATACATAATGATATTTTTTTTATAATTTTTAGACATCAAATAAATTAAATTATTTATGACACCATGATGATGCAGCGATTACCTCATTATTTAACGATTTAAATAAAATGAAAAAATAATGTACAATATAAGACCTAAACTTGTAAAAAACCTATTGTATGGGTGTATTTAGAACTATTATCACCTTATCCTTGAAATATATAATTTTGGGACCTTTAAAATCCGAAAAGCATTTTATAATAAAGTAACCTTTTATAACTTTTCAAGAGTGCCCCTGCGCTCCTCTTATAAAATGCCCCCACCTCTACCAACTTACCCACAACTATCAAGCCTTTGGATCGTCCAAAACCTGCACATTTTGCCTCTACACATCCCTATCTCACTCATAGAAGCCTCACATTGGGCAGAAGTCATTCTAAGGAAGCCTTTGAGATCAAATCGAAAAGAGTTACCCGATTTAAAGGTAGTGTCTTCTCTTGAGTTCTTATGTTTTATTTTGCTTCTCCAACCCCCTAAAATCATTTAATTACTTTATTTTGTAACAAAAACAATCTCATAAATATACTAGGATATTGTTATGTAAAGGATTCGATCTAGACTTACACACACCTCCCTCTAATGGTAAAGGAACATAACGTTTCTGTGGATGGCGAATTTCTACCTCACGAAACGATGATTGTTTAATATTATTTTAACACCTTTCAAGGTGGCCATTAAGATGTCACTCTATTTATATATGATATATATTATGTTTATTGTTTCTTTATTCTTCTGTATTTTTCATTTGTGGAATACCATTATGGTTTCCATTGTGGGTAAACACAATAATTTTATTTTAGGACGTACGGACTACCGCCCCCTCAAAGGGATTTGATACGTTAATACCATATGTGGGATGTATAAAAGATGGAGTTAATGTTATTATATATGATGTTATAATGGAATTATAATATACCCTTATATCATTATTATTTCCCTCCATTAAATAAAATATAGAAATGAAAGTAGCGCTCATGCGTACGTACGACTTACCGTCTCCATAAACAGTGCATTTCATTTCTTACCTTTAAATGTTATGTTCTATTATAAATACATGTATATGATGGATATATATGAAATATATGATATAAAAATCATGAATATCATTCTGTATATAATGAACCTTTGATCACATAAACAACATGTAATTGTAAGAAGTCCATTTTTGACATAAGTACTAAATATCGACAAAACGAAATTTATTACATTAAATGATTAAATAACGTTTATAACATGGAAATAAGTTATATAAAAGGAATGATAAACATTAAAAATGTTCTTAAGCTAGTAGAAAATAACATTAGTTTATTATTCATGAGATTAAAGAGAAATCGAGTCACGCCGGACATGAGGTAAGGGACATCATCTCAATCTTCTTTCATTAAGGCATATTTTTTTTATGCACAACTTTCTTTTATATGGTGTATAAACCCCTTTGACTTTTACATTTATTCAAAAGTAATCTTTTTATATGAAGCTTTTACTAAACGATGAAAGGGAATGTGTTTTTTGTCGTACGTATGCGGCAACAACAACTTCTCCGCCGCCATGACCATTATTTGAGTTTCGGCTTCCTCTTCCAGCCATAAATTTTTTTGAATGAAAAATAAATACCATGTTTTAATTTTATATTATTTTGGTATTGAAAATGGTTTTCATAATGTTTTATTATCAAAGTTTTGTACTGATAACTTGTGATTGAAAAGTGTAAATTTTATGTTTCATTTATGCATGTTTGATGTGATACGATTATGTTATGGTTCTTGGGCATTGTTATGAAGACGGGTGGTTCAGTGATAAACTAAGGGCAGGTGAGACTGATATAGCTCTCCAATGAATTGGGTAACCTGAAGGAGTTAAACATTAAGGTTTCTACGAAGAGATTTAGGGAATATACTGTGATGGGTATTCCAAACGTAACCTTGAGGGTTACTCCCTACATAATAATGTTATGAATTCCTCAAGTTACCTTTATGTATTATGATTTCTAGGATTTATTCATGATTTTATGTGTTATGTGATTATGTTAAATGAGTAATTTATGATTCCATGCATGAACTAATGTTTTCATTTCGTACTCTTATATCCCTTACTGAGCTTTGTATGCTCATCCCAAGTTTTTGAAATGTTTTTCACAAGTCAATGGAATGGTACATGATGTGATGATAGTGTCAAGGAAGTGTCAAGAAAGAATCCATGTTTTATTTTAAATATGATTCCGTTTCTAGAAAAAATGAGTACTAACTTTTATGTAACCACTTTGTTTAAATGTGGAATGCAATGCATGTTTTATGATCCAATTCTCTAAAACTCTAAACCTGAAATGATCCTCAACGTGTATTCTTGAAGTAACTCAAGATTAAGTAATGTTTAAGGCTGGGGCCTTATATATTATGTGATGGGCGGTGCCCTCAATATCCCCTAGATGTATCGGTAGATCTAATGAGACAAACTAGTGTCTTGGAACCTATCTTTAAAATAATTTCTTTTAATAGTCATTGCACAAGGCCTTTATTTATTAGTTATTAATCTTAGAAGTATACATTCCCTTATTCTAAAATTATTTATTACATGTGATTACTCGACTTGTATAATATCCATGTGCATGATTCGGTAGTAATTTCTGACTTATTTTTACCATATTATACTCAGGTTTTATATTTAAGTAGGCAAATGTTTTTACTATACATCATTCTTTTAATGTTTAAAGCTAAGCATCTTAGCTCAACCCTTTTTATGATTTATTTTCCCAGGATTCCGAGATGTGAAATATGATTGATATACAGGGTTATTAAAGGGGAATAATGGATCATTCAAAGGATTATTTATACTGTTTTTATATTATAAAGATTTATGTAACGTTCAAGTATGTAATCTATTTTCCAAGACAGAAGATCTAATAAGTTTTTTGGGACATTATTCCTTATAATCATGATAATGTATTAAAATAATTCACCAGCTCATGTCCTCTGGGTTTATGGTGATACTCCATATTTAAGACATAAAATTTCATTTCAGGACCTAATATCTTTAGAGTAAATGATATTGTTTGGCTGAGATAGTTGGGTAGACATGGAATCCATAACTCACATGTAAGTATACTGATTATATAGAAATAGTATCGTATATTATTCAAAGAATTATGTTATATAACACATATTTATGTCATCATTTTTCCATATTAGGAATTGTGTCAGTAGTTGTTAACCCAAAATCTATCATGATGGTGCCTTTGGGGTGACTGTGATTATTGACAAGGATTGAGGTATTTGGGAAAGGATGGTTTTAAAATAAGGAATTAAGAGCTAGAGAGGAACTCATATTCTACTTTTGAACTCATGATGAATCACAATAATCATTAGAAGACAACAACATTAGAAATTGTGAGATTTCATATGTTTGAATTTGAGTCTAAGGAGAGGCTGGAGTACTGAACTGATTGTGAAATGTGATAACACAATACACTCATAGTCTTCTTTGGGATTCACGATTGGTCCTGAAACACAATAGAAGACAATAAAATTGTAAAATGCATGATTACGCATGGTTGAATATCGAGTCTCATGGTGAGATCATTCACAACACACATGATTTCCTTTAGATCCCATGGAAGTGTCTTTGGAAGAATTCATGATTGTCTCTGGATCATGGATCCATATTATGAAAAAATTCTGAAGTGGATGTACAATCAGAACTCATGATGTGCATGATTGACATTGTGACTTGTGCATAGCACAACAGATGAATGGGGACTCACATGTGAGCATGAATGAGGAATAAGGGTTCACAGAGTGCATGTATTGACATGGAAAAGGGACTTGGAGTGATGCGATGTATAGTTCACCAGAGACTTTTTGTTCATTGAGGGTCATTGAGGGAATGCAATGCATGTCATAGAGTGCCTGAAAACACCTCTTTCCTTACTCATTTTATGCAGTGTGTTATTTTTATATTTTCATAGATTATGAATGTTGGAATTAGAAATATCTAGGAATTATACATGATTTTTTTGATAAGGCATCACAAGAAAAATATGGGGGATAAGAAGAATGTTTGAGAATTTTTTGAAAAATATAACCGTCTTTCTATAATGAATCATGTAATTATACCGAAATTCATTAGGGTTTTCATGCATTGAGGATGACAATATGGAGGTATTTTTCATTAAATGGAAGACATGTCACTAATGACACATGCTCAGATCTCACATAAAACATGAGTATGTCATGCACCCAGATCTTGCAGAATATGTGATTTCCATGAGGTGGATGGTTATCCATGATTTGTGGAATTAATGTAGTGGACACTCTCTTATAAATACTCAAGTATCATCCTTCCTGATTTATGATGTTTTTCATAAAAAATTGATTTGTGGATTTTCTAATGAAGAGACTTCCGGTGGGATTTCATGATAGAGGTTTTCTTAAAAAAATAATACCCAATTAACATCATGTATGTGTTTCTCTTGATCTGATCATGGACATGTGTTATGTTTGAAAGAGGACCCACGAAAGAGGACCTGTGAAAGAAGAAATGGGGATGTTACTTGTAGAATGTGGGACTCACAAATAGTGTGAAGATGGGTTCGTGATATGTGTTCGTAGAGAAGGAGGTACACACAAGACACATGAAATGTGCAAGGGGTAAATACTAGACTTTTTTAATGAACTAGTGTTTCGTTCCATTAATGATCATGGTTCTTGGGGTTTTCACTTGACATGTTCATAACACAAGGGGTTAATCCCTGGATCACTCACATAGTTTAATGAGCCATGTTCTTGTATAGGGTTGATATAATTAAATATTATGCATGGAGATACAATAAAACATTTCCCTATGAATATTATAACATCAATGTCTATATTTTGAAGGAGAGTAATATGATAGAAGATATACACTATTCAACAATACATATAGAAGGAGTTTATTCACTATGACATTCAAAGATATGAAATGATTACTTAGAATCACATGATGATAATTCCAAAATGGAGGTAATTGATATATCTACAGTAACGATATGTTTGTTCCATATTTCTTGAAAGTGGAAGTGTTTCATTCATGTGTTTCTGCAAGAGTGATGTAGAAACCAATATAGAGGCTCAATAGACTATATACCTACACTTGAGGATTCATTCATTATCAGCAATGAAGGTACCTACATATCCATAATTTGTGTGTGACCGAAATTTCCACCAACAGTATGAGACTTACAATTCTATAAACTATTAGTGGATACTTTATAGAGCAAGGAGAAAATGAAGAATAAGATAGCGATCATTTCCACTAGTAGTGAGCTAGAGAAAGATACATAGAGAGTGACCCTTGTGAAATTAGTTACCTGGACCTAGACCTTATAAAAGAAGTGATCCTATGTATATAAGTGATCTATCCAATATATCATTATTGGTTGTATGTCTTTGTAAATATATTATTATCAACAAATTTTCATTTTATGTTTCCTAGATATATCCCATAGAGGGTGAACCATGTAAAAATATCTCCTTTCTTATGATTTCATTATTTCATTTCATTCAGTGCATTTCATTAAATAAAAATGGAAATGATATGATAAGTGCTATAGGGAATACAAAGAGACCATGATAATAAAAAGGTTATGATCTAGTGGAGTGGGAAGAATTCATAAGAAGAATATCCATACCCTGAATCACTTCCCTTCATAGTGTAACTATTACCCTTTTGGACATACCAATTGGTATCAGAGTGCATGGTACACTTGTGGATTTTTTCCACTAACATGGTTTGATCTACTATTGACATTGTAGTTTCGGTTTTCTCATAACTCGATTTTCCATAGAAAATAGAAGGACTACAATGAAGAATTAGATGTCATGTGGAATTCCATAATGGGTTTGTGTCTATAGAAAAAGTGTGACTCAATTTATGGAAACCAAAATTATACTGAAGAGAGGAGTTGATAATTCAGACAGTGAAACGGTACACTCACTCAATGATATTGTAGGAATGAGTTAGGAAATTTATATTGCATGTCATGTTGAAACTAGAAATGGTAAATAATTTTAATGAAATCCAAATGTGTATGATTTCATTAAGATAATAGAAACGTATAAAAAACAGACGAATTAATTAAATCTAAATATATCTAAATAAAATCCCTAGAAATTTTGGTCAACAAGAAAAAGAGTTTGAATAAAAGGATTATTGACGTGGCTACTACTCTGATGGAGTCAAATGATTCCAAATTTGATGAACTTTCATAGTTGTTTAAAGTGATAGAAAATCTCAAAGATGATGAGAAGGTAATGAATGAGAAATCAGAAGAAATATAGACTCTGAAGGCCATAAATGATGATATTGCTACAAAACAATCTCAAATTTTTTAGGAAATGCAAATGCCTCAATAAGAGAATGACTATCTTGATGAATGTGTTATTCAAATAAATTATTAGTTAAAATAATGGATATAAAATTATAGATAATCTCAATGGAAAATGGAGGGTGAGATGAGTAGTGGGAGGAATCTTAGGAGAGAAAATAATGCTCAACATGAATCTAGGGTTATGATGTTTGAAAATTTATAAGAAGAGATTAAATCCATGAAGAAGGAAGTAGAGAAATATAATACTAAAGGAAATTCCAATTTGAAGGATTTTATGTACATATTATTTGAGTACCATTCCGATGTTGGAAATTAAATTAAAATAAAATATGCTACTTACTTGGAAAAACATGAAATAAATGTCTCACCCAAAAGGCCATCCTATTTGAAAATATCTAGTATTAGAAATGACTAACCTCTTCCCATGTATGATTATAATAAATATGTGAACATTTCATTATATATGAAAAATAATGTAGGTGTTGGAAATATAGAATAAAAGGTATTTTTGAAGATAATTAGTTTTAAAAGGTGCTATTTATGTGGGATTCAAGGTAAAAATTTATGTTATAAAGAGAGAAACATTACTAAATCTATGAATAAGATGGAGCTTCTTGAAACGTTTTAAAGGAAACTCTATCATAATAATGGTGTTGTCAAATGCTATTACTATGGATGACATGGGCACACCATGAGTATGTTTCAATAATAATGTGGGATTAATATTGAAAGAATAGATCTATATACATATATATCTCGCTTTTGAATGGATGAAATGAGGTATGAATATAATTAACGATGTTTTATATGTTCTATTCATTGTAATTTAGGAAAGAAATTGAAACATGAAGAATAAAGGGAAGTAAAACGAATCCAAAAAGAGATCCCCATAAATGGCTATGTATACAGAAAAATAATATGTTGCATGTCAATTTGAAAAGTTGAAAAATATGTTTATGGCCTAAGGGTAATTATTTGGAGCTCAACGAAATGCATATAAATTAGCTACACTTTTAAACTCACAAGAACTCTCTTGAAAATATTGTGAGCATACATGGATGAAAAAGGGAAAATATGAACCAATTGTGAATAAAAATACATTCAATAAATTTGAAGACTCAGCCACATGGATGGAATTGAAGGAAAGAGGAAGAGCCCTCCAATAGAGGAAGAAGAAAAAGATAACGACAAGTGGATAGATTCATTCCCAAAGAAACAAATCATAAAAATGGAATACTAGTGAAGCATCAAAGAAATAATTTTCAACTAATTATTATAAACCCAAAATTATTAAGAAGCTTACTCCTGGAGAATATAAATATAAGAATAAGTCTCATCTTGTGGGTAAATAATGTCTATTCATAGGGGCCGGATCGTTGAATATGGAAAGGAAATATGAACAATCATAAAAAATGTACTATCCATTTAATGAAAGTATCAAGGGGTTAATCCATTATGATCAACCAAAATCCTTCTCTCGAGGAGTCTAGAGGTACCACTCAACCTATGTGTATATTTTATGTTGACTAGTGTTCTTGGGTTTTTGGTTTTGTTGGAGACACAATCCAACATGATGTGGAACCAACAGATGAAAAGTGTTGATGTTATTTTTCCATAATATTAGTTGATTGAATTTAGTTACTAGAGATGAATAAGAAAAATAGATTTATTACATGAAAGTAGTATTTTTATATTATTTCATTATATATAGGGAATTAATTGAGTGAAATGGACTATGATGGAATTATAAACTTTATATCTAGTTTTATACATTGGGTTTCGACTTATTAGGGTTAGGATTTTTGTTGATGGCTTATTGCTATGTGGTAAATTTACCCAATGAAAATATCATTGATGGTAGTTGAAAATGGAAAATGATATTTTTTTTGGAGAATTTTCTCAAACCTATAGTAACAAGTGATGAAATGATGTTGGTGAATAAAAATTTTGTGGGGCCAAAATAATGGGCCTATCAACTTGAAGAGTTGCATATCTTATGGGGACCATTCTATCATCTAATAATATGCATGATCCCAATGGTATGAAAAGCCTGAATTTCTATGTTCATGAAGAATGATTGGGGGAGAATAAGAATAATTCATGTATTTCATTATTATCTAATTTTTATCTAGTGATATGGTATTAGATGAATGTTCATAGTATACAATAAAGCTATGATAGAAGATTAAAAGTGTATCCAACTAGTGGTTTAATCGTTCTTAAGATTAATTCAAAATCTAAGATAAATAGAAAAATTGTTATTATGTATTATTTTAAATTCAATACATGTGGTTTTCTAAGAGATTGTTTTTAGTCTAAAAAAATAAAAATATCATTTGGAATAAATGGGTCTTTCATAACAAAGAAGAAAATTTAAATTCATTGAGCACTGCAAAACTTGAATACATTGCGGCCACTCAAGCTTGCACACAGTTACTATGGATGAAGTAGAATCCTGGTTATATGGGAGTTGATGTGATGTCTCTGATTTTAATATATTGTGATAATTTTAATTCTATAAATTTGGGAAAAAATATATTCATTCACTTGGGGAAAAAGTACATTAAAATCATGTATCATTTTATCAAGGAAAAGGTGGAGCATGGTATTGTGAAATTGGAGTAGGTGCTAACAAAACTATAGGTTGCAGACATTCAGACAAAGGAGATACCCAAATAATAATTTAAATGGACTTGAATGGCTTCTAGAGTCCAATCAACTACCCACACTTATAAAAATGTAAATATAGACCACCTCTCCGAGAGTTATGAGGTATTTCATTAATGTGATGATATTTGTTATTTACCTTATTGGATACTATAACTAAGTAACCTTCTTATTAGTAGAAAAATGGGTTGAACTAGTGCTATAAAATGGGAAACTTTTCTTAATCATGATATGGGATAAGCTAATATGGGGATTAGTGGAGTAGGGGAAGCTTTTAAATCTGACGATGCTAGATAAGATCAATCAAATATTAAATATCATGACATCAATGGATTGTGATGGAAGGAGAAGAGTAGTTTTTTAATATATGAAGTGATTCCTTTATGAATATTGCATTACACTATTGTATATCACATTGATAGTTTCTCATGTTTTCTTACTGTGTGTATTATGTAAATCTACGATCACAATAGTAAAAATAAGAAGATTATTTTTAGGAGATGAAGGAAGAAGCTTTAATGTGGAATCAAAATCTGAATAGTTTTTAAAAAACCCCAACGGGGAAATTATTTTCAAAACAATTTCATGATTGTGATTTTGGGTAGATTGTGTTTGTTGAAAAGGGTTCAAGTAGTTGAAAAAGTATGGTTGTCAAATAAATCATAATGTGATAGCGTGTCACTAATAGAGTACTTTAGAACTCATGGTGTGTAATAGAAAGAATTTTAAGGCAACAAAATTGAAAATCGTAAGATAGAAAATGATTGTGTTTTTTTCTAAAGAGAAGCATGAGTGATGATTTCATCATGAAATGTGAGCATTTTTGAAACTCATTGTCAACTTTGGGACTCGTGATGGGTCATGAAATGCATTAGAATACAATAACATTGAAAATTTAATGATTTTCATGAATTAATTTGAGTCTCATGGTGAAATCACATGAAACACACATGGTTTAATTTGGATCTCATAGAGGGGTATTACATAGAAATAATTATTTTATCTTGATCTTGTGCCTAGATCTTGTGCAAATAGTGAATAAGACTCACGGTTAGAACTCGTAGGGAATATGATTATCATTGTGACTTGTGAAAATCATGAATTCTGACGATGGACTCACACTTGAGTACGCGTACAGAATGAAGGTTTGTAGAATATGAATGATAAAAAACCAAAGAGACCTTTTTTGACCCAATTTAAATGTCTCTAGATACATACGATACATTTTGGGTTGCTAGGGGCTCGTGTCACATGTCATACATTGATCGCGAACACCCTCACCTCCACTATTGATATCCCTGTTATGTTAATTTCCAATGGCTAGAGATCATCAAAGTTGGAACATGTGGAATCTTGGATTTATAATTTATTTTAGGATGATTTATAGTGTCACCAATATGGGACATATAGAGATTGTAAAATCATGTTATAAAAAATATATCCAAAATTCGTTAACGCATCTCAGGGTATTATGGAAAATCTTGATGGTTTCCGTGTGGAGTGGATGACATGTTGGAGGGATTTAGAATGACAACTATGACATTTCCTTGTGGAATCTGTACGAATCTCATACAATGAATGAGAAGATCACTCACTTAGATCTTGCGGAGCATGTGATTCCCATGAGGTAGAAGGTTGTCCGTTATTTGTGGAATTAAAGAAGTGGACACTCACTTATAAATTCTACAAAACACAACATCAATTATTGATGATGTTTTTATAAATAGATTGATTTGAAGCTCATACAAAGAACTTAATTATGGTGGGACCTCCAAAAGAGTTTTGTGTAGAAGGAGAATATTAATTTCACATCGATTAAGTGTTGCGCATGATCTGAATAAGGACTTGAACAATAAGTTAAAAAGCACTCACGATATATAATTTCACATGGCGGGACTCACACAAAGTTTGAACAGGGGTCGCATCAGGGGTTCACAGAAAAGGAGGTTCATGGTAGGCATGGGGATGGAGCCAGGGGTTCATTCCAGACTTGGGAAAGGCACTATGAGATCATACTAGAATTTCAACAGGTTCTATGGGTTCGCGCCAGACCTGTTCTAGGCAGCAGGGGCTCATGACAGGATCCCAGACAAGGAGTTATGCTCTAAGGTATTTTAATTGGGGTGTCACAGTAGTATATTTCTCAAGGATACATGTTATTATATTTTATGTTTAATAGTATCATTTCAACATATGAATTCCAAAGGAGACTAAGATGATATTGGTTTATAACATCCCAATAATTCATACAAAATGACATTATTCACTACAACATTCATAGAGGTTAATGGAAGTCATTTAATCACATGAATATCGTTCCAAAACTAAATTAATTGTTTTGTAAATATTAAAAAGAATCATATTTTTTTTTCCATAAAGTGGATCTGTTTCATCCATTTGTTTTCACAAGAGTGAAGAAGAAACCCAAAAATAGATTCAATAAAGAATCTAGCCACAAGTAACGGTGTATTTGTTACCAATAATGAAGAGAACCTACATTTCCATAAACTATGAGGGACCTATAATTATATAATATATTTTGGACCTACAGGTTTATAAAATATGTGTGTATCTTTTGTAGAGCAGTCAGAAAATAAAGAGTACGATAGTGATCCTTTCAACTGATAGTTATCAAGAGAAAAATGCATCGACAGTGACCCATGGAAAAGTATTGAGATGACCCTGAACCATATAAAGGTAGTGAGATAATATATATGTGTGTTATCAAGGCCATAATAATTATTATATGTGAGACATACTTAATTTGCGACAATCAGAACATTATCATTGTATGCTTCTAGGATGTATCTTAGTAAGGATAAACTAGTAAAAATCTCTTTATCGTTGTGCTTTTATTACTTATTTATGCTTAATGCATTATCATCATATAAATTTCAAAAGGATACAATAAATAATATAGAGAAAAATCTATCATTTATAATAAAGAGGTCAAGATTCATTTGGGAGGGAATAATTTCGAAAAAACTGTCAATACCCAGATCTCCCCCTCCCCACCACTTACAGGGTATCTATGCCCCTTTTGGAAATATGAGTAGTCTATTGGCACAAAAATGTTATGCCCCCCAGAATTTAGATATGTATGGAACATACCAACTCATAGTGATTGGGTTTTCTATCCATGGTGTTAGATATCATCTATACTAATTTCATTATTAAATGATTCAAAGGTAACCCATTGATGTTCAGAACTCTCTAAATGTTATTAATTATATTGTGATATTTTACAAAAACATATTGTTTCTATGGAATGTTTTTGATCTTGATAATATTTTTTAGGTTACACCCACTATTATGTATATACATGAACAGAGGATGTGTTGATGAATATGTATCCATTGTTATTTTTATCATAGTTATGAATATTAAATGGAATATTTCTTATAATTGGGGTATAATTTAACAATAAAATATTTTATGATATATTTATCTTAAAATAAATTAAATTTCATTAATAGATTCCATTATATACAACACTGAGTTTAATAGATCCATGATATTATTATAGATTATTATTATTTAAATACAACACATATAACCTATTATAAAATGGATGTTATAATTGGAATAGAAAAATAATGGAAATATTTATAATAGTATTACATATTGATGGAAATTAAAATTTATATATATATAAAAACTTTTGTGGAAAAATGAGAAACCATCATGTTCATCTAATAATAAAACCTTAAAAAGACTTGACATAATCATTGAATTAATATTTTAATCATAATTTCCATTTTTATGATAAATACACATTTATTTTTGTTGATAATGAATATAAACATCAGTAAGAATTCAGTTTCAACAATAAGAGTTATCCTAGGTTAACGTTGTTAAATTAAAATTACAAGTATTAAAATGAGATAAAAACATATATAAACCAACTTTTAGGGTTAAAATTTTATCCTATGACATATACTATTCACCATCAATTCATTTTGGATCTATTTTTCTTCAATAATAAATTAAATTATATTATCATTTTGAAACATTCTATGTGTTTCCTCTCCCCCACATAAAAAATTAAAATACATTACATATTATCTTTACAATTATATAGTATTTTATCATGGAAACACAATTCCAAAATTATTTACTAAAATCAAAAACCACATCACATAGGCCATTTTTTCATAATAACATCTTATGAAGGCTTTTTTTATAAACATAATTATGTTTTATGAACACAAGGTATAGTTATTCATAGTTCTATTTTTATATTATTTCATGTTCCTCCTTATATAACCATATTGGATCCATTATAACATGAAAAATATAGTATTCAAAAATATACTATGATTTTATTATTATGACTTAAAACCAAATTCAACAATCATTCCACCAAATGTTAGTTTAAATATTTCTCTTCCATGCTCGTGGAATAAAACCTCCACAGAGATATATGATTTATTTTGCATCACCACCTAACATGGATGTTTATAATGACTTATTTTATGAATTTATATTTTATAAATTTTATTATAATTATTTTTGAATTATAAAATATTATTTATCCTCCATTCATACTTATTTAAAAGATGAAAACATCCTTCATACATGACTATAAACAACCATCTGCATGAATGGTGTAATAAAATTTTTCATATCAAAATTTTATAGATGGAAATAAATATGAGATAATAAATATATATTATATTAATATAAATATTAAAATATTTCAGATCATACATCCATGATCGAGATGAAATTACTAGAACAGTTGTAAAAAAACATTCATGGAAAATGGAATAGTTGACAACCAAAAATGATGGTATTAAAAATAATTTTTAATAAACATCTGTTTAAATTCTATAAGTTGACCACACCTGATATTTTTAATATTTGTATCATTAAATTATATACTTATAGAAAATTTAAATTCATTATATAATAATTAAGAGTGCTTATTAATCGACTTGGACATGAGAAATATGTTTATGTCACTATATCATTTCTTATAAAGATTGTATATGCTAAATTCTAATTGAGTGAAATTTTAGTCACTTGTTCACATAAACCACATATATTTTTTCTAAAAAATTTTTTCCTATAATTTTTATTTATTTATTTATTTTTTTTCTTTCACACATAAATTGATGACAAAATGTTTTAAATGTAAAGGAAAATATATTTCTTCTTTAGCCAACAATTTTTTTCTTCCATATTAAAAATCATAAAAATTATTTTGTAAAATTTAATAATAATATTTTAATAATTAAAAAATTGTAAGTATCACTGAAAGTATCATTATCTTCAATTTTTAATATTTTATCCTTCAATAAAAATTAAAAACTATTCATTTTTTATTTCTTTCAAATATTTTAAATGAATGTTTTATTTTAACCTATGTTGCATGAATGGTTATACCAATTATTGGAAATTAATTTCATGTTAAGCTTACATTACACATATCCATTGTCATGTTCAATTAGAAGAGTTATCGAAATATTGTTTCTAATTATTAGTTTAATTTATATGACATGGAGAAGATATTTTATCTAGTTTTCAATGAAAAGTTATATTGATATAGTAATTTTTTTTTTCAAATATGAAGTCATTTAATGGTATTTTTATTCATTACTAGGGATATGATTCTATGATAGAACCTTTATTACTTCTATATATGGTTTATTTTAATGACTATTATATGTTTATAAATCTCTTTAATTTCATTGATTATTCTATAATGATATAAAAAATGTTTTATCGTCTAATAGAACCCATATAAATATTCATCATTATATTACTGGATGGATATAAATTTTATAGACATCTAATTCATCTGTAAAATCCTTATATATAGTAAGTTATTTTTTGAAATGCGTTTATGTGATCAATCCACCTTGAAGAAGTATAGGGATTCCTGATCCACTATGTTATCCGAAGAATAAGGGGTTTCTTGATCCACTATTATATGATGGTATTGGTAGTTACCCTTGACAAATGATATGGTTTATATATGAAATTTGGTGATATTATGTTATTAAATTTGGAATTTCATCTTATTCAGTAAAATACGTCATTATTAATTTTTTTATTATTCACTAATCAAGTTACATACTATTTTTTCCATTAATTGTGATTATGATATATGAATTACTATGTATGATTTTATATTATCAATAAATTTTTATCATACATTTCCGCTCGCGATATGATTATATATGATTATTGATTGATATCTCCCATATTTATGTATAATTTTTACATATTTTTATTCTTAAATATGTTTTAAATTTTTCCCATGTTATGAAGTTGTGTACTATATATATCAGTCTATAAGGGTAGATTATGTAATGAAGAATTTTTAATATGATGAAGTTAATACAAAAATAATATTTTTTATGTTTTTATAAATAAGTAATATAAACCTATATGGTTCCAGAGAATGTTTATTTTTGATATATGTTTAGTATTCTTGGATAATGTGTTGTATTTATGTCATATATGTATGGGTTTCAACATTTTTATCCATAAAAAACTACACTATAGAGTGTTTTTTGTCATCACATCCAAAAATTAAATCTATTTCATTAAAAGTAAAAACCATATTGAAATTATATCCTTAAATAATTAACTAATATAGGGTTGATGAATCATATCACTAAAATATAAATAATTAATTAATAAAGAAAATATTAACAATTGAAATTCTAAAATAATTATGATGTGATTTATTAAAATAAATTTATGTCCTCAAAATTTTTGAGAGTGGAATGTTTCTCTAAAATTTAATGTCCTGCTACATTCGATATGAAAAATTAAATCCCCTTTATCAACCTCTTTTATAGCCTAGAATGTTCTTCCAAGTCATTATACTTTTTTTAAAAACTTAATTATTTCTTATAAATGTTGAATTACTATGAATAATATGGGGTTCTTAGATAAACATTCAAAAAAATAAATTTTACCTCCAAAAAAAGTTTTTAACTAGTCAAAAAACGTTTTCATAACATGTCAAAAAACTATTTCATGTATTGAAATTAATTTCTTATAAATTATTAACCGAAACACATTCATAAAAGCATAACTAGTTTTGAATTACATTTAAATACATAATTTATTCTTCTATTAAATATACATTATTATATATATGTTATGTATGAAAAAACTCAATTCCGTCCTTTTTTAAGAACAATATGGATACATAAATTCCATTAAAGAAAAAATCTAGTTTTCCATGGTATCTTTATAAGTGAAACATTCTTTTATCGATGTTCTCTGAGAATAAATCATTTATAATATATCTTAGATAAGAAAAAAAACAAAAATATAGTGTCTCAGAACTCGTGTAGCAATAAATATGTGCTTTAAATATGTATTAGATTCATCTAGACTATCATATAATTTTTATGAATAACCCAACTGTATTACTTTTAAATAGAATCATTCTAATAATTATTTATTTATGTAAGAATTTATCTAGTTCTCGTACTAGTTATTTTACAATACTAAACTCTCTTAATTTATAAATATAATGTATACTTTTTCTCTCAAAAAAATAATAGTTTTGACTTTCAATTATAATTTGAAAAATAATTATATTAGATTTAATTTTTTAATTAAGTTAAATATATATAATTCCACCTCTCTAATATAATATCTAGAATTTATAAAAAAATATTCAATAGATTAAAACATTTTATTCATTGAAATTTTATTGAACCTAATATCTAATTTTAGGTTCCAATAAACATTTATGTTATACATGTATATACATGAGAATCAATATAAATAGTTTTCCCATATATTTTCGAAAACTAACTTTGTTGAGAATATAAAATAAATTAATTAAATAATTATAATCAACAAGATGGAATATTATAAGATATAAGGTAAGTGATCATGTGAAAAATATAACCATTTTGGGCGTGCTGGACTATAAATAGTTTAAATAAAGAACGGATAAATACCTTACTTTTCACACTAGACCGTTACATCATTTTAAAGATAAAAAAGATTACAATTACACATTCAAGGATTAGAAGGTTTTCTGTCTTGGGAAATTTAGTATCATAAATTAAATTTGAATAGTAAAACACAAACAACTATTTAATAACTTCTTATTTATAGTTAAAAAAATTATATTAGAATAAGTAAATATAGTATCTTGTGGATATATATCAAAGAAATGGGTGAGCTGAAGTCACTGTAAGAGGATGAAGAAGGGTCAGGAATAAATATACAATTGGTAATAATAGTTATAATACTCATATAATAAGAGTTTTATAATCAACATAATACATATAGAAACATTTTATAAAATCACGTAAAGTGTCAATGACTAAAAATGAATCATCATGTCATCATGGTCAAATACCACAAAAAAATTTGAATACATCCAAAATCATGTTTACAAAGAAAATATATACGAAATCATAGTATCATTATTATGAAAAAAAGAAGGAATCATGTTCAAGAATAATACATATAATAATATGATATACATAACATTACCCAATATCTTTGAGGGTAGTATAATTCCAATCCCACTAGTCCCATCATCACATTTACATAATTATGCATACCACTTAGAACATACAACTATCAAAATCATTAAATAAACCACAAAAAGAAATGTTTTAAAAATAATTAATAATTAATAATATAATGAATAATCTTGGGGTTCAAAAATAATATAGGAAAAAATATTTGGTATTAAAATAATCATTCTTGGGGGAAGAATAAACAACTCATGGGGATTAAAAGATGTGTTTTGAAATAAACACTCTTTTTAAAAAATAATTGTATTTGGATTCTAGTCACGTTTAAAACATTTATATACCATAAATAAAATTTATTAATAGTTAAAGTAACATAATAGCTATAATATTAATAAAAATAATTTTAAATAGGGAAAAACCAAACAAAGGGAGTTGGGTTATAGAATCCCCTTACCACAATTCCTAGATTATTTCATTATTTATTTATGTCTAGAATAATATAGATAAAATTATTAATGCATAGTTATATAATATAATTCCATTCATTAATTTTACTATTTGTCAAATATATTTTTTGGATTCTAATTTATAATAAATTTTGTTAAATTCGAATAATTTGGATATCAATATTTCATTAAATTTCATCATTTTTTAATAATTTCACTAATTTTGATCAAAGATGTTATAATTGAGTAGAATTAATTTCAGAATCTACTAACACATGTTATTACATTTTTTTATATTACATATATTTCAAAATATTATTCATTGATATTGTTTAAAAGTGTTGACATGATAATGTCTCAATTGGTGGTTAACCAACCTTCGGCGGTACATTGTCAGAAAAGTGGGAATTGGATGTTTGGAAATTATATATATGATAAATATGATATAGTCTATATGTTAACATTGTTAATATAAATATTAATTAAATTAAAATTATTCTTATGTCTTATTAAGGATTTTATAAACATAAATGTGTATAAGAACACAGAAAATATTTCAGTAGAACATACTTAATCCACAACATATCATCTCATATATGACACAAAAAATCTATTGAATATTGGAGTTGGATTACACTATAATAACCCTAGTTATTCTTAGGTAATTTATATGGAGGATTTTTTCCTAACACTGGATTTATAAATTTAGGAATTATTAGTTTTTAATGGGGAGAGTGATGTGTTATTTATACTCATGTTGAGATGATTTTTGAGAATAAAATATTTCATAAAATAATATAAAAAAGATAAAACATGTAATTAAGAATTTTTATAATATAAATAATATATAAATATAATATAATGGTTTTAAAAAAATTAAAACTATTTTTAATTTAACTTGAATATTTTTATCAAAAAAAGAAGGTGGATAAAAAATATTGTTATTCTATGTGATAAAATTTTTAATATTGGGTTTAGGAAATGATTTTTATGTTTGGAAATGAATGTAATTTTCTATAAATAGATAATTTAATAAAAGAAATATTTTCGTGCTAAACCTAATGTTATGAAATTATTATGGAATGATTAAATAATTGATGATATAATTCATGATATACTAGTTACATGAGAAAGATTATTTTTCTATTCACCCAAATGTGGAAGTATTTTAGAAAACAACACAAAAATAATGCTGGGTAAATATCGAAATGATCATTTAAAAAATTATATTATTTTTTAAAATAATATTACAAAATCCGTAAATATTCATTTTAATATATATATTATGATCATTATGAATTAATTTAAAATACATTTATTTAAAAATGCGGCTTTATTTTTGTAGTATTTTTTTTAATAATGATATTTTTACAATATAATATTAAAATTTACTTATAGTACTGATGATAAATATTATTAAAATAGAAATTTATTATTTTGTGTTTAAATAATTATTACCATCATCCAGTCACAATTCCCAATGGCTATGTTACTATTACCAGCAGTTATGTTACTATTTAAATGGTTACATTACTGTTCCAAAAGTCAGATTGCATCCAATAAATACTATATAATTAATACACTTAGTACTAAATAAAATTACTTTCGTAGTTATATTTTTTCATTTTTTTGATGTTTGGTTTTATAATATTACATTATATTTCTATAGTGTTGGTAATGGGGGCTATGATTCTAGCAGATAGGGAAGATCCATAATTTACCATTTTTTATTTTATAATCTATAATTTTTTTTCATATAAAATGTATTTAGTTTTTATTAGTTGTGTTCTTTAAAAATGTAAAATTATTTTTTTATTAAACATTTTTTTCGAATTCTTTGAGGGTTGTATGTGTACAATAATATATAGTATAATATAACACCCATTAATTTCAAGGAAAAAATATCATTTATATATTCGAGGTTGTTATATTATTCCCTATTTAGATATTTCATCTTGAAAATTTTGACACATAATATTGGTTAATAATTGGGGAGGGAACTTATGTTCTTTATTTTCTTCTGGTTCACATATTGCAACATCATACTTATAGTTCTTCTAAAGAAAATTTAAAATGTGAGTTTTCTTGTTTCCTAGAAACTTGTCTCAACTATCCCTGATCTTCACCAAATACTATTAATATAGAATGACATTATTTATTTTTATAACCTCTATATTTACTAAATGTGAGGGGATAGTTTTATAAATAATTATGAGAGATACATAGAATGCTTCATAAGCCTGTGCAATATTTTGTGGATGTGAAAGATGATGGGACACAATTCCAATGTGATCAAGGATCTCAAGTGGTCCAATGTAAATAAGATATGATTCCCATTCATTCCAAACAACATGACTCTCTTCCATAGTGATATTTAGAGGAAATTTATTTCCCCAACATCATATGAGAGGGTAGTTTTATTTATCATATTGTTATATGAGAGATACATAAATGGTAGAGGTTAGTCTTGTAAAAATTTAAATTCAATTGAGAAGTCTCTCATTATGTATTAATGTGTCTGAATAAACATTTATATTGTTTATGAGTTATGTGGCAATAGGTTACTCTAAAATTAAATTCAGGTTTCAAATCATGTTGAAATGTTAATAATATTTCTAATAGGATCCTTGGATTATAGTCAAACATGATGTAATATTTCACCAAATTCATCCTCACCGCATCCATTAAATATATCAGGGAAAATCATTAAAAAATTAAATAATCCCTAATATCAATTAATTTTTAATTCTTGGTGAGTAGTTACAATACTATCAGTAATGTATTTTTTCCAATAAATGTATTATAGATGATAGTGAAAATTAAAATTGAGACATTTTCCCATCTACATGTTCATATAGTAAATGGATTTATCAGAAATTTTTACTTTTATCGCACTCCTTAAACATGGGGACATACCATGTTTCTTGAGACATACTCCACAATCCCATTATTCATGTTGTCCCACCGGAAGTGTTCTCAATGATCATAATACATCATTAGTATCCTGATAAACCATGAAAATTATTTATTTTTATAACACTAGTGGGTTTGGTATATTCCTCAATTGAATTTTTCTTTGAAGGGTCTAGAGAAATCCCCACACATTGGATCAGGTTCCCCAAAATAGTTACTTTTTTCATCCAAAAGTCACCCTTTTTGAATATAGCATACATTTTATCCATCCATAATATTTATGGTATAATCCATATATGATTTTATTGTTTCTCATTTCTATTGAATTAAATGATAATATCATAGTTAAAATCTACAAAATTAACTTCAAGGTATTTTATAAATACTCTATTAATCCAATACATGATGACTATAGGTGGATTAAAATGTCAAAAGGTCATCATTATGAACTCATAGTTCCCATATATTACATAGAATGTTGTATTATGAATTTATTTAATATTTGACTTCATCTGATGATATCTAGAATGATGATATATCTTTGAGAAGTATTGGTCTCTTCATAGTTGGTCAAAAATATCATCAATACATATAATGCAACGCATGTTATTTATAGTTATCCTGTTAATCTCTTGTTAATTGATACAAAATAGTAGTGATCCAGAATTATTCCTGAATAAGAGCACTGATACACACAATATGATTCACATGGGTGTCTTAACCATTTGAACAATTACTCAAGTCCCATATTATTTAACTCATATACTGTAGTTAGATCCATCTTATATGGTTATTATGATATAGGATTGTCGCTAGGTAGAAGATATATTCATAACTCTATATCACAACCTGGTAGAATTACAACTAATTATTTTAGAAATACATCATTCTATTACCTCATAATAGGAATTTCCTCTAGCTTGAGACCTTCCTTTGAAACAATCTATCGGAATATGTATTCCTTATTTTAGGGTATAATCACCCACTCCATTGTGTGATTTTCCAATGCCGATTTATGATCCTCCATGCATTTTTATATGTTTAAGGGATTTTATGAAATATGAAATGTTATTTAATTTTCATGAATGTTGATGGAAAATATATATAAAGAGAGCTAACACATTCCATATATATCCATGAATACCCCAAAAGAAATAGTTATGGGGTTAGATTGATGAATCTTTCCACATAGGATAACATGAGAATATTGTAACACATTAGAAGAAATGATCCCACGTGTATGTGTTTTTATAAATATCGCTACCTCATGGTATTAGTGATTCAATTCAAAAAAATTATGTAATTTTTTGTATATAACATAATGTGTTGAACCAAAATCAAATAAACCATTTTAATTTTTGAGGTAATAGGATGTGTTACTTTTTCAACATAATTTTCATGCTCCACATCAGCTGTAGTTATGGAATTAGATTTCCATTTCACAATTATCATTGATACATACTAATGTTAATTCCCCTCCATGAAACATTATTTAGTATACTCATTCAAATAGTTACCTTTCTCCCTAAAAT
The DNA here is from genome assembly GCA_963277665.1 of Viscum album. NCBI lineage: Eukaryota > Viridiplantae > Streptophyta > Magnoliopsida > Santalales > Viscaceae > Viscum > Viscum album. The sequence goes on along the minus strand of OY728137.1, from coordinate 1,931,951,880 downwards.
CGAATCATTGAACTGTTGGTTTAGAATTAGGAGGTTCATTCGATTCCTATATCATATTGATTTCTACTTCATTTCTCCTGAACATTCATGAATATGGGGTAAGTATCTCCCAAAATTGTAGAATCTCGCCATCCCTTTATAGTGACTCCTATGATTTTGATTCCCACTTTTGTTCATAGGTGGGTTGTTTTATCCACTTTCAACCTTCTTCATCTCACCCACCACCTTGAAACATAATTATAATATTCTTTTATCCATTTCCATGAGACCATTCACAGAACTCCATCTCTAATTTGAGATCACAGTAAACCACATCATTATAACTGCATAAGTATAGGTTAGCATGGTCCTTTCAATGGTTATATTTTAAAAATCTAATGGTTTAATATATTTTTCGATAATTTTAGATAAAAACATGAGGAAGATCTGGAGAATCTTCTGATGTTTTCCTCTCATCTGTGATAGACTCAATATCCTTTTTCATCACCTATATTATTTCAACCTCCGTCATTTTTTAAATGTTTTTATGAAATACTTGTTAAGATGTATTTTCATAAATTCATCACACTCAATCCTTTGAATTTCATGTTTTTGATTGGTGATCATTATATATTTGAAAAAAATAATCAGCATCTCTATCAAAATGATATATGGATATAGTTTCATTATTTTTCATAGAATAACGGAGAATAAAGATTACCAGATTCATTGAGTTCACTCATTGATCCATGAACAATGGATCAGATGATCAACCAAATGTAAGGGTGATTTCTTCCTAATGTTCTCAAGGGATAGTTGATCATTCTTGGATTAATTTAGACAATCCACATGGTTCAGGTTATTATTCAAAGAATAATAAATCTACATATTCATCACTATAGTGTTTCAAATCACCCTCTGAGGGCATTGGGGCTTCCATTTTGACAATCATTACATTATACCTAACATGAGTTGTTGTCCTAGATTATCATAGTATATCTTGGTACCACCATTTAAAAAAATAGAAATGGTTCAATCAAAAAGTAGGTCAATAATTAATGGATAGTTTATTATTTTATAAAATTAACTCTAAAGGCCTACGTTATTGGATCTCTACAATTAGAATTTTGATAAAACAAAACATCATAGATTCCTACATATACATAAATTAACTCTAAAGGTGGGGAGTAATTTTTTATAATTACAATTGAAAAATTAACGTAACAGTAGCTCTAATACAAACTATTGAGACCCTACTATCTTCACATGACTAATATATCATTTTTAAGATAAAAAATATAATGGTTGTAAATTAAAGGATTGAAAAGTTTAGAATATAGAAAAATTTTTGATCACATGTCACTTATAAATATTAAAATGTAAATATTTACATAAATATATATTCTTTATCCTAATAAAATGTCACATTCATTTTTATACATATACTCTCCAAAGGATACACCTCAATGAAATGGCTTTGCTGGAATCCTAATAAGTGGATGAATAAGGGTCATGAATCATTATAACAAGTGTGAGAATAGTCATCATAAACACATCATAATAATAGGATCATCATCATAATTATGAGTTAAATTTTTTATGAAGGATTGGACTATGTCAATTCATAAAAACAAAAACATCTTGTCATAGTTGTGAAATAACACACATATTTGTGAATAAATCCATCATCAGGTTCACTCATGAAATATTTCTAGAATAATGAAAACATAAGTGTAAAAAAAATATATCATAATGTTTGTTAATAATATATATAATATAATTTGATTATTCATAATACCAAATGTATTTTAGGAATATATAATTTCATTCCCACTCTTCTCATCATAACATTTTCATAATCATGCATGCCATGTAGAACCTATAGAAATAACACTCATCAAATAACCCATGAAATATAATGACTATCATAAGGATGTAATCAAGAATAATTTATTGAGTAATATTGAGTTTACAAAGGGAATGAGGGAAGACATATTAGGGGTAAAAATCATTGTTCTTATTTTATGAAGATAGAACACAAGATGACAAAATATGTCTTTTAAACTAATATATATATTTTTTAAAAATATTTTTAAATAGATTTCTAATCTCGGTGAAATATATATATGGCTAAATGAAAAGGGAATAATTCTAATAATTAAGATAATAGGAATTTATATACTAAAAATGTTATGGAATATGGATAACCCAATGCAATGGATTTGATTTTAAAAATCCACATATCATATTTCTAATTTTATTTCATCCATTTTTTTTCCTCTTAAAAATTAATCATAAGATTACTAAAACATTGTTCTAGTATTTAATTATTTTATTGGTTCCATTATATGTCAATTTTTATTATTTGATTTTATTTTATAATATTATTTTATAAATTAGTACTACTTTGATATAATATTTTCATTAACTTTTTTTCTTTGCTTTCGATTTCCAAAATTTCATTCAATGGTATTATACATGAGTAGTATTAATTTTAAATGATAATAATATATGTAATTATTTATTTTATATTATTTATTATTCATAATAACCTCCCATTATGATGGGTGTAACTATTTAGATGGTCATGTATCCTTAGCCGGTTAATGAACCTTTTATGGGACATTATCGTGAGAGCGAGAAATGGATGTTTTAAATTTTTATATATATCATAAATTTGATGCATAAATATTTTTAACAACCTTAATATATTTTTAACATAATTATTAATTTTAATATTATGGTCTTCTTTTTAACGGGGTGGAAAAAATAAATAAAATAAGAAAAAATTGAATATTTGATAAAAACTTACTTAATAGTTAGTGTAACTTCTCATGTACTACACTAACACTCAATTGACGCTTTGAGATGGATTAATATAGATAATCACAAGGTATTATAATGGGTTATATATGGATTGCTTGGGTGTAACTCTATCATTTACGTGTGAGTAAATAGTTATTTTACAAGGACTGGTAGAGGTGTTGTTTACACTTAAGGAGAGGTGTATTTTCAGACCAAAAAATTATAAATAATAATATCTCAATTGATAAATGTATACTAGTGAATTTCTGAACATATTAATAATTTATAAAGATCAAAATTTTTTTATGTCTTTTAAAATATATATAATTTGAATTCACTAGTTTATTAAAAAGGAGGTGGACAATGAGTAAACATTGTTATTTTAATGAATTTTTATTGAGATTCAGTTTTAGAAAATGATTTTTTAATTGTGTTCATTATATTTTAATAACATATTGATGGAATTATATTTGTTTTGGTAAAAAAAATCTTTCTATAAATTATTATATAATTACTACATCATGAATGATGTTACCCAAGATACATTCGATATGTGAAACACCTTATTTTTACTCTTAACTCGAAATTGTATTATTTTAGGAAATTAGCAAAAAATAAACCATGAGTAAATAATTTAATGATGATTTAGAAAATATTATTCATTTTATAAAAATAAAATTTCTAATTTTTTATATAATCATTATGATTTTTATGAAATACATTAAAATGTAGTTTATTAAAAATGTGCCAATAATTTCTATGATTTTTTTAGTCGTGATATTTAATTTCAAGAATTATAATATTTAAAATTATTTATATTAGTAATGATAAATATTATCTATAAAAAACTATTATTTTTATTTTAAATTACTATTTCAAAGGTCAGGATACTATCCGCAGTGGTAAGGTTACTATTCATAGTGTCAAGGTTACCATTCCAAAGGTCCCATTACTATTTTTATGATAACATTACCTTTTATTAATACTACTTTACAAATTAACTAAATATTCAACGAAATTACTCCCAAGGTTATATACTTTTAATTATCAATATTTCATTATTAGTTAAATAATATTTTTTCATTTTATTTTTCTTGTTCATAAAGAGATGATTCTAGCAGATAGGGTTGATCTATTTTTCCCATTTTAGAATTTTTATTTTATATTTTGTGTCCAATTTTACTATTTATCATATTAACTGGTTTTATAAATGAATAATAAATTATTATTTATTAATTCAATAATTAATTTTCAATTTTTATGTGATTTTTTTGTATAAAACTATACTGTATAATATATAATACATTGTTTATAGAGAAAAAGATCATTTAAACTTTGGGTTGATACACAATGTCAAATAAATAGTTTAAATTCGTAGTTCATATGGTGTTTTAATATATAGTAATTTAATTCCTATGTTATGTATCATATGTACTATTTATACATCTTAGATTTATATATATATTTCTAATATTGATTGTTATTATATTCTATTGGCTAGATATGTATTTTTCAGGTAATTATAGGTTATATCTTCTTATGTGTGTCATTATTAAATTGTGTTAGTCACATGTCCCTGAAATTTCAATGGTGTGTGTCAGGGGAACACTCCAATTACTACTATTCCAAGTAGAGCTCTAGTGGATCAGTTCATCTCATACCTTCTTCTCCCTTTATCTATGAGTTAAATGTGGTTGTAAAACAATTAATTTATAAGGGAATGTATACCGCTATCCAATCAATGACCCTTGTTCTCAATGATATTTAAGAATTATATATGTTAAAAATTTATCATGGTGTTCCAAAAATGTTTATCTTATTTAATTTTTAGTTTTTTTCTTCATATACATCCATATTTTAATTTTGAATTTTTTTATCTCAAATAAAAAATCGATAAAACATTTAATTAACATATTGAATATATAAATTAACATCAGAAAATAGATATTATGTTTCACGTATCTATTATCTTTAATATATATCAAATTTATGATTATAGAATAGTGCATTCGTAGTATTTATAGAATAAATATATATCATTTTCTATTTGTCAAATATGGGCAATAATGATTTCAAAAATGAAATTGAGTTTTATGGATAGAATCTGTAGCCACGTCACAATTGACATTTTTACGACTAGATTATCTCATAATGATACATATATAATGAATATAAATTCATTTGTGTGTGATGAATAAAATTTCTTGCATATATCCCATTATCTTTGTAAAAATGGATTTTTATCATGTGAATGCATACTCAAATATGATAGCGTATAAGTATGATATGACTAAAAACTTGGATTGGAATAATACAGTAAGCATATGATTCATTAAAAAAATTATTGATATAAAATTATGTGTATATATTATTTCAAATTACATATATATTTCATAAAAAGGAATTTTATCTATAAAAGATTAATCAATTTTAAATTTAGATATAATGATTTATGTTTATAATTAATTAAAATTATTGGAGTCAATAATGAAAATATTTAATAGTTAAACAATATTTTAAATGTGAATAAATTTATTGGTATAGGTTGGAAATATTTTCGGTACTTATTTTATCACCAGAAATATATGGTTTTCCATGAGGTTAAAAGAGAAAGATTTGATTTCCTCTAGGGAAAAAGCACATAAACCTATTTAGGAGGGAAATGTTGTGTGAGTATGTGTTGTCACTATAATAAATGATTATTTATATCAAATATGACATTAAATCAATATAATTTACACAATGAATTATACACACTAACTTATATAAGTGAGTCATATTATAGGTCATGTGATATAATAGTAAACCATGGTTGTTCTATTCAATCAAATAATTATAGGCACATCCATGTTATTAAATCCATTAAGTAGATTTCGTAAAAGTAAGAAATGTTGAAGGACAATTTGATTAACCTAGTGATACAAATAAATACTTCTTAAATAAAAAAAAATTGAATACTTATAAGGAACAAGATGATTCTATAATGTTTCTTATATCATTATGAATAAAGATCATGGATAAATTTTTTTGATGAAAAATAAATGTTATAAATTTCTTTTATGTTTCTATATTTATGATCTAAATTTTTTTAACCCATATAGAGTAATGACTAATGAACATATACTAGAATATTTTTTCTCAGTATTTCCCTTTTTTTTCTTCCACAATACTTGATTTTTATTATATAACATTTAACAAATAATTGACTACTTTTGAAATAGGTGGTGGAAATAAAAACATTCATTGTATTATCTTTAGGTATATCTATTCAAATATGTTTTGTTATCTTTTTAACATATAGCTTCAAGTATTCAATACATAACAAATAATTTCCTATTGACTAATGTTGTGAATCATTCAAAAAATTGTTGTTATAGGTTTATGATTGTTTGACATTGACCAAATTTTTTGTTTGATGTCTAATATATTATAGCATGGACTACAATTGGTGATTAGTGTTTATGGTTTTACATATTCAATGAGAATAGGTTCATCTTATTTTATATTAATTATATTAAATACATTTATATTGTAGTTTATACTCTTGTGATAATGAAAAAAGGATTAAATTGAATGGTTTTTAAATTCAATAAGAATAATGATAAACTCATGTGATAAAGAATATTATCCGTATTAATGAACATAGGGAATTGAAATATATGAAATAAATAATAAAAAGACACGGTATAAGAATAAAACATCAATATGGGTTTGATTTCAACTTTTTTTTATTGAAATACATTGCATTCATTCCGATAAAATATAGAGATTTTTCTAATCCATTTGAATTCTAATATATCTAAGGAAAAAATAATTTTACACATAAATAATTTATAAATTATCCAATATATTTGTTTGGCATTACATAAGGATAAACAAAATTTTACAATAAAAAATATTTTTATTATGGTAGTTTTACTACCTTTTAATGGCGCACTAGTTTTAAAAAAATAAGAATTTTTATAATTTTATATGTCAAAACAACCTTTTTCTAAATTGAATTTTAAAACATAGGTAAGGATGAGTTTTTTGGAATTATTCAGAAAAGGTTCATTTTTTTATTAATAGTTAAAAATAATGGATTCTAATGGAAAAATGGATTTTCCCTCTATAATCTATTTTTATAAATTACATATTAAATTTTTTATGATCAAACTATATCAATTATATATAAATTAATCCAATTCAGTTTATTGGAACAATTTCACATTGAATTTGGATATAAAATTTTAGCAATCATTGAAAATTTTCACTTTAACAACCTGATTTTTCATTCATTGATTGAGAATTGTTTTAAATTAAAATTATTAACTAATGTGATTTTTATTTGAAAAAAATTATTAAAAATTCTGAATAATCATTATTTAAAATTTAAAAATATATCAGATTTGTTTTTGGCCAAAACTATTTGTAAAGCTAAATAAAATTAATTGTAGTAATGATGAGAAAATTAGCTTCAAAAAGGACTAAAACATAAATAAAAGAGAAAAAAACAAGAAAATAACTAAAAAACTTAATGGAAATATTTAAACAGAATCCTACCTTTCGTATAATTGGTATCATTATTTGAAAAGCACTATTTAAGGAAGTCCCCTAAATACTGATTTCATTTTTATATTTAAAAGAATGCCACTCCTCTCCCACTATATAAAGGTACTCAATGATCACCCTTATTCTAAACTCATAGGAACTTTTAATTGTAAAAACCATAAAAAATAATATCTCAAAATCCCTCCTATCATCCTGGTGTCATAAATTTGGAAATAATGAAATCCATGGATGTATGTTGTTATAAACTAAAACTATTTACCTGAGTAATAGGTTACATTTTTCAATGATCACTTTTGTTTTAATTATTTATCAAACCATGAAATTATTATTTTTACATGCTTATATAATTAAACCATTATCCAAAATATTATATTATTTTGTTATTCTATGTTTTATAACAACACATTCACACACATCCATCAAATGGGATATTCAATCATTGGTCATGGGTATGGCATACTACTACCTCCTTAACTGATGTCATTCATTCCTCCATTACCATCGTTCGTTGTTTAAATAATAATATCTTTCTATTTTTTGTATGATATATATAAAATTTAGTATTTATTTATTATTATGTAATTTTTATATAACAGATAACATAATGAATTTTATTTTGTAAGAATTTACTAACATTGTATTTGTACTGGTGGACTCCCGCCTCCTCAAAGCAATGTGATTCATTCACACTACACATGAAATTTATTATTTGTTATTTTAATATACATATGTGACATTTATGATATAAATATGAAACTTCAATAAAAAATTCCAATAAATCTTTAATGATTCATTCTTCTAATATGAAAAATAAATGGAAGTAGGGTTCATGTGTGTGTATAACCTAATGTTTCCATGAACAATGCATTTAATTTCCTCTCTCCAAATTTTATGTATTATTATAAATATATCTGAAAAAAATATTTATGATATATTATTCATGTTTTACATTCTAGTGATTTTGGAATAATGATCTAACTAATAGAAAAAAAACTTACAAGTCAAGACAAACTCAAATATCCATGCAATTAACTGCTGAAATGATGAAAATAATAAATTATTATTAATGATAAAGTTATAATATAATGTAAAAGGAATATTTATTAAATATATTATATATTAATATAGTTTTCTTGTATGTTAATAACTTTTTTAAAACCCTTATACTAGATGATAAAGACTGTTCATCCAAAAGGAAGCATAAGGTAAAGGATTTCATCTCTATTTGCATTCCATTGAGGTTTATTTATTATGATACAATAGTTTGATTAAATATGGTTTCTATACTACCCATTTTTAATTTAATAAAATGATTACATAATAAATGATGGTATGTTATGTTTCTCTTTGAACTACAACATTAAATGGGATTTGAGTTGAAAATTACTAAGTGGTAAATGTTATCATTGAAATACCACATTAATTTGGGATTGTTAACTTTATAATGAATCAATCACGCCCATATGATCATTTCTGTAGAAAATAAACTTTTTAATATCAATATTATCATGATATTTATTTCATAATTTCATTAAAATATATACCATTTCTATATATTGGGCTAAATTTGACAATTATAGGAACTGTTGATAACTCTATATATTTTACTCAATTCAAATATTTGATGATAATGCATATTGTTCATTAATTAAATCGATGATTTGATATATTAGAAATATGTTGTACATTCACTATATGAGATGGGGACTTATTAATGGTTTTTTATGTAATTGTTTTCCAATTAACTGAATCATTTTTTCAAATGATATGGGTTTCTAAAAAATATGACAAACTATCTTTTGAATGATCTTAATCGTATATATACCATATACCTAGTTAACATGATGTATAATAATCTTGTATTTATTTTTTGGGTATTATTTTTTATTATTATTTTCTATGATATTCTTTCTTTGACATTATCTATCAATGTATTTAACTCTCATATGTTCTTTTCAATGGAACGGGTTTCTGTTATTTACCATTACATATTGATTATGGATTATATTTTTATTTTACAATCACATGTTCTTAGTTATTTAATATTATATTTAGATTTATTCAAATAGATTAAATATTTTCATTATTGAATATACCCTTACAGAGAATTTGAGCTCACCCATTTTTTGCCCTTTCTATAGTTTGTGAGGACTAAATCATTGTATATGGTTTCTAGGGTGTTTCTCAATACCTTTTATGATGTATCATGTTTTATTTTCTATTTCCCAATTTTATATCGGTATCAAATATTAAATCCTTAAAAAATATTTTACTTATTGGTCATTCAACATTTAATTCATTGAAATCATGCTAATATAAAAATATAAGGCACCAAATTTGGGCATATAGGGTTGGGGCGTTACATTAAACTCATGGGTTCTTCGACACCTATTAGTATACAACATCATTCAGTATTAAAACATAACAATATTGTTTTGTTTAATCTGAACATGGTTTGATTTTTTATACACAAGGCTCCTTCCAAATAGATCTAAATCAGCTGTCTCTATCAAGCATAGAGTTTATGTGAATGACAGATAATAAATTTCTTCATATAGAGATATCTAAATAGTCAATTGATAACTATTGGTATAAGAGAACTCCAAAATTTGTAGATGCATATTACAATACCAAAAAAAGATAATAACTCATGTTCATATCCTATCCTCAAAAAACCTGTATAGTACATTCGAACTATCCATCAGTTTGAATGTGGAAATATGTTCTCAGAAATACCTGTGTACCAAGAACCATCAGCATGGATTTCTAGAATAATTTAGTAAAAATAGATTAAGGGTATGAAAGAATTATTTATGGAAACTTGAGAAGGTAGACTATCTCTTGAACATATAAGTATCTCAACTGATCCACTAAGAATGTCTCCCTTACATGGAAAAAATGTTTTAATTTTGTTAGTTGATATATTATCACCTAAATAGAATCCATATTCTGAGAAATCCTCTGAAGGGACACAAAAAATACATGGTAGTGTCATCCAAAATCCATTTCGGAATGTGCAACAACTGTAGAAATCCACTACTTCATTTATTCTCACCCTTAAACTATTGACATGTTTAACAATATGTCATGAATCATACAATTTTCTTTTTTATTCCTTGAAATCAATTCTAGCATCATATTTCATAATACATTTTGGTAAAAAAAAAAGATGAAACTCTCACATTGTGGTATAAAACCCCTGAATCAGCACTTCCCAAATGCTAGTTAGCACAAAAACATGATTTTGAACATAGAATATCTCATCCACATCTATGGTATAATATGACGTTGATTCCCCACCTTCATGGATCTCCCTCAAGTCCAAACACTCAAGGTACTCATATTGGTTATCCCTGATCCAGCTCAAAAGAATTGAATATACTCCTAATTATATTATAGTCATCATTTTCTGTACCTCCTAAAATACAACATGCATCTCAGCATGTACCTCATTATCTTCCACTCAGATCTGGACTAATGTACATCATGAGATTTTTTTTCCTATGAAATGTTTCAATATCATTTTTTCCTTCTATGGAATGTATTCTATATCACAGTCTAATGACAACATATAATCTACACATTTCAACTACAAGAGTTTTAAGTAATTCTATTAGAATTTGTACATTGATCTCTTTTGATCTATATGAATATTAAACATTTCACCCAATAAGAAATTACAACAACATTTAAAAGAATAAACAATTGTATCAGACTCAAGGTTTTGTATAGGGTTTTTATATTCTTGTGGCCTCATCTACCATGACCCATATGCCACAAATCAATCACCCTACATCAATTCTCTCTATTCATATTACAATAATCATTATAAAATAATGCAGACTCATGCCTTGAATTGAGTTGGATCAATATTGGCGTGGTAGTGAAATGCCACTTTTACTCTTAGAAAGAATTATCACCTTCCCAAGACCGTCAAATCTTAACTCCCTTCTTATTCAATCCGTAATGTGGTGCTTCCAAGTGAGATAAGTCATGGATGAACCGTGCGTATTAGGCCGATAAACCCATAAATCATAGGATATCAAATACATTCATGGGATGAAACCAAGAAACAATTACCTACATCTTATTTGGGTAGACTATCACACATACCTCTTTGATGATGTGACCCATGAAATTTACCTGCTAAATCCAAAACAAGAACATATACATGTTTGGGAAAATAATATACTCCCTCAGTGTAACCAAGATGATGTCATGATGTTGGGAATGACCATTATTAGTCTTAGAGTACAAATAGATTTCATCCAAAAAAATACCACAAAATAGTCCTAGTATAGGTGGAAGTTTCTTTTCAACAAGGCTATGAACACTTCTGGAGATCTTGAATGCATTCCCATCATCACAGGAAACCCCTAAAGGCCACACCTATTGCTGAAAGATGTATGTGTTATATTAGATGGTTGAACACCAATTTGATGATAGCCTAATCTATATTTAATCTATTTTATTACAAAAACCCCTCTAAGCTAGTCAAACAGATCATCAACATGTATAAGAGGATACCTATTTTTTGTTATCATTGGTTTGAACCTTTGATAGTCAACAAAAGAGAACATAAAATTATAATCCTTATTTAAACCAGTTATAGTAAATCCAAATTCAAAATACTCTTATAGATATACAACTTATCCATTTACTATTCTAGTTGATTCTTTATCTCATGATGATCTGTTGCTTCTATTTTGTATTATGGAATAGAAGCTGGATCATCCCCAAAAATGAGAAAATATTAAATTCCATATATAATAGAAGTGGCAGCACTGATAATTCATCAGGAAACATATCCTAGAATTTTCTTATTATTCGAGGATATTCATCGTGCTTCACACCCCCATAACGCAACAAGATAGTTTCAAGATGGGTTGTGATCTCTCTGAGTTGCTGATGAAAAATCCCTACATGACTTCTATAGATACCCCATTCCCCATTTTGAACATTATTTTCACCCTCATGATATGTAACAATAAGTATCTAGTGGTAAAAATCAACGTGAGATCTATATTCTAGTAACCATTTTATACCCAAAATAATTTCAATATTTTGTACACCATGGATGTAGATATCTCAAAGAAAAAGATACTCCCCTACCTGAATAAAACACCACTTTTTGATGAAATGTATTTCTACCAAATCCTTAATGGTGTATTGATCGTCATAAAGCTACTAATAAACCCCACTAATATATTCAATAGAAACTCAAGTTAGGCTGAAATAATACAATGAGATACATCAATGTTAAATAAGGAACTATAAATTGTTAAATCTATTAGAATACTACCTCTAACTATCAATGTTTCTACCTCACTATCCACATGTTTAGGGTTAATAGAATTCTAACACCCTTCCCTACTATCCAATGACATTGTTTGAGTCCCCTAAGCTACAAAACTCTAATGATATGTGAATTGATTCCATTATGTACCACATCTACCTCCTTGACCACCATTTCTCATAGAACTATAAATTAAAAATTTGTTTGATATAGAACACCCACTTCTCATACACTAGTTTTTCATCGATGTTTCATCACAAACAAACTATAGTGGGTCCTGGTAGAACCATTATTGATGCCCATAATGTCACAATCTCAGCACTCTACCGATGGTTGGAATCAATGTCAATGAATGGGACCCATCCAAATACATAAATTGGAGAGTGATTATGTACGACGAATTTTACCTAATCCTTCCCCCTGGAAAATATATTTTTCATTTATTTAGGAAATATTATCATATAATCACTCATTAAACTTATATGTTGTACCTCCTGGTCATCTAGAAGAGTCCACTTATCCTTTACAGTATGCCTCCATTAAATTCCAATTTTATATGAGAGCCTGATACACCACCATATGAAAAATTATTTATCCAAAAAAATTTATCCTAGGACTTAATATCAGATTTATTTCTTTCCAGAAAATTTCCTATTATAGATTTTCCACTCCCTACCAGTGATGGAGAAATCTGCTACATGTCAGTGAAGCGACCTGAATAGTCCATCATAGACAAAATCCCTTGGGTCAAACATATGAACTCAACTTCTCTCTCATTTCTTAGTTTATATATATAAATGTTCTCCATGATCTATAGAGAATTTCCTTCCTCACAATATTCTGATGCTATAAATCTTGAGTCTATATTTCCTACAAAATCTTCTACTAACCACGTAAAATTTAATTAATGAGTATGACTCTCATCTCAGTAGGTTTATCTCAAAGGTTAAGTATCATCTCGATAGATTCAATCCAGAACAAAGCTACCTCAGGTCCACCATCTCTGGTAAATATCAAAGATTGATGAAACTGAAACACTAATGGAAGGTCTGGAAGACACTTCATAACCAATCACTGGTCTCATTGAACTAACTAGACAAACATAACAATTATCTCTTATAACTACTCTCTAGTTACCTCTCCATGAATTATTATGACCTCATGTTATAATACATGAGTCACATTTCTATCCCTATCATTTGATCGTCCTATCATCAAGAATTATCTTGGAGTCATAATTCTAAAATACATATCAAATGTCTATGAAAAAATTTAAAAACATAAAATATTTATGTAATAGGGATTCACATATGCCATAAAAATGATTCCATCATACCCCACCATATGTTCTAAAACGAGGAACTATAACAACCATCAACTATCCCATATCTAGTTCATGGATCACGTAGTCTAAAAAATTTCCCAAATCTAGTTTCTCACCATATATCCATGGATACACATTATTTACCCCAAATTTCTTCATTTAAATATTTTCAATATAACATTAGGCACATTTTTCATTAAAATTTTCATAATCAAGAAAAACACTTGAGTTGAAATAATAGTCCACTATAATAGAATACATTAATAACATAAATTCCACAATATGTACATAATTTTACATAAAAACATGGGCCAGTTTCTCGGACACAGTAGATCACAACCATGGACTAACTCAATCTAATCATATTTCAACATTTTCCTAAAATTAGAAAGAAAAAAAATACAATAAAACCATAATCTGAAACTACATTGTAATGACCTTACCCATATGAAACACATCGATTCCTTATGATGATTATATACATGGACTCAGATGTGCCTCTATATCTTTTAGAGGCAACCAACTATCTATGAGGGTTAAATATATATCATGTGTATATCTTAGTATATTTTTCGAAGTGGAAAAATGTTGAAATAAATAACAAAACAAATGATAAAAACCATATCCATAATATTACCAGAAAAACCTAAAGACCAAAAAAAGAATAAATTATCCAAGATAAAACAGTTAACATTTCATGGCATATATGTGTCAAGTGAAAATATAAATAAATAAATGTAAAGGCATAATGAAAACTGCCAAATGGTTCACTACATCATTCCAGGTTCCCTCATCCATGCTCCATCCCAAATCATCAATCAAAAATAAGGTACTTTCCTTTATTCTAATGTAAAAATGTGAATTCTAATCAGGTACAAATCAAGTAGCCAATATAGGGTGTTGAAAAACTATGCAGTCCAACCACAATGACATCTAAAAAAATATCTAATGAATAAAATTGTATAGTGATTAATAAATAATAATGTAAACCAATAAAGTGTAAAATTTACATATTCAATTAATCATTATTTAACTACATTCTTTTCCCCAGGCTCACAATGACACCTCCATCAACAATACCTACATTGGTCAATGTTAGATTCTGAACTATACCCAATTGAGAACTCACTATTCTTTATAACATGTTCTTTCATTATTGATTTAATTCCACCTCATATCATGTCCATTTGGAACATTAGTCCAATGAAAATATCATGGGAACTAAATGTTTTGTCTAGAACCCTATGGATAATTGGAGAATCAATGAATGTCCCACCCCTCATGGTTTTATATAAAATCAATCCCCATCCCATACGATAATATTAAAATGCATGAATTTTGGCCTACAATGGAATTGTTAGCCCCCCATGGGTATTGTGAGAATCATTCCTCATACCACACCCTATTTCTCGATAAATGACATACATAAAAGACATTACATTTAACATGTTTAATCATATGTAACCCTGTCATCAATATTTCACATCATGGTATACGTTATCAAACATCAACTCAATCATGATTCATCACATCAATCACACAGATGAATATAAAAAATTCACTATTAAACCCGTAATCAACATTTAACAATGTAATTAGATATATCTACATGGTTATACCAACTATCCCATAATTAACAATATCATTAAAATGTGATCACATTGAGAAACAAATAACACTAACCCATTTTGTGGCCATTTTTATAACACTAATATACTCTAAATTTCATAATCACTTCATTTAATTAATTAATTAATAATTTAATTAATCCAATTAAATATGCATTTTAAATTCAATGATATTTTTATTTCACAATTCCATACACATAATAATAATGAGTATCAGAAATATAATTTATACCACATACATATAGATTGTGGACATACAATCACTTATCAAAATAAAAAAATGAACATAAACATTAAATTGATCTATGAAGAAAGATATATATATCAAAAAAATAAATCCAGAATCAAATGAATTATGATATACAAAAAATGATTCTAAACCCATCACCAACAGAGCAAAATGACCCATTAACTAATGTGAGAAATTCATAAGAGGGGGAAAACAATCGAGGTAAAATAACATACAGGGAGAAGTACATATACTCAAATCAAATAATTGATTCATCTATAATTGAGTTCATAATTCCATGAAATGAGTCTTTGATCCTCCAAACAAATGGAGAAATAAATAGGTTGAGTTGGGGTGAATGGTGGTGAATACCGATGGGTTCCACATTTTTAGAATAAAAATTCCGGGATACTAATTCTATGTGTACAGTATCATGGGAAGGGGAGAACGATTTTATAAACCATGAGACCTATCTAAGGGCCTATTCTTAAGGGTGAAAAGTTACTACTAAAAGGGAACACCATTTGACATATCATGTTCCGACGGTACAATCCCCCACTTAATGAGGATAAAATATTTTCTATGGTAGGAATAGAGTTTGGGAAAACCATTCTCCAAACATGTTCTTCCCAATATCAATATAAATCCTTAAATTATAAAAACATCCCCATCCCCCAAACAATAAAAACCAAGTAATACCAAAACATGGCTAAATATTTACCTGTAAATGAGAATGAAGCATATCTAGAAATAATGGGATCTTAGAATAGGTGCATCCAAATTTCAATCAAAAAATTACAATTGTAATTTAAAAATCTTATGATGGATAATGATATCATACAACATAAAATTTTATGATTCATAATAAATTACACAATAATCCACAATCAAATCATGAAAAGTCCATTCAATAATGAATTACTATAAATAAAAACCCACCACCTATAAATGGAATGACCAACATTGGATAATTGACCATTATTCATTTGAATTAATAAAAAACTAATCATATTACTTTTTCATTATATGTTTATCTCCACTTCACGATATCCTATTTTTTGGGTTTTAAAACCCATAATAGCTCTAAAAAAACAATAAAAAACAACCCATTGATCAAAGAAACTTTGAATCTCTATGACATTTACGGTTCTTGGATAAAAAATAACCCACATTATTTCTTACTAGAAAACTGTTATTAATTATTTACAAATAATATATACAAATAATAATGTATATTATTAACAATAATCATATTTAATATAATTTACATTTAAATTATATTCATTAAATACCAATAAAAAATTGAGATGTTTTTCATGTTCATCATAAATTTTAGAATAAAAAATAATTTTCACAATAAAATCCATTAAATATATCTAAATAATCCTATAGAAATATATTCATCATAACCATAAATATATCTTATTGTATTCATCTACATGTAATGGAATAACCAAAATATCATAATGGGTGTACGTAGTCGGAAACATTTTCGATTGGGTAACATCTTCCTTCACATTTCAGTAAAGGTATACAAATCTGAGGTCAATCATTGAAAAATAATGTGAACCATAAATTGATAAAACAAGTCATAAACATGTGATTTTTATAATCAATATAATACTTAATGAAACTATATTTATTTTTAAAAATAATATCAAGATCATAACAAGGTGATGCGACAGGGAGGATGAAATCCTTAAAAAGAATTTCTTCTAAATGAATTTTCAATTTCTATAACTAATATATTTGTATTCAATATAGATGTTTTGAAATCATAATATCATTAAGAAAAAATTAAATGATAAATTCAACCTCTAGATAAATATGAACACTAGTAAAACCATCAATATCATCACCAAAAAATTTAACTACCATAAGAAAATCATTAAGATAAATAATTAAAAAAAAATCAATGAAATGTGAAAGAAAACATTCACCACATCATTAATCAATTCCTTATTTTTTTATATGTTATCAAATATATGAACTATTTTTATATATTGTTTGATAATAACTATATGTATTGTACATTACATATTTATATCAGCAATGATTCATAGAATGATAATGTAATTGACAAATAATACCCAGAATAATATCCAATTAAACTAGGTTTTAAGACAATATGAATTAAAAAAACACAATTACACACAAGATTATTTGATGGAATTAATAAATATAAATTTAATAAATAATTCCACATCAATTTTTTACAATATTTAATGTTATTAAATATTAATAATACATATTTACATTACTCGAAAAATCCCTAGTAATATAAGAATATAAAAAGCCTACATAAAATAAGATATTTTCATGGTCTGGGTGAATAATTAATATATCATTAACCACATAATTGTATGGTTATTTATTTCCAGAGTTAATCATGAATGATCATACCACACCATTCTGTTTATGATATTCATCATGTTCAGCCTTTATATATTCATTTGTACAAACACATTCATAATAAAAGATCGCTTTATAATTAAAACATTTTATAACTGACATTCTACAATTATTGTAACCATTATAATTGTTATTTATTTATATATATATATATTCTATATTTACTATATTAACACAATTGTAACACATTGAAAATATCATAATACATTCAACACAATTATTTTTACCACATTTATCACAATATGGGATCATAAATTTCATATCCTTGAATTTGGTAAATGATTTCGTCCCAGATAATTACCACATGGGACATATATTCTCCTTGATGATATAGAATGAATAATCCCGTCATTGTTTTCTCAAAACATTTATCAATATCCTCTAAAATTATAAACTCATGAGTATTAAAATACCATAAAAACATAGTTTCATTTTGTAGAAAATTCATTAATTTTTCTATCATGGAATTGAATAATGTTTTCTAAATACGTGGAAAATATTTAATTTTTTTTTCAAATTAAGTAAATGTGACCTCCTCCTTCAATTCCAATAATATCCCTTATATTATAATTCATACAGTTATATAAAATAATTTCACATATAAATGATATTAAAATATTTTTCACTCCACGAAACCAATATCATCTTTTATATTTGTACACATAATGACATACAACAATGAATCAACTTTTCCTTGAAAATTATAAATTTTTAGAGTTAATTTTTGATACTATGAATATCACAAAATATAAAATATATTTTCCCCACATTTGATCCATATTTTATCTAATATTGGGCTTTTACATCAAAAAAATGACAAAATTTTCCCTTTCAGGAAATTTTCCTCCACATACATGTTATCATATGAATCATTAAATAACTTTATTACATTGGTTCCAATATTTATAGATTGTGTCAATTGAGTCGAAATAGCCACATACATCTCAATTCCAAAGCTAACAATTCCAGGTTGCTGATTCATTGGGATATCATTATCTTGTTTCCTTCCTAATTAATTTTCAACATTTCCTCTAAAAATCAATTCTGTATAGATATATATTTGATGAAGTAACATAAAAATCCCCAAAATCTATCTCTTGATAATATTACCATAATATAAAATTTCATGGATGTATTTTTTGACATAATCCTAGAAACTAGTATTATCTAAAAATTTACATTATGTTAAACCATAACACATATAAAATATTTAACTTGTGACACCCTTTTATTTGGTGAAACATTATTTATTATTTTAATGTATTCAATATTTTGCATTTCATGTAAAACTGAATATAGTTGTCTTATAGGAAAGCCCCATGTTATTCTTGCTTTGTGTAAACCAACATGTCAAAATTCATCAAATCTAAACACATATAATATATTTTAGTACATGAAATACTTTATTTTCAAATTGTTAAAAAATTTATAGGTCCATTGATAAATTTTCTTTAACAGTTGACCATGTTCCACCAAACTATGATGTATTATTAATATTAGTATTATAATATTATTATCTTTTTCACCTAGCCAGTAGAATGGTTGTTCTAAATTAGATTAGCTATGTTATGGAAATATCTTTCAAAAGGGTATACAAGAATAATTATTTTGGTACTAATTAACTCCAAATGAAAATTAAAACATTTAAAAATATAGAAATCATGTGATGTAAAACAATATTTATGTAATTAAATACGTTTTACATTAATAAATTAATGAAAAAAAGTTTAATAATTTATTTTTAGTATATATATATATATATAATATTTTATTAATTAAACTAATTAATATTTATCTTATTGGGACTTCTAGACAAAAGATATAAATGATTCTAATTTTAAAAATAAAGAAATGTATTTTTGTATAGTGTAATTAAAAACATGTTAATAAATTAAATATTTTAATATAAATATTGAAGATTTTTAAAATTATAATTTATCAAATAATCCTTATTTTTTAATGTTCAATTTCAAAATTTTCAAAGGGTGAATTCTTGGTAATTATCTCAGACGTTTCATTTTTTTGATGAATAGTAAAAATTATGGAATTTTAATTGAATTTTTTTCCTTATTTCTTTTAACAGTAAAATTATATTATTAATCAGTATTATATTATATTTATATCACACACACACATATATATACTAAAAAAATTTATCTTATTGAAATAAATTTCACATTGAAATTATATATAAAATCATTTCAATATTTTCAACATTTTCACTTTAAAGCTTCGTTGTCTCGTCCCATATGTGGGATTTATTTTAAATTAATTTCTGAAACACATGTGTTCAGAATATATAGAAACATATTATTAATTTTTAATGATTATATTTTATACTTTCTATTAAGGTAAACATATTTTTTACCAAAAAATATTAGTGATAATAATTAAAATTAATTATTGTGATTATGGTAAAAACAAGTTCACTTAGTGGTAAAACATTAACATATAAAGAAAAAATTACCAATAAATATTTCATAAATCTAGTGGATAACATTATTTAAACTATATAATACCTTATAAATAACATTGAATATTACTGGAGGCACTAATGTAATATAGACCTCAAAACAGTGATTGCATTTTTATATTTAAAAGAATGCCACTTCTCGTCCACTATATAAGGGAACTGTCCCCACTCACATATTCAAACCATTAATGAAATGTTTATCCTTCAAACCCATCAAATATAATCTACCAGCACAAAAAATATAATAATATCATCCTAAAATTGGGAATACATATAGTCATTTTTTTTATTTCTGAGAAAAAGGAAAAGGAATTATCCAATGAGTAGGTAACATCCTTCAAGAAGAACTTTTTTTTATTTCTCAAACCCCTAAACTATTAATATCAAATTATTAAATTATATCCCCAGTATACTAAATATAAATATATTTTTTTATGTTAGGTTCTATTTCTACACATGGTCACACTTCCATCAAATGGGGTACACAATCATCATTAGTGTGTACACAAGACTACCACCTCACAAACCAATGTCGATCATTCTTCCATTAATGAATTTCAAGGTTCTGAAGAGTGATGAAAATAATATTTTGTTATTATATATTTTATTTTTATTATATATTTTAAAATATTTTATTATTTTTTAATACATACGTTCGTGATTTCCAATTTTCAGTAATATGATAATTTTATTAGGGGATGTGAGGATGCTGCCTCCTCAAAGAGATGTGATTCCTTCACACATTACGTGAAATATAATGAGGAATGAGTTAGTAAATATTTATGATATATATGAAATGAAAATGAAAATATAATTATAATATATATATATATGTATATATATTTTAAATTCAAATTATGTCTGTCAATACGATAACAAAACAGAAATAGCGTACATGCATACATACGACATACCATCTTAATGAATGGTGCATTCGATTTAACATTTTTTATCTCTATTAGACTTTTAAAATTAAAATTCTAAAGAATATATATATATATAATTGATATAATTATTTAGGTGATAAATCCAAGATATAATTATTTGGGAAAAATATATAATAAATCAAAACACATGTGAAAAATAAAGCAGTTATTAACTGAAACATATCATTAATATGGAATTTTTATTAAGAAAGTAATATAAAGTTATAATATAATAATATATTGTATTATATATAATAATATTTACATGTGGTATATTTATAATAAAATAATATCTTTTATACAGGAGGTGTGTTTGTGAATAAAGAAATTCAAGTCATAAGGTACGGGGTTTCACATCTCACTTTTAATTTTAAGAGTTATATGATATATTTACTGCTAATTATCATTGTGTGGTGTATATATTTAAATAAGACAATTTTTATAATCAATTTAATTTATTTAATGACATTAAAATTTTTAATATATTCTAGTATTTCGTTGGGATCACGATCCAAAAGTAACTTATATAGTAAGGGGATTTTTATTCAAACATTTATTTATATGAGATTTATTCCCTATCCACCAATCGTTTCATTAGTTTATTTTATTTGGATACCATGAATTTATTATATGAATCTTATCAGTAAATTTATGGGTATTTACAAATGAATTTTATAATCTATTATTTATTGGGTTTATGGTTCAAATGTAACAACATGTGAAATGTAATTTTTTTTCTTAATTTTTCATCTATGTGAAGCATGTCATGTTATCAAACTATATTTTTCTAAGAGGTTAATATACTTCATTTTGACATGTTATATCACGAATATAATTATTTTATAAAATTTTTATATTTATGCAATTTTATTATTTCCTCATTATTATTATTCAAATATACTAATGTGGTAACAATTTAAGTCTATAATCTTATAATTTATCAATATTTGTTTATGATTAATCGTACATTGATGAATTCTTGTGATCAATCTCCAAAAAAATCTCGGGAATTATCTTCTCCTATTACTTTTCATGTTATTTTCAGAAATTGGTACCGATTTTCCCACTATTTGTTTCATAATTTGATCAAGTAATTTTTTGTAAGAAAAATAATACTTTACCTCTCTCTCTGACTGGAAATGTGTTCAATCAAAAAAACATTTTTTCTAACAAAATTAAAAAATTGTTTTTAAATGAAACTTTAAGATAATTTTAAAGAAAATTACTTTGAAAATAACTTAAATTAAATAATTTTATAATGGGTTTTCAAATATTCTTTTATAAATTTTCAAGGATGTTTTCATGGAAAATGGGTTTCAAAATATATTATATTTGAAAAATAATTTTAAAAAGAAGAATAGAAATTTTCATGAAGAAAATTTTCTAATGATTTTTAAATATTACATCCTAATTTTTCAAAGTGGTTTTCAATGAAAAATAATTTGAAAAGTTATTATTTCTAACAAACTTATTTTTAAATAAGGTTTATATTCCTTAATTAATAAAACTATTGATATTTAATAATCATAATACATATATGATGACACAAATTGATACATTTAATGGTTTAATGGATTTGTGATATATGTATATAATTTTTATTCTATCTATTTATTATTTATGTCAAAGATGGCATGTGTTTTATGAATCCAATTTCTTTTCAATGGATTATACCAAGAGACACTACTTATTAATCATACATCCTTTCTTAGTATAATCAATCATTAAATTATTATCAAACTTATCACTTTTCTTTAAGTTTGGATATGATGAAATTTTATGATGCATGTTCCATTTCATGGGTTATGATATGAAGTTTATGAAGATCATTTTTTTACGTAATTGTACGATTAACTTTTTATTATCTTGTTGAATAAATATGTATGAATTCAAAATATGATGGGTGAGACTTATATATTCCAACCATGTAATGGGTATTGATTTATATCTAATGATATAATGATGATAAACACATTTTTTGGCTTAATCCACAATTTAAAACATGTGTTCCCATATAAATAATTAGAAATAGGTTTGTCCTAATCCACATTGTGAAATTGGAGTGCCCTTATCCGCAATGGGAAACAAAAGCATTATAATCAAATATGTTTCTTGTCCTTAAATTTCACATTGAATATTTTTATATCATACATGAACCTTATTACATGATAAATATGTTATTAAAGGACCTTGTTTCATGTCTATAGGTTTATGTGAGGGAATCATTTCATTTCCTTGAACTAATGATTGAACATGTTTCCACATATACATATTCACAAGGTCATATGATGATGTTTATGCTAAAAATATATGTTTTATTCTATGATATGCTCAAATGGTTAACATTCTTGTTTATCTTATGAATCATATATAATTAACGTCTAATCATTATTACATGACTCTTGCTTATGATCTGTGATATGTAGGGTATGATATTAAAATGTTATGATCATGTTCTCATACCCTTATTATAAATATCATACATAAATACATATATATATATATATCCATTTACCCTTATTGAGCATTTAAGATCACCCTTAAATATGTTTCCCTTCCCGAGGTAATGAAAAATAGTTTTATGTAGGAGTACTACATGGGAAGAACATTATGGGACACATTTTAGATCAATCACCAAGATAGAATATATTGTGTTTGATGTTTTCAATGATAATAAACTATTATGACCTTCAAGAAAGTATATTTGTAATGAGTTGAATATTAAAATAAAATTATGAAATATATATATCTATGTTATGATTATGTGTCTTTTGTTGGAATCCAATGAAAGGTTTAATAATTAATTATAATCAACAGTATTAAAAGTTTTCTATGATCCCTAGAGATATTTCTATGGACATATCTTGGGACGTCTATAACGTGAACCCTAAGGTGTCAAATATTATTTATTATGTGTCGTGATTTTGGAATCTTAATTTCAATTTTTCATTAATATGCGGGTTTCTTCTATAATAAGAGTTTGTCACAATTTAATTTCAAGTCATTCTAAATTGAAATAACTTGAAAGATCTAGGAAAACATTGACCGTTTGATATGTGGAAAGGTTGGGGATTATAAAAATTTATATTCTAAGTGGAAATATGATAAATAGAATGAGGAAGTTCTAACAAGTATTTATTATACTACTAAATATAATGAGATCGTAAACACCATTTGAAAGGTATGTGATATTTTAACAGAATTGTTTACATTTAACATAAAAATAATGATTCAATTTATGTTGAGTAACCATAAGAAATGATAAATTTTCCTATTCTATGAAAGGGGTATTATGGAAAAATAAGATGTAGCCTATGAAATGGGTTAAGAATAATGTTATATGACCAATGTATATATGTACATTAAGTCAATAATTATGTTATTTGAACCTTGAAATATATATTTTCAATTAAGGATTTGAAAAAATTTATTAAATTAAGTAGATGAATAAAATGAGGGATTGAATTGAAGGTGTTATTTTATAGGGTTTATTAACCCTTAATGATCCCATGGTGTTGAGAAATTTTTTTAGCTTGGAAAATGATATAAATGATATAGATAATTTAAATTAGAGAGTACTGATTATCGTGTATCTGATTATCGAATTGTTGAAAAGGTGTATATGTTATCATGGATGGAGTTTAATTTTCTAAATTTAAATATTAAATCAGGAAATATTTCAATATGATTTTAAATTATTTCAGGCTATTAATATTTTTCATGAAATTATATGATAAATGTAATAACATTTTTAGAATGTTTCAATTATGAGCAATTTTATGATATGTGTAGATCAATGTAAATATTATTTTACGAAATTATTGACCTAATTTCAAATTTTTGGGTAATCAACTTTTTTAAGGGTTACAATATTAACCATTTATGTAATTGTTTTTGATAATAATTAAAATTAAGTATTAAATAATAATTATAATCATTTTTTATTAATGCACATTGGATAACCAATGAAAACCATTTTTTACGATGTTAACTAAAGACATATATAATAACTACTAATTATATTCATGGATCTCATGATATGTTAGTTTATAAGGAATGAAAAATTAACGTTCATTCTCTAGTGTGTGAGGTAAAGTGGAAATTGACCATAGAAAAACAAAAGTTTGAGATTTCAAACAAGGAATGGAATGTAACAAAGTAAGTATATCATCGAACGATTTTTCTTCCAAATCTATAAAAGGATATTGGAAATGATTTATCCTAAAACCAAAATTTTTATTGAAGTGTTCGTTTTTTAAATCATCATTAATTATTGGGTTTTCCCTTAACCATCTATTAACTGTAAAACCCCAATATTTTTTAATATGTAATTTCTTCAAAATAATTCAATAACTAACACTACAAGCAACACTAAGTTCAAGCGCACCCTGACTTATCAAACTAGCAGTTCAAAAGCAGTTATGAATAATATTTTCTAAATATAATCCTTGTAATTTTAGAATCCGTATTATGTGTTTTTTAGACATAATGTAAGAACAAATTCAATTTTTTCAGATAAAATATGTATTTTTAAATAAATGAAAATTTACCACATTTTAAAAGAATACCTTTTCAAAAACAAATATTTGACAATATAATATATTCAATTTAATGAAATTAAATTATTCTTTAGAATCGGGAAATATAAATTATGTTTGGATAAAATTTTGGAACTTTTCTGACAACTTTCATATATCGATGAATAGTGAAAATTAATAATTTTTTATTAAAAACAACTTAAAAAAAAATAAATAGTGATAAATTAATAATTTTAATGGTTTGGAACTATAACTATATTATATATTTATCATTTTGTAAAAGTTAGTTCTTTATGGTTAATTTATAATTTAAATTTTACATAAACAATTGCCAATCTTTTGATATTTATTATTTCCTAAAAACATGATTTTTATTTTGACAACGATAATTAATTTTGAATTAATTTCTGATGCTTTTGACTTTCGAATTTTGAAAAATGGATTCCATATTTGGAATCAGGAGGTACAAATTGGATAAATTAGTGGCCTTTATTTTTAGACATTAGGAATATTTACTTTAGTAAATATTTTATTTACCGTTGTTAAAGGGGTAAATCCAATAAATATAGATAAAAATAATATTATAAGAATATTAAATTACCATAACATGTGTCCATACCCTATTCAATGATATAATTCTGACCATAGTCATCATTGGGTCAATTTGGGTACCCCATGGAGCCACATGGGAGTGATAATGACATTTTATATTAAATAATCTAAATCAAAAACAAAAATAACAAAAGAAAATATCTTTTAGTAATATAATATTTATATATGGTTATATAATTGATATATTACACTATAAATATTAATTATAAATATAATAATATTTACTACTTCATGATAGTTTATTTATAATTTTTAAACAAAAAATAAATATATTTATATATGACACAATAATGATGCGGTATTTTCCTTATTAATGAAACTATCAAATATATGATATTATAAATACTAAAATAAATATTATTTACAAGTTTTTATTCCATAAAAAAATTTATAGGTGAGTATAACATGCTATGGTTTATTTTATGTAATTATGAGGAAGTAATAATTTTGTTAGGACTTTAACAAAAATCAATTATTAAATAATGTCAAAATTGGCATAAATGAGTTTTTCAAACAAATATTATATAATTAATTGATATTCTATTCTTAAAAATATAAGGATCATCCAAAGGTATTAAATACTATTATATATGTCATTAATGAACCACTATAGGTTCTATTGGATGCTAATAGTATGTTTATTAACCATATAATATAAAACAAATGAGACAGGGTAAATGTCAAATTATATAAGTAAGAGTTAAATCTAAAAGATAATGTTAATATAGTGACACCAAACTATCTAAAACCTTATGGTTGAGTGGTTTTAGACCTATCACCACCTTATCCACTAAATAATTCATTTTATAACCACTTGAAACAGAAAACTATTTTATTATAAAATAATATTTTATGTTTTTCCTAAGTTGCCCCTCCCCACTCTTATAAAATTGTACTTCATCTACTCTCCACCTCACACCACCAAAGCCATTTGGGTCAGCCAAAACCAAGCCAAATATCCTCCAACTATACTACCTTCATCCTAGAGTCCTTACATTGGTCAGAAAGCCAACCTATGGAGAAATTTTGATCAAATCAAAAGAAAGAACTCGAAGAAGAGGTAATGATTTCACCAGCCTCTTTCAAGTTCTTTTCTTCTTCCACATAGTCTTTCTTTGTTATTACCATACAAAAATTATAACTCCATTACCTTATATATAGTTTTATATTATTATAAATATGGCTCAACCATAATCATTATTCCATTCATCCTATGAATGATAATGTCTCCATGTGTGCGTACGTACGGCTTACCGTCTCTACACCGTGGTATAATTTTTTAATCAAGACTATGTTATTTGGATGGATATATTGATGAGTAATATGTATATAAATAATGAATATAACATGATAATTTTTCTGTAAAATTAATATACCATTCAATTCCACACATTTTATTCATTATGGAAATAAATTGTCACTCATGCGTACGTATGGATTACCATCTCCACGACGTGATGATATTCATTTCCACGTTCACCATTCATTGATGGTTATAAAAATATATATTATTAATAAGTATGTAATATATTACATAATTATGATACTGGATATATATATATATATATGTTTTTATGTATTTAATTATATATTATTCACTTACTTCCGTTTAAAACGATATGAAAATAGAAACAATGTTTTTGCATAGGTACGACCTACCGTATCCATAAACATTGTTTTCCATTTCATATATCTATCTACTTTAAGTATTTATATTCTAAATATATATGATATATAAATCTAGGATTATATTTTGGATGTATTTAAATCTTGATCTAAATGATACGATCAAGAATAACAAGTTAAAACACGTACGATAATGAAGGCGATTATTAAACAAAATGTTAATTTGACATGAAAATAAATATTAAATGGGTAGTATAATGTCATAAATGAATAGTGTATTATATAATAAATATTCATATGGTTCTTTTATAATTTAATAACATACAATGGTGATTATATAGGAGGATAAATGTACTATCGACCAAAGGAAAGTGCAAGGAAATGGTTAATTTCACAACATTTTTATTATCTGAGGTTGCTTTTACGTTAGTATCTACTGGGACATATTTATTATCCAAGCCAATGTTTCCTAAAAGAGTTTTAAAAGGTATTCTTTTTAAGGAACTATTTTACAAAAACAACATTTTAAATGTTTTAAATATTTATTCTTTTAAATAATTCGAAATAATTTCTATGTTATCAAAATGTTTTTATGGATTTTTCGGTATGTACATGAATGTTTTTAAAATTTTAATTTATTTCAAAAGTCTCAAAGTGGTATTGGAAAATTTGAATAAAGAATGTCTTTAAATTTCATCCTTTCTAAATTGTGCGACTTATAAATGTTTTCATGAAAAAAAGTGACATTTCTCTCAAATAGTTTAACAAGTCATTATCATCTCTATCAACATCCTTTGATGGGTTTTATTCTTGTTTGAATTAGATTTATTATGATACAAATATTCTATATTATATTGAAGGTTTTGTGATATGTTTGACTGTGTATGTGTTATTATTATACCATTCATGTTTTATGGATAAAGTATTGATATTTCGTATGATAGTTTTAATACAAATGATTGTGTTATATTTCACCCTTTTCATAAGATGAATGTATTGGACTAGTATGTTCCGGGTTAGGGACTGGTAAAAGTAACCCCTCCGGGTTGGGGTCTGGTTACAGCAGACCCTCTAGGTTGGAGTCTGGTAATAGAGGCTCTTCGGGATAGAGTCCGGTCACAGTGGATCTCTGGGTTGGAGTCCGGTTACAGAGGATCTCTGGGGTTGGAGTCATGTTATAGAGGCTCTCTAAGTTGGGGACTGGTAATAGTTATCCCCTAGGTCCTGGAACAAGCCTTGACACCAAAATTATAGTTTGGTACTATTCATTACCTAATTTTTAAATTAGTAATTACATGTGATTATTCGACTAGAATAATATCCATGAGCATGTTTCTATGGTATCATTTGATTTATTTTTCCCATTTATGTTCATGATTATGTTTAAAAGGCTATTGTTTTTATTACAGATCTTTCATTAAAAGATTACATATTCCGCCAAAATATTTACCCTTTCTGAACAAATGTGCTCACACATTTTTTATGTTTTATTTTCCCAGGTTCCCAAGAAGTTTTTTATGTTTCAGATGCATGGTTAAGAAAAGGGAAAATGGTATTATAAAAGGTTTATTTTTAAGTTTTATTTTAAAATGTGTAATGTAACATTCATGTATATAATCTATTTTCAAAGACTGCTAAACCAATCGGTCTTTAAGGACACGATTCCTTGTAATCATGCCAATATAATAAAATAATGCACAGACATTGTGAATCTAGGATCAGGGCGTTACAGTTGGTATCAGAGTAAATTTAGCAACAACCATGGAAATAGATTTATATAAAATCTGATTAGAGAACATTAACCTAAGATAGACTTTTAGGAATAGTAAAGAAAATATTCCTAGAATTTTGTAACTATAGAGATTTTGTGAGTTTTCCAAGCAATGCATCCTTGTCTGGATACGAGAATATAGAGGCGGCTCTGGCATAGATGTACCTAGGGTTAAAACCCAAAAACACCGCTTTGAGCTAGTCTTGAATGGTAACAGGTGCATGACAATGGGCCTCGTTGCACTCTTGGTTACGACACTCCTTGGGGATATGTTTAGAATAAATAACATTTTGATTACAAAAAATTAAGAAGGATTTAGGAGTAAATAATTCTTCAATGAAAACATTTTTATGATTATGGATTATATCCATAAACTGTTCAATTTACATTAGGAATTTTACAAGTTTGGAATTGTGAATTGCGATTCATAAACTATCCTAGTGTATTACATTGTTATGAAATGGCGCCCAGTAGAAGGAATTAGAACTCTAGAAATAGGTATCATCAAAAAAGTAATAAGGATCATATCATTCCTGGAATTAAGAAAACATTTAGAAAGGAAATAGTCTCCCATGTATTATCATCATATAGAAAAATAGTATCATGTGTTAATAAGATAAGTAAAGAATTTTTTCAGTCCTATGTCTTTGATGGGAAGACAGAGATGAAAAGGATGGAAGAGATAATGTTGGATAAAGGGAATAAGGAAAAAATGATTTTTCCCATATGTGATAACTATGGAATGAATCATATTGGTAAATGATTAAAGGGAATGGGAGTTTTTTATCAGTGTGGAGAAAAAGGACACCAAGTATGTGATTTAAAGGGTGAGAGAAAATTTTCAGAAGTACAATGCTTCATCTGCAAGGAGTTGGGACACTACGTGAATCAATGTCCAAATCATCAGAGTACACCCAAATGCTGCTATTGGATAATAATCAAGTAATGATACTACCGATGATAAAGAGTAATGATTAAGAGTTCTTATTTTGTTATTATATTATTGTGTCATTTGATTATTTTATTAATGATGTACATGTTATAATAATTATAGTGTATATAAGTATTGTACTACAGTACTATTTTATTGAGGGTTTAAGATTATATGGTTATAAAAAAAGTGACGTAATAGTAAGCATCACATTTTGAAAAATACATGGTTAATGGAAAGTTAATTCTTAATATGGTCCTCATAATGAGGTAGTGATTTTGGAATAAGAGATGGTTGATTTTGATAAATTATGTTGGATATTCTTGACTTCATTAGAAATTATTAATAGTTTTTTTATTTTATCGTTGTTGGAATATTGAATTTTTTTGGATATAAGGAATATATCCAGTATTATATAAAGTATAGGGGAGCATGAGTATAATCAATAAGTTTTTATGGTAATTCAGGGTGTTACCATGTTTTTAAAGAATATGTGATGAAGATGTTTACAAGTTATTACTTGAAAAAATGGTTCTTCATTGTGTTTAAATTACTTATAATAATTGGACTGTTAGTTTTGATAGAAGTATTTTGGATAAGTTTATAGATTATAATAGATTATGTTTGAAGTTGGATACTATTGTTAAGGATATTTTTGGATTTTTATAAAAATGACAACACACAGACCGTCTGACAGTCTGTCGCGTCAGACAAAGCTGTGGGTATCGAACCCACAACAACATTAAGATTGTGATTTATCGCATACCACTGGACTATGCGGAGTCCCATGATTGTATAATATAGTATTTTAAGGGTATGATAGGTGAATTATAAATTCATTATTTTTGGAACCCTATTCGATCATGATAAATTTAATAATTTTTTTGAAATCTTTTGGAGTGAAAGACGAGTTTGTGGTAGGAATTAGTTGAAGGATGAAACTCTACTAGTCAAGTATATATATAAATATATAATTTTATTATTCTAATTCAATGAGTAAATTAATTATTAAACATTAGGTAAGGGATCGTAATACCAAAAATTTGTTATCCTAATACCTTATGTTTTGTTGAACTGAGGGAATTTTAAATCATCATAGATTTATGGATTTGAGGCTCTTAATTTTACACTTGTTTGTGATTTATGACCTCAATCAGTCCCAATATATATTTTCATTATTCCGTTAATTATGTGTCTTTATTTTCAACTGATTTTCTCTTAATAGAGATCATAATTTGGTGTTGAACCTTTCATTTCCCCTTCCCCCTTATTAAGACTAAATTTTATTAACCTAATTTCTTGTGTGGGTTTTTCCATGAAGGTGTTTTCATTTTTAATCCATTAAATATGGATGAAAAATTTCTAATTGCAAGAGTCAATTTTTTTAAGGATGGAATAATCTAACACCCTATGATTTTATAATACGTCATTTCCTCACAGTAATTCAATAATAGGAACTACACACAACACCGAGTTCAAGCGCACAATGACTTACCATACTAGCCGTTCAAAATAAGTTATGAATAGTATTAACTGAATATAATCCATATAATTTTATAATCCATATAATGAGTTTCTTAGACATAATGTAAGAACAAATTTATTTTTTTAGATAAAATAAGTATTTTTTTTAAAATGAAATTTTAACACCTTTTAATAGAAAACCATTTTAAAATAAAACTTTTACAATGTTATATATTCAAATTAATGAAATTAAATTATTCTTTACAATCATTACATAGAAATTTAGTTTAGAAAAACTCTTGGTACCTTATAGATAACTTTCATATTTTGATAAATAGTGAAAATTACTAAATTTCAATTAAAACAAACTTCATTAATTAAAGTAATTAATTTTTAAAAATTATGCATTTGAACGGGTTGGAAGTATAATTAGACAATAAATTTATCATTTAATATAATATAGGTCATTATTAAATATCTCTCATTTAATTTGATATAAATAAATTTCAATCTTTTGATAGTTATTAATTCATAAAAACACCCTTTTTGTTTTGAAAATGGGAATTAGTATTAAATTAATTTCTTATACTTCTGTTTTTTGAATTTGGAAAAATAGATTCCATATTTGTAAATAAGAGGTAATTTTTTTTAAATATGTAACTTTTATTTTTAGAATTAATAATTAATTCAGTAAATATATTATTTAACGTGGTTAAATGTGTAAATCCAGTATATAAAGTTAAAAAATAATATTATAAAAATATTAAATTACCTTAACACGTGTCCTAACCCTACTGGATGATACATGTCTGACAATGGGAATCCTTGGGTCCATTTTTGGAATATATAGAGCCTCATGGGAGTAATAATTACATTTTATATTAAATAATCTTAATTAAATACAAAAAATAACAAAAGAAAATATCTTTTAGTAATACAATTTTTATATGAAGATATATAATTGATCTATTTAACTATAAATATTAATCAAGAAGCTGAAAAAAATTTCTATGTCATGATATTTTATTTATAATTTTTAGACATAAAATAAATATATTTATAAATGACACAATAATGATGCAATATTTTCTTTATTAATGAAATGATCAAATAAATGATATTATAAATACAAAAATATATATAATTTAAAATTTTTGATGCCATACACAAATTTTATTGGTTTCTATTACATATAGAGGATTAATAAATATATTTATTTTGAAATAATAAAGTTATTAGGATTTAAAAAAACAATTATTAAATAATGTCAAAATTGACTTAAATGTGTTTTAAAACAAATTTTATATTATTAATTGGCATTCTATTACTAAAAATATAAGTCTTAGACAAAGGAATTAAATACTATTATATATGTAATTAAATAAATGGTATTGGTTCTCTTGGATGTTAATAGTATGCTTATTAACCATTTATTAAAAAAATACAAAAAGTCATAGTAAAAGTAAAACTTTTTAACTAAGAGATAAATTTAAATGATAAGGTTAATATAGTGACCCAAACCAGTCTAAAACATATTGGTTGAGTGGTTTTCAACCTATCCCCACCATTTAATTTAAATAATTCATTTTGGAGTTATTATAAACTGAATTTTATTTTAATATAAAATAATATTTTCTGTTTTTCCAACGGGGCCCCTCACCCATCTTATTAAAGGTCACTTCCCCTTATCTCAAATTAACACCTCCAAAGCCATTTTCCTCAGCCAAAACCTACTAAAGTAACATCCCAACTATCATAAATTCATCTCAGAGGACTTAATTTGGTCAGAATGAAAACCTAATGACCCCTTTTGATCAAATCAAAAGGAAGAACCTGAAGAAGAGGAAATGATTTCACCCCCCTATTTCATGTTCTTTTCTTCTTCCACAAACTCTTTCATTGTTATTAACATAACAAAATAATAAATCCCATAAGTTATAAATACTTTGATGTTATTATAAATATTGAACAACAATATTCATTATTTTATCCATCCTATGAATGATAATTTCACCATGCATGCGTACGTACGGCTTACCGTCTCCACGCCGTGGTGTAATTTTCTATTCAATACTATGTTATTTGAATGGATAAAATTATGAGTAATATGTATATAAATAATAATAATAAAAAGACAATGTATGTGTAAAAATAATATACCATCCAATTCCAAACATTTTTATCATTAAGGAAAAGATATTGTCGCTCGTGCGTACGTACGGATTGCCATCTCCACGACGCGATGAGATTCATTTTAACATTCACCGTTCATCGATGATTATAAAAATATATACTATTAATATGTTTTCAATAGATGAAATAATAATGATACTGTATATATATATATGTATTTATATATATATTTACTTTCTTACTTAGTTATATATTATTGACTTACTTCTGTTTAATACGATATGAAAACAGAAACAACGTTTATGTGTACGTACGACTTACCGTCTCTATAAACTGTGTTTTCCATTTAATAAAACTATCTATTATAAATATTTATAGTCTAAATATACATGATATATAAATTATGAATTATATTCTGGAAATATTTAAATCATGTTCTAAATGATACGATCACGAATAACAAGTTAAAACACGTATGATAAAGAAAGCGATTATTACCTGAACTGTTATTTTATCATGAAAATCATTATTAAATGGTTAGTATAATGTCATAAATGAATAATTTATGATATAATACATATTTATATGGTTCTGGTCTAATTTAATAAAATAAAATGGACATTATACAAGAAGGTAAACGTACCATCGACCAAAGGAAAGTTCAATGTAAGGGATAATTTCACAATCTCTTTATTATCCGAGGTTGTTTTTACATAAGTATCTATCGGGACATATTTATTAACCAAATACATGTTCCATAAAAGAGTTTCCAAAGGTATTATTTTTAAGTTAATTTTTTACTAAAAAATCCTTTTAAATATTTTAAATATTTATTCTTCTTAATCATTCTATTAAAGGTCCATGTTTTTAAAATTGGTTTTAAGGATTTATCTATATGGACATGAATGTTTATAAAATGTTAATTCCTTTCAAAAGTATCAAAGTGTTATGAGAAAATTTATTTGAAAAATGTATTTAATTGTCTACCTTTCTAAATTGTGTGACTTTTAGAGTTTTTCATGAAAAAGGGATATTTATATAAAAGAGGTTTACAAATCATTTTCAAATATGTCAACATGTTTTCATGGATTTTAATCTTGTTTGAAGTTGATTTATTATGATACAGTCATCCATATTGTATTGAACTTTTTGTGATATTATTTACTGTGGATGTTCTATTATTATACCATTCATTTTTAATGGATAACATATTGGCATTTCGTATTATAGTTTTAATATGAAAGATTGTGTTATATTTCATCCTTTTCATAAGATGAATGTATTGGACAAGTATGTTCTGGGTTGAGGACCGGTAAAAGTAATCCCTTCAAGTTGTGGTATAGTTTTAGAAGACCCTCCAGGTTGGGGTTCGGTTATAGAGGCTCTCCAGGTTTATGTCCGGTTACAGAGGCTCTCCGTGTTAGATTATGGTTTTATAGGCTCTCTGGATTGGAGTCTGGTTATGGAGGATCTTTGGGTTGGGGTCTAATAACAGTTATCCCCTAGGTTCTGGCACGAGGGCTTGTCATAAAAATTAATGTCTGGTACTATACATTCACTCATTATGAAATTATTTTTTTCATGTGATTATTCTAATAGTAGAATATCCATGTACATGTTTATATGGTAATGTTTGACTTATTTTTTCCATATTATGTTCACATTTATGTTTAAAAGACTATTGTTTTTATTACACATTTTCCCTTAAAAGTTTATAGCCTCTGTTAATTTTTTTACCCTTACTGAGAATCTAAGATCACACCTTTTTTATGTTTAATTTTCGCAGGATCCCAAGAAGTGTTTTAAGCTATGAAAAAAATGGAATTCTCAAGGGATAATTTTTTTTTGTATGTTAGAATGTGTAATGTGACGATCATGTATTTAATCTATTTTCCGAGACTGCTAAACTGTTCGTACATTCGGGATGTGATTCCTTGTAATCATGCCAATGTATTAAAATAATGAACCGACTCTAGGAATCTAGGGTCAGGGCATTACATTAACCATTCAAATCCTTGTGATTAGTGATCGTTATCACTCTATGTAATTATTATCACATTTCATCCATGTCAAATCCTTAAATCACACATATTTTCTATATTTGAGAAACCTAGTTTTGAGTTACATTAGTTTCCAATTAAGGTTCCAACATTATTTTTTTAATCTATAATTTAGTATTCATATTTAAGATGTGAATTTCTATGAATGAAACTCCGAGGTATAAAGCTATTCATAACCCAGATGAATTTCAAGGGAGATTTTTTTTTAAATTGGTTATTATGTAACACATGAAGAGTTTGTGAAGTATATTTTTTAAATTAATTTAATCAATTTGATATTTTTCAGTTACCCAAACATAGAATATAACATGTATTATATGAAAGAACAATGTTATTTTTTATTTTTATGCAATACCATGTCATGATTGAGCTACATTCAACACATAGATTAGCTTGCAATACCCAAAACAGTGTCTTTATTGTGTTCCAAACAAGGAGTAGATAATTTGATAATTTACATCACAACAAGTAACAAGTTTTTACCAAACTGTAATTTATTTTTAGAATTATTTTTATTAAAAAAACTATTACTGTTTTCACCAAGAATATTGAATAATGGTTATGAATAAGAATAATGAAATTATACAAATATGTTTAAGACATGTATATACGTAGAATTATTGGGTGAAAAATTAACTATAAATTAATATATGGTTTACACATGTACATTAGAAGAATAATATTACGATTAATTAAATTGAAATTAATGTAAAACCCTTTTGAAAATATATATTGTCATTTCCAAGAAAAATATATTTATGAAATCAAAAAAGATTTACCTCAAAAAATTATTTAATAAAATTTTAATAAATGATTCTAATGAATTATATATATATATATATTATTCAATCAACTAATTAAAGCCCATATTCTATGATATATATACAATATATTAGAATTAGATGAATATTATTTATAATAATTTTGTTTGAAAATGTTAATTTTAATGAATTTTTAATGGTGTTCCAATTTGAAATATATATTATAACATGTTTATAAGATTTATTTGATAATATAAACTACATTTTTTAAATAGTAAAAAAAATTATCTTAGGAATATTTTTTGGTATATATAAAAAAAATATTTCTTAATGAATAGTGAAAAATATTTAATTTTGACTAAAAAAATACATTTTCGTCTAATTTATTTATATTGTTAAATTATATTTCAAGATTATAGAAAAATTATATCTAAAGAAATTATAAATATATTAATAAAATTTAACACAATATTATCCATTTCACATTGAATATATATATATATATATATATTTCAAACATTTTAACATTTTTACTTTAAAAGCTCATTGTGTCGTCCTGTCTACGAGATATGTTTTAAATTAAATTATTTCAAATATATGTTTCTAAATTAAAGAAAATTATTCCATATTTGGAATTTTTATAATTTATAATTTATTGTATGTTTTATACAGTATAATACTAAAAATATTTTTGAATGTAATTAAAATTAATTACATTAATTAAGGAAAAATTGAGTACGGATAGTGCCTAAACATTTACATATGGTACCAATAAAACAATAAAAAATAAAAAAATCCATTTTATAGAACATTTTAGACCATATAATCCAATTTATATAACATATATCATCATAATGGGAACATTATGTATGATAGAACCCTCAATATTGTTTACCTTTTTATATTTACAAAAATACCGCTCTACCTCCACCAAAAAAGGAACTCACCCTCGTCACTTATTCCCTTCTCTAAAACAATTTGTATGATTTAAATATATCCAAAATAAGCTCTCAAATTCCATACTCTCATTATAAAATCCTAAAATAGGGCATATACCATGTTAGTCTTTTGGTACAAATAAAAAGGAATTACCCAAAGAATAGGTAACATCCATCAATAAGAACATTTGATTTATTTTTTCTCCATTAACTAAATTATTCTTATTAAATGATTATATAAAAAAAATATACCAAATATACTGGGATATTTTTATTTTAATTTTTATATCTTCACCTGAACACACTTCCATCAAATGGGATATGTAATCACTGTTTATGTGTATGAGTGACTACCACCTCACGAACTGACGTCGTTTATTCTTCCATTACCACATTTAAAGTTATTGAATAATGATAGAATTAATATTTTCTATATTATGTATACTATGGTCATGAGGTATTTATTATTTTTTAATAATTATATAAAAAATACCTTCATGCTTTCAATTTTTGGAGAATAAGATATCATTGTCTGTGGACGTGTGGATTATCACCTCCTCTATGCAACTTGAATAATTCACACATTACATAGAATGTATTAATAAATATTTTATTACAATTATATTATATATATGACATAATAAATCAAATATAATGATATTATATATACATATATTTTATTTAATTTCTTTTTATTAATACTCTATGAAAACAAAAATATCATTCATTAATATGTACAACCTACCATCTCTATAAATTGTGTATTCCATATAACATTTATTTCATTTTTATATTATTATAAATAAATATATAATAAATATTTATGACATTTATATCATGTTTATAATTATTGTGGTGATTATATTATTATATATTATATTGGAAAAAATAAATACCAAATCAAAACACACAATAAAAAATTCACCAATTACAAGAAATGTATCTTTATTAAGTATTTGTTAAGAAATGGGTCATATAATGTCATAATAAAATAATACATGTTATATAATATAATAATATTGTTTCTTGGTAGATTTATAATAAAATTATATTTATTATACAATAATTTATTAACATGTAAAAGGAATGTCAATACATATGTCAAGGGTTTTCTCATCTCACTTTTATTTTAGTGAGATATATACAATATTCAACACATATACTTATTTAGTTGTTAATATACTGAAACAATACATGTTATTTAATTAATTTCATTAATTTAATAAAATTATTTTTTAAAAATTATGTTATTCCTTCATTGGGATCAATATTTAAACGTAACTAATCTGTTAAGGGTATTTCTGGTCTCACTATTATTTCTGTGATACTTATGTCAAACTCAACACTCATTTCATTTTCTTGTGTATATAATTACCTTTATTTTATTCAATGATATTTATAAATAAATTTATATTTATTTAAATATGAATTTTATGATTTCTATTTCATGGGTTTTATGATTAAAAAGAAACAAAATATATAAAATAAATTGGCCTCAATTTTCATTCTTTCAGACACATGCCATGTTTCACACCAATATTTTTATATGAGGTGTATATTCTAAACATTGGAATGATATATATAGAATATAATTTTGTAATAAAATTTTTTCCCTTTCTCATGTTAATTTTTCATATGTATTACAATTCAATGTAACCATAGTAGTAACAATTTATTTTTATAATGTTATGATTTTTCAGGATTGTTTATGATGATGCATCTACTGATGAAATATTGTGATAGATCAGTCAATTACTCTCATGAATTTTATTCACCTAGGTTTATTTATAATTATTATTGGTATTGTTACCTTTTTTCAAATATTTTTTATTTAATAGGATTATGATTTCTTATGAAAAAAATATGACATTTTTTCTATCTTTGATCAGACATGTTTTATTAAAAAATCATTTATAAAAAAATTAACTTTTTAATTATCATTTTTGAAAAATTTAAAGGATGTTTATTTTAAAATTTTTTATGTTTTAATTTGTTAATTTTGATTTTCAATGCATCTAATATTATTTTTGAAGGTTTTATTCAATGATTAGAGGTTTAAAAAAAATTTAAAATATTATTTAGAGATGAAAATATTTTTTTATCTGGATATATTTTATATATTTTTGTATCATAATTATATTTTTTTACAAAAATTAATGAAAGGTATTTTTTAAAATAATATATTTCTAAAAAATATTTTAAATGAACTGTTTATTTCTCTTTATGAATGTATCCAAATGATCATTCTAAATCCTTCTCCATCTATGATAAAGCATTTTGATATATGTAATGCTTCATTAGGGATGTTATCCAAGGAAAAAATTCATATTTTTAATGAAAATTATTTATTGTTATGATGAAAGGATGGTTATTTAATCCATTTATCTAGCACAGGATACACCATGATAAAAAAACTTATGTAGAATTCTTTTGTTCATGGGTTATTCTTTCATGAAAAGATTATGAAACATGTCCCTTTTTTATAGTTTATGAAATGATGGAATTTTAATGATACCCATTTCATATAATAGGTTGTTATAATATGTTTATGAAACCCATGTATTTTTATGGGTCATGATATGATGAATGGTTTTTATCTTATTTTACACATTTTTATGATTTTATTATATTATGTGTAGGACGTATATCTCTTTCCAATTAATTAGGTAAGGATTTATATCCCATAATATAATTATGGGTAAAATGTTGACGAGATATATTCTATATTGGAACCATGTGTGTCCTAATCTAAAATACATTATTGTTGTGTCATTATCTATAATGAGAAAATGATGTGTTCTGATCCACATTGGGAAAAAGGTGTGTCTTGATTCATAATGTTTACAGTTTTTATACTTAACCTTGTATAATATAATTATATGTGGGAACCGAAAAAATGATCACAATTTTATGAGTGGATTATGTTTTATGTCCACATGTTTATACGAGGTCCTCCTTTCATGTCATTAATATATTGAGTTAAGATGTTTCTACATTTACATGTATAAAAACTTATAATGTAATGTTTATACCCCAAATATATTTCTTGGACCTATAATGATAATATATCATTTTTAATTTTTATTATTATTTTATGATTCACAAATTTTGAACTAAAAATATTTATGACATGAATCATGATTTTGATCTTTGATATGAAGGGTATGATATTATATTATTATGATCATGTCGAATTAATTTATGATCATGATTTTGTTTCTTATCTCTATTATATACTCTTATTGATCATATGAGATCACCTTTTCTTATATTTTTCTCCTATGTGAGGATGAAAACTTCTATGTATTTGTACTAAAGTGGAATATTGTTATTGGAGAATCTTGAGATCATTCACTAAGTTAGAAGATATCATGCTCTAATATTCCAAAGATAGTAAACTATTATGGTACACAAAAATGTATTTCTTAATGTTATTAATATTCATCTAAAAAGAATTAATATCCCTATATTTTAATCCTCAGTAACATAAAATCCAATAATTACATGATTCATATCAAGGTATTTGCTTAATTATATTTCCAGTATATGTTTTTTTTTGTGATTTAGAGAATCTATAAAACCATAACAAAACATATTGGATGTTTCCATTCAATTTACATTATATACATGAAAACAAGTTCTTATGTCTACACCTCTATAATATTCAAGACATATTCTATATTAAGGATGTATCCCCATTAACCATGTCATTATATACACATCTATATCCACTATGAAAATAATTTCAAAACATCATATGAGAAAAAATAAATGGGTATGATATATAAAGATAAAAGGAAACTTGTTAGTCCTTTTGAACATTTAGGAAAACTAACACAAATATATTCTATTTTAATTAATTAATATTCAGTAGAAGATAATAAAAATGTATATAGAAAATTAAATTCAAATCCCACGGTTTTGAGAAAATAAATTCTATAAAAATGTAAGGGTAAAATATTTATCTTTATAATTACCAAGAGAAACATGATAACTCATGAAAAAAGTCTTATCACATTTGGAAGACAATAAGTAATAATTTATCAATTAGTTTTTTCTCTATTAGGAAATAAAATAATTTCATTCAAATAAAATTTAATTTATTGATAAATCATGTAGGTATCTTGGGAATTTATCCTTACATTCATCCTTACAGGAAGCCTTAATATGGAATAACCATCATACTTAATTCTATAATTTCCCTCTGATGTAACCAAACTCCCATTTACTCCATCACATTACACAAAGCATTGTGGTTCTATATCTAGCTTAGAAGTTATCGAAAGTATCTATTAGGAATTACTTATTTTCCATTAAGTCTATCGTAAGACATGATTTCTGGGCAATTTATCATTAAAAAAACTTATAAAATAATTTCCTTACATCACACAACTCATAAAATTTGAATTAAAACCAATTTTAGAATAATTATTAATTTATCCCATAAAAATGATGAGAAGTAAAACTTTATTTTTAAAAGAACCCTAAGTAACAATGATAATATACTCCTAGAAAAACCATATAATTTTATATGTGATTTTTTTAATTAATAGTAGATATATTTTTAAGATAACACGTAATGTGATAAATGATAAAAAACATTATTTTCCATATTTTAAAATGGGTCAAAATTGATTCATATGGAATGCGTATAAAATATTCCATTTCAATACCATTGTAAAAATTTAATGATAATAAATAAACAATAAAAATTAACATTTAATAGATAAGAACATAATTGTATCATTTTTATAAACATGGATATTTAATTGAAACAAATTAAAGAATTTAATTCAATGTTTTATAGGAAAATCACATAGCTAATGTTTAGACTCATCACATACACCTATTATATTCCTAATTAGTAAAATTTTATTATTTTCCAATATGATGAATGAAAATTGTTAGGTTTATTAACTTATTTTTATAATTTTATTTCAAGTCCTACCATGTCTAATTTTCATGTAAAATGTTATAGGTTTAATCAATTTATATACTCATAATATAATTGGTGTGTTGACTATGGTCTAAGGGGTCATGGTTAAATTTTCTCCATAATCATAAATACATAATAATTATCATGTTTACAATATGAATACATTTTTATAATAATCCATGTATATGAGTTACGAAAAATATATCACAACATTTCATGAAAATATTTATCCATATATATATTTGTGAATGGAATTTTTATTTTCCCCATGATTCCATAATGTAATTTTATGAATTAAATAATGAATCCATCCCAACGGACTAAATATTTATCAGGCCTTTGTGAACTAGATACATAGAAAAATTTATCAATAGATTTCAAAGTATATAATACAGCCAAATATTTTCTTCAAGAATACCATTATTCCCCTTAGAATATACTAGAATAACATTCATAAAATTCATGCCGGAATCTTGAGGAAAATATCACATATGAAATGGGTGATATTATATGATCATTAATGGTAACCGTACTGTGAACACTATCATTAATAAAAAAGAATAATAAAATTATATACTAATTTACTCTAACACATTCAATTTAAAAAATAACATGAGAATAACATGACTGTAATAAAGGATAATCAAATAAATCCATATAAATAATCGCATGATCTTAAATAATACCTAAGGATATTCTAAATAATTTAATAATCATATATATAGAAACAAATAGTATCAATATGACTGAATTTAAAAGTATATAAATCTAAAATATAACATAAAGGTACCAACAAAAATATATATATATACTATATAAGAATTATGGCATGACATATGAGAAAATAGGCACAGTCTTCATAACGACACATTTTGGTTTGTCTTATGTGACCCACTGATGCATTAAGGGACTATAATGGGCCCCAACAATCACTAAATATCTCTTTTACATTCCATGAATAAAAGGGATGAAACATAATCAACAGAATTTTTTTTATCTTTGATATAAAATATATATAAGTTCCCCAATAAATAATTGTAAACATAAACAGTCCTATGCAATATAGATAATGGTTTTAATGTATTAAGTCCATAGTAAAACTAATCCTATAACATAACTAAAAATTAATTATGTTGGTATAATTAAAAAATATTGTATAATTATTTGAATTAGAGTAAGGGTTTTTGATATTGAGGAATAGAATTTGAAAAAAATATCATTAAAATCGGTCATGAGGAAACACCTTTTTCACATTGAAAATTAACATTTTCAAAATAATAAAACACATGTTATTAATAATTAATTTTATTTGAAAAAATATTTTTAAACCTATAAATTAGTCTTTATTATAAATATTTCTCAGGAGGGTATGAAAATATTTTCATTTTCATTTTAGGTAAAATTAAATTCCATTTACATTATTATTATAAGGTATAGTAAACCTTGTTTTAAAAATTATGGCAAGATTCCATATAAACAATTCTAAAAAAGTAAAACATGGATAAAAATTCATTTTAACAATATTATGATAATTTTAAAAAAATTTGTTTTTTAGAATACATGGATATATAA
Organism: Viscum album; assembly: GCA_963277665.1. Taxonomy (NCBI): domain Eukaryota; kingdom Viridiplantae; phylum Streptophyta; class Magnoliopsida; order Santalales; family Viscaceae; genus Viscum; species Viscum album. Next base: position 1,931,906,915 of record OY728137.1, on the reverse strand, counting down.
TAAGTAAATTCCTTTAATGGGACTTAAATATATTTAATCTCAAATATTTATGAGATTGTGTTTTAAATATTAACTAATTGTGAATCCATTTAATCATAATCCCCATAAAGTACTGACTACAAATGGAAAATTTAATACCAATAATATAAGGAGATTAATTTTATACTATATCAAATAAAATTTTTATACACTAAACAATATAAATAAGTGGTGAATTTGGTATATGTCTCACATAAGTAAAAGTAAGATGATAAACACATACCTCATGTCCAACATATTTTTTATGTACATAAATGTAATATATAATAAATATTTTGTTATTATACATATATCTCAGAAACATATTCATATATATTATATAATATACGACTTATTTATTATCATTTATCTCTTATTTGTTAACAATTTCTTGTAAAAATAATTATTATGGGTACAAAACTGAAATTTTTTCATGTAAGGTTTGGTTTGGTAGATTGATTCATTTAGTTTTTATCATTGTTCCATAATAACATGAATTTTAATAATGAAATAAATATAAAATAAATTCTTATAATTATTTAAGGTGATACGTAAATATTAATTATTGAATAATGAACCACACCATTCATTGAAATGGTAGGTCGTATGTACACATGAATGCTATTTTTGAATTTAATCAGACAGAATAAAAGATATAAAATTAACAGTTCACCATTATAAAAATAATTATTATATATTATATTTCCCACTTATTCATTATATTTATTTTTATAACCATGAAATTAAAATTTAAATATCATATTCACAACATATTTTATCATATTAAGTTATATATTATATTATCATTTAGAAGCTATAATTATGTCATAATTATCATATATACTCATTAGTTAAATCTTTATGACCGAACAAGTAATGTGGTGGTGATAAAAAAATTACACTTCATCATGGAGACTATAAAACATTACTATGAAAAATACATGTTTTCACTTTTTGTTGGATGTAAATAATATAGAGTATGGTTTGATCACAATAACAATAACATATCAGAATATTTATGGTACTGATGTATTATTTATGAGTGTTTAAAACACAAGAAGATGAATTAAAAAATTGAAATAGTCTTTAATGATGATTACCTCTTCTTTTGTGATCTCCATTTTGACCACGCCTTAACATAACTAGGGTTTCTATTTTGAAATTGAATAAAAATAACCACCTTGTATAAAGATATTTATAATAGATTTTGGAATGGTATAATTGATCATCAATGCACAATGTTGGGTAATAAAATCTTAGAGGAGGTTCCCCTTTATAATTGAGGTGATGAGATCCTTTGGAATTTCATAAAGCATTAAAATATAATAGATATTTACTCTATAAAAAGTATTTAAAATATTCATTAATTATAAGAAAAATGGCATGTGATTGAAATAAAATAAAAAATTAAATTTAGGAATATTTTGATATCATTTTAATATTTATCTTTTTTCACAAACCTATTTGTTAATTTAGTTTACCATTAACCTTTATAATATGTTTTTCACTCATAAAAAATTTAATTAAAGATATAATGTAACTATTGTCCCATAAATATATAAGGGATGAATTTTTCTACCATATGATATCATAATTTTGAATATTTATATATTTTATAATTTTTATTGTTTTTAATAAAATATTTATTTGGTAAAATATCATTATAGTAAATTTTAACACTATTCATTTAATTTGACTTCAAATACATCAAGGCAATGTTTTATTTAAAATATAACTCAATAAAAAATAAAAAATTTGTCACATAGATTTTAAAATTTATAGAAACATTTATATCATTCAAAAATAAATAAATTTTATTATCATAGAAATCATTTATTTTATTTTTATGTAAATTGAATAATTATCATGACAATGTTGTGTAAGAATATAATGTTGTTATTTAATCACTAATAATAATAATAATTTATTAGGATGAATACAAATTCATTATACTTTAAAAGGATAATTATAAATGAATATATAATTAATTTATTCTCTTCATAAAAATATTATAATAACTAAAAATAATGGTGTTCTATTTTTTACTATTTAGTAAATAACATATTATAGAGGTTATAATATAATATTAAGTATAAAAATTGCAATATAACCAAATATTGAATTAGTATGGATGATATGGAATCATCAAACAATTTTTATTAATGTGTTGACGAAATTTATATTCCTTATTATTTTATTTTTAGAATTAATTAAATGATATACCATTTTATATGATAAAAAATTACCATTTATATGATTCATAATGAAAAAAATAAAAGGGATCTATATACTAAATTAGGACATCCTAATTCTAAATATGGGACCCATTCTATCATATTCAATTTCATTATTTTGGAGAAATTATTTTAATATTAATACATAAAATATAATTAAAATTAGTGTTTCCCAAAAAATTCATTTTTATTTATAAATATTTTTTTAAAAAAATTAAATTATTAAATTGATTCCAATTTATCTAAATATATTATTAATTATAAAATTAAAACAAATTAATTTGAAGTAAATTTAAATTTAAATAAAAAATTTTAAATGGATGAAATATAAATATCATTTTCATTGTAAATTTAATTTGGTCTATATGTACTAGAAATGAATCATTTAATAAATGTCAAAAAATGATCCTCAAATTAGTTTTGATATGATTATTTATAAATTACTATAATATTTATTATTAAAATTTCCAATAATTAAGATTTATATTTGATCATAAAAATAGTAAAAAATATTTTTGAACGAGAGGTATTTCTAAAGACTCAAATAACATCATTAACAATTTATTAAATATTTTATAATAATTAAACATTTAATTTTTATTGATTATGTAATATTTATATTTTATATTTTTTTGAAAAATGTTAATATTTATAATTTTAGTGGTTTGGTTATAATGAACTTATGTAACCATTTATATATTATGGTTCATTTAAGCTAAAGGATCTATGTTATATATTCTATTAAAATAATTTTATTGTAAATTATTATGGTTCCAAATTATCACAACTTATATAAATTCCATCTACATAATTTTTACTTCTCGTTAGAAATAAATGATTTTAAATTTTATAATAACTTTTTTAGAGAACTCATATCATGAAAATAATAGAAATTCTTTGTAAAAGAAGGAAAAAAGAAATGGTATGTTATGAAAAAATTAGGTTTTTAAATTGGAAAACATATATAGGAAGTAAAAATATAGATATAGAATAGAAAACAAACACCAAAGGATTGATAGAGAGTGATATAGAACACATTCACTATTAATATAACCAAAACAAAACGATACTCTTGAGAAATGTTGTTATTTTACAATGAATAAAAATTATACGAATGAATGTAATATATTATATATTTATAAAATCCTACTAAATATATAAAGAAACAATTTTTTCAATCACTACAACCTTCCTTGTGTAGATGTGATGAAAAATGAAATAAATTTCATTATGAAGATGATAGTCAACAACAACACATGATCAATTATTTCATATATCAGTGGATGGAAAATGATGTGAAAAGGGGATATCCATAGAAATAATATACTTAATTTTTATTTTAGAAATTAATTTTTTATTTATTCATGATTACAATAGGGATAAAGTTAGTAGACGAAAAAATCATGAAAGTCTCAATTAAGAGTTATACCATTTCATTAAAAACTCCATTTCTCTCACCCTTTAAATCATAGTCCGATGGAATTTTGTTTATAAATGATACTCTTTGATTTTAAGAAGGTAATTAAAAGGGATTTGGTAGTTATTGGGCTATCTAGGGCGATCAGTGTTTTTGAATAAATTTGGATAAGTGGTTCCCTTTTAGAGGTGAGCTGAGTAATACATTTGTATATATCCTCAATCATTGAATTTTATATATTTATTACTTATGAGAAATTTAAATAAATAAATAATAATTAAAATACAATAGATATTATTTTAAATAATTTCATTCAATGTTGATTAATAAATAAACTCAGACATTATCACTTAGTTTTCACCAAATTCAACCCCTTACACCCATTATTGTGGTTATTATTTTTTACTAAGTTAATTATATATTAAGAATACAATTAAAATTAAAATCCTTATCAAATTTAATAATATTGAATTAAAATATGAAATAAAAACTTTTAATATCCCATTTTATAAGGAAATGAATATAATTATAATATAAGCATGAGAAACCCAAAGAATTTGTTTTTATTAAAATGCATTTACAATCAAAAAATAGTTTTATAACCAAATCAAGTATAGTAATTAATCATATTTGATTATATAAAATATATTCTATAAAATAAAGGCTAATTTTATTTATAAAAATTTAAATTAGAATAATTATTTTTAAATTTATTAAATTAAATGACATTTTTTATAAGAATTGGTATTTTTCCCTACTCAAATAAAATTATTATTTTTTCTGAAATCCAAAAAAAATCACCCAACTATTTTTATTGATATTATGTATTGTAAATTTAGTATACAATCATGAAATTTAATATATAGAATTTACAATTTCAATATTTAAATAAAAACATATCATGGAAAAAAAATATTTTGAATAAATCATTTTCATTTTTAAATGAATGTTTATTAAAAAATTTATATTAAAAACTGTCTCGAAAAAATATTGTCAGGAATATTTATAAGACATGAAATTTATTTATTATTTAAAATACCTTAGTATTATCATTTATAGAAAATGAGTAGGATTGGTTTAAAAATTTTCAATATTAGGCCATATAATCAATGTTAATAAAAAATAAAAAATTTATCATTCTCATGGGTTATCCATGGGTTTATTATATTGAGGAGTGATTTTAATATTTAACTATTTTAATATCCTAATATTTTAAAATGATATCATTCTTAATTTTGGGGTGAGTCATCATCAGAAATAATAGTTTTTAATTCTTTTTATATACTTTATGTTATTGATGCTTTTTTTAATTTGCAGAAAACAAAATTTTTATCCCAAAAATAATCATTTTTATATGAAGACACTATATTTGGGTGAAAACCCTATTTAGGTAATATTTTGTAAATTTTAGGACATTATGATGTTATAATTGTTATCGTATATTAATATCTTATTTAAGATTTTCCAAAAAAAAAAACTAATCGTCACAGAATAATTTCAAAATGTCACAATTAGATAAATTTGATGAGATTATTTCCAAAATAATATTTAATTTTCCAAAATTACATTTTTAATATCTTAACATTAAAAATATAATAACAATACATTTTATTGAAAAAAAATTGTCTTATTGTATAATAAACTATTTTAAGCAGATAAAAATTACCATGGTTGTTATATACTTATAATATCACACAGACACACATATATATATATAGTCAATTATATGTCTCTTTCATGGAAAACAAATTTATTTAAAAATAATGAGTTTATATTATGATATTTTATTAATTAAAATTATATCGTTTCTCAAAATACAACAATGTTTTTATTTTATCAAATTTTTATCATCATTATCTTATATTTATTTTAACGAATATGGGAATAAAAAATATTATTTAATTTCTGTATATAAAATTACAACACAATAATAATAAGGGATAGATTCATAAAACACAATTTCACATACATATTAGCTAAAAGTAATGTGTTTGATGAAATTACTTTAATGAGGTGGATCATTAAAAATCAATAGATATATGATATCTACTAACATGAACTTATATCATATGGGGTTATACCCAAACCTATCTTATTGAATCTTTTTTTGGGATTGGTTATTTTTTAACCAAAATGATGCTAAATTACATCAATTCTATGATAAAACATATTCATAAATAATGACTCTACTTGTTGGGGACACACTTCAACCATTATAAATAAATTATTTTTCGTAATTAATATTAATATATATTGATTCTAATGACTATTATAATAACTTCAATAAAAAGGGTCATAGTTAAAAATTGTAATATTCACCAATTATTATATCTTAAGGGTTTCATTTTCCATTACACACTAAATATAGTCTACCATAATCAAACATCATTGTTTACTCCTTTACTATTAAAGTAAGCACAATATATTGGATAAGGACTATTAAATTTCTTATTCTTTAACTTTATTTTAATATTTTATAGAAGTAATAATGTTAAATTGATTATTTTAGCATTCAAATTATATTATTCTATGCATTATTCTAATCATAATACCTTCATGTAATATAAATTTTTTTTATACACAAAATGATTATAGGATATTTAATGTATTTTAAATGCTCCGCAATTTTTATCTATTGTAACACATATTAAATCAAGGAATTTGGTGACATAATTTGTTTTATTAATAAGGGAATGAAATACAAGGATGATATAATAATTATATTTATCTTCATTAAAAATAATAATTATTTATTTTAAATGATGTTTCTTATTATCACAGTGATGGATAACATGAAGATTATTTTTAAGGGGCGATATAAAAATATTTAATTTGTTTCATGGAGATCCTTAGATGTATTTTCTTGAAATATTGAATAGATTAAGAGACTAATATTTTTTAATTGTTACGAAATATTTATATTTGTCAAGAGATATATGGATATTTTTTTTATCAATGTCGAGAAATAATATATTTATTAACTATGAAATTCTTTTATTTTTTTCATAGTTAATACATTTGGAATCCATTACGTAATAATGTTTTAGTTGAGTGGACTTGAAATTTATATGTTACATGTATTTTCACTTTTATATACTATTATTTTGATAAAAGGATCCTATAATAAAAATCTCACAACATGTATCTGTTGTTTACAAGGAGGAGTAAATATTTATCCTTGTGACCCTAAACCACAATAAAACTCATTGAGTCCTTTTTAATTACATGACATTTAGTTTTTTTGTTATTCATAAAATCATTATTAATATAAGTGTTAAAAGAGATGGATGCTTTAATTTTTAAATTGTATAACTTGTTTTAATTCTCGATTTACTCCCCCTATATATCCTTTTGATTATTATGATAAGAAAATATTTTCTATCATATCATGACCTTTGAGTTATAAAACTAGCTACATTGAATGGGATATGTCTTTTTTTATAAAATTACTGACAATAAAAAAATATTTTCTAAATTCCTTGAATTGTATTTAAATATTTGAATTTTGGGTATAGAAAGAGTAGGTTTGTTATCTATATATTGAATTTGGGTTTGAATATTAATATCTAATTTAATAATCCTTTTTCATTTCCAGATGGAAATAACTATAGATATGTTCTACACAATGAATGAGAAACGATTTAAATTCATTATTTATGAATTTAATTGTTAATGGACTTTTTCACAATGAAAGTAAATTATTTTCTCATTGATATACTATGTAATAAATGTGGGGGGGATTAATTTTATATAAATATAATGATATTATTATTAAATTGATGTAAAATATTTAAAAATAATATTCGATTTATTAAAAACCTTTGATTAAGTAGTAACTACTTTTATTCTTCTATGGATTATCGATATATTAAATATAGTTACTACAATGGGAACTATAATTACTTAGATATATCAATCACTGAAATATCTAATATTATATAGTAAACATTGAGTTATATATCTATTGTTTTTGAAAAACATATACAAGATATGGAAAATAAAATAAAATTTGTATTTTTTCATTTGACATAATATAAATTTGAAATGAATATTATAGCACAATTTCACATTTTTATTTGGAAAGAATTTCATTATTAAAAGTTATATAATGTAATAATTAAAACATATATAAATATAACTTTACTAAAAATTTTGATGATAGAGATAATTCTAGTAATTCTAGTGAAGAATTTTTTTGGCATGATGATTAAATAATTTTTTCTACTGTAAAAAATAATTTTGATTCACTTTTAATAATTATTATTATGATTGTTGAAATTTCGAAGAATATATATCATATTATTATAAAAATATTAAATTTATCTTTTATAATTTTTGATTATTGAAATAAATAAAATGGTATATATAATACATTATTTACTAATAAATGAATAGACTAGAAATATTTGAATCATACATCGAGTTAACAAACAAAATTTATTGATAATTACAATTCACATTCTAAATATATGTTATAAAAAATATGTAATTTGTGTTTTATAGATCAAGATAAAATGTTATATTATTATAGTTCATTTATTCATGAAAATGATAATGGTTCATATAGTAATTTATATAATTAATAATTATACATAAAAATGTATTGATCATTTAAAAAAGAGAATAAAAATCATACATAATATTTTCAATCTAAAAATAAAATAATGAATTATTTTCAAATTAATCATATTAATATTATATGATAATTATTATCTATTTATATTTCCAAATTATATCATGATGATTTAATTAATGAATATTTTTTTAGGATTCCTAGTTTAAGGTCTGTAATTTTCCATATTTTTAAGGGTTATAAATTAAATTATAAGTAGCATGGTAGTTGATATTAGACAAGTTACCAACATGGAATTAACTAATCAATACATTTTCCAAGGAAATATATAATTTATTTTCTCGTGATTCCAATAAATGAAACATCTAGAGTATATATTGTAATCATTATTTTATAACTTCTCTCAATGAATATTATTTCAACAAAGTGATTAACAAATTATTCTCTTATAAATCATTCATATTTTTTCTAAAATATTAAATTTACCTATATATGTTTATATTTCATTTAAAATAAATAAATTTTATATTCTAAAAATAATTTATTGAAATAATTTATGAACCCAAATGTGTATGGGTATTTATAGATTTAATTATATGATTTTTATGGATTTTAACCAGTGAAATAATATTTTAATGGGTTATATGAATTTTTTCTATTATTAGATTTTAAAATTATATTTTAAAGAAATTATTCTCATTAAATAATTCATGGAGGTATTATGAATTTAAAATATAAAAAATATAAAAAACATTGGATTTAGTTTTATTATAAGCCCAAAACCTATTATCATCATTTAATTTAATTTGATTTGGGTATTGATAAATCATATTTTATGAATTTATCAAATTTGTGTTGATGGTTATGTTATTGTTTATTATAATAATGTTTTCAACAAGAATTATTATTTTTTCAATTTTGACCCTGATTAGTTTCAAAAAGTATATGTTAATAATTTAAATATTAAGATAACTGAAACATGTATATGTAATAGAAAACATGAAATGTTTAATTTTTATCTAGTCAAGAATATGTTTTAATATTTATTTGATTTCTTAATTTCATATGATAAAATTAAATTAATTGAATCTATGTGTATAAGTAAAATTGAAAATATGCTTGTATATTTTAATAAAAAAATATTATATTACATAAATATTTTACCATTGGAAGGTATCCATGTAGGTTTTTATTCAACAATCTGATGTTTAAGTTCATGGGGATAGACTTTTTTATGATTTAAAAATATTTACAAGAGATTTTTTAATCCAAAAAGTTAAAAAAAGATCAATATTCTTGTCTATGGAACCTTCCAAAAACATCACATATTCAAGTGACTTTATAATCTAATTACATTTCTTACATTAGTAATGTTTTCTTCGTTTTATTGTTTTTGATAATTAAGGCATAACTCTTACATTGAAAATCCATATTTTATAAAGTGTAAACTTTTTATTAGTATTTATTTTTCCCATAATATTTATAATAAAAATAATAAATAATTTATTTTAATGAAAAATAATTATGATTAAATTTAAAAAATCACATTTCCTTTACCAATCATGAAACCCAGTGGAAATCATATAAAACATGGGATTAGAACAAAAGGCTATGAAAGAGACCTAAACTAATGAAATTAATATCAATAATGAAAAACCCAAAAACCCAAAAAAAAAACATTTCCCTAAAAAATTTGCCTTTCATCTAAATATATAATAATTTTTCCTTTAAAATTATCACTATATTTTCTTTTAACGTCAAACTATTTACATAAAAATACATTATAAATCAAGAAAAATTGAATATCATCCATAGGATATGATCATATTAGACCACGTAGAAACACCCTTTGAATTAGAATAATAATTAGGATGGCATACAATATAATTACACCGAAAACAAATTGATTACTGAATTCATTAAAAAACTATATGGGCGCACCCAACGTATAAGATGTAACTGCCTCACCGATGCTATATGAGAGCACCCATCATATGAGCTGTATTAGAAAAACATGGGATATATAATAGAGATCTATCTAACATAAATAGTTTACAGTGACCATATAATGAATTTAACCCTTGATAAAATGTTTTAAATAATTTTGAAAATCATTTTAGATAACAAAATACTCACTATTATTAAAAACAAATTTTTAATACCAAAATTAACCATAAGAACGGAATGTGTGCTAGTCATTGAAGAAAATAAGAACCACTATAAAGAAATAAAAACATAAAATAATGGTGATGGTAAATGGAAATGTCATTGTTGACCTCACCTGTTTTGATAATCTCAATCATGTATTCATATGTGATGAAAATCCCAATTATGTTTTCACTCTCTATGATCTTCTTAAGTATCATTGATCTATACTTTAATTCTTTCAAATATGTGATCAAACCAATAATAATCTTTAAAATAGTCTTTGAAATATGTTAATCATCATTTATCCACATTCAAACAAGTTATAAATTGATTCTAACACATTCGGATGCGTTCTGCATAAAACATAAGTAATCTGCCTATAGCTACTAATAAAGAGCTACCGGTAACCAGTCTACCGATAGACATAGTCTACCGACAGACAGCTACCGATAGACTTAACACAGAGCTACCGATGTACTTATAAATATAAGCTACTGACTTACAGACAGCTACCGATACAAACGTAGAGCTACCAGTGTAAGTATAAATAGCTACCGATGGAATAAGAGTCACCGATGGACAAAGCTACTGATACAGACTCACAGCTACCGACGCATGGAGCTACCGATGCATAGGAGCTACCGATACATGAAGCTACCGACGCATGGAGCTACCGATGCATAGGAGCTACCGATGCATGTACCTACCGACGCATGGAGCTACCGATAAACAAAGTCACTGATACAAGCATGTACCAACCGACGCATAGAGCCACCGATAGAGTCAAAGCAACTAATGACATTGAGCTACCGATGTTTGAGCTACCGATGTTCGAGCTACCGATGTTCGAGCTACCGATGTTTGAGCTACCGATGTTCGAGCTACCGATGTTCAAGCTACCAATGTTCAAGCTACCGATGCTCATTACCTACCGATCACTCGACTCACTGTTTGAATTTCTTTATTTCTTATATTTAATCTATCTAACGGTCATATCATGTACATCTTAATGATTTGTCAAATATCTGATAAAGGTTGTCGGATGTCAGGAACCCGTACCTCGTACCTGCTGAAAAGAAATCTTTTCTGTCCCCTGATGGGAGATAAATACGAGAAGACTACATACCAGAAACACACGAATGTGTGAAGAAAAAAAAAACAACAACAAGAAGCGAACCAGAAAAGTGTGGTGCATCCAATATACCAAAAACGACACAAGCACGAGAAGAACACAGAGAATCTCATAGACAATCAATCATACTCAAGAAGTGTTCTGTGCATACAAGAAGAACTTCATCGACTACATTCTCACTACCTGTGAACCTGGAGCATACGACACTCTGTTTCTCAAACAGAAACGAGAAGAGGACTCAAAATCACTTGCGATCGAATCCAAAGAAGTCCAGACCTACATTGAAATCACCAGAACCACTTCTAAACTCTACAACTCTTGTTCTGTGATTTATTATTACTCTTTTCGAGCAGTGTGTGTTATCTACTGTATCTAACACATACACTGTCACCTGTACTCAAACTGAAGGATTTGAAAATCCTTACTAAACTCTTTCATTCTTTCTTTCCCACGAAGAACAGTGGTAGAGGTCGTGTGTGACCTGGACACCTGGTTGCTGTTGTACTGTTTCCCACGAAGAACAGTGGTAGAGGTCTTGGACCTGGACAGTTGTAAACTGTTGAACCCCGATCCAGGGTGTGGATCATTTTTATATAAACTTTTGAGAGGACTAAGTCTCGGCTTGAGACTGAACCTCTTGGTTACATTGTTGTGCCATCTCTTTCAAAGTTTTATTCCGCTGCAAATCACTTTAAAACCAATACTGTTTTTAAAGTTACTTTGATAATTAAATTAGCAAGTGTTTATCTTAAGTGTATATTAGTAAGTTAGTTTCAAAAGATAATCACACACTCCTGTGTTGATTAACTGGGAATTAATCAATCCCTTGAGAATCTGACAGAACCTCTACTTTAATATAAATTCACTACAGTTTAATTTATTATTTTATCTGGGGGTCTTTAAGACATTGTTTTTTAAATACAGAAATTTTAATTGGTACTCAATTCACCCCCCTCTTGAGTAAACCACTCCGACCAACACTTGGTATCAGAGGTTGAAAATACTTTCTAAAAGTACTCTGCTTTTGAACTGTGATTTTAGTTGTATTTTAAAGTTCTTAAAATTTCTGTTATATCTAAATTTTTATCTCTTTAAAATTTTCACATTATAGACAATAGACTTGAGGGTGCTGCTACTAACCGGCCACCTTTCTTCAATGGAACCAATTATGCTCAGTGGAAACTGAAAATGAAAATTCATCTGGAAAGCATAGGTTTTGATATTTGGACTGCTATTGAATCAGAATACAAAATTCCCTCTACTGCTAGATCTACTTGGGATGAACCTACAAAGACTGCCTACAATAACAATTGTAAAGCTATGAATGCCTTGTACTGTGCTCTAGGAGATGAATAATTTAATATAATTTCTGCTTGTAAAACTGCTTATGAAATTTGGGATACTTTAGCTGTTTCTCATGAAGGAAAAACGAATGTTAAAGAAATGAGATTGAACACTTATACTATCAAGTATGATAATTTTAAAATGAAGCCTGATGAACTAATTTCTGACATGTATCTCAGGTTCAATGAAATTGTCAATACAATGATCTCGCTGGGAAAGGATGTCTCATCGAAGGAACAAATTATGAGAATTTTGAGGTGTCTACCTGATAGATGGAGAGGCACATCTGTATCAATCAGAGAATCATGTGACATTGCTGCTCTACCTGTCAAGGAACTAATTGGCAAGCTGATGATGTATGAAGAAGAGCTTAAAGTGAACAAAGAGGAAGAAAATGAACCTGCAAGAAAGTCTGTCGCTTTCAAATCCTCAACTTCAAAGAATAAGGACAAAGAAAAGCTTCAAACTGTAGTTGAAAGTTCAAGCTGTGAAGACAGTGAAAGTGATTCTGACAGTGATGCTGAGATGGCTCACATTGCTAGAAGATTTAAGAAATTTTATAGGAAAAAGAAGTTCTTCAGAAAAACAAACTATAAGGATAAGTATGATCACCAAGGCAAATGGAAAAAGGATTGGAAGAAGAATGACAAGTCAGATGATGTTGTCTGCTATGAGTGCAAGAGAAAAGGACACATTAAAGCCGACTGTCCAAAGCTAAAGTATAAAAAGAAATATGAATATAAGGACAATAAGTTTAAGAAAGCCATGAAGGCTACTTGGAGTGCTTCAGAAGACAGCACAAGTGAAGCTGAATCTTCAGACTCTGAAAGGAATCGAGCCAACTTGTGTTTTATGACAAACACCTCTGAGGTAACTGCTGAAACTCCTGCTTCAAATTCATATTATTCTCGAGATGATTCTGAAGGTGATAACATGTCTAAATCTGAATTGTTTGAATACTGTGACATGTTAGAAGAAACTTGTAATGAACTTAAGGATAAATACAAATCATTAAAGAAACAACATGCTCTCACCACTACAGTTAAAACCGAACTCACTATTGAAAAATAGAAAAATGCTCAACTGTTAAAAGAAAACACTGAACTGAAGCTATCTAATGAGCAACTCAAGAAAGACTTAGAGAAGTTCACCAATGGAAAAAATACCCTAACACAGATGCTAGGAAAGAAAATAGCACCTAAATATACTACTGGTATAGGATACCAACCTGGACAAAGGAAAATTGCCAAAACTAGATTCATTTCTAAATCTGGACAGAATGAAGGTAATTCTGGAACTTCATATGCTTCAACCAGTTATATACATAGCTATGGATCTAATAAAGTTTATCTTTCAAAGCATGTCAATTCTACAAATTATATGAGACCCATTAGACAAATATGGGTACCTAAAGTGTTATTGGCTAACCTGTCTGGACCCAAGAAAATCTGGGTACCAAAATCATCTTCCATCTAAATCTGTTTTGTAGGGAACTTGCTTGAAGAGCTCATGTAAAGAGACCTGGTATTTGGACAGTGGATGTTCAAGACATATGTCAGGAGACTTCTCTTGTATCAAGAGTTTAATAAAAGTTGATGGAGGCTTTGTCACCTTTGGTGATAATTCAAAAGGAAAAATCATCGGCCTAGGCCAGATTGGTAACACTGATTCAATTTTGATTTCTAAAGTTTTATTTGTCGATGGACTTAAATAAAATTTATTAAGTATTTCTCAGTTATGTGATGATAGTTTTCATGTTAAATTTGAAAATTATTCTTGCAAAGTTTTTAATTCTAAGAATGTTTTGGTATTTTCTGCCTTAAGAAATGAAAATTTTTATGCTGTTAATATGAATTCTTTAGCTAAGCAGAATATTACTTGTTTGAATGCTTTTCATAAAGAATCTTGGCTATGGCACATAATATTAGGACATTGCAACATTCACTCACTTAGAAAACTTTCTAGGAAAAACCTAGTTAGAGACCTACCTAAATTAGAATTCCCAAATGATAGAGTGTGTAACCCCTGTCAAAAGGGAAAACAACACAATGTTTCTTTTAAATCAAAGAAAGAAGTTTCAACTTCTCAACCACTTGAATTGGTTCACATGGATTTGTTTGGACCATCAAGAGTTTCTAGTTTAAATGGGAAGCACTATGTTTATGTTCTTGTAGATGACTTTTCTAGATACACTTGGGTATATTTTCTAGCTCACAAAAGTGAAGCTTGTTCTTACTTTGTCAAATATTCCAAGTCTGTAGAGAACCTTAGTGGACTTAAGATTAAAACCCTGAGAAGTGATCATGGTCGTGAGTTTGAAAATCAAGATTTTGAATCTTATTGCTCACACAATGGCTATACTCATAACTTCTCTGCCCCTAGAACACCCCAACAGAATGGTGTAGTAGAAAGAAGAAACCGAACCCTTCAAGAAATTGCTAGAACCATGATCAATGAATATGATCTGCCTATTTATTTTTGGGCTGAAGCTGTAAATACAGCTTGTTATGTCATTAATAGAGTCTTAATTAGACCTGTTCTTAAGAAAACCCCTTATGAATTGTGGAACAATAGAAAGCCTAAGATTAATTACTTTAAAGTTTTTGGTTGCAAAGTATTTATTATGAATACTAAAGATAATCTGGATAAGTTTGCTTCCAAAAGTGATGAAGGAATTTTCCTGGGTTACTCTATTTCAAGTAAAGCCTATAGAGTATTCAATAAGAAAACCAAATGTGTGGAAGAATCTGTTCACATCAAGTTTGATGAAACTGATCCACATGAGCCTAAAACCTCTCTTGAGAATCTTGAAGAAGATTTGTCTATTCTGGACCTTAATGATAAATCTAAAGAACCTGTTATAAAAGTATCCAGTTCTAGACTTTCTCCAGAATCTGCTTCTGTTGAACCCGAACCTATAGATGAACCTGAAATTTCTAGTCCAACCTTTACCAGATCAACTAGGATTCTAAAGAATCATCCTTTAGAAGCTGTTGTTGGTAATCTTGATAGAGGAACACAAACTAGAGCTTCTCTAAGAAACCAGGTTGAACATCAAGCTTTTCTTTCACAGCTAGAACCCAAAAATATCAATGATGCTATCAATGATGAATTCTGGGTAATAGCTATGCAGGAATAATTAAATCAGTTTGAAAGAAACAAAGTCTGGGAATTAGTTGACAGACCTAAGGACACTTTGACAATAGGCACAAAATGGGTTTTTAGAAATAAAGTAGATGAATCTGGAAATATAGTTAGAAACAAAGCTAGACTAGTTGCACAAGGATATAGTCAAGAAGAAGGTATAGACTATGAGGAGACTTTTGCACCTATAGCTAGACTAGAAGTCATTAGGATCTTACTTGCATATGCTGCACATCATGATTTCAAGTTATATCAAATGGATGTCAAAAGTGCTTTTCTAAATGGTTTTATAATTGAAGATGTTTTTGTAGAACAACCACCTGGATTTACTAACCCCCATTTTCCAAATCAAGTTTTTAAACTTTCTAAAGCTTTGTATGGTTTGAAACAAGCTTCAAGAGCTTGGTATGATAGACTTAGCAATTTCCTTATTTCAAAAGGTGTTACTAAAGGGATTGCTGATCCAACTCTTTTCATTAAAAGAATTTCTAAAGATGTTTTAGTTGTACAAATATATGTTGATGATATTATTTTTGGATCTTCTAAACACTCTTTATGTACTGATTTTTTAAAAAGTATGCAAAATGAATTTGAAATGAGCTTAATGGGATATCTTAAGTACTTTCTTGGATTTCAAGTATTTCAAAATGAAAATGGTATTATTTTGAATCAAAGTAAATATACAAAGGATCTTTTAAAACGTTTTGGTCTGGATAGTATCAAGGAAAGTGAAAATCCTATGAGTACTACCTGTAAATTGGATGCAGATGAAACTGGGAAACCAGTTGATCAAACAAATTACAGAGGTATGATTGGTAGTTTACTTTATCTTACTGCTAGTTGACCTGATATTATGTTTAGTGTGTGTATGTGTGCTAGATTTCAAGATAATCCAAAAGAATCTCATTTGCTTGCTATTAAAAGAATTTTTAAATATCTCAAACACACGGTTAACTTAGGTTTGTTTTACCCAAAAGGACAATCCTTTGAGTTAATGAGTTATTCAGATGCTGACTTTGCTGGTTGTAAGTTAGATAGAAAAAGAACATCAGGAACATGTCATTTGCTTGGAAAATCCTTAGTTTCTTGGTGTAGTAAGAAACAGAACTCAGTTGCATTATCTACTGCCGAAGTAGAATATATAGCTGCTGGTAGTTGCTGTGCAAAAATTATGTGGATGAAACACACTCTTTTGGACTATGGATATGTTTTTAAACATGTTTCAATCAACTGTGATAACACCAGTGCAATAAACATCTCTAAGAATCCTGTATCTCACTATAGAACCAAACACATAGATGTAAGACACCATTTCCTAAGAGATCACTATCAAAAAGGTGATATTTCTCTTGAATTTATTGGCACTGAACATCAATTGGATGATATTTTCACTAAACCTTTAAGTTCGGATAGGCTAAGTTACATAAGACACGAACTGGGAATGTTTAATCACAACCGATGTGAAATTCTCACCGATGTGAAAATTCTCACCGATGTGAAATTCTCACCGACGTGAAAATTCTCATCGATGTAAGTTTCTCACCGACGTAGAAATTCTCACCGATTTGTTTTTCTCACCGATGATTAACTCACACCGATGCAAGGTTTTAAAACTTCTGTCTGTCGCCAAGAATATGAATCGTTTTATTTTATTTTATTACTCTATTTTAGTCGTTTATTTGGAATTCCTAAATGATAAAACTCAGTCTAAGCCACTTCTTACCTCACCGAGCTCAAAACCTCTCACCTTCGAACCTTACCTCCCAAATCGGCCTATAACCCTAAACCCGCGATGCCAAAAACCAAGCTTCCTATCGTCAGAGATGAAAGTGCAGAACCAAACTCTAAGAAGTAGAAGAAACAGCATAAAGCTAGTGTTAGTGAAGTCAAAACTAGATCGGGAAGGCGACCAGTGAATCCTCACTTGCAGAATAGAGACATAGTAATCGAGAAAGAACTGTGCGTGGAATGGCTACTGCCTAGCAAATACTTAGTACTCGAGATTCTGGAAGACCAGAAATGGGTGGATTGTTTCTCGAATAACAATGGCCCATACTACCCGAAGTTGGTAAAGCAGTTCTACGAGTTTGTAACTTTCGAGAAGTCTGAGAATGAGAATCGGGTTAAATCTTTTGTAAATGGAAAAGAGATGTCTTTTTCTTCAGTAGAGTGGGCTGAGAGTTTGAAAGTACCACATGAAGGTGTCTCTGGGTATGTATCAAGAGCAATGCCACCTAGTAGTGATATCTTTGATTATGAGACCGCTTTACAAGAACTGACTGGTAATGGAAATCAAAGGCAAGTGGTTGCTGCTGAAATGGATGGAGAAAATCGAATGCTTTTCAAGTTTGTTCAGCATGTGTTGATACCGAGGCGAGGAGATTTTGCAAATCTGAGATATCAAGATATCTATCTTCTTCATTTTCTAAGACATGGTGTGAAGATCAATCTGTGCAGATTGCTAATGCTTCAAATGGAAGACATGATTAGACCAAAGTCAAAGACTAATGCTTTGTTCTTTGCCAAGCTGATTTCAGTGATGATAAAAGTGAAAGGAATAGCTGAGTCTCAGGATGAGACAGTAGTAGTCAAGAACAATTTCTGCATCACCTCGACTGTGTGTAAGTACATGAAAATTAACTGGAACCCATGGAAGGGAGAATGGGTCAGTGATGATCAGAAGATCTATGACAGGTTTAATCCTGTGGATCATCCCTCAAGACCAAAGGATATGAGAGATCCGAGTCTGAGACCTGATGAAGAGGAACCTGTTTATAGTGATGAAACAGAAGAAGAAGAAGAAACTCCCATGGATGTTGGAGGAGATCCAGACTTGCCCCCAAGTCCTGTTGCAGAATTGGTTTATTCTAGGAAAGGAAAGGTAGAGGAAATTGTGTCTACTCATGAGGAAGACCAGTCTGTACCTCACCAAGAAGAAGAGGAAAAGGAGAATGTATCTGAATCGCCTGCTTCTGGTAGTTTAAGTATGAGTCCCTTGATTGGAAGCTCAGCTATGCCTGCTGCTGAAGTAGAAAAAGATACAGAAGAAGCTGTACCTGTTTCAGAAAACCTCCTTACTGCTGCTAAGATGGAAGTTGTTGTGGAAGATTCTGATGAAGAAAGGCCAGCAGAAAAGGCTGTTTTGATACATGAGAATGCACCCATTGAGGGGGAGCATCAGTCTGTGCTTGGAAATGTTACAGTAGCTGTTGAGCTTGGAGACTGGGTAGAAGACCCAGGGTTTATAGTCTGTGGATTAGATTATCCGGATTCTGACAATGAGGTGTCTGTGAATAGACCGAAGATCAATTATGATATTGCTGCTGAGTTGTTGCCAGATGATGTGGTCAGATTTCATGATTTGAATAAGCTGAAAGAGGACCTCAAATCCAGTTTTGTTGAAGAAGTGAAGTTAATGGAAACCTATCTTGCTTCCTCAATTAATTCAATAATGACTACTTCTGTAGTTAATTTGGCCTCAGCAAGGGGATCTGCTGCAGTTATCCCAAGTGATTTTGTCTCCAAATCCGATCTTGAATCCATGAAGAATGAGCTGAAAGAATCTTTCAGTGCATCAGTTGCTGAGATGAAGAAAAGCTTTTATGAAGAAATGAAAATGTTAGAGAGATCCTTCGAGCTATCTCTGGCTTGTAATTTATCTTCCTTTATGTCTGAGCTTATGGAAGAAGTGAAAGAGTTCCAGACTCATTCTTCAAGAATCGAAGCAGATCTGGAAGCTCTCAAGACATCAGTTGTTACTTTGGATTCCTATATGAGCTCTAAGTCTCAAGCTGACAAGGACCTAGCTTATGTGAAGAGTGTAGTAAGCCAGTTTGTCTCAGTGTTTGAAAGTTTCAAATCTTCAGTGAAGGATCATGTTCAATTGCAAGACTCTCAAGTTCAAAGTCTAATCAGTGGTTTGTCTAAGAGTTTTAAAGAAACTGTTTCCTTCTCTCTTGGCCCTCTCACATCCAAACTATCAGTTGACCTGAATCAAGTTCGAGGAATGTTGAAGGAGGAGATTGGCTCTATTTTTACCAGTGGCTCTGTGGACTCATCAGAGTTGAGACGAGTGGTGCTTTCTACAAGAGATTCTGCCAGAGAAATAATGAAGATTGTTCAAGACTATATTAGAGAAGCCTCTGCCTCTCAGGAAGCCATAAAAAGCAAAGTGGACTACTACTTCACCAAAGTTTTCGCCAAGCATCAACTCGAACACCACTTCAAGCTAATGTTGGAACACATGAAGCTCCCTCCAGTCACTCAAGCTTTCAGAGAACAAGTGAGCAAGCTACGAGAACTGACTCCTGCCTTAGAGAAATTCATGGAGAACAAAGATGATTTCATCTCTGCTATGGAAAGAGGAGGAGGAATTATTATGGATTTTAGAAATCTGCTGCTGCCCTTCTTGCATGTTGATGCCAGACCAGTCATCATACCTCCTGCTTTTCCTGCTTCTGCCTCAGCTGCTTCCACAGTCCAGCTGACTCCTGCTCAAGCTATTCGCAGCCTCACACCGATGATCACCCAAAGATCTTAAACATACAGGCCTGACTCTGTGTCAGTGGCCCAGCCTCCCTTGATCTTTTCTGGGATTCCAAAACCTTCACCTACATCCTCACCACCCAAACCTTCTTCTGATCCCAAAGGAAAAACTCACGTGGAAGAGGTGGAATGATCCAGTGGCTAGGATTTTTGATAGGAATTCATTTGTAACCTTTTTTTGTACTTTTTGACTACTCTAATACAGAAGAACTCCTTTTACTTCTCATGTTTTATTTGTCTCCTATATATATATGCTTTCCCACTTTTTGATTATCACAAAGGGGGAGAATAATAAGGAGAATAAGGGGAGACACTTATGTGAGAATAAGGGGGAGACCAAGGAGAATGAAAAATATTTTCAATGGAGAAAAATAAGGAATAAGGGGAGACACTTTACCCTTCTCTTCATTTTTCCCTCTGATACTTTATGTCTATTTAGTACCTTATGATTGTTACCTCTGATAACTTATGTCTATATCATACTATTTTTATTATCTCTGATGCTATTTTCAATAAGAAAATTGAATTCAATATTATACTCTTTACCATTATATTTTCACTATGTTAAATGCCCATATCATAAATTGTGATTATCAAAAAGGGGGAGATTGTTGACCTCACCTGTTTTGATAATCTCAATCATGTATTCATATGTGATGAAAATCCCAATTATGTTTTCACTCTCTATGATCTTCTTAAGTATCATTGATCTATACTTTAGTTCTTTCAAATATGTGATCAAACCAATAATAATATTTAAAATAGTCTTTTAAATATGTTAATCATCATTTATCCACGTTCATACAAGTTATAAATTGATTCTAACACAATCGGATGTGTTCTTCATAAAACATAAGTAATCTGCCTATAGCTACTGATAAAGAGCTACCGGTAACCAGTCTACCGATAGACTTAGTCTACCGACAGACAGCTACCGATAGACTTAACACAGAGCTACCGATGTACTTATAAATATAAGCTACTGACTTACAGACAGCTACCGATACAAACGTATAGCTACCGGTGTAAGTATAAATAGCTACCGATGGAATAAGAGTCACCGATGGACGAAGCTACCGATACAGACTCACAGCTACCGACGCATGGAGCTACCGATGCATAGGAGCTACCGATACATGAAGCTACCGACGCATGGAGCTACCGATGCATAGGAGCTACTGATAAACAAAGTCACTGATATAAGCATGTACCAACCGACGCATAGAGCCACCGATAGAGTCAAAGCAACTAATGACATTGAGCTACCGATGTTTGAGCTACCGATGTTCGAGCTACCGATGTTAGAGCTACCGATGTTTGAGCTACCGATGTTCGAGCTACCGATGTTCAAGCTACCAATGTTCAAGATACCGATGCTGATTACCTACCGATCACTCGACTCACTGTTTGAATTTCTTTATTTCCTATATTTAATCTATCTAACGGTCATATCATGTACATCTTAATGATTTTTCAAATATCTGATAAAGGTTGTCGGATGTCAGGAACCCGTACCTCGTACCTGCTGAAAAGAAATCTTTTCTGTCCCCTGATGGGAGATAAATACGAGAAGACTACATACCAGAAACACACGAATGTGTGAAGAAAAAAAAAACAACAACAAGAAGCGAACCAGAAAAGTGTGGTGCATCCAATATACCAAAAACGACACAAGCACGAGAAGAACACAGAGAAGCTCATAGATAATCAAGCATACTCAAGAAGTGTTCTGTGCATACAAGAAGAACTTCATCGACTACATTCTCACTACCTGTGAACCTGGAGCATACGACACTCTGTTTCTCAAACAGAAACGAGAAGAGGACTCAAACTCACTTGCGATCGAATCCAAAGAAGTCCAGAGCTACACTGAAATCACCAGAACCACTTCTAAACTCTACAACGCTTGTTCTGTGATTTATTATTACTCTTTTCGAGCAGTGTGTGTTATCTGCTGTATCTAACACATACACTGTCTACTGTACTCAAACTGAAGGATTTGAAAATCCTTACCAAACTCTTTCATTCTTTCTTTCCCATGAAGAACAGTGGTAGAGGTCGTGTGTGACCTGGACAGCTGGTTGCTGTTGTACTATTTCCCACGAAGAACAGTGGTAGAGGTCTTGGACCTGGACAGTTGTAAACTGTTGAACCCCGATCCAGGGTGTGGATCATTTTTATATAAACTTTTGAGAGGACTAAGTCTCGGCTTGAGACTGACCTCTTGGTTACCTTGTTGTGCCATCTCTTTCAAAGTTTTATTCCGCTGCTAATCACTTTATAACCAATACTGTTTTTAAAGTTACTTTGATAATTAAATTAGCAAGTGTTTATGTTAAGTGTAGATTAGTAAGTTAGTTTCAAAAGATAATCACACACTCCTGTGTTGATTAACTGGGAATTAATCAATCCCTTGAGAATCTGACAGAACCTCTACTTTAATATAAATTCACTACAGTTTAATTTATTATTTTATCTGGGGGTCTTTAAGACATTGTTTTTTAAATACAGAAATTTTAATTGGTACTCAATTCACCCCCTCTTGAGTAAACCACTCCGACCAACAGTCTTTTTCTATATTTTTTAAATAATATTTTTTTATTCCTTTTTCTATGGAAAGTAAGAAACTTTTTAAAAAGATTATTTTTTAAAACCATTCAAATCAAGTCACTAAAAATAATTTATTAACAACTACTAGTGATGGACATAATTAAGATACCATATTTGTGTACAATAAAAATGAAAATAAATAAATGAAAATTAAATTTATTTAAAATTCATGTGGGTGGGAATTTTCATTTATCCCATATATGTTAAAATATATATTACTTTTTTATCTTTGAAATTCGTTAAATTGTCTGATAAAAATATCATTTTACCAAAATAAATTCCCAATACATGAGTCTAAATCATCAAGTATTTTTATTACCTTAAAAAAACAACCATATAATAATTTTATACATTCTTAAAAACAACTATAAAGTTAATTATTCATTTACTTCATTTAATACCCTGTTTAATTAATTTTGTTACTCAATAAAATTTATTTTGCTAATTTCCATGGTATTGAACTCAAATATCATAAATTACTTTGGTAGGTTGAATATGGTCAATGAATTAATTATTTAATAATCATTGGAATAATAATCATAACATAATTATCATTTTTAAATGTACTTAATATCATAAATCCTATAATTAAACATGGTTATGAAAAATGAACTAGTTTACAATCATGGAGAGAAAAGGTTATACATACAAATAATTAACGTTTCTATTTTTCATGGATCCATATAGAAAGTTTCTATGTATTAAAATTTATTTAAATACTCATAATATCATTATAAATATAATAAAATAGATATAAATATAATAATAAAAAATTTTCTTGATATTTAGAGATGAAAATTTGAATCACATCACTTCACTAAGGTTAAAGTCCACAGGTACACATGAACGACATTATCATTTAAAAGTGTATAAAATGGTGATAAAATATGTGTTATATTGTCATTGAATGATTATAAATTTAAAATAAAAATCATATATATATCCATAATCCAACATTATAATAGTTTTTGAGAGACATTGATGGAAAAATAATTTCATAGTTTCATTAGGTGGTAGATTGTTATATATATGAATTACGGTTTCATTTCCAATTATGTGGAAGAAGAGATGGATAATTTTTTTTCGAATGACCCAACAACAAAATAGTAAAATGAAGATACATTTTTATATAATCATTTATTATTAATATTTAATGGAGGTGGATGTAGAAACAGAACATACATATGAAAATAATAATAATAACACTTATATGAAGAAACTTATTTAATTAACATCGTATGACATCAATGGTAATTGTTATTCCTAAATAAAGACATATAGGTTGATGGTATGGATTATATGAATTAATTTGGACTATTATTGATAGATAAAATTTTCTTTTTTGGTAATTTATTGAGAATAAGATATTTAATTTTACATGATAGGGGGATACTCATGGATTTCCTCAAAATATTAAATTGATAAAAATTAATTTCCATATAAAATTGGATAAAAATAATTTCTTCAAAATATAGGATGATTATGGTTCAAAATAATCAGATAGAATAAAAAATACAATGTTTTAACTATTTTTACACTTATATTTTGGTATTATCCCCTCATTAATACTTCTTTAAAAGGCCATGAAATATTTTATTTACTATTTGATTTCCATGATTTTTATCATAAATTTTACAAAGGGACATAAATGGTAAATATTTTATATTATAAACTATATAATTTCCACATGGATGAATATAATCTCTTGAAGAATTTTTAATTAGTTAATGAATTATTATTTAAAATAAAATATCATTATTGTTATTTTGTGTGACTATACTTTTATTTATTTTAATATGGTGGTGAAAACAATTATAATTAAAAAAAATTATTATATCAGTAACATGTCTCGTTCTTAAATAAATTTAGTGGATAAAATAATTATAATGAATTTTATTGTGTTAAATATTTTTAAAAATATTTATTTTGTTTTTCCATTAACTGAATATTTATTACATTTGTGTTTTTTAATAATTTAATGTAAATATTTATTTATGAAAAAATTAAACTAAATTACTAATATGAATATAATGAATATTATATTTTAATGTTTTATTTATAATTGTACATATCCCATTATTATCTCCATGTTATAAATATTATAGTTATTAGAAACATTACTGCGAAATTATTGGATTTTCGTTAAATAAAATGTTATAAATTAAATAATCATACCCAAAAAGAAAAATTTTCATATATTTTATTAATATATTATTATTGATTATTTATACATGTACAATAAAATTTACAAAAGTGTTAGGGTCATTTTATAGTATTTATCAAATAATTCATACCCTATAATTACCTGATAGACCCATTTCTGGGGTAATTAAAATTATTAGTGTTGTTATTCATATTGACAAAAAAATGAATTGGAAATGATTCCTAATATGTATTCCATTTTTTAAAATTCAAAACCTTGATGTTTTTTAATTTAATTTAAAATTAAATAGGAAAAACCCAAGGAATAATAATTTTTTAGAAAAAAAAACAACATATTAAAAAATTTTAATATTTTTTATTTTATATTCAAGTATAATATTTATTTTAAAATTCCAAATTGGATCATCTATAAAAAAATTTAATTTTAAAAAAATTTAAAAAATAAATAATAAAGTTTTTAATTAAAAAACCATAAAATTAAATATTTTTTCAATAAAAAACAATAACAATCAGTATTCATAAAAAAGTATATATTTCCGTAAAATTATAAAAATCTCAAACTATTATAATGTTTACAAGAATAATTAAAAATTAATATTACTTTTTCTAATACATTTTTGACAATTTCCAAAATATTAATATAATATTCACTCATAAAAATAAATAAACACCATTTTTAATGAAAATGTATTTTTGAAGAATATTATGATATTAAAAGTTAATATTTGTTAAGAACATAAGGATCATTTATATTGATAAGGATATTTATATATATTTCATATGTTATTTATTCGTATTCATATATTCTAATTTAGTTTCTAATTTATAACAGACACATTTAAATTAAAATAATTCATTGTTCATTTATGATCGATGTTGTGTAACTTGTATGCTATCGAACATTGTATTTCCTTTTAAAATATTAGGATATTACATTACCCCTAGAAATAAAATCCTCAAAATTTAAATTTGAGATTTGTAACTATAGTTTTTCTTCTAAATAAAACATTATTGAAAACCATTATGGTTAAAGGGTAAATAAAACATCCTCTTTAAAATAAATAAAGGGTAGTATATAGGTAATATTTAATAACTCATAGTAGTTTTCAAAGTATGTGAAAAAAAATTTATGTGACAACATTGATATTGAAAAAAATAATTTTTTAGGGAAATTATATAATGATATAATACATGGTAATTATAATGTTTCCCATAAGAAATATGTAAACCTCTGATGGAATAAAATAATTTTAACTTCTTAGTATGAAAAGTAAACGGAAAGATATTTTTTTTCTATTTCATTTTCCAAAATTTGGGGAATTATATTAATTTCATATCTATTAACATAATGATATATAATTTCATGACAACTATAATTTTATCCATTAAAAAATTCTCAACAAAAGAGAAAATATTTCTCTAGTCAATGAGAATTGAAGAAACAATTTTAAAGAATAGATCTCTACAATGAAATTCTAATAGATATAATATTCCAAAAAAAATTAATAATATGTTCATCCTATATTTGAAAATTCACCAAACCCAAATGGTTAGGAAAAAGTAAGAGAATTTATAAAATTAATAAACCTTCATTTAAAGATAATCTAAAATAGTTTCCAAAATTTAGAAGTAACACCAATTGTTAAAATTAGAACATCTGATGAATATCTATCTTTAAAATTCATAATAAAATATTCCAGCATAATATTGAAACCCAAAAATTAGAATGATTTGAATAAAAATAATTCCAATATTAATTTAACATTTATCTTGAAGTAACATCAGTCACTCAAAATGTCTCATCAAAAAATTATATATCCAAATCTTATAATCTTTATGATATACCAATCACTTCTATAAATAAAATAATTCATCTTAATACAACATTACAATTAGATATTCTTTAAAAATATAAATCACTATTTATTCATCAACTAAAATCCAATATTGTTATGTTTAGCTTAATCATATATTGCCCAAAAAAGATACAATGACCCTCTCTAAATATAATTATAATGAAATATCCAAAAAATAAACATCCTATCCCATTTTTATCAATAATATAAAACATATATTTCCAAAATTAACATAACTTATGTCTGTCCAATCATTTGAAAAAACGAATAAAATTTCATACTGACTTGTAGATCATGTTTTCCAGAGGTAGGTGTGGAACCCTTATTTCCCTTATACTATGGGTTCAATCTCTATGGCCTAAATGGAAATAAAACTCCGTGATTTATCCTATAGGATTTCGTTTTAAAAAATATATTTCTTATAGAAGTATAGAAATGGTGTAAATATACTCAATGTTATGTTAATATATTCATTATAACAAAAATTACCCATAATGATTACCTCATTATTTTTATTTTTCATTCCACAAAATGTAATAACCCACAATTTCTTCAAAATTAGATATCATATAAACTATAAAGGATATAAATGTCATTAAAATTAATTCAATGAAATGAAAATATCATTATACTTTAATAAAAAAATTCACCTCATAAATATATGTGTTACATATAACTTAAGCATCTATTAAAAAATAAATGTCTCACAAATTACTCCCATCATCAAAAGAGTATTAATGAATTTAATCATAAGAGGATATATAATTATAGCACTACATAATAAATTTATAATATAGAACCATTAATTATTCATTGGTCATTATAATCCCTTAACCATTAAATTCCATCATATTCCTTAGTACTTTTTTTTATTTAAAAAAATATTAATGTTGGCCTAAAATTAACTATTGTCAATGAATAAGCCAAGAATAATCCACACCAATAATATGTCATATTTTGATTCGATATCTTCAACATTAATAAAATTATGTGTTACTAGACATTTATGTTTATGGCCTTCATAATCCCATTCATAATGCTCCATCATAGGACCTCCATTTTTATGATGTCCAATCTTCCCACATTTAAGACATTTCATTTATACATTGTTAAGGACTTATTTCCCCTTCATAGTGTTAACTGGATGATTTGTTTTTCCATAATTGACTATTTTATGAACAACTTTACTAAATAAATAACATTTCCCCTATTTTTAATACATTTTCATCTGTGATTATTTCCACATTACTGAAAATTAGGTCATTAACTCCGCTTAATTTTTTTATAATTATCACATGAAGATCCAAATGGACTAATTTACATTATATTTTATGTTTTAAGAAACCCCCATATGTTCATATTTCTAATAATTACTCTGGATATCCAGTTATGAATAACCACAAGACTTCTCACTATAGCTCTCATTCCATTTGGTTCCCCATTAATACAACCTTTAAATTTTCCATCACATACATTTTAACAATGTTTCCTTCATGATCTTTCCATTAAAAAAATCATGAAGGTTAGTGTGAGAGTTTCAGAAAAATAAATTATATACCATCATATTATGCGGATAAATACTAATTTATACTTAATCAGGTCATCTGAATAACTTTTCATTTTTCCTAAATAACTATTATTCTAAATGAATTAAAAACAATTATGGTCATAATGACTCTTTAATTATTCTCAAATAACATATTATCCTCTAAGTGTATTTAAACTCTTATCTGATACCAATTAAAAGGACATTTTCTTAACCATTATTTATTATAGTGCATTATAATAGAATTTATATAGTTAAATTTCTAAAGGTATATTAGGTAGTGTATTAAAGAAAAATGTCATAATTATAACATAAGAATCTATATTTTATTTAACTTTTTCACTTATGATTAATATCCATTCATCCTAACATAAAAAATAATTAAAAGAAAACATAATTTTTTAATGAAATTTTTTATGTCTTCTTTTGGACTTCTTAATCTCCATAACAAATCCATAAAACCATATGAATTTTTTTTAATATAGGTTTCCATCAAAAAAATTGTAGTGAGGTACATAAAAATAATAAATCCATCAGTATAGTGAAATCATAAAAAAACCATTATTAAAAAAAATTTATTTAAAAAGAGATTATATTTTTACATTAAAATGATCATTTTCTTAATTTTTGAAATCAAATAATTTCAATAAAACTCATCACTATGAATTAATAAATTTTTTATGTTCCTTATAACATCATTATCCTAAAACACATAGAGAATACATAAAAATTATAATAAAAATCCATCAAACATAAAATATAACAATAAAGGAGAGAAAATGATTTCTTATTGCATTGGGATACTATATAGGATAAACCATCATATAATCTAAAACTGTCTCACCTGATGCTATATGGGTGAACCCATCATATAATATATTTCATTCTCACCCTTCAGCTATAATGGGGAAAACCCACATATAAACAATTTCAAAGTACAATATAACGATGAACACCAGTTAATTAATCATTTATACCCATTTACAAAACAATTTAGATATTAATATTCCTTTTCTTATTAAAAATTATTTTACATTATAAAGATACCTAGAAAAATTAATCACGTGGTTTCATCGAAGAAAACATGAATTATTATTGAGAAATCTGAACATTAACTTACATTTAGAGAGGTGGGAAATGTAAATATTTTCATATTTGTTGAAATTGAATATTACGTATAAATATTTTTTGTAATTAAAGTCAATAATTCCATAAAAATATTAATTTGGAAATTCTATGAGAGTAATTCAATGGAAAAAATAATTTTGTAAAATCTGAAAACTATGCACATAATGAAGAAAACATTATATTCGATATGAAATTTAGATAAAAATAAAAGAATCATAATTTTTTTAGATTTCATGATGCATAGTAATTATTTTCATTCCATATATTAATAAATAAACATTATTTATTACATTTTTAAAAAAATATAGTTAAACACTGAAAGTGGATTATTTATAGAAATTCAATTACCTTGAGTTCAACTCATCTTGTATGTTCTTTATCATCCCAAATAAAAATGTTGTGTTATTTTTATAATTTCAATTTAAATTGTTTCATTTTAATTATTCCTTTATTTCATTTATTCCCATGATATATAAAAATAATTAATCAATTTAATTCAGATCGGTCTTTTTGATGATATTGGGCGCATATGTTAGAAATGACTTCGACAGGTTCATTGTGGTCATATAAGTGTTTATACCATCATATAAATAATAATGATTGTGAAATAAAATTAATATTTATATATCAATTATACATTTAAATACAAACATTAAATATATTTTTGAAAAATGAACTACATTACAACAATGGAAAATGTTGGTCATATGTGTGCATGATTAGTATTTCAATTTTTCAGCGATCATTATGGAATAAAGGTAGGCACTAATTTACTTTTTTATAATTTTCATGATTTCATAAATATGAATATATTTATTTAACTATATTATAAAAATATAATTCATGTGATGTAGTGATGAAAAAATATATGATAATTTTAGAGATGCGGTAGTCCACACGTATGCACATAAAAAGTTAGTATTATCTAGTGTATAGAAAGGTGAGTTATTTTGAGTTATATTAGCATTAAATTATGATCAATTTCTTATGAATATATTATATCAATTCTAAATATTTAATTATTAATAGCCATGAAATACGTTGATGGAAATGAATAACATTGATTTGCAAGGTCGAAGTTTACCACACACATGAATGACTGTTTCATTTCCCATTTGATTGACCTGTAGTTGGATATGAGTTTTAACATTAAAATAATGACACCTTAATATTTGTAGAATAAAGTTTTAATTATAAAATATTGATTTAATTTGTTTCTAATGAAGTGGATAATGTAATAAAACAAAAAAAATTATAAAAACTATAACACTTATTGGTAGAACCTCATTTTATTAACATCTTAATCCTAAAAATAATGGTGTTCTGCCTAAAAAATACAGAATGAATGCTTTTAATAATTCTAGTAATGGATATGGGTATGTATTTCACAATCCAAATGGGGTTTGTTGTTTTATGTATTTTGAATAAGAGGTTCACTTTTATAAGTGGTGGGAGGGGCACAATTGGGATTCCTCAAATTGTTAAATTAATAAAAATACTTTTCTATTAAAAATATATCAATTTTTTTTAAAAAAATAGGTTGTGTTTTAATATATATAATCTCATAAAATAAAACATATACATGTTTTGATTAATTATGTGCACTTATCTTTTGAGTTTAACCCCGAGTTAACCCATTTTAAACTTCCATAATGACAATGTTTTTTGCACATTGAGGGTAAGGATATTTACAATATATGAATAGAAAAACCAGTAAATGTACCACTGTTTATATTATAAAAAATAATCTATTAAATTTTAGTAATATATTATTTTTAGTAACTTTAATTTATTTAATAAATCGTTATTAATTATAATAGATCATTATGGTTGATTTTTATAATTATTCCTTATTTTAATTTTTAATAGCATCAAAACAATGTTTAGAAATCAATTAAAATATATTTCTATAAACATAAAAATTAATTTTTATCTATATAATTAAATTATTAACTTTATTTTCTCAAATAATATTAGTTTATATATTTCTAGTATCATTTTTTATTTCTTTTTTTAATTGAATAATTTTTTCATCAATGTTGTGTAATAATTAAATGTAATTATATATATACTAAAAATATATAACAAATTAATAAGATGATGATATATAGTTATAATTTAAAATTTATATTTATAACCAAACATATCCATTGGATTACATGTTATTAAAAAATTTAAATTTATTATAAATAAGAATGTGATATTTTTTATATCTTTTTTGAAAATACAATAAAAGTCATAATAACCACAAAGTTGAATAATATGGTTATATATTCATTTTTTATATGATAATTTAAGATTTATACTCATCCAATAATTTCTTTAAATGTTCTTTGGTAATTTTATTATCAATATAATGTAATTTTAACCCTTAATTACATGACTTAACCTTTACAATGGATATAAAAATTATTAATGATTCTACACCTTTTGAAAAATATAAAATCTAATTATTCTAAATATATATTCCATTTTTCATAATTAAAAATATATATGTTTTTAATTTTATTGAAAAGTAAACTATAAAAACAAAAAAAATCTTTTCATAGAAAAATGCTGTTTTAAAATATAAAATTGTTTTATTTTAAATTCAATAATAAAATTCATTTCAATTTCATAAGTATAAAATTTTGAATCAAAATTAACTAATTAAATTTCTAATATAATCCAAAATATAATTTAACATTGAAAATAATTTAAATGTACATACATTTTTCAATAAAAATAACTATTTTTCATTAATCATTAAAAAATAAATATTGTCAAAAAATTTTAGAAAATTAATCCAACTTTAATATTTATACATTTAATTCAAAATTTAAAATAATTGTTTCAAATAATTTTTTTACAATATCGAAAATATAAATAAATTATTCACTAATATAAATAAATAATAAATTTATTTTAGAAATTCTATTTTTGAATAATAAAATGACATTAATAAAACTATCTTATTATTTAAAATAAATTACAAATAATTTTATATTGATAAGGAACTCTATATTTATTGCGTAAATTAGTTATTCTTATTCCTACTAAACAATTTATCTACAATTTTATAATGACAACATATAAATAATAATATTTATTTATTGTTTTAAGGTCGTGGTTTCGTATCTTGTACAGTTTCTAACACAATATTTACTTTTAAATAATAAGATATTAAATATAGATTTTCTTTAAACATTATTATGAAAAAAATATATATAAAACTTTTTGATAGTAAAAATGTTGGATAATTTTAATGTTATCTATCCATTTCATTTCTTCTATAATTACGGTATTGAAAATATTTTTTTATAGATAGATTACCAAAAAAAAGTGGATATATTGAAATAAATAAGAGCTTTCAGAAAATAATATTTTCAATTTTATGATAATATAACTTTCATACTAATTAATTAGTTAGAGATATGAATAAAATATGGCATATCATAAAAAAAGTTATAATAATACAAATATTAAAGGCAACTCCTTATTATATATGAAATGAAACGAATTATATTATTTATTACATTAATTTTTTTAGATACAAAGTTTATATTCATATTACATAGGATTCTCTCAGAATTTTTAATCAAAATAATGATTGAATATTGATATTTTATTATTCATATACTTTTAATTATTTTATTGAAATAAATATATTAATTCTAAATAATATTTTTTCATATAAATTTTATTGTTGGCCGTAGTGGAGTACTCAATAGGGGGGAATTGAGTATATATTCAAAATTTCATTTTAAAAGTATTGTTAAAAGGGTCCCTAATAAATTTAAATACAACCCAGTCAATCAAGGTTATATGGTTATGAATGTTTGAGTGTTTGAATAACTTCTTAAAATATTGATTAATTCTCAATAATATTGATATCAATTAATAACGTTACCTTGGAAGCTATTTTAATAGGAAAAAATGATTTAAACTTATTTCCAAGATTAATTATGAATGTAAATTTAGTGATTTCAGAATTAAACATTAAAATAGGGAACATTAAAAATAAAAAAAATCAATAGATTTAAAACAAGTGGTTCAGTCTCAAGCCGAGACCTAGTCCACTCCACTTGGTGAACACCTTTCACCAAGCATTTTATATATATATAATAGATACAAATCTTCTTTCAGGCATTGAAACAGTACACCAGACTATCTAGGTCACACGACCTCTTACATAATTCATCATGGATATGAACTACAAGGTTACACAGAACCACTTCCACACTTATCATTGGGAATACACATGTGTAGAAATATGTATCGGAAAGGATATGTGGTATCCTTCATCTGGATATAGGAGACATTTCATGTTTAATACAGACACACATAATTCACAAAAGTTAAAAAAATAATATATAATAAAGAAGAAATGAAGAGATAGTGTCAGAAGTGCTATGAGTGTTTGTCTCTCCAGCTCTGGACTTCTTAGATGAAGTTGAATCAGAAATCAAGTCCTCTCTTAGAAAACATATTACGGATAAGTCGGCTAGATTTGGCTTGTTTTATTCATGGTATTGTCAATGCAAATATGTGCTTGACGATTCGGATCTACGGTGTCTAACTTTTTGATTCAGGAATAATTCATGTGTTCTTCAAGAATGTTCAGTTGAATGTGTCTGTTCTTGTTTTCTTAAAATCACGTTTGTACTTCATTATTACGTTGTATCATTGATCATGGGTTATACTTATCTTTTATTCATTGAGTTCATGCGTTGGATCCAACTAGATGCATGTATTTTGAACCTTGTACCTCGTACCGTCAGATGATATGTCTACATGGAAACATGAATTATGTCAGCATATTTAAAAGCTTCAAACATAACTGTTAGAAATTAAATTGAAAAATGAAAAAATAGATTAAGAAATGGTGTCATATTTTTTTGGTAAACAGTGTCTCCAGGGAACAATGTATACTTGAAATGGTGTCTCCTTGAAATAGTGTTTCGATGGTCACGGTGTCTGGATGGTCACATTGTCAGGATGGTCACGATGTTTGAATGGTTATAGCATACAGATGGTGAGAGTGTCTAGATAGTTACATTTTCTTGATGGTCAGAGTGTCTGGTTGGATATGGTGTATGGATGTTCATGGTGTCTAGATGGTTACACTATCTTGATGGTTACTATTTCTCGATTGTTACGAGGTCTGTATGGTCAGAGTGTCTAGATCATTTTCCAGAAAAGATAAACTGGTGGATGACTCATGGTTTCTCAGACTTACTCCAATATCTATATATATAATTAAACAGTGATATTCATAAAATGTTTTAGACTTAGACATTCATCAAAGAAATCATTATAATGTAAATTAAAAATTGTGTACAATAATTAAACATAATGTATCGAAATTATGATCGTGGATAGGTTTATGTAAATCATAAGGATACTAATTATCTATAAATATGATTTGAGATACATTAAACATATGATTAACAAGCATTAAAAAATTTATATGATTTGTGATCATGTAAACATGATTAATAAATGAGGAGTCCAACATTCTCCCCCATATGATGATCACAAATCATGTGAGTGAGATATTTATTATTATGTAATGTTTCTCTTCATTAATGTAAGAATAGTGAATATAGAATACATATTTCTCCCAATTTTTTATTATTAGAAGTAGTAAATAAAAAGTAAATAATAAATGTCACATGGAAGAATGTTGATAAAAGGTTTCATTAAAAACAGTAAGAAACAAGGATATATAAAACATCCCTATGAAAAGATAGTAATCACTGTTCTACATCATTGGCTTGTATTCTCTCTTCCCTTGGCAGCTGCATCAAAAGAAGAAGCCATAGAAGCAGTGGTTGATGTGGAATAAGGGAGTGAACTAGTGGATAGAGAAGGTAATGGGAGTCCTTCAAAAATTAAAGGGGCCTAGGTAGAGCAGCAGAAGACTGAGGAAACGTTGATCAATGATTTTGGGCCTGATCTGAACTATGTCCTCAGAGACAGACATAGATGTCGAGGCTAGAGATAAAGTTGATAAGGTAGGAAAACTATATCATAGGGGTGATGTTTCAGAATAAGAAATTATAGTACACTGGACATGAAGATAAGTCATTAAAATATTGATAAATTTAGCAATAATTTATCCACCATATTTCGTGGATTTCTCAAATACAACCATGTTTCCCATAAATTTATCTAACAAAGGATTAAAATAATTGAGATTTTGGACTTGTGTTTTGAATGCTTGAGTTAATAAAGAAATACCCAGATTCTCCACAAGGTAATTTAAATTGGTCTTTCACATTATTCTTAAAGAAGATCTGATTAATGTATAAGTCCATATTCATAGTAATTTCTTAGTGAGCATCATTATAAGTCATTGAATTGATGCGCACTAAATCAATAACTCTTTCACTGTTCTTGACAACATTAGAGTGAGATTCATTATCAAATCAACTAAGCAAAATCTAAAGGTCTTATTTGACAAATGTTCATAGAATATCACTGTCTAAAGAAGGATGAGATGATTGTACAACAGTACGACAAGTACTGACAGGCGATGCAAGGGATTTGAGTTCGTTTATAAATTTTTAGAGATAGACCTTATACTCATTAGTTATCTTGTTAAGATGAAAAACAATATAACCCATCTCTTGAACAATATAATTATTTCTTTCATTTATATTGTCAGCTAAAGATTTTAGATGAGGTTGAATCAGTGAGGCTACATCCTATGGGGTCTGAGTGAAAATATCCTCAACATGACGATAAGAAGGTTCTCGTATTGTAGATATAACTCTATGCATTTCTTCAACCATAACTCTTAGATTTTTTACATCATCACTAAGCAGTTTATTCTCAAATCTGACATCTTGAATCTCATGAATCATCTTGGGATGAATCTTCAATATAATTTTTTTTAATTATTTGAAATAATCTCTTTCACTCAGATTGGATACAGGAGCCGATTGGTTATTCATGAGTTTCTCAACTCTATCCAGTAGGGTAGATCCAAAAGATTTTAGATCAATATTAATCAATATGTTTGGAGTTTCTTGATAAGGTTCAGGAATAGAAGCTGAGATAGGTTCTAGTTCCTTGGTATAGATAGATTCAGGTGCAGATACCTATTTCAAATGAAACGTAGTAGACATATCAATTCCTTTGACTGAGACATCCTGTGAATCAGTCACATCAAAATAAATGGGAAATTTATACAATTTATCCACTGAGCATGGATCACCCAGATTAGGAAACTCAATAGCTTCCAGATTGAGGGGATTCTCCCCTCAATAGCTGCATCTCTCTAAATAGATAGAGATTTGGATCATTGATATATCTCCACGATTTCATTCATAATTTCCATATCCATTTCCTTTCTAGCAAACTTAAAGGCTTGATTAATTCCCTCTTCAGTAGAGTGAATAACTTTATGAAGTGATTTTTCCTATGCGAGTTTTTCAAGGATAGGTTCTTCCACCACATGAATATATTCTTCTAAATGCTCTTCTACAACACTCTTTCCACTTACCTTATCAACAAAATCATCTTTTTTTGAATTGTGTTCTTCAAAATAAACAAATGTTTCAGGAATATTCACTTCCTTTTCAAATAATAATTGAGGAGAATATTCATTTTCTTCCTCAACCAGAATAGTTTCTTTTGAAGGCACAAAAACCTCTTACACTTTTTCCAAAATATAATACTCAAAAATCTCATCTATTTCCAAACCAAGATCAGAGATATCCTTAGATCCTGAAGGGTTTTTGTTCGGTTTAAACATTTCATAAACATTATCATTATATTCTACCCATGCTTTCCTCCATGGATTCCAATTTATTATCATTATCTTTATAATAAATTTGGAAATACATAACTCATAATCATTTATGACTTCTTCATCTAGTCGAACCAATCCCTTTTCATGAAGCATAGCTGAGATAAGGCATGAATAAAATAGGTAGGTTGACATAGAGGTATTTTTGATCATCTCACACATATAGTGTATAATGTACTTGCAAAGGATGATCTTATGTCCATTTTTCAAGAGATGTATCAAAAATACATCCTGATACTTGAGTATAGAAAAATAACTTTTTCTAGGGCTAACCAAATTCTGAACAAACATAAAAAAGTGTCAAGATTCACTATCTTAAACAGTAGTTATGGCTCTCCTTTTGGTTTCATTTCTAGTTAATCTTCTCAAAGATTCTTCAAGATCAATGAACTCACATGTAGGTGGAGGACCCATCTATAAGTACTCACAAATACCCTCATGAGGTATTCTAAGACATTCATCCCATAACATTGATGAAAATGATATATATTGGACCATTAATCCAGCTTCACAAAACATTTTGATCTTCTAAATCAAATGAAAATTGAACGTAGTTGTAAACTGGGAATCCAGCATCTGATAAATGGGACTTTCATTTATTGAAAAAAAATCTATGCAGCCTTGCTCTGTTAGAACATTAAATACAAAATAATTACTTAATAAAATCCACTTAGTTATTATTTCATTTTTAGGTTCAACTACACTGATCACTAGGTTCGGATTCAGAGGTCCCTCAGGTGCTATCATTGGCATGATTTTCAACATCTTCATTGAACTGCACTTCTTATGAGTTAACGACGAAGGGATTTTCATCTTGGCAATTCACTGAATGTTTGAGAGATATAAGGGTTGAAATAAGGGCTATGATTTGAGAGAAGAGAATATAGTTCATGTGAAGAATGAGTGAAATTTCTTTTATTTTATCATTTAGGGGTATCAAAGAATCACAATATCAAAAGCGTGGGAAAGTAAAAACAATGAATTATCGCGATATAGGTTATAATTTATAAATAAAACAATAATGCATATTTGTAGTGAGATTGTAACAAGTCTTCATAGTGAGACTGTAATAGTCATTCATGGTGGCACGGTAACAAGAGTTCACGGTGAGAGAGTAACAATTGAATTTTTATACTGTGTGAATTTATTATTTTAGATAGTAAGTGCAAGACAGTAACCAATAAATAGTAACTGTGAGACTATAAACATGAAATAATTACTCCTAAGAGAGTAAATCTATTGAACCATTAGATTTAAACAGTAATCTCATGATAGTGAACTGTGAAACCGTAAATTGTGAAATAGTATGAAATGAAACAGTAAGATATGAAACAGTAAGATATAAAAAATTATGATAACTACTTATGATTTATCATACCAAATTAATGTATGTTTTATTCTATTTATTCATAATTTATTGGTTTGGTGACTATATCATTAAGTGGATATTTAGTTCTAATGAATTCTAAATTGATATCAACTTTCTGATAATGATATCTCAAAAAGCAATCTATTTCATTAATATGCTTTGTCGTCGAGTGTGAAATAGTTTTTCTTGAGATGTTAATGGCACCTGTATTGTTGAAATTTATAGGTACATTCCTGAATTTAAATCCATAATCTAGTAATGTGTGTTTCTTCAATAAAATTGGTGCACAACAACTGACAGCATCTATGTATTCAGCATCTGCAGTAGATAATACAACATAATTTTGTTTCATACTACTCAAAGATACTAGTGACTTTCGTAAAAGTGACATATTCCATAAGATCATTATCAATCTAATAGAATACCACCAAAATAAACATCATAATAACTCACTAAGTCAAATGATTATCCTCTGGGATAGAACAGTCTTATATTGGGTGTTGGATCGAATATGTAGATGTATTTGTATATTAGATGGAACAATACAAGAGGGGGTGAATTGTAGGTTTAAAAAATTTGTATTTAAACACTTAAGAGATTGGATTAAAAGGTCTTAAATGAATCCAAATAAAAACACCCACAATTGTATTGAATATAAAAGGTATGATGTAATGTAATACTAATGAAAAGTAATACAATTGTCTTCGAGATGAACTCAATAATCGGAGTAATATAAATATGAATGATTCTACCTTAAAGTGTATAGAATCAATCAATACAATATGTAATAGAATGATTGTAATTGAAAAAATTACAATTGAATATGTAATGTAGAAAGAAAACAATACAAATTCCTTTCTAATACAAGCAGTAGCGGAAAGGTAAAAGCATTACAATTATTTTTTACCCAAAGAGTAGGGTTATTCTTTCACCTATGATAAAATGTGTGTCTCACCAAAACCTTGGTAAGCCCTTGATACGATGATCAGACTGTCTATCTGCCTATCCCTGGAAGCCCTCGATACGATGATCGGACTATCTGTCTGCCTATGCCTGACAACCCTTGATACGATGATAAGAACGTCTGTCTGCCTATCCGCGACAGCCCTCAATTTTGTAGGTAATCGAAACCTCTGTCTTTCAATCACTTCAATGCCCTTGATATGATGATCGGACACAAAAGTCAGATGAGAGAGTTTACAGTATCTCTCTCTAGAAGTAGAGTATCACAGTTGTTCCAAAAGTCCTTCGTTCTCTGTTCCGTTCTCTTAGCTTCAAATGACCTCCTATTTATAAGCCTTGGGTTCCAACAGTCACATTTCCTCCAATGGTCATATTTCTCCGAATAACTCGGAGGGACTTGGACACCTGGCATCATAAATGTCATATTGAAGCAGAAAGCATGACATCGTTTTGATTAGTTGGTAACTAACTCAACGACATCGTATTGGTTAAAACAAGATATATGAAAAAGATAATCATGAATACGATTTAAATGAAACATGTGTTTTAGACAAGGTACCAAAACAAGTGTATAAAGAATGATATGAGTAGCAGAGTCAATACAATTTCCATATTCAGTACAATTAGAATTGTACGATTGGTATGATTAGTACGATCAGCATTGTACGATTGACATGGTCAGTACGATCAGCATGATCAGTACGATCAGCATGTTCAGTACGATCAGCATGGTCAGTACGATCAGCATGGTCAGTACGATGAGCATGGTCAGTACGATCCGCATGATCAGTACGATCAGCATGATTAGTACGATCAGCATCATTAGTACGATCAGCTTGTTCAGTACGATCATATTGACAGGGTCAGTACGATATTATTGACGGGGTCAGTACGATTAGAAAGATAATTGTGATTTCCAAAACAAGATATAGAAGTCAAAAGATAACTTTTGACTCAACAATCTCCCCCTTTTTGGAAAGCACAACACACAATGTAAATATTACAAGAAATAATTATCTCCCCCTGAGTTATTGGAAACTCTTCTGAATATAACTTGAATACAACTAACTCCCCCTTAGGTGTACATTCATAAGGATTGTATTTATAGATTTCCTTTAAGTGTTGTAAATCATTCT
This sequence comes from Viscum album, assembly GCA_963277665.1. Classification (NCBI taxonomy): domain Eukaryota; kingdom Viridiplantae; phylum Streptophyta; class Magnoliopsida; order Santalales; family Viscaceae; genus Viscum; species Viscum album. The sequence continues at coordinate 1,931,865,794 of OY728137.1, read as the reverse complement.
CCCCTTTGATAAAACATTCTCACCCTTTATAAACATTCTCCCCCTTTGTGATTTACAAAAAGAAATGGGTAAACTTGAATTGTCTGAAAGAGTTAGAAAATGAATACAAGACAATGGATAAAAGAAATTTCATTACAGTAACAATCCAGACCAAACATGAAAACAAAATACAAGTCACTTGTTTTCTCTTTCTTTCTCATTTTTGATCAACTCATGAAGAATTGCCTTCATCTTTTTTATATCCTTCTTGTCTTCAGAAATAGCATCACCCTGAGACCTGAGAAGGTCTTGTTGATTGGATAAGAGTTGATCCAGATTTCTGATTGTCTCTTCCTGAACTCTGATTACTTCTTCAAGAGTATCAATTCTATTTTGAAAATTCTTGTTATCTTTCGATAACCCAGATTTCTGTTTCTTCAAGAGAACTATTTCATTTTTGAAAGATGAAACCTTTGAAAACTCAGCCTGAAAAGAATTCATTCTCTCTTGCAAGTCTTTTACTGAAGGAACATCGGCTCGTTGAGAAGACGAAATATTCAACCTTTCAATTGTTCCTTTGCCCAGCTTATTGAAAGAAATTGCAAGCTCATTTGACAACCTTCTTATATATTCAATTGATAACTCATGATCATTAACTGAGCGCTCTGATTTGTATGACCACTTGGTCATCTTGTTGAATGCCTTCTTATGGGGAGCCGAAGTTTCAGAAAGGACTTTCAAATCAACTTCAATAGTCAAAACTTTCTTTCTCAATTATTTTACAGAGCCAAACTTCTTCTTCTGATTGTCAGTAATAAAATCAATCTTCCCATCCAGCCTAGGGAAATATGGAATGGTCTTCTCAACCCTTCTTAAAACATGGACAGTGTAATCACTCGTCTTGAGAGAGATTTTATGTTCTGAATCAGTATCCTCATCGTACGAAGGCAATTCATTTGATTGGATTGAGTCTATAACTGGCTGTTTTCCTTTTGTTTTTTCTTTCTGTTTTCATTTCTTCTTCCACGTTATCACTAATAACAACAACTTGATCAGTGTGAGATGATTGAGCACCTTGATTTACTTGAGAGGGTGTTTTATCCGGAGTTTCCGAAGTTCCAAAAGATGCTTGATCGGCATGAGGGATTTGTTGAACACCTTCACTTTGATTTTGAACTGATTCCTCCCTACTCTTCTTTGAACTCAGAAGGAATTCTAAAAGAAAATATCCTTCCTCCTCTTCCACTGTTTCTATCTCTTCCATCATCTGTTTTCCTTTTTCTTTGACAGGAAGACTTTGTACGATAGGCTCTTGATGTACTTCTGTGGTAAGTTGATCACTAGCTTACTCAAATGCTTTCAAGAGAATTGAAGCATCAAATATCTGTGCTTTTCTTTTCAAAAGAACCTTCCTCTTATTTTCCGCCTGAAGGGTATCTTCTACCCTTATTCTTTCTGCAAAAGCCTCAGCCGGGTCCGGACCGAGCTTTGGATCCCCTTCCTTTCTCTACTCCTTATCCTTTCTCCATTTGGCTACAAATTCTTTACTGTACTTTGGATTCTTCTGAGGCTTTGATATGGTTTGCAGATCAGACTTTTGAGAAGCACCAGAAGAAGGAATGTCTTTGGATGGCATAGGTGCCGATTGATTTTGAAGAGATTCAACCTCTACATCCTTAACAAAATGTTTTGAATTCTGATCAAAACAAACATTCAGCTTTTTCATTGTACTTTTTTAATCCATGATGGCTTTAGATCTATCGGGTTTCCTTTCAAAGGAATGTTTCAAAACTTCATGCTCTCAAGAATAAACTTTGTAAGAATGGCTGGATACATAATCAAATGAGATTTGATTTCCCCTGACTTTAAATTCTTAATAGTTTTGAAAACATACCCCATGCGATGCACTTTTCTCCTGTTGACAAGATAGTCCAACATGAAGATATCAGAAGCTTTCAGAGTTTCTCTATCCAGTCTCCTTGGGATAAGAAAACCTTGCATCCATAAAGTCACAAACCGATTGTCCAGAGAAAGATGAGCCACTTTTCTCTTGTAGTCATTTATAAGAAAAAAAGATTTCTCAGCACTCTCTCTATTAAACGTACCAATTTCCTCTGGTAGTTTATGAGATGGACAGAAAGAATCCCCTTCTATTGGGACATTCAGAAAATGAGCCGCTTGTTTTACATACATAAATAACTTTCTATCGTACACAGCAAAATTGATAGTCATATTCTAGTCAAAAGATACAGTTTTATAGAACTGATAGACTTCATCAAAGAGAACCGGATCTTGAGAAATAGGCTTTTCAACACACAAATGCTCCCATCCATGAAACAAGATAATCATCTTCATAGTAGAATCATATGAATCATAGAAGTCTTGGGAGACTAACTGTTCCCTTAAAAGGTCTTTTTCTGAGAAATCTTTTGAAGACATATCGGCAGGAGTGTTGGAAGAAGATTGAGACATAGGGATAGTGCCGATGAAAGATTGTACGATGACTTAAAACAGTGGAGTAGAGCTTCGCCTCAAAACCTGAAAAACCAATGTGGGTTTTGGGAGGGGGGGGCTATTTATAAATGATATAGGGTTCCCTGTTAATCTTCTATGGTCAAGATTAGAGGAAAACAGATCAATGGTTAGGATTAAAACAAAAGAGAAAAAAATTTAAAAAAAATGAAAAGTACATGCCGGAGATCGTAAGGTTATTGTTGGTTTTAGTAGAGTTCAAAAGAAAACACAAACGTATAAGGTAAAAGAATACTATCAATCGTCATACCGATGGAAAACAATGTCGTTACCATTAACTTACCATCATATGGAAAAGAAAATAATTACCATCATCAGTCGATACGATGGAAAAGAAAATTAGTACCATCATCGGTCGATACGATGGAAAAGAAAATCATTACCATCATCGGTCGATACAATGGAAAAGAAAATAATTACCATCATCGGTCGATACGATGGAAAAGAAAATCATTACCATCATCGGTCGAGATGATGGAAAAGAAAATCATTACCATCATCAGTCGATACGATGGAAAAGAAAATCATTACCATCATCGGTCGATACATTGGAAAAGAAAATCATTACCATCATTGGTCGATACGATGGAAAAGAAAATCATTACCATCATCGGTCGACATGATGGAAAAGAAAGTCATTACCATCATTGGGCGATACGATGGAAAAGAAAATAATTACCATCAATAGTCGATATGATGGAAAAGAAAATCATTACCATCATCGATCGATACAATGGAAAAGAAAATCATTACCATCATCGGTCGATACGATGGAAAAGAATTTCATTACCATCATCGGTCGATTCAATGGAAAAGAAAATCATTACCATCATCGGTTAATACGATGGAAAAGAAAATCATTACCATCATCCGTCGATACAATGGAAAAGAAAATAATTACCATCATCGGTCGATACGATGGAAAAGAAAGTCATTACCATCATCGGTCGATATGATGGAAAAGAAAATAAAAAACACATACCAGGATACTAAATAATTAAAGATCATAAGATAAAAAGAAACATAGTAAGAAGAAAAAAACATAGTGAGAAATGTCTTCCGCCTTTCAAAGGAAGATGTTTACTATAAGGAGAAAAGTAAAACAAGAAGTGGATATGAATGATTATTTTAATGTAATCATTCCTAGCTTCTGTTTTATAAACTCAAACCTATCGGAAGATAATGGTTTCGTAAAAATGTCAGCAAGTTGTTCTTGTGTTTCGATAAATTGTAGTATAATATCTCCTTTTTGTGTGTGATACCTGAGAAAGTGATGCCTAACATCTATGTGTTTTGCACCAGAGTGATGTGTTGGGTTATTACTAAGAGCTATGGCACTAGTATTATCACATAGAATTTGAGTTTTGGAGAAAATCAATCCATAGTCAGTGAGTGTGTGTTGCATCCACAATACTTGAGCACAACAACTTCCAACTGCTACATATTCAGCTTTAACAGTGGAAAGTTCTACAGAGTGTTGTTTCTTGTAGGACCAAGAAACCAAAGAATCTCCTAAGAAATGACATGTTCCAGATGTACTTTTTCTATCCATTCTACAACCACCAAAGTCAGCATCTGAAAAACATTTTAAAACAAAATCATTCCCAGAAGAGTAAAAAAGTCCTAACTCCATAGTGCCTTTTAAATACCGAAAGATTCTCTTTACGGATTTTAAAAGGGACTCCTTTGGATTAGATTGATATCTTGCACATAAAAATATAGAAATCATTAAGTCTGGTCGACTAGCTGTCAAGTATAGAAAACTTCCTATCATACCTCTGAAAATTGTTTGATCTACTGGTTTCCCAGTTTCGTCAGGATCAAGTGTATTTGAGGTACCGATTGGAGTGCTAATACTTTTAGTCTTGTCATAACCATACTTTTTGAGTAAATCTTTTATATACTCATGTTGAGATATATATGTTCCTTCTGGTTTTTGAGAAATTTGAAAACCTAAAAATAATATTAACTTACCCATCACACTCATTTAAAACTCGGATTTCATTAAATTTTCAAAAGAATTAGTTAAAGATTTCTGAGTTGATCCGAATATGATGTCATAAACATAGATTTGGACAATCAAAACATTTTAATTTTCCATTTTTATAAAAAAGGTTGGATCTGTTGTACCTTTTATATTTTTTTTTTGTAAAAGAAATCATGTAAGTCTATCATACCATGCTCTAGGGGCTTGTTTAAGACCATATAGAGCCTTGGTAAGTTTGAAAACATGATCAGGATGTTTTGGGTCTTGAAAACCAGGAGGTTGTTCAACAAAAACATCTTCTTGAACAAAACCATTTAAAAAATCACATTTTACATCCATTTGAAATAGTTTGAAATTGAAATATTCTGCAAAGGCTAATAGAATACAAATAGATTCAATTCTAGATACAAGAGCATATGTTTCTTCATAGTTTATTCCTTCTTGTTGATTATAGCCTTTAGCAACAAGTCTTGCTTTGTTTCTTACAATGATTCCATTTTCATCACATTTGTTTCTGAAAACCCATTTTACACCAATTACAGTTGTTTCTTTAGGTCTATCAACTAAATTCTATACTTGATTCCTCTCAAATTCATTTAGTTCATATAGCATTGATTTGATCCAATCATCATCACCTAAGGCCTCACTTGGACTTTTAGGTTCAAATTGGGAAGGAAAGAAAGATGTTTTACTTCATTTCTTAAGGAATTTCTAGTCCTTACAGGTTGATTTACATCACCAATGATGTTATCACTGGGATGATTCCTATGAAACAATAGATTTGGGTTTTGTAAAACCTGTTCATCAACATATGGTAGAAAATATTCTGTTGTAAATTTTTCAGAAGTATCTTTTTGAATATTTTCCTTATCAAAAGGATCTTCTATCAAAGGATGATAATTAGTTTTTGAAAAAAAATCTGAGAAAATAGGTTGGGATAATTTGAAACCAAAAGGATTAGATTCATCAAATTTCACATGTACTGTTTTCTCAACAGTACAAGTATTTTTATTGAAAACTCTATAAGCCTTAGAAGTTGTGGAGTAACCTAGAAATATTCGTTCATCAGATTTTGGTGCAAATGTGTGTAGATTATCTTTTGTATTCAAAATGAATACTTTGAATCCAAAAACATTGAAGTATGAAACTTTAGGTTTTCGGCCAGTCCATAACTCATAAGGAGTTTTATTAAGAAATGGTCTAGTTAAAACGCGATTTATAGTATAACATGCAGTACTAATAGCTTCAGCCCAGAAGTGCTTAGAAATTGAGTATTCACTCAAAATGGTTCGAGTCATTTCCTGAAGAATATGATTTCTTCTTTCAACAACACCATTTTTCTGAGGAGTTCATGCAGCTGAGAAAATGTGAGTAATACCTTTATTACTACAAAAAGTTACAAAAACTGAATTTTGAAATTCACCACCATGATCACTATGAATTGTTATCAATGGTATATTTTTCTCATTTTTAACTTGGGCTCTAAAAGTTTTGAAATAGGAAAGGCTTCATATTTCTTTGTGAGAAATTAGACCCATGTAAATCTAGTAAAGTCATTAACTAAAACAAATACATAGTATTTGCCTCCAATGCTTCCAGTTTGTGTAGGACCAAAAAGATCCATATTCACTAGCTATAATACATTAGATGTTTAAACTTCATTTATTGATTAAAATCTAGTTTTATGTTTCTTTCCAAATTTACAAGGATCACAGACTGTTGAAGAATCATATAGAAGGTCCGGTAGTCCCTTCACATGTCTTTTCATTGAATTTTTACTAAGGTTTCTTAGATTACAGTGTCATATTCTTCTATTCCATATCCATGATTGGTCTTCTATTGCACTTAAGCAGGGTATGTTTTGGATCCTATGGTCATCTAAGTTAATATTGTAAACATTCTCTTGCCAATGAGCAGACAGAATGAACTCATCCTTGGAATTTTGGACTAGACACTTATCATTTCTAAAATTCACAAGGTAACCTTCATCACATAATTGACTTATGCTGATGAGGTTTTGCCTAAGACCTTTAACAAACAAAATATTTGAAATAAAATATTTTCCAGGAAAAACAATATTACCTATACCAAAAATCTTTCTGTGAGCATTATCTCCGAATGTAACTCTTCCACCTTTAGTTTTGATAAACTTTTCAAAGAGATCATTATTTCCAGTCATGTGTCGAGAACAACCACTGTCCATGTACCAAATATTCTTGTTGGTACAATGCTCATTTTCCTGAAAAATAAACAATTAGTTTTTTGGAATCCAAACTTGTTTGGATCCAGAAGGGTGAGATAAAAGAATTTTTGGAATCCACATTTGTTTTGAAAAATGAGCTTTATGAAATCCTAAATATTGAGTTTTGTTAAGAGAACAATATCTTCTACAGTGTCCTCCACATTGACACTTAGAACAAAAAGAGGGTTTTTGAGGAACAAAATAGTTATTACTAAAAACAGGTTTGGAATGAGTATAACCAAGACCAGAATGATTTCTCAAAGGTCTAATTTGAGAATAAATCTTGTCAATGTTTTCTTTTCCATGAGTAAAGTTTGACAAACATTTTTTCAAGGAAATTTTTTTTGACTTTAGTTTTAAAACCAAATACTTATTTTCCAAAACATTTGAATTTGAACTAGAGTTAGGCTCTAAAATATTTTTCCTTGAAATTACATTTTCAAGATCCTTAGAAAGTTTATCCTTTTCAGATTTACCTTTCTCAAGGGTTTTTAAAAAACATTCAAAATCAGATGTTTTCACATCAAGATCTTTAGAATGATCTGATACTTCTTTAGTCAAGATTGAAATTCTAGAATTTTCTTTCTCAAGATTCTTCTTGAGTTTAGAATTTTCATTTTCAAGTAATTTAGCAAATATAGAGACTTCTTCAAAATAAGGTAATGTATCATCGTCTGATGATGAAGATTCATTATTTGAAGATTCATAATATCTATTATCAGTATAATTTTCATTTAAATAGACATTTGAAATAGCTTTAGCATTGTGTACCTTAGCCATGAGAGAATAATCTTCAATTTGTAATCTGGCTATCAGTCCAATATTCCTCTGTCCTGAGGACTCATATTCTAAAGAATCATCTGAAGAATCACTACCAGTTTCACTCCAGGTATCATTTGCCTTCAATAATTTCTTTGTTCTATAAAATTTTTTCTTGTTTCTTTGAGATTTTTTCTCCTTTCTGTCTTTCCTCTTCAGTAAAGGACAATCAGGCCTTATATGTCCTACTTTCTTACATTCATAACATGTTACCTCTGAATATTTCTTATCCTTCCTATCTTTCTTTTTGAATCTATATTGGAAATATTTCTTTCCCACAATCTTGTTCATCCTTCGAGCGAGATTGGATCACTCATTATCTGAGTGATCACTATAACTTGATTATGATAAAACAACTTTCTTGGATTTGGATCTTGTAAGCCTTTCAGGTGTTTTAGCTTTAGATGCAAAGGATACACTTCCATTCCCATTATTCTTCTTGTTGAAATAATCATCTCTTTTCACTCTTGTCTCATGCTGAAGAAGAGTTCCAAAAAGTTCATCACGAGTAATCCGGGAAACATTTCTATTTTCATCAATAGTAGTCTTTTTTATATCCCATTAATTTGGCATTATATATATAATCTTATCAACTAGTGCTTCATCATCAATTCATTTTTCTCCCATAGATTGTAAGCTTTTGACGATTGTCATAAATCATTGTTGCACTTTACATACTGGCTCTCCATAAGGAAAAACAAATCCATTATACTCTGCTCGAAGCATTTCTCTTCTTGTTTCTATAACCTTGGACGTACCAAAATGTGTGACTTCTAATTTCTTCCAAATACAATTGGTTGCTTCACATGAAGATATATGATTGTATATATTCCTAGTCATAGAACATAATAAAGTATTGCGTACCTTGTAATTCAGTTGATATTCTTGCTTCTCTTGGTTGGTGAAAGTACTGACTTCATTGCCATTAATTTTGTAACCTCCAGTAAGCATTATAAAGTTGTCTACACTAGTATTGATAACGAACGTCTTCATACGATATCTCCAATACTCATAATAATTCCCATCAATGATTGGTGGTCTAGAAGGATTCAGATTGTGTATTGACCCAATATTCATTCCTTCCATCTAATACAACAAAACATTTTCCACTCCACATGTTCGTGTAGTCAGTAAAAATAGAACAAGAAATACAAATCAGTGGAAAACATCCTCTGATACCAATTGTTGGATCGAATATGTAGATGTATTTGTATATTATATGGAACAATACAAGAGGGGGTGAATTTTAGGTTAAAAAACTTTGTATTTAAACACTTAAGAGATTAGTTTAAAAGGACTTAAACTAATAAAAATATAAACACCCACAATTGTATTGAATATAAAATGTATGATGTAATGTAATACTAATGAAAAGTAATACAATTGTATTCAAGATGAACACAATAATCAGAGTAATATAATGATGAATGATTCTACCTTAAAGCGTATAGAATCAATCAATACAATATGTAATAGAATGATTGTAATTGAAACAATTACAATTGAATATGTAAATTAGAAAGGAAACAATACAAATTCCTTTCTAATACAAGAAGCAGTAGAAAAGTAAAAGCATTACAATTCTTTTGACCCAAAGAGAAGGGTTATTCTTTCACCTATGATAAAAGTTCTCTCACAATCACCTTGGTAAGCCCTCGATACGATGATCAGACTGTCTGTCTGCCTATCCCTGGCAGCCCCCGATACGATGATCGGACTGTCTGTCTGCCTATCCCCGGAAGCCCAAGATTTTGTAGGTAATAGACACCTCTATCTTTCAATCATTTTAAGGCCCTCGATACGATGATTGGACACACAAAGCAGATGAGAGAATTCACAGTATCTCTCTCTAGAAGTAGAGTATCACAGTTCTTCCAAAAGTACTTCGTTCTCTGATCCATTCTCTCAGCTTCAAATGACCTCTTATTTATATGCCTCGGGTTCCAACGGTCACAATTCCTCCAACGGTCATATTTCTCTGAAAAACTCGGAGGGACTTGGACACCTGGCATCATAACGGTCATATTGAAACAGAAAGAACGACATCGTTTTGATTAGTTTGTAACTAACTCAACGACATCGTATTGGTTAAAACAAGATATATGAAAAATATAATCATGAATATGATTTAAATGAAACATGTGTTTTAGACAAGTTACCAAAACAAGTATATAAAGAACGATATGAGTAGTAGAGTCAATACAATTTCAATATTCAGTACGATCAGCATTGTACGATTGGTATGATCAGTACTATCAGCATTGTACGATTGAAATGGTCAGTATGATCAGCATGATCAGTACGATCAGGATGGTCAGTACGATCAACATGATCAGTACGATCAGTATGGTCAGTACGATCAGCATGATCAGTACGATTAGCATGATCAGTATGATCAGCATGATTAGTACGATCAGCATGATTAGTACGATCAGCATGATTAGTACGATCAGCATGTTCAGTACGATCAGATTGACAGGGTCAGTATGATACTATTGTCAGGGTCAGTATGATTATAAAGACAATTGTGATTTCCAAAACAAGATATAGAAGTCAAAAGATAACTTTTGACTCAACATTGGGTGCATGCTTGAGGTATTTGAAAATTCTATTAACAATATTTAAATGATATTCCTTAGTATTTTCTTGAAATCGAGAACAAATACACACACTAAACATAATTTCATGTTGAATAGCAGTCAAGTAGAGTAAAAATCCAATCATTCCTTTGTAATTGGGTTGATCAACCTATTTTTCATTCATTAAGACCCAACGTACAAGAAGTACTCAATATTTTGTCACTACTCATAGTGTTAACCAATCCAAAAAAATTTAGAATCTCTCTAGTATATTTACATTGATATAAAATAATACCATACTTATATTTAATTATTTTAAATCCAAGAAAGAATTTGAGTTCACCCATTATACTAATTTAAAATTCTTTTTCCAACATTTAAAAAATTTCAATACAGACATAATTTTTTGAAGATGCAGACATAATGTCAACTACATAGATTTGATCTACTAAAACATCGTTGGATATTCATTTTATAAAATGGGTAGGATCAACTATTATTTTTATAAAACCATTGGAAATATGAAAAGCACTTGATCTATCATACCAAGCTCTTCATGCATGTTTTAAACAATATAATGTTTTTTCTAAAATGAAAATATTATTTGGAAATTGATGGATTGTATAAACAGGGGGTTTCTTAACAAATACATCCACAACTATATACCCATTTATAAATTCACTTTTTACATCCATTTGATTTATTTTAATATTCAGATGTGCTGTAAAAGAAATCAGAATTTTGATGGCTTCATGTCTAGTTGCAGGTGCAAAGGACTCTTCATAGTCAATTATTTACTGTTGCCTATATCATTGTGAAAAAATATTGATTTATTTATAAATATATTACCGACTTCATCTAACTTCTTTATATACGCCCATCTAGTTTCTATAGTGATTGTGTCTTTCGGTCTTTTTACATGTTTCCAAACATTGTTCCTTTTAAACTGATTATGTTCTTCTTGCATATCCATCACCCAAAATTCACCATTGATAGCATCGGTAATTTTTTTAGTTTCAAGTTTTTACAAGATGACTTGATGATCAAATGTATTTATAAGAGAAGCTCTAGTTTGAGTTACATTGTCTATGTCTCCAAAAATATCATCTAAAGTACTGTCATTAAGAGCTCTCACGTCTCTAAAAAATAATGACTAGTGATTTAGGTTTTCCAATAAGATATGGTTCATTATGTCAAGTATCTAAAAAATTTCCAGAATTGGATGTTTTTACAAGTTCTAGAATAAGATAGTTATAAATTTTTTAATTAATTTCTAGACATGATACATAACCCTCCTGGTTCTCTAGAGTGGTCTTAAGATCACGTGGATCAATTTCATCAAATTTGACATGGATATATTCTTCTACACATTTAGTTCATTTATTAATGAGTCTTTATACTTTACTAGAAATTGAATATCCTAAAAATATTCCTTCATTACTCATGGATGCAATTTTGTCATGATTTTCCATAGTATTAAGGATATAGACATTGCAACTGAATACATTCATATAGCAAACTTTGGGTTTATATGGGTCCTTAACTCATAGGGAGTTCTTTTAATGACTAGTTGAATAAACACTCTATCGATAATATACCATATTATATTTATAACTTTAGCCAATAAAGAAATAGGTATGTCATATTCACTAAGCATGGTTCTATCAATATCTTCCAGGGTTCTATTTCTTTTCTCTACAACTCCGTTCTTTTGAGGTGTTCTAGGGGAAGAGAAATTATAACTATAGAAATTTTTTGAGCAAAAGGATTCAAACTCTAAATTTTCTAACTCATAGCCATGATCACTTCATAAGGACATAATTTTATGCTGACTATTATTTTCTACATTTTTGGAATATTTTGTAAAATGATAGTTATATTCAATTTTACGAGAAAAAAATGTATAAGTATATCTATAAAAGTAATCTACATGAACATAAACATAGTTCATTCCATTTAAGCTATAAAAATTAGATGGTTTTAAAAAATACGTGTTAAGCAACTCGAGAGGTTGAGAAGATGACAATTATTTCGTTGGTTTGAGGGAATTTTGTGTTTCTTTCCTTTTTGACCTAGATTACACATTTTATTATTTGGAAACACATGTTTGTGTAGGTCGTTACCTAAGACTTTTCTAGTTAAAATTATAAGGGAGTGATTGATTCAATGTCCCATTCTCCTATTCCAAATCCATGACTCTTTGCGAAACACACTTAAACATGAAGTGTTTTGAGAAGCTAATGAATTCATGTTAACAAAATATAAATTTTTTTCCCTTAATGTCAAAAACAATAATATGTTTTAAGTATTAAGAACATTGCAAGAATCATTTTCAAATTTGACATGAAATACATCATCACATAAATATGATATACAAAAAAGATTATATTTAAATCCATCATGAAAAAGTTTTTTAGAAATCAAAATCGAGTTAGAGTTACTGATCTGGTGAAGGCCAATAATATTTTCTTTGGAATTGTCACCAATGATGACATGTCCGCCATCAATTTTGTTCATGTTATTGACTAAGGAATAGTCTATTTTCATATGTCTTGTACACCCATTGTCCATATACCCTAATAATTTATGCAAAATCATTCATCATCTTTCCTACACAAGAGTTATATAAAAAAGAATTTTTTTCCCACACTTGTTTGGGTCCTGTAATTTTAGTGATAAGTGCTTTGGGAATCCATATCTACCTCATAAGTTAATATAATAATTATTTAAATTATTTAAAAAATAAACACTATTTGGTTCAGAAAAGAATGAAATTTTAGAGAGTGTATCATAATAGGAACTTGTTGAATTTTTTTCTGAATAGAGAGTAATTATATATGTCTTAGATTTAGAATCAAAATTAGTTCTTCTAAAATTTCTTTTACCAGGTTGATTCCCAATGATAGTAGTATATTTAAGATCAATCTGTTTAACAGGAATTTGTACCAAGGTATCCCTACCAATAGTAAACCTTTCAATACCTTATTTTAATTGCTCATTATATAATTTTTGTCCATTGTTCTCTTTGAGTAATTGATCAATTTTCTCCCTTTCTACAGTGAGTTATGTTTTAATAGTATATGAAAAATAATGTGGTTGTTCATTTATCATCTCTTAAAACATATTACAATACTGAAACATTTCTTTATTAGTCCTGTTTTAAGAGTCACACTCATCTCCAGAATAATAGAAATGGGTACAAGTGATTCTGGTGTTACCTCTGATATTGTTTGTCATTAAACACATATAGGCTTTGTTCGCCTTTTCAACATGTAAAGATTTTGAGTCACTTGAAATATCCACAAATTCACTCCATGTTACTTTCAATTCTTTTTTATAACTTCTATCATTGTCCTAATTTTTTTTACATGAGCTAGGGAATTTCACCCTTGATATGTTCTTTTCGATTACATTCATAACAGACATCCTCATCAGACATGTCACTTCTTTTATATTGTTTCTTCCAATTTCCTTTTTGATCATATCTTCCTTGAATTTATTATTTCTATAAAAGTATTTATTTTTTGTAAAATATCTTAATCCTTTTGGATAGTTGATCCATGTCATCATCACTTTTAGGTGATGATTTTTCGCTATTAGAAATTTCTACAAAAAACATTCAATTTCCCTTGTTATTAGTTTTTAGAAGTTGTGGTCTTGAATGGAACTAATTTTTTTTCAGTTCATCCTCCTCTCCCTTGTTGAATTTTTTCTCCTATATATACATAATCAATTTTCCAATGATTTCTTTTATATCAATTCTGCTAATACAACATGAATCTATAATAGAAATAGAGGTTACTCTCCATCTGTTATGTCGGAATCTATGAATCCTCATAATATGTTCTTTAGTAATAGATTCTATTCATAGTGAAATCATGGTGTTTACAATTTCATTGAACCTAGGATACATTTCATAAATAGGATCTTCAGTTTCCATTTTAATGTTATAAAATTTAATAGTATAATTGTTAAGTCTCATTTCTTTCACACTTGATGTTCCATCATGTGAAACATAAAAAGTATCCCAAATTTCATGCTAGTTTTACATGCAGAGATCCTATAAAATACATCATATCTTATGTAGATTTTAGAGAGTTCATAGCATTGCAATTATTATTATAGGTAGTTTTGGTAGGTTTATCCCGTGTGATTCTATCAATAGCATGAATATTATATTCATCAATAATTTAAGTCCAGATTTCAAAGCTTATACTTTCTAAATTCATTTTTATTTTAATATTCCATTGAGAATAATTTGTTCTATTAATTAATGGTGGTTTTTTTGTTGAAATACCGGCCAATATATTATTCATAATAAAGAAATACTTTAAAACAACTAGAAATATAAAATTAATTGAAATTTACATATCTTTAATGTACAACTACAATCAAAGGTGAATAGTGTCTAAAACAGAGTCTTTAGAAAAACCATCTAAAACAAAATGTTGGTCGGAGTAGAGTACTAAATAGTGGGGGAGGTGGTGAATTGAGTATGTATTAAAATTTTCTGTTTAAAGTATTCTTAAAAGGTCCCCCAATATAATTAAATACACCCAATTAATAAAGGTTAAACAATTATGAAAGTTTTAATATTTGAAAAACTTCATTGAATATTTATTAATTCTCATTAATCTTAATATCAGTTAATAACATTACTTTTGAAGCTATTCTAATAAGAAAAAATAATTATAAATTACTTCTATGATTAACTATCAATGTAAATTTAATGATTCTTGAATTAAACAGTAAAAATAAAAACATTTAAAATAAACCAAAAAACGGATATTAAACAAGTGGTTCAGTCTCATGCCGAGACCTAGTCCACTCCGCTTGGTGATCACCTACCAACAATCTATTTATATAAATAAACTTGCTAAACATCCTGTATCGGGCTTTAAAATAGTACACAAGACTATTTTGTACACACGACCTCTTCCACATTTTTTCATGGGTAGCAAATAATGGGTTACACACAATCTCTTCAAGACTTATATGTGGGAATACACAAGTGTAGAAGGATTCCAGGGAAACTATATCTTGTATACTTCAGTTCTATGAGGATATACTGCATGATTAATAAAGACACACAAACAGCATGAATGTTAATAAAAATTATACACAACTGAGAAGAAATGATGAGACAGGGTTATAAGCGCTCTAAGTGTTAGTCTATACAGCTCATGGCTTTTGGGATGAAGCAGATGTACAAATTGAGTCCTCTCGATAAAATCAGAGTATTGTATGTCCACTAGATCCAGCTTGTGTTCATTACAGTATTGTCAATGCCAAGATGTGATCGAAGATTGTGATCTATGTTTTCCAACTTTTTGATTCATTAATGGTTCGTGTGATCTTCAGAAATGATGAGTTGCTTGTGTCAGTTCTTGTTTTCAGTAAAGCTCGTGTGTTCTTCGTTATTATTCTCTATCTTTGTTTCTTGGCCACACTTCTCTTTTATTTTTCGAGTACATGTGTTGGATAGGACATGATTCCTATATTATTCACCTCATACCGCATATAGTCATATGATATTTCAATAATGAAATATTAATTATGTCAATGTACTTAAAAGCTTCTAATATTTCCTCTAAAAATTAAATTGAAAAACAAACAAAAAAATTGACAAATGGTATCACAATTTGTCTGTAAATAGAGTCTCTATGGAACGATGTCTCTGTGAAATGGTTTCTGGATGGTCATATTGTCTGGATGGTCACAATTATTGGATGGTTACAGACTATAGATGGTCACGGTGTCAGGATGGTTACGGTGTTTGGATGGTCATAGTGCCCGGATGGTTACGGTGTCTGGATGGTTATAATGTTGAGATTGTTACAGTGTCTGGATGGTCATGGTGTATGGATATTTTCCTAGAAAACACAAATAGTATAAGACTCATGGTTTCTCATACATAGTCATATATCTTATTAAAGATATATAAAATGATATTCATAAAATGGTTTAGACTTAGCCATTAATAAAGATATCATTATGATGTAGATTAAATATTGTGTACAATAATAAACGTAGTGTGTAGAAATTAAGATCATGGATCGGTTTATTTTAATCATTATGATACTAATCATTTGTACACATGATTTGAGATAGATTACACACTGAATTAACAAGATTTACAGTGTGTATATTATTTGTGATCATTAAAACATGATTTATACACGAGGAGTCCAACATTCCTGAATAACATTCAGTTAATTAAAAGAATGATTTTATTAAATCTCTACATGATTTTTTAAATAAAATCAATCAATAATTTTTAGAAAATAATAAAGAGTATTATGAACTATATCATTTTCATATTGATCCAGATCTTGAAATATTTGAAAATAGAGAACCAAAGTGTGTATTTCTCATAATTACTATAATACTAAGAGTCCATATCAGAGAATATGTGATAAGAGATCTAAATAATGGTATTATATATATTATAAGTGTTTTATAAATATATATATTTTAAATTTTATTTCTAATTAGAACTTGTTATCCTTGAATATGACATTGTATACGTTAGTTGGATTGTAGTTGTGTAATATGAGTTGAACCCATTTAAAATAAATAATATTTATATGGTATTATAGAGTGCTACATAATATCCTATTAATGATACCAAGTGGGTTTTAGAAATGAACAAGATAATATATGGTGGTACATACGAATGAGGATAGGTTGGTGGATAAAGGATCAAATAATGATGAATGTTATTTTTACTATGAAACACATTATCTAGTTTTAAGGATATAAGACATTGAAATATATTTTTCTTTATCTATATTATATGAACTTCTTCTTTTTTATGTACATACTATATAATTTATTAAATGAAATAATTATTTATATTTTTAACATTGAATTAACACTGTGTATTACAAATCATATATTTCCCTAATATATTTTTAAACATGTTAAATTTTTTATGATCATTTGAATAAAATATTGATTTTTATATTATAATCATAATTTATTTATTATACGTAATGGTTTAATAATAGATTAGGTATACCATAATATTTTATTATAAAATTTTCGAATAAATATTGTTATTGGTAATATTTATTATTAGCATGTGACCTTTGTTTCAATAATTAAAATTTACTTAATTAATTTTCATAAACCCATATTGTATGATTTTGAAATGACCATGGTGGTGAAGTTAATTTCCTCACAATTTTAGAAAAATATAATGAGAGTTTAGTAAAATTTTAAATCAGTTCAATTATACTATTGTTATTTTGAAGATCACAAAAATTATAGTTAATAAATAATAAATAAATATGATGAGAAATAAATTTATTCTTAAAATAAATAAATATACAAATTTTGGTGATAATATGTTTTATTGAGGAATAATTTGGAGTCTATTATGTTTTTCAATTAATATCCATACGTTATGTTTTTGGTGTATTTATGATGCATTTAATGACATTGTAAATTTAATATAATATTATTAATTACATGAATAATGCATAAAAAATTATATTTCTTTATCCTAGAATATTTATTAGAGATTTTATGACATATTCATATATTTACGTTCATGTATGTAAATTTCATAAGAAGAGAGCCTCTAAAACATTTAATTTTTTTAGATCATTATATTCTTTTTTTAGATAAAAAAATATTACATTTCACTTTCAAAAATTGAAATCAAATATAATAAAAAATGATTATTTATTATTTTTAGGTATAGTGAATGAATCATACATTCATTGAATATGGTTTTATTTTAATTCTTGTTCACGCCAAATGTGATTAACCTAATACGTTAAAATTTTCAAAAAAACACCATTATTCTAATTTAACATATATATATCAAACTTCATTCTGAATAGATCATTCTTTAAAAGATAATTTTCACTAGAAATTATTGATACAAATACTTATTTGGAAATTTTATTAAGAAAATATTTTTATGAATTTTAAAACTATTCAATTTTAGTTTTTTTTATTTGAATTTATTCTTTTCTTATAGTTTTTTTACTGTATTGATATATCTGTTTAGGTATTCTATATTATGTGATATTCATTATCTTTAGTTTTAATATACAATAGTAGTATATATTTTATTTTAATATTACATAATGTTTGAGTTTAGTATTTAATATTTTTTTAATTTATATTTCAGTCTTAAATATCTTCTTGCGTAATTGATAATTTTGAAGTAAAAAATAGGGAATAAATAATTTCAATGTTTTTGCATTGTTTAATATATATATTCAGAACTGATGTTTGTATTATTTTTTCATACATGACTGTGACATAGATTTTCTTTTACTTCTGTAAACATTTTTTTTTCTGTATTATATCCCATGTTTGTGTTTTTACTTTTTATTTCATATGAAACTATGATATTGATTTTATTTTAAATAATTAAATACTATTTATAATTAAATATTTCAACATATTCATTAAAAAATTTATCAGTTAGTCTATAATTTTATAATAGACTATATGAAAACATCTAATTCTTGCATCAATCATAGAATCACATTTTTCAATCATTATAACAAAACATTATAAATTATTGTGAATTCTAAGTGGATAGATTTATCTATTCAATTAAAGTTTTTGATAAGTGTTAAAACATTTTATTTTGTAAAGAATATTTTAAGAGTTTTTCAGCATATAATTTATTATAAATTTAAATTATATATTGGTAAAATTATTACAATCCCAGCAATAATAATTTATTTTTGATGTATGTAAAAAATGTTTTTATTAAACAGACCAGGAATAGTGTTATTACAATATGTTTTTTTATTTAAATATTTTATAAAATATCTTTATGATTTTTAAATAAGGAATATATAAAGTTTAATACATTAAAAATTAGTTAATATATTTATGTTTCTCATGATGTCGGTTTTAATTACTAAAATTAATCAGATTATTGTCAAATAAAAACTCAAAATAAATTTTTTTTAATCTATATAACTTTTAAATACATTAGTAGTTCATCAATAATTTATTGTCATAAAATATAGATTTAGATATTTTTATAAGAGTTGAGATTGTAACATTTTTTGATGAGTTGACAAAGGTTTTTATCCACAACATATTGTAAAGGTACTTTTTGATCAATAAATAATATATTAATTTGAATATATAAATTATAAGGATGACGTAACACTACAGCTTAGAAAATGGATGTTGAACTATTATACTTTTGAAATATTATTCTTATTTCTTACTTTTACAAATGGATGATGCTTCAAGTGATGAAGATTCTAATAAACTATATAATAACAAATTTGGTGGATTTCATAAATGGATTGTTACAAATGAATTATAACAATATACTGGTTAGTTTTTGTTCAATATATTAATCATGATGAATATAATATTTTTTTTTATTCGATGAAAAAAATGATTTCAAATGATATATTTATAATCTAGCTAAAGGTATAAAAAATTGGTCTTATTGGGGATCCTGAAGTATCAAATGAAGTAAAAATGGACTATAGATGTTTCTTAGGTAAATATTAAAGAAAAAAAATGTATAAGGGATAATATTGTGGTTCATGATGTTACTAAATTTAACATATATTTTTTTATGGATACCATGTTATTTATGATCATGATTTTATTGATAAATTGATTGTAAATTTTATATAAAATTTAATGGTGTTATATTTCATATAATTGTGGAAACAATAAAAATATGGTTAATATAGATTTTTCTATGAATCTATGAATTTAAATTAATAATTTTAATTAATATAATTAATTATATATTGTTGAATACACATAATCTATTCAAATAGAGAAATATAGAATATTATAACATAAAACAAATTCTCACAAATTTTATAAATTAATTTATGATATTTTTCTCACAATTCAATGTGAGATTTTTGGATGAATGGAAATTGTAGACTCAAAAATACATGATTGGAAGTTTCATAATAATTTCTGTGATGAATCTATTTTTAATGAAATTAAAGATTTAGAATATTTTATTAATTATATGATATATTTACGTTCACATACATACTCTGAGAAATAATGTTATGAATACCGTGATTAATTTCCCAATAATATTATAACTCAGTTAATTTTTTTTTGAAAATTGCATAAAAATTATGAGTTTATATATAATTCAAAAAAACAGTTTAAAAATATTAATTATAAAATGGTTACCAAGAAAAAAATAGATGACTTCAAATATCCTCTAATAAATAAATAATATTTTAAGACTTATTATTTATGGTAAAAAGTCAAAATGGAAACATTTAAAACATAATGATAATTGTTATCATGAAAAAATATACTAAAGTAATTGTTGGTATGTTAAATTTTATTGTCTGAATTATGGGTTGGGTGATGTAGAATATATTATTAAGATATGAGAATCCTTGGATACTAAATTTTAGTTAGAAATATTTCAATTTGGAATTGTATGTTATGATGAGATTAAAATTGTTAATTAAGATATTATTAATATGTGGTGGGATATAACTAAAAATATTTTGTTTTAAGTCATTACATGGTTAATTTTTCAGAATTCATTATATGAATGAAATTTTAAATGATCTTAATTGGTAAAATTAATTAATAAGCACATATAATTCTAAAAATGTTATTATGGTTTGTATCTAAGTTTTTGAGAGGAATATTTCATCATGAGTTACAATTGGTGATATATACTAAGATATTTATATTTAATATTTAGAAGACATTAGAAAATTAATTATCTATTAAATTTTAATCTTTTTCTGAATCAAATTTTGATGGTGAAATAGTGATTATTATAATAACAATACTAAATCAGTGCGAGACAATTATTTTTAATGATAACATATTTAGATATTTTTAATAGTAGTAAAAATGAATATAACATATAATTTATCTATTATAATGATATATTTTCACATTGATAGAATATGTTTATTAATATTGTATATATGTTTCTAATCTATGGAATAAATATACTCATTTATTCTTATAATCCTTTTAAATAGATATATGATAGGGAAATAAATAGATATCTATATTAGTATTTAACATGGTTATGAAAACAATATCAATTACATTAAGATTTATATTTTGAAAAATATTCTTAATTATTTCAATTTCTCGTAGGATATAAGGTACAATAAGCATTTTTTCTAGTTTTTTCTTTTCATGTGGAAATTATTGAAATATTACGGAGATATATTAGGAAGATTAATGAAATTATGTAAAAATATATGATATTATTATTTTGATACTATATATTATCTCCCTCTAATATCATCATTTCCAGATATATACGTTCTACAAAAACAAATTTTCTGTACGAAAGAGGTACATTTGAACATGTTAGAATATTTTTATATAAATATTAAAATTGTGAATTAATAGTTTAAAATTTATAAGTATTGATGAAAGGTTCTATGAAGGAGAAATAAACTAAAAAAATCATCACTTTATAACCATTATAGTCATCTTTTCATTCTAACTGATTCATTATCAAGATATGATTTTGTTTTTAGATCAATGAATTATTTTTCATTTAAATAAATTTTTATATTAATAACTTTATGTTGAACAAAATATTATTTCTATTTTTCATATTCATTTATAAATTCTATTCTTACATTCTTGTTAAAAATATTTAACTGAAATTGTATGTGTAATAGAACAAAATTTATTAAAACATAGTAAGTTATTATATATTTAAATGTTTTAGAATACATAGATCAAAGAACACTGGATATAATATTTAATATATTTAGGATACTACATATATACAATGAAATTAAATTATATTTATATACTAATGTCATCCCTCAAAATAATTATGACATTTCTAGTAATTATCTCATATCATTATGAAGTACTCATAATTCCATGTGGATTGTTGTAAACATGTGTAAACAATATAAATGGAGAACTTAGACATTCAATATGTTGTAGAATATGGAAAATGATAAAATATAATTTACATGAAATAAAAAATTTGAAATGAATAAAAAAATGATGTCATATAAATTTGTAAATAAATAAATATTAATCCTTGTAATTCATAGATATGTAAATGAATAATCCCTTAGATAATAATAAAGGATCTCATAATGATGGGACACATAATATCATAATTCGTATTTATACTATAATGGAAACATTTTATGAAATAGTATATATAGTTAAATCCATCCACCAAATAATCATGATATACTATTTCATGACAGCTATAAATGCATCGATGGGAAGTATTTTTTATGATGCCACCCATCACAAATAAAGGCTAATGCATTCAAAATATGAAATGAATAGCTATCAATATATATCGTAACTGTTCATAATAGAAAATTAATGGAATCATGTATATGTAATTTGTAATTATCCTTATTGAAATTATGGAAATATAGAATTTGATCATTATATCCTTAAATTAATTAATATTGATATGTATTTTAAGATTAAGAAATAAAATTAGATAGTGTAGGATATTAATAGTGAAATTTATTCATCACTTATTTGAAGGAAATATATGGGAGTAATTTTTTCTGTATATAAATTAGGTTAGGTTGTCAATACTAACTGATCAGTAATGATAATGATTTAAAATGGTTGAATAAAAATGAAATTATAAAAAAATACCCTCTTAAAAATAAGACTATGTGATATGAATATTTTATATGTAATTGGGATATTAAAATTAATTAAATAAAAACATCAAATATATCAATTTTTTATTAGAAAGATAAATTTTTTCAAAATTATATTTCACCCACCAATGTCCAGATAGTGTCTAATATAGACATCTTAATCATACATTATTTTAAAAATTATCAATCATACCACTAATACATCCATAATACTAAAAATATATTTTATCAATATAGAATGGGATAATGTGGCATATTGATATATAAATCCTATAGAATTATAATTAGTTTGGATTGTAGGATAAAGAGGGATCATGGTCATATATCATTCATATTTAAAAAAATAATTTACTATATATAATCATTTTGATACTTGATAAGATAATTTAATGGAATAGGAATGCATTAAATATTAAAAATAAGAAACCTGATTAACATACATTTCCATAAAAATATCTTTTTATGGCATGGGAAGGTTCCTGTAACATCCATAAAAATATATAATAGACTCCAAAGATATAAATTGACAGTAAAAAATTTAAATTATTTTAGAATGAATATTACTTGGCATATGTGCTTGTATTCCTAGAAAATTATGGCATTTTTTAAAAAATTTAAAATTTAATATTTTTTAATTTTTGTAGTGGAGGATCAGTGGGGCTTCGATTCCTATATTTTGTTGGTCTTCTTATTCATCATATGGGTTTATGTATTTATTTATACTGATAATCGATATGTTTAAAGTTATCTATTTCCATATTTTTCTCATGGTATCTTTTTATGTGATTGTCAGTGCCACACGATCATTTATCATTTTAGATTCACAATATTTTGTCTTTTAGGTCCATCAGCTATGTGGATTTTCACTGAAGGGGATCATTGTTGTTAAATAACATAGTATATTTATATTAAAAATGGAAATTAATATTAAATTGATTTAGGTTTCTATGAAGATATACCTTTTTTACTAAAATTTTGTAAAGGGGACATAAGGTAATGTGTGATGTGGTCATGGAAATGATGGGCTTTATAGACCCAATCGAAGAGATTATTCAAATGAAAGGTATATCCCTGTGGATTTCCTAAGTAATGTCAATATTTAATGGACTCATTCATCTTTAGTTTCTACTAACATGAAATATATTATCATCTCAAAAAGAAATAATAGAGAGTCTTTATTCAGAACCCCAACACAATCCTCTAAACTACATTCCATATACTCTTTTTTATGTTGATACATTAATGGATCCAAAAATGATATATTCGTATTGTAATTTTATTTCTCATATTATAAAAGAGGTATCCATTATTTATATTAAAAGGGTTGGTTTTTTATATTTTACATACCATTTAACATCACATTTCATTTTTATCATTATAAATTTAACTAGTATATTACTTGAGATGATGATGCTCTTCGTATTCAATTGTAAAGGAATTTTTTTATTAAATATTTGAAATGTTGGATTATATTATTTATTTTTATTCTAATTCAAATAAGTAATGTCTTAAGACTTCATACTATATTGAATCTTAGTTTTTATATTTTAAAAAAATAATATAATATAACCAAAAAGGATTCAATGGCCTAGGATTGTTTTACCTTGAATGAAATAATATATCATAGAGTATTGATTTCACATCACATTCAAAATATTTTTGATTGTGATCCTGTATTTTTTGTAATATATATTTTATCCATAGAGACGACAATGTTTATTTTTTTGGATATGGACTCTATTTTGGAAAATATGGATAAGTATTTCCAGATTGAAAATGATTCTAATCATTTAGATCTAGTGGATCTCTAATATTTTGACCGAGAAGTGGTATGTGAAAATGAGGAACATTGAAATATGTTACATGATTTAAACATAAATACCCATAATTTACACACTTTTATCTATATTCAGTTGTCTATGAAGATGAAAATAGTGAAATATTGCATAAATGAATACATTTCTGATTAATTTTTGGGTTATTTAGTATTCATGAAGATTTGGTTTTCCAAGATTTTATGTTTTTGTGTTTTTTGATGCAATAATTTCTTTTATATACTTTTTAATGTTCCCAAAAACCTAATTTAATTTTAATTTAATTTAAAATTGTTTAGTTTCAAAAAATTGTACTCAATTATTATATTATTTTTTCATAGATTTGATATGGACTTTCTTGAGTGGAAATTTTTTCTCATAATTCTATATTTCAATTGGGTTCCAGTTGGGGTATCCCTTATATCAGGGGTGTTCTCGAAAATTTATGGTCGATAATCATGATGTGAAAAATGGATGGTGTATAAAACTAGGTTCACACTATAAAATCATAGTACAAAATTTGTGGTCTCTAGGTTAGGATGAAGGGGACTTTGGGCTGTTAAATTGTGGATTTGGGATTTAAATTTATAATATATTATCTGTGGCATTGGTAAATCCTTCGAGGGTGTATAATATTTTATTTTGGGAATGGGTTTTGTTTTGTTTCATTTAATACATCCTCTATGGATTTACATAAAAAAATTCAAATTAGAATTCTTTTATTCAAAAAAAATTTAACATATATATTATAAAATTTCAACATATGAAACTTCTTTATATAATTACAAATTTTATTTTTATATTTTAAAATACATTATTATAATGAATAATAAATTTATGTTAAGAAATAGTTTATAATATTTATTATTTAATTTTTAGATCATAGTGATTTCATAACACCTAATAAATTTGTAAACAGTGATTTACTATCAACACTAAATTCAAATATCTTATAAAATTACTAAATAATTACCACTCACAATGTATTGATTTTAATGTTAATGTTTAATTTATTAAAATAATTTTATATACAATTAAAACATAATTATTTAATTATATATGATAATGTCATACATTTCATGATTTCATTTTACAAATAAATTTGGATAAACAATGAATTACTCACTGAATTTTTTATGTAAATATAATTTTTTTTTCAGTTTATTTTTGTTTTTTATATTTATTAATTACACAATCAAAAATTGATTTTATGTATTTCTACATTACAATTACATGAACAAAAAGTAAATTGTTTTTATAATTTCATATTACAATATTATTATTCTAAATGTAACCATGTATTTATAATTGTTATATTACCCTTTTTAAATATAATTCATTCTAAATTTTCATATCATTCATTATATAAACCAATATTCTATATTTTATCTATTCAATTTCAGTAGGTTTTCATTTAGATATAAAGGAATATTTTTATTTATTATTATTTTAATACAATGATCCAATGGAGATCAAGAATATGGTTTTAGGATAAAATTTTTATGTTCAATTTCATTACTTATAGTTATTCATGTAAATATTAATGTCTAGATTCTTTATACTACTATGAAGAAATAAAATTAATTTTTTTTGTAGTGTCTATTTCAATTGAATGGTTATTATAGTTAAATATCAGGTCTTAGATCGCACGAAAATAATATCATCACCCAAATTTTGGGTATATGTCAATTCATGTGAAAATATGAGTTATTACCTCCCAATAGATCCTTAGGATCCCACATATCTTCTTCTAATTATTGGTTCCACTTATGTACCCTCATCAAAAGATTTATCCAATTCTGTAACACATGCTCTCTATTATCATGAATTAAATGAATGATGTCATCATATGAATTTTCATTCATTATCTTTATTCTATAAATGTCCGGAAAATAAACTATTTCTATAGTAAGACTGTTGAGACTAGCCAAATATCAGGGATACATATATAATACTCACCAAATAGATTATTAATAGATAATGATGTGAACTGAATGGAAATATGAGTCGAATTTAAAAAAAATTCATTCCATATAGGATGTTTTTTAGTGAAACATTTTTTTATTAAATCCCTTTAGTTCAAATAAATTCTATAGATTTTGATTCCTTATTCCCTCGATGAAGAAATTCATTTATTAAGAGAGGTGTAGATCTTATCTCCTATAAAATAAATTATTATGTAGAGAGTGGAGAATATAAAAAACACTTCCATGGAATGTTAGGTCTTATTCTAACTGCCATTTCAAAGAATTGATTTCTTCGAAATTTACTAAAAAAACTAATACTTCCTAAACAACAAATTCAATCAAATGGAAATATAAAAAGAATGAATGATAGTTGAATAAATTCCCAGTATTTGAGAAGAATGAGACTTTGGAATTACATTAAAAATAATGAAATTAATTAACCAAAATGGAATACTTACTACTTGATAAGGGGATATTTCATGAAATAATCCTTCCATAAAATATATAAATTACATAAAAAGATGTTTTATGTGCCATTATTAAAATAGTATCTCCCCTTTAATAAGGAATTTATTCATGTAGAGTACTTTGTTGACACCTGCCAAATCAACATTAAAAAATATATAATGGAAGATTTGCTCGATGTATGGTTATTATTTCACATTAAATCAATTGAAGGGGAGGTAGAGACAATCATGGATATCACATTAACTTCCAAAGGACACATGATATCATGACATTGATAAGGTCAATAAAATGGGATATGTGGAATAGATTACCATATTGAGATCACACGAATCCCTTTTTGGAATGCTCTTCGGTATTTTGAAGGCATCCAAGACAAACGCTGACCATGACATAGCTCCCAGGTGATCTCCACCAAGTCACATGACTTTTCAAACACAAGTCATTGGAAAACCATCCAAAAATACTTATAAATAAATTAGAAAATATAAAAAACATGTTATCCACTTTTGTTCATTGGTCTTATTGTGATGTGCTAATGATGTTCGTAAAACATCAGAAAATCTCTTGAGACTTGTCTACCATTTCATTAAAAATCACATTGTCATATTTCCTTTATCATGGATTGGTTCCTAGACATGTCCATTTAGTTTTATTCCACCCCTTCAGCTCTATATACAAGCCGAAATGATTACCATGATAATGATCAGGAATCACCACCAGACCAATTATTTGACATGTTAAACAATACCAATGGGGAGAGGGATTTTATTTTAAAAGACTCATAAAAGTAATCTAGATCCTTATACATTTGGAAATAAACAATAAATTTATGTTGGAATAGATAGAAGCTTCTTGGAAAGAGAAGATACTTTTGTTATCACACGAAAGGGGTTATGCACTCACCGAAATCACCAGTGTTACCCTAGATTTCCCCATCACAATGTCATTAAAATCCTATAGAAGGGTGTATTAAAAAGATTAAATGGTCTTCTGAATGACCATATACATTTCTCATTTGTCTCCCAAAGAACCACATACATGATATATTCGATCATGCAAAATTATTTCAATAGGAATACTGCTCTCACGAGAGCCCAAAGACATATAGGTCTGACCTTGTAAAATTTCATTGAAATGCCCATGTGGTATGGAAAAGCTACATTGATCAAATAATGAAAAATAAATGGTTCTCTGAAAGGAAACTCTTACAATCATTAAAAATCTTGTGACACGCTCCAGATAACCTTTTTCAACGTCTCATGTTTATTATGACAATAAATTCCTCCCACTGACTCCAACCCAAATATGAGAGATATGATGCAGAAAAGGTAGTTTGTAAACATGGTTGTAATGACAATAAATTCCTATCATTGTAAAAAAATACAATATGGTATACATTGTTCAATCACAAATAAGAATGTAACAATAGACTTCTCCGAGCCACTAAACAAGTGATACTGAATTTCATCCCCCATGTAAAATCTAAGGAATGACCCAAGGGGTTACAAAATACTCGAAGGAACTTCACATGACCACTTAATATCACATGATCAATGTATATCATATCCTCTAAATTATTTGAAGGATGTTTCCAATATTGGATAGATCATTCGAAACCAAAAACTAGATAGAATTGGAAGTATCTATCGAACATGTGAAATATGATGTCATAAAAAAGGCGAAATGAAAAGAGTATTATATGATGATTTTTTCTTCCTGTAATTCAGATGACTCATCTAGATCTTGTAGCATCACTAGGAAATGTAGCTGAAGTCATTTGATATCCCCTCAACATGCATTTTTTATCATGTGATTCCCCCATAAGATGTCAAAAAATTATGATGACACTTTATAGGGATGCCATCATAGTCTCACAAATCCCTACAGTTTTCCATTTATATCATGTTATTTCCTATGGAGAGGTCAGCCATATAATGTGGCAACAACATCATATGTTACCTAGGACACACAATGTTGTTTGATTTTATAACCGAGATCTTGTGGCACCATCCATTTGTGTTAGCCAATTCTCAGAAAGGCACCATGAAAAGTCTTCCATATCTCGCAATATCCTCAACAAAATTTAGAAAGATCACACAGAACCCTAATGATATATCGACCACGATCTCACGATTCCCTCAGGACTAGGCCACCAAATCGTGTTAAACCCTCCAGAAATGTTATCTTTGATCATTTGATGGTGTCTGTACACGTCATCTATGTTAGGTGATTCCTTCCAAAATTTAAAATGGGTAAATTAGTTATCTTTATCCATACCCATTGAGAAACAAGGACATGTATAAACATCCTCATACATGTCAGGAAGGCATTTTTATTATATCATGTAGACATCCCTAGGATGTGATATCCTTGTCGTGGGGATATATTATGGAAACCTCAATGCCTAAGCCCCAGTCAACTAAAGTATGAGGGTCCATATTTCTCACATAATAAGGATATATAGGTTACCGTCCATTGTCTTGAGTTCAATATCAAATATAATAACTAAAACTTAAATGTATAATACAAGATCAGCTGAAATATATGAAATATGATTATATCAATAACTTAAATACATAAGAAACATTATTAAGTATTGATCTACATTACAAAATTTCCAAATAAAAGTCTCAGACTGAGATCCTTGACTAGTAATTTAAAAATCTATGTCCCACCATATAAGGTAAACCATATTGTGTAATCCTCAATCAACTGAACTATAATGAAATTTCATCCAATCATAATTAGGATACGTAGGACACCTTCCGAAGGTCTTATTTTAGTGATACAAAAAAATTTCCCCATAACATATGTTCAACATCCATATGTATTGATACTTGTTATATGATATCCCTTGTTTCTCACTCCGATCATGGCTCACATGGTAATAGGATGTTTTAATGTTCTTGTTATTTGAATCAGGAATCTCCGCTAGCTAAGGAATCCTCTGTGTCCAAGCCCAGGTCAATGGAAAGATATGAATTCCCTGATATAAAGGAATAAAACTCATGGTATGTCCCATGGAAATTATTGAAATATGATGAATCTGATTACATTTATAACTAGTACAAATAGGATCCCTCTTTGATGTTCTAGATCAATCCCTGGTTCCTAATGTGCCCTCGTATATGTTATTCCCCATGACATTAATGTGATCAGGTTTGAAAAACTACACAGGTTATAATTAAAATTATAAATATGGTTTGTAGGACACCTCATAGAGTATCATTCCCATCGTTGACATGATAGAAACCCACATGGATGACAACACATTCTTAAGTTCCCGGTTATATGACATCCAAAAATATGCAAGTTTCCTTTGATGGGAAACAAATGAAGAACCTCATATACATAATGATAGATTATATATTTTATTCTCAATTAAATATAAATGGATTTAATATATGATAAGTTTGTTAGGGAAATGTGTCTCTTATCCAAATTAGGAATACATTCATGAATATGTTGTAAATCTTTTAGAAAGTACTAGTGTATGAAATAATTCACTAAAACGTGTGTGATGTGACCGACCTCCAATCCTCCCAACTTAGGTGAGTTCTTATGCATAGTTGGGAATGAACTCCCAAAGGAAAACCTACCTTTTTAATGTAGGTTCGTACTCAGTTATGGATGTGGGAACCATTGACTGATTCCATTAGATATAAAAAAGAAAAACTATCGTTATTTTTTGTACTAGACATTTATCCCCTCACTACAAAACCATCAGTTCAAGATACACATATAATTTCTAGATAAAAAATGGTAAATATGATATGAAATCATTAAAATATAGAATATACATCACATTATAAAAATTGTAGAATACATAGTTATTATTGGACCATTTAGTTCATTTCATATAGGTAGTTTAATATTTTTCTGAACCAAAAAATGTTAACCCCTCATGAATCTCTCAAATAACTAAATTATAATTTTACCATGTCTTAAATCATTCTGTATTCATATCCTACAAAAACAAATATAGGGAATGTAACATGAATTTTATTGTTGTTCTTATGTAGGAAGTGTTCTCGTGAAATAAGTTCATCATATGTTTTGTAATTACACATGGGAATATTGATCATAAAAGGAATAAAAATAATAAAATTTTAATACTTAAGAATAAATAATTGAGAAAATATCATGCCAAAAATGATATTCTAATCTAGGAACATATTTTGTAATTCCTTTTTCACTACATATTATTCTCTCATAAACAACACTAAACTCATGCTAATATTTTCATTCAATGATAGTTATGTAAAATCAATTATTACTGAAACCCAAATGGATATCAAAATGTAATAATATGAAAAACACCTTTAGCATCAAGATTAGAATTCCATGGCTTGGTATTAACATAATCAGGGTATGATCCCAATCCTTGAGTCTACCCACATGGGTCTCCAAACACTAAAACCAATGAGTTTTTATTGCCCCGAGAAAGCTATAGTATAGACTGTGGTGCTCCCATACACTATTAACCACATTGGAAGCTTATTCCTATAACATGAATTGCAAAACCTTAATTATTTGATGATTGTAGATTATGGAGACATCAAGGTATTTTATACTATTCGGTTACCGACGAGGAGGGATCCTGTCAACTGCAATCACAAGAATCATCGCCAATGTTTTGTTAAGTCCCCTAATGGGGGAACCATTTGACATACATCTAACTCTGATACACATGAAAAAGAATAAGTGAATAAAAATAGATATCATAATGTTCTAGTTAATGAATATTGGTCTCATATCCCCACTTCATCTAACAAATCACTCCAACATAATCTGACGACAGCCAGCGAGCAAGCTCATATCACAGCTCACTATGAAGAAGTCTACAGGTATATTCATATGCCAAGAATGAGGGTTTAACATATACCTACCTCTGTCCAGGTTTCCTATAAACATATTACATATTTAGATGGAGGATATGATTTTTAATTATCTTTATTCAATTGAATATACATTCTAGTACACAGAGGAAAAAAATTGTGTAAGAATAAATTCCTAAATAACATTTCTAATGTGTGAATAATTCTTTCAAATTGATGATGAACTTCATTGAAATATTCAGAAAATGGTAAGGATGTACGGAAAATAGCATATTCTTATCCCTATAGTTAGGTATCACATTACATTGATCATTATGAACAAGTGGTTACTCTAGATAAAACACATATTGTTGCACATTTATAGGAATATATTCTATATGTTCTTATAAATGAGGAGGTATCAAACCAAGCTGATATTCATATTATTATCTGGGAGTACCAGGTGATAATGGAACATGCCTCTAGATAAAGGCACATTCAATTAGAAAAAGACCACCGCATATTACAAAGCCCTGAATTAGCCCCATATTAATGTTCTGATTGGGTATCACTATGCGGGAGTGGCGCATGCCTCAGTATAGTATCATATTTCTTTAAAAAAATATATGTGTGCTCTAAAGGCACGAGATCAGACTCATATCCTCATTATGTCCAATGAACACCATGTGTTAATGTTACATGACTCAGTACATGATCTTATTCAGGTTGGTTATTCAACCAAACATATCCATGTATATCATGGAATCTAGGAGAATATTCCCACTACTACTGATGAATGATTTCCAACCATCCATTCATGTTCATTCTGAAATAGCATTATATCTAGTCTCCTATTAAGATATTTTCCATCATATTCCAATGAGGAATGCATATTATTAACATGATTATATTCCCATATTATCATGGGATCACCGAGTGATAACCACAGAAGTTTGGGGACATGCAAATATTCTTATAAAAAAGGACTAGTCACATAGTCTAAATGCTCGGGATTGGGCACATATCCCTATTTTGTTTGAGATCAACATGTAATAATTGACCATTATTAAAGGAAGGATTATATTCCAGTCAATGAAGCTACTTGAAATAATCGAAAATATTCTCTATAGCATTATCATACTCCCATAGTACAGATGGTTATCAAAAATTTTGGAAAACTATCATATTTTAGTCTCACATCCTTGCACAACCTCAAAGTTAAGATAACTATATTATGAAAAAGATATAGAACAAGGATTATATCTTTAATTATATAAATTCTAGTGTCCCTAAGTTTTTTCAAGACACATTATCAATACCCAAAGGGTCCATAAGATCTTAAACATGTGTGGACGGTGATCAGTACCATTATGGTCAACATCATGGTAGTGTAGATATGGATTTCATGGACTGTAATCGTGACATATATCACTGTCAACATCCCAATTTTGAGATATAAATCATATAATAAAATCCTCGACATTCCCAAATACCAATATATATAATGGTTTTCCTAACACAATTTTTTCATATAGAGTGGTTATAGAAAATTCATGGTTAATAATATACATTTTCCCCATAGAAAATCAAGGACACTCTACTCCAATCAGAATTAAATCCCAAGAATCACCTTCAATGGTATAATCATATGGAGGAATGTATCTTTGATTAAGATGGATATAACATTGAAATATGGAGATAGTGGTCTAGAAAAACCTTCCACCCCATGTTATGGCCCCTTTGCACTTCAAATTATTTGATCTCCTTTGAGGTAGAATATCATTTCATTCCTTATCTATACGAAAATATATAAGAAACTCTTCGACGGATAAAGAATAGACAGATCCCTTATCCAGAATATGAGGGTCACCATTACATGATCATGATACCATTTTTTTATCTAATGTTGTCTAATATATCCACAGATTGAGACACAAAACTCTAAAAGAACAATAAATCACTATAACACACATATTGGTGTTGCATCAAAACTCTTGTATAATTGATTCTTAAAACCACTTTGTGAATCTTTATTCAAGGATGGGAATGTTTAGATCATTACACATCACCTCAACCATGGAATAAAATATCCCCTAGGAAACAAAATCTTATAATTTCATAGCCTCTGGTGAAATTTTGAGGATCGGGTAAAATATGTTCCCATTTGTCACTAAAATTATATTTGTAACGCCCCGACCCCAGTTACCTAGAGTCGGTGCATTATTTTAATACATTAACAACATTACAAGGAATCAAGTCGTGAAGGACCGATCAGTTTAGCATTCTTGGAAAATAAATTACAGACATGAATGTTACATTACACTTCATAACATACAAAAGAACATAAATAATCCTTTATTAATTCCATTATTCCCTTGTCTTAAACATGCATATCAATCACAATACATTTCTTGGAATCTTGTGAACAAAGCATAGAAAGGGGTGAGCTCAAATGATTAGTAATGGTAAGAAATACAGTCGTAACATTTATAAACAAGCATAATAATTTAAGGCAATGTATAACTAAAACAAAAGCCTTTTAAACATGAACTTCAGCATAATATGAAAAAAAATAAACTGAAATAATGCCATTTACGTATTCACATGGATATTCTACTAGTCGAATAATCAGATGCAATATCACTAACCACTTTCACAATGATGGAATGCATAATGCAAGACTATCATAACCACGTATCCAAGGCCTTGTTCCAAGACTACAAATAAGATTTTGTCAAGGCCTCGTGCCAAGACACTAGTTTGTGTCATGAGACCGACCGATGCATCGAGGAGCTATAGCGGGCTCCACCCGTCACTTATTAAGTCCAATTAATTTCTCATATGAACAGGTTTAAACATAACATAAACATTCATATTAAAACTAGTATACGAAATGTCAATACTTTCTCTATAAACCATGAATGGTATAGAAATAACACATCCACAATCAAACATATCAAAATACCTTCAATACAATATGGAAGTTTTGTATCATAATAAATCAACTACAATTAATCTTAAAATTCATCAAAGGATGTTGAAATAGATGAAATCAAAACTATTTGAGAGAAATATCTCTTTTTTTTAAATCATTTAAATGTCACACAATTATAAAGGAAGTAATTTAAAAGTTAATTTTGAATCAATGTGTCCCATACCACTTTGAAACTTTTGAAAATAAATATCATTTTAAAAGAATAATGTCCATATAAATAAATCCTTAAAATAATTTTGAAAACATGGACATTAATTAAAAATATTTAGAAAGATAAATCTTTAAAACATTTAAAATTCTGATCCTGATAAAGATTAACTTTCACAAATTCTTAAAATATTCGTTTTGAAGTCATTTAAATGTCACATAATTATAAAATAAATCATTTACTTTGAAAATAATATTATAAGCTTGTAAGGGAAGATTTGATAATTTTATAATGGTGGAAAATAGTCACACCCACCATATATGTTAACTAAATCATTCTTACCTTAATTCATTTGAAAAGGTTAAAAAGGACCTTGTTTGCAAAATGATAGAAAGATTCGTTTATAAACATATTATAAAAAGTCAACCAAGTGTATAAATGACTTTAACCCATATTCTATAAAATAGTAATAATGTTTTGAAAAAAATATTTAAGAAACCTGGATGTGGATGATAAATAAGTCCTTGTAGATTATTACGTTTAAACAACCTCAGATAATGAAGAGATTTCGAAATTAACCCTTACCAATTTGGTAACTTACGAAACATACATCCCATGAAAGAGGTATAATACAATGAATATGTAAATACACATAAATTAATGTGTATTACACAATGTATACAATTATGGGCTGTACGTACACCACACAAAAGGTAATAGTGGCAATATGGCATGAATCACACGGGAATAAGGAGTGATATGAAAACCCCTTACCTTGCACTTTCCTTTTGTCGAGGGTACGTTTAACCTGCTGTATGAAGATCGTAGTATGTTATTAAATTATACCAGAACATTTTTAATATTTATGATATCATACATGATTCATTTATGAATTTATACTAACCATTTAATAATAATTTCCATGTTAAATGAACATTTCGGGTCATAATCGTATTCTTTATCGTATGTGTTTTAACTTGTTACTCTTGATTGCATCACTTATATCATGATTTAAATACTTCCAGAATAAATAACATTATAAATTTATCATATATATATATATAATATAAATATGTATAATAGACATGTATATGAAATGGAAAACACCGTTTATGGAGATGGTAGTCCGTACATTCGCATAAATGTTGTTTATGTTTTCATACAATATTGAACAGAAGTAAGTGAATAAGATATATGTAAGTACATAAATACTTATATATATAAATATATATATCTCCAGTATCATTATTATGTGATATATTAAATAATTGTTAGTAATATATATTTTTATAATCGTCGATGAATCGTGAACTTGGAAATGAATCTCATCACGTTGTGGAGACGGTAATCCGTACGTACACACGAGCGAAAATATCATTCTTTTGATATTAAAATAATATATAATTGGATGTTATATCATATACACAGAATAATTATCATGTTATATTTATTATTTACATGAATTATACATCATTATTATAACCATCTAAATAATAATATATTGAATAACAATTACACCACAACGTGGAGACGGTAGGTCGTATGTACGCACGTATGGTGACATGTCATTCACGGGATGGATAAAATAATGAATTTGTTTGTTCCATAATTATAAAAATATCACAATATATATAAGATATGGGAGTTATTATTTTAGATTGGAAATAACAATGAATGAAGAAGTTGAAGAAGAAAGAAACTTTAAAGAGGGTGGTGAAAACGTTACATCTTCTTCATGTTCTTCCTTTTGATTTGATCAAAATGGCTCCTTAGGATGGCTTTATGATCAAACTAAGGCCTCTGGGATTAATTGAGGGATGTTTAGAGATTATTTGGGCAGGCGTGGGCCGAACCAAAAGCCTTTGAAGGTGTGAATAATTGGTTATAAATTGGGTCCTTTTATAAGGGGGAGGAGGGGCTCTTTAATAAAAACTTAAGGTATTAATTTATAATAAATTCATATTCGGTTTCTAAAAGATCCAAAGTGTATTATTCAAATTTTAATGTGGTTATGGGTAGAAATCCTTTCAAAAAATATATTTTAAACAGGTTTGGGTCATTATAATAACCTTAGCATTTAGTATTAACTCTTGGTTAATTAGTTTAACAATTACCATGTCACATTGTATTTTTATAATATATAGTTAATAAACGTACTATATACATCCAAGATACACCCAAGTGGTATATTAATGATACATAAATAATTATATAAGTCTTCGGGTGGAACCTTTGGTTTTTAGGAATAGAATATAAATTAATAATATACTATTTGTTTTAAAAACTCATTTGTGTCAATTTTGACACTACTCAATAATTGATTTTCTTTAAAGTCTTAACACATTTATTAATTAGAAAAAAATTCATTTAATAAATCCTAAAATGTCCTATTAACCAATAAAATTTTTGTATGTCATAAAAAGTTTCAAATTATTTTTATTTTAACATTTACAGTACCCATTATTTAATTCTTTCATTAATAAGGAAAATACTGCATCATTATTGTGCCATATATATTTTTACTTTTTCAATGTCTAAAAATTATAAATAAAATATAATTATGTAGTAAATTTTTTTATATTTGAAATGAATATTTATTAACGAAAATATATCATATATAACCTTAGTAAAAAATTGTTTTTCTAAAAGATATAAGATTTTGTCAATTTTGTATTTACTTTATCTTAATTAAAATAAAGTGTCCCTATCACCTACAAGTGGCTCCATGGGGTCCCAAAAATAGACCCATAGATTCCCATGGTCATACATGTATCGACAAATAAGGTTAGGACCCATTATAGGGTAATTTATTATTATTATAATAATATTTTTTAACCCTTATTTACCGGATTTACATTTGAACCATGGTAAATAAAATATTTACCGAAATAATTATTCAAAATGTCTAAAAATAGAAGATACCTATTTACACAATTTGGACAACCTGATTCGAAAGATGGAATCCATTTTTCCAAATTCAATACACAGAAGTGGCAGAAATTAATTTAAAATTAATTCCCGTTGTCAAAACGAAAAGCGTGTTTTTAAGATATAATAACTATCAAAAGATTGACACTTGTTTATGTCTTGTTTAATTGTGAAATTATGTCCAATGACCAACATTGTATGAAATGGTAAAAATATATTCTAAATATACTTTTAAACCAATAAAATTTATAATTTCTCACTATTAATTATTTTGATTAAAAAAGTTGATTTTAATTAAAATTTAGTAATTTTTACTATTCATCAAAATATAAAAGTTATCTGAAAAGTACCAAAATTTCACCCCAGGCTAAATTCAATATTACAAATACAAAAATAAAGTCCATTATGAGAGATAAAATTTATAAAATTTCAAAAAGTAGGAATTACAATTCATAACAGCTTGTTTGATTGATTGTAGTGTGTGTTTGAACTCGAAGTTGAGTACAACCCACCCTATTGTATTATTCAAAGAGAAGTGTACCATGGAATTGTGTGGTGTTACCTTGTAAATTATTTATTTCCCCATTCTAAAGAATAAATTTATGTAGTCAAATTTTATATATAAAAGTTTAATGTATTGGATTTAAAAAAAGGGGTTCACTATTAAAAGATGGTAAAAGTGCATTTTTTGAAAAATACTTCTTTTATCTGAAAAGATGAATTTATTCTGAAATTATGTCTAAGAAACTCATAATATGGATTCTAAAATTATAATAATTATATAATGATTAAAATTTAGTTAATACTATTCATAACCTCTTTTGAATGGCTTGTTTGGAAAGTCATGGTGCGCTTGAACTCGGTGTTGCATGTAGTGCATGTTACTGAATTATTTTGAAGAAATAACACACTATGAAATCATGGGGTGTTACATTCTCCCCTCCTTAAATAAATTGCATCCTCGCAATTTTAAATTGTTCTTCAAAAATAAAAGGTTGAAAATAGAAAATATCTTTGTGGGAAAACCCACATCGGAAATTGGGTTAATAAAATTTTGTGTTAATAAGAAGAAAAGAGAAATGAAAGGGTCCCCCCAAAATTATGATCTCTATTAGGAGAACTTTGGTGTCAATTATAGAAATATAATTGGATGAAAAAAGTAAATATTTATAGGTAGTGATTGAGGTCATCAATTACAAACAAGTGTAAAATTGAGGTCCTTAAATTCATCAATCTATAATGATTTGAAATGCCATCGGTTCAACAAAACATAGGTTATTAGGATAACACATTTTTGGTTTTAGGATCCCTTAAATAATGTATAATAATTAATTTATTCATATAATAAGAGAATAAGAAAAATATATTATTGACAAGTAGAGTTCCATCTTTTAACTAATTTCTAACACAAACTCATCTTTCACACTAAAAGATAATAGAACTTAAAAAATATATTCTATTTATCCTATTCATATAGGGTTACAAAAAAATGAATTTATAATTCATCTACCAGATCTCTTAAAAGAAACTACAGTATTTAATCCAAGGCATCACATGGGACAGTGGTAGGTGTTACACCCTTGTCGCCCTTCAGTTGTGGGTTCATGTCTCGCAGCCTTGCCGGACGCGACAGGTTGCCGCCCAACATACGAGTTGTCCTTTTATGGAAATCCAAAAATAATACAAACTAAATCTATCCACAATACTTCAGTCCAAAATTTATAAGTAAGGTAAACACAATAAAGATCTTTTTTGCCGCGTAATAACATGTGCATACCTTCATCATGTATTCTTTTAAAATGCTGCAACATCCTGAATTACCATAAAACCTTATCGATTACATTCATGATCCCTTATTCCTTAAAGAATAATTGATATACTCCTTCAATCCAAAAATGTTGTAAACCCCAACATTGATGGAATATACAAATCATTAATCAGTTTTAAGGTAGTCAAGAATATGAAATATAAATCAACCAAATCAATCATGTATTATTCTAAAATAACTACCTCGGTATCAGAACCATATTATGGTTTGTCTTTCTCTCAATCATATATTTTCCAAAAATTTAACCATTTATTGAGTCACTTTTCTTTGTTCCACACAATCTCAAGTCCTTAATGAAATAGTACTGTAGTAAAATCCTTATATACTCCATAATTATTATAACAAGTACATTGTTGATACAACACTCAAATGACCTAATCAATATAAGAACTCTAATCATTCCTCTTCATCTTTGGTAGTATCATAACTTGATTATTATCCAATATCATCATTTGTGTCATAGTATGATGAATGGGACATTGGTTCGCGTAGTGTCCAAACTCCTTGAAAATGAAGCATTGTACATTTGAAACCATTTTCTTACCCTTTCAGTCATGTACATGGTGCCCTTTTGCAACACACTTATAACAAACTACCATTCCTTTCAGGAAAGTTTGAGGGTGTTTCTTCCCACAATTATCACATATGGGAAAATTCTTCTTTTCCCCCTTCCATTTATCCATCTTTCTCTCTTCCATCATTTTCTTCTATTACATACCTTCAAAGCCATATGACTCGGTAAACTATTTACATATCTTATCAACACATGATATTATTTCTTCATACGATGATAATACATGGGAGACTATTTCTCTTATAAATTCTGGCATAAGACCATGAAAGATATGATCCTTCTTTCTCTTTGGATCATGTGAATTGGTGGAGTTCTCATTCCTTCTTCTAGGCACCATTTCTAAACAATGGCACACACTAGATTAGTTTATGAATAGAAATACCTAATCCCAAACGTGGAAAAAACTTAACATAGTATAAATAGATTACGGATATAATCCATAATCATAAAAATTCCTTCTTTGATAATGTATATACTCATAAACCCTTGATAATGGTTTGTAAAGAAAATGAGAATTATCTTAAGTATATCCCATGGGAGCGTCGTAACTAATAGTGCAGCAAGGCCAGTTATCCTGCACCAGTTCCTGTTCGAGTCTAGCTCAAAGCGGTGTTTCTGAGTTTTACTCGTAGGTACATCTGTGCCAGAGCCGCCTCTACCTTCTCATATCTAGACAAGGATGTATTTCTAAGAAAACTCACAAAATCTATACAATAATAGAATTCTAGGATGTTCTTCTATACTAATCCTAAAATTCTGTCTTAGTTATATGTGCTATAATTAGAGTTTATCTAAATATATCTTCCAAGGTTATTGCTAAACTTCCTCTGATAAAAACTGTAATGCCGCGACCCAAGTTACCCAGAGTCGGTGCATTATTTTAATACATTTGTATGATTATAAGGAATCAAGTCCCAAAGGACCAATCAGTTTAGCAGTCATGGAAAATAAATTACATACATGAATGTTACATTACACTTCATAACATAAAAAATGACATAAATAATCCTTTATGAATTCCATTATTCCCTTGTCTTAACCATGCATATCAATCACAATACACTTCTTGGAATCTTGTGAAAAATAAAACATAAAAAGGGGTGAACACAAATTCTCAGTAAGGGTAAGAAATACAACATAATCTTTCATAAATAAGCATAAACATTTAAGAAAATGTATAACTAAAACAAAAGCCTCTTAAACTTGAACTTCAGCATAATATAGAAAAAATAAAATCAAATAATCACATTTACTTATTCACATGGATATTCAACTAGTTGAAAAGTCACATGCAATATCACTAACCACTTTCATAATGATGGAATTCATAGTGTCAGAATATCATAACCACATAGCCAATGACTCATGCCAAGACTACAAATAATATTTTTTCAAGGCCTCGTGCCATGACACTAGTTTGTCTCATGAGACCTACCGATGCATTGAGGAGCTATAGCGGGCTCCACCCATCACTTATTATGTCAAATGAATTCCTCATATAAACAGGTTTAAACATGACATAAAAATTCATATTAAAACTAGCATATGAAATGTCAATACATTCTCTATAAACCATGAATGGTATAGAAATAACACATCCACAGTCAAACATATCACAAAACCATTACTATAATATGGAAGTTTTGTATCATAATAAATCAACGTCAAATAATCTCAAAATTAATCAAAGGATATTGAAATAGATGAAATCAAAACTATTTTAGAGAAATATCTCTTTTTTTATAAATCATATAAAAGTCACACATTTTTTAAGGAAGTAATTTAAAAGAGATTTTTGAATCAATGTGTCCCATAACACTTTGAATCTTTTGAAAAGAAATATCATTTCAAAAAATTAATTTCAATATAAATAAATCCTTAAAATAATTTTGAAAACATGGAAATTAATTAAAAATATTTAGAAAGATAAATCATTAAAACATTTTAAATTCTGATCTTGATAAAGAGTACCTTAGAAAAATTCTTAAAATATTCATTTTTGAAATCATTTAAAGGTCAAATAATTATAAAATAATAAATTACTTTGGAAATATTCTTATAATATTGTAAGGAAATCTTTGATGATTTTATATCGGTGGAAAATAGTCCCACCCGCCGTATAAGTTAAAAAAACATTCTTACCTTAATTCTTTTGAAAAGGTTAAAAAGGACCCTTCTTGGAAAACGACAGAAATATTCCTTTATAAATTTATTATAAAAAGAAAAACAAGGGAATAAATGAAATTAACCCATATTATGTAAAATAGAAAGAATGTTTTGAGAAACATTTTTAAGAAACATGGATTTGGATGATAAAGAAGTCGTAGTAGATTATTACATATAAACAAGCTCGGATAATGAAGAGACTGCGAAATAAACCCTTACCAATTTGTTAACTTATGAAACATACAACCCATGAAAGAGGTATCTTACAATGAATATGTAAATACACATAAATTAATGTTTATTACACAAATAATACAATTATGGGTAGTACATACACCACACAAAAGGTAATCGTGGCAATATGACATGAATCTTACGGGAATAAGGAGTGAGATGAAAACCCCTTACCTTGCACTTTCCTTAAGTCAAGGGTACGTTTAACCTCATGTATGAAGATCATAGTATGTTATTATATTATACCAGAATGATAATAATATTGATGATAACATACATGATTCATTTATGACTTTATACTAACCATTTAATAATAATTTCCATGTTAAATTAACATTTCGGGCAATAATCGTTTTCTTTTTCATATGTGTTTTAACTTGTTACTCTTGATGGTATCACATAGATCATGATTTAAATAAATCCAGAATATAGAACATGATAAATATATCATATATATTTAGAATATATATATGTATAATAGACATATATATGAAATGGAAAACAACGTTTATGGAGACAGTAGTCCGTACGTTCGCATAAACGTTGTTTAGGTTTTCATATAGTATTGAACAGAAGTAAGTGAATAAGATATATGTAAGTACATAAATACTTATATATAAAAATATATATATCTCCAGTATCATTATTATGTCATATATAACATACTTATTAGTAATATATATTTTTATAATCGTCGATGAATGGTGAACTTGGAAATGAATCTCATCCCGTCGTGGAGACGGTAATCCGTACGTATGCACGAGCGAAAATATCTTTATTTTGATATTAAAATAATATATAATATGATGGTATATCATATATACATAATCATTATCATGTTATATTTATTATTTACATGAATTATACATCATTATTATAACCATATAAATAATAATATATTGAATAACAAGTACACCACAACGTGGAGATGGTAGGTCGTACGTACACACGTATGGTGATATGTCATTCAAGGGATGGGTAGAATAATAAATTTGTTTGTTCCATAATTTTAATAATATCACAGTATATAGAAGATACTTTATTTATTATTTTATAATGGAAATAACAAGTAATGAATAAGTTGAAGAAGAAACAAACTTTAAACAGGGTGGTGAAGACATTACCTCTTCTTCGGGTTCTTCCTTTTGATTTGATCAAAAGGGATCCTTAGGTTGGATTTCTGATCGATCTAAAGCCTCTAAGATGAATTTAGGGAAGTTGAGAGAGTATTTGGGCAGGGGTTGGCCGAACCAAAAGGCTCTTAAGGTGTGATGAATTGGTTATAAGTTGGGTTCTTTTATAAGGGAGAGGAGGGGTACTTTAGTAAAAACACAAAGTATTAATTTATAATAAATTCATATTTGGTTTCTAAAGGATCCAAAGTGGATTATTCAAAGTCTACGGTATGTATGGGTCAAAAT
The DNA here is from genome assembly GCA_963277665.1 of Viscum album. Lineage (NCBI taxonomy): Eukaryota > Viridiplantae > Streptophyta > Magnoliopsida > Santalales > Viscaceae > Viscum > Viscum album. The sequence goes on along the minus strand of OY728137.1, from coordinate 1,931,821,685 downwards.
CCTTTCTTCCAATAGTTTTTATACAGGTTTGGGACATTATATTAACCTTATAATTTAGTTTTAACTCTTGGTTAATTAGTTTAACACTTAACATGTCACATTTTGTATTTTTATAATATATAGCTAATAAACATACTATATAAATCCAATCGACCCCCCAAGTGGTACATTAATGATACATCAATAATTATATAAGTCCTTTGACTGATCCTTAGTTTTTTAGGAATAGAATATAAATTAATAATATAATATTTGTTTTAAGAACTCATTTATGTAAATTTTGACACTACTCAATAATTGATTTTTTTTAAAGTCATAAAAAATTTATTCATTCGAATAAAATTCATTTATGAAATCCTAACATGGAATATTAACCAATAAATTTTTTTTATGTCATCAAAATTTTCAAATTATATTTATTTTAACATTTATAATACCAATTATTTGATTCTTTCATTAATAATGAATATATTACATCATTATTGTGTCAATTATATTATTACCTTTTCAATGACTAAAAATTATAAATAAAATATCATAATGTGGGAAATATTTTTATCTTTATAATTAATATTTATTATCGATAATATAGCATATATTACCTTATTTAAAATTAGTTTTTCTGGAACATATTAGCTTATGTCATTTTTGTAATTACTTTATCTTAATTAAAATAATGTGTTCCTATCACCTACAAGTGGATCCATGGGGTCCCAAAAATCGTCCCAAATAAGCCCATTGTCGGACATGTATCCACCAATAAGGTTAGGACACGTCTTATGGTAATTTATTCTTATTAGAATATAGTATTTTAACCCTTATTTACAGGATTTACCTTTTAACCATGGTAAATAAAATATTTACCTAAGTAATTATTCAAAATGTCTAAAAATAAAAGTTACTTATTTACACAATTTGGAAATCCTGATTCTAAATATGGAATCCATTTTTCCAAATTCAAAACACAGAAGTGGCAGAAATTTATTTAAAATTAATTCCCACTGTCAAAACAAAAACCGTGTTTTTAAGATATAATAACTATCAAAAGATTGACCCCTGTTTATGTTTAGATTAATTGTGAAATTATGCCCAATGAACAATATTTTATTAAATGGTAAAAATATATTCTAAATATACTTTAAAACCACTCATATTAATAATTTATCACTACTAATTATTTTTATTTAAAATGTTTTTTTAATTAAAATTTAGTAATTTGAACTATTCATCAAAATATAAAAGTTATCTGAAAAGTACCCAAATTTCACCCTAGGATATATATGATATTTATAATCCAAAAACGAAGTCCATTTTGAGTTATAAAATTTATAAAATTTCAAAAAGTAGGTATTACTATTCACAACGGCTAGTTTTATTGGTTGTAGTGTGTGTTAGAGCTTGAAGTTCTGTACAACCCACACTACTGTATTATTCAAAGAGAAGTGTACCATGGAATATTGGGGTTTTACCTTGTAAATTTTTTATTTTCCAATTCTAAAGAATAAAATTATTTAGTCAAATTTCATATATAAAAGTTTAAAATATTGGATTTAAAAAAATGGCTTCACTATTAAAAGTTGGTAAAAGTGCATTTTTTTAAAAATACTTCTATTATCTAAAAAAATGAATTTATTCTTACATTATGTCTAGGAAACTCATAATATGGATTCTAAAATTATAAGGATTATATAATGTTTAATATTCAGTTAATATTATTCATAACCTCTTTTGAACAGCTTGTTTGGTAAGTCATGGTGTGCTTGAACTCGGTGTTGAATGTAGTGCATGTTACTGAATTATTTTGAAGAAGTAACAAACTAAGAAATCATGGGGTGTTACAAAATTACCCCTTTAATAGTTCAAAGTCAGCAGAAAATAGGTGAGAGGATAACCCATGGATGTTTTTACCTGGCCACTCAAAATTGTATCAATTCATTTCAGATATGAAATCCAAAGATGCAATCATCCAAATATAACCCCAAAAAAACATTCTCCCATAATAAGATTCCATTGAACCCAGACCACTGGGCTAGGGGAATATCCATCACTACATCTACCCCTCAGATCATCGATTACTAAAATGATTCAATAAATATCGATAGTAGATTAAATGAGACTCCACCCCATAGGGATGATGTAATTAATATCTCAACCTCCAACACCATGTTTATCATCCACTAGGAGGGTCCTGTGTAAATCAATGGCTATACCATATCAACCCCATCCCACTAGGTTGGAATAATTTGAAAAAAATATATGTCACACGATAAATTAAATACATTACATGAATCATTGATTCACATGTAATAAGAGAAAAAATTTCAATTGTACCCCTAGATAGTCAACATTAAATACAGATATGGACATTTTTAACATCATCATCACCATATTGGAAATAAATATTATCCAACTGAGGAGGTAAATGTCAATATCCATCACCCCATCAGTTCATACAGCTAAATGGTGATCCTATGCTTTTTAGGCTTGTTTGGTAATCATTATGGGGAACTACATGATTGTCTGTACTCATAAGACGATATAGGTGGAGCATAGAATAATGGAAATCAAACCCCTCTAGAGACTCAAGAAAAAATCTCCCAATATGGACAAGGGTATGAGAAATGACCCTAATAATGACAAGAAATAATAATCTTGTTGCATTAAGAGTAATGAGATGAATTCCATTTCACGATGATCATATTTTAATTCAGTAACGATCTACAAAATATATTTTCTTAATCCTGAAGAAAATTCATCGGGACATAATACAAAAAATATACTATGGTAGAATGATCATAATGCACCCACTAAAGAAATACATAGAAATGAACCAGAGGAGGATGTGAAATGTTGAACCTCTGAATGTTATGTTTCTAAATCTATGGTGAAACAATTCCAATGATAAATGGAAATGTGTGGGTACATCCCAACCACCTCCCAGAATAACTCCAATTATTTCTCGAGAGGAATGGATTCCAGAATATGAGAATGAGATACAAAATCTTGTAAAAAACAGTGATGAAATATTCAGGGAAGAATTCTCAATGTTTATTATCTTTAAAAAAAATAAATATCCTTTCACAAAAACATCTGAAAGTGATGATCCATTATTATGATATATATTTGAGTATCAGATCAGCTCCATCTCTTGGAAGCCAATCCATATAAATGAGAAACGTGAAAATTAAAGTGAATTACCTCCATTATGAATATATACCCTCCCTCTCTAAAAAATATTCATTATCAACATGAATTGAGAATTAGCTAGAGTTGAAAATAGATCCACCTGATTAGAACTGCCTTTTCCCTATAGATAGAAGTCATCTTAGATAAAATTACCTATTAGATTTCTTAATGCCATTGATTACCTGACTAATAAAAGAGAATCAATGGATCAGAAATTTGAACCTCTTTATCATTAAAGAAGTAATATCCAAAAGTATTGGATGATAATTTTTACCCTCACAATTTTGGAAATACTACTTTTCCACTTTAAATGAAGTGATTGAACTAAAAAAAATTCTCACTCAAATTTTTTCGAGATGTTTTCAGATAATGGTCCTTTAGGATCAAAAATAGGTGAACAAGACCAAGGGTTATTTAAAACCATACAGGGAAATAGTGTGTTGGGTATGAAATACTATCATTTAGATACATTATAGAATAGTAATACCTTCATCATAAATTCCTTTACCTCTCCAGCTCCACAATATGGAAATCCAAAACTTTTAACCAAAATAATTGCATGGAATGATAAAACATTATGGGTGTCTGAATTTATAGTCGAATTGAATGGTAAATAATATTTAGTCATAATTTTTGTATCACAAAACTAATTAATGGAACACTATATTAGAAATATCTAGAATAAAATTCTAACACCTAAAATCCTAATGAAATGACCAGGGGGTCCCATGATTTCATAGAAATGTCACAAAGTATGGATGTATCAATTCATAAAACCCATGTAAAATCCCATACAATGCCTCTAAAATTGCTGAAAAGGAACGGTTGTGAATAAACTAATGTTGTTACACTAAAACTATTATTAATACCCATCTAATAATCTATAAATCCTATGAAGCACCCTTTACCTCTTTTTGAGTGGAAGCTACCACAAAATCACTATCGTTAAACATAAAAAATGATATATGTGTCTCTAGGTATTTGAGTAATGGATGAATAATACATAATCCTTCAAAAATGAACAATTCCTCATTTATTTTATGGTATCTATGAACAATAATGTTCTCATAATTCAATATCATAGGAATCCCGAGGAGTTCAACCTCACTTATCATCCTTATAACTAGACATTTTAAAGAATGGTGAGTCACAACATCCATGATATATAAATCATTAAATTAGTTCCCAAACAAATTTTAAATTATGAACATTTTATTTGATAACTCCATATCATATGTAACCTAATTAATAATTCTCTAGAAATAAAAAAAGGGGGCTGGAAAAGGATCATTTCAGACATAGATAGAAGTCTAATAACTAGAAGAATCAAAAGGAATCTGGCCATGCACATTCCACACTGAGATAATAACCTATTACAACCATAATGTTTCCCTAACATGAGATGTGACATTGAATATGCCTCCGGATGGAAGACATTTCCATAATAAATATGAATATAAAGTATAAAAATTGTCATATTCTACTCTGAGGAAAAATATGAGTCACATATTTTAGCCACATAATATTCCATAAACAGGAAACACCCAACTAAATGGAACCCTCATAAGATAAATATCTAATCATTGGTTCTATAAACATTATAAAATTGGAATAAAAATTCTTTAGTGTTTAATATGCCTCCGATTATGAGTTCCACATACCCGACCATGGAGCTAGAGGCTAAAGGCATCAGAGATAAGTATATAGAGGATAACACAGTTGTAGTCAGACACAATATATGGTCACATCCCCATAGAGGACATATATATTGTTTATATCGAAGTGAAAGAGCTCTAGAAATAAAAAAACAAACATGGAGGTGTTCCATAATGCTCAGGCAGTCATTTTCACCGATTATTCTTACAAGACAACCTATCAGAGGTGTGTTTGTCTAATAAGATGCATGAATGTGGAAGGTGTACATGACCTATGAAACTAGTAAAAGAATATCCATTGAACTCTATAGAAGCATCATGTCCATCTACTAAAAATTTCCCATCTCATAAACCACATAATTAAGAGAAGCCCCACATTAAAAAAAGCTTACCTCTAGCATAGAATTACGAATTTTTTAAAAACAATTATTGTTTTCACATCTAATAACTCAATCCTACATTAAATTCATCATTCATAAGAACTCGAGGAGGAAATATTTTAAGCCTTTTAGATCAAACAAGAGTTTTGAAAAGAAGTTCCAACTGCTGATGCTAATTGAGTGGTTCCATTACATTTGAATTCCTTGTTTTTATCTCATTAAATGAGGAGTATTATTATGAGGTCATCCATGGAATCATTTTTCACCTATATTATTCAAGAACACTCAATAATTTCAATATTTTAAGGGTTTTAACAAACAATGGTTTTGGGATTATCCATATTCGAATTTGAACCATCCAATATTTGGGATATGGTGATAGGGATCTATCTCCCACAAATATGACCATTCAAGGGCACAATACAGGTTAGAGATGACTTATAAAGATTCTCATGACCCTGGATTAGTTTGGGGATCTCACGTCTAATGGAATGTTTATGGTTATACAGCGAGACACCACTTAAAATGTCTTACTCATATGGGCATAGCCCCATAGTCATGTGTTGTTACCGTCAGCATTCCATTAGTGTTTGAAATAACCCATCTTTGGAAGGGTTGGAATAATACATGGGTATAGATCACCCGTTGATCCTTGAAAATAAATATATGTTGATGTGGATTTCTACAAATGTGAAGGAAACTCACCCACAGTGGATTTAAATTAACCTGTTGTAGTCCCAATGACATGGGGACAATGTCTATGAATCCTTGGAGTATTCTCAATACCTACTATGTTCTTTCCATGAATCTAGTTGTTCATATATAGAAGTGATCATATTTGTTCAATCATTTTATTTCCCTAGTGTCAGTGTAAAATATTATTTGGCTTGGAATGTCTTGGAAATTAATTTGGCAGTAAGGGATAAAACTATCTCTTCTCATGACCTCTCTCAACCCGAACATGATAGAAATGACTCCATTATGATATCATCATATGAAAATGATTCCATAGACTTATGGAAGCATGGGGAAGAGGATGAACTTAGGAACTCCCCACCATTATTTAAAGAAGGCATGCCAACCAAAAATGATGAGGTTTTTAAAATAAATTTGATAATAGAAAAATTCCAAAATATTAAATTATTATTGATGAAATTTATATCAAAGAGAAATATATGTACATATAATTTCTAAAGATACCATTATAGGTGTAATATTTGAATTATAATGAAAATCGTGGACCCAATCCAGATGTGGTAATGCACCATCTCAGATTACCTGATGTCCATCGAGGTTTCAAGGAGGAAACCCGTTGAATCCAACCCTCTTGTGCTACAAATGTAAAGGATGAATATGAAAAATTTATCAAAATAAAAAAACATTGAGAAGTTGAATATCCACGATTGATCACAAAAAAATACCATTTAAGGAAATGAATGGGAATATTATGGTCTTAAATGATTTTAGAGAATGTAAATGACACTACCAAAAAATGACATCTCATTTCCAATCATAGAACTCTTGATCGATGATACTACATGATTATAAGAGCTCTCAATAATTGAATAGTGTTTATATTACAATCAAACAAATATGGACCTTGTAGATGAATAAAGAAATACCTTTATATCATCCCAGGGGGGTTTCATTCTATTATGTCACTCCCTATAGCATGATGAATTTTTGTGCAATATATTGAAATTCCATGCATATTATCGTTGTACGTTTCATCAAATGATTATCTATATGTTTCAAAGACGATCTGGTGGTCAAATATCAATGACAAGAATATCACATCAAATATATTCAATCATTTGTTGACGTGTTGTAATAACATTTCCTTATGATAGACCTGCTGAAATTTTGATTTTCTGTTAACAGCATGGAATTTAATTAACATTTTTTACACCATACTGGAATCGAGTATGACACTAAAATGACAAGAATTATCATGGAAATTCCACCCCTCAGCATCTCAAAGAACCAAAGGGGCTCTTTGGGAGCGTCAACTGCATTCGATGTTTCATAACCAACCTATCTGGAAAATATATCAATATCACGATGATAATAAATATGGAAATAACCAATCAATTGGATAAGAAATTCTATAAATACTTTTATAGTCTCAGGTAGTTACTGGTACATCCACTAATCATGATGTCATTGGTGGAATGAAAAAATCTCCCAATATATGTGGATCTCTAGAATAATAACATGGATTACTCCACACATAAAGAAATGATATGGGGAAGAATATCAGTTCCTCCTTCCTCATCCAAAATATGTGAGGTTCTAGGACATGATATTATGATGTAATGTACAATATCCTCACACTCATCGTTGGAGTAAAAAAGTTGATGCATTAATTGCAGCTTCACAAAGTCCACCAGGTCTCTTGTATTGATTAGCTGAAGTATATCATTTCCCATTCCAGGATAAATGGGTATTCTTCATGATGGGTGGTCATTAGGAAACAATAAATCAATCAATTCATTTCACATAATTCAATTGTATGTTATGTTAGCGTTGAAATTCTCATGGCACACCCCACAGTAGATAACAAACCAGTAGACATTAAACATCCATAAAAAGGGATTTTCTATTCCAATGACTCTCCACATACATGGGAAATGTATTTTGAATGATCCTCTCAATGTATAATCTAAATGTTACTGGAAAACATGAAACTAAATTCAGATGGTTTTTGTATTGTATTTGTTTCTCTAGAAAAAGAAAAAGATTCTTGCACTTTCTCACTATCTATAGTATTCAAAAATGATGAGGAAGAGAATGCCAAGTCAGGATGATTATGCCCCTGAGTGGTGAAGGGGGTGAATCTGTGATACATTTTTTATGTTTCCTCAAAACAACTATCATATATGATTAATTCTTCAATTAACTTCTAAAAAAATCAACCACCCATCCAAATGAACACAAATATTTACAAGGTTCGGTATTAAATAATAATATCTATGTCTTTCATATGGTTTTGAGGTAATCCAATACAACACTATCAACTAGAAAGCAATCATTGGATTACAATGAGTAGGATATACCCTTACACTCATATAGCACTACGTAAAAAATATCTATAGTGCATGTGTTACCTCTTAGAACAAATCGGGTAAAAGAATATTTATGTAACGACTCATCTTACATGTTATTATTATAAATTACACAAATGTATTCAATTGAAAACTCTTCTTAAATTTCATACATAGATGATGATATGATCCTTCTGCACTTTGTTCAAAAAAACCCTTTCTAAATTTCCCAGTCAATTTTTCCCAGTTTGATTCCTCTAAGTACAATTATCCCGGATACAATTCTTCGTGATACAATACTTCCTGATACGATTCTCCTCATTACAAAAAAAATATTACATTCATATAATATGACATATTTGAATTGAAAAAACATCAATTATCTATATTCCTTTGTCTGGGAAACCTATTGCGTAAATACTTATCCAATTAATCTAGACTGATATGATGATCAGTGGAATATGATTTACAACATGAATACGATAATTACCTAAGTGTGATAAAAAATGAGTAACACGATCAGGTGAGTACTACATTGTGTTCTTTTCTCTTCTCTTTCAATTTAAATAGTGACAAAAAAATCAATATATGTGAATTCATAAACATACTATTCTCTCTATAACATGGAACTTTTCTCCAAAGAATTCTACATCAATCGTCAGAAATGTAAAATGTACATTTCACCTTTTATAAGTGACCCTCAAGTGGCTTTGGAAGGAATCCCCAAAATTTTACCACTTAATCACATTCACCATAATATAAATTTTCCCTTAAATATTGGGTGAATTGATTCGGAATCATCCGGATTCAATTGTAATGTATCGTATCTTTCAATTAATTTCAACTTATTTCTTTTCTTCTCTACCCGAGTACGATCTATTCTACGTGTGATAATACTAACTATGATCATTTTGAATGTGATCATACTGGGTATGATATTTTCCAACAAAGCCTGAGTACCATCATTCGGGGTATGAATGTTTTCTAATTCATATGATGGGTGATTGGATACTGTTGTGCCTGACTTATCAATTGAATGCATTAAAATTTTATAATTCTCAAAAATAATTTTCTTTCATTACCATCTTGAATCTGATTGTCATGAGTATGATCCCTTTTTTATCAGTATCATCTTTTTATTCTCTTCCACCCAGATATGATAATTTTGGGTACAATCATGAATAAATCTTTAATCCTTTCTTCCATCAGGCTTGAATCATAAGTTCTCCCATCAAATTGAATTTTATGATAACTAAAATCAAGAAAAACATTGTCACGTTTATATAATCATCTTCATAGAGACTCTGATTTTTCATAAATACAATGACTTCGTCCACACCAAAGCCAATGTGAATATGATGACAATTTATTTTCAGCAAGATGTTTTTTCTATCAATATATACCAGAGGTGTGTCCGATCAGAATCTTTTCTTCGAAAAATAATCTTCTCATTATGATGGAAAAAGTGAGTCAGATTCTTTTGAAGACTAATTTTTTTTTTCACAAAATACATAATGAGGTTATTTTATTTCTCTAAAATAACTTTTTTACCACAAAATTAACCATTTGAATAGAAACATATCATCTTATCTTGGTCCAAAAGAAATCCCCCATTGGATTTTGTGGTCAACCATGGTCATAAATCACTGAACATTAAATGCTTGAGAAATGAATTACTTATCAATAATTCTTAGCTTACATGGGATAACTCATTGTAGAAAACAAGGATAATTAATATAAAAATCATTCTATCCAAAAATCATGAATTTCATAACCATTATATTTATCCTTCCTTGGATCTTCATTAACATCATCGTTTCTTCATCTTTCAAGGAATAAAATAATTCTTTTCATATATCCACTCTAACAAGTAGTGTGAATATATCATTGACAGCACACTTGTGAATTTATAGCATACCAAAAAATCACCCATTTTACATTCATCAAGTGGATATTTTTATAAAACAATTCATCCTCCCCATTGAAAACTATATCCAAAGGTATTATGAGATAGGTCATAGAAACAGATAACTGAACCTAGAATATAGATTTATTGGAAAACCTTTTTCAACCTCAGTTTATAAAATGATTCATTCCGTAAAGGTTTTTTGAATATGTCAGCAAATGTTTTTGATGTTGGAAGATAATCAAGCTTCAATCCATTCTTCTACACAATCACTTTAATGAAATGATATTTGATATCAATATGTTTTGAATGAGAATGTTGATTAGGACTCCAGGTGAGATTAACTATTCTTTGATTGTCACATACAAAATAATGGGAATTTTCACATAAATATGTTAATATTTCAATTGAATTTCAATACACATAACATGAGTAGTGTTATGAGAGGTGACAACATAATATTCTTTAGCTTTAATGAGGGTTAATAATTTCGGTTTCCTTCAGTGCCAAAAAACATAATTATTTCCCAAAAATAATACTCTACCATATGTGGATCATTTATCATTTACATTTCTTTCCCAATAAGCATTTCAATACTCAAACAATTTAATTCTTTCTGAGATTATATACTTTATTCTAAATACTATTATGTCTTATATGTAACTGAGAATCCATTTTCGAGAAAATAAATGAGATCCTTTTGAAGCACAATGAAATCTTTCACAGAAGGTGACAACATAAGAGATTCCAGGTCTGGATGATGTTAAATACTGTAAAAATCCAATCATCTTTTGAAATTCAATATGATATACTATTTCCCCTCTCCTTATTTATTAAAATTTTTTCTCACTAAAATCATTGTGGAAACATGTTATTATTTTTTCATTCCAAACATATTAAAAAAATCTTTAGCATATGTTTATTTACTAAGAAAAATGTATTCCTTACTTCGTATTATTTGTATCCCAACAAAGTATTTAATTTCCCCCATCACTGACATTTAAAATACCCATTTAATTTCATCAGAAAACAGTTCACATATTATTTTATCATTCCCAACAATGATAATGACATCAACATAATATATCTGAATGAGGGAATACTATTTACATTCTATGATGTATGTACTATTATCCACTAATTATTTCATGACCGTCATCTTCATTAAGAATTTATCTAATTTTATGTAACATTCCCTCAGAGCTTTTTTAGGCCATAAATGTTTTTTTTCAATCTTCACACATAACATTCATCATTATCAATAAATAATCCACTAGGATTTTCAATATAACATTCTTCTTCAAGATCACCATCATGAAAGAAAATTTACCATCCATTTAATTGATCTCAAAGCCTCATTGTGAAGCAATAGCAAGAAAGATTCATAATAATTCATATCATTCAATAGGATAAAAGGTTTAATCCTAATTAATACCTTTTGATTTTAGAATAACCATTTTATACCAATCATGCTTTGTTTCTTATCACAACACCTTCTTTATTCATCTTCTTCTAGAAACCCCACTCTGTTCTAGCGGTGTATTTGTTTTTTATTAGGTATGAGTTTCCATGTATCATTCTTTTCAATTTGATGAAACTCTACATTCATGGCCTCAACCCATTATAGATTCTCAATATCTTCTTTCAAATCATGTGGATCTACTTTTATGTTCAATTAAGTATGTCTAATATCATTCGTTGTTATTCACATTTGATCATTATGATGTATATCACCAATAATATAATGAGATTATTTTTACTTCCTCAGCCATGGATGCGATTTTTTATTATCTTACTCATCACATGAAATATTTTAGTTTAATTATTTTTTAGTATTTGGAATACAATTGTATATATCATTATCAGAATTTTTATCTTCAACTTTCTCAACTTCCTTTTCTCCATGAAATTGTTTTTCTTTCACACCTCATTCAATTATTTTCACATCCACAAAATAAAAAAAATTATATTTCTTTAGGGAAACATATAAATCCTATTACTTATTTATAATAGGCAATACAGATTTTAGGTTCACCTTTCTACACAAAAAATCGGTAGTTACAACCTTTCTTATTTATAATTTATGGAATCATGAAATCACTAAAGTGTTTGAAACATGGAGTTTTTTCATAAATCAATTATTATAAATCCATATATGATTGATTAATATAGAGAGAAAGGTTATGTATATGAATTGTAGTACTCATGGATTGCCTCCATATGTAATGAGAAAGCCCATGTTCAAGTAATAGAGTTCCTCCACTTTCCACCATACTTCTATTCATTCTTTTAGAAACCCCATTTAGTTGAGGATTGTATGGTGAACTAAACTCATGCTTAATTAAAATATTCTCAATATAAATTTTAAATTATTCACTTTTGTATTCACCAACATATGTTTTTATAAACTACATAAATAATACTCACCTTCTTTTTCATCATTCCTTCTGAAACCATTACATATTTTCGAAGAATTTGATTTATGATCATATATATAACAGATGTAATGTGAGTAAAATTATCAGTCAAGGTGATGAACTAATTTACTCCATTTTTCATTTTTTTCATTGGCCCTCAAATATAAGAATGATTAATCTCTATAGGTTCTTTGTAGAAATCTCAACATTCTTATGCACTGTGTTCATAATATTTTCATTCTAATAAATAGTATAACCCCAGTCTCTTCTTCACTCAAAAATCATGAATGACTTTGGCACTGTCCCTTTTTTATAACGTTCTAATGAATAATTAACATATTCTTCCCATCATTTTATTCAACAAATGATTTTATTTCACCAAAATAATTTAATAAGAGATGTGTATGTCCCAATCAGGAAAAAAAATAATTTTTTACATTAGACTTCTGTAAAAATCATTCAATATTCATAAATTATCAAAAATAACTATCTTTTATGAAGATAAAATTTTTACCCTCATTACAGAATTGTGAAACACTTAGTAAATTGTGTTTCATCCCATAAGCCTATAAACATTCCATGGAATTGAAATTTTCATTTCCATTGATGGATGATAAAAAATCATTGATTCTCAGAGATTCATCATTTCCAAATGAAGTTATACCTTATTTAAAATATTTCTCATTCTTCTAAAAAATAAAATCTTTTATCGTATGAGAACAACCCCCACTATTATGAATCCATGGTCTTCCTAATTTTGTAGCATTCCATAAATTTTCAATAACACGATAATTTTCTTTTTCCCTTTTCTTTCATCATCATTAGATTCTTAGAAATTCTATGAATCTTTTATTTTCCCAATAATAGAAAAAGGAATCCTTTTTCTAGATTTCAATTTTGTCAAATCTTTCAAAAATAGTATATAGGGGTCGGATCCTTTTTTCAATATTTACTCCATCCTTTTAATTATTATTTAAAAATATCATTTATGATTTCCCCTTTTGAGGGAATTGGATCCCCCTCAACCACTACCTTTTAGAACATATGTAATAATAGTAACGTTTTTTGTTAAAAAAATGCATACATTTCAAGTTTCTCAATCGAAAATAATATCTGCAATAGCCATATATTGAGAATTTTCCACTAAAACATCCATACCTATTAGAAGTGTGAATATTTTTATCATGCATCTTCATCTCCTTATTTTCATATAAAAAACTGTTTATTATAAATTAGATTCTTCCTTTAATATTTTTGATTTATCTGAACAAGAAAAATTTAGAACATTTCTAGATTTAGATTTTTTTGAGACTTCTGAATTCCCAAAATTCTAAGTCATGGCCACCTTCATGAAATTACTAGATTTATTCTTTTCCAAAAAAAATTCATATTTATTTTTAACCATTGAATATATATTTTATTGATCCTTATCAGGTTTCTCATTTCATGAACATTATCCATCTTCATAGATGTAGTTTTTGAAAAATTTAAATAATTTTTCATCTTTGAAATTTTTTTTTGTATATGTTACAACTATTCTTATTTTTTCATCCACATCACCTCCAGATACTCACTACAATTCTTTTCATTATCAATGGATTTCTTCAAATAGTCAATATATTTTATCATCCTTAAATTCTTTTTAAAAAACTCTTTATTTCTTGTAGAGTAATATTCATCTTTAATAATTTTTTCATTTAAATATTTCTATTATATATTATACATTAATTCATTAATTCTTTCAAATAGTTTTTAAGTTGAGTTACTTATTCTTTAGAATTACTGCTCATGAATTCTTCATTATTCACTATTGCAATAAAATTTCTTCAAATAACATATTCAACTGATTTTTTGGATTCAGCATCACTTACTTGTTATGATTTATAATTAGATAATAATATTATTATTTTAGAATTGATGAATTTTATTTCATTACATATAGAATAAAATTTTCCATTTTCACCATATTTCATCCAAGATATTCTTGAAGTTATTTCTTCTTCATCACTATCCTATTATCTATTTCTTAATGGAATAATTATTACAATGTTCCCAATGGATCCACATTCAAAACACTTCATGGGATGTGTTCCTTTGAATCTCTCTATACCAATTTTCATATTTTTATAAAACAATGATAAAATATTATAATTTTTTTACATACCTCATCTTTACAGTCAGAATCAACAACTTTATCTTCGATAAGAATTTTATTTGAATTTTATCTCTTAGTAGCCTTGAAAGTCATTTATTTATAAACTATTGAATTTCATTTCATTTATTTCTCCTTTATCATATCATAAATGATGAGAGTGATATGAAAATCAACAAGAGAAAATATTTTATGATATCTATCTTCACCTGAAAATACTTTTGAATATAATTTATTGAGAATGATTCCAAATATCTTTTCAAAAACATTAGAATCATCTATATTTCCGCTAAAAGATCTAATGTTACTCAAAATACCATTTATCCTTGTAATGAAATCCCTAAAAAATTCATTCTCACACATATTCAAATATTTATATTTCAATCTATAAATTTTTTAATTTTCGTTTTTTAAATTTTAATTTTGTTCATATATGTTTTTGAATTTATCCCATATTCATCTTCATTTAAAAAATCCTTACACTATTAATAATTTCCAATATATAATTGATTATAATATATCATTTTGGCCCTTCCATCATTCTTTGTATTTTTGTTATCAACCGATTTAAAAGGAGCCATAAATTTAAAAAAGGAATACCATCTTTTACAGCTTCAAGAAAATTGTATTTAATATACATAAGGTACAAAAAATGATATCATTCTAGATATGATGATTCTTTCCATCGATAACAAAGATGCATTTAATTTTCACAAAATTAAAATTCTACATGAAAAAAATAAATAATGTGATCCTATGCCCTATTAACAGTTGAATGTGTCCAGTTAGGATGATTATATCCCTAAGAGGGGGAGGTGGTGAATTATTCAAATGTTTCGTATTAAGTTTCCTTGAAACAACCATTTCCACATTTTATTGATTTAATAACCTACTGAAAGCAATTCAACCTCACATCCAATGGAACTCAAGTGTTTACAAGGTTCACTATTAAAAAAGAAAAGCAACATCCATGGTATAGTTTTTTGGTAATCCAATACCCCACATTACACTATAAATCAATCTTTGGATTACAACAAGTAGAATATACCCTTACACTCATGTAGCACTCTGTATATAATTAGAATTGTTCGAGTGCACCCATTTAGTACATATCTGGTAATACCAAATTTATGTATCATCTCATGTTAAATTTGAATATTTTAAATTCCAAATATATATAAAATTGAAAAAACATCTTCAATTTATTACTTATAAGATGATAAGAACTACGTAGACTTTGTTATGGAACACCGAATCTATTTTTCCTTGACTAATTCATATGAATATGGTTCTCCCAAATAAAATTATTCATCGTATAATACGTCACAATATGATTTTCCCTGGGATGAAAAAAAATCAATTTTATACAACACGATAAAGTTGAATCAATACCACTTCAATTATCCAACTTATTTAGTCTGGAAAACCCAGTATCGAAATACCAATCTAATTAATCCAGACCAATATGATGATAATATGAATACGATTGTCAATATTAATATGGTAATTAGGTTAGTATGATAAACAATGTGTATGGTGATAAGTAGAATATAACATTGTTGTTTTATTTCTTCTCTTTAAATCCAATTTGAGAAAAAATCAACAAATTTGAATTCAAAAACATATTATTCTCTTTAAAACTCGGATATTCTCTCTCATGAATAGTACACTGATCATCAGAAAAGTATAATGTACTATTTAAAATTTTATAGGTGACCCCAAGTAGATTTGGTAAGAATACCAAAAAGATTCCAAAATAATAAAATTCACTATAACAATTTTCACTAAAATTACTAGTGAATTTTGACTTCTTTAACTCTTCTCTAAGCTTCTCAATTCTTATACAATATTCACTTCTTCATCAGTCTATCATTTTAATTTCTTGTCCGAGTTTAAATCATTAGTATGATTTTCACAATCATATTTCTTAAAAACAATGCTCTGTATCAATTGAATATAAAAATTTATAAATAAATGGATACCTCTCAGAATACTAAATACAATCATTCATCTGAATTCCATGTTCTCACCTAGACAATCTATTCAATAGTATTATCTTTCAAACCAGTGTTACCTCTTCACTTTTTCTCTTGACCGAGTTGGAAAAAATCATCTCATTTATTAAAATCATTCAGAATCATTTGCTAGTATCATGAATTCCTTCGTGAAATTAAAATTAATTGAGAATATCATTACCATCACCAGACATCAATAGGAATGTTTTGAACCATTTCATTAATTTCATCTTTTTTTCTTATCAGCTCGAGTATGATAATTTCTTATTATAATTAATTTTCAAATGATCATTTTAAATACAATCGTACATGGTATGGTATTTTTCTTCTTGATCCCAAGTACGATCATCCTGGGTATAATAGTTTACATATGTATACGGCATATGATCGAATGCTAAAGTGCCAAAGATATCAATTGAATGTATTAAAACATTCCAATAATTCATAAAAATTTTTCTTACATCTAAACTAGAATCTAATTATCATGAGTATAATCCCTTTCTGATCAATAATATCACATTCTTCTTGTCCACCTAAATATGATTAATCTTTGTACAATCTTGAATACCTATTTTCTCTTTCCGTACATCAGGAATTCATCATATGATCTCTAATCGAATTATCAGTTCATTAAAATAAAAATCAGTTAAACATATTTACATTTAAATAGTATAGTCATGCTGACTCTAATTATTCATCAATACAATCATTCCTTCTATATAAGTCCTAAATTGAATCAGATGGCCATTTACATCAAGAAAGATGGTTTTCCATTCGTTTCACACCTGAAGTGAACCAGAAGGAATACGTTTTTGCTTTATTGGAAATAAAATATGAATCTATTATACCTTTAAATTTTTTATATATTCATTATACAACACTATTCACTATTATAGTGTTTATAATACATAAAATCTATTAGTTGATTCCTACTATGTTTTTTTGAAAGCCTACTTAGGCCACTTGACTGGAACCTGATTTGATTTCTAATTAACTAGACATGGTAAAAGAAATATCCATAAGTTAGATGGATGAGTTTGGATTCCTGATGGATAATTGATAAGGTAACCCAAAATAATTCTAGGACTATTTTAATATATTATTGTGTCCTTATTTTGGTATCCCATTTGACACATGACACTTGTCTTGCATGAAAATTTTACTGCTTTGGATTATGACCATTTTCAATTTCATGGGATTAGTTAATAGATGTGGCACTTTATTGATGATTTTTTAAAATTCATTTGGTTATTTTTTATTTGTTTAAACTTTTGTGATGATTTTATAATTATTTTATCATCTCCCTACGTTAATTATTAGACCCTCACTTCTAGTCAATTGCCTCAGGTGTACATAAAGGCAAGCCAACAGTCATGTGATGAACTGGCTCGTGGAATTAGTATGTGGAACTTCAGTCATGAAATCACATAGTGCTTCTCTACTATTATGGTTTTCTTAGTTTATATCCATATCTATATTATATATATTCCCATGATCATATTTTTCTTTTGAAATTATTATTTTTGGAACCAAATTAAAAATTTCCCACATTAATTTCAATTTCTCAATGGTTTTAGATTTACATATCCATTTCAGATACATTAATTTTTAATAATTTTATAATAAAGATGAAATAGAACACTGAGAATGAATTTAAATTTTTTAAAAAATATTATTCATTCAGTAATCAATAAAAATAAGGAGTTGAATCAAAATTATGAAGTGTATCATTCATCTTGTAAGTCAATATAAATGATCTAAAATAATATCTTTAATAATTATAAACTATAATTTTCTAATAAAGCATCCTTCACCTAAAGGTAAAAATTGAGGGATATCTGAAGTTTCATCGGATGGATATCCATCACTTCATCCAATGAGAATTTTCATTTCATGTAGTTGTCTAACACTCAGCTACTTCATATGTTGGATTCAAGAATGGTGGTTTTTGATATTAATAGTTTCATCGCACTTCCCATAGAAGCATTATATTTTAAAAAAAAATCATTTTTTATATTTATCACATCCAGAATTGACTCTTACATGATTCAAAATGTAAAATATCTATAGTTGAACACTCAAGGGGTTCTATGTGATGGGTAGGAATATCAAATTGCTGATGTTTCAATCATCTACTTCTATTTCTCCTTGAGATATTTGAACATGATGAATGATGGAATTTATTTCATAGTAGGAAAACACAACCGTGCCTAAATAATATAAGTGTTGGTTAATATTTTATACATGATTCTCTTTGAGTATAATACAAACATGGGACAAATACAATTTTCATAAATCATAGTGTTTGGACAAGAAATTTGGATATAGACTATGTGTATACACTAAGTATAAATAATAGATTTAGTTTTATTTTTGAATAATTATGATTTGAAAATTTGTATGGTCATAAAGAAAGAATCTATCATTGATAACATTTTGACATAAATCTCGGGATTGATAGGGTTATACAAAAAACAATTCACTAATAAATTTATCATTAAGACCAATGATAGTAACATAACCCAAAACCTTGTTTGAAAATAATAGGTATATTCCAATTTTAGTACAATAGTTAATTAATGATGATACATCCACACAGAAATTGGATTGTTTGGATACAATATTATTCATCTCATTGAATAGTTATAGTAAGATGTGATGGTCAGTTAAATTTTAATGTATTAGTTACCTACTAGATTTCCACTCAAAATATTCCACCAAGACAATACCCCACAAATGATTGGGAATATTCCTCTGAAAGGATCGTTAGAACACTCGTGGATAGTTGTATGAAATTCATCCATGTTTCCCTTTGATTTATAATTATCCACTATTGATAGTGATTGACTGTATGTCTCCCCCTCATTACCCAGGTATGATGTAATTTCTGTAACTTTTGTAGACATACAAAAATCCATTATAATATATAAGAGTTAAAAGTCTTAAAAATTATCATTCCATCTATTCAAGAGATAAAAACCACATCTCCGAAAGAGATAATGTAATAATGTTCATCTGGGGTGTCTCCACAATTATCATTTACTATTATTGAGGGGACAATATGAGGACCAAAATCATCCATATTTGGATTACCTAAAATCATAATTATATTTTTAAAAATAATTTATAATAAATTATTAAATTAAATTAAGATAAAGAGAGAGTGAAATAATAATGTCTAAAACTATGTAGTGTTGATACACATAACATTGAATGTGTTCTGTAGCTATATATTCATTAAAACATAATGCCAAAAAATATATATACCTTCCTTCAGTATATAACATGAGAATCTATAAATTTGATAAAAGGTGCTTATGAAAAATAAAATTTTATATCCATATTTCTACATATCATCCATTATCAAGTTGTTGATCTTAACAGTTTAATGAGTATCAAATGATATAATTTTCCTCCCTCATAGAAATGTGGTGAAAAGTTCAACTAGAAAGAGACCTAAAATTATAAAATGAAAAACCATATAACGTTTTTTCAGGTATTAATATTATTTTAGTGTATCATAGTATGACTCTTTAGCATATCATGACTATTGTGCTTGGTGGAACCTTATGTGCCTTAACTTTTCCCTTTGCTGCCTACCATGGAAATTGATTTTCACCTTTTCACTAAATATGATGAATGAATGAGTAAGAAAATATTTTTCTAATGACTTATACATCCTAGTTAATAAAAATCTCTCAAAGGGGTAGATCTTCCTTTCATCCACCCTTCTATTTTCTATATAATGGAAGTCATCATACATATATCAAAGGATTGTAATTATTTTTGTTAATAAATATCCCATAAAATAACCCTTACATCATCTTGTGTTTGATAAAATGTGTTGGTGTTTGAAATACCATAGATGATTAGTTTAGGTAAGTGGTGAGTTTTTGGATACATTGTAAACATAAAAATACATACTAATTGGAATAATAAATTATAATCCTGACAATTAGAGAATTATTTAGAGATTTTATAAACCCATAAATCCCTAGCCCACTCATCAGATAAGTTACAGTAATACTATAAGTCTAAATTTGTATACATACCTCAATATAAATTATCCATTGAGAGGTTAAAATGGATTTGTAATCCTGGGTTATAAGATGTTCGGATGTATCATTCCATCCTTATATTATGAAGAGCTGTTTAAATATAAAATTATTCATTGACAATACTCTTGGAATACATAAAACAAATGTATAGATATTCATGTGAACAATGTTTAGAGAAATCCCAAACCAATTAGTTGGAACGACTTGATTCATTTTAGGAATTTAATTATCTTTCTATAAAATATTTTATAGATGTAATATACTTAATATTGGGAAATTCTAATGCAAAATGAATGAATATTATTTAGGTTATGCTCTTGAGGAATAATGTAGGATCAATGAAAATCCTGACACTATTCATAAAAATGAATTTTATTGAAGATACATACACCAAATAATGTCAATTAATTGGCCAAAAATACTTTTCGACCCATAACATAAATGATAATATTAAATAATAAATATTTGAATGTAAATAAATCATGAAAAATTCAATAGATTTGAAAATATCACATATTAAAATAGGTGTTATGAGAAACGTATTTCAAATATTTTTTTTATTTGGATTATGGTGTTGCTAAGTGAAGTATGACATATTTCATGAAGTATAATAAATAGTTCATGATGTACAATAATGTAAATAATTTATCATAGTTTTTAATGGACGTCGACAGAAAAGGGTGGCAAATATGAAGACAGGATCATGGATAAAGATTTCATATTCGTTCTCAATGATTCATACACCAAAAATTCCAAATGAAAAGTCTATTTAAATATGTGGTCTCTCATCATAATGATTTAAAAATACTATATGAACAACTTACATGACATAATTATATTCTTTGAAACTAAATTATTTACATTCATAAAGGAACCTATTCTCGGTGTAGATGGATTATTTTATCAGTACCGTTATATTTTATGGATATAAAAAAATAATCAATTAAATTTATTTTATTATATATTTATATAAATGTAAAGAATTGTACATGATTTTGGTAAAGGGGAAAATGTTAATGAAATATAGGCTATACCACATAACAACTAATGCACTACATGATATCTACAAATTTTTATAATAGCGTAGGTTTTCGAAGCCTCCCTTCACATGTTTATGAATTTTTTTAGATAGATGGTGATCTACCTCCCTCAACATATGAGATTATTTTGTACAATGAGGTTATGATGTATAACCAATGCATAACATATAATTTTCTATTTTTCCATCCATTATTGGAAACAAGTTTATTCAAAATCGGCTATAAATACGTGATTGCATTTAGATTATTATACACACAAATAAAATGAATGAAAATGAATGAGAGTGAGAAGAATTAATATATATTCTTAGATAATATGAAGAAATTAACCATACCACAAATTTTTGGTAATAATATAATGGAATTGGAATAGGTAGACCTTGAAATTTAGTCCCCATGAAGGAGACACTCACGTTATTGAGGGAAAAACATTATGAAGGATCCCATTTTGGTTCCCCTATTTACCCATATAAAGACATATATAATTGATAGGGGAACCCTGTGGTGTTTATCTCACCACTCTCAATGCACTCCTTCAATGTCTTGTTTAGCTCTATCATAGCACCCCTAGGAATCCTAAAAATTATCCTCTCTCATCAATTTGAATTGTCCATGGAAGATTAGTTATTGGCCTCTCCGCAACCTCTAACTCCGCATGGTCTGTAACGACCCAAAGTTTCATTAATGGAAAGTCCCTCTTGATCCAGTTAAATGCATATTTATGAAAAATATTTTTATAATATGTCAAAATATTTGGTTCTGTGTTATGAATTTTGACTGTTGCTAATATAGTTGTTGAACAGTAATCACATGATTAGTATAAATATAGGACTTTACCAAATCCAATTTACTCAGACAAAGGAAGCGATTGCCTCATCTAGTAGAATTTCCCCATAAGAAGACCATTTCTCGGACCTCGGAAAAGTTGTGGCATCCTTGGGATTCGCGCATGACCAAGCCCAAGCTGAGCTTCATTATGTCAAGCTCGAACGTGACCGTCTACGAGAAAAGTGGAAGTTGATTGAAATTACCACTCGAGCGATGTTATCTGAGCCACCCCAAGAGTCGGTCACCATCGCACACCTTACCCATAGGTCTTATGCGGAAATTTTAAGGGGTTATGTAACAAATAAGTAGTACATTTTTCATGTAAATTATTTTTGTATATAATAATGAATATAATTTCTAGTCATTTTTGATACATTGTAAATAATTTTTAATGTACAAATTGTGTTTTTAGTTATTATTTAATTAAGAAGTCTATTTTATTAAATTAAGGGATTTTTGAATTAAATAATATTTTAACAAAATAATTATAATATTATTGAATTAATTTTTATTAAATATAAATGATCTTATAATTTTATGAATTCAATCAAATTTTTTATTATGTTTTGAAAGTCAATTCTGTCAAAACCCGTGATTTTTCGATAAATGTCGGTTTTTATTTTAAAAGTGAAAATTAAAATATTTAGAAAATTATTTAGATAAAATAAATGTTATTTCTGGAATCAGGAGGTCAAAATTATCAAACGGTGAATTTTTCATAATTTTCTGAGACTGTCAAATTTTTGGGTAAAAATTAAATACTGTTTAAATATATAATGTGTTTTGGGACATCATAATGACCCAATAGTGATGTTTTAAAATACTATAAGATTTATGTTCGGCTACTATATTTTTTAACATTAAAATAAAGGGATTTTGAGTTTATTTGACTTATATGTCAAAGCATTAATGGACCCCTCAAGACTTATTCAACACTTTGCCTTTTTAAATTAATTTTCGTGGGAGTGTGACTCACCTCCACATAAGCAACCTTATTATTTTAAGATGTTCGGACTTTATACTTATAAAATACTTTTTTCCTCTTCCCTTTTCCAAAAACCATGGGCAAAAACCATGCGATGGTTTGTGGTTTGGATTAATTTAATATAAGGGGTCCCAAACCTAAATAATAAAGAATCCCCTCACCTTTCTTATATAAACCCACACAATCTCCCTCTTCCACCTCACTCAAAGCCCTTGAAGATCGTCCAACCTCTTCCGTAATCTCTCTAGAATCCTCCCAAGGTTCCCTAAGCTCCCAAGAAGCCTCTCAGAAGCCTCTCTCTAGCCATTGGAAGCACACGTCCAAGTAAGGGTTTTTTCTTCCTTTCTCATTTTTTTCAATTTTCTTTAAGTTGTATTGCACTTTTAGTTTCAATTATGAATGGTGGGGTATGGTTTCGCACCTCCCCCATACTGCCCTATAATTTTTGGAATGATGGGAGACCCATTTATCCCTCATTAAATGCCTCCCATGTACACCCGTTACTATGCCGAAATTCCGAAAGGAACTTCTTTCTCTTCTTTTACATTCAAGCAATACTTTTGTATCATGAATCTAAATTCCATTAAAATTGTTGGCACATATATCTATATGACCCCCTTACTGTCCATTTCATGTGAATATTATGAGACACCCCTTTCTCTCTCATAAACCTATTTTTTATGAATTCTTATGTCACGCCGTTACACTGCCGAAATTGCACCGATTTTCTAAGACAATGCCATTGTCTAGTGAATACCATTCCAATTTCTCCATCAAGGGTCTTCACCTTTATGCACAATTACTTATTGATTATAAAGTTTCATGTATGAATTCCACATTCCATTATCGTTGAATAAATTATTTTGTTTTATGAATCAATGTTTTCTGATCAATGTGGCACAGTTATGCATGAAATGAAATGTTTAAGAAGGGTGCGCCCTTATAGAGCTCCAATGCATTGGGTAAAGTATAGTATCATGATACATCATGTGAAATGAGTGTTGACTCATGGTAATTCAAGTTAAATGAGGGTTTACTCTAGATTTATGTGCAATGAGGATTTACTCATGCTCCATGTGCAATGGGCTTTGGCTCATTCCAATTCCATGTTAAGTGTTGTTTCCACATTTCCATGTTATGATTATCATGCTTTATCATGCCTTTATGTCCACATTTTTCTTATTCTCTATTGATATTCATATGGTCTAACATGTATTGTACTCCTCATGTTATTCCATGTGTAATCCTATACTGGGCTTTATACCTCACCTTTTTCTTATGCATGTCCTCAAGTTATCCCATGCAAGGCTAAGTACGATGGAATGTAGTGGTCATGTAAAGGAAGTTTTCAATAAAGATGTTTTATTTCATGTTTTAAGTTTTTATGTAATGATCCTAAGCCCTAAAGACACTAAACCTCTCGATCTTCTTATTGTATCAAGTGAAGTTTATGTAATAAATCATGTTTAAGTTTGTAATAAAAGTAGGGTTGTCATAGTTGGTATTAGAGGATAGGTTTAGTTATTTTTGAGATTAGGACACCCTAGTAATGCCTTAGATACAAGACTAAGTACAAGAAAAACGTCCCTAAGTTTTGTTGAGTATTGAGTAAGTGGGTTATCGAGAAAATACATCCTTGTCTGGATACGAGCAGGTAGAGGCAGCTCTGGCACAGATGTATCCTAGGGGTAAAACCTGAAAACACCGCTTTGAGCTAGACTCGAATGGGAACAGGTGCACAACAACGGGCCTTGCTGCACTCTTGGTAATGACACTCCTTGGGGATATCTTTTGATAAATTCACAATCTTAGTATGATCCCCTATTAAGGGAAAAATGCCCCTAAGAATAGATGTTAGAAAGTAGATCCTGAAAAACATAGATTTAAGCATATAGACTCATGAGTTAAGGAAATGAATGTTTATTTATAAGTCATCAACTTTTGTCTTTGGATTACCATTTATGTGTTAACCCTAACATTCCTTTTATTCTAGCCAATAGTCGGTAATAAGAGGACTCGGGCTAACAACCGTTGTGAAGATCAGTGTGATGATTTTACTAATGAGATGCAAAATCCAATGGGAGCGGGAATCACAAACTTTGTCACACTTCTCTCTCAGCTAAATCAAGTTTTGAATAGAAACACAGGTCAAGAAGAACGTTCAACCCCCCTATGAACGAACATGTCTCTATCGAGAGCTTCCTGAGACAAAGGCCTCATACCTTTAGTGGATCATCTGATCCAACGATCGATGAATCAAGGATCAACTCCATTAAAAAGATATTCTCCATCCTCCAATGTTCTGAACAAGAGAAGGTTCTCCTAGTGGCTTATCGAATGGAGGGTGAAGCTGATCAATGGTGGAAGTTGATCAAAAATACAAAGCCTGAGGAGGAGATCTAGGTTTTAGAATGGAAGGATTTTCAGAAGATGTTTTTCGATAAATATTTTCCGCGCACCCTCCGGCTTAAGATGGAAAGGGACTTCCTTTACCTCATGAAAAAAGATGAAGAATTTGTTGGCGCGTATGAGGAAAACGTCACGAGGCTTTCACGATATGCTTCCGGCTTTGTCGTTACCCCTTAATGCAAGGTTGACCGCTTCTTTGGTGGGATGAATCCTAGATTGCAGAAAGCATTAGCGATCCGTGACTTCGACACCTATGAGGAAATTGTCTGATGTTTCCTCAAGGTTGAAATGGAGGTCGGGGAATCACAGGGGTATCATGGGGACAAGAAGCGTAAGGTGGACTTCAATGCTGGTGGTCCAATGAATAAATCCAACGGTGCTAAGAAGATCCAGCACCCCACTTGCCAAAATTGCGGAAAGAAGCACCCTGGAAATTGCTTTAAGGGGACGAGAAAATGCTTCAGGTGTGGAAGAGAAGGGCACCTAGCTGTTAATTGTCGGAATGAAGGACCCACGAAAGCGATAAGGGATATGAATGCTCTGTTCAAACCTGAACGCGTTGTTCAATGCTACAAATGAAATGAACCGGTTCATTTTTCAAATCAGTGCCCTAATCCATGGGTTATCGGAGGCAACCAACAACCTCCAAGACATCAAGGAAGAGCTTTTTCCATCACTTCGGCCGAAGTGAACCCCGAAAATGAAGTGGTGAAAGGTACACTAGTAATTAATTCAAGAATAGAAAAAGTAATTTTTGATTTAGGTTCTACGCATTCTTTTATATCTCTAAAGTTTAGTAGAACAATCCCAGCACGACCACAAATCATGGAAGTAAAGATGTCGGTGAGTACGGAAAATGGGGAAATCATTGCATCCCATGAATATAAGTCCTCCAATATTATAATCTGTGGATTTAATTTCCCAGCGAACCTCGTCATACTCCCTCTGGTGGAATTTGATGCAATTCTTGGCATGGATTGTCTTTCCTTATATAGAGCCAACATAAATTTTCGGGAGAGGGAAATCACATTCTATATGGAGAATCCACCCCCGATTCTTTATAAGTGTCGGGAGGAATATAAATCTCCTTTAGCTCCATCATCTCAAGCATGGATATTACTTCTTTATGAGCACGCATATCTTGCTCAGATTATTAAGTCCAAGGAAGAAACCATCCTTGAAAAAATGCCTATTGTGTGGGATTTCGCATAAGTGTTTCCCATGGAACTGCATGGTCTTCCTCCAAGAAGAGATGTTGAGTTCTCAATTGAACTTATACCTGGGGCGCTACCAATATCTAAGACTCCATATAGAATGGCTGTTGTAGATCTTGAAAAGCTTAAGAAACAACTACAGGAGAATCTGGATAAAGGGTTTATACGCCCAAGTGCTTCACCATGGGGTGCACCAGTCCTCTTCATCAAGAAGAAGGATGGGTCAATGCGGCTTTTCATCAATTATCATGAACACAACAAAATCAAAATAAAGAAAAAGTATCTTATCCCAAGAATCGATTACTTGTTTGATCAAGAGCGTGGAGCACAATACTTCTCCAAGGTGGATTTGCGGTCGGGATATTACCAAGTAAGGGTAAAGAAGGAAGATGTCCCCAAGACTGATTTTCGTAAAAGGTACGGGCACTATGAATTCATAGTAATGCCTTTTAGACTCACCAATTCTCCTGCAATATTCATGGACTTGATGAATATAGTCTTTTGAGATCACCTTGTCAAATTTGTGGTAGTCTTTATAGATGATATTCTAATATACTCCAAAACCAAGGAGGATCGTGAGGAGCATTTAAAAACTGTGCTAGAGACTTTGCGCAAGGAGAAGCGCTACGCAAAGTACAGAAAGTGTGAGTTCTACTTGAAGGAGGTATCATTCTTGGGCCATATAATCACAAGCAATGGGATACCTATGGAACCCTCCAAAACAGATGCAATTGAAGGATGGTCGAGGCCAACATTGGTAACAAATATCCGTAGCTTCTTGGGGTTAGCTGGATATTATCGACGATTTGTGAGAAATTTCTCACGATTGTCCAAACCTCTTACCAAGCTAACTCGAAAGGGAGTAAAGTTTGATTGGAGTGATGAATGCGAATAAAGCTTCAATGAGTTGAAAAAGAGGCTTATCACTACACTCGTGCTCACTTTACCCACAAGTGGGGAACTTTTTGTGGTATTCAGTGATGCCTCAAAGAAGGGATTAGGCTATGTGCTGATGCAGAATGATAAAGTGATATCATATGCCTCAAGGCAGTTGAAAATCCATGAGTGAAACTATCCAATGCATGATATGGAGTTGGCGGCTGTGATCTTTGCCTTGAAAATCTGGCGGCATTATCTCTATGGAGAGAAATGTGAGATATATACTGACCACAAGATTCATAAATATATATTCACACAGAAAGAGCTTAATATGCGCCAGAGAAGATGGATAGAGCTCATCAAGGATTATGACTGTTCAATACATTACCACCGTGGGAAAGCAAACAAGGTGGTAGATGCCCTAAGTAGAAAGGACCCAACAATTCTATCAATGATGAGAATTGAGAAGGATTCAATCTTATTAGACATGATAAAGATAGATTTGGGAATCATAAAGAAGGGAACATCATCAATCCTTTCACAAATAATTGCTCAACCATCTCTTTTGGAAAAGATAAAGGATGCTCAAAAGGATGATGTGGGAATTTAGGAAAAAGTGGAAGCTATCAAAAAGGGGAAATCCTCAGAGATTAATGTTAATAAAGAAATAATTGTGCGGTTTGGGAAAAGACTATATGTTCCATCTTGTCCAGAGATGATGAAGGAACTTTTGGATGTTGCACATAGTTCAAATTTCTCTATTCACCCAGGGAGCACAAAGATGTATCGAGATCTCCGAGAAAACTTTTGGTGGGATAATATGAAGAAGGAGATCGCTAAATATACAACAATGTGCCTGGTGTGTCAGCAAGTGAAGGTAGAGAGGCAGAAGTATAAGGGGATGATCCAACCATTTCCCATAACAGAATGGAAATGGGAGAACAACACCATGGACTTTGTCTCCAGACATCCAAGGTCATCCAAAGGCAACAATGCAATCTGGGTTGTTGTGGACCATCTTACAATGACTGCACACTTTATTGCTATTAGGGAGGATTTATTTTTGGATCAACTGGCATGGATATATATCAGGGAAGTGGTAAGGTTTCATGGAGTACCACTATCTATTTTGTCTAACCTAGATCCAAGATTCTACTCTAGGTTTTGGAGGACTCTTCAACATGATCTGAATACTGAACTGAACTTCAGTACGACCTTTCATCCTCAAACTGATGGCCAATCCGAGCGGACTATCCAAACACTTGAGGATATTTTAAGAGCGTTCTCAATGGACTTTAAAGGAGGATGGGATCCACATCTTCCTCTGGTTGAGTTCTCTTATAATAACAGTTTCCACTCAAGCTTCCAACTGTCACCATATGAAGCCCTGTATGGGAAAAGGTGCAGAACGCCGGCATGTTGGGATGAGGTCGGGGAACGTAAGCTGCTTGGACCAGAAATGGTCGAAGAAATGGTGGATAAGGCGAAAACCATTCATCAGCATATCAAGGCCTCCCAGAGTCGACAGAAGAGTTATGCAGATAATCGTCGACGAGACCTTGATTTTAAAGCTGGAGACATGGTGTTTCTACACATATCTCCGTGGAAAAAAGTCATGAGGTTTGGAAAGAAAGGGAAGTTAAGTCCAAGGTACATCAGCCCCTTCGAGATTCCTCATCTTGTATGGGTTGTGGCCTATATACTAGCACTTCCACCTACCAGAGCCAAGGTGCATGATGTCTTTCATGTATCCCTCTTAAGGAAGTACATACCGGACCCTTCACATGTACTCTCATCTGAGGTGGTACAATTGGAAGACAATCTTTCTTATGAGGAGCAACCCGTAAAGATCTTATATTATAGAGAAAAATTTCTACGAAATAAGACAATGCCCCTCATCAAGGTGTTGTGGAGAAACCAAAAGTTTGAAGAAGAGACTTGGGAATCGGAGGAAAAGATGAAGCTGAGTTACCCACATCTGTTTTAGTGTGGGAAAAGGAAAAATTTTCAGAGAGAATTTTGTTAAGGGGGAATATTTTAACGACCCAAAGTTTCATTAATGGAAAATCCCTCTTGATCCAGATAAATGTATTTTTATGAAAAATATTTTTATAAGATGTCAACTTCGTTGGTTTTGTGTTATGAATTTTGACTGTTGCTAATATAGTTGTTGAACAGTAATCACATGATTAGTGTAAATATAGGACTTTAACAAATCCAATTTACTCAGACAAAGGAAGCGATGGCCTCATCCAGTAGAATGGACCCATACAAAGACCATTTTTCAGAACTCGGAAAAGAGGTGGCATCATTGGGCTTCGTGCATGACCAAGCCCAAGCTGAGCTTCATCATGTCAAGCATGAAGATGACCGTCTACGGGAAAAGTGGAAGTTGATTGAAATTACCACTCGAGCGTTGTAATCCGAGTCACCCCAAGAGTCTGTCACCATCACACACCTTACCCTTAGGTCACATGCGGCTGTTTTAAGGGGTTATGTAACTAATAAGTAGAACTATGTTCATGTACATTATTTTTTTTATATAATAATAAATATAATTTCTAGTCATATTTGATACATTGTAAATAGTTTTTAAGGTACAAATGGTGTTTTTAGTTATTATTTAATTATGAAATCAATTTTATTAAATAAAGGGATTTTTGAATTATATAATATTTTAATAAAATAACATTAATATTATTAAATTAATTTTTATTAAATAGAAATGATCTTATAATTTTATGAATGCAATTAAAATTTTTATTAAGGTTTGCAAGCCATTTCTGTCAAAACCCGTGAATTTTGGATAAATATAGGTTTTTATTTTAAACGTGAAAATTAACATATTTATAAAATTATTTAGATATAATAAATGTTATTTCTGGAATCAGACGTCGAAATTATCCAATGGTGAATTTTTCATAATTTTCTGAGACAGTCAAATTTTTTGGTAAAAATTAAATACTGTTTAAATATATAATGTGTTTTATGACATCATAATGACCCAATAGTGATGTAATAAAATACTATAAGCTTTAGGTTCGGCCAATATATGTTTTACCATTAATATAATGTGATTTTGGGTTTGTTTGAATTATTTTTCAAAGCATTAATGGACCCCTCAAGACTTATTCAACACTTTGCCTTTTTAAATTAATTTCCATGGGAGTGTGACTCACCTCCACATAATCAACCTTATTATTTTAAGAAGTTCGGACTTTAGCCTTATAAAATAATTTTTTCCTCTTCCCTTTTCCAAAAACCAAGGTCAAAAACCATTGGATGGTTTGTGGTTTGGATTAATTTAATATAAGGGGTCCCAAAAATAAATAATAAATAATTCCCTCACATTTCCTATATAAACCCACCCAAGCTCCCACTTCCTCCTCACTAAAAGACCTATAAGTTCGTCCAAACTCTTCCCTACACTCTCTAGAATCCTCCCAAGTTGCCCCAAGCTCCCAATAATCCTCTCACAAGCCTCTCTCTAGCCTTTGGAAGCACACTTCTAAGTATGGGTTTATTCTTACTTTCTCATTTTTGTCAATTTTCTTTAAGTGGTATTTCCCTTTTAATTTCAATTATGAATGTTGTGGTATGGTTTCACACCTCCCCCATACTGCACTCTTATTATTTGAATGATGGGAGACCCCTTTCTCTCTCATTAAATGCCTCCCATGTACACCTGTTACTATGCCGAAATTCCGAAAGGAACTTC
Source organism: Viscum album (assembly GCA_963277665.1). Taxonomy (NCBI): domain Eukaryota; kingdom Viridiplantae; phylum Streptophyta; class Magnoliopsida; order Santalales; family Viscaceae; genus Viscum; species Viscum album. The sequence continues at coordinate 1,931,789,799 of OY728137.1, read as the reverse complement.
TCTATCTTCTTTTACATTCAAGCAATACTTTTGTATCATGAATCTAAATTCCATTACAATTGTTGGGACATGTATCTATATGAATCCATACTGTACATTTAATGTAAATATGATGAGACACCACTTTATCTCTCATAAACCATTTTTTATGAATTCTTATGTCACGCCGTTACGCTGCCGAAATTGCACCAATTTTCTAAGACAATGCCATTGTGTAGTGAATACCATTCCAATTTCTCCACCAAGGGTATTCTCTTTCATGCACATTTACTTATTTATTATAATGTTTCATGTATGAATTCCACATTCCTTTATCGTGGAATAAATTATTATGTTTTATGAATAAATGTTTTATGATCCATTTGGCACACATATGCATGAAATGAAATGTTTAAGAAGGGTGTGCCCTTATAGCGCACCAACGCATTGGGTAAAGTATGGTATAATGACACGTCATGTGCAATGAGTGTTGACTCATGATAATTCAAGTGAAACGAGGGTTTACTCGTGCTTTATGTGCAATGAGGATTTACTCATGCTCCTGTTGGATCGAATATGTAGATATGTATGTCTATTAGATGAAACAATACAAGAGGGGGGGTGAATTGTAGGTTTAAACCCTTTTGGGTTTTAGCAACTAAGAGATTAGTTTAAATGATCTTAAACTAATACAAATACAAACACCCATAATTGTATTGAATATTAAAGGTATGATGTATTGTAATACTAATGTAATGTAAAAAAATTGTATTCAAGAAGAACACAATAATCTGAGTAATACAAAGATGAATGATTCTACCTTAAAGTGTATAGAATCAATCAATACATTATGTAATAGAATGATTGTAATTGAAACAATTACAATTGAATATATAAAGAAGAAAGGAAACAATACAAATTCCTTTCTAATACAAGTAACAACGGAAATGTAAAATAATTACAATTCTTTTAACCCAAAGAGAAGGGTTATCCTTTCACCTAGGATAAAAGGTCTGTATCACCAAAACCTTGGTGAGCCCTCGATATGATGATCGGTATGTCTGTCTGCCTATCCCCAGAAGCCCTCGATATGATGATCGGCACGTCTATCTACCTATCCCCGGCAGCCCTCGATACGATGATCAGCACGTCTGTCTGCCTATCCCCGGCAGCCCTCGATTTTGTAGGTAATCGGCACCTCTGTCTTTCAATTGCTTGAAAGCCCTCGATACAATGATCGGACGCACAAAGCAGATGAAATAATTCACAGCATCTCTCTCTAGAATCTTGATTGAAGCAAAGTATCACAGTTGTTCCACACAGTCTCATTCGTTCTCTCATTCAAGTTCTTCTCTCAGCTTCAAATGACCTCCTATTTATAGGCCTCGGGTTCCAACGGTCACAAGTCCTCCAACGATCATATTTCACCGAAAAACTCGGAGGGACTTGGACACCTGGCATCATAATGGTCATATTGAAACAGAAAGAACGGCATCGTTTTGATTAGTTTGTGACTAACTCAACGACATCGTATTGGTTAAAACATGATATATATTGATGACAAGCAATGGTACGATTCATATGAAACAAGTGCTTTTGACAAAGTACCAAAACAAGTAATGAACATCTAAATAGCAGAGTCAGGATGATACGATTGACAGAGTCAGTACGATATGATTGACAGAGTCAGTATGGTACGATTGTCAGAGTCAGTACGATACGATTAACAGAGTCAGTATGGTACGATTGACAGAGTCAGTACGATCAGTATTGTACGATACGATATGGTCAGTACGATCAACATTGTACGATACGATAAACATGATAGAAGACAATTGTAATTTACAAAATATGATAGAATACATTTGTGATTTCCAAAACATGACATAGAAGTAAAAAGAGGACTTTTGAATCAACAATATCCCCCTTTTTGGAAAGCACAACACATAAAGAAAATGTAACAAGAAATACTTATCTCCCCCTGAGTTATTGGAAACTCTTCTGAATAAGAAATTGAATACAAATAACTCCCCCTTAGGTATGGACTTTCCTAAGGATTGTATTCGTAGATTTTCCTTAATAGTGTTGTAAAGCATTCTCCCCCTTTATAAAACATTCTCCCCCTTTGTAAAAATTCTCCCCCTTTGTGATTTACAAAAAGAAAGGAGTAATCTTGAATTGTCTGAAGGAGTTAGAAAAAAATAAACACAAGAAAATGGATAAAAGAAAAGGATCATAAAAGTTATTACAAAACAAAGATAGGTTTAAAAGAAACGAATAAAAGTCATTTGTTTTCCCTTTCCTTCTCCTTATTTATGAGCTCATGAAGAACAACTTTCATCTTTTTGATTTTTTTCTTGTCTTCAGAAATAAATTCACCCTGAGTTCTGAGAAGTTCTTGTTGATCTGCAAAAATCTGATCTTGATTTTTGATAGTCTCCTCCTGGACTCTGATTACTTCTTCAGAGGTATCAATTCTATTTTGCAAATTCTTGTTATCTTTGGATAACACAGAATTTTGATTCTTCAACAAAACCATTTCATCTTTGAAATATGAAACCTTTGAGAATTCAGATTGAAAAACATTCATTCTCTCTTGCAAATCTTTCACTGATGGAACATCAGCTCTTTGAGAAGACAAAAGATTCAACCTTTCAACCGTTTCTCTGTCAAGATTATTGAAATAAACTGCAAGCTCATTTGACAACCTTCTTCTATCTTCAATAGCTATTTCATGATCATTGATTAAGCTCTCTGTTTTGTAGGACCACTTGGTCATCTTGTTGCAAGCCTTCTTATGAGGAAAAGAAACGTTCTGAAAGAACTTTCAAATCGACTTCAACTGACAAAACATTATTTCTCAATTCTTTTACAGATCCAAACTTCTTCTTTTGATTGTCAGTGATAAAATCAATATTCCCTTCCAGCCTTGGAAAATAAGGAATGGTCTTCTCAACCCCTCTCAAAACATGAACAATGTAATCACTCTTCTTGAGAGAGATTGTATGTTCTGAATCAGTATCTTCATCGTACGATGATAGTTCATACGATCTGCTTGAGTCAACAACTGGCTGTTTTCCTTTTGCTTTTTCATTCTCCCTTCTTTCTTCTTCCACTTTGTCACTAATGACAACAACTTTATCAGTGTGAGAGGATTGAGCACCTTGCTTTTCTTGAGATGACATTCTGTCCGGAGATCGTGCTCGATCGGCATGAGGAGTTTGTTGAACACCTTCACTCAGCTTTTGAACCGATTCCTCTCTACTCTTCTTTGAACTTTGAAGAAATTCTAAAAGAAAGTCTCATTATTATTCCTCTTCTTCTATCTCTTCCATCACTTGTTTTTTATTTTCTTTCTCAGGGAGACTCTGTACGATGGGCTCTTGATGCACTTCTTCCGTCTGTTGTGCACAACCATCCTCAACCATTTTCAAAACTTTAGAGATATCAAAGTCTTGAGCCTTTCTTTTCAAAACAGTTTTCTTTTTCATTTCAGCCTTAAGGGTTTCTTCTACCCTTATTCTTTCTGCAAAAGCCTCAGCCGGGTGAAGTCCGAACTTTGGATCACCTTCCTTTCTTTGTTCTTTATCCTTTCTCCATTTTTCTAAAAACTCCTTACTATACCTTGGCTTCTTCTTAGGCTTGGAACTGGTTTGCAGATCAGACTTTTGAGTAACACCCGTAGATTGAATGTCTTTGGCTGGCATAGGTGCCGCTTGATTCTGAGCCAATTCAGCTTCTACATCTCTGACAAAAAGTTTTTAATTCTGATCAAAACAAACATTCAACTTCTTCATCGTACTCTTATTAATCCAATAGGTCTTCAAATCTATGGGGTTTCCGTTGAAAGGAATGTTACAAAACTTTATACTTTCAAGAATGAACTTCGTAAGGATGGCTGGATACATAATCATTTGGGACATAATCCCTCCTGTCTTGACATTCTTAATGGTTTCAAAAAAATACCCCATTAGATTCACTTTTCTCATATTCACAAGATATTCAAGCATAAAGATATAAGAAACTTTTAAAGTTTCTCTATCCCCTTTCCTTGGGATAAGAAAACCTTGCATCTATAAAGTGGAAAATCGATTGTCCGGTGAAAGATGAGACACTTTTATCTTCTCTTCATTAATATCAAACAAAGTCTTTTCAGCACTTTCTCTATTAAAGGTACCATCTTCTTCTGGTAGTTTGTGAGATGGACAAAAAGAATCCCCTTCTATTGGGAAATTCAGAAAATGAGCCGCGTGTTTCACAGACATGGATAGCATTCTATCATACACAGAAAAATTGATAGTCATGTCTTTGTCGAAATATACAGTTTTATAAAACTGACAAACTTCATAAAAAATAACCGGATCTTGAGAAACAGGTCTTTCAACACACAGATGCTCCCATCCTTGAATGAGACTAATTCTTCTGATTGTGGAATTATACGAATCAAAGAAGTCTTGAGAAACTGACCTTTCTCTGTTAAAGTCTTTCTCTGTAAAAGTCTTTGAAGACATTTCGTCGGGAGTATTAGCAGAGGATTGAGACATAAAGATGATGCCGATGATAGATCGTACGATGATTTATAACCAGTGGATCAGAGCTTCGCCTCATAACCTGAAAAACCAATGTGGGTTTGGGGAGGGGGGCTATTTATAGGTGAGAAAGGGGTGACCGTTGATCTTCTATGTTCAGGATTAGAGGAAAACATATCAATGGTTAGGATTGAAAATGAAAAAGAAAAGTAAAAAAATAAAAAAATGGAAAAATACATGCCGGAGAACGTAAGGTAGTTGTTGGTTTTAGGATTAAAGAATACACAACCGTACAAAATAAAATAAAATAGAAGTATCAAACGACATGCCGATGGAAAAAAATCTCATTACCATGAACTGACAATACGATGGAAAACAATCTTGTTACCATGAACCGACAATACGATGGAAAACAATCTTGTTACCATGAACTGACGATGCGATGGAAAACAATCTTGTTACCATGAACTGACGATACGATGGAAAACAATCTCGTTACCATGAACTGACGATACGATGGAAAAAAATCTCGTTACCATGAACTGACGATACGATGGAAAACAATCTCGTTACCATGAACTGACGATACGATGGAAAACAATATCGTTTCCATGAACTAACGATACGATGGAAAATAATCTCGTTACCATGAACTGACGATACGATGGAAAACAATCTCGTTACCATGAACTGACGATATGATGGAAAACAATCTCATTACCATCATCGGTCGATACGATGGAAAAGAAATTGATTACCATCATCGGACAGTACGATGTAAAAGAAATTGATTACCATCATCGGTCGATACAATGGAAAAGAAATTGATAACCATCATAGGTCGATACGATGGAAAAGAAATTCATTACCATCATCGGTCGATATGATGGAAAAGAAATTGATTACCATTATCATTCGAAACGATGGAAAAGAAATTCATTACCATCATTGGTCGATACGATGGAAAAGAAATTCATTACCATCATCGGTCGATATGATGGAAAAGAAATTCATTACCATCATCGGTCGATACGATGGAAAAGAAATTCATTACCATCATCGGTTGATACGATGGAAAAGGATAAGTAAATGATACGATAAAACAGTCAATATGATAAACAGAAAAAAAATGAATACACACATCCAGAGAGTAAATAGTTAAAGAACATAAGATAAAAAGAAATATAAAAAATAGAGAGAAATGTCCTCCCCCTTTTAAGAGGATTTATTTTCTGTAAATATATTTTTAAAACATGAAGTAGATATGAATGATTATTTTAATGTAATCATTCCTAGCTTCTGTTTTATAAAATCAAATCTATCGGAAGGTAATGGTTTTGTAAAAATGTCAGAAAGTTGTTCTTGCGTTCCGATAAATTGAAAAATAATATCTCCTTTTTGTGTGTGATCTCTAAGAAAGTGATGCCTACCATCTATGTGTTTTGCATGAGAGTGGTGTGATGGGTTTTTAATAAGAGCTATGGCACTTGTATTATCACAAAGAATTTGAGTTTTGGAGAAACTCAATCCATAGTCAGTGAGTGTGTGCTGCATCCACAATACTTGAGCACAACAACTTCCAGCTGCTACATATTCAGCTTTAGCAGTGGATATTGCTACTGAGTGTTGTTTCTTGCAGGACCAAGAAACCAAGGAATCTCTTAAGAAGTGACATGTTCCAGATGTACTTTTTCTATCCATTCTACAACCGCCAAAGTCAGCATCTAAATTTTTTTTAATACAAAATAATTCACAGAAGAGTAAAAAAGACCTAAATCCATAGTGTCTTTTAAATACCGAAAGATTCTCTTTGTGGCTTTAAAATGACACTCTTTTGGATTAGATTGATATCTTGCACATAAGCATACAGAAAACATCAATTTTGGTCGACTAGCTGTCAAGTATAGAAAACTTCCTATCATACCTCTAAAGATTGTTTGATCTACTAGTTTCCCAGTTTCATCAAGATCAAGGGTATTTGAGGTACCAATTGGTGTACTAATACTTTTAGTTTTGTCAAATCCATACTTTTTGAGTAAATCTTTTATATACTTATGTTGAGATATATAAGTTCCTTCTGGTTTCTGAGAAATTTGAAAACCTAGAAAGAATGTTAACTCACCCATCATACTCATTTCAAACTCAGATTTCATTAAGTTTGCAAAAGAATCAGTTAAAGATTTCTGAGTTGATCCAAATATGATGTCATCAACATATATTTGCACAATCAAAACATTTTTGTTTTCCATTTTGATAAAAAGAGTTGGATCTACTGTACCTTTTGTATAATTGTTTTGTAAAAGAAATCCTGTAAGTCTATCATACCATGCTCTAGGGGCTTGTTTTATACCGTATAGAGCTTTGGTAAGTTTAAAAACATGATCAGGATGTTTTGGGTCTTGAAAACCAGGAGGTTGTTCGACATAAACTTCTTCTTGAACAAAACCATTTAGAAAAGCATATTTGACATCCATTTAAAATAGTTTGAAATTGAAAAATGCTGCGAAGGCTAATAGAATACGAATAGATTCAAGTCTAGCTACAGGATCACATGTTTCTTCATAGTATATTCCCTCTTGTTAATTATAGCCTTTAGAAACAAATCTTTCTTTATTTCTTACAATGATTCCATTTTCATCACATTTGTTTCTGAAAACCCATTTTACACCAATCACAGTTGTTTCTTTAGGTCTATTAACTAAAGTCCAGACTTGATTCCTTTCAAATTTATTTAGTTCATCTTTCATTGCTTTGATCCAATCATCATCACCTAAAGCCTCACTCGGACTTTTAGGTTCAAATTGGGAAAGAAATGCAAGATTTTATATTTTATTTCTTAAGGAATTTCTGGTCCTTACAGGTTGATTTACATCACCAATGATTTTATCACTGGGATGATTTCTAAGAAACAATTGATTTGGGTTTTGTAAAGCCTGTTCATCAACATATGGTAGAAAATCTTCTGTGGTAAATGTTTCAGGAATACGTTCTTGAACATTTTCCTTATCAGAATGATCTTCTAATAAAGGTTGATAAACATTTTTTGAAAACACATCCGAGGATGTAGGATTGGGTTGGTTAAAAACAAAAGGATCAGTTTCATCGAATTTTACATGTACTGTATCCTCAACAGTACAAGTGTTTTTATTGAAAACTCTATAATCCTTAGAGGTTGTAGAATAGCCTAGAATGATTCCTTCATCAGATTTTGGTACAAATTTATGTAGATTATATTTTGTATTCAAAATGAATACTTTTCATCCAAAAACATTGAATTATGAAACGTTAGGTTTTCGGCCAGTCCATAACTCATAAGGAGTTTTATTAAGAAATGGTCTAGTTAAAACACAATTTATAGTATAGCAGGCAGTACTAACAGCTTCATCCCAAAAGTGCTTAGCAATTGAGTATTCACTCAACATGGTTCGAGTCATTTCTTGAAGAATACGATTTCTTCTTTCAACAACACCATTTTGCTGAGGAGTTCTTCGAGCTGAGAAATTGTGAGTAATACCTTTCTTACTACAAAAAGTTTCAAAATATGAATTTTGAAATTCACCACCATGATCACTATGATAGTTATCAATGGTAGGTTTTTCTCATTTTTAACTTGGGCTCTAAAAGTTTTGAAATAGGAAAAGGCTTCAAATTTCTTTGTGAGAAAGTAAACCCATGTAAATCTAGTAAAGTAATCAATTAAAACAAATACATAGTATTTGCCTCCAATGCTTCCAGATTGTGAAGGAACAAAAAGATCCATATGCACTAGCTGTAATGCATTAGAAGTTGAAACTTCGTTAATTGATTTAAATCTTGTTTTATGTTTCTTTCCAAATTGATAAGGATCACAGACTTTTGAAGAATCATATCTAAGATCCGGTAGCCCCTTTACAAGTCTTTTCTTTAAGAGTTTACTAAGGTTTCTCATATTACAGTGTCCTAGTCTTCTATGCCATAGCCACGATTGGTCTGCTATTGCACTTAGGCAGGGTATGTTTTGGTTCCTAAGGTCATCTACGTTAATAGTGTAAACATTCTCTTTCCTATGGGCAGATAGAATGAACTCATCCTTAGAATTGTGAACTAAACACTTATCATTTCTAAAATTCACAAGGTAACCTTCATCACATAATTGACTTATACTAATGAGATTGTGCCTAAGACCATTAACAAACAAAACATTTGAGATAAGAATTTTTCCAGGAAAAACAATATTACCTATACCAACAATCTTTCCTTGAGCATTATCTCCGAAGGTAACTTTTCCACCTTTTGTTTTGATAACCTTTTCAAAGAGATCTTTGTTTCCAGTCATGTGTCAAGAACAACCACTATCCAAGTACCAAATGTTCTTATTGGTACTCTTCTCAATTTCCTGAAAAAGAAACAATTAGTTTTTAGGAATCCAAACTTGTTTGGATCCATAAAGGTTAGATAAAATAATTTTAGGAATCCACATTTGTTTTGCAAAATGAGCTTTATGAAATCCTAAATATTGAGTTTTGTTAAGAGAAAAATCTCTTCTCCAGTGTCCACCACATTGAAACATAGAACAAAAAAAGGTTTTTTTGAGGAACAAAATAGTTGTTACTAAAAACCGGTTTGGAATAAGTATAACCTAGACCAGAATGATTTCTCAAAGGTCTAATTTGAGAATAAATCCTGTCAAAGTTTTCTTTTCCATGAGTAAAGTTTGACAAACATTTTTTCAAGGATAAAATCTCTGACTTTAGTTTTAAAACCAAATTCTTATTTTCCAAAACATTTGAATTTGAACTAGAGTTAGGCTCTAAAATATTTTTCTTTGAAATTACAGTTTCAAGATCCTTAGAAAGTTTATCCTTATCAGATTTAACTTTCTCAAGGGTTTTTAAAATAATTTCAAAATCAGAAGTTTTCACATCAAGATCTTTAGAAAGATCTGATACTTCTTTAGTCAAAATCGAAATTCTAGTATTAGCTTTTTCAAATCTCTTTTTGAGTTTAGAATTTTCATTTTTATGTAATTTAGAAAATCTAGAGACTTTTTCGAAAGTAGGAAATTTATCATCCTCTGATGATGAGGATTCATCATTTGAAGATTCAAAATATCTATTATCAGTACAATTTGCATTCAAAGATACATTTTTAATAGCTTCAGCATTATGTACCTTAGCCATGAGACAATGATCTTCATTAGGTAATCTGGATAAGTGTCCGATATTCCATTTTCCTGATGTCTCATAATATGAAGTATCATCTGAAGAATCAATACCACTTGCACTCCACGTATCATTTGCTTTCAAGACTTTCGTTGTCTTATAAAACCTTTTCTTGTTTCTTTCAGAGTGTTTCTCCTTTCTATCTTTCCTCTTAAGTAAAGGACAATCAGGCCTTATATGTCTTGCTTACTTACATTCATAACAAGTTACCTCTGAATCTTTTCTATCCTTCCTATATTTCTTTTTGAATCTATATTGAAGGTCTTTCTTTCCCACGATCTTGTTCATCCTTCGAGCAAGATTGGCTAACTGATTATCCGAAAATTACAATCACTTGAATCAGATATAACAACTTTCTTGGATTTAGACCTTATAAGTCTTTCAGGTGTTTTAGCTTTAGATTCAAAGGCTACACTTCCATTCCCATTCTTTTTCTTGTTGAAATCGGCATCTCTCTTCATTCTTGTCTCGTGCTGTAGAAGAGTTCCAAAGAGTTCATCAAGAGTAATCTGAGAAACTTTTCTATTTTCATCAATAGCTGTTCTTTTTGACTCCCATTCATTTGGCATTATATCTATAATCTTATCAACAAGAGCTTCATCATCTAGAATTTTTTCTCCCATAGATTGTAAGCTATTGAAAATCGTCATAAACCTTTGTTTTACTTTACATACTAGCTCTCCATAAGGAAAAAGAAATCCATGATACTCTCCTCGAAGCATTGCTCTCCTTGTTTCTATAACCTTGGATGTACCAAAATGAGTGACTTCTAATTTCTTCCAAATACAGTTGGCTGCTTTACATGAAGATATCTGACTGTATATATTCCTGGTCAAAGAACATAATAAAGTATTGCGTACCTTGTAATTTAGTTGATATTCTTTCTTCTCATGGTTGGTGAAGGTACTGACTTCTTTGTCAGAAATTTTGTAACCTCCAGTAAGCATAATAAAATTTTCTACACCAGTATTGATAACGAAAGTCCTCATACGATCTCTCCAATACTCATAATCATTCCCATTAAAGATTGGTGGTCTAGAAGGATTCATATTGTCTATTGACCCAATATTCATTCCTGCCATCTAATACAAAAAAAAACTTTTCCACTCCACACGTTAGTGTAGTAAGTATTCAAAATAATAAAGCTAGTAATACAATTCAATGGAAAACCTGCTCTGATACCAATTGTTGGATCGAATATGTAGATATGTATGTCTATTAGATGAAATAATACAATAGGGGGGTGAATTGTAGGTTTAAAACCTTTTGGGTTTTAGCAACTAAGAGATTAGTTTAAATGATCTTAAACTAATACAAATACAAACACCCACAATTGTATTGAATATAAAAGGTATGATGTATTGTAATACTAATGTAATGTAAAACAATTGTATTCAAGAAGAACACAATAATCAGAGTAATAAAAAGATGAATGATTCTACCTTAAAGCGTATAGAATCAATCAATACAATATGTAATAGAATGATTGTAATTGAAACAATTACAATTGAATATGTAAAGAAGAAAGGAAACAATACAAATTCCTTTCTATTACAAGTAACAACGGAAATGTAAAAGAATTACATTTCTTTTAACCCAAAGAGAAGGGTTATCCTTTCACCTAGGATAAAAGGTCTGTCTCACCAACACCTTGGTGAGCCCTCGATACGATGATCGGCACGTCTGTCTGCCTATTCCCGGCAGCCCTCGTTACGATGATCGGCACGTCTGTCTGCCTATCCCTGGTAGACCTCGATATAATGATCGGCATGTTTTTCTGCCTATCCCCGACAGCCCTCGATTTTGTAGGTAATCGACACCTCTGTCTTTCAATTTCTTGAAATCCCTTGATACGATGATCGGATGCACAAAGCAGATGAGAGAATTCACAACATCTCTCTCTTGAATCTTGATTGAAGCAAAGTATCACAGTTGTTCCACACAGTCTCATTCGTTCTCTCGTTCAAGTTCTTATCTCAGCTTCAAATGACCTTCTATTTATAGGCCTCGGGATCCAACGGTCACAACTCCTCCAACGGTCATATTTCACCGAAAAAATCGGAGGGACTTGGACACCTTGCATCATAATGGTCATATTGAAACAGAAAGCACGGCATCGTTTTGATTAGTTTGTAACTAACTCAACGACATAATATTGGTTAAAACATGATATATATTTATGATAAGCAATGGTACGATTCATATGAAACAAGTTCTTTTGACAATGTACCAAAACAAGTAATGAACATCTGAATAGCAGAGTCAGTACGATACGATTGACAGAGTCAGTACGATACGATTGACAGAGTCAGTATGGTACGATTGTCAGAGTCAGTATGATACGATTGATAGAGTCAGTATGGTACGATTGACAGAGTCAGTACGATCGGTATTGTACGATACGATATGGCCAGTACGATCAACATTGTACGGTACGATAAACATGATAGAAGACAATTGTAATTTTCAAAATATGATAGAATAAATTTGTGATTTCCAAAACATGATATAGAAGTCAAAAGAGGACTTTTGACTCAACAGCTCCATGTGCAATGGGCTTTGGCTCTTGCTAATTCCATGTTAAGTGTTGTTGCCACATTTCCATTTTATGATTATCATGATTTATCATGCCTTTATGTCCACGTTATTCTTATGCTCTATTGATATTCCTATTGTCTAACATGTATTGTACTCCTCATGTTATTCCATGTGTAATCCCTTACTGGGATTTATAGCTCACCCTTTTCTTATGCATGTCCTCAGGTTATCCCATGCAATGCTATGTACGAAGGAATGTAGTGGTCATGTAAAGGAAGTTTTCAATAAAGATGTTGTATTTCATGTTTTAAGTTTTTATGTAATGATCCTAAGCCCCAAATAAACTAAACCTCTCGATCTTCTTATTGTATCAAGTGAAGTTTTATGTAATAAATCATGTTTAAGTTTGTAATAAATGCAGGGTTGTCATATGGTCTATGTATAAGGAACACATAAATAGTATCCCCTATTTATCTTGAATTCAATTGGAAGGAAAATTACCAATTTGTGAATCCAATTTGACGGGGTTCTCATAATATTTATAGTCATGATTCTCCTTGAATACATGAACCTCAATTCGAGAGTTATTGGTTATGGTATTAATGTTTCATGAAGTGAACCTTATTTCCTACATGCTACATTAATCATAAAGCATCATGGGTATAATCCATGGATTTTTTTTTCATTTTCTAGATATTTAATTCCTAAAAAATGGTTTTGAAATATTTATGAATATTGAAATGGGATCCCCTCAGTATGTAAGACCAAAAATTTCCATGATTCATTCCATATCCCCTACCTCATTCATTAGAGTACTTGAGGTTGATTCATCGTATAAAATTATTTTCTTGTAATCCCCATTCAATACTAGTGTAATGCTATTGTAAAATGGGTATTAACATATTTTGTCTATTTCTTTATCAAAACTATAATGTCTCCTGTGTTTATAAATATATTAGTTGATAATCCCATTTTATGAACAAATAATAATTGGGCCTCTACCTTTGGAGTAAGCCCCTATTTTAATAACATTCCTCAATGTGTTATGATCCATTTGAGAAACCAATTAAATGGAAATAATACCTAATTATTAATATATAAGTAGAATTTTATGAATAAAACATATCCATTATTCTATTAACATATCCATTATAACATATAAATCCAGACATCATGATGCTAATTCATGTGACCAGTGTCTAATATTCAAGTCATTAAATAGAATTATAACATTGGTTTCCTATGTTACTGAACTGATTTGAATAGGCTGAACACCTCACCATAAACTAAGAATTCAAACATTGTGATATTTCATTTATATCTTTGTGATATATATAGGACACCTCAAGGTAGTTAAAAACCAACATTGTCATTCTACAAATATCTTTATTAGTTAATTTTCACAATAATAATCATATCTCCACCCATATGTCCATACAGATTCTATGTCCAATTAATCTATCCACATCAGTTTATATTACCATTGAATTACATCTTTCCAAGTCCATATCCCATTTTTTATCAATACTATCTCCTAGGGCTACATCATTATGAGTTCACCCATAAAGTGTCTCCGATGTGTACATATTTCACCAATCATTTCTTAAAACTTTTTGACTAGTTTTCTATAATGATTAATGTTAATATATATAGATCGTTCCATATCACATGACCATAAATAGTATGAATTCTTATGTTATGTGGAAATAAACTATGTGGTTTTTGATTCCTTTTATATGGACACATAGGATATCTCCTAGGACCAATTCCAAAATTGAAACAAGCATTGCCATCGGGGATTTCAATAAAATCTAGAGAATTAAAATGTGTTGATTTAAACAATGGTACTTTAAAACATTGAATGAACAAGTAATAAATATATAATATGGAAAACCATTTATACATATATATGTTTCAACTGATGTAGGTCCTCCGATACATGTAAATGTTCACATTGATGTGACTCCTCTGGAACATACAAATTTTCCCGTTGACAGATCCTAGTTACTGATTACTAACATTAGGGTAACTAATCTTATACTAGTATTTGGTACGGATTCAAAAACATGATTAGAATCTTTAACAAAGTCTCAATGTAAGAAAATTCCCCCCAATATAGTGTGATGATCCTGATCTCCCATATTATCAACAAATGTGAGTTCATAAGCATCATTAGTAAGACATACTAGTGACTGCCTACCACTGTAGAAAATGTTTTTACATTCCTTTAATTTGAGATACATTTGGTGTTTATTTTGAATAAAACATATAGTAATCCACCTAAAGAATAAGTGTAATTACTCATTAATTAATAATCGCATTTTTTGGGTAAAAATAGCGATTTATGAAAACAAAATTTGCAATTCCTTAGTATTTAATTCCTAAATAAATATTGTACAAATGGAACTGTAAGTCCTCAGGAAGACCTCGTTATATAAAATACTTTATGAAATAGTGGTGACAGTCTCTAACAAAACATGGTCTGTCTATACTATTATTATAAAAAATATATAAAAAATATATAAAATATACTTGGATAATACAACATCATTGTATGAATAATGTAATTTTATCTTTTATCTGGAAATATAAGTGAATTACCAACATCTTATACAATATTAACTCATAATGTAGAGTGAGTGAAAGATAAAAGTTATTTCCCACTATTATATCAAATATAATGATATAAATAGATAATAGAGTATGGGGACATTAATCCAATATTTCATGCCAAAACCAGATCTTATCACCACAACCCCATATATGTACTCTAACTGGAATATAATTAAAATTACAAACACCAACCTATCATCATATAATCTGCACATCCACAAAGTAATAGATTCAAGGAATAATTGGTAATAATAGTATAACAAACCTAATTAAAGACCAAAAATACACTATAATAAATTATGTTTATGATAATATTATTAAGAAATTGGTGACATATTTCATGAATGATATCTTATAAGTTAATTTAGTGTTATGTAATAGACCACAAAACTAACCCTATATATTTGTTCCAATGAAGGTAAATTTATATGGTTCCCACATTAGTGATAATAAAATTTAAGTGGGATAACAATCTAATAACATGTTTGGCCATTGATCATACTTGTAAGATATTATATGGTTTCTTGTTTGATCTATTTGACTAACACTCATCAATACTCAAAAGAAAACCAATGGATTATTTGCTTCACTATCTCTCTAGAAATTTGTAATAATAAATATATAATATATATAATCCCAATGATTTTTTTTTTAAATTACAATTGATGACACCCAAAGGATACAAGATGAAATCATGGTTTCACTATTGACTTGATGACTGATATTACATAAAATAATATAGATGTCTTCCCAATATCAATGTCTGTATAGATCAGGATGATTCTCAAGAAAAATATTCCATTATTATTAATCAACCACTATCAAATATAGTGAATCGTTTTTCAACATATTCTAGAACCATGATGTCAGATTAATCAAAACATACAAGTAACTCAGCATAATCTCTAGCACCCTACTAGTAATTTTCCATCTACCACATCTCGTATGATATATAACCATCTAAATATTAGTCATCCTTAAAAAGGACCAATCTACTTTTCACAAAAAATCTCATTACATCACTTAACATATCAATCATTATCATGACCTTCTATGACATATTAATCCTCAATGATATACAGACTATCCAATTAATCTCACAACAAAGAGCCCAACCCCCTAACACTTTTAGGACCCTACCCATGAAATGATTATCAAAAACAATAAATAGTTTGGTTCTATTTTAAATTTAATCATCTATAAGAAATCAATAAAAATGAAAAATAATAATTTGGCCTCCTATACAACACATAGAATTTATTATACCTTAATATATAATGATTATCAAATTCAAGAAACAATTTAATTCTTCTTATACAATGTTTATACCTCAATTATATTTTTATTATTTATCTATACCTGATAACATATATCCCATGAAACTCCTATCCTTATTTTTATATTTTTATATCTAGGTCATAACATAATAAAATGTGGTACATGTTTTCTCTATATGGAAATTTTCGCAGATACATAAAAACTAATCCTAGTAACATTTCACTAAAAATAACCCAGCGTATCATCCTTCCCACGGTGTGTGGATTGAATAAGTACATAATTTTTACACTTTATAACTACATCACACTTGTAAACCATTTATTATTATTCTACTAAACATATCACAACACGCATACAAGAAATTTCAATTCCCCTTAATCCCTGCTAAAAATATATCTGAGGACATTGTTTTTTATATGAAAACATATCATTGAATATTGAGTTCTAATAGTTCTAAACCACTAAAGATAATCCACAAGAGTCTATAATAGTTTTCCCATGATTTATCACATTCTTGAAAAACCCATGAGGGAATATTGTAAAAAAATAACAATGTTTCGATTCTATAACATAGTCATTGAGTGATTCCCCAAATACCCAACCAATCCAAAAAATTCATTTACATTCAAAATTGACTCTAAATATATTATCTAAAAATTATATAAAATACAAGTCCATGTTTATGTATGCCTTATCTAAACACCCATAAAAATAGAAACATGCAATTCACATATGAAAAATATGTTTTTTACATGTTGGATACCACTCACTCTATGAGGGATCAAACCCTCAATCGATATATATGAATTTATTCTTGATCCCACATTGGTATTCCTCAATAATCCAATCCCCAATCTCATATCACATGGTTAGATTAATTAATTTATATTTTTTGTAATTAATTAATTAATTTAATGAAAAGATGTTTAATCCCATGAAATACATCAAGAATATTAGAAACACATGATTCATATCCAATTTCATACACTACGTCTACTTCACATCTCCAATAATCCAACGATAAAAATCGATATTATTTAAAAATAGTAAAACTGTTATTTAAATAAAAATGTTATGAAAAAAATGAATAAAATAAAAAAATCATGAGAAAATATAATAGTGACGTTATGTGTTAACTTTTTTTGGCATCATTTATTTGTCCCACTAAGAAAAATTATCCTCTAAAAATGATTCCAACATTCTCCAGTAGAAATATACTGAAATATCTACATCCATCACCAACAAATTTGAGGCAAATGGAGGGAGAAATATACAATTTATGAATAGGAAGGAAATTTCCTCAAAAAATCACTGAGAAGCCCATCCAAAAGACCCAAAATAATGTTTTATTTTAATGAAGAAGATAGAGTGAAGTATCTATATAAATAAAATTAAATTTTTTCATTTCAACCCAAATGAAAAATGGGGTGTCCATAAAAATATTGGTATGAAACAATTTTTTTAATACTATAAATGAAAATAATGATCGTTCAATAAATGTGTAATGTCCCGTGTTTTTGAACCGGGTTAAAATACGAATGTTTTAGATTTTTTTTCAATTTATCAATGGTTATTTTTTTTGAAACTGAGATCTAGAATGTTATTCTTTGAGTTGGAACACCTAATGGAGTCATTTATGGAATTGCGTAATTACCCGAAAAATTGTAGCGGGTGTCCCGATGAGTCTCAGTTGCACCGGATCTAGAAAAATCCACATTAATGGATCTACATGGGCAATGCATGGTTGCGGTCCAACCTATACAGTTTATCTTAGTTCATAAATTATTATTTTTTAAAATATGATTATATGAGAGATTTGGATTAATTACAATAATGTTTTAATAATAATAATAACAATAATGAAGTTATTATTTCTATTATTGTGGTTGTTAAAATTATTGAATGTTAAAAAATCAATTAAATGGAATTTTAATTTATTGACGTGGATTTTGGGGTTATCAAAGAACCGTTTTACTTGACGTAAAAGTTTCAGAATTATTAAAGGACCATTTATTATTAAATGGAGGAATGTTCTATTAATAATAATGTCATTGTTATTATTACAGAGTCATAAATTATTTTTATACTTTGATATTTTAATTGAATTTTAAAGGAGTGTATCATTAATGAGAATTAAATGTGGCTTTTATGCTTCTCAAAGAATCTTTTAATTAAATGAGGGGTTATGGGTTGGAGTTTTTATCATATTAATGATATTGTAATAAATTGAGGTTTTTTAAATAAATGAATGTTTGAATAATAATAATATGGATGTTATAATTATTTTTGTGGTTACTGAGTTAAATAAATTTTAAAAGAATATAATAATCAATATGGAGTTTTATAATTAATTACTAAACATTTATTTCAAGAATTATAAATGAAGGTTTAAAATGAATGGTATAATTAATGTGGATTTAAATGGGGAGG
The DNA here is from genome assembly GCA_963277665.1 of Viscum album. Taxonomy (NCBI): domain Eukaryota; kingdom Viridiplantae; phylum Streptophyta; class Magnoliopsida; order Santalales; family Viscaceae; genus Viscum; species Viscum album. The sequence goes on along the minus strand of OY728137.1, from coordinate 1,931,771,231 downwards.
GTGGACATAATTAAAATGGATGCTTTATTATTTCTTTTAATACAATTTAATTATGGGGTTTTTCAATGTTCTGTTTTTACATAATGGGGTGTAATATTTAGGTGAATTTAATGAGGTTGGTGGGTATCTCGGTGAAATGCTTAATTAAATAAGCAGTTTCGAATTTAATGAAAGAGTGTGGTTATTTAATAGATTTTTTTGGGTTATATCAATGTTTTGAGTAATAATAATTATATTTTTATAATTATGTTTTTACAAGTGTCATAAATATATATGTATGATTGATAAATGGGGTTTGAGACAAGTACTGAAGCTCCAAATACTCACGGTGTGATAGATATGGTGTTCTACACTAATGATAAATATATATGTATGATTGATAAATGGGTTGTGAGACAAGGACTGATCCTCCAAATACTCACGGGGTGATAGACATGGTTTTCTATACCAATGATAAATAAATATGTATGATTGATAAATGGGTTCTGAGATATGGACTGAAGCTCCAAAAACTCACGTGGTTCTAGACATGGTGTTCTACACCCAGCATGCAAGAAAATATTTTTTTATGGGTTAGGAACTGATGCTTTAAATACCCATAGGTTGCAAGGAAAGGACTGATGCTCCAAATACTCACGAGGGTGCTAGACATGATTGTAACAACTCGAAATTTTGAATAAATCTTGTTTCCTAATTTTATTTGTTATTTTATTTTATTTTTATACTCAACAAAAATGTTTCATTTGGTAACATGAGTATAATTAAAATGAGAAAATTGGGTTTTTGACTGTTATATAACCATTGGTCAATATGACCGCTGGAAACTAAACGTTTTGATTATTGTCTCTAAATACAAGTAATCTTGGTTAATTATTATAGAAAGAAGATTCGATGGCCTCACCCAGTAGTATTGGACCGATCGAAGCCCATCTAATAGAACTTGGGAAGGAGGTAGCACCACTTGGCTTTTCTCTGGACCAAACCCAAGCTGAACTTCATCGTGTGAAGTTAGAAGGGAATCACCTTCGCGAGAAGTTCAAACTGATAGAAATTACTACTCGTGCGATGTTGGTCGAGCCTCCCTTGGATTCTTTCACCTTAGAACACCTTACACTAAGGTCCTATGCTAGTGTGATAAGGGGCTTGTAAGGAGACCGTAACTGCCTTGTGTAATCCTTTGTTTTAAATAAAAAATGGGATCTCTTCTTATGATAATGCTTATGAATTTTCAAATGACCGGATAAATATAGTATGCATATTTTTGATGAATTTTAGAAAATGGATATTTTAAAAATGTTTATGTAAACCTTAAATAATTAAAAATGTGTAATGATTTTCAAAAAATGGTCTTCTACAATTATGTTCAGTATGAAATATAGAATCTAATAAGATCATCTTAATTTTTGATGAATAATAAATTATGAATAGTGATTTTATGCTTAGGATTAGTAATGTGACCATATATATTAGTAATCTCACTTAAATAAAGTATTAATATAATCTAGGCACCTTGATTAAGTAATGTGATTCGATAAAATGGTTAAATAACGGTTTCATAAATTATTATTCAAGTATTAGTTTTTTTCGGGTGAATAGTGTTTTTTAATTAAAAATTAAATTATAAATATTTATAAAATTATTTTTATAAAATAGAGTTCATTTTTGAAATCAGGGCATTGATATTTGGTTAATGTGAAATTTTGGGATTTTTCTGAGAAAGTTGAATTTTCAGTGAATAGTAGAAATACAGTTTTAGGGTTTCTGTATGTTTAATGACATCATAACTGTGTCATGATGATGTCATGAGATATTTTATGGGTTGGCCGACCAAAGGTGATGAATTATTGTATTGGGGGCCCCATGTGTCTTAACTTCATTGGAAATATCACGGGAGAGCACATGGTTTTGAGAAAACCACTTTTGAGGTGTCCCTTGGCCATTAATGCCTTGTCCCCTCACTTTCCCTATAAATACCACGTCCTCCTCTAATACATTCGACTCCAAAACCATCCTCAACGAAGTTTTGGTCTGCTTAACTTCCAATGAGTCCTCCCAAGGTTCCCCCATGCCCTCAAGGTCCCAACCTTTGAGTTTTAAGAGTTACATTTTAAGGTAAGGGATCTGACCTCTCTCTTCTTTTCAAGTAATCTCTTTTATGTAATTTCTTTTATACTCAATGTTCTTATGTTGGAGGATGTTCTTATATATTCATAATACTTCCCTTTTCATGATTATATGATGAGAGACCCCATCTTTCTCTCATCAATTCGTTTTAAGAATGTTTAAGTGGCGTCGTTAGGCTGCCGAATTTTTAAGGAGATTCATTCACCCTTCTCATTCTTTTCAAAGTTATACTTTCATGTCAAGTCTTTCATGTTCCTTTTTAATTAGGTTGGTGTATGATCTCAAAATCTATCATACTGAAATTTTATTTTCATATTATGAGAGACCCTATTTTATCTCATCAATTCATTTTTGTTGAAGTTTATGTGACGCCGTTAGGCTGCCGAATTTTTAAGGGATTATTTCACCCTTCTCATTTTCCAGATCTATTTTCATGTCAGGTCTTTCATGTTCCTTTTTATAATGTTGGGGTATGATCTCTAAATCTATCATACTGAACTATTATGTTCATATGATAAGAGACCCTATTTGATCTCGTCAATCCATTTTTAGAAGTTTTAAGTGACGTCGTTAGGCTGCCGAATTTTCATAAGAGAAATCAAATTTTTGTCTTCCTTCCATGTTTTTCATTTCAAATGGTATGTCCTTGAAATTTCATTACCATGTTCATGTATCCTTCTTATTATGTCCCTATACTGTTTTATGGGTCATTTATTAATGTTTTACCCATGTCCCCTCTATTTTCAATGTTTTATAAAACCCCGAAACATAGCCGTTATGCTACAGAATTTTCATCTCAAAATGCCTCTCTCTTTTCTTAAAATTATTTTATGTTATAAAGTGAATACTCAAAGCTCTTATTTCTACAGGGGTATTCACATATACACCAAAATTTTCTACTTTAAATTCTGGGATTTACATACATGAAACCCACTCTCCCCTTCCGTGGAATTAAAGTGACGTAAAGATCATGTCTTTAAAGCAGTTTTTAAAACATTATGATTATGAAATGAAACCCATTTATTTTATGATATATGGGTTATTTATGAAATGTTTGATGATGATATATGTGGCTCACATGATAACAAAGGAAAATTTAAGGGTGCGCCCTGATAGCGCTCCAATGAATTGGGTAATGATTTAACCACTAGAGATTACAATTTTCACGATACCTTGGTGAATAACCTTGGTAATTTTCAAATGACACCTTGGGGGTGGACCTTGGTGATATGTTCATGATTTTATATGTTAAATGATGTAGCCACATCTTAATGTTATGAAAATTTTTATTTTTATTATGATATTCTACATGATTTCTTTCTCATGCCTTAAAGTTCTTTTTCATGAAAATGTTGATGTATTTCATGTTCACATGTTAAATGTTTCTCCTGTTCCCTTACTGGGCCTTCTGCTCACGCTTTCTTTTGATGTATGTCCCCAGGTTATGAGATGTAGTAATGATCCTAGGATGAATTTAAGGAGAATCCTTTCAAGTGTTTTAGAAGAATGTTTTATGTTGTTTTCTTGTATTATGTTCATGGTTTCCAAGACACTAAACCTTAAAGATCTTCAGTTTTGTGTAATGTAATGAAAGTTTATGTTATAAAAAGGTGGGATGCTATAGTTGGTATCAAAGGATGGTTTAGTTATTTGTGGAAATTAGGATATGAAAACTCTAGTAAGAACCCTATAGAAATATTTAAATATAGGAAATCTTCTTGTATTTTGGTGAGTATTGAGTAAGGGGTTTCCAAGAAAATACATCCATGTCTGGATACGAGTAGGTAGAGGTGGCTCTGGCATAGATGTACATAAGGGTAAAACCTGAAAACACCGCTTTGATCTAGACTCGAACGAGAACTGGTACACGACAACGGGCCTTGCTGCACTCTTGGTTACGACACTCCCGGGGGATATACTTTGTTAAATTCATAAGGTTAGTATGAACGATTATTAAAGGAACAAGGATAAAACAAAATAAATATTCACATAAGAATACATGATCATGGATAACCTAGTTTGAAGCCTAGGGGATCACAAGTTAGGGTATACTTTTGTTCTACAAGTTATCCTAATATGCTTTAAGCTCCTTTTCATGATTATTTGTTAAGTATTTAAGCCCATAATTATAGTTTCTTCTCTTAGTTAATGGTGGGAAATGTAAGAGCATGTCCCAACAACCAATGTGATAGGAAATGTGATTATTTCCATATTAATATGACAGTGATGATTAGGGGATTAAAAGATGATTATTATTTTGGAAGACATTCACTATTTTGGGGACTCTATATGATAGAGGTAAATAGATTACTACGGTATATTCATTGAGAAGTAAGGTTGACTTATATTTTGGAGAATCGATGAATTTAAGGTGGACTTATAGTAATTTAGGTTACTTATGGGAATGAATAACCAATCTTGGGTAAAATATGTTTAGGTTAGATAATTTATTTATAAGATGTTAGGAGTGGTTGATGTTGTTTGGATATAAAAAATAATATTTATTTTGGAAGACTATGTTATCAAATCCTTCTTGTATTTGGGTTTCAATCTTAGTTTGGTTTATTTTGAGGAATTTTAAGGACCGTTATTTATGGAATGGTCTATGATGAACTTTGGGATGTACCATGGAACATTGAATATTTAAATGTAGTTCCCATTCATATGGTATTCTTTCTTTTTGAAGATTTTTTATACCTTACCCTTTCTGTTTTTGGGATAATGTTTAAAGATAGAAGAAATAGATAGTTAATATTTTGTGGATTATGTGATTCTCTAGAAGATGATTCTTGTGCTTTTGATGAGACCAAGTGTTTTTGAATTCTCATCATTTGGAGAAAAGATTAGTTTTGGTAGAGACTTATTAAAGGATGAAACTCTACATGAAGGTAGGTATATTTCTTTATATTTTTTTCTATGTAGTAAATGAATTCCTCAAAATTATGAAAAGGAACGTAAAACGAAAACGTTGTTGGTTTATGTATCCTATTAGGTAATCAAAGACCATTTACACACATCATAAGTTTGGGATTTTCTTATGGATAACTTTCTCCTAATCATGTTCTCTATCACTCTCACTCAGAAAGTGACCCCTTGTTTTTCTTCCATGTCCATGTTTTCCTACATGGAATCCTAGTGTGGGTTAACTCGGGTGACCTTTGTACTTCCCTTTAATTCTTTTAAAGTAATATTTTTACTGACTCCTTTTCCGATGTGGGACTTTAAATGAAATTTCAAAACCCAATTTTAAAAATTGCGAGGACGCAATTTCTTAAGGGCAGAAGATTGTAACGACTAGAAATTTTGAATAAATATTGTTTCCTAATTTTATGTGTTATTTTAATTTATTTTTATACTCAAAAAAATGCATCATTTGATAACATGAGTATAATAAAAATGAGACCGTTGGGTTTTTGACTGTTATATGACCATTAGTCAATATGAATGCTAGAAACTAAATGTTTTGATTATTGTCTCTAAATACAAATAATCTTGGTTAATTATTATAGAAAGAAGATTCGATGGCCTCACCCAGTATTCTTGGACCGATCGAAGCTCATGTAACAGAACATGGGAAGGAGGTACCACCACTGGGCTTTGCTCTGGACCAAACCCAATTCGAACATCATCATGTGAAGTTAGAATGGAATCGCCTTCGCGAGAAGTTCAAACTGATAGAAATTACTACTCGTGCGATGTTGGTCGAGCCTCCCTCAGATTCTCTCACCTTAGCACACCTTACACTAAGGTCCTATTCTGGTGTGATAAGGGGCTATGTGAGGAGACCGTAACTGCCTTGTGTAATCTTTTGTTTTAAATAAAAAATGGGATCTCTTCTTATGATAATGTTTATGAATTTTCAAATGACCGAATAAATATAGTATGCATATTTTTGATGAATTTTAGAAAAAGGATATTTTAAAAATGTTTATGTAAACCTTAAATAATTAAAAATGTGTAATGATTTTCAAAAAATGGTCTTCTACAATTATGTTCAGTATGAAATATAGATTCTAATAAGATCAACTTAATTTTTGATGAATAGTAAATTTTGAGTAGTGATTTTTTTCTTAGGATTAGTAACGTGACCAAATAGATTAGTAATATCTCTTAAATAAAGTATTAATATAATTTAGGCACCTTGATTAAGTAATGTGATTCAATAAAATGGTTAAATAACGGTTTCATAAATTATTATTCAAATATTAGTTTTTTTCAGGTGAATAGTGTTTTTTAATTAAAAATGAAATTATAAATATTTAGAAAATTAATATTATAAAATAGAGTTCATTTTTGAAATCAGAGCATTGATATTTTGTTAATGTGAAATTTTGGGATTTGTCTGAGAAAGTTGAATTTTCAGTGAATAGTAAAAATATAGTTTTAGGGTTTCGGTATGTTTAATGACATCATAACTATTTCATGATGATTTCATGATATATTTTATGGGTTAGCCGACCAAAGGTGATGAATTATTTTATTGGGGGCCCCATGAGGCATAACTTCATGGGAAATATCATGGAAGAGCACATGGTTTTGAGAAAACCACTTTTGAGGCGTCCCTTGGCCATTAATGCCTTGTCCCCTCACTTTCCCTATAAATACCAAGCCCTCCTCTTATACATTCGACTCCAAAACCATCCTCAACGAAGTTCCGGTCTCCTTACCTCCCAAGGAGTCCTCCAAAGGTTCCCCCAAGCCCTCAAGGTCCCAACCTTTGAGTTTTAAGAGTTACTTTTTAAGGTAAGGGATCCGGCCTCTCTCTTCTTTTTAAGTAATCTCTTTTATGTCATTTATTTTATACTCCATGTTCTTATGTTGGAGGATGTTCTTATACATTCATATTACTTCCATTTTCATGTTAATATGATGAGAGACCCGATCTTTCTCTCATCAATTCGTTTTATGAATGTTTAAGTGGCGTCAGTATGCTGCCGAATTTTTAAGGGGATTCTTTCACCGTTCTCATTCTTTTCAAAGTTCTACTTTCATGTCAAGTATTTCAAGTACCTCTTTAATTATGTTGGGGTATGATATCAAAATCTATCATACTTATCTTTTATGTTCATATTATGAGAGAACCTATTTTATATCATCAATTCATTTTTGTTGAAGTTTAAGTGACGTTGTTAGGCTGCCGAATTTTTAAGGGATTCTTTCACCCTTCTCGTTTTCAAGATCTATTTTCATGAAAAGTCTTTCAAGTTACTTTTTATTATGTTGGGGTATGATCTCGAAATATATCATACTGAACTTTTATTTTCATATTATGAGAGACCCTATTTGATATCGTCAATCCATTTTTAGAAGTTTTAAGTGACGTCGTTTGGCTGCCGAATTTTCATAAGAGAAATCTAATTTTTGTCTTCCTTCCATTTTTTCATTTCAAATGGTATGTCCTTGAAATTTCATTACCATGTTCATGTATTCTTCTTATTCTATCCCTATACTGTTTTATGTGTCATTTATGAATTTTTTACCCATGTCCCCTCTCTTTTCAATGTTTTCTAAAACCCCAAATAATAGACGTTATACTGCAGAATTTTCATCTCAAAATGCCTCTCTCTTTTCTCAAAATTATTTTATGTTATAAATTTAATACTCAAAGCTATTATTTCTATAGGGGTATTCACATATATACCAAAATGTTCTATTTTAAATTCTGGGATTTACATACATGAAACCCGCTCTCCCCTTCCGTGGGTTTAAAGTGACGTAAAGATCATGTCTTTAAAACAGTTTTTAAAACGTTATGATTATGAAATGAAACCCATTTATTTTATGATATATGGGTTATATATGAAATATTTTATTATGATATATGTGTCTCACATGATAAAAAGGGAAAATTTAATGGTGCGCCCTGATAGCGCTCCAATGCATTGGGTAATGATGTAACCACTAGAGATTACAATTTTCACGATACCTTGGTGAATAACCTTGGTAATTTTCAAATGACACCTTGGGGATGGAACTTGGTGATATGTTCATGATTGTCTATGTTAAATGATATAGCCACATCTTAATGTTATGAAATTTTTTATTTTTTATGATATTCCACATGATTTCTTTCTCATGCCTTAAAGTTCTTTTTTCATGACATAGTTGATGTATCTCAAGTTCCCATGTTAAATGTTTCTCTTGTTCCCTTACTAGGCCTTCTACTCAACCTTTCTTTTGATGTATGTCCCCAGGTTATGAGATTCAGTAATGTTCCTAGGTTGAATTTAAGGTGATTCCTTTCAAGTGTTTAAGATGAATGTTTTATGTTGTTTTCATGTATTATGTTCCTGGTTTCCAAGACAATAAACCTTAAAGATCCTCAGTTTTGTGTAATGTAATGAAAGTTTATGTTATAAAAAGGTGGGATGTTATAATGATGTTCTAAACCCATTAATTAACATTGGATTATGGGTCCAGTTTTTCATGCTTGAAATGAGTTAATGGTTAATGAAGGCTGTTGAGACATGATGATTTGTGAATTGTTTATGAGGATGGTTTCACACATATTTATGAATTGGGTGAACCACTTTTAGTATGTGTGCTCATACTTAGTATATAAAAGGTTGAATTGAAAAACTTCTGACGCGTTATCCAAGCCAAAGTAAAAGCTTTTGATTAGTCTTTACTTTGATTACATAGATGGTCTTTAGAGACATCTATGGTGAGTGACTTATACGGGAGATGTTGGGCATATGCCGAATCTCAAGACCTTAATAATTTATTAAGATTGTAATAATTAATAACATATGAATGATTATATAATGAATATTGGGTTTGTATGGAAAATGTATAATGCAGGTTCAAACACCAGGTGAGGGCTGATGCAGGTACTTGGGTATATAGTTACATTGTACCGCTTACATAATTTATGCATGCTTTCACATGTTATAAGATATTTATTTAATGTTTGGTTTGGGGTAGACACTGGTGGTCCCGACCTACTGAGATTTATATCTCACACCCTACTCAGGCCACCATTACACTGGGTACCTGAGTAGATTCTATTTGGTTGCAGGACTATACTATTTTCTTTACATGGGAGTTAGGGGCACATGACCGAGAAGAGGCTCGGGATGCTCGAGGAGATCGCCTGTTGGGATTTGAGTATTTATTTATTTATTTATGCATTGAAATGTAATGCATGCTGTTTTGTTCACTGTTTTCTACTTTTTTATCATTATCATCTCATGCATTCATCTGTTGTATACTTTGATGTTGGCCATTTGTTTTATACAATATTTATAAAATATACTTTCCAATGCTTATTCATTTATTATACTATTTCCACTATTTATTTCCTTTGACTATTTTTGAACACTAAAATTAGGGTATATTCTCCCCACTGACTATCCTTAGATCCTCTCTGCTAGTCGGCATCCCCTGGAGTACAGGGAGGCACTCATGAGGTCATGTGGCAACCGGTCTAGCATCTGGTTTAGTGGTGAGCCAGGTCGGGATGTTACAAAGTGGTATCAGAGCTTTAGGTTTTCTTTCTTTTCCATTGTCTTTCTATTTTGGGGTTGGTAGATAGGAGAATATAAATGTGTCCACGCTTGTGTTAATAGCCGTATATGGGACTGATCACCTCATTTACAGGAAATGACTGAGTGGCTAGGGATGGGAATTGATGTTTTCACTGTTAGAGGTTATAGTTGATATGATTTCACCTTGAGAGACTGGTGTATTTTCTACTATTTAGTGATTTTGAGAATTTTGGAAAATAATTGTCTTAACCTGATATGGTAAGGATGTTTCGCACATGCATCATCTTAGTCACATAGTGATTCACATGTCATGCATATAACATGCCATGTAGTTGCATTAGTAGGATGCCTTCTAATTTGTATTTTGTTCCTTGGGTGCAATGAAATCTTTTGACTTGCTTTAGCATGCCTCTCTAGATAGCTTGTTCCGGTAATAGATTTAACATGCCTGAGTGATTATATTCCTTAATGTTTCAGTTATTAGCATGTTTTGTTGTTGTATCGTGCTTCTGTGTTATAGCATGTTGTTGTGTTACTGTTTATTCTAACATTTTAGAGATGTTTTGGATATGTGAAAGTGGTGCTAAAGATAAAATGTTAAATAAATATTTATTGTGATAAATGGGAGCCAAATTAAAGCGATAATGTGTATGGGCGCCTTATCGATTGGTAGATTTCCACCCATGTGTTTGAACCTTAAAAACCCTAATATATTTGAAAATGGTTGAAAATGTAAAACTACTGAGTTTTGATTATAATGAACTATTGTTGGGTTGCTTTTGGAAGAACCCATATTGAATAAATTAGAACTCTGGAAGTCACCTTTTCTGTAAAAGGAATTTAGATGCTAAATTGTCTGTTTGTATTTGAATAACATTGAATGATGATTAAAGAGGATTTTTGTGATAACATGCCTATATTTTCTATAGTTTTTTTTGAAAACAAAGTGACTTATTTTGAATGTGTACCTGTTTGTATGCTGAAATTCATTAAAATGTTAAAAGGATGAAATAATTAATTAAAACTCCTAAAAGAAAAAGAGTTTTTTGAACCTTGTGATTTACGTTTTGTGTGACCAAGAGAGAGGGATAATGTTAATGGTTCGTGAGGGGCTATCCCATGGTAGGCAGTACCCATAGAATGTTATAGGCTATTAAATTATGTTCGTCCCACTACTCGAGAGGGCGTCTTGGGACTCGGTTGTTTTGGCATGCTGATAGGTTTATGTTACGGAGTTTTATGATCAATGATTGACATGGTGAACATGGTTCGAGGAATGTCACACACATGAATTAATTTATTCAAAAAACACATGCTTGTGAGCGACTATTATTTTCTTGAGATGCCAAGGAAAATCCTAAGGTGTGTATTGTTGCATATTTTTTGATAAACGTGTCAGCAAGTGATGTCTAGCTTTTAGAATGGAGTTGTCCTGAAATATATTGACTGATCTTCTAAAATGACCATGGTTGGTCGGTTAATTTAGTAGTGGTTCGCGATGTCTTCTCGGGGACGAGAAGTTTTTAAGGTGGGTATATTGTAAAGTCACGTGTTTTTGAACTCGGTTAAAATACGAATGTTTTCAAATTTCTTTTTCGATTTATCAACGGTTATTTTTTTAAACCAAGATCTAGAATTTTATTCTGAGTGTTTGAACACCTAATGTTGTCATTTCTGGAATTTCGTAATTACCTTATAAATTTTAGCGGGTGTCCCGATGTGTCTTTGGTGCACCGGATCCGGAATAATCCACTTTAATGGATCTTCATGGGCAGTGCGTAGTTGCAGTCCAACTTGTGCAGTTTATCTTATTTGATAAATTATTGTTATTATTTTTAAATATGATTATATGAGAGATTTGGATTAATTAACATAATGTTTTAATAATAATAATAATAATAATGAAGTTATTATTACTATTATTGTGGTTGTTAAATTTATTGAATGTTAAAGAATTAATTAAATGGAAGTTTATGGTATTGACATGGCTACTGGGTTTATCAAAGAACCGTTTTATTAAAAGGAAGAGTTTCTGAATTATTAAAGGAACATTTATTATTAAATAGGGGAATGTGCTAATAATTATAATGTCATTGTTATTATTACAGAGTCATAAATTATTTTGATACTTTGAGATTTTAATTGTACGTTAAAGGAGTGTCTCATTTATGAGAAATAAATGTGGCTTTTAAGCTTCTCAAAGAAACATTTCATTAAATGAGGGGTTATGGGTTGGTGTTTTTATCATATTAATGATATTGTAATAAATGGGGGTGTGGGTTTTTAAATAAATGAATGTTTGAATAATAATAATGATGATGTTTTTATTAATTTTGTGGTTACATAGTTAAATAAATGTTAAAAGAATTTAATGATCATTATGGAGTTTTATAATTAATTATGAAACATTTATTACAATATTAATAAATGAAGGTTAAAAACTAATGGGATAATTTATGTGGATTTAAATGGGGAGGTTGGACATAATTATATTTTGAATTTTATTATTTCTTTTAATACAATTTAATTATGGGGTTTGTCAAAGTTCTATTTTTATTTAATGGGCGATAATATTTAGGTGAATTTAATGGGGCTATTGGGTATGTCGATGAAAGTCTTAATTAAATAAGAAGTTTCGAATTTAATTAAAGAGTGTGGTTATTTAATGGGGTTTTTGGGTTATATCAAAGGTTTGAGTAATAATAATTATATTTTTATTAATATGATTTTACGAGTGTCATAATTATTGATCATTATGGATATTATTATTATAAATAATAATAGTAATGAATTCGGGAGTTTTGGTTGGAATTTAAATAAAATGACTGTTTCAATAATAATAATAATGATGATTTAATAATAATAGATATTATTATATTGTTAATTAATTAAATTCAAGGAAAAACGAATTTTATTAATTGTGGGAAAGGAATTTTTTATTACTTTGTAGTCATATAGATTTTAATTTAATTGATGAGTAAAGGAGAGTTTTATTTTTAAAATGAAACATTTCCTTTAAGAAGGATTAATTGGAGAGATTTTTACTTTTTAGATAAGTGTTTAATGGGTATAATAATAATAATAAAATGAGTATTATTATTATCTTATATTATTATTATTATTATTATTGCATTAATTGTAGTATTATTATTGGGTTTTAAGAGTTTAATAATAACTATTATTAAAGGAAATTAATTTAGGGGTTTGAAACAGAAAATAAAGGGAATCAAATTCCCCTCTTCTTCCTCCCTATGTAAAAGGTGCAACATGCAAGCAGTAGTGCACCCCATGACACGACACCTTCCTCTCTCCATCGAGCTCCCTCCTCGGCATGAGCTCCTTCCAATGGTGAGACCAAGAGGCACGCGAACCCCCGAGCGACCCTCCCTGCAGCAGTGTGACACCTAGGTGGAGCTCCTGCAGCGTGTGACCTCTGTGGCACAGCCCCCCTCGAGAAATACCTAGAGGCACACCACCCCTCTCCCGGACTCCACTTTGTGTGCGACAATTACCCTCGGACTCTTCACGAATCATGTCCACCTCATTAAGGTGAGTCCGTCTATGTATAACTGGTGATTCACATAGATCATTTGACTCCTCTCTCTCACCATATTTTCTCAGCTAAAACAAAATGGTTAGGGTTTAATCCAGTCATTGAATTCCACTATTTTTAGGATTGCGAATGTTGACTCAGGACCCATTGGTCCATAATCCTACATACGCCGCCAAGGGTGAGGCGGATGGTCTCAAATTTTCTTGCCACCGTTGGTTCGGGTTAGTTTCTAAACCAAAGGTTTGGCTTTGCACTGGTTATATTAAGGCCTATTAAATTTTTTATGATTTCCTAGTACCAAGTAAGAGGTGTGTTGTTCATTACAACGTTGATTCTGGTTACTAGTTTAATATATTTATTTTTCATTGATCAATGTAGACAACTCGCACAGATATATATATATATATATATAAAAAGTTGGGTGCACGTGTGATTATAGACCATTTGTGGACTGGTTGCTGCCAAGTACATTAAAGCGCTTCAGATTTAAAATGGTGCCACCCCGAGGTGGGGCCACAAATCCTTAACACTTAATTTTAAGAATTATTTCTTATTTTAATATATTGAGAATGTATGTTTCCTTGATTATGATATGTCGATGCATGACACTTTTGAAGTTATTAAATGATGTCACCCACATGAGATAAATGAGGTCTTGGACTTGTGTTTTTAGGAATGTTATGCTAATTTGGTTAAAGTGATATGATTAAATAGTTAGATGATTTTAATGGGCAGAATTTATAATAGAGTAATTAATTGTAGAATTAATTATCAAGTCATGAGTTGGAATAAATGTGTGGATTTTAATTATTATTGAGAATATTGAATATTTGACATGTTCAAAAGTATAAATTGGAAATTGATAATAATTAATGGATGGATTATTTATGACATGTTATATGTTAAATGGTTAATTAATTTATGATTAGTTTAAGAGATGATATTTAATTAATTAATTTTTTAATTAATTAATTTGCATGCATTAAACTAAGATTGTGAAATGATTGTTTGTTACGACTGTTGGCCAAGGGTAATTTTTGATACTTGTTAGATTACCATGCATTAAGTTATCTTGGATGGAGTTATTAAATATTATGAGATGATGTGTGAGATGGTTTCTAAATATATGGGCTTGTTCAGCATGTTCTGTGATGATTATGATGTGCATGTAAATTGTTAAAGTCCTGGACAATTCACTATTTTAGTGGATGGGTTCAGACTTGTAAACATATTTGGATAATTAAATGTTGAGTTAATTATTTATTTTTTCTTGCTAAGAAAAATTAAGTGTTAAATAATTGTTTACTATTGATGTGTTGAATGGTTAATTGAGGGTTTACTATTGACGAGCGATTTATGTTGTTAATTAGTTGTTGAATTAATTAATGGGTTTGATTAATTAATTTATGAATTAATTAATGGATGGTTTGGGGTGTTAGACATGGTGTTCTACACCAATGATAACTCTATATGTATGATTTATAAATGGGTTGTCAGACAAGTATTGATGCTCCAAATACTCACTGTGTGATAGAAAAGGTGTTCTACACCAATGATAAATATATATGTATGATTGATAAATGGGTTTTGAGACAAGGACTGAAGCTCCAAATAATCACGGGGTGATAGACATGTTGTTTTACAACAATGATAAATAAATAAGAATGATTTATAAATGGGTTGCGGGACAAGGACTGAAGTTCCAAATACTCACGGGGTTCTAGACATGGTGTTCTACACGTAGCTTGCAAGAAAAAAAATTTGTTTATGGGTCAATGACTGATGCTCCAAATACCCATGGTTTGGGAGAGAAGGACTAATGCTCCAAATACTGACGAGGGTGCTAGACATGATTTTCTACACCCATTACTTAACATTGGACTATGGGTCCAATTGTTCATGCATGAAATTAGTTAATGATTAATGAAGGATGTTGAGACATGATGATTTGTGAATTGTTTATG
Source organism: Viscum album (assembly GCA_963277665.1). Classification (NCBI taxonomy): domain Eukaryota; kingdom Viridiplantae; phylum Streptophyta; class Magnoliopsida; order Santalales; family Viscaceae; genus Viscum; species Viscum album. The sequence goes on along the minus strand of OY728137.1, from coordinate 1,931,756,103 downwards.
AGGAAGGTTTCAGACATATTTATGAATTGGGTGAACCTCTTTTAGTGGGCAAGCTCAGACTTAGTATATGAGAGGTTGAATTGAAAAACATATGATGTGTTATCCAACCCAAAGCACAAGTTTGGAATTAGTATTTAATTTGATTACATGGATGGTCTTTAGAGACATCTGTGGTGAGTGACTTATACGAGAGATGTTGGGCGTCGGCCAAATCTCAAGACCATCATAATTTTTTAAGATTGGAATAATTAATAACCGATTAATTATTATTTAACGTATATTGAGTATGTATGACATATGTATAATGCAGGTTCAGACACCAGCTGAGGGCTGAAGCAGGTACTTGGGTATATAGTTACACTGTACTGTTTACTTAATTAATGCATGCTTTCACATGTTATGAGTTATTTATTAATTGTCTTATTTGGGGTAGACACTGGTGGTCCCGACCTACTGAGATTTATATCTCACACCCTACTCGGGCCACCATTGCACAGGGTACCCGAGTAGATTCTATTTGGTTGTAGGACTATGTAGTTTGATTTACATGGGAGTTAGGAGCATAGGACCGAGCGGAGGCTTGGGATACTCGAGGATATCGCCCATGTGGCTTTAGGTCATTATTTATTTATTTATTCATTTAAATATAAAGCATGCAGTTTTGTTCACTGTTTTCTACTTTTTTATCATTATCATTTCATGCATGCATCTGTTGTATACATTGGCGTTGGCCATTTTTTTTGTATAAGATTTCTAAAATCTACTTTCCACTGCATATTAATTTATTATACCGTTTCCGAAATTTATTGCCTTTGTCTATTTTTGAACACTAAATTGAGGGTACAGTCTCCCCACTAACTATCCTAAGAACCTTGCTACTAGTCGGCAGCCTCTGGTGTACAGGGAGGCGCACTTGAGGTCATGTGGTGACCGGTCCGGCCTCCTGTCTTGTGGTGAGCCGAGTCAAGACGTTACAAAATGACTAATGAGTACTTGTTGATCTATGTAGAATGGAAACCCTCTCCACAAAGTATCCCATGTTCCATGTATCACACTAATATGTACTAATTTTTATTCATAGATTATCAACACATCCAAAACATGGACATGTCACCATTCCATTACAACTGAATAACCAATAATGTTTTAGTATGAAAAATGGCATTCCAACCATCCCATATAATTTCATGATCTCCTAAACAACTAATTGTAGCCCCAAGCATGCATAAATTGATCATTGATTTATAATATATTTCCAAAAAATGAATAACATTACAAAAAATATGACTCTAGAAATTTCTTACAATAATGAAGAAAACTTATTCCAAATTCACCAACCTATAATGCTGTGTGTTATTAAAAATCCCAAACATATGGCTTCTCATCCATTGGAATCATTATAAGGTGTTTCCCAAAATCCATTATTCTGGTTCATATCCAAACTAACATCAAATTTTCTATCCCATGTTGTATTCAATAATATTTTCATAGCACTCAATCTCTACTCGCATAAATTCTAACAAATTCATCATTATGTTCATGATATCTTATACCTAGTGAAACATGAAATCACCCAATATATAACAACTAACCCCTACCACCACCAATAATACTATTGGATAAAGTCAAGTGATGATATCCATCATCTCCAAAATGCCCCCAATAATCAGTTATGCATATTAATTTTATTTTAAAAACTAGTAATATTTATCATTGAACCAAGTTATTTGATAATTAATTATATTCCCATTATAGTACCATATTTTGAATCACTATATCCAAACAAGATAATTATACCTGCTCGACTATCCATTTTCACCATTTTTTATTATTTTGACACTAATTTTACCAAATACCTTCTATCACTACAAATAATTGATCACATTATATACATAAAAATATCAGTCATTTATTATTTATCTAATGTAAACAAACCATATATAACATTATTATTGAAAATTTATATTATCATTAGGCATCCAAATTCATTTACATTCAAATATAGTATTTAAACCAAAACTATCCTATGATTTAAGAAACATCTATCCAAATGTCATTTAATATTTTACTGAAACAATAATATATAAATCAATGGAATTATACATATTCTATGACGATACTAATCACTAGACTTCATGCTTATTCTACATGGATTATAAACCTATCTATGCATCCCAACTCATGGGCCATGATAATTCATCATAAGGAAAGATCTACGAGTCTTATCCAAAATTAAAGACACATTATAGTGTTTTACGATTCTATTATATAAAATAATCAATGATCAACCACCTATAATACTATGTAACAAAATATTTATAAAAAAAAAATCTATTAAAGATAGGTTTGATCATATTCCCACACTCCTACTCACTATGGTATTTATGTCATCTTGTGAAATTTCAATTGATTTATTTTGATGACGCATAGAAATAACTGAGAAAACAATATTAATTTATAATCGACCATGACATGATACTCATCCAATATAGTTACAACACATTACTAATCCAATATTATCTATTCTCTTAATCATAAAAATTTTCTAATTTCTCCAACCCTATCATCTGTTCTCCAATCAATGTTGCTGTATAGCACACTTTATTTTATTAACAACACCAAAATTGACCAATTGTAATCAGTTGATTAATTATAAGATATAATAATTAAGTGAATAGGGATATAAATATATAATATAAGACCTATAATCATCAAAATATCATTATATACAACGCCTCATTTTAACCCAACTTGTTCCTAGAGGGCCCCAAACCTCACATTTTTAATATCCTAGATACTAGAGAGGAAGGAAATGTTTTTTACAGAAACTATTATTATAAATACTGACCATACATTCAAATTAAAAATAACACTCACCCTCTTGTTCCTAATGAATATAAATTTTAAAAGAAATACTCTCACCATATTGTGTTTCTATAGTCGATATCAGTCTATTTATCCATGAATGGTATTTACAATAATTCCACCCTCATTTTCTATTTAAATCATGCCTTAATGATTTATTATAATATATTGGATTTTATACCAAATAAATTGATCGTTATCTTCTATTGTACCATCATTTTCTATCCAAAATGATTCCTTAGCATTTATGAAATATTATTTTTTAGGGAGACACACATTTCAAAAGGCCAATAACATGACTACACATCTCTAGTGCATTGTTCAATTCCTAAAATGACCGATGTATGATTTATTATTATTATCATAATATATAATACATTTCATTCCCTTAATGTCCCTTTTGGTTGGTGGGAATCAATCATCTTGTACTAATCAGATACACCATTAGGTATATCCTCTGACATAACTGGCCCAACATTTCCAGAAACAGATCAAAATTTAACATTATTATTCCAGGTCAGAAAATCCGTCAGAAAAAGGAAATTCATTTAATATATCTTACACTATAATCACCGAAAAATACCAAACAAGTAACTAATTGGTCTATATTCTGATAAGCCTAATGAAGACCATTGGGTATTCTCCACCCACATAAAGGTATTCAATTTAACTAGAAACCTGAGACATGTCATTAGGAAAGAAAAAATATATTAGGAATAATATAATGATATCGATCTATATTCACATCTCAAAATATTTTCATTAACACACTATCTTGGGATATCCTAATAAATATTCACATGTCACAAATAAAAACATTAGTGATATAGTAATCACATTGAAACAAAAAACATTATATTCAATTAATAATCATGTCCTAAATTGTTTATTATGGAAAGAATAGTAGTATTATAATTAAAATTGAATTAACTCAATTAATTTTTTTAGAAAAATAACCTTTTAATCCATTTTTTCATCAAACATGTCTTTTAAATGAATTTACTCCGCAAGAAAGTTTCCAAATCCATGTTATAATCACACAAAAATGATGCATTTAGGTTACACTAAATGTTATGTATGATTCACGTACTCACTCAATTATTAACCTCGGCCCATGATATAAAAATGATGTCATAATGTAATTACTACACCTAAAAAATTGTCTCAAATGTAACTATAAAAACGAAAATTATTACCTACCCAGAATTACCATGTATTCTACCTGGAATGTATTATCAAGGATACAGGTCAATTATTTCCCCATGAGTAGAGCACACCTATATCTATCTAAAATTAATAAAAAATTCTATAAAAATAAAAATAAATTCATGATAGAGTATATATAATGATTTAGTATAGCTTGAGTGAGAAGCAACAAGCTTGGTGGAACAATAAAACTTAAAACCCAACTTTTTAATATGTCAATGGATTCATATTTTGAATATAATCCTATGAGATACCATAGTAATTCTACAATCTTATTATAAAATTGAAATAGTGTTTAAATAAGAAAAAAAATACAAAACTAATAATTTTAATATGCTTAATGAAATTATATCTTTCACCTTGATATATAAATGAAATATAATCATGTTACAATAAATAAAATCATTCCTGGTATGAAGTCAATCATAATGGGAATTTTATACTTAGATAATAAGATATAATTATAATAATTAATGTAATGAAAAATAGGGACACCACTCCCTATGATCCAAATCAATGTTTGTGTCTTATCTCCATAGCCCAATTTAGTTTTTCCAGAGAGACCACCAATGTAACTCACCCCACCATTTATCCATCACGTAATCTTAATATCTAAATGGATCACTTATATGTAGTGATAAAATATTCTATTTGGGGAGAAAAATAGTCTCTATAAAATATATTATAATTTATAATGTGTATACGATGAATATAAATTAATTAGTCATATATAAAAGAGTGAAATCATGTATTATATTTTCCTACTAGACTAACCACCACAACAACCAACACTACCAACCTAGGCTAGTGTTTTCGATAATTTTTATTTTCAATATTATTGGGATTATAATTAAAATAATGACCTGGAACAACTTATTATCCTAAAATTAGTAATAGTCGAATGATTACAAGTGGAATTATGCTCCAACTCTCATGATAGAAATCGATGATACTCAAAAGAAAACATATGGAATCTCAATCAATTATAACCCTTTGTGACACATAGAATTGTGTTAATGGAATTAAAATCATATTGTTTCTATGACCATTTAATAGACCCGACTGTTCCAATTATAATCCTATTTTCATTTTAAGCCCACCCAGTAGTTATGCTATGATAATGAATGATGGTTTCTCAGTCTCCCTAATATTTTTACCATTAGTGTTACTAAGGAAAAAATAAATACATAACTCCAATCATAGAAGGAGAATCACATCTAAAAATTGAAAAAAATATCATGGTTATAATAATAAATATATACAAGAAACCAACCCTAATCACAATCATTATACTACAAATCATACTTTTATTTCATCTCTATTATGAAATAAAAATATGGGTCTCAATTATCCCATATTATTAGTGCCCCAAAAATAAGCAACATAAAATTAACAAAGGAAGAAATTGTGGAAAATTGGTATATTTTTTCTACAAAAAGAAAAGGAAGTAGAAGGCTACCGATAATCGTCTGTCATGTAATCCTCCAAGAGACATTTGATCAATTAACCATTATAATGGCATTCAAAGAAACAATGTGCATTTTATATCCTGTAGTGGATCCTATAGAACCCATCATAAAAAAGAATATTTTATCTTGGTATGGAACCTTATAAAACAAGTGGTCACCCAACAATAGGTTAATAAACTCCCCTAGGACATCCCACTTGTCAATCGTCGAATGCATGTCAACCCATCTTAAAATCCTATGAAAATCAATGGTCAATATCCAAAAAGATAGGGGAATATTGCAGTTGTTACACTCAAATGATGGGTCAAAAATGGAAAGAATTATTATACTTGAAAACATTAAAACCAACTCATGAAACCCCTGATCATTTTTAACTTATATAAATGGAAATAAAAAAGTGAGGAGGTGGAAATCAGTCTCAGTCATAAGAGACATGAGACATAACCAATAATTTAGTTGGACACCATGAGACCCTAGAGACCTGAAGAGATAATGTTGCGAGATCCCGCTGGCATGTCACCCTCAACACACAAATGTCTATCCATACTTCATGGAAACCTTGTGTTCCCCATTTTCTTTACTTAAGGAATTACTGATGTATTATTCAATAAAATGCCCATAAAAATCCAATAGAACCTTTATTGGCCACATGAGGCATCACAAAAATATAGGGTAATTGTATGACAAAATACTCTTGTAAAATCACATGACCACAACCCATTGCATAATATAAAAATTGAAATAAAAATGGGAGGAGCTGGGAGCCTCTACCATTTTTTAAAATGTCCTGAGACACTAATGGTGCCAGTAGCAATGTCTTTCAAGACACCTCGTCAAGATGTCATGATTCTACGAATCTCCATTGACCAACCATCCTTTCCACATGAAATTTCCTATGAAATGATTCAATAATGTAACATACACCATTAAAAATGTAAATTGATCTTGAAAATTCCCATATTCATTTCAAAATGACAATATAGATCTCCTAATTCTTGTCTGCATGATTTAATGAATACACAATAATGCGTTAATGGGATGAACTTGGGGTCACTAAAAATCAAGTGACACCATCCGAAATATTCATTATAGAGAATCACGAAGACACATTGATTCAAATCCCATAACTGTCACCATCCTGGATCCACATGATATGGGCCACAAAAACTAGCCAACAACCAGGGAGGGGAGGCCTATAGATCCCCCACCCTAGCATAAAAAATCTATAGGTACCTATCCTGAAAAAATGGTTGGAATCACGATTGAATGTTTTTTCAGAATTCATACATACTAGAATTATAGAGGGTTTTAGGTAGTGGCTAATATCATGATAGAAAATTCTTCCTTTAAGTAATATATAAGTTAATATTCTGAGAAATCTTGAGCAAAGTATGATGCACTTTGCTAGATCACTCATATATCATGTGAAGTAATATTAGTAGGGCATGCGAGGAATATCATGACCATATTCTAGATTGTCTGAGGGTTAAAATAAATTGGAACTAAATATGTCCATGTTATTCACCAAATAAGAAGTAAAGAAAAGAACAAAAAGCAGATGAAATAAACAATAACATATTTGCGGAACCTTATGCGCAGATCATGAGCCATCCAATACACATGTTAGAACTATGGAATTTCACATAGATCATGTGACACTCCTTCATAGAGAAATTTAGGTCATTATAAATCATCTATACATGTTAAAGAAAGTCACACACCCCCTGGACATGCCACCTTTATCTCGAGAAGACTTCAAGGTTCATCTTCGAAACCTTGTGACGTTCATTAGAAATATCTTCAGTCTCATATAATGGAAACACCTCTCATGTTATCCAAGTATTGTGGTAGCACATGAGCATGTCAACTAGATCACGTGATGCCCTCTACTCATGCAACTATGTCTCATGATGCCCTGCAGACATGTCCACCAATACATACAATACTCTCTAAGGCATGTCACATTGACTCTCACGACACCATTAATGTGTGTTACTCAGTTCATTAAATGAAACATGGGAATTCCAAGTAGAGCTCACGACACCCTATAGTTATTTCATCTAGGTCATGAAATAGATTATTTGGAAAACTATCTATGTCTTACGATGTCCTATAGATAATTCATCTTCGATCATGTGTTAACTCTCACACATTCCATCCATGATATTTGAGGTCCCTCAAAAGAGTCAAATATATTATGCAATTTTCTTTGGTAATGAGAAGAAATAACACTTAAATATGTCATGTAGGGAAATAATGAATGTCAGTTTTTCAAAGACATGGCATGCATAAAAGTAGGCCATGTCTTCAAGGCTTACTATGGCTTGAAAACATTCTCCATCCTCGGTGTGTATCAATGATAAAGGGAAACTAGAATGTGTAACCCCTGATCATATAGGAAACATTAGTGTGTAAGCCCCGACCAGTGGCACAATATAATATTCCTGGTTAATAATGGATTCCTATGGAATGATACCTTTTTTAGCCTCAGTGTGAAAACCTTAACTAAAAGATAAACTCAATGTGTATGTTCTGATCATGTAGAAAAAATTTGTGTGTATTCCCCAAAAATTATCACAATATAAAATTCCCCACCTATCAAGAAATCACAAGGCTTGATGAGTTTTTTCAGCCTTCGTGTGTAATCCCCCACCAAGGGTGCCCTCAGAGTGTATAACCTAATCCTAAGGGAAGTGTTTGTGTGTATATCTCGACTAGTGGCACAATATAATATTACCTTTATATCAAGGAATATGATGGCTTTATATAAATTTCCACCCTTGGTGTATAAGCATTGATCATAGGGAAACCTCAGTGTGTAATCCCCAATTTAATGAAATATGAGAACTATGATTCCTATCATAAGCAAGATATGTTGGACGCCTTCCTACGGGTCTAGTTCTAGGTCAAACCTTTATATGTCCATCCCCATATGTAGGTCCTAATCCCTATGGAATGAGACTGATAATTTGTCATTTATTTTTTCCCATGCCAAACATTGATCATGTGGGAATAGGGAGATATAAAAAGAATATAATTTGCATCATAGACATCTAAAAAGAAAAGGGTAATAGTAGTGGGAATGACCTAATCAACGTAACAATGATAAGTCAGATTTGTGAAAAGGGAAGACATGTACGATTCCTACCCATGGCTGAGCTCAATCAAGAATCCAATTTGATATGGGCACCATGTCTACAACATTTCATCCATTGGAAACTAATCATTCTCATGGGCTAGTCATTCTACCTCATCCATTAATAGACTGAGAAACCAACTGAACATTGATTATTCTAATTTATTCTGTAATTAGGATACGTAGGAAACCTCTCAGAGGCTTGATCTCTATATTAAACCATTTGAGGGTAGTCCTTTCGTGTGATCCTACATAGACAACAGTCATGTGGGTGATTGATTTACGGGCCTTTTTTACACTAAGTAAAGATAACATGGGCTTAGGTATCCATAAAGAACACCTCATTGTCTTCAAGAATATACAAAATCCATGTAAACATTTGAATGTAATCTCTAATGTGGGCCATTATATAACCACCCCTAATATAAGGGCATCGATCATGGGGATAGTCCATAGGGTGTAGTCCAAATATGATAACCATAATTTCTTCTATAACTAGGATAAGTAGGACATCTCCTCATGACCCGAGGTCATGCATTTAGTGCCCAATTTCCCTTAAATATGTCCACTCTATATGATGTTAAATTGAACAGATTTAGTGAACTATGTGTGTTTTGAATCCTTCAATAAGAAATATTTGTTTAAAACCTCACAATTGTTCAATCCTAATTCAGAATATCAACTCCATCATTGTGTGGCTGTAAATGATGATGTACCCTACTATACTACTTCAACACACATCCATCCACCCATTAATTGAAATGTATAGAGAACCTCATATATATATAAATGAACTCTCAAATGATAATTCTATCTTATGAATATGATAGAGACTTATCTAGTGATTTTTTTTCATGGTAACTAGTTTTTTATTACTATTAGGAAGAGATTCAAGAACATATCCTAAATATATAACATAATCTCAAAGAATACAAAAATTCCCCCTAAATGGTTTTTATGAGTCCGACTACCCATCCTTTTGACCAATGTGAGTCCATAAGTGCCATATGGCCTAAACAAATAGGTGACCCCTTGCCTCTATAAAGCTGGATTGTACCATGTTGTTGATGGGGGAACTATTGGATGTTTCACGTGAATATAAGAAAAATGAAAATATTGATGTGAATGATTGAGAAGCCTCATCAACACCCCCCCAATAGAAATGTCAAGTTGATCCAATTCCATATTTCATCCCCTGGTCAAATAAAAAGCGGGAACCCCACTACAATCACTATAATAAAAATATTAAATATTTATAATCAATCAGTGAATTTCATCCCACTATATAAAAATATAAATTGGGAAATTGTGAGATGAAACTATCATTTGATGGAATAAATGATTAATAATATGTTAAACCGTCTTTTTTATCATCCCCACACAATCAAAGTAGTATGAATTGAATGATTGCACAGATAATCCTCATTATATAGTGTTCTTATGTATTATGTCCATCCTCATTTTGACTTGTCCAAGAAAGTAGAATGGCCAAATCCTGAATAAAAGTAAAATTGTGTTAACCATGCACATATTATTGATCACATCATACCTATGATATTGAACTAATCAATAACTTTATTCATTATTGTATTCAGGATTCCATATAATAAAATAATCAATAAAATCTTTATTTGAGAAAATGTCATCCTTATTCAATAATCACCCCGGTAAATGAACTTTGGTTGCAACCCCAATTGGTCAAAAAGGGATCACACATGCTCTACCTCTCCAACACGAGGAAGAGAACGTGATAGTCTGTGAGTACCATAAACATGGTAAAATAACATCCCTTAAATCAAACCATGAGAGTTTCTAAGAATGAAAAATAGTGAGTATGCATTGCATATGATAATTAAAATCTATTATTGTGAATCATTTCACCACAATAAACCACATCATGAAATTAAACCGAGACTGTGACTGCCACCACCTTCAATATATAATAAATGTAGAACAAGAATCCAAATATGGCTTCCTACCGGTCTAGGTGTCATTATGTAAAGAACCTATCAACCATTATTTCTGGTATTATCCCATAATTACCCACCAGCCTTTTTCAAGGGGATCCACCAGACACATTCATACCTCTGATGACCATGATCTAGATGTAATGAAGGATCATTAGGTGAGTAAGGCACTATATATCCAATAGAGGGAACATATCCCCACTCAAACTAACAATGTATGTCAACAAATTATAATGGTAACCAGTGAGATGTAACAGATTGTAACTCATATGAATCATGACTGTGGGAATAATCTCACAGTTGGAATATGGGAGGTGAATATTCTTTCCACCATTCAGGAATACCATTGGAATATAATAATGGAAGTAAGAAGAAAAAATTTAGTTCATATCCCTACTTCACATGAAGCCATATTTAAATAGAATGTGGAGTCTAAAAATGTGTAGGAATTTTTCCATACTTCATCATTGCTAAAATTTCCATTATATGTTTGCAATAGAAGAAGAACTCCACCAAAATATTATTGCACTATTTCAGATAAGAGGATTGTGGCATATTCCTATACCTACATCCTTGATATATCAACCCTCTGATAATTATGAAAAAGTGGCTATGGTAGATCCATCACACATTCTTTCTACTACTATGTAGAATTATAATCATATTCATATAGAGGGAAAGGAATCATACTAGGATCATACCCTCTTTTTAAATGGGGAACAATAGGTGATAGTGGTACATGCTTCAAGATAGTGGCACATGTCTATCGAAAATGTCTAGAAACATATTCTAACAGCTTAGGATATCACTCATTTCACCATTATGGATTGGGTTAAACACATAATATGGGAATAATCCTCATGATATGCTAATATTACAATCATAGAAGTGAAACGGTATACATCAATGGTCTAAGAATGGTAAATATTCATATTCTAAAAAGGGATTCCCAAGTGAGAGTTAAAAAAGCCCTCGGACAAGCTCATATTTCTATCAGTGTACTTTTCTAGCTTATTCTAGATATTCATGGAACTATGAACATATTAATACTTACACCAATGAATGACTACAACATCATCATTATATTGAAATAATGAATTATTTTCATCTCTCTTCTCACAATCTAGAGATCTGTTTACATATTTTGGCAGTGAATTCCTTTTCACACCCGAATCATACCCCTTCTCCATCAAGAGATAAACATGTGAGAGTGGAACATGGCATTGGGAAAGGTCATATACCTTCCAAATATTCCAACAACATATCCCAAAAGATCAATATTGGTCTCAATTTATCATCCAAGTTGTGGCTTGATATGTGAGAATGGAACAAGCTTTAGGACATGCTCATATTCAAATCAATAATTAGAAATCTCAATGGAATAATCAATAATTTTACCAATAAATGGAAAAAATCTCCATAGAAACCACTGGTTATAAGATTGTTCTGGAAAACATCATATTGTAGGCCCATATCCCTACACAATTTCAAAATTCATATCATCCAATTCTGAACATGATGCAGATTGAGACCCATATTCCCAATTCCATCAATGGTAATGTATTGGATGATATTTTTGACAAATTCCAAACACCACAGGGGTCCGTCAACTCTTCAACCGAAACATAAGATGATCATTGGTGAGATATTCCTCTATGTGGTTGTGTGTAGATAGATCGTAAAGACTCTACACCTGAGACCCACTATGGAAAATCATTCCACGGTGATATCACTCACATAAAAACAAATCCTCCCCTTCCCCAAACACCTTCTCATATAGAGGTATTAAAATATCATACATATTTTTATTGACTGGTGTTGAAATTATCAATTCCATTAAATAGGGAGGTTCTTGAAATATCATGGTCAACCACATATGGTTCCCCATAAAATTCCAAAAGCAGATCACTCCAGTATGAATGAATCGCTCAGAAACATATTCTTTGGTCTGACTGGATGGAGGCAAGTATGTTTGATGAACAATATTTCAATATGGACATATGAGGATTGTTAAGTAGAAAAAACCTCCAAATCATGTTCTTTCCACCACCAAATATGACATTGGAATCCCAAATAAGATAGAAATTTTTTGAATTTTTTATTTATGCCAAAATATTTGGGATAATCATCCGGGGATGAAGGCTAGACACCTTCATTATCCTGTATATGAAGGTAAATATCAAAATATAAAGATACCATTTTTCTAGCTATATATTAGAGCTATCTATGTGTCCCAGGTTCCAAAACTAAAATAGAATAGAACAAATATGCAAAAGGACTTCCAGCATATCATAAAAACATATTTCATTAAACTCTAATGACACTTAATTCATATATATTAGCGGATGGTTAGAGTATGGATCGTTAAAAATTTCCACATCCCTATAAAAAAATAACCGCTTTGATATGCCATCTTATAAATTTATATCATCTCGTGAAATCATGGAAACAAGTAACAGTCAGGATATATGATCACTATAGTAGAAAAATCCCTATACAAATGTAAAAAAACATCATGTATAGTGGGATAGAATTTACAACATGACTTCATACTGGGCCCCTCAATGAAAATATAAAATATTTCAAAAATGGATACTGATGTTTCTGTCATCGAGAATTTTTTTTGTAAATAATGGTTTTCATCAAGGGATACCTTCGTACCTAGCTCCTACATGAGCATAACTACACCACGTTAATGGAGGCAAATTAGCATCTTCCATATTAGCAATCCAAGAGCAGAACCATCTCACTAATCCTGGAGAATATCAACCACCACCTCCACCTCTTGTATTGTTAATTCATTAGATGATTTAAGACAGATCATTAGTAGTGTAATAAAAATCTCATACCACTAGGATAAGGGAATATATATATATATAAATCAACATCAGTATGTTCATAATCCACTTAAATGGTCACAAGGAAATCAATGGTGATTCTTTATCACCCACAACCCACTATTATGGGGGCATTTGTATCTCAACTTCCATACTATGAATCATCAAATCCTGAAATAAAAACAATCGTTCTACAAAAACAAGACCAATCAATTCCAATTGGGTCCAAAAAGAACCCCACCTCATAGGTATAGGTGAATATTCATCATCATCACCATCACAAAGAGAATGATTCTTCTCTAGGTTATGAAGGAAAAATCATTGGTTAACATCTCACATATTTAACCCACCATAAAAAGATCTATTGTGGTAGATTCCTTCGAAGTAATCATGACTAGAAACTCCATCCGGAAAACTTCTTATAGGGAAACACATGAGGAGAATATGATGAAGGTAATTAGACCACACTAGGGTCACTAGACAAAATGGATCAATATGTCCAAGGATCAAAGAATGAAACTGATGATGGGTGTGTAGAATCCTCCTATTGTAGTGAATTTAAGGAAACCATAATAATTTTTATAAATTACTCTATAAATGTAATCACTATTAATATGATAGATATATTCCATCATGTCAAAAATTTATAATTTAGAAATATAGAAAAAACATCGTAAGAGTATGGTGATTTGGTTGCACCAACCAAGGTTGCATGAACTTGAAACTGTAGAAGAATCCAAAATTTGGCACCCCCAAATAATGAGATTCCACCTATTAGATGTAAATAGAACAATGAAAAAGGGAATTGTGTGGCTATATCCACATCACCACCTGAAAGAGTCGCAGTTCCTTTCATGAAAGAATAGTTGTCACAATATGGGAGTGAGATATAAAATCTCAATTGAATAAATGAGGGGCGACCCATTGGAAATATTCCCCTTGGGTATCATCTTTAGAAAAAGGTGATAAGTTTACCACTTAAAACTGATAATTCGGTGATTGTGGATTATATGCATCATAATGTCTACAGATCTAGGAATCCAGTCCGCATAAATGTGAATGTCGAAAATGATCATGAATTACCATTATTTTTGTGATAGATTCTCCCTCACTGAGGTGATCATTCATCCTTTGGATGAATTTAGGATCAACAAGAGTCAAAGATTGGGCCACAGCTTTGTGCCCCAACTACACCATGTAGATATGAGGCAAATCAAATAGTTATTTTCCCAAAACTGATTCATATTATCTAGTCATTGGAAACTCTAATGGGAGCCATGAAATAGTGAAATGAAACTATGTAGCCTAAGACAAATCCATATCCCAAATGGGTGGATGATACTTCACCTCCACCCAATTTTCACAGACTTACATTCTTCACTTTTTATGGTGCAGTAAATCCTTAAAATCTTCTCACACACTTCGTATCCCAATGTTGCATGATTATGGGCTATATAGATCATTATGAGGAGACAATTATGAGGTGATTTTTAAGACTCTAATAGGTATATCCTCATTAGTTGGAATCAACCTTATAGTTGGATCTGTAACATAATGCTAAAGACGTTGTCCATAGTTTTGTTATTAGTTCAACTCTGCACCCCGGAAAACAAAGATCATCCACATATCGAACTCTAATAAATTTGAGAATGAGTGGGTGTCTAACATCATAGTCATGTGGAATGTTTTAGCCTATTCACTTATCATCCATCTCTCACAAGAGAATCTACACGAACTCTATGTTTAATGTATCATGGATGATTTGATAACACCTTTGATCCCAGTGATGTATCAATGTTGATTATGGGAGTTTTCTGAAATGGTGTAACTTATTTTGGAGGGAATTCAGTGAACCCGACCAAACACTCAAATAATACTCATAGGATAAGGTGAATCCCCCACTAATTGGTCCGATTGATGCCCCTCATGTTGATCCGAATGAAAGTGAGAAGGATGACAGCATGTGCGATGATAAGGTGACTTTAATCTCTGATGTAAAGAAGAAAAGGGAAACTAGAAGAAAAGGAAGAGGCCCAATGGCTGTCACAAATGAAAAGAGGCCCCTGACAAGGAGCCAAACCCCTCCTCAATGAAGCTTTTTTTCTGGAACTATCAAGGGCTAGGGAACTAACCAACAGACAGGACCCTTAGACACTACATTGTGGCCTATAAACCTATGTTGATTGGCATTTTTGAGCCAAAAATGCTCTTTGACCAGTGGAGTGCTTTCAAATAAAGTTCTTCTAGCTACCCGTTTATTTATCCAAATCTGCATGATATCAACAAAGATCATCCCTGGGTTTTCATGCATGAGAGTGTACATCTAACCTATTATGTTAAGAATTCACAATTGGTCTCGGTCTCATTCCCTTATCAAGGGTATATCCTTGAGGACACTTTTTATGACTCCCCATTCCACACAAAAAGAAGGGAGCTTTGGAGTGAGCTTAATGCCTTTTCTGGACAGAACTTCATTAAATGGGTGTTAATGAGAGATTTCAATAATGTTGTGAGAGCTGACAAAAAAACTGGTTTGAATTTCAATAGGGCAGCCTTCTTGGATTTCTCATCTTTCATTGATCAATGTCATATTGCTGAAATTTCAATTACAGGAGAAGCATTTACATGGAGCAGACATACTATTTATGGACGGCAAACGAGTAAACATGACTGATGCATTGTTTAGATGGATGATGAGAGTGATGACTCTGATGCATCTGGATACACTTTACCAAAACATCACATAGATCACAATCCCATTGTGATTAACATCTCCTCTTAGGTTTTCAGATCTGGTCATCTACCCTTTCTTTTTAATAATGGATGTCTTGTAACTCCTGTAGACAGGGAAGTCATTATTAATGCTTGGAAGTCTAATTTCCATGGAAGACCACTACATGTTCTTTCTTCTAAACATAAGAATACTAAAGTACTTCTATGTGAATAGAGCAAGGAATCCTTCTCTACCCTTGATAATGAGATCAAGGCTACCGAGGATCAATTGGATAGCTGTCAAATTAGAAATCAGATTGGTGACAGTCCATCACATGAAGAAATTCAATCGCTTTCTAGGCTTGATGAACTTTTGACCATCAAAGAAACGATGGACCATAATTAGTTGAATTTAAAGTGGTTGAATGATGGTGTAAGAAACTCTAAATGTTTTCACTGGATGCACAAAGAAAAAAGGATCAGAGAAGGACTGAAGGCCATTAAATTTGACGGTTGTCTCTACACCTCTGAAAGTGAGATTTAAAATTCTGTTGTGAATTATGTCACTGGCCTCTATTCTGATGATGACACATAAAATATTCAGTAGATGATTGATAACATCCCCCCTTGTATTGAGGAGGATCAAAATCTTTCTCTTACAAGGTTCCATCAAAGGATGAAGTCAATGAGGTCATCTTCTCTATTAACGTGGAAAGCGCAGCTGGACCCAATGGATTTACCAACATGTTTTTTATATTGTATTGGGATATTGTTCATGATAATTTGGTTAATGCAGTAAGGGATTTCTTCACTCAGGGTTACATGCCTTATGGTTTAAACTATAACTTCATCACCTTTATTCCGATAAAGGACAATGCAATTGTTGTCAAAGACTTCAGGCTAGTTGTGGTTGGGACCACCACCCCCAAAATCATTAGTAAAATCTTGATGAATAGATTAGGGGGCCTTATCATGGACCACATCTCTCCAAATCAGTATGGCTTCATACTTGGTCGAAACCTTCAGACCTACCTCTTCAATGAATCGGAAGCCATCAATCTAATGAAAAAGATGACAATACATGGGAATTTTTCTCTCAAAATTGACATCACCAAATCCGTTGACACCATCAAGCGGAACTTTCTCCTTGATGTTCTTAGGAGATTCAATTTCTCATGTGGATTCATCCATCTTTCCAAAAGTATTCTTACCTCTACAAGGATATCCATTTTAATTAATGGATCTCCCAGGGGTTATTTTCAATGAACCTGAGGTGTTCGACATGGTGATCCGCTCTCTGGGTTTCTATTTTCCATTGTTTAAGAATACATGAGCAGATGCCATCATGAGTTATCTCAATTTGGTTTCATTAGATAGATAAAAGATGGAAGGGATAACCTTGTCAATTATCATCTTCTATATGCTGATGACATTTGATTTTTGGGGAAGCCTAAAGGAGGTCAATTTATACGCTCAAAGAATTCTTCTCACACTATGAGATTGTTGCTGGATAGAATATAAGCTGGAGTAAATCCTTTATTGTTTTTGGGGAAGGGGTTACTTGTTGGTAAATAGAACAGGGTCTCCATGTCCCTTGGAGTCAAGAAAGGGGCCCTTACTTTCATTTATCTTGGAGTTACAATCTTTTGTGGTAGGATAAGAAGGAAGTATCTTGATGTAAATTACTCCAGTATTATTAAACAGATGGAGAAATGGAAGGGTAAAGAACTGTCTCAAGCTGGGAGGGTGTACCTTGTTAGACCGGTGATTACCTCAATGTTTGTTTATTATTTCTCACTCTATAAATGGCCAAAAAATCTCCTCAAAGAACTTCAGTGCATGATGAGGAATTTCATCTGGACAGGCTCTATCACTGAAAGGAAACTAATTACCGATGCTTGGAAGGATTTTATTAAACCCATTTTGTTGGGTGGTATTGGAATCAAGGATCTTCAAATATTCAATGAGGGGCTCATTAATTAATTCACATAGAATCTATTAACCTCCAAAGACTCATAATTGGATTTTCTGTCATGTAGGTTCAGAATGAGGATTATTAAGGGCTAACCTCACTATATTTCATCATATGTTTGGACCACCATTCGGAAATAATTTAATGAAATTATCCAGAACTCTAAATGTCTTGTGTCCCGACATTCTGGGCTCAACTGTTGTAACAGTCCCTGGATGGACAACCCATTGTGTACTAGTGATATTCCATCACACCTGCCAGATATGTCTATAGCATATTTTCTGGATCAGTGTGATAATCCTAAAATCATGGTCACTCCCCAATCTAAAATTGAAATCCATACCTACCCTTTCATGGATAGTGATGTCCTGGTTTGGAAGCCCAACAAGAATGGATGATTTAATATCAAAGAGGCATATAACCTGCAACTTGTTGGCTCCACACAACCCCCGTATTGGTTACTCAGGTTCAAAGAAACTTTTTTCCAGCTCTCCCGGCTTCTTATTCTCTAGAGAATATGGTGGAACAGACTTCCAACACATGATCAATTACGAAATGCTAGTCAAAGTATTGGGTCTTCCAGAGGACCAGAATGAAACGAAAACTACATGACACCTCCTCATATGTTGTGCCATTGCTCAGAAGCTATCGAAATACATTGGAGAAATCTTCAGCATGGATTTATGCTCACATTTCTTGCTGGATGACTTGAGGACATACATCTCCAATTTTGGTAGGAGCGCGCAGGTCCATAATATGCTACTGGTTTTTGTAGTAGCGGTGTTTCACGCCATCTGGACAGCACAAAACAACCTCATGTTTGATAGAAAATCTCATTCATTCGCTGAAAGTGAAATGCTGGTTCATCGAGATGTACATACCTCCAATGCGATACAAAATGGTTTCATGGATAATACCAGTTTAGATTTAAATGCATTGCGGATGCTTGGGATTACAGGTAAGCAGATGAAGACACTAATGATTAAATTTATTCGCTGGATACCACAGATCTTTCCATGTGTTAATGTTAATTTTTATGGAGTTGCATCTGGAGTGCTAGGAAGATTGGGTTATGGAGGTATCTTCCACACATATTGTGGTTTTGTCATGGGTTGTTTCTATCATTTTATTGGGATGGGAATTGCGTATGAAGCAGAACTCTGGGCCATTATCTATGCCGTGAGCCACACTGTCTTTAATAACTGGAACCTCTAATGGATTGAATGAGACACCGAACATGTGGTACATACTCTCAAGATGAGAAACTAGGATGTTCCATGGAGTATTTTTCCTCACTGGATTAGATGTCATCATTAGGTAATGAATATGAACCTAATAATTTCTCATGTCTTCCGAGAGGCCAATCAAGTGGCTGATGCCTTGTCCAAGAGGGAAGTCACATAAATGACTACCATGTGGTCCTTTCGAGCCCCCGACTTTTGTGCACCCTTGGTAGATGCTGAAATGAAGGGGTTTTCTTATTTCTGAATATGTAAAACCCCTTTCTCCACATGACATTGTGCTCTTACCTTTTATTTATATTTTATGGGGACAGTCCAATAAGACCCAATTTTCTTAGTATATTGGATCATAACCTCATTATAATGCTCTGACCTATAGATTATAATTATGACATTTTGAAATAGATGGTTGTTTCCCTATGAAATTCTAATTCATTTATGAACTCAATATTTTAAAACAACATATAGGGAAAATCATTGAATCCCACCAAAGCCTGTAGGAGTTTTAAATAGATGTCACTGCACCCAAGGTCTATCAATTGAAGACCATGCCATTATAATTCCATTTCTCCATATCATGCAAAGATCAGGACCAGGAATAGGTAATCAATGGGAAATTCATCTCCATATATGTTTCTTGTCGAATAAAAAATGTTTATATCCAAAGTTCCATGAATTATAAATGTTATGATATCAACCTCATCATTGTTTAAACACAACAACATTGTCGATACGTCATATGAGTCCTATATCTCACAGATCTGACCATTCAAGGGCTTGATAAGTGTGATTAGAAGCCTATCGAGAAAAATAATCTCCAAGATCAGTTTTGTGTCCCCACATATGGCACTATGGTTGTGGTTATCCACAGAGATACCACATATAATATTTTGATGAGAAGGCCATAGCCTTATATCCATTTGGTGGCACCTTCAACATTTTATCAATTTCAAAAGTATCACCTTGATGGAACGGTTGAAATACTACATGGTTACAATGAACCCTTCAAATATTTTATATCTATATATGATGAATGAAATTTCAACAAGATAGGGGGAAAGTGTCCAATTGAAGATGACAAAATATAGGTTTGTCCCCTAATCACTTGGTGACCACCCTTGTGAATCCCATGAGTATAATCGACAGCGACTAAGTTCTCCCCATATATATACTCTAGGTAACATATCTAGTCCTCAAGGTTGAAGACCATTCTATCCCTAATAAATGAGTAACATAAAATCTACTCCATGATCTATCTATAATAACATAGAATGAAATTAGGGATTTAGTCTCTTCTCATGGCCTACATCACCTTAATAGTGACGACGAAGCCCCTAGATTTTAATATTCATTGGAAAATAAATCCACAGACATAGATATATAATAATAAAAAGATGACCTCTATAAAAACCCTCCGATATTCGAGGAATATGTCTCCACTACCATCATTGAGCTCAGAGAGGTATAGTTGGGAACAAAATATAACCCACGGACTAAATTGACTAGTGATCCCACACCCATAAGAGTGAAAGTGATCTACAATTAATTAATAATGAAACATCGATATTTGTTTTCAGGGAACTATAATAGAATTCATTCAGGAAATACAAATGTGGGTAAGAACTATCTCATCCTACCCGATGAGCAATGAGGCATCATGCAGGTTGCTCGGATGATGTACCTCTCTCATTCCACCTATAAAGAGTTCTATGTTGAGATTTTTTCAAAGAAAAAATTGTATGAAAAGTGAAATACCCAAGATATCTTGCCAACATCGTCCTAGTCAACAAATAGAATGAAAAAATTGGGGTCTTTATTGATTTTAGATATATCAATCACATTTCCTAATGAATGATTCCCCTTTGGATATCACAAATATATTGGTCGATGAAACTGCTAGCTATCCAAGGTATTTCTTTTAAGGAAGGGTATTTAGAATAAAATCAGAGAAATATTGTCCCTGGAGATATGGAAGCCACTATAGCCATATTTTTGAATGGGAATATTTTGTATTAGGTCATTTCCCATTGTCTTAATGAATTATACTCTCACATAGAAATGTGATACACACCATTTCTGTAATACTCTCCAAGGAAATATTTTTGAATATTATGTATTGGACCTAGTTGTGAAATCCCTACAGTGAAGTGATCACTTCATGGACCATCAAAAATTAATTGACAGAATATGATAACATAGTCTAAAGAAAAATCCATTGAAATTAACTTTCAGGATATCATTAATGATTTTTATGAGCTCCATTTTACGCCATAGTGGTGTTGAGGATTACTCAGAGAAGAATATCTTAATTTTATAATTATCACCCTGAATAAATCTCAATGAACATAGGGGGATTCAGTGGCCCTATCATACTTTAATTAGTTCATAGCCAATTGTGACAGAAAAGATCTCCCATTCACAAGGATATTTAAAAATGAAATGAACTAAAGATAGGATTATTATTGCCAAGAAGCCTTCAAAAGTCTCGAGAAATACTTACTGCACCCAATTGTTTTCATTACTTCATTTGAAGGGAGGTAAATAATATTTTATGTGCACACCATGTAACGATCATTGGGCACCCTACATATAAGTAATGATTACGAGTAATGAGATATTATTCTCTACTACCTTATATGAATGATGCTAAGTACTAATTCTTAATACTATGATGTCGACAAGAACTACATTTCACTCTTCATCACAGTGAAAAATGTGTGGTATTAATTGGTGTACCATAAAGTCAATATATTATATCATATTTTTATTCTAATTTAGATCATTGGCCATCCTATGTTAAATAGGGTATTAGCATGATGGGTAGTAAATTTTGAGAAATACAAAAATTGGATCATATTAAAAATGTCAATGAACGGGAAATCCTAGGATGATTTCCAGGCATCAAATCCTTCCTCGAAGAATACATTGGAAGACATTGAGATTTCTTATTAAGATGTTTTCTATGCCCATGACCACCCTAGACATACGAGATGTACATTGATGGATCCTCCGAAATCCATATTATCATAATGATCTAAAACCCAATGTTGAATCAGGTTGTCATATGGGTTGTACTTTTCCCTCTTGAGAAAGTAGATTTTATCTAATCCTTCTCACTATCTTAAGGATTTAATAATAATGAGTTAGAATACCATTACCTCATCACTAGTTTGGAAATAGCCTATAGTTTCACATAGAATACTTAAATATCAAATGGGATTCTGAATTAGTGATAACGAATATCAATTGAGAATAGATATAAAAATGGAATAAATAGACCCCCTTGTTGGATATATCATGGGATTGATGATAGAGTTCCCATTTCATCCCACATTGAATCATGTTCCCCAATCATAAAACATACATGCCAATTCATTGGACAATGTATCCACCGTCTTCTATGACCTGATCAATTGGAATCAATCTTTTGTGTCATGC
The DNA here is from genome assembly GCA_963277665.1 of Viscum album. Classification (NCBI taxonomy): domain Eukaryota; kingdom Viridiplantae; phylum Streptophyta; class Magnoliopsida; order Santalales; family Viscaceae; genus Viscum; species Viscum album. The sequence goes on along the minus strand of OY728137.1, from coordinate 1,931,733,260 downwards.
ATCAAAGAATGGTCTCGTTAATCATAAAATGTGATATAGAATAAATTTATTAGGTCAACTCCACACCATATTGTGATAAACCAATGACCACCTTTGTATTGATGGAGCTCGTAATCAGTTATCCTTAAAATGGTACTCTCCTAAAAAATTCATATGGAAGGGAATATTTTAGACCCTATGAAACCAAGATGACTCTTCATGATGTCCTAAATGAGATGAAATTCAAAGAAAAATGAAGTGTTTATGGAATCCTCCTCAAATGTATAGTAGAAGAAAATATTCCTACTATCATGGAAAATTTCCATGTAGTTTTTTGTGACACCCATCAATATGGGACTAGGAACTCAAATAAAATCAAGACGTCATGATTTTATTGGAAAACCATGATGTATGACAGTATGGAATTCACCAAGAAATTTCATGTGTGAATGATGTAATTCTTCAACCCTAGATAGCCTGAGTCAGTTCATTATTAAATAACATTAGCATGATCACAACAAATCAAGTCCAAAAAGATTTATATGTTTAGTAGCCTTGGATGTACTAGATACACACATAATTTTCAAATTACAATTTGAAATAAAAAAATTAACATTGTTTCTCCATTAAAAACACTCATATTCCATTTCCTATCAATGCAGGTCAGTCATAATATAGTTTTTTGCATACCTAAAAAAATATAACATAAGAAAGGGGTGATCTTAGATGCTCAGTAAGGATAAAAATATATAGAAAACTATAAAAAACAAGAATAAACATTTAAATAAATGTACTAAGACAACAACAAAAACTTTTTAATCATAAACCTAGGCATAATATGGCAAAGATAAATCAAATAATTCCATTTAATTATTCACATTGATTTTATACTAGTCAAATAAACACATGAAATATCAATAGCTAGTCTCATTATGATGAAATACATAATGCCAGACATCATAACCACATAGTCAAGGCCTCACGCCAAGACTATAAATTAAAATATTGTCAAGGCCTTGTTCCATGACACTAGATTGTCTCATGAGGCCAATCGATGCATCAAGGGGCTATAGGGGCCATACCCGTCGTTTACTATGCCCAATGCATTCCTCATATTAAAAGGGTGAAACATAACATAAACATTCATATTAAAATAACATGTGAAATTTTAATACGTTAACCATAAACCATGAATGACATAAAATATCACATCGACAGTCAAACATATTGTAAGACTGTCAATAGAATATGTAATACTGTATTATAAGAAATAAAGATCAATTAAACATAAAATCCAACAATAGATGCTGACATAGATAAAATCAATCTAAAAACTATTTAAGAGAAATATATCTTTATACTTTCAAATCATTTAAAAGTTAGAAAATTATAAAAGGAAATAGTTATTTTGAAACTACAATTACAGGATTGTAAGGGAAGCTTCGAAGGTGTCATAATGGCTGAAAATAACTTCACCCTCCATATACGATAAAGAAAGAATTCTTTCTTTAATTTTTCAAAAAGTCCATAAAGTACCTTGTATGGAAAATGATGGATAGATTCATTTAAAAATCATATAATTTATAAAAATTGGTATAAATGAAATTAACCAATATTCTAGGAAATAGTAAAAATGATTGGAATTTTTTTTTTAAAAAACATGAAGGTGGATGACTACGAAGTCCATGTTGATACTTACGTGTAAAAAACCTAGGATAATAAATAGATTGTAAAATTATCCCTTACCATGTAGTTTTCCATAAATGAGGTTAATGTAACATCCTATGAAATGGTTAAATAATTTACATTAAATTATACCAAATAGATATACCTAGATATTATATCATATATGATTCTATAATATTTCTTGGTTTATAATATTTCTGTATTATCATTGTTTCAGGTGTCAAAGGAATCATTTTAATTTATATGTTTCATTATTTATGTCATGTTTTTTATGTATAGTATTTTTTTGATTCATATTTATAATGATATTATGTTATTATACAATATTTTTAATCATCAAATGAAAATTATTCTAGAATTGTTATGATGGGGAAATAAATGTCATCGCGTCGTGGAGACGGTAAGTTGTATGTATGCATGAGAGACAATATCATTCTATTGATGGGGAACTCATTATTAATTGGATGATATATTTTACACATATAATAATTAACATGCTGTATTTTTTTATATAAATAATAGTCTTTATTATAACCATCCAAAAAATAATGTGTCGAATAACAAACTACACCACGACGTGGAGACAGTAAGTCGTATGTACACACGTATGGTGACTTTGACATTAATAGGATGGATAGAATAATTAATATGGTTGTAACAAATTTATAATAACATTTAACTACGTAAAAGGTACTGTAGTTTTTATTTTATTATGAAAATGACAAATAATGTTGTAGCGGAAAAATAAAATAACTTTGAAGAGGTGATGAAATAATTACCTCTTATTCGGGTGCTTTCTTCTAAATCGAACAAAAGTTATCCTTCAGTCGGTTTTATGATCAATGTAAGGCCTATAAGATTAAGTGAGGGTATTTGGTAGGAAATTTCTGATGGGGTGGTAGGTCATAATGGCTTTGGAGGTGTGATTTTGAGTTAAGGGGATGTACCATTTTATAAGAGAGGTGAGGGGCACTTTACGAGAAGTTGAAATATTATTTTATTATAAAATAATTTTAGGTTTATAATTGATTAAAATGGATATATTTTTGAAATAATGTGGTTATGGGTTGAAATAATCTCAACCAATTCGTTTTAGGCATGTTTAGGTCACCATATTTCCCATATCTTTTATATTTAACTCTTAGTAAAATAGTTTAACTTTTACCATACCTTATTGTATTTTTATATTACATGGTTTAAATAGTTACTGTAAAATTACAAGATAAACTCAAGTGGTTCATTAATGACATATGTAGCATTATCTAACTCCAAATTCTGAATCATAGATTATTAGGAATATTATATCATTTAATAAAAAAGAATTTGTCTTAGAAACTCAACTATGCCAATTTCGACACTATTTAGTATTTCTTTGTTAAAGTCATCACAACTTTATTACTTCTAGAAAAATGCATTTAACTAGTCCTAAAATGTCATATTCACATATAGAATTAGTTTTTATCATAAAAAGTTTCTATTTAGTTTCATTTTAATATTAAAAATATCAATTATTTTAATCATTCATTAATAATATAATTACTGCATCATCATTTTGTCATAAATAAATTTAATTAGTTAAAACCGAAAATTTATAAATAAAATAACCTGATGTGAAAATATTTTTTTTCCTTCTAATGAATATTTATAGCTAAATTTACCTTATCTATAACCCCATATTAAAAATGGCTTAGTTATTAAAATTTGATTTTAACACATTTAAATCTACAATAAATCAAATATAATAATCTAATCCAAGTTGATCAATAAGGATAATATATTATTCATAAGGGTGACTTGGGTATAAATATACTTATCCAATATAATTAGGTCATATATTGGGATAATTATAATTTCATTTTTACATTTAATTTCACAATTTTCTTTAAACTGTCGTAAATAAAATTAAAAAGTTATTATTCACTAAAAAATTCATTCAATTGAACAACATATTACTTATTGATGACAACCGTGTCTATCATATTTTTGATATTCAATTAATATAAGTGGTAAAATTAAGTTTTATGCAAATTTGTAAATGTTCTTAGAAGGTGGCTAAAATACATTAAATTGTTCAATAAAATTATATATATATATATAATCTTATTATAAAATGAATATGATTGAATTAATATAGGTATATTTTATCTATTTTGACGTTTAAATAAATTTAAATAAAAAGAAAATATATTTAAATAAAATGATGGTTTAAATCAATAACATCGTGTTTTTCACTATTTATCAAAAATTGAATGTTTTCAAAAAAAATACCAATAATTCACCCTAAACTAATTATCATATTATTAATCCACAAATCAGGCGCCTATATAAAATTAACATTTATAAAATTTTAACGAGTGGGTATTACATGAAATAATTTCTTTTTAAATGGATTTTTTGATTGGTTATGGTGTACTAGAATATGAATTTGTGCACAAAAAAACCTATTAAATTATAGAAAGATAAGCATAATAAGGAAAATTGGGGTGTTACTTTATTCCCTCCTTCATATAAAATCGTCCTCGAAATTTCTAGAATATCACTACATACAAGGATTCTGGTGGCTCTTCATTATATGTTCCTCAAATTCCCACATAGACTCTAATATTTTATGGTTTCTCCATAGAACTTTTACCCGACGAGTCATTCGGTTTCCCAACTCTTGTTCAATGGTATCAAGAATTTTGGTAGGATCTTCACAATAAGACATATCATGTTACAGTTCTATGTCTTCATAGTGGGTACATGCATAAGATTAGGCATGTATTTTTCCAACAGTGATACATGGAACAAGTAATGAATATTGGAGAGACTGGGTGGCATTTCAAAACTGTAAGCTACAACACAAACTCATTCTAGAATTTCGAAAGGTCTGATGTACATGGGACAAAATTTACCCTTCTCACCAAATCATTTAAAACCCTTCCATGTAGTTACCTTCAAACAAACATGATCTCATTATTTATATTCCAAATCCCACCTTTGGTTATCGGCATATATCTTTTTCCTACTTTGAGATGAATTGATGTGGGTTTTGATAATATTCACCTTTTTTATTGTTTCTTCAATATGTTCTAGGCCAGTGAGTTTACATTTACCAAATTAAACCCAAAATGTTGGTGTGCGGCATCTCTTTCTATATAATGCTTCATATGGTTCCATTTTAATACATGAATGGAAGATATTTTTATAGGAAAATTATACCATAGGTAAATACTGATCCCGCATACCATGAATTTAAAGTGAGAAAGATATGAATATGTCTTCTAGGTTTTTAATAGTTTATTCTGATTGTGTATTAGTTTGAGGGTGGTAGGAAGTGCTCAAATGAAGTTCAATATCATTGGATTTCTAACAACTTTTCCATAATCATGATGTAAAACAAGGATCACGATCAGAAAAAATTAATAGGGGTAGAACATGATGTCTTAAAACTTCATTAATATATAGTCTTGCTAAACATTCATGTGGTAAATAGTCTCTTATAGCAACAAAATGTGCTTACTTGGTAAGATAATCATCAATGACACATATTTCATCATTCCTCATAGGAGCCATTGGTATCCCCATGAAAATTTCCATCGTAATATCATCCCATTTACACTTATGTATGAGAAGTCATTTCATGACTCCTCTAGGATGTGGTCCTCTAGGCATCACCTATTGGAAAATGATATATCATGACACATAATTTTCATTCTCCCTTTTCATGTTGTCCCACAAAAATTGTTCCTTAAAATCACTATACATATTAGTGCTACTAGGTTGTATAGAGATATTGGAGCTATGGGAATCATAAAAAAATTCCATTTTTAGATCATGTATGTACATAACACAAAGCCTCCTCCCAAATTTCATAATTCCATATTTATATATGATATAAATCAAACTCCCATTATTCACAACAATAATTTTCTTTAAAAACTCCACATCATTAGTCAATGAAATTTTTATCATTTCTATAAAAGACAATTTTGCAACCATTTTAAAAATTATTGATGTTTTACCTTCCATAATTATTACCATATCCATCATTACTACTTCCATGAACATATAATCCCTTTCAAATATCATCTTGTTCAAAAAACTATGATACTTTTTTCTCAAAGCAACTTCCACCTCATTTTCCATCCCCAGGTGGTAGTATAAACTGTAATAATAATCCTGGAGTTTTTCGAGACATCTCTTTTGCCTCATGTGGATTTATTTTTGTGTGAAAATATACATCTCACTCTTTTGATCATTATATATCTCACATGTATCACCATAAAGATAGTGTCTTCAAATCCTCAAGGAAATGTTTCCAACTACTAACACATTATCATGAGTGGGAATGATTTGTTCACTAATTTTTAGCTTCTTTGATGCATAGACAATAACATTATTATTATGCATAAGGACACAAACAAGTCCTTTCATTGAAGCATCACAATACAAACAATACCATTTTCACCAATGGTAGAGTCAAGGTAAGATCATTGACTAATATTCCCTTCAATTATTCAAAACATTCTTCACACTCTTTTTTCAAAAAAATTAACCCCTTTAAGTGTGTTCTGTGTTAATGGGTTAGCCAATCAATAAAATTCTTGACAAAATGCTGATTGTAACCAGCTAAACCAACAAAACTGCATACCTCTGTTATACTCCTTGGTGCTGCCCATTCTTGGATTTCCCTTTTCATTAATGGATAAACATAGATTCTTTACATAGACACAATAAGGGTAAGAAAAGAAATATCCTGAATTTAGAATTCACACATTCTAAACATCCCATGTTATTCATTTCTCCTAGGAGTTTTTAGAATAGTGCAAAATTTATTTTCATGATCTTCATAGATTTTGGAGTATACCAATATATCATCAATATATACCACTACAATGTCATTAAGATGTTCCTGAAAAAATATATTCATTAGATCCATGAAACTAGGGGGTTCATTAGTCAGTCCAAAAGGCATTACAGTAAACTCATAATTCTCAAACCTACTTTAAAACAGTGACCTTAGAATATCTTCATCCGTCATACACAACTGATGATAACAAGATCGAAGTTCAATCTTAGGAAACTATTGAGATCTATAACCAAGATCAAATAAATCATCAATTAGATGTAGGGGATGCTTGTTCATTATTGTTATAGAATTGATATCCCTATAGTCACTGAAAAACATCATAGATCCATCTTTCATCTTAAAAAAATGAACAGGGGATCCCCAGAAGGTGACTATAGGGCAAATAAATCATTAATTAATAAATTCATTTAGTTCATTCTTTAGTGTCACTAATTCCGCTGTGGCCCTTCTATAAGGGGTCTTCGATATGGGCCCTGAACAAAGATATAAGTCAATGAAAAACTCAATTTCTTATTCTAGAGGATTTCCGTGTAAATCCTCGAGAAACACACCAACATATTCTTAAACAATAAGTGAATCTAGTATTTTTACATTCCTTTCCCCATACATAGTGCTATCAAACCATTCCTCCCCAATAATTGAATTTAGAAGATCTACCGAGGGTGGATCTATATAAGAATCAGATGGTTATGTTTCTGCTATAATGATGACGAATTCATTATCATAATAAGAAATTGTAACATCATTCTTCTTAAAATAAATTTTGTATCATGTTCTAAAATCCAATCCATACAAAATATTTATAAAATTAAATTATGGGTATAACAATAAGATCATAAGATAAAGAACATTTTATATGCCATGGAAACTGATTTACAAAACATTATTATAATGATACTTCCCTTATGAGTTTTGACTAACAACTCCCATAACAAGTCAAAATAGAAATATCAAATTTTCTTGGAAAATTGGGGAGATATGAATGAATGTGATGAACCAGAATCAAATAAGGAATTCTCTAACTTTGAGGAAATGTTTAATGTACCTGCATCCACATCATTTAGAACATCAACCTCAACAGTAGTGATCACATAATCTTGTCCTTCCTCTTTTGTCCTTTTCTGAGGTATGCATCCTCGATGCTTAAGACATACATTTTCATAATTCCCCTTTTAATTTCATATATAGCATTGAAAAATATCATCTCCATTATTCCCCTTTCAATCATGATATTGGTGGCCTTTTTCTTCACACTGGTAACAAACTCCCTTCCCCTTTAGGCATGTACTAGGGTTTTTCTTCCCACAATTACTGTAGGATGGAAATTCATCTATTCCCATCCTCCAATTATTTATTTTTCTATAGTGTTAAAATGATCTCTTCCTCCCATACTTCACTATATTGTCATATGACTTAGATAATATCATTAATTTCTTCATATCACATGAGACTATATCTTCGTACGATGACAACGATTGTGAGACTAATGCTCGATATAGAAATTGTCTTAACCCATCAAAGAATCGATCAATATTAGATCATGGGTTATGTATATAATATGTATCATTCCATGCTAACCATTAATATTTAACCTCATACTTTGCAAAATTATCATCCTCCCATTCCCTCTAACTCAGAAACTGCCTTTCCATATCTGCTCGATGTTCAGGAGGAATGTATTTTTCTAATAAATGATATTTAAAATCCCTCCATTTCATATTTGATACTTCTTAATCCTAATTTGTTTTTTCAATTAATGAACACCATTGATATGCATCTCTTGTGAGATGATAAATAACCGTGAATTTTTTTTCCCTTTCACTACTCCCCAAATCATGAAATATATTCTCTAAGGAACTTATCAATTGTTCAGCTACAAAATGATTTGTTGTCCAATTGAATGTTGGTGGTTGTTGCCTCATGAATCCGTCTAACATTGATCATCCACGTTGTGGATCAAGGTTCTCTATATGTGCAAGGTTATTATTCATAACCAGAGTGAGTTGTCCCAGTATGGTTATAAGCTGTTCACCACCAGTTGCATCACCAGCTCCACTATAATTATCTTTAGTAGGATGAAAATCGCTACATGGATTACTTGCATTGATACAGTTTCCATTCAATTTAATAAGATCCATCCCAAAACAATGGCATACACTTGATTAGTTTATGAATCAAAATTCATTATTTCAAATATGTAAAATACATAACACAAATTGAATAGTTTATGCATATAATCTATAATAATTAAAAAAAATATTTTGGGATTTATTTACTCATAAATACATCATAATGGTTTGAACAGAAAATGTGAATTATCATAAGAATATCCCCTAGAAGTGTCAAACTATGTGCGCAGTAAGGCTCATTTTCATATACCAAGATACCCTAAGTCAAGACTAAAACTCAATGTTGGTGTTTTCAATCCTGAGTACATCTGTACTAGAACCACATCCACATGTAGTATCAAGACATGATTGTTTTTCATAGAAACCCCACATAATATCTACATCACCAAAAATATTGGATGCTCTTCTATATTAATATTCAATTTCTATCTTAGGGTAATGTTCTAAAATAATTTTTTTTACGAATCTAGTAATTAAGGATTATACTAAGCTTCCTATGATACCAATTATAAAGGCCCAACACAATTTATCTAGAGTCAATGAATTATTACATAACATTATCATGATCACAAGAAATCCAATCATGAATGACAGATCTGTTTATTAGCATTGGAAGTACTAGATACAAACATATGTTTTTACATTACAATATAAAATAAAAAAAAGAATCGCTATGTATCCATTGACAAACTCATATTCCATAGCCTATCCCTGCAGGTTAGTCTTAATATACTTCCTCGCATCCTAGGAAAAATAAATCAAAAGAAAAGAGTGAGCTCAAATGCTCCATAAGGATAAAAATATTGCGAAAAATATCATAAATAGGCATGATCATTTAAGGTAATGATGAAAACTAAAACACAATCCTTTTAAACGTAAAATTCTACATAATATAAAAAAGATAAGTCAACTAATTCCATTTACATAATCACATGGATATTATACTAGTTGTAAAATCACATTTAATATCAATATCTAATATCATAATTATGGAATGCTTAATGTTAGACATCATAACCTCATAATCAAGGCCTCATAACAAGACTATAAATAAAAATATTGTCAAGGCCTTGTTCCATAACACTAGTTTGTCTTATTAGACATATCGATGAATCGATGGGCTATAGTGGGCAGTTCCCGTCACATACAATGACCAATGAATTCCTCATATGAAAAGGTTTAAACATAACATAAAAATTAATATTAAACTAACATACGAGATGTTAATAATTTAATAATAATTCATGTATGACATAAAAATAGCACATCCATAGTCAAACATATCATAAAACATTAAATTCAATATGGAATATTGTATCACAATAAAATAAACATTAATTAAATATAAAATCCACCAATAGATGTTGACATAGATGAAATCAATCACAAAACTATTTGAGAGAAATATCTCCCTACATTGAAATAATTTAAATGTCGTACAATTATAAAAGAAAACATTTATTTTGAAAATTCTCTTACGAATATATAAGGGAACCTTCAGAGGATTTATAATAGTAGAAAATTGTTGCTCCCTCCATATATATTAAAAACGGTCTATAATCAATTTGTCGAAAAGGCCATATAGTAACTTGTTTGGAAATCCATGGAAAGATTCATTTCTAAACATTTAATAATAATTAAAATCATGGTATAATTTACTCTAACACATAGTCTAAGAAATATTTAAAATGATTTGAAATACATTTTTAGGAAACAAGTATGTTGATGATAAACAAGTCCCAGTAGATACTTATGTATAAACAACCTCAGATAATAAACAGATTGTAAAATTAACCATTACCTTGAAGTCTTCTGTAGTTGAGTGTATGTTAACCTCACTTATAATGGTTAAATAAATTTTATTAAATTATACAATAAAAACGTACATAATTATTATATCATATATGATCCTTTTATATTTTTTTATTAATAATATTTCAGTATTATCATTGTTTTGGGTGTTAATTAATTCAATTTCCTTTATATGCTTCATTATGTAGGTCATGTTTGTTATGGATATGATTTGTTTGATTCATATCCCTAATGATATTAAATTATTAAAATTTTTTAGTCATCAAAAAAATATTATTTTTCAATGGCTATGATGGTGAAAGGAATATCATCGTGCCATAGAGACGGTAAGTCGTACGTACACAAGAATGACAATATCATTTTATTGATGATGAAATTGTATAAAATTGGATGGTATATTATATACATTGAATCACTAAAATTTTATATTTATTATTTAAATCAAATATAATCATTATTATACCCATCAAAAAAATGACTTCTTGAAGAAAAAACTACACCCCGACATTGAGACAGCAAGCCGTACGTACGCACTGATGGTGACTTTGTCATTCATAGGATTGATAGAATAATAAATATGGTTTTAAAATATTTATAATAAAATCTCTGTATGTAGAAATAATTATAGTTATTATTTTAGTATAGAAAGAACAACGATAGTGTAAGTGGATGATGAAAATAACATTGAAAGAGGTGATGGAATTATAACCTCTTCTTCATGTGCTTTCTTTTGATTTGAACATAATCGCTCTTAGGTTGGATTTATGATCAATTTAAGGAATCTATGTTGTATTAGGGGCCTCTTGGAGGATATTTAGGAAGGTTTTGTCTAATCCAAATGGCTTTGGATATGTGATTTTTAGAGAAGGGGAGGTTCCCTTTTATAAGAGAGGTGAGATGCACCTAACGAAAAGATTGAAAAATAAATTTTATTATAAAATAATTTTCGTTATCTATTTTCTCCAAATAGATTAATTCTAGGATAATTTAGGTATGGTTCTATGTACTATTAACCAATAGGTTTTTGAAAATTTAGGTCACCATATTAACCTTATTTTTTAGTTTTAACTATTTGTTAAATACTTTAACTTTTACCATGTCTTTTTGTATTATTATATTACATGGTAAATATAGTTTCTGTAAAATGCCAAGATAACTTCAAGGCATTAATTAATAAGATAAATAGCATTATATAGATACTTGGGCCTAATATTATATTTTGATGAAAATTATTTCATTAAATTCAATTGTATTTGTTTTAAAAACTCATTTATGTAAATTTTGATAATATTTAGTATTTAATTTTTCAAGGTTATATGAACCTGATTACAAAAAAAATACATTGAAACAATACTAACATGTCATATTTACTTAGAAAATTCTTTGATGGTTTAAAAAGTTTCAATTTACATTTATTTTAATATTTATAATATTAATTATTTTAATCATCCATTGATAAGGTAATTACTGCATCATCATTGTGTCATAAATAAATTTAATTATTTAATGTATAATATTTTTAAATAAAATACCATGATGTAGGAAATATTTTTATCACTCTAATTAAAATTTATAGTCAAATTTATTTTATTTATAACCCCATATTTAAAATTGGTTAGTTATTAAAATTTGAATTTTTCACTTCTAACACTAATTTAAATAAAAATATAATAAATGTCATAATCCAATCCAAGTGGGAAAAAAGGATCATATTTTATTCATATATTTGTTTTGGTAGAAATATACTTATCCAATATAATTAAGATAGGTGTTTTGGTAATTAAAATATCATTTTACCTTTAATTTACCAATTTAATTTTAATCGTGGTAAATAAAATTCTACATTTTCTATTCACCAAAAATTATTTTCATCCTATTGAACCACATATTATGTACTCATGAAAACCATGTTTGTCGTATTTTTGAAATTCAATTCACAAAAGCTGTAATATTAGGTTTTATAAAAATTTGCATATTTGTCTGGAATGTGGGTAAAATACATTCAATAGTTCAATTAAATTTTATATATCTAATATCATTAAAAAATTAATTACATTGAACTAATATAGGTCTTATTTATCTATTTTGAATTTTAAAAAAAAATAAATTATAATATTGATTATTTAAATTAAATGTTGTTTTTAAACAATAATGCATTGTTTTTCTCTATTAATCAAAAATTAAAAGTTTTCAAAAAAAAAATAAAAAAATTCACTCTAAGATAATTTTTATATTAGGAATTCGAAAATAAATACCATTTTGAAAAAAAAATTATTAAATTTCAAAAATTTTGTTTTACTATTCATAACTAATTTTTAAATGGATAGTTTGATAAGTCATGGTGTGCTATAACTCAACGTTTTGTTCAATGCATGCTATTTTAATATTCAAAGAGAAGTGTACCATGGATGCTTGGGTTGTTACAAAGGATTCATGAAAACATCATCTATCAACCTTCAAAATTTCTTCATACTTCCAGATATTCTTGGTCATTTTCTATATGGGAAATAGATGTTGTGGAGATATATCCCTCATCCACGACTAAGAAATTCATGTGCATCCTTGCTACTACTTCCGTTTTTTCAAATATGATGAGGTAATACCCCATAAATAATTCAGTATGAAGAGTATAATAATCTTTTTGATGTCTCAAATCATCACTAGGTTTGGGGTCCCTCGCACAATATTGTTAGAAAATGACACAAAAAACTATACTCTTTTGTTGAAAATACTGTACCAAGGTTATAATATAGAGTCTAGTCACACATCGCTCTATCATGCAGAAGAAAATGTGAAGATAACCACCTTTAATAAACACTATTTTATATACTCTCAAATATAGTCAACACATATAAGAAAACATTATCGGACATGATTCTATAGGCTTTTTGAGATTTTCGTACTTCAAAACTTACCTCCACATAGGAAACACCAAAATTATTGGTTTGGGGATATAGGTAGTGTTACCTCTAGAGGCCCAACATTCCTCGACCCAAATTACCATTTTTGGATAGCTCCTAGATTATGTGAAATGGAAAAGTAACTGAATGAATTTGAGAAACTCGATGAGAGTAGGCTGTGCACGCAACACAACCTGGAGGTCCATAGAATTATATGACATCAGACATTAATACGATGTTTCACCTATATTAATTCCTAAACAGAAGACATCATGATAGCTCTAAAGACCCCAATAATACTAAGAAAAAATCCATAGAAACTAGAACATAAATGGGAAGGGCCTTATGTCCTACATAAGGTATATCCTAGTGGGTTCTACTCATTGGACACTGTGAATGGGGAGCATGTCACACCTCCCAAAAATGACATATTTTTCGGGAAATACATTTTCATTGAGGTCATACAACACAAATTATTTCTAACATCATGACATTAAATTGTATGGAATCTTTCTTTACACCCATATAATGATAAACACTAATGATATTTTCTAGACTATAAGAAATTTAGCGTCATAGTTCCCTTTGATCTACATATGGAATTATTACCATTATAGGATATATAGCTGAACACAGACCAATTTGTTTTGGGAAAACCCACAACACGACTTTTCCATCTTGTTTGTTGATCCATGTAATGATCAAAAGATGTTAAACTGCCTGACTAGAAGTCATTTCCACATGATAGTAAACTGTATCAGTGTTCTAGAACTATGTACGACGTGATTCTCATTTTCAATGAGATACATAAGGAAGTCTTGATATTATAAATTATTCTATCCACTAGATGATATAGAATTCCCATTGCCCAATTTCCATTTCATTTTATGTGGAATCCTTTAGAGTAAATGTTCCTCACCTCATTCATAGGTTCTGTGAGCATAGGAATTATAGTAAGGACATACAATGATGAAAAATTAATGAAATCACACAAAATTTATATCATGGTCTATAATGAAAGACAATAAATGTCACACAATGATTCTATTTTGCGTGACATTAAACAGAACAGTTATCATCCTTTCGGCATGACATAAATTAGTATGGTTCCTCAGGAAAAATTTGTGGCTTGATTAATTCCAACACTGGATTCATAGTAATGACTAAATATCTAATCTGGGTCCCATATAAATAATCAATAGAAAAAATACCCACCTCTCCATACGGTCCAAACCTACAAATAGAGACATTACCATATTTGAACTATGTGTGGAGTGATTCCAGACATCACATGATACATAGTGTCACCTGGATATTCAATCCTTGTCCCAACTATATCATCCATATATATATATATACACACCACATGCTGGATGGGGAATTAGGTCACACAATTTCCCTCTTCCAACATATGATTCATATATACAGAATGATTGTTTTCAGATATAATATGCCCTGTATAATTTTTCATGTAGGTCCCCACATCGTTACTACATGATGTTAAACTGAATGGAACCTTGTCCTTACCACATAATGTCAAACTATATGGATGTACACCCTTACAGAATTATGTTACACTATAGGAAAAATGACATTACAGAATGATGTTAAACTCTATGAAAAACATCACCACTATATGATAATAAATTGTACATACCATCATGCATTTTTCATCCAATATAAAGGGAACCAAAGCGTCCTACCCAAGTCAACTAGTGTACGAGGCTCATTAATTATATTTTTAATACCCCCCATCAATAATTCATACATAAAATATCATGTTCTTCATGTTTCTATAAATCTTTCACTTCCCATAGAAAAGATAAGAGTCTTCAAATAACCCTATTTGGACATTGAATTTATTCTTATGGATCCTAAATATGTGAATATAGTCTTCAAAAAAAATTCACTCTGAAAAATGGATCTTTTATTCATTTTGATCCCTAACATAACAATATAGGACCTCAAAACTATTGAATCCTTCCTTTTTAATACACAACATTTCATTATATTTTACATACATAGGATATTTAAATTCTTATGTCTTGGAAATCTGGAACATAATACATGAAAACATAAAACAATCTCATAAATACCCTTGATAAATATTCTTTAAATGTTCATCTAATGTACAATTAATGCATATCATAACCTAGAGACCTAATCAATGGACAATGTGAGTAAAATGCCGTGTAAGGAAGGCAAGGGAATCAATTTATTTAGGATATCAATAAGTAATTGATGTAAAACATAAATACATGAGAATTGTAATAAGATTAATATAATAATAAAATGAACATGAATCATAAAATTAATATGTGTCTAAAAAAGTTAATTTAGAAATTCATTAACATATCACCATGGTACATCCGCATGGTGTCATAAAAATTACCTGGGTTATTCCCCAAGGCATCATGAAACTTTTCATCTCTAAAGATTAAATTCATTACGCAATGAATTAGAGAACAATCAGTGTGCACTGTTAATATGTTTTTATTTTAATGTTGTCTACATCGAAAATATTAAATTATTTCATAAATAACCCATATAGAATAAAATAAACGAGTTTCACTTCGAAATTTTGATGTTTTGAACGTGCTTAAAAACATGATCATTATGTTCTTTATAACCCACAGAGAATGAATAAGGGTTTCATGTTTTCCTTTTTCAGAATATAATATTTCATTTTTTTTTCATTAGAAATACCTATAGAAACCAAATTGTTTGTGGGACTAACATAAATAAAATATGATAATTTTTTGAGAAAAAGAGTGAGATTTTAAGACGATAATTATGCAACATAACAGATATACTATATGGTTTTAGAAAACATTGATAAGGGAAGGTAAAAGAGCCACCGACTCATAAATAACTCAAAATGCAGTAAGGGTAAATAATATAGAATAAATAAGATCATGGTATGGTTATTTTAATGACATACCACATGAAAAAGGAAACTTGAAAAAAAGATAAGATGAAATTTCTTTTTCAAAAAATTCAGCAACATAACGACATCACATAAAATTCGAG
Source organism: Viscum album (assembly GCA_963277665.1). Lineage (NCBI taxonomy): Eukaryota > Viridiplantae > Streptophyta > Magnoliopsida > Santalales > Viscaceae > Viscum > Viscum album. The sequence continues at coordinate 1,931,716,872 of OY728137.1, read as the reverse complement.
AAAATAAGTTGACGAGAGGGTAAAGGTTATCTCATGATTTGGAAATAAAATGAAAAGAAATAAAGATATATAATAACATACCCTAACATAATGAAATAGAAGCCAAAAGACATAACATAAAGGAAGTCATGACTAAAAGAGGATGGTGAAAGGTTCCTTTACAGAGAAGAGTGACTTCAAAAACTCAAATGTTGGGACCTTGTGGGGATTGAGAGCACCTTGGGAGGACTCCTTAGAAGGTAAAAAGGACAAAGCATTGTTGAAGATGATATCTAAAATACTGGAATGAAGTAATGGGTTGGTATTTATAGCAACAATGTGATTATATTTTATTAATTTCAAAAGGACACATAATAAGTGGTATTTTAAAAACAATGGGCTCGCACATGGTAATTGACCATGGTATTGGCCCCATGGGACAACTAATAACATAAATTAATATAAAAAATTCTACCAGAATTATTACATCATGATTAAATATTTAATTTTGTGATTAAACACCCCGATAATCAAAACTGTATTTTTTACTATTCACTGAACTGTTTTATAAAAAATCCCAAAAATTGACCGTAACCATTTTTTTGCTGTGTAGAATCTAAATGGGAACTCTAATTTTTAAAAACTAATTTAATTTTAAATTAAATTATATAAATTAAATAAAAATTAAAGTATACTAATTACTAAAACATTTATTTACTAATAATATGATAGAATTATATCACATTATTTGTTAAGATGTCTAAACCATATTTATACCTTCTTAGGATATGTTACAATTCCATTGGTAAAATTACCATTAAAAATAGTAAAATTACTATTTCAAAGGGTAATGTTACTATTCACAAAAAAATATTTTTATCTTATTGAACCACATTTTTACCCTAATTAAAACTATTTTTGTCTGATTTTCGAATATCATTTCACAGAAATTGCTATTTAATAATAAAATTTTATTATATTATTCATAAAAAACACACTATTCATCACAAACTATTCATAAAAACAATATTTATAAAACACTAATCATTAAATAGAAACTTCTTATAAAATTTATAAAAATTCATCCTTGGTTTTTTTTGACAATAGAAATTCAAAATTGATGTTTATTTTTCGATAATAATTCTCTGTGTATGAAAAATATATATAAAGTACAATTTTTACTTCTAAAATCAATTTATCAAATTTTTATAAATTAAACATATACATTATTAATAAAATTTATTCATTAAATCAGAATGATGAAATAAAAAAATATTATTTATACCAATGGATTGAAAAAAGTAACTAACGCCTCGTTACATAACAGATTACAATTCCCACATAGGACCTAAGAGTAAGGTGTGATATGGTGATAGAATATTGGGGAGGCTCAGACAACATTTTCTGTGTTGTGACTTTTATCTACTTGAACTTCTCATGTATGTGATTCTGTTCAAGCTTCATTTGATGAAGTTCATCTTGGTCTTGGTCCAGAGAAAAGCCTAGTGACACAACCTCCTTCTCGAGCACTGATATATGGGCTTCTTACGACTCGATTCTACTGGATGAGGCTATCAACTCCTCATTTTTTATTAATTAACCATGATCACATGTATTTGTAAACAGTAATCATAATGTTAGGAGTTTAGTTTCCAACTATCATATTGACCAATAGACATAAAACAATCGAAACCTAGTGGTATTATTTTAATTATACACTCTTCATTAATTAAAGGATATAATTTTGTTGTGTATAAAATAAAATACTACAAAAATTTAGAAAAAATAATATTATTCAAAAGTATTGGTCATCACATTCTTCCCCCCTTAAGAAATTTCATCCTCGAAATTTAAACTCGTACCCTCGGAATAGAAAAGGTGTTGGTACTACTACCTCATATAATCATTTGGTTCCCACATGTCTTCTTCTCACTTTCGTTTCACCATAACATCTTATCAAGGTGGGTAGTCTTGTTTTGTAAAGCCTTGACCCTATGATCCATGATTTTCACTTGCTTCTCCTCATAAAAGAGGTCAAGTTCCAATTTTACCACCTCTGTATTTGGTTCTTTAGAAGGGCCAGGTATGTACTTCCTCAATAGGGATAAATGGAAGACATCATGGACTTGTACTAGATTTGGAGGAAGTGAATGTTTATAGGCCACTTCTCTTACCCGATCAAGCATTTTATAGGGTCAATGTACATGGGGTTGTGATTCCATTTCCTCCCAAACCTCATGACTCACTTACATAGTGAAATTCGAGGAATGACTTTGCCCTGACATCAAAATCTAAGTCTCTTCGATGGATGTCGACATAGCTCTTTGGCCGACTATGAGCAGCCTTAATGTGTTGCAGGATGGCATGGACCTTTTTTGTCATTTCTTTTACCTGATCTATCCAAAGAATAATTATCTCAATAGCTTCATCCCAACAAGATGGATTTATACATCGCTTCTGATACATAGATTCATAGGGTTCCATTTGAATATTGGAGTGGATGTTATTGTTCTATGATAACTCAACTAAAGGGAGATATTGATCCCATCTACCTTTAAATTCTATTGAGCATGTTCTCAACAATTCCTCAAGTGTTTGAATAGTCTTTTCAGATTGGACACCATTATGGTGGTGGTAGGTTGTACTGACATTTTATTCAATACTTATAGCATGTTGAAGACTTCTCTAGAATTTTTATGTGAACCATGGATCACGGTCATATATTATAGAATGTATAACCTCATGCAGTCTTACAACATCTTTCATGTAAATCCTGGATTGTTTATCGAGATTTAAATATTTATTAATGGAGATAAAGTGGGAAGTCTTGGTTAGATAGTGCACAATAACCATATCTTATTGTTTCTGTTGAAAGATCTCAAGAGAATAGGGATGAAGTCCATAGTGACATTGTCCCAATTCCATGTGGTTATGGCCAGTGGTTGAAATAACCCTTTAGGAAGTTGTCACCTTACCTTGACATAATGAAATACTAGAAACCTTGTAGTGTAGTCAGTAATCACCCTTTTTATAATATCCCTCAAAAAATGATCTCAAAGGTCCCTATACATTTTCGTTCATACCAGATGTATAGAGAAAATAGAGCTATGAGATTCATCCATATTCTATTTCATTAATTCAATAATATATGGAACACATAGTCTTGTATGAAATTTTAGTACACCTTATTGATCTTTATTGAACTCAAAATACATCTTATCCTTCACATCCTCAAACATCTTCTCTTATAAAGCATCTTCTTTATGAGCATTCATGATCCTTACTACTAATGACGGCTGAGATATCATTTTGGTTTGGTTTGATGATGTCCCTTCCCTTATAATTCCCACATCAAGATTTACATGGTCATTGAACAATGGATCTTCTTGAATCCTCATCATGGATAGAACAACTGGGAATTTCTTACTTAATGCATCAACACCAGTGTTTTCTCTCCTGGGATGAAATGAATTGAACAATCATAGTCCTCAATAAGTTCCAACTATCTCCTCTGTCTCATGTTAAAATCCTTATGCAAAAAATAATATATTTCAAACAATGATGGTTTGTATATATTTCACATTTCCCCCATAAATATCGTGCCTCTATATCTTTAGAGAAAAAACAAGAGCAGCCAAATCATGATCATGTCTAGGGTAGTTCTGCTCAAGAGGCATCAACTGTCGAGATGTGTAATAAATGAATTTTTCATTTTGAATGATAATTCACCCAATCTCATTCAGAGATGTATCACAAAGAATAACAAATCCTTATCCAGTTGGAGGAAATAATTTTATGGGTGCATTATCCAATCATTTATTCAGATCTTTGAAACATTCCTCACACTCCATTTTCAAGAGGAACTGGACCCTTTTTCAAGTTAACATAGTTAGTGGATTAGAATGTAATTATTTTTTTCACAAACCTCCTATAATATCATGTTAATCCATGTAAACAATTAATATTACTTATTTTTTTTAGGATGAGGCCACTCCACTACAACTCTTTTCATTACAGGATCAACTGCGATTCCTTAATTTGTTACAACGTGTCCCAAGAAATCAACTCTTTGTAACCAAAAATGTCATTTTCTGAACATTTCAAAAATCATCTCGATCTATAGAGTTTTCAAAATAATCCTTATATGATCATCATGAACCACCCGACTTTTGGAATATATTAAAATATAGTCAATAAAAACTACCAAAAACTTATCATGGTAGTCAATAATTTAACTATTAATCAAATCCCTAAAATATATATTGCATTAGTTAGTTTCAAGAGAATAAAAACAAATTCAAAATTCCCATATCATGATCAGAATGATGTTTTTGTAATACCATATTTTTTCACCCTCCATGTTGAACGAAGATAAATCTTAGAGAAGAATTGAGCCCCACAAAGTTCGTCAAATAACTCATCAATTCTTGGAAGAGGGTATTTGTTCATCACTGTGATCATATTAAGATCTATATAAATATTCATAACCACATTGATCCATCATTATTCTTCACAAAGAGACCATGTGATCCTCAAGGAGACACACTCGATCAGATAAACCACTTATCCAAGATATCTAGGAGTTGTTTCATTAATTCCCCCATCTCCACATTGGACATCCTATATAGGGACATTAATATCGGATGATATTCATGCACATTTTCAATGGATAACTATAAATATTTTTATAGGGAGGTCTGAGTAACTCCTCAGGAAATACGTAAATATATTCCTTGACGATGGGTACATTTTCTATCCTTATACTCTCATTTCCTTCTTCTTCTATACCAATAAACTCCATAAATAAATGTATATGAGTATACTCTAGAAAAATTATATTTTGAGATATCTCTTCTCGGAAGATAACTGTAGGTTTCCCATTCAAGAATAATTATATTTCTTTAATTCTACATTTGATCATAGAATTATACATTGTGATCCATTATGACCCTAGCATTATAAAGAATTCTATCATGGTAATTACTACAAGATTTTCGATATGATTTTTCTCAAAAAATAAAATACTAGAGTTTCTACACACAAACGATGCTTTGTTAATCCTACCAGGAGTCTTGACTGATAACTCTACATTTAGAAATTCAAGGACAAATTCTAAATTCTTTTCAAACCTAGAAGAAATAAATGAATGCGTCAAAAATGTATCAAACAGAGTACTTAAAAAATTTTAGAGAACAATAAGAGTACCTGCCATCACATCATTTTGTTCTTGAACTTAAATCATCGTGATAGAAAAAGCATGAGCTTTCTCCATTGTCCATTGCTGAGTCTTATGGTGGTTCCCCACCACTACCCTCATATTTGTATAGTAATTGGAAGCATGACCATGTTTTCCTTACTTATATAATTTGACATTATGTTGGTAATGTGCCATCTTCCATTTATCATTAGTGTTATAATGTAGTGTCTTAACCTCACAATGATAAATCTTCATAGAATGACCATCCCTTAAATACTTGTAGCACTTCCCCCTCCCAATTAGGCTTTTCACAAAATGTATATCACCACATTTATTACATGTGGGAGGTTGAACTTGATTTCCTCATCTTCACTGATTGATGATACTCTTTAATATTGTATCCCTTGATTTCTCTTTTTCCTTGCTTTTATGAGACCATTCTGTATCACCGAACTCTAGTTATACCTTCATCTCACTCCTTACAATCTCATCATGTCTCTCATAGTATTTTTTGGATATATTGTTACGCAGATGAGGTCAGAGTTCACCAAAGAATCAATGATCCTCCCTATTAGGATCCAGGACAAAATTTGAGGTGTAATGAGAAAGCCTTGTTCACTTCATCTCATATCTTCCAACAGATTAATTCTCATTTATCTTTAGTTCGAGATACACCTTCTCCATACTTGTTCCCATTGAACTAGGGAATTACTTGTGGAAGATGATCTCTCTAAACTCTTCCCACTGCATAGCTTCAACCTATATTCATGGACTCAGGTTTTTAATCAGTTCCTACCACTGATCAGCTTCTCCCTCTAATTGGTCAATATCTACGGAGACCATCTCTTGTTACGATTGGTTTAGCACAGAAAATATAATCTCGATAGAGTTAATCCACTATTCAGAAATCAATGGGTCAGTAAATCCCCTGAAGGATGGTGGTTGTTGATGTAAAGACCCATAAAATTCAAGGGAAATTTTTTCTTAATTTTCTTTGTAATTTTACAAGAGCGCGGTTTCTGACGACACCTGATTCCGAGGCCCGGAGTGCCCGAAATCAATTTCCGAAGTTTGACTCGGGTACGTTCAGTGAACGAACGAGCGGGAATTCCTAACTTTTGATCCGGTGCTCGGAATTGAAATCCGAGGGCACCGATGAACTCGCAGCGCTGATATTCGCTTAAGGAGACCTTTTCGGAAGTTGCGTTTGTTGCGAGACGAAAGTTAGTTTTTGGGAGAATTATAAAAAGATGAATAAAAAAATGTGGAATTCTTTTTATTTTACTTTTGTAGGTTAACTCCTCTCAAAGGGAGTTAGGGGTGGGGCCCACACCCACTTAACCTCCCTTGAGAGGATTAAGTGTGGTGGGACCCACACAAACCTAAACATCTCATCTTCCCCCTTAAACTCCCCTCTCTCCCTCTTAAAAGTTTGTTAACTTAACATCTAATTAATTACACATGACATGTATAATTAATTAAGTGTTATGTTTTTGAATTTGAAGTTTTGAATTCCTTGGCTTGGTAAATAAAATAAGGAGGAACCTTATTTTATTTGGTTAGTTTTGTTTATTCATCTTGAGAGGTTTGAGAGCTTTTTCTTCCTTCTTCAATCTTTGACGAAGAACGCTCAACTTGACGAAGAACGCTCAAGCTCCGACGAAGAACGCCACTCCTCTCTTCTTCGTCTTCCGTGTCAACGAGAGGGAACACCGCTTCCTCCTCGGACCTCCTTCGTCGGCATACGAAGATTCACCAACGACGTATCTCTTCGGGTGTATCACTTCGTCAACGGATTTGACGAACGACTACCGCGACGCCCGACCTCCGCGACGTTGTCTTCCGCGGGACGTTGACAAATCTTCGAACCTATACCCAAGGTAGGGCTTGTTGTATTTTGTTTAATTATTTATCCTTGTTCGTGGTTCATGCATGATTAACGTAAGGATTTTAAGTTGTGTTATCTTTTAACGTGAGGGGGGCCGGACCGCATGAACACGGCCGAACCCCCTCCATCGTTCTTGTTGATTTACCTTGCGGGTGGAAACAAGGTGGCGTGGTGCCGTCGCACCACGCGGTTAATCGTGCGATTATATTACGCGACGCCGTCGCGCCGCGTTGAAGGAAATCAAAGGCACGGAGGAGGGACGCGGTGCCGTCGCACCGCGCCGGACGACGAACACCGCGGCCGGTTCCGGGCCGCGGCGGAACGAGAAGACCAGCGGCCGGGCCGCCGGCGTCGGAAGCCGAAGAGGGGACCGGATTTTCCAGTCCCGTTGGAGAAAACCGGCCGGCAGTTGGCCGGCCGGAAGGTCAAAGGCCGGGGGAAATAAATTCCCCCGGCCAGCTCTAAAAACCCCCCTCATTTAAGAGGGGGGCAGTTTCCTTGAGGGGGGGGGGGGGCAGGAGGCCCCCCGGTTTTCTTCAAGCCGGCCCCCACGTGGAGGGCCGTTTTTTTTTTCAAAGGGCGTGGCATATAGCCGCGCCGCCTCTTCAATCAAGCGGGGGCTTGATTCCCCCCGCGCGCTGCCTCTGTGCGGCGCAAGGCCGCTGCGCCGCCGCGCCGCCGGCCGGACAGCCGGGCCGGGTCGGACCCGGGTCGACCCGGGGGGGTCGGGCCGGGTCGGCCCGGACCCGGACCCCCCGCTTCGAATCAGTTTTGGTCTTTTGGCCATCACATGAGTCACGGACCTCCGATCGACGAACCGTCTGCGACAACACAATCTTTGTATCGAGACGGTCGTTTCGGTATATCGCACTCATGGTTTCAGATTACTTTGAGTTCGGCCGGTTTGGTTCGTTCACGAAACCAACCGGGCCTGCGGAGCGGAAACGCTCATATCTTGAGCTACGGACGTCCGATTGACCTGCTGTCAGCCGTGTTGTGTTCCTCTTAGTGAGACGGATCTTTTGGCATACTCCGCCCGAGGTTTGGACGCATGTGGAGTACGGTCGGGTAGGTTTTTCCTTAAAAACCAACCGGGCCCCGGGAACGAAAATGCCAATAACTCTCAGACCGGGCGTCCGATCGACGCGCCGTCTGTTGCGTTGAGTTCCTGTTGACGATACGGAACTTTTGGATACATCAACTCTGGACTTTGTGACAGTTGATGTATCAGCCTCTCGGCTCGTGGAGCGGACCCTCCGAACGAGCTTGCTGTGTGCGGGAACCCTAGTGCTGACTGCGACTGTTACTGTGACTACTACTGCTGCTACTGCTACTGTGACTGCGACGACGACAGTACAGAGATCCTGTGTGGATTCGACGACGACGACTTCAGCACTCAGCGATCCTACGTGGATCAGTGCTACAGGTCCTGTGTGGGCCCGATCCTGTGTGGTTCCGATCCTGTGTGGGTCCTTGCGCTCAGTGGTCCTGTGTGAACCAGCGCCTACAGGTCCTATGTGGGCCCGATCCTGTGTGGGTCTTTTGCGGGGGTTAGTTACCTATCGATCCTTCGTGGGTCTGACGACTTAGATGGATCAGAGATCATCTTTATCGTCCTTTGAAGAAGTATACCTGTGTGAGCTGAAACCTATTGCTTTCCTGTGTGGATTGTGTTGTGCAATCCTGTGTGGATTACGTTTTGCTTTCCTGTGTGGAATACGTTTACTTTCCTGTGTGGACTGAGTTGACTTGGGCTTGGAGGTTGGAGCGTATTTGAATTTGATGACTTAGGTATATGTATGGGAATATACCTATGTAGTGTCGATTGTTACTTCGTGATTGTACCTTTCTTCGTGTTTTATCCTTTGTGGATTTGAGAGACCTTCAGGGGTCTCGGGGTCCCTACTGAGTAGCTTATACTCACCCCTGCACGGGCTCTGCCCGCACTACGTTGTGTTGGTTGCAGACGTCGGACATCGTTAATCTTAGCTGAGGCTTGCAGAGAAGGACGGTACCTGGAGGTGGACCACTGGACGGGACGTGCTCGGAGCGGACGGCGGGACCTGTGGAGCAGTTGAGCTATTTGTACACACCCTTCAGGTGGGATTTCCAGTGGACAACCCGGTGTAGCGGCTTTTACTTTTCAGTTGCTGTTTTCCCTTTCGATTTGTACTTTACTTTCAGTTTGGGTTTGTATACTGGCCCATTTACCTTTCCGCACTTTCAGTTGTACTCTGCTTTTTCTTAGTGTTTACTTTCCGCTTGCTTACTCTGTGGTGTTTGTTTACTTTACAAAGGCAATGCCTTCCCTTTTTACCGGGATTTACGCCTTGGTGCTAGTCGCCAGCCCCTGGCCTATGGAAGGCGGGATTGGGGTAGTCACGGCCCGGACCCTGAGGGCGGGTCGTGACAAATTGGTATCAAAGGAGTTCGCGGACACAGGAGTGAGTCAATCTTTCATAGCCGCTTCCCTTGTTCGGAGCTCGGAGATTCCGACAGAGCCGTTGGCTCGATCCTTACGGCTAGAGACTCCTACGGGAGCAGACTCGACGATTACGCACTGGTGCCGGAAGTGTGAGCTTACTCTAGGAGGCGAGAGCTTCGGCTGGGATCTTCTTGTAGCAGCGTCGAGGCCTTATGACGTCATCTTGGGCATGGATTGGCTATCTACGGTCCATGCACAGATTGACTGTTTTAGGCGCAAGGTGCGATGTGTACGCACCGACGGGAGTAGGTTCACCTTCACCGGCGAGAAGGGAGCCTTAGCAGCATAGGATGGACTTCGGCGGAGGAGAGGACAGCCCATCACTCATCAGTTGGCTAGCCTTATCCTTGGAGCAGTTGACGTGCGGAGTCCTGGTTTTCCTGCAGTGGTGGATCAGTTTGCGGACGTTTTTCCCGACGATGTTTCAGGGCTACCTCCTCACAGAGAGGTAGACTTTTATATTGACTTGTACCCCGGGACAGCCCCGATATCCACTCCAGCATATCGGATGGCCCCCACCGAGCTTCGAGAGCTACGGGTACAGTTGGAGGACTTGCAGGGCAAGGGGTTCATCCGACCCAGTGTTTCACCCTGGGATTCCCCGATTTTGTTCGCCAAGAAGGCAGACAGGAGCTTGCGACTTTGTGTTGACTATCGTCTCCTGAACCAGGTGATAGTGAGGAACAAGTATCCGCTACCGAGGATTGATGACCTCTTTGATCAGCTCAAGGGAGCACGGTGGTTCTCGAAGATAGACCTCAGGTCAGGCTATCATCAGCTCAGAGTCAGAGACGAGGATGTGCAGAAGACAACCTTCAGATGTCGGTATGGCCACTATGAGTTCTTGGTTATGCCATTCGATGTAACCAATGCTCCAGCAGTGTTCATGGCTCTCATGAACAGGATCTTTCAGCCATACCTCAATCGGTTTGTCGTGGTCTTCATCGACGACATTCTGATTTACTCTACGACAGAGGAGGAGCACGCCTATCATTTGCGAGTTGTAGTAGACACACTCCGAGAGCACCAGATTTATGGTAAGCTCTCGAAGGGCCAGTTCTGGATACGTGAGGTCCACTTCTTGGAACACGTTATCTATGAGGCGGGAGTTGCAGTGGATCCTGCGAAGATTGAGGCTGTGTTAGCTTAGGAGCCACCCAGGAGCGTGACTGAGGTTTGGAGTTTCTTGGGACTAGCTGGATACTATCGGAGATTCGTGCTAGAATTCTCTAGAGTTTCGGCATCACTCACAGCTTTGACGAAGAAGGGGAAACCCTCATTTGGTCAGACAGATGTTAGCAGAGCTTCCAGGAGATGAGACAGAGATTGACTAGCGCACCCATCTTGAGGTCGCCCGAGGAGGGAGTAGGTTACGTAGTCTACTGCGATGCATCAGGGACCGGACTCGGATGTGTTCTGATGCAGGAGCGGGCAGTGATCGCCTACGGATCACGTCAGTTGAGGCTGCATGAGCAGAACTACGCTACCCATGACCTGGAGTTAGCAGCAGTGGTCTTCGCTCTAAAGACATGGCGACACTATCTGATGGGCGAGCGCTTTACAGTCTTTTCCGATCATCAGAGTCTCAGGTATATCTTTTCGCAGAAGGACCTGAACCTGAGACAGTGGCGATGGCTCGAGTTCCTCCAGGACTATGACTTTGAGATAGTCTATACTCTTGGGAAGGGGAACGTAGTAGCCGATGCCCTAAGTAGGAGGACGGGCATTCAGCTAGTTGAGGAGGCGATGGAGCAGCTAGCCTCTTTGCAGATATCCTTCGTGGATAGAGATAGAGCAGCCTTCCTTTAGTCTCTCACAGTCACTCCTCCACTACTGCAGCGAGTCAGGGAGGCACAGCGTGGGGACGCTGACTGTGAGACATGGCGTGCACAGATATCCTCGGGACAGGCCCCTGATGGTTTCTCCCTTGGAGCAGAGCACGACATCCTTTTCAGAGGACGTACCATGGTACCAGTCGCTTTGCGAGAGGAAGTGCTGAGAGAGTTTCACACTTCTCCTTTTGCGGTACATCCTGGAGTGGCAAAGATGTACCAGGACCTCAGACGACAGCACTGGTGGCCGGGCATGAAGAAGGCTGTAGCAGAGTTCGTTTCTCGATGCCTCACCTGCCAGCAGGTGAAGGACGAGCATCAGTTACCAGCAGGCTTGGTTCAGCCCTTGGAGGTCCCGGAGTGGAAGTGGGACGGCATATCTATGGACTTCGTGACTGGACTACCACGTACTTCCAGAGGTCACGACTCCATCTGGGTGATTGTTGACCGACTCACCTAGTCGGCACACTTCTTACCCATCAGAGAGCAGGGCTCAGTAGAGAGCTTGGGACGTCTCTACGTTCAGGAGATTGTGCAGCTCCACGACGTTCCATCATCTATCGTCTTCGATCAAGATGCTCGCTTTACTTCCTGGCTTTGGAAGGGGTTACAGGAGGCGTTCGGGACGCAACTACCTCTGAGCACAGCCTTTCACACTTAGACGGATGGTCAGACGGAGAGGACCATTCAGACTCTCGAGGACATGCTCCGCGCATGTGTCCTCGACTTTGGTCGTAGCTGGGAGGACCACCTACACTTGGTGGAGTTTGCGTACAACAACATCTACCACTCCACTATCGGGATGGCACCGTACGAGGCGTTGTACGGCCGACCTTGTAGATCTTCTTTGTGCTGGACAGACCCCGGAGAGTCAGCACTGGTGGGACCGGAGATGGTCCAGGCCACGACAGAGAAGGTCCAGGTCATCCAGAAGCGGATGAGGACAGCTCAGAGCCGGCATAAGTCATATGCTGACAGGAGGCAGAGGCCACTGGAGTTCGAGGATGGCGACCACGTCTTCTTGCGGGTCTCACCTCGACGTGGTATTCAGAGATTTGGACGAGGCGGCAAGTTATCTCCGCGCTTCATCGGACCCTTCCAGGTCCTCAGCAGGATTGGTGAGGTGGCTTATCGCCTGGCTCTACCACCTCAGTTGCACTGGGTGCACGACGTCTTCCACGTGTCTCAGTTGAGGAGATACGTGCACGACCCGACCCACATCATTGATCATGGGGAGCTTGACGTTGATGATGGGGCGACTTATACGGAGGTCCCGGTGGAGATAGAGGATCGACAGGAGCGGGTCCTGCGTGGGCGATCGATTCCTCTTGTGCGCATCAGATGGCAGCACGAGAATCTCCAGGAGAGCACATGGGAGCGGGAGGCTCAGATGCGTGCTCAGTACCCTCATTTGTTTCCCTAGTTTTTAATGTATCTTTACGGGGACGTAAAGCCCTGAGGTGGGAGTAATGTAAAGACTCGTAAAATTCAAGGGAAATTTTTTCTTAATTTTCTTTGGAATTTTACAAGAGCGCGGTTTCTGACGGCACCTGATTCCGAGGCCCGGAGTGCCCGGAATCAATTTCCGAAGTTTGGCTCGGGTACGTTCAGTGAACGAACGAGCGGGAATTCCCAACTTTTGATCCGGCGCTCGGAATTGAAATCTGAGGGCACCGATGAACTCGCAGCGCCGATATTCACTTAAGGAGACCTTTTCGGAAGTTGCGTTTGTTGCGAGACGAAAGTTAGTTTTTGGGAGAATTATAAAAAGTTGAATAAAAAAATGTGGAATTCTTTTTATTTTACTTTTGTAGGTTAGCTCCTCTCAAAGGGAGTTAGTGGTGGGACCCACACCCACTTAACCTCCCTTGAGAGGATTAAGTGTGGTGGGACCCACACGAACCTAAACCTCTCATCTTCCCCCTTAAACTCCCCTCTCTCCCTCTTAAAAGTTTGTTAACTTAACATCTAATTAATTACACATGACATGTATAATTAATTAAGTGTTATGTTTTTGAATTTGAAGTTTTGAATTCCTTGGCTTGGTAAATAAAAAAGGAGGAAACTTATTTTATTTGGTTAGTTTTGTTTATTCATCTTGAGAGGTTCGAGAGCTTTTTCTTCCTTCTTCAATCTTTGACGAAGAACGCTCAACTTGACGAAGAACGCTCAAGCTCCGACGAAGAACGCCACTCCTCTCTTCTTCGTCTTCCGTGTCAACGAGAGGGAACACCGCTTCCTCCTCGGACCTTCTTCGTCGGCATACAAAGATTCGCCAATGACGTATCTCTTCGGGCATATATCTTCATCAATGGATTTGACGAACAACTACCGCGACGCCCGACCTCCGCGACGTTGTCTTCCGCGGGACGTTGACAAATCTTCGAACCTATACCCAAGGTAGGGGTTGTTGTATTTTGTTTATTTATTTATCCTTGTTCGTGGTTCATGCATGATTAACGTAAGGATTTTAAGTTGTGTTATCTTTTAACGTGAGGGGGGCCGGACCGCATGAACACGGCCGAACCCCCTCCATCGTTCTTGTTGATTTACCTTGCAGGTGGAAACAAGGTGGCGTGGTGCGGTCGCACCACGCGGTTAATCGTGCGATTATATTACGCGACGCCGTCGCGCCGCGTTGAAGGAAATCGAAGGCACGGCGGAGGGACGCGGTTCCGTCGCACCGCGCCGGACGACAAACACCGCGGCCGGTTCCGGGCCGCGGCGGAACGAGAAGACCGGCGGCCGGGCCGCCGGCGTCGGAAGCCGAAGAGGGGACCGGATTTTCCGGTCCCGTTGGAGAAAACCGGCCGGCAGTTGGCCGGCCGGAAGGTCAAAGGCCGGGGGAAATAAATTCCCCCGGCCAGCTCTAAAACCCCCCTCATTTAAGAGGGGGGCGGTTTCCTTGAGGGGGGGGGGCAGGAGGCCCCCCGGTTTTCTTCAAGCCGGCCCCCACGTGGGGGGCCGTTTTTTTTTCAAAGGGCGCGGCATATAGCCGCGCTGCCTCTTCAATCAAGCGGGGGCTTGATTCCCCCCGCGCGCTGCCTCCGTGCGGCGCCAGGCCGCCGCGCCGCCGCCGGCCGGCCAGCCGGGCCGGGTCGGCCCGGACCCGGACCCCCCCGTTTCGAATCAGTTTCGCTCTTTTGGCCATGACTTGAGCCACGGACCTCCGATCGATGAACCGTCTACGACAACGCGATCCTTGGATCGAGACGGTCGTTTCAGTATATCGCACTCAAGGTTTCAGATTAATTTGAGTTCGGCCGGGTTGGTTCGTTCACGAAACCAACCGGGCCTGCGGAGCAGAAACGCTCATATCTTGAGCTACGGACGTCCGATTGACGCGCTGTCAGCCGTGTTGTGATCCTCTTAGTGAGAAGGATCTTTTTTCATACTCCGCCCGAGGTTTGGACGCAGGTGGAGTACGGTCGGGTTGGTTTTGCCTTAAAAACCAACCGGGCCCCGGGAATGAAAATGCCAATAACTCTCAGACCGGGCGTCCGATCGACGCGCCGTCTGTTGCGTTGAGTTCCTGTTGACGATATGGAACTTTTGGATACATCAACTCTGGACTTTGTGACAGTTGATGTATCAGACTCTCGGCTCGTGGAGCGGAGCCTCCGAACGAGCTTGCTGTGTGCGGGAACCCTAGTGCTGGCTGCGACTGTTACTGTGACTACTACTGCTGCTACTGCTACTGTGACTGCGACGACGACAGTACAGAGATCCTGTGTGGATTCGACGACAAAGACTTCAGCACTCAGCGATCCTACGTGGATCAGTGCTACAGGTCCTGTGTGGGCCCGATCCTGTGTGGGTCCGATCCTGTGTGGGTCCTTGCGCTCAACGGTCCTGTGTGAACTATCGCCTACAGGTCCTATGTGGACCCGATCCTGTGTGGGTCTTTTGCGGGGGTTAGTTACCTATCGATCCATCGTGGGTCCGACGACTTAGATGGATCAGAGATCATCTTTATTGTCCTTCGAAGAAGTATACCTGTGTGAGCTGAAACCTATTGCTTTCCTGTGTGGATTGTGTTGTGCAATCCTGTGTGGATTACGTTTTGCTTTCCTGTGTGGAATACGTTTACTTTCCTGTGTGAACTGAGTTGTACTTGGGCTCGGAGGTTGGAGCGTATTTGAATTTGATGACTTAGGTATATGTATGGGCATATACCTATACAGTGTCGATTGTTACTTCGTGATTGTACCTTTCTTCGTGGTTTATCCTTTGTGGATTTGAGAGACCTTCAGGGGTCTCGGGTTCCCTACTGAGTAGCTTATACTCAACCCTGCACGGGCTTTGCCCGCACTACGTTGTGTTGGTTGTAGACGACGGACAGCGTTGATCTTAGCTGAGGCTTGCAGAGAAGGACGGTACCTGGAGGTGGACCACTGGACGGGACGTGCTCGGAGCGGACGGCAGGACCCGTGGAGTAGTGGAGCTATCTGTACCCACCCTTCAGGTGGGATTTCCAGTGGACAGCTCGGTGTAGCGGCTTTTACTTTTCAGTTGTTGTTTTCCCTTTGGAGTTGTACTTTACTTTCAGTTTGGGTTTGTATACTGGCCCATTTACCTTTCCGCACTTTCAGTTGTACTCTGCTTTTGCTTAGTGTTTACTTTCCGCTTGCTTACTCTGTGGTGTTTGTTTACTTTACAAAGGCAATGCCTTCCCTTTTTACCGGGATTTACGCCTTGGTGCTAGTCGCCATCCCCTGGCCTATGGAAGGTGGGCTTGGGGTAGTCACGGCACGGACCCCGAGGGCGGGTCGTGACAGTTGAGGCATAATGGACTCAATAAAATTATGTTCCCTTCACGGTGAGATCAACCTCTCAGCTTGATTCATGTTATTTCCCAAAACCCTAGTTAGTTGGTTCATCATTCTTTTGAATGTTTCCTTTCAAGAATTCATCAGAGGGTCGTCATTTCATGGTCAAATGTGGTCACCATTTGCTTGGTTCCTCGTATTTCCCACGATTTCCTAAAATAATAAAACCACTATGAGAAACATATTTCATTTATAAATATTTTAAATATAATAGGATTTTATGTCTTGAAACATTATTCTTAAACATAGTATTCATTAACAGCAATTACAGTTCACTATAAATCCTTCATAATGATTCATAAACATATTGTGCTTAACCAATCATATCCCTCAGGACTGTCGAACCAGGAGAGAAGAAAGAAACATTCTCATGTACTAGAATACCTTAGGCCATGTACTAAACTCCATTTCGGAGTTTTTACACATTGATACATCTATGTCAATGCCACATCCACTTGTTCATATTCGAACATAGATTTATTTGTGCAGAAACCACTTAAATAATATTTCACCAAAATACCAGGAGGTTTTTCTCATATTTAATCATTTATACAAGGTTCATTCTAATGTTTTTATATCATAATTTAAAAAAATAAACTAAACTATCCTTTGATGCCAACTATAGAATCCCTACTTTTAATTATATAACTTATCATTACAATTTACAAATAGAGGATCATTAAATTCAGGTGTCTTCAAAATCAGAAAAATAATACATGAAAACATAAAACTCGCTTTTAAATACCTTTGAAAAAAATTATTTAAAAGTTCATCATATGTAAAAATACTGCATCTCAAATCCTGGAGACATACATCAAAAGAAATGGATATTAGAAGGCCCATTAAGGAACGAATGGGAATTATTTTTCTTGTGATATCAATAAGAACATTATAAAAAACATAAAGACATGAGAAATTTAATAAGATGATTGACACAATAAAAATAAAATTAAACATAAATTGAATATGTGTCAATAAAATTTTATTTATACATTCATGATAATATCACCATGGTTCATCCCCCATGTGTCATTAAAATTACTAGGGTTATTCACCAAGGTGTTGTGAAACTTTTCATCTCTAGAGATTAAATTCTATACCCAATGCATTGGATGTATCTCAGGGAACGCCCTTAATAGAGGTATAAATTCATGTGATCCACATATATAACAATCATACATTTAATAAATTGCACATTGAGAATAAAATAAATTGGGTTCACTTCGAAATCATGACTTTCTAATAGTGCATAAAATCATGATCATTTTGTCATTTATAACTCATGGAAAAGGAATGAAGGTTTCATGTTTGTCAATTCCAGAATAAAATATATCAATTTTGTTTTTTTGTGAATACCTATATTAAATAATTTTTTCCGTTCATTCACATAAATTAAATAAGATTATTACTTGAAAAAAATAGTGATATTTTGAGATGAAAATTCTGCAGCATAATGGTTATACACAATGGTTTTAGAAAACATTGAAAAGATAAGGGATATTAGTCAACCACTCATAAATAAAACTCTTAATATAGTTTATATATATAATAATATATAAATAATATAATTTTATGGTAATTTGAAGGACAAACCATATGAAAAAGAAGCTTTAAAGAGATGAGAAGATGCAATTACTTTTTCAAAAAATTCAGTATACTAATGGTGTCCCATAAAATTCCAAAAAATAAGATTATGATAGTGGAAAGGGTATCTCATAATTTAGAAATAAAATTGAAAGAAATAAGGGAATAGAAAAATATATCTGAACATAATGAAATGGAATCATTAATACATAACATAAAGGAATTCATGACTAAAAGAGGAGGGTGAAAGGTTCACATACCTTGAGAAGTGACTTTAAAAACTCGAAGGTTGGGACCATGGATGGGTTGAATGCACCTTTGGAGGAATCCTTGGGAGATAAAAAGATGATAGATTTGATGAGGATGAATATTTAATGGATGGAATGTTGGAATGCGTTGGTATTTAGAGGAAAGAGAGGGAAAATTTTATTAATTTCCTAGAGACGCCTCATTAGTGGTATTTGCAAAACCCTGGGCATGGCCATGGTTTTTTCCCATGGTATTGGCCACTAGCGACACCTCCTAAATTATCATTCTATACACAAGTATTCCAGATTTTTTATATCACAATTACATCATTAATGATGTCATTAAAACAATGAAACTTAAAACTGTATTTTTACTATTTTCTGAAAATTCAAATGTTTCAGAAAAATCCCAAAAATATTAAGTATGCATTTTTCTAAATTTGGAATCCAAAAGTGAATTCCATTTTATAAAAAATAATTATATTTTAAACTAAATTATATAAAGATAATACTAATACATGACTAATAATTTTTTAAAACATTTATTTACATTTACTATGATGTAATAATATTAGATTACCACTTAAGATGAAAAAAAGTTATTTATACCTCCTTAGGAGATGTTACTATACCATTGGTAAAATAAACCTTCATAAGGGTAAAATAATATTCGAAAGGGAAAAGTTATTATTCACAAAATAAATTATTTTAATCTTATTGAACCACACTTTCATCTCGATTACAACCATGTATATCCGCTTTTCTAAAATCATTTAACAGAAAAATATATTTAATAATAAAATGTTAATATACTATTCATAAAAATACAATTCATCAAATCTTATTAATTAAAAAACACTATTCATGTGTCGCTGTTAATGAAATTGAAATGTAGAAAAAATTTAAAAAATCATCCGGGGTTAATTTTGACATTTGAAATTCAAAAATGATGTTTATTTTACCATAATAATTGTCTATGTATAAAAAATGTTAAAAATTCCAAATTTTACTTCTAAAATCTATTTATCAAATTTTTCTAAATTAATCATAAACTATATTAAGAAAATATATTCCTAAAATAGTAATGATGAAATAAAAATTTTATTTATACCAAGGGATTACAAAAAGAAATTAAGACCTCGATACATAACCCCATATAACACCAAAAAAACCAAAGAGTAAGGTGTTCTATAGTGATATAATCTTGGGGTGGCTCAGACAAAATTATTTGGGTGGTTATTTCTATCATCTTGAACTTCTCCCATAGGAGATCCTTTCAGTATACACAAGTATAAGCTCAACTAGGGCTTGGTCCCGAGAAAATCCTAGTGATGGAACCTCCTTCCCATGCTCCAACAGATGGGCTTCATACGACTCGAGTCTACAAGATGAGGCCATCGATTCTTCTTTGTGTATTAATTAACCTAGATCACTTGAAATTATAAACAAAAATCATAACATTAAGTGTTTCGTTTCCAACTGTCGTGTTGACCAACGGTCATAAAATATTCAAAACCTAGTGGTATTATTTTTTCTATACTCACTCCACTAATTAAAGGATATAGTTTTGTTTTGTATAAAATAAAATAATACACAAATTAGGAAAAAATATATTATTCAAAAGTTTGGGTCAATAAAAATAATCCCACTGTGAACTAAAATAATCCTGGTATGACAAACTTATATCACTACTCAGGTCTTGAGATACTAGATCAATTATTTAAAATATTATCATCACTGATCAGGAAGGGGATGTGGTACTCTTGTCCTTGTGTATCTTCATTGTGCTCTTGTGCACCAACCCCTGTATTAGGTCCATGTGTATCAAAACCTTAAACTATATACAATTGGTCAAAGTTGTATAATCATAATCTCCATCTCATAAAGGCCCGAATATGAAGACCTTAAACTACTAGTGAAAGAGAAACAAAACTTGTTATGTTGAAAATATGAAAATGGATTCTATAGAAAATTTCATGTCTTCACTGGCAAAACTCTTTTTCTTCAGAGATTAGGAGAAACATAGAGCATAAATAAAGAAGGCATAATGATCATAGGGTCTACACTTTAGCCCTAGTAAAAGACAAACTATGCTCTCTTGACCCTCTCGTCTAAGAAAAATTTAGAGTAATTATATTTCAAATATTCTCACTATGAGAATATGTTCTCTAGGAATTAATAGAATTTTTAGGGTCCTCATTCCCTTCCGGGATCTATCATTTTCCAAAAATCACTATTCATGAGTTTGGTTCCTTAAATCATTGTAAACCATCCATGGACAATGGAAGGAATATCCAGTATCAATAGACCCCTTTCTAGTCAATTCATGTATTCATATGGCTCTTGTATGTGCAATTATGGTCGTCAACCAAATGAGTCACTCTAAAAATGGTAATTATGATCCTTGTGATACCTAACATCATTGTCGATGAACTTAAAAACATAGTTTGTATAAACTACTCCTAGTATGACTGTCTTGTATCATCAATCTGATTTAAAAAATTTAGACCATGACTGATAGATTCCAAACCAATATATTTGAATGGGTTCAATAACAATGAAATTTAATCACCATGTTTTGTTGCCTTTATCAAGGCTAGAATTAAACAATTCAAGCATGATCATTCGATGGCCCACACCTCATGATTTGAAACCACATGGTGTAGGGATCGATCTTCATGATCAATAGATAAACTACCATAGAGATCAATAATCCTTCCATTATAGCTTTCCTCTCATGGACGACATAAACTTCTCAACATTTTTGCCTTTATAAATATTTAATGTCCCATAAAAATAAGTGGTTAGCATTATTTTCATGAACATTCTATTGACAAATAAGGGTCCAGAACCACCATCTAAATGAATACCCTCCCTGTCAAAAAAGTATCATCGATCCTTGTAATCAATGGAAATGTCGTGATGGATCCTATCATCTTAAAATATCATGGGACATTCGTAATATTTCTTCCCCATCCAAAATTAATTTACACAAACATATAAATTATGGCTTGAATCATCCACGTTCCAATAAACTTTGTAGATATATAATCCTTGTATTGTTCCCCTAAACAATATCAAATACACAAATCTTCCATAACCCCTAGAGAAAATACCTATATTCAAGGACACTTTGTTTGAAAATGAAAATATTCTTATATCGAATACATATGTGCCTATTGTTTTTTATCCAAATTAGATACTCTATAAAAGATTTTTTACCATTGTGAGACTTCATAACACCACTACAAAAACCTAGAATTTTAGTTTGTTTGGGGACATTCATGGAATGTCTTCACCATATACCATGGTCCTTGAACAAGTTTGAGTTAAAATACTCCAATATAAAAGAAATATAAGGTCCCATCTATATGACCATAAACTAAATCAATAAAAGGGATTATCTAAAATAGAAAAAACTAAATACATATACAGATCAAGATAAATGACAATAAACTAACTAAATAGAATTTATGTGGTAAAAGACCATAAACTACAAAAATAATAGGTCTGATATAGAAGATCCTAAAGTAAAATAGTAGTATTTCTTTGCTAAATGACCTTAAACTAAAGTGATATAAATTTTGAGCTGAATGTCCCTGAACAAAAAAAATATATAGTCTAAGAAACAGACCCAAAACTATTTGAATAGAATGCCTAAGATAAAATACCATTAACCACACTAATTGAATGTCTGAGCCTAATAATCATATACTAAATCACATTAGTGATTTTACATGAAATAATGGAATATATTTCAAGGCCCATAAAATGGACTTAAAAACATTAGGGTAAAATTTACAATCTTATTGGATTCAAAAAGGTAATGGAACTCCCCCTTTTAGAAATTAACTACACCCAATTATCCTTCTACATGGAATGTAATATCTTGATAAGAGGAACAAATATATCCATGATGTATCTCATGAGGGTAGACATTCATGATTATTTCTCAAAAATTAATCTCTTAAATGTAAATATTACATTATAGGTGTTAATGATTATTTTATATAATGTTAGGGATGTGTATCAGTTGCATATAATAATAGATAAATGAAATGACATGCGTATCAAAAAAGGAAGGTAGACTAAACAGATACCTGAAATGTTCGTGGATATTTTTCCATTAACAATGTAAAAAATAAGGAATCTTTACATGTGTAAATGTCTCCAAAAGAATAAAAAAATTAAAATCACAATTAATTAAGATATATTTATTCTTCTTGAAATGACCAGATCGGTTTGGGTTTTGTGTGAAGCGTCTATTGAACACTGAAGTGCCTCTCACCCCTTGTTTTCGGCTTCTTATCTAGGATGAAGAGTCTTAACCAAAGACATAAACTCCCTAACAATTCTTGGGATGTTTATTGAAAAGATAATGTTTTTGAAATATCAGGCCTCAGATGAGCTAATATTTCCTCAAAATCTCTATATCAATGTAGTCCAACTTCCATAAAAGCCTATAATATCAATATCAACTGAATACCATTCTCTAATACCTTTCATTTCTCCCACATTAAAATATAAATATAATCCTAGCCTGCAAGATCATGAAAATATCATTCACTCAGGGCTAGATCTTACTAATTCAAAAAAATTATTTTATGATTACGTACATTATCAGTAGGTCAAAACTACAGACCGCTAAATAATAAAATAACTAATGATGAAATTCTACATGATCATGGAATACATCCAGAAGGGTGTCAATAATCAAGGAATGAATCTATTTATAGATCATCCTACATTGTGTCTAAGTATCATCGACCAACAAGGAAGATGAAGATGGAGGAGAAATAACAAGTTGATCTAAGAAGGAATAGTATAAAATGCCTTATATGTCATCCTTGGGATAGGTGCACCATCTATATCTTGTGATGGGGGACTAATTTCCTCAAAAAAGTTTGCAGCACTAATTTTTTCTTCATCACTGTAATGTGGTGATCTTCGTTACATATAACCCAGATATTTGATCAACTCCATCTTCACGACTAATAATGGGGTTAATGAGAAAAAAAGACATGCCCATGTGATGGAATAAATGACATAACACACCATCTACATAAACAGTTACACATGCCCGAGTATTGTCCTGGGTTAGGAATGAAGGAGAATTAATATGAAGAATTGTGATCTCAACCATAGTATCTTCACAGTCCAATATCATCCAAAATTATTTGATGACTCTAGGATATCACTCTCCTTGATTAAAGGCCAAAGAATGATGGGATTCCTTTTATGTGCAACCAAACATATGAGAAAAAATCGGGTTTAAATGGATTGCAAGTAATTAGCTCATCGACTATGTCTGTAATAATCTAGTCCTAAATAGAGATCATATATGACCTTTCACTGATAAAATCATCACCTTTGTCAATAATTAACGCAGACAATGCACAAGAATGTGTTCAAATGATGCTAATAGATTGGATGAGTGCATCATTAACCATGATGGTGCATAGAAACAATGTTATAACACCTAATATGTTTTGTATTTTAGGATGCGATAAGGTATCCAAGATCCTATAGGAATTGTGGTATTCATAAAAATAAAAATAATCCTCTTTCTAATTAAAAAATAGATTGATACTGATCATATGTGGGGTGATACCTTATTAAATAAGGGAAAATATTTTATAACAATCATAATGAATAGAACATAAAAATTTAGGCATTGACCTTCAGTAAGACACACCACCATTAACAATATGCTCACATAGATCCATGAACATGAATCCTTTATTGGGAAATGAAATATGTTTAAAAACAGTGCAAAAAAACCTACCATCCTAAGTGATGGATTGTTTTAAGGGTTAACTCTGTAGACCTCATAATCAAAATCTCATTCTTCAAATACGACAAACTACCATCTAGAATAATCATGAATCTTCTAAGAAGGGCACTAGTGAGGGTGTATAGAAATTTTCCTGACACCACTATAGAAAATAAAAATATTGATCCAATACATGAACTAAATGAGTGAGAACATCATCATTTCCTTCCCTAGTTCCCTTTCAAAACGATAAACATATAATTCACCCAAATTTGAGTCTAAATGGGGTCACCAAACATCCACATCAGTGAGGAATTCATTATAATTCTCTTCAATTTTGGGTAATCCAATCCAGTTTGTAGATTTATCAAATGTTGATGCCCACATCACCATATGACATGTTGAATGTGTTCGTGCTTGAGAACCAATGACTGATCATATCTCGAAGATGGTAGATCTTGTCATAAATGATGATCATTAAAATTCATAATGATTTGTATATCTGAACCATTCATGGGTGATCAATGATCTTTATACAACATTTCCTAAAATTCATGGTCATTTCCATTTATCAGAGAAGTTAGCACACATAAAGAGATCCAACATCAATATCTATCTGCTTCTAGGATTATTCTGTGAGAAATAAAATTTAATTTATTAAATATGATTGATAGGATTATGGAATAATTTTATTCCATCCAGATATAAGTGAATTATTTTCATCATATAATAAAAACTCTAGATGTGTACTTCTACCACCATGCCTTCCTTGTAAATTGTCTTCTTGAATGCATGAAAAAAATGTTTTCACCTAGTGAGCGAGCGTACTGATGTGCTATGGAGGGATTTCAATAACATCTAGATGGAAATGCCCATATAGAGGAAGTATTTATGATAACTGATAGTCCAAAATCACGAATTATAGGACCCTCATTAAAAAATTGTTATTATAATACACATGATAGTGAGGTTTGACGTTTTTATTTCAGAAAATTATATATCTATTATTGGAAAATACTGAGGAATATTAACTAGAACTCGAGGACATATAAATTAAACTAAGTGGTCAATATAAGAGAAGATGAATATAAAATATTTTCAAATTGAATGCCTAATAATATATCAGCATCATGTGGATCACATGAATCAGTAATCGTTTTGTGAATCTGTTACTCCCAATGGACTCAATGGTCACATTAAACCATAGGGAATATTACAATCACCCAAACCATGGGATACTAAAAATATTGGTACCTATACATGGTCAAACAAATATCATGATAATGAATCGATTATAGGATCAAGTTACTAGACCATGCAAAATCATTAATAATATTGAAATCCATAATTTCAAAGATTGAATAGACGATGAGATAATGTTTGCAGTTTTTTCGATCGATGCCTAAGAGAAAGTGGTATTTTGGGAAACTCCTTACAAACATGGGACTCATGAAGGGGTATCATTACTGGATATCATAAAATGTGATCACAATGCAGGCCTGAGATGATAGTATGGATATGGATCTTGAGGAATGGTAGTAGATGGATAAAGTCTCACTCTACTCCCCTATATATACGGAATTTCACAGAGTACCAAACATATCCTATAATACCTAGCATCACCCTAGATACTAATTCCTAAAAATGCTAAAGTATCGATTAGGACATCATAATCGAGGCCTTGTCCTTATGGAAGTCACTCTCGAGGGGTAATTTTTTGACACCCTCCAAATGAGCATTAGTAAATTTAAAAAAGAAGAAATGCCAGGATATTGGAATTATTTTCCAAGAAAAAACCAATTGAAGGAGAATCTGGATGAGAATCGAGGATCATTTAAACCACCATGATACACTTGATCATGTGAACATCATATGGTATGGAAGAGGATAGCCTATAACAATTCCCACAAATCCCATCATAATAATAATTTCATCCCTCTCGAAGGTTCCTCACACAATCAGTGGTAAGGTGGTGGAATTAGGATAAACACCCCCATGCCATGAAACATCCCAACTGGAAGACAGTAGACAACCCATATAAAAATCCATTGAAAATAGGGGGAAAATTTTCAAAAATGTGGGGGCCTCATTCAATCATAATACTCACTCGATGGTAAAAATTTTGGATAAGTATTTTCCTTCACAACATTTTTGATAACACATGAAACCCCAGAGCCTTAGTAAAAATAAAAAACATAATAAAAAATTGTTTATGGTGGATACCACTCACAGTTGTAAAATAAATGTGATGCACCACTTGAAATCAACATGACACTGTGAGACCTATATTACATGTTTGTTTCATCTCCAAGATTGCACCACCATGCCATTCCCATCATTATAAGGGCATGGGTTATGTCCAGTTGACCTAATATTCACCCTTTTCTCTCTTTAAGAAACAATGGAAGGATTTTTCCATAAAATTATCTACAATCTCTCATAGAACCTTTATTGGTGATGAACCACATCATAAAAATTATGTTTGTTTTTCTAAAAATTACTAATTAAAAATCACATGACCCAATCATTTTTACACTAAAATAAAGGAAACAAATATATGAGGATGTGGTAGCCTCCACAGTTGTGTGACTCTCGAGACATGTTATGGATTCCTATAGCATGGTGTCACAAAACCCCTCATCAAGATGACATGATTCAATGAAGTCCCATTAATAATCCATCCTTCCACAGTTAGATATCACAAGAATGTATTTGATCATGTTGAGGATGCATTTCAGCCGCTACATAAATCTATGGGAGGCACATAGACAAGTCAATATGAGAAGTTGGATTTCCTTCATAATGTCTTCATTATTAAAAAATTTACCATTATTTGGTAACAATTGAATAAAAGAGGTATTGATGGTATGAACATTTGGTTGCCGAAAATCAGGTGATGCACTCGAAGAAATCCACGACAGAGACTCAGAGAAAGTTGAGATTAAAGATCCCTTCACTAACTCCTTCCTTGATCCACACAATACACTCCATAGAAACCGAAGAACAAATGAAGTGGATATTCCTATAAATCCCTCACCCCATCATGAAAAATTAACTTGGACCTATCAAAAAAATTATAGACTCTTGAGAACATTGTCTTGTTTGCATTCACACACACTAGTGTAAGAGTAGGTTTTTCAGAGTGGCTAATCTTGAGACCTACTATAACATCCCAGGTAAATAAAGAACAAAAAAATTTCATATTTGTTAATATTTAATAATTAATTTTTAATTTTAATTTAAAGGGGTTTCTATGATTGATTGCGTACCCGATACGCAACAAAGAGTTTCTTTGAAATCTGACATTGCACACTAGTAATAAAATAATATAATTTAAAATGGTAGTTAACATGTAGCCATTTTATTGGCGGGAATGAATATAAATAACTAAAATATGATTATAAATGTTTTTTAAATGTTTTTATATTTATCCAATTAAGGATAAAGGCTTAAAATACGAAAAGAATTCAATTTTATGCATAGATACTCTAATATTCACTAAATGATCAAACTATCGCATTTTGATGGCGAACCCTCATTAAATATAGTTTTGGTCACTCTTATAAATTATATTGGACCAAAAAAATTCTTCTTTAGAATCAGGACATCAAAATTTACTTTGTGTATATTTTTGGTATTTTTCCGATAAAGTTCATTTTTTAATGAATAGTGAAAAATGTTGTATTTTAATTCAAAACCTTTTTTAATATAATTTATTTATATTATTATATTATCTTTTTAATTAATTTTAAATTGAAATTAGAATATATTTTTACCATTTAATGAAATAGTTGTCGTTGTAATTAATTTCACTTTGAAATTGGACTTAAACTAGTGTCAATCTTTTAAGTTTTTAATCGCGATTAGAGGTAATTAGTGTAATTTAAGGTAATAATAATGTATTAATAATACGAAATGACTTTGAAACATGTCCTACCTTTATTTAATGTGTCATGTCCGACCAAGACAATCCATGGGTCAACTTGGGGACCCCATTGAGCCACTTTGGTAGGAAAATGACATTAATAACGTTTTATTTAATGTTAAAATGAAAATATCACAAACATGTGTTCTTTTACTAAACCAATTTTTACATGGGGTTATACAAGTCATATTTTTTACTATAAATATTAATTAAAAATCTATAAAAATTTCCTACATCATGATATTTTTTTATATTTTTTAGACATTAAATAAATTAAATTATTTATTACACCATGATGATGCAGCGATTACCTAATTATTTAACAATATAAATAAAATGAAAAGATAATGTAAAATCTAAGACCTAAACTTTTCAAAAACCTATTTTATGGGTGTATTTAGAACTCTTATCACCTTATCCTCGAAATAAATAATTCTGGGTCCTTTAAAATCCGAAAATCATTTTATAATAAAGTAACCTTTTATAATGTTCCAAGACTGCCCCTCCTCTCCTATTATAAAAGGCCCCCACCTCTACCACATTACCCACACCTCTCAAAACATTGGCTCGGCCAACCCCTGCCCATTTTGTCTCTCCACATCTCTCTCTTACTCCTAGAAGCCTCACATTGGGCAGAAGTCTTTCGAAGGATGCCTTTGAGCTCAAATCAAAAAGAGTTACCCGATTTAAAGGTAGTGTCTTCTCTTGTGTTATTATGTTTTATTATGCTTCTCCAACCCCTTAAAATAGTTCTATTCATTTATTTTGTAATAAAACCAGTATATAAAATATACTAGTATTTTATTATGTGAAGGATTCGAGCTACACTTACACACACCTTCGACTAATGGTTAAATAACATAATGTTTCTGTGGATGGCGAATTTCTGTCTCACGAAACGATGATTGTTCAATATTATTTTAACACCTTTCATGGTGGCCATTAAGATGTAACTCTATTTACATATGATATATATTATGTTTATGTTTTCCTTATGATTCTGTCTTTTTCATTTGTGGAATACCTTTATGGTTTCCATTGTGGGTAATCACAATAATTTCATTTTAGGAAGTGCAGACTACTGCCCCTCAAAGTGATTTGATTCGTTAATGCCATATGTGGGACCTATAAAGGATGGAGTTAATGTTATTATATATGATGTTATACTAGAATTATAATATAACCTTATATCATTATGATTTCACTCCATTAAATATGAAATAGAAATTAAAGTAGCGCTAATGCATACGTACGGCTCACCGTCTCCATGAACGGTGCATTTCATTTCATACCTCTAAATGATATGTACTATTATAAATACATGTATATTCTGGATATATATTAAATATATGATATCCGAATCATGAATATAATTCTGGATATGATGATCCTTTGACCACATAAACAACATGTAATTGTAAGAAGCCCATTTTTGACTTAAGTACCAAATATCGGCAAAACGAACTTTATTAAATTAAATGATTACATAACTTTTATAACATGTAAATAAGTTATATAAAAGGAATAATAAAATGGAAAAAGGTTCTTTAGGCAAGTATAAATTTACTTTAGTTTATTATTTAGGAGATTAAAGAGCAATCGAGTCACGTTGGAAACAAGGTAAGGGGCATCGTCTCAATCTCCTTTCATTGAGGCATGTTTTATTTTATACACAACTTTCATTTATACGGTGTATAAACCCCTTTGAATTTTACATTTATTCAAAAGGAATATTTTTATTCGAAGAGTTTAGTAAACGACAAAAGGGAATGTTTTTTTGTCGTACGTATGCAGTGACAACGACTTCTCCGCCGTTGTGACCATTATTTGAGTTTCGGCTTCCTCTACAAGCCATAACAATTTTTGAATGAAAAATAAATATCATGTTTTACTTTTCGTTTATTTTGGTATTGAAAATTGTTTTCATAATGTTTTTATATCAATGTGTTGTATTGATATATTGTGATTGAAAAGTGGAAATGTTATTTTTCCTTTATGCATGTTTTATGTGATACGATTATGTTATGGTTCTTGGGCATTGTTATGAAGACGGGTGGTTCCGTGATAAACTAAGTGATGGTGAGCCCGATATATATCTCCAATGCATTGGGTAACATGAAAGAGTTAAAGGTTAAGGTTTCTCCGAAGAGATTTAGGGAATATACTGTGATGGGTATTCCAAACGTAACCATGAGGGTTACCCCCTACGTAATAATGTTATGAATGCCTCAAGTTACATTTATGTCTTATGATTTCTTTGATTTATTCATGATTTCATGAGGTATGTGATTATTTTTTATGAGTAAAGTATGATTCCATTCATGGAATAATGTTTTCATTTCGTACTTTTATATCCCTTACTATGCTTTTTATGCTCATCCCATGTTTTTGAAATGTTTTTCACAGGTCAAGGGAAAGGTACATGATGTGATAAGAATGTCAAAGAAGTGTCAAGAAAGAATCCATGTTTTATTTTAAATATGATTCCATTGATGGGAAAATTGAGTACTATCTTTTCTGTAACCACTTTGTATAAATGTGGAATGTAATGCATGGTTTATGATCTAATTCTCTAAAATTTTAAACCTTAAATGATCCCTAACGTGTATTTTTGACGTAACTCAATATTAAGTAATGTTTAAGGCTGGGGCCTTATAGTTGGTATCAGAGGTCGATTTAAATAACTTTAGGAGTTAGAATTCTATTAAATTATTATCCAAAAATATTTTTTTACGGTCAAATTTAAATGATATAGCATTTAAAGATTTCATGTTGCTTTATATAAGACATGTTTGTTCAGAATGGTTTTCCGTAGAGGAAATAGGGAAGCAGTGTTAGGAAGGCAAACATAAGGAAATGACCTTCCGAATCAGCATCCTGAGATGGTTGGAATTGGAACTGAACAATTTGTTGCTGTAATGGCGCACTTGACTCAAGCGATAAATGGTGGTGGTATCCATGCACGAGATCAGCCAGATCAACTGCAGAGGAACATGTTAGTGGTGAAACATTTCATGATTTAACATCCCCCATCATTCAGGGGATCATCTAACCCTCTGCTAGCTGAAGGGTTGATTAAAGCACTGGAGAAGATTTTTGATGTCATGGGGTGTTCCGATAATCAAAAGTTTAGACATGCTATTTACCGTTTGGAGGGTGAACCAGATCAGTGGTGGTTGATGGTTAAAAATATCAGGGACGCTGATGAGATTTATGCTCTCACATGGGATGAATTCAAAGGTATGTTTCTCGAGAAGTATTTTCCTAATGGTGTTCGACCTAGGATGGAAAAAAAATTCCTGGAATTGAGGTAAGAGGAAGATTCAGTGGCTGTCTATGAAGAATGGTTCACTCGATTTGGCAAGGTATGCTCCAAATTTTATCTCAGACATTGAGAGTAAAATAAATCATTTTACTCAGGATTAAAGACATAATATCAAAGGGATTTAGCTTCTCGCGAGTTCAAGAGTTATGAAAAGCTTGTTCGATGTGCTGTGAAGGTGGAAATGGAGTTTTTGGATGATCAAGTGTTTTATAACAACCAGCAGAAGAAGTGAGCGAGGTGTCAGGAGAAAGGAAAGAATTCTTCAAAAAGGTCTGACGCTAAGAAAACTAAGTTTCCAGTTTGTGATAAATGTTGTAAAAGGCATGCTGGGGAATGTCTTCTGAATTCTAGAAAGTGATACTGATGCTGTAAGATGGGACTTAAGGCTCGTGATTGCATTGAAAAATATCATGGTAATGGTAATACCAAATTTGATTTATAGTTAGTGAAATGTTTTTAGTGCAATGTGATGGGTCACTATGAAAATGAGTGTCCAACAAAGAGCTCGAGTGATGGGAAGCAGTTAGACTACAAGAAGAAAGGGGTGGTGACATCCTTTGCAACAACTTATTCAGATGTTGAGCCATCAAATGAAGTTGTTTCATGTACTTTTTTTGTTTTTTCAGATTATTCAAGTGTTTTTTTGATTTGGGGTCTACACATTCTTTCATCTCTGAAAACTTTTCTAGTAAAATGGTAATACAATCTCCAGAAATGACTCCTAAACTTGCGGTAAAAACACCTGGGGGAAATGCTGAGTCAAAAATAAATTATAATAATCTTCCTATCCTTATCCGTGGAAAGAACCTTCTTGAAAACCTTAATTTTTTACCTCTAGTATAGTTTGATGTTATCCTAGGTATGGATTGGCTCTCTATTTACCATGCTAAGATTGATTGTAGTGCTCAAAAAGTTTATATTTAGAAATACTTTCAGTTTTTCTACAATAATGAACCCTTACTGTTTATAACATATCAAGAGGTTGAGAAACTTGAAAAATATGGAAATGAATGTTACCTTGCACATATCGTTTAAAATAAGGGAACTGTTCAGATTAATGATGTGCCAGTGGTAAATATGTATCCTGATGTTTTTCCTAATGAGTCTCCTGAAATAATACCATATCGGGAAGTTGAATTTAGTGTTGACTTAGTTCCTGATGCTAAACCCATTTCAAAACCCCCTTATCGAATGGCTAGAACTGAACTTTTAGAGTTGAAGGAGCAATTGCAAAATTTATTAAAGAAAGGTTTCATTCAACCTAGCACATCACCACGGGGTGCTCCAGTTTTATTTGTTAAAAAGAAAGATGGTTCTATGAGACATTTCATTGATTATAGAACCTTTAATAATATCACTGTTAAGAAAAAATATCCTTTTCCACATATCGATGATTTGTTTGATCAGCTCCAGAGAGCTCAGTTTTATTCAAAGATTGACCTAAGAACGGGGTACCATCAGTTGAAGGTAAAGGAAGCACATATTCTGAAGACAGCATTTCGAACAAGATATGGCCATTATGAATTTGTAGTAATGCCTTTTGGGATAACCAATGCACCTGTTGTATTCACGGTCCTTATGAATAGAATTTTCCAAGAGTTCTTGGATATGTTTGTGTTTGTTTTCGTTGATGATATTTTGGTGTTTTCTAAAAGTAAAGAGGATCATGAAAGTCATTTAAGGGTTATTTTTTAAACATTAAAAGAAAATAATTTGTATGGAAAATTCAGAAAGTTTGACTTTTGGTGGCAACAAATTTTTTTCCTTGGTCACATTGTTTCTAATGATGGTATAACTGTTGATCTTGCAAAAACAATGGTTTTTGAAGAATGGTCAAGACCAACAAATGTAACTGAGATTCGTAGCTTCCATGGTTTGGCAGGATATTAGCGAAAGTTTGTTATAAATTTTTCATGGTTAACTAGTTCAATGACTAAGCTAACTCGGAAGGGTGTTATGTTTATCTGGACAAAAGAATGTGATGATTGTTTTCAGGAATTGAAAAGAATATTGGAGAATGCTCCAGTTTTGGCACTACCTTCCAGGAATTGTGAGTTTGTTATCTACAGTGATGCTTCATTGAAATGACTTGGTTGCGTCCTAATGCAGAATGATCAGGTAATTGCTTATGCTTCCCGACAGTTGAAAACTCATGAGGTAAATTACCCTACACTTGATTTGGTATTAGCTGCTGTTTTTTCACTTTAAAAATTTGGAAGCAACATTTTTTTGGAGTAAAGTGTGAAATATATACCAATCAAAAAAGTTTAAAGTATATATTCACTCAGAAATAATTGAACACGAGACAGAGGAGATGGCCAGAATTAATCAAGGATTATGATTGTACAATTCATTACCATCCGAGAAAAGCAAATAAAGTGGATGGTGCTTTGATTCGAAAAAGTAATGCTTCATTAACAATGTTGCATTTGGAACGTGATTCTTTGGATAAGGATTTGATGAACTTTGGAATAGAAGTTGTTGGTGCAGGATGTTCTTCTATTTTGTTTCAGGTATCAGTGAGATCATCTCTATCAGACATAATTAAGCAATCACAGAAGCAAGACAGTGAGTTGTAGAAAATGGAAGAGCTGGTTCAGAAGGGTAGGTTTCCTGAATTCAACATTGATAATGATTTTGTATTGAGATTTGGGAAGAGATTGTGTGTGCCTTGTGATTCACAGTTGAAGAGAGAGTTGTTATGTGAAGCTCATAGTTCTCTGTTTTCAGTTCATCCATGTAGTACTATGATGTATAGAGATCATCGAGAGTATTACTTGTGGGACGGAATAAAAATGGACTTTGCTGATTTTACTGTGAAGTGTTTGACGTGTCAACAGGTAAAAGAAGACCAGATGTTATGGAAAGGGATGCTTCAGCCATTACCAGTACCAGAGTGGAAATGAGAGAATATATCCATGGACTTCGTTGTGGGATTGCTGAAGACACCTCGAGGTAATAATGCAATCAGGGATATTGTTGATCGCTTCACTAAATCTTCTCATTTCCTTGCTATACGAGATAATTTTTCCCTATATCAACTTTCCAGTTTGTATCTTAAAGAGGTAGTCAGGTTACATGGAGTTCCTCTCTCCATTGTATCTAATCGTGATCCGAGGTTTACATCTAACTTTTGGAAAGTCCTTCATAAGTCGTTGGGTACTGAATTATATTTTAGTACAGCTTTTCATGCTCAATCAGATGGGCAGTCAGAAAGAACGATTCAGACTTTTGAGGATATGCTATGTGCTTGTTCGATGGATTATTAGGGAAGTTGTGACCAACATCTTTATTTGGTTGAGTTTTCATTTAATAACAGTTTTCATTTCAGTATACAGATGGCTCCATTTGGGGCATTATATGTTAAATGGTGTTGAACTCCAGCTTTTTGGAATGAATTGGGTGAAAGGAAGCTGATGAGACCAGAATTGGTAGAAGATATGGAAGAAAAAGTTCAGTTGATTCAGAAACACATGAGACCAGCACAATGCAGGCAGAAGAGATATGCAGATAACCAGAGGAAGGATCTATATTTCGAGGTAGGTGATCATGTTTTTCACAAAGTTTCACCATGGAAAAGTGTGATACGATTAGGTAAGGAAGGAAAGATGAGTCCAAGGTTCATTAAACCATATGAAATTATGGAGAATGTTGGATCAATTTCTTACTGAGTGGCTTTACCTCCGATTTTATCTCAGGTACACAATGTTTTTCATGCTTCGATGTTGAGAAAGTATATGCCAGATCCATCTCATGTTTTGAGCCCAGAGACAGTTCAGTTGGAAGAGAATCTCTCTTAGGAAGAACAACATGTCCAATTTCTTGACTGAAGAGAGAAAGTGTGGCGAAATAAGGTAATTCACTAGGTAATGGTTTTGTGGAAAAACCATATGGATGATGAGGCAACGTGGGAATCTGAAAATTCTATGAGGGATAAATACCCCCACTTATTTTCATAAGTGAATAAAATTGCGAGGACGCAATTCCCAAAAGGGGGGAAGGATGTAACATCCTAGGTAAATAAATAATAAAACATTTTCATATTTATTAATATTTACGAATTAAATATTAATTTTATTTTTAAGGGGTTTCTATGTTTGATAGAGTATACGATATGCAACAAAGAGTTTCTTTGAAATCTTACGTTGCACACAAGTAATAAAATAATATTATTTTAAATGGTAGTTAACACGTAGCTGTTGTATTGGAAAGAATGAATAAAAATAACTAAAATATGATTATATATGTTTGTTAAATGTTTTTACATTTATCAAATAAAGGATAAAGGCTTAAAATACAAAAAGAATTCAATTTTAGGCATAGATACTCTAATATTCACTAAAAGGTCGAACTATTCCCTTTTGATGGAGAACCCTCATTAAATATAGTTTTGGTCACTCTTATACATTCTATTGGATCAAATTAAATTCTTCTTTAGAATCGGGACATAAAAATTTACTTTGTGTAAATTTTTGGTATTTTTCCGATAAAGTTCATTTCTTAATGAATAATGAAAAATGTTGTATTTTAATTCAAAACCTATTTTTAATATAATTTATTTATATTATTTGATTTTTTATTGAATTGTTTTTAATGTGAAATGAGAATATATGTTTACCATTTAATCCAATAGTGGTCGTTGGAATTAATTAAACTTTGAAATTGGACTTAAACTATTGCCAATCCTTTGATATATATTATTTCATAATAACAAGCTATTTGTTCTGACAGTAGGAATTAATTATTAAATTAATTAATGTAACTAATATTATTTGAATTTTTTAAAATAGTTATCATTTTTGAATTCGGAATATCAAATATAGCTTAGGGTAAAGTTTTTGTAGTTTTCTGAAATACTTCAATTTTTAATGAATAGTGAAACCACTAAGTGGTACTTAAAAAACTGATTTTTTTGTTTAAATGAAATTTTACCACCTCATTGTTTTGAATTTCAAAAATCCGACATACATGGTTGTCATTAATAAGTAAAATGTGGTTCAATGGGATTAAAATAAATTTTTGGTGAATAGTAACTTTTAAGTTTTTAATCATGATTAGAGGTAATTAGTGTAATTTAAGGTAAAAATAATGTTTTGATAATACGAAATGACCTTGAAACATATTGTACCCTTATTGGATTTGTCATGGCCGACCAATAAAATCAATGGGTCAACTTGGGGACCCCATGGAGCCACTTTGGTAGGAAAATGACATTAATAACATTTTATTTAATGTCAAAATGAAAATGTCACAAACATGTGTTGTTTTTCTAAAATAATTTTTACATGGGGTTATACATATCATATTTTTCAATATAAATTTTCATAAGAAATCTAAAAATATTTCCTACATCATGATATTTTTTTATAATTTTTAGACATTAAATAAATTAAATTATTAATGACACCATGATGATGCATAGATTACCTCATTATTTATCGATTTAAATAAAATGAAATGATAATGTAAAATATAAGACATAAACTTGTCAAAAACCTATTGGATGGGTGGATTTATAACTCTTATCACCTTATCCTAGAAATATATAATTTTGGGACCTTTAAAATCCGAAAATCATTTTATAATAAAGTAATCTTTTATAACGTTCCAAGAGTGCCCCTCCTCTGCTCTTATAAAAGGCCCCCACCTCTACCACGTTACCCAAACCTATCATTCTTTTGGATTGGCCAACCCCTACCCATTTTGTCTCTCCAAATCCCTATATTACTCCTAGAAGCCTCACTTTGGGCAGAAGTCTTTCCAGGGAAGCCTTTGAGCTCAAATAAAAAAGAGTTACCCGATTTAAAGGTAGTGACTTATGTTGTGTTATTATGTTTTATTTTTGTTTTTCCAACCCCAAAAACTCTTTATATTCCTTCCTTTTGTAACAAAACCAGTATCTTAAATATTATAGGATTTTGTTATGTGAAGGATTCTAGCTACACTTACACACACCTTAATCTAATTGTTAAATAACATAATGTTTCTGTGGATGGAGAATTTATGCCTCACGAAATAATGATTATTCAATATTATTTTAACACCATTAATGGTGGCCATTAATATGGAACTCTATTTATATATGATCTATATTATTTTTATGTTTTCCTTATGCTTCTGTATTTTTTATTTTTGGAATACCGTTATGGTTTCCACTGTGGGTAAACATGATAATTTCATTTTAGGAAGTGCGGACTACCGCCCCCTCAAAGTGATTTGATTTGTTAATGCCATATGTGGGACGTATAAAGGATGGAATTAATGTTATTAATTATGATGTTATACTAGAATTATAATATACCCTTATATAATTAAGATTTAACTCCATTAAATATGTAATAGAAATTAAAGTAGCGCTCATGCGTACGTACGACTTACCGACCACAAGAACGGTGCATTTCATTTCTTACCTATAAATGTTATGTACTATTATAAATACATGTATATGCTGGATATATATGAAATATATTATATCCAAATAATTAATATCATTCTGGATATAATGAACCTTTGACCACATAAACAACATGTAATTGTAAGAAGTCCATTTTTGACTTAAGTACCAAATATCAACAAATCAAACGTTATTAAATTAAATGATTACATAACGTTTATAACATGGCAATAAGTTATATAAAAATAATAATTAACTTGAAAAAGGTTCTTAAGAAAATAGAAATTAACATTAGTTCATTATTTAGGAGATTAAAGAGAAATCGAGTCACATCGGAAACGAGGTAAGGGACATCGTCTCAATCTCCTTTCATTGAGGCATATTTTGTTTTATACACAACATTCTTTTATACGGTGTATAAAACCCTTTTACGTTTACATTTATTCAAAAGGAATCTTTTTATACAAATTTTTTACTAAACTACAAAAGGGAATGTTTTTTTTGTCATACATATGCGGCGACAACGGCTTCTCCGCCACCGTGACCATTATTTGTGTTTTGACTTCCTCTACAAGCCATAACTTTTTTTGAATGAAAAATAAATACAATGTTTTACTTTTCTTTTATTTTGGAATTGAAAATGGTTTTCATAATGTATTTATATCAATGTTTTGTATTGATATATTGTGATTGAAAAGTAAGAATGTTATGTTTCCTTTATGCATGTTTTATGTGATACGATTATGTAATGGTTCATGGGCATTGTTATGAAGATGGGTGGTTCCGTGATAAAATAAGGGTGGTTGAGCCCGATATATCTCTCCAATGCATTGGGTAACGCGAAGGAGTTAAACGTTATGGTTTCTCCGAAGAGATTTATGGAGCATACTGTGATGGGTATTCCAAACGTAACCTTGAGGGTTACTCCCTATGTATGAATGTTATGAATGCCTCAAGTTATCTTTATGTCTTATGATTTCTATGATTTATTCATGATTTGATGAGGTATGTGATTATGTTTTATGAGTAATGTATGATTCAATTCATGGAATAATGTTTTCATTTTGTACTTTTATATCCCTTACTGAAATTTTTATGTTCATCCCAAGTTTTTGAAATGTTTTTCACAGGTCAAGGGAAAGGTAAATGATGTGATGATAGTGTCAAGGAATTGTCAAGAAAGAATCCATGTTTTATTTTAAATATGATTCCATTGATGGGAAAAATGAGTACTATCTTTTACGTAACAACTTTGTTTAAATGTGGAATGTAAAGCATGTTTTATGATCTAATTCTCTAAAACTCTAAACCTGAAAAGATCCTCAACGTGTATTCTTGAAGTAACTCATGATTAAGTAATGTTTAAGTCTAGGGCCTTATATATACAATCCATCTATTAGTTAATATACCATTAAACAAATGGGGTAGTCATATTCTATACATAAATCACATTTCATTATCACACATATATCATATGAAATTCTTCTTGAAGGGAATGAAATAAATAACATGAACATCTTCTAGGTCATGTGAGACTTAAAATAAACTGAAACTGAATAAATATGATGCATTCATTATACAAAGGATATTTTAACGCTAAAAAGTGGATGAATTAGACAAAATCATGTTCGTTGACACTCATTAATATTTCATGATATGTCCATGACACGCAAGATCGCCATGACATGTCACAAAAATCTCATGATGCTCCTTCGGCATGCTATATGTGTCATTCGAAAACCTCCAAACATGTCACATCAAGTCACACTTCCCCCAGTTAATGCCACCATAGTCTTGTGAATCCCTCTGAGTTCATCACCCAAACCTTGTGATATCTTTAATACATGGCACAAGACTCGTATAATGAAGCTGGCTCATGACATTCAAGTGTTGTGGTTGCAACTATGCATGTCAATTGGATCTCCCAACCCCCTCTGGGAAAGCCATCCAGTTATAATGATTCCCTACATACATGTTGTACACGACATGAAACACCCTATGAAGCATGTCCCCTTGACTATCATGACACCCTCATTGTATTTTAACTATCTCATCCAATGAAAATTTTCCAGTCATCTAGATCATGAGTGTCCCTCAAGAAATGTCAACCAGATCATGTGATGACTTGGAGGACAAACTATATGTGTTTTAGAATGTCCTATAGATAAGTCAGCATTGATCACACTGAAGCCCTCAGACATTCAATCCATGGTATGTGATGTAACTTAGACAAGTATACTAGATTATTCTATAGTATTTGGAAATGCCAATAATATATTCTCTGACATGTCAAGGTGGAAACCAGGGCTTGTCAGGCAGAAAATCAATTCATGTCATGCAAACAAGCATTTCTGGTCACCAATGAATCATAGGGATTGATAACATGGTCCACCCTCTATGTGCATGCCCTGAAAAATGGAAACCTCAATGGGTAAGACTCGGTCATAAGGGAAGTGTTAGTGTGTATTCCCTAACTAGAGGAATAACAAAATATTCTAATCATATAAGGGGATCTTATAGATTTATAACATTTTAAACCCTTGGTGTGTAATCCCCAATCAAGGGAAACATCAATTTGTAAGCCCAGATCATAAAGGTATAGTTAGTGTGTATGTTCTAACTCTAAAAAATATATAACATGCCACTCAAATTATAGCATTTAAGTGCTTGAGAAGATTTTCCACCCTCAGTGTGTAATCCATGTTCAAGGGAATCCTCATTGGGTAAGACCTGATCCTAAGGGAAACATTTCTGTTTCAGATTGAACTACTGAAAAAATATAATATGCTCCATATATCTTGGAATACCAAGGATTGATAAATTTTTCCACCGTCAGTTTGTATGCTCAAACCATAAGTAATCCTCTGTACATAAGTGCTAATTAAATGAACTATGATAACTCTGATTCCTGCCATAACCAAGATACAGAGGATGCCTTTCAAAGGCCTGAGCCCCACATCTAAAATTTATAGGGCCATCCTAATATGTAAATCATGAACCCAAAAGAAATGATACTAATCATTTTTCATCCCCTGTAATGCACACTGAGTATAGATCATGTGGTATTAAGGAACGACGACAGTCAAGACATTTGTGTCATATGTCTTTAGAATGGAAATGTATGTGATAGTGTGAATTCCCCAATCAAATAAACTATGGCAACATAGATTCTTACAATATCAAGGATATATAATAATTCTTCTTAACTTCTAATATCAACCACGTCTCCATTTTTATGTAGGCCCAATGTCTACGACATTTCTTCCATCATGACCTAATAATTTCCACTGGCTTATCATCACACCCCATCCAACAATGGATTGGGAAACTAAATGAAACTAAATGTCTCTAATTTTTACTATAAAATGGATATTTATTATTCCCCCCTTTGGCTGGAGACCTATGTTATACCTCTTATTGGTTGTCCTACTACATAATCCTCCACACCCATGTATCATAAGATAGGTCGCTTGCGATCCCTTGTTTTTATCACCACCCATTGCTACTGTGGTCTTATGGAGACACAACGAAAACATCATTGGCATCATGAATCATCCACAGCGAGGGATGTCCTTGTTTGTAATCCTTGATGATGGGAATAAAATAAACACCCATCATATAAAGTAATATTACTCTAGGATAGTCCCAAATTCATGATCAAACTAATAAATCTATGATTCCTACCTTTACCAGGATATATATGATGACTCCTCGAGACCCATGCTCATGAATTCTATTCCCTAGAGACCACAAATATTTCTTATTGGTTTTATGTTAAACTATATGGGATTAAATAACAACGTGGTTATTGCTTCCTACAATAACCAGGATCATTAGGAAGCCTCATAATCTCTCAATCCCATCCTTGAAATATCAAACACCACCTTATGTGGAATAAATGTATGACGTACATGATTCATTGACATAAACACAAGATCGATCACCTATTAATCGAATTGGATGCTTAACCTTAGATACAAATATATTTTATCAGAAATAATAACCCTGTATTTTCGATAGCTTGGATGGTTAACCCCTGAACATTTTTAGGGTAGCTAGTCCCATATAAGGACTATGATGTGTTTTGTAACCATATCATAAATCTACAAGAGAGTCTCAATGTTTTTAATAATTCCCTCAAAAAGGATTCGATGAAACCGACCTCTTATCCTATAAACCAATGTGAATCACTAAAATATCTTGGGCTTAAAAACCCAGATGACAACTTTCTATTATAAACTTGGTATGAACACATTTATGTATGAGGTATTCATTGGGAGTTTCTAGGGAACACTAGATAAAAGAACAAACATATTCAAAAGATTGATCAAGCATTCAAACTCCATAAAATTGAACCATTTCATGGATCCTATTCCATGTCACATCCCTCGATTACAAACCTACATATCCCAATTTACTCATGAATCAATTTTTTTTTCATAATTCCTAGTCAATATCTTTTTCATGAAATTTATAAACTCATTAGTGGAAAAATATGAAACAAACAACTATTTTTTTCATAGAAAGAATAAATAACCATACTAGGGACTTACCAAATACCTAATTAAAATTTTGAACTAAATACCATCACCACTATAATTTTTTTACAAATTAATGCCTTAAAAAAATAAAACTACACATTAATGATGAAGGAATTACCATTTCCATACTATATAATTCCATGTTACCTCATGTAAATTGTTCACATAGCTTAATAATAAATTTATGCCTTCATTAAATTTTAATATTCCTAAATTATAATAATATCTTTCTATATATAAGTGAACACAATGTCTATTGCCTATATATAATTACTTACCAAATGTATCAAATAATAAATCAATAAAATATCTCAACCCTTTTATTTTCTCTATTTTTCCATTTTCACCATTAAATAATAAACAACTTTGTAAGAACCTCGATCTTCATTTCAGGAATGTATCTTGTTGTTGGGTGGTATTAGGTAAAAAGGTAGAATTTGTAAATTTTTCAAGTATAAATTGTGTAATTAGTGGAACACACCATATACCCAGTTACCATGTACAACCATTCCATGGGCGTGTAACGGTTGAGACATGGCCATGTGGGCTGATGTGGCAGACTGCTAATGTCGGGGGATGGTTGATGGAAATACATAACATGTTCATTAACAATACACACCATGTTATTATTATTTTATTTGACTAATCTAACCTTGATCATGTGTAATCTTCAGAAACGAATTCTTATTATTGTTCCTTATGAAGGAGTGTATGGAATCACTGATTCTTCTCCGAGCCACTGATCTATCATACATTCTATGAATCGAACACTATTGGTTTCTCTGGAATCACCTCGATGAGTTATTTCTTCTTATATAGTACCTCCTCTAGATTCCCCTTCTTTCATGAGTTATTCATGGATGAACGTTTTTTGATCTTTTGTATATCTAAAACGTTCTAGGCCGATTCAAGGGATGAATTTCATGATTTATCTTCGTACAACATCGTGTTCGGTGGTTTTTTTCCATTCATTGGTTTTCTTGGAGTTTTATATGTCAAAGTGATGAATACTCGTGTCTGAGGTATTTCAGGTAAAGGAAATTGAACATTGTTTTATCTTCCTTATATTGATTATTGGATTAATGGTTTTATGTAGTTTTTAATGTAAAATTTCATTGTTATGGAACACCCCATGGGTGTGTTTCCTTGTTTAAAATCTTAGGGCCTTTTGGTCTAGGTTTCCTATGATGCATACCTTGTCTCCTTGCCTTGCCTGATAGGATGGAGAAAATTGAATTTTCTTTTTGTTAAATGCTTCTGATATGTAATGGAAATTTTTTAGACATGTAGTTTTTGAGACAAATTTGGGATTCTTGATATCACACATTCACGATTGAAATGCACGAGACTTTGAGAACCCAATGTTGTTAGATCATTGGGCGAATGGACGTTGAGTTCTTCCTCAAAGTGTGATATATTTCATGCTATGAGACCATAGATGGGATTGATGCGAGTGATCCATCATAGTGTCTATTGTTTACGTCATGATAACATAGAGAGAATATATTTTGAGTGCTTCCCTAAAGCATCTTTAGTAGTTTCGAAATGACCATAGGGGGAATTGATGGCCAGTTCTTCCTCAGAGTGTCTTTTCCTTTTATTTCATTACTTGGCCAAAGGGGTTAGACTATGTGAGAAACCCATAGGGTTAATATAAATATTGAGTGTTTGTGACGTATATGCTTATAAAAATTATAATCTTGGATTCAGTCCATATAGGTGGACTTCTAATATCCCTTCTT
This sequence comes from Viscum album, assembly GCA_963277665.1. Taxonomy (NCBI): domain Eukaryota; kingdom Viridiplantae; phylum Streptophyta; class Magnoliopsida; order Santalales; family Viscaceae; genus Viscum; species Viscum album. Next base: position 1,931,673,130 of record OY728137.1, on the reverse strand, counting down.
ATGACTTATACATGACTAAATGTCGAATTTTAGATTCTAATGAATGTAAATGGAACTGTAGGATTGTTTACTTTTGTGTACTCATATATTCTTTTTTTCATTTTCATTTTTAACTTTTATATATACTCACTGATAGTTAGGCATAGATCTTGTGGTGGTTGACTACTGGGATTCATCTCACACATAGTTTAAGTCATGTTTTTGGTCCTAAAAATATTATATGGTTGCAGGTGTATATAAGGAAAAGAGAACATCGACATCAAGTACATTTATTGTTGTGGAGATGGAATCAATTGGAACAACATGAGGCTTGTGATGCTGTTGGCATTTACTTGTTTTATTTTGTAATTAGTCTTATTAATATATTCCCAACACTATGACTTGTTTTTCTGGCTTCCTATACCTATGGCGTGCATCATTAATATATGTTATGGAGTTGTTTATTTACTATCAGTGTTCGGCTGTATACTTTTTGTATGGTATTATGGCTTCTGATGTTGGTTATTATTTACTGTTCCACTATGTTACTCTTTTTATGAGGAGATATTTTCCTCACTATCACACCCATGGACCACATTTCAAGTTGACATACTTTTTTGTTTGAGGGAATGCTCTTGAGGCCATGTGACCAACCCAGTACGGGGAACCTATCGGTGGATCCGGGATCCAGGATGTTACAATGTGGTATCAAAGGGGTTCCTTTCAAGTTAGTCTTATTATTTGGAGCCTATAGACATGGATATGATGGAATGATTAGTTGGTAATAAGATGTGTTTGGGATTAGCTACCCTATATATAGGGAAAAGCAAATTTTCCTTGATTATTGCTATTTTTTGGTTTTTCAATTATTATAGTTGATTTGAATTCACCATTGGGTGATTCACATGATTCGTGCTATTATGATTTTTTTCATTGAGGTTTTATTTCTCTTGCAACTAGATGAGATGAGGGTACTCCATCAAATGAATCATATATGAACAGTATAGTGATCACATGTCATATATTTCATCATGCCATTTAGGATGCATTAATGATTGCATGATGTTCTGATAGATGTTGTGCTAGATATTCATGTTGTTGTGAAAGACACCCTGATAGAATACCACTTAATTTGATAGGGTATTTCAAAATATAATGTTTCATTTGAATGGGTGCCAAACTTTTTTCCCATAGGTGTTATGGGCTCTCATCGATTGGAATTTGGTGGATCATTTGATTGATTGAACTGTTATACTTAGGGATATATATGACTATGATCCTAGGATTTGATTCACGGGCAGTATGGGCCCCAACAGATTGGAATTTGGTAATTTAATTCCGGTTTCAATGTTTTATGGGGTTTCTATGTAGTTTTTGAAGCTTACTATCTATAAAATCCCCGAATACATTGTGTGAGATGATGAATACATGCCATGTATACTTCTATTTAGGAAGAAATTGATTTTCTTAAGTATATTTAAGGTAATGTTTCAACATTATGTGTATATGAAAACCGTGTAACTTACGGTGTGAGAAAAGAAACAGGAATGTTGGAATTTTAGTAGGACATGCCATGTATGTAATGAAAACATTGTGTATCCATTTACTGTGTAACCAACCATGTGGGAATAGGCATGGGTTTGTAAATCATTTCTTAAAGACGTCGTGTTTTGGTGATATGTGTGTCCAACCATGTGACCAATGGCACATGTCAATGAAATTCTTCTAGTACACATCATGTCTAGAAAATACATGGTGTGTAGTTTTGTTCTAAGAAAACCATGTAGTTATATCCATGTATATGAACATGGATTGGTGGGAATATTCAATTACATGTTGTGTGTCAAGGGGAACACACTGTGTGTATAGTGTACCACTCGACTAGGGTTGGAAAAAGTTCATGCCCATGTAAAGTATTAAGGGAACATTCTGGGCAGAGTGCATACACACCATGAAGCCCTATTTTTTATAAAATGAATCATTTTCCCTCTACGTTCCATTTTTCACTTATAAGTTGTCTTTTATTTAATAATGTGTAGAGGTGTGAGCTTTAACTTGTAGAGTCTTTCCACATAGTCGTCCTCCAGTTGTATTCTAGGTTTGAGGAAATGATCATACACCCGAAATGGTAGACCAAGGACTACCTACAGATCTTACAATCGTTCCCTTCATGGAACAATCCATCATTCCGGATAAACGTGTCATTGCATAGTTTTGAGAAGGATTTGTGAGTATGATGCATTAATTCCAGGGAGCACTGAATCCTTCCCCATCTATGGTAGAGTTGACTCAGGTTTTTCAGCAGTATCATCCTTCCAATTTTTTAGGGGATGGAGGACCTCGGGATATAAATTCATGATTAGAATCCATGATTTTTATCTTAGATCATCTAAAGAAACCTCTTGATAATTTGGTAAAGCTCTCAATATACATGCTTCAGTATTCCTCCAAGAGATGGTGGGACGTGATATCATAGGTGGGACGCTACTGGGTTATGGATTGGGATGAGTTCCAACATACCTTCTATTACTATTTATACCTGGAGACCTTGAGGGCCGACTGAGCCCAAGAGTTTTTGAGTTAGAAGTAGTGTAATCACTTAGTCCTAGATTAACCTTCTTAGTTCAGAAAGCTACAATGCATTACACCCATTCTGTGGAGTAATGAGTTATTTCTGGTGAGAATGTTTTAGGATGGTTTCAGGAATGACATCCAATATCAGGTGATCCTCTTCATGTTGACATACTTATATTTTATATTCAACCGTACACTTATCACCAAGTCAAACCTGAGAGTTTTTGGAGTTGTGGAATAGAAAGGTTCAACATGTAGAGTTTGTACCCATCCCACTTATAGTAGGAAGTTCCATAGGGATTATATGCGTAGAGATCTGAGTAGGTGCTATTTTCTTTTATGTACCTAGGTGGTGTGATTCCAGTGTAGGAAGAGTTGACATAAGAAGCCCCAATTCCAGAGATACCCAGTTGAGTACTGATCTTGTTAAAAGAAGGGACATCATCATAGTTTAGGAAATGACCTCCTTCCAGCAACTAGGGAGGGATTTTCTATTTCGACTCATTGAACCAGAGTAGGACCAGCATTCCCACATCAGACTGGGGTATGGAGATCTTCATGTTGTATAGGCAAAGGTGGTGGTCATGAATTTTGTGGTCTGGCACAGGGATTCCAATAGCCGTAGGGTAAGACAACATATGCATCACAGATAGCATCATAGGGCCATGGTGTTGGTCATGCTTTTTCATTGTAGAAGATCCAATATGAGTAGGGTCTCGGACCCTCTATGGGTATAGGTATGTTTTTTCTTTCCTCAGTTTCATCTTATGATCTTTTGGATACAGGGGATTCTCATAGCATTATATATGTGCATGTTCTGGTGATCCTTGGACTTTGTATGATTTCTTCTACTGATATCCTGATGATGGACACTTCATTGTGGACTAGAACGACTACTGTAAATTAGTAAATATAGAAAACTCTTGCGTTTGGTGGGTTTCATTTATTATTGTACCTTTTTTTATAGGTGACGAGCTATGATTTCATTTCGAGAACGAACAAGTTATTTCTCTTATAGGTTGTTGTCAATTGCTATCATGGTAGGGTGAGTTTCATGTCACTAGAGGACAATTTGTTTCTACATTAAGAATAATGGGATGTCCCAGAAAGAAAATATTGACCTGGGCATCATGGGTTGAGAGTTGTTAGAGCCCATATTTCTAGTCTCTATCTTATTGACCAACACAATTCCATGAATTATTTTCCTCCAATAGTTGATTGTTTTCATGATGTTTTTCCAAATTAATTTTTGGGTTTTCCTCTAGAGGAGGAGGTAAATTTTTTTGAATTTGTTCTAGGGGAAGCATCAATGTCCATTCCTCCATACAAGATGGATACACCAGATTTACAAGAGCTCGAGAAGCAGTTGGAGAGGTTATAGGAAAAGGGTTTCATATGACGCAATACTTCTCTTTAGGGTTCACCTATCCTGTTTGAAATTAAGGTGGATGAAACCCACATACGTTATGTGGATTATCAGAAGAAGACCCATTTTACTGTTAAGAAATGATATTCCTTACTAGGGATTTATGATATATTTGATCAGCTTCAAGGAGCCTGAGTGTTTTTTATGATTTACTAGGGATCAGACTATCATCAGTTTTCTGTTACACCATATGATATACCTCTTACAACATTTTGGAGTATGTACGATCTATACAAGAATGTAGTTATACTGTTCGGTCTCATGAACTAACATTTAATTTTTATGGCACTGATGAACCGAGTGTTCCATCCATACATGGACTCCTTTGTCTTGGTGTTCGTGGATGATGTCTTGGTGTATTATGACACTCGAAACGACCATTACAACAATCATGAGATCATTTTAATTTTTCTAATGGAGCATCCTTTATAATCAATGATCTCAAAATAAAACTTTTTTTCGACAATATTCACTTATTGGGTCATGTTATCTTATAGATAGAAGTATTAGTAGACCTAGAGAAAGTGAGAGAAGTAGTATCCGGGGAGCATCCTAAGAACATCACTGAGGTAAAATGTGTTATAGGGATAAATGGTTACTAAATGCATTGTATACAGAAATTTTCATGTTTATCAGTGGAACTGACAGTCCTGACTATGAAGGGTGTGAAGTACTCATGGTCAGATTTTTCAAAGTCATCCTTTTAGGAGTTGAAGGGAAGGTTGAATTTAGAACCGATATTAGTTTCTCTATATCCTAGAAAGAGTTACACTACTAACATTGATACATAGGGTATTGGGCTAGAATAAGTGTTCATTCAGGTGGAAGGAGTCGATGTGTATGGGTCTTGGAAATTTAGTCCACATGAGAGGAATTACCTCATAAAAAATATCAAGTTGGCTACATTTGTTCATGCCATGCGTTGTTGGAGACATTACCTTCTAGGTGAGCATTTTGTGTTGTAAAATGATCAAAAAATACTTAAGAAAATCTTTACCCAACATGACATGAATATGAGTCAGTTAAGGTGGTTTGAGTACCTTCAGTACTTTGAATTTGATCTTTCCAACATTCCTGGGAAATCCAATGCATTGGATGATGAATTGAGTAGAATGACTCAGATACAGGTAGTTCAGGAAGCTAGCAGGGGGTGGATGCTCATGGTTCTGTTCTCTAAAATCCATTTGGAGGTGCACAACAGGCAAAGGCAGACGTTTCTTTCTTCTGTAGTTGATACATATACATTACTTGATCGTGTGTGAATGAGGCAGCTATCAGATTCTAAAGGCGTAGTCCTATAGGAGGGTGTGTCATGAGGGGAACCTAATCTTTGGTAGACCATAGGCAAGGATGAGTTTGTTCAATTTCATGGATGTGTATGGGTTTCAACAGACATATGTGAGGAGCTAACAGAAGACATTCATACATCATAATCGGCAGTTAATCATGGTGTCACAAATATGTATCGATATTTGCATCATTTTTATTTGTGTCAAGTAATAAAGAGGGAGGTAGCTAGTTTGGTTATGAGATGTTCCACCTGGTAGCTGGTGATGGCACACCACCAGTGACCTGCTGGGCTTCTACAGTAGTTAACCATTCTGTAGTGGATGTGAAATGATGTTGTGATGGAATTTGTGAAAATTTTATCGAGGATCCCATGATGGAATTATGCAGTTTGAGTTTTCATTGACAACCTCACACTGGTTGTACACCTTTTACCGGTCAAAGTGTCCTTCAATGTCTAGGAGTTGGAAGGTTGTACATCCGAGAGATTTTATATTTTCATGGGGTTATACACTCTCTTATTTCAGAAATGGACACCTTATTTAATTCATCTTTCTAGAAAGGGATACACAAGACTTTGGGTACACATGTACATCTGAATATATCTTAGCATCCCTAGAGATATGGCTAGTCAGTGCGCACGATTCAGGTGCTGGAGGACATGCTTTGAGAATGCATCCTAGATTTAGAAAGATCTTGGGAGAACTAAGTAACTCCGTATCAGTTTTCATATAATAATAGTTTCCAGGAAACAATTTAAATGAAACCTAATGAGGCTTTGTATGGTAGGCCATACCGATCACCCTTATTTTTAATGGAGGTAAGAGAAGAAGCTATGTTGGGACATCGTCTTGTCTTGGAGACTATAGAGTTGGTGTAGTTTATTCAAAAGATGATGGATACGGAATATTCATGGAAGAAGTCTTATGCCGATCAATAGTTATGACTAATGTAATTCGAGCTCGGAGATCCAGATTTCTTACATTCCACACCGAGGTTGGAACAGAGGAGGTCTTAAGGACAGGAGAATCATTCACCTATATACAATGTTTCATTTGATGTTTTGGAGATAGAATGTCTGATTGGCTATCAGTCGTAGTTATCTCAGAGGTACCAGGATATGCATGACATTTTTACACATTTATCAGAAATGACATTACTTATCTGTCCCATATCATGTTTTTCAACCTGAGGAGGTCGAGATGGTGGTAGACGCATTGTTTGATGGGTATGATATATATTTTTTATGGCAGTGCAAAGGTTATTTGTGGCCAATATGTTCCTATGGTATGGGTATTGTGGTATCATGATTGAGTACTGAAAATTCTTGGGAGAGAGAGACCGATGTGTGATCACAGTGGCTAGAGATATTTGAGGATTATTCTTCACCAATTGGTTAAGGAAATTTGAGGTCATGTTTATTTAAGGGGGATGTTTATAAGAACACCAAATATTTATTTCATGTATAGATATTGTTTTGCATGGGTTTTAGAAAAAGGGGAGAATTGGAAAATTTTATATGTACACATCATGTATTTAGGACTACACGTTGTGTACCCAGTTACCGCATACCGCTATGTATTGGGCGTGTAAAGACTGAGACATGGACGTTTGGGGTGACGTGTTGGATAACTATTGTCGGGGATGGATGATCAAAATACACAATGTGTTCATTAACAGTACACTACGTCTAATTTTCCTTTTATTTGTATAATCAGACAGAGGTCATGTCTAATCCCTAGAAACGTCTTCTTCTTGTTGTGCGTCGTGAAGGAGCATAAGAAATCGATGATTCATCTCCGAGCCATCGATCTGTCATCTGTTCTCTGAATCAAATACCATCAGTTGAGCTAGAATAACCTTGGTGGGTTCTTCCTTCTTCAAGATCCACTCATCCTAATTCCAATTCATTCATGAGTTGTTCAAGGTTGAACATTTTTGACCTTTTTGTTGATATACGTTGTTCAAGGCCGATTTAAGGGTCAACGATTGAAGGTGATCTCCGTACAACATTGAGGTAGGTGGTTTTTTGCCTTTCGTTGGTTTTATGTGAGTTTTATATGCCAAATTGATGATTACTAGTGTCTCAAGTATTTCAGTTTACTGAAATTCAAGCCTGTTTTAACTACCATAGATTTATTGTTGGATTATGGTTTTATTGTTGTTATTTAATGTGAAAATTAATGTTTAATGAACCCCCAGGGTCGCGTTTCCATGTTTAAATGTTTAGGGTTGTTTGTTCTTGGTTGTATATGACACATACCTTGTTTCATTTCCATGATTGATAGGATGGAATTGATTGCCTTTACAGATTGCTAAATGATAGTGATATACATCATAATTTGTTTATCCATGTACTTGTTGATATTACCTTGGGCTTCTTGATATCATATATTCATGATTGAATTGCACAGGACTGTGAGAACCTTGTGTTATTAGACCACATGGCGAATTGATGTTGTGTGTTTCCTCAGAGTGACTGTTATATTTCACACTACTAGACCATAGGGGGGATGGACAGTGATTTCTCCCTCATAGTGTCAATATTTTATGTTATGAGACCTTATAGAGAATTTATGTTGAGTGCTTCCCCAGAAAGTCTATAGTTATTATGGAAATATCATAGGAAGAATTGACGGTGAGTGCATCCTCAGGGTGTCTTTTATTTTTATTTCATTACATGGCCATAGGGGATAGTCTTTGTGAGAATCCTAGAGGGTTAATGTAAATATCGAGTGTTTGTGACATGTTATCCAAGCCAAAGCAGAAGATTGGATTAGGTAATGATAGGTATTTTTTTGAGATACCAAATTATGATACTTATTTTATTAAATATTGAATAGTAGATTCTAGTTAATGTATATAGAAAATGTAGGATTGAATACATTTGTGTACTCTTAGATTCTATACTGCATTTCAATTATTACATGATACATATACTCACTGACATTCAAGCACAAATATTTTGGTGATTAACTTCTGGGATTCATCTCACACCTTATTTAGGCCATGTTTTCAGACCCAATCAGATTATATAGTTGTAGATATTGATAAGAGAAAGAACCCATCTACTTTAGGTACATTATTGTAGTGGAGTTGGAAATAATGGGAGCAATCTGAGGAGTGGGATGTTGTTGGAGTATACTTGTTTTCATTTGTAATTTTCCTTAGTAATGTATTTATAGAATTGCAAGTTTTTTGTCTATTTTACTAGACTTGTGACATGAATCATTTATAGATGTTCCCCAGCTGTTTATTTACTATTAGTCTTTCGTTGGTTATATGTTGTATGTTATTATGGATTTCGTTGTTGGTTATTATTTACTATCACACTGTGTTACTCTTCCAATGAGGGCATAGTTTCCACACTATCACACCCATAGACATCACTGATAGTCTGTAACCTCTGGTGTTTGGGGAAATTTCCTTGAGGCCATGTGACCAACTAGGCATGGGGCACAATTCGGTCACACCCAGATCTGGGACATTACACTCTTAAGGGTTGTTTATCTATTGAAAACAAAACCTCTAGTATTCCAAGAGTGGGGGATTACAATACAAAAATATCGACACAAATTATTCCCATATCACCCAAGAACAAATTGTTTAATCTGGATCTTAAATATACCCCAACACACTAATGGGAATTTTATGGCTCATATGCCCCGTTCAGCCCTGTATGTGAAATCTCATACAGAGATAATCAATAAAAAATGAACCTCATGGTATACTAATTATAGAATTATTGAAATAATACACAAATTTACTTCCTAGGCCTACTAGAATTTATCACATAGATTACGACACTTATGCGTCCACTCTGCAAAACTATCCTAGCTCTTTTGTGGTTAGTAGTCTCATAAGGATCCTAAAATCTCCTGACCATGTATATAATATTATGTATTCTTAGAGTATGATGTAAGTATATTACATTTTAATATTACATGATATCGGTCCTTATTTGGGTACCATAGATCCAAATACAAAATGATATTAGGATTATGATATTCCATTTATATTAGTTTATATAATTGGGACTGCCTATATCAAGATGGACTTAACATTTACACCATATATAAAAAATTCCATAAAATCTAAAAAATATATTACAATTAAATCCATGGGATAATTAATTAATTATAAAAATATATATTTAATTAATATATATAATTTATATAATTTTATTCCCAAAAAACTCACAAATTTTTATAATTAAAATAAATTTTACTCCAATGTTTTACAGAGGGTGCACTTCACACCACCTATACTCAAATGATAAAAATAATTACCATTATCCACCTGTTCATCCCATAATAAATTATTAATTTTTCTATATCCTTAAAAAAAGTACCATGAAAATTATCTTGAAAAATATGATAGTTATTGGGGTTATTTAACCATAAATTTTGGTCATATATAGTTATCCTCATGAGGCCCCACCATTAAAGGATAATTCAAACAAGATTTTATTGAATCAATGTCAAATTTTTAAATACACTTCCACTAACTTATTGGGAAATGTTGTGAGAATGAAATGTATTGATTATATTTATATATAATACTCTAATACTATATAAAACAGCAATGAAACCACCCATATCTATGGGTGTTTTGTGATGGATATGGACAAAAAACAGACCAATCTTATTAAATGATTTGTATATATTATAATAATTTATATACATGGGATGAATATCCATGTATAAGATTATGATATATTATCAAATGAATGGGGATAAATCTATTGTATTATATTATTAGAAAATGATATGTGTTAGAGTAATGAAAAATATTTTAGAAGGGTCTAACATTAGCTATGGATCATTGTGATGGTTTATTTATTGAATTGCAATGAAATTGTGATAACCAAAATATAAATGACCATAAAAAAATTGATGTATTTTTTTCAATAATGTATGTTGGATACCTTGTAATCTAAATTGATGATCAATGACAAACATTTAAAGATAGGGGTATATGTAAGAATGTAATACCCTTATTGGTGTCATGTGAGATTGTTTCTAAAGATCAAAAAATCTCACATATTTGGTTCTCTATTTTTATTAATAGGTAATGTTCAATAACACCTTAAAAATGATTCACGGTCCACTCATAACTTAAAAAAAGTCATAATGATTTGTCCTTTTCCTAAGGATGTAATAGTGTGTAACCTTTCCCTTGGTGATCTCTATTAAATGCGATCAATCGAGATGCATTAAAATGGGAAAATTTTTATAACAGTGGAACCAATATATGAATTATACTATCTATTTATTTTCTATTCTATAGTCATAGAGTATGTATTAAATTACGTTTATCCACTCTCTTAGTCCGTAAATAACCCTTTAAACCACATCAATGGTATCAGATCAGGATCAGCATTGAATAATATATTTTTCAACATATTTTGTGATGAAAGTTTATATCATAAATAATTTATGGAGATATCCAAATCAATGATATGACATTGTTGAACATTAGTTGCTTGATCAATCCACTAGAATATATTATATTGGATATAATAATTCATTATTCTTGTTTTTCTTAATAGTATGGTATTGAGTGATTTGTATAATAAATTATAATATATAAAAATATAATGATTTGTGTGTCACAAGCTTCGACATGAGATATAATATCACATTTATTGAATTTCATTTATAAAAATATTATCCTGTTAAATGAATGATATGGTAGATATCATAAAAAATTATAGTTTCTCATGATATGCTTATTATATTCATTGAATGTATCATTGTTTATTATTGATAGCCTTATTGTGAAGAAAAATTACAATATATCCTAAAATAATAATTTTTTATAAATGATATATTGTTTACAATTTTTTATAGAATAAAACTATTACAATTTGTAAATAATAATTTTTTATTCATAAATTAAATTTAAAATGACCATAATAATTTTTTATGTTAGTAAAATAAGTTTATTTTTTTATTTATTTATTTAATAATTAAATATATTCATGTGTATAAATTTACATATTATTTGAATATTATTTACGATTAAAATTATGGGATAAATTTATTCTTATAAAATATTCATTACATGCTTGGTACGAAAACATATGATTTATTTTATATCTACAATTTCTTCATATTTTTATGTAGCTATTATAATAAAATTTGATGTTTTATATAGTTAATACATATTTAGTATAATGGTTTTAATATAATTCTAGTATATCTGAATTAATTTATCATTTGGAAGAGCGATTTTGGGTCATTCATCTCACATACGTAGAAGTATATTCCTTTTCAATAAAATAGGGGTTGAATAATTATTTCTCTAATATTAGTGAGGTGGGAATTTTTAATTTGATTTATCATTAAACATTTATTTGAAAATATTTCTTTATACCTTATTAGTGCGTTTTATTTTGAAATATTTAATTATGCTTCAATTCTATGTTTCATAGAGTCACAAAATCATTGGGGTTTTTATATAATTACATATTACTATACTACGGAAATTTTAATTCCGTCGATGGAATATGGAATATAAAACCATATATTCAAAATAAAGATTACATAAAGGTATATAATATGAGATATTAAATTTTTCATGTGATGCAATTTTATTTATTTAAATACATATTTAATATATATCAAAAAATAGATATAATTAAAATAAAACCTCTAAAATACTATGTGTTAGTGAAATTATAAATAAATTCATTCTCAATTCCATGATCATCTAGTAAGGGTCCCCATATCAATAAGGATCAATTGGATAATCGTTTTTAAGGATGTATGATTATCTTTGACCCTAATAGTAATTTTTTTATATGTGATGTAAGACTCATGTTACACTCCACAGGGAAAAAATAACTGTTAGAATGCTAGATGAATTGGTTTATGTGTATTTATTTAATGTATTTGAATAATGATTCCTCAACTAATCTATAAAATATTAATATAAAATCAGATTGATATAAATATATTCCATATATATTTGAGATATATTTATGTTCATAACTAGTTAATTTCATGACTAATTAAGGATATTCATCATTTATGTGGGTGTACATTCATTAAAAGACCATTATAAAAATATAAAAAAGTATGAAACTCAAAAATATGAAATTATTATCTTGAATTTTATATTATATATCATGTTTCTTATTTTTAAACCATTTATATGAATAAAAATTGAAATATTCCTAGATTGGTATCTGAATCTGAGTTGTTTTCTCAATGAAGAGAATATTATGCCCAGTTTTAGATATTATAAAATAATTTTCTCAAAATTTTATCATGGTTATCATTTTAGAGGTGTCCATAATAAAACTGTGTTGATAAATATACAATTTGAGATTAGATATAATTTAATAAATGTGTAGTGGATCCACTTATTAGAAATGTGCAAAGTGTTGATGCTTTTAATATTGGCATTGATGATTATTGGTCTAAAAAGGTAAATTTTCCGAATGGTGGGTGAATCGGGTTAAGTCAACTTCTATTTTATGACCATCACTATAGAACATGTTACACAATTAATTAGGAATAATACAAGACTCACTATATAATGGATGTGATAAAACAAAAAACAAAGAACATGTAAAATATTACATAAACAAACAAAATCAGAATAATACAAGGATTCAGAAATGAGGATGTATGAATTTACCTAAAACATTATGTAAATTTCATTAATAATACAATTTAGAGGGGAAAAAAAACTTATATGGTTACAAAAATTATACAAAATATATATTACACAAATCTAGCTCAGTTGGATATCTCACGACCTCAAAAAGAAAAAATATTCTTGATATCCATTAATCTAGAGTGAAATTGTACCATTAATATAGTTTAAATTTTATCTAGCTTTACCAATGTTATAATCCCCCATAACCACTAGTAAAATGGACACCCATATCACCTTTCAATATTTTCATCTTAAAATAATGAATTTTAATGGTTTCATATCATCCTTTTTATTCATTTTATTCAAATGATTATGTACTATTTATAATTATTATTGGTAGGTAAACATGTGAAACTTCTATGATATACTATAATGGGTGACAATTACACCACATTACTCTATGATCATTATATATATAAATGTAAAGAACTATTTTAGTGTGGTAAAATGAAATTCATTAATGGGGGATAATCAATTAAAATACAGCTCAAAAATATCAACATTCGTAATCCCGATATTTCATTCATTTTATCTTGGATTCAATACAGAAAAAAATTATATATTATAAAACATCCATTGGGGATCCATCTCACTGATATCATCTTAATTAAATTAGGTGATCTACTATCTTATATTCATTATAAACATAGATCATAATTTCATATAGATTTACCATGATGTGGTGTGGTTATATCTTTGGGTTTATTCATCTCAATGAAAAATACTAATTGAGAAACATTGTTCAACACCCACAACCCATATTCATCATAAAATCTAAAGTATTACTATTAACCAATAATTGTTTCTAAACACACTGTCTCTCGAATGTTTCATTATATATATTCTTATGTGATTCCTCCATGATATCCAAAACACCCATCGTGAGCCTCACAGTTTCTCAAATGGGTCTTAAAATCCCAAAATAGTCTCTCCCAAGGTGTATCCATTACCATATTCTTGTTTCATTAGATGTATGTTATATTTATATAACGAACCCATTTTATATTCCATATTACAACATCCAATAGGATCATATATACACAATATGTTCCCCTTAGTTCCTACTTTTCCTATCAAAATCACTTTAATAATAGATTTTAAAATTCTAAAGTTTGACCTATCTATGTTGTATAAGAAATTTATTTTTACTATATTCTATGTTCCAAAAAATGACAAAAATATTGTCCTTGTTTTGTATTTCACCAAAATAAGGTTCTTCATATTTTTTTGTGGTTAATACTTATCCACTTGCATTCATTCTACATGAATTTAATTTAATATATCATTCTCCCCAGATCAACTACACATTTGTAAATTGAAAAAGAACCTAAAAACATTTAATGGTTCAAAAAATTTCAAAAATTAATTATTTAATCATATATGGCCTATGATAAGAACATAATGAAAAGGTTTGAATCTCCTTACTGACAGTTCTTATTCCATGGGTGTCACGAGAGGAGAGGGATTGGTGCGTGACACTAGGGGGTCAGTCTACACATCAATTTTAGTTAGGTTGGGTCAGCGGAACACTCTATAGGAGGAGGAAATAAAAATGCTCATGTGGAGTTTTCTTTACATTCATAGGGGTTAGGACATCTTTGATACTAAAACAAATTCATTGACTGTGCAAACTCCTTTCATGACTATAGAGTTTCCCTATGGTCGATCTGCTACATAATTAGAATGTTTAAGAGATTTTTTAGTAACAACATTAGTGTGAAGCACACATTGAGGATGGATAACAGGGTCACAGATCACATGGCCTCATTAGTTTTTTTTGTTCAGAGGATGTTTGTTTTCATATCGTGGACAACTTAAATCCCGAGTGGGTCATTCTGATTAGAGGGGATTCCCATGGAATTCATTTTTTCCAGCCTCCTTAGCTTTGGTCCTTAGGGTAGTGGGATAAAAGTTTAGAAAAATATTTTACTTTAATTTGAAGAATAAGTTACATGATGAGAGAATGATATATTCCTAAAAATTTTATTGGTTTAATAGTTTTAAAATTTTAATTTTGTTCTTATAATAAATAGAAATATGATAACCAAATCCATTTTTTAGAAATGATATCATTTTAATTAAATATTGTAAATAGGAGTTAATATATATATATATATTAATTTAATATTTTATGGTATATTGTATATCATGAATGGTTTGTATGTTCTAGGTATGCATAATAATTTAAATATCATTCAGAATAATAATGTTATGGTTTATTCTAATCCTTCATTCATTTTGAAAATTCCCATATGATACATAAATGTGAATCATATTAAATAATATAAGGTGATTTATTATTTGAATCATTCCATTATTAATTATTTTATAACATAGAGTATTTTTTACATTAAAAATATAAATAAAACACCATTAAGTGGAAATTATGATAGGGATATTGGATTATTTGATCTGACTTATAGTGATGTATGTGGACCAATGAGTACTCATATATTTGGTGGGTTATGTTAAATTATAACCATTACATTAAAATTATGTTGTTATGGATAGGTTCTTTTGATAATACCTAGGTTTAAAAATTTAAAAATATTCTATGAATTTTAAAATGAAGTATATTGTCATCATTGAAAAATTGTTTATATTTTTTCAATCAGATCAGGGTAGTGTATACATATGCTTGGAATTTAATAATCCTATAAAATATTTAAGAATTATTTCATAAAGCATCCTCCATAGACCACTAATATAGAATAATGATTCTCAATTGAGGAATAATTTATAGTTAAATATGTTTCTATATTTGATGTTTCAGTGATAAATTGTTAATTTTATTGTTATTTTATTAGGAAACATCTATATTCTAAATTATTTCTGTTCCATAATAGGATATTATAATAACACCATAGGACTTATTGCATGGTAATCATCTTGATTTTATTTTTGGAATATATGTTTTTGTGGGGAACATATATAACATATAGATTCTAATAAACATTATTTAAAATTATAGAATTGACATTTTTTGCTATCACAAAAAGTTTTTTGGATAATAATATTTTTATCCCACTAAAAAAATATGTTTATATTAATTTTTTGTATTTCATGAGAAGGGATATTTCATTTATGGAGTTATTGGGTGGGAATTTAAACATAAATATTTTTAAGGCCCACAAATAGTGTGTCTTCGTAAGATAGTAGTTGACCTGGTTCTAGAAAGGGTTGTAAAAGAAAAATATATTTAGTTTACATAGTAACATTGATGGCATTATAAGATTCCTATAAAGGATAATATATTTATATTTATTATATAAAATTATAGTGATTTACTGTATATAGAAGATGAAAATACTAACTACCAAGATGCCATTATGATTTATATTTCATTCAAATGGCTAAATTCCATAAAAAATGTCATTCTCCCCACAAACACTTTTCTATTATTGAATATAAAGGATTCAACAGAAGGGTTGAGACCCATAGAATGAATTTTTTTTCTATAACACAAGTGAAATTGATGGAATGTTTTACTCTTATAAATGACACCGTGTACTATTGGGTTATGTTAAAATTCATGGTATTGTCATTTATGAACTCTTTTCTCAAATTTCAATTATAATGTCCATTAAGACAATATTTTATATAAAGTATTATTATGATTATGAGATAAATCAAATGTATATTAAAAAAATATTACATACTTATAATTTAGTTATCGATGTTGAAATTATAAATTTTTTTTATAGTTCCCAATTGAATCTGCAATGGTTTGCATGGTTGAATTTCCAATTTTTGGATTGATGAAATCATATTAATGTCATAAAATATTTTTTTACAATATTATTAAATAGATAATATTCATAATATACATTGGATATTTTTTTATAAACTAGTAGATTAGTGTGATTTTTGTGGTATTTAAACTAGTGTGTATAAACAAAATAATTCATATAAAAAATATAATCCCAACTAAAAATTCCCAAAATATGTTTTTGGGAAATTTTTTTTATTAAATATATCGATGAGATATTATATGTAAATTTTTATGAATATATATATATATATATTAATATAAATTGAAGTGGTTTTTGACGAATGAGTTGGAAAATGTAATTTGGGGATGTATTAAAGTGGTTTAGCATAACGAACACCAAAATGGATCATTAAGAATGATCCAAATGATCAAAGTTAGGATGATTAAAAATAATTCTATAGAGATATAATGGATTGATAAGATATGTCATGCATCTACCATAGGATATATCTTATATTCCATGTTGTGTATTAGACCCAATGTTTCTTATGCTTTGGACATAAATGTTATACACCAATATAATCCTAGTATGAGTCAATGTGTTTATATAAAAAATATCCTCATGTATATAACAATATTTAAGGATGTGTTATTGGTCTGTGGATGTGAGGATGAGCTATTTTTTAGGAGTTACATTTATACTAGTTTTCATCAAAAATTACAGTATATGAGATCTAAATATAATTTCCTTTTTTCTTAAATGATGGATATGTTTGTTAAGAAATTTGAAAATATGCCTCTATAGGGGATTAGAATATAGTGAAAGAGTATACTATTTCAACAAATAAATTGATGAGAACTTTTTATTTCAAAATAATTGTTGCAAATCATGTTGGGGAACCTATCATTTAGTGAGTAATCAATTGTTTCTAGGACCCCAATGGTGATATTTCTGAATCTAAATAACCCTAATCTCCCCAAAAGGAAAAATAATTTTAATGTAAAATATAATATGAGAAATATTTGATAGAATTTATTTAATTTACTATCATGATGAAAAAAAAAGAAATTGTAGTATATTCATTGATAAAATCATTTTCAATGAAAAATCATAATAGTCATTTTGAATTTCATTGTGTTATTAGTGTATGATATTTGAACTTTTTATTATAAAATTTATCATGATTAGATATTAAATTTAATATTTATTTATCACTCATTCTTGTGGGTTGTATTTTTCTATTATATGTACAGTTTAATGATAACATCCTCTCAATGTATGACATTGATTAGTCCTGAGTTAATGATCATTATAGTGTAATCAGGGTTTTGCAGATATTTTATAATTAGGGTATATAGACTCTAATATATGATAGAAAGAGTCATATATGATTCATAGAATAGACTCATGATATAATAAGTTGAGTCATATTATTTGGATTATCCAACTAATTTTTATCACATGGAATGTTATATGATAAATGGTATACAATGGGGTATACGACTATTATGAATCCAAATTACATGAGGTTTAAATGATATATATCTTAAAAACCATCATATGTGGACACTATCCTTATGATAGAAATATTTAATTACTAATTACTGGTGGTTGGGTATATTTTGTTCCATGATTTTTGTTTTAGCTGAGCCATGATGAAATATATCCACCTTTTTGATGTGAAATTACATTTTCACAATAGATTAAATTATAT
Organism: Viscum album; assembly: GCA_963277665.1. Taxonomy (NCBI): domain Eukaryota; kingdom Viridiplantae; phylum Streptophyta; class Magnoliopsida; order Santalales; family Viscaceae; genus Viscum; species Viscum album. The sequence goes on along the minus strand of OY728137.1, from coordinate 1,931,654,769 downwards.
TGATGTAATTAATGTAAATTCATAGTTGATTGTAATGTTATGTGTTTAGATAAATTGTTGAATGAAATGTTAAGAATTCATTCATGGTGGTTTGGATATTCTGAAAAATCATTAATTTTTGATATAGAATATAATATTTTTTTCATGTTCAATGTGCAGTTCTCACTCATTGTCCTAGAAAATGAATTATTTAGTTCATATATGATTTAAAAGAAATATATTGTGTTAGGAATTCACATATAATGATTTATTATATATGATCAAGATCACATGAGACCCCTTTACTAGTTTAGTAGAAAAAATGATAAAAGGTATTTTATTACTTGGTTACATAACTGATTTAATAAATTCCAATTTATTCATTTCTACAGAGACAATTAAGGTCTAAAATTTAGTATTTACACTAATCATTGATAATTCTAACATTTTATTCACTCCAAATGAATATTTTGTTTGATAAACTATTTTTATATAAGCATTGATGTATTTAAAAATAATTTTCCAATTTTTTATAATATTTATAATTGGTTTTTAATGACGGTGTGTAATCCATGTAAATGTTTTAAAACCGAAAACAATTCAATAACAATGTTAAAATATATCAAAATAAAATATACTACTATGATGTATATTATTTTCTATTATTAGTCAATATCATATAACTATAGAGGATGCTTCTATTTTATTTTATGATAATCCTATAATATGGTGCATGGAATAAATTTGGATCATCCATATTAGATTATCCTCATATAGGGGTCATTATGATAGTTCATTTATGAAAATAAAAATATATTATAATCAATAAAACATTAAATAATCATAAAATACAATGGTTATGTTTTTTTTGAGTATCATATGTGGACATTGAAGTATTGGTAGTGGATACAATATATCCTTCATTGAATGAAATGTGAAAATATAATGATGTGTTACACCTATAGGTTTAGTCATTGTTTTTCTCAAAAAATCTGAATATTTAGTATGTGTTATTAGAAAATTTTCTTCATGGATTAAGGTGATTATTAACTCTTTCTATTTAATAGAGTCATATCATTGAATACATGGACATTTGAAACATGTAATTTCTCAAGTTTATGGAATATTTTTTCAGTTATCTCTTAGTGATCGTCATTTAATGTGCTTTATTATCATCGATGGAGATAGACCTGGGTGTGAAAAAGGAATGCCTTTTTAGGGAATGTGAGCATTATATATTATTTGATTATATAGTATTATATTAGGGATTCATTGAGGGGTTTCTATAATTATAAATATGATAGGTTTATTTATATCCTATTAGTTTGAAATAAGAATATGTGTTGGAGGATTTCACTAAATATCCAACTCTGTTTCCCCTTTCTACATAACTCAAAACCGGTGACCTTGAAATTACATTCATTAATATTTTTAAAAGAATTTAATTATTTGATATACTAGGTACCTGATACACTAAACATGGTTCCCAATGGCCTACCAAATATTATTATAATGTGATATTTTGTAATATATTAGAGTTTCACAGTATCTATTTATGTGTAATGTGGTGAAAAAACATAAACTTGGACTTCTATAGGTCATATAAATAGTGATACCATTTTAAATCCATTATTTAGGTCTCCATGTGTGATACATAATTTTGAAATAGTGGTGATTATATGATTTTACTAAATATAAATATTGAATTTTAAAAAAACAATTCAAGTTGTAGAGAAGAATTGTATAATAGGTCTGAAATAATATTTTCTGAATAAAATAAGAAAATTCCGGGGAGTGGTGATTGGATTCAATGGATGATATAATATATTATCGAAATATCTTACTCGTTCCTAACATTAGTAGTATTTCATTTCAAGATCCATATAATGATACTTTTTAGCATATTTGGGAAAGAAAATCATCCCTTGAAGTTTATTCTGTTAATTAAACTAACTGTAGTAACCAATTTGAAGTCTATGATATCTGATAAATAGAATATTTTTACATTTTCGTTATTCATATAACTTAATATCAACCCCATGTGAAATTGATTGGATTTAAACATTCATGAACTCACTATATCCTCTCTATTAATCTACTAAATTCTCAAGATATAAGAAATTTGAAATCTAGATGTAAAACAGTTATATAATTTGATTACAACAAGAATTAAAAAAACTTATAACTACACCGCACACTTTTACACTCTATTCATAACCACAAGATATCAAGTGTAAAAATTGACATGATGCTTATATATTTGCTGATGGTGATACTACATCCATTATCCTCGATCTCCCAGAAATTTCATCATCTGATTATTAACAATCATTTCTATTTCAAATCCACTTACACTAAATATGATCTTTACTAAATACATCAAATTCACTTTTTTGATCTTGATACTTTTCCAATGAGATATGAGATATATAAAAATGGATAAATATATGTGTTACCTCTTTGAAGTTCCATTCCCCATGTCTGTGTGGTTTATCCACTATCTTCATTAGATGTGATACCATGTGGCTATGTTAATAATTTATTTTCTAATTTTGTTAGGAATGTATGTTATGTAAATATTTTTGTCCCCCACAATATATAAATTTTCTCCAAATAACATCGTCATATATTGACCACCAATGGGATATGTTCTTTATTTACTACATCTTGCTTTTCCTTTTTAATTAGTTCATAATAATTCAACTCTACAAAAATAGTCATCTTGTATATGTATAACCACAATATTGAAATTAGGAAATTGCTTCTCGTGTCCATTATAATGGGAAAAATATCATCCTTAAGGGGTTGATATTATGTTGGATCAAAATTTTATTCATATATGGTCTTTAGTAAGCTATATTTCAATGATGTCTTATAATTTAACACACTTTCAAATTACACTATGGTTTTGAATATCATTTATATATAAGAAGGATCAATTTTTTTCTAGTTTATCATTAAGGTAAAACAACATATTGTGTTGGGTTTTTAACATAACCCCATCCCATTTAATTTTATATTTCTTGAATAGAAATATTTATAATGAAAATTATATTTTATATATTACCATATATGTTATCAACTTTCCACATTATGTTATAGGTTATATATAAGTACACATGTTTTCTAAAACTATTTTAATGTTATAATAATATTGAAAAGTTTGAAAATCATCAATTGGAGGGTACACATATACTCATTTCAATTATCATTATATAAAATTATTTATAAAATAAACTCTTAAGAACTGAATAATGATACTATTTTCCCTTTTATAAAAAGTCATTCAAAAATATTTCAATTTCATCAATAAATACTCCAATTTATCATTTATAATATGTTATTTGAAAAACATTAATTAAATATTATACAATATTTGGGAAAAAATATCTTGACGTTCCAGTAATATATTAAAATTATTTCCATTCATAGAAATAACTAATTATGGTTAATAGAACACAAATTCCATCCTTATATTAATGTTTTCATGTAATCACTGATTCAAATAAAAAGTGTGCATTTCAAATATAATGTCTATTTAATGTATAATCATGTAACAATATCCACTATTAGTATCTTATTACCAAAAAATAACGAAGTATATAATTCAAAATGATATATTTAAAATATAATTGAAAATACATAATAAATATAATAAAAATGGGATAAAAAAAATATAGAAACTGATTATTTACAAGCACATTAGTGATAAATTATCCTCAAGTTATTTATCTTAACAAATTTCAATAGAACCTAAGAAAAATGAAATTTAATTCTAGGTTTATTAAATATTAATTGAATAAATTTTAGATAAATAATTTTTATAACATTCATTATTTTCCTAGATTCCATCCCATATACATTCTTCTACTCTATGTTTTTTCCCTCTTATATGAAGAAATATAAACGAAAATCATTTAATTAAAATGTCTACTTCTTCGTTTAGGTTCTGTATTAACCAAATACTTAAATCCTTTCAAAAATATGCACTTAAATAATTTTTTGGTATATTTGATCCATGAAATTTGATTTTCAAATGGTAGGAGGTTATTCCATTTATAAAACTAAACCATATTATATATTTGGAATCACTAGAGAATAATAGGAATTTTCAAAGAATGTAATAATGAGAGGGAAAATTTCTCTCAAAATATCATTTCCCCATTATTTAACTTTGCTTTATTATGCGCACTCCAAGTCCCAAATCTTCTAATAAATTTTAATTTTCTTCATATTTACACACTTTCATAAAATTTTAATGGAATTTATGATTTTAATTTTAGTCATGAATATAGTGACTTAAACATTTCACACACATATATATAGTAAGGACCTGACCATAAACATAACATAATTTTGTTAATTCCATTAAAATTAATATATGTACATTCACAAATATCTACTGGGTTTATAGTAATATAGATTGTAGAAATTAAATATAAATATAAAGTTATATAATTTCAAATTTTAAACTTCTACTCGCTATCTATTATCAACCAATATTAAACATTTGAAAACAAAACATGATTCATTTCAATAACAAACATCATAACATTAAATATTAATTTTTTACCTTTTACCAATACATTATCCATAGTATTTTCTAAAAAACATTGGTCGAAAAAAATGATCAGTAATGGATTTAAAAATGATGAAATAAATTATAATTCTATCAATGAAAACATTTTAACAATGTTATAAAATTAAGAGATAAATCATAATGTCTTCAACAATCATTATTAGATCATAAGACTCATATAAAACCAAAAAAATAATAAATAAATCATTAATGGTAACTTGTGGAATCATTTCCATATTACACATGAATATAATATATTACCCTCAGATACAGAGGGTGTAACCATCATGATTATTCTTAGAACGATGACCAGAATATATTCCCATAACTTTTTAGTTGAAACCTAACTGGTTAATTTCTTCCCCTTACCCAATGCATTGATGATATATAACCGGCTCACCTATGCTCATTTAATCCTTGAACCACCCATAATCATAAAAATTACCATGAACTATAACATAATCACAACACAAAAATATCTCATAAAAGACACATTCATGAGGAAAATAACAATTAAATATGAAAATCACATAAGAATTTGTGAATTAAAAAATGAAAATGTTATAGTTGAAAATAAAATAGTAAAATTTTTATGTAAAAAATAAAAATACTAAATATCCATTAACTTGGGACATTATTTTCATGTAGTATATGAAAAATAAATCATTACAAATATTCTAAAAAGTGAAATTAATGATGATTTTAAAGGAATTTACCATAAAAATATGATATAATTTATGTGAAAATTAATACAATAAATTGAATATATAAATAAACTATAATGATAGATTATATTTAGTATAATAAAAAAATTCATTTCATAAATAATCATATCATAACATAATCATTGATGTAGATGGGTAACTCAATTAATAGAAATTGATTTAAGAATTCTATACCTTATGTCTGAAAGCATTTAAAACATGAAATTAATGACCATGGAAAAAAATTTAGATTCATTAATAACTAAATAAAGATATTTTTATTCATTAATTTTATTTATAGTATTTTTATTAATTTCTTTTATGTACATTTGGATGACTTATAGTGTTCATTTTTTTCCTACTAGTGGTTTTTGTTTCATTTTTTTACTGTTGGTTCTTTGAGTATAATTATGGGAGTTATTTTCAGAAGGAATAAAACAACATAAGTGGAATGAAATAGATGTAATAAAATTATATAATTTTGTGAGATCACAAATAACATTTTTTCTTATACGAGTATGATTCATTAAATAAAATATTAATGATAAATATTTTGATTATTTTGGGTCATTTTTACAAATATAATATACTAGTTTCACTTTTTTTATTATTTTAACGATTAATTATATATATGACAATAAAAAATGCATAATAAAGATACTACAATCTTATTGAGAAGTAAAAATTATTTAATACCATCCGTGAAGGTGGTTTTAGAAAAAAACCACAAATTCTATGAAGATGAAAAATCAACACATCACATATGGTCATTTCATATTCGAAATAAAAAGATTAGAGTGGAATTTTAAGATACATATTAAATTAAAATCATAAAATTATTGTATATGTGTGATACTAGAGTTATCATGTAATTTTTTTGTGTAGGTGAGGATATTTTAGAATTATAGAAGGAAATAATTTTAAAGGGAAACAATGAAAGATTTTACCTTTTGAATATCATCTCCATGATAACCCCTATTGGGAACATTACTTTGTTATTATGGTGAGACAAGTACTTCTTGTAAGTGGGAAAGGTCCATTAGAAATGAATGAGGTTAAATTTATACAATATAAAAGTATTTGGATGTGTGTGTAGAAGGGGTGGTTATGGGTTATATTTATAGGGATAGGAGATGATTGTTTTTGATTATTTTATTCATTAATTTATTTTTTGGAACAAGACTTTCAAAAGTGCTCATTGTTATGAATAAGTAATGTAACTCTTGAATTTGAGTTAATATTAATTTTTTATGACATCATTCATGACTACAAATTTTTTTAATTTTCTTATAATGATAAATACTTTAAGTGATGAATAACAGAAACATGTGGTTTCATCCAAAAACAAGTTAAGATACCTTTTCCTATTTTCATTTTAAGAATTCCATGTTTCTTCTTCAAACATGTGGTTTCTCCACAAAAACATAACATGGTGAATTAACTTATCCTGCAATACATTCTATCAATATTCAAGAATGTGATAAACCTTTCATCATATGAAAGGTTATCTTTTTTTAATCATATCAGGGTAAAACATATAATTTGAATTATAGACATTTTTTTAACATCAAAACATGAAAAAAATTATGGAACTTGGATAAACATTGAGGTAAAGCCACTTGGTTTAAATCTGATCAATCATTAAATAGGATATCATAGAGTGCAACGAAACGAGGACTCATCAATCCTTTCATACTAAAATTAATCACGCATTTCCATAGAGAAACATTGAAAAGATATGATTACTATCATCGAAATAATGATCATTCCTCCAGTTATCCGTGATACATTTCTTCCAAATATATGCTTCCATCTAGTGTCTATGAATTATATGAACATTCTTAAACTTTTAATCGAACAATCCCAGAACCATCAATATTCCTTCTCTTAATTCATATTTTTTTTATTGAGAACTACTTTCTATATAATTCTTCAATTGGAAGTATCTTGATATTGGAAAGAAATCAATTATTTTAATATAACACAACCTATGAAAGGCACAGATCTCAATATTCTTGGTGACCCATTGAATATGCTCAATGATAATCCTCCATTGTAATAATTATTTTCTTTAAAAACTCATCAGATTAAGGATGAAAAGTAGGGATTAAATTTAATTCAGCTCCCAATGGTATCATAAGACCTTTCCAAAAGATAATATTGAAGCTGGGATGATGATTATATAAAATCGAGAGAGTAGCCCCATGTAACCATACTATCTATTTTTTGTACAATCTAAAAAGATGATATAAAGACATATTATCTTAAATAGTAATAAAATGTGAATATTTATTCAGTTGATCAATAACAACTAAAATCACATTATTTCCTCCACATGTTTATGGAAATCACACTATAAAATCCATCTAAATATTTTTCGATTTCTAATCTGGATGGAGAGAAGTTGAACTATCCCCATCAATAAATTTCATTATACTTTCACCAATTGAAAAGTTAAATATCTCATGGTAATGTGAGAAATACATCATTTCAATCCATCTCTTTTTTAATACTCCAAAAATCAATTTACATTTTAAAAATTTTATGATAAAATGAAAATAGAGAACCATGATCTTATCTTAATAACTCCTTAATCAACTATGAATCACATGGATCACTTAATCTATTCCAAAATATAAAAAAATAATATTTATAATTTTTAATTCATATCATATTTCCCTTTTTAGCAAATTATAACTTTTTCTATAATGCATGGTCTTACTTATGTGTTTTTTTATTTCTATCTGATATGGTCGCTGTCACTGAAACCCAAAAAAAAGAACAGAATCAGAAACCAAATACTTCTAAGAAATAATTCATAATATCATTAACTAAGTCGTCATGTTCTGAACGTAACATGGTTATTGTAGAATATTTTTTTTGAAAAATATTTTAAACAATTTTATTTTCATTTCAAGGAAGGCAATGAGCCATGAAATCATAATCCTTAATCACTTCTCTCTATATTCTCTACCTCAAGATCAATTCATTTTTTTTGTAAATATATAATTAATACTATTATTATTAGTATGAATTTGAAATTTGGATTTATATAAATGTGTCCCCAAATTTTTAAAATGAAGACCATAGCTGATAGTTTCAAAATCATGTGGGAGATAATTTACCTCAGGTTGTTTTAGTTTCCATAATGTGTAAATAATTACAGGATCATTCTGATCAAAAAACTACCTTTTCCTTCTACAAATTCGTTGCTATAGATGAATGACTTAGAGTTTTGGAAGGGTTGGACAACAATAAAATATTGACCAATATATTTATCAGTTCTGAAACAACATTACTTTGTTATGTCTAAATAAATTTATCCTCATTTCTTGTCAACTAGGTGAGAGAGCTTGATAATTGTGTAATATTTTAAAAAAACATTATAAATATCATAATCATCCAATAAAACTATGTATCTTAATAAAATTTGTTGGTCTTGGAAATTTAAAAATCACTGTTTGGTGGGATAAACTATCGTCCCATCATTATTTAGTATATATCTTTGAAAAAAAATTAACAAAAAACCACATTAGAAAAATTTCCCATATAACATTTTTTTCATTAATAGTTCTTGGGAAAATCCTTAAATATTTGACATGATAATTATAATTGTTATTGAATAAAATAAACTATCATTAATAAAAACAACAAAAAAATTATCCAAATATTACTATAATACTATATTAATAAGATCTATAAATACAATAGGATCATTTTTCAAAACAATGGGAATAACTACAAACACATAATTCCTATATCTAGTCTGGAATAATGAATTTTATTTAATATCCTCATTCACCAGTATCTAATGGTACCCATACATCAGATCAATTTTTGAAAATTACTATGATCCTTGGGGATGATTAAAAAAATCATTGATATGAGGATATAAATATTAATCCATAATAGAAATATTATTTAATTATTTATAATAAGAAGAAAAACCTCATGGAATAAACTTTTTTAACAAAAAAGTAATAGAACTCCATAGTGATGTAATTTGATGAATGAAACCTTTGACTGGAAACACCAGAAACTGATATTTAAATTCTAAAAGTTCTACTTGAGCTATTCAATAGGGGGTTTTAAAATAGGTTTATAATGAGGGATTACTTAAACATTATACTCATCATCCAGACTAGGTATAATACCCAGATAATTATTCATAGAAACATCCAAATATTCATTGTCTTCAAAAAATAATTAATATGAACAGTTCCATTATTTTCAGCAATAAGTGTAAGATAAAATAAATTTCCATATTTTGATATTTTAGATAATTATAGATAGGTAATAAACGGTATGGGTTAAATTTTTTATAAAAAACTCAAACTATTTCTATAAAACAACATCTTTATCTTTACACTCAATTTTAGCATGTCAAACCGGAAGGCAATCAACACACAAAATAAGGAGAAATTTTACCTAGGAAAAACAACACTATTTTAAGATAACTTCTTTCCCCAAACATTGAAATAATGGTTAAAATAAATTCATGTTTCTTTTATATTCCCCTATCTAATTTTACCATGAGTTCTAGTATCATATCTGAAGGAAAAATTTACAATCTAATTAAATATTTCTCAGAAATAATTGAATGTATAGACTCTATATAGAAAAAATTAAAAATTGTAAATAAAGAAAATTACCTAATACCACATTATTTTATAGATGAAAATATATTGAAGTACATATAATGGATTTAACCATACCATTATTCTTATAGTCAATCTGTAACACAACATTCAAGTACCTATTCATGCATGCATTTGAATAATGACCCCTCTCACTACATTTAAAAAAAATTTATATCATTATATCAGAATTGCTCATACTAATAAAATTGTCTTTTTCATTGAAATTATAATCCATATTCATAAACATTCCACATTAGAAATAGTTTCCACACATCAAAAAATCATTTACTACTATTACATTTACAACAATTCTCACTAATTAAAAAACATAATTTTTATTGCATCAAACTTATTTGATGCATTATTAAATTTTTTATTCCACCTAAACCACTTTTTCTATAGGTTTTCTAGGAACTTATGATCACGGGACAACTCCATTTCATACTTTCCTCAAATCAAATAGTATTTTTTTAAATTAATTACCTCTTGAAAAGATAATTACCTTGATTATTTTTCATTCAATACGGTGTAAGTATAATTTATTTTAATATAAATATCCTGGATAAAATTTTTATGCATATTATCCAATCAAAATTATTTTTCATCATATAAATCCAATGAATCCTTCTCATGAATAAATTACAAGAAATTCTGATTCTTCTAAAGATTAATTTCCTCAATAAAATATTTTTGAAATCATCCAAATGAAATGAATATATCTCATTTAAATCCCCAGTAATCTTGACTATTGAACACTAATGGCCTACTACACCTTCAAAATGGTAAATAGAAAAACTATCCTTTTGACGGTCAAAACCACCCATGAAATCCAAAATATTTTTTAGAGTTTTAATCAACCCTTTATCAACCACTGTGTTAGAAGATTTAGTAAATAAAGGTGGTTGTTTCATAACTAAATGTTCCACCATAAAAAAATTCTTTTTTATTGATCTAGATGATCTAATGCATGAATGATTCCACTATTAATATCCCGCCTCATGAAAATCCATTGCTATAAAATAAATCTTTGGTTTTAATTCCCACCATTCCAAGTTACATATTTATAAGGATATCATTTGTGGGTGTTCTATTAACATTATCTTTAACACTAATGATATATAATACTTTTTCTTATATGATCAATAAATACTTGTAATTAAAATTTTATAATATAGTTAATTCAAGTATAATTCTCCTTCATTCATTCCCCAATATAATTTTATTTTACTATTTTAGGGATATATGTGACAAATTGTACAAAAAATTACATAAATACAGTGTAGACAATTATATTCAATATATATTTTTTTCACAATATGTATATTTTTTAAAAAACATGCTTTATTTATGTAACAAACATCATGAATTAAAACATGAATTTTTTTATTTCTTATCCAGGTACCCCATTAATAAATTTTAAAACATGGGATATGAAGAAAAAACTCCTTAGGGGGCATATAAAGGAATAAAGAAACCGGTACTTCATGAATGAAAATATTTTCACAAAGTTTTAAATTCAACACAGAATTCATGTGCTCATTAACATACCATATAAATCATATAATTCCTATAAAAACTATTAAGAATATATAAATCACAAAAGCTAAATCAGGGAATGATTTTAATATCACTCTTTTGTATAATGTAGCTATCTCGAATAAATAAGGAGTATCCATCATGGTTACAGTTGGAATGACCATCATAATATATTTTGATATCCACTTAGGAGAAACCTAACTAGTTAACTCCACCCCATTATGCATTAAATTAAGAGGATATAATGGGATCAACCACCCTTATTTTATCATGGAACCAACCATAATCATTAAAATCACCATCAACTATATCATAATAATAACACAAAAATATCACAAAAAATAATAATTCATAAGGAAAATAAATTTTGAAATTTTGAAATCACTTTTTATTTTCTACGACCCATTGAATTAATAATGAAAAAAATTTATTTTAAATTAAAATCGAAAACATTTAAATTAAACAGAAAAATATAAAATTTTAATGAAATCTAGAAATTAAATTCATTCTGTATATGTAAAAAAAATCTTTTTAAATTTTGTAAATAAATACATTAAGAGAATTTTTAAAGGAATTCCACTTAGAAATATCATATCATTGAAGTAAAACGTAATAAAATGAATGCTATATTTTTATAAATTATAAATCCAAATAATACAAAAAAATATATCTAAAATTAATTTCAAAAATAATATAAGCACCACATAATCAATGATGTGAATGGTTATCCACAAAATTTGAATTGGGTTTTAAATTCCTTAATCTTATGTTTGATAGCATTCTCCAATTGTACTTAATGTACTAGATAATCAAATTAGATCCATTAATTAATACATGTAGATCATATATTTAATTTCCTTGATTAATTTTAATTTTATTATTTTAATTTAGGGCAATTGGAATGAGTTATAATGTACAATTTCGTTTTTTTGGGAATGTTTCTTTCATAGTTTCATGATTGGTTCCCTATAGAAAAATTACCGGAGTTCAAGTAAAAAAAAACAATAGAAGTGTAATTAAATTGTATTTATATACTTCTATAATTTCAAATAATCCTATATATAATTTTAAATGATTGTTATTAATTATATAAAACATTAATGATAAGTGTTAGGTTTAGTTTTTGTAGTTTTTTTCGGGCTATAAAAAAATATTTCTGTTTAATTTAATATTATTTTAATAAATTAATTTCCGAACATTAAAAAAGTATTAAAATACATATTAAATATAATTTAACCACAATAATTATTTTATTACTATAGTCAATGTATTTAATAGAAAAATAAAACACTTTTTCCATGATGGCAGTAAATAGACACATCATGAACAATTTATTTATTTTAAGAATTAGAGGATAGAAAAAGGTTCGGTAATGTATGATCCATTAACACAATAAAATTATTCTATATTTTTGATAAATTAGATATCATGCAACTTTATATGTGGTAGGTGAGGATATGGTAGATATAAAAAAAATGAAATAATTTTAATGTGATTGATTGGAGGATTTTATGTCTCGAATATTCTCTCCTTGATAGCCTTCTTAATGAACATGGTTTTGGTCTTATGGTTAGTCCAGTAGGTCTTGGACATGGAGAAGAGTCATTGGAGGGGAATTTGAAATAATCTATTTATGTTAAAAGTAATTTTAGATATGAGTGGAAGGGGTGGTGAGGGTGGTGTCTATATGGAGAGAAGATAATTGTTTTTTATTTATTTTTTCAATAATTTATTATATTTGATCAATACTATTAATATTATTGACTGTTATGACCATGTAAATTAATTAGTGTATCTGAGATTGAAATAATGGTTTCTTAAATAATTCTTAAGTCAAAAATTCATGTTTTTGGATTATAATGTTAAACACCGTAAATTACCATATTCCACTATTCACAAAGAAATCAACATTGTTGTAAAAGTCCCAAAAATTTCATCATAACCATTTTTTTATTTTTAGAATCTAAAAGTAGAATACAAATTAAAAATATAATTTTCTAAATATGAGAAATAATTTTTTTATTAAAATCATCATCTAATAAAAAATAATTATTTTAATATGATAACATATTTTTTTGAAACATTGAAAAATTAATTTCCATATCATAAAATTATCTTATTCTTATAATAAAAAACAAATAAATTTATTTCAATTTTTTATAAAGATAAAATTTCTTTTAAATTAATAATTAATTTTAAAATTGTAAAAAAAACATTTGTTTTAAAAAGATACCTACAATTAATTTATCATTATAAAATAATTTATTTTCATATTCCATTATATAAATATATCCTTTTTTAATTAATTTGATAAATAAATTGTATTTATAATGTCCTATGGGATGAAACTATTCTATTAATATTATTAGTATTCCTAATTTTCACATTATTATTACTTTGTTATATTTACTATTCCATTAGAATATATTCTTTAATTTATATGTGTACCACTTATTTAATTATGCATTTATATTTATTTTAACTATTTAATTCTAGAATGAATACAAATTATTCTATATATACTTGGGTTTTTAAATATATTACAACATATTAGATTAATAATCATTACATATCATAATTATCCACACCATAATCATATAGGTGTAGTGCCTTTGAAAACATGAATACAAAAAACATTGGTCCAGAAGTGAACAACACTATATCCCACTGAGTACATCCTAACTATCAAAATTATTTAATATATCACAATTAATGCATTTCATTATTACCTTGGGAATTCAGACATAAGAATGGGTGTGTAACACCCGAGACTTCTATGTTATATAAATAATCAAAGGAATCTTTTTCTACACACAACACTTTCTTGGCTTGCTTTACCCGAAATCGCGACCTTCCTCGATAGCTTGCGTCGTACGGAATATCGAGTTTCACTAAACTATGATATGCTAATAAAATATTATTAAAACTAGCCGTTATGATTGTAATAAACAATTTTTGAAAATTTATAAATTTTATTTTAAAAAATGGACTTCATTTTTGGATTCAGAATTATCAAAATTATCCTAGGGTGAAATTTTGGTATTTTTCTGAAAACTTACAATTTTTGATGAATAGTGAAACCACTAAGTGGTAGTTAAAAAACTGAATTTTTCATAAAACATAATTTTACCGCTACTGTGAGTGGAATTTCAAAAATCCAAGAAACACGGCTGATGTCAGTAAGTAAAATGTGGTTTAATGAGATGAAAATAATTTTTTGGTGAATAGTTACTTTTTACTTTTTTTACCACAGTTAAAATTAAATAGGGTAATTAAGGGAAAAATGATATTATTATTACCCTAACACATGTCCTAATTCTATTGTACAAGTTTAATTCGACCAAAAACAACCTTAGGAATAAAATATGACCATTTAGTCCCACTTGGATTAGGTTAGGACATTTATTATTAATTTATTTAAGAAGGGTTAAAATAGTTAAAATAAAAGTTTAATAAGTAATTAATTTTTAATATAGGGTTATACATAAGATAAATTAGACTATAAATATTAATTAGAAATATAAAAAGATTTTATACATAATGTTATTTTATTTGTAATTTTGAGACATTAAATGATTTAATTTATTTATGACACAAAGATGATACAGTAATTATCTTATTAATGAAATATTGACATAATTGATGTTATAAACACAAAAATAAATGTAATTTGACACTTTTTATGAATTAACCTAATTTTAAAGATTAATAGGACATGTTAGTATTGATTTAATTAAATTTTTTCTAACTAATCATTCTGATATGATTTTCACAAAAATTAACTACTAAATAGTGTCAAAATTGACATAAAATAGTTTTTAAAACAAATATTATATTAGTAATTGTTATTTTATCCCTAAAAATATAAGGTTCGGCCAAATGACTTAGATAAGGTTATATATATTAATAATCAACAACTTGGGGTTCGTTTGGCTGCTTATAGAAAGTTTATTAACCTTATAGTATAAGAACACAAGAAGACACGGTAAAAGTAAAATTATTTAACTTAATGTTAAATCTAGATGATAAGGTTAAAATAGGAACCTAAACATGTCTAAATTATATTGGATGAGAGGATTTAGACCCATCCCCACCTTAGAATCGAAATAAATCAATTTGGAGCTATTTAAAACCGAACTTGACTTTATAATAAAATAATTTTTTTAGTTCTTCCAAAGGAGCCCCTCTCCTCCCTTATAAAAGGGCACCTCCTCCCCCTCTTCCTCACACCACCATGAGCCTTCATTCTCGGCCAACCCCTGCTAATTTCTTCTCTCCACTTCCCTAGGAACATCCTAGAGGTTCTGGTCTTCTTAAAAGACCTATTTTAGTGCCCTAAAAGTAGGTCTCAAAGAAGCACTCCAAAGAAGAGGTAATGTCCGTTACTGATTCTTTCATCTTTATTTCTTCTTCCACTTATTCTTCTTTATTTGTTTCATTATAAAGTAATAAAATAAGTATCACTCATATACTGATATGTTATTATAAGTATATAACAACCCTATTTCACCCTCTATCCATCCTACGGAAAAAGAAATCACCGCGCGTGCGTACGTACGGAATACCGTCTCCACGCCATAGTGTAATCTATTTTCCACCACCACCTTACTTGGATGGGTATAATGGTGTAAATATTGACTATATATGACTATTATAAAGTGATATTTATTCTGAAATAGTACACATACACTCCAATACAATTCCGCGATCATAGGAATGATATCATCACTTGTGCGTACGTATGGAATACCGTCTCCACGATATGATGCGACTCGTTCTACATGATATTCATTTCCTAATGATTATATAAATGATTTGAATGAATAAATATGATATATATTACACTAATAACATTCTTGAAATGAGGTGTCTATAACCTAAAGAGAAGAATAAGAATTTATTCGACAAAACACGCATAAGAACAAAAAGTAATAAACACCCGAATAACAAGTAGTAATGAAATATTAATAATAAGAAGCTAAGAATATGACCATATATGATATCATAACAATAATTATGATTCTGAAATAAGTCAATAACATTATTTAAATCATTATACAGGAGGTTCGGACACGTACAAAGTATATCGGACCTAAGGTAAGGGAAATATCACAATCTCATCTTTATCCGAGATTGTTTATACTTTAGTATTTACTGGGGTGTATTTTATCATCCACATCCATGGTTCCTCAATATTTCCATCCACCTAAAATTTTTTAAATCCAATTTTACCCTTCGGTGAGTTTTTAGTAAAAGATATGAAAGGAATCTTTTTTCGTTTTCGTACGAGGTACTTTTTGACTTTTCTGACAAAAGTACGAGAAGAATGTTTTTTTTAACTTATACGACATGAATGGATTTTTAAAACATTATTTCCAAGAAGTATCCTTTACAAGTTTTCAAGTTTATTTTTAATCAACTTCTTTTAGTTTAGAATTTTATGACATGTTAAGAAAGGAAAAGTGTTTTTGAAGTAGAAAAGATATTTTCCTCAAGAATGGAGGTCAAGTGTTTTATCAAAATTATTTTCCATCTATGATATTAAAGGGTTCTGTTTCTATCCCTATTATTACATTGAATTGATTATGTTGTGATGGAATTATTTTAATGAATTCCATTATCTTATATGAATTGTTTTATGATCTCACGATGTTTAAGAATCCCATTTTTATTACATGGCTTATGCTATGATGTATGGTTTATGATTTTGTGGCACACATAAGAATGGTATCATTATGAGATGGGTGGGACCTATATCTCCCTCCAATGCATTGGGTAAAGATTTTATATCTCATGAGATAGACTTGGCTGGAACGGTAGGTTATACTGGTTCAGTGAAGTAGGACTGAAACGAGGGTAACTCGGTTCAGAAATGGACTTTGTCCACTAAGATAGTCCTGGAAGTGAGTCTTGACTAATAGGAAATGAATCTCTATGATTATGTGTGTATGACACAATGTTTCATGTTTTATGTTATGATTATTGGGATTACATTTCACTACTATGATTTATCCCATGTTATGAAATTATGATCTCTTTTGCAGGTTAAGATTTCTAAAAGTTATGTTCTTATGTATATGATGTGATTGATATTTATTTTGTTTACCCTTACTGAGCATATGAGATCACCCTTTTATATGTTTTATTTCCCCCGGTCAGGAAGAAGGTTATTAAGTAGAATATTCCAAAAAGGGACTCTAGATATGATGAAATAAATGGGAGGAAAAGTAGATGCTTTATGAACCAGTTGTTTATGTTTCCCAGTTTCTAAAGACACTATACCTATACGGTCCTTTCTTGGTTTTGTTATATGTTTTAATAAGTGTGCTTAAATTCTGAAGTAATAACAATGTATATAAATTATGGGTCTTTATAGTTGGTATCAGAGGAAAGGTATAGTCAGCCTTTGGAAACTAGGATGTGAAAGCCTTAGTAATAACCCAAAGGATAAGTCTAAGCATAGAACACAATCTTAGTGTTTTAGAAATGGCCATGAAAAACCTATGATAATACCTTAAGTTTGAAATTTTATTCTTTATTATGTGGTTTTCCTATTATAATTAGTTTTTCTCACACTATTCTTCTTGGTTTTAGTAAATGGATGGAACCCGAAGGATCCGTGTTAATGCAGAATGCGACGGGCAATGCAATGATTGTCCCCCTGAGCAACCAAACGTTAAGCGAGCTGGAATAAAAAATCTTGTAGCCATGCTTACACAAATTTCTCAAGCTATGAATCATGAAGGACTTTCAAATGAGTAAAGGAAGGAGAAACATTATGTTGAATCCTTCATGAGACAGCGTCCACCTTCATTCAGCGGGTCTACTGATCCATTAGTTGCTAAACAATGGATTAGTACTACTGAAAAGATATTTTCAGTTCTTCAATGTTCTGAGCATGATAAAGTCATATTAGTAGTGTATCGTTTGGAAGGTGATGCTGATCAATGGTGGAATCTTATTAAGAATATGAGGAAAGGGGATGAAATTGTGTCTATGGAATGGGACGAGTTCATGAACTTATTTTTCAATAAGTACTTCCCTCGTATTCTCGGAACAAAGATGGAGAAAGAGTTTCTTGAACTGAAGCAAAAGATGATGAATTTGTTGGTACCTATGAAGAAAATTTTACAAGATTTTCAAGGTACGCTTCTGGTATTATTATCCAACCTGAGAGTAAGATCGATCGATTCATTAGTGTCTTAAAACCAAGTCTTCGAAGGGCCTTCGCCATAAGGGACTTCAATAGCTACAAGGTAATCGTTCGATGTGCTCTCAATGTTGAGATGGAGATTGGAGTACCCCATCAGTCATATGGGTTTGATAAGAAGAGGAAAATGGAATTCAAAGGAAAATCTAAAGAGCACACTGAAAATAAGATGATCTTTCCCTTATGCTGAAAGTGTGGAAAGAAACATGGAGGGATTTTTCTTAAAGGGACAAGTAAATGTTTCAAATGTGGAAAGGAAGATTATCGGGCATTTGAATGCCACGATGATGGGAAGAAGATGTCTAATGATGCAAACAAATGAAGGGATACACAGAATGAACCTACTACACTTCAATGTTTCAAGTGCAAGGATATGGGACATTATTCCAATAAATGCCCTAATACAAGGGTTGATGATGATGGTCAACTTCAACAAACTCTTAAGGCTAAAGAAAAAGGAAAGTCACATGAAATTTCTATCAGCGATGTGGAGTACGATAATGATGTGGTGAAAGGTACACTTACCCTCCACTCTAAAGTAGCAATTGTTTTATTTGATTCTGGATCCACCCACTCCTTTATTTCTAATGAATTTTCTAAGGGTATCACCGTATTACCTCAACAATTAGATGTTGAGTTAGCTGTGACAACACCTAATGGCACAACAGTTGCATCAAAAGTTTATAATTCTTCTCTGATTGATGTTTGTGGGAAAGTGCTTCCTGCAAATCTTGTGATCCTTCCTATTGTGGAATCTGATGTGATTCTTGGCATGGATTGACATTCTCTACATGGAGCTCATATCAATTTCCAAAGAAGGGAAGTCACATTTCATATTCCAGATCAAACTATGATCGTCTATCGATACATGGATGAACATAACCTTCAAGTGGAAATTTCTTCCATTTTATGGGTATTGATTCCACTAAATGAAGGTCATTTATCTCAAATGGTTGGTGAGAAACTCACGGTTAAGAATATGACCATTGTACGAGAGTTTGATGATGTCTTTTCGGAGGAATTACTGGGTCCTCCACCGAATCGTGAAGTTGAGTTTTCAAAAGAACTTGTACTGGGTGCTTTGCCTATTTCAACGACACCTTATAGAATGGACCCAATTGAGTTGCAGGAATTGAAGAAGCAACTCCAAGAGAATCTTGATAAGGGGTTCATACGCCCTAGTGCATCACCTTGGGGAGCACCTGTTCTATTTGTTAAGAAGAAATATGGATCAATGATACTCTGCATTGATTATCGAGAACTTAACATTTTCACTATCAAGAAAAAATATCCTCTCCCACGCATTGATGACTTATTTGACCAACAACGCGGAGCTCAATACATTTCCAAGATTGATCTTCATTCAGGGTATCATCAATTAAGGTTCAAAAGGGAGGATATACCAAATACGGCTTTCCGTACAAGGTATGGACACTATGAATTTATAGTGATGCCACTTGGTCTTACTAATGCCCCTGCTATCTTCATGGATCTGATTAATAGAGTCTTTAGAGACTATCTTGATCAATTTGTGGTAGTCTTTATAGACGATATTCTTGTCTATTCAAAGAGCAAGGAAGATCATGCAGATCACCTGATAATTATAATGAAGACACTGAGAAAGGAGAAGCTTTATGCCAAATTTACCAAGTGTGAATTTTGGCTTAAAAAAGTTGCATTTTTGGGTCACATAATCTCAAAAGAGGGGATATCTGTGGATCCAGCAAAAACAGAGGTTATCGAAAGATGGTCGAGACCAACAACAATAACTGAGATCCGAAGTTTTCTTGGTTTGGCTAGATATTATCAACATTTTGTGAAAGATTTTTCACGATTATCTAATCCACTCACCATGTTGATTTGGAAAGGAGTTAAGTTTGTTTGGACATAGGAATGTGAAGAGAATTTTAAGGAGTTGAAAAGAAGGTTATCCAGTGCACCTGTGCTCACACTGCATTGTAGTAGAGAAAGGTTGGTGATCTATAGTGATGCATCTAAGAAGGGATTGTGATGTGTTATTATGCAAAATGATATGGTGATAGCTTATGCCTCACGACAGTTGAAAATACATGAGCAAAATTACCCAACTCATGATTTGGAGTTATCTGCGGTAATCTTTGCATTAAAAATTTGGAGGCATTACCTTTATGGTGAAAGGTGTGATATTTATACTGATCATAAAAGTTTAAAGTATATTTTCACACAAAAGGAGATGAATATGCGCCAAAGAAGATGGTTGGAGCTGATTAAGGATTACGACTGCTCAATTCATTACCACCCTGGGAAAGCAAACAAGGTGGCAGATGCATTAAGTCTACCATACCATGCTAGTTTATCCATGATGAGGATCACAAAAGATCCATTATTTATGGATTTAAAAAGGATAGATATTGGAATTATAATGAAAGGGGAAAATCGTATCTTTATCAAATGAATGTTCGACCATCTATACATGTGAATATTAGAGAGGCACAGTAAGAAGATGTCGAGTTACAAAAGAAGGTTAGAAATGTTTCTAAATTCAACCTTGATTGTGATGGGATAATAATGTTCAGGAATCGGGTTTGTGTTCCTCCCATCCCCGAATTAAAGAAGGAGCTTCTGGATGAGGCTCATAGTTCTTCATTCTCTATTCCTCCTGGAAGCACAAAGATGTATAGGGACCTGAAAGAATACTTCTGGTGGGATGGCATGAAAAGAGATGTTGCTGAATATGTCTCTCAATGCTTGGTTTATCATCAAGTTAAAGCTGAGAGACAGAAGTCTAAGGGGATGATACAACCATTACCCATACCCGAATGGAAATGAGAAAACATCACTATGGACTTTGTCATAGGACTTCCTAAAACATCCAAAGGAAATAATGCTATCAGGGTCATAGTTGATCGTCTTACAAAGTCTGCACACTTCATTCCTATTATAGAGGATTTCTCTCTGGATTAGCTTGCCATGATAGATTTAAAGGAAGTGGTAAGATTGCATGGAGTACCACTTTCTATTATATCTGATCGGGATCTGAGATTTACCTCGAAGTTCTGGCGAAGTCTTCAGCATACTCTGGATACAGAGTTGAGTTTCAGCACTGCTTATCATCCTCAGACAGACGGTCAGTCTGAGAGAACAATTCAAACTCTATAAGATATGTTGAGAGCTTGCTCTATGTATTTCAAAGGTGGTTGGGATCAACACCAACCTTTGGTGGAATTTTCATATAATAATAGCTTTCACTCCAGTATTCAGATGGATCCTTATGAAGCTCTCTATGGAAAGAAATGTAGGACTCCAACTTGCTGGGATGAAGTTGGGGAAAGAATGCTATTAGGACCCGATCTCGTTGATGAAATGGCAAAAAAGGTTAGATCTATTCAACAACACATAAGAGCATATCAGAGTCGACAGAAAAGTTATGCCGACAACCAAAGAAAAGACCTAGAGTTTGAAGTGGGTGATAATGTTTTCTTACGAATATCCCCCTGGAAGAGGGTTATGAGATTTGGAAAGAAGGGGAAGTTGAGCCCTAGATATATCGGTCCTTTGGAAATACACGATCGTGTTGGGAAGGTAGCGTACCAATTGGCGCTTTCACCGAATCTCTCTCACATTCACGATGTGTTCCATGTATCTCTCCTGAGAAAGCACATACCTGATCCTTCACATGTACTCAGCTCAGAATTTATACCGCTGGAGCAAGATCTTTCTTATGAAGAACAACCGATAGAGATTCTGGATCGTATCGAAAAAGTCCTACGAAACAAGACAACTCGATTGGTGAAAGTTTTATGGAGGAACCACCAATTAGAAGAATCTACATGGGAGCTTGAGGATATGATGAGGGAGAGGTATCCTCATCTGTTTGTTACAAAGTGAAGAATTTTGAGGGAGAAATTCATTATAAGGGGGTAGAATGTAACACCCGAGACTTCTATGTTATATAAATCATCAAAGGAATCTTTTTCTACACACAACACTTTTTTGGATTGCTTTACACGAAATCATGACCTTTCTCGATAGCTTGCGTCGTACGCAATACCGAGTCTCACTAAACAATGATATGCTAATAAAATATTATTAAAACTAGCCGTTATGAATAGTAATAACCACTTTTTGAAATTTTATAAATTTTATTTTTCAAAATGGACTTCATTTTTGGGTTCGGAATTATCGAAATTATCCTAGGGTTTAATTTTGGTATTTTTATGAAAACTTTCAATTTTTGATGAATAGTGAAACCACTAAGTGGTAGTTAAAAAACTGAATTTTTCATAAAACATAATTTTACCACTTCTGTGAGTGGAATTTCAAAAATCCGAGAGACACAGTTGATTTCATTAAGTAAAATGTGGTTCAATAAGATGAAAATAATTTTTTGGTGAATAGTAACTTTTTACTTTTTTACCAGGGTTAAAAGTAAATAGGGTAATTAAGGGTAAAAATGATATTATTATTACCCAAACACATGTACTAATTCTATTGGACAAGTGTAATTCGACTAAAAACAACTTTAGGAATACAATATGACCATTTAGGCCCACTTGGATTAGATTAGGACATTTATTATTAATTTATTTAAATAAGGGTTAAAATAGTTAAAATCAAAGTTTAATAAGTAAATCATTTTTAATATAGGGTTATACAAAAGAAAAATTCAACTATAAATATTCATTATAAAGAAAAAAATATTTCCTACATAATGGTACTTTATTTGTAATATTTAGACATTAAATAATTAAATTTATTTATGACACAAAGATGATGCAGTAATTATCTTATTAATGAAATATTGACATAATTGAGGTTATAAACACCAAAATAATTGAAATTTGACACTTTTTATGAATTCCCATAATTTTATAGATTAATATGACATGTTAGTATTAATTTAATTAACTGTTTTTGAACTAATCATTCTGTTATGATTTTCACAAAATTTAATTACTAAATAGTGTCAAAATTGACATAAAATAGTTTTTAAAACAAATATTATATTAGTAATTGTTATTTTATTCCAGAAAATATAAGTTTCGTCCAAATGACTTAGATAAGGTTATATATATTAATAATAAACAACTAGGGGTTCGTTTGGCTGCTTATTGTAAGTTTATTAACCTTATAGTATAAGAACACAAGAAGACATGGTAAAAGTAAAATTATTTAGCTTAATGTTAAATCTAAATGATAAGGTTAAAATAGGATCCTAAACTTGTCTAAATTATATTGGATGAGCGGATTTCGACCCATCCCCACCTTAGCTTAGAAATAAATCAATTTAGATCTATTTATAACCGAACTTGACTTTATAATAAAAAAATATTTTCAGTTTTTCCAAAGGAGACCCTCTCCTCCCTTATAAAAGGGCACCTCCTCACCCTTTTCCTCACACCACATTGAGCCTTCAAGCTCAGCCAAACCCTGCCAATTACTTCTCTCCACTTCCCTAGAAACATCCTAGATGTTCTAGTCTTCTTAAAAGACCTATTTTAGTGCCCTAAAAGGAGGTATCAAAGAAGCACTTCAAAGAAGAGGTAATGTCCGTTACCGATTCTTTCATTTTATTTCTTCATCCACTAATTCTTCATTAGTTGTTTCATTATGAAGTAATAAAATCAGTATCACTCATATGATTATTTGTTATTATAAGTATGAAACAACCCTATTTCCTCATCTATCCTTCCTACGGAAAAAGAAATCACCGCGCGTGCGTACGTACGGAATACCGTCTCCACGCCGTGGTGTAATCTATTTTCCACGACCACCTTACTTGGATGGGTATAATGGTGTAAATAATGACTATATATGACTATTATAAAGTGATATTTATTCTAAAATAGTATAGATACACTCCAATACAATTCCACGATCATAGTAATGATATCATCACTCGTGCATATGTACGGAATACCGTCTCCACGATGTGATGCGACTCGTTCTACATGATCTTCATTTCATAATGATTATATAAATGAATTTATTGAATGAATATGATATATATTACACTAATAACATTCTGTAAATGAGGTATCTATAACCTAAAGAGAAGAATAAGAATTTATTCGACAAAACACGCATAAGAACAAAAAGTAATAAACACCCGAATAACAAGTAGTAATGAAATATTACTAATAAAAATCTAAGAATATGACCATATATGTTATCATAACAATAAGTATGATTCTAGAATAAGTCAATAACATTATTTAAATCATTATACAGGAGTTTCGGACACGTACAAAGCATATCGGACCTATGGTAAGGGAAATATCACAATCTCATCTTTATCCGAGATTGTTTATACTTTAGTATTTACTGGGGTATATTTTATCATCCACATCCATGTTTCCTCAATATTTCAATCCACCTAAAATTGTTTAAATACAATTTTACCCTTTGGTGTGTTTTTAGTAAATGATATGAAAGGAATCTTTTGTCATTTTCGTACGAGGTACTTTTGGACTTTTCCGACAAAAGTACGAGAAAAAATGTTTTTTTAACTTATACGGCATGAATGGATTTTTAAAAAATTATTTCCAAGAAGGATACTTTACATGTTTTCAAGTTTATGTTTAGTCAACATTATTAGTTTAGAATTTTATGACATGTTAATAAAGGAAAAGTGTTTTTGAAGTAGAAAATATATTTTCCTCAAGAATGGAGTTCAAGTGTTTTATCAATATTATTTTCCATTTAAGATAATAAAGGGTTCTGTTTCTATCCCTATTATTACATTGAATTGATTATGTTGTGATGGAATTATTTTTATGAATTCCATTATCTTATATGAATTGTTTTATGATGTAACAATGTTTAAGAGTCCCATTTTTATTACATGGGTTATGCTATGATGTATGGTTTATGATTTTTTGGCACACATAAGAATGGTATCATTATGAGATGGGTGGGACCTATATCTCCCTCCAATGCATTGGGTAAAGATTTTATATCTCATGAGATAGACATGGCTAGAACGGTAGGTTATACTGATTCAGTGAAGCAGGACTGAAACGAGGGTAACTCAGTTCAGAAATGGACTTTGTCCACTAAGATAGTCTTCGAAATGAGTCTTGAATAATAAGAAATGATTCTCTATGATTATGTGTGTATGCCACAATGTTTCATGTTTTAAGTTTTGATTATTGGGATTACATTTCACTACTTTGATTTATCCCATGTTATGAAATTATGATCTCTTTTGCAGGTTAAGATTTCCAAAAGTTATGTGCTTATGTATATGATGTGATTGATATTTTTTTTCTTTACCCTTAATGAGCATTTGAGCTCACCCTTTTGTATGTTTTATTTCCCCAGTTCAGGAAAAAGGTTATTAACTAGAATATACCAAAAAGGGACTCTAGATATGATGAAATAAATGGGAGGCAATGTAGATTCTTTATGAACCAGTTGTTTATGTTTCCCAGTTTCTGAAGACACTATACCTATATGGTCCTTTCTTGGTTTTGTTATATGTTGTAATAAGTGTGCTTCAATTCTGAAGTAATAACAATGTATGTAAAGTATGGGTCATTATATGGTGATATTAGATGCTCAGTATGGTTAAAAGGTGAGATATCAAGATTACATCATCATAATTATATGATATGACATGTATATAATTTTAAAAAACATCAATATAATATCATTCACCATAATATTGAATCATGAAATAATTATTTTTTTTCATTTGAAATTAATCATAAAGGAATAAAAGAACATGATCCTCGAGAGTGTAACATTAGAATAAAAAATATTTTTATACACACATGTAATCATTGAAATCCATTTAATTAATATTAATGTAAAATATCAATTTCTACCATACTAAATTGGGTTCAATCCCAAAACCATATTTTAGATATGATTTTACTCCATATTATATCATAGTGGATTTAGACCCTCACTAAACCAGGTTTACTACCCATTACAGCCCTATTTATCTCCTAAGATATCCAACATTACCAAATGAATTTGAGGGAGGTATTTTTATGGCCCCACCCATCACATAATGTTTATCATAAATATTTGTACCACAGTATAACAAATCATTCGTTATATCATAACCCATGGAAAATAAATGCGGTTCAAAAATTTAATCATGGAATGAACTGTGTAAAAAATGGGTTTCGTAATTATTTCATCAATTCTTCATATAAAATACTATGGAAAAAGAATGTGTTTCTTAAAAATTTCAAAATCATATTATAATTAGGTCATAACCATAGTAAAAAAAATTCGCATCCATAAATTTCATCCTATAGGAACGTGTTACTGAAATATTAAAAGAAATATTACTCGAGGAAAATATTATTCTATCCTTGGAATCTATTCCATATAATCTAATATTTTACAACATATTACAGAAAAGTATTCTTTTAAATTAATCTTTGATATATTTAATATATGTTTCAAAAAATTGAGTAATAATAATGATATGAAAATAAGTTTATGATTTATATGTTAAATAAAATTTCCTTAAAATATTTATTAAAAATTACAAATCCATTTGTTCAGAAAATGGAATAAATATTATTTTGAACATTTTTTATAAAAACTAAAATGTTGTTAAATTTTTTTTAATCATCTATTTTAAAATTGTAAAATATTCTTAAAAACATTCTGATGAAAACATTGACATTTTAGAGAAATATTCCTGTCAGAAAATTAAAAAAATTGGGATTATCCATAAAAACATTAATTCTATCCCTTAAGTATATAAAATTGTAAAATGATTGGTAAATTTGTAATATCCTGATATATAAAAATAGTAATAAATGATATGAGTTTAATGAAATGTATATCATAATATTTCATAATAAGAAACAAACTCATATACAATGCTAACAATAAATGATATTGTAACATTAACCCCTTAATACATTATTAAATTTGAAATATAAAACTCAAGAAAGAGGGAAACATATTTTGATATTTATTGAAACAGAATCTTAATGAATATAATATTAAATTATATTCATTAAAATTAAATAAAAAAATAAATTAAATAATTTCTGAATATGGAATGCTTCTCAAAAAAGTAAACTGAGATGAAAATTCCTTACCCCAAGTTCCACATTCCATGAAATAACACTAAAAAAATATATAGTAAATCAAATTTGATTAAAAATATATAAAATAATCATATATATAATTTTTATATAATAAATGATCCAGCAATTATATTTCGACGTCAAGTTATTAACAATTTGTTTTTTAAAAATCATCATTTATAGGTGTTAACTATGCCTTTTTCATGGATGTTTTGATTCGAGTAGTCATGTCCTTGTACATAGATCATGATTATATCATTTAAATAAATGTATATTTTCATATATATATCCTATATAAGTCATATATATTCATTATATATATAGAGATTAATACATTATTTATATACATATAAAAACGAATTGTAGTATTCATGGAGACCGTATGGTGTACATACACATGAATGATGTTTTCAGTTTTCAATATATTTAATGAAATAAATGTATATATTAATTAAAATATAAATAATAATTATTATTACAAATATTTATCATATATATTTATGAAATCTAACCGCATATGCATCCCTGAAAAGAGGAAATGAAAAATAAATCACGTCTCTTTAAGGATGTTGTAGTCCAACCATATTGACAAGTGATATTATAGTTTCCAAATA
Organism: Viscum album; assembly: GCA_963277665.1. Lineage (NCBI taxonomy): Eukaryota > Viridiplantae > Streptophyta > Magnoliopsida > Santalales > Viscaceae > Viscum > Viscum album. The sequence goes on along the minus strand of OY728137.1, from coordinate 1,931,626,469 downwards.
GATTGGATGGTAATAAGGTTTTATTTTATTGTAATAAATTATATATAATTATAAGATAAATATTAGATATATACTTGAGAACAATCCTTATATTTATCCTTGAGAGGTGGTGATAAAAAATTTATTACATTAGTTCGTATGGTGGTAGTCTGCAGAGCAGATGAATGGGGGTTTTGTTTCCCATTTAATGGATTTGGAGATGGATATAGGTTTTGAAAATAAAAAAATAAGTAATGAAACCATGTTAAATAATTTAAATCATTCCTTGACTTTTTATTATGATTCTGCCTTTTTTGGTGTTTTGCTGGTTTCTCCAGAATAGAGACTCTTTATTGGGGAAAATAAGCTGAATTTATGGGAATTATGATTGAAAAATTTAATTTATTATATGTATAAATATTCGAAATGTATTTATATTTTATTCATGAAGGCATAGTGTCCGATGTTTTCTAATGGGTTTCTAATGAGAACATGGAAAATTTCCGCATGCTGGACACATTCACATCTAGAATCGGTTACACTATGTCAATATTTTATGGGTTGGGGTCCATGAATCTAATTTAGGGAATGAAAAAAATATAGTCCATGAATGATTTGATGATCATAAAAAATAAATTAGTATAAAATTTAATAACCAAATGATCATTTTTTGATGTATTTTTAAAATGTGGGATTTCATTATGTGAATGTGATTTAAGAAGATAATTCTTTGGGTCCTATAGTATTAAATGTGCTACAAGCATGATACTTTTTTATTTGGAGAACATGATTCATTAACAAATCCTTGTACAATGTTTGGTCAATTTGGTTTATCTCCTTCTTTAAGTATCACTATGTTAGGCATTTGATTCTAGGGTTGATTGCACCATATATCCCTGTTAATTGGTCATTCTACTAGTTCATTGCATTTGGATTTCATGGTAATGGTGACTATAATTGTGTTTGATATTCCATACTAATAATAATTTTTTATCAATCCTTTTTTTTCTTATTTTTAATTTTCATTCCATGGCCAATCCATGGGTTTTCAATCTTCGTTACCGAGTTCAGATTGGTTTCCATCATTCATCAGGTAAGTGGATCTATGAAAGTAACTCCAATTGATCAATTAGTATATGTTTATGTTGATCTATTTGGGGTTGTTAGTTATGATAGATGTTATTTGTAAATTAGGTTTTTAATTAAATGTGATCATTTTTTACTCAATTTTCATGAAATATAGCACATTGAAAGCCTTGGGTGAATCAAAAAATAGAAATTGGTGTCCCTAGTGTGTGTCTAACATCATGGTGCAACATCAATGATATCTAAAAACATAGTCCAAAATTGATATTAGTTACAAAACAAATTTCCCGGTTGTGGATACATTTATGGATAGTAAAAATTACTACATGTTAGGACCCAACTGTTTTTCAGTGTTTTTTATACCTAGTTTATTTTATGATGATTGTTTGTATGTATATTTTCTCACATGTTTTAATTATTTTTTTTCTTTTTTCATGTAATATATTCATTTATTTGGTGAATAAGGTAATAATTTATAGGAAAAAAATGGTATGATAGAAATTGTAATTATATTAGAAAATTATTTATAAACTAGATTATATTTTAATTTGAAAACCTATGAATTCATGATATCCAAACATCTATAGATTATTTGAAGGTATCACCCAAGTATTTATGACCATAATCCACTTTGTTTCATTTGGAATGTTTTAAACACTATATTATTAGACTCATGGAATCATAAAGGGATAATTTATATTTATATTATATTTTGAAATGTGTTTCCTTCATATATGGATGGTTTAGAGGTATGGTAAGTCACACAATGACACCTTGGACTTTTACTTTTTATAATATTTAGTTTTATCCTATATGGATTAGGTTTTATGGATCATGTGGTAAATATTTCTTCTATAATTTACTCTGGTTTTATGTATCATTTTTTATATATTCTAGACATGTTCCTTTTATCTTCAGTTGACCTCACCGTGTGGTGACCAGCTCACATGGATGGTTTGGTTGAACCGGGTTGGTTCTCTGAAAATTATTATCAAAGGGAGGTTTAACATGAATTGTATTGACAATTCTTGAGTTTGGTTCTATTTATTAGGTACATATGATTTATGACCATTTTAATTAGGCTTGTAAGTGTGAGAATAAGTATGGCCTTCTCACTTCTATGCCAAAACTCCACTTACAATGGGAGGTCGCAATACAGGTTTAGAGACATGGTTTTTGAGGCCATTTCATTAACTATTTGGAAAATTATATTTAAATGAACCTATTTTATTTTAAATCATCATCATTCATTTTTATAATTCATAGTTACATTAAATTCATATTATTATAAGTAGTTGATATTTATACCTGATATTTGTCACATGATTTTGGAATCTTCTCATTACGGATTGCTTTTTTTATTTCAATTACAAGACAACTCCTCCTAGAAGATTTCATAGAAATCAAAGTTAACAATCTGTGAGACCTGATCTATTGTAGAAACCTCCAGTGGATAATTCTATGGTTGAAACTATAATCCACACTATTCAAACACTATATAATTTAGGTATTAAAAATTTGGTAATATTTTTGTATCATAACTCAAAATTTATAAATTGTGATCCACCCACCTTATGTGGGGATAAACAACCATATGAATACAATGATATTCATGAGGTGATTGAGAGGAAATTCAATGTCTTAAATATTATTCATGCTTATATAGTGGTTTTTTCTATATAAACAATTGAAGGAAAAATAAGGAAATGGTTGGAATCTATAATGAATATTACATTTCACAAGGATCATATATGATCTTCTTTTAGGAAAATATCCATCTATCAGTTCTATAATTAGACATTACTAGAGATATAAGTATGAGTTTTGATCATAAGGTTGGGAGAGCATTCAATTTTGGAGTATTACACTAGTTTAACTGATTTAGTTCACATTTCTTCTGTTATACTCACCAATGATTACCTGTTGGCTCAAAAATTTGAGTTAGTTTTGAGGGATGATATCTGGTCCATGTTGATCCTCATGCGCCTTTTGACCGATGTGGTGGTATTTGCTTTTTAATTTTTGGTAGAGTTTGACTTTATTATAAGACTAATTTTGATAGGATATTTAGATTGTATAGTCATTATCCTGAATGTAACTTCTTAACAGAAAGAGAAGAAAAAATGTTGATCATTTTCATCAGGACCAATTTTAGCAGCTTCTATAGGAAAAACATGATTTTTTATTCTTATGGGAGGCCTGGTCAAACCAAGCCAACATCTATAGAGAATCTGAAGACATTACATTTTAGTGGATATTTTATCCATATGAAACTATTTTCATATAGGATTTCCCATGGTAGAAAGTCTAGATCCATAATCACTAAGGGCTTGTAGGTTTAAACCATTGCATCCAACGGTGGTGGTTATTATCCTAATGATGGGGAGGATGATCAAGAGGATATGAAATATCATGGAGGAGATTTGAATACATATATTTATTTAGTGGGGAATGCACTAGAGGTTTTTGACTTATGACCAACCATAAATATAGGTATGGGGTTTATTTCATCTTCAGTGATTCAATATTTGTTTAATGTAGGTGCTAATCATTCATTCAAATCATCAAATCTAGTTGAAACATTAGTCTTGTCTCTAGATCATACATCATTCTTATTTGATACCTCTAGACATTTATGAAAGTGTTATGAACAATGATTGAAGATCCCCCTATTCCATGTGTTAATATCATACCATGAGGATGAGTGGGAATTCTTAGTGCATTATATTAAAATCATGTACATGATTATCGATATGGATATGATGATTATTATTAAGACCCAGAGTGAATGTTACCATTTTTAGATTTAGTTCTTCTCTTCCAATGGGTCAATAATTTTTTTCATGGATTGTGGGACACTTATTTAGGATGTACAGGGCATATTACTGCTTATGGATTGGTAATATCATTCCAATATTTAGATAATTTTCTTGTTGTTTTCCACCACTACTTTGGTAGTCTATTACCCGATGTAGTGTGTGCATAAATCATGGTATATTCACAAGATTTTCCATTTTACCTCATTAGATTTAGGTCAGTCATTCTGTTGAACTTATCTCTAGAATGATTCGAATTTCAATGCCATCAGACCATATTCTGCCTACTAAGTGGGTATAATTTAAGGTCCATGATGAATATATTGAAGTTAAGTGATTTATTCATCATTTCACTACACTTTGGGATTCACCTATCCTCTTTTATAGGTTCGTTGATAGTATCCTCAGACTTTGCATTGATTATCAGATGCTATACAAGGTGAATTTCATAAACAAATATCCATTACCTAGGATTTGTGATCTCCATGATCAACATCAACGGTCTCATTGGTTTGTAGTGACTGACCTAAAATCAAGGAACCACTATTTTTGCATCAGGGAGGTGGATTTACCATACAAAAACCAAAGGAGATGGTATATGAATTCATATCATCAATTTATTTCATTAAGTATCACTAACACTCTTGTAATGTTTTATGGATTTGATGAACCAGATCTTTCAACAGTTCAGGGAATATTTTTTATGGTGTTTGTGAATTATTTTTTACTAACTCCATTTCATATGTGGAGTACATAAGATACTTTAATATCATTATTAGAATAATTAAGGAAATATTGTGGATCATTAAAAGGTAAAGGATGTTATATTTTATGGGGGGCCAATAAGATTGTTCACGATATAAATATTTTTGTGGTTAGTTAGTTTTTAAAGGAATGTTTTTCAGGAAATATCTATTTATTCATCAAGAATGATATAATTTACCCCTACGATTATTAAGTGAGACTGGAGTGACATGTGTTAGATATATTTTGAGGAACAAATGGTGATATAAATGCCACATCCAGTTTTTATTCATCACAAACCAGGTTCGAGTTATATTGTTTTCAGTGATTCCTCATAAATGGTTTTGGGGGTTCTCTTCATGTGGACAAATAGTTGTTAGAATATTGGTCTGAGTAGTTGTTTCTTAATGAGAAGAACTACCAAGGCCACAATATTGTGTTTGAAGCAGTAATGAATGAATTCAAAATGTGGCATCACTACCTATTTTAGGATCATTTACGGTATATTCTAATTTTAAAATCATAATGTATATTTTCAGTTAGAGTTATATGAATTTTTTTTAGTGATGATGGATGGTTAGTAATCCATTTTTTATTTAGATATTTAGGAAGAAATTGTTGGCACCAATAATTCTAAGCCATAAAAATTTATTTAGGAAAATAAAATTATACCAAATATAGAACAAATGGAACACAAAGCACCATCAAGGCATTAATGATGAAAAATCCAATTGGAAATCCAAATCATAATTTCACATATAGAATATAATTATTCCATTCCATATGGCTAGTTTCTCATAGAATTTATTGAGCTTCCAAACTACTGACATAGAAGTCATTTATCCTCTACAAAATCCATTAAGATACAGATAAATACTAATACATTCAGCTGATCAACAGTCTACCCAGAAAAATACCAAAACTAATCATAGAAATCCATGCCACATCCCAATTTCACCCACATTGAAAAATGAGGTTATCACCAATCAACATCTTGTTTGACCTGTATATTGAGACCCACTAATTTAAACCATAGCTATGAATTGAATCAACAATATATCATTCTACCGTGAATGTTATTCCAATATGCTCCATGAGAAATCACTACAAAAAATATCACTGGGCATGCCAACCAGAGGTCACCACTCATGTGAATTCTGAAATGATCATCATTCTATACAAACCAAGGACCTATAATGGGATACAAACATCCCATGATCTGTTATGAGATAGTCTAAGTTGTAAATCCCAACATTCCATATTTCATCTCAGCACACACAACATGATATCACTGAAGGCTAACAAAGGCATCAATTCTTCATTATCTCCTAGTTCACAACAAACCACACTCATGGTCACATACCCTTCACCAGTCGAGGATACCCTCAAAGATATTTTGAAGAAAATAACATAGTTTTTCACCACCACATGAGGCATCCCCCTTAATTTGACCTCACTAGTCCCATTGATGTTTGCCTCCACCATAGACCCAGATGAAAATTATCCGCGAAAACATAAAAACATTTTGTTTTGAATCTTCTTCTTCATATAATGATATTATTCACCATTTGTGAAATACTTATTAGATCCATTCTTCCTCTCACAGAAAACTTTATCCACTTAAAACTCATTCTTAATAAGCTTTTTTCTCCACCTTTAGTGCATGTTCTAGCCTCGAATAACCCAGAACCACCATTACTAGAGAAAACTCTTAGGAATATCCATAGAAATTACCGTCATCATTCATTTGATGTAACATTCCATCATCTTTCCCCCTATGTAATTTCGTACATCATGTTACAAACAAATTGAAATTCACAACAATTTATTTGTTTAGGACACGAACCCGATTGAAATTGCAAGAGAAATATCCAAGAGGGATAATCACTGCATTTTATATTGATGAACTCTCTATATTTCTCAATTTAAGTATTTATAATAATTTATTAAATGGTATTGTGGTTTATGATTCACTGAGAAGGAAATTACCAATAGAGTATCATAAAAATTAATGGTGTAATGACCTTCAATGTGTTTTTTAATAAGAAGAGATTGTTATTAAAAGAAGATGGTGGGAGGGAATGTCTATCATTATGGAAGGATAACTCATTATTTTATCAGTGGGTTTATCATAATGATATTTATGAAGCTTATTTCCATATAATTAGTAAAATATTTTATTATGGTGAGACCTAGATAGTGTTGTCTCAATCCCCCTATAGTGCTTCCTGATTTTGAAACAGGTTGGTTGTTCTATTTTCTCTAAGGATGGATTTGGTGGAAAGTGGATACCATTAATATTGATCTATAAAACTAGGTACTACCCTGAATTAGCATGATTTTAGACCTCAGTATTGGAGGATAATGATGAGATGGTTGATTTTGGGTTTTTTATCCTTATGTCATATGTGACAAATAATTACAATGGAACACTAGAGACATATTGTTTTATTGAAAGCATTATCCATACTATTGTGGAAATGGGATGATAATTTATTGATTTTCTTCTTATTTTTACCTTGAAAAAACTAGTGGTTATGATGTTATTTGGTAAATAATTGGATGACTCCTGAAATCGACCCATTTTCACCCTATTTAGTTGATGATTAATGTGGAACATCTTGGGCACGTGTATGCCTAAAACATTGTGATACCTCTGGGGTTCCCTCTAGGGTTTCTTCCGAAAAGGACCTGAGGATCACATGTTATGTTTTGAAATTTTTACAGGGGTGATGAGTTCATATTTGAATTTTATCCTGACATACAATCCAAATATTGATGGAATGATAGAGTGAGCTATTAATGTTTTTTAGGATATGCTCTGAGCATGGGAACTTGAATTTAGTGATTCATGATAAAATATTAATTATTTAGTTGTGTTTACCTATACCAATAATTACTCAAACACTATTATAATGGAAACTTTCATGGATTTTTATGGTAATCCATATTGTTCTCCCTTATGATAGGAAGTGTTGGGAGAGTGGTCCTTGGTACAGATGAGTCTTTTTAAAGAGAAGAGATAGAGGATGCAGTTGATCTAGTAGAGATTGATCGTAGACCAATGTTGTCGAAAATATTATGTGGACCTTCTTTCCTAGATGAATGAGTGTTAGGTTGGTTATGAGGTCTTTATTAGTGTTTCACCATTCAAAGGATATCATCAGTTTGGTATGAAGGGTATATTATCACAAATTATGCTCTTAGAAAATTTTTACTATTGGGAATGGTGTCTTAATGGTTTTATTGACATTTTTTTTGAATTCCCAATAAAATATATTTCATGTCTACCAGATAATTTGGTATCAATCGTATCCTTACCATTTGATTTAATGAGTGGGTATCGATCATGAGCATGAAATAATTGTATTTAAGAAACATGTTCAAATTATGGGTAATAGTGATAATATTTTGTGCGGTAAAATTATACATTTGGTCCTTGTACTGTAATTTTTCAGACATGATAGACATGCGATACAAGATCTGGAACTGTTAATGAATTAGTCGTGGCTTTCACATTACACATGTATAGGATATTTAGGATTATTTTGGGATATAAATAGTATAGGGTGGGGATATTTTAGAACCATGTTATATTCCACTAGGTATTCCTTGAATATATTTTATTTTTTCCATTTTTTGTTTGGGAATATTATAGGATTCTTGAGGATGGAGAGCCACAACTAGAAAAAGAACCCATTGTTCACTGATATATGTTTGATATAGTTAACGTAGTCTTTGTATAAATGTGTAAACATCAATATATGGTTATTAGTTGGACGAGAGAGATTTAATGTTTGGTTCAAAGGGTTTTCTACAAAAAAAACATGTGTAGAATTACATGTTGGACACATTCACAGTGTGAATTGGTTACATGATGTGAATATTTTTTTTAAATTTTCATGAATCTCATATAGGGTGTGAAATTTAAATAGTGTTCTAAAGCTTTAAATGTCATGAAAAATTAATTATTGATTTAATTTACATTAAGGTGATTCTTTTTTGAACTCATTTTTAATATGTGTTATTTCACAACATGAAAGGGATTCATGAAGTGAATTCCTCAATTATATTGTATTTAAATTAATTTCATGCATGATTCTTATATCAATTGGTGTTTATGATTCACTATATTACCCTACAATAAAATTTGGGTAATTTTTGGGTGATCTATCTCCTTCCATATGTATTTATTTTTGTTTAATTTATCTTGTTGATTTACCACACATCCCTTGTAAGAATTATTCTAGCTTCTTCATTTATATTGGTAATGGTTGTGGGGCATCATGTACTTGTGATTTATATTAGTGATTTATTGGTGTATTCAATTGATTTTTTTATATTATTTTCATTCATTTTATATTGACAGTTGATTAAATTTTTTTTGATATTCATTGTCAATTATAGATAGGGTTCCATCATTCGTGATGTAGATATATCTAAAAAATTGTTTCAAATTATTTAATTGTTATATGTTCTAGTCGACCCCATTGGGGATGTTTATTGAAATTGATTTTCTTTAGTGAAAAAGGGTCTTTATTAAACATTATCATTGTTTTTTGATATTATTTTGACCAAACATATAACATTTTGAACCTTACATGCATCAATAAATAGACATAATATATCATAGTTTGTGTGTGTATGTAAAATTACTATGCGATTTTTTGTGATGTTAACTGAAAATGGTAGGACTCGATATCACTTGGAACTAACTTATGATTTGTAGTGAATTATATAATGTCCGGTATGTATTCCCATACGATAAGGACCAAATTGCGTGCTTTTGTTACTTGGTTAATCACGTGATGACTTTTTTCATGGATATTTAATCACATGTTTTCTTTAAATATTTTTCATTTATAATTTTTATATTACTATATTTGGTGAATGTGGAATGAATTTATAAAAAATAAAGGGGTGGCTTAAAAATACTTTTATTTATTACAATTATTTAATTAGCTAGATTCCGTTTCAATTCTGGATGCTACCCATTCATGATATTAAAGATTTTATATATTATGTGGATGTATCGTACTGGTATATATGATTAAACCCAAATTTTTATTTTGGGCAGTTTTAGATCTTGTTTTTCATGACTTAGAGAAAGGGAATGGATTCATGTATCATGAATGGATCTCTTATGATATGTTCTCTTCCTAATTGGATGGTTGGATGTTGATGGTTTGTCACGTGGAGACATTTTTTGTCTTTTCATTTCATAATATTATAGTTTATCATTTTTTGACTAGGGTTGATTGGATCTTATTTAATCATTTTCATCCACATTTAAGTATTATTGTCTGTATTGTTTTGGTTATATTGGGGACTTGTTTCCATTATATTGGTTTTTTCACACCATGTGATTGCCAGCTCAAATTGATTACTTACTTGAAAAAGGATGATCCATTATGAATAAATATATGTATGTGGGAGATTATGGTGATATTATTTATTTATTTCTGAAGAATATTTTAAAGAGGTGGAGGAATAAATAAAAAATAAAAATAATGGTTATGAAGTATACATATTATTTAGACATGTTTATGTCGTAGATTAATATGAAGATGTTTTGATCATGGAAGAGTAGGAAATAAAGCATGTAACTGCAAAGGGTAAAAAGAAAAGATCAGTTAATGAAATATATGAGAAATATTTCCCTATAAGGTATCATAGATGGTTGAATGATTTAAATTTGGAATGTATAGTCATTATAGAATTAAATTTCATAGGAGGAAATATCCTTTAGAAAATCAGAAATGTTGTGACAATAATTGTCTTACAGCTGCTGATGAAGAAACCATGAGGGACATATAAAATGAATGTTATCCTCTCATAGTATTTTTTATAATTAGGATTAAACTGATTTCAAAGAATGACAATACATGATACATATTTCAATATTTAGGAAAATTATTTCATTGAATAAGATGGTGAAACATAGTTAATGGTTTGTGAAAAATGTGAGATTATTGTAGTGAAAATGTATTCAAATTCAATAATTATGATTTATATGTTTATTAAGGATTTTTGAAAATAAACTTAATAGTTCTAATGACATTGTATGTAGATTTTATTGAATGATGATAGTGTGATCAAGGGATGGTATCCCTTAATGTGTTATGAATGTTGAGAAAAAAACTATCACTTGAAAAAGTGATTATTTATTTGGATAAATAAATTGAATTGTGTTAATTAACTCATAACTAATAATGGTTTTGTTGAAAATATCTTTTATATTGTCATTTAATTTTTTTTAAATGTTTTTCGATTTGTGAAATATATCAAATAAGATGTTTTCTTTTTATGTAATGAAATAGATTGTACGTTTTCAAAATTGTTTTATGGTAATTTAGGTCATCAACTTGTTTCATGTGAATAAATGATAAAGATATTAATATGATTAGTATGTAAAAAATGAGAGATACATTATGATATATTGGGGACCAATGTTAAGATGATATTGAGAAATTCAGTGAATATATCTATAATATTTTGAACTTTCATATTTTGGAAGGTTTATATATATAACCATTTATTGAATGTTTTGAGTTGAACTTTTTGTGAGGTTTTAGGGATTAACATATTTATTCACTATATGTTCATTTATTCATACTAAATATCATGGGATAAACATTTCCATTTTCAAGATACCATATGATATAGGGAATGACATATTGATCATTCTATGGGTATGATGATTTATTATTTATTTTGGGGTAACTAATTAAAATTAATTTCCAAGAGTAAGAAATTAAGTGGAAATTGATTATAGAATAACTAAAGGGTCAGATGGTTCATATGCAAGGGAATGAAATAAATTATTTATATCTTCTCATTATAATTCTTAAAATTATGAATCACACTTTGAAACAATAAAGTTGTCCCATTATCATCAATTTTGGGGAAATAAATGAACATTACATGTATCATTCATTTGTGGATATGTGATCATTAAAATTCACTTAACCATGATCTATATCACTCCCCAAAAAATCATTATAGTTATATTTATCTTCAATGTCCATGTTTTCTCTTTCAACCTAGGTTATCTATTGTGGAAACTGAGTTAGGAGTTACTGATTTGTATATTTCTAGAATTGTTTTTGGTATTTTAATGTATTGATTGTTTATTTAAATGATTATTCTCAATAATAAAAAGTGATTTAATTTGTTTTTTTATGGAAGTATACATTGAATATTTTTAAAAGGAAAAAGAAGAAGAAGATATAGTATAAAAACAAACATAATGATAAAATTTAAGAGAAGCGGCGTGACACCATATTATTGAGGATACAACGAAGCTCGAAAACATGAGAAGAATGATTACACAATAAGTAATTCAATTACTTATCTTCACATAATAAAGATTAGAAGAATCACCATGATCATTTATGAAAGATACACACTATGAAATTCAATTTCATGTCATTTAATTAAATAAACATCAGGAAGATTAAAGATAGAAGGATCCCTAACAATCCACTGCAAATGTAGATTACATGACATGAAAATAAATTAAATTTCATGTAAATTCACGAGAAGGGATTTTAATACCTAGATTTCGTGTATCATAGTTTTTTATAGAATATATTAGAGGGGGCCTCCCCAAACTACCTATATACCACATATTAATGATCGTCATCAATATCAGATCCTATATGGATATTATAATCGTAGGGATATGCTACTGCTATTGGAGGAATTCCGATCCAATGAATACATCTTGGAGAAAGAATCTACAAGGCCAATTATGAGTTCATTCTCTTTTTTCATTATTCTTTCATTTTATTTTATCCTTCCCTCTCATTCAAATATCACTTGGATGAGTGGGTATACCCAAATTTTTATAGGGTAATGTAATTAAATGTATACAGTTACACTAGATTCCTTTATTCTATTCATGTGTTTTGGTTTTCTATAATTTCATTATCATATCCCAATCCCTTTCATGAATATTTATCATGAACCTTGATAAATAAATTTATATGGAATATTAAAAAACCTAAATAAGGAATAATCATTTACAAATATAATAAAAATTATGTTTAAACATGGTATCTAGAAAAACGTGATTCCGAAATACCCTAAATTCCCCGACCAAGGGAAAGATGGTATTTCCACATTACGGACTATATACCATGACATTTGGATATTCCTAATCTCAACTCTAAAAATATTCATTAATTGATCTACATATTTTATAAAATACAATTACACACAAATAATGAAAATACATAACCTTTGAATATAATTAAAATCTATTCTCAAACCATACCTATCTACAATTTTTTTTCTTTATACTCTTTCTCAAAATCAATTAATACAATATTTTATCACCTATTTCATAAAATTAAAAACAAACCTAATGATGAAATAATCAAAAAAATTTCACCATCACTATAGATAAATCTCAACCACTTTCTTTAAAACATTTTAATTAATTATCTGTCATATTAATATTTTTAAATTTTTTTTGCATAGACCCATATAAAACAACGCCATATGGGCCTATAAAATTTCCATCATAGTCGTGTACATTTTTTTTGGATTTCAATTCCTTTATAGGTTTTATATAATTTCAATGTTTACATAGTGTGATTTAATGCTTTGAATTTCATAAATTTAATTTTTAAATGCAACAATAAAACCCATAATCAAAATGAAAGACATATTTAACATAAATACTAAATGTGAGAAAATTATTAAGAGGTTAAAAGAATATTCAACCATCGTAGGTGCTGAGAAAAACAGAATAGATGGAGTTCTTTGAGGAGATCAGGGGCTACAGATATTCAGAGACTACAGACTGACATCAAAATTATAATATAAACCAAGCCTACATGAACCCCCCATTGTAGAAAATCTCTTCTAAATAAATCATGAAATAATTTTATGATATAAAACAAAATTTAAATCACTGAAAATACATATTGAGACACTAACAAAAATTTAAGAAGCTTCCCCTAGTTTTTAGACAAATTTCAATTTAAGAATGTCCCAACAGATGTGATAAGACTCCTTCATTTATTCTTTTCATTATTTTATCATTAATTATATTGGATTCAAAACCTATCTATGCATTCCATCACTCCATTGGAGGAGATATCTTTAAACATTCTCACATGTTTATTTTTACCTTCTATGTCAGTGAAAATATGGGTAAATATTCAAAATTTTAAATAATTTGAAGAAAATTCATTGTATTTTTTATGAGATCATTATAAAGATATTAATTTAAAATCTCTCATCATGGGATATATCTATATATTCTTATCTAACTATTCTATAAGGTTTTATCTCTGGGAAACACAACAATTATAGATGATTTAACAATATGATCATTAATGATGAAGTTTTCATAAGAAACATACAGATTGCTGGATCAAATGGATAAAAATAGATACCAGTGTCACGGAGAAGGGAAAAAAAGGCATTCATGTAGTTAACAACAATTACTAGATAATAGAACAAATAAATTCACTAACCAGAATGATGGACATCATTATGGTCAATCCACATTATTCCTAAGGTATCTTTATTAAAGATACAAAATATTCTAAATACAATTAGGGTAATTTCTTTCAGGGTTGGAGACAACAATAATAGGGAAAAATAAATAAATATTACAATAAGGGTACCAACAATGAGAACCCTATGGGACCACATTAACATGTCCGTTACATACATTGGAAGATACACTAGAAACATTCATGACTTTTTATAGGCCCATAATCAATGAAATATAAGAATACACATTGAACCAAAAGGAATCATTGAAAAATCTAGAGCATCATGTTCGCTAAATTGTTGATCATCTTTGAGAGAGATCCATAAGAATAATACAAGGCTTCCCTAAAGTATTCCTACAAAAAATTGAAATTAGTACATCTTAGTAGTGGGAAGTAAAAAAAATTAAGTGGTATATATTTTTCTGACAAAAACTAATGGAAGTAAGAGGATATGAAGCTGAAGAAAGAAAATAACATGTATATGATGTCGAACATGAATAATCACATTTGTTCAAAAAAAAACTAAATTTTCCATAACGAATGGATATAATAAAAAATAATGTCTCAAACGGTATGTTCTTGGACCACATTAAAAAATATCACATTAAAATAACTTTTGCAAATGGTCTTAGGAACATGAAGGTATATGAAAAATTTATGAAATAAATGGTAACAAACAACAATAATCTAGATGAGATCATAACCATTGCATTGAAATAAGATTATTCAATAGTTGTATCTAAGTATATTACTAAGAAGAAATGTGATTAGGGTATATTTTAAATAAACATATTTTTCTGTGCTAAAAATTATTAAAATATTTTTGGGACATAGTTTTGAGGGTCAAAATCATGTCACAGTAACATTCAAGTGTTTTTGTCTGGAAGGCCTAGATCCCACAAGAGTTTCACTCTAATTAGTATACTCAAGAGTGATGTATATCTGATTACACATGGATGAAATCTTAATTATATTATAAAACATATAATTCTCCCTTGAATCCTTTGTGATAGATATAGAGAAGAGTTAAATACACTCATTCTAGAAAGGAATTTTTTAACTATAGGGCGTGCTCTGATCGACGTTCAAAATAGAGAACTCTATTTGAGAGTTGGAAGTGATCAAGTAAGTTTCAACATACACTAGAAAATGAATAAATATTATATTCACTAAGAAAATGGGTTTACAAAATATAATAAACATGATGTTGAGTATATTGTTGAAATTGAAGATGTAAATGAGTTAGAGGCTATTGTGGAAGATAATTCTTGACAAATGAAGATAGAATATTTGAAAAACAAGAAATATCACACAAATAGAGATACCAAATCCCTGACATTTGATAAAACCGAATAGGCATGCATGGTAAATTGAACATCTATTATGTTCATCGGGATGATGAGTAAATGGTTGGTAGGTCTAATGGTGATCAAACATGTACAACCATCTAGAAAAATTTAGTTATTTAGAGAATATGGATAGGGGTGAAACATTATTTATAGAAAACTACATAGATAAATTTGGGACACGCAGAGGTCCAAAATTTTAAAACATATATCACCTGATCTAGGTTTGGAGGAGTCTTGGTTGAGATAATGATGTTAAATAAATGCAATTCTGGGAGGCAACCTATGTTTTTGTTTTTTTCTATTCTTTTGGCGTGTATTCTCTCATACCAAATATATCAAATTTCATTAATAATGGAATGTTATTTGAATTATTTATTTTTAATTTGTAATACCATTATGAACCAAGACCATAAGAAGAAGAAAAAAATAAAAAATGATTTAACAATAACAAACATCAGAAAAAACTAGTCCATGTAATAAATCATTGTCAGGAAAAAACTAAACATCCATTATTGATGAAAAAATTGCATGGGGATTAATTTTTTTAATTCAATATGTTTATACTAAATTACCCACATTTTAAGTAGAGTATTTAAATTATAAATTTCACCCCCACTATTGATTTGTGATTCAGTAAGCCCCTCTATGATAACTTAAAATGAATAATAAAATTATCATTCCATGATATATAAATTTATTTATCTATAAATTTTAAGAAGAAATGATTAAATTAATTAGTAGAGATAAACATCTAGATTTGGAATAGACAAATCATGATTTAGGAGAGCATGTTAATAAATTTAAATGAAGTTTTTAGAATATTATTCCATGATTTTAATTTCAGATATTTAGAAATCATTAATATTATTATTATTATACATTTTCATGAGTAATTTTCTAGACCATTCATCTTATATGTGAGACATCCTCTAAACCAGTATTTTTATTCATTTATATTGTATGTTTCTTGT
Organism: Viscum album; assembly: GCA_963277665.1. NCBI lineage: Eukaryota > Viridiplantae > Streptophyta > Magnoliopsida > Santalales > Viscaceae > Viscum > Viscum album. The sequence goes on along the minus strand of OY728137.1, from coordinate 1,931,610,012 downwards.
GAAACTCAAACATTTTTTGTTGTAGAAATATATTTACATCATATTGTATCTATTTAAAAATAGTAATCAAATTCAAAATGACCAAGGGATTCAATTTTTCAGCCTTTATCCTGAGACCCACATTAAATTAATCACTTTTTATGTCTTAGATTACATGAATAGACTTGTTAAAAAATTATCCGTGTTACATGACTATTTTATATATTCCTAAAATCCTAACATATTTTAAAATAATATCAAACATAAGAGTGAGGGAAGAAGATTTTTTTTGAAGTTATTTAAATTTACTAATTATTAAGTTTGGGTGATGTTTCATGCTATTTGGGTAAGGAACATTCATTTAATTTAATGTAGAACCTTATTAAAAAGGAAAAAAAGGTAAACATTGTTTTGTCTTTATAAATTCAAACATCACCATTTACCTGACTGGGGATCTTGTTACAACTATTTGACATAGTATATTGAGGATATAATTAGGGGTATGGTTGTGGATGTGAGAATTTTACCTTTCCCAAATTTAAAAAGAGTAAATAAAAATAATAAAAAAGTGGGTGATTCATTTATTTCACTGCATCTCATTATAAGCCTACTCATTGATACTAGGGGGAAACGAAACTTTTATTGACTAGTTTTTTATTATCATGAAAAGTAAATAATATTGGAACTTATTTTTTTAGCCTTACATAATTTCCATAAATTACACACATACTCTAAGTAACAGTCATTTGATCTTTAATACTGTAGAATTCATGATTATCTATGATTATATCTTTATTCAGTAGTGATGTTAGATAGTTTTCAAGATTATGGTATGTAATTTGTTCATTATGTATGTTTATAATTGTATTAATTTTTACTCTACTGTTGATTGGAATAATTCATGAACATTAGATATGAAATGGAATGCATATTAATAATGAATTGAAAAATAAAAATAGAGGAATGAAATGGATTTTCTATTTTAAAATGTGAAATTAAAAATACATGGTTGAATTGTTTCTTTTAGAAATGTGGAATTGATATATTTTATACATGTTATGAGTGACCATATAATTTTCAATTTGAATAATTGTTTTTATTGAAATTTAATTTGATGAAGGGTAAGCTGAACATCTTTTCTAGTTTTTTGAGACTCTATCCTTAAAGAAAAAAAATGAATTAAAGTGTGGGTGTATATGATAAATATATTTCAAGATGATATATTATGGTATATTAATATATTGATTTCTTTATTTAACTGATAATTCTGGCCAATTTTTCCATGATTTTACTTGTTTTGTGTTTTAGGTCATGATACAATGAATATTTGAAAAGGCATAAAATAGGAAAATATTGGTGAAAAAGACATTTCATGCAATGAGAAGAGAAAAAAAGGAGAAACATAATATTGTTTATGATAATAAAAATCATGGTAACTAGATAAGGATTATTACATGATGTAAACTTAATTAAAACATCATGACTTCCTCTGGAGAAGAAGCACCGCCCAGAAAAGTTGTGAAAAATACATCTTGTGAAAAAAAGCTACACATAAGTTAATAAAATGAAATTTGTTAGAATTCAATGTGTAAATTTCATAAAAACTACTTCTGATATGGATTACATGATGTGAAAATACATTACATGTAATATAATTTCACGGGATAAGACTTTAATTCCTTGATTTGGTGTATCCTTGATTTCTGACTGAATTTGTTACATGAGACCTACCACGAACCACATGTGGACGAAATCATAATTATCTACATCAAAAATAGAACCCATGTGGTGCTTATAATTGGAGGGCTATATTTCTAATGTTGGAGGAATTAAGTTCCAGAGACCAAATTCTAGAGTAATAATCTGTGATGCCCTTTCCATGCACCTTATCTCATTTCGTTATGATTTAATTTTTTTTCCATCCAAATTTTCTCTCATCACAAGGAAAAGACAATTAACCCAAATTGTTCTTGGATAATGTAATTAATGTGGGAAGGTGTCGTCTGACTGATTTATTTTAATCATTTGTTTGTTTTTTTATTTTTTCTTCATCCTCAAATAATTTTCATTTACATTTATCATGAAAATTGATAGTTAAACTATAAAGGAATGTTAAAATTGTTCAAAATACAACACTAAATAAGTAAATAAAATGTCTAAATTTAGGGGAAATAATGTTTAAATATGGTATCATGCCAATATTGATTTAGAAACACACTAAATTACCAAACCAAGAGAAATAGTGTATAGTCGTGTTAAGGTAGAGATAACATGACCATGTTATCTTCTTCATCTATAAATTGAAAAAAATCAATAATAAATGAAAAAAATTTATTTAATACAATTTCACTTGTACACTAATATTATGAAACCCTAGAAATATTTTAAATTCATTTTCAAACAAAAAATATCATTTGATTTATTCTCCATTCTCTTTATCAAAATAAAGTCAATCAATATTTTCCCACCGATTTCCTTAAATTGATATTAAAAATTTTGAAAACCTAACCAAACTAATTTCACATTATCATAGGATCAATCTCAAACCGTTGAATTACTATGCATCAAATAATTAAGTAGAACAATTGAGTTTATATATATATTTTTTTTCATAGACCCGTCAGGAATTAACAACGCCCTCTGGGCCTATCTATTACTTTGGGTAACCATTATGTTTCTTAACATATCTTTTTAAAGGAGATTTTAGTTTTCATTTTTATGATGTAGTTTTATATAGATGAAACATTATATTAATAATCCTCTATTAACCTATATAAATTTAAAGGGAAGAATTAATTTTTACTGGAGTAGAATATTAAACAATGAGTTTTTATGAATTATTACTATTTGAATAAATTAAAATTCTTGGATGGATTTCAATTATTGCTACACCATGTTAATATTTTATTAACCTGAAACAAAAAGTTATTTATTTCCTATATGAACATTTATATTTTAATTTGTTATACGCAACACTAGGTTTGTATTTTTTCACACAATATAGAGTTGCATCAAAAAAATTGTTACAAGAAATACCAATTTTTAAAGAAATAAAATATTATTATTAAAATTTTGGTATAATTACCACATAGCCATTTGAATTTTAAATATGAATATTATTAAAATATTTTTAAATCATGGTGTACATATTAACTTAAAATTAATTATTTTCTTATCAAGTAATTATCAATGAAAATAAAAACAAATTCAATATAAATAATGGGTTTTTATAAAAAAACAATTTTAATGCCCATAATGGAGTTTTTTCTTAATAAATTATATTAATCAGTATTAGTGAGACATATAAATGAAATTTATATATTTTAAATTTAAAAAAATATTCATATACATCTAATAATGATTATTTTCATAAAATAAGAACAAATCCACTTTTAGTTATAAAAGACGTATAATTCAAAAAGGTTGTTTCATAATATTTTAATAGAATGCATGGTTAAAATAAAATTAGTTAATTTTTTATAATTATTATATTTATAATATAATAATAATTTTTTAAATTTGAATATAATTATTTACATTGGGTGTATTTTTTTATTTTTAAGAGAAGCTTCATTTTTTCATTAATAGTGAAAACAATGATTTTTAATTGAAAAATTTATTTTGTACAAATATCTTTAAATAGATAAATTATATTATTAAATAGGTTTTATATACAATTGGATAAATTATATTACTATTGATACATGATATTTCATTGGAATTAATTTCACATTGAAATATGTTATGAAAAAAATTAAAACTTTGGAAAAATTCCTCTTTAAATACACGTTGTTTTTTCTATTCTACAAGATCATTTTAAATTAATTTCTACAACTAAAATGATTGGAAATTTGATAAATGGATTATAATTTTTGAAACAAAAAAATTTATAGTTATAATATTGTCAAAATATTTTTTTTACCAAAACATTTTGTGAAAATAGTTACAATTATTTACATAGACTAGGAGATAAAATGAGTTTTCCAAGGGACTAATCATTTACTATGTGGGAAAAAATGAAATAAAAACATGTTCAAAACACATTTTATTAATAAAATTATAACATTAAACCCATTATATCTAAAATTTACTATTAATGGAGACACATTATGTAAGGGATACCACTAAATATTGTTTACCCTGTTCTATTAATAGGAACACCACTCCTTCTCCACTATAAAAGGGATCTCACCCCTAACTAATGAAAACCTATAAATACCTTTTTACCCTAAAAAACTCAAAAAACAATAATATTAATTTATTTTTCCTCTCAACATGTAAAACTAAATATGTTCATGATGTGATATAATGAAGTCCTTAGGTGAAAACCGATAGAGTTACCTGAAGAAGATGTAACACATCTTCAATGAGAACTATTCTTTTATTTCATTATTCTATAGATAAATTATTTTTATAAATATTATATAATAACATAATTATAGTAAATATATGAGATTTTTATGTTAATGTTATCACCTACACCATTAGAAACTTCTATAAAATAACACATGTAATCACCAATCGTGTGTACAGTAGACAACTTCCTCGCGAACATATGTCATTTGTTTGTCTATTGACACCATTCATGGTTGGTAATAATTAATTAAATAATTTTTTTATATATAATATATTATATTTCTTATATATTCATTCTTATTTAATTATTTTATATCAAATAACATCATGATTTCGATTTAATGGGAATAAAATAATGTCGTTTGTGGGCAAGTGGGAAAACACATTCTCAAGGAGATGTGATTCATTCAAACATTACAAGGAATGTAAAAGATATGGGTTTATTAATAATATGTGATATTAATGAAATAATAATTCTAATATAATTATAATATACATATACATTGATTAATTCTTTTTTTCTTTCATTACAATATTACAATGGAAACAATGTTCATCTATATGTACCGCCTACTGTCTCCAAGAATGTCATATTTGATTTTTTTATAAATGTTATGTAGATATAAAAACATATATAAATAATAAATATTATATTTATGCCGTATTTTTCATTATATATTATGTAAATCATGATTTATAAAAGAATACCATGAGTAAAAGTCAAAATATTCATGAAAATAAAATCGATAATTAACCAGAAGGAATCCTTAAATTGAATTTTTATTAAATGGGTAATATATAGTCATAATAAGGTCATATAAGGTTATGATATATAATAATATAAGTCTTTTAAATATTCATAATAAACATATATTTATTATTGTGGAGGCTTGGACAAGTATGAATAATATCAAGACCTGAGGTACATGGACATCTAGTTTCACCATTCTTTCTAAAACATGTATGCCATATTCAATAATCACTTAATTTATGTAGTGTACATAATTCCAATTAATTTTTTATATTATTATTATAACGAAATTTATGGGTTTATAAACCTTTATTTTATAATATCTCGTTCATGGGGTTTACGGTTAAAAAGATACAGAATTTGTAAGGTAATTTTGTCTCAATTTTACATCATTGGGACATAGGTTATATTATGCACATATATTAATTTATGAGGCCTAAAAATTTCACATCATAAGTTTATATCATGAATATAAATATTTCATGATAATTTAGGTATCATATATTTTATTTCTCTTTTTGGCGTTATGATTTTATCTTCCAAGTTAGTAAGAGTTTATTGCTACAATCTCATCATTTATCGCGTTAATTTCTGATTATGATTCAATTGATGAAATATTTTTATCCATATACCAAGAATTCTCATGAATATTATATTCTTTTACTTGCTCATTCAATATCCATTTAATGTTACCATTGTTCATACTTTTCAAATTAGGATAATAAATATACTGATTTTTAACAAAATATGACTATATTTTACTGTTTGTTCTAAAATCATTTTTGAATCAAAACCATTTTTTCTAAAAATACTTCACAATTTTTTTTACTATTGTAATATGAATTTAAATTTTCTTGGCTTCATTTAACCTTTAAAAAAATGTTTTAAATGGAATTGTCTTTTCATGTTTTGATCATGAATCTTTTTAAAAAATATATATTGAAAAATGAACGTTTGGAATATATAGATTTACCGTTTGTCATGAACATCATTTCTTTAATGATTCCATTGAATGATTACGAGGTTATTTTTAAATATTTTTTCCCTGATACACTATAAATTCCTTTTATTTATTTTTTGAAAAGATAGGATTTTTACAAATTTTATATGTTTTAAAAAGTGTTTAAAATGGTTTCCAATGCTTCCCTTGTGAGTTTTAACTATTATTTTCAAGGAAACTGTGTTTCAAATTGATTCATTGTTTGAAAACTATTTTTACAAGATGAAATATTATTTTAAGAAAGAAACGTTTTAAATGTCTTTTTAAAATTGGATAAAATATGTTTTCCCATGTGGTTTTCAAAGGAATAAATTTTGAAAATGTTCATGTTTTATAAAAGTAATATCGAATGAAATTTTATTTTCCGTATAAATATTCTAGTTGATATTTAAAAATACCTCTCTATCTAGGATTTTATCCTCTGAAATAGTTTAGTATTTATTAAGGATATGACCCAAGGAAACCATTCTTATTCTTTCTCTAAATGGTAATATTTATGATGAACTGTTCTTTATGAAACTTGTTTCCCTACCATGGTTTATAACATTATAAAACCATTATGAAACACACTTCATTTAGATGGGATTTTTGATAATGAAATGATTATGAATCATATCTATTTTCTATAGGTTATGATATTATGATTTTTTTTATACCCATTTCATTTCATCTATTATGATATTGATTTTATAAAAACTATCTATTTTTACGTGTCATGGGAATTATAAATGTTTCATTATCTTTTGGAACGTGCATTTATGATCACATTATTTAATTTTTGGAACCTATATATCAATCCTATCTATTGGATAATTAATTATATATCATGAGATAATGATGAGAAATATGTCGATAGGATTAACCCATTATGGAATGAAGATGTAACATAATCCACTAAAAGAAAAATGTGTTTCCTAATCTACTATGAGTAATGGGTTTGAAATGGGAATGCGGTGTGTCCTACCCAAGAGGTGTAGCTTCTTATCTGTGGACTTGAATAAATTATCACATTGTTATTTATGATCATGATTAAATGTTTTCAATGATATGATTGATCGTTATTCAGTGTTCTCAATTTAATGCATAAACCTGATTACACATTCACAATGTTATGCATGAGACATCATATATGTTCATATTGTTATGAGTGAACCATATTATGAACTCAAAATGTTATAAATGAACCTTCTTACTTGTTCACAATATTATGAATGATCCTAATTCCAATTTCACAATATTAGGAATTAAGTAGATGTGTAAACTAAATAATGAACATTTATTAGTTTACACATGTTCAAAATGTTATATGATTATGTGTACATGAAAATTTTGCATCTAATTCCAAATTATATTTATAATTAATCATATTCTTTGAGTCCCTTGTGATTCATGTATTTTGAAATGAAAATAATTATCCAATATTCATGTAAATTATTTTTGGCATACTGGGTATGATCATTAAATGTTATGAGTATGTTGTCATAACATTATATTTGTTTTATGCATATATATATCCTTTATTTATCCATACTAAGAATATGAGATCGACCATTCATATGTTTCCATTATACATGTTATGCTATGTCTGGGTCGCTATATATAGCATGTTGACATGCCATTAATAGAATACTTATCTTTCTACAACGAATTGCAAAGTTTTTCACTATATATTACCAGTGATGAGGTGTCTATTATAATGTGGTTTGATTATGAGAATACATATTCCATCTTTTTATAGGTGAATATTTTATCTTATGATAGATATTTTAGAGATAGTGAACTAGAAACTCATCACTAAGGGGGAGCTAATGGAATCTAACAATGTGATCTTTGGAAGTTTAGCTTCCTCGAAGGGTGGTTGTTTATCTAGCGGTTTGAAATTTCATTTTAAGGGTGAACATGGGGGATGTATCATCTTGGTGGAACACACATCCAAATATGTGTTGTGTACTCGGTGTTGTAAGCCAGGACATAAGAATCCATAGTCAATATGGAACATGATCATGTAATGGGCTTGTGGTAGGATGTTCCACCGAAAATGATTCTTTCAATCCTATCCTCCAATATATAGTAGAAGATGATTTGTGGGGATGACAATTCTGGGTACAAGACCACTGAATCCATGTCATGATGGGTGTTAGTCTTCTACAATTTGATCCGACGATGGTGGGGGTCGAGGACATGGTAGTCAGGATAAAAGGTTTAATGAAAATCTAGTGTACCAACTCATGTTAATCCAGATTCATCTAAGGGATTCCTTTTGGGCCAAATTGGTTTAATAGAATGCACTATAGGGGAAAATACAAGATACATCAGTGGTTATTCATACAATTCTAGTGGCCTCTACTTTATATTCTCCCCACTCTAATGGCTGTAAATTGCTCACCATTGTATCTATAAAGGTTTTATATTATTTTTTCTTTTAAAAAATGGTTATATATTATTTAATCCATGAGATACAATATAAAAAATAATTCATGAATCTTGGCACACCATTGGGAGTTTTGATAGAGAATGTATGCCAGTGCAGGAAGTTCACCCAAGAAATATGAGGATACCATTCTATGGGGTAATTTTATTATCTAATATATGATTGTCTTCAACATCACACATGGAATGGATTGGTTAGTTCTATATCACTAATAAATATATTTATATAACTTGAAGGTGTATTTTACATCATCCAAGGGAATCCCACACATTAATAAGGTCAAATAGGATATCAAGGCTAGTTGACATGGACCCGTGAAATAGGGCTAGGAAGAGTGATATCTCTGATGGATAGTCTATTCCTCATCATTTAGGGATGTATTCTTTTGCAATTCTCCCAGGTAGTTTATTTTTTCATGGACACTTTCCATGATGAATTCTCATGATTACCTCAGGATAGAGAGGTGGAGTTAAATATGAAGCTACTGAATAGACATTCACCCGTGTCCATTCCTCCCTATATGAAGTCACCTAACAATCTCATTGAACTCAACAATAAAATTTATGATCTTTAGAAAAAAAATATTATATTACCCAGCACAAAAACATGGGATTCACCTATCCCTTTATTCAAAAGGTAGATGGTACCATCCATTTTTGAATGGATTTTCACCAGTTAAACCTACAAACAAAGAAGAACTGGTATAAACTACCTTTCATAGTGGACCTTTTTTACAATATATGAGGATTGAGTACTTTTAAATGATTAAATTGAGTTTGGGATACCACCATGTTCGTATGATTCATTAAGGGAATCAACTTATAGCATTTCGGAGTATATACTACTTTATCGAGTATTTGGTTATAGAGTTCGGCTTCATGAATGCACCGAAAATCTTTATGGGTATGATGAATCTATTTTTCCACAAATACCTAGATTTTTTTGTCATAGTCTTGATAGATTATATCATGGTGTAATCATTTACAAGGAACGACCATGAAAACCATCATCATATCATGTTAAATACATTGAGATAGCACCATATACATGAAAAACTCTAAAAATTTCATGATACCATAGTGAATAACCTTTTTAATATTCATTTATGTCACATTGGTATTAAAATTTAGTGATATCCTTACGAATGTATCATTAATTCAAGTATCTACATTTACTTGTTATGGTTCATGTTAACATTATTATTATATGCCTCAAGATCACTTAATCAAGAAACATTGTTATGTCGTGTAATATAAATGATATTCCTCACAATCACATGTTAAATGATTTCCTTACATATTTTTTTCCAGGACCCATTCCCACACCATACCTTTGATATAAAAAACCTAATAAAGAAGAGTATTAAATGTTTCATATGGTAAAACAATGAAAATTTCATTCAATTTTATTTAGAATAATGATTTTTTTTCTTCGATTATGTATATAATTTCTAATAAAATAAAATTTAAAAAATCATTTATTTCTATAATGTAATTAAAAGTTATGTAATTATAATTCAGGGTTCCCCACATTCAATTATAATTTTGTCTCTCATCTAAAAAATATTTACAATAAAATAATCGAGATACATACTACAAAACATCACTCATTATGTTATATATTGAGAATACACTTTCGAATATCTATAAATACTCATACTTAGAGGATGAATAAAAAATGTTTTAATAGTTCCCATGTTAATAGATAATTCACAAATTATGGTATGAATTAAACACATGCATGTTTCATGAATATTTAAATTCCACCACAATCAACATTAAACTTGGGATCATTTCACACCTTGTATAAAGGATGACATATTCCTTCTATGAGTATTTAATATTCACCTCAATAGATGGATCAAAACTGATCTGAGAAATTTAATATTTCCTTCCATCCATTAATATTTCATTGTCCATTATTTTAAAATCCATTAAAATTTTATTTTTTTGGTACTTTTCATAGATTATATATCATGATCATATCGACTCAGAGCACCAACCACCTACTTTGCATTCCTTGTTTTGTAATGTATTAAGTAGTCATAATTGTTAATAAACAACAATGATATTATATGAATTATATTTATAACTTTTCTAGTTAACACATTCATTAATATTTTATGATATATATATATGTCACTTCTTTATCCATAAATATAACACCACGATATTGTTTGTTTTAAATTTACTATATCTAACAAAAAATCAAATTTTGTGGAATTTTTCTCAATAAATTTCAATTACCATTATACATAGGTTTTAACTATATCATTATACATGAGAACTCATCCCAGTTATATATTTTATTCATCAATATATATGAATATCCCATCAACACTATAAGGTAGTGTAAGAATTGGTGAATAGACCGATCTTTTCTTTAATTCCTTGAAAGTATACTCACAATCATCTATAAAAATAAACATTTCTCCATTCTAAGTTAATATATAATATGGAATAGATAGTCATGGTATGTTCATCATAAAGTGATGATAATATCAATACCAACAAATAAAAGTGAATATCTTAGTCATAGTGGTTAGTAGAGGTGAATAGTCAATAAATTACATATTTGATAATTCTTCCAATATAACCATGTTTGATATTTTTATAAAAAAATAATGAAACATGTTTTCTGAAAAAATAAAAAAATTTAAAATTTTCATATTATTAATTAATTCCAAATGAGCATCACTATATTAAAATCAGAGAAATAACCAAATAATATGTATTATTTTACTCCAAAGGGAAGGACTGAGTATCGTTAATATATGGATATTATGAACCAGGGTCACAAGAATTTTGTGATCCTAAGGAAATAATGTGAAAAAATATTATAATTAACATGATCATTTCATGATAAAATGATTTCCATCTGACAAGCCTTCATCATCTAGAAAAATCTTCATTATAGTAACAACTGTAGATTCAATGGTTTCCATACAAATTCTACTAATGGTGCTTTGTTTTGGGGAACAAATTCATCATAATAAACAATTCCTAGTCAAAATAGTTAATATATAAAAGGAGGAATAATCCTGCAATATAAAGTTAAAGATATTTTCATTCGAAGAGAAAATACATTTCATGTGGCCCACCCATTGACCACACAAATTTCCTAGAGACATGCTTTACTTGTTGAGGCAGTAAGGGTCCCATATGTATTTTCCATTCCTTTATGTTTGGAAAATCACAAACACTCTATCTCAAGGGAATTTTTTATCCTCGATGATTTTTTTATTATTGAAATGTTCCTTTACGAAATAAAATTTCTCCTTAACTTTGTTTTCATTGTTCATGTCATAGATTCTCTATATATAACTCAATTTATTTCTAAGTTTAATATACAGTTTCATATATAAAAATCTCAAAATCCTTAAAATACATTAATATAGGGTATTCAATTTTTAGAATCTAAATTCTGGTTCTGAATTTTTTGAAATCAGACACTGAATACCTCTGTATTCAGATTTGAATTATCTAAATTCAAACTCCAAATTCATCTGATTCAGACTAAGAATTCTCTAAATATGATCTCTGAATTATTCTGAATTTCGACTCTAAATTCTCTGAAATTTAGACTCTTAATTCACTGAATTCTGACAAAAATTTGTCTAAAATTCAAACTCTGAATTCCTCTGAAAATTAGACTTCGAATTATCTAAAATTCCGACTCTGAATTCTTTGAAATTCAGAATCCAAATTACTCAGAATTCAGACTCTGATGTCTATAGAATATTGATTTCGAATTCCTTAAAAAATAGAATCTAAATAACCAAATAATATTTACTCTGAATGTTTATTTTCATAGACTCAAAAAATTATTTCTTCCATAGACTCCAAAAAATTTATTTTCTTAAGACACAATATTTTTAATATCGGATTTTTAGATGTGAAACGATGACATACAATCTATTAATAACTAACCGTTGTTTGAGTGACACACGTACATGACTCTATGAGATTCAAGGAAAAATATGATCATTGGAGGAGGGAGCCGACTATTGGAGAAGTTCCAGAAAATTAAAGATCATCTGAATGAGCTCAAAACATTTGATGAATCTGTTGATCACATATATATTTTATATTTCTAATGTCATTTCTATAGAGAGAGACTCTGACACTTTTTGCGTACTGGATATCGTATTCAGCATGCTTCGTGCGACTCCGATTGTTGTTGTGTACAATCAAGGAAATTTTGGGATATGAAGATAGAGGTGCCTACTATCATAATGTTATAGGAAATCCTTGATAAAAAAGACAATGTTCCAACTACCTTGAAGTTTGAGGGCTTACGGGGATAGCAAGAAAGATTCCGATAATCCTATCAAGGACTTACCCTGTTGTGGGAAAGATAGACGTTCTTGAGAGTATAAATCAAGGGACCTTAATCCAAGGATGTTGTATACCCTATTCTTTGATGTAATGTCTCGTATTTTTTTGTTTATTATTTTTAAATATTATATGGAATTATTTCTAGACCGGGTGTGAAGACGTCACATCATTCCAAGGGTCAGTGTGCCCGGATGGGTGGTTTGAACTTTTATTTAAAGTAAAGTTGAGTGAGTCGGCACTTGCGCGCAGTTGTGGAAGTTCCCAAATGGGTGCCCGGATAAAAAATATGAGGGCACCATTGCGTCAGGGATGATGACATTACCAATGAACAGTTCAAACCTTGACCGGTGCAGGTCTGTCGCGAAGATTAATTTTGGTCATTTTAAAAACGGAAGCACTTTAGAAGGAATAAAATAAATTGAGGATTTATTTTATTAAAACATTTCCTTTTTTTAAGTGGCGACCTAATCCTCCCTTATAAATTCATTCTTATGTCAAATTCACAGGGTTATCCTCAAAACCCTGCGAGTTGAGAGAAAGAGAGAGATTTTTCTTGGAGCTTGGGTGGAGGAGGACACGTTGGTGGACGACGACGTGAGAAATAAACGCCCATCGGATTTTGAAGAATCCCTTCGATGGACGCATCGCGACGATCACTATTAAACCCGTTTGAGGTAGGGGTTTGTTACTTCAATTTACTTTCCCCATTTTTTCGTTTAAATGATGAACGTGGATCAACCGCGAACAAGTTGATCCGCGTATTCGTACGTACTTGCTGGAGGGTTTTCTTTGGGATGATTTTGGGGAGTTAATCAATGATTTTTATTTATGTTGATCTTTGCTCCGTTTAATCCTATTAACGGGATCAGATCAACGCCGTGAAGAATGAAGGAAGAGGTTCATTCCTCAATTTTTTGATTGGATTTCCTCCCTCATTCATTTCTCACGGATTCTTGATGTTCTTCACTGGGAGACGAACAACGGATCATTGCGCATACGTTCCACGACGCAACAATCCCAAATCTAAGGTTCGGAACCGCAACGTACTTTGGAGGTGCGAAAACGATGGAGGATGATGAATCCGACTGGATCGGGAAACAACGTTTTTTGAGTGTTCTATATGCGGGAAGATCAAATCATGTTTTCGGAGCCGATGGGTGGCCCGAAAATTATGGAAGTGGATTCATGTTGTCGGGGTGACCAAAACCAGGATGTTTTGCGGCGATTGGATGGTAGGATCGATGATTGGAGCACCATGGGAGGCGCGCTGACGAATGGCTTTGTTTCTGGATATTTCCAGAAACCACGGAGTGTACTTCCAAAGAACATGTCGTGTAGTGCTGGCAGCGGTGGCTAGGGTTTTAGGGTTAAAGAGGAATAATACGGCGTGTGACCCCTGTCACACGGCGTGTTGGACTTTCCCTGAAGCCCAACGTGTATTTTGGGTAGTACACGGATAGAGGACGATCTACACGGCTCCATGCGACATGACATGTACAACGTGATAGAAGCGGCTACGTGGGACTCGGCATGTATCTCAGGGTTACATGGACAAGGGATGGAGTACATGACTGTGTACTCCATCACACGGCCAGGTGAGGCCATTAACGTGGGTCTCCCTGTGTGGAAGTTACAGGGGTTGGTGTACATGGGTTGATGACCATGTACGGGCACATGGACAGAGTACATGGAGCCAAACCAAGTTATCCAAACTCGGCATGTATACCGTACTATACGCCGTGTACTGAGTTTTCCTACATGACCAGCCTAAGACACGTGCCATTGTACACGGGCAGTACCCAGGGTCAAACAACAAGACATGTATGTTTTCGACAAGTTGTATACTTTTTGTAAAATAGCATGGTGCTCTTGTTCACCGTATCTTGGACGTCTTTAGTTTGGGTTTGTGCCCCTTCTTCTCATTCCCCTGAAGGTTAGTCATCGTTTCCTTCTACAGGAGTATGATCCGTTTAGCCAAACATTTTGTAATATAGTCGGCATTCCTCTGAGAGGCCCAGAGTGAGATCCTCTATACATTCCATACCCTAGGTAGAGTCAGGCATCGATGTGACCAACTCTAACTGGCTTTGATCCTCTACCATGCTATTGTATCACCTTACTGGTGAATCCGGATGAGTCGCGGTATATGCCATGGCCTCGGAAGTGATCCTCATCTATGTGTCGTGATCATTACCACTCAGGAGTGTGTCTCTCATAATGAGTGATTCTCTTTTATCGTAACCTTCCCACTCAAGAGTGTGTCTCCCGTAATGAGGGCAGCAACCTCTCATGACGATTGTCGACGAACAACACTTCTCGGAAGGACGTCATCAGAGATATAAGACTCATGCAGTGTGTTCTCCCAGAACGAGTGTATCATGGAATCATCAAACAGAATCCCTAACCAGGGTATGCGGTTGTGTGACTGGTGTCTAGACCACAGGTCTGGGTTTTGAGTATATCTTGTTTGTTCTGTATGTTCTATAGACATATACTGTTCATAGATGATTGTACCATTACATTGTTTACTGCTTTTCGGTTTTATGGGTCCTCTAATGAGTATTGTTATACTCACCCCTGCACGGGCTTTGCCCACACGTCTAGTGTCTTGTGCAGACGAGCAACCTTTTGACAGAGTCCTGGGTGGACCACGGCAGGACTGAGCTTTCTGAGTTCCCTACAGGCCAAGGTGTTCTTATGGCTCCGAGCAGTAGTCCCAGTACATTTTGTGATTACAGGTTGGAATTTTCAGTTTTCAAACTCATGTTTATTTGTTTATGGTGAGATTTTATTCTGGCATAGTTTACTTTTTAGTACTCTACCTTTTGTCATACTCTGTTGGTTGGGGTTTAGTTGTATGCATGAATTTTTGTTCCTTGGTATTTTACATTTCAGAATTTTTAGGCTTGGATATGTGTGTGTGTGTACATGTACTTAGTCAATGCCTCCCATGTTAGTGATATGCCTACTCGGTGGTAGTCACCTGCCCCCGGCCTATTGGAGGAGGGCCTTGGGAGTCACGGCATGGGCCCCACTGGGATGGGTCGTGACATTTGAGATAAAAGATTTATTTCCTTTTACATGTTTTGTCTCGTGTTTATTTCTACTGTATTTTCATTATTAATGAAATTACAACTATATTATACTTCCTTGTACATTTTTATACTCTGATAAGTAAACTTGTATACGCATTAATGTAGTGTGTTTTTCCTCATAATCTTTTCTTTTGTTTTATTTCTGGAACCATATTTCCAAAACCTATCATGTTTGTAGAACTAAAAGGCCTTTTGAATTTACCATATTTAGCTTTGTTAAACATAGTGTTTCTAAAGGGTAAAAACCAATGGTTTTATATTGACTATAATGCTTCCAAATGAATTTTTAAAAGATACAATTCACCCCCCTCTTGTATTTTGAGCGTCTACATTCATATTTTGATCCATCAATTGGTATCAGAGCAGTTCTTTGAAATACTTATATTTGTATATATGTTTTATTTCTTATGTTTTAATTGTTCTAAAAAAATTTCCTTCTTAGGATTTGTATCCTTTTCTATGTAAATTACTATTAAAAAATTTCTGTGGAATGATATTTTCTATTATATGGTATGAATAAATTTTGGTTCAATTGACAATCTAAATCCTACCAGACCACCCGTATTTAATGGAAATGGTTATGATTATTAGATTGATCATATGATGACTTTTTTTATTAATACTGGAGTGGAAAACTTAATTATGCTTACTGGATATGAAAATATTCTTGATAAGGAAGTCATAACTTTTAATAATCATGAAAATTTATAATATCAACTAAACTACAAGTTACCCAATACTTTTTTGTGTTCCATGACAAGGAATATATATAATCATATTTCATATTATAAATCTCCAAATTTTATTTGGATGAAATTGTAGATTACACATTTTCTTATATCCATGGTTATGGAATCAAGAAGAGCTATTATTAGAATAGAATATCATGGATTTTGACTTCCTTATTGAGAAAATGTGTGTAAGGTACAAAAAATTCTTATGACTATAATTAACATTTTACAATCTATGGGTGAGAATGGTTTAGATGATGAGGCAGTTGTGGACAAGATTATAGATATCGTGCCTAATGAGTGAAAATTGAAGAGAACAACTACTGAGGAGAATAAGAAAATATATCATATTACTCATGATGTGATTTTTGGAACACTTCCCCAATATGGTACAAGAATGAAATAAGTTAATGATTTGAATAAGAAATAGAATGTCAATGAAAGTGTATCTTTTACTAATATTAATGACAAGTCATTAAAAAGGTTTACAAGATCCAAGTCAAAGAATGACATTTTTTTATCAAAATCAAGTGAATTTGAAATTTTATAGAACAAGATAGAAAATCTTGCTCAAAGTATGGACAAGATAGTTGGGAAGAAATAATTTTTTTATAGATATAAGAATAATGAAAGAAAACACAAGAAAGACTCTAAAGTTACTTATTATGAATACAAAAGAGCAAGTAATATAAGGCTGAAATATCTTATGCTTAGTATAATGGATATAAAGGAAACAAATTCTGATAATAATAGAAAGATGTATTATAATAATAAAGCTAAGAATGTGTTAAATCTAATGACACCTAGAGTTTCAGTGGTGCTGGCACTTCTAATGAATCCTCAGAGTATAAATCTTCTGGTCAGAAGAATCTTGGTATAATTAAAATGTTACACATTGAAAATCATTGTCTAATAGCCAAGTAACATAATTCTGAATCTATAACCAATGTATCCTTGAATCAAAATTATAGTTATAATAGAAATTATAAATATCATATGAAGAATCTTCTTCTGATAAAGATAATACTTTACCTACTTATAAATAAATTTCTAGGTCTTCTAAACTTCTTTAGAATGAAAATTATAAATTCACGAAAATGATTGATAAACCAAATATTAGAATTTTTGTTCTAACTAATGAAGTGTGAGATCTTTCAAAAGATATTGATAGAAAAAATTTTAATTTTGAAAATATTTAAAAAAACCATGAAAAAGTTAATTCTGAGAAGGATAAACTATCTTATGATCTAGAAAAATTAATTTCTAGGAAAAATATTTTAGATTCTATGTCTAGTGATAAAAATAATGTTTTTAGGATAAAAAATAGTTATTAATCTAAAGTCATAAATATTTTCCTTGAGGTTCTATTTGACAAACATTACCTTAGGTAAGGAAAACATTGATAAGATGTATTCTCAAATTTGAACTCTAAGGAATAATTTAGGATATGGTAATACTCATTCTAAACCAGTTTTTAGTAATAATTATATTGTTCCTCAATTTTCTCTATTCTACACTAATTGTCAATGTGGTGGGCATTTCCAAAAAATTGTTCATTAAAAAAACTCAATCTTTATGTTTTCATAAAGTTTATTATTCTAAGATAATTTGGATTCCTAAAATGTTATTTTTTGATGATTCAGGGTCCTAGAATGTTTGGGTTCTGAAAGTCTAACAATATTATGATAAGGAAATTAATGATAATACCAACAATAATACATGGTACATGGATAGTTGATGTTCACCTCACATGACTCATACAAAACTTCGCTGAAAACATTATCAAGACGAAAGTAAGAAAAGTAACATTCAGAGATAATTCTAATGGATAAATTATTGGTGTAGGTAACATTATTATTCTTGAAAAAACAATGATTTAAAATGTTTTATTTGTAAAATGTCTTAATGAAAACCTTATTAGAATAATTCAATTATGTGATGATGGTTACCTTATGAATTTTAGGAATAATAAGTTCTTAGTTAACAATTATAAAGGAGAGTTTATTCTTTCTGCCCATAGGCAAAAGAATGTATACACACTAAGCATAGAAGATGATAGGAGGTGAGAACTACCTTGTCTTAGTGACATGGAATACCATTCTTGGTTATGGAATATAAGGATTGGAAACTGTAACATTAAGAAGCTTTGAAAACTCTCTATGAAAATACTATTTAAGGATCTATCAGATCATAGATTTGATTCTTCAGAAGTTAGTGACCCTTGTCAATATGGATGGAAACAGAAATCATGTTCTAAATTGTTCAGTGAAGCCTCAACTACTTATGCATTACAGTTGGTGAAAATAGATCATTTTGGCCCTACAAAAACTGGAATCATTAGAGGAAAATATTATGTAATTGTCTTAGTTGATGATTACAAAATATTTATGTGGGTCCATTTTCTAGCAATAAAATCTGAATATTTTTTATTTTAATAATTTTAGAGCCCAAGTTAAAAATGAGAAAAAACATCCATTGATAACTATTCATAGTGATCATGGAAGAGAATTTAAAATTTAGAATTTAAAAAAAACTAGTATAAAAGGCATTACTCATAACTTCTCAGCACCATGTTCCCCTCAAGAAAATGGTGTTTTTAAAAGAAGAAACTGAATTCTTCAAGAAATAACAAGAACTATGTAGAGTGACTATTCAATAGCTAAACATTATTATGCTGAAGTTGTATGTACTGATTGTTATAAAATAAATCGATGTTTTATTAGACATTTTCTTAACTAATCCCCTTATGAGTTAAGTAATGTTAGAAAACCTAGACTATTGTACATCAAGGTATTTGGTTGCAAAGTATTCATTCGAAATTCTAAAGATAATTAAAATAAATTCACACCCAAATATAATGAAGAAATTTTATTAGGCTACTCCACAACTTCTACTGCTTATAGAGTTTTCAATAAAAATACATATACTGGTGAATGAATTGTACATGTTAAATTTGATTAAACTGATCCTTTTATTTTTAAATTACCTCATCATACATTTTCAGATGTGTTTTCAAAAAGTTTTTATAAACCCTTGATAGAAGATCCATCTGATAAGAAAAATTTCTATGAAAATATTTCTGAGTCATTTATCCCGGAAGATTTCCTACGATATGTTGATGAATTTTTTTTACAAAACTCAAATCAGTTGTCTCATAAGAATCATCCCAGTGATAGTATCATTGGTGATTTAAATAAACCTGTATGAACTTGAAGTTCCTTAACAAATAAATTTGAACATCTAGAATTCATTTATCAATTAGAACCTAATAGAACTGATAAAGCCTTTGGTGATGATGATTGGATAAAATCTATGCAAGGTGAGCTAACTGAATTCGAATGGAATAATGTCTTGACCTTGGTTGAAGGTCCTAATGAAACTTCAATTATTGGATTAAAATGGGACTTCAAAGATAAGTGTGATGAAAATGGAATCATAGTATGAAATAAATCTAGATTAGCTTCTAAAGGCTATAATCAACAAGTAGGAATAGACTCTCTATAAACCTAATCTCCAATAGATATACTTGAATCTATTTGTATCTTACTTTCCATTGTAGTAATCCTTATCATCTAATGCTTTCAAATGGATGTTAAATATTATTTCCTTAATGGTTATGTTCATGAGGATGTTTTTGTTAACCCACATCTTGGTTTTGAAGACACAAAACATCCTGAAAATGTTTTCAAACTATTTAATGATTTATATATACTTATACAATCTCCTGTAGCTTGGTATGATAGACTTACATGGTTTTTATTACAAAACAACTACATTAAGTGAAATGGTGATCCAATCATTTTTATAAATAATGTTAAGAAAAATGTTTTCATTGTTCAAATCTATGATGATGAAATTATATTTATTTCAACTCAGCAATATTTAACTAATTTCTTTGTAGATCTATTAAAATATGAGTTTGAAATGAGTATGATGGTTGAGTTAACATTTTTAATTGGTTTTCAAATTTCTAAAAAAATAGAAGGAATTTATATATCCCAACATAAGTATAATTAATATCTTCATGACAAAAATGTATATGACATCACTAAGAGTATATGTACTCCCATTGGTAACTCAAACTCATTGATCTTGATGAAGGTTAGAAACCAGTAGATCAAACATATTTTAGAGATATGATAGGAATTCTACTTTACAAGATATCTAGTCATCCATACATAATGTTTCCAGTATGCTTATGTGAAATATATCAATCCAATCATAAGGAATCTTATTTAAGGGCAGTGAAAATGGTTTTTTGTTCCACAATGGGAACAATGGATTTAGGACTATTTTTTACGATTAGAAATGATTAAATTTTTTACAAAAATTCGGATGTTAACATTGGTGGATGTAGAATGGATAAAAAAAGTACATCCAGAACATGTCATTTCTTAGAATATTTATTAGTTTCTTGGTCATGAAAAACGAAACACTCAGTTTCACTTTCCACTGCAGAATCTGAATATATAGGAACTAGAAGTTCTTGTGCTCATATTTTGTAGATTCAACACACACTTACTGACAACGGAATGAGTTTTACCAAAATATAAATAATGGGTGATAATACTTGTCCCATTGACTTATGTAAAAACCCTTCACACCACTCTCGTACAAAACATACAGACATTAGCATCACATTCTTAGGGATCACAAACAAAAAAAAGACAACATTTTTCAATTTATCAGAATGAAAGATCCACTATCTAATAATTTCATGAAATATTCATCCTCCGATATATTTGAATACATTAAATAGAAGTTAGGAATGATCACATTCAGGATATATTCTATATTAACTTCTTGTTAAAACCTATCTGTTAATAATAAGAAACTCATTTTCATAAGGGAAGAAAATTTGCTTAATAATCTAAATTTTTTGCAGTCAAAATTTTTCATAATCTAAATTTTATTCATAATCAAAATTTTTTCATAATATAAATTTTTCATAATATAATGTCTTCGTAATTTAAATTTTTCATAGTTAGAATTCTTCATAGTCATTTTACAAAATATAAAATTCATCAATAAGAATTATCCTCATTACGAATAATTTTCTCTAAGTAATTTGAAAGGTATGTTTCCTTTCCTATGTTTTTGTAATAATATTTTTACTTGCTAGTATTTTCATTTTGTTTTAAATTTATTAGATTCAATTTTACATAAATATGAATGTTTATCTTAAAAACCTCAAATTATTTGAACCTATCAAAATCCTTCACTGGTTATCATCTCATCTTTTATATTTGAGCAGAAGTATTTCAAATGTTGGATCAACAAAGGATGTTGAACTATCACCCCAATAGCATATATAAGGACCCCCCTTATATTTTTCCCCACATAGATATTCAATCTCTGGAATGATGAATCCCTACTGCTCAATATAAGGTCATTATGAGTTTTTAAAAGCTTCCTCAGTTTTGAATTTCTACAGAAGCCTCTCCTCATAAAGAACTATCGACTGTTACGGAAATCTATGACTGGTAGATATATAGATTAAGATTGGTCGATTCGAATTTTTATGATAAGTATGACTCTATCGTATATAATAATGTCAAGCTGAATGGTTGGGAGAGTGTATGTGTATCAAAACCAAAAGAACAAGATCCTATCTATTTGGACTTGTTGACTGATATATATTAAATAATAAGTTTTTTCAATGATTATGTCTGAAAAAATTACCATGTTATGTGTTATGGAATGACCTACTCCCTATTATATAGTAAGGCAGCAATTCTGATTTGAATTACTTATGAAGGAGAAGTAGAATTTTGTGCTCACAAATTACCTGATGTACTCAATGATGTATTTCAAATACAAGTAAATTAAAAATCATATTCTAGATATAAATAATATGATCCTTAGGGATTCTAAAGCCGAAAGGGGAGTTAGTAATATTCACTATAATCCATATGTAAATAGAGATATGTTTTTATTATCAAGTCCATAAAATATCAATGTCCTTAGATTCTTTTTCGTAAGAATGTTTTTGCTCTCCAATAAGGGGGAGATTATTGGGTCAAATAGGGTTTATTATGACTTTTTTATTCCATTAGGTTTTGAAAACTAGAAACCATGTATCTCAAGGAATATTTTATTTACCTGAATATTTTTCAAAACAATTAAATTTTCCTTTCGCAATGAAATTTTCTCCTTACCTTTGTTTTAATTATTCATGTTATAGTTTCTCAATATCTAACTCATTTTATTTCTAAGTGTAAAATTTGGTTTCATATCTAACAAACTTGGATTATATAAATACTTAGATAATGTGTATTCTATTTTTAGGTTCTGAATTCAGGTTCATAATTCCTCTAAATTTAGATTCTGAATTCTCTGAATTTAGACTCTGAATTCAGACTATGAATTCTTTAAATTAAGACTCCAAATTCCCCTGAATTCTGACTCGAAATTCTATGAAATATAGATTGTGAGTTTTATAAATTTCATACTCCGAATTCCTCTAAAATTCAGACTCCGAGTATTCTGAAATTCAGACTTTGAATTCATTAAAATTCAGACTCCAATTTCTTAGAATTCAAACAACGAATACCTCAGAATTCAGACATCAAATTCCCCTGAAATTCAGAATCAGATGTCTATAGAATTCTTATTCTAAATGACATGAAAAAATAATCAAATTATCCATGTAATATTGACTACTAAAGTTTATTTTCATAGACTCCAAACATTATTTTTCCCTTAGAATCCAAAAAATGGATTTGGTTAAGCAACCATATTTTTAAAAATCTAGTTATGAAACAAAGTCATACAATTTTTTTCTAACTAAATATTTTTGAGTTAGCATTGTATAAGTACCAATGATACTCAATGAAAAATATGACCATTGGAGGAGGGAGCTGACCATTGAAGAAGTTCCTATAAATAGGAGCTCATCTGAATGAGCTTAAAACATTTTATGAATATTTTGATCAATCTAGAGAATGCATGATACTGATGTGATTCATAGAGAGAGATAGACTATCATTCTTTGTGGGTACTGAACATCTAGTTCATATTTCTTTATATGACTCTGATTATTGTTGTTTACTATTGAGGACTTCCGGTGATAAGAAGACAGAGGTGCCGACGACCTTAATGTTCGAGAACTATCTTGATAAGGAAGACAGAGGTGCCGACTACCTTAATAATCATGGGCTTGTAGTGATTGCAAGATATATAATAATATTCTTATCGAGGAATTACCCTGGTGTAAGTAATATTGACTTTTTGGATAGTATAAATCAAGTGACCTTTATCCAAGGATGTTGGATACCCTACTCTTTGGGATATAAGATTTCATACTTGTTACATCAATTTTCAAGTTTATTTCAACTATATTTTGATTAAGGAAAGTATAACTATCTAATAATTCCTTGTACATTTATATACCCCAGTAAGTATGATTCTATATGCTTTAAGTTTGAATATTTTTCCTTTTTATCTTTTCATAAGATTCGTTTCCAGAAACATATTTCAAGAACATAGAATGTTTTCAAAACTAAAAATTCTTGTGAATTTACCTTGTTTAACTTTTTTAAACATTTTTTTTCATAAAATTAAAAAATGAAAGATTTATATCAACTTTAATGGTTCGAAAATATTTTTTAAAGAATACAATTCACCCCCCTCTTGTATTTTGAGCATCTAAATTCATATTTGGATCCAACATGACTCATAACACGAAGGCCACTAGACTGGTCACCATTGCCATGCTAAGGACATCATAAATGTCAAGTTGATTATGTGATGCACTAATATGATAACTAATTCATGATAAACATATGATTTTCAAGATAAATGGTGGAAAATATAGAAGCTTTTTATGAAAGGGAGTTATTATTATTTTCTTGTGAAGGGTTGATGCATTCCATGTTACCAACCCATTGATCACATGAATGACCTTGTGACATGTAGTCTTTATTACATATAGGACACCAAATAGGTCACCACAATCATTAGATTGACATCAGACATGTCAATTTGATAACATGACTCTATGATAAGACTATTTATGGGTGAGAGATATAGGCGTTATAAAATTAAAAAGGGTGGTACCATTATGTGACAGAGAGTTACTTTATTTTTAATGTGAAGGGTTAATGTGATTTATATTATTAGATTATAAATCATTTGGATAACTACAAAAATTATAACCTGATAATGAAAATGGACTCAACTATGTCTTCCTCAAACACCTAAAAGCCTCTTGGAAAGGGGTCTTAATCATGAAATGGCTACCAGAAATGTCATCCTTATAATCTTACGGCCCTGTTGAATATGAGTTGCATTATAAAAAATACCCTTTACAATCCACAAGATGAATAAATATTCCAAGGACTAGGTGATTATCTAGATTGTTTTACCATGTGATTGGATGAATACATCATCGAAGACTCGTGGAGGAATCACATGAAATGTCTGGTATGATTCTACCTCTACAGACTGAAAATATATATGTTATTTATGAAATGTGTAAAAAATTGAAATTTAAGATGATGAAGCCTACAAATTCTACCCCTCTAGACAAACAATTGACACATGATAGTGTAATGGCAAGAATATACTTCTAATATATGAAATCCATATAATATTGAGAGTGCTCCACCAGTTAAACCTAGGGAATGAATTAAGGGGTTAAAAAACAATATATACACTTCATGTGATGTCTTTATTGATCATGAAAATGACTTCAGATACATCGTATGAATTACATGAATAATTTTCATGAAGTAAACATAGCCCTATGGTGTCTCGACATAGAAAATCCTAATGAACATTGACGCATTTATGTGATATGGGATGAAATTTATTGAAGACATACATGAGGATGAATACATTGAAATTCATTTGAAGGAGTAATGTGATTCATGTAACATACACATTACCATGCAAAAACACCCAGATATATCAGCCAGATCATGCCGCCATACCCAAACATGTCATACAATTTATGTAAAATAAATCATATGTGACATGTGAGTCAAAAGAAATCCTCTATAAATTTTATCTAATCCACATTAACTTGTTCATATAATTCAATTGAATCAAGTAGTATTTCTCTATCATGTCTCCTTCAATCATGTGAAGAACTTTGGAAATGTGATCTAGGTCAGGAGGAATCCCATAGATAAGCCATCTTCATAATGTTATGGAATATTAAAAAAGAAAAT
Source organism: Viscum album (assembly GCA_963277665.1). Lineage (NCBI taxonomy): Eukaryota > Viridiplantae > Streptophyta > Magnoliopsida > Santalales > Viscaceae > Viscum > Viscum album. The sequence goes on along the minus strand of OY728137.1, from coordinate 1,931,584,159 downwards.
TTGACCTTGTGAATACATCTAAAAATAATAGTTTGGTCATTTAAATACAACCACAAAATGTCTACATGATCATTTGAAATATCATGACCATATATTTTTTTATCATGTGAAGGACCATGGACATGTCAGGTTTATCCTCTTGTATCCCCATGAAAAGACATCAGCATCACTAAAAAATCCTCATATATTTCATGGAGACAATGAGGACCTATCTGTACATCCAAAAACAAGTTTGGAAGAAATCCATAACCTTTACTAACATCCTCAAACTTGTTAGGATGAAACATGGGATATTTCATGAAGATACACAAAGGAATGTCTACATTGTTTGGCAAACACAAATAAACATATACAATATTATCCACCACCCATAAACTACTTTTCCTAAAATATAATTTGTAAGGATAATGTTATTTATCAGTTAGGATTACACACTAATGTTACCCTATCTGGGTCACTCTCTTAGACAAGAATCTGTGTAATACCAATCATATTAAATAGACCATTTTCAGTCATCATATATATTTATCTATCACATAATATATGATAAGTATATAACAAGGGATTCCAAACTAATCAAAGTCCCTAAAATATTCTAACCATTTGTGTAATAATAATAATTTAATGTATAATCATGTATACCAACCCATCATTAGGGTATGTACTAATTGATCAATGAGAACTCTAATTAATTCCATAGAAGGATATATTGGACACATTCCTACAACCCAAGATCCATGTCAAGAACTCCATCAGGTCCACCCTGGTTCACTAGTACTGTATCTATATGAGGTGAGTCTGATTGATTTCTATTTATAATTTTTCACACTCTGCATGACTCACGTGGGAATTGGGATTTCAAATAATTATATAACTATCACCATAAAAATACCTAATAGAGGAAACATTAGTATGTATGACTCATTATGTGAGATTATATGATGGAATATTTTCAAGGGAATCCACCATGGTATATGTCTAAATGCAATATCAATATTGATAAACACTAGAGAAATAAACCATACAAGTACTAGCCTTTTTCCACATCCTAAAAGTAGGTATTGGGAAGAATGAACTATGAAGATATAAATTAATATTCTATGTAGTATACGTATGAATTTGTTTTAGAGCTCAATTTCCATTCATAAAACCAAATTTCGCTCAAACATTTCCATTCCCAATGATGTGAAACTAGACATCATTGACATAAATGAACTAAGTGGGTTATTATTATTATTATAAATTAGAACCATATGATTCATAATGAATGTTCAAATCCATCATAATGATACTAATTGCCTACCTAGATGAAAGTGAACTATACAGTTCATAGTTAAAGGGATTCCAAAAACATGAAGCTTACCATTTCAAAACAATAATGGAAAAAGGAAGAAGAAACTCATATCTATTCAAGTTGTCACATAAATACAACCCACAATACGTCTACAAAATTCAACACCATATCATTATATTTGGGTACCCAATCCTATATTAGGATTTGGAAGATATTATCTAATATATTTTAAATCTATAGATGGTATTGAGGTAAGAAATAATTCCCTCAAAAGGTTGTGATGATCCCGGACTTCCATCCTCTCGAACAATATGAGTTCCCCAGAGCATGGTGATATGATATCAACCCTTTGATTGATGGGTCCAATTATAAATAATCTCTAATATGGAACCCTCCAATCAAGTCATGAAAAATGGTAACATTCTCAAAATTGTGCAGTAAACATCAAAATTTGTGATGGGATAATCTTTGAGAAATCCATATAAAAATACATCGTTGATGGTTTCTGTAGATTCATTACATAAGGATAGGTTAACACTATCATGTATAAATCCCATAAAGGTCCCTATAGCACCCATTATTCTAGGAATAATCAATCCAATAAAAATATGAGGCATGGTTACTACATAAATAATGATGTAGAATTAGTAAATATTACTAAATATTATTGGAAATTTTAAATTTGACGAATGAATGTGGTGGGGCCATATCCACCACCTATGAATAAAAAATTTAAATACATCATTACTACTATCTAATTCATTTCAAAATGGTCTGATAAAATACCCCTCGGGGAAGTTATGCCGAAGAATATCATAAACATTATACTGTCGAATATGATGACTAGTTTCGGTGTCCCATTCATAATTATAAAAGACATTCACAATGACTAATATTCTACAAAATTGAATAAATTAAAATAGTAGTACAAAATTGAATAAAACCAATATTCTCACTCTTATGATGTGAAAAATACATATATAATGACCTTTAATAATACTATTTCAAATATACTCTATAAAATGGTGTATAAAGATAAGAATATCAGGATTGATGAGATATATCATGACATATGTTCCCACCATAAAACCCCACAAATCGACACCAATGACTCTATATTCACTTTATTATGGAACCAGTGAACAGTTTCCCACAAAATAATGGTTTTCCACAATAATAATAGCCGTTTTTAGAAAACAATCAGATGAAGGGAATATAAAAAAATAGCTGGATTAGTTGGAATTACATAATGAGAAAAGGTTATCCACCCCGTAAAACATCAATTTTCATCAGAATCAGATTGTGAAATACTATATAAAAATGATCACATCTTCTCCTTTATTCAAGGAGAAAAGGTACTGGTTATCAAAAATGAAATTATTATTGGAATGTAACCTCTAAATCTATAACCCTTATAGGATGTGTCTTACATCGTACATAAGGTCTATTCTAGTGGAGATTTTATAATTTGAAAAATGGAGGGGGTATGTGTTACACGTCAGCCAGTGAATTTTACCTCAAGATGTATATTGCATATCTACCATTAATAATTACATTTAATGGTATAAACACATTAAACTACCTATAATCTTATGTTCATACAACATAAAGATAAACTGTACAAAATACATCCTTATCCCACTGTGTTAAGAAAAATATAATATTTTGTAAATAAATGACATTAAAATACATAGAATATCACCATTAACACATTATGTTAAAATATGTGGTAGAAATATGTTCCACATGATGTTAAAATACACAATTTATGTTCTATAAAAAATCATACACTGCACATGAACATGATTTGAGTGAATAAAAATTAAAGTACTCCCATACCAATATATGACTCATATCATTATATGTAATTTTCAATTAATGAAATACATCTTGGACGATTTATGTTTAAAAATTATATATAGTGACTCTTAGATATTCAATCCAAGTATCATTTTTATTATATGTGGAAAAAAATTACCCATCTCAGTGTATAGGTCATAACTGCATAGGAATTTTTTTATTTCAATAACAATGTTTGTAATGATAATTTGTACCAAAAGATATGTATACAAACTCATATCACATATCACAGGTCATGTTGAAAAATTAAAATGTCTCCCCACCCTATTCACATGTCAGGAAGGTATATATATATTTTATATATGAAATACATATTGTATGATTCTTAATCTACGAGAATAAATAGTGATGCATTAATCCCAAATCCTTGGGTTAGATGGAATGTAAAAAAATTGTCCTCCCTACCAACATATAGTTTCGACCTTTATAGTTATGTTTATTTCAAAGTACAATGTGAGTCTTTATTCATGTTACTATAGTATATAAAGTGACATCTAGAACAAAAATCCTTAGCCTAACCACACCAAATAACAAAATGAACTCCTCGTCACATATGGGCCAGACCAATAAAAGGATCATTTAATGAAATAAATGTATCATGATTTATGTTACCATAGGATATTTATTCAGTCCCAGATCCTGATTCTTGGTCATAGAAAAATTATATTAAAAATTCACTCTCCCCATAAAGAAAATCATGTTGTGTGAGGAAAACAGTATTTAAAACAACATATGTATTGATTCCCATAATATGAGATACAAAGTGATTCCCAGATCCTTATTTATCACCCATCCATGTGTTCTCAGCATTTTTGGATGTTCCCCTCTATGAGAAGAAAATATTTTGTTGAATATATCTCTTTCTAAAATGATAATATCCATGTATATTCACTATCATTAACTCTCTCACAACTTAAATTACTCACCATTTTCCCATTGTATCTCACCATTAGGATGAATCATGTAATCTTAAAGAACATATAATTTATCCTTGACCATCATGATCAATATGAATCTTTTATAATGATATACAAATATGTCTTAGTCCCATGTCATTAAACTACAAGAAAAAAGTTTAGTAACATGATGTTGAACTACATGAAATGTGGCCTTCACAGTGAAAATATCCTCACCTCTAATAATTGTTTACTCAATAATCTCATGGTTTATCCCTTATTCTCACAATTTATTGAAAATATTCTAGAATTGGATTTTGTGTTCTCAAACCCATATTGGATCTTATGTTCTCTATAAATAAACAAAATATATTTGATATCCATGTTGATTCCAATCAACTCTTCGAGTTTTTATCATTATCTTTGAACCCCATATACCACGATATCTCTTTCGCATGGTTCTCTCCAGTAGAAAAATATTAAAAAGAATTATTTAATCTAATGTGAAAAAACTATGAGTCGTTGATATATCACTGTATTATGTAATATATTTTTATTAGATGGTGTTTTGATCAATGAAAAGAGGCCCCATTAAACCCATGATTAATTTTCTAACTATATAAAATATGTTCTTCTTCCATTATCAATGGGTGAAATATAAATAATGGTTTCTATCACCAGTTAACTAAGATAATAATTGTTCATGATTTATATTTCAAAACACACCACAATTCATGGGGAATCAGATACTATCATTGTTCATTTCTATACATTGTAACTATTTTCAAAACAACAACATTCCATCATGTTATTTTATAATTTTATTTTTGGATAAGCGTCCTCTATATAGACCCAAATTCATATAGATAGTTTCTATTCTCTATTATATATCAAAGTTAGAGGAAAGTATACAACCTGAGGACATCCAAGATCTAGATCGTAAACTACATGACATCATCCATGTTAAATGATGATAAATTTATTTAAAACATCATAGTCACACAATGATATACTTTATGAAATATGGTCTATCCTATAAGATCTAAAATTGATTAGACTAGGCCATCTTATACATGAATATATGTAAAGAATTAAATTTTCATCTCCATACAATAATAAAACATTTAAATTCCCAATCCCTATATATTATTCTAATCTATGTAGAGTAACCACTAATTGATATTTATATATAGGCTCAATAAGAGAGGAAAAAAATTATCATATCCCCGGGATGCGATTCAGATATATATAAATGGATATCATTAATGGAGCTCACAATCACATTATTTCTTCCCATAAAATGTTGATATGTAAAACAAAAGAATGCTAGAAATAAAACGATAATATTCACTTATTTGAAGATGACTGAGTCATACATAATTCCACAATGTACTTACGATTCACATAAATATATTTATTTCTTGTATATGAGAAAAATATGTCTAATATGTGATCTAAAATATGGGTACCGATCAATAAGCATGTTCATGGGTAAAAGGTTCCTCTACATCTAAATTCAATAGATAAGATAAAAGTTCCACCAAATATAGCTTTCACAATTTATCATCATTTCCTTCTTCGTCACTACATGATATAATACTTCAAGGAATACATCCTCATCACATGATGTTAATCTTCATGATGGATACATCACCACAACAAGACTATAAACTATACATACCATCATTCATCATCACTTGATATCAATGAAACATACGATTCTAACTCTGAATGTATCTAGTTTATGGTTCAACCATCATCTTTCAAAGAACCTTAACACATAAATCACCCATGAATACTTGAGCACCTTAGGTTGCATCAATACATCCATGTCCCTAAAAAAGGGTTAAAGATCCCTCTGTTTTACCATGTTAGAGATGCATCTATATATGGGCCGTATGAAAATACACCATATAAATCTTGGCCTTATTGTAAAGGATTTTTACTCATAATATATCATATGTCATCACACTAGAACATGACACTGTATTGTGATTCACGACCATCATTGACATGATAAAATGATATCATTTATCATGGCCAGAAAATCTTGAGCTATGATTTACCACATTATCATCTCATTATAAAATGTATGATGGAGTAATCCTAACTCTAGAAGTCATAATGAGATTTTTGTGTAACACTCCACTCATTTCATTTCCACATGCTTCATGATCTCAAACTGCATGCAATTTGGTTAGAGATAAATGATAGTAAACATTTTCATGAGATTATCCATAATACATGACCCTAATTTCTTACTGATAGAGATATGAATTTTTTTGGTAGAAAACCCCATGAAGTGATGTATGATCAAAATCTATGTATCCACTCACTAATATCCCAAAAACTAGTTGTTATGAAAAAGTTATAGATTAAATAAAAAATACATAATGCTCATGGGCATGATCTTTTGCATTTAGTAAAAGTTGATCAATTTTTGTTGGACACCATAGTCCTAAAAAATATTGGAGTTATGATTTTTAACATTTCTTAACCATCATAATTTATTTAATAAAAAGAAACTCCTATTTTATTGTTCTTCAACCCATCTTGGATATTATGTTTTCCACAAATCATCATCATGTATTTGACATCTTGGAGAATATCCACAATTCATTGTGTTAATATCATTATAATGAAACCCTATGAACCATAGGCTCTCATTATCTTGGTTATCCTCTGTAGTGAATCAGTAATAGAGACTGACTACTTGGATGGGATGCCACTAGGATTCACTAGGGAATAACAGAATGACCAAAATATAGAACCCGTAAGGTGTTTTAATCCTAGAAGAAATGCCCCCACAAACCCCTAAACTATTTTCCTTATTATGTGTGATAACATATTACACCATTACTTATAGACCAACTATATCCTAAATCCCCCTGTTTTAGTTGTCTCATATATTCTTATACCATAATTTACAATCCCCACTACTATACTACTCAAGGAGATATAACATCCTTGACATTAGGTCACCATGAATTGTACCAATTCTTAATGTAGTAATGTAATATTCCATTATCAAACTTTTTTAATGGCTACACCACGTGGTCAAACACAACAATGTATAGGGCCTGATCCTTATTAAAATAAACAACACTTATCGTGGGTTCTAGTTCCCTTGAGGGATTGATCTTTTACCCATAGCCTTATCCACCATCGAAACATTTGAGTGTTCGCACACCTATAAAAACCCTAGGAAAATTGTTGGGGAAAAATATCATTTCCAATCATGAAATCCATATTAGTTCATGCATAAGGGATCATGACTTAGAAAGTAGAGGAATATTCTCCTTACAAGAAGGGTCCTCTATTCCATGGGAGATCCAAAAAACATCATTGTGGAAGTTGACAGGAAAATTTTCTTTTGTTATCATCCTCAATGTTTCCTCCCCTTTCAATATTCAAATGTTAAAAAACCCTAAATTTTTTTACGTACCCAAAATTCCATCGTTCCAGGTGGATTTGGAAGCCAAAACATTATTTCATCATAAAAACAACCAAATCTCATTGTGGATGTGGGGTGTCATAACCCATCATAAATTCCCATCAATCATAATTGATACAAGAATAGAGGGTGTGAAAACAAATACGGAACGTTCAATTTTTTATAATATCATTTATCAATCCAGGGAATCATAACCCTTTATGGATTCTAATTCTTATACAGGGTTCTCAAACCCATCATGAATACCTATCCTTCAATATTGAAAACAAAATGTATAAGACAAAATATCACAAAATACAACAACATATGGTCTAGGATATAAGAACCTAATGAAAAAAAAATCGTAAATCTAGAAGTCCCTATCCTATAGAAACAAAAAAATATATGATAAAATATCACAAACAATAACATTATATGGTTCAATCTAAAATACCCTAAACAACAACATTATATTGTTAGAGTGATTAAACTTTAAAACTCCATCAATGTTATAGTTCATAAGGTAATAAAAATAAAATGTTACACAATACTCACTATGTTGGAAACCCACCAAGGTGTCCCTTGGTAAGAGTCAAGTCCTTAATCATTGGAAGATCACTTTGTTTGATATAGGAAATATTGAGAACATCTGAAATGTAGAATATACAAAACTTGATAGGTCCAAATCCTATAATGGGTTTCCAAACTAATAGCTGATTCATTTCCCAATAATAATTCCTCATATGAAACACAGTCTAAAGGTAGGGATATATAATAAAAATATATACATTGCTTGAAAGGATCATTATCAGTCCCCAGAACAACTCATGTTATGATCTCAAGGTATATTGACTTATCAAAAAATTTATCACTTTATGTCTAGTTTATATAAATAAAAATTATCCTTTTTAACAATTTGATCTTGAAAAAAATGGATAATAATCATTTATAAGGATTCATATGTGAATATACATTAATGGAGAATTCTCAAGATAATTGAATTATGATTAAATCAGTCAAATAAAAGCATTTGGGTTTACAAGGTATTATAAAAATGATATATATGTTTGATAATATTTATGATAAAATGATAACAATATTAAATTCCCATGATGAATGATAGAAAGAATAAAAAATAAACGAGTTTAGGGAATTTATTCATTAACTATGTGAAAATGTGAGAAGAATATCCATAGTCTAGAGTCTATCAAATGTTCCAAAAAAGTGTGAAAACAATTCACAGAAATATCATGATAAAATATCATTGAATGTGTTTGTAAAATTTTCTAAAGTGGGGAGGTAGGCATAAATTGACTACTAAATTTCCTTTCACTCCACCTACACTATCTTTTCTTATGGATAAAATTTGTTAACAAAAGAATATAAATTTTCACTAAATTTGTGAAAAATAGTTAATATGGAAGACGATATTAAAAAATGGAACCTTTAGTGAGATATGAGATCTCTTTATTATTCAATATTCATAATAAAGTCATCAATATATTGACGAAACTGAAATACATTCAGATGAAATTATTCAAGAACCTATGAATCCTAAATTAATAATTCTACCATGGGAGTCATTTCAATGAATTAATGCAATTACATATTATTATTGTCTAATATTTTTCTAGCTAGGTCAGTTAATAGCATGATGTCATACACATTTCAACAGTCAAATACATAGAATCCAAAATCATAAAAGTGATGAAAAAATATTTTCACATTGTCCTGATTAATCCCTAGATGAGTTTGTATAATCATGGCATAGATTTACAAAAAACAATTAGCCTTCAGGGTGTTATTCAATCGATGAACGCCAAGTGCTGCATTGGAGGAATGAATGGATGGTGGAATGTGTTCTTGTATCTAGAACATTGAAGGAAGGATTGGCCTAGCTGAAATGAATGTATTAGAAGGATTCTCATGTGTTTCTCCAAAATGGTGCATCATCTTTTACTACCAACTATGTGACAGATTACTTAACAAACCCTAGAGTACGGATGAATAACATGTCACTGTCATAGGATACATTCTATTGGTGCTCTATTAAGTTGAGGATCAACTCAAAGATATCCAAAAATTAGGGATTCTAAAAAAATATAGGATTTATCAACATGATGAACTAATTGATTTAGTATGACAACTTTTTATGCTTCTATACAATAATGGGCATATCCAAAAGATAATAAGGTACAAGAAACCAAAAGTGGTTTTATTTTTTATATCATTTTCATATTACTTATCCAACATAAACCAAAACTATACAATGAACCTAGGATGTCATTATCCCTGCATTCCAAATGAGACAAGATGGGAAACCTCCTATATACAACATAATTATTGAGAAAATGGGTATGATATGCATGAATCATATATAATCATACCATCTATATGATTTACCAAAACCCCATTTCAAATATATATTTTATATAAAATATAATCAATATAAATGGTAAAATTATAAATATTTAGCAATTTGGTGTAGTATAGGGAATGATGTTGAAATGTTGATGTCATCTTAACAAATCAATAACCTCATTGGGGACCAATGGCGTCACCTCCACACTAGAAACATTAAACAACTTGGGGTGAAATTATAATTGAATGAAAAATGTTGTATTCTGATATCTATGACAACGACAAAATGTATCACTGCATTAAATTTCCATATTTCCCTTTTAGAAGTATTTTTAGATGATTTAAAGGCACTTAATACTGAGTTAGTTTTCAATTAATTCCATACCGGGTTTCAAAAAATAATATTTGGACACATTTTACAAAATTATTTAATTATTAAAAAATATGCAGAATTTATTAGGTATATTTATATAGTTTATATTCAATAAAATATTCTGTTATTCATTTAATATATTTTATGAGAATAACAAAAAATTAAAATGTTGTTTACATACAAAAAATCTATATTTTTTTAAAAGGTGTTTTTACTGCCTTTTATTAGTGAAATAGCTTTAAACAAATTACACATTTTATAAATTTTAATTGTCAAAATAATCAAAAAATTTAAATATATATTTATAAAATAATTTTGGGTGTATTTTTGATATTTTTCTAAGAATATCTATCTTTTTATGAATTAGGAAAAATAAAATATTATAATTGAAAACAAACTTTTCATCTCACGATTTTATAATGTTAAATTGTATTATAATTTTTGTAAAAGTCATATTATATCAAATATGCATCAATTTAACCAATTTCCTTCATTTTAATCAATTTTAATTTTAATTTAGGAATAAAAAGTTTAAAAACATTGAACATTTTTAATTAAAAAACATGTGATTTCATCCTATATCTGTGATTAATTTTAAATTAATTTTTTCCACTCATGTTATTTGAATTCATAAAAATTGATTATGTGAATGGAATAATCATAATTTATATTGAGAGATAAGGTAAAATTTATTTTTTACCAAAATTATTTGTGATTTTAGTTAAATTTAATTATAGTGATTAGGAAAATAATTATCTCAATATGTGACTAAACCTCAATTATAATGGAAAAATTACCTAGAAAAGTGTCCAAAACCTACTACTAAGATATATATAAACCATATCTTCCATTTTATTGGATTTGATTCATTATTATATGAAAATTATGTAAATGAGACCTCTCAATAGTATTTTACTTTTTTTGATTACAATAATGCCAATCCTCATCAATAATAAAAAGGACACACCATTTCCAATTATTAAAATTCATGAATCCATTTTTCTCTTAAAAAACCTTCCAAAATAATCTCTCAACATCCATACCATCATCCAAGATGCATCTCATTGAAAATAAATTTACCCATGGTTGTATTTGTTTTATAAACCTAGAGGAGTTACCTGAATAAGAGGTGAAATTACTCAAAGACCACTTTTGTTTTAATTAAATGTCTAACTATTCAATAATTCTTATGACATTATTATATAATAAAATATGAATCACCAAAATGATTATTTGTTTTCATACAACATTTTTGACCTTCTCATTCAAACAAAACCATAAAATTAAATAGAAAATCATTGTTCGGGTGTACGTTGGACTACAACATCACTTACAGATGTAGTTTTTACGTCCATTACAACCATTCGTGGTTTGAAAAAAGATGAATTTATAGTTCAAATTCCATATATTTTATTTTTATGATGTAATTATTATTTATTAATATTTATATATTACATACCATTAGGCATTACCTTTTACGATAATGTGATAACATTATTTGTGAATGTGTGGACTTCCGCCTCTTCAAAACAATGTGATTCATTCATGTTATACCTAAAAATTATTAAGGATTTGTTTAATAAATATATGAGAAATATATTACATAAATATTAACTATAATTATAATTTCAAAATATAATATAATTTTTAATATTTTAATACAAAAAATAAATGGAAGTAGTATCCATGTGTACGTATGGCCTACCCTCACAATGACCGGTGCATTTTATTTCCTATAACAATATTTTATAGATTACTATTAATAAATATTTAATTAATATATAAGATATTTACATAATTGTTTAAAATATTTAAAATACAAAATTATGATCTAACAAAATAGGGACAAAAATACAAATTGAAAGCATAGATTAAAAATAATGAAATGAACAGAAGAAATCATGAAAATAATGAATAATTATTAATGAAAGGGTTATAATATGTTGTAAATGACAATATTCAATATAATGGAAATTAATGTGGTTATTTTTATGTTAATATGATTATTAAAACCATTATAAAAGGGTTTAAATATTCTATAACAAAATGAAGTGTAAGATAGTGGATTCTCATCTCACATATTATATCTATGAGATAAATATAATATTCCCCACATAGTACTTTATTAATGGTGTTTCTATTTAAACTTTTGAAATATTCTATAAATAAGACTTTCATATTCATGTAATTTATTGTTTTTATTTTAATTTTCTTATACAATGTGTTTTGACTATTAAATTACTATTTTGTAAAAGTTTTCTTGGCAATCTCATTTCTTTTGTGATGGTTAGCAATCCTTTAAAACAACAACTCCCTTATATAAATTTTCCATTGGAAATAAAATTTATTTTGGATATACTTACTCATATTTGACAGGAATAATTCTTTCTGAAATTATATAACATTTTTATTTATGATGTGTACTTCAATGTGATTTGATTAAATGTGGAAATATTAATGCATTCTCATATTTTACTCAATATGGATATTTGAAAAGGCACATTATTAAAGAATTTAAATCTATTATTCAATATATAAAGAGTTATTTTTACTATTAATACATGGGTTAGATACTATTTAATTTAATATTCTTGATGCATCAGTAGTCTCCAGAGATGAATGAGTTGGGAAAATCAGATTGGATTTTTCCCGATATGATAAATTATCTTATGAATTCACTTGACGATAAAGTTATCATGTACCTTGGAGACATATAGTATCATAAATAACCTTTTTCATTATTGGGAATTCTGTAATTGTTAATTATTATCCAGTAAGTTTATTCTTTGAAATTATATATGAATTAATTATATTCTCATATTACTGATTAAATGGAATGAGTTTTAGTCAGTTGACATTCTATAATGATTTTGCATTATAAAATTATTTTCATTGAATGTTTTATCATTTATTTACCTTTAAATGATAATTTATTATGATTAATTCATTATTTTTTTACTATAAATAATCTTTCTAATAATTTTATCTCACCCTATTTTATTTCAATTCCCTAGTTTACGATGAAGAAAAATATGAATAAGCTTTCAAGGATGGTGTCCATTTCATTTTATTTTGTATCATTTTCAATTTTCTATTTCCCAAAAGTATTACGGGTATAAAGTATCTAATCTATTTTTTAAATAATAATAAACCTATCGGTCCATTGGGATTTTATTATTTGTAATATATCTATTAAAACAAAGTAAGATACCAAATATAGGTTTCTATGGTTGGTGTGATAATGTTGGTATCTATAAATGTTTAGTTGAAAACTTAGAAACATGATTTAAAAATATAGATTAGGGAACACATCCACAAGATAGACATTAAGGATAAGTGTAGAAAACCATACTAAAATATTGGTATTATGGAAATTATGTGGGACTTCATATTAATACATCCCTGTCTAGATAATACAGGTGGACATTGTTTCATCACATATGTACATTGGTGTAACAACTTGGAAATGGTGAATTAGGCCTGGCTAAATTGTATCTTGGAACATGAAAAGGTGCCTTACTATGCCCCTAGTTTGACACTCATGGGTGATATTATTTTGATAATTCACATTTTCTTTTAAAACCATTATTATGTATTTAAAATATAATTAAAATAAATAACCTAGGTTAAAAAAATGGTGTTTTTGAATTTAAATAATGTAACATGATTTATATATCATATAACTGATTATAGTTTTTATTCATTATGACTATTTCTACTCAAACTATTTTTCTTATTTTAGCCAATTTTTGGAACTCCAAGGATTCATGATAACATTTTACATGAAGGAATGAAAAATATCATTTCTAATTTTTCCAGAAATTTAATTTCAATTCGATACCAAATTGTGACTGGTGCATTATGACTTTATAAGAACTTCTAGTATATTCCATTATTTATAAATACAGTCTAGATGGACAAATGAAAGTATTACCCATGGAAAATGAAGATAATTTATTATTGATAAAACTAATACCGATGCTATTATAATGGAAAAAATTATATTAAAAATATGTAAATATATTGAGTTTATGAAAAATAAACATTCCCGAATAAATCAACCTATTATGTAGATAAATTATCAAATTATAGATCTCTTTATTTGATATAATTCCCAATTATTTTGTGGGACTACTAATACAGTTATATGAAATAAATTTATTGTGTCTCTACAGAATATATTTATGGCTATATGATTTAGTGAAAGAGAAAATGTTACACTTGTGGTTTATTTTATGAATGGTTATTATGATCATTGGTGGTCCACGATCAATAATACTAGAGAATAAAAATAAATATAACTAGTGGAATGGGGAACATTTGAGGATACAATGAGAGATAAATACTTCCCTTATGATAATATAATTGATGTTAAGATAATGTCCCTTAGATTAGAGGAAATTAAATAAAAATGTATTTTATATTATGAAGATATTAGTACGTTATTGTTTCATAGGTATTCTACTAATAGTATACGCATCACAATATTGTTTGATTATCCACTTCCTTGATGTTCTAAAGAAATTTCTTTGAAGGCAACTGGTTTCATAGACTTTTTAATCATATGAAGATATTTTTTATGTGGCATAAAAATTGTTATGGATTTATCAAGATCCTACATATAAATATGAATCCAAAAGAAGAAGAGGTTTTCTGAATTAGATGAATGAGAGAATGTGATGAAGAAATAGATGCAGAAATTTCTATAATGTCAAAACTGTGGAAAGTGACATCAAGGTAAATTCTTGAATGGCCTGTTAGTTTTTTATATGTTTGAAAAAATGAATCATGAATTCAAGGAATTCCATTGGAAGAGGAAATATACCTATATATAATGTTATAATTTTATGAATATTGAGTAGTATATACTCGAATTCATCAGTAGTCAAGGGAATATACCATAGAAGAGGCCAAGGGGTGATATAAAAGGTAATGAAATCACAATTGTAAAGGTAAAAGTAACCCATGATATGGTATAAGGTACATTAATCCAGCCTTCAAATTTATACCATGATTTATTTAATTCTGGATCATGTCACTCTTTTATTTCAACAACAATAGTTAATAAAGATAATCATTTCCCCTTCCTATTAATAAAATAGTTTTCGTAGAAACTTAAATTTGTATTTTATTAGAAATAAAGTTGTATCACGTAGTTAGTAATATGATACATAAACATGTATTACTATCTGATCACGTTATCCTACTAATGTTTGAAATTGATATAATCCTCAATATGGACTGTCTCTAAAAATAATATGTAAAATATTTAAACTAGTGAAATGAAATTATTATTTACGAGGAATATATAGAATTATTTATCTTCATTAAATAAGTATTCCTCATATAAATGTTATCTACATCCAACCCTATTATGTCAAATTAATTAATTTTTT
This sequence comes from Viscum album, assembly GCA_963277665.1. Taxonomy (NCBI): domain Eukaryota; kingdom Viridiplantae; phylum Streptophyta; class Magnoliopsida; order Santalales; family Viscaceae; genus Viscum; species Viscum album. Next base: position 1,931,568,546 of record OY728137.1, on the reverse strand, counting down.
GGTAATAAGAGAAAAAAAATCTTCTAATGAAGAATTTAATATTAAAATTCTGGATGAACCTATTGGGAAGGAATATATTGTTGTATTTATAAGGAATTACCAACACATAACCCATAGCATGAAGATGAATTTATCATTGATTAAATCTCTGATTCAAGGCTAATAAAAAGTAATCCCATAAGAATGTCTTATATAGAATAAGGGATGTTAATGAAATAACTTGAGGATTTGGAAAATATAGGATTTATTCTTCATATTGTTTATCCATTGGGAGTCCATTTACAGTTCATTATGAATGAATATGTATCTATGTGAATATTTATTGATTATAGGGAAATCAATGCTATTATAATAATGAAAATGTATCCTCTACCACACATTGATTAATTTTTTGACCAAATTTATAGAGGCCAATATTTTTCAATTAATAATATTCATTCTATGTATCACCAATTGAGACTAAAGAAGTAATAAATTATGAATATAGCCTTTTGGGTGGGGAATATAAATTAACATTTTATAGTAATTCCATTTGGATTGACTAAAAAACCATATATTTTTATGGAAATATTGAATATATTATTCAAGGAATATTTTGATGATTTTTTTATGGTATTCATTAATGATATTCCGGTATATTCTAAGAGAAATAATGACCATTAAAATCCCTTGGGGATGAGTCTTAATATTATTATAAGGGACGATTTATATGAAGGATTTAGTTAGTATGATTTATGTCTTCAAGAATTTTATTGTCTTCTACATATTATTTCCAATGATGGAATTTTGTTTGATCGAGTAGATATATAGTTAGTTAGAAAATGACCTATGTTAAGGAATACAATTGAGGTACATAGCATCATTGGTTTGGAATATCATTTGATTCATTTGAGTGTAATCACCTATACCAAAACATCAGTGGGTTATGAACTAGTCGGAGTAGGAAAAATTCGATTCCTTCAATAAGAATGATATATACAATTTCATCCTAAGGATAAACCATCATGAAAAACACTCCATCAATGTCTCCCTAGTGTGGAATTACCACGTCCATTTGTAGTTTTTCTAATATTTTCTATCCATTATTTCTCACATTTAGAATGAATCATGAGTTCAAAGGGATTTTTAATGATCATATAATTATCAAGATCAAATTCCATAATTAGAGAATCCATAGTTAGAATGACCTTTTAATTTACATGATATGTCTACCTCTTTACAAAGGCATAAACTCTAGTGTATGTCTTGATGGAATTTATCTATTGAGAAATAATAGGTACATAACATTTAAAGTAATAATCCTTATCCCACACACATCAGTAGCTTATGGGTGTTTCAGATATCAATTACTATTATTCATGTTATATGTTGGATATGTGGGAATCCATCATAAAGAGTGAGGTCCCTACCAAATGAAAAAGTACCCTCATATTTCCCAATTATACACATCATTAATATATACAACAAGGTCATAAAAACATTTTGGGTTTGGAATCATGTTATAAATAGGATATGTATGAATCCTAATGATGTTTCAATATTATCATCAATATACCAATCACCTCATGGTATGGTTGTGAAATCCAAACTTCCTTGTTATATTGCATCAAAATACAACAAAATACCCTTTGAAAAGAATTAGTGGGAAATATATTTAGAACCTAAAAAAAATATTGGTTGTCTCATTAAAATAACCCCCTCTAATTATAGAAGGATTGAATATTTAATCATTTTGGTAATGTATCACAATTTCTAATATATTCATGAACATATATTTAATCTATAATTGAGTCCAGGAGATAAAAATAATTCCCCTTAAAATTATCTGCAGATTTTGAACTCGTATCCTCTTAACCAATGGGTGTTACCATGTTTTTTGTGTCTAAAACACAGAATGATTTTCTAACCTTCAGAAAGAATGTATATACCCTGTAATGGATCTGGGATCCCTTGCGAGTTTCCTTGAATGTTGAAAATAGTAAACTAATAATTAATTACTGTGAATCCATACTCAAACCCCCTATAAATCTTAAACCCCAAATATTCAAACATTTAAAAAATGGTAAAACATATATGAAATAATATAATAAGTGAATAACTAAATCAATATAGTTTTTGGGTTCCTCGATCACTATTCCTAGGGAATTATACCTTTTCAATAGAAAAACATACATATTCTTCTTCAATTAGGTCTTCAGATAAATCATCATGTAATATTCATTCAAATTAATTCACATTGAATAAATATATTAATAACATCTTTAATGTCTACAACACACTAATCAAGGTGATATATATATATTCTATTCAATAAATCAATAAATACAGTGGGTAAATTAGTAATATAAAAATGAATAACAATTTATTTATTGTTTCCATTCCTTTTTAATTTTTTTTATGTTTATATACTTTTTCTTAACCCCTGATTTATGATATGTATAATGATTATAAATAATCATATAATATTTGTCTCCTCATATTTGATAATTTATATCATTATAATGAATTATGAAGTTATATATTGGGATTTTGATCTTTTTATATTTATATTAATCAATTTATAGTATAATTGACCAATAATTATTTATAAAAATAGAATATGTGCACACCAATGTGACACACTTTTCTAAATAATTCCCACAATATGAATCTCTTGGATTTACTTATTCATTTCACAAAAATAAATTAGATCCATTCAAAATGGAGTCTTTGAAATAGGTTTTCACTATGTATGAGTCTTATTGAGAACAATACTTAATTATTTTGTGGAATACTATGAAATTATTTTGGGAAGAGATCAAAAAATTCACACACAATAGGAATATCATTGATGATGAGTTTTTATCCATCTATCTCAGATAAAAAACCATTTTAAAAATAAATTATGACCAAATTAATGTAATTTATATCCATGATATGTTCATACAGATCATCACACTGATAGATGATCACATTCTAGTTTGGAATGTCAAATGTGACATCCCTTTTGGAATAATAGAAGTTAAATTTATAAAAATAAATCCAACACACACCCAAGATTAACTAAAAATCATTTAGATATTTAATAACAATATTTTAAGGAATAAAATTACCAAATACATCAACCAATGAATAACCCTAAAACTGAGATATGATTACCATGACATTATGTGAATTCACTTTTAATTAAGAATATAATAATTATGTTGATATTATGATACCCTTAGAAAATTCTATATATAAAAAAGTATGGGATGGCCCCATACCAAATAAGCCATTAGTAGTATTATAGTTGATGGGATTTTCACCTTTCACCACATCATTAATATTAATGAAATGATATTTTCCTTTGTTTGTGGGCTTATTAGGTAGATAACATCATTCATCATCCTTATCCATCAAACATGGGAACATGATTCTCTAAATATTATACTTATTTAATTTCATACATTGGAGTGTCGATGTTGTATTAAATGGATATTTATTTTCATACAAATCATTAGAAAACACTTTAACACCACATATGTAGACTATATCATTATAATCAATCATTGTATACTTAAAAATTTTACTAGTTTTGATAATAAAATTTCCACCAAGTTTCCTTCCAAAAATCATGAAAAATAAAATATCATATTATTCTCTAAATGATTTATTATAATTATTTTCAAATTTCATTTTTATTTCATTATCATAACAATGAAATTGTATGGGGACTCCAATATCTACCTCTTTCATAATATAAATTGAAATATTTCATCCTGGCTACTAAATCCTCTTACGTCTATCAACAAATGAACATTTTGATTTAATAAACTATATTATCAATTTTTCATAATATTTTTTCAATGTTATTACAAGAGATTAACCTTGAATTCACTATAAAATTTTTATCATATTTAATTAAATTTTAGTTATTATTTTTCATTTGATTGAGGTATTAATTTTCCATTTAAATTTGATGCTTATGAGGAATGTACTTTTGAAAAAATATTAACCCAAGATCATACCACAATATGGTGGTCTATTCATCTTATTTCTTCATGTTCATCATATAATTCTACACCTAATATAATTTTCCATTCAAACGATAATCTGGAAAAATAACTTTTTCTTGTTCTAATCACTATAGAATCTAAAACATATTTTCAATGGTACTGATACATTTCTCATGAACTAGTTTATCAGGAGACCCTCTATAAATGGTGTGTGTATATCCATTAAGAACTCAATAAAATTGTGTTCTGTCATTTTTTAATTTGGAATCCCCTCTGGTTTCATAACTTGGAAATGTTCTATGATAATTAAAAAATTATTTTTCATTCCAGATACCATAAAATGTAATTTGAAAAAAGTAAAATCAATATTTTTTCCATCACATTATGAATTTACATGATTCAATTAGGTTCCTCCATTTAGGAAAAGAGTAATATAATAGGGTGATCTATAATAATAATAATAGAGGAAAACCAGAAAATTTTGAAAATTCATATATTTGATGTAGAAATTAGGACACATCCTTTTCAATTTGTGATGCCTAAGGGTTATCCTTAGTAATCCATGATCCTCACCAAAACACTGGGATATTATCCTATACATAGAAATATCCCTTGGGTTCTCACTAATATTTTCGTATCCCAATTTATATATGTTTCTAATCCATTATCTAATAGAAACTATAGAATCCCATACATTAAAAATATATTTATTAAAAATTCAATGATGATCATTCATTAAATAGTATTATTACCCCCACATAAATATATGATTTTTATTAGAAATAGAAACATTGAATAATAATCAACTAGTTCATAAGTGAACAACATCATCTCCCACTTATATCATTGTAAATATAACCATAATTAGAAAATTCATACCTATTATGTTTCTTTAATAACTTGTGAATGGAATGTTATGAATTGGTGAGATTAGATGCTCAAAAACGGTTAAAAATGATATATGAACATAACCTGATAATGATGTTCTGATAATATGATAATAACCTATAAAAAACACAGCCGATATATCGTAGAGCATAATAAAAAATCATAGAATTAATAATTTTTGTTAACAAGGCATGAATAATAATTTAATCCAATAACATGATCCATTAGATAAAACCATTGAAATAAGATATAAGTTTTTGTTATACACATAGTAATGGAAAAGTATTTCTTTAGTAGTCATGGATTACTATCGAGGATATATTAATGGTTTTATTTCCCTTCACAAACCATCATATTAGTCAATGTTCACTCACAAGACTATTATAGTGGATAAATTATTTTTTTTAATAGTGATCACCCCCATTATATACTTATTTATCACCAGAGATGTCTGTCTTTAAAAAATGAATTGTAGTGTTATATAATTCATAACCAAACAAGCACATAATAAAAATAATATATATATGTTCTAAATTATTATAAATAACTCATTATATCATAACCCATAAAAATGGGTATCATTAACTTTTAATCATTTCAAAACATATGGAAATGAAATATGTTTCATAAATATTTCATTAATTTATGATATATGAAACCATAGAAAAAGAATATGTTTTGTATTATGTTTAATTTTAATCAAAAACCATCTAAATAATGTTTATGGATTTTATCATTAGATCACATCCTTATTACATTATAACATCAAAGGATGTTATGTTAGATGAAAATTATTTTAAAATGAGACATAGAGTATTTCAAGGGGAAAATATCATCTTCACTATGAAATAATTTCATTAAAATATAAATATTAAAAAAATATTATATAATTCATTTTCATCAAAATGAGCCATAGAAACACGTAAGAGAAGCATAAATTTTTATATTGGTCATGACGGAGGGATGATACATTTAAGTAGAATAAGTTAACAAAGTGTTCTTTTAAATTTTGGGAAAAAATCAAAGACCTGAATTCAGAAAATGAAAAAAATATTCATTTAATTTTTTCTATAAAAAGTAAATAAATATAAAAAATTAATACAAATATTCATTTTAATATTCTAAAAAAATATTTCAAATATTTTAATAAATAAATTTATTTTGAAGTGAATGATTTCCGAAAGAATAGTAAACTATAATTGGTTTCCCTTAAAAATAATATTCTATAAAATGAGTAATAAAGAGAGAAAAATAAGAATTAATTTTTTTAAATTAATTTAAAAATAGTGGATAATAAAATTAATGAGTTTCATGATTCATATATCTTAATATTTCATCTCAAAAAAACATAATAAAAAACAATGTTGATAAATAACAATATATTAATGTAAAACATCAACCAATTCCGAAGCAGTCAAAAAAACAAGAATGAGAAAAACATATATGTATATGAATATCATCAAAATTTTAAATTAGAATAGAAAAAATTAATTCATCGAATTTTTATACACCAAATAATTGAAATATGTGGTGAATATATCATGTGTTTCACAGAAGTAAAAATATGATCAAAATCCCATACCTAGAGTTACAATTGATTTGAAATCACTCCAACTTCATGTAATATAATTTAAAATGTATTATATTTTAATTATATATCAATTTATATAATTTAAATATCATAAATTAATATCTTATAAAATTAAATTTCCATTTAGTAGTAATCTTTTATTAATATCATTGTTTATGTGTGTTCACTATTTCATTTTTCATGAAACGTTCACTTCAGAAGTTCTGGTCTATTTAAATTCCCCATGTATCCATCATATATAAAATTTTAATTTTGTTATAAATTTTATATAAATAGATATATATTTTTATAGTCATACATAATGGATTGAAACAGAAAAATGAATTACGTCATTTATGGAGACGTTATTTCATATATACAAATGATTTTTATATTCAATTTTTGAGTGATGAAAAAAATTAATTATTAATATTTATTTAAATTATAAAAATAATTAGTATATTATAAATAAATTATATTATTTTTAATTATCCTTCTATTTTTCATGGAATGTAAATTCAAAAAATTTACGACATCGATTCCTGGAGGTGGTGGTCTGTAAGGATGCACGTGTGATGTTATTATTTTCCAACTTATTGGAATATAACAAGGTAAATGTGATAGTAAATTTAAAGAAGTATTATTTATAAATAAATATTATATATATATATACATAAAATCCTCAATTCATTGAATTATTTATAGGTGGTTGTGGAAGACAAATTACATCAGTTCACGAGGTGATAACCTACCATAGACATCATTGAATGTTTCATTTCTCATATGATTGAAGTTACTATGTATATATTTTATTCGATTGTGATAATAAAATATAATTATAGGTAAGATACCATGGTTATTATTTCAGTATGGATGAATAAAATTTTACTTAGGAATAATTTTAAATATAATGAATTGAATATTTAACAAATATACATCTTCTCCAGAAAACGTGTTTAGGTTTATACATAAATCCTACATAGAATGTTTTTCTAATCAAACTATTGAAATTAGGTCAATGTATAGGATTTAATTAATCTATTTTGACATTTAATTTTTGACATAAAATGAAATTTATGTGTTCCTAGAATCAGAGATGGGGTGACCTTTTATAAATGCTGGAGAGGACATAGTTAGATATTTTTGAAAATAATAAAATATATTAATGATTTATTAACATAAAATCGATCCATAATGTTCTATTAATGAATATTAGTTATTATATATTATATGTATTTCCATAAAATTGTATTTATACCTATTTTTAGGTCATTATAACCATTAGTGTTTAGTTTAATGCTATGTTATCACTTTTAAACATTAAAATTGAAAATTGATTTCTATTTTTTTACAATTAATTTTGAAAATAATAACATGTTCAACATATGATCTAATAATAATTATAACGATTAACAACATGAAATTAGGTCTATAAAATTAAATTCATATAAGATTTATTATATAACTTAAAATTTGTCCTATTAACTTGATGATAGGATGTATTCCAATGAAAATTCTTTCTTAAACATACATTGTTTGTATAAATAATTTAAAGTTAAAATTGATTAAAATAATCTAAACTAAATTAATATTAATCTAATTTAAATAATGTTACATTTATATATATTTTTTAATCAAATGTAACATGTTAAATTATTTAAACAAAAATAATATTAATAAACTTTTATTTTATTTTTCCTAGTTTATATAATAAACTATATTTTTTGAAAATTACAATCATTTAATACTAAGATATTTTGGAAATATAGATTTGAAAAAAAAATTGAAATAAATATTCTACAAGTAATAAAAATTAATTACACTATTTTATGAAAAATTTTAATAAAAATAACATCAGTGGATAATATTTTTTATCGAAGCATATAAATATTTTACAACAGTTATTCATTATTTTTTAAAATAAACTAATTTTTTTAAATGCTATTTTCACTTTTCATAATTAAATTTTAATGGATCAGTTATAATTATCTACTATATTATGGTTCATTTAGACTTAGGGTTACATGTATCACAATCTATCCGATGGGTTAGATTTATTTTAAAATAATTATATCATAAAATATATTAGTGCTACAAGATTACACATGGTTTATACCATTATAATAAAAGTTATCCAAAATTTTTTGTTCAAATAATTATATATAAGAGAGTAAACATAGACATATAATCCATGTTATGGTTTAAAATGAATATAAATTTACAAAATTTCATTGATATCATGTGGGAGGATAAATCATTAAAATATAAAATAATTCAAATTATTATTCCATGTCACTATAATATCACTTGACTCGGCTCGACTATTGGGATCATTTCTTTTAAGAATTGAAAAATAATAAATTTATTTTATAATACATGTAAATATTTATCCTCATTTGAACTCACATAGAATCTATTCTTGACATCTAACATGTTATATTTATCTTGTTAAAATAGATTAAGGTAAGCATCAGAATGGGATGAAGATTGATGAATAGTATGGGAAAACATATGAAAATTTAATCAATATTTAGATCACAACCATTTAATAAAACATATTCTTATGAGAAATTTATAATAAAAAATAAAAAATATCAATAAGTATTATACACAATTCATGATATATGGAAATGTAATATCATAAAAATAGAAACATATTTTGGAAAGATGGTGTGGAATAAATATATTTCAAATTTTCCCAAAGAGAGTAATCATAGTCATAAAAATATGAAATAATAGTATGTCGCTAAAATAAGTATAGAACACACTTTTCAATGCTACTGACCAAGTCATTCATTACATAATAGTTTTTGAAAAATCACCTCTATACATTCTTGTGATTGGGATATTCCTCATTTATAAAAATGGGCATGGGATAAATCCATCCATGAACAATTTTCTTCAGATAAATTATCATGTGAAACCATTGTCTATGTATAAATCCTCTATTATACCCATTTATTTCTACTCAATCATCATGTGTTCCCATTATCTTGTGATAAATCATATCATTTAATGATTTTATGGAGATAAATCCTTATGCGTACCCATTTTATTTGGTTAAGTCCTCATATATACCATTTTACAAGGGATAAATCCTCTTATGGTAACATTGAATTGGGATAAATTCACTCACATACCATTTTCCTTGGGATAAATACTCTTGTGTACCCTATAAAACTCATGGTTAATGAAAAATTTCAACGAATTAATGGGAGATATAAGACCCCACCCATCAATCATCCATATATATGCATAAAACATAGAAATAGTCATTTATAAGTGAATTAATATCCCATAAAATATAAAATGTGTTTCATAACATTTCAATATAGTATCTTAAAAATTTACCTTAAGAATATTAATGATTGATACCCTCAATTCAATCACCCAAAAATTTATTTCACAAGAAAATGTAGAGTTTGATTCATAAAAAATAATTTCCTTGGAAACAATGGATTTTTATATAAAATTGAAAATATTTTTTAAATCATAAATGACTTATTAGAAATTGATATTGTCTTCAGCATTGAATAGAATGTTATAGTAACATTAAAAAGTCATTTTTTAAAAGTGAAGTGTGAAAAATATAGAAATTAATTTATTAAAATTTTATTTTAAAAAATATATCCGCAAAAATACTTAAATGATATCAAAATATAAGGTAAGTGGAAAATAAAGTATATGATTTTGAAAAGATATAAAAGCCTTTTAATTTTATAAAATTACTTTATTTAAACTTCTTAACAAAAAGATGTTGAAAACCTCTCATTATAATGTGGTGATAGAAAATAAAATTGTCTGATCAAATAAAAAAATCTAGATTTAAATTATAAATGAGAACATTTGTTTTAATGTAAAATTGGATATAGATGGGATATTATCATTAAATAGGATACACATTATTCTAAACAATTATATTATTTAGATGGTATAAAAAAATTTCAAAGAAAAATATTTTAATAAAAATATTCATTTTACATAAAATGAAAAGAGATATTCCAACGAAAAAATTATAATTTGTTACGTAACGATGTTAATAATAAGAAATTAATTGAAAAGTATTATAACACCAATATATGGTTGAAAAAATTGTAGTGTTTCATGATAAAAATAGATTTGATGGTCGGTATATCAGGGGTAGTGATACTTCTATTTAAATAATGTGGAAAATCAATTTTTTTTATATATTTCAACTTTATATAAAATGATCACATGTTTAACAAGTCAAGAAGACATCAAAATCTATAATAATTGATCATGGGAAAATATAGCATTGAGAATCCCAATGTAATACAATTTGACATATTTTTATAAATGTTTTTTAGTCTATTGTTCTTATAAATTTCACATTTAATATATTTTGGTTAACCATGGAAACTAAAATTCTCCAAAATAATTTAATTGTAATGAAAAAAAATATTATAATAGTAATTGAAATTTTTATAACTACTAATTAAATATATTAATTAAATGTTATTTGATAAAATTTATTATTTTTAGAAAACTAATTTGTATCATCAGACTATGTAACACATAAAAAACCCAATTTTTAAAATGTTTTCAATGAAAAAATATATAGGTTGGGTAAATTTATTATGTAATTTATTAGAATTATATATATTTAAACATTTTAAAAAAATTTATTTCTTTTTCAAATTTTTCAAAACACAAATATTTCCAAAATTTAATAAAATAAAATAAAATATAACAGTTTATTTTATTAGAAAATATTTTTTTATGTTCTTAAAATAGATTATATAAATTCATACTTGGATTTAGGATTGTATATTATTTCTCTATAAAACATATTTGATTAAAATTTCTATAATTATTTTTTAAAAACTAACTTCTTTCTATATTTATAAACACAACGAGTTTGGTACCGATACTATATCATTTAATATTCCAAAAAATATAAAATCATTTCAGAGGAATATTAAAAAGATGCCTTCTGGTAATACTGATAAGTTGAATTATAAAATTATATTAATTAAATAAAACTAATATTAAAACATTTTTAAGTTTATCATAGAAATGAAAAATTTATAATATAATAGAAAAATTCATTTCAAAAAAATTTATTTTTTCAAATATTAAATTTCATATTATTATTTCAAATATAATTTTTTTAATGAATATCTATAAAATATTTATTATATTTTTTGTATCATATATTATCATAAAAAATATTATAAAATTGGACGATTAAATTTATTGATTCCCTAAAAATTTATCAAAGAAAAATAATAATACAATATTTGAATATTAATCTAAATTAATTATTTTTCCCATAAAAAATAATTAAATTAATTAATATATTTTTCATTAATATCAGTTTTATTCATCTATTAATTTATTAAAAATGTTCATATAATATTTCAATGATCAGTGTTTGGGTTTCATATAGAAAAATATATTGAATAAGTTGTTTAAATATATATATACATATATATATATATATTAAAATCTTCATGCGTTATATCCCCCCCTTTAATTAAATTTCATCTAAGTTGATTAATTATGATATTATAGTGACACTTACTAATGTTATATAAGATATATACGTGAATTGATTTATTATTTGATGAGTGTAAGAAAAAATATTGGGAATAAATAAGCATCCTCTAGAATATTTGAATCATAATAATTAGTTCTTTTATAGTTATTTGAGCTAAAAATCTTTCATAATTATGTATCATAACCACTATAATAAATATAGTTCTCTAAGAGATCTCATAGTCACCCATTCTAAAATTGATGTCCATGCTTTTTTTTAAAATATGATGTCTTGTTTTCCTAATATTTGGTTGATTTAAGATACAATGTGGAGCTAGGAAATACATTTAAAAAGAACAAAAAATTATTATAAAGGATGGATAAACATACATTCATGGAAAATATACCATACACCACAACTTGGGAAACAATTATAAATTCTTTTTACTTGATAATAATAAATCACTCGGTGTGGAAATTTGATACATTAAAAAAATACCCTGATATAATAGAGTTACAAGAATTATAATCAATAAGTCATCAACTAATTAAGAGTATAGGATATGTATCTATTCATTATCATAATTCACATCATTTTATAATCATGTTCATCCAATCCATGTATTCATGTTTTAGGAATACGTTGATATTTTTCATTTCTATCATCCTAGGGAACAAGGAACTTTTTGGAATAATTCATATAATCTTTATAAATGAATCACTGGACTATGGGGTTATAATTAATTCAGTGATTCCACCCCTGCATGTCATTAATTGGTCTCTTCATATCTCTTCAACATTCTTGTGCTTGATAAAAATCTCTTTCACACCATACGTACTTACTTGTTCCTTAGAGAGGCCTCAATATGAACCATTACAACCATTTTGTGGGCCAAAAGATATATAATATTTCATATATTTCATTAATAACATTAAATTCCATGGAAATATTGTCCTCTTTTCCGATTACATAAAATATGATAATAATGTGTGTCTATAGCTTCCATTTTTACCTTCAACACACATCAAAAAATCTCCTAATAACTTTTAAAATTCCTTATAGATGTGTATTTTTTGACGCACCATTAATATAATAATTAAATTATTACCCTTAATTTATTTCATAAGATAAAAAATATTTATTCCATGCATGTGTTATAATGATATATTCATAGGTGGTAGGGGATTTTTATCTTTCTATTTCATTTTATTAAATTAACTATTAATATTTGGATGAAGAGTTTGAGGAATCTATTTATTGAATAATTAGTTGTTAAAATTTTCAAATATTATATAATAAATTTCTTCCTTTGGTATCATATTTTTCAATAGGGCCTAAAAGTGAACAACTTCACCATTAATATTATTTAAAAATTTAACATCTTCTTCATGAAGTAATCTCTAAATAATGTAATACATATTTTTATAGTATTGATCAATTACTATGTATCTAGTAGATTATGAAAATCACTGATTACTAGTTATGAGTGAATAAAAACAAAATATTAGGTTTATATGTCCTTAGTGTGTTTTGGAAATCTACATGGTTTCATTAATATTCATAAACATTTAAAGCATTATCAAGAAGGTTTGGGCTCTATTTTCTTTCCCATTATATTCTATATTATTCAGATCATCCCATTTCCATATGGAACTAACCATTATCATTTTTTACTTTCACATTCATCGAATAATATAACCAAACGAGGATTACATGAGTGATAAAAAATTATCCGAATATAATTATAACAAATTATCACTTGAAAACTTTTCCTCAAAATGTATGACTTTTGAAAACCAAAAAATTAAAAGGATGTTCCCCATAAATGACTCTCAATTATTTGTAGTTTCCTTCAGTTGCGTTGCATCAAACATGTTAAACAAATAATCATTTATAAGTAATCATCTGTAAAAAATTATAAAGGAATGCGATTAAAAAAAGCACATCACATAGAAATGAAAAACTATTGGGACTAGAATTGTTAATGATACTAGTTGTGAGATATTTTTCATGAGGTGTTAAAATTTATTGAATAAAATTATTAAAATAAATTGTCTAATTACATAAATTAGTTAAATATTGTTTATGATTATTCAACTTGTCTTATTTTTAAAGACATGTTTCAATATAGATTGATTTTTTTTAAAAATATTCACGGAGGATCTAGGGAATTGAATGATGCACACATAAAATTTATATAAATTTTACTTGAACAATATGTCATAATTTAATGAGATTATTGTTTATACATATAACTAGTATAATTTTTTTGTATAGTGGGACATTATAAAAAATGGGCTAATAATTAGAACACACTAGAAATCATAACAATCAATCATATAATACGAGGTATCCTCTACCAAAATGGTGATCCAACACCCAACACATGTATGATGTATTATACTGATTAAAATTTGGAAGAAATTTTTCCTTGTGGGGCACATTGGTTGGTATCATGGAACACACAAATAATTTTTTGTGGTGGTGAAAAATAGTCTATGTAGTTTTTCCTGACTCGTGCAGTGTTTGAATTTTGTTATGGTTGTAGAACCATAATGAATGATTATAGGAGTGATAAAATATGTAATATTAAATTGTAGGATTATGTCAATGAAAGAATTTATATGTGTTGGAAAATGTGTGGAATCTATTTATACACCTTACAAGAGATTGATATAACCAAAGTAGTTCTCCATATTTTATAAGGACATTCTGATCCACATGGGACATCGCTAAAATCCTCTCAACCCTTAAAGATTGTTTTGTTCCATAAAGCTCACAAATGAACCTTCTTCAATAGAACCTATGGTTTTTGTGATATTTTTAATTTTTATATTGTGATATTATGATTTGACGTACCCTCATGAATCGATGATATTATTTTCATGAAATCATGTTTTTTAAGAACACAAAATTGTAAAATAGAGGAGAATTTGGGGAGTCTATTCATGAATATGATTTGAATATGTGATTTCATGAACATTAATACAAGGAGAATGAGATATAATAATGAATGACTGTATATGAATGATTATCCATCATGAAGACTCTTTTTTAGGATAAAATACTTTTATAAATTTTATGTTCATTGACATATTAAAATACATTGTCTTGGTCATTTTTTAGGCTCGATGTGGCATGAATATCAGATCAATGGTTGTATGAACTCGTCTATGTAAGAAAAAAAATACCTGAGATTGTAGCATGTAATTTTTTTATAACATCTCTAATTTTTTATGAAAAATAGTCATGAAGTCTTCTATTTTACCTAATAGATATAGTGAGCCTCTTAGATCATGAAGAAGAACATCTATTTATCTTCAACATGTGTGTATCACACTCGAATAACATCATGAATTAATTTTTCTATGAATTCAAATGTGTTTGGGTGAAGTTCTTTTATGAAGTTTCATACCCTTAGGGGAAAACTATTGAACTTGAGATCACTCAAACTCATCTCATGCATGCACATAATTTTTTCAAGATGAATTTATAATAGGTAATATATTGAATGGGAGATTCATTTAATTTTTTGAAGTCAACATATACATTTTACATATGGATGGAGTAATATCGTGAGATATAATTTTTGGTAAAAATGGTGGAATAAATTCAATTGTTATATGTAATAGTTTACAAACACAACATATAGAAGGAAGTTTTTTTAGATTTTAGGAAAAAAGAAAAGAATAATTTTTGTCTTTTTATAAAGATTGTGTAAATGAATTCAAATAGAAGAGTGAAAATTTTTATTTTTATTGTAGAAGGTTTATTAAAATTTTTAAAAAACATTTTTATATCATTATATATATATATATAGAAAATTAAATTTTTTCTGATCCTAGTGTCAAGAAAGTTAATTTTAATTAATACATATTGTAACAAAATTTATTATACATTTCTAGTGGAAGAGTGGTATTGGATATTTTATAATAAATGATATGAATAATCTACTATTATTGAGTAATTAAACATAAAAATAAATGTCTTATTTTGAATTAGGTTTTATAATAATCTTCATTAATGAAATAATTCATTAATTGGGTGAAATAATGGTTTTAAAATTAAGGGAACATGAAAATGATAAGATCACTGATTGACCCCCTCTCTCAATGATAACACAAATCCTTATTGTTCATATCATTTTGAATAAATGGTAGTTTTATTTGTTTATTTATTAATTAAGTTTATTCAAATTAGAAGCTTATATGGATATTTATAAACATTTAAATATTATGTGGATATCTATAATTAGTGGAAGAACAATCGTATCAAAAGTGATTGAATTTTTATTTACATTATTCCCATTAGATAATATGTTCTTGATGTTTTTCCGAAGGTTTTTATCCTCTTGTTGAATGTGTTCTATCTAAATATACTTATATGAGTTTTTTATAATGATTTGTGATTTATAAATTCTGTAATACCCTAGATCTATTAAGGGGTTTTCTACGAGTTAAATGAATTACAATGGATAAATTCATATAGAAGAAATTAAATAAACTCAATTAAGGAATAAAAATGTAATGAAATGTAAGTTACCGATAAAGAGATTGATGTTTTTTAATCCAAATACTTGTGATAGTGAATATATTGGTGACTTATTTATATAAGTGAATTATATTGTAATCAACATAATATATCATGGTTATATTATAGATGTTTCATCCATTTAGTGAATGAACTTTGTGAATTATTCCATAGAATTTTAATTTCATAGATTTTTCCCTAGAATATTTTTATCCTAAGACTCTATCTCCACCTGCACTTCTTATCACAATCACCAACTAAAATTAAAAAAAAAGTTGTTTTTGAACAAAAAAAATGAATGATCATGGAATTTAATTCAAATATACCAATAAATTAAAGCCTAATAATGTTCATAAGGAATAATATAGTAACTTTGACACCGGTCATGATGTTAGTAAATATTATGATGATTTTAGGTATTTTTGTACTTAATAAATCGAAAAAGTCATATGTTTGTGAAAAATAAACTTACTTTTAAATGTGTTATGTTTTTTGTATGAAGGATATTATGTAGAAAATTCTCAATTATGAATGGAAAATAAAGAATGTAATGAATATAAAAGAAGGTAAATAAGATAAATCAATAACAATGATAAAAATATCGAAGTCCCCTTCTAATGGAAATATTAATTTAAAATCTAAATAAATAGATATTTATATATTTCTATTTATAATAAGGTTGATAAAATCTATATAGAATATACAAAAACTACTAAAAATATTGAAAAAAAATCATATTTCATAATTTAATGATTAAAAAAAATTAGGGATGAAATATGAGGCTTTGATGAAGAAGAATGAGAAGATTAGATAGATTTTATGTAGAAGAGGCAGTTGAAAAAGTAAATTTCAATGATTTTAAGGATTCATGTGAAGAAAAATATGTTGTATAAAAAATATTTTTTAGTACAAACCCAATAAATTTTTATTCAATATAAATTCATTCTCATAAAAAAATTTATTATTTAAATTTTATTTGATGAAAAGTATTTCCTCAACATTAATCTCAAAGAAAAGTTAATTTTAAAGGAAGTGGTGTTATAATTATATAGAAAAATTATTTTAACAATGTAGAAGTAATTATAAATTTATAGATGATTTATTTTGATGTATGTGGAGTTTTTATGAGGATTTAACATAATATAGATCAAAAAAGTGTTATCCTCAATGTTTGACAAAACAATTATGTTTTTAGAAAAAAATAATTTATGAATAAAATTCTTTTCTAAAAAGATGATAAATAATAAAATATTATTTTGATTTCATATTATAATAGAAAAAGTTATTATTATAAGATATTCTAGGAGGATGATATGAAATTTAATCTTAAGAAGGAAAGTTATGGTGGTTAACAAATAAATTTTGTAAAAAAAATGAAAATGTGGATAATAATAAATGTGGTGATATATAGGTACAAAAAACAAAAATATATAGGATACAACTAAAAATAAAAAAAATATAGTCACTACATAAATTTTTTAGGATTTTAGATTAAATAATATATATGATATCTTAATAAATTATGTTATAGTGAATCTAGGAGATATTTATAGTAATTTTTAGTGGAGAGTCATCAATTTAAATAGTTATATTCAAATAAATCTATCATGAATATTGATGATACATTCAAAACCTATGAAATAACTATGAAAGATTTTATTATCCCATAAATATTGAAAATCAATGTGTTATCATTAATCGTACACAAAAGAGTTTGTACAGAAACTATCATATGAAACATGGGAATAATGAATAGAAAATAAAAATATGTAGTTGTTGTTACTTATTTTAAATATATAAAAGGAGAACAACTATGTATGTTGGGAAGTCAATGTTCTTCATACATGATAGTATACATGAATTTATTGAGTAATTTGATACATTATAAATAAGGATTTTTTTTGAGAAAATACGTCACTCAAAATCAATGGTTTTGGATCTTCAATAATTACTAGTGAATAATTAATATAAAAAACAATATTTTAATGGTTTGAAACATAATTTATGGAGTGTTTTATAAAATTTTGATGAAGGTAAAAAAAAATTGTCAAAGATTGAGGGGTTTATTATGAGGATGATATAATAATGGATGTTTGATATAAGAGGCCAATAAACCCAAGGAAACTTTTTTCAACCTTGTCATGTACATATATTATTTTATTTGAGAATGATGGAATAAAATCAGTTAATTCATTAAAGGATGTGATATATCTATCAGAAGAAAATAATAAATATAATTATATAATAAAATAATCATGATATTTATAAAATGACAAGAATATAAGGTTTATGTAGTTTTATTTTCTAGAAATCGAATATTACAAACATAGTCTAGAAGAATGTTGATATACATTAAACCTGTTACTATGAGATAATGAATTATAATATTTTTTTTCCAATGACTAATCAATCAAAATGTGGAGATCATTGAGTTATTGTTTAATTGATGTCTTTACTTAAAATACATGTATTATGTTTTTAAATATAAATTTTAGGATGTAAAAGTGTATAAATATTTCAGGATAAGATAATACGAGAATGAGGATATTCATTGTTGAAAATTTAAAGGTATAGTGGTCGTCAATATATAAGTCAATATTTTAGATATTATCATGAAAATATTTTTAATATTCATGATTTTGGTGTACAATAAAATCCAAAATATAATGGTGTTTCTCAAAGAATAAATTTATTTTATGATGTGATGAAATTAAAAATATTGATTGAACACATTACATTATAATATTCTTAGTTAAGAGCTATTAGAGTAGAAATTTATGTTTTGAATTAATTTTTATATAGGTCTAACACTGGGATCATTTCCTGTGATATGTAATATAGTGAAACCCCATGTCTGAAACACCTAACTAATTTTACTAGGACATGCATTATAAAATTCAATGGTGATAATCATTTGAATTTTGGTCAGTTTATTTTATATGGAACCTTTATTGAATACACTACTAGTATAATGGGATATTGGTGTTATAAAAAATTAATCAGAAAGAATACAAAATTTAAAAATGTGAATGTCCTTCAATATGCTAATATGAATTTCTCATAGATAGTTGTCGATATTGAATAAAGGGAAGACGGGGTGGATGTAATTGAACAATGTGATAATGTTATAATTGATGATGACAATGATGAAATATCATGAGATTAATATTATAACTATTGTAACTCAAGTAATGGGGAACAAGTATGTTCATCTAATCCAAGTACAAGGAATAATGTTTAATTAAATGCATACATATAGATAAATAACAACATATATAATCCAAAATTACATTAATGAATGTGTAACTTACATCCCATTATTAAGATGTTGAGAAAAAAGATGTTTATAAGTATTTATATAATCAAGATTATATAGATTCAATGAATGATAATCATTATAAAATTGAGAATGATGATACATGGGAACTAGTACCCAAAACAATAATAATATTATTGGAAAAAAGTGGATGTTATTAATTTTTTTCAATAGAAAATATGATGATATAGGATAAAATTAATGTTTTTTTATTGATTACTCATAAATTGAAGTAATTTACATATATGAAACTTTTATCTAGTGGAAATATTAGAAACAATAAAAACATTTAAATATATAACTTTATAATAATGATAAATGTCCTTCCATAATGATATCAAGTTAATTTTTCAAAATTTATAGAACATTGTATAATTTTATATTGAATAACAAAGTGGATTTATACATGGGAATGATAATGGTTTTGTTTGAATGTTAATGAAAAAAATTTAAGGGTTGAAGAAAGTAATGATATACTAGTATTATAAATTAAATACATTAATGAGGAAGAAAACATTCATGAATGTAATATTTGATAAAAATCTATACATAAAATAATATAATGTGGTTTCTATAATTTATATTGTTTTTGTTAATAGTATAAAATTCACATGGAATGATGATGGAACATTTGTGAATTTTTCTTAGGAGGAGATTTTTTTATATTTCAATGATAAGAGAAACACATTAATTTTTTTATAAAAATTTCCCAAAAGAATTATTACATTTTTTATCTCATGGAATGTATTATAAGTAACTATTGATAATGTCTATCATTAAAGAATGAAAAAATATTTCACAACTATATAAATGGAATAATGGATTTTAAATGATTCTGAATTAATATTGGTTTATCTTAATGAGTATAAAGATTGAATTGGTAGTTTTTATATCGATTAGGATGAAACACTACTTCTGTGGATGAAGAAACATTAGAACCATTTCTTAATGTTAACTTACCCCTTCCGACAGCATGTTGTAATCAGTGTGTTTTAAGTATCATAATAATCTTATACAACATTGTAATTACAAAAAAAAAATTATATCAGATATATTTTCATCAAATACCATGTGGTGAATAAATAACTAGTGGTTGAGATTGTACGTATAATGTAATAGTTCATTGATATTTTCATAAAACTATTTCTAGAGGAAATATTTAATATGATAAGGTTAAAAATAGTTTTTCATCCTCCGATTCCTCAAGGGTATTTTATGATCCTGAATTTCTCATAAATGTTTTTTTCCTTACATTTCAGTTTAATCCCTTTTATTTAGGTCAATTAAGTGTTTTTATAACCTTATGGAGAATTAGGGGTGTTTCGGAGGTCAAGGACGCGAAAGTGGAAGGAAGATGAGTTTCCTAGGATAGTCGCATGGTAGGCGCACAGTTAGTGCCAACTGTGCGAGAATCCTAGAAAAACAGTATAGGAGATAGATTTTTTGAGAGTGACATCCAGACTATTTGCGCATGATTTAGAAAATCGTGTTGGTAAACCATGAAGTAGAGTAACCGTTATAAAATTACAAAATTTCCACTCTGAAATTCCATATCTAACTTGGGATTTCCCTCATCGTCCTCCCTTGAAACCATATGAATGAACCTAATAGACCAAGAGATCTGAAGAATTAAACTCCATATATTCTTTGACATTGGGAGTGTTGTTAAATGAGAATTGTAGATACGGATGAGTCTATTTTTTTACACCTCTCTCTCTTCCTATTTAGGTCTTTTATTTTAAGATATATTCATCTCAATCACTCAAAACTATATTTTTCAGAGAGATCTTGGTTGATCATTCAAAGGGGTGTTGAATTAGGTTATAATGCTTTAGTTGAGACTATGATTTCCGATAGATTCAAGGAAGGTGGTATAAAACTTATTTACATTGGGTATTATGTATATTTGGGCATATATGATATTTTTTTTTGCCTTCTTTTGAAGAATTCATGCTGCCTTTGACATGATATGGTGTAGTGGTGTCTAAATGGTTAATTAAACCCCTCTTGATCCCCATGGGATCCATAGAAGATGACTCAACTAATTGAGGGACTCTTGAGGGGTGTGACAATACTTACCATGAAAGAAAGTTAGCTATGTATGTGTTGGATTTTGTTCAAGAACCTATAACACATTATTATTATGTTAACATTCTTAATGGAAATGAAATTGGTGGCTAGTAATAAAACTTGGTTGGGTAATTACCTAATAGGTAGTTTGTTTGGCACAAAAAAAGTGTTAAATTGAGATGTTGGAAAATTCAATAGAACAAGCTTTATACTTGAATATATATAGTGATATATGTATGGAAAATGGGAATGGGGCTAAAGGGGATAAGTAATGTGAAAAATTAATGACTTAATGGATTGAAAAAACGTAATTTCTCATTAATTGAGATAATTTTGATGATTGTTAGTGATGTTGGTTATTTTATTGTGATATAGTGTTTTATGGGGAAGAATAAATATGAATGTGCACATGGATTGGCTGATTGGCATATTTACTTGAGGTTCTATGCCCACGGGTCAAGAATGTTTGATGTTCTAGCTCCTCCATTAAATGCATGGGGTAGAGGAGGAACATAGTTCTATTCCCATAACCATTGCATCTCGTCCAAACTGAGGCTTTGAGATGAGGATATATGGAGTTTTTATACTGTGATGCCTAGGGAGACATTGATTTATTGTATTTCCATATTCTTCATAACACTGAATATTCCTAATACATTTAACACATAATAAGGGGAGCGTGAATAATGAAATTTCTATGTAGTGAACCCAAATTCATTGTTTGTATAAATTTAATGAACAGAGTTTATACTGACCTATTGAACAATTTATCTTTACTTTTTAGTACTTATCCCTTGCTTGCTCTATCTTCATTTGTTGCATATTTTATAGACATCATTGGTGGTGGCCTACTGAGTTATACTCAAACCCCGCATTGAAGTTGTTGGGTACTCAAGCCGATTTCATACCTGTAGGTCTATACAAGGGCGAGGGCCCTATGCTTGGGAGATGATTTAGACAAGGGAAATGATTGGGTGAGGTTACAATCATGGTGTCCGGACCATTTTAGGGATTTCACTAATTTCATTATTTTGGGTTTTCATCACTTAACATTGTATCATGGCATGGAATATTTATTATTGCTTATGATTGTTCCCAATCTGGAGATTTGTCTATTTATGCATGTTATGGTTTGTACTATTATGTTTCCACTATTTTAATTATTATTTACTATTTCCTCTAGTATTGTGGGTATTGTCTCCCCATGTGACCTATTGGACCCTCTCTTCTAGTCAGTAACCTATAGTATATGGGGGGCACCCTTGAGTTCATGAAAGTACCCTACTTGGGGAACTAGTTTAGTGTCTCCCAGGTTGGGGATGTTACAAAGTGGTAATGGAGGATTTTTTTTCTCTTTCATACTATTTAGGGAAGGTAGACAAGAGATTAGGAATTTTTCTGGCCTTGGAAATGATATCATGATTGGGAGTAGCTAATTCTTGAACGTGGAAAATCCCATATGATCCTTGGAGTGGATAGTTGTTTTTGTTGGGTCCAGTTTCATTTGATGATATTTCACCATTAGGTGATTCACTTGTTGTGCGATTTTTCAGTTTTGTGATATTCACCTCATTGCTGGAAAGGTATGAGGTTGTGCATTCATGCATCATTC
This sequence comes from Viscum album, assembly GCA_963277665.1. Lineage (NCBI taxonomy): Eukaryota > Viridiplantae > Streptophyta > Magnoliopsida > Santalales > Viscaceae > Viscum > Viscum album. Next base: position 1,931,545,083 of record OY728137.1, on the reverse strand, counting down.
ATGGCACTAATGTGGGAATGTGACATGCATCATGATAGACACACACACGCGATGTGGGTGAAATATATAATGTTATGGATGCATAGTTTATCTTAAAAGTAATGAATTATTCCTAATAAGATAGAATGAAGGAGTAAAAAGGAATGTAATAATTTCAAGTAGTAATTCTAAAATGGTGCTTGGTAATGAAGTAAATGTTAAATAAACAGTTGAATGGGTAAATTGGAAAATAAAATTGGGTTGAATCAGAGTAAAAGATAAGGCTTGTAACTATGTAAATTAGATACTATTTTGGCCTTTAACTTGGGAGATTTTTGAGGGTAGTGACTCGATTGTGAGTAGTTTCATTGGGTAGTGTATGGGAACTAGATTTGTTAAATAATATTGAGATCATAACTATATATCTTCCTTGTCATAAATTTTTTAGGGATGCATTTTGATGTTCATGTTTTGAATTGTAGAGAAATACCACCTTGAAGATGGGCATCGGTTGGCCGACAAGAGGACGTTGCTGAGAATGATCCTCCTGTAGTGGAGTAGGAGAATGCAGTTGTCCATGGAGATAAAAAAGATAATTTATGTGAGAATTTTTTTTGTTTTTTGTTGATGATTGAATGAGACCCATGTCAGGTTGCGACGAGCATGTTTGAGCTGACCAAGGAATTTATGCTACAGCACCCTCCAACCTCTTCGTGAGAGCATGGTCCAAAAGTAGAAGAGTTCTAGATTGAGTCCATCCAAACTATTCTAGAACACCTAGAGACTCCTCTCGAGAATCGAGTAAAGTTAGTGGCTTCTATGTTGAGGGGGAAAGAAAAATTATCGTGGGATAATATGATTTAGATAGAGCATGCTAAGGGAAAGATGTGGAAATATTTTCAAGAGATGATTCTTAAGAACTTCTATACTGAAACCTTTAGTCATGAGAAGGTTGTGGATTTTATGATGTTGACTTAGGGGATAATGTTGGCGAGGGACTATTCTAGTCCTTTCACTTATTTGAGATGCTTCTTTCCAACATTGGTAGGAGATGAGGTAGTTGTGGAAAAAAACTTCCTAGAAGGGATGAGACACAAGATTAGATCTCGGTTGAATATATTTATCCTAAATAGGTTTATATAAGTTGTGGATTAATACCTTATATAATAAGGGGGCCAAGAGGGAGATTCGGGTAGTGAACCTATGGCACTAGCTGGGCAAGCATGTGGCACGGCTTCAGATAGTAGGAAGCACTACTTTGGAATCTATCAGTAGGGTGGAAGCACAAAGAGCAGTCACAAGAGGGGGTAAACATCTCATGGTGGTGACAAGGACTTCTGTTTTCAGTGTGGAAGGTTGGGGATTATGTGAGACCAGTGTCCCAGCCCACCAGTTGAGTGCCGAGTGCGTGTTAGGAAAGGGAACATTGCGAGATTCTAAAGGAACCCACGGAAGTCAGGTAATGATGAAGGCTAGAATTAGATTCTGAGTGTAGACAGGGGGTTGGTAACCCCATATCAGGATGGTAGTTAGAAGTCCATGGGTCATACTTCTAGGGGCGGTGGATGTGGAACTCTAGGGAAAGATCATCCATATCAATAGAGCAGTCTAGTGCTGGTTACTCGGGCTAGAGGCAAGTGTTAAGGGGTAGGTCATTTCAATGTACTTCAAGCTTTCACTGGGGGTGATGAAGTTGGACCATATACTATTAGATTATGATTCTTGTAGATTCCATGTTTTCTAGTGATTTATTCAATATAGGTGTTATGCATTGCTTTATTTATGCTTAGTTTGTAGTTGTGTTGGGCATAACCATATAGACTGTATGTGGGGTAATTCCTTTTGATAATCCATTATGGGTGTGAGTAAAGGATATCAGGCAATGTAAGAGTTGTGCTCTGGAGGTTGGTGGGTATTTTTTATGTTGTATTTATTTGTCCTAGATATTTTTGAATTTTAACTAATCATATTAATAGAATGTTTGGTGTTATATCAAGCCCATATCATCATTTACCAATGTCGAGTAACAGTCACATATCTCTATGGGAGAACTCATATCTTTCGTGGTGAGTGGGATACTCGAGCAGGCCACACAGTGCTACAATACCATCAGATGGGGGAGATCATGGCTCAAGTAGCATTTCTTAAGATAGATGATGGGAAGAGAGGACAATCAGTCTTCCCTTTTTAATGGACCAGTTTTTGGACGTGTTTCTTCAGGACTTCATGGGGTTACTACCTGAGAGATATATTGAGTTTACAATCGAATTATTTCATAGAGTAGATCCAGTTTCCATTCCACCTTACCGAATGTCACCAGGAGAGTTCCAATAACTGAATATTCATCTAGATGAATTGGAGCCAATGGGGTATATATGATTTAGTACATCACTATGGGGATCTCCATTACTTTTTTCTTATAAGGTTGATGGATCACTGAGGTTGTGTGGTGATTATAGAATGTTGAACAAGATTATTGTTAAGAACTGATACCCTATTCCCAGAATTTATGACCTTTTTTATCAGCTAATAGGTGCCTCAGTGTTTTCTATGATCAATTTTACATCGGGAAACCATCATTTGAGGGTGATACCTTTTGACATTCCCTTGACGACGTTCTGAAGTAGGTAGGTGTTTTATGAAGTCTTGGTAATGCCTTTTGGTATGTCCAATGCACTAGCTGTGTTCATAGCCTTGATTAACTAGATATTCCACCCATATCTATATTAATTTTTAGTTGTTTTCATGGCTGAAATCTTGTTGTTCTACATTACTCATTATGATCATTCCAAACATCATTCCATTGTCTTGAGTACATTAAGATATCATAGGGTTTACTCCATGCTATCAAAATGTCAGTTTTGGATTTATGATGTGCACTTTATGGGACATATTATATCTAGGTCTAGCATATCAGTGAATCTAAAAATGGTGCAAGTTGTGGTCTATTGGGGGAAAACCAAGAACGTCTCTGATATTCAGAGTCTTCTAGGTGTTTCCAGTTATTACCAAAAGATTATTATGGATTTTTCTCATTTGGAAGCACTGCACATAGGCCTAACCCAGAAGGGGGTTATGTCTGATTATTCAGGGGATTGTGAGGATTATCTCCAGAAACTAAAGAGAAAATTTTCTAATGCACCGTTTTTAACATACATGAACTTGCTAAGATGAACACCTTGTGTTTCCATGCATCTGGTGATAGACATGGGGCTGTGTTGATGTAGAATGATCTCATCCTAGATTATGGTTCGAGGCATTTTAGTCCACATGAATGAAATTATCCTACACATGACCTTGAGCTAGCTGTATTGCTTCATGTCTTAATGTGTTGGAGGCACTATTTTTGGGAGAACCCTTTATAGTGTTCTCCAACCATTAATGTCTCAAATAAATATTCTCTATGCGCGGTTTGAATCATTGGCAGCAAATGTGGGTTGAGTACATATATTCATTTTATTCTGAATTGGTTTACACACCGGGAAAAGGGAATAGTGTCTCTAATAATTTGAGCTGGATGTCTCATAATCAAGTAGTTCAAGAATCCAGTTTAGAGTGGATGATGAGGGGTTTGTTTGGAGTGATGTATTTGGAGGAACATGAGGGGAACATGTAGATTAACCTTGCATCTATAGTAGTCGAGTCCATGCTTTTGAGTCAAGTTAAACATTGGTAGATCTATAGTGTTTGGTTATGAAACAAATTATTAAGGTGGGGAGTCACCTTTTGGTGGGACCATCAGAAATGATGGAGTTTCTTCTGTTCATGGACGTGTTGTGGTGCCAAAAAAATGTATGAGAAGAGTTGATGCGCAAGTTCCACACATAATAGTGGGAATCCCATCTAAGCGTGACTAAGATGTATTGTTAACTTCGAATGTTTTTTTGGTGGCCCGGAATGAAGATAGAAGTTGTGGATTTTGTGGCCCAATGACTTCCCTTCTGTAGGTAAAGGATGAACATCAGCATCCAGATGGGTTTTTCGTAGTCATTTTATATTCTAGAGTGGAAGTAAAATTACATAACGATGGACTTCATAGTAGCTCTTATGAGGATTCCTCGGATGATTGATTCCATTTGGGTAGTGTTAGGTAGGCTGACCAAAGTGTTTCATTTCATTCCGATTAAGGAAAAAACATATTCCACAAGTTTAGGGAGTTTTATGTTGGAAACTATTATCGTTTCATTGTGTTCATAGAACAATAGTTTCAAATAGTGATCCAAATTTCAACTCTCGCTTCAAGAAGGGACTATAGAAGGCACTTGGTACCCAGGTGTTTCTGTGTATGGATTTCCACTCATAGACAGATGGGCAGTAAGAGCATAAAATTTATGTACTAGAATACATTTTGAGATAATTTGTTCTATATTTTTGTGTTTTGTGGGAAATGAACATGTCGCTTGATGAGTTTTTCTATAATTTCAATTTTTAGGCTATAGTTCAGATGGATCATTTTGAGGAACATTGTGGGAGACAATATAGATCACCATTGTATTTGTTGGAGGCTGGAGAGTCTGAGTTGTCAGGCCTGGGTCTTGTAAAGGAGACGTCAGAGATGGTTCATTAGATTCCGAAGCATGTGAAAACAAATCATAGTAGACATACATCATATGATGATCAATAATGTAGACATATTGTATTCACAGAGGGTGATAGTGTGTTTTTTCTAGTGTTGCAATGGTTGGGTCACTGTCTAACTCATGAACAGGGAATCTTGGAGACTAGGTATGTGTGGACATTTGAGATTGTGGATAGGATTAGATAGGTGGATTACCGATTGGAACTTCTACCGCAGTATGTTGGGATGCATGATTTTTTCAATGTTTTAACACTCTGACTGTATCACCCAAATCCATCTCTTGTGATAAATGTCGACAATGTCGAGCTTGAGGTGTATGCACCATTTAGAGAGAACTCAGTTATTATTGCTAATTATATTGAGAATTATTTTGGGGTTTGTTTGTAGAACTAGTAAGACTTCTATTGCAACATGGAAATGATCAGGAGGAAACATGGGAGAAAGAATCAGATATGCGGGCCTAGTGGCACGATCACTTTTCTTTGGTAACTCAATAATTTTCGAGAGAGAGGCTCAAGGATTTTCCATTATAAGGTGGTGAAATTTTATAATCCCATATTTCTCTATAAGGTATGTTTTTCATACTTTTCAGTTTAATACCTTTTATTTTGGTAAATTCTATGTTTTCCTAAATCCTTAAAAAGACTTGGGGGTGTTTCTTGGGTCAAGGACACAAAAGAGGAAGAAAAATGGTATTTATTGGCTATCTGCACGATCTGTGCATGGTTAGTGCTAACTATGTGGGAATCCAATGTAAACATTGAAGGTGGTGGATTTTTGGATACTGTTGTCCGCACGGTTTGTGCACGTTTTGGAAAACTCTGTGGGTAATCCGTGATTTTGATGAACCTTAAAGAACTAACAAATTTCCACTATGGGATTGTATATCTCACTCAAGATTTCCCTCCTCCTCCTCTTCCCATTAAACTATGGAACAAACCAAACAGACACATATCTTCCAAGAATCAAATTCCTTCAATTCATGGCTGTTTGGAGTGTCATTGGATGCGAATCAATGATCTGTGTGAGTCTAATAATTTCCTCATCTCTTTTTTTCGGTTTAGGTTTTGTATTTGCGGTGATTTCCACCCAAATATCTCAAAAAAATCATGGAGATCTACATTGAAGAATCAAAGGGTGTTGAATTGGGATTTAAGGCATGGTATGAGAGTGCGTTCGACAACTAATTCATGGTAGTTTGTTTACCACCTTTATCTTTTGGGTTTTGTGTAGATTTTGCATACATGGTTTTTATTAGTACCCTATATTGAAGAATTATTGGTGTCGTTGACATGATGTGGTTTTGTTGTGTATAAATGGTTAATTTAACCCCTCTTAATCCCCATGGAATGCATGTAGGATGTCTCAACTAATTTTGTACCACCTTAGGGGCGTTCCCATATTTCCTTACACATAGAGTTAGCTAAGTAAGTGTAGGTCGTTGTGAAATAATGTGGATCCATTGATGTTTCGGTTAATATTATTAAAGGAAATAAAATTGTTGTCTATTAATACACATAGATTGGGTAATTAGCAAAGAGGTTGTTTGGTTGGCATGAAAAAAAGTCTTCAATGGATAAGTGGGAAAATACTGGTGAATTAGCTAAACTTGAATATGCTTAGTGTGATAGGCATGGAAATTGGGAATGAGGATAAAGTGGTTAAGTAAAATGAATAATGAATGTGTAAATGGATTAAGAATAAATGTAATTTTCCTTTTAATGAGATTATTTTGATGATTTTAAATTATATTGGTTATATTTTTGTGATATAGTGTTTTTTGGTGAATGATACATATGTATGTGTGCATGGCTTGGATGAGTATAGTATGACATGAGGTTCTATGCCCACTGGTCTAATTGGACGGAGGATCTAGCTTCTCCCCTAAATTCACGTGTTTAGAAAGGGGACATAGTTCTTTTTCCAGTAATGGTTGCATTCAACTCAGACTGAGGCATCTAGGTGAGGATATTGGGAATTGTTATATTTTGATGCGGAGTGTGATAGGGTTTTATTGTATTTCATTATGTATCAGAACACTAAATATGCCTAATCCATTAAACACATAAAAAGTGGAGATTGAATAATGAAATTCCTAAGTAGTGAACCTGAATTCATTGTTAGTACAAATAAAATAAACATCTTTTAGAATTTCATATTGAATTTTTTATCTTTAATTGTAATTACTTATCACTTTCATGAATTATCATCATTTGATGGATATATTCTAGACACCTTTGGCGGGGGTCTAATGAGTTATACTCATACACTTCATAGAAAATCGATGGGTACCCATGTAGATTTCAAGCTTGTAGGTAAGGAGAAGGGCGAGGGCCCTATTCTATAAAGATGAGTTAGAAGTGGGACATGATTGGGTGTGGTTCCTAACATGGTTACCAAAAACATTTTTGGGATTCTACTAATTTCATTATTTAGGGTTTTCATCACATGACGTTGTAGCATGATATGGAAAATTAATTGTTCCTCATGATTATACATCGTTTGGTATTTGGCTATTTATGCCTGTTATGGGTTTTTCTTTTATGTTTATTTTATTTCAATTGTTATCTATTGTGGAATACTCTGGAATTGAGTTTATAGTCTCCCCATGTGACCTATTAGACCCTCGTTGATAGTCTTTAACCTCTAACATACAGGGAGGCGCACATGAGGTCATGTAACTACCTTGATCGAGGAACTTGTTTAGTGGATCCTAGGTCGGGACGCTACATGTATGGTTTGGGATTCCATCCATCTCCAATATTAAATTGGATAGGGTTTTGAATGGGTATAAAAATGTAGTACAAAATATCCACTACTATGTGTTTTACATTTTTAGGGAAATCACGTATTTTGGGGTAGCTTTCTTGAAAGGGTGTGCTATTATTTGAGTCTGTAAAATAATTTTGTATATTATTGAAGTTGAAGCAGGAGAATAATTTTTTTGTAGGAATATTTTTTGAATTTTTAGTGGTCTAATAATGGTTCCCAGAATCACTACTTGTTGATTGTATTATACAACTTTCACGTAATTATTTTTTCTTATAATGAATTCAATTACATATGATTAAAAATTAGTATTAAATAATACAATTATAGAGTCACATAGTTCTAGTAATTTATGGTCCATTTATGACAGAAAATTCCAAATGGGGAGAGTATTTTTTTCCAAGATTACTGAAATATTGGTAATATGAATTTTTTTGTGTCCCATTATCTTTTTATCATAATTATTTACATAAAATTATGAAGTACATAATTCACATAACTAATTGAGAATATTCTTTAACTGGTTTAATGATCAAATAAAAGTTCCAATATTATTGAAACATTGTATGAAATATCATATAAATGGGATGAAGAATTTAAAATAATTCCATGAAAAATGTATTTATATTTCACATGATTGATATGTGATCATGTATTGATCTTCTATTATATACATAAAATTAATCCATGCATTTTTTATGGTGGAGCATTATCCAAGTGTGTTTCCACCACTACAATACATTGAGATCCAGATCAATAAAACACAGGGTGGGAGGAATCCTTTTAATGATATATGGGAGAACTCCATAATATTGAATGAAAGTATATCGTGTCTGCATGAGAGAAATAATGGACTTATAGTTATTATAGTTCCTCAATAATTATGTATTAAAAAAATATTATGTTTTATTATCATTATTTAATTTATGTTAATGAATCATTTCCTATATATTGGATCCCTAAATGAGAACCCAAAGACCAAAGCTTCCCCATGAATTGTATTTTACCATAGGAGGACTGTTATTTGATTTAGAATTTTTAATTATTGGAATCAACCCCTATTTTAGGTGATTAAAATGATCTCTAAATACATAAGGATAAATTAATTTACAAAACTATTCTCCAAATATATGGCCACAGTTAATAAAACCTAATATTAGATAGGGTGGGATAAGAAGATATAATACTAGATTGAAATCTTGATATTGATGGGTAATGAACATATTAATCATACTCATTATCAATCGTCATAATAGTCATGATTCACATCACAAATTTACCCAATCACTAAGTAGGACTTGTTTAATCATTTGGATAATATTATTCATGAAAATCGTATATTTTTTTTATAATGGACTTCATTGTTTTTTGTTTTGATTTCATGACTTTTTTTTAATTTAATCTCTATAAAATAAAATTATTTTTCATTATATATTCTTGATGAAAAAGTGGTGTATTCAAATGAGGTGGATGAAAAAAGGCCAGAATACAATATTCAATCCCACTAGTGGAGTAATTTTCCTTTGTAGAAAGTCTCATAGATATATTACATGGATGATTATACATTTGAATGTATTGGAAACTATATTTTCGACTCCCATTTTCTTTCTCCCACAATTTTTATAGAGCATTTTGAGATATTGATGGATGCATTGAATATTCATGTATAAGGTGGGTAGATTTTATGGATTATAAGTGTTGTGAAAAAGGTCCTAGGATGATTATATAAATAGAATAATAAATATAAAATTTATGGTATAAAAGCAATTGTGGAGGGGATGCATCCAGTTAGGTTTCCATTTCATGAAAAGGCATAGTGCCCTTGGTCATCTAGAGTACCAGCCATAGTTATCCAATATTCCACCAACCTCATAATGGAAAGCATGTCTAATATATCCCTATTATGGTTTAATCTACATGTGCTACCCAACTGTTCATCCCAATGAAAATGGTGCAAACAAGAAGCACATGTAGGCATCCTAGTCCCACACCTCTACCCACAAGAGGGAAATTACATACAAAGTGGGGAATTATCTTCCCCTAATAATAACACCAAAAAGAATTGTTAGGGTTATCCATATGGAAAACACCACCTCTGTTGGGTATTTTAGCATATTTTTTTCTATTTTTTAATATATGTAAAATATATATATTATCCCACATGTTTCTCTAGAAATATCTATATGGTGTTATCAGTTTCAATATAAAACATTTTTACATGTTTTTATAGTAAGCATTATTATTTTTCTCTATAGGGCTGATGGAGGGGATAATGCTTCGTGATTTAGCTAATGAAAAGTAAATTACGTTCTTGTATATATTATAATGTTTTTAAATGGTTTATCAACATAATATAAAAGTTTTGGTGCTCCAACACAAACATAGAACACATGTATTCTATTTATTGAGTCAACAATACATTGTCTATGGGCTTATATAGGGTGATGTTCCAAAAGTATGATATATTTCTCCATTAATAGATACTTATATAATGTCTATGCATGGTTCCCCATGAGGTAACACAATAATTTTATAGATAAATATAAAATATTTTTAGATAAATATTTTATACATACAATACTATTAACAGTTCCACAACTGTTAATGTTTTATTATACATGGATAAAATATACATACAAATTTATTTCATAAAATATATTTTATATCTTTAAAAAAATCTTCTAAAATTAAAAACATCATTGATATACCCACCTGAAAATATTTGTTTAGAATACAAATAAATTTATCATAATATTGAGTTCTCATAGGAGATAAGTAAGGGTAAAAATGGATTATATAATTTGATGACAATATTGAAACAAAAGATAATAATAGGGTTATGAGATCATGATAATAAAAAATAATGTTTATAACAAATTCTTCATAGATCAAAATCACGAGTCATGGAAAATACATTTATCATTTCAAAATATGTGAAAAATAATTGTGATGAGTCATCCCATTTTAATCATGAGATATACATTTTAAAAGAATGTGTGGCCATTACAGATATATAAACCATATCATATGTAATTGTTTTCTACCGATAACATTATATTACAGTTGATGATTCATTGACACCAGTTTTCAATATGATAATAGATTATCCATCACTACTTTTTTCCATATAATAGTTGTGCTAGAGTCCCCATATGTTTTCCATAGTGGATCAATAACATCAACTCATTTACATTATTTATCTAATGATATATAATTATTTATAAATGAATTTGTGGGCTATATATTATTAGTTTTATCCATCACTTAATTAAAACATTATATATATGTGTACCATATGATCTGAAAACATTCATCATCCCTTCAAAACGTTACCCATGGAAATTAAAACGACTTTTATCAATATTACATAATCATAAATAAAAGATCTCTAGAGAAATTATATGTATTTTCTAATTGAATTTATTCCCCATTCAATAACAAGAAATATCAAATTTTGTTATCATAAATAAAACCCCATTCTAATGATCTATTAGACCTTCTATATAGAAAATACAACTTTTAATTTTAAATAATTTTCAAAAAATATAAAATATTATAAAGAAATTATGAAAAACGTTTTCATACAAAATAACTGTTGAAACGGGAAATTAAATTATAAAATACTTAATTTTACATTGTTTTGGGAAATTATATTCAATTTTTGTGTGGTAAATCATAGATTAGTTTAACATTTATTATAAAAAGACAAGATCAACACCTTAAGAAAATGATAAGAAGATTCATTAATAAAATTTATATAAATTAATGTATATAAACAATATACATTAAAAATAAAATGAAATTAATAAAAAAATCATACAAATGTTTTATAGACACTATATACATGTAGTGAAAATATAATTAAATGAATATTAAAACAATATTGGTTATCCTTAATAAATATTTTGGTCACTTGAGCAAATAAATAATGGAATATAAAAGGAAAACATGTTATACCTAGAAATTAAAAGTGAGAATGAAAATAAATAATATTTTATAGAGAATTTAATTATATTATTCTCATTACAATCTTACGAAAAAATAATCTCCAAAAAAATTAGATTCTAATGAAAAACCATTACTTCCCATTCAACTAACTCAATAAAATCATTAATACCATGTATAGTAAATTAAAATTCTTTATAATTATATATATTTCCTATATTAATAATTTTTATATCATATATTAGAATCAAATGAAATTCTAAAACCAATTTATTAACCAATTTTTAAAAAACCCATCATTTCTCGATGTTAACAATGTCATTTTTCATTGAATGTTTAATTCAGATATTCTATTCATTCTAAATTGAAAATGATTCAATAATTTAATAAATAATAATTATATAAATATCATATATACTTATAGAATATATTTTTATAATAAACCATAAATGTTAGAGATAGAAAAATAAATTACACTATTCATAGAAATGGTAATCTCTGTGTATTCATTAATTTTATTTTCATTTTATAATTAAAATAAGAAAAGAGAGATAAATAATATTTTACAATTATATCATAATCAATTAATTATAAATATCATATATATTTTTAATAAAATAAATATAAATATCCATATGAGGTGCAGATTGAAAATAATTTAGATCCGTGTAAGGAGGTAGTAGTCCACACATATACACGAGTGGTACATTTGTTTACAATTTTATCGAAAAGGTTGGAAATGGTTCTCAAATAACTATTATAACATTTAAATATAGTTATAATGGTATTTTAATCATGTTATTATAGATATAGTAGGTTAATAGAAGGCATAATAAAATATAAAATTGATATATCTTATTAAGAATAATATTGTTTTAGAAACATCCTTTAGCTTTCTTCTTGTACCTTGAATGAATGGTTTTATGATTAAAATAAGAAGTATAATATATGAAAAGTTATGTTAAAAATATATTTTTGTTAGTAATGTATTGGATAAGAGTATATGTAAGCATGTATAAGAGTGTAGAGGGGGTTTCCTTTTATATGTTCCTTTTCTAGGTAGGGAGAGGACAAACATGGAATTTGGTAAAAGATTAAGATATTATAATTTATTATCAATTAAAATTAATATAATAGGATATGGATTCAAATATAAGATAATTTAGGTTAGATAAATGTTTATAAAATATAATATAGAAATCATTATTTGGAATAATATCCCTTATTGGTTTGTTTATAGCCAAGTAATCCTATTATAACCATAATTTTGTGATATATTTTTTTTCAAATTTTCCTATATATTATGAAAAAAACTAGTGGTTGGATTATTAAAATAATTGGGAATGGTAATTATGATATTTCATAAATATAAAATTTTATATTTTTATAATTTATATAAATTATCCGTAATTATAAAACATTAAAAACATCGAAATATAGGTTTCCAAAAAAATTATTTTATACGTTTCAAAATTTATTTATAACAAAATTATGTATAATATAGATTACATTTAAATAGTTTGTATTATTATTAGTTGAGATTAGGTAATTTAATTTTAAATATAATTCAAATTAAATTATATCACATTCAATATATTAACAAAAGAGATAATTTTTCATAAATTTTTTTTACTATACACTAAAAAATACAACTTCTCAAGTATAAATCAATATTAATCCTTAAGATAAATTTTATCTGATGATATTGGAAATGAGAAATTTTTTAAAGTATATTTTTTTTATATTTTTTTGATTCATTATAATATATGAACACAAAATTAAATGGAAAATTATTTGTTTATAAAACATAATTTTGAAGAACAAAATTACATCATTAAAAATTGAGTACATATTTATTACAAATTAAACTGTATATTTTTATAAAATGTGAAATTTTAGTGAATAGCTCATGTATATTTCAATTTAATAATTATAAATGAAATTAATATAACAATATATTATATCAGGGGGTCACATTCAGCTTCCCTTAATATTAATTCCACCCATGAAATTTTGTCTCTCTCAATAAACAATTGGTGATATCTATATTTAATAACACACTCAGGTTCTTATGTAGATTATTGAAATTTATGATTCATATAGATAACATTATCCATTTGAGTATTCATATTATTATCACATTATCAATACTATTATATATTTTTACTGGTACATATTCATATAAAGAATCATGATCCAATTGCACATCCTCTGATTTTTGTATTGGTGAATGATCCTGTATATACTTCTATAGGATATATACATGAAACTCCTCATGACCCTAAGTTAGGATTAGTGGATGTGAAATGTGGTAAAATATAATATCAACTCGGTAAAGAATATAGAATGGTCTTTAATACATAGAGCCATTTTTTGTCAATATTCCATAACCTCTATTCATAGAAAAATTATCTGGAATACCATCTCAAAAACATTGAATTCTATATCTCAACATTGATTATCATCATAATGAATTTCCCACTTTTAGAAACCATGATGTGTTAATAAATCAATCTGACCTTATATTCCATTTCATAATATGAATCATGTCTTAATAACATTCTCTCCACATCATCATCCCACCACATCAGAGTTCAACTCTTAGTTCTATTGTTGTATTCATAAGAATCCAATTTAATTCACATGTGAAAGTTGTTATTATGATAAAATTATAATATAAGAATGTATTGATTCCATAAACCTTTGAAATACATAGAACAATATATGAATATTTCATATTGATTTTGAATTTTCTATTTTGAATGACAACCTCTTTGAGTATGATATGAGATATTAAAACTCAACTATGTTGTGTGGATCTTGTTGAAGACTTCTCCAAAACATTGAGGTAAACCTCGTGTCCTGATTAGATACAATTATTTTTTTACTCAATGAATTCATATGATTAAAATTAATTATATCATTCAATTAAAAAAATATATAAATCTTATATTACAGAAATTATATTTGTTAAATTTATACAGTGATCAACTCTAACAAAAAAAATTCCCACAATGATTTTTTGGGGGGTTCGATGATGAAATACATGGTATGATTTTTTTTCATTTCTATTTCAGAAAGACCAGTAGTTGTAAGACCCCTTTAGTCTTTAATTTACCATCCTTATCATGTTGAGATATGATGAATTAAGATACATACATTTCGATTCAACTTTTATGTGTTCCCATTATAATTATGAATTCAAGTATTCATATATCTTTTTTGATAAGTTATATATTGATAATGATGAATTATGAGATTAAATCAATAGATATTTTTTCATGTATATTTATAATAGAATATATAATAAGTTCATAAATCAAATCATTCTATCATAATAATAGTTGAAATCATGAACATTTCTCATATTCTTTTATAGTTTCATATCCTCTGTATGTGCCTCTTCAATCATTAGTGGGATGTATGGTGGAACATCATCTATAAATGAAATGATATGCCACATTTCCTAATGTTTTAAAGAAAAATACTCTTAAAATACATAATTATTTTATCTATTTCAATATTACTCATGGATATATTAGCATGGTATTTATTATATATTACATAACCTTAATTTTTATCATTCCCATTTTAGCTGGTTATTGATTACTCCTAAGAATTAATGAATTCAAACCACATTCCATAGCACATATTCAACTACTTGTATAACAATATGTACTTAATGATCTTATTTATAATGTGTATATATATAAACCTTTACCATAACAATAATATATCTATATTTTAAATGAAAATTTTACGTTTTCTAACATTAAATCACGACTTAGGTATTTTCTATTAGGATATTTCAATTGTAATAATGCATAATAAATGATAATATTTATTTACATGAGTATATATCCCATTCCATTATTAAATGATTCCATAATGATTTAATATAGTTCTCAAAAATAGGGCAGTGTAAGTAATTTTTCAAAAAAAAACAATCTTTTAAACACCATGAAATTTTCCCCACATTAATTTATACAAAAATGAACATAGATCCATTTAAACATAACAGTATTTATAGATTTTATTTTTGTGAAACATCTCTCACAATATTTCAATAGTATTCCAGCAGCCAAAGAAAACTATGGATATCGATTACCATGGATCACATATCACATTATTTAAAAACATAGGTCTTTGAAAGATGCATTAATATACCCAAACATGAGATTATAAGATTAATTATTGTGAATTTATAGAGAAAATATTCACATTATGTGAATTTAAGATAAAAATTCTGTTTACCCATGGTTGTTAGTAATATATACAAATTTTCATCATACTCTTCCATAAACATCTAATATATCAGATTATAATATATAAATTGTACCAAAATATGATCAATGAAATATCAAATTTCACGATTAATTTGAACCATTTTGATTGTGGGGATCATGAAAATCACAATGGAATCACTGTAAATTCATAATTACAATACCATTTTTGGAAGGATATATTGTACATATCCACCTACATGACCATAAATTAAGGATATCTATAATAAATTCTAATCATATAAATGTATTTTTCAATAAAAAATATCTCAAACAAGTTATAAATATGCGGTATAAGAAAGTAATAAATAATAGCGATCCTCTTAAGTTCCCAATAATCAATGAAAATCCCTACTAACAATTCTTTATTATTATATAAAATAATAAGTTCACCCAATGATGGAACAATAGGTAATATGATTCTATTGTCCAAATTCTCCTACATAGTATTCTTCAACTACACCAACTCAATATGGGCTAGTCTATATATAGTCTTTGAAATTTGAGTGACTTCCTGTATCAGTTCATCTAAAAACTGAACAATATTATTTGAGGGAAGATTGGGAAACTAACTAGAATGACATCAACAAACACAAGTAAAATTAGCATTTCTAGATTGATGATTTTATCTCTACTACTCTTGGATAAATACCTTTTTTGGATTTGAATTTGAACCTTAATATATATGTATATTAAATGTAATGTTCATATTAATCCCCACACTAGTAAATGATCATAGGTTCATTCATACTATGAAACATGACTTCGGTAAAAAGGATGTTTTTAGATTATCTATATAAATATATCCAATTCCTTCATGGAATCACAGAAATTTATACTATAGGGAGAATCACAATATTTAATATGAGTGAATTCCCAAAAACATCAATTATAGGGGAATAATGAACTTATAGTGTGATCATTATACCATTTGAAACATTCACTACTAAAATAACTTCTTATCCTTGGGGTGGTAATGAGATTCCATAATTAAATTCCATAAATATAAAATAATTGGTAGTTAAAGAATAATATAATTCATTTTATTTACTAGATTTGATGATTAGTGTATCTTTCACTCATCATTTTCAAAACCCACTTTATAATAAATGATTGCATGATATATCAAATTGCCTTTATGAA
The DNA here is from genome assembly GCA_963277665.1 of Viscum album. Lineage (NCBI taxonomy): Eukaryota > Viridiplantae > Streptophyta > Magnoliopsida > Santalales > Viscaceae > Viscum > Viscum album. The sequence continues at coordinate 1,931,528,385 of OY728137.1, read as the reverse complement.
AAATTGTTTTCTAAATGAAATCACCATAATACAATTTTTGATTCATTCTATTGTTTATGTCGTTCCTATTATCCTTGTATTAAATTAATTACCATAGTAGTGAAGAATTAGTGGGAATTATCCACTCTTATAGTGTATCAACTAGACTATTTATTAGATTTCCACATTCAAGATGTAACCCCCCAGGTAAATAAAGTAAATGATATTTTTATATTTATCCATATTTGTGAATAAAATGTTAATATTAATTTAAAGGGAACGCTATGCTCGATGGCGTACCCAATACGCAACAACGATTTTCTTTGAAATCTTACTTTTCACTCTAATAATAAAATAATTTTTTTTAAATGGTAGTTAACACATAGGTATTGTAATGGAGGGAATGAATAAAAATAACTAACAAATTATTATATATGTTTGTCAAATATTTTTACTTTTTACACTAAATTTTAGAGGATTAAAAATGAAAATGAATCCAATTTTATGCGTAAACATTCTAATATTCATTAAAAGGGTGATTAACCGCCTTTTATGGAGAACCATTCTTAAATCCACTTTTTGACAATTTCATATAGTATATTGGAACAAATAAAATCCTTCTTTAGAATCGGGACATCAAAAGTTATTTGTGTATGTTTTTCTTATAAAGTTCATTTTTAATTAATATGTGAAAAAATGATGTATTTTAATTCAAAACCACTTTTTAATATAATTTATTTATATAATTAGATCATCTTTTGAATTGGTTTTAAATTGAAATTATAATATATTTTTACCATTTAATCCAATGGTGGTGATTGGAATTAATTTCACATTGAAATTGGACTTAAACTAGCGGTAATATTTTAATAGATATGGTTTCTTAAAAACACGCTATTTGTTTTGACAGCAAGAATTAATTATTAAATTAATTAATGAAACTTATATGTTTTTAATTTGGTAAAATAGAAATAATTTTGGAATTTGGAATATCAAATATATCTTAGGGTGAATTTTTGGTATTTTTCTGAAAAACATTAATTTTTTTATTAATAGTGAAACCACTAAGTGGTAGTTAAAAAACTGATTTTTCGTTTAAATGAAACTTTACCACTTCTGTGATTTGATTTTTAAAAATACGACATACATGGTTTTCATTAGGATGTAAAATGTGGTTCAATGGGATTAAAATAATTTTTTGGTGAATAGTAAATTTTAAGTTATTTCAATCACGATTAAAGGTAATTAGTGTAATTTAAGGAAAAGATAATGTTATAATAAAATGAAATGACATTTACACATGTCCTAACATTATTGGATGAGTCATGGACGACCAAAAAAATCCATGGGTCATCTTGGGGACCCCATGTAGCAACTTTGGTAGGAAAATGACTTTAATAACTTTTTATTTAATGTTAAAATAAAAATATAACAAACATGTATTATTTTACAAAAAAAAATTTACATGGGGATATACAAGACATATTTTTTACTATAAAAATTAATTGGAGAGATAAAAATATTACTTACATTATAGAATTTTTTTATAATTTTTATACATTAAATAAATTAATTTATCTATGACACCATGATGATGCAGTGATTACCTCATTAATGAACAATTTAAATAAAATGAGAAGATAAGATAAAATCTAAGACTTACACTTGTCAAAAAACTATTGGATGGGTGGATTTAGAACCCTTAACACCTTACCCTCGAAATATATAATTTCTGGACCTTTAATATCCGAAAAACATTTTATAATAAAGTAACTTTTCAAGACATTCCAAGAGGGCCCCTCCTCCCTCTTATAATAGGCCCCCACCTATACCTCCTTACAAACACCTCTAAAGCCTTTGGATCGACCAAACTATGATCATTTTATCTCTCCACATCCCTATCTTCATTCTAGAATCCTTCTTTTAGGCAGAAATCTCTTCAAGAAAACTTTTTGGTTACAACCAATAGGAGTTACCCGATTTAAAGGTAAAGTCTTCCCTAATATTCTTTTGTTTTATTTTGCTCCTCCAACCCCATAAACTCTTTTTATTACTTTGTTTTGTAACAAAATCAGTATCTTCAATATACTAGGATGTTGTTATGAGAATTATTCGATCTACACTTACACAGACCTCCATCTAATGGTTAAAGAACATACTGTTTCTGTGGATGGCGAATTATTATCTCACGAAACGATGATTGTTCAATATTCTTTTAAAACCATTAATAGAGGCCAATATGATGTAACTGTATTTTATATATGATATATATGGTATTTATGTTATCTATATGCTTCTGTATTTTATATTTAAAACTTACCTTTATTCATTCCATGTTCTGTAAATGCGATAATTTCATACGAGGAAGTGTGGACTACCGCCCACTCATGTGATGTGACTCATTCATGCAATACATGTAATTTATAAAGAATGAAATTAATGAACTTATGTGACCTATATAACATATAAATTATACTGGAATTATAATATATATATCTCTCTCATTTAGTTTTAATTCCAGTAATAAGATAAAGAAATGAAAGTAGCATTTATGCATACGTACGACCTACCGTCTCCATGAACGGTGCATTTCATTTCTTTTTATATACAAATGTTATGGAATGGTATAAAATGAATATATAATGGATATATATGATATTTAAATTATTAATACTATTCTGTAGATGATTTACTTATAACTACATGGAAAATTCTTTTCCAACAAGTTCGATTTTTTACTCATGTATCGAACATCGTCAAAAACTTCTAATATGAACTCACATTATTAACCAATTATTATAACATTATAATATGTGATATTTACTAAATAATAATATTTAAATGAGTTCCTTACAAAATTATTAATTGATCAATGTTTTTTATTCAGGAATATAAAGAAACGAACAAGACAAGTCGGACTTAAAGTATGGGATCTTACCGCATTTATTTTTAAGTACTCTATTTTATGTTATTTATTTTATGCTCATATTTATTATGTTTAGGGATGTTATATTATATTAAAAATTCTTTACATTTTGTGTTCATATTTTTAGAGACCCTATTTGATCTCATAAATCCATTTTTGGATGTTTTGTGTGGCGTTGTTAGGCAGCCGAGTTTTCATAAGGGATTTTTCATCTCAATTTTATTCTCGTGAAATTTATGCTATATTTTTCACCATTTCCTTTGAGTGGTGTATGTAATTCCCATTATTCTACTCATTTTTGTAATATACATTCGTTTATGAGTATTTAAATCAATGTTTTAGAGTCTTTCTTTCATGGGGTGTACGTTTCGAAAGTTACCCAAGTCGGTAAGGGGACCTTTCACCCTCCTCTTTTTAGAATGACTTATTTATGTTATGTCTTTTAATTTACATCTTATTATGTTGGGATATGTTATTCTATATCCTTATTGATGTAAATTTTATGTCCAATTGATGAGATACCATTTTCTCTATCATCAACTCATTTTATGAATTTTAACGTGACGATGTTAGGCTGTCGAATTCTTGCAAGGGAACTTCTTAACTCAATTTCAATCTTTTGGGTTAAACTTATACTCCTTGAATATTTAATTCTATGAATATGTGTGAATGGATCTGATTGTTTTAAACTTAATATCCACTTATATTATATGTATTTATATTTTTCACACATAAATTATGTAATCGATTAATCCTTAATCTAAGGATACCGTCTTTGTAATGGACTTCATCTCAATCTCCTTTTGTTGAGGCATATTTTGTTATAATACAATAAATTCTTTTATATGCTGTATAAAACACCTTTGAATTCTACTTTTATTCAAAAGGAAACTTTTCTATACGAAGCGTTTTACTAAACGACAAGAAGTATGTTTCTTTTTAACGTATGCGGTGACAAGGACTTTTCGCTGCCACGATTACTAATTTATCTTTGGCTTCCTCAATAAGTCATAATATTTTTAAAAGTCAATAAATACCATATACTCCTTTATGTATTTTGGTATTGAAAATGGTTTTTATAATGGATTTTTTATGTCAATATATTTAAGTGATATATTATGATCGAAATGTGGAAATGTTTATTTCCATTATATTTGTTTTTTGTGTCTTGATTTTACAATGGCACATGGACATTTGACGGGTTGTTACGTGATATACCATATGGCAGGTCCTGCCGTTAATACCAGGATGGGTGGTTACGTTATAACCTCCAATGCACTGGTATGGAAGTCGACCATATGGATATTCCATTATGTGATATGTGTGGAAGTCGACCGTATGGTTATTCTATTTAAGTATGTTTATGTACCAAGTTACCTTTTTATGTTATGTATTCTTTATATGGGTTTTATGGTAATCATTTGGTTACAAAAGTGTATGTAATTATCTTTTATTCAGTGAAGAGTATTTATTACTTCATAAAGGTGAAACATATTGCTTTGATAAAGTATTCATGGTTTACTTACTGTTTTGAAAAACTAACAGTTTTCCTTCTTTTTGTATCCTTTACTGATATTTTTATACTCGCCCCAAGTTTTTTTTTTTAATTTTTTTTCACAGGACATAATGTGGAATAGGGTCAAGGATGGGATCAAATAAATGTCATGCTATCTTAAACATGGAACTAGACATGACTCTTTTTTTAAGATTTCATGTTTTTAAAAAAAAAGGAAACTCTGTAGAAGTGTCTAATGTGTAATCTTTTGATATGTAATAGTTATGTCCTAATTCTCTATAACTCTAAACCTGAAATGATCCTCAATGTGAGTTATTCAATTAATTCAATAATTAGAAATATTTAAGGGTGGGGCCTTATAGTTGGTATCAAAGGAAAGTTTAGACATCTTTAGGGATTATGAGTTTTCGTTAGACATATGGTTAGTCCCTATATATATTATTTTAGTTAAATCCTTATTTTATAACTTTTTTTTTCAGGTCAATTAAAGTCTATTACGAATGGGAGGTGGAGGATCTCAAACGACATTCTTATCTCTTCTTGATGACATGCTTGCAATAATTATTGAAAAGTCATTTTCGGATGATTGTGAAACATTTCCTAGCATACAACTCACTTGCATGCACTTGTTTGAGATATAAAACACCTCAAATATACCTTGATTTCATTCTGTATCATGGGTTGTATTTAGACAAATACTATTTTCACAATATTCTCATATTTTAAAGAAAGGTAAATATTATCATGGTATATTGAAATATTTTACCTTGTCACAAGATTTTGTAGCATATTATGATTTTAAAAATGGTACTGAATAACGAGACCCTTGCACAACCTGTTTATATTTTCTTTTAAAATATAGTAACTCAACAAATACTTATGGTATATTAAAAGGACCAATAATCGAACGTTTCAACTCAAATTTGGTCCGACTATTTTATAGAAATCATGTTTTATCATATGTTTTGGAATTATATGTCATACATGATTATTTTCCAAATCTATTTTTCTGTGAACACCCATATGACCCATGTTGTACAAGGTGTATTTGGATGGAGGAATAATTTTTTTTGAAGGATCTCTAAATCATTTTTGTAATGAATGGAACTTCTACCTATGTGAACATGATGAAGATGAAACCAAGTGGACACTATGATCAAGGTATGATGTTATTCATTTTGGGAATCGTTTTATTTTATCTTATGGCGGTGAAATAAGACTTCAGAATTAAGATATTGAGATCTTAATGAATTTTGATGAAAATGACAGGAATAAGGAAACCATTGAGGTTAAAACATGTTAGGGTTATTTTTGGAGTTTTATAAAATGGACAACCCGTAGGATGGGTGAGAACCCGTCACATCTGCTAAGGCTGTAGGAATCAAACCCACAATTGAAGGGAAACAAGGGCAAATCGCCTACCACTGGACTACGTGATGTCTCTGGTAAGTATGAATCATTCTTTTTAGTAATATGATTTTATGAATCTAGAATAAGTTTATTTTGTGTTATCTAGAAAAATATTGACCTATCATGGAGGATATATGATTAGGATAATTACTTTTCAATGTGAGACTTTAAGAGAAACTGATGTTATTTGGAGATAAGTGTTAATTTGTACCTTGTAAGAATATCTGATTAAATCCTTCAAATATTTGGGTTTCAATCTTAGTTTGGTTTACATTAAAAAAAATTATCAAAAATTTGTTTAACGAATGGTCTTCGTTGAACTTTGTGTTTTGTTGGAAAAATTTTGGAGATTAAGTATAGATTATCTTTTTATAAAGGATTATCCTTTTTTTGATTACTTGATCTTGTTCTAATAATTTTTGTTTTGGAAAGTGTCTAACGATATGGGAAATATATAGTTCTATTTTTTGGATTAGGTGATTCTCTTGAAGTTGATTATAGTACTCTTAATGTGAACAAGTCTTCCATAATACCTGTCTTTTGGAGAAAATATGAGTATGTGTAAGAAATCTAGTATAAGTTGAAAGTCGACATGAAAAGTAAGTTTGTTTCCTTATGATTTAGTTATGCTCATAAATAAATTCCTCAATGAAAAGTAACTTAAAACTAAAATGTTGTCTGCTAACTTTTCCTACTGGGGAATCAAATATTGTTTAACCCATCAAAAGTTTATCATTTTCTGGTGGTTAACTTTCTCCTAAACATGTTTTCTATCACTCTCCCTCAGAACACGACCCTTTCTTTTTTCGTCCATATCCATGTTTTCCTACATGGAATCCTAGTATGGGTTAACTCAGGTGACCTCTGTACTTATCTTTCTTTCTTTTAAAGTGATAGTTTTACTGACTCTTGTTTCGATATGAGACTTTCAATGAAGTTCCTGAGCCCAATTTTAAAATTGTGAGGATGCAATTCCCAAAATGGGGGAAGGATGTAACACCCTAGCTAAATAAATATATGAAAATTTTATATTTATCCATATTTGGGAATAAAATGTTAATATTAATTTAAAATGAACTCTATGCTCGATGGAATACACAATACACAACAACGAGTTTCTTTGAAATCTTACGTTGCACTCTAATAATAAAATAATATTATTTTAAATGGAAGTTAAAGACTAGTCGTTGTAATGGCAGGAATGTACAGAACTAACTTCAAAATGATTATATATGTTTGTCAAGTATTTTTACTTTTTACATTAAATGTTAGAGGATTAAAAATGCGAATGAATCCAATTTTAAGCTTTAACATTCTAATATTCTTTAAAAGGGCGATTAACCTCCTTTTGATGACGAACCATTTTTAAATCCACTATTTGAAAATTTCATATGTTATATTGGACCAAATAAAATCCTTCTTTAGAATCATGACATCAAAATTTACATTTTGTATGTTTATTTTATAAAGTTCATTTTTAATGAATATATGAAAAATGATGTATTTTAATTCAAAACCACTTTATCATCTAAATTATTTAAATGATTAGATAATATTTTGATTTTTTTTAAATTGAAATTAGAATATATTTTTTCCATTTAATCCAATGGTGGTCATTGTAATTAATTTTACAATGAAATTGGATTTAAACTAGTGTCAATCTTTTAATTGATATTGTTTCTTAAAAACACGCTATTTGTTTTTACAGCGGGAATTAATTATTAAATTAATTAATGAAAATCATATGTTTTTAATTCTATAAAATAGAAATAATTTTTGAATTTGAAATATCAAATATTTCTTAGGGTGAATTTTTTGTATTTTTTTGAAACAGTTAAATTTTTGATGAATAGTGAAACCACTAACTTGTAGTTAAAAAACTGATTTTTTGTTTAAATGAAATTTACCACATCTGTGATTTTATTTTCAAAAATCCAACATACATGGATGTCATTAGGTTGTAAAATGTTGTTCAATGGGATTAAAATAATTTTTTGGTGAATAGTAACTTTTAAGTTTTATTAATCGCGATTAAATGTAATTAGTGTAATTTAATGTAATGATAATGTTATAATAATATGAAATGACATTGACACATGTCCTACCATTATTGGATGAGTCATGGACAACCAAGACAATGCATGGGTCAACTTGGGGACCCCATGGAGCCACTTTTGTAGGAAAATGGCATTAATAACTTTTTATTTAAAGGTAAAATAAAAATGTCACAAACATGTATTGTTTTACTAAAAAACATTTTACATGGTGTTATACAAGTCATATTTTTTACTATAAATATTCTTTGGAGAGATAAAAATATTCTGTACATCATATTATTTTTACATAATTTTTATACATTAAATAAATTAATTTGTTTATGACACCATGATGATGCAGTGATTACCTCATTAATGAACGATTTAAATAAAATGATAATATATGGTAAAATCTAAAACTTACACTTGTCAAAAACCTATTATATGGGTTTATTTCGAACCCTTATCACCTTACCCTTGAAATATAAAATTTTGGGACCTTTAATATCTGAAAATCATTTTATAATAATGTAACTTTTCAAGTCATTCCAAGAGTGCCCCTCCTCCCTCTTATAAAAGGCCCCCACCTCTACCTCCATACACACACCTCTCAAGCATTTGGCTCGACCGAACACTGATCATTTTTTTCTCCAAATCCCTCTCTTCATCATAGAATCTTTTCTTTTGACAGAAATCTCTTCATGAATCCTTTTTGGTTAAAACCAAGAGGAGTTACCCGATTTAAAGGTAAATTCTTCCCTAATATTCTTTTCTTTTATTTTGCTTCTCCAACCCCCTAAACTCTTTTTATTACTTTCATTTGTAACACAACCAGTATATTTAATATACTAGGATGTTTTTTTGATAATTATTCGAGCCTCAGTTACACACACCTCTGTCTAATAGTTAAATAATATATTGTTTCGGTGGATGGGAAATTATTTCCTCACAAAACGATGATTGTTCAATCTTCTCGTAACACCTTTAATAGTGGCCATTATTATGTCAATGTATTTTATAGATGATATATATGGTATTTATGATTTCTATATGCTTCTGTTTTTTATATTTAAAACATACCATTATGCTTTGCAGGTTGTGAAAATGTGATAATTTCATACGAGGAAGTGTGGACTACCGCCCCCTCAAGTGATGTGACACGTTCATGCAATACTTGGAGTGTATAAATAACAAAATTAATGAAATTATGTGACCTATATAACATATAAATTATACTAGAATAATAATATATACATCCATATCTCATTTAGTTTTAATTCCATTAATATGACAAAGAGATGAAAGTAGCGTTCATGAGTACGTACGGCCTACCGTCTCCATGAACGGTGCATTTCATTTATTTTTTGCTCCAAATGTTATGGAATGGGATAAATTTAATATATAATGGATATATATGATATTTAAATCATTAACACTATTCTGGATATGATTTAATTATAACTTCATGGATAATTCTTTTCCAACAAGTTTGATTTTTACTCATGTACCAAACATCGTCAAAAACGTCTGATATGAACTCACATTATTAACCAATTATTATAGCATTATAATATGTGATATTAACTGAATAATAATCTTTAAAGTAGGTACTTATGAAATTATTAATTGACCAAGTTTATTACTCCGGAATATAAAGAAACGAACAAGACAAGTCGGATATAAGGTAAGGGATCCAACCTCTCTCTTCTTTTTAAGTACTATCTTTTATGTCATTTCTTTTAAGCTAACCTTTCTTATGTTTGGGTATGTTTTTTATATTAATAATTCTCTAATTTTCTTGTTCATATTATGAGAGACCCTATTTGATCTCATAATTCCATTTTTGTAAGTTTTATGTGGCGTTGTTAGGCTGCCGAGTTTTCGTAAGGGATTTTTCATCTTACTTTTATTCCTGGGAGATTTATGATATATTTTCCACCATTTCGTTTGAGTGGTGTATGTACTGCCCATTATTCTACTCTTTGTGTAATATAATTTCATTTATTAGTATTTACATCAATTATTATAGTCCTTCTTTCATGGGGTTTATGTTTCGAAAGTTACCCAAGACAGTAAGGGAACCTTTCACCCTCATCTTTTTAAAAAGAATTATTTATTTATGTCTTTTTAATATACATCTTATTATGTTGGGATATGTTCTGATATATCCTTATTTACGTAAATTTTTTGTCCAAGTGATGAGATACCATTTTCTCTCTCATCAACTCATTTTATGAATATTAAAGTTATGCCATTAGGCTGTCACATTCTTGCAAGGGAACTTCTTAACTCAATTTCAATCCTTTGGGTTGAACTTTTACTCCTTGAATATGTCATGCTATGAATATATGTGAATGAATTTAATTTTTTTACACTTAATATCCACTTATATTGGGTTTATTTATATTTCTCACACATAAATTATGAAATTGATTTATCCTTAATCTAAGGATACCGTCTTTGTAAGGGACTTCGTCTCAATCTCCTTTCATTGAGGCATATTTTGTTTAATACATGAAATTATTTTATATGATATATAACACACATTTTAATTATACTTTTATTCAAACATATTCTTTTCTATACGATGCATTTTACTAAACAACAAAAAGTATGTTTCTTTTTAATGTACACGGTGACAACGACCGTTCTGCCGCTGTGAGTATTATTTGATCTTTGGCTTCCTCAACAAGTCGTAATATTTTTAAAAGTAAATAAATACCATATACTCAATTATGTTTTTTGGTACTGAGAATGGTTTTCATAATGGATTTTTTATGTCAATATATTTAAGTGATATATTTTGATCGAAATGTGGAAATTTTTTCTTTCAATTATATTTGTTTAATGTCTTATGATTTTATAATGGTACTTGGAAATTTGACGGGTGGTTACGTGATAAACCAAATAATGGGTCATGTCGTGAGTATTGGGATGGGTGGTTACGTTATAACCTCCAATGCATTGGGTATGGAAGTCGGTCGTTTGGCTATTCTATTAAGTTATATGTGTGGAAGTCGACCGTATGGTTATTCCATTTAAGTATGTTTATGAACCAAGATACCTTTATATGTTATGTGTTCTTTATATGGGTTTTATGGTAATATTTTGGTTAGAAAAGTGTAAGTAATGATCTTATATTCAGTGAAGATTATTTACTATTTCATAAAGGTGAAAAGTATTAATTTGAAAAAGTATTCATGGTTTACTTGTTGTTTTGAAAAACTAACAGTTTTCCTTCTTTGTGTATCCCTTACTAAGATTTTTATGCTCATCCCATGTTTTTTTTGAAATTTTTTTCACAGGACATAATGTGGAATATGGTCAAGGATGGGATCAATGAAAAGTCATGATGTATTAAAAATGGAACTAGACATGACTCTTTTTTTTAAGAGTTCATGTTTTGTAAAAAAAATGAAACTCTGTAGAAGTTTCTATTGTGTAATCTTTTAAGATGTAATTGTTATGTCCTAATTCTCTAAAACACTAAACCTGAAATGATCCTCAATGTGAATTATTCATTTAATTCAATATTGTGAAATATTTAAGGTCGGGGTCTTATACAAGGTATATTAAAAAATCATTTAGATATTTAAAACTCCTCCAAGATCATGTTAATAAATTTATTTTATATCTATAAAAAATTATTAACAAGTTGTCAACTAATATTTCATTCTATTGAGTGATTTATTTTATTTCTTATGGGACTCATTCTTCCCGTTCATATCAAAACCAAGTTAATTACACGGATCCACAATTTCCATTCTAATATGATATATATTAAATGATTTATTCATTGATAAAAAATCCCTTACATCTAAAAACATTTGTATACCTCATTTTAATCCCGAAAATAATTGATCAATTTTATGTTTAGTTATAATGATTAAACCAATAACCACACCTTGAAAATATTTTATATTTTTCATCATAAGTACCAATGTATTCATAATCATTAATCATATTCTCAAAAAATTATTTATCAATTATTTTATAAATAATAGTAGGTATTTACATATTAAAAAATATACTCTTAAAATAATCCCATTACATGGTTTCGATTACATCCTATTTTACCAGAATCGCAATAATATTCAATTGTTGATTTGTTTATTCTTAAAAATGATACACTATTAGAAAATATTTTATATATTACATGTAGTGGAGAATAAAAATTATTCTCACTCGTACTGATAAATAACTCTATCAATAGTGGATAAGAAAACCATTACAAAATCGTGGATGTTGCCTTATGAAATATTTAGTTGTATATCATTGACTATGTTTATGTTTTATAATCTTTACCAAATTCAATGCCTCGGAATGGTTCATGAGAATATAAAGAATATTATGATTTATATATTTCATACAATTAATTTTATTAGGAGTAAAATAATTTAATTTTGTATTAATTAATTTTTAAAATATTCATTATCGTTATTAATATTGAATAGAACAATAAAAAACAATGTAATCATCAATTTCCAATAATAGGTGTGAGAGAACAATAAATTGTAAAAAAAACTATCACATGATTTCTAAATGATGACACCATCATAAAAATATTGTACATAATCAGTTTAACCCATAGTATCCATTATCATTATCTATTCATGTAATAATTAATCATTCACCAAAATTGTGAATTACCATAAGAATATCCATCAAAAGTGTCTATATAGGTGTGTAGTCTTGTTCAAACTTACATTTCATTGAAAATGATTGAGTTAATAAATAATTCCTCACATTTAGTTAATTAACCATTACTTAATATATTATTAAACCACATACACATTCCAATATCTTAATAACGATTGGCTTTTTTAGAAATATATTAATTTTATATTTTAACAATACATAAAAATGATATTATATTCTTATACATATACCTGAAATTTTATACAATGTATTATAAAACTAGTCTCCAATGATTTACTAACCCCAAAATTGATATAAAAATGAGGTGAAACATGAATTTAACAAATGAATATTATATTATTTTAAATTAATATTCAATAAATATAATAACATTATTTTCCCCACAACCATAAAATGACGTGTTCACTTATAGAAAAGATATATAAAAAATTATATCATGAATTATATTCAATATATTCCATAATTTTCTTATAATATTATACATTTCTTTGTTATACATTACAGGAAACCATTCCATTAAACCAAGAGAAATGAAACATAAGATGTTACATAGTTTATTCCAGAAACATATATTTTAAAAATTAATAACAAAATAAAAATTTATTTTTTATCAATTCATGATTTATAATAATGAAGAATCGTCACAAATCAATAATATTCCCTGGGATCCAATAATACAAGTAAAAAAAGTAAAAATATTATGGAACCATCATAGGCATATAAACCATGTCATATTCCAATTTAAAAAATAGAGACAATTATGTCATTGTATATTAAGAATCAACATATTTTTTTATATATTAGTGTTAATATGAAATCACGACATATTTCCTATATCATAGTAGATCATTAAATTTCCCAACTAGTATCAATGTAATCATTAATAGGAGGATGATGTGAATGTGTTATATATCATTCATTTATGTTTTCATTCTTTTCTATCAAACATATAATCATATAAATTATTTGACACTTTTCTGAAAAGAAGGTTATTTCACACCAAAAATAATACAGGTATTTACAATTTTCCATACCAAATAAGAGTAGTTATTCCTTGAAATAGTCTATATATAATCCAATAATACACAATATAATATGAAATATTCCATTGTTTTGAATAAAAATGTATAAAATACCCTTACACTTCTATACATATATGATCAATACAATGGTGATTGATCTGATTCTATTATGAAAGATGTAAAAATATTTTTCTAAGTGGTTTAGAAACATACACCAGTTGGTTCTGAACATGTCACTATAATGTATCAACAAATTCTACTTCTATGATTATTTAGAAGACAATTCTTCATGATCAAACCTAGTAGAATGTAAGAACAACTTATTTCGACATCATACAAATACTCTCTATAATCTGCCTCTCTAGTTATTTAGTTTAATTATTTATTACTCTTCTTTAGTACATAAATTAGTAATATTAAATTGTCTATAACAAAATAAAAATTTCTTCTTTATTTCTAATAAATATTATAGTTCGATTGATCACTTTGATATGATCAACCCTAGCCAAAACTTCTTATGAACACTTCTTATATCCAGAAAACATTTCAATATAAATATGATCCCGAAATAAAACCTCTATTCCACTTAGTATCATCAGATCCTAAAAATCATCTAGTGTAAATTGTAAATTGGGATTTAATTATTTTTATAGTTGCTATACATCATTATTCATGGATATTACATCATATTAATGATAGAAAACATAATATAAATAAAAATGATGGATCTAATGGTTTAGTGTCTTGGAAAAAGTATTCTTATAAATAAATTTTAAATAATAAAAATATATATAATTCCTTCTTAGATAACTTTTTAGTTCCCCTCACATTTTCTTTAGTTTAAGAAAATTGCATGAGGATATATATCAATGAGAGTTGTGAGCTAAAATCCAAGTAAGAGGATGATTATGGGACATGAATCTACTGAAAATGAGTGATCATATTCATCATGACATAATCATTGAATTTTCATCAATATCAAGATGTAAATAATGTATAGATACATGTAATGCGTCAATAAATAAAAATAAAACATCATTACTTAATTATAAAATACCACATACAGTTGAAAAAAATTAGACTCATGTTCACACATACTTTATATGCATAACCATAATATCATTATTGTCAAAAAAAATATATCATCATGTTCCCAAATAATACAAATTATATTATGAGATACATTATATTAGCATAAACATTGTACGATTATATAATTTTTTGGACTACTTATCTCATCATAACATTTACATAATCGTGCCTACCACATAGAACATCATTCAATCATTGTTTGAAAATAATTCATATAATGGAATGGGTTTCAGAATAATTTAATAATAAAAATTAATAAATAAAATTTTTTGCTAACAAATGATAATGGGTAAATAATAATCAAAATAAGAATATTTAAAATTGAGCTATGAAAATAGAATCACAATATGAGTTAATTTGAGTTCTGGAAAGAAGAGTTCTTTTTGAAAAAACATTATTTTTTCATAAAAGCATGTCGAAAACATATATATCCATAAATATAATATGAAATGTAAAATGAAATAATATATATGGAACATTTATAAATTATCCACACTGAAATGTTTCATTAAAGTTGTATAAAAATCAAAGGGTGTTGGGTTTGAGAATCCCCATACATTTATTCTCGGTTTATTTCCTCAATTTTGGGCATCTTGAATGATAAGATTTTATTTACTAAATAATTTTTTTGTAAGTTAATTATCTTCACATATACAAATTTCTATCAATAATAATCATTTTATTATATTTATTAATTTATGTTCATGAAATTTATTCGTGTTGATACAATTTTTTCTTTAAATTCTCTCATTTTTCATCAATTTTACTATTTTGTTCAATGTATTTATTAAATAAGTTTAAAAAATAAGGAAGCATAAAATATATATATTTATACATACATATATATATTATAAATAATTTTTCAACCATTCATATGGTTGGTTGTTTTAATGGTATGGGAAACATCCCTATTGATGGTTAACCAACTATTATGAGGAATGTAGTCCATATATTAGTAAAATAGGTATAAAACATATACATTAAAAATATAATTTATACAACATGTAAAAATAATTAATTTAATTAAATTATTATTCATAAATAAATACTCTAATATTTTATTGAAATAATTTCATAATATAGATAGGAGTAAATGGAAACGAGTGAAGAGATGAAGAACATAATCATCCTTTAGTGTATCTTTTCATGTACAATCCTAATACTCGTACGATTTTTGGAGTTAGATTAATCTGAAACATCCATACAAATTGTTATAATCATAATAGGGTGGATTTCAGAAATGATTTTTCATTGGAATGTGTTGTTGGAGACACTTTTCATGGGGAGGGAGACGAGTTATTTATACTTGAAGAGAGGAGTATATTTATAATAAAATATTAAAAAAATAATATATTAAATGGAAAAATTATAATATGGAATTTTTGATAATATTAATCATATATAAATATAATATAGTATGTTTAATAAACTATATCACACATATAATTTTATTTCAATTGTTTATTAAAAAGAAATCTGGAATGAAAAAAATTGTTGTTTTAGGGAATAAATTTTTTCTTTTGGTTTTAGAATGTTATTTTTATGTTTCGAAATTTAGTTTATCATATTTTAATGAAACAATTATTAAATTAATGAAATCATGGCCAAAACTCAGGTTCGATAAGATATAGTTTCTTTATTTAATCAGAATGATGTAATTTAAGATACACTCTATATGTGAGAAAATTTATTCTTATTAATCACCTAATTTTTTTTTGTATTTTAGATAATTACTGAAAAATAAACCTTATAAAATTTAATTTCTTTATTTAATACTTGATAGTAATTTTTTAAAAAAATTCAAAAAATAATTATTTTAAAAAAATACTCATTTTTACCAAATACATTAAAAGAATTTTTTTTCAAAATGTGATTAATTTTTCATTGAGTTTCACAGTAATGATATTTATTTTATTGTCATTGTAAAATTAATAATTGCATAAATTAACCATGATAAATAATATTTTTTAAAATTTATTATATTTATAAAAATTAATATTCCATAGGTCCGGATATTATACATAGTGATGACGTTACTATTCTTACATTCACATTACTATTCCAACGATTACATTACCTCCTATAAATTCTACGTGATTCATTCACTCAATATTCCACTCAACTCAACTCAATGTTCTATATTTATATACACTAAAAATATTATATTTTTACTATATATTTTTGGACTTATATCAATCTTTATTAAGCTGATATCATATGAAAAATCTTGGCATGTACTCAACAATCTCATTTTTCATGTTGTCCCACCAGATGTTTTCTTGAAGATCACGAAACATATTGGTACTTCTGGGATGGGTGGAGAAAGATGAACTATGTAAATTTTCTAATTCCTTTTTCATTATATTAGAATATTAAGGCATAGAGAGACTCTCTCCAAAATGAATCACACTCTAATAATCCATATGGAACTCATATTGATTCTCAAACATTACTAGTTTCAAATTCTTTTATAGCTAAAAACATCACTTTATACATTATTGTCTTCACATGGATGGTTGGTTGAGAAATATTTTGGGCAAGGTAGGAGGTATTTACAACCATTATGATTTCTAGATCAATCCTTTACAATACTATCAATATAGGTTCATTTTAAATATTGATAATAAATATAGTGGCTAGTTCATTTCTACTAAACGCAACATCTACCTTGTTTTCCATCATAAGATGATAATGGATAGAGAAAATTTAGACCTATATTTTATCTATCAATATCAATTAATTCATGTTTATATCCTTTTATGTGATATATTGTTTACGTCTTTTGATTTGTATATATGTGAAAATTTTAAACATAGAGGTATTGAGACCCTATTTTCAAGGTAATAATCATAGCTTCTAACGATATATCAGGCTACTGATAGTTTTACTAATGGATCATCAACTACCATTTGTAATTG
This sequence comes from Viscum album, assembly GCA_963277665.1. Classification (NCBI taxonomy): domain Eukaryota; kingdom Viridiplantae; phylum Streptophyta; class Magnoliopsida; order Santalales; family Viscaceae; genus Viscum; species Viscum album. Next base: position 1,931,510,827 of record OY728137.1, on the reverse strand, counting down.
GATATCACATTATCATTATTTATTAGCAATATGACATACCTCCTTTTTATTACATATAATTTGATTACATTGAACAACCAAATAATCATTTAAAATTTAGTTTCATGGAAATAAGGTACATAATACAAGAAAAAAGAAAATATTATTCTAAATTAAATTTAAATATATAGTTATGGGTTCAACTGTTGTTACTTTTACAACATTTCATATCTTGGGAACATACATCAATGAAATGATGTTATCAAGATACCCAGTAAGGGAATAAAAATGATATATATAAAACATGTGATCTTGAGACATATCAATAATAAGACGAGGAATAAAAATAAGGAAAGAACAATAGAAATATCCTAATAATAAGAAAAAGATTCATAACTTGAAAATGTGGCTAAATCATTTAAATTGAACATTCCTTCGAATATCCCCATGGTTAATGACTAGGGTTTGATAAATGAAAATTACTATGGTCATTAACCAAAGTACCGTAAAACATATCATATATATAGATTAAATTTTTTACCCAATGCATCAGAGCATAATGAGGGTGTAACCTTAACATTTTTTATTTAATTTGATCCCCATATATCGTAATTAATCATTTCATTAATAACATGCTAAGATAAATAAACCAGTTTCTCATAAAAATAAATGAATACAAAAGTTCTTAAAGACATGGTCATTGAATTATTTTTAACCCACAAAATAAAATGTGGGTTTCATATATGTATACAAAATTATTATAATTTTTAAGCCTATTTCAATACCCATGGAAATATAAGTGGATTTTTTATTCACCAAAAAAAATAATTATTTTTGAAGTAAAAGAGTGATATTTGAGGAGTAAATTCAGTTTCATGACAGGTAAAACAATGTTTTTAGAAAGGAATAAAATGAAAAAGAATGAAGGTCCCCATTAAGGAAATAATAATATTATAGTAATGTAATAATATAAATCAGACATAATTATCTTAGTTTGGTTATACGAATACATACCATATTAAAAATGAACTTGTGTTGAAAGAGAGGTATAAAATTCCCATATAATGAAGAGTTGTTCTTAAAACATGAAGATGGAACCATAGAGATTTAGGACACATTGGGTGGACTCAATTGGAAGTATAATAACCATAAATTCGTGGAATATTGATTGGGAGAGAATGGTAATAGTTTAATGTTTGATGAATATAGATAATGTGGAAATATTGTTAAAATTTTTCAAAATATTGGTCTTCCAAATCCTGGTTGAGGAAAAATAAAATCCAACAGATTTCCAATTGTTTATTCTCATGGTATTAAATTTTTTTGTCACATTTAATTATGTTTTAATTCACCATAACCTAAAAAAATTTAATACATTTTTTGGAAACAAAAATCAATGATTCCACAAAGTAATGTGATTTAAAATCAATTTTTTTCCTTTCTAAACATTAATAAGTCATTTACTGTTTTAAAAAAGAAAAAAATTTATTAAGATAATTTTTTTTAATAAAATAACATATCCAAGGTCTTGGAGTATGTTAAATTAATAATTATATTATAATGAAATAAATATGATTTCATTAAATATACCAAAAAAATAAAACTGTATATTTTATTATTCATAAAAAAATAATATATTCCATAAAATTCTAATACATTAACACCAAACCAATTCAAATATTATTATTTAAATATTTTTTTCATAATAATTCATAACATATGAGAGTCTTATCTTCAAAATATATAAATCATTATTTATTTAAAAATATAAATTTTAAGTCAATGTACGATTTCATACACTTGTAAAGACATTTTTGTACATTAAAAACTTATTTTATAATTAATATTTTAATAATATTGTTTTAAAAGAATACATTACCAAAAAATATTATTCATAATATTTGAGTTAATTGTTAAAATGTACATATTTTCTATAAAATTACAATTATGTTTCATTTGCATCCAAAAAATGAAATTATCAAATTCATCTCAATTGAACATATATTTTATTATAAAAATATTATTAAACAGATTTGATGGAATAATAATTTTATTTTTATAATATAAATATAAATTTAAATAAATATTTCTAGGCTACATAACCCTCTTATTACACCAAGTTATTTTCTAAGTGTGAGGTGTGTAGTGGTGTTAGTTTCATGGGGTTTCTCCAATAACATCGACTAACTGGTAATATACAGTAACATGAAATTATTTCATGGGAGATATCATTTAAGCTTCACTTGTTGAAGCTCATCTATTACATGACCAATGGAGAAACCCAGTGGCACTACATCTCTAATATGTTATGATAAATTGGATTCAATCGTCACAATTATACTAGTTAAGGCCACATATTCTCTTATTTTATATAATGTACTTTATCATTACAAATTATAAACACTAATTATAATGGTAAAATTTCCTTCTTAGGATATTGTTTCCAATGGTATTACTGACCAATAATCATATATGACCACTTTTCAAAAAATGGTCTAATCCCAATCGTATCATATCCCTTTATACCACACAATTACTACATTATTTTTTCATTACACTTTCAATTAAGATTATATTTTCATTTTCATAAGATTTTTGTTGGTTTAATATTATTTTTTTATTCTTATAGCTTATTCTCTAGTAGTTACTGTTCTAGTAGATTTGGGAAATACTTATTTTCAAATTTTAGAATTTTTAATATTTTTTTCTAAATATAGTTTTTTTAATTTCCATTGGTTTCATTGTTGATTGATTTAATAATAATTATTAATGGGATAAAAAACATGGTTTAACATTATTTAGTATGTGTATTGTATTATATAATATATATAAAACATTTTTTATAAAAAATAATATTATTTGAAATGTTTTGGGAATTATATTCATCCCCCATTATGAAATTGAATCCCTAAAATTTCAACTCATTTTCTCAGTTGAGAAAAGTTGAGTGTAATTCTGTCTCATTTTTTCCTCTAGTTCCCAAGTCACATTTTCACATTTATGGTACCTCTATAATACTTTAAAGAGATGTGTAGTATTGTTTTGTAGAAATTTGTCTCTACATTCTGTGATCTCCACCAGATACTCCTCATAAAAGAGGTTATGTTTTAGTTGTTCCACCTATGGATTCATTACATGTAATGGATTATGTATGTACTTCTTCAATATAGATGCATGGATTACAGCAGAAACTGTATAACATTTTGTTTTATGTGATAGGTGATAGAACATTGCTTAAATTATTCGAAGGAATTAATGTGGACAATGTTTCTAGTTCTAGGATTCCATTTCATTCCAATGCACAATACTCTCTTCTGTGGTGATTTCCAACAGAAAAAATTATCACCAATGTCAAACTCCATGTCCCATTGATGGTTATCATCAAATCTCTTCTTCTAAATATGAACACCCTTTATATGTTATTTGATGACATGAACCTTTTTGGTGCCTATATTTAAATATCGGGCACATGTAGCTATCTCTCACCAACCTCATCCCAAATTGTAGGAGTTCTACAACAATTTCTACATAGAGCCTCATATGGTGAAATTTGAATTCTTGAGTGGAGATTGTTTTTTATGAGAACTCAACTAATAAGATGTCATGATCCCATAAAAAATTATATTTTATTGATCATGTTATCATCATGTCCTAATGTTTCAGAATAGTTCTTTCAATATGGACATTAATTGGGGGTGATATGTCAAACTAAGATTCAATTCAGTACTAATTTTATGTTGATTATTTATCTGGAATTTAGATGTGATCAACTATCCATGAGTAGAAATTATTGAATTTTGTACCCTATGCAACCTTACCATTTGTTTTATGTATATCTTGGTAATTGTTTAAAGAGATAAATCTTCCAAAATAGTGATAAAATGGGTAGTCTTGGTGAGGTGATCTAGTATAACCCATGTTACCTTATTTGCATTAGATGCACTTAGTAGAGCAGTGATGATTTTCAATGTGATATTGTTTCACATACATGTTGGTATGTGTAGTGGTTTCAATAATATTTTAGGATGTTGTCACTTCACCTTCACTTTTTAACACACTATACACCTTATACTATAGTCAACAATCTCCCTTTTCGTATTATCTAAACAATAATGATCACGAAGTACCATATACATGTTAAGGCTTTGATTATAAATAGTGAATCTCAATATATGATATTTATCCATCAAATCCTTCTTTATCTATATGATTTATATTATACATTTCCTTTAATAAAATTTCAATACACCTTATGGATCAATATTGAACAAAAAAATTTTCTCACTCTTCGCCACCTCTATCTTCAATTCAAAAAGTATATTATATTTAATATTTCAGGATTTTATCATGAGATGAAGGTTGAGAAATAATTTTGAATTGGGTTGATGATGACCATTCACATAAAATTACCATGTCTCATTTTATTAATTCATTAAACAAAGGATATCCTTTAATCCTATACATTTCCATCACAATAGGTTATTTCTTAATTAATGCAATAGGGTCTTTATTTTATCTTCTAAAGTGCTATTGAGTTGAATAGATGTAGTCTATAAGAATTTACAACAATCTCCATTAACTCATGTTAAATTAATTTTTCATTCAAATATACTTCAAAAATTTGTGGAATATTTATTTATCACATTTATCCCAATAATGTTAATTCCTGCATGTTTTCTTAGAAAAAATAACTATAGTAAGCTCTAGATCATCTATAGGATAATGTTCATCATTTGTCTTTATCTTTTCTGACAAACAAGCAATCACTATTTCATTTTTCATATCGATATTCCTAATTACTTTTCATGATTAATCAGAATAAATAATGAATAATTGTCTAAAATAGGGCATAGTTAATATATTTGGATTAACCAATATTATCTTTAGTTCATGGATACATTATTGAGACTCCTTTTTCAATATGAATATATCCAATTTTTTTAGTTTACTTGGTTATTGGATTATAAATACATGATTTGTTTTCACAAAAATACTATAATATACTACTTGTCAAGACAACTACGAATCTAAGTTACCATTTTAGGATGAGGTCACTCCTCTATAAACTTTATATTTCCATGGTCAAATGATATTTTTCATTGGTTACAATGTTCCCCAATATTACAATTATTTTTATCCATAGTATAAATTTTATAAATCTTCCAAATTGATTCTTCTTACTCAGAGTTCCCAATATAACTCTTATATAATACTCATTATCCTCACAAAATTGGCAATATATCATAACCTCTAAATTAAAAAACTAACAAATTATCAATGTAGTACATGAAGAATATATTTATAAAACACATAAATATAGGAGGTTCATTAGTCGATCCGAATGGAAAAAAACTCATAATACATATGTATATTATTTTGAAGGTAGTCTTTGGAATATCTTCTTTCTTCACCCTCAATTGATGATAATAAAATCATAGGTCGATCTTATCGAAGAACTGAGAAACACAAAGATCATTAAATAAATCAAAAATATTTGGAAGATGGTACTTGTTATACATTTTTCCCTTTATGTTGTCTACAAGCAATGCATAAACTAAACAATCTATCTGTTTTCTCTATAAAAAGAAGAGTTTCCCCCAAAGAGACATTAATTCTGGGATAAATCCATTCTACAGATGAACATTAATTAGTTTCACTAATTGTAACATCCTAGGTAAACAACGAATATGAAATTTTCAAATTTATAAATATTTGTGAATAAAATTTTAATATTAATTTAAAGGGAATGCTATTATTGATGGCGTACCCAATATGTAACAACGTGTTTCCTTGATATCTTAAATTGCACAGTAATAATAAAATAATAATATTTTAAATGGTAGTTAATGCCTAGCCGTTGTATTGGAAGGAATGAACATAACTAACTACAAAATGATCATATATGTTTGTTAAATATTTTTACCTTTATTCAATAATAGTTAGAGGCTTAAAATGCGAATGAATCCAATTTTAAGCGTAAATATTCCAATATTCTTAAAAAAGTCGATTAACCGCCTTTTGATGGAGACCCTTTTTTAAATCCACTTTTTGAAAATTTTATATGTTTTATATGACAAAATAAAATCCTTCTTTAGAATCGGGACATAAAAATTTACTTTCTGTATGTTTTTGGTATTTTTCCAATACAGTTCATTTTTAATGAATAGTGAATGATGTTGTATTTTAATTCAAACCCTCATTTTAATATAATGTATTTTTATGGTTATATTATCTTTTAAATTGGTTTTAAAGTGTAATTAAAATATATTTTTAACATTTAATCTAATGGTGGTCATTTAAATTAATTTCACATTGAAATTTGACATAAACAAGTGTCAATCTTTTGATAGATATTATTTCCTAAAAACACCCTATTTGTTTTGACATAGGGAATTATTTATAAAATTAATTAATGAATCTTTTGTGTTATGGATCTGGTAAAATGGACACCATTTTTGAATTCATAATATCAAATATAACTTTGGGGGATTTTTGGTATTTTTCTGAAAAACATCAATTTTTGATGAATAGTTAAACCACTAAGTGTTAGTTAAAAAACTGGTTTTTCCGTGAAATGGAACATTACAACTTATGTTAATTGAATTTAAAAAATCCTACATACATGGTTTTCATTTATAAGTAAAATTTTGTTCAATGGGATGAAAATAATTTTCGGTGACTAGTAACATTTTAGTTTTTTTAACCGCGATTTAGGGTAATTACTGTAATTAAATGTAAATATACTATTATAATAATATAAAATTACCATTACACATGTCCTACCCATATTTTATGAGTCATGGTCGACCAAAAAAATACATGGGTTCCATTTTGGGACCTCATGGAGCCACTTGGGTTAGATAATGATATGAATACTTTTTAATGAAAGTCAAAATAAAAATGTCACAAACATTTATTGTTTTACTAATACAATTTTTACATGGAGTTTTATAAATTATATTTTGACTATAAATATTAATTAGAATGATAAAAATATTTCCTACTTCAGGGAAATTTTTCTATAATTGTTATACATCAAATAAACAAAATTATTTATGACACAATGATGATGCAACGATTACCTCATTAATGAACGATTTAAATAAATTGAAATGATAAGGTAAAATATAAGACATAAACTTCTCTAAAACCTATTGGATGGGTGTATTTTGAACCCTTATCACCTTATACTTGAAATATACTATTTTGGGACCTTTAAAATCCAAAAATAATTTCATAATAAAGTAACATTTGATGACCTTCTAAGAGTTCCCCTCCACCCTCTTATTAAAGGCCCCAACTTCTACTCCCTTACCCACACCCTTCAATACCTTGGATCATCAAAACCCTTGCCCTATTATCTCTACACATACATCTCTTAATCCTAGATGCTTTACCATAGTCATAAGGCTCATCAAGATACCATTTTGGTTCAAACCAAGGGGAGTTACCCGATTTAAAGGTAATGTCTTCTCTTATGTTCTTTTGTCTTATTGCTTCTAAAACCCCCTAAAATCATTTAATTACAATATTTTGTAAAAAAAAGTATCTTAAATATACTAGTATGATGTTATAATAATGATTCGTGATACACTTACATACACATCCATCTAATGGGTGAAGAACATACTATTTCTGTGGATGGCGAATTACTACCTCACGAAACGATGATTGTTCAATCTTCTTTTAACACATCTAATGGTGGCCATTAAAAAGTCACTGTATTTATATATGATTTATGTTATGTTTATATTTTTATCATGCTTTTGTATCTTTAATTTATTCCATACCTTTATGGTTTCCATAATGGGTAAACGTGATAATTTCATTTTAGTAAGTGTGGACTACCGCCCCGTCAAAGTGATTTCAATCGTTAATGCCATATGTGGGTTATATAAAGGATGAATTTAATTATATTATATTTGATATTATAATTTAATTATAATATACTTATGTATAATTATGTTTTCATTCCATTAAAATATGAAATAGAAATGAATGTAGCGTTCATGCTTACGTACGACTTACCATCTCCATGAACGGTTCATTTCCTTTCTTATCTCCAAATGTTATGTACTATTATAAGTACATATATATAATGGATATATATGATATAGATTAAATATATATTATTAATATCATTCTAGAATTATAATATATATATATATATCTCATTTAGATTTAATTCCATTAATATGATAATGAAATGAAAGTAGCGTCCTTGCATACGTACGGCCTTCTGTCTCCATCAATGGTGAATTTCATTTTTTTATCTCCAAATGTTATGGAATAGTATAAAATGAATATATACTGGATATATATGATACTTAAATCATTAAAAATATTCTGGATATGATGTACTTATAACTACATGGTCAATTCTTTTCAGACAAGTTCATGATTGACTCATGTACCGAACATCGACAAAAACGTCTGATATGAACTCACATAATTAACTAATTATTATAATAGTATAATATGTGATATTAATTGAATAATAAACTTTAAATGAGGTCCTTAAGAAATTATAAATTGACCAAAGATTATTATTCAGTGATATAATGAAACGAGCAAGACAAGTCATAATTGAGGTAAGGGATCCTACCTCACTGTTTCATTTTATGTACTCTCTTTTATGTCATTTCTTTTAATCTCATATTTATTTTGTTAGGGGATGTTAATTAATATTTATCAGACTGTAATTATTATGTTCTTATGATGAGGTACCATATTTGATCTCATCAATCCATTTTTGGTTGTTTTATGTGGTGTCGTTAGGCTGCCGAATGATCGTAGGGGATTTCTTATCTCACTTTTAATTACATGAGATTTCCATTGTTCGCCACTTATTTATTTCATATGGTTTATTGTGTACTGAAATTTGATACATATAATCATTTTTCTGTTAATATTCAAGGTATTCTATTATTCATTTGGTTATTATTATCTTTTTGTCATACGACTTGATTAATTACAACGAGGTATGGGGTTTTTATCTCACTTTTTATTGCCGTGAGATTCATGCTACATTTTCCATGATTTATTTTTTTTATGGTTTATGTAATGCCCATTATTATTATATTTTTTTAATATACTCTCATTTATGGGTATTTACATCTTCATTGTATGACCCTTCTTTCATGGGGTGTACGTTTCGAAAGTTACCCAAATCGGTATGGGAAACTTTCACAATCCTCTTTTTAAAAGACTTATTTTGGTAAGGTCTTTTAATTTACATCTTCTTATTTTGGGATATGTTCTTATATATCCTTATTTCTATAAAAGATATGTCCAAGTGATGAGATACATGTTTTATCTCTCATCGCCTCATTTTCATAATTTTAAAATGGCGTCGTTAGGCTGTCAAATCTCTGTAATGGAACTTCTTAACCCAATTTCAATTCTTTGTGTTAAACCTATACTTCTTGATTATGGAGTACTGTGAATATTTGTGGATGAAATATAATTTTTTATTTGCAATATCATATTATATTGGGTTCATTTATATTTTTCACACATAACTACGTAATTGATTTTTCTTTAATCTATGAATACCGACTATGTTAGGGACATCATCTCAAACTCCTTTTGTTGAGGCATTTTTTTGTTCTAATACAAGAATTTCTTTTTTACTCTATATCAAAACCATTTAATTTCAATTTCATTCAAAGGTAATCTTATTCTATGATGCATTTTACGAAATGAAAAAAAATTAATGTTTCTTTTAACGTATGTCATGACAATGGCGTTCGACGCCGTCACAAGTACTAATTGACTGTTGGCTTCCTTAACAAGCTGTAATGTTTTTAAAAGAATATAAATAAAATATACACTTTTATGTAATTTGGTATTGAAAATGGTTTTGATAATGGATTTTTTATGTCAATATATTTAATTAATATATTGTGATTGAAATGTGGAAATGTTTTCGTTCCTTTATAATTGTTGTATGTGTTATGATTTTATAATGGTATATGGACATTTTACGGGTGGTTACGTGTTAAACCAAATGACAGGTGGTTCTGTGAATACTAGGACGTGTGGTTATGTTATAACCTCCAATTCATTGGGTAAGGAAGTTAGCCGTATGGTTATTTCATATTGTGATATGTGTTGAAGTTGACCATATGGTTATTCGATTTAAGTATGTTTATGTCCCAAGTTACCTTTATTTGTAATGTTTTCTTTATACGGGTTTTATGGTAATATTTCGGTTACAAAAGGGGTAAGTAATGATCTTTTATTAATTGAAGAGTATATACTACTTCATAAAGGTGAAAGGTATTATTTATGATAAAGTATTCATGATTTACTTACTGTTTTGAAAAAAACCAACAGTTTTCCTTCATTGTGTATCCTTTATTGAGATTTTTATACTCATCCCATGTTTTTGAAATGTTTTCCACATGACATAATGATGAACAGGTTCAAGGATGGGATCAATGAAATTTCATGCTATCTAAAACATGGAACTACACACGACTCTTTTGATCAAGAGTTTTTAATTTGTGAAAAAATGGAAACTGAGCATATATGTCTACATTGTAATCATTGAGATGTAATAGTTATGTCCTAATTCTCTAAAACTATAAATCTGAAAAGATCCTCAATGTGAATGATTCATTTAGCTAAATATTATGTTATGTTTTAAGGGTCGGTTCCTTATAGTTGGTATCAAAGTTTGGTGTAGATAACATTAGAGGTTAGGGTATTCATTAAGCACAAGTGGCATTATTATAATGGTTAGGATTTCAGAATGAGTCATAGTTTTAGATAAAGTTAATGAGTTGATGATAACATGAATAATTATATATTAGAATTTAACCTCCACACAAGAAATTATATGATGATTCTAATGATATAATCACACTTACCTTTTTGGTTTTAGCAAGTGGATGGATCTAGAAGGCACCAAAGTAGTAGTGGATGTGAAGAAAACTGTGACGGGTTTCTGAAAGAACAACTGAATGATATGGGAGTTGTAATGAGAAATCTTATTGTTATTCTCAAACAACTATCATGATTCATTATTAACCACTTGAAACTTGTTGAATTATCTAATGCATCATGCATGAGGGAACCAACTCGATGTGGCAGTTCATGTAATAATTATAAAGTTAACAATTATGGTTTATATGATCCTTACATTTGAGGTAAATATGGGTTACTATATATTATGATGGAAAAATAATGGTAAGAGATAAACTTGAAGTTAATTATTTTATGGTTATTTTTGAAGATATTATCTCTTTTTTGGGATTTTTTTAAAATTATATAGTTTTGGAAAAAGGATAACACGCAGACCGTTTGACAACCTATCACGTCAAATGAAGCGGCATGAATCGAACCCACAACTAATGTGCGAGAGGTATTTATCTCCTACCACTGGGCTACGTGAAGTCCCTAGTTATTATGACTAATTCTTTGTAGCTATATGATCTTAAAAATGAGGAATAAGTTTATTTTCGGTTTTCTATGGAAATGATTAACCTATCATGGAGGAGATGTGATTAGGTTAATTACTTTTCATTATGATACTTTCAGAATAACTGATTTTATTTGGAGATAAATGTTAAGATCTATCTCAGAAGACTATGTGATTAAATCCTTCAGAGATTTGTGTTTCAATATTAGTTTGGATTTATTTGAATAATTTTATGGAGAACTGTTTTTTACGGTCTTTGATGAATTTTGGGTTTTGTTTGAAAAATTTGGGTGATTAAGATTATTTTTTCATTTTGTAAAAGATTATCTTTTTTTGGGATTATCCGATCTTATACTAACAATTATGGTTTTGGTTTAGTTCTAAAGACATGGGAAATATATAGATCTCTTTTTTTGGATTAGGAGATTCTCTAAAATATGATTATAGTTCTCTTAATGTGAATAAGTCATCCTAAATACTCACCTTTTAGAGAAAATATGGGGTTGTGTAAGAAACCTAGTTAGAGATGAAAGTATACATGACTTGTAAGTATGTTTCCTTATGTTTTAGATAAATTTATAAATAAAGTCCTCAATGAAAAGTAACTTAAAATATAAACATTGTCTGTTAACTTTTCCTACTGAGGAATCAACGACAGTTTAACACATCACATGTTTGTGAATTTCTATTGGTTAAATTTCCCCTAATAATGATTTCAATCACTATCCATCAGACCTTGATGGTTGGATTTTTCCTCCATATCCATGTTTTCATGGATTCCTAGTATCTGTTGTCTCGGGTGACCATTTTACTTCTCTTTATTTCTTTTAATGTGTCAGTTTAATTGAATCCTTTTCCGATTTTGGTCTTTTAATGATATTTCTGAACCCATTTTTAAAATTGTGAGGGTACAATTTCCAAAAGGGGGAAGTATGTAACATCCAAGGTAAATAAATAATATGAAATTTTAATATTTATCAATATTTTTGAAGAAAATGTTGATATTACTTTAAAGGGAATGATATGCTCAATGGCGTACCCAATATGCAACGACGAGTTTCATTGAAATCTTACGTTGCACACTAAATATAAAATAATATTATTTTAAATGGTAGTTAATGCCTAGCCATTGTATTGGCGAGAATGAACAAAAACTAACAAAAAAATGATTATATAATTTTGTTAAATATTTTTACCTTTATCTAATAAATGTTAGAGACTTAAAATGCGAATGAAACCAATTTTAATGGTAAATATTCTAATATTCAATAAAAGGTCGATTAACTGCATTTTGATGGAGAACCCTTTTTAAATCCACTTTTTTACAATTTTATATATTATATTTGACAAAATAAAATCCTTCTTTAGAATTGAGACATCAAAATTTACTTTCTGTGTGTTTTTGGTATTTTTCTGATAAAGTCAATTTTTTATGAATAATGAATAATGTTGTATTTTAATTCAAAACCTATTTTTAATCAAATATATATTTATGGTTATAATATCTTTTTAATTTGGTTTTAAGTGAAATTAAAATATATTTTTACCATTTAATCCAATGGTGATCATTGGAATTAATTTTACTTTGAAATTGGACATAAACAAGTGGCAGTCTTTCGATAGATATTATTTCATAAAAACACGATATTTTTTTGACAGCGGGAATTAATAATAAAATTAATTAATGAAACTTCTATGATATGGATTTGTTAAAATGGAAATAATTTTTGAATTCGGAATATCAAATATAACATAGGGTTTTTTTGGTATTTTTATGAAAAACATCAATTTTTTTATGAATACTGAAACCACTAAGTGGTAGTTAAAAAACTGATTTTTCCTTTAAACGGAACTTTACAGATTATATGAATTAAATTTCAAAAATCAGACTACATGGGTTTCATTATTATGTAAAATGTGGTTCAATGGGATTAAAATATTTTTTGTTGAAGAGTAATTTTTCAGTTTTATTAACCGCGATTAAGGGTAATTAGTGTAATTAAAGGTTAAAATAATGTTATAATAATCTGTAATTACCATTAAACTTGTACTACCATTATTTTATGAGTCATTTCCGACCATAAAAATCCATGGGTAAATTTTTAGGACATCATGGAGCCACTTGTGTATGATAATTATATTAATACCTTTTATTTAAAGTTAAAATAAAAATGTCACAAACACGTATTGTTTTACTAAAACAATTTTTACATGGGGTTATATAAATTATCATTTTCACTATAAATATTCATTATAAAGCTAAAAATATTTCCTACATCATGGTAATTGTTTTATAATTTTTAGACATCAAATAAATAAAATTATTTATGACACAATGATGATGCATCGATTAACTCATTAATGAGCGACTTAAATAAAATGAAAAGATAAGGTAAAATATAAGACATACACTTCTCTAAAACCTATTTTATGGATTTATTTCGGACCCTTATCACCTTATAATCTAAATATATCATTGTGGGACTTTTAAAATCTGAAAATAATTTCATAATAAAGTAACATTTCATGACCTTCCAAGAGTTCCCCTCCTCCCTCTTATAAAAGGATCCAACCTCTAATCCCTTACGCACACCTCTCAAGCCCTTGTCTCATCCAACCCTAGAACCTATTATCTCTCCATATCCCTATATTAATCCTAGAAGCATTAACATAGGGAGAAATATTTTCATGAAACCCTTTTGGTTCAAACCAATGGGAGTTACCTGATTTAAAGGTAATGTCTTCTCTTATGTTCTTTCCAACCCCCTAAACTATTTGTATTCCTTTCTTTTGTAACAAAAATAGTATCTTCAATATACTAGGATGATGTTTAGAGAGGGATTTGTGCTAAAATTACACACACCGCCATCTAATTTTGAATAACAAACTGTTTCTGTGGACGGCGAATTACTACCTCACGAAACGATGATTGTTCAATCTTCTTTTAAAAATTATAATGGTGGACATTAAGATGTATCTGTATTTATATATGATATTTATTATGTTTATGTTTTACTTATGCTTCTTTATATTTCATTTATTCCATAACATTATGGTTTCCATAATGGGTAAACACGATAATTTCAGTTTAGGATGTGCAGACTACCGCCCCCTCAAAGTGATTTGAATCATTAATGCAATATGTTGGATGTATAAAGGATGGATTTAATGATATTATATATGATATTATAATGTAATTATAATTTACATATGTTTCGTTTGTTTTCATTCCCTTAAAATATGAAATATAAATTAATGTAGCGTTCATGCGTACGTACGGCTTACCGTCGCCATGAACGGTGCATTTCATTACTTTTCTTCAAATGTTATGTAATATTATAATTACAGATATATAATGGATATATATGATATATATTACATATAAATTATTAATATTATTCTGTAATTATAATATATATATATATATCTCATTTATTTTTAATTCATTTAATATGATATTGAAATGAAACTTGTGTTCATGCGTACGTATGGCCTACCGTCTCCATAAACGGTGCATTACATTTTTTGACTCCAAATGTCATGAAATAGTATAAAATTACTATATAATATATATATATATATGATATTTAAATCATTAATACTATTCTGGATATTATGTAATTATAACTACATTGACAATTCGTTTCAAACAAGTTCATTTTTGACTCATGTACCAAACATCGACAAAAACTTCTGATATAAACTCAAATAATTATCAAATTATTATAAAATTATAACATCTGATATTAATTTAATAATACACTTTAAAGGAGGTAAATAAAAAATTATAAATTTAACAATGTTTATTATTCAGGAATATAACGAAATAAGCAAGACAAGTCAGACTTGAGGTTAGGGATCCTACCTTTCTCTTTCTTTTTAATTACTCTCTTTTATGTCATTTCTTTTAAGCTCATATTTCGTATGTTAGGGGAGGTTATTTTATATTAATTTTACTTTAAATCTTATTTTATTATGATTAGAGACCCTATTTGATCTCATCAATCTATTTATTGATGTTTAATGTGGTGATGTTATGCTGCCGAATTTTCGTAAGGGATATCTTATCTCACTTTTAATTACGTGAGATTTCCATTTTTCGCCACTTATTTATTTCATGTGGTGTATTCTGTACTGAAATTTGATATATATTATCATGATTCTATTTATATTCATGGTATTCTATGATTCATTTGGTTCTTTTTATCTTTTGGTCATACAAGTTGATTAATTACAATAAGGTAAGTGGTTTTTATCTCACTTTTTATTCCTGTGAGATTCATGCTACAATTTCCACTATTTCTTTTTTAGTTGTGTATGTACTGCCAATTATTCTATTATTTTTGTAATATACTCTCATGTATGGGTATTTACATCTTCATTGTATGACCCTTCTTTCATGGGGTGGACGTTTCAAAAGTTACCCAAATCAGTAAGGGAACCTTTCACCCTCCTCTGTTTAAAAGACTTAATTTTTTTAGTTATTTTAATTTAGATCTTCTTATGTTGTGATATATTCTTATATATCCTTATTTATGTAAATGATATGTCCAAGTGATGAGATACCCTTTTTATCTCTCATCATCTCATTTTCTGAATTTTAAAAGCACGCTGTTAGGTTATCGAATCTCTGTAAGGGAACTTCTTAACCCAATCTCAATTCTTTTGGTTAAACCTATACTTCTTTATTATGTCATAATGTGAATATGAGTGGATGACCTCTAATTGTTTTACACATAATACCCTCTTATACTGGGTGTATTTATATTTTCGACACATAACTATGTAATTGATTTATTCTTAATCTAAGGATACAGACTTTTGTAATGGATTTCATCTCAATCTCCATTCATTGAGGAATATTTTTGTTCAAATACAAGACATTGTTTTATACGCTGTATAAACACCTTTGACTTTTCATTTCATTCAAAGGGAATATTTTTCTATGAATCTTTTTACTAAATGACAAAAAGGAATTTTTCTTTTAACACACGCGTTGATGACGACCTTTTCCACTGTCGCGAGTACTAATTCACCTTTGGATTCCTTAACATGCCGTAATGTTTAAAAAAAATACCATATAATCTTTTATGTATTTTGGTATTGAAAATGGTTTAGATAATGGATTTGTTATGTCAATATATTTAAGTGATATATTATTATTGAAATGTGGAAATGTTTTCTTTCCTTTATATCTGTTGTATGCGTTATGATTTTATAATGGTACATTGAAATTTGACAGGTGGTTATGTGATAAACCAAATGACGGGTGGTTACATGAATACCAGGATGGGTGGTTACGTTATAAACTTCAATGCATTGGTTATGGAAGTTGGCTGTATGGCTATTCCATTTAGTGATTTGTGTGGAAGTTGATGGTATGGTTAAGTATGTTTGTGTCCCAAGTTAACTTTATATGTTATGAGTTCTTTATATGGGTTTTATGGTAATATTTTGGTTACAAAAGGGGTAAGTAATGATCTTTTTTTTAGTGAAGAGTATTTTCTACTTCATAAAGGTGAAAGGTATTACTTATGATAAAGTATGCATGATTTACATATTGTTGTGAAGAAAAACTAACAGTTTTCCTTCGTTGTGTATCCGTTACTGGGATTTTTATGCTCATCCCATGATTTTTAAATGCTTTCCGTAGAACATAAAGATGAATAGGGTCAAAGATGGGATCAAAGAAATGTCATGTTGTCTAAAACATGGAACTAGACCTGACTCTTTTGTTAAAGTGTTTTTATTTTGTGAAAAAATGGAAACTGAGTAGATGTGTCTACTTTGTAATCATTGAGATATAATATTTATGTGCTAATTCTCCAAAACTCTAAACCTAAAAAGATCCTCATTTTTAATTAATCATTTAATTCAATATTATGTAAGGTTTTATGGGTGGGGTCCTTATACTAATTTCTCAAACTCATTATTATCCATTATATATAGGGACTATTATATTGAAATGAATTTAGTTATGAGTTCAATGGAGAACACTATATCTATTTTTGAGGGAGGTGGACATATCTCTTCAAAAAATACATCATTGTATTCATGAATGATGGGATCATATTCAATATTTATAATTTTATTTACTTCTCCCTATTAACAAATCATCACCATAATTATGTTAATGGGTAGTTCTTATTGAAAAATCTTAGTTTAGTAAATCTCATCTTTTAAAATGATGGTATGTTTTCCATTCATGACTTTTGAAATTTCATCACTTTTTTAGTTGATCTTAGAATTATATGTTGAGATCCAGTTGATCCCTATAATAGTAATGAATTATTATATGGAAATGACTACTAGATTTGTGATGATATAATAATCTCTGATGTTAATACTGTTGTTACTATATAGTATTGATGTTAGGATAATCCCACATGATTCCCTGGAATATAACTCTACTTATAGATATTCGGGGATTGATTATATATTCATTATAAACATGGGTGAAAAAATGCAATGCTTATAACCAGAATATATCAATGTACATTCTAGGTTTGAGAACACAATTATTGTACATTCCACCACATCATCTTGGATCCACTAATTAGGCCATTGTTTTAAAAAATGAAAAACATTTTTACCATGTCCTCTGATGAGGAAGATGTCGGACCTCTACCATTATCATCTAACTATGAAATTAATTGGAATAGTTCCCAGGATCTCCACACATGAATCATTTAATATATGATTGTTCCTACACCATCTTCCCTTTTTCAAAAGTGTTGAGAATTTGAGGCTCTACCTCACCGTGATTGTTCAAAGATATATTTCCATCTCTTCCACACATGTACCAAATTCCACTCCTATGAAATTAGTTCCATTAGTTATTATTCCAACATTTATTTCACATGGTATGATTTGATTTTTCCCTCATCCTCGGTAGTTGAATTTTATCGCTAAGAATGGCTCTATTTACCTCTTCTTTCCATTCAATATATGTGCCCATAATGTGTACCCAAACTCCCATATATCCTTCATATAACACCTCATTATATCCTAATTTATATTTTAGTCTTTATTTCTAGATTCCTATGATGACGAGGTCCCATTCCACTAAATACACTCTCAAAATTTATATTATAATACATATAAAATATTAAGGTCTATGAAGATATTATTTTAATGTGCATTTCATTGATTTGATTGATTAATTTTATTTTTTATTTAGTAATATGAAACCCTTATCTATTTTTATTCTAATTGAATAGGAAAAATTTTAGTTTTAGCATATTCAAATGAACTTTTCCAATTCTATAAAATCAATATTTCTTTATGGATTCAATTTTTTAATTAGTGTCCACCACTAATCAGCATCTCATTCAATGTGGAATACATCAAAGGAGAATTTCTCATTATCAGAACAATATATTAACGGAAATTTATTTTATATAAAGCTTATACATTTTTTAAAAATCAATGGGTTGTTATATCAATTGAAAGAAGGTTTTGATTAATGCATAACAGACTCACCAAAATTATTTTCCCATCAAGGAGAATATTTTCTCTCGATACTATTCATTTTATTGTTCATAACATGACATTGTAGATTCATCATCTTCATGATGTTTTATATTCAAAATTTCATCAAAATGTATTCAGTAAATCATTCGTTGAATAGATCATTTATGTGGTTCCACCAATATTACACAATTCTCCTAAATGAATAATAAATTGGTGAGAACTATATTAAATTTTTTAATATTATAATTCAAACGGGGGTTATGTTTTAAAATATCATACACAAATATGTTTTGAATATACTATAATAAAAATTTCATTATCTTTATATCAATTGTAATTCATTATAAAAATCATTTTATAAACAAAACGTATCACATGGGAGTGTCAAACTAGTTGTGTAGATTGGGCAATTATTATGTACCTGTTCCCGATTGATTCTATCTCAATACAATGATTTCAAGTGTTACCCTTATCTACATCAATGCAATATCCACATCAACTTGTAATATCCTGAAAATGGTGTATTTTTTTTGGAAAAAACATACATAATAATTACTAAAAAACCAAGATGCTTTCCTATATTTAGACATGAACCTATTCATAATGTTTTCTTGTTGTAATTGCCAAAAAAACAACTAAATAGTCATTTGATGAAAACTATGGAATCCACCTTTTTGATTATATAACTATTCAATACATGGTAGAAATATAGGATCTTTTAATGTTTAGATTCTTATATATAATCTACATAATACCTGAAAACTAAAAAAATTCTTCTAAATAAACTGTAACGAAATATTCATGGGTATAAGATAAGTTACTTTTACAACATATCATATCCTAGGGATGTACAACAACGGAATGGGGTGAGCATGAAGCCATGTTAGGGTATTAGAAGGAGAAACATAGATAATGTAATCTTGAGAAATATAAATAAGAACTTGTGGAATAAAAATAAGAAATGAATAGGTGGAATATAATAATAATAAGGACATGAATAATAACATGGAAAAATTTCTAAAAAATTTAAATTATAAATTCATAAGCATATGACCATGGTTAATCACCATCGTTTCATAAATGAAAATTTCTAGAGTCTATTACATTGTTATCGTAAAACATGTAAAATATAGAGATTAAATTCATTACCTAATGCAATGGATAACTATAAGGTAAAACCCATAATATGACATTATTAACATGATCCATGGATATCATAATAAATAATTTCATTAATATCATATATAAAATACAGAACGTGTTTCTTCTCATTATTATGATGTAAAAATGTTATTAGATACATTGTCATTCTGTTATTTTTATCCAAGGGAATAGAAATTTGAGTTTCATATATGAAAATTCTATAATATGTAATTCATTTTAAAAATATTTGAATACCATTGGAAAAAGATTATATATGGGTATTATCAAAACAATATATACACCCATCATGTAAAAGATATAAATTTGAGATGTAAATTTGGCACAATGACCTGTATATATTATAGTTTTTATAAAATCATAAAATTACAGTGAAGGAAATTCCCCATTGGAAAAATAATATTATTTATATAATTGGGTAATATAATTTAGGCAAAAAGAATTTATTTTAGTCATTATAAAACATACCACATAAAAATAAACTTGAATAGAAAGATAAGTCAATATTTCCCTTACATTGATGAGTTATTCCTAAAACATGAGTACAAAACCATGGGGGATTGAGGAAACATTGGGGGGCTCCTTGAGAGGTTAAATCACTTGAAATTATAAGAATATGGATTGATTTTAAAGAATAATGGTGAAATATATTTTATTATAGGTAAAGTTGGGGAATTGTTTCATATTTTCGAAATATAGGTCTTGTAAATATAGTATGTGGAAAATTAAAAGTAATTGGCATAACCGTGGTTTTTACTCATGGTATTTAAAATTTGGCACAAATTTAATTATATTTTAATCCACTATATGTAAATAATATTTCCGAATACTTATTTTGGCGTAGAAAGGTAATGATTCCATAATTTGATGTTTTCCACAATCAAATATACCTTTTTAGACATTTAAAAGCCACTAAATATTTAAATATTTATTTGGATATACTAAAATACATAATATTAATAAAATAACATATATTATGTATTGTAATATGTATATTTAATTATTACGTCATTATTTAATTAATATTAACTCATAAAATATATTGAAATCTTAAAAAAACATTACTCCTCATGAAGAATTTATAATTTTCTAAAATTCTCAGAAATTCACACTAACATAATTATGATATTGTGATTTCAAATATAATGTTTTTTTTATAGAAATTTTTTTATTAATATGAAAATATTATATTTTATATATAAATATCATAATTATTTCAAAATATCAGTTTTTAAGAAAATTAAAATTTATGAAATTATTAAAAAAAAATCGTAGTCCATTATAAAATTATTTTATAATTTATATTTTGATAAGTTTATTATTGAGGACAAAATTATTAAAACTAATACTATTACAAATAGATTATTATTCTAGAAATTGAATATAATTTCTAGTAAAATACATTTATGTTTCATTTGCATCCAAATATAATAATCAATTTCATTTCAATTAAAAACATATTTCATTAATAACAAATATTCTTAAAAAGAAGTTATGAAATAATAATTTCCTTTATATATGAAAATTTTACCTTAATTAACAAAATCCTAGAAACATAACCCATTATTACACATGTGTACACCCTATGTGTGAGGTGTGTGATGGTGATAGTTTCATGGGTTGGTTTAGTTATCATAGATTGAGTGGTAATCTATACTAACATGAACGTTTAACATAGGAAATATGGTCTCAATATCACATGTATAACCACTAGTTGGGATTGAACAAGGCAAAACCCCAATGATCTACCTCCCTCCCATGTTTTGATAATTGGGCATTACATAGAAACACATTACTAGACGAGACAATTGATTTTATGTTCTATGTCAATTATAATTTTTCATTAAAACTTATAAACAATAATTATATTGGTAAAATTATCAACCAATGATATGTTTTCCAATGGTCATATCTATCAATGGTTATATTTGTCTAAAATTCATATAATGGATGAATCCCAATGGCCTGATATCACCTTATACCCTAATAATACCAATACATTATTTTAATATAATTCCACTTAATGTTATATTTTAATTTTTTCAATATGATTATTATTTTAGTAATATTTTTTTATTTCTATATTTTTTATGGGAGTGATATTTCTAGAATATTGGGGTGATCGTTATTTTCCCATTTTAGTTTTTAAACATTAAATTTTTTCCCCTACTAAATGTTTTGACATCTTAATTAGTTTGATAGAAGTATAATTTTATAATCATCTTTAATGATAATTTATTTTGTTGTATTCTTTTTATTTTTTAGGTTCTGAATAATATATAATATATAACACACATTTATTTGAAAACAAATATCATTTAAATTTTTTGGGTCATTATATATATAGAATATAATCTTTTTTGAATCATCACTATATATCACAAAACCATCTCCATATGCTGGTAGTTTGAGAATTGGTGTTGTGATTATAATATTCTTTAGATCCATTAATACTTACTCATATTATTCTATCAGTACATACATTACCCCACTCAGTGTTATCTTAGTTAGCATGTTATACAGTCATGAGAAATTCCTTACAAAACATCAGTAGTACATTGCCAATACAAGAAAACTATGAATTTTATGACACTTGTGGGTCTGGACCATTCCTAAACTACATATTTATTGAATGGTCAATGTAAATTGGCTTAAAAATGATCACATTTCCCAATAAGTCAACCTACTACATCAAAAAGTCCCACCTACAAACATAGTGTACCATCTCTCCTTCTTTAATGTTTCCATCACAATCCATAAATTATCATAATGTTCCTCATTTATATGGGACTAAATGAGAATATCCTTAATAAAAACTTCCAAAAAAAATTATTATCATCGCTAAATATTATATTCCTAAAATTCATGTGGATCACCAGGGAATTAGTAAATCTGATGGGGGTCACTGTGAACTCAATGTGCCCATACATTATATAGTAAGAAGACTTTAGAATATATTCCTTATTCACCTTCATTTGATAATATTGAGAATGATGATCCCCCATTGAAAAGTACTTATATATTCTTAGTTGATTAGATTATTCATTCATCCTTGGAAGAGGATACATGTTCTTTATGGTGATCATGATGATATCCTAGAAATATATACACATATATAACGATCCATCCTTCTTATTAGAAAATATCATTAGCGAAACTTATGTTATGCACTGTGGAATATAAACCATTATTCCAAATTCACATTCAACTTCTTCTTTAATTCTTCTATTTTCATCATGGATATAATTTTGGGCTAATATTGAGAGAGAATTTTCACAAGTTACAAGCATTTTTTAGAACTCTATATCATGATCTTGGAGATGATTGAGTAATTCTTCAGGCAATACATCATTTTATTTGTTAACTATTTCCATATACACTAGGGTTATACCATCCCTTTACTCGTCTATTTTGGTATGGTATGATTCATCACTGGTTATCAACACAAATACAATTGAGGGACATTCCAAAGGAGATTCATGATCTTCCAAGATATTTTTGAGGAGTATTAGATGGCTTAAAATTTAAAAATATAAATCATTTTCCTAAGAGATGATGTTTTCAATATATTAAGATATTAAATCCATTATCAATATAGCTTCTAATTAAACGTGGGGAAGCCTTATGACATTATTTTGAAGAATATTCACATATATGCTAATATGAGTCAATTCAAGAACTTATATTCCATTGATTTCATCACTAGGTGTTTTTACTGATATCTCTACATTAAGGTATCATGGATTATATTTAATAGTTATAGGTAAAATTCATAATATAATGGAATGAATAAAACTATAATCAAATAAAACATATTCAATTCATCAGTGAAAATGAAGCTTTCCTTTTACGAATTCATTTCTATGATCCACTTTTTTAGTAATAATTGAATAATCTTTCCCCTGCTCTTTTAGGTTTGGTGATAGCTCATTCAAATTACCCTCAAAGACATAAGGTTTAATTCACTCTCTTGCATACGTACATTGATTACTAAAAATGATGAATTGAACCATAGTTGGTGAATTAAGAAGTTACCACAATTCCACTATCATGTTGGTGTGATTATTTATGTCTCTCTCACATTCATGAGATTGATGGTCTTCTCTACCTCAATTGAATAATTTCCCCTTCCCATTGATAAAATTACAATGATTCTTCATCCCAAATTTTTGACATGTTTTTTATTGGATCATCTTTACTCTTTTGTAATTTTACCCACCTTCTTGAAACTCCATTATTCACTTGTCATCACCATAACCATAGGACCATTCATTGAACTCCCTCCATAAATTGAGATCATATCGAACAACATATTCATTACCCCTATAATATTGGATTGATAGAGCCTTTCATATATGATGTTTTAATCCAATAAAAAATAAATATATTGTTCTATCATTATTGGTAAAAGAACAATTATAGTATATTGAAACACTTATGATGTTTTCCTCATATGTCGTGATAGATTCACCATCATTTTGATTCAACTCTATAATTTCTCTATCCATATTTGATTGAATTATTCTAGGGAAGTACATTGTAAGAAATATGTTAGCAATGTCATTATTCTCTATAACTTCCACTTCTTCCTTTGGTTTTATGTTCTTAATCAATTCCTTCCATTACTCAACTTCCCTATCTATACAATAAATGGTCTTTTCACCATATCTTTCTTATAAAAATGGATGACAAAAATATATATTATCAATTTTGTTAACCAACTATTCCAAGACAAGGGGATCATAAGTTACACTAAATGTCAGTGGTATTACTACATCAAGGAATAAATGGTTATTCGATCCTTACATGGTGAAAAAAATGTTCCACATGACTCTAGATATTATTCATATCCTATTGTATATGGGTAAGCATGAATATAATTTTTTAACCCATCCAAAACTGGAATTTTCGATGCCATTAAAGAAATCATTGCATTTTCTCCCATATGGGTAGTTGGACAAGTTTCACTTAGTTCCCACCATTTTATACAATAGAAATTTTTTGATCAAAAAGTGTGTCAACAAAGAATGAGAAAATACTTTATTCATCTTCAAAATTAACTCAAAATGATTATCTTATAGGATTCATTTGATTATACATTTCCTAAAACAAATATTTATAGATTTTTCCATATACTTAATATATTCCAATGGACGTTCACTAAGGTTTTCTAATCCTAAATCCAAAATTTACTAATGTATTATCTGATACCAACTATAAACACCCTACTTTTTGTTTCATGATTATTAATTATTTTAATAATAAATAACATAATAGCATTACAAATACAAGATACAAATGTGTCGTGTCTTGGGAAAATTATATTTTTAGATATATTTAAAAAAATAAATCATAAACATTATTTAGTTTCTTATTCTTAATCTTCTTAGCAGAACTCATGTTCTCATCAGTACTAGTAATCACGTGAGGATATACATTAAAGAATGGTGTGAGCTAAAATCTATATAAGATGTTGAATAAGGTATATTAAATAATATAACATGAATGAGAATAATAATTTATGAGACCCACACTTGACATACATGGGAATTACATTTCTTTTGTAGAATAATTAATACATGACACGAAAAGACGCCAAAATATCATATTAGTTTAGTGTCTTTAAAAACACAAAACATAAACTTCAAACATGGAATAAGAACATCAAAGTCTCTTATAAAGATATTAAACATTTGTTTTCCTATATAATTTCATTCATTATATCCCAAGGAAAAGAAAACATAGAATATGTGAGATTAAATTCTCATTAAGGGTAGACATTGAGAACATAAAACAAGAAATAAATGTTTGAACGTAAAAACATGAAAATAAATTTTAAACATCAAAATCATAAGAAATGATATAAATTATGGATTTATGCTAGGAAAGGATCATAAAAGAACATAAAAAATGATATAATACCATTGAAATAAAAAATATCACTATTGAAAAATAATAATTACATAATATGATTTTCATAGTATCCATGGCATTGCGGCCTAGACCATCATAGTGGACAAATTCCATTACTGTACCGGGTTTACTGGTCATTCTAGCCATTTATTACTGAACTCAATTTACATTCCCTTACATTTATGTCTTTCTCATGATATATAAATCTTTACCCAAAAAATCAATGTATATATAGGTCCCCCCATCTCATAATGGAATTATTGTTACATGTTCCACAAAAATAAAAATCATTCATCATAACATAACCCATGAAATAAAATGGTGTTCACAAACATCTTATCATCAAAATATAATCCATATAAGATAAATAGAATTCATAAAAATAATTCCCTCATAAACTCAATAAAAAAATGAAATAATAGGGATAGAAATATAACCCTAGTTAATCTTAGATGGAAATTGTTTTTTAAAACACCTGAACTCTGTTATTGAGGAAAATATCCTTTCTTCTTCAAAAACATTTTTATTCTCAAAATTTCATGAATTTTTTTTTAAAAAAATAAGTTAAATTAAAATAAAAATGAAATCATGTTAATGAAGATTCATGGAAATAATTCATTATAAAATCATAAAAACATGTTGATGTCATATATGTTAAAAAACATACTCTTAATACTTATACATGAAAAAGTAAAAAATTACCTCATATGGTTAACCAAAAATGATTCTTTCCATACCACGTATTATATGTTAAAAAGGTGTAAAATGGAATTAAACATAAATGGAAGTATAAAAAAAATTATGATTTTTTAGAAATTATGGACATGGATGATTAATATAACCTCAATAAATACAATCCTAAAAACAATCTTGGATAAAAATGAGATTGCAAAATTATCCCTTACCTTAGGTCTAATTTCTACTCTACCTGTCTAAAACTCATGTATAGTGGGTTTAAACATATTATTAACTATTAAAAGAACCATAATAATATTTATGATTTCAAATATGATTCACATATGACTTTATATTACCCAATCATTTGTCAATTCAATGTTAAAGCAAAGTTTTGTGTAATATTGTTTCATTTATTGTATGTGTTTGGACTTGTTATTATTAATATGATTACATATATCATGATTTATTTACGTCCATATTGTAAAAAATGATATATATATATATATATATCATATATATTGATATATGAAATTGAATACACCGTTAATGGAGATAGTAGGTCATACGTACGGATAAATGTTGTTTTCGTTGCCTTATTAAATTGAATGGAATTAATTAAATCACCTATATATATACACAAATCTAGTAGAATTATTATGTCATATATTTAATTATTTTTATTAAATATACATTATAATCATTATTGAAGGGTTAATATGGAGAATAAATCTCATCGCGACGTGGAGACGGTAAGTTGTACGTACACACGAGCGACGATAATTTTCCCATAGTTGTTTAACAATAATGAATTTGTTGGTGTATATAATATTATCATTATTATCATGTTATAATAATCATTTATAGTTATTATTTTCACCGTTGTACCCATTCAATTAATGTGGTGGTGAAAAACATATTGCACCATGATGTGGAGACAGTTAGTTGTATATTCACCCGCTCAGTGATTTTGTTTTCTATTGGATGGGTTGAAGGTGAAATTGGGTTGTTTAATATATATAATAAAATATAATTATATTAGTTATAATTATTTCATTTCATTATAATAAAAAAACTAAGAAAATGGAAGTATAGGAAGATATAAATTTGAATGAATCTGTATAAGAGATTACCTCTTCCTCGACGTGCCTCCATTAAGATTCTTCTTAAGGCACTACAGTTTTAATATTAAAAATACCAGCACCTCTAGAATGTCACTAGGGATGTTTATAAGGTAAATGGATCAGTTTTGGCCAACCATGAATGCTCAAAATGGAGGTAGGATGAGAGGGAAGAGGTTCCCTTTTCTAAGAGAAGAGTGAGGCACTTTATGAACGTACAGAAATATTAATTTATTATAAATTCAATTTCGATTTAAAATGGTCCAAAACATATTTAATGATAATATATGATGTTTTAATTTTTAATAAACATAATATAATTATTTTTTGACAAGATTTTTGTATTTTCATATCCTGGTCTTTTTGGTTTTACTCTTATTTTACCATTATTAATCTTTTCGTGTTATAATTATATTTACCCATTGTGGGTTAATGTAATTAACATGTAATATCAAATAACCCATAGAAAGTAATTTTTGATATATTGGGACATATATTAAAAATTTGGAAAATTATTATATTTTTATTAATTTAATATCATTTAATAAACTATTTTATTTTTTACGTTATAAATTATGTCAATTTGTTAAACAATTTTTAATTGATAATTTAAAAAACTCATAACAACCTTATTAAATTTTAAAAAAGAAATTAACTCATCCATAATATTTCAATGGACAGCATAAAATTCGTGGATGACATCAAAATGATGACATTATATTTACTTTAATATTCATAAATTCATATATTTTAATTTTTCATTAATGTGGTAACCACTACATCATAATTGTGTCATATATAAATATATTTATCTAGTGTAAAAAAATTATAAATAAAATACCATGATGTAGGAATTCATTTTATCTTTATACTGAATATTTATATACATATATATCATATATATAACTTTCTATTAAAATTAATTTGTTAAAATATATATGTTTAGTTTATAAATATATTTACATTAAAATAATTCTTATAAATTGTCATTTTCACATCCATGTGAATCCATGGGGTTCAAAAATCGACCCATGGATTCCCATGGTCTGATATATATCATAAAATAATATTATTACATTATTTAGTGAAATTTATTATTATTATAATTTTACTTTTTATTCTTATTTACCATATTTATCATTTAACTATATTAAATAAAATAATTAATAAAGTTACTATTTATAATGCTTACAAATTTTAGGTACCTATTAACACCATTTGGACCTCATAATTCCAAATATGTAATCAATTTTTTAAAAATTGAAAATGAAAATTCAGGAATAAATAATTTAAAATTAATTCACATTATCAAAACAAATAAGGAAGTTTTTATGAAATAATAACTATCAAAAGATTGACATCTATTTATGTACAAATAAAAATTTAAATTACATAAAAATTCCAAAATTGGATTATATGCTAACAATATATATCAATTATACATTAAAACCTATTTAATGCTCAATATACCTATATATATATATTTTATTAAAAAGTAGTTTTGAAATAAAATACAGTAATTTCACTATTCATTAAATTTTTTAATTTTATTAAAATAATACAAAAACTCAACATAAGGAAATTTTTATGTCCCTTATCCAAATAATGAGTTTATTTTGTCAAATTTAAATTATAAATGTGTCAAAAACTATATTTGATATTGAAGCGCCATCAAAAGGGTGTAAAAAAGGTATTTTTTTAATTACATCTTTTATACAAAATTTTGATTTCGTTCTCCTACAATGTTCTATAAAATGTGTAAGATGAATCATAATGTTATAAAAATAAAAATGTGATTAATAATATTCAAAATGGCTATTTCATAAAAATATTTTAAAAATAAATCATTTTTTAGTGAAACTCAGTATCGCATACAACACAAGCTATCGAGGAAGGTCGCTCTTCCATGTAACAAAAGACAAGTAAGTGTTACTTATATTACAACCATCATTTGGAGTTGAATATATCATAATCCAAACATATTTTATTTATTCATTGAATAACATCTATACACATGTTTCATGAAATGAATTTGGTCAAAGGAACTCAAAATTGTGTGCAACATAAGACAATAATAGTGTTGCATATATTGCAATCTAATATGGTGTTGTTTGTAGTGAAAGTGAATCTTGATGTATTATAAAATACAAAAAACCACGGAAATTAAAAATAATATATCTCATAAAATCCCTGGGTGTTACGTTCTACAACCCTTAAAATGAATTTCTCCCTCAATATTTATCAGGGTTATAAATGGATAACGAATAGGATGTTTATTTCATGGAAACCCACATCGTAAAATGGAATAATAAATATTCATTTTAAAATAGTATATTACAAAAATAATGGTAACCCAAATTAACTCATCACTGGGTTTCCATATTGGAGAACATAGGTGGGAAGTGAAAACATTGACATTGTAGAGAAATATAACCATCATTTTCTAATGGATAGTGATAGAGAATATGGTTTGGAGAATGTTAAATATCAAAAATAAAAAATCTACGATGATTTAATGGACCATACAATTCATTGGATTGTAAGGTTCTAGGATAAAATTTTCAGTTTTTAGGATTATTTTCCTAAATTTGATGAATGTTTTCAGAAGGAGAAATACCTACATGATTTCAGTACAATCTCACCATGGGTAAATCCCTATAAATTTTACAATTAATAGATTTTTTAATGAAATGAATTCAAAATTTTTATTATTGAAGTGTTAGAATATCATGAGAATGAATGATATGTCACTCCATATTTCTCTATCACAAAAATATTTTCACATGTTATTTAATATAGATAAGTCCATATATATTGAGATTAATCATATATGGTTCCAAAAATAGACTCATACTTCATCTATTATATCGCATTAATAAAATAAAACAAATTTATACTAACAAGAGACATCACATTGGCTGTTGTAGGCAATAAATTCATACCATACTTTTATTTTGGGTTCAATTCCCGCAGCCTTGTCCAATTCAAAAGTCGTCCCCAGTCCAAAAGGTTTTTATTTTTTAAAAAATATACTATTCTTACATTCTAGAAATAATATAAATTAAGTTATAGCATTAAATAATACAATCTTATGTCCAACATATTCCATTCAAACCTTTTGTCTTATCCAAAATACTTCACTCCAATCTCACTATACAAAGAAAAAAAATTCCAGAAATTTCATATAAAAATCATGGGAATAAAATCATGTATCCCCCTTTTATAATAATATATAACATGTTGGTCACATTACAAACATTTTAATGACACATTCATGAATTAACTTGAGTCATGATAAAAACTTAAATTACGATATATAGTTTTTTAAAACTTTCCGGTTTCTTTATTCCAAAACTTATTGGATATATTCCTCTAGTCTTGTAATGTTTTAAACTTCATCTCTGACAAGATAACCCGCATTTCAAGAAATTGTTAACCAGTTATATGGTAACTAATATTGCCCAACGAATCATTATTCAAATATAATTAACTCAACATCAATCCATATCAAGGGTTATCCTCCCCTTAATCATGTGTTTCTTATGAATATAATCTTCTCATTAAATCACTTTTCTTATCCATTAAATCTATTCATCATATTCTCAAAAATCATTAGCAAAGAACATAAAATGATAACTCTTATATATTTCACAATTAAACATTTATGTATTCAAGTACATAAATAATTCAATCCTTATACTATAATAGTAGGAATAGAATAATTAATTCTATGTCTTAGAAGTAGTTACTTGTGTATGTGCATTGAGTTGGGTAATGCCCTTGTTTTACATAGACGAGACATTGAACTCCATAACAATCTTTCACACAATAACCCTTTCCCCCATAGATATAGCATCTTCATCTATATTAAATTTATTTCTCAGGTTTCTTCTTCCCTTATTCTTGATATATAGGAATCTTAATATTTTTTCCTCTGTGTTCCTCACCATGGGAATATGCAAGAAAGTATGTCTTCCTCTTATTCGATCACTCAAAAATACCAGTAATGTCCACATTGTTAATCAAATTCTGCGATGACTGATTCTGTATAAACACAATATTATTCAATCTAGTCATTAAACAAATTTCTTTACACATAGTCACCAAGTTGTTCATCTGATTTATGGTTTACCCAATTCCCTCAGGTTCCCTACATAGACTAAAACACAAAAAATATAGCGTGAGAAGTAAAAATCCTTCTAAGAAAACAACATAATCAAGGGCGAGTACGTTCAATCAATGAAATATTATGTTTAATCCTATATTATTTATAATCATTATAATAATTCTCATACTGTAACCTCTAATAATACATAACCTTTGTCACATCCCTATACATACATTAGATATATCTCTAGAGATCTCACTAAGCTTTTCACATCCTATTTTCCAATGGCATACTAATCCTTCTTGCTAAGGGCAAGAGTAGATACCCACACATTAAGTACAAGGAAATTACATTTCTTTTTCTGAATATATAATAAATGACATAAAAATATTCCCCATGAATGAATTAGTTTAGTGTCTTGGGAAACTCGGAACATAATCTTCTAACTCGGTGAAATATCATTAACATCTCCCATAAAGATATTCCCCATTTTTCCTATCTAAAACCATTCTTTATATTCATGATAATAGACAAAATAGAAAGTTTGAACTCAAATTATCATTAAGTGAAATCATGGAGAACATAAAACAAACCATAAATATGTTAACATAAAAATAGAAACATCAATTTTAAACATCAAAATCATGAGCAATGATATAAATCTTGAAAATACATAATGCATGGATCATAAAGGTACAATAAACATGATATAATATCCTTGTAATAAAACATTTCATTATGGAAAACTAATAAGTATATATTATGATTTTCATAGATGGAATGGCCTTGCTAACCAGACCTTTATATTGGACAAAGTCCATTAAAGAACTGGGATTAATTTTCGTTCCATCCATGTATTAATGAAATAGATTTAGATTTAATTCTATTAATGTATATCTCATTATATATAAATCATAACACAAATCATTGTAGGTAGATATAGGTCCCACCCAACTCATAATGAAATCATTCTTACATGTCCCCCACTAACATAAATAGTTTTTCAATGCAAAACCTATATAATAAATTTGGATTCATAAACATCATGCCATCATTAAATAATCCATAAAAGATAAATATACAACATAAAAATAATTATATCAGAAAATCAATAAAAAAAATAATAGGGATAAGAACATAACTCAATTTCGGCTTATATAGAAAAATAATTTTGATAAAACACTTCAACTTAGTTCTTGTGGAAAATATCCTTTCTAATTAAAAAATGTATTGTTTTATAAAAATTTCATGAAATTATAAAAGAAAGTATTTTAATTGAAATTAAATTTTAAAACATATAAATAAACAGTCATGAAAATAATTCATTATGAAGATGTAAAAATCCATTCACGCCGTTTAAGTTAAAAAACATTCTCTTCGTACTTTACCAGAAAAGTCAAAAATTACCTCATATGGTAAATAAATGAATGATTCCATCCATACAATGTAGTATACTTTAAAAATGGGTAAAAAAGTTTTTTAAAATACATGGATTAATAATAATCATTCTATGTATTTTTGATTTAAAACATTGTCATTTAGGATAAATATACCCTTAGTAAATACTTACGTATAAACAATCTCGGATAGAAATGAGATTGCAAAATTATCCCTTCACCATAAGTATAATTTAATCTATATCTATCTAAAACTCTTATATAGTGGGATTAAACATATTCTTAACTTTAAAAATAAACATAAAATTATTTATGATATCATATATTACTAATTTACAACTTTATATTACCCATTCATTTGTTAATTCAATATTGAAGCTACATTTTGGGTAATAATCTTTTCATTTATCGTACATGTTTGGACTAGTTATTCTTCATATGATTACACATATCATGGTTTACTTACATAAAAAATTTAAAACATTATTTATATAAATATATTTTTTCATTATATATATATATTTATATAATAGACTATTAAATGGAATTGAATACACTATTTATTGAAAAGGTAGTTCGTACGTACTCATGAACATTGTTTTTGTTTCCGTATTAAATTGAATAGAGATAAGTAAATGACATATGTATATATATAATAATCCATTAGAATTATTTTTTCATATATTTTAGGATTATTTATTATATATGCTTTATAATCATTCTTGAATGGTTTACAAGGAGATTGAATTTGATCATGACGTAGAGACGGTAAGACGTACGCACGCGAGAGCGATGATATCGTACCCATAGATATTGAACGATATTAAAGTGGATGGAGGATAATATCTAAGAATTTTTTTCATCTTATAATAATCATATACAATTATTGTTTCCACTGTTATACCCATCCACGTTAGGTGGTGGTGAAAAATAGATTATATCCTGGTGTGGAGATGGTAAGTAGTATGTACGCATGTGTGGTGATTTTTTTTTCATATGATTGATAGAAGGTGTAATAGGCTTATTTAATATTTATAAAAACATATCATTGTATGTGTTATACTTATTTCATTACTTTATAATGAAACAACTAAATATGAGGATGTAGAAGAAGAACGAAATTTGAATGAATCGGTAAAAGAGATTACCTCTTTCTCACCATGCCTCATTTGAATTTCATGTTTGTGGAATAGGGTTAGTCTTTTGAGAATACCATGACCTATAGAATATAACTAAGAAAGATAAAAATAGAAATTGGTAGGTTTTTTTGCAATTTTAGGATCATAATTGATTGAAATGGTAGGGATGAGGTGCCCTTTTATAAGAGAGGAGATGCCCACTTTTGGAAAGATCCAAAATTTTAATACATTATAAATTAAACTTCAATTTAAAATTTTTTGAAACATATTTATATTTAATATATTCTGATTTTAGTTCGAATAACCATATTACCATAATTTTTTTAAATGTTTGGAATATTCTTTTATCCTTGTCATTTTCGTTTTCCCATTATTTTACCTTTTTAATCTTAATGTGATATCATGTTATTTATACATTGTGGGTTAATGTGATTACCCTTTCATGTTAAAAGAACCAAAAACATTTATTTATGAAATATTTGGATTTATGTTAACTATTTTATGAATATTAGATTATAATTAATTTAATATCATTTAGGAATCCTTTTTATTTTTTATGTTCTGAATTTTTTCAATTCTAGATACTATTCAGAATTTAATTTTTTAAAATTTCATAATAACCATATTAATTAGAAAAGAAGGAATTAAACATTCTATAATATGTAAATGTCTACCAATAAATTTTTTTATGACATCAAAATTTTCATATTAAATTTATTTTAATATTGATAAATTCAATTATATGAATCTTTCATTAATGATGTAATCACTACATCACAATTGTCTCACAAATAAATATCTTTATCTAATGTTTAAAAATTAAAAATAAAATAAATGATGTAATAAATCTATTTATCTATCTAATTAATAATTATATATATATAGTGATTAGTTATAGGACCCTCTATTAAAATCGTTGTACTAAAACACATCTATTTAGGCTATAATTATATTTACATTAAATTAATTCTCATAAATTGTCATTTTCACATCCAAGTGAATCCATGGGGTCACAAAATCAACTTAAATAATTCCATCGTCAATAAAAAATCCCATAAAAACGATTAGGACATGTTATATAGTAATTTAATATTATTGTAATATTATTTGTAACATTTATTTACTAGATTTAACCTTTAACCATGGTAAATTAAATAATTACTGAAGTTACTATTCATAATGTCTAAAAATAAAAGGTATATAATTAAACAATATGGACCTCCAGATTCCAAATATTAAATCTATTTTTCCCATATTCAAATCATAGATGTTATAGTAAATAATTTAAAATTAATTCCCCTTGTCAAAACCAATAAGTGGGTTTTTAAGAAATAATAACTATCAAAAGATTGGCATTTATTTATGTCTAATTTGAAATTGAAATTACATACAATGACCATTATTGGATTAAATTATAAAAACTAAATCCAATTATACTATAAGAAAACTAAATTTACAATCTATCTATATAAATATATTATATTAAAAAGTAGTTGTGAATTAAAATACAGTATTTTCACTATTCATTAAAATATTAATTTTATTAGAAATATACCAAAAAATCAAAAAAAGTAAATATATATGTCCCTCATCCATATAATAAGTTTATTTTATAAATTTTAACAAATAAATGTGTCTAAAACTATATTTAAAATTGGTGCTCCATTAAAAGCCGGTAAAATTGCATTTTTTTAAAAATACTACTTTTATCCAATTAATTGATTTTGTTATCATACCATGTTCTAGAAAATGTGTAAGATGAATGAGAATGTTATAAAATTCAAAATATAGTTAATAATATTAATAATGGATAGTTTATAATAACAATTTATTAATATATCATTGTTTAGTGAAACTCGACATCGCGTACAATTCATGATATCAAGGAAGGTTGCTCTTGTGTATAACACAATCCACGCCAGTGTTACATGTACACAAGATTACTTTGGTATTACCTATAACATAATCCAATATTATTTTATTTATACACTAAAATAAAAATTTATACTTAGTGTTTTTTGAAATTAATTCTATGAAAGGATCTCAATATTGTGTGCAACACAAGACATGAATAGTGTCGCGTATAATGCAAGTTAATACGGTGTTGAGTATTGCGCAAGATAATCATGGTGTAGTTTAAAAAACAAGACATCATAGATATTAAAATTAATATATCTTTTAAAATCTCAAGGTGATACAATAATCATAAAAAATAATATTATTATCATTAGGATCATTATGGAATCATTGGTAAATTCATAGAGTGATGAAATTATTAAAAATGAATCATCATGTCTTAGTAGTCAATGAACAAAAATAGCTTTCATAAAATATCACACCCAATTCAGGAAAAAAATACATGAATAATGATAACATAATCATTGTCAAACAAACTAGGAACTTGTTTAGGCATAACACACAATATCTCGAGAGATAAATCACATTAAATAATTCATTGGAGGGATATATAATTTTGTGCCCACCCATCACCTTAAAACATTTATATTAGAATGCATTCCACCTAGAATATATATCAATCATAGTAAAAAAAAACCCATGCAATGGAATGGGTTTCATAAGTATTTAATAATGCTAAAATTCACGAATAACCCTTATGTTTCCCAGATGATTGAGGGAAATGATACAGTGTATCAGAATCATTATTCTTGAGTGAAGAAGAAACAATCTCAATAGGAGTAATTAATTTTTTTGGAAAAATATTTATAGTTATCATGAAATGAATTTTGAAACATGTATATACTTATTAAAAATAAGTGAATAAAATGATATTTTATTTATGAGACTTTATTGTAATATGAACATTAGATGTTTTCATGAAGGAGGTATAACCCAATGAAAGGTAGAAGGGTTAGAGAACCCAAATACATTTATTAGAACATTATTTCATCAATTTTGCACCTCATAAGTAAAATAATTATATTTTCTATAAGATAGGATAAATATGTGAATTATAGAAATTTATACCACATTTTTTTCAATTATAATTACATAATTATATTTTATAATTTCTATTGATGTAATTAATGCTATTTTATATCATGTTTTCATAGAATTTTCTTTTTTTACAGGATTTCCATTTTTTGTTGAATGTAATTACTCAATAAATATAATAAATTATAGAAGCATAAATGGAATATATTTATAAATTTATATATTATAAATATTTTAATTTAACAATTCATAAGGTTGTTTATATGAATTTAATTTTAAACATCCCAGTTGGTCGGTAACCGATTATTATTGGGAATTTTTTCCAAATACAATGAAAAAATGTGATAAAACATAAATACATTAAAAAAATTATTTTTAAGGAATAATAAATCATTAATAGAATGTTTATATTCTTATTATTAAAATATTATCCTATTTATTTATAAAGCGTTTTTAAAATGTGTGTGGAGATAAGAAAACAATTAAAGTGTTGAAAAACATTCAATTTCTTCGGTGAAAACTATCATATACACCAATATAACTCCGTTAATTTTTGGAGTTAGATTACTCTCAAACATCATTATAGATTCTATCATGATCAAGTGTGATTGTTTTAGAATTAATTTTTTTTATAATGGATGGGAGGAGTGGTTTTTCCAATGTAGGGAGAGAGATAATTTTCATATTAGGAGAGGGTTGATTTTAGAATAAAATATGGAATGAAATAATATATAAATGGTAAAAAAGATTAATATTAAAATTTTGACAATATAACTCACATATAAATATATTATACCGGTGTTATGAATTTTAATTCCATTTATAGTTCTAATTCATCATTTTATTATAAAGAAAAGTTTAATTATATAAAAAATTTATTTTAAGGAATCATTTTTGACTTTAGATTGTTAAATGTTCTTTTTAAGTTTTAAAATTTTTTATCATATTTTTCTGACTAATATATGAAATAAAATATATCATGGAATAAACTCATGTTCTAGGTAGGATTATGTAATTTATACAGCGTGATTGATGTAATTTAAGATACACCGATTATATAGAAAACTCTATTTTTACGATTCACATGAAAATTTTATTATTTCCTAGAATTAAAAAAAAGAAAATAGAAATTTTTAGTGTATTGATTTTAAAAATTATATCCATATTATCTAAATATTCCAATAAGAGGTTTATTTTAAAAACTATTTATTTTTAGGAAAAAAATTAAAATACATATTCTTAAAAATATCTTTATATTTTCGTTGAAATACTTGTTCAGGAAATATTAATTTTTTTGAATTAAAAAATTTATATTTACATAAAATAATCATGATAAAAATTATTTTTATAATAGTTTAATTTTTTATAAAAAAATTAATTTTTCCATAATTCATGTTCACATTCTCAAGGTCCATGTACTATTGCAATAGACACATTATTATTCTAATGGTCACATTTCCTCATATAAATATCACATAATTATTTCACACAATATACAAATCAATTACTATAAATTGTGTATAATTTATTTTTCTATAGTATTATTGATATATAATTATTTTCCTTCCTCCCTATAGTGTTTTTAGTGGGAGCAATGAATCTGGAATATTGGGGTGATCAATATTTTCCCATTTTATATTTTTCTATATTATATTTTCTATCCAATTACAATGTTTGGAATATTAATGTTTTTAATTATTGATTAATTTAACATTATTATTAATGAAAAAAAATCTTTTTTGGTTTCTATAATTTTTTTATATTTATAATATTATATAACATTACGATGCACACATTTATTCAAGAAACAGGTTTTTCAAAAAATTATTGGTCATTACAACAGGTTCCAAAAAAAGTGAAAATGTAATGAAAATAATTTCACTCACCCACCCACAAAAAATTCCATAGCCCTAAAATTAACATTAATAGAAAATTAAATTTGAACACATCTCTAAATTTCAACTCTTTTGGATTCTTCTCAAACCTTCTTGAAGTGTTTCACATCAACACAAATGTTTGAATTTACTAGATACTCATTGTTCAAAACAATTTTTCAATTTTATTTTTGATACAATTGAAAATATGTAAAATAGAATACATCATACTCAGATGCTTAGAACCAAATATTAATGATCATAGATAAAAATAATTGAAACTTATATTATATATAAAAACCATGAATACTCTAATATAAACCTCAATATTTTTTACATTTTCATTATTTTTTCAACAACACCTCATAACGATAAACCTACGTCAAATGACTAAATTTGATTACATATTGGTGTCAAATATTTTACAATGAGTATATACCCAATTTTAAATACATAAAAAATTGATTATGTAATCAGATACTTTACATAATAGTATAATAGTTGATTATAATTTTTTATTTCATCTGATTAATCTGCATATAATGCCCTAGTGATTCATTGGTGACAAAAACTTCTTTTTTATTACACAGAAAATAATACTAATTTATCTCATATAATTTGTATATTCTGATGTTATGACATAAATGGAATTAATTATATAGTGTTTTATAAGTTTTTCTAATACATATAATAGATTGGTTTCAAAATCTACCAAAAGATCAGGGGTGAAACACATCATATGGTCTAGTATCAACAATGCATTTTTTTCTATATTGTAGTGTGAAATGGATAGTTCATTTGATAATATGTTATGTCTAATGGATTGGTTCATCAACACACCTACAAAACCACTTAATTAAAAAATATAAAAACACTCATAAAATAAAAAAAATTATCCATGAGATGCTTATTTATTCAATTATATGCATCACAAAAACCTCAAATTTTTAACGTTCCAATGAACAACCTTTATCTTATTATTTTATCAAACACATTTTCATTCCCTTTCATTATAAAATAATGGATAACATGTTTTTAAGAAACGTATGATGTTGATAACTTTTTTCATATGAAAATAATCATAATATTTGGTGTTAAACACCTCAAAATACATTCAATATATTATACAACACCCCATTCTATTTTGAAAAACTCATTTTAGAATGTCATATAACAAAATGTTCTCCCAATAAAAAACATAATAACAGAACATAACTCTTGGTGGACCTTAGTAAATTTTTTTTGTATGATCTTTAATGTCTGATACTCCTTTTATCTGATCACCAAAACATAAAAATTGAGGTTCTTTATCATAATAATAACAAAATAAAAAAGTAACTATAAACCACTTCATCCCACATCTGAAAACAATCTTTCACCTGACATGGTCCCAATAACCCCCCAATGGTTTTTTATTTCAACCATGATCATTAATCACTAAAACATTAAAAAAAGAAATTGATCCATAATCAATGATTCTTAGCCTTCTTGAGAAAACTATTTTTTTTAATGGGAATCATTGATAGCAAATTCATGTTATCCATATATAGTGACTTAAGAGTATTTCTTCAATATCAAAATTTCAATCATTCCACATCATAAAAATTTAATTTATATTCTTATCAAATGTATTTTTCTAAAATAACAATGGAAAAATGTTAGAATAACTCCCTCACTCACATGATGTGTTCTTAGATTACCCCTTTTATAAACTCCCCTAAATACAAGCTTTCTTAAAAGGTATAACGCATAACAATGTATAAATTTCTGAAAATTAATTTTTCTCCCCTTGAAAACACTATCACAATAATATATGAAATAGGGGATAGAAACACATACCACATTCTTGGAGGAAA
This sequence comes from Viscum album, assembly GCA_963277665.1. Taxonomy (NCBI): domain Eukaryota; kingdom Viridiplantae; phylum Streptophyta; class Magnoliopsida; order Santalales; family Viscaceae; genus Viscum; species Viscum album. The sequence continues at coordinate 1,931,469,754 of OY728137.1, read as the reverse complement.
AAATGTTGAACCCCCATGCTGAACCACAATTTTTATAAATATTTCTTCAATAGGGGTTTTGTGAAAATATCATCAACTTGTTCAATTTTATGAAAAAATTCAAACATGGGTTTATTCTTCTACACATATTATTTAATTAATTTATACATTATATAAATATTTTTTGAATGAGAATTTTTCAATGTTTTATATTGTGGTTGATATCACTGTGATTATGACATACAACTAGAAGGGGTATGACCACATAATCTAGGAATTCATCTAAATGAGGCTTTATCCACATAAGGTGTGTTGAAACTTGAGTAGTAGATACATATTATGATTCATCCATTATAAAGACTAGGGAATTAGTCTTTTTAATATTCCAACTCACATAACCATCCCCTAGAAATGTAATCCACTAGATGTAGATATTGTACCATCTATACTTATTTCCCAATCATCAATAGTATAAATAGCGAGATCTATTCTTCTTGGGCTATCATATTTTATTCCAAAATATATTGTGACTATAATATATTTCATAATTTATTATCTAAATAAGAGATGATATTATTTTTTATAAATTTGTAAAATTTAATATTAGGAAACAAAAAAACATCTAGTCTTGAAGAAGTTAGATATATAAAACTTGCAATCAATACTTGACATTCATTAAGAACTAATTACTTTCCATATTTATATTTCAAATTAAATTTAATGTTTTAATAGGTTTTTAATTCTTCATTCCAAATTAATTAAGATGTTATGGAACATAAATCTCTTGAAATATATTTTTTTTGTGAGATTTTTATGAAAATAAAATCATTCTTTTCACTGATATAAGACATATCAAACTACGTCACCATATCTTCAACATAATTTCCAAAATTTCATTCATCGTTCCCATAAAAGTAAATATCATCAATACAAACCATTGAAATGAAAAAATATTTATATTTTATTTGATGTAGATATTACTATCATCTATTCTATTATTCAAACTCAATATCCTTAATCATGTATCCAATTAGGGATAATAATCTACCAGATCTTTGTTTATCCCATACAATAATTTCTCCAAAATTCACACAAAACATTCATCTTTTCTAGTTTTGAAAATAGTTATTTGTTGTAAAATTCATCATCATGTTCAACATTTCGAAATTATTATTTAATATCCTTTTTTAAACATTAATACCTTTGACGTGGAGAAATTTAATAAATATTTTTTATTTTTTGTATCCATTCAAATGGATAAAAATGATCATCACAATAAACACCTATAATCTGAGAGTAAATATTTCAAACTAATATTGTTTTTATTCTTATCAGTTCACCATCCTCATTAAACTTATTTCTGACTAGCCACATTGTACCAATTATAAACTAATCATTTTGTGTCACTATGATTTATAATGTGTCATTCTTATTTGTCTATTAAAACTATTTAATTCATTTCAGGAATCCACTCTTTTTTATGGAATGCTTCATTAACATCTATTAGATAAACTTTGGAATATAAATAATTATGTGAAACAACCATATATTATCTTCTTATATAAACATTTTATTTTGATAACCAGTAATTTTTGGAAATTCAAATGTTTTTTCATCCTCAAATAAGATATAAGACCCTATTTATCATTAAAAAAAATATTGTATTTTATATCATCCATATATATTTAATCACAATTTCACGAATTCCTTTCATGTTACTATATAATATCTCTTTCATTTTCATTATATTCCATTTTGGGATGAGTTTATGAATCATATTATTGATATTCATCATGATATTTTACATAGATATAATCGACAATCCTTGAAGATAATTTATTGAAAAATCTTTATCATCTACAATATGGATCATAGAAAATAATGATCCAATAATCACCTCTTCGATAAAGCATTCCTTGATTGCCCCATTTTTTATATGATTCGTGGAATTCCGAAAACACATAGGTGTTTCAGACATGAAATTTTATTTTACGATAATTAATAAATATACATATAATAACATGGCTTATAGAGACACAATATTTTTATATAATGTATTGTACTCATCATTTACCTCCATATGCAACGGGAATGACCATGTTTAATCAGCATTCTACATCCTGTCTCCTAAAAAATTATAATCCTTTTTTGAAAAATTCCATTCATATATTGTGTGTATAGTTCATTAAATACATCATCAATTCCAGGTTTTTTATAATAACTAATGAATTACTAATACTTGTATTAACCAACATTATTAGTTCATAACTAATAAACCAAATATCCACATTTATTTTAATCTCTTATCTCAAAACTCACAATCATTGTTTTTGCATTTGATTTATGTTTCCAAAAAAATAATTTTTGTGGTACAAATAAAATCTATAATTAAATATAGTAATTTCTAATCTATAAATTAAAAGTGTTAGTTCAGTAGACCAAACTTTTTAGAGTGAATTAGTTCAAAGGATGATTTGAATGAATTTCAACAATTTTGTGCATAGTGTTTGTAATCATCACTATGAGACAAATTGAATATCAATAATCTCTTCATCTTATCATGTTAGGAATATCCTGAACATTATAAAAATAGTTAACTTTTTATTATTCCTCCAACCCATATTCCTTATACTTTAATGAAATAATTAATTCTCTTCAAGCGTTCTTAGATAACATGAATTATGAAAATAAAAAAGTTGAAACAATTTTCTTTGTGTACTTCAAGATCTTATAACAACTTTTGCATCATTACCACATTTCACAAAAAGAAGATATTTTGGAAAAAAAATTATTTCCATCATCAAATTGTTTGGAAGATATCAACATGATGTGTTTTAACCCCTAAAAAACCCAAACTTTTTGGATTTCAATTTTACTTCTCCAATAACATTTCCTCTGACACTATTAAATATGAGTAATTAATCATTCACAAACTACACTATTCTGACTTGAAAATCATTCACATTATTCAAAATATTCAGATATATTATCATATGTGAGAATCAATCACTATAAAAATCCTAGATTATTCTCCTTCATGTTATTTTTTAGATATTTTTTCAGTTGGATATTTTAATTTACATTTATCTTCATTCAAATCCATCTTCTGAGAGTTTTTATTGTCATATTATTTTCCTAAAAGAAAAATATGGAATTAATAATAATGATGTCCTTGATGTTCACATTTTTCAAAAATACTTCCGAGAGGTTGGAATTGATTTTCAACTGTAAAAACAAATTTCATAGAATTCCTTCTTTTAGATAATTAAATCCAAAACAAACATTTCTTCCTATTACCGATGGGATAATTTTAGTGTTTTTTATATGAAAAATCATATTTGTTTCTACCCAAATCTACCAAAATAAAAGTAATAGAAAAAAAATATTCCATTGTAACATACATAAATCATGAATTTGTATACATTTTTCCATGTAGCTTCCATAACATCCACATAAAAACATTGTTGAGTCTCAATCTTCCAATTTTCTAGAAAATAATTATTCTTTAATTTGGAATTATAATAAACTAAAATTGAATCATATTTAATAGAAATATGTATATTATAATTTAAAAATTGATAATTTTTTTATTTTCATCATTGTTAGTTTTGACAACATATATGATTTTCTGAACATTCTAATTCTTAGGAAAATATTCAATTTTTCATTCTACCATTCTAGATAAATTTTGCTTCTATTTCATTGGTAAACAGTTTACATAACTTTTAACAATAGTATAGATAGTGTTTTGAAACATGTATCTCCAATATCATTATAAGAAAACATTATTTAAACATGTTCCATATCTCCCAACTTCTCATATATCTTTATATAGATATGTTCATACCGATGTTTCAATTTTTCAACAAATTTGTATAAGTAATCAATCCCTTCATGAAATATAGATTTCACGTCATGAAAATATTCTTGATTGTCTAATATAGAAACTTTTTTGTAATTCCTTATTTCTCTTTCATGTATTACAGTATTTTTAATACATTCTATGAACACTCTTTTAAATAGAAATTTATAGTGAGACTTATTTTTCTTGTAAGTATTTATTTTTTCCTAACCAAACACTTTATCACATTATTGTTTAGTAAATATTGTTTATAAAATTTATTTATTGAGTCTTTTAGATTAAGCCTAACTATATTAATATCCATTATCATTAGAAAATAAATATATACCATTGGATTTGGCGAACTTTTTATCATTTCCCTAAGGTTAATATTTTTAATAACAAACTTATTTACTCTAAAGTATTTTGGACATTATTTCAATAGCATATGTGTCATCATCATTATTTATTTTAGTGAAATTAAAAGAAAAATAACCAAATAATCAACATTTTAAAATATTTAGTGTTAACATACCTTTGCACTTTCATATGACCCTTTTCATAATTTTTTAATCCAGTATAAAATTATATCAATGTTTATACTAAACTCTTCTTAGATGTTGGATTGAATCTCTTATTCACCGTCAAGACTATTACTAGATTATATTTTCTCCGAATAATTGAAGAAAATTTTTCATCATCCATTTTTCATTGATTTTAAAAACATTATTTCTTCTCATTTGATAAGTCATTATTGGGGTATTTAAGTCATCCAATTATTTGGTTCCTAGATCTATATCTCCTAAATATTTATCATTTTCATCAAACAATACAGAATGAATACATAATATCTTTTGAAAAGTATTTTAGTCCTCTACCTTCTCACAAGGACATCATATGGTTCAAAAAATATCATTCACCCTTTTAAGAAGAACACAAACAAATACATACGTAACCTTTTTGATATATTTATAAATTATCTTTTCAATTTGTTTTATTTCTTAATTCACCTACACATTCTCTTTATAGATATATTACAAATATTATAAATATACATTTAGTACATCCAACTCCATTTCCTCTATGATGTTTAGATTGAGAGTGTGATGAAATTATTTACTTATTATCCCTTCCAAATTTCACCATATTTTTCTTGATGATATTTTTTGGAAGATCATATTCAATATGTGGAGGAATTATATCCTGATAGACATCCAAAAAAACATAACCAAGCTAAATTAGGTAGGTAAACATTCTATAATTCCAGTAATGATAGGTCATTCCATCAAAATAAAGAGTCAATTTACTATTCACACAAAGAAAACTACCTATAACAATTTATCATTACACATAACCAAAGAGTAAATGAAGGCACTTTCTCTTTGATACCAATTGAAAAGGCCCATCCAGGATCAGTATAATCACTGAGTGGATTTTGTGGTGAATCAGTGATATCTTATTATTCTATGTTGTATTTCATGTATAAAAATCATCACCTCCTATTAAAGAATTATCGCTTTTCGTAAAATATAACTTTCACACATCCACATGAACAAAAAATTTTATATGATTCACTACTTATTAATAGTTTCTATTGAATATCATGGTTTATAAATAATCTAATACCAGAAAATATACTAAAAATAAAATAAAATTTACATGAAAACTATGAAGTACCCTTACACATGTATCAATAATTAATCAATACAACAGTTTGTGTATTCTTATATAATAATGTATATAAATAAGATATGTAACATAATTATAAGTCTTCACTATTTGGTTTAAACATGTCACTATACTACATCAACAATGTCCCCTATTAAAAAAATTAAAAAAAACAACTCGTCTATTATTTACCAATAAGAAGGTAAGAAAAAAATTGATGGTCTTCATGAAAGTACCAATTTTTATACCTCTGTCAAATTATTTTTTCCAATTATTCATTCTAATTCTTCATTATGGAAATAATATTCATTTGATTGTCCTGAAACTGGACTTATTCCCTTCATTCTTTTTCGATAATAACTTAGTCTGATTTCTATATTTGATCTGAAAAATCCATACCACAACTTCTTATGAAAAATTTTCCTATTCAAAACATGTTTGTCCTGAAATTATACTCACAAACCAGACCATTATAACTTTCTATTTCTCTATCTATATCTATCTTCCACACATTAACAGTTTTCTGAGTATATTTTAAAATGACATATATTTATAGGTTCTTCAGAAGTGAAAAATATGGAAACCTAATTTAATTTACCACTAATATAAATTCAATAATCCAGTATTTGACATTATTTTGAACATCATTTTGGAATCTTCTCGACACTTATCAGCTCTTTAAAATTATTCTCAAACAATATTTAATTTTCTCCCATCTTTAAAATTTGTTGAATTTTTAATCAATTTTTTTCTATGATACTATTTTTCATTTCAATTAGATTTATCTAATGGAAATCATGGAAAACAGAACACATATCAATATGAAGTATTACAAAAATATGATAAATTTCGTCCATAGACATCTTTAGAACTTATATACGCACCATAGCAGTCTGACAGAAAATGAAATATGTTTCAACTTGTAATCATTTTTTGAACACCCCATCTAACTGAATCACATGTGTTTAAGGACTGCATTCAATTTCTCATAGATTCCAAATATTTTTTGATGAAATAGTGCCTAATTTTATACAAAGAAAACTATGTTCTCTATCTGATGATTTGGATAACATGAAAATATTTTACTAATTATTTTTTTATTACATTAGTTTTATTGGTGTCTAAATATATATTGATACATTGAATCAAATAAAATTCTTTTCATATCTACACTAAACAAATCTTATTTACCTAATTCAATTTGGCTAGTTAGATGTTCTACCACTAATGGAATAATATATCCGATGGCCAATCAGTTTCAACCATACATCTAATAGATCTGTGTCAGAATCTATCTGATGGATTAGTAGTGACTCTTTTATGATGGGATAATATTCACTATAAATTAACTATTTTTGAAACTCAACAACTTGTGGTTCATTTAATGATATGTATTATCCAGTGGATGGTCCCTTCTGAATAAGAATTCTATCAACACTTTTTTCAATAATATGACTTCAGCTAATTCAAACTCTCAGATACCAAACATCTTCTGCATTAGATATTTCTAAATATGATGATCTAAATCTAATGAACATCAATATTGTAACGATAATGTTATTATTATTTAATTTATTCTTTTATTAAACACATTTCCTCTTTGTTTTTTTTGAAAATCATCCATAACATGTTTTATGAAAACATATGATGTTTAGAACATTTTTCATATAAAATCATCATAATTTTTTTAAAGAACTCAAAATAAATTATTCATCCAAAAAATATTCCCACTCCATTTTGAAAAAAATTACATTATATTATGTTTGAATACATGTTCAATAATAAATATCATTATAATAGAAAAACAATAGTCTTGGACATTTTTAAGAAAAACTCATCAGATATTTTGATTCGGATACACAAAATTTCTTCTCACCAAAACATATAAAGGTGTTATACATCTCGTAATGGTAATAAAATAAAGAAAACACCAATCCACTTCTAGCATCATCTAAAAAGTATCATCCTGTAAAATTGGCCCCAATAGATCAAGTATCTCAATCTATTTCACATAGAGGATCAAATAAATCAATTAATTTTCCATAATTATTCCATTATATATAATTATTAAATCAATTAATTGGGTTGGTGTTATATAATTCTAGTTCCACACATAGGAAATGAAAATCATACATATGTGTGATCTAAGATGATTAAATAATTTATCTTTCTATAAAAAAATTACTAATGTAAAAGATAATATGTTTCATTAGTATGGTATTAAAATAGAAAAAAATCATCCATATAATGAATAAGGATTGTAAAATATAATAATTTCCCAAATAAAGCATAATGTTCATCAAGTTTTGTTATCATGTATGCGTAAGTGCTTTTGAATATATCTAGATCATTTCATCAGAAAATAATCTTTTAATTGTAGATTTAATTATTTAAATTCTAATAATTTAAAAAATATGACATATTAATTTTTTATAATAAATAATGGAATCATGAAAGGTAAGCTTCTTTGAATTGAGTGTTCAAAATAGTGGGAAATTCTTTTCATTTAGATATTTTTAAAATAAAAATTTCTTCCACATTATCTAAATAAGAATCAAATGTACATCATTCGGAGAAAGATATATATGTTCTGCCAATAAAATTTGTAGACTCTAAAATATTATTAAATAAATTAAAATAACATAATATATTTTATAAAAAAAGTCTTTAAAACATTTTAAATAAACCATATAAATTGAATAAAATGACACTTGATAGACTAATAAAATAATGTCGATTTTCCTTTAAACCATTCTTTCAGTATATTGAGTACATAAAGAGAGGAAAATGATATTAAAATATATATTATTTATAAAGAACTACTTTATCATAAAAAATAATTATTTTTACGGAAATACCATATAATTTAATCATCCAGAATTTAATAATAAACAATACAGGTAAGAATGTGATTGAAATGTAGAACTGTTAGCCCATGTTTGACATTCTTGGTATGTTCTTGAATATCTTTTATAAGAAATTAAGAATTATTATAAATATTCAAAAGAATCATATAGCTATTATAATATCATATATATATATATATTATTTATTACAAATTAAGACCCATTTTTTAATAATTTTTATTCAAAATCATCAGTTATGTGTGTTGATGGTATAATTTTTCAGCTATGTTTCAATACAGATCTTCTGGTCATTGAATAGTGATCATTGACAGATGAAAACAAAAATGTAAATAATTTTATAAACATAACCTAGATTAATTATATAAATATATACTAATTCATATATGGTAGATATATGAAAATTAATTACAATGTATGTGGAAGTGCTAATCCATACTTACGCATGAACACCATTTTCATTATCAATAAAAAAGAAGGAAAGAAAGAACAATAATATTTTTTATTAAAAAAGAAGTAATATGTACTAAATTTCATATATATATTTCTTGAATATATTATTTGAAACATCTATGTGTGGTGCTGAGGGAAAATGATTCGTGTCACTATGTGGATGTAGTATCCACACTTTAACAAAACCTATACATTCATTTCCCATTTAATGATAAAGAGGTGGAAAAATTGCCACTATCAGAATTAGAATATAATAGTTTATTTATGATAATTTAATCATCATTTTATTAAAGATATAATAGGTTTATATAATTTTGTTGATGTAAAAAATTGAAAGATCTATGTTATTATTTATGCATCTCAGTATAGAATCCCTCTTTGTTTTACAACATTATCCAAGAAAGGATGTTGTTATGATAAATACATCACCTCTTAGAAAATGGTATAGGTGTGTTGAAAGGATTTTTTATCTCATTGATGATATAATTGCCTCTATAAGTGTGTAATAATTAGGAGAGGGGGTGGCCTTCAAAATGTGGGGGAGAGGATAGAAAAGAATTTATCAAAAAATTATAATATAACAATGTATTATTTATGATAAATGTTTCTAAATATTAAATTTATAGATGGTAGGAAATATAGGGTCTAAATTTTTTTATTAATGTGGTCTTATATAAGATTTATTTCCAATATTACAATTACCTGTTGGTTTACCACACACAGTAAACTTGTTTTGAAATTGTCTTTGGTAACTAATTTTTTTAGGAATCAATGTCAATATATGGATAAATTAAAATTTATATTAATCTAAAAAAATGTGTTGAAAAACTTTTTTCAAGGAAAATACTTTTAACTATAAAAATGTTTTCAACCCAAAAGTAAGCATAATTGCATTCCCAAAAAATTTGTAACATTAGGATTATTAAATACAAACTAATTAAATATTTATATAAAATTTATAAAATTTATATACTTCAATTAAAATGATATTTTTCTATTCATGAAAAAAATTAATCTTTTCTATAAAAATATGAAAATATTCCCCTTATGATAATAATGATAAGATTATTTACAAAAATACAACATTTTAAAAAAAATAAAATTTCTAAAATTTTCCTGATCTAGTTATTATCATCACACAAAAAATGAAATAAAATGATTTTTTATCAAAAAATATATTTATAGTATTAAATGCTTTTACTAGAAAATTATTAAATATAAATTATGAATTATTATGTTCATTTTAATAATATAAAACCTATATACAAATATTTCAAAAAAAAATATATTCTTATTCATACCCCCAATTTAATAGTTATATTATTAGGGTAAACCATATCTTAATTCATTTGGACTCTGGGTTGTGTGTCAAAAAGTATATCAAATAAAGAATTTGTTTAAAGGAATATAAATATAAATATAAATATAAATATATTTATATATTTATATTCTTGTTAAGCCTTTACATGATTATTATAATTTTTCATTCACCTTTGTAATTTAATTATGGGTCTTTTACACTTGTATTTTGGTACTCCCTTGTAGATGTTAATATCTTGATGAGGTGAGTGTCCTCCATTATAGTTTCAAGGAGGTGTTTTAGGTTATATCATAGTTTTGTAGTTATGATATGAAAGGTTACTAATCCATTGAAAAACATATATATATTTTTAGTATATGGGTTCTTCTATGATTTATAGAGTTTCTTAATAATAATGTTGGATTATATATTAATGTACTCTCTTGACTGGTTCATGTACATCCGTGAGGAATCTGTTTCGCTTAAGGGAATGTGGGGGATGCATTCAAGAATGGATGAAAATATTAGATATTAAATAATATTTTAATCATTATCAACCCCTTGGTTTACATTAAACAATGAAATATAAATGGGATATCAATTTCATATATTTCTTATTTCTCACACTCATGGAATTCATTGTTACATGCGATAATTTACCCATTATGTATATGAGAATAGATGAATTATAGTTCTTTCAATACATGTGAACTATATTGGTTAAGAATATATGTATATTTTATTTCCTTAAAAATAAAACAGTATTGATATATAATTTAATCTAGCTAGTTTTTTGTCTACCCATTATGTTTTTAGGTCCTCTTATAGAAAACATTTATACTCACACATGCATGGTTTTTTCCCACAAATGTTTTGTATGAGTAAATGAAAAATAATTCATATATGGCCATTCGGGTAGTGGTGTTAGTCAGTACTAGTTATAGGAAGTTTATGGTGATGTTCTTTGATTCATGGTAGGGAGGAGTGAACAATATGGTATGGGTGATAATTGTGGTTTGAGATCAATACAAGAGTATACACAATGAGGATGAAAGTTCTTCTATCTATATCTTGATAAACATAGTAGATAATTTAATGAATAATTAAATTGGTGTATGTGTATTTGTAGTTTTTATTATATGTTATGTCTCATGAATTCATAGAATATTGTTTAGTTATTCATTTATATATATATATATAATTGTTCTTTATAGAATTATTATTAATTATATATACATGTTTGTATATTTCTTTATGTTTTCTGTTCCCATTACTGTAAAATATACCTATAGTATTCTAGTCACAAACCTATTTCCATTAGGTTTTAGGATTGGGGTGGAACAATTAGTTTATTTCTATCATTATAGCGGACTTGATTCGTTATGTGTTTTTATAGTGTTATGATGGTGGTTGAGTACTTGTAAAGTAGATTTTAATTTTCTATAGGATTTGGGTTATGCAGAATTAAATTCTAGTAATTTGTTGAGATGAATTCTTAAACAATGTACCATTATAGTTCTCTACACATTTAACTTGTTGGTTATCATTATGGGATATAATATTATTGTGTTCTCTAATTTGTATGAGACTACCCATATAATGGTTATGTTGCATGCATTACGCTGATAGAGGTCCTATTTATTTTCATGGAGGGACTAATAAATGGTAGATAAAAGTTTTTCTACAGTCAGAGATTAATGTTTGTGTATTGTTAAATATTTCACAATCTGGGTAATGATTTTTAAACTCTTATATCAATATTAAATATTTATTCATTAGAAGGTAAATTTTCTCCTAAACTCATGATGGAATTACTATAAAACTATTGGAATCTGATCACGTGTTCATGATTCTTTTTTATCAAAAGAAATTAAACCCAATATACATGAATCATGATGTTTTTTGAGTATGTTAAATGTTTCAAAACCCTCATGAAATTTTAATATGACTTTTTTTCAATTTAATTTTCCAGACATAATAGTTTTGTTAAATAATTTAGGGGTTGCATTATCTTGTTGTGGTATTGTTTTCAAAAAACACAACCAGATACGGAGAACAATGTGAAAGAATTTTTAGTTTTGTATTATTTTTAGGGATACACACTATATTTAAGTTATGTTTAATAATTTTCAAGAATATGTATCTTGTGACTCAATGGTACCTATATATTGGATATATAACTTAAATCGATGATATTTCCATTGATGAATTTATTCTAGGAAGGGGAGGTTTTGGATTGAATGTAAGTGGTACATGTGAAGATGTACATATATGAATATAAAATCTATTATCATCCTCAACACCATTGGTTAGTTCCTTCTTGTTAAATGGTGATAACTTTATGTGGATCATGGAGAGTGCCATGAAGGATGAATATAATCCTATAATGGATAGTGTGGATAAGAGTATGATTTCTGTCCTCTCATTACTGACCCTATAATAGATAACACTTGCATGACTTAGTCTTTCACTAGCATATATTCATGAGTTAGATATTCCTAGGAGATCCATCATAGATTCTTTCAAGAAAAATTATACCCAAATATGGAGAACACATTTAATTCAAACACTAATTATTTCATAGTTATAGTGGTATCTATCTTAGTATGATGGGATTACAATTCTAGTACTTCATAATGATATTTTGATGTTTATTATATTTGAGGTATACACTAATATTAAGTGGGATCCAATCAAGGTTTCTGAGTAGATCTCACTTTCAATATTTCATAGTCTTCTACCCAAAAAATGGTTAGAGTATATTTATGTTCCCTGTTCTTGGATAATAATTCTCATACATTTTGAAAAAAATTAATGTCTAGACGATTCTATTTAGTGACAACTTATTTTTTTCATGGTGATATATCAATGAATGAATTATGATTCATTCTGTATATGGAATTTCTATTCTATTTTGTGTTTTTATTTATTCAATTGTCTTTTTCAAGGAGATTATATGATCAATTATTTATTTTTTCTGTTCATAGATGACTCCACAAGAAATTCATCAATTTTTTTTCTTTCCATAACTATTTTAAATGTATAGTAAATCCTCATAATATGACACATTGATTCATAGAGTAGTATTTTTATTTTTTAAAATAAATCTGTATTAGGTAATTATATCTTATTAGAATAATAGAAACATTGTTGTTAGTTAATCTTGCAAAAACTACATTTTTGGATGATGGACAGTGTACACGAGTGTCTATTTAATGATGAAAGATCATCCAAAACATCATAGGGTGGAGAGTGGAATTACATATTCATTCATATTTTATTTACCGATGTACATCAATAATAGACACCGTCCTAGTAGAGCAGGATCCTTGATGAATTATTTCTAACATATCATTTTTTGGTATACCCAATACATAGACACTCCAACAATGTGGTGGAGAATGTATTCTCATGAGGTTTTCATGCCTTTATTTCACTAGTTTTGGAATGTTTTATCATGGTGTTTGGATATAATAGAGAATGGTTATAATAATAATAATAATAAATATATAAATTAGATTGAGGTAGACAATAAAAACCAAGGAGAATTGGTGTTGTGGTTATAAATTTTATTTGTTTGATGTTTTTTTAATTCAAATATTGATTGATTTTTTAAAATAGAAATGAAAACATAAATATACTATATACAATTGTGATTGTTGACTTATTGGAGATATAAATGTTGATAGAGGGTGACTATAGATGATTGATTGTTCATTTAAAAAGAAGGCTCAGAACACATTTTACTTATAATGTAACTATATTGGTTCTTCTTCATTATTGGCTTGAGAAGATGGAGAATGTCATGTGGGTTTATTGGATCAATATTCCTAGGAAATTTTGTACTCTTACTATGAAATATTAGGGAACACTAAGTGGTGTTGTGTGGTATAGATTGTTTGATATCCTATAGAAACCTGCTAGAATATTTACTCATTTTGGGGATATAATTACTTCCACCAGTGATAAAAATGATAATAAATCCTCTAATTATGTGAATTACTAGTATCATTATTCTATTAATCATATATAGAAGGATGAAATTAAATATAGATATGATTTTCGGACTATGTAATGTAACTACACATATAAAGAGGATTCATGTTTCTGTAAGGATCATGAATTGTAGTTGGAAAGGGCCGATAACTGTAATGACCCATAGATTTTCATTGGCTTGATAGTAAAACGATTCATTACTAGGCTATAAGAGACATCCCAAAGAAGCTAAATGCTGGAAATTAATATTGAAGGGTTTTAAATTCAAGTGGGGATGATTTACCCTTTAAAAAATAATACAATAAACCAAGAAACAATTACAAAACATTCACTATATTATGCATTAATGAATGAAAGACAACTCAACAACATCATGTATCTCAAAACCACATATAAGTAAGAAACATCGGAAGAATTACCATGTATAAAAGCACACAATAGATAAACTACACAAGACTCTCCAAATTTCTCAAGACTCCTAGCTCCCCAACCTCCAAGCTCCATAATATCTGAAAAGCACAAACCTCATGAGGTTATGCTAGGCATGTGGGAAATGTTACCTTTTCCCTTCTCTCGGAAGATAGCATTTGAAAAAGCAATGAAGTGTGAAATTAGCGTTTATTATAAAGCTCATTAGGTTTTCCCCAACGATTTTCTTACACATGACACATGGATATGAGAGTTAGCAACAATTATATAAAACAGTTTATATAAAACAATTTCTCAAAAAATGTTTATATATAAATATATACATGTTTCCAAAACCATTCATTTCCAATAACATACAAGTAAAATTGTAACGAATTTTCCCCGAAATATAGTATTCAAAAAAAATAACAAAACAATCATTACCACCATTTCACAATATCCGTTTATCAACAAACCAACCCATTCCTCAAACCCATCAAACTAACCCTGCATGCTACATTATGATATTTCTATACTCAGGAATGGTTTCTCGTCATTCTATCAAGTCATCACAAGGTAATTGTTTCCCATGTTTCATTAACCCTTTGGCACCGAGCACATGTCATTTTTCAATGATGCCCCGTATATGCAATTCCCATGTTTCATTAATTCTTGGCACTGATAACAAGGTAATATTTCAACGATTCACGATATAGGAAACTTGAACACACACCACATATGCCCAATGATTATGCCAAAACAACTTTTTCAATAATTTTTTTTTATTGAAAACCATTTCTCTCAAAAAAATTCAATTCCAAACCATTTCAATAAAACCGCATTATTATTGAAAACCATTTCTCTTGAATCCCCATTTTCGTCAAGAATTTTTCAATTCCAAAAAAACTAATAATTTAATATCATCATTTTAAATTAATGAAACTAATCCCCCTTTGCACCACTATTCACTAAGATCACACAATTTTACAAAAACCAAAAATCATCCCAAAAGAATATTTTTAAATGATTTTCATTATAAATTTCATTTAAATAAACAAATTTGAATCAATTCCAATCAATTATATCATCAGGAATCAAGAGAGAAGCCTCTTACATTGAAGGTTTTTATGAAACCTTGATAACAGACGAAGAATGCGTAAGGAAGTGGGTCGATTCTCAACAAACAGACTTAGTTATCTTATCCAAGAAAGATCACAAATGAACATTGAATCATATGGCAACCAAACACGTAAATCTAAAACTATATGTTCATATCTAAAAAATAATGGAGATACGATAAGTAGATCTAAGAAGATCTAAGAAAACATGACAAATCTGGAAGGAATGGGTACATACCTCATGAATTAGACTCAAAATCATCACAGGATGGCTCAAGGATGGCTCCAACTAGTGTGGGGAGGGTTATACAGCCTTTTAGGTAGATTAATCCTGAAATAAGGGATTATTGAATCCAAAACGAAATAAATAGATGAAAAATGACTGAGCTCTTAGAAAATAAAATATAGATTTGACCTCTGTGCACGGTTTGACCACACGGTTTGGGCCAACCATATATGGATCGTGAAACATTCCTTTTGGTCTTAAAACACTTTATAATACCCCCAAACTCTCCTATCCTTCACATTTACCCTTTTTATGGAAACACATTTTTTAGGGAAACATCCCACTTTATGGAAATACCCCACTTTATCAAAACAACCCACTTTATGGAAACACCCCTTTTTATGGAAACTAAAATCATTATAGAAACAACCAAC
Source organism: Viscum album (assembly GCA_963277665.1). NCBI lineage: Eukaryota > Viridiplantae > Streptophyta > Magnoliopsida > Santalales > Viscaceae > Viscum > Viscum album. The sequence continues at coordinate 1,931,453,467 of OY728137.1, read as the reverse complement.
ATTATGGAAATACCAATAATTATAGAAACTATATATATTATTGAAGAACTCTTTTTTATGGGAACTCACTTTTTTATGGAAACTCTCTATTTTTTGGAAAATCCTTATTAAAGACACACCAATTAAAAAACGTGATGAAAGGGGTTATGTACTCGAAACAGGGGGTACTAAATTCTCCACACCATTTTCCATTCTGTCCTCAGAAATTAGAAATCCCTCGCTACCAAAAAAGAGTTCAGGTCACTACTCTTTTATTTCCTTCTCACATTCCCAAGTCTCTTCCTGAATCTGACTGTATTTCAATAACACCCACACTAGGCGGATGATTTTCCACACTAGTCTTTCTCTTGTCAATCCATGATCAATACAAAGATTTGTACCAATGATGAATCTGGTTCTAAGACAACAAGATCCCAACTAATCACATGGTCATGATCAGGGTGATATTTTAGAAACTAGGATACATGGAGCACATTATGCACTGAACTAAACCATGGTGGGAATGCCAACCAATAGGCCACCTCTCCAACAAGTTCTAATATATCAAAATGGCCAATGTATTAAGGGTATAACATTCCTTTCTTCATGAAGAAATGTTGTCCAAAACTTTGAGATATACTCAAGATGATATGATCACCCATAGTGAATGAAAGCGGTCTTTAATGATGATCTACATAAGATTTATGATGACTCTGAGCTCTCTCTATCCTCTTTCTAATCAACATGATCTTCTCTATTGTTTCTTGGACAAGGTATGGCCCAACTAGTGAAGTTTCACCCGTTTCCACCCAATATTGGGGAGAACGACAAGAACGCCCATACAGTGCTTAAAACGGAGCCATGTGTATCGAGACTTTATAGTTGTTATTGTATGAGAACTACACTAAGGGTATATGCTCCACCCATGAGGAACAAAAATCCATTACACTATCATGCATCATGTCCTCTAATGTTTGTATCGTCCGCTCAGATTGTCTATACATATAAGGAAGATAGGACAGTATCATAGTCATTTAAGTCCGAAGGGCTTGCTGTATGGATTCTCATAAATGAGACGTGAATCTCTAATCTCTATCATAGACTATTGAAACATGTACACCATTCCTCTTTGAAACATCTCGAATATAGTTTTCTAAAAGATCCTCCACCGTATTAGTTTCACGAATATGGTTGAAATGGGATGACCTAGTTAGACGATCCACTATAACCCAAATGGAATAGTATTTTGGGACATTTCTTGGAAGATATGTAACAAAATAAATTTCTATATGATACCATTTACAAACTGGAAAGGGAAATGATTGTAGCATACTAGTTGGTCTCTGATGCTCTGTATTAACATACTGACAATGTTAATCAGCGCGAGACAAACTCGACCACCTTCCATTTCATGTCATTCCACCAACACAACACCTTCAATGCATTATAATTATTCCATGTACATGGATGTACAACCCATCTTGAATGGTGGTAAGCTTGAAATAGTTGTTCTTAAAAAATGAAAGGTACAACCATCTGATCTCTAAAACATAAGATTGAAAACCCATCATGTTTCTATCCCTCAATGGTCTCCCAACCATTGAGATTTGAATATAAAATTGTACATAATGCATTAGATGTTTGTTCCTATTTGATCATTTTTACTAAATCTGAAACTATAATAGCTAAAAAGAAATCCACAACATCACCTCAATCATCAGATTCCACATGCATATCGACTAAGACCGACATCAATTCCCATTCATCTGAATATTTTTTCACCAATTGATAATATGTCTTTCTACTCAATGCATCCACCAACAAATTTCCTTTCCCTAGTGTGTACATCAAGTCAATTTCAAACATTTGGAGATACTCCATAAATTTATTTTTCCTCAGATTCAAATCTCGCTATGAGAAAATGTGTTCCAAGATTTTCTGATCTGTAAACACTGTAAATTTCTCACCAAATAGATAATGTCTCCTTATTTTCAATTCATCAACGACTATAGTAAACTCCAAATAATGTGTTTGTTAGTTCTTCACATGCACCCTAAACTACATTAATCCAAATTCAACCACATGATCTCTTAGCATGAGAACAAAACCCCACACTAATCCAAAAGCATCACAATACCCCCCATACCCCTATCTAGATTTTGGAAAGATCATGATTTTTAATGATGTAAGTCGAAGATTTAGTTACTGGAAATTCTTCTGAAATTCCTCGATCCATTAGAATGGATCATTCTTCTTTGTTAGAGCTGTCATTGGTTTTTAAATTCATAATAAATAATGAACAAAGGGTTGGTAGTAACATGCTAGACCATGAAAACATTATATATCGAAAACATTCTTCAGTCGTCGCTAAGAGATAACAACATCTATATTTTTAGGATCAACAGAAAATACTATCTCAGAAATGACATGGAAAATAAAATATACTTCCTATATCCCAAATTCACACTTTGATGATTTGGAATAAAAATGATGATCTCTCAATATTTCTAACACTATTTCTAGGTTTACCTCATGATATTCCCATGTCATTGAATAGAACAAAATTTCTTCCACAAACACCACAAAAAAATCTACATATTGTTGAAATATCAAAATGATCAATGCCATGAAGTCAGCTGGGGCATTTAATACACCTAAAGACATGACTACATATTCATAGTGGCCACATCTACTTCTGAATGCTATCCTTTGAATACCATCTATCAGAACTCTTAATTGGTGTTATCTTGAATGCAATTTAATATTGAAGAAATATTGAGCTCCCCTTAATTGATTGAACTGATCGTTAATGTGTGGAAGTTGATATCTGTTTTTATTGTAACTTGGTAAATCTTACGATAATCGATACACAACCGAAGATTTTTATCTTCCTTATTCACTAGAAAAACTTGTGATGCCCATGGAAACACACTTGGTTGAATGAAACCATTTATTTCTAGCTCCTCTAACCGCACATTTAGTTCCTGTATCACTATTGGTACCATCAAATAACATGTAAGTGAAATAGGACTAATCCACCGAAGAAGATCAATCGTAAACTCCACTTCACTTAGAGGTGGTATCCATGATATGTTTTTGGTAAATACATATGGAAATAGATCTGAACCGCTAGAAAACTATTTTCCTCAATCTCTTCTATTGATTCCAACGTCAACAATGCCAATTGGTAAGAGTTCATTCCCACCATTGGTGCCAAAAATATCTTTTCACCCCTCTTTACAATATCCTCTCCTCTAAAGAGATGCTCGATGTCGTCCTCTGTCATGTAACTAACTGTTATCCTATTAGGGTCGTATTAATCCTTGAATGTTGTTATCCAATACATACCCCAGATTACATTATAGACATCCATATCCAACATTGAGAAGTCTCATTTTAGCTCACCTCCATCAATAGTTATACCATATGCTCTACACACTAATTCTTGGCATTCTCTTTCACATAGATGAGTTTTTAGTTTCAAAACAGAAGGCATCATTTCTAGTTTTAAACATAGCAAGTAAAAAATGGTCTCAATGAAGGAATGCGATGAACCAGTATTAAAAAACACTTTCACAAAGGATGAATTCTAATGAATCATACCTATCACTATAGATGGTCTAGCCTGATCATCAACATTTATATGCTAAGATCCATACAATTCCATCTTCACTACATTGTTCTCCTTGATTCCTTACTTAGGGTTCCCTAGATTATGAGTCATGTTATTTCTAAAATCACCATGGCTAGCTCTACTCTACTGACGAGACTGATTCTGCTATCCTATTCAAGTTGAAGCATATGTTTCTTGCGACAAAAGAGAAGTGTCTCAAGCATTTGAACATGGAGCATTGTGACCATAGCACTGATGATGCCCCATCTTGTTGCAATTATGACATTCTCTATGTTGAGTCATACAATATCACTTTATGTGGTTCAGAGAACCACATTGACAAAAACCAGCTTTTCTTTGGGATCATTGAGGAATGTTTAATGACTCAACCATCTGGTTATGATTTTCATTTTCACCTTGGAAATAGGTGTCCCATTTCCGACTATTCCTAGCCATTGAGTTTCCATCTTTTTCTATAGGTATCATTATGCCTCCTACCATAGATCACAAAATATCACGTTCAGACACATTCACTTTCATTACCATCTTTGTATAATATGTAATACAAAGTACTAAAATAATTTATCGAACCTCTTATCTTAGCCCTGATTCGAAGATGTGCTGCTTCTTCTGGTGCAAAGAGTACTAAGATCATGAACATAGCCGCGTACTCTATGACAGAGAGACTCTATTGTTTCAAGATGAAGAAGTCTGGAATTTTCAGGATCTTGAACAAGTGAGGATATAATTTTTTGTTGAATAATTCATTAAAATTTACTCATGTATGTCCTTCATAGAATATAGCAGGTAATACTAAATGTCCCCACTAATGTGAATGATTCTGGAGCATACACGTTTCAATTTTGACCTTTATCTCTACCGGTGTGTCGATGATGTCGAAGATATAATTCATAGTACATAGACTCACATCCACTATATCGGGTTTAGAATCACCCGGAAAATTAGGTGGATTATGCTTCATGAACTGGATAGAATGTTCCATATGTAGTGGATCATTCCTCTAATTCACTATGTCCACTTCTTGAGAATCGTGGACAATAATTTGAACCAGCTCTTGGTTTACATGTTGTTTAGGTGCATCCCCATTCTTTGTAGCTTCTTCAAGTTGGTTTCGATGACACCTACCGGGTGCCATTTTTTAATATAACAACAGTATCTATTAATCTCACTCTCAAGTAACTATTGGATTTTCATTTCAAATTCTGTCACATCAAATATCAAACCATTGTTTACCAAAACATCATTTTCCCCATTTCAACTATTTTTAAAACCACATCACATGCTTTTAAAAATTAAACCATTTTCTAAATATGATAATCATTCACTTTTTCAAAATAATTCATTTGAAAACCAAATTCCATACATTTTTAAAAAAATTACACTTTTTCACAACATGATTCATTCTGCGATATGTTGTATACACTCCTTGTGGGACGTCATTCATCTACAATACATTTCATGCTCATCTCATTGGAAAAACTCATGATAATGAGATTTCAAAATCCTAGAAGTATCTCCAAACACTTATTTACTTAATTCCTTGGAAACATGAAGTTCATCATAAAAGGGTTAGCTACATCCTTTTATGCTATAAATTTCATGTTCTGACAATCCTACTCCTTTCTATGATTCCCACCCAATGAATAGAAATGAAGGGACTCCATATCCAAAACATGGAACATAAATGACTACTTGCTAGTAAAGGACTGAACAAGATGATTCCATTTGTAATGACTATCCAATTCTCAATGGTTTCTGTGTATAATGGGTCATTTCTAGGCCTTTAGCAACATCCCCAAGACAGCAATGGCTTGAAATAAATTCCAAAGAGTTTCAAATACAAGTGGGGGACGATATATCCTTTATGAAATAAACCAATAAACCAACCAATCATAACTTAAAATTCACTCTATGATGCATTAACAAATGAAGGAAAACTCAACCACTACATGTATCTCAAAACCACATATATGTAAGAAATGAAAAAATAATAACCAAGTATCAAAGCACAAAATGGATAAACTACACAAGGCTATCAAAATACCACAAGAACCCATGCTTCACAAGCTCAAAGCTCCACAATCTTCAAACAGCCCAAACATCATGAGGTAGTTTTAAACACAAGTGTATCATTACATTTTCCCTTGTCTTAGATGATAACATCTAAAAATTCACCAATGTTACAAAGCAAGGGTGAGTATAAAACTCAGTAGGTTTTCCCCATTGACTTCCTTACTCAAGCCAATAGTATAGAAGAGTTAACAATAATTATATAAAAAATTTATGTTATAAAATTTCTCAAAAACAGATTATAACTAAATATAAACAAGTTTCCCAAACCATTCATTACTAAAATCATACTACTGCAATTGAAACCAATTTTCCAAGCAAGATATTTTCCATTAAAAATTACTAAAAAATATTTAAAACCATTTCACAATTCCCCATTTTCCACATACTCCACCATTAATCAAACCCATACACCCAACCTTGCATGCTATGTAATGACAGTTCCACACTCATGAGTAGTTTCTTATCGATCTACCAAGACGTCACAAGGTATTTATTTCTCATTTTCCAAAAATAATTTGGCATCATGAACAAGGTCATATGTCAACCATGCCCCATATATAAAATTCCCATGTGCCATTATGCCTTTGGAGCTGAGCACAATGTCATATTTCAAAAAATCCCCTTATATGAAACTTGAACACAAACCAGATATGCCCAACAATCATTCCAAAATAACTCTTTCAATAAAAACACATATTGTTTGAAAACCATTTCCATGAATACTATTTCAATGAAAAACAATATAAATAAAACAATATTATTATTGAAAACCATTTATATTATAAACCCCTTTTTCATAAACCATTTTACAATTCAAGAAAATCCATCATTTTGAAGAGTCAATTTAAATTCATGAAACTGATCCCCCTTTAAACAACTTTTCCCCAAGATCACACATTTTCAAAATAACCATTAATCATCACTAAAAGTGATTTTCCATGATTTTCTCAATCAATTTATTTTAAATAAATAAATTTGAATCTATTCCAATCAATTCTAGTGAGAGGAGTCAAGAGATAATCCTTCTACCTTGAAGGTTTTTAAGAAACATGGACAAATCGGCGAAGAACGCATAAGGAAGAAGGTCGATACTCTGAGAATGGCTTTAGTTCTCTTATCCTATCCAGATCATGAATCAATATTGAATTATTTTGAATCTGAATACATAGATATACCCAATATAGGTCCATATCTGAGATATAATGGAGATTGGAGAAGTTGATCTAAGTAGATCTATGAAGACAAGACAAATCTGGAATGAATGGTGACATACCTCAAGAATCAGAATCGAAATCACCAATGGAAGAATCTAGTTTGTCTAAAACTAATGTGAGGATGGTTATATAGCCTTCTAGGGATAGTAATATAGAAATTGGGTCGTTTTATGGCCAGAAAATATAGAGAAAAATGATTAAGCTCATAGAGAATAGGATCTCGATTTGACCTCTGCGCAAGGTTTGACCACACGGTTCGGGACAACCGTGTATAGAACGTGTGACCTGCCTTTTTGTCCTAAAACACATTATAAAACCCTAAAACACTTCCACAATCACTTTTACCCATTTATGGAAACAAATATTTTATGTAAACATCCCACTTTATTGAAACACCCTGCTTTATGGAAACAACCAACTTTATGGATACACCCCACATTATGAAAACAACCCACCTTCTGAAAACAATAAACATTGTGGAAGTAACCAATATTATGGAAACTCTATATATAATGGAAACTACCAATTTTATTGAAACAATATATATTATGGAAACTCCCTATTTTATGGAAACTCTCTATTAAAGACACACCAATTAAAAACGTGATAAACGGGGTTATGTACCCGAAACTAGGTGTACTAAAATAACATCAATGATATAATAGGATGTTCCATTATTTTATATATGTGTACCAAGTTCATCTATATATCATATCATTTAAATAGAATGAATTTCATGGAATGTTTGTTAGTTTTCCACTTGAGTTTCATTGGAAGCATCCCTTTTCTGACGTAAAAACTATTTCCTATTAGGGCATGAAAAGAATTTAAGATGGGGGGAGGTAGATAAATGATTTTTTTATTTACGCTTAAAAATACTCATAGTAGTATTTTGGGATGATTATAATAGTATTTATTTTATTTTGGTAATTTAAGTTACTTGATAAAAATTTATTAAAACTGCATTATTTCAATTTTAGTATTTATACATGCATTGAATGAAATAATTATTCTTTTATAACTTGGTGCCCTTAATGGGAAATATGATATTTCTTTATAATCAATATATATGTTTTATAATTGGATCACATTTTCTATAGTTCACTTCATTAATTTATAGGGATGAAAATAATGTCATTTTTATGGGAACAATGAGAAACTATGGTTTAACTATTTAAAATCCCATTTCTATTTTTATAAGGTAGACTAAAAAACCCTAGAATTTGATAATTAGAGAGGATAATATAAATTTATAGGAATAAATTTATCCATAATAATTCTAATAAATAATTATAATAGATGTTAAATTCACTAATGGTTGATCAAATCAGGTGGCATGCCTCCTTATTTTATTTTTCATATGATTTTTCCTGAGAATTGTATAATTGATTTATAAATGTTTTATAGTTCTTAATAATTAATTCCCATAACAGATATTTGGAGTATAATTTTTACTCTTTAATTATCCAAATTATTTTTTCAATGAACCTAGTATAATTAAAGATAAACAAAGGCAATAATGAAGTCTAGTGGCATGAATTGTAGATTCTTTCCTCTTAGATTAGTTTCATACATTCTTGGAACTATTGAGAGCCACTATCTTTTGAATGGTTCATGATAAAGGGTGGATGGAAACCAAATTTATGACTCTACATCCCTCGCTTTTTTTTATTGAATGATCATGGTGTGGATCAATGTGTGATAAGGAGAATCAATGTGTGAAGGTTGTGGATGGAAACAACATGGTTAAAAATAAATTAAAATTCAGAAATGCCACATCACCGAAGCACAAACATCATTGGTGGGAAGATGATCCTATAGAGTGTAAATCATTGAATTGATAGGGTGGGAACCTAATAGAGTCTTCATGATTCATGAAGGAACAACTACTGGGGCTTAATCTTTGAATTCATATATCTTGGATAATACATTATGTATATCTAACTCAACATAGTGTATAGATACGTAGAAGTACGACCACATGGTGATGTGAGAGATGAGTCAAGGTTGGATTTACATGGACCCACCAATGGATAACGATGAATACATAGTGTTTATGTTGGAACACTATTTATATGTTGTACCCCATATTTAGGAACCTACATTCATATTAGGGAATGCCCTTCCCTTCTTTTCTTCTTCAAGTGGAACACATGGGGGATTACACAAGGCTCACACTACCTGTGTATGGTGATTGCATCACTTTTTATCCTATTGTTGATTATATTAAAATAAATATACAATCACAATTATTTATTAACTATTTTGTGATTGGAAAATCTGTTTTTGAATCTATGTCTTTTTTCATGATGATATAGGTAATTATATAATATATCTCTTCTGGGAAGATAACATGGACAATGAATTTATAGTGAATAATTCAAAAGGTAGAAACCCACTTTGAGACATGTTTTTTTAGTGAAATATTTCCATACATAATAGATATATTTAGATATTCCACTATACACATGGGTCATGATCCCCCAATCAATATATATTTTACTCCTACACACATAAACTCATGCATCATATATGTCCAACACTATGGTCGATTAATCCTAAATTTATATCTTTGATACTATAAGGTGCATAAAATTTATAAAAATGATATTGTTAAATACTACAACAGATACTCTAGGATCAGTTCCACTACCAATTTTTGTGTGTTATCCTTCTTTTTATGTGCATCACAAAATTAGGGGTAGGTATTTCATTAAAATTTATATGTGTTGAGGATGTTTTTATCAGGGGTAGTTAGTCATGATACTATGGATTAGAAAACCAAAGATTGAAATGTATCCTTATTATATATGGAAGTTCCCTTTATAAGTTTTCAAAATTATGAAATGTTAAGGATGGATTGTTTGGTATAGTTCTATATCGACATATATGGTTACCATAGTTAGGAGATGGTTCCCCTTAATGGATTCTTGTTGAAATATTGAGGATAGATTGATTTGATTAGGTATTTCAAGAATGATTAATCCTCAAGTACACCTTGGTTACATTTTACATGTGATGTAATTATATGTTATTGAATTTATTGTTTTTGGGAAGTTATGTACATCGAGAATCATTATTTTTATATGAGTTATGAACCATTATGGGTTCTATCTGAGATTATTTTGTATTATATATTTCCCAATAGATTTTAACAGTTGAAAATATGTGATTTTTATTTATCATAATAATATATTCAACCATCAAAAAGTGTAGTTTTTTGTTTTATGGTTTTTCCAATGGTTTATGGGCATCCTACTAACTATGTTTACACTCATCCTAATAGAGTATTTGTGGGTAAAAATATTTTTTCTATGTATATATAGAATGATTTGGAGATTTACATTTTTATAGGTTTGGATTATGTGTCCTATTAATAGGTAATTTTCGTTGAATCTTTCTGATGTGTGGTAAATCATGGTGGTTTACGATAATGGTGATGACAATTGTGCTTGTAGATATTTCGAGGGGTTCAAAGAGTGAAGATATGTTTTCTAATGGGTTTTTTAGTCATACATAAATTTTTTTGGATGTACAATTCATTTTTTATTTTCCATTATGGAATTGGGATTGAATTTGATATCTCAAAAATATATTTTATACAATTCGATTATCCATATAATTATATTCAAAATAGGTTATTTTAGTTATTTTAGGCATTGGATATTTTTTCAATTATTGGTTGATATAGTATGATGCCTCCCATATTGTGTAATATGGGAACATAGATCTAGCCACATGGACATATTCTATTTTTGGTAGTATTATAGTTGAATCCTTTGCAAATACTTGACTAATGTGGGGTTCTTGTGTGTTGGATCATGTCAAATGCGGGGGGATTTCTCATGAATCCCAACTCAATATATCCTATTTATTATGAATGTAGAATAGTGTAATCACTAGGGTCGATTTTAAAAATAATCCCTAACTAACCACAATTTCCTATTATAGGTATTAACAATATAAAATATACTCAAAATTAACACCAAATATATTAATGTTTTTTGGAAAATATATACGATATATATATATATATATATATATTATAAAAATATATATTAATGCAGATGAAAACCCAAAGAGGTTAGTAAATATGAAAATGAACTTCTATGAACATCGTAGTGAAAATATTGTTTTCTTAATATTAATGATATTATATTCAATGATATGATCAAGTAATATAACTCAACGACCTATAGATATAAATTATTATTATCTCACACAAAACCTCAAAATTCAAGATAATAGCCTTCTAAAAATCTTTTTTGAGACATTTTGACTAACCATCGCTACCATTGACCAACTCCACTATATGAATATTAGATATTAATAAGAGAATGAATAATGAATATCAATGAGTAATATACTTTTCATACAGATAATGGAGAATCCAAATGAACAAAAAATCTAACAATAACTAAAATATTATAATAAAATAAGGTGATGAAGTTAAAAAGAAATAAAAAAACTATACACCCCATTATAATATAGTTTGATGACATTTTGTAATTTTAATTGTGATTAGATTTATAATGGGATTAAAAAAATAAAAATTGAGAGATAAGAAGTAGTGAAAAAGAAAATAATATATATAAATATATATATTTTTATAAATAGTGAATAATATTAAAAAAGATAAAAAACAATCCTATATATGGAAAATTTATAACTCTATCAAAAGATATTGTTGCAAAAATTTATAATGATGAGATGTTGGTCATTTTCCTTATAAATAGATATTAAAAAAATTTAATTTTTTCCATGTAAATGGAATAATATTTGAATTTGTTATTAAATTGGGTTATTCGACTCTTTCTGAGGATTTATACTAAAAAAATTAGATTCATTGTAAATACAAAAAAATGTAATAACAGAATTACTATAAAAATGTTATTATCTTGAAGAACTATTTTAATTCAATTGATTTAATTTATAATGAATTTAACAACCTCAAAATATTATAATCATGAAAATATATAGTTCACAAATAAATGACTACATATTTTATCCATCTCCCTTTAAAAATTCATTTATTTTATATGGGATATTTGTGACATATTTACCATCATTAAAATTATCAAAAACAATGTACATATTTCATTCCCTCACATGTATGATTCTTTTGGGACATCTACTATTATGTTCATCAATAGTTAATGTTTATTGAAATTAATCCCAATGAAATATAAATCCTAAAGAAATATTTTCAAAATTTAGATCAATATATAAATTGTTATAAAAAATTCATTAATGTGTATACAAGCACATGAAAATAAAAAATTATGAAATTTTATTCATAGATGGACAAAATATTCCTAAATCCTAAAAATGTGACAACTACACTTAAAATAATTTTTGTATCGGATTAAATAATTTTTTTATGTATTAAATATTTAAAAATAATATCTTCATCTATGTTAGCTTATAAAAATTTATTATTAAACTAAAAAAACTACTACTCCCATTGCATTGTATTATATTTCAACTTCAACACCTTTATCATCTAGAAAATATTAATCAATAGGATGATGATGGCAGAATGTATTTATTAAAATAATTCATATATTTCTATAATTGTATTCATTTAATAATTATCCATTATCTGGAACTACACAAAACACTTTACATCTTTAAGAACAACAACCCTAGTAGCCCATACTTGGTGTTTAAATTTATTACATTATAATATATACAAATTTAGAATCCCAATTGGTGAATCCATTACTACATTTTGGAAATCCAAATTACCTACTTGAATATTACATTTCAATTTAAAATATAAAATACTATATATGTACTTCTCTCAAAATGTTGTCATCACTTAGCTTAACCCTATATCAATCGTAATATAATTCTTGGAATCATGGTGAAAATTGTATAAATGAGGTGATATCAGATTCTCATATTGGGTAAATATACTATGGGAGCTATCATAATTAATTGTTAAGAACTGTGATAAGGTGATTGACCAAAAAACCCATTTATTCAATAACTACATTATAGTATTGGTGGAATTGAAGAAGGTAAAATATTTAAAAATAAATAATCACATGAGAATGAAACAGAATCATGTATACTATAATATTTATATAATAACATGGATGTCAATAACTAATCTCATAATGTTGGAATTCATAATTTCATACATCATAAGAATAATATGAATTATTTTTCCAAGAGAACATACATAAATGGGTATAAAGTCATCCAATTCCCAAACTAGATTGCATCATGAGTCCTATCGATGAATTTAAGGGATATAGGGGTCCCCACCCATCACATAATATATACATTGACCTCCACATATAAAATGGGTGAAACATAAACAATCTTAACATTCATATTGAACAACAATAACATGAAATGTGAATACATTAACCCTAAACAATGACTTGTATAAAAATCACATACCCATAATAAAACTAAATCATAAAAAATTTAATGAAATATGGAAAATTATATCATAAGGTATCCACCTCTATTATGTATAATATTAAATAGTGGATTTTGAAATAGATGAAATTACTATAATAAAATCATTGACGTTTTTGACTGAAATACCCTCTTTACATAAAAATAGTTTCATAAAAAAGATGTGAAATTATAAAGGAAAAAATTTTGTTTGAAAATAACCATGAGAACATGTAAATTATTCTTAAAAATGTTAATCCATCATGAATACATGAAAATTATATCCCTTGACATAATTTTAAAAAATATTTCTTTCATTGAAAAAGACACAATGTACCTCATTTGGAAAATGAGAAAAATATTTATTTCGAACTATTTTATAAATAATAAAAAATTGGATAAAAGGTATTTAAAAAATTTATGATGTTAGTAAAAATATTTTGGATTTTTTTAAAGAATCATGGATATGTATGATAAATATTCCAAATAAGAAACATACTTATAAACATTCTTATATTATAATGAGATAGTGAAATTTACCATTACCTTGTACTTTTATTTACATTAATGTGATTTATACCATTATATAATGTTTCCCAACATGTTATTAATTTATTCTATAATGATATCTATATTTATAATATCATGTATTTTAATATATTTTTTCTTGATAATAATATTTCATTATTACCCTGGTCTCCGGTGTTACCAACTTCATTTTCCTATTATTGATTTGTCATGTTAGTCATGTTTTATAGGAATATGATATATAAAATTCATATAAAAACTGAAATAATATTCATGGTTATTATAATATTTTTAAATGGTTTATGTTGGAAATGAATCTCATCATGTCGTGGTGGAATTAGGGTGTACGTATGCACAGGTACTGATATCATTATCTCAATGGTTTAAACAGAAAAAAATTAAAAAGTATATTAATTTTTAAAAAAAATCACCACTATATATTTATTATCATTATATATTTCATATCAATCAATATACCAATCTGAATAAATTAGTGATAAAAAAATATATTACCCCATAGCCTGGATACGGTAGGTCATATTTGTGCACACAGAGTGATTTTGTTTTTTTAAGATGGATAATAGGTCAAATATGGTAGTAAAACAGTCCTAAACATTTTCAACATATAGTTGATACTGTATTTATTACATTAGGAAGTAAAAAATGTTAATAATAAGTATAGGAAGAAATAATCCTGAATGAGTCTGTAAAGATGATTGCCTCTTCTTTAGAAAACATCCATTAGATATCTTCTTAGGGACTATTGGTTTTGTCTTTTAAGAAGACAAGAAACTCTAAGAAGCATCTTGGAAGGTTGATAAGATATATATGTAGGATATGGTTGTGGTATATGGATTAAAATGATGAAATGAGATTATGGAGGAGGTTCCATTTATAATTGAGGTTAGGGGAACTTTTGAAATTTATAAATATATTAATTAATAATAAATTCATTCTAAGTCCAAATACCACCAAAATGTCATGTATTAAAAGATATGATTATAAATGGATGTAATCTCATAAAAACATATATTTTATAAATGTTTGGTGTTGTTTTTGTCCTTATCATTTTGATTAACCCTTAGTTAACCCATTTTAATTATAACTCATGTAATTAATTTTTCAATATTTTACCATAAGGTATTGTGTTTTTCAATATTAATTGGATTTTTTTAATTATTTGGTGTCAATTAGCACATAAATGAAAAATTGAAAACATTTTCAACAATATATTAAATTTTTTTTGTTTTTTAATAATGTTTTATGAATTTTAAATAATTTAATAGAATATTTTTCTGATAAAATATCATTATTTTCTATTTTGATACTATTAATTTTTTTATTTTTCAAAATACCATTACAACATGATATATTTGTAAAAACTATAATAAATATTTCCTAATATGTAAATTTCATCCATAATTTGTTTATAACATTAATTATATCATATAATATTTATTTTCAAATTTTTAATACCATTTATTTTATATTCTCATTAATAAAATAATTTCTCTATCATCACATTATAAGCGTATATGGTAACTATTGTTTTCCTAAAAAAGAGATAAACATCCATCATAAAGAAAAAAAAATATATTTCATATAAAAATTTATAGTCTAATTTTCTATCTATATAACCCAATAATAAAAATGGTATAGTTCTTCAAATCTGAGTATGACATCAATAACTCTTCATCAAAGAAAATATAATAAATTTCATGCTCCTACAAAAGATGTGTAAATGATATTATAATACCAAAAAATAATGATTATTGTAGAAACCCAATAAAATAATTAATGTTTTACATGTGTTTGGGTAATTTTGTATTTTTCTTAATATTATTTTCACCTAAAAATCATTATTTACTTTTAACCTTGTTAATAGAAAAATTAATAATGTTATTTTAAAAAATTAACTAAAATTAAATTACTATAATCAAATTATTTGGAATCATTTAATCATAATATAGAATCCATTTTTCCGAATTCCAAACACAGAAGTTGAAATAATTAATTTAAATTAAATCTCATTGAAGGTGTGAGAAAACAGATTTTTATAGCTTAAAAAATACAAATAATTGAAATATTTTATATACAAATTCCAAATAAAATTGACACCAATAAAATAAATTTTAATAGTTTATAAAAATTATCTATTTATAGTATAAAATAATTCAATAAATTAAATTATCCATATATATTTTTTTGATGAAAATGTTGTTATTAATTAAAATTTTGTATTTTCACAGTTGATCAAAAAGTGAATCATATGATAAAAATTCCAAATAATAAATGAATGAAAAATTTAATAATCCATATTCCTTGAATAAAATCATTTTTTTAAAATATTCTATATAAAATTGTCCAAAATTAGATTTAGAGCATGTTCGTCATCAAAAAGCGATAAAACTGTTTTTGGTAAAATATAGGTTTTTAGGCCTTTTATCTTACCCATAAAATATATTAAATGAATACCGAAATGTTTAATTGAATATATAAAAACATATTTCATTAATGTTACTTATTAACTGTAATTAATTTTATTTATTACGAAAAAACACATTTGGGAGGATTAAAAAATGTTTCTATTATATTCAATTGGTTTATATTTTCATTTATAATTAATTGGTATATGAAAATACATTTTATATTTTTATAAACAATAAATTTTTATATGTTAGTTAATATTATTCATTAATACTAATTAAATGGCTAGTTTATAATTGAATCATTTAAATAAAAATGTTTAATTGATTATTTAAACTTGTTTTTTCATGCACCGTAAACTATCAAAGAAATTCATTTTAAGAAAAATACGTAAAAAATATAATTGTTTGTTACATTATACCCTCATTTAATTAATTTCTCCCTCTCAATTTTTTAATTCATTTATAATAACTAATGTTTGACTACTAAAAAACTTTTATTTAAATCCCACAACGAAAAAAGGGTTGATAAAATATAATTTTCAAAATAATGAAAAGAAAGTATGAATGTCACCAGAGATAAAAATAGTACGGTTACTTGTAGAAAAACATGGACATGGAATATAGATATAACCATAATTCTCTCATCGATAGTGATTGAGAACATTATATAGATAAAGTTAATAACCACAAATCAATAAATCTATGATGATCTAAGGGACCATTTGATTCATTGGAAAAGAATGTACTCATCTAAAATGTTTTTTTCAAGGTGTCTTCCTTAGACATGATTAATTCATATAAATAATATACTAAGAATATATGGAGACATACTGACTTTACAAGTACTATTTTTTCCATTAATAAATTTTCACCAGAAAATCATCTTTTTATCCAAATGATGAGCATTTAACATGAACTATTCAATAATTAAGATTTAAAATAAACATATACTGATAAAAAATACAAAAAATTATAACATTATATTTATCTTATCATTATAAATTAATTTAAACCAATATATTATGTTAAGATAAGTTAATTCCCAAAACAAATCTCCAAAATTCTACTACAACACCCATTTTCAGCATATATCATTCAAAAAAAAATTCGTTCGTGATATTTTTTTGAAAAAGATTGTAACCCAAAAATTTGATGGATTTATTTATATTTTATTTTAAATAACACCAATAACACTTATTTTCTTATAACAAAAATTTAATTTCATATATCACATTAATCTCCATGATATGTAAACCATTTCCATAAATAACCTAAATCACATTAAGTTCACAGTAGAATAATATATGACTACCATGTACAATTCATGTTTGATACATTAAAGTATTATGTTTAACATAATATTATAAGATTACCAAAATAGAGGGTGTCTGTAAATATAACATTAATCACATAATCACCAAATAATTTTCCAATCCAATGTCATATATTTGGTAAAAATTTACCTAAAATAAAAATAATCTGTATCCATAAGATATCAAAAAGGATACATTCTAATCATGAAATAAAGTGGGATAGTGGTAGTAGATTCACCTTATCACATTGTTGTAGTGGTTTCAAACCCTACAGCCTTTCCATACATGATGGGTTGTCACCCATCCTATGGGTTATCCATTCTTCTTCTAATACTATATTAATATTACTTCCAAAATATATATGATGTGAATTTTTTAAATAATGTTAATCACTAATGATTTCAAAAATAACCGAATAAATAAAAATACAATCCATTCTATTCCATATTGGCCCTTCCTTCGTCTAGAGAATATCCTATAGAACAAGAAACTGACTCTGGTAATTTCTAGATTCTCCACATTTAAGGCAGTGAATGATAAATGAATTCTTAGGATGATTTTTATTTAATCATATTATACTATTTGTTTTTCCTTATTCATTATTCTCTTTATGTCCTTCTTTTACACACTTAAATCATTTCTCTATTCTATTGGGTAATTTTCCAGGTATCTCCTTCAATATTTAATTCATGATGGAAATTGAGGCTTCTTTTCTCCATGGTCTCCACCATTGGAGCTCTTAGAAAAGTCTATCCATATCTAATTTAGTGAGTTTGGGATTTAGTTATGGTTTATTTTATTTATAATATTTCTAAAAAATAAATTTGGCATGAAAATTATATCATTCACATCAATAAACATAAATTTTTATTTCTCATATCCACCAACATGTCCATCATGTTCAATGTTAACATAACTCACGTGGGTTCCTACCATTGACTAAAACCAAACAACATGGAGTGAGTAAGAAAATACATAGGTGAAAAAATATATAATCATTTATATAATATCATAACACCGTATTTTCAATATAAAACACGTTAGTGTTATCCCAGGTTATTCAATTTCATCATATATTCAAAACTTTCATAATATTTTGTTAATAAAAAGTTAATTATCTTAAGTATATCTCTTAGAAGGGTTAAATTAAGTTCATGGTAAGGTCTGTTGTTGGGTTTCTAGTTACACCATCTCATGAAAAACACTCCTTGTCGATGTTGTTAACCCCAGTGACATCTATGATTGTAACAAATCCACTTTTAGTTTCGAGATAGGAATGTATTTCTAGGAAGAACCACATAATCTATACCATACTAATTTTTTTGGATATTCTTCTATACATATCCTGAATATCAATCTTATGGTTATCTTACCTAATACATGTTTTTAAAATATAGTTTTTTATGTTTATACAAACCTTCCTATGATTCCAGCATTAACCCCCATGGCCCTAGTAGCCTAGAGCTGGCTCCACAATTTATTACATTAGTATATATAAAATACTTGAATCCCAAATTACCAATCAACGTAGTTTTTTTAAGCTATACTATATAAATGGACCTTAAATTTCAATTATCAATTTTAAAAAAAACATACAAAAATCTTTTATAACACAATTATTCTCTTTTATTAACCATTAATATCAGTCATGGTATTATTTCGGGAATAATGGTAAAATAATATGAAAGGGGTGAGATCATATGCTCAGTAAGGGTATACATTGATAAGAAACTGTAATAAAACTGAATAAAGAATTACTCCATGGTGAGCAACTAAACCACTTTCCATATAATAAATATCCAGTGTATAATATCGAATAAATAGAAGTTGATCAAATAGTTTCATATAAATAGTCACAAGAGAATGAATATAAACAATGGATATTGTAATAGTCAAATTATCAAATGGAATCTAAATAAAAAATCTCATAATGATTCAATGCACAATATTGGATATCTAAAACATACCTTCAATGCTTCATCGAGGATTCCATACAAAACAGCTAAGACATCATCGAATACCCAAACTAGATTTTCTCATGAGACCTACAAATTCATTGAGTGGATATAGATAGCCTCTACCATCACTTACTTAGTCTTATGCATTCCTCATATGAAAATAGTGAATCATAAACTACATAGACATTCATATTGAATTACAATCATTTTAAAAGTGAGTACATTAACCATAAACCATGAATGTTATCAATATAAAATATAAAGATCCTGAATAAATTATAAATCATTCAATGAAATATGTTAATTATTATCAAAAATATCGTCCTCAATTAATAATAAGACTCAATAAAGGATTTTGGAATTGAAGAAATTTATCAAATAAATCATTGATTTTTTTAGGGATATACAATTTTTACATTGAAATAATTAATTTAAAAAAATGCGAAATTGTAAATGAAAAAATTTTATTTTAAAATAAACTTCTAAAGTTATAAAGCATGATTAAAAACAAAATAAAATAATGATGGTGGAAAAATCCACTTCTGTGACATGAGATAAAATATATTCTTTTTATCGAATGATTCACAAATTAGCTCATTTGAAAAATGGAAAAAATATTCCTTGAAAATATTTTTTAAACTGTAATAATTAGATAAATATTTTTATACATATGTAACAGGATTTTAAAAATATTTTTGAAAACTTTTTTATGAAACATGAACATGCATGATATATATTCCCATGTAGATACTTATATATGAACAATCCCAGAAAAAATGAGATTGTTAAATTAATCATTATGTTGTACTTTCCATTATTTTAATGTTATTTATCATCATTTATAATGGTTTAAACATGTTATTAATTTATACATTTCCATAACTATATTTATAATATCATTTATGATCATCTTATATCATTTTGTAAATAATTTTCTGTTATTAACCTTGTTTTGGGTGTTAACTACATCATTTTACCATGCATGTTTTGGGGTGTTAGTTATGATTCTTAAGATTATGATATATATATATCAATAATATAATGAATTAAAATTAATATATATTATACATACTCTTTATATAATATTTTATAATCCTTCTTAAATCGTTTTGGTGGAAGATGAATCTCATCGCATTATTGAAATTGTAGATCATATGGATGAAAAGGGTAAGAAATTGAATTGTATATGTATTATAAAGAATAAATATACATTAATATTTATTATCTATATAAATTATATCCATCATTATTCCATTCAAAATAAATTAGTGATGGAAAAACAGATTACACCATGATGGAGATAGGGTAGGTCGTACGTACACAAATGTGGTGATTTAATTTTTCCCATGTTGGATAAAAGGTGGAATACAATTTTACCATAATAATTAAAACATCTCAGTAATCATTTTATAATGGATTTATTTTAATAATATGGAAACAATTCTTGGAGAGGATGTTTAAGAATAAATATAAATGAAATAGTCGGTAAAGATGATTACCTCTGCTTTATTGAACCTCTTTTGGATATCCTCTTTGGGACACGAGGGTTGGTATTTTGAGAATTAAATAAACTATAGGATGTGTGTATGAAAATTTAAGGGTTAAACAGCTCTGTGTTTTTGGATACAGAAAGATCATCATGATGAAATGTGATGACAAAAGAGGTTCCATTTTAAAATTGAGGTTGAGGGGATCTTTTGGATCTTCTAAAATATTAATTCTCAATAAATTAAATATCAATTTAAAATAAAAAAATCTCTTCTATTGGATGATAAAATGAGATAATATTGTGATATCATATAAAAATATATTTTACACATGTTTTTGTATTTTTTAAATCCTTTTCATTTTGATTAACCCTTAGTTAAAATATTTTAATTTTAACTACACTAATAAATTTGTCAACATTAAAAGGTTGTAATGATTACTTATTTGATGTCAATTGAAAAACAATTATCACTTTTTCGACCATATAACCATTATTGTATATTTTTAATGATGTTTTATGATTTTTAAATAGCTTAATAATATTTTTTTGATATATTATCATTATTATCAATTTTGAAACTATTTATTATTTATCGTTTTAAGAATATCATAAAAATATACGAACCAAATTTATTCACTCATACCTAATAGATCAAATTCATCTATAAAATATGTGGACGACATAAATTATGTTAAATAATTTTTATTTTAAAAAATTAACTATCATTTATTTTAGGGTTTCATTAATTAAATAACTTCTGTATCATCATTGTATATGACTTCAAGGTAATTATATATTTCATAAAAATTAGAGATAAAAAAAATGATAAAGACAAAAAATTAGATTTACAATCACTAATTATAGCCTAATTTATCTTTATTATAACTATATCATAAAAATTAAATATTTTTTAATATATAAGGATGAAATATTTTTATCTTATTATTTAAAATATGATAAATGACATAGTCTCATAGAAGTAGAAAAAAGGGGTTATAGTATCTAAAGAAGGATTATTTTTGGAAACACCCACTCAACATATGAAATTTAGGCCTTTGTTAGCCAAGGTTTTCAATATATATAATATTAATTTTCCCTATAATTACATGATTTACTTTTAACTGTGTTAATGGAAAGACTAAAAAAATTTCTATTCATAATACTGAGAAATAAAATATTTAAATTTATATAATTAGGAATCACATATTTATTATATGTGAACTATTTTTCAATATTTAAAATTCATAAAATTAAATATTAAATTAAAAATTAATAACATTTGAAGGGTTAAAAATTAGTTATTAATGATTAAATTATTCAAATGATTGAACTTGTTTTAAATATAAAATCAAGGGAAAATTGATTCCAATGACATAAATTAGATTAAATGATAATAAATTAACATATTTATTCTCTAAACCATTCAATTATATAATTCACCATTCTAAATAAATTTAATGAAAAATGATCTTTTAAATTAAAATTTTGTATTCTTCACTATTAATCAGAAAAGGAATCATATTAGAAAAATATTAAAAATCTTAAAATTTGTTATTTTTATAAATTTCTTTCAAATATTAAGTTCATTTTGTCAAATAAGATATATTGTATTGTCAAAAAATGGATTTATAATAGGTTCTCCATCAAAAGAATGTATAACTACTTTTTTGAAAAATATTGGTTTTTAAGCATAAAATTTGGTTTGTTTTGTTATAAATCTGAAATCATTTGGATTCTTTAAAGAAATATTTTTTTGAATAAATGAAAAATATATTTCATTAATATTATTTATTTATTTTAATTTATTTATTTTAATAAAAATATATTCCTCTAGAATAATAAATACTAAAATATTTCCATTAAATGTTTTCTTATATTTTTGTTTCTAATAAATTGGTAAGAAAAAGATTCATCATATATTTTTTAAAAACATATATTTTCATAAGTTATTTAATATTATTCATAAAAACTAATATTACTGCGTTGTGATAATGGAAACATTTAAAACAAAATTTATAGTTTATTGTTTATGATAGTCATTCAAAGTAAGATAAGTTATCAAAGCATATTAATTTAAATAAATGCATACAAAAAAAGACTAAACCTGACCAAATCATTGGTGATTGATACTCTACAGTGTTGTCTTTTTTGTTCTAAGATATGACCATGTATAAATTGTATCTTTTCATGGATCTTTATTTTTAGTAATAAAATTGACTTGGCATTGGGGCCTTGAATCTTCCACAATGATGTTTTTGAAAGACCATAACTGAGAATGTAGGATATTCATGAGAAAATTACAGTGGAAAGTTGTTGTTCGAGTTCTTGTTCATACATCACAACAATGTGAATTAAACCATGAAAAAATAACCTTAGAATGGGG
This sequence comes from Viscum album, assembly GCA_963277665.1. NCBI lineage: Eukaryota > Viridiplantae > Streptophyta > Magnoliopsida > Santalales > Viscaceae > Viscum > Viscum album. The sequence continues at coordinate 1,931,430,056 of OY728137.1, read as the reverse complement.
ATTTTGATATGAGTTTGATGACTTGGTAATCAAATATCTTATAGTATCCATGTATGAAAGGATAAGATAATTTAATGTTGAGTATATCCCCTTATAATGATTTAATGAATATATTTTGTTGATTAGATTTCTAGATCATTTCTCCATGGGTTAAAAAATTTAGTATTATTCAATATTACACCTAAACCAAGAGAATTTACAAAAAGAGGATGATAGAATTATAGACCATTTTGATAATAGATAAAACCATGGTTTTCTATTATTTTTCAATTGTATGGATACACCAACATTATTTTTTTATTAGATTAGGATTGATGAATTTAAAAATATGTACCTCACCTACATTAATTTATAGGTAGTCATGTGCATATAATAATAGCTATAAAGATAACATTTGATCCTAGAACAATAGATATATTAAAGTGAACATCCCAAAAGTTTTGATGAGGCCACTGGAAGTTATATATATCTATTTCCTGGAATAAAAAATTTTGAAATGGGGAAATCCATTTCCAATGCATGACTTCTCACGTCAAGGACAACTTAATAAGATTTTATCATTTTCTTCCTGAATCATGTATGACTATCTGAATGAATGGGTGAATGAGATAGTGGTGACATAATAAATATTTGAGCGATCACGGCCCTTGAACGTCCCACAAGGGAAATTTATGATATTTGGATTGTTGTATTTATTATATTGAAAATTATTGCTGAAACACATCTCATAAAATGAGATTTATGCCTTCATTGTGATATCTCTTGCAGGTAAATGAGATCACGTGGCATCGTTCTACGAGGATGACACTACTTCTCAGCTTTCACGATGTTTTCTATTTTTTAAAATAAGATGATCACTAATAATTCCATTTTTTCTAAATTTACAGAGAATGGTTACATTCAATATTTATTCATATCCATAAGAGATAAGAAAAACACTATTACTCGTATTTCATAAAATTTTATTCTAGTTTTTAGTAGAAATACATTATTTTTTATTAATTATTTTAAAATAATGTGTATTTATCTAAAGATTGTCTTTGTTAATTTATAATTTTCAAGATTAGTATTAGGACACAGAATGTGACACTTCCCGGGAACCATCCATCATGATGATGATCATTATTCATCATTTCTCTTGGAGGATAGTGACTATTTATGTTTTAAAGTGGGAGCATGAACACATAATGTAAGTGTTCATTACTATTTCACCATTAGATATAATAATTTATCATATTGGATCACCCATGAAAATATCTCGGATTGGTTATGTGATTGAATATCTCATTGATATAAAATTTTATATGAAGTGATTCTTAGATGGAGTGATTCAATTTGGTGATTCATTAATTTTGGGATTGTTTTTTTATATTGGAATATATTTCATTCATAGAATATTAACATTATTTTATGATAGAGATGATATTATTAAGTGATCGAGCAACTGTTGGGTGATGTCGATATATAATCTAATCTATTTGAATATAAATGATAGATATTAGAATAGTTTAATTTCATGGATCTTGGGAAAATTCTTATTGAAATTCATTAATTTTTTTCAATATTTTTCCATTTTATTTTAGATATTAAAATTTTCAATTCCATCGACTCCTCTTGTGATTGTTATCTATACTCCATTCCATTTTTACCCCATTCAAAATATTTAATAATACATTGAATTTTTTTAGAGAGCCTATAATACCGTCAATACTACTTTTTTTGATATATATATTAGTTTTCTAATGTACTATATCTAGGATAAATAATATTTAATTTTGGAAATCCTAAAAAATTGAAACACTGAAAAAATTGTCTCCATTTTTGTGGACTCAATTTTATATAGGTGTTTTCCATTATTTTTCTGAAATCTGTTTCATAGTATAAAAAAATAATGTGATGGAACATAATTTTTTTCATTCAATGAATGATTTTTATTTTCCAGTTTGGGAACATGATGTTATGATTTCAATTATGAAAAATGGTTGTATGAATGACAATATTGATATCAGTAGGATATTTAATTTATTTATTATCTTAATGTCTTGAAAATTATTCAGAATGATTTAGATATTATGACAACTAATCATTATTATAAGGTTACACTCCATCAACATACATTATTTGGAAATCAAATAATAATAAATTGAGAATTAATTAAAGAAATATAATGTCATATATTTCAATTTTCATGCCTAAAATTCACATTTACCAATAATTAGAAATTCATGATACAACTTCTATTGAATATTTTGATGGTTAGCACGATATGTGTTATGTTCAATAAAATATATTCAAACATAATTGAATAATAAATTTCATTAATGTATATCATGATGATATATACTATTAAAACATTTATAATGAATTTTCCATTTATTGAGACAATTAATTAGCTAATGGGACCCTGTAGTTTTCATTGGAAGTCACTACGCTTATGTTGGTCTATTTAAATGTAATGTCGGTGGTGGTTTAAAACCTCACTCTAGACACAAAATTACTACAAGAAGCACACCTCTATCAGGTAAAATAATATGATAACCCAATACAAGAAGATATTATCATCATTGAATATTTATTATTTTAATTTTATTTTTATTATTATGAAATGTTTTCATTTTTCTTTACACACAGAGTCTTTTTAGAGTCATTTGAACAACATGAATTTTTGGAGAGTCTTGATTTGGTTACACATATAGAGGTACTTTTGGATCTCTCAGTTCTAGTGTAATATTCATGTTTGGTAATTGTAATTATAAATAAACTATTGTAGATTTCAAATGTTTTGGATGATGATATTGATAAGTAATATTTCATATATGAAATAATACATTAGAATAAACTACAGTATAAGCCTCACCCTGGATTTAAATTCTCACAATGAAATAACCTAAACTCTCAATATTAATTGGTGTTCATTAACCATATATCCTATTTTACAACACACTCTTATAAAAATTTTAATATTATGGAAAAGGGGTTTATGTATTTTAATATAGTGGTACATAATAAATGGAAAATATTATCATTGAAAAGAATAAAATTAGTCAGTTTTCTCAAATATTTCACAACCTCCTTATAATGGTGGTTGAACCAAAATATTTTGAGTAATAGATAATATAATTATATCAACCCTTTTGGGATTATATCAAGATTATTTTATCAATATTTTGGTCAATTTTCTTACTTGATTTTCAATATAGAATTTTTTTATTTATTCTAGTTGAAAAATAATCGAGAAATTTATTTCTAATGGACACTATTATTGGGAAAAGGTATATAATAGTTGAAGCATACAATATTAGAATCCCTAACTCAAACATGGATTAATTTCACATTAAATATAAATAAAATTTATATATTATAATATTCTTAAAAATTTATGAACTATAATCCACAATCCATATATATTATGTTGATCATAAAACTGAATGATGCATTGGGAAGTTCATTAATTCTAAATGTTTTTTAATATTGGGCTACTACATTAATTCTAGAACATAATGCCCCAGGTTTCTTTTTATTTGTTAAAAATTTTATCAGTGAGTTGAATTAAATATTTATTTTTCTTTTTAAAAACTATAGAATAATTAAAAAAATTAAACAAATTATTTTGATTTGATGAATGGGAAATGTGAGTTTGAACTTTCTGATAACACATTAAATAATATTCAAACTTATTCCTTGTAAATTTGTGTTGAACTATATTTTCATGATATTATTCTCATTCCTTAAGAGTCCACAATGTTTAAAATGTCATGTTTTGCATATTATTTGGAGAGATATATCTATATCACTTAATTATACTTCAATTAACTGTAAAAAAATACTACAAATAATTTTCAAAGATCCCTTCCATTATATACAATTTTATAACCATAGTCATTATAATAAATAAAATTTTCTATATTTTTAATTTATAAAATATTAATTCTATGTGTACTTACAGGGAAAAGATTATATAATTGTTTTTGGGATTAATCTAAGTATAATGATTATAAAATTAAGTTAATTTAGATTGATGTTTTTATTGGTATTGTGAAATTAACATTTGAAATCCTGGAATGGAATTTGGATAAATTATATATTTTTGGAATTGTAATTATAACATGAGGAAGAAAATGTTTAAACAAGAACCCAGTAACATAGTAGTGGTGGAATAGAAGAACACTAGGATCAAAAACAATATATATTAATTGAAATCTCTTAAATTTATATTAAATTAGGATACTGGGATCCTACACTGATCCTATAAGATATATGACCTATGTGAGTTGTGTAAATAATTAAAATGTATAATATTTAATTTCCTATCATAGTTCAACATAAAATTTTATATATAGAATAAATTAAAATATAATAAATATTTTTCAAAAATGTGATAATTACATTTAGGGGAATATTGGAAAAAATTGAATAATGGTATAATTCATTTATAGTAAAACAAATTTCAGTAGTATCAATGATGTGAAAATTAGAAATCTATTTTAGGAATCAAAGTGAGTGAAAAATTTATTCTTCTTCATTATATAAATTTAAATCTTTATGAATATCATTTTTTGCCCCTTACTGAATATAAATATGAACATGGGTTAAAGTAGGGAAGTTGGGTTTACCCATATTTGAGTCATGAATCATTCAATAAATTTATTTATCATTGAATTTCTTAACAATGCTGTGCAATTAAAACTATGGAATAACTTGTTGTTGGGACTCATTGTAAATATTAATAATTAATTTGAATTCCCAATGAGTGAAATTGATTATTCGTGTTTTAATTTGAAGTGAAACTATTGGTACACATCATTCTAAGTCTAATTTGGTGATTGAAACATGATATATATATTAAATTTATCATTAATACATTTTATGAATATTATATAAAATATTATGTAATTGAGATATTTTGAAAATTTTAATCAGATTTAGTTATTATTTTTTGATTAATTGACTAAATCTATAATTATTTAATTTTTATAAATTTTTTCATTTTTCCCTTTTTCATTAATAGTTTATTTCTGATGTTTTTTAAAAAATTACTATAATTTTAGAAGGATCTATATTAATTCATCCCTAATTCCATATTTTTTAAAATATATTTTATTGATTTCTTAATGAGTAATTTAATTTCATGAATTTTTCTATAATTTTTTATTTAGACACAAATGTAAATTGGGATTTTCAGATATGTAGAAAAAATATGTGCATGATTTTTTTGTAGACACTTAACTGACCATGTATTATAAACCGCATTAATTCAGGTGTGTCTAGTAACATTAAAAAAACATGTAGAAGTGAACGCACACACAAAAGTGAAAATCTATAAAAATTACTACAAGTCATATCCAGGTTCAGTTTGGTTACTCTCTGAAAATGAAGCAATGACCACCTTTGAAAATATAAGTACCAGAATGTGTAGAATTAAATGTGACCACATGCCTCTTATCTAACCTCTCTAATAGTGAGAATATTACTTTATGAAGGGAATTTTCCTATTACCACACTTATTGATTTATTTTACCTCTATAACATACCTGGTAAATAAAGAATAAATAATTTTCATATTTATTAATATTTATGAATTAAATATTAATTTTACTTGAAAGGGGTTGCTATGTTTGATAGCGTACTCGATACACAACAAAGTGTTTCATTGAAATCTTACGTTGCACACTAGTAATAAAATAATATTATTTTAAATGGTAGTTAACACATAGCCGCTGTATTGGCGGGAATGGATAGAAATAAATAAAACATGATTATATATGTTTTTAAATGTTTTTACATTTATCCAATAAAAGATAATGGCTTACAATACGAAAAGAATTCAATTTTAGGCATTTATACCCTAATTTTCACTAAAGGTTCACTTATTGCCTTTTGATGGCAAACAGTTATTAAATATAGTTTTGGTCACTTTTATAAATTATATTGGACCAAATGAAAATCTTTTCTAGAATCGGGACATCAAAATTTACTTTGTGTAAATTTTTGTTATTTTTCCGATAAAGTTCATTTTTAATGAATAGTAAAAAACTGTTGTATTTTAATTCAAAACCTCTTTTTAGTCTAATTTATTTATATGATTATATTATTGTTTGAATTGGTTTTAAAGTGAAACTAGAATATATTTTTAACATTTAATCCAATAGTGGTTATTGGAATTAATTTCACTTTGATATCAGACTTAAAATAGTGTCAATCTTTTGATACTTATTGTTTCATAAAAACACGCTATTTGCTCTGACAGCAGGAATTAATTATTAAATTAATTAATGCAACTTATATGTTTTTAATTTTGTAAAATAGACTTCATTTTAGAATTCAGAATATCAAATATATCTTAGAGTGAATTTTTGGTATTTTTCTAAAAAACATCAATTTTTGATGAATAGTGAAACCACTAAGTGGTACATAAAAAAAGGGATTTTTCGTTTAAATGAAATTTTACCACCTCTGTGTTTTGAATTTCAAAAATCCGACATACATGGTTGTCATAAATAAGTAAAATGTGGTTCAATGGGATTAAAATAATTTTTTGGTGAATAGTAACTTTTAAGTTTATTAATCATGATTAGAGGTAATTAGTGTAATTTAAGGTAAGAATAATGTTTTAATAATATGAAATGGACTTGACACATGTCCTACCATTATTGGATGTATAATTGATGACCAAGATAATCCATGGGTCAACTTGGGGACCCCATGGAGCCACTTTTCTAGGAAAATGACATTAAAAACTTTTTATTTAAAGTTGAAATAAAAATGTCACAAACATGAGTTGTTTTACTAAAACAATTTTTAAATGGGTTTATAAAAGACATATTTTTGACTATAAATATTAATTAGAAATATAAAAATATCTCATACATGATTATATTTTTTTTATAATTTTTAGTCATTATATAAATTAAATTATTTATGACACCATGATGATGCAACGATTACCTCATTATTTAACGATTTAAATATAATGAAATTATAATGTAAAATCTAAGACCTACACATGTCAAAACCCTATTGGATGGGTGGATTTCAAAACCTTATCACCTTATCCTCTAATTATATCAATGTGGGACCTTTTAAATCCGAAACTCATTTTAAAATAAAGTATCATTTCATTACATTCCATGAGTGCCCCTCCTCTCCTTTTATAAAAGCCCCCAGCTCTACCACCTTACCCACACTTCCAGAGCCTTTGGCTCGGACAACCCCTGTCCATTTTGTCTCTCTACATCCCTCTCTTACTCCTTGAAGCTTCAATTTGGTCAGAAGTCTTCTCAATGATTCCTTTGAGATCAAATCAAAAAGAGTTACCCGTTTTAAAGGTAGTGTTTTCTCTTGTGCTCTTATGTGTTATTTTGATTCTCCAACCCCAAAAAATATTTTTATTCTTTTATTTTGTAACAACACTAGTATCATCAATATAATAGGATGTTTTTATAATAAGGATTCGAGCTACACTTACACACACCTACATCTAATGGATAAAGAACATACTGTTTCTGTGGATGGCGAATTTCTGCCTCACAAAACGATGATTGTTCAACACTCATATAACAAATTCAAAGGTGGCCATTAAGATGTAAATATATTTATATATGATATATAATATGTTTATATTTTACTTAAGCTTATGTATTTTTCATTTATGGCATACCTCTATGGTTTCCATTATGGGTATACGCGATATCTTCATTTTAGGAAGTGCGGACTACCGCCCCCTCAAAGTGATTTGATTCGTTAATACCATATGTGGTACGTATAAAGGATAAATTTAATGATATTATATATGATATTATACTAGAATTATTATATACCTTTAAATCATTATTATTTCACTCCATTAAGTAAGAAATAGAAATAAAAGGGGCGTTCATGCGTACGTACGGCTTACCGTTTCCATGAACGGTGCATTTCATTTATTACCTTTAAATGATTATGTAATATTATAAATTCATGTATATACTGGATATATATGATATATATGATATATACATCATTAGTACAACTCTGGATATAATGGATACATGAAAAACTTGTAATTATAAAGATCATATTTTTAACTCAAGTACCAATGATCGTTCAAATGATCGTTACTAATTTAAATAATTACATAGTGTTCATGACATGGTAATAATTGATATAAAAGGATTAATGAACGTGAAAAAGGTTCTCAAACATGTAGAAATTAACTCAAGTTTATTATTCAGAAGGTTAAACAATGATCGAGTCAAGTCGGACCCGAGGTATGGGACTTCGTCTCAATCTCCTTTCATTGAGGCATATTTTGTTTTATACACAGCCTTCTTTTATATGGTGTATAAACCCCTTTGACTTTTACGTTTATCAAAAAGAAGCATTTTTTATACGAAGCGTTCTACTAAACAAAAAAAGGGAATTTTTTTTGTATGTATGCGGCGACAACGACTTCTCCGCCACCGTGACTATTATTTGATTTTCGGCTTCCTCTACAAGCCATACATTTTTTTTAAAAGAAAAATAAATAACCTATTTTACTTTTCTTTTATTTTGGTATTGAAAATTGTTTAATAATGATTTTATATCAATGTGTTGTATTTATATCTTGTGATTGAAAAGTGGAAATGTTATGTTTCCTTTATTCATGTTTTATGTGATACGATTATTTTATGGTTCTTGGGAATTATTATGAAGACAGGTGGTTCCGTGATAAACTAAGGGCGGGTGAGCCCGATATAGCTCTCTAATGCATTGGGTAACGCGAAGGAGTTAAACGTTAAGGTTTATCCGAAAAGATTTAGGGAATATATTGTGATGGGTATTCTAAACGTAACCAAGAGGGTTACTCCCTACGTAAGAATGTTATGAATGCCTCAAGTTACCTTTATGTATTATGATTTCTATGATTTATTCACGATTTGATGAGGTAAGTTAAAGTGCTTATGTTTTATGAGTATAGTATGATTTCATTGATTCTTGTGTATACATGTACTCATGTTTCCTTTCCATTTTTTTATATCCCTTACTGAGCTTTTTATGCCCATCCCAAGTTTTTGAAATGTTTTCACAGGTCAAGGGAAGGGTACATGATATAATGATAGTGTTAAGGAAGTGTCAAGAAAGAATCCATGTTTTATTTTAAATATTTTTCCGATGATGGAAAAAAATGAATACTATCTTTTATGTAACCACTTTGTTTAAATGTTGAATGTAATGCATGTTTTATGATATAATTCTCTAAAACTCTAAACTTGAAAAGATCCTCAATATGTAATCTTGTAATAACTCAAGATTAAGTAAGGTTCAAGGCTGGGGCCTTACTGTTGGTATCAGAGGTCGGTTTAGACAACTTTTGGTGTTAGAAAATTGTTAAATTTATAAATTAATTTATGGTATGATTGAAATGATATAGAATTTACAGATTACCATGTTGCTTCACCTATTGAATTTCTGTGTTAAGAATGGTTTTTTTTTTCATGGAAACAGAGAAGATTTTTTTGGGAAGGCATACTGAGGGAAATGGCCTTCCAAATCAGAATACTAAGATGGTAAGAATCACAATAGAGTAGTTTACTGCAGTGATGGATCAGTTGAATCAGGTGATAAATGGTGGTTGTGTTATTGATGATATTTTGGTGTTTTCTAAAATTAAAGAGGAGCATGAAAGAAATTTAAGGGTTATTTTGAAAACCTTCAAAGAAATGATATTTTATGGAAAATTCATCCAGTTTGTGTTTTGGTTGCAATAAATTTCTTTCCTTGGTCACATTGTTTCAAAAGATGGGATAACTGTTGATCCTGGAAAAACAAAAGTTTTGGAAGAATGGCCAAGACCCACAAATGTAACTGAGATTTGTATCTACCTTGGTTTGGCAGGCTGTTACCGAAGGTTTGTTAGAAATTTTTCCCGGTTATCTAGTCTAATGACTAAGCTAACTCGGAAGGGTGTTAATTTTATCTGGACAAAAGAATGTGATGATTTTTTTCAGGAGTTGAAAAGATGATTGGTGAATGCTCCAGTTTTGGCACTACCTTCCAGGAATGGTGAGTTTTTTATCTATAGTGACGCTTTATTGAAAGGACTTGGTTGTATCCTAATTCAGAATGATCAGGTAATTGCTTATGCATCACATCAGTTGAAAACTAATGAGGTAAATTAACCTATACATGATTTGGAATTAGATGATGTTGTTTTCGCTTTAAAAATTTGGAGGCATCATTTGTATGGAGTAAAGTGTGAAATATATACCAATCAAAAAAGTTTAAAGTATATATTCACTCTGAAAGAGTTGAAAATGAGACAGAGGAAATAGCTAGAATTAATCAAGGAATATGATTGTACACTTCCTTACCATCCGGGAAAAACAAATAAAGTCGTTGATGCTTTGAGTCGAAAAAGTAATGCTTCATTAACAATGTTTCATTTGGAATGTGATCCTTTGGATAAGGATTTGATGAACATTGGAATAGAATTTTTTGGTTTAGGATGTCCTTCTGTTGGTTTCAGGTATCAGTGAAATCTTCTCTGTCAGACAGAATCATGCAAGCACAGAAGCAAGACAGTGAGTTGCAGAAAAAGGTAGAGCTGGTTCAGAAGGGTAAGTTTCCTGAATTCAATATTGATAATGATTGTGTTTTGAGATTTTGGAAGAGTTTGTTTGTGCCTTGTGATTCATAGTTATAGAGAGAGTTGTTATGTGAAGCTATTAGTTCTTCGTTTTCAGTTCATCCTGGCAGTACTAAGATGTAGAGGGATCTGCGGGAGTATTACTTGTGGGATGGAATGAAAAGAGATATTACTGATTTTACTGTGAAGTGTTTGACTTGTCAGTAGGTTAAAGCAGAGAGGCAGTTACCGAAAGGGATTCTTCAGTCTTTATCAGTGCCAGTGTGGAAATGGGAAAATATATCCATGGACTTCATTGTGGGATTTCCGAAGACACCTCGAGGTAATAATGCAATCTGGGTTATTGTTGATCGCTTGACTAAATATGCTCATTTCCTTGCTATGCGGGATACTTTTTCCCTAGATCAACTTTCTCAATTGTATCTTAAAGAGATAGTAAGGTTGCATGGAGTTCCCCTATCCATTGTATCTGATCGTGATCCTAGGTTTACTTCTAACTTTTGGAAGGGACTTCAAAAGTCATTAGGTACTAAATTAATTTTTAGTACAGATTTTTATACTCAATCAGATGGGTAGTCAGAAATAACGATTTAGACATTGGAGGATATGCTATGTGGTTGTTCAATGGATTATCAGGGATGTTGGGACCAACATCTTTCTTTGGTTGAACTTTCATATAATAAGAGTTTTCATTCCAGTATACAGATGGAACCGTTTGAGGCATTATATGGGAAGCGGTGTCGAACTCTAGATTTTTGGGATGAAGTGGGTGAAGGGAAGCTAATGGGACCAGAATTGGTAGAAGAGATGGAAAAAAAGATCAGTTGATTCAGAAACACACGAGAACAGCTCAGAGCAGGCAGAACAGTTATGCGGATAACCGGAGGAAGGATCTATCTTTCGAGTTAGGTGATCATGTTTTTCTCAATGTTTCACCGTGGAAAAGTGTGATGCGATTTGGTAAGAAAGGAAAGCTGACTCCAAGGTTCATTGGACCATATGAAATTCTAGAGAAAGTTGGATCAGTTGCCTACCGAGTGGCTTTACCTTCGAGTTTATCTCAGGTACACAATGTTTTTCATGTTTCGATGTTGAGAAAGTATATGCCAGATCCATCTCATTATTGATCCTAGAGGTAGTTCAGTTGGAAGAGAATCTCTCTTGTGAAGAACAACCTGTCCAGATTCATGACCGAAGAGAGCAAGTGTTGCGAAATAAGTTAATTCACCAGGTAAAGGTTTTTTTGGAAAAACCATATGGTTGAAGAGGAAACGTGGGAATCTGAAAATTCTATGAGGGATAAATACCCTCACTTATTTTGATAAGTGAATATAATTACGAGGACACAATTCCCAAAAGGGGGGAAGGATGTAACATTCCAGGTAAATAAAGAATAAATCATTTTCATATTTATTAATATTTACAAATTTAATATTAATTTTACTTTAAAGGGGTTTCTATGTTCGATAGCATACCCGATACGCAACAAAGAGTTTCATTGAAATTTTACGTTGCACACTAGTAATAAAATAATATTATTTTAAATGGTAGTTAACACATAGCCATTGTATTGGCGGGAATGAATAGAAATAACTATAATATGATTATATATGTTTTTAAATGTTTTTACATTTATCCAATAAAAGATAAAGGCTTAAAATATGAAAAGAATTCAATTTTAGGCATTTATACCCTAATTTTCACTAATGGTTCACTTATTGCCTTTTGATGGAGAACCGTCATTAAATATATTTTTTGTCACTTTTATGCATTCTATTGGACCAAATAAAACTCTTTTTTATAATCGAGACATCAAAATTTACTTTGTGTAAATTTTTGGTATTTTTCCGATAAAGTTTATTTTTTAATGAATAGTGAAAAATGTTGTATTTTAATTCAAAACCCTTTTTTAATCTAATTTATTTATATGATTAGAATATCGTTTGAATTTGTTTTAAAGTGAAATTAGAATATATTTTTACAATTTAATCCACTAGTGGTCATTGGAATTAATTTCACTTTGAAATCGCACTTAAACTACTATCAATCTTTTGATACATATTTTTTCATAAAAACACGCTATTTGTGCTGACAGCTGGAATTAATTATTAAATTAATTAATGAAAATTATATGTTTTTAATTTTGTAAAATAGACATAATTTTTGAATTCGGAATATCAAATATAGCTTAGGGTGTATTTTTTGGTATTTTTCTGAAAAACATCAATTTTGATGAATAGTGAAACCACTAAGTGGTACATAAAAAAACTGATTTTTCGTTTAACTGAAATTTTACCACCTTTTTGTTTTTAATTTCAAAAATATGACATACATGGTTTTCATTAAGAAGTAAAATTTTTTTCAATGGGATTAAAATAATTTTTTCGTGAATAGTAACTTTTATGTTTATTAATCGCGATTAGAGGTAATTAGTGTAATTTAAGGCATGAATAATGTTTTAATAAAATGAAATGGACTTGACACATGTCCTACCCTTATTGTATGTGTCATGGACGACCATGAAAATCCATGGGTCAACTTGGGGACCCAATGGAGCCACATTGGTAGGAAAATGGCATTAAAAAGTTTTTATTTAAAGTTAAAATAAAAATATCACAAACATGAGTTGTTTTACTAAAACAATTTTTAAATGGGGTTATACAAGTCATATTTTTTACTATAAATATTTATTATAAAGCTAAAAATATTTCCTAAATAATGATATTTTTTTTATAATTTTTATACATTGAGTAAATTACATTATTTATGATAGCATGATGATGCAGCGATTACCTAATTATTTAACGATTTAAATAAAATGAAAAGATAATGTCAAATCTAAGACCTCAACATGTAAAAAACCTATTGGATGGGTGGATTTAGAACCCCTATCACCTTATCCTCGAATTATATCAATTTGGGACCTTTTAAATCCGAAACACATTTTAAAATAAAGTAACATTTCTTTACTTTCCAAGAGTGCCCCTCCTATCCTCTTATAAAAGGCCCCCAACTCTACCACCTTACCCACACATCCAAAGCCTTTGTCTCGTCCAACCCCTGTAAATTTTGTCTCTCCACATCCCTCTCTTACTCCCTGAAGCCTCAATTTGGGCAGATGTCTTCCCAAGGAAGCCTTTGAGCTCAAATCAAAAAGAGTTACCCGTTTTAAAGGTAGTGTTTTATTTTATGATCTTATGTTTTATTTTGCTTCTCCAACCCCCTAAACTCTTTTTATACCTTTATTTTGTAACGACACCAGTATCTTAAATATACTATGATGTTTTTATAAGAAGGATTCGAGCTAAACTTACACACACCTACATCTAATGGTTAAAGAACATACTGTTTCTGTGGATTGTGAATTTCTGCCTCACGAAACGATGATTGTTCAACACTCATATAACACCTTCAAAGGTGGCAATTAATATGTCACCATATTTATATATGATATATAATATGTTTATGTTTTACTTAAGCTTCTGTATTTTTCATTTATGGCATTCCTTTATGGTTTCCATTATGGGTATACGCGATATCTTCATTTTTGGAAGTGCGGACTACCGACCCCTCAAAGTGATCTGATTCGTTAATACCATATGTGGTACGTATAAAGGATAAATTTGATGATATTATATTTTATATTGTACTGGAATTATTATATACCGTTATATCATTATGATTTCACTCTATTAAATAAGATATAGAAATGAGAGTGGCGTTCATGCGTACGTACAACTTACCGTCTCCATTAACCGTGCATTTCATTTCTTACCTTTAAATGATTATGTAATATTATAAATTCATGTATATACTGGATATATATGATATATATGATATATAAATCATGAGTATAACTCGGGATATAATGGATACATGAACAACTTGTAATTATAAAGAGCATATTTTTTACTCAATTACCAATGATCGTTAAAACGACCATTATTAACTTAAATAATTACGTAGTGTTCATGAAATGGTAATAAGTGATATAAAAGGAATAATGAACATGAAAAAGGTTCTTAAACAAGTAGAAATTAACTCAAGTTTATTATTCAGGAGTTTAAAGAACGATCAATTCAAGTCGGACCCGAGGTAAGGGACTTCATCTCAATCTACTTTCATTGAGGCATATTTTTTTATACACAACCTTCTTTTATATGGTGTATAAACCCCTTTGACTTTTATGTTTATCCAAAAGGAATCTTTTTATATTCGAAGCGTTTTACTAAATGACAAAAGGGAATGTTTTTGTCGTACGTATGTGGTGACAACGACTTCTCCACCGCCGTGGCCATTATTTGAGTTTCGGCTTCCTCTACAAGCCATACAATTTTTTAAAAGAAAAATAAATACCCTGCTTTAATTTTCTTTTATTTTGGTATTGAAATTTTTTTTCATAATGTTTTTATATCAATGATTTGTATTGATATCTTGTGATTGAAAAGTCAAAATGTTATGTTTCCTTTAGGCACGTTTTATGTGATATGATTATGTTATAGTTCATGGGCATTATTATGATGAAGGGTGGTTCCGTGATAAACTATGGGTGGGTGAGCCCGATATAGCTCTCCAATGCATTGGGTAACGCAAAGGAGTTAAAGGTTAAGGTTTCTCCGAAGAGATTTAGGGAATATACTTTGATGGGTATTCCAAACGTAACCAAGAGGGTTACTCCCTACGTAAGAATGTTATGAATGCCTCAAGTTACCTTTATGTCTTATGATTTATATGATTTATTCATGATTTGATGAGGTATTTTAATGTTCTTATGTTTTATGATTAGAGTATGATTTCATTGATTCTTGTGTATACATGTACTCATGTATCCTTTCCATATTTTTATATACCTTAATGAACTTTTTATTCTCATCCCAAGTTTTTGAAATGTTTTCACAGGTCATGGGAAGGGTACATGATATGATGATAGTGTCAAGGAAGTGTCAAGAAAAAATCCTTGTTTTATTTTAAATATGTTTCCGTTGATGGAAAAAATGAATACTATCTTTTATGTAACCACTTTGTTTAAATGTGGAATGTAATGTATGTTTTATGATCTAATTATCTAAAACTCTAAACCTGAAAAGACCCTCAATGTGTAATTTGGTAATAACTCAATATTAAGAATGGTTTAAGGCTGGGGCCTTATAACCTCATTCATACTAAACTCACTATAATAATAGAATTTGACTTACCTTGAGACAATATTATTATGGTATTTCATGAAATAAAGATCATCCTATAAAAAGGAATCAATTAATGTTATTGAACCATGTAATATGAGTATGTTGATTGATGTTTAAGTAGAATCTAACACCCAATTCTTGTTGAATATATGACATGTTCAATCCATGGAAAACACGATTTTAGGGAACCATGAAAGAAAAGATGACTAAATATGAAACTGTTGCTCATTAATGATAAAGGAAGATCATCACCATTAAACAAAATATAAAGCAATTAATTACATGGTACTATATTAAAAATAAAAATAGGGGGATGTAATTATTAAAATTGATAAATCTTGATTAATTTAGAAAAAAAATTTATTTTGGTAGAGATGTTTATATTGGGGATGTATCTGTTGATGTGGAAACCATGGTGAATTAATGTCTGAAAAATATGTCAAAGAAATTGAAATCATGAAAAATGAAGGCTGAATTTTATATAAAGGGTTTTTTATCAAATGAACGATGATATAAAAATTAGGATTGAATAAAATCCACATGAAATTTTGATATATTTTTAGTACCTAATCAAAATTATTCATGACCAAAAATATATGCTATCTACATATGATATTGATGATGAGATCAAACATTATTGTGCTATATTCTAGGATGTCAATTTCAATGACTGAAATGGATTTAATGATGGGCCCACTAATATACCCCAAATATGTAGTAAAATTACTTGAATTTATATTATTTTAGGATATTGATTAAATTCTATTGAGAACTTATTTTTTAAAATTAAAAATAAAATTTGGTGTAATTCTACTGCATATAGAATAAATTAACAATAACATGAGAAATATGATATGATTATAATAATTCTATAATTAATATTTTTCCATGCCCAAATTCATTGATCCTGGTCCATTTCATGGTTAGAGATATGAAAATACATTCTTGGATTGAATTAACTTTGAGGAATTTTAAGCTATATCAGTGCCATATAACTAAAAACAATTGATGATAAATAAAAATTCCACTGAAATTGTTAGTATTCACATGAAGTGGAAGTAAAAATTATATTTCATTTTTATAATGAAGAGGACTATGTATTTCTCAAAAGTCTCATTTTGTGGTTTCACGAGAACTATGATTATTTTTTTTGAATAACAGAATATGTTTAAACAATTAAAAAATATGTATTATTCCTAAATTTAAAGAATATTAAAGATTCTTCAAAATATTTAAATGCTTTTTAAATAGAATTAATAACCATCCTATAAAAATTAAGGTTAGTCTATCGACGTTTAGATAAAACCCAGGACTACTATTTCAAGATCATTAACTAAATAAAAATTTATAAATGAGATAATTCATTTATCTACTAGAACATATTTATTCAAGGTATCATTCATATTTATCTAATTGTATTCCTGAATAGGATTTATTTATAAAATTAAAAGGATAAGGAAATTATGTTGATTGATTCATGAATTGATTCATCACAGCAAATGAATCATGTAGAAGGAAAAAATCTGAGATTTGGATCATGGTCTCTATGTGACATAAACATTTTAATAAAAAAATCCTTTATATTAGTTTGGATGATTTCTCAAGGACCCTAAATTTTGCTAATGGTTCTCCATATATGGATATTATTTTTCATTCCATTTCATGTTATTTGTAACCACATTTTATGTTTTCATTATCAAATAGGAGGGTCAATCTTAACTATATTTTTCAATAATTCGTAAATATTGAAGGATGTTAATAATTTTTTTATACTTAGAATACCCAATTTCCCATAGTTCGTTTCCTTATTTTTCTAATTTTAATTTTTAATAAAAGTTTTCTTTATTCAACATCAATGTACTATGCTCTATGACCTTTAGAAATGAAGGTTTAATTTTAATGATATTTTATAGTAATTGAACCCTAAAGATTCATGGAGAACATTATATCATACTCCTCAAAAAAATCCTTTAAATTTTTCTGATAGTAACTATGTCTGTAGCATAGTGAGAGCATGAACACAAAATCGGTGTTTTCTCTCTCTTTACCATTTATCTATATCATGTTCATTTCATAGATAAATCAATAGAGTTCTGAGTATTGGCTATTTCATTGATGATTTCATCAATATCACTTATGTTATGATGATGTTTTTGATTGGAGGGGTTCTATTGGTATGTAATTTCATTTTGTGAATAATATAGTAGATGATATTTTTGAAATATATTTAGATAATTGGAAATGAAATTTGTGAGTCTCTCATGAGATCAATAATGAATTGATTGATGAGGAAAAGAGTTGAAATCTATCTAATAATCAATGAAAGGTAGTTGAATAGTGTTTTGACATAGGACATGGCCTTTATTCAAATTTAAATTATATTATTTGTTCATCCTTTTAACATTTTATTGTTTATTTTCAAAATTTCCATTCAAACTACTACTATCTAAAAAGTCTCTAGAAAATTCCATGTGACTTCCAAGATAATGACCTATGATTTTTCCATAATTATATATTTAGGTTACATTAACTGTATTTTTGAACACCCTCAAAAAAATAACACTCTCATTCATAATATACAAAGATTGATTTTTGGATTTCATAAAAAATTGGAATGAAATTTTTATTTATTTTTTATGATTATGTATCATTTTTTTCTCTTATCAATACATCAGAGGTTGTATAACACCTCAATATGTTTAGTCACAAAATTTTGTTCATATTGATGTCCAAAATAATTAATTCAATAACAATTGGTGTGTTGATATAGCCTCATAGTGATGTTCTTGAGTTGGATATTGAGAAATTATATACTCTTATGGATTGATGATAGATTCCATTACCCCATTCATTGTGTCTTACTCATCTCCATAATATTATATTTTCCCTAATGGATGATCTAGATTCCCTATACCACTAAAAATATGCTTTATACCATCCATATGATATAATGAGATTATTTTTTGGAAACATGATGTATCATATGTTTCATTTAATATATTGTTATGTCCATCAGTTATATAATTGACCCCTTTTTTAATATACTGATGATTCAATAATTGATTTAAAAAATAAAATAATAATTGATTAATGATAAAATTGTTTCAATTAAAATAAATTAAGGAAATAACATATTTTCAATTCGGAATTTCAATGGTTAATATCTTCTAAGCATAAACAATGTAATTTTAAAAACTACCACAAAATATCTGAAAAATCAAATAAAAGTAAATATAGATCAATGGGAAAATCGAAATATTTAATTGTTAAATTTTTTCACCCCTTCATCCACTCCACTGCGTACCTGGTACCCCACAACTGACTACCTAGTGGAAGTTATTTTAATTTTCACACAACTAGTCTTTCGCAGTGTACCAGTTCCATTACACAAGATAACTCTATATTCTTTATTTTTTATTTAAGAAACACTAATGATCCAAAAAACTTTCACAAAATTCAAAAACAACTTGTTGATTACTATATAATAAAGAATATAACCATTTTATTTAGATATATGTCAAAAATTCAATTTTAATATTGAAATTAAAAATACATATACCCTATCTTAAAAAATTTAATTATTCCTAAATCCAATTCCATGCATTGTTGTATACTATTAAACAATATAAATTATCAATTTTTTGGGGAATAACTAATTATAATTCACATCTAAAATTCTCTAAAAATATTAATAGGCTTATTATACCATTATCTTAGTATCCCCATCTTGAAAATCATTATAACTCCCTTCAATAGTTATAACATCATGAATTTATTGAACTCTTATTCAAACTCCAATCCCTATTATAATTTCAGCCATCGTTTTGCCTCCTTATTTGATATATCCTTATATATCACTAGATATTTGACATTCAATGTATTTGTATCAACTATTAAGAGTCAATGATCCTAATTTCCTTAGTTCCACCCCCATATGTTTGAGTGTGACATATTTTCCTACAAAAATAATCATATTATTCTATTTGTGTATTGAGTAAACACTATTATTGTAATAAAATCCCACCATTGGTGGGTACTAGTCCCATGTTCGTTATATGTGAAGTGATAGTGACCTTAAAATATCATATACTTCATAAATAATTATTTTATGTTTCATGTCAGTTTAACACTAATGGGTGTTATTCAAATGTATTTTGTTGTTCAATGATTTATAAGAGTCCTATAAAATTTTGTTGTTAAATGAGGGATCTAATCAGATATAATTTATATATGTTAACCCATATGTATCAACACATTATTAATATAAGTACAAGAAAATTTTTCAATGGGTGGGTCATATTTTTTCTATGAATTGTTTAGACATATTAGTGAAATGCGTAATAACCCATATTACATCATTCCGATGATATATATTAGGATTCATAGAGAAAAGGTTAATTTTTTTTCCCACACTCAAATTGGAATTAGTAAATGTTTTAGTAAACACTTTATATTCAATTTTATAGTATTACCTTTTTGGTTTACCAATCATCTTAAAAAATCCTCAATTTCTAATTTCACATTATCCCATTAAATGTGTTCTCCTAAAAACCTATATATAAGGGTGTTACATGGGTTTATAAATTATTATGAGATATAAGATTCATAAATTAATTCCTTCATTGTCATATTTATTAATAATACACTTATTTTCCTTCTCAAATATAGTTATCCATATTATAAATTAATTTCATCAATACAGTTTCTTCATAGACTATAATATACTTTTTATACACTTGAAATCTTATTAGGAAATCAATATCTTCTCTTTTAAATATAATAATGAAATTATATGATAAAATAAATACTTTTTCCCATCCATATTATATTCCATGTTCATTTTTAGAAAAATAATGAATATTGGGTCCTTCTCTATCCCAATCATGTATAAAAATCCATGAACCTTTTTAATAAATTTATTCGTCAACTTTTTACATTATAAGTGTGTCTTTGTATTACACAAAAATTTTCATTGAATATTTATAATAATCAACATTATCTCATGTTGATATTTTTATATTTAAATATATACATCAAACAATTGTTTCTACCTCAGACTCTATATCAATTGCAACATAATATTGTTTATCAGGTACTAATGACATTGATTCATATGTAACAAATATATGAGTTTTTATATGGTGGCACACTAATCCTTTCACTGATACATCACTATAAAGAAAAAAATAATTTTATACCCCATTATAATGTTTGTTTTGATTAATTGATAAATATCTTTTTCAGTTTTAAAAACATTCTTCATATTCCTTATACCTTGTGAATTTATTCCAATTATGTGGAATACATGGTTAATAGGTTTGATTAATATTAAAAAAAATAACAACTAATTTAATTATATTAAATAAAAACTATGTATTAACATTATATTCATTAGAATAGAATTTTGATTGGCCACCATGGCCTTTTATGGTGTTTTTTCCATTATATTGTGTGTATATTATGTGTTTTCAATAATACATGAAGTGCTTATATTTATGTTAAATTCATTGTTGTTTCAGTGAAAATGAATTACATGTCAAATGGCATGATTGAAGTACGGGTCAATGAATAAATACAAAACTATATATCCATATATAAATTTATAAAGTGGAGTGATATGTTTCAATGAATTAATGAGTACCCATGACTATATTTTTGGAATATTTTCACTTGTAAAAGATTTATTAGGAAGGTGGTAAAGTTTGATACATGTAAGAACTTAATAATGGTTCATACCACATTTAGTAGTAATTAATTAATGAACAATTATTTTCATTATTATTGAAAAATAATATGAAATTTATTTTAAGTAGTTTAGATTTATTGAAAAAACTCATGTGAGTAATCATATGTTAAAATATTATTAAAAATATATTACAATTAATTTTAAATATTGTTATCAATTTTAATATCTAATTAGAAAAAATATATATTATTTTATATTTATAAGGATTATTAAATGTCATTAGAATATTTTTATATGAATTTAATGAATTATAGATATCATACAACCTTGTTATTAATGAATTATATATAAAAAATATGAAAAAAATAATTTTCCATATCTTATTATTATTTAACTAGAAAAAGATGAAAAATATAAGAATATGTCTACTAGCCAAAGGGGGATTAATTCAAGGCATATATAGTCTATATCAAATTATGATTAGGAGTATTTATAATCATGTATGATTATTTATATAGTTATAAATCCTATGTAATAATAACTTATATTTTCAAAATGGAGTAATTAAAAGTAATGAATTTTTTTAAAGTTGTGTACAAATAAATGTGGAATTTTTTATATCTACATAGGATTATATCTTCAAATATTTAATCACTGTGGGTTTAGTTTTAGATGATGAACAAATAAAAAATAATAAACCTAGAATATTTATTGTGATAGATGAATAACTCAAGATAATAAAATATGTGTCAATAAAAATAAATAAATGTATAACGTATGTCATAATATAAAAGGGGATACTAAAAAAAATATTCAAGTAAATATATTATATTTCTTGTTCTAGAAGAATCATTCTAACACATGTTTTTTACACACACACACACACACACATATATATATATGATATTATATGAATTTAAATGATGTATTTACACAAAAGTATGAAGATTTTAAATTGCATGATGTCGTTTTTTATTAATCATTAAATATAAAATAATAGGAAATGGAAGATTAAATTTTTGTTTAGTATTGGTTTTACTAAAATGTCCCACACAATTAATAAGAACATTTCACCTAATAAAAATGAGATCAAAATAAGCAGAAGAAAAATCTTCTTTCATGAGAATGAGATTATATTTGTAAAAGTTATTTAATGTGATCAATATAATGTATATTAAAAAATTATTTACTTAATGTGAGAATTAAATTGGAAATTAAATATAAAATGACATCATTAAATAAAAAAAATTAAAGGATTGAATTATAATATTTTAGGGGAAATCAGCGTAATAATTATGGGATATTAATAATTTAATATTTTAGTACCATTATTTATATATGCTTTATTTCTCTACAATACATTATTGGATATATTTAAATGAAAACAATATGGAGGATGAACAAAACTATAGATTCATATTTAAAATATTTTCATGATATCTTTATTGTGAGTTTATAAAAAGAATGAGAATAATAGAATTCCTAGGAAAAATCCGATATTTTTATTCAAAAAATATCATTTTTTATGATGAATTAAAATCAAAGAGGTGATATAAACTTCCATTTATTGGTGATCATAATTTTTTAAGTAGATGAAGAAGTGAAATTTAAGCATGTCAAATAGAGATACTAATGTAATAATATTGTTGTTAAATATCCCATATATAAAGATTCTTGGAAGATTGAGTTTATACTAATGATGAAGATTAATAGAATTGTCCTAGAATATTGTTGAGGAATAAGACAACATGATGCTTCCTTCCTATCATTT
The DNA here is from genome assembly GCA_963277665.1 of Viscum album. NCBI lineage: Eukaryota > Viridiplantae > Streptophyta > Magnoliopsida > Santalales > Viscaceae > Viscum > Viscum album. The sequence goes on along the minus strand of OY728137.1, from coordinate 1,931,406,807 downwards.
GGATAATAATGTTGATGCTTGAGAATATGGATGGCATGAATTTTTTGTTATTAAACGGAACATGTAATTTTAAATATGGATGGACTGACGAATAATATCAAAATAATATATTATGTTTTTGAATCATTCAATTATGATCATTTTCATATATTTATATGAATACCATTGAACGATATAAAAAATATTTATAAATAATAATTCATATGATTGTTAAATTATAGGGAGACAAAAAATGTTTTTATGATTCTTCCAATTTGATAATGAATAGAACATTACCAATGTGTATTCACTTTAGTATATGATTTATTCCCTATAACATCATATATATCCCAAACAAAAATTCAATGTAGTCACCCAAATTAGGGTTGAATCATGTAAAAATATCATTTTCCAATCATTCATTTAATTATATCCAATATGTGGTGAGAATGTGATGTGTGATTCATACAACATACATTAATCCTAAAAGTTATAGATGAATAAATTTAAAAAATAAAAAATAATTGGGTAAAAAAAATCCCACAATGACACACCTTCCCCATATCAATGTGAAAGCTTGATCGTACATGGAACCTCAAAATGGTCAATATATATTTATTCCATGGAGAAAATATATCTATGAAATTAAACATTTCAATCCAATATCTTAAATTTTTAAATATCATCTTTAACACATTCTTATATGGTATTAAGAACATTATATAATTGAGTCACACTATATAAATAAAACTTTTATTATTTCATTATTTCATCAATAAATACTATAAATAACATATTATGAGAATATTTGAATACTCTTATAATTCAAAACAGAATCAATAAGGGATTATTAGTTAAAGAAACTGGATTTTCTATAAATTCATAATTACCATAACATGTATGAAAATAAATCATTTCCATATCATCATTCATTATATTTAACTAATTTAATCCCTAAAGAGAATTAATGGTTGATAAATAATGAGTCCCGTTAAGTAGATAAAAAGATCCATTAATATGTTGTAAATGTAATAGTTTTTAAATTGTAATGGTGTTGATTTCAAAATAACCTATTCAAATACTCATATAAATTTCATTCTTCATTGCAGCTAGAAAATTCTCACCCCATGGTGTGATATCATGGAATTTAAATACCTTATATCATAAATCATATAGTATTTTCTTCTGTTTCACCAGCTCTATATGGTTCATTCCATAATAATGATTAAATGTGTGTTTTGTGTTAAGGATTAGGTCAATTTTGAATTAAACCCTGCAATAATGTATATATATATTTAATCCTTAAAATGTAAAAAATGAATAATTTACATGGATGATATTCTTTATATTTGTAGATTTTATTTGATCATCTTATTATCTATGAATTTTGTTAAAATTATCCACTAGAAGTGGTTTAAAACAGGACTCAGATAAAGATGACACTATTAAAAAAATAATTTCACATATGGAAACCAAGAATAATATTTTTTTTACATATTAAATAAATTCTTACCTTATAATTTTAGAGATATGCGTACTATAAATTATAAACATATAAAAGTTGGTTTAAAAATACGATCAAGCAGTATGAAACCCCAATTTATTTTAATAGATAAAACTATAATTTATTAATAAGATATTAACTAGTGGTTTTAAATGAAAACACATACATAATATATCAAAGGGTGAATAAATTTTTATATAAACTATGCAAGATGTCCAAGATTTTGTAGAATCATGGTCAGGAAATGTGTCATCAAATTTTTATTTTGTAATCAATGTAACTTTTGTCACATCATTTCTATCTTTCAAAATATATCATAACAATTTGTATTCATGATAATTCTCCCTTATTCGATTCTTTGGTATATGAACTAGATACTTCATGTATTGAATATAATAATTCCCCATATAATTATAATTCAATCATTGCACATTATCAGCTTCTCTCTTAACATTTAATGAACAATAATAATTTCCATGATCTCCACACTTATAAAAGACACTCAATCCATTCAATTATAACTAATACTATTTGTTTGAATAATAATTAATTTTTTGAAATTATCCCATTCTATATTTCTCATTTAGTAATGTTTTCAATACAAGGAAACTAATAATACTGTTTTTTCTATTTATTTTCTTCGATAATATAAATTATTAGTGAAATCATTGTCTATTTTTGTTTATGTTGTTACTATCTCCTAGTATATAGAAAATATTTTAACGAAAAAAATCTCCTCAAATCATTTATTGTAATCTATCAAAATATTAATCAATATTACTTTATGGATGGTATATATTATATAAAACATGTCTTTCCATCTATGTAAATCTATTTCCATACTACATAATAGATTCCTCTTCATTTTCCCCAGATTCAAGAATTTCATTTCAAATTTTCACTTTTCTATCAATGATAATACAAGTCATGTATTATAACCATAAAATGATTCCATTAAATTCTTTTTATTTCTTCAACATTCTAAGGGTTTTGGATTAGTGTATACAATTCAAAAATTTCACCTCAAATATGATATAATTCCAGTACAACCATATAAATTTCACTGCTTCCAACTTTTTGGGATATCTACACTACCAAAATATTACATTTCCCTGATACAAATAAATTTTTAGTTGAATTTAATTATATTATCTCTGTCCTCTTGATGTTATACAACATGGGTACAAAGTATACCAGGTAAATCATTTATTCCATATGGGAATGTATAAATTTCCAAACCTATGTAAATTTTTTTAGTATTGTTATAATATTTCCAAACCCAAATTAAAAATATTTATTTAGGTAATGAGGTAACTAAAATCAATGATTATGGTTGTCCACATGGTTTTCATTACATTTATTAGGATCTATTTTTAAACAATACACTATGTGTAATTAGGCTATTAAAAAAATATGAATTAAAAAACATTGTATTTAATTCCTAAGTGATTAATATAAAAAATATAAAGTTTTATGTACATTTAAAAAATATTTCTAGAATTTCATAAGGGTTTCAAAATTATTATATTATCTAACTATATTCTAATTAATCTAGTTCATATGTTTTCCATTAAAATTTTACAAAACATACTATAACAAACTAGACATAGGCATCCCATATGATACGAGATTTTATTATAATTTTTCAAAAAATATAAATAAAATTAAAAATTATCATATGTCTTGTAGTTTTAAGTGAAAAAAATAAACACAATAATTTTAAATTATATTTTAAATATAAAAAAGTTAAATATTGTACCTCTAAATTTTTAATTCATCTATTCATTTCCTTATGTCATCTTTAGTATTCCTCATGGGTTTTAGGTAAATTGGAAATAAATATTAGTGGTTTACAAAAATGGTCTGTATTTTGTATTAGATAATGTTTGTTGAAAATGATTTATAGTTATCATTCCCACTGACTATGTCAGCTCGAAAAGGATTTATGTTCATCTCACAAAAAAATGGGATAAATGTTTTTCTAGAATTCAAATGAATATTGGTGAATGCTCCAGGTTTTGCTCAACATTCCAGGAATGGTATATTTTTTATCTATAGTAATTCTTCATTAAAAGGATATGGTTGTGTCCTAATAAGAAATGATCTGGTAATTGATTATACATCACGTCAGTTAAAAAATAACCAGTTAAATTACCATACACATGATTTGAAATTAGCTACTGGCGTTTTCACTTTAAAATTTCGGAGGCATCATATATATGGAGTGAAATTTGAAATATTTGATGATACCAAAAGTTTGAAGTATATATTCACTTAGTTATAATTAAACATGAAATAAATAATATTTCTAGAATTAATAAATGATTATTATTGCACGATTCATTACCATCCTGAAAAAGAAACAAAGTTTTTGATTATTTGGGTCAGAAATATAATTCTAAACTAACCATGATATGATTATAATAAGTTATTTTGATTAATGATAAGATAAAATTTCACATATAAGTTTTTGGGGAAATAAATACCTCTATTCTGGTCAAGTGGTAGTGAAATATTCTCTATTAGATAGAATAAATCAAGCTAATAAAGAAGACAATGAGTTGTAGAAAAAGGTAGAATGGGTTATGAAGGGTTTGTTAAATTAGTTTAACATTGATAAAAACTATGTTTTGTGGTTTTGAATGAGATTATGTGGGCCTTATTATTCATAGTTGAATAAAGAGTTATTATGTAGAGCTCACATGTCTCTATTTCTATTTCATCCTGGCAGTACTATGATATAGAGAGATCTTCAAGTGTATTACTGGAGGTGCTGAAAGAAAAGATATACTGTTGACCTTACCTTGAGATGTTTGATTATTCAATTGGTTAAAGTAGAGAGGATTTTACTGAATGGGATGCTTCAGCCTTTGCTATTTCCATAGTGGAAATGGGAAAATATATACATGGATTTTGAATTGAGATTACCACATACATATTAAGTTAACAATTCACTTTGGGTTATTATTGATCTAATGGATTAATCTACTAATTTAATTTCTATTTGAAATACTCTATCTATAGATCATCATTCTCAATAGTATATTAAATAGATATTCAGGTTATGTGGAGTTCCCCTCTCTATCATATCCGATCATGATCTCAGGTATACTTCAAACTTTCGGAATGGCCTTCAAAAGTCATTGGGTACTGAATTACATTTTACTACAAGTTTTCATCCCCTATAAAATAGTCATTCAGAATGAAAAATTCTGAAATATGAACATATGTTTTGTTCATGTTCAATGTATTACCATGGACATTGTGACAAACACCATTCTTTGGTTGAATTTTCTTATAATTTAAATTTTCATTCCAATACATAGATAGAAACATTTGGATCATTATAAAGAAAGAGGTGTTATACTCTAGATTTCTGGAATGAAGTAGGTGAATGGAAGTTGAATGATCCAGAATTTGAAGAAGATATGGCAGAAAAAGATTAGTTGATTCCGAAGAAAATTAGAAAATCTCTGAGAAAGAAGGAATGTTATGCAGATAACTAGAGGAAGAAAGATTCTTTCGGAGTTGGTGATCATGTATTTATCAAAGATTATCTGTGGATATGTGTGATGCATTTTTTAAGAAGGGAAATTTGAGTTAGAGGTTCATTGGACCCTATCAAATCCTTGAGAAAGTTAGATCATTTTCATAAAGAGTGGATTTACCACCATGTTTATCCTAGTTACAGAATTTTTTTCATGTTTCAATGTTGCGAATATATATTCTGGATCCATATAATGTATTGATTCCAGAGGTAGTAAAGTTGGAAGAGACTATTTTATATGACGAACAACATGTCCATATTATGGGCCTTAGAGAGAAAGTGTTGCGGAATATGGTAATTCATCCAGTAATGTCCCAAACCAAATCTAGTCACCACAAAAACCAGTGCCAAGCCTAGATCGTGACAAGGCCCAAGAGGTATCCCCAATCCCGAATGGATGGCACAAGTTCCGGGGAATCATAAAAGGATAATTGGTAATGGTTTACCCAATATTATTAACTCAAAACAACAAATGAATCTAACAAAATGAATCTAGATTTTTTAAACCAAACAATAATTTACAAAATTTCAGAATTGAATTACATAGTATAAAAAAACACACCAATAATATAAAAAATGTACAAAACCAAAATAAAATATCCCATGAACCGTCCTGGAAAGGTTCACTGTCCTCAAGCAATCTCCACAAGACTTCACCAGTAATGACCTACTAGAAATCCAAACCACTATTACTAAAAATTGTACCTAACATGTGACAAAAATAACCCATGTATACTTACACACAAGGGGATTATGTAGGGTGTGAGAAAATTACTAGTAGGATACCACCAATAATTTATTCCCGGTGAAAAAACATAATAATATGAAAACCATGCAATTTTCATAAATAGGAAATACCAGTTACAATTTCTAAAAGATGAAACTTCAAAATTAAAATTTATTTCAACTGAGATATCCTTAAAAATCTACAAAATTAAAAATAATTTCAACACTGATGAATATCCAATCAATCAATACCATATGCCGTTGGTATGCACAAATTAAATAATGAGCACTAGAAATAGGAAATAACCCATATGCACTAGCTCGTTTGGGTCCCAGGAAGCTCATATATTTTTTAGAGTGACCATCACAATGTACACTCTCATGAACAAACCACTAGTTATGAACATACCCATAAACTAGTGGTCCCCAATCATCATCATAATTGTTTATTTATTATTTTAATCGTCAATCTTACTAAGTAAAACTAAGGCCAAACCCCACGGATTTACTAGCATACTAGTACAAGTTCACCCTCTTAGATACATGGGTTTCCCCTTGTGATAAAACAAGTTCCACAAGTTAAGAAATATAAATTTCACATTTAAATATCATTTCCATATCACAATTTCACCAACAATCCCACATTTACATCACACAAGTCACAAAATTCAGTTTTCCGTTCGAATGCATTTTGAAATCATACACACACCAAAAATAGCCCACAACACTTTTCACATTTCATTAACACTACAAGAAATCTTTTAAACAATATTTTAAAACAATTACAATACATTATAACTTAGATAATAGCGTAGTAAAATATCATATAATACTTTCTCATCAACAAAATTCATTTTTCACAACACCATCACACAAAACATCCCACAACCTTGTTTCGTAGCACACTTTGAATTTTCTATAACATTTCCGCACATTATAGAACATACTAAATTATATATTTATTAAATCTTATATAATAATCGTAAATTTATAAGACCTATATTAGTTAAGAAAACCCAAAAAAATTACATATATACCCTTTTATATATTTTTTTAACCAAACAAAATATTCAAAATTTTCATAAAACGATCCCAATGGTTGTATCTATGCTTTTCACACAACACCCATTTCAAATCACTAATTCAATTCAAAAATAATTCCAATATCGATCCATAATAGAATTGAAATCCCTGACATCATTTATTAAACTACCCCCATGTGTTATAAAAATACCTCAATTTACACCATAATAGACACACATGAAAAACACATGCTTTCCTAAATCAATTCCAAGAAGTACAACATGTCTTTACACTATGAAACCATTCAAAACCCACATTTCATGGCCCACATGACAATATAGAAATAAAAAACACAAATTTTCTGACCCTTTAAACACCAATAAGTGACTTTAACTTTTCAAAAAATAATCCCAAACATTATCCCAAGAGTCACCCATGAAAAGTATCCAATTTCAAGCCATAATGCATCTATAAAATTAAACGTTTAAGAAAATTCATCAAAAATGGTTTTCACCACCCAAAAATCATATGACGAACATTAAAAATAGTAAATCACTCAAGATAACATATAAAAAATTGGTTACACAATTAACCACCTACCTTTTGAGTCAAAACCCTTGAATCTTGGTTAAATACCTCAACTGCTCCTCTTCCTCACCATAAGGAAGTGAAAAACAACCATAAACCATAATATTCCATAACAAATAACCCAAATATAATGATAGGTATGAAACCTAACTTATAGATAGTCTATGAATTAATTAACGAGGGTGGAAACCCAAATGAGAAGGAAGGAAATGATGATAGAAACAATTACCCAAATAAATCATGAATAAAACAACACAAGTAGAACAATATACAAATTTCAAAACAACCATAAATGAAATTTTGGATCTGATATGGCTGAGGAGGACATGAATGAATGGAATGGGAGAAAATGAATAAAAATAGGATTTATAAAATGATCAGTTTAACTCTTAAAATGTGGGGGATTTGAAAAATTTAGAGAAGTTTCATTGAAATTCAGGATTCTATTGAGTCAAAATTTGGGGAGGAGAAAATGGGGGCATGCCATGGGTTTGTGGGCTCGGGTGAGAGTTGGAATCACTGAAAAAGATATAAATTTAATGTGAAATTAATAAAAATTAAAAACATTTTTAAATTAAGAAAATTGACATTTTGCTGGTGTAACACCCCAAGCTTCTACGGTACGCTTCTCTTTGAATAATGTGATAGCGTGTGTTGTACGCAACACCGAGTTCTAACACACCATAACTAATCAAACTAGCTGTTATGAATAGTAATACCTACTTTTTGAAATTATATATATTTTATATTTGAAAATGGACTTCATTTTTGGATTCGGAATATCGAAATTATCCTAGGGTGAAATTTTGGTACTTTTCGGATAACTTTCATATTTTGATGAATAGTGAAAATTACTAAATTTTAATTAAAAACAACTTTTTTAATCAAAATAATTAATAGTGATAAATTGTGAATTTGAGTGGTTTTAAAGTATATTTAGAATATATTTTTACCATTTAATATAATGTTGGTCATTGGACATAATTATACAATTAAACCGAACATAAACAAGTGTCAATCTTTTGATAGTTATTATCTCTTAAAAACACGCTTTTTGTTTTAACAACGGGAATTAATTTTAAATTAATTTCTGCCACTTCTGTGATTTGAATTTAGGAAAATGGATTCCATATTTGGAATCAGGATGTTCAAATTGTGTAAATAGGTAACTTTTATTTTTAGACATTTTGAATAATTACTGCGGTAAATATTTTATTTACCATGGTTAAAGGGTAAATCCGGTAAATAAGGGTTAAAAAATAATATTATAATAATACAAAATTACCCTAAAACGTGTCCTAACCTTATTGGTGGACACATACCCGACCATGGGCATCCTTGGGTAAATTTGGGGACCCCTTGGAGCCACTTGTATGTGGTAGGGACACATTATATTAATAAAGTTAAAATAAAAATAAAAATGGCATAAGCTTACATCTTTTATAAGAACAATTTTTACATAGGGTTATACATGTTGGATTTTCGATTATAAATATTCATTAGAAAGATAAAAAAATTTCCTACATAATGATGTTTTATTTATAATTTTTAGATATTAAATAATTTATTTTATTTATGACACAATGATGATGCAGTAATTACTAAAATAGTAAAAAATTAACATAATTGATATTATAAATACCCAAATAAATATAATATGAAACTTTTAATGAATTAAACTAATTTTCTATGATAATATGATATATTAGGATTGATTTAATTGACTTTTTTCGAAGTAATCAATCTGTTAGGAGTTTCAAAAAAATCAACTATTGAATAGTGTCAAAATTGACATAAAAGAGTTCTTAAAACAAATATTATATTATTAATTGATATTAAATTCCTAAAAATCTAAGGATCGGCCAAGAGACTTATATTATTATAGGTTCCTCATTGATGGACCACTTGGGGGTCGCTTGGATGTATATAGTAAGTTTATTAACCATAATATATAAAAATACAAAGAGACATTGTAAAAGTGAAACTAATTAACTTAGAGTTAATACTTAAAGATAAGGTTAATATAAGTACCCAAACCTGTCTAAATTCTATTGGATGAGTTGTTTTCGACCTATCCCCACCTCATCCTTTGAATAGTCAACTTTGGAGCCTTTAGAAACCGAATATGAATTTATTATAAATTAATATTTCTAGCTTTTCCAAAGGTGCCCCTCACCCCTCTTATAAAAGGGCACTCCTCCTTCTCATTTCTTCACACCTTCAAAGCCTTTTGGTTCGGCCAAACTCTGCCCAAATAATCTCCCAACATCCCTCACTACAACCTAGAGGCCTTATTTTGATCAGAAAGCCAACCTAAGGAGCCCTTTTGATCAAATCAAAAGGAAGAACCCGAAGAAGAGGTAATGATTTCACCACCCTTTTCTAAGTTCATTTCTTCTTCCACTTCTTCTTCCTTTGTTCTTACCATTCTGAAATAATAACTCCAGTATCTCACATATACTGTGATGTTATTATAAATATGGTACAATCATATTCAGTATTCTATCCACCCTTTGAATAACATGTCACCATACGTGCGTACGTACGGCTTACCGTCTCCACGTCGTGGTGTAATTGTTATTCAATATAATATTATTTGGATGGGTATAATAATGATGTGTAACTCATGTAAAAAATAAATATAACATGTTAATGATTCTGTATATATGATATACCATCCATTTATATATTATTTTAATATCAAAAGAATGATATTGTCGCTCGTGCATACGTACGGACTACCGTCTCCACGAACGCGATGAGATTCATTCTCCATCGTATCCATTCAAGTATAATTATCATTTGATGATTTAAAAATGATGTTTAAGGACTGTATATCATTCTGGATATGAATAAGATACAACAACCATGGCTTATTTAACAAATCAATGTTAAAAGATCATATATGATATCATATTAATATATATGATTCTTGTATAATTTAATAACAACTATTTCACCATTATACAGGAGGTTAACCTACCCCAACCAAGGAAAAGTACAAGGTAAGGGTTATTTCACAATCTCTTCATTATCCGAGGTTGTTTATATGTAATAATCTTCTGGGATCTCTTTATCATCCACATCCATGTTTCTTAAAAATGTATTTCAAAACATTTTTACTATTTACTAAAATATGAGTTAAAGTCATTTATACCCTTTTTGACTTTTATAAGTGGTTTATAAAGGAATCTTTCCGTCGTTTTCAAAACAAGGTCCTTTTTAACCTTTTCGACAGAATTGAGGTAAGAATGTTTTTTTTAACTTATACGGCGGGTGCGGTAATTTTACGCCGTTATAAAATCTTCAAAGCTTTAATTAGAAGCTTATAAGAATATTTTCAAAGAAAATGTTTTATTTTATATGGATCTTAAATGATTTCAAAATAAAAGGAGATATTTCTTTAAAAAGAATTTTGATTTCATCTATGTCAACATCCTTTGATGGATTTTAAGATTATTTGAAGTTGATTTATTATGATACAAAACTTCTATATTGTATTGAAGGTTTTGTGATATGTTTGACTGTGGATGTGCTATTTTTATACCATTCATAGTTTATTGTGAAAGTATTGACATTTCGTATGCTAGTTTTAATACGAATGTTTATGTTATGTTTAAACCTTTTCATATGGGAATGCATTGGACTTAATAAGTGACGGGTGGAGCCCGCTATAGCTCCTCGATGCATCGGTAGGTCTAATGAGACAAACTAGTGTCTTGGCACAAGGCCTTGACAAAATCTTATTTGTAGTCTTGGCACGAGGCCTTGGCTATGTGGTTATGATAGTCTGGCATTATGCATTCCAACATTATGAAAGTGGTTATTGATATTGCATGTGATTATTCGATTAGTAGAATATCCATGTGAACAAGTAAATGGCATTATTTCATTTTACTTTTGCCATACTATGTTGAAGTTCAATTTTAAAAGGCTTTTGTTTTAGTAATTCATTGCCTTAAATGTTTATGCTTATTTTGAATGTTCCGCTATATTGTTATCCTTACTGGGCATTTGAGCTCACCCCTTTTCTATGTTTTATTTTTCCCAGGTAGTGAAGAAGTAATTTATGAATGACTTGCAGGGATATTATGAGGGGTTAATAGTGTGGATATGAAGACTTTGTTGTTGTAGTAGTTTTTCACTTTGAAATGTAATGTAAAACTTTATGATTATATCTAGTGTTTCCAAGGCTACTAAACCAATCGGTCTTTCGAGATTTGATCTTTCTTGTGATCATGCCAATGTTATGTAATTAATGCACCGACTCTGGGCAACTGGGGTCGGGGCGTTACAGTTGGTATCAGAGGAAGTTTAGTACAAACCTTGGAAGCTAGATTTAGATAAACTCTGATTAGAGCACGTAGACCTAAGATGAACTTTGAGGATTAGTACAGAAGAACTTCCTAGAATTTTGGTATTGTAGAGATTTTGTGAGTTTTTCGAGCAATACATCCCTGTCTGGATACGAGCAGGTAGAGGCGGCTCTGGCACAGATGTACCTAGGGGTAAAACCCGAAAACACCGCTTTGAGCTAGACTCGAACGGGAACTGGTGCACGACAACGGGCCTTGCTGCACTCTTGGTTACGACACTCCCGGGGGATATACTTAGGATAACTCTCACTATCTTTACAAATCATTATGAAGGGTTTATGAGTATATACTTCCTCAAAGAAAACATTATTATTATTATGGATTATATCCATAAATAGATCAATTTATGTTAAGTGCTTTATAAGTATGGGATTATGTATTTTGATTCATAAACTGATCTAGTTTATGGCATTGTTTAGAAATGGCGCCTAGTGGAAGAAATGGAAACCGTATCAATGTGCGCACTCCATGTAGGGATTGCCCTCCTGCTCAAGATAATTATCGTGGGGCTGGTGATGCAACTGGTGCCGATCAGCTAATCACCATACTGGGACAACTTACTCAGGTTATGAATAATAACCTTACCCGTATGGAGCACCCTGATCCGCAGCGTGGAGGATCAATGTTAGATCGATTCATGAGGCAACAACCACCAACGTTCAATGGGAATACAAATCCCTTAGTAGCTGAGCAATGGATATTTTCCCTAGAGAAAATATTTCAGGCTTTGGGGAGTAGTGAAAGGGAAAAAGTTACCATGGCAGTTTACCGCCTCACTGGAGATGCTGATCAATGGTGGTCATTGATTCAAAACATGAAGGAAGATGATGAAGTATCAAACATGGAATGGAGGGAGTTCAAAGATCTGTTTTTAGAAAAATACTTCCCTCGCGACCATCGAGCAGATATGGAAAGGCAATTTCTGAGTCTGAGACAAAAGGAGGACGAGAATGTCACAAAGTATGAGGCTAACTTTACAAGGTTAGCGAGGTACGCTGGTGATTATATTCGCAACCCAAGAAGTAAGATTGATCGTTTCTTTGATGGGTTAAAACCATTTCTCCGTCGAGTATTAGTCTCACAATCCTTTTCATCGTACGAAGACATTGTCTCATGTGCTATCAAGACCGAAAAAGAATTCTCTAAGTCTTATGACTTTAAAGCGAAGCAAGAGAAGAAGAGACCTGCTGATCAATCTGGGAATGGAAATTAGGGGAAGAAGGGAAAGGTTGAATATCCATCTTGTGGTAAGTGCGGGAAGAAACACCCCGGTGCTTGCCTGAAGGGAATGGGAGTCTGTTACAAGTGTGGTGAAAAAGGCCACCAAGCTCATGATTGCAAGGGGAAGAAGGAAGCTACCAACGTTAAGTGCTACAATTGCAGGGAGATGGGGCATTATGCAAATGCATGTCCTAAGCGTCAGGATAACTTACCTCAGAAAAGGCCAAGGGATCAAGGCCAGGCTTATGCTATCACTACTGCTGAGGTAGAAGCTCCGAAAGATGTGGTGGCAGGTAATTTAAGGGTTTCCTCAAGTTTAGCAAATGCATTATTTGATTCTGGATCATCGCATTGTTTCATATCTTCCCAGTTTGCTAAGAAAATTTGATATTTCCAATTTGATTTAATAAGGGAGTTGTCAGTTAAAACTCCTAAGGGAAGTATCGTTGCAACAAAGTTTTGTGAATCAGTCCCCATTAGAGCACATAAATTTTCTTTATCTGCTGATTCCATCGTCATACCTATGATTGAGTTTGATATAATCCTCGGTATGGACTGGCTTTCGGACTATGATGCGAAGATTTATTGTAAGAAGAAAGAGGTTACGATTCTTGATGATAATGATAAGGAACACCTTATTTTTAGAGCAGAATCGTCACCACCTAATTCTTATTTAGATCCACCCCCAGTAGCTCAACTAAATTCAATTATTGGGGAGGAAGAGAATGAAGTAACTATCGGTGAGGAAAGGAATGTTCAAATAGAGGGTGTACCTGTTGTGAAAGAATTTGTAGATGTATTTCCGGAAGATTTACCTGGACATCCTCCAGAACGAGAAGTTGAGTTTTCCATTGATTTGATTCCTGGATCAAGGCCTATATCGAAGACCCCTTATAGAATGGCCACTGTAGAGCTAGTCGAACTAAAGAAACAACTAGAGGAATTGAGTAATAAGGGATTTATTCGCCCTAGTGTTTCTCCATGGGGAGCCCCTGTTCTTTTTGTTAAAAAGAAAGATGGATCTATGAGGTTATGTATCGATTACAGGGAGATCAATGCTATAACGATAAAGAACAAGTATCCCCTACCTCGTATTGATGATTTATTTGACCAACTGCATGGAGATCAATACTTTTCAAAGATTGACCTTCGATCTGGATACCATCAGTTGTGTGTAAAGAAGGAAGACATTCCGAAAACAGCATTTCGAACCAGGTACGGGCATTACGAGTTTACTGTAATGCCGTTTGGATTGACTAATGCACCCTCTGTATTCATGGATCTGATGAATAGAGTTTTCAAGGAGTATCTCGATGAATTTGTGGTGGTATTTATTGATGATATCTTGGTATACTCCAAAACCTACAAAGATCATGAAAATCACTTGCGCATTATCTTGAAGACTCTGAGGAGGCATGAATTACATGGGAAGTTTAGAAAGTGTGAATTCTGGCTTTAGGAGATTTCTTTTCTTGGCCATATTGTCTCTAAAGATGGAATCTCTGTTGATCCTTCTAAGACCAAAGCAATCCAAGAATGGCCAGCACCTACGAGTATAACTGAGGTACGTAGTTTTATTGGTTTGGCAGGTTATTATCGACGTTTCGTCCAGAATTTTGCCCGATTGGCTAACCCATTAACGAAGCTCACACGTAAAGGGGTTAAATTTGTTTGGACAAAAGAGTGTGAAGAATGTTTCGAAGAACTGAAGAGAAGATTAGTCAATGCTCCTATATTGACTCTACCATCGGGGAATGATGGGTTCGTTATTTATAGTGATGCATCGAAGAAAGGACTTGGCTGTGTCCTTATGCAGAATGATAGAGTTATTGCCTATGCATCACGACAGTTGAAAATTCATGAACAAAACTATCCTACTCATGATCTTGAGTTAGCAGCTGTGATCTTTGCTTTGAAGATATGGAGGCACTACCTCTATGGTGAAAAATGTGAGATTTATACTAATCACAAGAGTTTGAAGTATATTTTCTCACAAAAAGAACTCAACATGAGGCAAAGGAGATGTCTTGAATTACTCAAGGATTATGATTGTACGATACACTACCACCCGGGGAAGGCAAACAAGGTGGCAGATGCTTTGAGTAGAAAAGACCATGGAGTTTTGAACAATATGAGAATTGAAAGGGATCCAATTTTCATGGATCTAGTGAAAATGGACATGGGAATAACCAGGGAAGGTGAAACATCAATGCTTTTTCAAATGGTTTCCAAACCATCTTTACTAGAAAGGATTAAGAGTTCTCAGACCGATGATGACGAATTCCAAAAGAAGATTAAAGCTGTGAATGATGGGAGATTGAGAGACTTTGTGTATGAAGATGGAATTTTGAAATTCGGGAAGAGACTTTGTGTTCCCAATATACCTGATCTAAAAAGGGAATTGCTGGATGATGCTCATAGTTCCAATTTCTCTATACACCCTGGGAGCACCAAAATGTATAGAGATTTGAAGGAACATTTTTGGTGGGACAACATGAAGAGGGAGATTGCTGATTTTGTGTCAAGATGTATGGTTTGTCAACAAGTGAAAGCTGGAAGGCAACAGCCTGGAGGAGTCATGCAACCGCTTCCCATACCGGAGTGGAAATGGGACAATATTACAATGGACTCTGTCATGGGGCTACCAAAGACTCCTAGAAGGAACGATGCAATATGGGTTATTGTTGATCGTCTTACCAAGTCAGCACATTTTCTTGCTATAAGAGAAGATCTACCCCTAGAACGTCTAGCAAGACTATACATTAATGAAGTTGTGAGACTTCATGGAGTACCCCTATCGATTGTTTCTGATCGTGATCCCCGTTTTACTTCAGGATTTTGGAAAAGTCTTCAGAAATCCCTGGATACTGAACTTCATTTGAGCACTGCTTACCACCCTCAGACAGACGGACAATCAGAACGGACTATTCAGACCTTAGAAGACATGTTGAGATCTTGCTCACTTGACTTTCAGGGTATGTGGGATCAATATTTACCACTAGTAGAATTTTCCTATAACAATAGCTTCCATTCGAGTATTCAGATGGCACCATATGAAGCGTTATACGGAAAGATATGTCGTACACCAACCTGTTGGGATGACGTTGGTGAAAGAAAACTTGTAGGCCCAGAATTGGTGGAGGAAACGGTGGAAAAGGTGAAGGTAATCCAAAATCACATTAAAGCAGCTCAATGTAGGCAGAAGAGCTATGCCGATAATCGAAGGAAGGATTTGGAATTTCAAGTCGGTGATCATGTTTTCCTAAAGGTATCTCCGTGGAAGGGAGTCATACGTTTTGGTAAGAAAGGTAAATTGAGTCCCAGGTACATCGGACCTTTCGAAATTCTAGAATGAATTGGGGCTGTAGCTTACCGATTGGCAATGCCGCCAAGTCTCTCCAAAGTTCACGATGTGTTCCACGTATCTCTGTTGAGGAAATACATGCCTGACCCAACGCATGTACTCACCTATGAAGATTTAGAACTGGAACCCGATCTGTCTTATTGCGAAGAGCCCATCAAGATTCTTGATACGAGAGAACAAGTGCTGAGAAACCGGACGACGCGTCTGGTAAAAGTTTTGTGGAGAAATCATAAGATGGAAGAGGCAACGTGGGAACCCGAGGAACTTATGATGAAGAACCACCCGAGTCTTTTTATGCAGTAATACCCTAGAAATTGCGAGGACGCAATTATTTGAAGGAGGGGAGAATGTAACACCCCAAGCTTCTACGGTACGCTTCTCTTTGAATAATGTGATAGCGTGTGTTGTACGCAACACCGAGTTCTAACACACCATAACTAATCAAACTAGCCGTTATGAATAGTAATACCTACTTTTTGAAATTATATATATTTTATATTTGAAAATGGACTTCATTTTTGGATTCGGAATATCGAAATTATCCTAGGGTGAAATTTTGGTACTTTTCGGATAACTTTCATATTTTGATGAATAGTGAAAATTACTAAATTTTAATTAAAAACAACTTTTTTAATCAAAATAATTAGAGTGATAAATTGTGAATTTGAGTGGTTTTAAAGTATATTTAGAATATATTTTTACCATTTAATATAATGTTGGTCATTGGACATAATTATACAATTAAACCGAACATAAACAAGTGTCAATCTTTTGATAGTTATTATCTCTTAAAAACACGCTTTTTGTTTTAACAACGGGAATTAATTTTAAATTAATTTCTGCCACTTCTGTGTTTTGAATTTAGGAAAATGGATTCCATATTTGGAATCAGGATGTTAAAATTGTGTAAATAGGTAACTTTTATTTTTAGACATTTTGAATAATTACTGCGGTAAATATTTTATTTACCATGGTTAAAGGGTAAATCCGGTAAATAAGGGTTAAAAAATAATATTATAATAATACAAAATTACCCTAAAACGTGCCCTAACCTTATTGGTGGACACATACCCGACCATGGGCATCCTTGGGTCAATTTGGGGACCCCTTGGATCCACTTGTATGTGGTAGGGACACATTATATTAATAAAGTTAAAATAAAAATAAAAATGGCATAAGCTTACATCTTTTATAAGAACAATTTTTACATAGGGTTATACATGTTGGATTTTAGATTATAAATATTCATTAGAAAGCTAAAACGATTTCCTACATAATGATGTTTTATTTATAATTTTTAGATATTAAATAATTTATTTTATTTATGACACAATGATGATGCAGTAATTACTAAAATAGTAAAAAATTAACATAATTGATATTATAAATACCCAAATAAATATAATATGAAACTTTTAATGAATTAAACTAATTTTCTATGATAATATGATATATTAGTATTGATTTAATTGACTTTGTTCGAAGTAATCAATCTGTTAGGAGTTTCAAAAAAATCAACTATTGAATAGTGTCAAAATTGACATAAAAGAGTTCTTAAAACAAATATTATATTATTAATTGATATTAAATTCCTAAAAATCTAAGGATCGGCCAAGAGACTTATATTATTATAGGTTCCTCATTGATGGACCACTTGGGGGTCGCTTGGATGTATATAGTAAGTTTATTAACCATAATATATAAAAATACAAAGAGACATTGTAAAAGAGAAACTAATTAACTTAGAGTTAATACTTAAAGATAAGGTTAATATAAGTACCCAAACCTGTCTAAATTCTATTGGATGAGTTTTTTTCGACCTATCCCCACCTCATCCTTTGAATAGTCAACTTTGGAGCCTTTAGAAACCGAATATGAATTTATTATAAATTAATATTTCTAGCTTTTCCAAAGGTGCCCCTCACCCCTCTTATAAAAGGGCACTCCTCCTTCTCATTTATTCACACCTTCAAAGCCTTTTGGTTCGGCCAAACTCTGCCCAAATAATCTCCCAACGTCCCTCACTACAACCTAGAGGCCTTAGTTTGATCAGAAAGCCAACCTAAGGAGCCCTTTTGATCAAATCAAAAGGAAGAACCCGAAGAAGAGGTAATGATTTCACCACCCTTTTCTAAGTTCATTTCTTCTTCCACTTCTTCTTCCTTTGTTCTTACCATTCTGAAATAATAACTCCAGTATATCACATATACTGTGATGTTATTATAAATATGGTACAATCATATTCAGTATTCTATCCACCCTTTGAATAACATGTCACCATACGTGCGTATGTACGGCTTACCGTCTCCACGTCGTGGTGTAATTGTTATTCAATATAATATTATTTGGATGGGTATAATAATGATGTGTAACTCATGTAAAAAAATAAATATAACATGTTAATGATTCTGTATATATGATATACCATCCATTTATATATTATTTTAATATCAAAAGAATGATATTGTCGCTCGTGCGTACGTACGGACTACCGTCTCCACGAACGCGATGAGATTCATTCTCCATCGTATCCATTCAAGTATAATTATCATTTGATGATTTAAAAATGATGTTTAAGGACTGTATATCATTCTGGATATGAATAAGATACAACAACCATGGCTTATTTAACAAATCAATGTTAAAATATCATATATGATATCATATTAATATATATGATTCTTGTATAATTTAATAACAACTATTTCACCATTATACAGGAGGTTAACCTACCCCAACCAAGGAAAAGTACAAGGTAAGGGTTATTTCACAATATCTTCATTATCCGAGGTTGTTTATATGTAATAATCTACTGGGATCTCTTTATCATCCACATCCATGTTTCTTAAAAATGTATTTCAAAACATTTTTACTATTTACTAAAATATGAGTTAAAGTCATTTATACCCTTTTTGACTTTTATAAGTGGTTTATAAAGGAATCTTTCCGTCGTTTTCAAAACAAGGTCCTTTTTAACCTTTTCGACGGAATTGAGGTAAGAATGTTTTTTTTAACTTATACGGCGGGTGCGGTAATTTTACGCCGTTATAAAATCTTCAAAGATTTAATTAGAAGCTTATAAGAATATTTTCAAAGAAAATGTTTTATTTTATATGGATCTTAAATGATTTCAAAATAAAAGGAGATATTTCTTTAAAAAGCATTTTGATTTCATCTATGTCAACATCCTTTGATGGATTTTAAGATTATTTGAAGTTGATTTATTATGATAAAAAACTTCTATATTGTATTGAAGGTTTTGTGATATGTTTGACTGTGGATGTGCTATTTTTATACCATTCATAGTTTATTGTGAAAGTATTGACATTTCGTATGCTAGTTTTAATACGAATGTTTATGTTATGTTTAAACCTTTTCATATGGGAATGCATTGGACTTAATAAGTGACGGGTGGAGCCCGCTATAGCTCCTCGATGCATCGGTAGGTCTCATGAGACAAACTAGTGTCTTGGCACAAGGCCTTGACAAAATCTTATTTGTAGTCTTGGCACGAGGCCTTGGCTATGTGGTTATGATAGTCTGGCATTATGCATTCCAACATTATGAAAGTGGTTATTGATATTGCATGTGATTATTCGATTAGTAGAATATCCATGTGAACAAGTAAATGGCATTATTTCATTTTACTTTTGCCATACTATGTTGAAGTTCAATTTTAAAAGGCTTTTGTTTTAGTAATTCATTGCCTTAAATGTTTATGCTTATTTTGAATGTTCCGCTATATTTTTATCCTTACTGGGCATTTGAGCTCACCCCTTTTCTATGTTTTATTTTTCCCAGGTAGTGAAGAAGTAATTTTTGAATGACTTGCAGGGATATTATGAGGGGTTAATAGTGTGGATATGAAGACTTTGTTGTTGTAGTAGTTTTTCACTTTGAAATGTAATGTAAAACTTTATGATTATATCTAGTGTTTCCAAGGCTACTAAACCAATCGGTCTTTTGAGATTTGATCTTTCTTGTGATCATGCCAATGTTATGTAATTAATGCACCGACTCTGGGCAACTGGGGTCGGGGCGTTACAGCTGGTCCAATGATTTAATAAAAAACTGAAATCCATCATTATTATGGATTCATATGAAATCCAAATAGATATGGTGGTTTTAATATAATGGTATTATAATTGGGAAGTGGAATGGGTTTAAAATATTGATAAATTATTGAGTTATAAAATAAACAAAATTTATTTTGAAATCTGTAAATGGGATCACGGTTTGGCCCATATTTTGAAAACCCACAATTTCCAACAAGATTCATAGAAAACCCCATAACAAGAAAGGATGGAAATTAAATGAAAAATTCCTTTAAAATATGTCATGAATGTTATAAGTAATGGCCTTTTGGATAAACCATATGGTTTCAGGGGAAATATGGCAATCTTAAAATTCATTGAGGTATATATACCACCACCTATATGATAAGTATATAATATTCCGGGTATGTAATTTCCAAAAGATGGGAATTATGTAGGATCCTAGGTATTTATATAATAATGCATTTTCATATCTATTGATATTTAGGAAAAAAATATTAATTTAATGTTAAATTTTACACTTTCTCTGATAGAATACTCGACACGCAACAATGAGTTTCTATAAAATATTATGTTGCACCCAACATTAAGTTATACTGCAAAATTATATAACATTTTTATTAATTTAAAATTTTAGTTAAAACATATTCATTTTATTGGAATAAATGAACATAACTAGCTATATTATGATTACGTTTTTTTAAAAAAAAATAACATTTATCCAAAAAATTAATCTCTTAAAATAAGAATGAATCTGATTTGAAGCATGAAATAATCTAATATTTTTAAAAGGTCAGTTTACCGCCTTTTGATGGTGAACCCTTTTTAAAAGTATTTTTTTCACATTTATATGTTTTATTTGAAAAAATAAACTTATTCTATATTTTTATTAAATAATATTTTAATTTTGTTAAATTTTTTGGTAATTGTTTTATAATGTTCATTTTGTAATAAATTGTGGGAAACACTGCAATTTAATTTAAAACTATGGTTTCATCAAATTTATTTATATAGTTAAAATTTCCATTTCATTTTTTGACAGATTAATGTGATTATGTTTTTATAAATTAATACAATTATGTTCATTGGATGTAATCTCACATTTTAAATGGACATAAACACATGTCAATCTTTTAGTCGTTTTTACTTCTTAGAAACATGCATTTTGGTTTGGACAACGAGAATTAATTTCAAATGAATTTCTACAAATTAGGTGTTTTAATTTGAAAAAATTTAATCAATTTTTGTAATCATTTGTTTTAAATTGTTTAAATATTTACCTTTTACTTTTGGACATTATGAATAGTAACATTAGTAATTATTTTTATTTACCATGGTACAAGGGTAAATCAGGTAAATAATGGTAAATAATAACATTATAATAATACAAAACTACCCTAAAACGTGTCATAATCCTATTGGATGAAATATTTTTAACCATGATCATCCATAGGTCTAACATTTTTCACTTGGGAACCACATGGAAAAGAAAATGAGATTTTATACAAATTAATTGAAAGTAAAGAGATATATAACCTAAACATGTAAATTTTTCAAAAACAATTTTTATATGGGGTTATATAACTGATGAATTTGAAAAAAAATAGTTTTTAGAAATATAATCATATTTCCATCATCATGGTATTTTATTTTAAATTTCATAGACATTAAATATATATATTTAATTATGAAGCAATGATGATGCACTGATTACTTCATTAATAAATGATTCAAATAAATGATTTTATAATTGTTAAAGTAAATGTAATTTGAATTATTTTTATGCCATAAAATAATTTTATGGATTATATTGACATATTATCTTTGAGTAAATTCATTTTTTTCAAAGGAATCTTGTTTCTAGGACTTTAACAGAAAATCAATTACATAATAGGGTCAAAATTGACATAATTGAGTTTCTAAAACAAACATTATTTTATTAAATGATATAATGGTCCTAAAAATATATGATTTGGTGAAATAACCTAAATAATGTTAAAATTTTCTTTAATTATTGACTTATGGTTCTCTTGGAATTCTAATGTTAATATAGTTACCATATATTATGAATGTTTTAAAATTCATGGTAAGAGTTAATGTTTTTAACTAAGGGTCAATGATATAAGATAAGGTTAATTTTGTGACCTAAACATTCCTAAAACCTATTGGTTGAGAGTTTTTCAACACAAAGGGGTCTTATCTGTAAAATAAATGAGTTTGGGACCATTTTATAGTGGAAATAAATTTATAATGAAATAATATTTCAAGACTTCTGTAATGTGGCCCTCCTCCCTCTTGTAACCGTCCACCACCCCTACCCACTTACTCACACCTCTAAACCCCCATGGGACATCAACACTATGTTCATATTAGTTCCAATTATCCATTCCTTCCACCTAGTCTCATTTACATGGTAAAAAGGCAATTCAAGAAATCCTTTTGGCTCAAATCAAATGAAGTTATCTAATATAGAGGTAATGTCTTCTCTAATGTTACTGTCCATTATGTTCCTTATTCTCTTCATATTAATTGATTACATAACAACACAAGTATCTTTAATAGTCTATGATGTTTTATGAGATGTATTAAAACAACACTTACACAAATCCCCATCTAATAGATATGAACATACTATTTCATTGGATGACAAACTACTGCCTCACTACTAGAAAAGGAGGCTTTGAATCCCCACTAATATGGGTGACTTCCATTGGTAGTAATTAAGCTTAAAAAACATTCATCCCACCTCACGCTCTAGCACCCCTCACACATCCCCCTCACGCTACAAGAACCGTACCCCGCAGTGCCGACGTCCTCCTCCCCCGTGCTCGTCCTCCCTTACTGCACGACCGATTTCATCTTCATCCCCCTACAACCCCCCCCCCCCCCCCTCACGATCGAACCCCCCTCATGGCCCGAACCTACCTACAACTCCTATTCTCCCTTCTGGCACCGCCGCTGCCGCATGTCCCCTCCCTCGCCGCACCGCCTCGGACTCTAGATCCCCTCTGCTACCCCTCCTATCTCTCATAGCATCACCTTCATCTCCCCTCCCTTCCAAATTTTTAGTGCTATCTTTTAAGCCCTAATTTCCATTTAAGAGATTTTATTTTGTCCATTTTATAGGCCAAATATGGTATGCATGAAGATTATATGAATATTTTCTGTAAAAAAAATTGTGTAAATTGATGTTCATGTGTATACGGGCATGTGAGAGTGAAGAATTATGAAAAAATGTTTGTTAACATTGTTTTTATAAGAAGACATGACACTTTACTTGAGGTTGGAAGTTACATACAATGTACATTCCATGTATGTGTTGACTGGTTAAATGTTAAGTTGTTTTGTTTTTTGATATATAGAATTATTGATTCTTTGTGTGTATCCCATGAGAAAATGTTTGAGGATTGACGAAAAGTGTGTAAATGTTTGTTATATAGATATTATTATGGATAAGATTTGGATTGATCAACCAAATCGAATGTCTAGAGAATATTTTTAAGGCATTATGAAGTTCATTGAGTTCACTAGAGGATTTATATTAGTTGTCAATGTAGAAAATGTGTAAATAGATATCAATTCACATGAAATTATATGAGGGATCACCTATTATTGAACGGATTTTGGAAAAATTATAAGATTTCGGCTCGTCATGGGTATGAATATATTCGTAGTCAAAATACAGATGCAGTTTCGATGGAAGTTGATGTGAGGATGGATGATCTAATGCATGAAATGCTTCCTGAAATGGTATGTGGGTTGGCTCTTGAAGTAATTGACATTCATAACGTTGAGACCAAGGAGATAAATCTGTTCTCTGGTTCATATCGTGATTCAAGAAAGTTTTATGAAATACTTGATGATGCAAACATAGAATTATATTCTGGATGTACTGCTTATAATAAATTGTCATTTATCGTGGAGATGTTGCACTTCAAGACATTGAATCAATGGTCAAACACATAGTTTGACATGTTATTGGCATTATTTAAAAAGGTTCATCATTTCAAAGCTAAGATTCATGAGTCTCATTACCATGATTGAATGTTTAAATAGATCTTATGTTTTACATATGATACCATAGATACATCTGAACACCATTTTATTTTGTTTAGAAAAGAAAACTACCTGTTTAAATATTTGTATAGTCTGTGGAACATTCATTAGAAAGAGAACAAGAGAAATCAGACTCCTCAAAGTCAGATTGTGTAACATGTAAAACTGTTTGTCGTAAAACAAAATACGTTAATTTCCCCTATTGTCATGGTTGAAAAGATTTTTTATGTCATATAAAGTTTCTAATTTAATGATATTTCCTGTGGAAAGGAAGAAGGTATGTTATATGTTAACCCACCCAGTAGAGCCTTGTGCATGGAAGGATATTGATAAGATACACCACGACTTTGCTAAAGCTGTTTGTAATGTCTGATTGGGGTTGGATCAGATGGTTTCAATCCATTCAAGTCTGTGGTTAGTGCAAATCATAGCACATGGCCCATTGTTCACTTGACAATACCCCTAACTGGTGAAGTAATGACAGCTGTTCGAGTGTAATTCAGGTGGATATATCCTATTGAGCTGTATCTAAATACATTGAAATGATTTGTACAAAATAGAGCTCATCCAAGGGAATCAATATCCAATAATTATATACTGGATGAGTGTTATACTTTTGTGCAAAATATCTTAGGGATGTTGTAACAAATTTATAAAAGTCCTCTCAGATTCATGATGTTTTAGTTGGAGAAGGAACAACATTTTTTATGGAAATATTGAGTTGATACAGGTTCATCGATACAATTTTTTCAATAATATATTAGTTGCACCGTTAATGGAGTAAGCATCTTATCAAATTTATTATTTAACTTTAACATGTTTTTTTCTATAACTTTTTCATTTAAACATCGAGATTGTTCATTTGAAAGAAACACATTAATGAGATAAAATAAGAGGTTTATCATGCGACTGGTTATCGAATTCAATAATCTCATTATGCTTTATTTCATGATTGGTTCAAGTATTTTGAACGTGTAAATAAATTTACATTTTGAGTGATGCATTATAATATGTTCTTTCTATAGAATTCATTATTGAATTATGTGAATTATAAGGTTCATTTGCTGAGGGAGTTTGTTGAACCCATGAAAACTGAAGAATTTATCTAACTAACTAAGGGTCTATCTATAATGGCTTGTTTTTATACTTTTTTTTGATGTGAATGGATTTTTATTTCGTATTAAAGTTGTTGATGAAAACGATCAATAAAAAACAGTTCCATGGGTTTTCCATTCATTGATTCTAGTTATTACAATGGCCAATTAACAGATATCATTTATGTTTTATATGCACATGGGATGAAGTACATATTGTTAGACTGTAATTGAATTGATCTAGTGTGTGGTATTATAGTCAATCAATATCAGTTTACAATATTGTATTTTATCAATATGTAATACAAAAATGAATGAGTTAATAATGAAGTATTCATTTTGACATCACAAGAAGAACAAGTATTCATCGTTACTTTGCCTTTCAACCCTAGTTGGCATGTTTTTGTGAAACATTCATGGGGAGGAGTGATTTTATTTGAACAATATGTACCCAAGATTGATCCTTTTGTTAACCAATGGCTTGATCAACATATCATACATCGACGTGAAAAAGATATTAATTTGGTCAGAGCAGTCATTGAAGGTGTAACAGTCAATTTGTAGGTTTAATAAAAGGTGTATAATTGTTTCCCACCAAAAACCCAAGCCCCCCCCCCACTGCAAACCCCCCCACCCTGGACAGCCCCTAGATAGCCCACCCCCCCCCCCCCGACCCACCCCGGACATCACCCCCCCCCCACCCCAGACATCACCCCAACCCCCCAGATTGCCACCCACCCCCGAAGAGCTCCCCAACCCCCCCCCCCCCAAATCCCTTGTACCCCGAACATCCCCCCTCACCCCGGACATCCCCCACTCACCCCTGACACCCCACCCCCAAACACCCCCCCATCACCCTGGATACTCACCCCACCCTGAATAACCCCCTCACCCCCGGACACCCCCACCCCTCGTACAACCCCACACCCCACCCAGGACACCCCCTCACCCCTAAAAAGCCCCCCCCCCCCACCCGCCATGGACAACCCCACCCTCGGACACCCCCCCCCACCCCCGAACCCCCAGATTGCCCCAACCCCAGACAACCTCAACCCACCCCACACACCCCTAGACATCACCCACCCCGGACAACCCCCCCACCCCAAACCCCCGGATAGCCCCAACCCCGGACATACTCAACCCACCGCACACACCCCTAGACATCCCCCACCCCAAACCCCCCCCCCCCCCCCACCGTGGACACCCACCCAACCCTGAACAGCCCCACAACACCCCCCTTTAAATATAATCCTCTTTAACATAATTTTAATTCAGTTATGATAATTACTTGATTTTTTAAATCCATTTACAACTAATTATTCAATTACATAATGTTTTATTTAATACTGTACAAGTTTTAATTTTTAAAAAAAATTCAAATTAATCTTTTTGACATTGAGGACAGATCCCTTATTAATGTTTTGTATGATTGTAGGCATGTCAGGGGAACATGAAGTAGATCCACATCATCCATTTTAGTCATCTACATCTCTGGGTCGAGGAATGTTTTAATGTAACTATTTCTTATTTTGATGTAATTTCTAAGCACACACATATATATATATGCACATCAGTCAAATTAAGTATGAAATTGTTTTCAACAGAATTAGACTCAACTACTTCTTCCTCTCGTAAGAGAGGCCCTAGTCGTGGCATTTTATCATGGAATTCCGACACGATCTATGATGTTTCATTTTATGATAGATTTCATCCTATGGGACTCACAGACCCAATATTTATTCATCATCGGGGTCATATCATATGCAAACCACATCGATTTCCATTTTCCACACGTGAGTGGCCCTCTATCCCTCAGGATACATTAGATATGTTTTGGAGGGAATTTCATTTAAGAAGACCAATTTAGTTTCTTCCATATGTTTAGAAAAATACTATCTTCTGTGGTTTTATTCATAAATATAGTTATCTTAAAGTGTACCCCAATGAGTTCTAGCCTATGTTTATGATCAAAATTCGTAATATGTTGAATGATTTTAAAGGAAATGTCAAGAAGAGCATTGTGTACCAAATATGGGTCCCACGTATATACTAGAAAATGTCCCGAGAGGTGTTCCCCCATCTCAGTGGCATGGCATAGTTGTATATTGGTCTACTGAGGCCATCGTGTTTAGTTTATTTATTTTGATATATATATATTTAAGAATGTGTGATGTTATATTTCCTATAAATTTGAATTAATTGTTTATAAGGGTTGTCAGCATGCCATTCCAACAACTGAGCATTGTAGGGACCACCTCACATGCTCGAGACTCATCCTTTGTCTCAGATCCAACATTATGTATTTATTATTCATTTTTTTAAATTAATTATGGTTTTGGGTTATATTATTATATGTTATTGGAAAATGGTTACGGGAGCAAGGTGCACCATCTAATAAAATGTCAGTGTGGATTAGGATTCATGATCTAAATAATCCTGAGGCTGCAGCTCCTATAGTAAGTGCTTTTACTCATTATCAATACATACATGCATCTATATATGAACATATTTGTGTATATATATTTAAATACTGCACATTCTCAATTTAAATCGGATTTAGAACATCTTCCAGAGGATCAACGACGACTTCCCATGCAAAGGAATGAGTTATTCTATCGCATTAGTGGTCGTGAAGGACATGGATATAGTTTTAGCTATGGAACGGGGATTCCTGTTTCTGTAGTATCATGCATTGAGGTTTTCGAACTTCTTTCTTCTCAGACGACACAACAACTTTCAAATTTCGAGGCATGGTTGCGTGTTTTAGAGGAGATAAATGTGTAATTGATCGTTGAGGATAGAACACTTTGAGAATATGTGTGTTCGGGTACTGGAGCTAGAAATCATACGAATCCGGTTTATATAGAATTTATTTATTTAATTTATATTATTTTTTGAATAAATCATTATAAATTTTAATTTTTATAGGACCCTAGCACACCATATGGAAGTAGCAGCCATGACCGCGCATGAAACATCATATTCACGAGGTGTGTTTCTTGTAAATTTATTATTAAATTATTGTTATATATTTATTTTTACTTTAAATTTAAATTTTTTAGGGGGGGTGTACAGGGGTGAGGGGGTATTTTTGATTATTGGAAGGGATATCTTTGGTTAGGGGGGCTGTCTGAGGGGTGTGGGGGACGTCCAGGGGTGAGGTGGGCTATCTGGGGGGTGGCAGGGCTGTCCAGGGTGAGGGGGGTTGTAGGAGGGTGGGGGAGATTTTAGTGCATCTGAATGATGTGTCGTCTTCTCATACACATCAAAAATAATATTTAGATTGTTTTCCTGTGATTTCAATTCATGTCGATGTCGTTCGGTATGACTTTGACCGTTAAACACAAGTTTTGGCCATTTACAACACGCATAGTACGTTTTTAGTCACCACGTTCACAAGACACCTCTAATTTTTGTATCGTCTACCAAAACAATTCAAAATTCACCCAACATTTTTTTCGTTCGATTTCGTGGTATTTTGTGGTCGTTTGACCATTTTTTGACCACCCCATGCACACTTTTCTAACGCGCCAAACACCTAAAAAACACATATTCATTTGTGTCGCACAATCCACATGTCTGAATGATGTGTCGTATTCTCTTGCACCACATAAATAATAATTAGGGTGGTGTACTCTGATTTCAAGTCATTATGATGTCGTTCGGTTTGTGTTTGACCGTTAAATGCATGTTTTGGCCATTTACGATGTGCAGAGTGAGTTTTCGGTCACCGAGGTCACACGAAACCTCTGATTGATGTGTTAGCTGCCTGACCATTTTACAATTCACCCACCTATTGTTGTGGTCTGATTTCATGGCATTCCAAGGTCATTCGTCTAGTTTTGACCACCCCACGCACGCTTTTCATGCGCGCCAAACACATAAAAAACACATATTCAGTCGCTTTGTACAAACCAAGTGTTTGAATGATGTGTTGTCTCATCTTACACCTCACAAATAATAATTATGGTGTTTTCATGTTATTTATAGTCATGTCGATGTCATTCAGTTTTCATCTGATGGTTAAACTAATGTGTTGGCCACTTAAGACATGCAGTGTGCATTTTCAGTCACCGCTTTCAGAGGACACATCCGATTGTCATGTGGTCTTCCCAACCATTTCAAAATTCACCCACCCTTTTTTGTATTTGGATTTCATGAAATTTCGAGGATGTTCATTCAGTTTTGAGCACCCCATGCATGCTTTTCTAGCACTCCAAACACCTAAAAATAGGCATTCAGCCGTGCCGCACAAACTGTGCATCCGAATGATGTGTCGTCTCGTCTTACACCTCTTCAATAATAATTAGTGTTTTTACGTGTGATTTTAGGTCATGATAATGTCATTTATTATGTATTTGACCATTAAACAAATGTTTTGGCTATTTAAGACATGTGGTGTGCGTTTTCGATCCATGTTGTCACACGAAACCTCCTATTGAAATGTCGTCTACCCCACCATTTCAAAATATCCCAACACTTTGTTTTTGTACGATTTCATGGCATTCTGATGTTGTTTGGCGGGTTTTGATCACCCCTTGCACACTTTTCAAACACACCAACCACATAAAGGAAACATATTCAGATGTGCAATGAAAACCGTGCATCTGAATGATGTGACGTCTCCTCTTACACCTCACCAATATTAATGAAGGTGTTGTACTCTGATTTCAAGTCATTTCTATGTCTTCCATTATGCATTTGACCATTAAACACATTTTTTGGCCATTTACAATAGATGGAGTGGTTTTTCAGTCAATGTAGTCACACAACACCTCTGATTGACATTTCGTCTACCCGACCTTTTTACAATTCACCCACCCTTTGTTGTTGTCATATTTCATAGCATTCTGTGGTCATTTGGTAGGTTTTTACCACCCACACATGTTTTTCAAGTGCACCACACACCTAAAAATAAATATTCAGTCATTCCATGCACACCGCACATTTTAATCATGTTGCATACCCTCGTACACCTCAAGAACAATAATTACGGTGTAGTAATGTGATTTCAAGTCATGACGATGTCGTTCGGTATGCATTTTATCGTTAAAGACATGTTTTAGAAATTTACGACATGCAGAGTGCGTCTTTGGTCACTGCGGTCACACGACCCTTCCGATTGACGATTCATCTAACATAAAATTTTACAATTCACCCACACATTGTTGGAGTCCGATTTCATGGCATTCTGTGGTTGTTCATTTGGTTTTGACCACCCCACGCATGCTTTTCAATCTTTCCAAACACCAAAAAAACACATATTTAGTTGTTCTGTGAAAACCGCGCATCCAAATGACATTCTGTCACCACGTATACATCACCAATATTAATTAGGGTGTTTTTCTAAGATTTCAAGTCATGTAGATGTATTGTGGTATGCATTTGACCGTTAAACACATGTTTTTGATATTTACGACATGCGCAGTGTTTTTTCAGTCCCCACAGTCACAAGAAACCTCTGATTGATGTGTCACCTACCGAACCATTTCACAATTCACCCAACCTTTGTTTTTGTCTGATTTCAGAGAATTATGAGGCCATTCAGCTAGTTTTAACCAACCCATGCATGCTTTTCAAGCGCACCAAACACCTAAAAACATATATATTTAGTCGTTCCACACAAAACATGTGTCCAAATTACGTGAAAACCTCTCGTACAACTTATCAATAATAATTATGTTGTTTTCCTATGATTTCAAGTCATGATGATGTCATTTGGTATGAATTTAACTGTTAAATGAATATTTTGGCCAATTACGACACAGGGAGTACGTTTTCGGTCATCACGGTAACAGGAAACATAAGATTGACATATAGTATGCCTGACCATTTTACAATTCACCCAAACATTGTTGTCGTCAAATTTCCAGGCTTTCTGAGGACTTTAAGCCAGTTTTGACCACCCACGCATGCTTTTCAAGCGCACCAATCACCAAAAAACACATACTCAGTCGTGCCGCACAAACTGCACATCCGAATGACGTGTCATCTCCACATGTATGTGTGGGGGTGTCTGGGGGATGGGCGTATAACTGAGAGTGAGGGGGGGTCCGAGGGTGAGTGGGGAAGTCTGAGGTGAGGGGGGATGTCCGGGGGTGGGGGTGGTCCTGGTGGGGGGGTTGTCCAGGGTTGGGGGTGGGGGGCCTAACGCGCTAACGCCGCCCTAACGCCCTAATGAAATATTAGTATAACACTGTATTTACCAAATGGCGTAATGGAATATTTTCCTATGGAAATAATGACCAATTGACAAAATTACCAATCCCCCTAATGGCCCAATTTGATATATATATATATATATATATACTAACTTAATAAATATGTCCAATTTACATTTTCTTTGTTTAGTTGCATCTTCTGTATCTTATTGTAGGTTTATTGAAGTAGATTATTGGAATGGATTAGCCATTATTGGATCGTTTTATGTGATGATGTTTGTCTGTCATTTATTGTTTTTGAGGAACCTGATATTTATACTATTTTGAATTGTTTTTCATTGCCATTTTAGCTGTGTTTCTTCTGTTCGGATATTGTTTTTGTGATTTCATTAAATATAATGTATATATTAATTTTTTTTAAAAAAATTCTAGGTGTGCAGAATCTATTGGTGGTCTCTATTCAGCAACTGCCATTGGTGATCTTTGCCTATAGCGACTGTAATTGACTGTCACTATAGGCGGATTTTTTGGTCTCCTATAGCGACCTCCCATGGCAGTCCCTATAGCCCAATCGCAATGGGCCATATAAGACAGCCATTGGTGATCCTTGTATTTCTACAATGACTCCCTTTTGGCAGTCACTTTAGGACCAGTTTCTAGTAGTGCCTCATGAAACAATGATGGTCCAATTTTCCCCTACCACATATATTGGGGGCCATAATGATGGAACTATATTTATATATGATATATATTATACTTATATTGTGTCTATGATTCGTTAATTTTAATTTACATCATACGATTATGCTTTCTTTAATATCGAAATACGATAATTTCATTTTAGAAAATGAGGACTGCCACCCCCTCAAAGTGATATGACTTGTTCATGCCATACATGGAACATATAAAGGATATAATTAATGACCATATTTAATTTATATAAAATATTATATTATACTATAATTATAATATACTAATGTATAATTTAGTTTTCTATACATTAAATATAAAAATAAAATTAATCTAGCGTTTATGCATATGTAAATATTATCATCTCCATGAATGGTGCATTTCGTTTCTTATCCATAAATTTTATGGAGTATTCTAAATGATTGTATACTAGAATTGAAAACATATATACTTGATATATATGATAATTAAATCATGAATAATATTCTTTTGATGATGGAATTTTAACTACATGGACAATTTACATCAAACAAAGATCATTTTCAATATGGTATAGAATATCAACAAAACGATTGATATAAACATAAATAAATTACTCAATTTTTATGACATGAAAATAGATATTATAAAATGAATTATAAACATGAAAAATTTTATGATTTAATTATAAATTAACTTATGTTTATTATTCATGAATATAAATAATGAATGAGACAAGTCGGACTCAAGGTAAGGGAAATATTAACTCAATCTTCATTCATTGAGTTAAATATCCAAGTTATTGGTTTTGTTTTTCCAAGAATTTATGTGAATAGAAATTTATTATTTTATAATAAACATCCACTTATATTGGTTTTATTTATATATGTCACACATATTTATGTAATATATTTATTCTTAATCTAATGACATTATCTTTTATGGGAGTTCGTGTCAATCTCTTTTTATTGAGGCTTACTTTGGTTTATACAGGACCTTATTTTATATGGTGTATAATTATCACCTTTTTTATTTAACATCATTCAATGGTTTCAAATTAAAAATATTGTTTTACAAGGAATATCAGTAAAATTCAAGGTAATTATTCTTTTTATCATATGCGTTGACAATGAATTTTCTGTCACTACGAGTATTATTTGATATTAGGATTCCTTAAAAAGTAGAAATGTTTTAAAAAGGAAAATAAATATAATATACACTTTTAAATATATACGAATTGAAAATGGTTTTGAGAAATCATTTATTCTGTTTATATCCTTTAATTATATAGTGTGATTACTATATTGAAATGTTATCTTTCTTCTATTCATAGTTTATGTGTTATTATTATATTGGGGTTCTTGGGAATGGTTTACGTATACATGTGGTTCAGTGATAAATTGAGCTTGGGTGATCCCGATATTTCTCTCCAATGAATTTTCTAATATGGTAGAGGTAAACATTAATGTTTCTCTTAACATATTTAGGGAATATACTCTGATGGGTATTCCAAACGTTACTCGCTATGTAGCTGTGAAATATACAATGTATGTATGTTATGGATGCTACAAGATACTTTAATGATTTATGATTTTTATGTGTTATCCATATATACTATGATTTCATAATGTATATTAATGAGATTATATTTTAGGACTAAAATGATTAATTTCATTTATTTGTATGTATTCATAGACAAATGTTTCCTTCCGTTATTTTATATCTCCAACTAATCATTTAATGCTCACCCTGTATTTTTTAAAATGTTTTCCACAGGGTATAAGGAAGGTTAACAGAAAGGAATAATTCAAGAATTTTTTTATCAAAGAAAAATAATTCTTGTCTTTATTTAAATTTTTTTATTATTGTGAAAAAAGTAGATATAATAAAATTGTCTACATTATAATATTTTAGATGTATTTTAATAGTTAGGGCATCATTCTATAAAACTCTAAACCTGAAAATTTACTCAATGTGAAATCTAGACATTACTGATGATTAGGTAATGATTAAGGTTTGGTCCTTATATTATATATGGAAAATTTCAAGGAATCCATTCCCAATTTTTTACGTGATGTGGAATGTGAGTATGGGTGTGTATTTATAGAATATACGAGAGAATTATTTTATAGTCATTAGATTTTGGATTTTTTAATTTCAGTTGTGGAAAATTAAATATAACTGGACATTCTATTATTTAAAATCAAATTAATGAAAATTTTATACAAGTTATTTTAAATTTTTTACAAATTATGTATAATAATTTTCTATATTATTTTTTATGCTGGAAATACTTTTACTCACAGAAGATTATTTGAAAATCATTATAATTAATATTAGACTTTAAAATTTTCATTATTGATTTGGAAAATGACATTAGCTTTTTAAAATTTATTATTTTAATTAATAATTACATATTTTTTTGATAAAATTTATTTAAATTATTTAATATATAATATTAATATCCAAATAATTAAAGAAAATATATTGTATATTTATATCATATTCTACTATTCATCTAAAATTACAGTTCTCTTAATAAACTCTCAAAAATTATCTATTGGATAATTTCAACATTAAAATTTTGAATATAATTTTTAATTAAAATAGTTTCTTAATTAAATTTATACTTATTGATAAAAATTTATAAAAATCATTACAAAATAAAATAAACAAAATTAATAAATTGTATATTTTTCAAAGACATGTATTCCAATTTTTTTCATGTTTTTTTCTTCATCAGTATATTATATTTATATTTATTAATTGAACTATAATAAAGTTAATTTGTGTATTAATATTGACACTCGTATGTATAAATAAAATATTATTTTATTATGACTTCATATAACTATGTTACAAATAAAAGGGTGAATTTAACCTCCCAATGGCCATAATAAACCTTATAAATACAATTTCTCTAACATATAAACATATTTATTATATTCACATAGTATCATTATCACTTACATTCAATTTTTTTGTTTTATTTAAAATAAAAATGTATCTTTTATGATAATTATTCAATATAAAATATGATGCTACATAGTTCAATATTTTTGTGTTTCATTCGGTTGTAGCTTTTTCTATATATATAATTCAATATTTCTATAAAAAATATTAATCACTAGTTTTAATATACTATTATAAATAAAAAACGAGATTCAAATTTATTTTTCTTTTTTAATGAACTTTTTATTATAGTGGAATATCATTTAAAATGATTTGTTTCATTTCCTTAATAAATTTTTATTCCACAAAAGTGTGTGCTTAATAAATTATTTGACAATATTATTAGAACAGTTTTTTTGAGATATGTAACATTTTGAGTAAATATTTTGTGTTTTGAAATATTCATCATGGTTAAGGTTATTGTTGAGAATGTTTATACATTAATTTAATCCTAATATGTCATAGTTTTGAAAATGATAAGAACCTAATTAAATTGTTTTGTGAACCCCAACCATTAAATAGTACACGCCATTAAATTAATGATAGAAGGGAGATAGAGATTAATTCAATCCCACCTATAGTCGGCCTCTTGAATTATAGTTTTACATAGGGTATAAAAAAATTATAATTATTCTAAATAAAATTTTTATGAACATGTAGATGTGTTCAATATTTCATAAAACAAATACACACTAGATCAGATATATAAATAAATAAATGTTAATATATTTAACATCATACATTACTAAAAAATGGAATGAAACTAAAAATAATAATGTTAAACACTGTAGTGAACAAGAAGCCCAAATTTCTCTTCTAAACCCACTAGCTTATAATATCCACCCAGATCTCTGTCATTATCCTCCCCGAAGCCTCACATGAAAATGATAAATAAATCACACTGAATAATAGTGAACAAAAAAAGTGAATATAACTTATCAAATAAACTTGATTACTATTTTACCCGCTTCACCATGGTTACCTCGCACCATGTATCACATTGGGTAGATCATGTATTATCTTAATATAACATCAAGGGTACCAAAATAATACTTCTCCAATGTTTTACTATGTGTCCCCAACACCACAAGACCTGGGAAATCTCTCACCAAAAGTAACAGATCATGCAGACACATGAGTTACCTATAAAAACATGCACCTCATGCACCATATAATCACATAATACCATGTCACATAACCAAATATAGTAACAATGTAGTTTTTGGTTGAAACCACTACATGCATGACATGTATCATACATTGGCTATCATACCATAGGCCATCACAACCCATACACTCAGTAAGGTACCTTGGTACATTACATCCCAAACACATCATGCCTATAATAATTTATTGGATACTATGTCTTGAGATAATTTTGTGTGAAATAACCAAAATCATCACAACCCCATATAGACATATATTAGTATACTAACGAAGGTTCTTAACATGAAATAAAGCATCCAATATGTGAGAATAGGGCCATAGGGGGTAGTCTGTTGTCCATCGTCTTATCGATATTTTGGGGGGAAACCACTCCTAGATTCATAGGGTTTTCAGTATCTGTAATCAACATGAGTGGGGTAGAGTATGAAATAACATAATGTTAATTATATAATACATCAAACCATCACGTTGTGGGAATAACCTTGTCCTAGTCACCATTGAATCTATCATCACTCGAACACCATTATCCCACGGTTATGGACCAATTATGGGATATGAAACAAAAAAAATAGCGAAATAGAAAAACTTAATTGCTAGATTTATACAATGATACATTAATTAATTAATTCATTATAAATTAATTATCAATAACAAATAATCCGACCTTTTTTATATTAATCTACAGGGTAAAGACAATTCCCACCTTCAATATTTCAAACCAACTATGTAGTTTCTCAAAATCCACCCTTTTTCATTATAAAAAACAAAAAACCCATGGGTTAAACATTTATTAAGAATTATTAACCATTCAATATTTCTTTTTATTTTATGAATACCATCCTAACATACCACCAAGAGTAATGAAACCTAGTACATTCAACTGCCACAAATAATAAGTAAAGTGATTTGTATAAATCTGATACCCAATCATCATCCAATAAACCAATTAATTATAAATAAATAAACCAACATTATCATTTCAATGGTTAATAACATTTTTTTCGGTTCATTTATTTCTAATTTTTTTCACTAAAACCATTATGAATATCCCAATTTATCTCTACATCACATGAATCAACTACGGCCACATCATCCAGGAAAACAAGCCAATGCCTAATTATACATCCATGGTCCATACCCCATAGAAATTTCACATCTAAACTACATAACGACGTAGAAATAAAATAATCTCAATCCACAAGAAAAATTAAGCCCTAAAACAAGGCAATCAACATTAACATGAATACATTCTCTCACATCCCCCAACAATGGGCATTCATTCTTCTCTAGCAAACATGAACCTTTTATTGTAATAATTATCATTATGAATCAACCACTTGTTATTAAAACATAATTTTAACGTATTCATTATTCATAGGTTCGAACAATAAGAAACCCAATAAATCAGCTATAATAATCTATTTAAATGTTTAAACATGCTATATTTCATTAAACATGTATCCAAAAATAGATAGAAGAAATATTCTCACATAACATGCCTTTTTATTAGTATTATAAATTCTAAATAACATTATTCAATTTATATATAAATTTTAAAAACACCTAGAATAACATATCCTAATAAAAAGGAATTTAAAATCAACTTTATTATCACAAAATTTAAATGAAATCCAGATTAAAAAAATTAATTTGTTTTATATTCATAATCCAATTCATCAATTATCTTAATTCTTAATTTTTTTACCATTTTATACCAAAATTATCAATGTTACACAGTGTGAAACAACAAGATATAGAATTATAGTATAGATATCACACTATCAAAAAAATATAAATGAAATCCATTTTCATAGTATAAAAAATTGTAATGAAATTTATATCTAAAATCATTATTTAACTGGTTCCATATTTATTAGGTCAATTCCATTTCCCTATAAATGTATAAACCAAAGTCAATTTTTTGTTACCATTATTTAAAATAGAATCAATGAATCTACATCTTCAAAAGAATTAATGTTGTCAACAAGATAACAACCCAACATTACCGATCCTGATCAAATATCTCGGAAGATGCTACATCCCTCTGTGTATGACACACTATAAAAATTTCATCAAAAATCTAAAACTCCACAAGAAAATGTCATGGGATATAAATTTAATGGAATGATAAAATTGATGGGAATGTG
Source organism: Viscum album (assembly GCA_963277665.1). NCBI lineage: Eukaryota > Viridiplantae > Streptophyta > Magnoliopsida > Santalales > Viscaceae > Viscum > Viscum album. The sequence goes on along the minus strand of OY728137.1, from coordinate 1,931,368,178 downwards.
ATTGAAGAAAAATAAAAGAACAAGGGAGAATTGAAATCATATTTACATGGATCCAACATAGTATGTGTTTAATTTATCCCCATCCAAAGGATCGGGAAATTCCTGATGAAAATCCATTATCTACATGGTGATTTGTGGGAGAAGGAATGAAATTTGAAAAAACATTTGGTGTTGTAGGTTGTAAATTGTGATGAATATGATATATTTAAAATATAAACCCCTCATTTACATCATAATTTATTAAAAATTTATCTTCCTCCAAAAAATCGCATCACCCCAAATATCAAAAAATTTATTTAAATTACACTATAAATGTATTGTGTATGATTTCAATACCAAGTGATTAGAAAAAATAATTGTATCATTAATTTAGATTATAAAACATACTATCTCTAGAAAACACGCATATGTTGTATACCCCTTATTACAATGTAAATGATCCATGCTTCAATATTTTAGCATGTAACCCCCCTAGACCTCTAATAACAGTATTTTATGATCTGTGATAATCATAATCATTAAAATGGTTGTAATGGTATGATATGGACCTAAACATCAGATTCTTCTAAAATAATTCTCCCCCTCTTGAATTCTAAAACAAACTAAAGTGAAAATAAAATGGATATATGGGCATACACCCCCTAGAAACAGCTCACTGATCTCATTATCATATGATCTCAACCTCCTTAAAAGTGGAAGAGAGTGAAAAATAACCCATCCAAGTCTAGTAGAACATATCACTATCATGGGGGGGAGAAACCTCTCAAATGAAATAAATTACGCAATAAAAAACAAGAGGATTCAAACTCATAACCCCCAAAGGTTGAATGACCACAAATAGATTTGAAATATATATGATCAATAAAATCTCAGTTTATTGAGCATGTATCTATGAATCATGTTCACATGTACTCTATACCATACCACCTTGATAACATAATACATGAACCAAGGGAATGAAATTATAAAAAAACACCTACTCTTTATATCCCTATATTATTTCACACTGCTCATCAATGGACCCAATAACACCAACATTGCTCTCAACCTAATTGATGAAATGAGAGTATCCAGGATGGTACTGAAGGATTTCCAACATCAGAAAATCATCTTGTATGTAGATCGTATGTATATTATTTTCTGTCATATATTCATATGCTTTAACTCGAGCTAACACCTATGGTTGTCCCACAAACTAAAAATTAATTTTACTCCAATGACCAAACATAATATACCCATGAAATATAATCAATTTAAACAAAACATGATCAAAAAAATAGAACCTTAGTGGCCTCCTTATATGATTAGAATATTTTTTTTGATGATCATATGCTTCTTCCAACCACATAAGAATTACAAGAACTATATTTTTTTAATTATTCATCAGTAATTACCTTATGATTAAAGACACTTCAACCCTAGTCATGTACAATAGAGAATGGAAATTTTAGACATTCAATAATTCAAATGTTTCCATACCCATTATTGATAGAAATATTTTATTGTAAAAAATATTTTCTAAGTTTACTATCCTCACCAATGAACCAAAAAAATGCTTGATCGAATAACTGAATATATATTCATGATTATTGATGATTCTCTTTGTCAGACCATCCCTATTTTTATAAAAAGTAGTGCTATGTCAAAATTGAAAGCCAAATGAATGATAGAGACCTCTCTTCACCCTAGAGGTAAAATGATGATACAGACCAGATATTATCATACTTAGGTGTCCATGGAGTCCCACCAACTCATCCAGATATTGTATTGAAATAACCTTCATTGTGATTGACTCAATGATTTCCCTGACGTGGGTAGTTTTTTTCAAAAGATATGAAAAAAACCATATAGAATTAATTCTTTTCTATTATTAAGAAATAATAGTTATTAATTCCATTGACACGTCCTTCATATTTTACTAGGGATCATATAATTTTTATAAAAATCCCATTGGGAACACTATGCTCAGTCTTCAACAATTACCAGACAAAATATCAAAAAACAATATTTGTTACATCATGATTTAACCCGAGCCACCGAAACTGACCTGTAAGAGATCAATACATCCTTTTCAACTCAGTATTTACTGATATGGGTATGTTGTATAACACATATAAAATATTCTCAAGCATCGCTGAAGGGATGAAATTCTATTAATAGAAATTAAAATGTTGTTTTCTATCCATAAACCAACGATTAGGGTCATTGTCAAAGATTAATCAGTCTCTCATGTCATCTACCATAGAATCCCTCAACTAGGATTTCTCCACCTACTTCACCAATGTAGAGTACATTGGAATCTATAAAATAAAAACTCCACCTCCTTCCTCTAACACATCTGGATTCATCATCAAGATATCTTTCATCGATCTCCAAGAATTTGAAAATTCACACGTGACATCATTGCATGACTTCCAAATGAACACAATGATCAAAATATTTCCCATTTATAGCATATATTAAATATTTATATCATGTTACTATGATTATTCCACCCACATTCCTTACCTCATGTTCAAGTCTCTCATAGGGAAGGTGTAATGCCCCGACCCTAGATTCCTAGAGTTAGTGGATTATTTTAATACATTTTCGTGATTATAAGGAATAACATCCCGAAAGGCTTATTATTTTAGAAGTCTCATAAAATAGATTACATACATGAAATTCATATTACAATTTATATCATAAAACAAAAGAAATAATCCTTTGATAATTCCATTGTTCCCTTAGATTAACCCTGCATCTCATACATAAAACACTTTTCGGGATCCTAGGAAAATAAAACATATAAAAGGGGTGAGCTCAGGTGCTCAGTAAGGGTAGATAATTTAGAAAAATCTAGAAACATTTAAGGAATGATTTGTAATAAAAATAGCCCATTAAACATAAACTTTAACATAATATAGAAAAAATAAATCATACAATACCATATAAACATGCACATGGATATTATACTAGTCGAAAAATGACATGTAATAACTAATTTCATAATGAGGAAATGTATAGTACCGGACATTAATTTTTGTGTCAAGGCCTCATGCCAAGACCTAGGGGATAAATGTTACTGGACCCTAACCCAGAGAGCCTCTGTAACCAGACTCCAACATGGAGAGCCTCTTTAACCAGACTCCAACCCGGAGAGCCTCTGTAACTGGACTCCAACATGAAGGGCCTACTATAATCCAACCCCAACCCGAAGGGCTTACTTTTACCAGTTCCCAACCAAGAACATACTATTCCAATAAATTCATCTTAATAAAATGTGGAAATATAACATAATCATTCATATTAAAACAATCATATGAAATGTCAATACTTTATCAATAAACCATAAATGGTATAATAATAACACATACACAATACAACATATCACAGAACATTCAACATAATATGGAAGATTTGTATCATAATAAATCTACTTCAAACAGGATTAAAATCCATCAAGGAAGTTGACATAGATGAAAATGATTTTAAAAACACATTGAGAGAAATATCCATTTTTATGTAACATTTAGAAGTCAAACAATTTAGAAAAGAAGAAATTTAAAGGCATTTTTGAATAAAAGTGTCCCATATCACTTTGAAAATTTTGAAAGGAATTAAAATTTTAAAAAAATTCTGGTTCATATAGATAAATCTATAAAAATAATTTTGAAAACCTGAACATTAATGGGAATGATATAGAAGAATAAATATTTAAATCATATTAAATAACGTTTTAGTAAAAATTTCCCTTAAAACAATATCTTTGAAAAAACATTCATGAAATATGGACATGGATAATAAATATGTCCCTGTAGATACTTTTGAAAAAACAACCTCGGATAATAAAGATATTGTGAAATTAACCATTACCTCGCGCTTTCCTTTGGTCGGTGGTATGTTTAACCTCTTCTTCTTCGGTTTCATCCTTTTTATTTGATCAAAAGGGCTCATTAGGTTGGATTTATGACAAAAGGCCTCTATGATGAAGGTAGGATAGTTGGGAGGATATTTGGGTAGGGTTTGGCCTAGAAAAATGTCCTTTGAGGTATGAATGTGAGAGAAGGAGAAGTTACCTTTTATAAAAGGGGTGTGGGGTACCATATGAAAAACATAAAATATTATTTTATAATAAAATAAGTTTTGATTCCTAATGGCTGAAAAATAATTTATTTAAAGGATATGGTGGGTATTTATAGATCAACACTCAACCAATATGTTTTAGAATGGTTTGGGTCACTATATTAATCTTATCTTTTAGATTTATCTCTTACTTAAATAGTTCCACATTTACCATGTCTCATTGTATTTTTATATTATATGGTTAATAAACATTCTATAAACATTCAAGAGAACCCCTAGTGGTTAAATACTGACATATATAATAGTATTTTTTCCTTTGGTCGAATCATAGATTTTTAGGAATAGAATACTAATTAATAATATAATATGTCTTTTAAAAACTCATTTATGTCAATTTTGACAATACTTAATAATTTATTTTTTTCAAAAAGTCTTAAAAACTTCTTTACTTTCAAATAAATACATTTAGTCAACCCTAACATGTCATAGTCAGCTATAAAATTTTTATACGGCCTCAAACCTATGAAAATAAATTTATTTTAGTATTTATAATATCATTTATTGTATTGATTCATTAATAATGAAAATACTATATCATTATTGTGTCAACTATAAACATATTTATTTTATGTCTAAAAATTATAAATAAAATATGCTGAAGTAGTAAATATTTTTATAATTCTAAATAACATTTATATTTGAATAGAAAAATTATATTTCCTCATATTAAAATTGTATTACTAGAAGTTATTTTCTTTTGTTATTTTTGCCTTTAATTTAGATTATTTAATATAAAATGTCATTATCACTACCAAGCGGCTTCATGGGGTCCCAAAATCGACCAATGGATTCCCATGGTCGGAAAAGTGTCATCCAATAGGTCTAGGACACATGTTAGGGTAATTTAATATTATTATAATATTAATTTTTAGCCTTATTTACTAGATTTACCCCCTTTAACCATGGTAAATAAAATACTTACTGAAGTAAATATTCGTAATGTATAAAATTAAAATTTACCTATTTTCATAATTTGGAGCTCCTAATTAAAAATATGGAATCCATTTTTCCAAATTTAAAACACAGAAGTTTCAGAAATTAATTTAAAATTAATTACTCTTGTCAGAACAAAAAACATGTTTATGAAATAATAACTATCAAAAGATTGACACTTGTTTATGTAAAATTCAAATGTGAAACTACTTATAATGAAATAAATTGTATTAAATGATTAAAAATATAATCTAATTATACTTCTGAACCATTCAAATGCCTAATTTATCACTATTAATTATTTCGATTAAAAATGATGTTTTTAATTTAAAATTTAATAATTTTCACTATTCATCAAAATATGAAACTTATCATAAAAGTACCAAAAATTTATCAAATCTAAATTTTAATGTATTTATTATGATTAATTTTTTAATTTTATTAAATTGAATATATAAAATTGTAAAATATTGGTTTTAAAAAGGGTTTTCTATTAAAAGGAGGTAAAATAGCATTTTTTTAAAAATAATTCTTTTATCTAAAAAAATGAATTTCTTCTTAAATTATGTCTAAGAAACTCATAATGTGGATTCTAAATTTAAAAGGATTATATTTATTTAATACTATTCAAAATCGCATTTAAACGGCTAGTTTGGTAAGTCGTGGTGCGCTTGAACTCAGTGTTCCATGTAGTGCATGTTAATGAATTACTTTGAAAGAATAACATATTATGAAATCTTTGGTAGTTATATTATTGCCTCCTTCAATAAATTTTATCCTCAAAATTTTAAATTTTTCTTTGAAAATAAAAGGTTGAAAATTGAAAATACCTTTGTGGGAAAACCCTCATCGAAAATTGGTTTAAAAAAATTTGTCTTAATAAGAGGGAAGGGGAAATAAAAGGGTCACCATAAAATTATGATCTCGATTAGTATAACATTGGTGGAAATTAGAGAACCAAATTGGAGGAAAAGCATAAATATTTATAGTGATTGATTGAGGTTTTCAATCACAAACAAGTGTAAAATTGGGGGCCTCAAATCCATCAATATAATATGATTTAAAATACCACTGGTTCAACAAAACATAAGGTATTAGGATAACAAATTTTTGGTTTTAGTATCCCTTCCCTAAATTTTATCAATTAATTTACTAATAGAATAAGTGGGAAAAAAAAAATATATATATATATATACTTTACAAATAGTGTTTTATCCTTTAACTAATTCCAAACAAGAAACTCATGTTTCACTCCAATACATATCAAAAAAAATTTCTATTTATTTTAATATTATAGGGTTCCATAAATAATGAATTTATAGTTCACGTGTCAAAAAAATTAAAAATTTTATATTATACTATCGAAGGACTTCACGTAGTCTGGTGGTAGGAAATAAATCCCAACCGTATTGTGGTTTTAGCTTCGATTCCCGCAGCACTGTCTGACGCGGCGGATTGTCCCGCGGTCTGTGTGTTGTCCATTTAATAACAATCCAAAATTAACCCTAACAATAGTATCCAATTTCAAACTTAATACATTCCAACATTTATACTTATCCAAAATACTTCTATCCAAACTAACAGGCCATATTTTTTAAGGAAGTTAAACACAATGAAGATCGTTGTTTCAACGTAATAACATGTAAACACCTCCATCGTGTGTTATTTTAAAACATGGTAACACCCTAAATTACCATAAAACCATATTTATTACTTTCATGCTCCCTTATTATTTAGAGAATACTAGATATATTCTTTATATCCAAAAACATTTTATATTCCTACAATGATGAAATAAACAAACAGTTAATTAGTTCCATGTAATTCAAGAATATCGAATATAATTTATCAAAATCAACTATCTCTTATTCTAAAATCACTACCTCATTATCATGATCATATTGAGGATTACCTTTCCTTCAACCATGTATTTTACAAAAATTGTATCATACTATTAAGTCACTTTTCTTAGAACCATATAACCTCAAACTCTCAATAAAATAGTATTGCAGTACAATACTTATATACTATATATTTATTATAACATCTACATCATTAATACAATGATAAAATGCCACAATACATTAATAACAACATAATAACTCTTAATCATTCCTCTTTATCTTTGGTTATATCATAACTTGATTATTATCCAATAGTAGATTTTGGGGTATAATCTGTTGATTTGGACATTGATTCACATAGTATCCCAACTCCTTGTAGATGAAGCATTGTACATTTGAAACTTTTTTCTCACCCTTGAAATCACATTATTCGTATCCTTTTCCCCACACTTATAACAAACTCTCATTCCCTTTAAGCATTTACCATGTTTATTCTTTCTATAGTTATCACATATGTTAAAATACTTCTTTCCCTTATAACCTTTATCCATCATTCTCCATTCCATATTTTTCATCTCTGTCATCCCTTCAAAGCCATAGGACTCAGAATAATTATTACATATCTTATTAACACATGTTACTATTTCATCATATGATGATAATACGTGGGAGATTTTTTCCTTTCTAAATGTCAGCTTAATACCACGAAAGATATGATCATTCTTACTTTTTGGATCATACGTATTTTTGGAGTTTTCATTCCATCTACTGGGCGCTATTTCATAACAATGGAGTACACTCTACCAGTTTATGAGTCACAATTCATAATTCCAATGTTGTAAAATACCTAATGTAAATTGAACAGTTTATGGATAAAATCCATAATAATAAAACTGTTTTCATTGAGAAATTATTTACTCTTAAATATTTCAGAGTGGATTTTAATGAAAATGTTATGTATCCTAATCATATCCCCCAATAGTGGCATAACCAAGAGTGCAGCAAGCCCCATTGTCATGCACCAGTTACCATTCAATTCTAGATCAATGTGGTTTTTTCAGGTTTCACCCCTAGGTACATTCATGCCAGATCCGCCTCTACCTGCTCATATCCAGAGAGGGATGTATTTCTTGGAAAAATCACGAAATCTCTACAGTTCCAAAATTATAGGATGTTATTCTTTACTAATCCTTGAAGTCTATCTTAGGGTAATGTTCTCTAATTAGAGTTTATATAAATCTATTTCCATGTTTTATGATAAAATTACTATAATTCCAACTATAACTCCCCAATCCTAGATTCCCAGAGTCGGTTCATTATTTAAATACATTGGCATGATTATAAGTAATCACATCCTGAAAGGACAATCGGTTTTGCAGTCATGGAAAATAGATTACATACGTGAACGTTACATTACACTTACTAACATATAATAAAAAAAAATCAATTTTAGAATTTCATTGTTTCCTTAGATTAACTCTACATCACAAACATAAAACACTTCTTGGGATCTTGGGAAAATAAAACATAAAAAAGGGGAGATATCAGATGTTCAGTAAGGATAAATAATTTAGTGGAAGCTATAAACTTTTAAGCAAAGATGTGTAATAAAAACAATAGTCTTTTAAACATAAACTTGAACATAATAAGGAAAAAAATAAATCCAACATTACCATATAAATATGCAAAAGGATATTCTATTAGTCGAATAATCACATGTAATAACTAATTTCATAATAAGGGAATGTATAGTAACAGACATTAATTTTTGTGTCATGGCCTCATGCCAGGACCTAGGGGCTAACTGTTACTGGACCCCAACCAAGAAAGCCTTTGTAACCGGACTCCAACCCGTAGAGCCTCTGTAACCGGACTCCAACCCGGAGAGCCTCTATAACCGGACTTCAACTTGGAGGGTCTGATGTAACCGGACCAAAATCCAGAGGGCCTAAATTTACCTATCCTTAACCTAAAACATAATGGATAAATACATTCACCTAAAGAAAAGGTTTAATTATAACATAATCATTCATATTAAAACTTGCATAGAAACTGTCAATACATTATCTATAAACCATGAATGGTATAATAATAACTCATCTACAGTAAAACATTTAACAAAAACTTCAATACAATATGGAATATTTTTATCATAATAAATCTACATCAATCAATATTAAAATCCATCTATGGATGTTGACATAGATGGATATGATTTGTAAAACTCTTTGAGAAAAATATCCCTTCCTCATGAAAACATTTAAAAGTCTCACAATTTAGAAAGAGTGACATTTAAAGAAATTTTTGAATCAATGTGTCCCATGCCACATTGAATATTTTGAAAGGAAATAAAATTTTAAAAACATTCATGTCGATATAGATAAATCCTTATAAATAATTTTGAAAACACGGACATTAATGGGAATGATATAGAAGAATAAATATTTAAAAACATTTAAAATGATGTTTTAGTAGAAAATACCCTTAAAAAATCCTTTTGAAAAATTATTTCATGAATCATAGACATGGATAATAAATATTTCCTAGTAGATACTAATGTAAAAACAACCTCGGATAAGAAAGAGATTTTGAAATTTACCCATACCAGGAACTTTCATTTGGTCGGTGGAACGTTTAACCTCCTCTTTTTTGGGTTCTTAATTTTGATATGATGAAAATGGATTTTTAGGATAACTTTTTTACCAATGTAAGGCCCCTAGGATGAAGGTAGGATAGTTGAGATTATATTTGGGTAGGGGTTGGTCGAGCCAAATGGCTTTGGAGGTGTGAATTTAAGAGAAGGGGAAGTTCCCTTTTATAAGATGATTGAGGGGCACCTTAAGAAAAACGTAAAATATTATTTTATAATAAAATAATTTCCGGTTTCTAATGGATCCAAAATAATTATTTAAGGGATAAGGTGGGGACGGATCGAAAACCACTCAACCAATAGGTTTTAGACAGGTTTGGGTCACTATATTAACCTTATCTATTAGATGTAACTCTTAGTTAAATAGTTTGACATTTACCATGTCTCTTTGTATTTTTATATTATATGCATGATAAACCTACTATAAACTTCTAAAATAACCCATAGTGGTTCATTAATGTCATATATAATATTATTTAAGCCCTTTGGATTATCTTTAGATTTTTAAGAATATAATACCATCTAATAATATAATATTTGTTTTAAAAACTCATTTATGTCAATTTTGACGTTATTTAATTTTTGATTTTTCTTAAAGTCATAAAAAAATTATCTCTTATAACTATATAAATTTAATCAACACTAACAAGTCATAGTCAACTATAATGTTTTTGGATGGCATCAAAACTTTTAAATTTTATTTATTTTAGTCTTTATAATATCATTTATTTTTTTGTTTCATTAATAAGGAAAATAATGCATTATTATTGTGTCTTATATAAATATATATATAGTTTATGTCTAATAATTATAAATAAAATATACTGAGGTATTAAATAATTTTATCTTTATAATGATTATTTATAGTTGAATATATCAATTTTATAACCTCATATAAAAATAGAATTACTAAAATATTTTTTTATTTTTCTCTTTACATTGGATTATTTAATATAAAATGTCATTATCACTACCATGTGGCTCCAAGGGGTCCCAAAATCGACTCAAGGTTTCCCCTGGTCGGAAATTTATCATCAAATAGGGTTAGGAAATGTGTTAGAGTAATTTAATATTATTGGAATATTATTTTTTGACCTTATTTACTGGATTTACCTCTTTAACAACGGTAAATAAAATATTTACTGAAGCAAATATTCCTAATGGCTAAAAATAATAGTTAAATTAATACACAATTTGGACCTCATGATTCCAAAATGGAATCATGTTTTTCAAATTCAAAACACAGAAATTTCATTAATTAATTTAAAATTAATTCCTGTTGTGACAACAAAAAATCCTATTTTTATGAAATAATAACTATGAAAGTATTTACACTTGTTTATGTCAAATATAAATGTGAAATTACATATAATGACCTAAATTTTATTAAATGATAAAAATATAATCTAATTATATTTACAAACCATTCAAATGGATAATTTATCATGATTAACTATTTTGATTAAAAATTTCTGTTAATTTAAAATTTAGTATTTTACAATATTCATCAAAATATAAAAGTTATCAGAAAAGTACCAAAAATTTATCCATACTAAATTTTTTTGTCCCTATTCTAAATATTAATTTAATTCTATTAAATTGAATATATAACATTTTCAGATATTTTTTTAAAAGGTTTTCTTTTAAAACGCAGTAAAATTGCATTTTTAAAAAAATATTTCTTTTATCTGAAAAAATGAATTTGTTCTTAAATTATTTCTAAGAAACTAATAATATAGAATCTAAATTTATAAGTATTATATTTATTTAATATAATTCATAAGATCTTTTGAAAGGATAGTTTGGTATGTAGTGGTGTTATTGAACTCGGTGTTGCATGTTGTGCATGTTATTGAATTATTTTGAAAAATAATGTATTATGAAATAATGGGGTGTTACAGAAGGTGTACCTCGGGCTCTTATGATCACTGAAAACTTCAAAAGAATTGATGAGGTAATATAACCACAAAATTAAATAAAATATATATGATTCCAACTCAAGATCTGTCAGGAAATAGTTACTCTCATGGGGATGTAACTACTAAGACCCATCAGAAACACTAAATATATAATTAATCACAAAAAAAACCAAAATAAATATGTGAAGAATCACTAAATAAATCAAATTGCTATTCTTATTCTAGAAAAAATTAAATAGGATGAAAAAAATTTATACTTTAGGTGATTAAAATAATGAATATGATTATTGGTTTACAAAAACATCCAATAATTTCTAGTTAATTCATTAAAAGGAATCATAACCTACCTATATTTTTCTATGTACCTCCTATAATACCATGACATATCATGCAATCCATTCATGTTATCCATTTTATTTGGGGATTCATGAGAACCCACTATCATAGTCCTTACAGGATTTATATCTAACCCCTTTTATGACATGAAATTTCCAGTGAAACATTTATAAAAATCCTTGATATCACACTTAAATATCTTCCAAAACAGCTTATAGAATTTAAGAACTCTTAAAACAAAATGCATATGATCTTCAGGATTCTCCTTGGACACAATGTAAACAAGATATCATTGATGAAAACCACTAAGACCACATCTCAAAATTCTCTGAACACTAAATTCATCAAAACCAAAAAAAATATGATCATTAATCACACCAAACAACATCACAATGAACACATACTGTATAAGATGACATTAAGAAGTGGTCTTCAAAATATCGTCAATAATTAACTATAGATCCTGATATATCAATTGTAGATAGATCATAAATAACCAATTTTATCCATTACAATGTTCAAATAAGACATAAATAAATGTAATATGATATTTATATTTTAATTTCACCATGTTCAAGTGAATAAAATCAATTCAAAGATGAAAAAGTCCATCGACCTTCTTTACTATGAAAACTATTACACCTCAAGGTGAAACACTTGGATAAACAAAGCCTCATTGAAATAGATCATTAATCTATACGCATGGATATTGGGACTTATAATATTAAATTTTATATAGAGAATACTATATAATACATACTCATGGTTATCTATTGATCTAAATCATGATCTCCTGTCAGGGGTGAAATTATACAACATCATCATGAAATACATTTGGTTACTCTTTCACAACCATTAGAAACACATACTAATGGACCTTCATTGTAATTATCATAAGATCAATCATGAAGTAAGATAACGAAAACCCATTCCTCTAACCCATAATTGGGTCTCTCTCTCAAATGAGAACCATTGTCTCTCCATCATTATCATTGAATAAAACCAACTTCCTAATGAAATCAATGAAATCATGAATTGTACACAACCAATAAAAGATTTGGATGATTTAATTTGGTTGTATCTATATGAATTTTAATTATACCATAACGGTGCTACCTTATGGTGATTTCATAGCTCTACATACTTTATACAAGTCTTATTGACATCTATCAAGTGTAGTTAACACCATAGGAAACATAAGCCTCTCCACCTCAAGTCCAAATTCATTGATGTGGAAGGTGATAATATTGAGTGTATATCTACAAAATAAATCAATTATGTCACCAATGTAAAATACATGTAAGGGGTAGCTCATAAGACATCATTCAAACTTAGCTATAGAAATTAAAGAACATGAATCTCACCATGGTCTACTCCACGGCCTCTCTCTCCGTAATGATGATCACCACCATGGACACACTCCTGTCTATGAGGATGATAAGAATATAAAGGTAGTTATATTTTAAACCCATACATCATATTCTAAACCCAAAAAAGAACATATTTCTAATTCTTCTAGACTAGAAATTTTCTAATCAGAGGACATTGAAGCAGATCAACTACTATATGCCAATTGCATAGAAGGACCGGGAACTCTCATCACTAATTAAATAACCCTAAATATTAAAAACACGACTATGATACCTAAGAATATGATTGAGAGGATCCACCACTATAGATAAAGGATAATGAGGTTTTGGATCTACCCCATAATACCTAAAATCTCTTTATCTTGGAAGATAAGAACCCCACAACAGAGATCTCCCTAATGAGGAATCATAATGAGTCCCCCAAAAAAATGATCTACATTAGGGGGAAAACTTGTTGTAAACCACACCAAATTCCACAAATTCATGATATACCAACAATAATAATAGTGGAACAAGGATCATCATCCCTAAATATTTCAATTACTTAAATTTTCTCACTCTAGCTTCCACATATAGCCACAAATAAGATGTATATTGATGTAGGGTCTATAAACTGATATGCAAATCTCAAATTCTATTACTCACATATTTAAGTGTAATATAATAAAAGAGTCTATACTCTATAATGTTAAAAAAAGTTAAGTCTTCTCAGAAATAGTTTTTGAACATCTAATATGAGGCAAATTTCTCCTAGCGTTCCCTAAGTAACTATATCCACCACTACCTTGATTCACCATGAAGAATCACAAAAGCTAATGAAAAACAATTATCATTCCAAGATTGTATCCAACTGAATTATATCTCAACAATATCCAATAAGTCCTATATTATTGAACCTTAAATGGATCACTCACACTTTTTTAGAATTTGGTGTTGAAACTCTTGGAGTTTCCTTCCCTAGGCATCTTCATCGTCAACCTCTACTCAAAAAAATCTTTTCGAATTTCCTTCAAAACATATTTGTTGTGAACCTAAAAAGGATAACGGCCCGGAGCCATACCTTCACGAATTAAAAAATCATTTGAATCATAACGAAAGAACATATAGTATTTAACATTAAATGATTATTTATATAAACATATTATTTATGGTTTTAACTTATCTTGTGTTCTAAAATTTCAACCATATGCATAAAAAGAATGATGCATGATCAGTTCCTATGTATCTATCTTGTTTCAAAAATCATTATATTTAAAAGGGTCAGTAAACATATAGATCAATGAATTTGATCACAAAGGACCCAAAATATATAATTTATAACTAATATCAATTTTTAAATAACATAGTAATCATAGATCACACCCTTTCCCTACCATCCCATGTAATATTACCTATAACTAACTCAAAAATCCATCCTATCCTTCAACCTAAACCATTGATAGAACTCTATAATGACCCTACCCCTATAGATGACTCCTATATTTTCATCAATGATAGAAATAAAATGGTGGATACTCAAGTCTCATCTCTAGTATACCCTAGTTATTGAAGAGCAACAAGGGTATGTAAACCTACAATGAAAGGCATTACCCCATAAAAGAAAATATGCCATAGAGTGATATAAAAACCCCCAATAAACACTAGATCAGATATGTAAATGAACCCATGTGCATACTTTTAGTGTCACATAGTACTAAAATAAATTGAAATGGGACTATAATTACCAAAAAGGGAAACTCAGTTGGGACCACAAAACCAAAGAAGCTTTTGAAAAACCATTATATAGTAATATCCACCCTGATCTCTATCTTTATCCTAATATCATAAAAAATAGTATATATAAATTTGTTGTTAGAATAATAGAATACTTAGTATGATAAACGTTGTGGCCTCTTGTGTAAAAGATAGAGAATGTGTACCAAAGTCCAACAGACAAGAAGTCAAACTATCCTGTCACATTAATAGATATTATATATTTCCATCTGCACAATACAAATCTCTAACAAAGATTATCATACACCATATCATGTGTTATAGTAATAAATAATACGTAAAACCCTATTAAAAATTCCCTTTTGGTTTTACACACTACCCCAACATCATACGTCCCAATCCATCTCACTCCAAAACAATGTCAACCCACAAACACCTAGACAATGTATCAAAACATCCACCCCACTTATAAATTCATCACATCTTCCCATATCAAATCACCATATATAGTAACCAAGATCATTCAATATCCCCCACAAATGTAATTAAATGACTCATCTATTATTCACTTTACCTCAATCCATCACATCCCATAACTCGATCATGGTACCTCAATCCATCACAACCCACAAACATCATTCCTATAATAATCCTAATGATACTATTTCCATATAATTTTTTTTAAATTACTATAATAAATTTTATCCCCCTAAACACATATGTGTTAATACTTAACACCATGCATACTAGCATATGATACTACCAATATAAGAGAGTGGGGCTTGATGGGGTAGTCAACCATCTATCCTCCCACTAATATGTTATGGGAAACCTTATCCTAAAGCCTATTAGGTTGTAGTCTCCCTAATATACATGGGTGTGGTAGGGCATGAAATAACATAATATGAATGATATAATATATCTCACACCCAAACTATCAATATATCCTAATACAAGGATCATCTACAACAAACATTAATTGGGAACATGTGTACCACATCTATGTACAAGATATCCTATAATCAAAAAAAAATTAAAACTATATTAAAATATTTCTTCTATACTATTATAATATCATTAATTCATTAATTGTTCATTTATCATTACTGAACAATATTCAGTATAACACGTGATTAATCATCTGAGTAAAGTATATATTGTTCTGGAATTTTCCAAACCATTTCCATGGTTTCTCAAGATAATCTATATTTACATTATATAAATGAAAAAACCCCATGGGTTAAAATTTTAATAAAAATCATTAACCATTCCATATATTTTATTACTGATCGGAAATATTCCTCCAATTCAACTAATATAAATGAAACAAAAAATATCAAGTTGGCTCTATGATTGGAAAAGTTAATGACATAGACAAGGAACATGGTCATAATCGATTTAAAATATTTATTATGAATAAAGCTTCCACATTTATAAAAACAATGGTAATTCCTGATTCAAAACATTTTATACTATATTATTAATTCCTTGATACCCTCATTAATATCCCAATGCATCCCACCATCAAATGCTCCAATTACTGACACATAATTCAATCGTCCCGACCCATGCCCATCAACCATCTCAGAGGGTCAAGGGTCACACCCGCCAAACCAT
This sequence comes from Viscum album, assembly GCA_963277665.1. NCBI lineage: Eukaryota > Viridiplantae > Streptophyta > Magnoliopsida > Santalales > Viscaceae > Viscum > Viscum album. Next base: position 1,931,351,671 of record OY728137.1, on the reverse strand, counting down.
TTTTTTCATTTTCTAAGAGTCGGTTTAAGGGTTTCTGGTACCCAAAACATGAATCCAAACTGCACTTCCCAAATAGCCAGGACATCACACTTTCAAATTAAAATTCAACATTCCAAAAAAACTGCCACACACCACCTCGAGCCACAAACCCATTCCACGTCCTCGAAGCACATGAACCCTCGATTCCTGCAACACCTCAAACCATGGTCAGGGTCGAAATAAACCCGAGATGACTGGAGAATCTGCAAACTGAATCACAGAAGAGATTCACCAGTGTTCATCTTCACTGTCATAGAGGAAATGATTCACAACATCACTCAAGCCAACTACCAATATTGAGACAGCTGTCATCCCCATCCAAAGAATCCAACAAAAGAATTAAACCATAAACGCAATCTCAAAATTAAAACCACCACGCCAGATAGTATAAAAAGAAGAAAATCCAAAAACAAAATCAGGGAAACCAACATGCAAAAAATCAAATGCATAAGCCTTCCACAGCCCTGTACATGGATTCCGACCATGCATCACCTTGAAACCATCTTCAAACAACAGAATCGTGAAGAACCTCGCCAGACCGGCAACATGTCGTCAAACCGGAAGCAAAATACCATCACCGCTAACTCAATATCTCAAGAAGAAATGATTACACGGCCACACACACAGCAGAGGGCGAGTAGAAAATCCATAAACTTCGAAAGCAGGGAACTCAGATGCTGGGTCAGCACCGTGCCACCAAGAAGCCCTATCCAGCATATGGGAGTTGAGCGAGGAACAAGTCGACAACGATGTGAAATTCCAAGATAGATGAGCCCATGAAACGCCACCGCAACATGGTAATCTCCACAGCGATCTCACCAAGAAAGGGTAAGGAAGAGCCACGCCGACTCGAGGAGGAAGGCGTCGGCAACGAGGAGAATCCCTAGGGAGGGATCACCCCTTACGGGCCCATTCCTTCGATCACACTGTTTCTCTTGATTCTTTTAATGAAAATAAGGATGATATGTGTGAATTACCATCTCAGGATAAGTTATCCCATACTCTGTTCACACAATGGTCCTACATCCAAATAAAATCATAGTTCATAAGGAAATAAAGAATAATCAGTTGGGAAAACTAGGATATAAAATAAGGCATCCAACCTTCATATTCAAATGAGCTCACATGGCCCCCACCACAAGGAAATCATCATTCTCAAGAAAGCATGAACTCTTAGACTCGATAATTATCTTTATCAAACTAATAGTTTTTATTCTAAACCAAATTAAATGATTCATTATTCTCATGTTCGAAATAAGATAAACCTAATTAATCACTTACATCATGCTATGAAGACAATTAATAATGCAACCTAGAATATGAAATGTTCAAACAAACTATGATAATTAGTAATATCAGGTAAAATTACATATTATTATTAATCCCAATAAGGATTAACATTGTTCATATTATTTATCATTTTAAAAAAAATGAATAATTTTTCAAAATTAACATTACTTTATCATCAATTATATTATCATAATATTATAGATAACATCATATTATAAACATTTATTTTCATTAAATTCTAATGAAAAATGATCAATTAATTCTATGATTATATTTTATCCCATTTCGCTATAAAGGAAACATTTTTGACCATGAATAAAAACATTATACACAATCGTTGTATAGATACGGATTTATATTGAGAATCAAGAGAAAAACTATTATCACAATATTAAACATTGACATGTGATTACTAAACAATTTTATTGCTAGTCTGTTTCAATATATATTAGATCCATATAATTTTATTCAAATCGTATAAACCTTTGTCATATTAATATTTCATTGAAATAGGATAAATTAAAAAATCATCTACTATGAAAGATTTAATGTTATTCGGACAAGAATTAAACAACATTGTAGATTTAAATCACTTATCTCACAAGAAGTCAGATCTATCTTGGGAAACTACACCAATAAAATCCCAAAAAATAGAAGAAAACACCATGTAGATGTAGAGTCAAACCTAAACTACATGGAATGAAAAAAAAATGAGGAAAAATATCAAATAACCATATGAGATTAAGGGAGAGAAAGCCTATGATGTCCATGAATCCAACACAAGATGTCGAGAATTCATCCCCTTCCCTCACATAACACCTTTTGAAATGGCAATGACTCCCTAAAAATTTGGGAGATAAAATGAATGGATTAAGAAACTAATAGTAACATTAGTTTATTTATCAAACTGTATAGATGACATTAATTTCATAAATCATTTATATTTATTTTTAATACATCTGAAAATATGTTTCTTTGGAAAACATTATAACATGAACCTCACATACGATCTTTTATATACATTTTAAATGTTAGCGTGATGTTGTATATACCATTATCATATCCATATAAATTGGAAAACTATATTATGCTATAAACCAAACTAACACCATAATATAAGCATACTCCATTGACCCTTTATCATTATTTAAACTCCCTCAACATCCATAATTTTGTATCCAATGGAAACAAGATAAACAATATACATGTTCTAGGATCCACATGATTTGGAAATAATAAATGAGATGTGATAGATGGAAATATACCCTTAAAAGTAGTTTCTATTATTTTATTTTATTTTTGAAATTTCAAGTTACTTATTGTTATTCAATAGTGTTTCTAATTTTTATTTTGTTGATGAATTGATATTATCATTTATTAATAATTAATAATTGAGTGGAATTACGTTTAAAAGTCTACTATCGATTATACTACTTTTATATCAGTATATTTTTATCTTACATAGGTTTTATATAAAAAACTCATTTTTTAATTAAAAAATTATTAACCATGAATGAGTTTTGATTTTTTGTTTTATTATTATGTAATTGTGGTATTTTCAAATTACAATATATAAAAATTAATTTTTAAATTTAATGATAATATGAATATTGAATGGACTCATCAGGATCTATGTAATCACTAATTGGGGAAGTGGTGAATCAATAATATTTTCTTTTTATGTTTTCATATAATATAAAAAACCTCCATCTATGGTTAGTGGGGATTTATATTTCTACAAAACAAAAAATAATAATTCTCACATGAACATAATCATTTAATCATATTTATTATCAATAATAGAATATTGATCATAGTTAGTATTGAAATATTCCAAGACAACAAAACGACTATAAAGTATTAATTTTGGTTGTTAGAAAATGTCAGATAATCCATAACTTCAATAAAACTATAGTATTTCAATAGTGCATGTTTTCTTTGCACATATACTATGATTAGACAATATTTTTTATAAAAAAACTATCTCTACTGATAGGATCGAATGAAATTTATGTGTTTCATGAAATTTATTCACACATTACTTTTTAAAAATACTTGTTCTTCCAAATGAAATTTTTTTACTATTTTAATCTATAACATATACATTTTTTAGCATTCCATCTAGTAAAATCCTTCAAATATAATTACAACAGACTACCACAATTTGATATCCATTATTTGGAATCCAATATTTCTAATCACATTTTCAAATTGTTAAATCAATATTAATTGATAGAAAAACTCTATCCGGTACCACATAATTTGGTGTTACTATGCTTGATGATTCAATAAAGAATTTATCGTGCACTTTTGTTTGTATCTCAATTCCTCAAAAATTCACCCCTTGTAATTACACCATTAATATTTTATCAATTTACATTCTCCCCATCATATGGGAATCATTTTTCATAAAACATGTGATGTAGTGGGTACTAAAAAATCAATGTTCCTACTCAACCATTTAAAATCTGAGTCAAATATTTTTCTATTTGGCCACCTGTATTCATTCTAAAAAATATGATTCAAAACACTCCTAAAAAAATTTACTATAATTTGGCATTAATATTATCATCAAACTTCATGAGAAATCATATTATATCCCAATTAATCCATCGTGATTATTTAAAAATCTAATAACCAACCTTATATCCTTATATTTAATAATGTTACAAATTAATTGTAATGATTCGAAAAAATTCACATGCATCAAATTTATCTGATCTTATCCATCAAATAACCAGATAATGTTGTTATTTATCTAGTTTACCATTATTTGATAGATATCATATATTTTTATATGGAAAACATTACATGATTATTCTTCTCGGATCAGTTTTAGTTCACCTATTTGAAGCTTTTTCCTTGAACCCTTCTTCAACAACCTCTAAAAAATACCACATTTAGTTTAAACTATCAGAAATCATATGTCTAATTGATACATTTAGGATTCTTTTCATGAAAATATTAATCATGAAATATTTTTTGAATAAAGTTTATCAAACATCCTTTCATCATGATTTTACCTAAAAACATATCTATATAGTGTTGTTCACATGATTCCTAAGTCCCATGATTACATTAGGAAACTGACGACTGACCATTAAGAAACTATATTTTGATGACTTGGAATCACATTTATGATCATTTACATAAAACATAAATATTTTTAATTGTCTATTATATTGAATCTATCTGTTTTTTCCAAATTAATTCATAATTTATTTCATCCATTACAACCACTACTACTGCTTCCATAATTCATCATTATTGTTCTATTAAAACATTATTCCATAAAAAATAATCTAGAATCATTAATACCGTTATATTAACATAATTATTTAGTAAATTAATGAAAAAATATGAATCTCCCAGTTTACGTTAACAATCATCTATGTCCAATAAAATTTCAAATATAATCAATCAAATATTTATTCCATGACATTTTAGATTACTTCAGTTTATTATACTCTATTTCATCTATATGATTTGTTGGACTCGCATATTATTATCTTAAACAATATTTAATTAAACATAATATGGAAGGATTATTATTGAATAATGATTCGTATTTGATAATAAAATTCAATATATAAGAAATAATTTTTACTTATCAAACAAGGTCTTTTTAAAAACCCACACCTCAAAACTACATTGTTAAAAAAAATATCTTCAGATAGATTTTTTATCTATTAAGGAACATAAATCCCAAAAAAATTGATTCTTATATAGGGTTTCATTGATCAAAAATTTCATATAAAATATGAGTGAATTGTAAGAATGAAAAATCACCATTGAAAAAAAACCATGTTTCCAATAATGTAATTATTCTAAATTTTTTCCAAAAATCATAAATTCTCTCATCCTTATAATATAAATCGTATAATAAAAATTATTAACCAATACATATCATTTTCAAAAATCCACGTCAATAAACAACTAATATAGTTTACAAATTCTAAAATAGTAGCACACTATTTTTATAAACTATATATAAAAATATAGACTAACTTGCAAGGAATAAAACATTCCAATGGATATATTTTTGTTATATATTTTATACCCCCTTTGAAAAACCGATCCAAAGACAAAATTTTAGTGGTTATCACCATCATGTAAATTTTTATTGAAGAGAATGGGTATTAAAACCCATAATTATCCTTATATTTTTAAATTATTCCTTTGAGATTGGGTTTTTGAAGACATTAACAACATTCCCCAACACTAAAAACTATTCATATGTTCATTTAAATTAAAATTATCATTAATGAAGTGATATTTAATATCAATTAAGTTATATCAAGAATTTTTCACTATAGTTTTAGTGAGAATTATAGAATAATGATTAACAGAACTAATGATAAAGGGAAAAATTAAAAACCACAAAAAAATCATCCAATAGTATATTCATACACATTATGATTATTATAAATGGAGTTAAAAATATATAATCATATTTTTCATAGTTAAGTGTTAATGAACATTTCATCACTATATAAAAACAAAAATATATATCTATCTTGTTGTAAAATCCACCAGAAGTTAATATTATATCATCAATACAGCATTCATAATCTACATTCCTGTAACAAAATAAATCAACCATTCTTATAAAATTGCACACTTTTCCAAAATCAATTATGTATTCAATATATCATCGATTTTTCCATCAATAAGATGATATTCATTTGGTTCACTATGTTACCTGGAAAAATGTTCAAAAAATATACAATAGCTTTTGTGAATATTTTTACATAAAATAAATCCAAACAACCATGTATTTATTTAATAAACATCATTTCCTTTCCCATATATTGATAACTTCATTGACACTGAAATATATACTGAATCAGGATATAAATCATCCATAATAAATGTATTCTTATGTTACATATCAGAAATCCCTTATTATAAATAAATTAAAATCTTATTTTGAGATAATTATAAGCCCAAATCTCCAAAATAACCCATATAATATATATCTAAAATAAATTCTTAATCTACATAGGTAAATCTTCTCATATTTTATAACTATTCCATGGAAATGTTATATCATCTAATAAAAATTCGTAAAAAAAGTAACACAATTACATCTCATATATGTATAGGTTATTATCAACACTTTATTTATTGAATTACAACTTCATTAATCATGTATCTAGAGTATAAATCAAAAAATCGTAGAGTTTTATTCATCCCATAATGATTATTCATTAACATTAACACATAGCACTCATGTTGACAAAATTGGAGGCCACATTATTTTTAAATATTAATTTATTCCTTAATCTCTCCACTAGGAAAATATGATGTGAAATAAATATGGAATATATTTTATATTTGTTGTGTATCAATATAAATAATTATTTTTAATATTTCAATCATTTATTATTGGGAAAACATCTCATTAAATTATTTTCATTACACATATGACTAGCCTATATGTACTATTCATTCTTTATATTTTTTCACATAACCTTTTTATTCATATTGCTTTAGGAAAATTATTTTTTTCTAAATAATTTTTTTTATATTTTTTGGGTATAATTTTCCAAATCTCATTCATCTCAATTTCATTTAGTTATTCATTCATAGAATCAATTCATTGTTTATACTCAACAGATTCTTTAATATGTCATGGCCCAAACATTGAATAAAAAGCTGTCATTGATATTTTATTTGATGATCTTTTATTTTGAACTTATTATCATTGATCACTAGTTATATTTTATACATCCACAAAATTCATCATATAATAATGAGATGAATGATATAGTCCTTCATCACATAAAATATCTTATTTAGTATATCTATCTTATACATTTATTATATTATCACATTCTCAACAACATTATAATTATGTTTCACTACAACAACTTATTCTTCACTTCCTATCATATTTGGAATATATTTTAAAATAATTGTACAAAAAATGCATTAGAACATTCACTACTATTGGGCCAACAATACATTCAATATCATTAATATAGAACTGGTAACCTCTACCATTAGAGTGGTAACTAAGAAATATATCATTAACACCTTTTAAATATACCATCATAATATTTTCACCCCTAAAATTGATTATTAAGGTAATTTAAAACACCCTTATATATTTCAAACTCGGTGTTTCATTATAATACTTCTCATATGGTGTCATAAAATATTTTTTCTTGTAGAAACATTGTTTCCAATTGAGAATTAATCTCTAATGTCTTTTATATAATTGAAGACATTATTATCATATTCAATCAGCATAGTTTGAGATATCTCAACAATAATTCTATTTTATATTTCAGTAAAGCAATTTTATTTTGGTATGAATAGTGAACTAATTGCATTGTTAATTTCCTGATTTTCAACATAATATTTTTTATTCCGATTATTATATTATACACCAATATCATTTTTAATCCACATCAAAAAGATATATCAATAATTTTTTAGAACATCAATTAAAACTATTTATATTTTTTAGAGTCTTTGATTTTTGTCTTATAAAATCATGAAATATAAAGGAAACCATAATTGAAAGAAATAATGTAATTTTATATTTTTTTAGATTTATTAAAAAGGTCTATATATATCATAAAATAAAATTTATAGGAGGTGGGTGTTATATATCTCATCCCTCTTATGTAGTGAATTCATTATCATTTCTTTTTGAAATATTAAACAAATCCAATATATTCATTTAATCAATTTAAGGATATAATGAATAGTTTATCTCATTTTTTTTAATTTCCAATATTTTTCTAGAACATATAAAAAAATATAAATCCATGTCTAATTTTATGTCTTCACACTAAGAAAGCATGGACCCTTTGAATATACAACATGAAAAAATACTAAATATGTTTATTATCCTCTTGTAACATCTGTAACATCTTTAAGAATGTAAAAAATACATATCTACTGGAAAACCATAATTTCCATCATCAAAATGATGATAAATAGATACCACATTCTGTTATAGTCCACTAAAAGTAATGATCCATATAATTTTATTTTTAAATGGTAGAATATATAATTATTTTAAATCTGACTCTGTCATCATTGATAAACTTTATAGTCCCTACTTTTTTAATCATTATCACTCATCAGTTACATTAAAACAATAATAATATATAACTAATAGCCACCATCTAATTATAATGTCCATTATCCTTTTATAGCTATCATATACTTATCAATGACTAAGGGATTTAATTTCACATTTCATTTGTCCATAATGTGGATTTTAGATATGGCATATAATAATTTTTGATATATTATCCATACAATGGATCATTTTACATGATGTATACGTAGATCACCAATTTTAAAATTTTTTTTGTGAGGTATAAATCTACTTTGAATCATCAAAATTGATTTTTCATGTATTATTATCTATGTTGTTTGACTCCCATCACACTATATCATTAGTATCTCAAAGATTCCATTTTTTTATAATGATTTAACTGGAAAAGATTCCCTTTATTCCTAAAGAATATTAGTTAAAAAAAATATCAATATAAATCCAATTTTCTTTTACAATTTATGTCGTAAAATATTATTTAAAATAAATCATGGATCATACTATTGAACAGTTGTTTTGGAATCCTCATTATGTATCCTTCTTTTGTTTACATTTATTTTAATCTTTAAAAGTATAATCAATTGTCGGCATTTTCTCTTTAGGTGTTCAGAACATAGAAAATTGAGGATTTTGAAATATTATTTTATTGAATTATTTATAGTCCCAGTTGATGTTTAATTATTATTCATATAATAAACATTATTAAGAACTTTTATTTGTGATATTTATTATAATTATGTGGATTAAAATTATTTTATGTTTCACTGAATTGTGAAATTATGTTTTTTAATTTTATTATTCATTCCACTAATTCATCATGTTTTCATTGAACGTGGTCATGTTTTTTCTTCATCACATTTATCTATAATTTATCATTTATGTTTAGTTTGTTCTCTTCATCATGTAATTTATTCTGATAATCAATTTCAATTTTAAACATATAATTTTTTAATATAAATTATTTGTTGATTTTTTTCTGAATGATATTCTTTCATCAACAATGTAATGTGTCGACCTAAATAACACCAGAACTAGTTGCTGAACCAGTCTCCACATGACCATAATTATGCCTCCCTATACACAACATGTTTACTACATGTAGAAACTATATGATGTATATATTATGGAGGTATTATTCCTTCTTGATTAGACCAACAAAATGGTAATGAAGATAGATATAATCACATGAAACTGTTGAAGCATTAAAAATAATGTAAAATAATATGATGATAAATATATTTACTTAATAAATGTAAGTGGTACATCCAATAAATATTGTAATACATGCATTTCTAGAAGACAGTACAAGTACAAGAAAAAGTTACAACATCAAATACAATGAATTAAAATGAAAATAATAAAATAATACAACTCGAAGATAATCATGTGTATCTTCTTAGTCACATGTCACTAACACCATGGTATATTGAACATTATAAGAAACAATACATAGAACTACGAACAATATTTCACCTCGAGTAAACAATTGAAATGTATTCCCAAAAAGTTGTGTGATATACTCATTAGGTCACTACAGATGGTGACTAGAGAAATCGAGTTCATGTGATATAAAATAATTACATCAATGATAATAAATAATACAACAAAATAAAAAATAAAACATGACATTCAGGTTTCACCTAAGTACCCACATGCCACTTCTTATTTCTAACATATATGGATTTTTTATCCAAGGGAACATGAAAAAAATATATAAAGTGGGAAAAATTAACAAGCCATGTACATTAAAAATCATAAATAAAGCATCCAGCTTTCCCTGACCCCAAGCATGTTATATATCTGGGTGAATACATCCTTAGAAAATTATATAATAAGGATTATAATTTTAAAAATAATCACCACATTTAAACTATGAATAAATCTATAGAATCTATTAATGGAAACATGTGCACATCCAAGATGATCTATAATGGAATACAAAGGGTTGCTACATGAGCCTTCCCTATAACCAATACAACATAGTATTTCAACAGTGAATATGAAGAGAGTCTCTTGTATCACTCTCGGTATGATAATTTATGAGTATGTACTAGGTACCTGACATAGGTGATTGAATATCACCTATGGAATGTTAAACCAATATTTCCCACATGACCTTCCAAATTTTCTCCCCTATGAAACCAATTTCACCCATGATTAATAATAATTTTCCTAGGGATCTCATCGAAGGAAATAAAAGTTTATATCTTGTCTTGTCAAGAATATTCAATACCATTAATAGAGAGTATGTTCTTGGAATCCTTATTTTATGACCTTTAATCGTTATCAGCCTCTAGTAAATTAAGGTACAATAAGAATGGTTTCATAATATCAACAAGCCATTTCAAGAATAACATACTAAAAAGTATACCTCAAGAATTTAGTTCAGGACATGATATTTTATAATTAGGGTTTAGCATCAACTATCATGAACATGAAAAACAACATATGGAAATAATATAGAGAATAATCACAAGAAAATTAATCGATCATGAGAAATGGGGTATATAGTACAAGGTATGATGCATGATATTTAAATATAAAATTATGAAAAATATTCAATAACAAAAGGGTCCTAACACATGGAAATATGTTAATAATCAAATTCAACTCAATAATTCAATGAATTTTTGAAAAAACATCATACTTCATGTGGGGTTATATCTATTTAAGGTATTAGGAAGGGAGGTTAATTAGCAAGGTTGTATAGCATTTGACAGAAAGCATGATAAATAAATCATGAAGATAAAAAACAGGTCCAAAATCATAGATAATAGGAAGAGGTCTTAACTCAAAGCCATTCATGTTATTTATTTGTTTATCATTCAAAAAATTTATCTCAATATCCACAAACACTCATAAGGTGGTTTATGAATTTCAATATAAGGGATTTTTGTTTACATAAGGTATTTACATCAATTAGAGTGGATCAAGACATGGAAATCAACCACCATGTCGATTTTATACTAGGTACAATCATACCATGTATATGCAACCTTTTTATTTGAAATAATTTATCATTTAAGAGGCATCGCTGGAATATTTTGATATTTGGAAACACAGTGAACCATATAAGTGCAATGGAACATAAGTTTATGCATATATAGCACCTATATGATATCATGGAAACCCCCCATGGGTAGAATAATAGGATTTGATGTGTTATAGATCTAAAGAAAAAGAAAAAATGGATGAACACCCTCAAAATAAAGATATTTAGGTCACAATAATAGAATATAAAATGAGAATAGAAACTAATAAACAAGAAACAATAACGTAGTTAATTCCTATGGCTATCCAATGAACATGACGATACAAGAATATGATACTATATAAGGTATATCATTCTATAACAAGAATGCTTAGAGGGGAGCTCACAACTATAGGACGGAGTTTCATTCATGTGAGGAGAAACAAGAAGAAAATAAAATAATATATGGGGGGATTATGATTTCACACCACATTAATGATTCACATGGTTTGGCTATATTATTCGACAATCCATGCACAAAACAAGTAATTTTGACTACCCAACAAGGGGGTTTTCTTGGCATAAGAACACTGTTTTGGAAACCATGGGAAAACCATGTTGTTCCCCTTTGTAAAAGTCCTAAAGGAGGCCGCATGACTATGTGGAATGGTGCACATGGTATTAAAAAATCATGTGACCCAAACTGTCTCTAATGACTAGCCATATGATTACTGTTCGTGGTCCACATTGATTGTAACAAACTGTGAACCTCTACGCATTGCTCCCAATTTAAGGGTTCACAGTTCAAAACTCCTAAAACATGAATAAAAAAACAAGTCACCCCTATAGCCATTAAAAAATTCTGAAACTACACTTTACTGTTTTTAAATTGATGTAATTTTCCTCAACATTATTTTCATGAATTACATGCCCTTAATACTGAAATTTAATGTTCGTTTAAAAAAATTTGTCTGATCATAAAATGTGGGATGCTAAAACATCCACACCATAAAACATCTCATCCAAAATAATCATAGTGGTGGTATATAAGTACAACACCCAACCCACTCTATTTGTTATTTATTTTTCAAATGGGTTTGTTTCATTCCAAACACCCAATTAACCTCCAAGAATCATCTTAAGCATATGGCACAGAAGCCACAAAACTCAAAGAAATGATAATTTTATCGGTAAGAATGAAACTATGTATCTTATAAAATATGATCAACCTGATACCTAATAATTTATTTATCTCTTCAATAATTCATCATATGCCCTTTTCCATCATTATATAAAACATTTAATGATCAATTCCAGGTCACAATATTCCCACCATCGAAATTGTCCATTTAAACTGGCCCATAGTACCACGATGATGCTCTCAAAATGATTTCCATATGGAAACATTTATAAAAATAGAAATAAAGATCCCTTCTACTCCCATATATATTTTGATAACTATGGATTTATTTGATACAAATATCAAGTAAACTGATGTCCCAGCTATCCAGAATAGCTAAAGAATCTCTATGGGATGATATGAGCACTCTAAATATAAGGGATTCTCCATGGATAGTTTTTGGGGACATCAACATCCTAAAAAATACTAGGGAGAAAAAGTATGTGTTCCCTTTCCATATAGAACATGTTAATATTTTTTCCCTTCTTGTCTAGAAATGGTCTTAGGGATGCTGACTTGTCAGCAAATCTATTAACATGGGGACATAATCATTGTAGGAACAGACACTCTTGTATCCATCTTGATAGGTGTCTTATGAATAATGAGGGCCATTATTAATTTCATCTCTTTAGAGTTACCCATATAGTTTATGGTCTTTTATTTCATTCTCCTCTTCAAATTTATCTATTGGCGAGGATTAATTCAGGGGATTTATTTCATTTATCATTTTCATGGGATGATAATATGGATTTTCTCGACATAGTGAGAAACAAATGGGACCAGTCTACTATATGAACCCCTAGATATCCCTCCATAATAATATTTGTCATCTTAATGATCATATTAGATCATGGTCCATGTGACTTCCCTATCAATACCACAATTTGGAGGACCCAAACAATGTCATTCAGAGGCTAGAACTATGTCTGGAAAACTCTTGGCTGGATTATCTTTTTCATGAGTTGAGATGAAAAACATATTCTATATATAATCTTCTATTGAAAAAATGGATGTATTTCTCATGATAAATACCATGTTATATTATTTTGATATGGGGATAAAAACTCAACACACTTCCATGCTTATCTTAAAGAAAAACACAGACATAGATATCTTAACTTGTAGATGAATGATATATCTTATTCTAATAAGATGGATGTTGTTAAGAGTATAGTGGATTCCCACTTCCAATCTCTTATTGAGTCCCCCATTACACACAAGGAGGGTTGTTATCTAATTAGTCCCACTTCACTTTTTGATCCTATTCCATAATTTTTGATAAATGAGTTGAATGAAGGGATAGAGGCTATTCCGGATGAGGATGAAATTTGGGAGGTGATGTGGACCATTAATCTGGTCAGTGAACCCAATATTGATGTTTCCCATATTCTTTCTATATGACAATTTGGTACACTAAAAAGATCAGTCTTATATATACAGTGGTTAATATTATCCCTATTGGAAATCCTCCTCGAGTTCCCAAACAACAAAGATGGTTCTTATGACCATGGTTAGAGACCCCAAATATTTACATCACTATTATCAGATTTTCTTGTGAAATGTGACATATAATGTCATGGATGTGATTCTCAATAAATAGATCACTCCATTCATCTCTAGTTGGGAGGTAGAGGAACAACCTACCATTGTGAAAGGTAGGTCTATCCAAGGGGTTCTTGCCTTGGCTCATGAAGTTATAAGAAACATCAATCATAACTCCTTTTGTCGTAATGTGGTTATAAAATTCGATATAATTATATATTATTTTAGCGTGTAGTAGAGACTTATCAATAGGTTTCATGAAAGTAAGGGTTTTTAGTGTGGATTATTTGTCTCTTATATTACAGTTTCAGAATCCCAGGGATGGACAGGATATTTATCGGTATATAGTATAATTGTTTCGAAGATCTCAGAGGATTAAGTCATTTATATCCCCTTTATGCTTCTATTTTCACATTACTAAAGATTTTCCCATTCGTTATTTTAATCATTACATGGAGATGGGAAAGATTATGCCTTTCTACAATATGTATCTAGTTTTGTGTATCTCCCATATCATCTTCCAGATAACACCATTTCACTTGTGAATTGGAGTAGAAGATCCAACAATGGGGGTAATTATTCCTTCTAGTTTTATTGTTCATGCAGTGCCCAAGTGGTAAACCGTGAGAAAAGATCTCTCTTTATGACTATCAAAATCTCATAGAGGTGGATCATGGATTTGGAATCCAGTTTGGGTATGTGCAAAGGGTCATTTAAAATGAATTATATGGGTTCCCCTATTTAACCTAAACCACCTCTCGTCAAATATTTTGATATGGTTTTGATAAAATTATTGGGTGAATTGTTAATTGGAATAATTTATTCTTTTTCTTTAGAGAACATATTTCCTTAATCATCATTTAACTTGGCTCCATCCCAAAGCATATTTTTTCCATCATGAAGGTTCCAAAAATGGTAATTTCCAATATTGAAGTCACTTAGATTTCTTTTTTATGCAATGGGAAATTACAAGGTAAATAATAGTTGGCCTCTTATGGAAGAGTTTATAAAACCATTAATGAGGGGGATCTCAATCTGAGGAGTGTATCTTCTACTATGTCTGGATTTCCCACCAAACAGGGTTGGGTGCTTCGTGGGGGGAAATATTTTTGGGGAAAATAAATGTAGTGGACTTATGTCTGGGATAAGAGATTATCTTGTTTAAACCCCTCTAAAATCTTGAAAATGATTCAGCATTGTATACATATTCTCTAAAAAATCTCACTGGTAAACTATAAAAGGAGTTGAAGGTTTTTGGAATCACAACATGTGTGGGGTTCTCCATGAATTCCTATATCTCCATGCTCCATCTATCACCATTAGGGATGCATGGAAGCATCCTTCTTTTATCTCGGCCATATTGGATAATAATTAGAGGATGACTTTTTATAGCATCATGATATCCAACATCCCATATAAGTATTCCTTCATAGGTTATGTATTTTGAAACTTTTTCATGTATGAATTTATCGA
Organism: Viscum album; assembly: GCA_963277665.1. Taxonomy (NCBI): domain Eukaryota; kingdom Viridiplantae; phylum Streptophyta; class Magnoliopsida; order Santalales; family Viscaceae; genus Viscum; species Viscum album. Next base: position 1,931,336,101 of record OY728137.1, on the reverse strand, counting down.
AATCCAATTTATTACTTCCCATTCAGATCTTTTGGGTAATACCCTCTGGTGTAAAGATATTCCTTTGAAGTACCTTTTATTTTTTGGTGTGTTCAAATAAATGTTTTTTGTTATGATGATAAAATTTAGTGGTTTGGTATTAATTTTGGGTCAAGGTGTATGGGTTATAGGGTGTCATGGCTAGAGTCTTTGGATAACCTATTTTTTAGGAGTGACTTGGATAAGGCTACATGGAGGTCCTTTGGGAAGCACACAAGTTGGTCTAGTCAGTTATTCATAGCTGAGACATTCCTTCCACATTAGTTTCATGGATTGGATAAAAATATCAATGAGAAAAATGGAGGTTCTATTATCTTCACAGTTTGAGTTTTGATACTCTATTAGTCCATAAATATAAACATGCATATATAATATTTGAAATCCATCACTAGTATTGTTTTCAACATCATAAATTTAATTTTGGTCCTTACACATTTGTGAAAATACTCAAATAATTCTCCCTCCCTTTTATCTCTTATTCCCTCAAACGGTTCCCCAAACATCACTTATTACATATGGTGAAATTGGATTAGTTGAAGATCCCCCTTTCCAATTGGAAAATAAATTGAATACCAACATTTCTTGTTGTATGGGTTTTATGCATCGGTGTGTGTTATTAGATACTCTAAAGGATTTGTTACTATTGCTAGTATTTCTTTATTTGGAAGTGGGGATTCCCTTCAAGTGGAGGCATTTACCACTATCACCAGACATAACCATTTCACAAGTGGGTCATGTTTATCAGAGTGTTTGAGACTGATTGATTATTCTTCTTCAATGCAATTATAGGTAAGGGAACTACTCACTATTTTGTGGAATATACCATAATATGGTGCAGAAGTTTTTTGGTTTATCATATTTCTATTCTTCACACATAGAGATAAAGAAATTATGTGGAAGTACTTCTATCTTGTATTGTGTCCCAGATTGCCCGACTGATTATCTTTTATATTTTTGGGTCTTTTCCCCATGAGGTTATAAACTTTTTAGGGTCTATTCCCTTAGGATAAACTATTTTATACCCCATTAAATGATTTTCTTCTAGTTTGTTCATACATTTCATTATAATAAATAAACAGTATTTTGAAGAGGAAATAATAACCAATGTCCTAGTTTATTAATATTTTCTTAAAAATATTTGACAAACACTCACCACATCATCCACAAAATGACAATGTGCTGGTAAAGGGTCCATTTCCCTCCACGTATGTCTAGAAAGAGGTAAGACCATCCAGATCATCTTTGGTACACCACTCTTAAAAACATGAATTAGATGGTTAGTGTACCTAAAAAACTATTATCAAAGCCTTTAGTCAAAGGCACCCCATGTTTTCTATAAGTATAATATGTGAAGCATGTAACCAATCTCCATTTACCTCTCTATCCAATACACTAACTTTTAACTATCAAGCCCCGCCATGATGTAGACTCCATCAACCATGTACCAAGAGTCTTGGATGTGAACAACATAAATTCATTAAGAATGAAACAAAATGAATAAATATATTATATTTTGAAAATTGAATTAGGTCAGAATTAATTTAGATGTATGTAAGAAACTCTTCCAATGTTGTGTCCACTAACACTGTATTCTTTATTGCAATAGCCAGAACACATTTAACAAGCATTCTGAAACACCTAATATTCTTTAAACATAATCCCTAATATTTGTGTGCCTCTTATTTTTGTAATATCCTTGTCAGTCTACTCCAGGGATGACATGTGATTGATATTTTATAGAACAAGGCTTAAAAAACATTGACAAAACTCAAAAATCTCATTTTACTCTTTTACAACATGGAGATATCATGTATGCCTATGAATAATTCACTAAGGTCAACTAATACTAATAATCATTTTTGACACAATCCATAAAATTATTTTCCCAATAAATTCATGTTTATTATGTCTCATGAAAAAGAAATAACATAGAGTCTCATTACATAGAACGAATTAATAACAAGAATATGGCCTCCAACATTTTCCCACATAGAAAAAGGATTGAAAATAATGGTCACACAGACTACTAAGAATCCAAACATGCCATTACCCTGTTTATTCCACTACAAAATAGCATTCAGTAATGCTCATAATGATATAAATGATCAATACATCACATGACCACACGTAAATGAAATGTTGTTGTTTTGGAGACTAAGAGTACAACTAATAAAAGGAAAAATGAAAAGTACCATATGTTATAAATATTTTATAATTTAACAAGTATTCTCTAGATATGAGGGCTCTAACTACAATGCTCTAGACCCTTATCAAATCTCAAATCATCACCCCAAATTATATTTATCTATATGAATGGTCACTAAGTATAGCATCCTATCATGTAGTTTTATGTAATAAAGAAAGAGGCATACAGGTAATGGTCACTGTCCAATTTCAAGGTAGCCACTAAAGGACAATGTTATGAATAGATTAAATTTACCTTACTCGATGATCAAAACTGAAACATTACTTAATGTTCAATCATAGTCATTACAATAATATAAATATTATTTTTTAAAATTCATAATGTAACAATTTACGTTTTACTACCATATGGGAAAAACATTTATAAAATGCATTTAATTTACAAAAATCCACATTGAAACATAGATATATTTCATTAAACATCAATTTTTACATTATTTGTTTTATTAGAATACGATCATGATTAGATCAATGATTATTGAAATCGTATTTTAAACATCGTTTTTTAATATTAAATATTTTACAATTGGAATATTAGGAGAATATATTAATTTCAATATACTGAGGAAGACAACTTTTTTATTGTAAAATGTATTTTAATTAACTAATTCCATATATATATATAGCTCAAAACTAGATTGAATGTATTTTTCTTATTAATTTTGTATATAAAAATGATTATTCAATTATTCTACCAATAAAACCATATAGGTTCCTATTGATACTTAAAATAAATCTCAACACATAGCTTCAATAAGATCCCATTGGATTAATCACTGAGGAAGAAATTATAAAACATGGGTAACCTATAAGGGTCAGCTTAAATCATCCTAGGTTCATCATAACTCAACCAATTTAACTTAAAACATTTATTTTTTAAAATTACCTTTAATGAAATTATTTCATAAGCATAATTCAACATGTATGACCTATATGGTTTGTGTAATTTCTATCTTATAATGTCATTCCCCAACTGGCCTACATTGGAATGTTTTAAATTTAAGAATAATTTCTCATGTTAGTCATCATGATAAATTAAATTAATTATAGTCCCTTTTAAAGGAATTGAATTCATTAGAAGTTAAAATTTCACAAAATTGATATTTATACGATAGTCTCTATACATATACACATAGTATTCTAATAAAGAGGCTTTGATTATATGGGTCACCAACACCCAATTTTTAAGGCACACATAGAATTTATAAATTTTAAATTGATTTCCTCATAAAAAACCAATATTAATTTACAATGAAACCAAATGATCATTGATAAACCATTAATGATTGGTTTGTCAAAGATAATGTAAAAAATAATGCATTGAAGAAAAACCCACTTAAATTGATGCAGATTTTCATTAAACAAGGATTTAAATTATAATTCTAGTAGCATTCAATAAAAATAAATAAATATAGAAAAGAAATTATAAATAATCATAGAAACATGTAACTTGAGGAACACATCCAATTAATAACATTAACATGGTAACATATAAGAATACTAAATATATAACAAGGTATGATATATGTACCATTAAATATTATTAACCATGGAAGTAATTATATGGGAATGATTTATAGGAAACCATTCAAAATAAATCAAATGTCATGTTATCTAAAAAAAATAGTAAAATTAACACATAGCAAGGAATATGGAAAATAATATTAAAAATATACCAAACATGGTATAAAATTGGTTTGAAATTGTAACAGAAGGTGCATCAAATTTTTTGAAATAGCCTAAAATAGACTCTACATGTCTTTGAATATTCATGGAATGTGATATTTTATGTTCCTATAATGATACATTTAATGACACATAATTTTTTGCAAAATGCCAAAGGGGAAGTTGATAAATATTATAAATTAGTAATAAGTAGGAATTAATAAAATCACACAATGTGAAATCAGAATCAATTGTAATGGTGAACAACATGACCAAAAATCCCATAAATGTCTAATTGAACATTTACCCATATAAGGGATGATCACTCCTAGGAAAAAACTATTTAACAAGTGATGAAACAATCCTAGTCACATGTCTACCAGCCCTAATCAGTAATATAATGGAAAGGTGGAGGCTTTGATAGACCTTTATAACAACCCGACCAGACTGACCACAAAATAGGGAGTTGAAATAGTCACCACATTTCATCTCGAGAACCTCCCTTTACACTAGAGGTTTTTAGAAAGTAGCATGTTTCAGATAGAGGTAATATGGGGAGACTATACCCTTTTAATAAGAATCACACAATGGTAAATTAAATATAAATAATAAGAATAAAATGTAAATGTAGTGAAAATAAATGATATACAGTGGAAGATAAATATATTCACGAAATAAATTTAAATTCCCACAAACAATATTTACAATAATTCATAATTATCACGATGATGCTAAAAGTTCATGTAGAAGGTAGAACATGATTTATAATGAAATAAAATAGAAAACATCCCAAACGATAACTCCATGATCCTCCTAAGTATATACATAGTTATATTCATTACACTCAATTGTACAATGCATAATACAGAAAAATAATTCATAGAACTGTAAACAATATATATTAATGGGTACATGAGTGTTTTGTAGGGCCAAGAATGGTGTTAAATGTACATAGTATGGAGCAAAAAAAGTGTATAAATCAATAAAATTCATATAATATAAAAAATCGGTGTATAATATTTAATATATGAAAATAAATAAATAAAACATGATGGATAGGGTTCCAAATAGATATCGGGCCACCACTACATACATCATCATAATACAGATGTCTAATCCAATATAACATTCCAAAAATTTGTAAGTTGTAAATATTTTACAAGGTACATACATGGATAATCATAAATAATTAATCTTGTATAGAGATACCCCAATTGTGTGATATTCCTTGGTTGTTACATCCTTATAACATTATTTAAGCATTCTTATAATATAATAAATAAGAATCACATGTACACACGGGAAAAATATATCAAATAAATTAATGGAAACCTAATCCCATATAATGAGATCCATAATGGTAACCCACAAGATACTATTTGAGACTATGATATAAACAACACCATAAATTCCATCCAAGGTGACCCGTAATAGTTTCTCTTCTATCACTCTTGGTATGGTGACCAATGATTCCATACTAGAAATCACATATTGGGGACTTAGTATCAATCGAGGCATGGTATATTCATATTTCTAGTATGTTTTTCCAGGATTTCTACCCTTGGGAACTGGTTTCACCCAAGAGTATAAATATTGTAATGACCAAATTTTTTGTATAAATCTAGTTTCCTAATTTTATGTGTTATTTTATTTTATTTTTGAACTCAAAAAAATGGTTCATTTGATAACATGATTATAATTAAAATGAGACCATTGGGTTTTGACTATTATATTACCATTGGTCAATATGACTGTTGGAAACTAAATGTTTTGATTTTTGTCTCTAAATAAAAGTAATCTTGGTTAATTATTATAGAAAGAAGATTTGATGGCCTTGCCCAGTAGTCTTGGACCGATCATTCCCATCTAACAGAACATGGGAAGGAAGTAGCACCACTGGGCTTTGGTCTAGACCAAACCCAAACCGAACTTCATCGTGTGAAGCTAGAACAGAATCGCCTTCACAAGAAGTTCAACCTAATGGAAATTACTACTCGTTCGATGTTAGCCGAGCCTCCCACAGATTATATCACCTTAGCACACCTTACACTGAAGTCCTATGCTGGCGTGATAAGGGGGTATTTAAAGAGACCGTAACTGCCTTGTGTAATCCTTTGTTTTAAATAAAAATTGGGATTTCTTCTTATGATAATTTTTATGACTTTTCAAATGACTTTAAAATTATTTTATGCATATTTTTAGTGAATTTTAGTGAAACAATGTTTTAAAAAATGTTTATGTAAACCTTAAATAATTAAAAATATGTAATGATATTCAAAAAATGGTATTCTATAATTATGTTCAGTACGAAATTTAGAGTCTAATAAGATCAACTTGATTTTTGATGAATAGTAAATTATGAGTAGTGATTTTATGATTAGGATTTGTAATGTGTCCAAATGTATTAGTAATCTCACTTAAAAAAAGTATTAATATAATCTAGGCACCTTCATTAAGTAATGTGATTCAATAAAATGGTTAAATAATGGTTTTAATAGATTTTTAATCAAGTATTATTTTTTTCGGGTGAATAGTGTTTTTTAATTAAAATTTAAATTAAAAATATTTATAAAAATATTTTTATAAAATGGATTTCATTTTTGATCTTAGAGTATCGATATTATGTTAGGGTAATTTTTGGGGATTTTTCTGAAAAAATGAATTTTCGGTGAATAGTGTATTTATTTAATAAGCAAATTAAAAATATTTAGAAAATTATTTTTATAAAATGAAGTTCATTTTTGAAATCAGAGCATTGGTTTTTGGTTAAGGTGAAATTTTGGGTTTTTTCTGAGAAATTTGAATTTTCAGTGAATAGAAAAAAATACAGTTTTAGGATTTTGGTATGTTTAATGACATCATAACTGTGTCATGATGATTTCATGAGATATTTTAAGGTTTGGCCGACCAGAGGTTATGAATTATTGTATTTGGGGCCCCTGTGGCCTAACATCATGGGAAATATCATGGGAGAGCACATGGTTTTGAGAAAACAACTTTGAGGTGTCCCTTGGCCATTAATGCCTTGTCCCCTCACTTTCCCTATAAATACCAAGCCCTCCTCTCATCCAGTCGACTCAAAAACCATCCTCAGAGAAGTTATGGTCTCCTTACCTCCCAATGAGTCCTCCCAAGGTTCCCCCAAGCCCTCAATGTCCCAACCATTGAGTTTTAAGAGTTACGTTTTAAGGTAAGGGATCTGACCACTCTATTTCTTTTCAAGAAATCTCTTTTATGTAATTTATATTATGCCCCATGTTCTTATGTTAAAGGATGTTCTTTTATACTCCTATTACATCACATTTCATGTTCATATAATGAGAGATCCCCTCTTACTCTCATTATTTCGTTTTATAATGTTTTAAGTGGCGTCGTTAGGATGGCGAAATTTTTGTAACGGATTCTATCTCCCTTTTCATTTTTCAAGAACAATTTTCATGTAATGTATTTAAAGTTCTTTTTTATTATATTGGGTTATGATCGCTAAATATATCATACTCATATTTTATGTTCATATGATGAGAGACCCTATTTGATCTCATCAATTCATTTTTGTTGATGTTTAAGTGGCGCCGTTAGGCTGCCGAATTTTTAAGGGATTATTTCACCCTTCTCATTTTAAAGATCTATATTCTTGTCAAGTCTTGAAAGTTCCATTTTATTATGTTGGGGTATGATCTCTAAATATATCATACTTTTCATTTATTTTCATATGATAAGAGACCCTATTTTATCTCATCAATTCATTTTTGTTGACGTTTAAGTGGCGCTGTTAGGCTGCTGAATTTTTCAGGGATTATTTCACCCTTCTCGTTTTCAAGATCTATATTCTTGTCAACTCATTAATGTTCCTTTTTATTATTTTGGGGTATGATCTCTAAATATATCATACTGATCCTTTATGTTCATATGATGAGAGACCCTATTTGATCTCATCAATTCATTTTTGTTGAAGTTATAGTGACGTTGTTAGGATGCTGAATTTCTAAGGGTTTCTTTCACCCTTCTCATTTTCAAGATCTATTTTCATGACAAGTCTTTAAAGTTATTTTTTATTATGTTGGTGTATGATATCTATATCTATCATACTGATTATTTATGTTCATATTATAAGAGACCGTATTGGATCTCATCAATCCATTTTTGGCGGTTTTAAGTGACACCGTTAGGCTGCCGAATTTTTATAAGAGAGATCTTATTTTTGTCTTACTTCCATGTTTTTAATTTCAAATCGTATTTCCTTCAAATTTCATTACCATGATTCATATCCTTTATATTCTGTCCCTATACTATTTTTATAGTTCATTTATGAGTGGGTGACCCATTTCCCTTCTCTTTTCAATGTTTTCTAAAACCCTGTAACGTAGCTGTTATGCTGCAGAATTTCCGTCCCAAAATGCCTCTCTATTTTTCTCAAAATTATTTTATGTTATTAAGTGAATACTCAAAGCTCTTATTTCTACAGGGGTATTCACATATATATCAAAATGTTCTATTTTAAATTCTGGTATTTACATACATGAAACCCGCTTTCCCTTTCTGTGGGTTTAAAATGACATAATGATCATGTCATTAAAGCAGTTTTTAAAACGTTAGGATTATGAAATGAAAACCATTTATTTTATGCTATATGGGTTGATTATGAAATTATTGATGATAATATATGTGTCTCACATGATAATAAAGACATTTCAAGGGTTTACCCAGATAGCGCTCCAATGCATTGGGTAAAGACTTAATCTCTAGAGATGACCTTTTTGACTAATACCTTGGTGAATAACCTTGGTAATTTTTAATGACACCTTGGGGATGGACCTTGGTGAAATGAAACGATTGTCAATATTAAATGTTGTAGCCACAACTTCAAGATATGAAAAAAAGTTATTTTTATTATGATATGACTCATGATTTCATTTTCATGCCTTAAAGTTTTTTTCATGACTTTATTGATGTATCTCAAGTTCACATGTTAAATGTTTCCCTTGTTTCCCTTATTGGGCCTTCTGCTCACCCTTTCTTTTGATGTATGTCCCCAGGTTATTATATGTAGTAATGAACCTAGAGTGAATGTTAGGAGAACCCTTTCAAGTGTTTAAGAAGAATGTTATTATGTTTTCATGTTTTAAGTTTCTGGTTTCCAAGACACTAAACCTAAAAGATCCTCGGTTTTGTAAAATGAAATGAAAGTTTATGTGATAAAAAGGTGGGATGCAATAGTTGGTATCAAAGGATGGTTTAGTTATTTATAGATATTAGGATATGAAAACTCTAGTAATAACCCTATAGAAAATTTTAAAAATAGGAAATCTTCCTGGTATTATGGTGTGTATTGAGTAAGGGGATTCCAAGAAAATACATCCCTATCTAGATACGAGCAGGTAGAGGTGGCTCTGGCACATATGTACATAGGGGTAAAACCTGAAAAAACCGCTTTGAGCTAGACTCAAACGGGAACTGGTACACGAAAACGGACCTTGCTTCACTCTTGGTTACGACACTCCTGGGGGATATGCTTTTGTAAATTCATTAGCTTAGTATGAACCATTATCAAAGGAACAATGATAAAATAAAATAAAAATTCACATAAGAATATATGATCATGGATAACTTAGATTGGAACCTAGGGTATCACAAGTTAGGATATACTTTTACTCTACAATTTTATCCTTTTATGCATAAAGTTTTCTTTTCATGATTATTGGCTAAGTATTTAAGCCCTTATTTATAGTTTCTTTTCTTAGTTAGTGGCGGGAAATGGAAGAAGATGTCCCAACAACCAATGTGATAGGAAATGCGATGATTTTCATATTAATAGGATAGAGATGATTAGGGGATTAAAAGATAATTATAATTTTGGAAGACGTTCACTATTTTGGGGACCCTATATGATTGAGGTAGATAGATTACTATGGTATTTTCATTGAGGATAAGGGTTGACTTATATTTTGAAGAATTGATGAATTTAAGGTGGACTTATAGTAATTTAGGTTACTTATGGAAATTATTAACCAATCTTGGGTAAAATATGTTTAGGTTAGTTACTTTTGTTATAAGATATTAGGTGTGGTTGATGTTGTTTGGAGATGAAAAATGAAGTTTATTTTGGAAGACTATGTTATGAAGTCCTTCTTGTATTTGGGTTTCAATCTTAGTTTGGTTTATTTTGAGGAATTTTAAGGACCGTTACTTATGGAATGGTCTATGATGAACTTTGGGTAGTACCTTGGATATTTGAAGATTTAAAATTAGTTTCCCTTCCTATGGGATTCTTTCTTTTTTGAAGATTTGTTTTATCTTACCATTTATGTTTTTGGGATAATGTTTAAAGGTAGAATAAAATTATAATTAATATTTTGTAGATTAAGTGACTATCAAGACGATGATTCTTGTGTTTTGATGAGACCAAGTGTTTTTGAATGCTCATCATTTGGAGAAAGGATTAGTTTTGGGTAGAATCTTATTAAAGGATGAAACTCTACATGAAGGTATGTATATTTTCTTATGTTTTTGTTCTATGTAGTAAATGAATTCCTCAAAATTATGAAAAGGAACGTAAAACAAAAACGTTTTTGGTTTTTGTTTCCTACTAGGTAATCAAAGACCGTTTACACACATCAAAAGTTTGGGATTTTATTATGGTTAACATTCTCCTAATCATGTTCTCTATCACTCTCCCTCAGAACATGACCCTATGTTTTTCGTCCATGTCCATGTTTCCCTACATGGAATCCAAGTATGGGTTAACTCGGGTGACCTTTGTACTTCCCTTTCGTTCTTTTAAACTAATAATTTTACGGACTCCTTTTCCGATTTGGGACATTCAATATAATTTCAAAACCCAATTTTAAAAATTGCGAGGATGTAATTTCTTAAAGGGGAAAGATTATAATGACCTGAAATTTGGAAGAAATATTGTTTCCTAATTTTATGTGTTATTTTATTTTATTTTTATACTCAACAAGAATGTTTCATTTGATAACATGATTATAATTAAAAATGAGACCGTTGACCATTGGTCAATATGACTGTTAGAAACCAAACGTTTTGATTTTTGCCTCTAAATATAAGTAATCTTGGTTAATTATTATAGAAAGGAGATTCGATGGCCTCGCCAAGTAGTCTTGGACCGATCAAAGCCCATCTAACAGAACTTGGGAAGGAGGTAGAACCATTGGGCTTTGCTCTGGACCAAACTCAAGCCGAACTTCATCGTGTGAATCTAGAACGGAGTCTCCTTTGCGAGAAGTTCAACCTGATAGAAATTACTACTCGTGCGATGTTAGTCGAGCCTCCCTCAGATTCTCTCACCTTAGCACACCTTACACTTTGGTCCTATGATGGCGTGATAAGGGGATATTTAAGGAGACCGTAACTTCCTTGTGTAATCCTTTGTTTTAAATAAAAATTGGGATTTCATCTTATGATAATGTTTATGACTTTTCAAATGTCCGGCTAATTATAGTATGCATATTTTTGGTGAATTTTAGAGAAAGGATATTTTAAAAAATGTTTATGTAAACGTTAAATAATTAAAAATGTGTAATGATTCTCAAAAAATGGTCTTCTACAATTATGTTCAGTACGAAAATTAGAGTCTAATTAGATCAAAATGATTTTTGATGAATAGTAAATTATGAATAGAGATTTTATCATTAGAATTAGTAATGTGTCTAAAAGGATTAGTAATCTTACTTGAAGAAAGTATTAATATAATCTAGGCACCTTGATTAAGTAATGTGATTCAATAAAATGGTTAAATAATGGGTTCATAAATTATTATTCATGTATTAGTTTTTTAGGGTGAATAGTGTTTTTTAATTAAAATTTAAATTAAAAATATTTAGAAAATTATTTTTATAAAATGAATTTCATTTTTGAACTCAGAGCATCGATATTATGTTAAGGTAATTTTTGGGGATTTTTCTGAAAAAATGAATTTTCAGTGAATAGTGTATTTATTTATAAAATAAATTAAAAATCGTTAGAAAATTATTTTTATAAAATTAAGTTCATTTTTGAAATCAGAGAATTTATTTTTGGTTAAGGTGAAATTTTGGGTGTTTTCTGAGAAAGTTGAATTTTCAGTGAATAGTAAAAAATACAGTTTTAGGGTTTTAGTATGTTTAATGACATCATAACTGTGTCATGATGATTTCATGAGATATTTTAATGGTTGGACGACCAAAGGTGATGAATTATTGTATTGTGGGCCCCATGTGCCCTAACTTCATGGTAAATATCATGGGAGAGCACATGGTTTTGAGAAAACCACTTTTGAGGTGTCCCTTGGCCATTAATGCCTTGTCCCCTCACTTTCCCTATAAATACCAAGCCCTCCTCTCATCCATTAGACTCCAAAAACATCTTCAATGAAGTTCTGGTCTCCTTACCTTCCAAGGAGACCTCCCAAGGTGCCCCCAAGTCCTCAAGGTCGCAACCGTTGAGTTTTAAGAGTTACGTTTTTAGTTAAGGGATCTGACCTCTCTCTTTCTTTTTTTATGAAATCACTTTTATGTACTTTCTTTTATTCCCCATGTTCTTATGTTAAAGGATGTTATTTTATACTCCTCTTAATTAACTTTTCAGGTTCATATAATGAGAGATCCCCTCTTACTCTCATTATTTCTTTTTATAATGTTTTATGTGGCGCCGTTAGGCTGCCGAAATTTTTGTAACGGATTCTTTCTCCCTTTTCATTTTTCAAGATCTATTTTCATGTAAAGTATTTCAAGTTCCTTTTAATTATGTTGGGGTATGATCTATAAATATAACATACTGATATTTTATGTTCATATGATGAGAGACCCTATTTTATCTCATCAATTAATTTTTTTTGAAGTTTAAGTGGCGTCATTAGGCTGCCGAATTTTTAAGGGATCATTTCACCCTTCTCGTTTTCAAGATCTATATTCTTGTCAAGTCTTGCAAGTTCATTTTTATTATGTTGAGGTTTGATCTCTAAATATATCATACTGATATATTATGTTAATATGATGAAAGACCCTATTTTATCTCATCAATTCATTTTTGTTGAAGTTTAAGTGGCGCCGTTAGGCTGCCGAATTTTTAAGGGATTATTTCACCCTTCTTGTTTTCAAGATCTATATTTTTGTCAAGTCATTCATGTTACTTTTTATTATTTTGGGGTATGATATCTAAATATATCATACTGATCTTTTATGTTCATATTATGAGCGACCCTATTTGATATCATCAAATCATTTTTGTTGAAGTTTATGTGACGTTGTTAGGCTGTCGAATTTCTAAGGGGTTCTTTCACACTTCTCATTTTCAAGATCTACTTTCATGACAAGTCTTTCAAGTTATTTTTTATTATGTTGGGGTATGATATCTATATCTATCATACTGATAATTTATGTTCATATTATTAGAGACCCTATTTGATCTCATCAATCCATTTTTGTAAGTTTTAAGTGATGTCGTTAGGCTGTCGAATTTTTATAAGAGAAATATTATTTTTGTCTTAATTCCATGTTTTTCATTTCAAATGGTATATCCTTCAAATTTCATTCCCATGACTCATATCCTTTATATTCTATCCCTATAGTATTTTTATAGATCATTTATGAGTGGGTGACCCATTTCCCATCTCTTTTCAACATTTTCTAAAACCCTGTAACGTAGCTGTTATGCTTCAGAGTTTCCGTCTCAAAATGCCTCTCTCTTGTTCTCAAAATTATTTTTTGTTATTAAGTGAATACTCAAAGCTCTTATTTCTATAGGTTTATTCACATATATATCATAATGTTCTATTTTAAATTCTGGGATTTGCATACATGAAACCCGTTTTATCTTTCCGTGGGTTTAAAGTGACATAATGATCATGTCATTAAAGCAGTTTTTAAAACGTTATGATTATGAAATGAAACCCATTTCATCTATGATATAAGGGTTTTTTATGAAATGATTTATGATGATATATGTGGCTCACATGATAATAAATACATTTCAAGGGTGCGCCCAGATAGCGCTCCAATGCATTGGGTAAAGACTTAATCTCTAGAGATGACCTTTTAGACTGATACCTTGGTGAATAACCTTGGTAATTTTTAATGGAACCTTGGGGATTGACCTTGGTGAAATGAATTTATTGTCAATATTAAATGTTGTAGCCACATCTTCAAGTTATGAAAAAATTTTATTTTTATTATGATATGCCTCATGATTTCATTTTCATTCCTTAAAGTTCTTTTCATGACTTTATTGATGTATCTCAAGTTCACATGTTAAATGTTTCCCTTGTTTCCCTTACTGGGCCTTCTTCTCACCCTTTCTTTTGATGTATGTCCACAGGTTATTAGATTTAGTAATGAACCTAGGTTGAACATGAGGATAAGCCTTTGAAGTGTTTAAGAAGAATGTTTCTATGTTTTCATTTTTTAAGTCCCTGGTGTCCAAGACACTAAACCTTAAAGATCCTCGGTTTTGTAAAATGAAATGAATGTTTATGTAATAAAAATGCGGGATGCAACAAATTTCTTCCTGGAGATCCCATAAAAGGCATGAAATGGGTCACTCCTAGTGTATCCACTAGATTAAATACCATTATTGGCGAGTCCATCCATGACATTTTTATTTCTTGAACCATGTTGACTCAAGGAATTTAGGAAGGTAAGTCATAGAAAAAATGATCACATAATATAAAAGGCAATATCGATAATACCATACCAAAAAAGATATCCAAATTAATTCATTCAATCTATGCATTTATGACATAAGGAATTCGAAACATGTACATGAAAAAAAATATGACATAAGTATATAGATTATGAATTATAAATAGAGAATGAAAAATGGGTTTTATATCATAAAAATGATTCATGAAATTTATAAATAAAATAATGAATCATAGGGTATATATAAAGGGGTATAACACATGTCCATTTTGTTTTTATTCTAATTATACGCATAATTTCAAATAATTAATGAAAAACCTCACATTTCAAGTTGTGTTATAACCAATTTGTGAATTTTTAATGGTGGGTAATAAAGATGTGCATCTGGAATGTCATATAAATTATAATAACAAATGTGTGATGGTATAAAACAAGGTAATATAGCATAAACCAAATCCATAGGTCTTAAATCATATCTATTCATGTTCCATAAGTATTTTTTATTCATAAAATTTATTTCATGAAAAATGCACACCCCTAAGTTGTTTTATCAATTTCAATTCAAGGTATTTATTATTCTAAAAGATACAAATTCACATTGGTGTATATAAAGACATGGAGATCAAAAAATAGATTGATTATCTATTGGGTAGGTTTATAAAAATTGTTGGAAATAATTTTATTTAAAACAAATTATCATTTATGTTGCATCGATAGAAAGTTACAACATGTTGAACCATTCAGAAGCACAAAAACATAATAAAACATCAGGTTTAGAATCTAGACTATCTTCTTTATACCAAGGATGAGCCACACATCCAATTACATGTTTTATTCAATTTGAATCAATGGAAAAATGAAAAATAGATGAACAACATGAAATTAGAGTAAAAGAGGTAGTAATAATATTAATAATGTTGAGAAGAGAAACTATGTAAGGAGATATAAGAACGATGATATTACTGCCGACTATACAACGCACATGACGTCACTATAATCTATCATATGATAAGAGATATTATTCCATGCCTAGAAGATCAGGGGAGAATATCTCCTTACTAAATAAGTGGAGTTCCATGAGAGGGATGTGAAAATAGAAAATGAAATAAAAAGTGGGATATGATAAATGGTGATTTCAATATAATTTATTAAGGTGAATTATTTGTCCACATGGTTGTCCAGAAAGTGCACTGATCGTGCAAGTGCCACTGCCCATGAATGGGGGTCACATGTTTCATGCACATGGTTTGGGAAACTATACGTAAACCATGTGGTTATCCTCTATAAAGGAACTGTAGAATTTTTCATGTATATGAATCCTACTTCTCAAACTTTTAAAAAAACATTAAACACGAAGAGTTACTCTTGGATAGTTGCATGGTTACTAGTTGAGGTCCACACACTTTAAGAAAATAATGTTCCCTTCTATTCTCATCCCAGCAAGAGTATGTGGAGATGGATTTGCGCAAAACATGATGGAACAACCAAGGATCCCCTCTATCCTTTAATAAATTCTAAAGACGAAAATTTAATGTGTTCCAACACTCAAAATTTATTTTTGATCCATGTTTTAAAGAACAAACACCTCACCAAATTGAATGTTTAATTTCAATCAATATTTTTCATATGATCCTAAAAATTTGTAATCTAAAAACAAATTTACCCTTATTTTATGTTTTACAATCTTTTTGGGAAATTATTTATGTTACCTTTTATGAATAAAAACCATCTGAGTAACACACACTTCTTTTTTATAGACAGTACATTCATAACTAGAAAACCTATCATCATTTACCTTTAAAGTAATAAATATTATGGAATCGTCATCACTTGAGTTTTTATTTTCCACTTCAATATCATAATCTTCCCCACATATGAAAAAAAAAATATTATTTATGTTTAATGACCCTATTAAACGATTAATTTTCAAGAAGACATTAATTTTTCTATCTTCTTCATTAGATAACTTATTAATGTTTATTATTATTCATCATTATCTTAGTCTTACTTATGTATTCGAAAATTTTAGTCCAAATATAGAATCGCTATATAGAAAAATCCATTTAATGGTATATACCTATTATAAAAACCAATATATCCTTTATCCTTTATATAAAATAACCAAATTAATTTAAAAAATATTTACTCACATAATCTTCGGTATTTGATTTAGGTAGTTATTACCTCATAACTACATTGGAATTTCCTTTCATTATATCATTGAATAATATTTCCAAACCAGCCTTATCATTATTCTAGAAATATATTTCTTTTCCCATTTCATATGTCATGATAATTCCATATAAATCATAAATATTGAGTTTTTTAAGATCTGAATAATCTAATGATTATATAATTCAATCAAATAAATCTGTAAGGATTTATAGAATCATTTAAATGATATTTTAATCATCTAAAATCTCATTGAAACATTTTATGGTACTTATAAGGACATATTGGTTGTAAAATATTCACCAAATAGATCATCATCACATATTTTAATATCCTCATTATTCAATATATAAATTCATATCCTCTCCATTGTAAGAATTATATTTTATTATTTAATGTTATTTATCTTGTCCCTAATTACATTATCTACTCTAATAACCATAACCGTGAAATTTTTATTTACTGATAGTGAGGACGATATAACACTTCTATATCTCCAATAATTCTATATATTATACTAATAATTTCTTATAATGGGACAATCATTAAAATTATAAGCGAATATTTCATTAGAATCTAAATGAGATTTATATCAAGAAGATATAATGTAAATTTTCTTTCTTTCATTTCTAACCCTATAGTTAATCACATCAATGATTTGAATTCACATACTATTAACTATATTAGGAAAATTCATGTTATATTTCATTTTCATGAATCATGAGCAAAGATTCTATGATTATACCTTTAATCCTCTACCATTTGAAAAGTCTAATCAAGATTAATAGGATTGATAAATTTATTAGGAAAAAATAAATGAAATTCCTTTCTTATTTATTATTCCTTTCAAAAAAAATCTTATGATTAGTGATTATGGAATCTAATTGTAAAATATAAACAATTGTACCTGAATGAATATGTGTATTTACATGGTTCACTACTTAATATTAGTAGGTAGTCCATATAAGTTTTCGAAACAAAACATGTTTAAAAAAAACACTATAAAATAATACTTTTCATAGCTTATCAAGTTTTAAATATTTCTCATGTATATTAAACTATAGTGCTTAAAAAATGTGTCTTCTATTTGTTTGAGTTGGTCCCCTAGAACCATATTTTTAAGTACTTAATTACATTATCTCATTCATTAATTATGTTTTATTACCAAATTATTGTTGTTCACTCATTAGAAATTTTTATTCGACAATGTCTTAAGTATATATGTTTTTTAATGGGAATAACTATTCCATGCTATTATGAAAAAATAAAGGATTCATGACATTATTCATGAAAATTATTGTGTGCCCATATATAATTTTCTTATGGGGAAGAGGCAATAATGTCCATCAGTAATAGAAGGATTATAAGAAAATAAGACACCATATAATTGTGTTTTCCTTCAAGAATATCAATTATTTATGGTCATTAAAATCAATCCACAATTAGTAAATCCACATTCCTATGCATCTTAAGATGTTTCGATATCGATACTTTTTTATTGATGCATATGAAGTCATATTATTATTAATTTAAATCAACACATGTATAATTTGACTTATTTATGAAAATAGTGATTCAATATTCTCATAGAGAGATTGGATACATTGGGTTCGTACGATGTTATATTATATTAATGCATAATATTAGAAAGGATTAATCGAATACATTCTTGGATTTTGTATGATATCTTAGGTACTTTGATGGGATGGAATCGTACTGAATAAATTTATTTCTACATTTTTTGATGGTTAGCTAAATTCTATAATTTTAAAGAATTAGACATCAAGTATAGAGGTTCATGTAAAATGCATGAAACTTTTTTCTCGTACAATATTTTAATAAATGGATTTTATTAAACAATAACCATTCATAGAAAATAGGAAATAATTGGGATGTCAACTCTTTATCTATGGATTCTATGACATGATCCAATATACTAATCATGGACTTTATAAGTCTATAAGTAATTTCATTATAAAATATTCCAAGAGGGTCATATATTAATTGAATATGAAATCTCAATTAAATTCTAGTTTCAAATTTATCATATATGAATAAATAATATTTATTCGATTTTGGTATATATCATTTATTTAATCACATGTTATTTGAATGAATAAGTGATTAAAATATAATTATTATTATTTGTTATCATGTTTGGAGAATATAATATTTATAAAATCATTAGTGAATAAAGTAGTTATTTTTATTTGTTATATAAATAGTTATTATTTAATGATGGGTAACTGTTAATGAGGGAACTACGACTGAGTTCAATGGTTCGATTGGAAATAATATAATAGATATTTATTTATATATTCATGAACAATTTTCACAAAGCATATTAGTAACAAAAAATTACATTATATTTTTATTTAGATACGGTCAATTAATAATTCAAATGATATAAAGGGTTTAGATTAAAATTTACCAACCCTAAACCTCCCACAATTAATCTAGTCAAGTGATCAATGTTATTTATTGTACATTACATTTTGATCATGTGAAGAAATGAATACATGTAATTTATTACAAATATCCATGTTGGTACTACCATCAAAGTATGATTCTGTTGTTCCCAAAACATACATGTGGCATCAAAAAGGTCACATGTTTAATATATAATTAATTATTATTTATTGATCGATTACATGTGATCACAACATATATCAAATAAAATAATTATTTTTTCATTACTATCAAGGACATTAAAAATAATTAGTTAAGGATTATATATAAATATATATATAAATGAAACCATTTGGAGGTACTGGTGGTTCTACCTATGAAATCCATAATAAACCAATTGTTCATTCATTATGGACACATAATAGTTTTTTCTCATACCTATATCTTGTAAAATCATCTCATATCTAAAAAAAATCTGATCTACAATCCTACAAATGAATATATATTTATAGATATTGATAGTCGATCACAAATCATGATAACCAATATGGCGTTTAACATATTTACTCAATATGTTGTCAGTTTTCTATCATAGACAAGTACACATGGTGTTCCAAAAATTTTCTATATCAAATATATTACATGGGGACAAATATTCCCTGAAAAAAGTCCACACACCATGTATAGTGAATGAAATACCATGTACCATGAATCATTCCACTATAAAAACATGCCTCAACCATTGGTATGTGATTTTACATAGTCTTAAAACAAGTACATGTCGTGAAAAATAATACACACCATGTGTTGTTTTATAATAAACTATTAGTATAATATTTTTTAATGGAAATAAAAATTTAATTTAAAATTTATATTTTGTATTATAAGTTCAATTTATTTTTCATTTTACACTACACACAATGACATATGATTTATAATTATTTATTAAACAAATTTCCATGTTAATTTTTTGATGAACACATGAGGCTACCTCCATGTTCACATGTTTACTACATGAATTTAAATGAATATATTTTTGTTAAAAATTATTGATTGTGGTGATTTATTGATGGTTTTATTGGATTATAATTAATTTAATAATTTTGATTATTTCTAGGTGTAATATATTTTTTAATGAATGAATCAATGTAAATGGTAACTAGAATGAAAATTTATGATTCTTTCCCTATGTGTGAAATCACATAAGACTGAACTAACCCATGTATGTGATGGATTCATTTAATTTATTATCATAAAATTATTATTCATGGAATGTATTTCATCTCATCCCCTTATTATGTAAGTTCCTACATTCCCACAATTTCTTTTATGTTGACCCCCTTAATCAATACATTGATCCCATCACCTATATGTTAGAAAATTATTAAGAAAGAATGGATCTCACAAGGATTTATATATCTTCAAAGTCAAGTAGATGTGGTGAAACCATTCATTGTAATACATTGGAGAAATGGTTTGCTTATCATTATCTTGATAAATTAGATGTTTGATAATCTATTGATCTTTCCCCATGTATTTCATTTTCCAAAATTCCAGAGTTTAATATTTTTTTTGTTAATATTTCATGATGACATAATTAATTAATTAAAAATCAAGAACTATGGAATAAAATGAAATCTATTATATGTAAATATTTTACCATAGATGGTTAATCCCTAATGTAAATTTATCTTCATATTAACAATGCATATAAAAATATAAAAATTGAATTTACGAAGAAGATAAAATCCCTTAACTAAAATATTTTCTTTATATTTCCATATAATTCATATGTTATTAAAAATTTCCTCATTCAATAATCAAGAAAAACATTTTTGGGTTATTTTAGATATCATGGATTGTATAACATGAATTTTTGGTTGACATAACTTAGTTTATACCAATAGAAGAATGTCAATGGAGGAATTCCTGTTACGAAGATTCAATTTCAAAGGATATATTGAAAACCTAATTTTAGTATTGGGGATACCACTTAGTTGATAATGGAATTATGATTTAATGTAATTGGGATGTTAAACATACCTAAAAACCATCATATATATTTCATATAACACATCTAGTTTATAAGGAAGATAATATTTATCATTTCCACTAGAATTTCTAAGAGACATGAAATTATGAAATTGATGGTGTAACATCCTATTACCAATCTAAATGGTATGTCTATAATCTTTTTATTTGTTTATTATTTTAATTTACTGTGTAGGGATCATAATGAATTGGGAGGATAACTATAATTCTGATTCCAGATATTTTTTGGTCTCTCATCTTCAACCATCCATTTATTTAGGCTTCCCAAGCGTTACATTTCATGTATGAGTTTTAGGATGAATGTCATGTAAGGAATCATGTTTTGAAGGGTACATGAAAATAATATCCTTTACACATCTTTAATTAATAATAGATCAGTTTTAGACATGTCACATAGATTCATAATTTG
This sequence comes from Viscum album, assembly GCA_963277665.1. Taxonomy (NCBI): domain Eukaryota; kingdom Viridiplantae; phylum Streptophyta; class Magnoliopsida; order Santalales; family Viscaceae; genus Viscum; species Viscum album. The sequence goes on along the minus strand of OY728137.1, from coordinate 1,931,314,513 downwards.
AGGCGTTGAGTTTTTCTGTTGTTTTGGATTGTAACTATTTCATGACATGAAAGGTTATTTTACTTCATGTAATAGCACAAATATGGTTTTTAAATTGGATGTACAATTGGTATTCTCTTTTATCCTCTACTCCATATTTTTTCCTTGACCAAACACCTTCCCAAATAAATTTTGAAGTTATGCAATCATTATGGATCTATTCTTCGGATGTTCGATCATCATTGCTCTTCGGGTGTGATTTTTGGGTAATCATTCTCCATAATTATATATATTTATCTCTTTATCCTCCTTTGGGATTTCATTATATCATCTTAAAGTTGATGCATCAATGCTCTATGATTTTGGATCTTGTTTCTGTTATATGTTTTCATGTCTTCTGCACCATCGTTCTAGTAGATGAGTGTCATTGTGAGTGAAGAGTTTTGGGAAATTGTTAGTGATTTCATCATGTTGGAAAAATTAAATAACCTCGAATGATTTGATTTATTTATACTAAAGATTTAATATCAATTAATAGAAAATGATTTCTATTGATTTGATAAACCCAATTCCAGTAAATAGGGAGACTTCAAATGTTTTGTGCATTAAAATTTCGAAAACATAAAATTCCATTGATCTGGGTTGGGTTTATGGAAGTTGGTTGAATTAATTGATTAATTTAAATTATGAATTCAATATAAATGATTTCAATTAAAATTTTTAGTTAAATTATGTATATGAATAGTGAAATGGATGTAATTAGTTTTTAATAGATTTAAAACATGTGAAAAGAGCCGAAAATGGTTTAACAGAAACCATGTTATTTATATTGTGAAAAAGACATGATTTTTATTAAAAAACATTTTTGGTTTTAAATGGAAAATTGGAATTTGAAATGCAGGGATGGGATTTTATAGTATATTAATTAGTTTAAAAAATTTCCCATCATTTATTGTGTAAGAGAAGGTGCAGTCCTTGGGTGGTTTGTGTGTTATTTGGACACACTCTACGTTAATAAAATGTTCTGAAACATAAATGAATTAGGTCACAATCTTGATGGAATGTGGATGAGTCACCATGGGCCAGTTTCATAGGGATGTGTGTATACAAATACTTTCGAGATAACATAGGGAGTGTGGATTCCTATAGCCTAGAAATTTCCAACCAATTTTGCAGAGGACCATTTTTATCAATTATTATTTTTATTTGAGATATAAATTTAGGTCAATGTTATAACACTATATTAAATGCCTTAATGATTTATAAAAAACTATTTTGTATAAATTTTTTACCTAACCCATAGTTTTATAAATATTCGGTCATTTTTAAAGACTTTTCTTAATGTATTTTCATATCAATTAAACTATATAACTTGATTTTTTTATATATGATTTTAAATTAAATGAATATTCATTTTAAAACTGAAATAACTTCATTGTATAATCTAATATTGGAAGATTTTATGTAATCCTTAGTGAAACCCTATTGTTATTTTTAACTCACACCCTACTTGTGCCTTTAGGTGTTTTTAGATGATATTCATCCAGGTTCAAGCATGGGGAAAGGATCTCATGGAGGTGGATCTAAACCTTTATTATTGAACTTTTTGAGGTTTTTCCTAAGTGTATTGGTTGTTTTCTTGTTTTGGTACTTGGTATTTTTTAATTTGGGCTTGTTTATGTCGTGTTTTATTTGAGTAAATCACTTACAATGGAGTTTCATTTCTATGAATATTGACTTGTGTGTCTTTCTTCCTCAATGTTTTGTGGAAAATTCATTCTCTCATTTATGTTTTATGATGAAAGGTGATAGTCAACAACATGTAGGGATCCAGAACCCCCTTTAGGCTATGCCAGGGCTAGTTGGGTTATTGGGTTTCTTGGGTACCTAGTCTGGTTCATGAAAAAATTGTTTCAAAGGAGGATGGTTATCTGTTGTCTGTAATTCAGAATCCATTTTGGAAATTACATTGGAATATAATTGGTTGATTCAATTATGTGTGTACACACCTCTCTCAGAAATTAATCTCATGTTGATAGGGGTGGTTAGGGTTGGATTTCCTATGAATTAGCTCTACTATTTTCCCAAATTGAATTTGTATATTGTGAAATCCAAATATCATTGCTCCAATTATTGGAAATAATTTACCTTATTGATCAGTTTGATTGTTAGTTTGATGTCTTACATGTTTTATGATGATGTTTTGTAGCATAATACTTTCTTGAAGATGTTAAAATTAGATATTGTATGAAGTTGTTACTGAACTACAGGGAGTGAATCCTCTATTGGACCCATGTCTAGTTGAGGTGATTGGGTGCATTGTCTGAGCTGTATTAAAAGAAACAATTCTAGTTATGAATCAAGCATTATCGGTGGATCCTCAAGGGGATGCTCTTGGAAATAATTATCAAGATATCCTTCACTGTAAGGAATCAATATTCAGAGGCTACACATATCCTCATCTTGGTTAAGACTGTTTGCGAATGATAGAATGTATTTTTTTTCTTGGAGTCAGCATATGAGTTCAAGTTAAAATTTGACACCTTTATGCTGGATGGACCAAGAATGAATTGGTGGGACACTATGGTGATTGAAATGAAATACGAGGCATTGGAGTGGAAATACATCTAGGTTTATTTCACCAACCATTTGTATCAAGATTCAATGTTTTTGGCCAAGGTTATAGGGTTTTTCCTGATTGAGTAGGCTGATAGAACTGTGACTGAGTATTCAAATCAGTTGGCTGAGCTGGTGTAGATTGTGCATGAAATTGTATCTAATGAGAGGACAATTACTTGGAGGTTCAAGTATGTACATTGACCAGATAGCTGTTATTCATTTTTATTTCTAATGTTTTCCACTTGTGACAGTGTTATGGATTGGGCGATGACGGATGAGATGGACCCGGATGGAAACTCAAGTTTGATAGGAGTTCATTTTTCTTCTAATAGAAAAGTCAGTTCATTCAAGGGAAGTTTGAAGTATGATGTATCTGGATGTAGTTTTCCATAGAAAGGTCATTATAGACTTCTTATAGTTCCATGGGGAAGTCTGTTAGCTTTATATCAGTGTGGAAATCCAAAATATTCTATGAGGTTTTTCACTAATGGTCCTAAGAACTATATCTACTACATATGGTCAAGACACATATATATATTCTTTTGTATATTTTATACATTGTTTAGTGGAATGGGATTATAATATCCTCCAAAAGATGCATGGATATCATATTGTTTACTTTTAAAAGGGATACAACCACATGAATCAAGAATGAAGCTAATTCACGTAGTGGTAGAGTCTCTAGAGGCATAAAATATGGGACCAACAACTGTGAGAGCTTCCCTTACTATATATTATTCATTAGTGATAGATTTATTTGATACGGGTGCATCTCATTCATTAATTTCAACTCTTATTGTAAATCTACATAATATTATTCGTATTCTTTTACCTTGTGAAATGGATATTACTACACCCCTCGTATAGAAAAAGACCGAGGTATCTATAGTAGTCCATGTGTCTTCTTTCTATCTGATGTTGATCTAGATTGTAGCTTACAAGTCCTCTAGATAAAATATCATGATGTAATATTCAATATATATTGGATCGTTGATAATAAGACATGAAAAATTTGTTATATTTGATGACTCTACCTTACCTAACCTCGTGGTGTGTCTCTTGTCATTCAAGGAGAAAGGGACCTATGGTTGAGGAGGACTATACCTTCTTATCCGGACATTGGAAAGGTTACATTAGTGTGTTCTTTTTGATATGGAGCAATAATCATTTAGTGTTGATCTCCCTCCACTTTTTTTCGAGTTTCTATAAGGGTTTCATTATGAATTCTCTTATTTTCCACTAGTATGGGAGGTCATGTTTTATATTGAAATAATGTTTGGAACTAAAAAATTTTCAATTACCTATTACACAACAGATCCTATTAAAATTAAATAAGTGAAGTCCCTATTTTATGATCTTCTTGAGGTTGGTTATATTCCCCCTTGTGTGACACCAAAGGAGGCCTTAGTTATCTTCATTAAGAAAGAAGATGCTTTCCATATCTTATGTGTTGACTACCAAAATCTTAATCAGGATATGGTAAACAAAATGTATATATTTCCATGTATTTATTATTTAATTGATTACTGGAAATAGGTAATTGTATTTGAATGACTAACACTCGATTGAATTAAAATAAATTGATGATAAAAGAATCTAACATTATGAAAAAAACCTTTTGGAGGAAGTATGACCATTACGAGTACCCTGTTATTCCATTTGGTCTAACAAATTCTCCAAAAAATTTCCAGGATCAAATGGATCTAATTTCACATGATGTTTTGGATAGCATTATGGTTGTCTTTTTTTGATGACATCATAATTTACTTCATGTCTGTGGAGGATCTTTTCCATCATCTGAGAACTGTGCAAATTCCACTGAGAAATTAATTACATTATGCCACACTTTCAAAGTGTGATTTCTAGATTCACGATGTAAAATTCATGGGACGTGAGGTGTCTACATAGAGGTATATTAGTTGATACTATGAATGTGATGTATGTTATGACTTGGAATAAACTATGTACTGTCTTGGAGACTTTGAACATCATATCCTTAGTGATATATTATTGTCGATTTTGATGGAATTGTTGAAGATAGATTCTATAATGATTTCTCTGACTAAGAAGGCGGTGGAATTTTCTTAGAAAGATAAGTGATAGAGTACTTTTGTTCAGCTGAAACGTCTTTTTTCTACAATATTGGTGTTGGCTCATCTAGAGTCTGATCTATGTGGTCTTCTATGATGTGTCGATTTAAGTACTAGGATTCATTATTTTTCAAGGAGATCATGTTGTATCTTATTGATCTCTTTATCTTTAGACACACACGTAGATTTATCCTACCCATGACCTTGAACATACTGATGTGATATATTTCATTAATATATTAATGAACAAAATTTTGGTTAAAACATTACTATGTATTCAGACTAAAAAATATTGTGTTATATCTTCTCTGAAAAAGAGATGAATCTCTGCCAAATATGTTGGGTGGAAAACCATAAATATTTTAAAATTAACATTTCATACACCTTGTGGAAAGATAATTTCCTTTCATATTCATTGAGAATGAAGAATCCATCCCTGGATGTGAATGAATATTCAGTTGAGTGGAATGTTATGGATCTCTTTGAATAATTTCTTATTGGAGCTTATGAGAAGAGGGATGATGATTCTTTACCAAGAATTCAGTTAACATATGCTATTCCTAAGTTGATTCATTAGGATCAAGAGCATCAAGATGAATTATGTTTATTTTGAGAATGTTTTTATGGTACAGAGAAAGTTTCCCTATTGTATTTATCCAAATATGATGTTCTATGATATCATAATATCTTTTTTGTGGCTTTAGTTTCAAGAGATTATATGATGGGGGATAGTCAGAATTCCTTGTGGGTTGTTCACCCAGGAACCACTGTAATGGTTTATGAAATGTTGTTGTAGTTCTAGTAGCCAGGTATGAGTTGGGGAATTTTTGGGTTTCTCTCGTGCTACTATACATGAAAATAAGTTAATTCAAAGAATCACAATTCTTCAAGGTTACTTCTTCCACTTCCAATGACTACATGGAATGTGTCTGAAATATCTATGTAATTTGTGGTTGGATTTCCTCACACCTTGATGAAGATGAATTTGATATTGGTGGCGATCAACACGATGACCATGTAAGATCATGAAATACAAATTCATGATACAAAAAATTAATTAGGAGTTAGGGATTTTCTAATAGAATGATATTTTTTTCACGGAGTTCTATATACTATTGTTTTTGATAGGGATCCATGGTTCACTTAATGTTTTTTGAGAGTCCTTCAGGAGGCACTGGGATCTCATATTCATTTTAAAACACCTTACCATCCACAGTTCTATAGACATAGTGAGATAAATAGATTCCGGACGATATGTTATGTTCTTGGGCTGTTGACTTTGGTGGGGTAGGGGATGATCACATGGGTCTAGTTGAGTTTTCTTATAGAAATAGTTAAATGTCCTCCATTAGAATAAAACCATTTTAGGCCTTATAGGGTCGGCCTTGTAAATCAGTATTACGTTTGTTGGGGATTCGTGAATGTTCATTGGTTAGACCATGCTCAGTATGAGAGATGATGGAAAAGATTTAGTTAATTCTTTAGAAGATGATGACGAAATAGATCTGATATAAGTCGTATCCTGATCGTCATCATAGTCCATTGGATTTTATATTAGTGACTAGGTTTTCTGGAATGTTTCACCCCGATTAGTTCATATGTATCATGGGATGGAAGGGTAGCTGGCTCGATGTTTTGTGGGACTTTTTGATGTTGTTGATCATGTGGAAATTGTTTCATATCATTTAGAATGTCCACTACAACTGATGTTGATACATAATATATTCCTTGTATTGCCACTGAGAGTGTATTTATTTAATACATATCACATTTTGAGATGGATTGATCTTGATATTTTTCATTATTTCTCATTGATTGAGAAGCTAGTTAGGATAGATGATTCTGAGATGAAGGTATATCATGGGATTATGATACCATTGGTTCATGTTCTATGAGAAAATTTTTCTGATAATAATGAGATGTGGGAACACAATAAAGTAATGAGAGAATAGTGGCCTCTTTTTTTTGTCATGGAAGATAATTCATTGAATTTCTAAGGAAATATTTTTTTATGGTGGGCATGTTGAAACTTATCATTACCAATATGAAATATTTGTCTATATCATTTCCATGTTTTTTTCTTCTTTGGAATGGGTAGGGTTGAGAATGAATTGGTAAGATATCAACAATGGTTAATAGATAGATATTTTGGACTCTCATCTTTATCTGGCCTTTTCTATTGGCTATCGGAGTGTTAAACTCTGTGTAACTAGGTTACATGCCTTGATGTTTTTCTGGGATGCAAGCCATGGAAGGATTCATGTTTTAAAGTGTACATGATGTGAAAATAATTCACATGTCCTGAATGAATTAATGATTTTTTTTAAACTAAGAGCCTAATTATTTAATTTTAGGCAAGCTATTTTTTTAGTGCTTTTAGATATAAACTTTTTCATGACATGAAAGGGTATTACACTTCATATAAATGGGGGTTTTTAACATGCAGTGTGGTTGAAATTATAATTTTTCCTCATCTATTGTTTTATCTCCCTTTCCCCAAATCCATCCTTAGAAGATCATAAATCACTCTAACAATTTTGGATCATTTGATGTTCAATCGTCATTGCACATATGGTGTGAATACCAGGTAAGCATTCACCTTCTATCTTCATCTTTCTCTCTTTATACTTCATTGTGATGTCATTATATCATATGTATGTTGAAGGATATAAAATCCATGATGTTTGATCTCATTTCTAGGTTGAGTTTTGAGGTCTCTAAACCTTCATTCTCATTGACAAGTGTCATTATGAGTATTTTGGTTTGGAAAAAGGTAGGTGATTCTACCCTATTTGCCAAATTAGTGACCCTCGAATGACTGCATTTATTCATAATGATTATTTAAATTCAATTACTCAAATTTTATTTCAATTGATTTGATAAAAACAAATTTCTAGTGAATTAGAATATTTGAAATGGTTTTTCATTGAAAATTTGGACACCCCCCAATTCCATTGAATTTGGATGTCTTTATGGAAAATTGATTATTTTAATTTTCTTTTAGATGGAAATTATTTCAATTAAATTATTAAATTTATTTGTGGAAATGAATTTTAATTTATATTTAATTGGTTATTAATTGATTCGGAACTTCTGAAAATTGATTAATATGATTTGATAAAAACCTAGTGGTTTTATTTTGTTAAAGAGGGATGTTTTGTACTACAACATGTTTTTTTAATGGAAAATCAGTAGTTTAAATAGAGATTGGAGATTTAATTGTATTTTAAGAAGACATAAAAAGAATTTATCATCATTTATTGTGTAAGGTCACATGAAATAAAAATGTAGTTTGTGAGTTTTTGGGACACACTCTATGATTATACAACGTTCTATAACATAAATGTAGCAGGTCACATCCCCAATGGGATGGTGACGAGTCTCCTTTGGCTAGTGTTAGAGAAGTGTGTGTATACAAATATTGTTGTGATCACTCAGACAGTGTGGAGTCCTATAATTTGGGACTTTTGTACCTTTTTATATGATGACCATGTTTCTCACAATTTTTTTACTTTTGAGATATAAATTTATTACAATTTTGTAAAACAAAATTACATGCCATCAAAAATTATATTAACTATTTTATATAAATGATTTATTTTATTATTTATTTTATAAATATTCCTTAATTTGTAATTAATTTTCTTATTCTATTTTTTCATCCATTTAATTTTATAGCATGATTTTTTTAAATATTTTATGGAATTCCAAAATAATTCATTTTAAAATTGAAATTGTTCCTTTGATTAATCTATTTGTTTGAATATGGCATTGAATCAATGGTAAGACCCTAATGTTTTTTTAGATCATAGCCTAATTGTGCCTTCAGGGGTTTATTGATTATCTTCTTCTAGGATCGGGAAAGGATAAAGTATCACATGGAGGTGGATTCGGATATTGATCCTTTCTCTTAGTGAGTTCGTTCTATAGGGATTGGCATGTTTTCCAATATTGGTAAATTTGATGTAGTACTTTGGGATTTATTATTCCTTTTTTTTATTCTGGTACTTAACTCCTATAGATGTTTCTTTTGTATGTATATTTACTTTCTTATCTTTCTTTTCTTGTTACTTCATTGTTTTGTTGAAAATTATTTCCCACATTCATGTTGTATGATTACAGGTTCTAGACACCAACCTATGGGGATTAGGAATTCCCTTCATGCTATGTCTATTATAGCTCGGTTATCGGGGTACCGGGGTACCCAGGCTAGTTCATAGAAGATGGTTAGGGATTTTGGGTATATGAAATTAGCTGGGAATTAATTAAAATTAATTAATTGCAAATTTATAATTAAATTTCTATAATTAATATTAATACTCAATATATTATATTAATTTGTATAAATGTGAAATTAAATGAATTCAGTAGTAACACATTGATCAATGCTTGAGAAGGATAATCTTATCACCAATGTGAATTTCATGTAATTTTATTATTTCTTGTGTAATATGGTATTCCATGAATTAAAATTATATTTTCCTGAAACCACAATTCATATGTTAATTTCAAAATAGGCCAATGGAGAAGAATTATCTCTCTATCCAAGTCAGGTGTATAATGCTTTGGAAGTAAAATGTTTCATTATATTCTAAATGATTTTGAGGTACTAAATCAATATGAGGATATAGCTGTGAATTGTATATTTCTATCCTTAAGGATCCCTATCCATAGACTGTGAGATTATATGGATATAAGATCTCTTATTCACTTTTCACGTGGAAGGTTAGAGAGTCAAAGCCAATTGGGGAACATATAGTTATTATGGAATACTATATTGGGTGAAATGACTTCATGGGTTTTAAGATCCCTAATGACATTCACAAGGATATCATTTTATCCTCACTACTAATGAATTTATCTAGATTTACAATTAATAATAATTTTATAAATATGAAGAAAACACTATCCATGCCTAACATTATTATTCAAAATGTTGATAAAAGCTATGAAGTGAAAAACCTATGATCCTTAAAGTGAATAATAACTGTATGAATAGGGAAAATTTACCATTGACTTATCCCATATCTATGGTTTTGGAGAACCATATACCAGTGAAGGAGAAGATATATTGGAAAGAAAATGAATAGTATTTTCTATGATCATTACGTCCTATACATAATCACTATAAGAGGTATGTCTACATCCAAATAATTATTGGGATTCCTTGTGTTTATTAATTATTTATTGTTATATTTCCATAATAATATATTGGGTATCAGATACTTTCTATTGTTCTAACATTTATATCCAAACACATGAACAAATTTTATTTCCAATGATTATAATAAATTAGGTGCATGTATGTGTTTTTAACAGAGAAATTCTAGATACTCTAGCAATTGGATCCTACTATTTATCTTTTCTGATATGACATAATTTCTTTCTAAAAAATTAATTAAATACCTATTTTATGTTTCTTATTTATATAATGGTGTATTTTTTCTTCTTTGGGAGAAAGGGATTCTAATTTAGAAATGAGGTCATATCTTATGGTATGGGATAATATAATGATAATAAGGAGGTACTAAATTTTAATAAATCAAATATTGTATATTTATTATGAATCAAGCATGCATGAAAAATATAAATACCAATTATGGAATCAATGTCATGTTCATATAAATGTAAATAATTTCAATGATCCCTATCATGCAATCAAATAAGTCTCTTTTGAGCTTAAACCACATGAATGCATTCGTACTTGTTTAAATGGTTTGATGAAAAAACCAAAATTTGGTGGTCAAGGTGATAAGGGAATAGAGAATTTATTTTGTACACAATAATGTGTGTAGACAATTTCATGTAGAAAATAGTGGTGGATTATCATAATTTGTTACTTTTACATATTACATGATTTGATATGGTTATATCTAATTTATGGGTTATAAGTCAGAATCAATAGAATATTTTAAAATTTTCATGAATGAGTTTGGAAATATACTTTGTAGGAATATATAGAAACATTGATTGAATGAAGGTGTTGAATAAGTTATACATGTATTTATAAAATTTCTACCAAGGATTCGGATTTTATCTCAACTTTGTCATCCATATATGCCAAATTGGAATGATAGTAGTAATGGGGGAATCATAATTTTTTTGTAATAATATGTTTAATGATGAGTCATGAAATCCTTCTATTATCCAATTGGGTATATTCATTAAAAATGGTATTATACATATTAAACTAACTATTAAATAAATTTGGAAATAATATTTTTTGTTATGATGTGGAAAAGAAAAATATTTTCCACATTTTCATTAATCGGTGTTTGTGGAGTAGGTTATGGATAGCATGTGCATTAAACAACCACCCTATATAAAAATGTTTTACTTTTTATGTTTTCCCACAGAAATTGGGGTATATAATCAATATAAACCTTCCAATACAAAATCAGATAGTTTGAAAACATGCATTTTTAATTTATATAGAGAAAAACCTCAAGGATGATAGTGGGATTAATATTAACATTGATAAACATAAAGATTAAGATATATAAGAGATGGTATATGAATATATTATACAAGTACCCTTGGAAGAGGATCCTAAAAAAGAAGTACTGTGTAGGAATAATAAAGAGGTAAGAGAATGAGAGATATATAGTTTTCTATCGAATAATGATGGTGACTCATTATTTGTTGAAATAATTATCCTCTATCATATGAGGAGGATTAAGATTGATTAAACGATACATGATTGATGAATGATATGAATTCTAAAATGGATTCCATGTATCAGAACCATTTTTTGTTCAGATTTATTTTCTGTTTAATGTAAAACCCATTACAAGTATATTGGTATTCAAGAGAAATATGGAAAAGAATGATAAAGTGAATTATTATAAATCTTTTCTGGTGGATCAATGGATTAGACACCAATAAGGAATTGACTACAAATACAAATTTATTGTTGTTTTTTTAACACCATCCAATAAAATTCACATAATAGCTTAATATTACTATGCTATTTTGGAATTTTTATAAAAACTATATTCTTTAATAGGATCCTTCAAGATTCTATGTATATGAAAAACCATAATGGTTTGTGACTCAAAGAAATGCCAAAATCCTATTCAAGATACATAGATCCATTTAGGGATTATAGCATTTATCAAGGTAATAGAACATTCAATTTTATAAAGATGTAATGGAATTTGGTTTCATTTTGAATTATTATGACACATATATCATGAAATGATTTATTGGGAGAACATATTTCTTATAGAAGTATATGTTGGTTTCATATTAAGAATTTGAAATGATATATTTTCCTTACAAGATGTTAAAGAATTGTTGAGAATGTGCATCTCAATGAATGTCATAGGCGATTCATCCTACATTCTAGCCATCAAGATAATACATGATTGATAAAATAGGATTTTTGGGCTATGGAAAAGTACATAAATTTAATAGATACAATTGAGGTTCATTATAGAATAATTCAATATGGTATTGGTTTTATTTTCACATGGTATACATATTTCTAAGAAAATGGGTTCTCAGATACAAGTGTGATGATAGATAATGAGTAAGATCCCATATGATTCAATAATATGATCGATCAAATATTCCATGTTATGAATAAAGCTTTGTGAGGCCTAATATTTAATCATGGTATGTGTATATCAAGTATATTCAGGTCAACAATAGTGGACTATTGGTATGTTTATCCTTATGTATCTTAGGTGTATAAAATATATATTCCCGTTGTATGGTAGAGGTGACTAAATAGTCCATAGTGGTAATATGGATATCCATTTTTAGACATATCATAATTATTTAATGTAATTTTTTGTATAAGACTTTTTTCTCAACAGAGGAGATGTGTGCTGGAAGAGTTTAATGAAATCCATTATCATTGATCTTATATTAGAGTTTGAGTATATAAATTTAGTATTCAAACTATACAATGAATAATTTTCTTTAATTTCATTTCCATGTCATATATTTGGTTCCAATTATTAAAGACCACATAATAGTTTACTATGATAATACTATGGTGGTGGGTCTCTCTAAGGATACAAGGTCACACCAATGGAAAAAACGCATACTTCAAATGTTTCATATCTTTAAAAAAATTAATAAAGGATGGTGTTGCAGTGATTTGTGTATGCATAGTGGAAAACATGATAGACATATTGACCAAGTCATTACCATAGAAGAGGAATTAGTTTCATTATAATTCTAATGGACTGAACGTTATTTATAGATGGATCTAGTGAATGTGGGAATATATTGGAGTTGGTTCCCTAGTACCATCCTCTTTAGTAATTAATTATATAGAATCATTTATTAATTATGATTTCCAAAAACATTATTATTATTACTCTCTATCACATTATAATGTGAACCCTTTTTAGGAATATCTATCTCTCTAAAATATCAAATCAATTTCCCACTAATATGAGATCCTACATGTTCTCAACCATTGTTCCTCAACATAATTTTATATCCAAATGATATTCATTAATGGGACATAGACAACATATGATATTATGGGTGAATACTCAAAAAAAATTGGGTTGCCTAATCATTTTATTAACTATTGGTAGAATATATGATATGACGTTATGGTAATAGACATGTTAAAAGGAAATCCACATTTCCTTGTGTCATTCGGTGTTCTTATATGTGGATCTGTGTACTGAGCCTTAGAATTTTTTATTACTATTATGGGATATCATGACTTATTATTCTGATTTATTTTAAAAATTTGTTTTGAAATATGATCATGGAATGGTAGGATGGTTTTGTTTCATCCTGGGTGATATATCTTTAATGAATAATGTGGGACAAAATTTATCACTTATATTTATTTATAGAATTTGTTATCTCAATTTCATTTATTTAAATAGAACTGATTTTATTAATATATATCAATTTTGTTTGATGGGATAGTTCATTTTATTAATTTCAAGTAACTATACATTGAAAATGATGGTTGATTACACTTGCACGAATCCTACATTTTTTAGATACTCTAATAAAAGGATTAAATTGCATAGTAATCTTTTTTAAGTGGTTGGATATTGTTGTGATGTTAAATTCATTCACCATATAGGTATTGGCATGTTTCAATACACTAACCTTAAAAATTATAAATCTATGCCTAATTTCACTAAGTAAGAGGCCTAGATGGTTAGAGATTACATGAATCATAAATATCAATTAAATTGTAGTAGTGAATTTAACAGTTTAGAATAAATAAAATTTTTATTTTTGTTGATTTCCATAATTTATTAAATTGTCATTCAAATGAATAAATGATTGAAATTATAATAACTAATATTTGGTTGAATGTTTCTGTAATTTCATATTTTATATATTTATCTGTAAATATGGTATTGTTTTTATTTATTATGTAAATTGTAATTATTTGAGGATCCTTAAATTTTCACAACATAAATAAGGATCATTTTAATGGCTTGATTGGAAATAATTTAAATGATATTTATTTATTATTTCATAAATGTTTTTCAAATTTCAAAACAATAATATAATTTTTTTATATTTAGTATACATTTGGTCAGTTATGAATTCTTATTATGAATAAGGTTTAGTATTCTATTTGGAAACCCTAAAGATGATATAATAATTATATAATATTATCTCATTCATACAGATTTAATAATTACACACAATGGATATTGTGAGACTCTATCATGACCTTGGGGTAGATTTAAAGATCCACAGTTCTCTAATACAATTTAGGATCATGAAAATTATTGAATAGAATTATTTAATTAACTCACCAAAAATTATTCTTTTATGATCAACCATGGAGAATAAAAGTGACAGGATTAGTCATTCTAAAAATCGATTATTCAATAGAAATATTATTATATTTTAGCACATGTGTGGAACATAAAAAGAGTGATTCTACACCTGGACCTTATAACACAATGATAGTAAAAGAATATATTATTATCCAAATCATCAATAAATGTGGTCCTAAAATTGAATGTGATTCAATATCTTCTCATATTTTTTATTATATATATTTGAGTATCATTAATGTCTTGTTTCGATATTTTATCTAGTCAACTAAAATACTATTTTCATTATTGATGATGTCTTGAAAATTTGATGTAGGGATTATACATCATTCATTAATAAAACCCATGTTGGTCATATCATCCATGAATGATTTGGATGTACCCATAACATAAATTTGGCGAATCAATAATATAATATAACTACATTTTTATAAAATAGTAACATTACTAGAAGTTGGGTCATTTGCGAGGGGTCATTTTCAAGTTGATCCCATCGCAAAACCTTTTTCTGATGGGAGCCCATCGAAAATGATTTGTTGCAGAAAATGGTGTCGCCAAAAGTGTTTTTTGATGGTCCATTTGCAAAAAGTATATATTTGAGATAGGATGCACACTCATTGAAAATAGTTTCATCATATTTCTTAAATACCTTATTGCAATGACCCATCACAAATAGCCGGAAATACTATTAGTGATGGTCTCATCCTATATAGTGTAAAAAATTAAAAACAAAATTAATAATAAAATAATATTATTATTAATGATATAATAATATTAATTTTTGTAAATTAAATCAAATTATAAGATAATAATATAATAATAATATAATAATAATAATGATGATAATAATATAAAAATAGTATTATTAATATTAATATTAATAATATAATAAAAAATTATAAAATAATGAGCATATCAATATTAGAGAAAATTATAATAAAGTAAAAAATAGAAAATTATTAAAAAATAATTAAGAATATAAAAATAATAATCAAATGAGAATAATAAAAAATCATAATTAAAAAAATCATTAGAATAATTAAAATTTTCAATAATTTAATAAACTAATAAAAATTTATATAAATAATATAAAAATTTAATATTCGCAACAATATAAAAAAACCAATATTAAAAAAAATTAGTGTTAATATTACAAACAATATTTACATTCAACTGGTTGATCATAAAAAATGAATAGATCACTGAGGGGGAGGGTCATTTAGAGTATATAGTGGAAGGATCATTATCCCAAAACCACGAGTAACATGTCGTGTGTACTCAAAATTCTTCTTCCCCCTATACTACAACCATCAATGCATATCCTCATGCATCTTCAGCCCCTAATGTCGTAGGAACTCTTCATGTAGTTGAAGCATCCATCGACGCATCAACTCTATCTCCATACGCACACTCTCTAAAAGAGCAATATGAGATTGCAGGTGCTCTTGATATTGTGCGTTAAATGTTGTTGACTCTCTATGAGATCCACTCGTGTGGGATGCTAATACCACAGCGGTACCATAATAGTCCTTTGGCATCAATCGGGAGACAATTCCCCCAGTTTGGCCTTTCATAAAGGCATACTGGGTCTCCTGTATCCATGTTTTCTCATCTAATCGATGAGAATTGGTCTGAGCATCAGTCTCTACATGACTCTTCGCCTATTTCTGATATGTTTTCACCTCATATGACCCCATAAATTGTTATTTAGTAGTAAAATAGTTAGAATATTATTTGAAATGAAATTTTCATCCCAAAAATAAAATATTCTAACCACAATATAACACCAGCGAGCACCTCTAATCTCTCCAATGGTCAGATCAATGTACATCCTTCAATAAACATTAAAATCCAAAATATATGGTTGTTTGACTACCAATATGAATATGAAATAAACCTTTTAAATTTAGAGTTATATAAAATATTTAAAAATTTATAGTTAACAAATTCTCCATATGCGTATTGAACATATGACGACCGGATTGATGTGTCACCACCTATCTCCCCAAATTCTGTTACCCTACAGTTGATCTCCTCTGAAAACGACCACCCAACTAGTGTGAAAATAATCCATCCCAAACCTAGGTTGAAATGTAATCAAGTTAGTTGGCACTACAAGACCTATCAAACTTTGTCACACTAGCTTTCTCTATTTCCTTCCTTCTCAAATTTTACAAAACCTGAATGCAAATCAAATGCAGAGTCCCCTTCCATTCCTTCCATATAGCCCCCCGCATGCTCTCATCAATGTGAAACGATAAACCCTACAAATATTTTATAAATTTTTTTTAATTAATTAATTTCAAAATAAATGTTATTGAATTGTGTACCAGCCAATGATCAAACATGCGGTGTTAAAGATCAATGGGAATCTAATCCCATGATACCCACGCTCAATAAAAATAATTACACATTATAGAGCTCCCCTATCCAGTATCTATATGTGTAATTTTGTGAAAAAAAAATAATAATCAAAAAAGTAGTAAATAAAAAATAATATGAAAATAAATAAAATATACAAGTAAACATACCTGTTCACACATGTATTGAAGCTAAGATGTTGAATCCACATAGGGAACCAGCCTGGAATAATCAATCATGCAATTTCATGCCCCCTATGAGTCCCCCCTAAACCTCCAGTATTCTAATCATTAGATGACCAACCATTATGAATGTCCAAAGGTATCCCATCTTCCTGCAATATACGATACAAATCCTCTTCCCACAAAACACCAAATTGTTGTTGTTAGCAAACACATGAAGACATCTATTATATGTAGATATATATTATTTGTGATTATAACCAGAATTTTACTGTGTCAATGTTCATCTTCATCCTCGTTTTCATATATGACGATTTCAATGCCTTCATATTCCTCCTCAACATCAGAAATTTTTATATGAAATTCAGTTTCATCATCACTTTTAATTTCAAATTCATTTGTAACATCATTAACATCATCATCTACAGCGACCATCAATTGTGGGTTTTCATTGTCAATGTCCAGGTGTCTTGATGAAAAATATAGACTTAGAGAAGTCGCTTGAAAAATTTAAATTCCTTCTACATCATTAGAACCACATTCACAGTGAGTAAACTGATTTTCGAAAGATTTAATTTTTATTATGATCCATCAATCACTCAACAGTCTTGATGTAGCACAATATTTTTAATAAAAAAATTAATATTCATAATGAGAAAACAACAATGGTTTATTTACTCAAGGAAGACTTTCATATTAAATATAAATGATACTATTGGTCAGATGAACATGCAAGAATCTCTCAGTATCCAACCACTGACATTTAAACATCATTATACAATGTTTCCCTATATAACATAGTTCAATAAATTCATCAAACATGAAGTAAAAGTCAAATTATTTTTCTATATGATGATAGACTCTCAAGAAAGCACCATTATTTTTGTTTTTTTTATTCCGTGTATGCATGTGTAGGAAATCAAAAACCATTCACATCACATGCATTATAAGATATAACAATTTTTTATGGGGGTATACTCAATTCACGCAATCGATTATCAATTTTATTAGCAATTTTACATAAATACAAATTTCAAAAATAGTTATCTATATAATAGATAATGAATTTTTTTGATATTTTAAACCAAAAAATGTATCTTAACAATTGTTTAAACCAGTACGAAGTGTTTTATTCCCAACGTTCATGAAGTGAAGCAACTTCAATTTGTAGAAGTTGTTTCTTGATATGATTATAATGCAAACTAAAGATTAAATATGATTAATTTACTATAAAAAATATCATAAATTAAGTTCTAGGATCACTCAATATGTTAATAGTGTCATTTTTTCACAGTTGAGCAGAACATATGTATGACCTCTATGATCTTCGTCATCTAAAATCAATCATTCATAAAATCCACTGAAGCCATAATTTGAAAGATTGAAGAATAATTATTGATTTCCCATTTTATAATAAATGGGTCCCTCTTTATATCCCATACAATTGGGATTTTATGGACATTCAGATTGAAATTAATGAGAGTAGAAAACAATTCCTCTAGAAAAATAGCTTATCCAATTAAACCTTCAACCGATGCTTTATTGTGAAATTTTTTCATCACAATTTTCATTCATCTCTAGAATGGGTACATCCTTCGAAACTATACATTACCACTACATTTTTCATCATTTGGAAAATTTAATATCAAATTATCCATTGAGTCAATCAAATCAGGAGGGACAATTTTATCGAGTTTACATAAAATTAAAACAACATTTTCTTATATTATTCTTACTGCATCGTAGTTACATTTCACCACATAAATGTATCAAAAAAATATGATATGTTTGATAGCACATACCAAATCATATAATTCAACACACATCTTAATCTAATCTGCAGATGTCTTTCCACTATAACATGATAGTCTTAATTTTTTATCCTGTAATATAACCATTTTTAAACATCTGAAAAAATTGGATGAATAACCCTATGGAAGTATCAAATATTTAATACATTGAAAAAATAGTAACAGTTTCTCTTTTGAGTGTCTATAAACTACTTTTGGATTCATTAACTTCTATAATATGACATTTTCAAATAGTTCATGTTCTGGTTGCCTCAAAATTTGGTCACTATCTAATCATGACTTTACATTATCTTTTGTCTTACCTGGGGTATCAAAAAATATGTGAAATAAATTATCAAAATAGATCTTCTCCATATTCATGACATCTAACATGTCATGGACCTAAAAATTAGACCAATATGGAAGATCCCAAAAAATTATCCTTTTTATGTAAATGGGTTCTTCCCAAAATATATTAATTTTTTATTGGTTTATTATTGGTCCAAATGTGGTAGGAGATAATAAAGAGACAATTTATTTCAATTCTATACACGAGATCATTTCTGGATGTCAATCTCATTCAATTGTAATTTTTCTAAAATAATGATTTTCTACTGAAAGGGATGACTATTTGGGAGAAATTTGTGATTACATTCGAAAGGCAATGTTTATTTCATTGATGAGTATAAATGATTTCATTACTCTCATACAGAATAGACAGTATTTTAGACCGTGTGTATCATAGCATGATAACAAGCCATATTCTTGGAAGTCGTTAATTCTCTACATCATTGCAGCATTCAGCAAGAAATTTTCTTTCGTAGGAACATCAAATAAACTAAAATCATTATTCCACAATGAATATAACTCATTAATCAATGGATTTAATTAAAAATAACTTTTTTTAGATGTCATGGAATTAATAAACTCAAAATTATATGTTGTTCTTTCATAAACATCCAAGGAGGTTATTTCTACGGAGTTATAATGACATGACTACTTGATAACTGACTAAATTATGAATGAATATAATAGAAACCATCAGTAGAAATACAAAACCACATGCTTAAATCTTATAATGTTGTTGATAGATCCTTGTTTTCAAAATGTATCCATGAATCACCATCATATGAATAATTTATGGTTTTCCCAGTTTGAATATTGGTTTTGTGCCCTAACATCAATGTCTTTGTATTCTGAAACATAAATAAATGCTGTAATATGGGTGTAAAATGGAAGTATCTCAATTGTTTTACAGGAATCAATCCAAACATCACCTGTTGAGAAAATTTATACCTCAATTGTCCACATGTGGGACTAATATGAAATGAATTTTGTTTCCATAATATAAGATGCAATCATTTGAACATGGATAAATCTTATAATAACCAAGACCCAAAATATGAAATAGCATATAGATCTTTTAGAAATTTTTCTACAACACATTATCTTTTGGTAGTTGAGTTTTTATGAAATATAATTTCATATCACAACTATTATTTGATATTTCATTATAAACTTTAATTGCCACCAATTATTCAACTGCTTCAAATTTTCTTATCTTGCAACAATGATATATGGAATTTTCAACGGTCCTCGACAACTCATAAATATGAGATAGTCCAAAATAAGGAGTAAAATTAATTTCATCATTAGTTTTATATTGATGAAAACACGAACCTTCCACATCATTTACTAAATTTTGAAACTATGTTGGATCCTGAACCAAATTATTAATATCATCTCTGGAACAATGATCACAATTTTTATACCGTAAAACATAATCTTGTTGAATAACAAAAGGAAATAAATGACCATCATTTATTTCATATGTGTCAAACATCCTCATAGAACAATTTTACAAGGAAACATAATTTTTCCCTGTGAAAAAAATTCTGGTTTTAATGATGTTAATGATAAGAATGATTCAACACCTTAAATATATATAGGATTTAAACTAGAACCATTGGGATTATTGTACTAATTTATCCATGAATAGTCATCTAATAATTATTTTTTTTGAGTTTGTTGTCCGATATTTCTCTAAAAAAGTATAAACTAATTTGTTTTTATATAATTTGATATATGAAAATCACTATCCAAAAATTAAAGACAATTAAATTTAATTTTATATCAGATTATAATAATTTATATTATATCATACTTATTTATTTTATTATTATTAATATTTTATACTAATATACATTAACCCAAAATAATATATATTAATAACCACATGTTATGATTAATTACAACTAATTTGTACTATTAATTGTTAATTATCAGCGACACAATTTCCAACAGATTGGCAGCATCTATTTTTTCTGAAGACTAATCTACAAAATCCATGACTTAAATAACTATGTAAAATATACACATACATACATATATCAATTTCTTTATGAAAAATATAGAGAGTAATGCAATGAGACACTACAAGAAAATTGAAATGTCGCAGCAGTAATTTTTTGATATGGTGGTGGTTTAAACCTCCGCCATATGATTTTGCGATGGTTTAAAAAAAACCCTGCTAAATTGCGTGTTGAGAAACTGTTTGCAGTTGTTAATGTAGTTAAGTAGTGGTTTATATGAACCTTTGTAGTTCGTGCATTTTCAGAGTGGCTATATTGTTTTTTGCAGCGTTTTTTTTGTGCAGGGTATTAAATTTTTTAGTGGCAGTTAAGATCGCCCCTAAAAAGAGTAATGGCCTGTCGGGACGAACTGACACGACAAACAATATAATCGCAGGGAAAAAGTGCAGAAGATGGGCCACTATACCGATAGTTATAACCACCACTAAATTTAATACTGTAGTGGTGGTTAAAACTTCTGCTAATAGAAAACTATCGCCATTTAGTGGCAGTTAAAACCACTGCAAAAGGGCATATTTACAAAAGAAGAACCAGTTTCTAGAGCCCTTTTACCAATGCCCTGAAAAAAACCATTCTAAGAATACCAAAACTCCAAAAAAATACATACTAAAATCAATATGAAAAGAGATTCTTAACTAAGAACAACCAAATACATCGTTCAATGTGTAAAGGAATGTAGATAAACATATCACATGACATAATCCTAGTATAAATTAAATGTAGTTGTGAATTTAAAATTTTTCCCATCTCATATTCTCATACCACTTTCCCTTTTCTATTTCATCTTCCAATTATTTTAAATTCTTTAACTTCTTGTATAACTCAAAAAAAATTAACATAGGTTCATCCATATCTCTATCATTTGACACCCAATTCACGATCTTAAGGAAGCACTGGATAGCTCAATGTAAGGAAAACCCTCTCATACATTCTATTATAGATTCCCATTGGATCCATTGGGCTGTATAGGTATAGAAAAATTTACCATACTATCATGGAACTGAACCATTTTTAATATTTCTACCAAAAATATTGAAATGTGAACTGATATCAGGAGAGGCATTATATATGAACCTTAAGTTGTAGTCACATTGATTTCCCTTTGGGGTTCGATGTTTCACAATTAATCCACTATGTCGCACACCATATTTGATCAAGAATCTCTATTTAAGTAATTTATGTATTTAAAATTTAACATTTCAGACTCATATGTACTAGTTGATATTTGATTGGATGTTCACATGTATTGTGCAAATTATATGTTCACCCATTGGTTGATCTAGGTTATGTGGGGCAATATGAATTTCTTTTCAAATGTTGGTACTCACACATATCTTGTATAATTGTTCATGAATGTAATATTACTTTTATATGATTATTTGATAATACCAATGGAATCCCTCGGGTGTTTGGACAACTTATAGTTGTAATTTCTAAAGTGGGAAATTTCCAATATTAACATGTCACCATCTAAGTGATTCCAATGAGATTATATATGGGCATCCCACGTATTAATGAATTGAATGATTTTATTGTAACTGATAATGTGAAATGGATAATTAATGATGGGATTCCTTTCTTAAAATAAATCAATTGGTTTTAAATGGAATTACCCCAAGTAATTGTAATGTCTATCTCTTGATTTATGCTTTATAAAATTCTTCATGCAAATTGTAATATTTTGAATGGGAATTGAACATGAATAAATACATGAATAATAGGTTGTTATTTATCTATTATGACACAAATGATTATGCCATTATTATGTATATGGTTTTGATAGAAGAGATCCATGGGATGTAATTACCCTTGCTAGTTATATATAATATATTCCTGTATAAATGTTGTGGTATGATGGTATGAGATTTTTGAGCAAAGAGATTTCACAATTCTTTACATCAGGTGTTGAGTATGGTGTATCACAAAAAATTTACTATATATGTATTTTGATTTTCTCACCACATTCAATGAATGGAATTTTGACTTGATAAAGAACTCAACATCCCATGTGTTGTTTCATGGAGTCTCTCACTCTATTAGGATATAGGGAATGTACCAAATTTAATAAGTACATATGATCATTAGAATAGTTAGGGATGTATGAGTTATGCCATGGTCTATTCATTAGAATTATTGTAAGTATATGGCTATCTAACTCTTCACATACCTTGGAAATATATGTGGATGAAATATATTTAAACTAAATATATTACTACTATATATATAATAACTAGTTATATTTCTATTCCATCTATGTGTTGATAAATATAAACCCTCTTTTAGTCATTTAGGAATGTTAATGGGTGGTTATTTATTTATTCCATAGTTACTCAAAAGACGTGGGGTGTAGTATATGGTGGTAGACCCTTTATCATGGGAATAATGATGTGGTAATATTTTCATGGGATTAATTTATGTTGGTGTTCCATGTGAAATTATTATAAATGAAAAATAACATTATAATTAGGTAAAATCATCACTACCTTGGGTTATTCCATTTGGAATCATTATACTTGACACTAAGGATAGAAAAAAGGTAAAATCATCTCTTCTATAGATAAGGGTTCTTAATTTTTTAAGAGTTATGGATTAGGATTATGTGTCATATATGTTTCACTAATGTGGTTTCTTTGGAAAATGGGTCTTTAGTGTGGTTTCCTTAGAAGTAATGGAATCTGGATCCTATTATATTGTGACTCCCAATATGCATTCTAGTTATTTTGATGTGCGGAATATAATAGAGGTGATCAGACACATTCCTTTAAAGGGAAGAGTGTCTCGTGAAGGGGGTTGATATATTTTATCAAGGAATATGGATTCTTATAATAAATTATTTATGATATATTAGTTGATGTTATGAATGGTAATTAACTAATCATGAAGTCTATTTAACATTTATTTATGGAAGGGGGTTCTAGAGAATATACTGGTAGTTTCTCATTGGCATGTCATGCCTAATGAGATAATGGACACTTTCATTCACATTGTTTGACTGTTCTTGGAGGCCACTTTGGAAATGGTGGGAAACCCCCATTTCAGACAGTGTAGAAAAATTTCCCCTAATCTCGTATCAGTATATATGGATTCCAAATATTGTTTGTAATTTTGGATACAAATATTATGCCACACTAAAGGGTGATCTATCTTAAACATATTAGTGAGACACACATTCTCATCCTTAGGTATTGATACAAGAGCATAACTAAGAAGTACTTCTTAGAAATAGAAATGTCTTGGAAAATGAATTGCTCTAAAAAAATGTAGGATAAGTTATTATGATGAAAAAATTAATTTAAGAAAAATGAATCATAAAAAACGAATCATCACAATAAAGAGTCCATATATATTTTTCATACCACACTCGAGAAAACAATACATTGAAGGAAACATTAGAAATCATGAAATTATATAAAAGGTAACTTGAGAAATCAACAACATTCTAGGTCATGAAAATGTTTGGAGGAAACAATATGCAACACATGTTAAACATACAAATCAACTGTTACAATATTTTTCCATATATCAGTAATACTACTAATCACTGTCCGATTATGAACATATATAGTCACCCTCTCCACCTCCATTTCCACGTCCTGATATATCCTATAAGAACATTATATTGAAAAATAAATACTTTTGAATTTTTATATTTAAAAATAATACCAATAAATGTTTTATAACATAATTATTTTTAATTTTAGTGATTTATTTTCTCACCTACAGTTGATGAAATACCACCTATGGGATATTTTCTCATCTCCTGATGTATATGAGTCAACGCTTTCTACAAATCGGTTATCTGAGCCCCCTGGTATTGAACTATGTTTTGTAGCAAAACAATATCTCTATAAGAATCTCTAGGTATGGACTGACTAAAACTAGGAGTAGGTGCAGCTGAAATCCCTGATGGTTGGCCAAAGACCTCAGATTGTACGGGTCCCAAATCCATCATGAACACTCTACCTGGATGCTCCTTCCTAAGGACTTTAGCAATCAGGTCATCCAGGGAGACTGAGTAGGACTTCCCAAGATTGGCATCCCATATTTCTTAATTTTTTACCTATAAATAGAATATCAATATATATTAACATAGTTAAAACTGCTAATAAGTTATTATAATGAATAAATGAATTCATGAACCAACTTATTTGTTAGGCTCATTAACAAATCGTACATCAGATTTTTGGTGAACATCCAACCACACTTCAGTTTGGGACGCTTCGTGCCCTAAACTATGTGACTGCATTAAAAAAAGACAAATCAAAAATTTAATATATAAATAGTTTATATTGTTTTATAAATATTTAATCTTATGAAAAGATCACCATATTCGATCAGCTTTTAGAAAATCATTTTGACACTGTAGTGTGAGGGATGACTTGTTTAGCCCGACTTGATGCATTCTTTCTTGAGAGATCTTGAAATAAAATAAAATCAATTTAATAATAATGTATTCAATGGTACTTCTTCTTTATATACATTTATAAATGTAAAATGATATTAGTATAATAATATATATTTAAATACCATATGCTTATCCACATAATGTCTGTCAATAAAAACATTCCAATGTTCTTTGGGTACTCCATTGGGTAGCTTCTCAAACATTTGTTGGACGGCCAACAAACTATCGTTGACATTGCTTGACAATATCCATTTTTTGTCTTTCAATTTCATACAATGATTTTTCAATGTCCACTTTTGTGTTATCACATCAGCAACTCTAAAGTGGAAAAACATCTCTATACATAAATTTATTTTCAACATATTAATAACATAAAATTCAATTACACCATAATGTATTAAAATTACCTTTGTTTGGGAATCAAAAACCTCATTTTTCTAACTTGGAGGCATATGTCTCCCATCATCATAAGAAATAGGAAGGGAAATGGAATCTTTTGCTAGCTGGCCTAGAATTTGTCCATGTAATCATGAATGATCTTCCGTAGAGACCCTATATAAATCAAATGGGAAAAAATTATTCACTTCATTAATATTCCACACATCACTTATTTTTATATTTTTTTCCATAGTTTCATTTTTTCACCTTTAATGGAAAAATAATTAATATAAAAAAGTGCAATAAAATTTTTTATATTAAAATTTGTACCTATAACAGTGACTCATCGGTATGCCTGTGATGAACTAGATGTGGCACACCGCCACCCCACTACTGAGGCTGCAAAATGGGGACTCGACGACTCAACTCTTAATGGGCCGCACACATAGGGTGTGAGAGATGGTGTAGGGGGAGATGGTGTAGGTGGACAGGCAGCTGGTGGCTCAGATGACATATGGAGGGAGACAGATGGATCGTCATCTGTCACAGCAGTGGATGAAACAATGTATCACTTCCTCCTTGGAATTAATATCATTTAATAAAATAAAATTAAGTTCATAACATATATTTCCAAAAAAATATATGAAAAAAATAAAAATGATAATAGATTCCCCGTACTAAAAAACAAAATATACATAAGAATTATAATGAATTACTGCACATTTGAAATAAGTGGTTGCTGAATGAATAAATAACTGTACATAAAATAATTTTCCCCTTTAATCATATTGGTTTCCGGCTCCATTACGTCATCCAGGTCATTCATCATTTCTAGAATAATATTTTTAGTATCATGAGGGAAAAATAAGTTTGTTTTTTGTTGTTGATGCGATTCAATTTCAGAGGACAAATCATCCACTTCATCACACATATCATACAAATATATTTGTATTACGTGAGAAACTACACTCCACCCTTCATCCACAATATCATTCACATAATATTCCATTTTTTCTTTTGATGATAAAATACATGGATCATGTAGTTCATGATCACCAACATCCTTCAAGTGAGAGAAGTTCACATAAGTAAATTGCATAGAATCACTTTTAACACCTCTGATAATATAGACACTATTGCATTTGAATAAAACAACTGAAAATTTATTTTGGTAGTTTAATTCAATAATATTAGTAATCTTTCCATATTATCTTACATCATCAAATGTAAATATACCATTATTTGTAGTTTTCAAACCCCTTTGTCGACCGACTGTACAAAATCTAAAGTCATTCATGTTGTAAGCGTCGAAATTACTAACTTGTTTTAGAGGATCTCAAGCAAGAAAATCAAATATTAGTAAAACTCTTTTTGAGTATCCATAATGATGATCTAAAAAAGAAATATACTTTATTAGATATACATAATATATTTTTCAAACTAATATTCTTATTTATATTAATATTAATGATCCTATATGTCTTGAAAACCATTCAACAAGTTCTTTATTAATGGATTTCATTTTATCAATCTAATTTCATGTTAGGCCTCTCATTCATCTCTTTATTTGTATCCCCAACTCAACAATAAACAGATATGAAATTTCACTATTTAGTTGTACAAATATATGTGCCTGTAATAATTCCAATTCTGTAAGTGTCACATTTGATGTCCTCCCAACTGATTGGCCAATAGCAGGAAATATATTTTTTTCTGATGTATTTGAGACCGAGTTGATGAGTCATAAACACATCCAACTCGATTAAATATTCTCTCAATATCATCCATATATCTAGAATAAAAGGTAAGACACTCTTTAGGCAAATATCCTCTAGCAATAGAGCCTTCTGGTTGAGCTTTATTTTTCATGTATAATTTCAAATACCCAAGATATATGTCAAATAAAATAAACATAATTATTCATTTAATTAAGTTCCAAAAAATGTTTACTTAACTAAAAAACGTATAAATAAAGTACCTCTCAATTGGATAAATCCATCGATAATGAACGGTGCCTCCTAAATTATCTTCCTCATCCAAATGCAAAGTGTAATGCATCATGACCATAAAAAACAACGGAGGAATGATCATCTCTATTGCAAAAAGGGTAAATAAAAACCTCCCCTGGAGGTTGTCCGGTTGAAATATATGTACGGAATTCTCAAATAGTTTCCTGTAAAATGTGCAGAATTGGACTACAATAATGAGATCTTCTTCAGGTAATAATGTACGAAATGCCAATGGTAGTTGTTGTTGTAACAAAAAATACGAGTTGTGACTTTTCAATCCACGTCACTTATGATTATTCAAGTCAAAACTCCTTGAGATGTTACTTTAATACCCATAATATTCTTTCAAATTCTTTATTAATTAAAGGAATGTATCTTTATCCATATTTCTCATTGCGAAAATTTCCAGACCATACACTGCATTCTCATATGGCCAGAGATCGTGTTTAATGTTCATTAATTGTATGTCTTTGTGAGAGTTGAGATGATCATTCGACATTCCATGCCCATTATGAAATTTGAAAAAAAAATTCATAGAAATTCTTCTTAGTATGCATCAAATCAAGATTATGCCGCAACAAATTAAATTCCCAATATTGATGTTTGAAAAATATACTTTTTTCATTAATTATTGCGTTCTGATTTCACTTGAAAACGCACTTTGAACCCATTTACTGCTATCATTCAAATGATGAACCTTACCATATTCGGTTTCAACATTTTCATGTTGTGTCAATATTTTATAACCAGTTAACAACATTAGAGGTGGTCTACGATCAATAAAACCATTAAATTTTGATCTTTTTTCCTAAAATATATGAGATGCATTGAGAAATATTTTATGGAACAAGAGGCATGATTTTTTACTGTGAGGTAGCCATTTAGGCACATAATCAACCTTACAAATAGGAAAATCCAAAACCATGTAATGTTCGAAAAAAATAAATTCCCAACCCTAGGGAAGTCACTAATGTTCCACATTATAGCATCATGCATTTTGATCATTGCTTTAGAATATGCCTCAAATGTCTCAACATTGTTGCTTTATAACTCCTATAATTCTTCAATAAAAGGCTTCATGTATTCATCAATATCATTTGTAGGAATGGTTTTTCAAGGAATAATCATCTAAATTATTAAAGATGTATCTTTCATACACATCTATGGAAGAAGATTGTAAGGGATCAAAACAACTTGCCAACTACTATAACAGGAACTCAAAGTCCCAAATTTGTTGAATACATCGGTTGTCAATCCCAATTGAACAATCCTAGGATCAGATAAAAAATATTGATGTTATAAATCAAATGTTCTCCACGATTGTGAATCTCATGGTTGTCTCATTAACCAATCATTGTTATTATCTACAGAATTCCACTTAATGTGTTCAGTGGTTTTCGATTACATGAATAATCATTACAATCGAGGCTTTAAAGGAATGTAATGCAAAACCATTACAGGTGTGTTCCCTTTCTGCTTCATTATGAATGTATGTTGATTCAAAATTCCAACAACACCCATTGACTTCCATAAAAAAAGATGAATTTTTGAAATTCTGTCTAATTGAATTGTCCCGCTAATGAAGCATACAATCATTGAGACATCCTTGTATCTTTGTATAATTTAGACTAAGTATGTTAACAACTTTATTCATATCATAAAAAGGATCATTTATTTTTGCGTCCGGAAATGCATCATGCAAAAAATTCCAATATCATGTACATTTCCTTATTTGAAATTCCACATTGACATTTGATATGGTACACTTTCATCAGAAAAGAATGGTTTGAATATTTCCAACATCCACTATACAACTCTTAATTTCCATAATCATCTAAATCATGAAATGTATTTTCATCAATGATGTTTTCTCTTACTTTACGTTCCATAGAATCAATAGGAGGATCAAATGATATGTTACAATCTTTCTCAGGCTGTCATATAGTATAAAAAACATCACTTTTCACATTTAAATTTGTAACAACCTTATTTGGTTGTTCAGTTATGTTTTGATGATGATAGTGGTGTCTTGCAGTACTGAATGCATCACTAATGTGGTTTTTCATTTCATTTTCCATTTTTTATGAATTTGGCAGCTCATTATGTGGATTTACATTACTGCTCAACCTTTCTGTAAAGTTTGATTCTCCATGCCAAATCAATCATAAATATTGACCAGGGAATTTATTCAGTATTAAATGTTCATAAATTTCATCTTTCTTCAACCATATTCTAAAATTAGATTTAGGAAATAGACATAATATTCTCCCTTTAGCGGATCTATTGTAAATTGAAAAATCTAAAAATTCCTTCAATACATTCACATACTGAGGTGTGTTCCTTGGTAATGTGATCTAACTTTTATCCATGTATATCACAGTGTGCCTACACAATATTAAAAAAAATTAAAACACATAGTTACTACTAAACAGAAAAATATATTGATATATAATAGTTGAAAAAATATATACATATTTTATATAAGGTTTTCCTATATAAATTAATTTGGTAAATCACCCAATAGCTAACCAAATTACCAATGTTCATGAATGTGTATGCTTATACACATGTGACTTGAAAATCACTTGAAGAAATGACTAGATAGTGAATATTTTAATGGGGAATAAACATTATAAGAATATAGTGTGTATTTTCAGATATAATTGATCAAGTTAAGCATTAGTAAAAATGTTAGGAGGTATGCTTGTTCATTATATTAGAAGTCATCTTGTAGAGCGTTAGGATATTTTAAAGTTGATCATTTTGATACAACAGTTAGATGAATTGTAAGTATTATATTCTACAATTGATGAGAGTGTACTGAACAGACGTTCATTAAATGTTTTTAATTATATTTAGTGTAAGTCATTGAATTTTATTACTTTTATAAAAGGAACAATAACTTCTAGTTTGAGAATAAAATAAAAAATATGTTTTTCCATTAACCTGATATATAAATAAATAAAATATAGATCATGAACTTTATTAATTCAAAACCTTTATAAAACATGGTATAAAGATGTTTTTCTAGAAATAATTACATTTCAGAACTCATTAATATATCCTTAAAACATCACCCCTTTTTTAAAAAAATTACATTTATTAAAAACATATCAACTAAATTTCTAATAATGGGTAGGAAATTTAAAAAATTTCCCCTCACATGAAATATTTAACAAATCAAAATCAAATTAAGGAAACAAGGATAACTTTGAAGAAAATTTCCCTAGAGAATGTCGTAATGTATGCCAATTAATAAGTGGAACAACACTAATAAATATCTATACAAAATCATTAGAGGATCAATGCTTCAAAGACATTCCATCCAAGAAAAAAATAGCAATACAAAATCTAATAAATAATTAAAGTAATAACAAATGATAAATATCATGAGGAAACACATTAGAAACTAATAGGACAAGTATAATACATGAAAATGTGACCTAATTCCATCAGGTTAATGGTCATACATCCATCAAACAAATCACCATAAACCATGTCTCATATATGACACCCCACTTGCTCGGTATTTTTTACAACAAGTGTTTACAATAGTGTGTTTAATCTCAATGGGCCTAGAAACATCCCATGACATCCCACTCAGTATCCTAGGGTTCCCTAATAAATAACTAAATGAGGTGATACACTTTTAAATTGAATTTCAAAAAATTATAATAATAATATCCAAAGGGTAGAATAATAATGAAATCCTTCCCACATACCACATTAAGCTTATAATGACCCCCACCCATAAGAAAATCATGAATCACATCACAAACAACCATCAAAAAGATACAAATGATATCATAAATAAATTAAATGGGGTCAACAAGGGAACAAAAAACCAATCAACTCAAATATCATATCACAAAGTTCCATCAAAGACATTCAATTATCACATATAATATATTCATTTTTAAATTCCTTTTTTAAATCATTTCAAATACAAAATCCAATATAAGGGAAATCATAATCATTTACAAAACACAGCCAACATAATCTAAATAAATCACAATTATTTTTCATAGAACAACATGTACATTAGAATCATGGAAACCATTTATCCCCCAAAGGGTAACCCACTTTGAAAAACCAATTTCCCTTAAAATCGAAAGACTCTGTGTTTCTCATATATAAAACCATTCATTTAATTATATAAAATATGTAAAATCTTTAAAATACAAATTTACATAAAATTTTCATTTAAAAATGATTTTAAACCCTTAAAGACCCATGAAAACCAAGTTATGTTATATAAAACCATTATAAACCAAACATAGACAACCCACACCCTCGTTATATGGATTAGAAATTATTTTATAAATCCAAGTACACATAAATATCTTATATAAAATTCAATGAAATGGAAACACTGGACTAAATAAAATTCACAGGTGATAGGGAGGAGATCTAGGGTTTGGGTCTCACGTTGGTCGGGGTAAGATGGTTGGGTCACGGGGGTCGGGGGGAGAAGGGGTTTCAGGGTCGGTTGTTGGGGGAAGTGGCGATGATGGCCCGAGAGAAACGCCACCGGTGGGGAGATGAGTTGGGGTTCAGGGTGGAGAGCTAGGTTTTGGGGTATGGTGTTGTAGGGTTTGGGTTAAGGGGGGAAGTTCCACCGCTGAAAAAAAGAGGGTTTAGCGGTGGTTTTTAAAAAATCACCGCTAAACCCTTATTTAAAAAGTTTTAGCAGCAGATTACAAATCCACTGCTAAAAGATCGTCGCTAAAATCGATTTATGATATAGTGAGGCCTCTCTATTGCCCATCTCCATGCATAGAGATATGGTTGTTTGTATGCCTGAAAAAATTTTACATAGTGATTTCTATAGGAGACAGTGGAGATAATCCCATGAGAAAAAGATTTCCTTATCATCGATGGATCATCTCCTCAAAACTTTCTAAGACCAAAATCAGTATGAAAAATGTTCTCTAATGAATGCATATCCATTTTCATAGCCACCCGAATGGATATTAGGATGGCCTCACCAAGCAACTCTTCATTATCGTGCCATGAAAAATGAATATTTTTATAGGAGGACAAGTTTTTCTATGTGATTTTAGTTGGATAAAAGTGTAAGGAGGTAAGTCGTCATATGAAAGGGATCCACCAATCCACTAGATATTTTTCCAATTTAGTAAAATTTATGTGAATTTTTTTAAATTTCTTCCTAACTATTGATAATTATTTCTTGTTATTATAAATTATTACTAATTACTAAAAATGTTATCTAATTATTAGAATTTTTCACTAGTTATTGGAATTTTTGAGTGTTTATTATTAATTGTTACTAATTATTTCCATTTATATCTAATTATAACAATTTAATTCTATTTATTCGAATTATTTCCAATTATTCAAATTTATTGCTAATTAATCGAAATTGTTTCTTATTATTCGAAATAATTGCTAATTACTTGAAATTATTGATAATTATTTAAATTGTTGAAAATTATTTGAAATTTTTAATATTTATTAATAATTATTTGAAATTGATACGCATTATTTCAAATTATTTCTAGTTATTAAAAATTATTCATAATTATTCGAATTTATTACTAATTATTCGATATCATTTGTAATTATTTGAACATATTACTATTTATTCATAATTATAACTAATTATATAAATTTATTACTAATTATTTGAAATTATTACTAATTATTTCTATTTACTCCAATTTATTACTATTTATTCCAATTTATTACTAATTATTCCATTTTTTTTACTAATTATTCAAATTTATTACTAATTATTACTATTTATTCCCAAATATTTTGATTTATAACTATTTTTTAATATTTTTTCGAATTTATTACTATTTACACTAATGTATTAATATTTATTCCAATTTATTTCTATATATTCAAATTTATTACATTTTTCCAATTTATTACTATTTATTCAAATTTATTACTAGTCATTCTAATTTATTACGATTTATTCTAATTTGTTAATAATTATTACTATTTATTTAAATTTATTACAAGTTATTCCAATTTAGTACTAATTATACCCTTTTATTACTAACCATTCCAATTTATAAATAATTATTCCAATTAATAACTAATTATTCCAATTTGTTACTAATTATTCCATTTTTTTTATAATTATTCCAATTTGTTACTAATTGTTCCAATTTATTGTAATTAATTATCATTTACTACAATTTATACAGTTGTTTGATATTCTATACTAATTATTACTAATTATTAATATTTATTACTATTTATTACTATTTATTACTAATTCTTATTAATTATTCCATTTTATTCTAAGTTATAACTAATTAATACTATCTAGTACTAATTAGTACTAATTATTACTAA
Organism: Viscum album; assembly: GCA_963277665.1. NCBI lineage: Eukaryota > Viridiplantae > Streptophyta > Magnoliopsida > Santalales > Viscaceae > Viscum > Viscum album. The sequence goes on along the minus strand of OY728137.1, from coordinate 1,931,280,219 downwards.
TTATTACTAATTGTTCCTAAATAAATATAATTATTTAAATTTATTACTAATTATTTTAATTTATTACAAATTATTACTAATTATTGCAATTTATTATTAATTATTGCTAATTATTACAATTTATTATTAATTATAACTAATTATTTAAATTTAGCACATATTATTAATAATTACCGCAATTTATTTCTAAGAATTATTAACTTTATCTAATGATTACTATTTATTACTAATTATTACTGATTATTACAAATAATTACTAATTATTACTTATAATTAATAATTATTACTAATTATTACAAAATAATAATAATTATTTCTAGTTATTTCTAATTATTCCAATTTAATTTTAATTATTCTAATTTATTATTAGTTAAACCGATTTATTAATAATAATTTGAATTTATTACTAATTATTACTCGTTCCTCGAAATTAGTTCTAATTATTACTAATTAATTGAATTTTCTAATAATTATTAGTAATTATTTTAATTTATTACTAATTTATTAATAATTATTACTAATTATTTCAATTTAATACTAATTATTACTAATTATAAATAATATAATAAAAATTAAAACAATTTTATACTAATTATTCATATTTAATACTAATTATTACTATCTCATACAAATTATTAATAATTAATATAATAACTTTTAATTAATACTACTTCATACTAATCACACGTAATTATTTGTAAAAATTAAAATAAACAATGATAAATAAAACTATCTACTTCTAATGTAATTTAACTACATCAAATTAACAAAAACATTAACTCAAATAAAATAAATTATCTAAAACTGAAATTTTCAAAGGATATAAGCTACGGAAAATTCAATAAATTTATTCATTAAACTGTGAATTTTTGTAGAGAAAACATTTCTCAAGAGACCGAGAGAATATTAGATAATAAAATGGAAGGAAAGGATAATGTGTTGGGATATATATAGGTTAGATTAGTTGCGACATGGTTATTTGCGACTGTTTTCCTGTCACAAATAGTATCATTTCTGACTTGTCTCGTCGAAAATACCCTCTGATTAAAAATTTCTTTTTCCATGGGTTCTGTAACATAGATCCACCTACCGATTTATTATTTGTGATCAGATATACATCATGTCACAAATAAATGAACCGAAGACGTGCATTTGTGACGGGCTACTATAGCCCGTCGAAAATACTTTTTGCCGCATTTTGTGCACAAATGTCCAATATCCTCAATACAATTTTTTTCTCTCAATATTTCATCAAATCATTCATCTAATAACATTTCATTGAAACACCATTTCTAGTACCACTTTTTCTGTTGTTGTGATGCATCCAGATTCGACAAGGGATATCTCAAGATCTTCAGTTGAAACATAACATGTTTAGAAAATATCCTAAAAACAAAAAAGCCACTATTATTTTTTTATCTTACGTCATTTCATTTATATATTCATTAACACTTTGAAAACATTGGTAGTTGATTGGACACAAAATTCAATGTTACTTTCTAGGCATTAACAATCCCACTCATATATTTCAATATTAAACCAACATCAAGCATTTGCGAAAATAAGTATTAATACCCATGTAGTAATGATAGATAAACCTAATTTTCTATAATATCATCAAACATAAATAAAATATCATCTTTTATCAAAATTCATTTATTATGATTATTGGATAACTGAATGTCCCGATGATCATCCTCATATTTAAGGACTTCATAAAAACTTTGAAATTATTAGAAAAAACTCATATAGGTCACCATTATAGAATCCCCTCTATTTTGTGACATTGTGGGGGTTATTATTTTTCTTTTTACCTATATCAATTACACTTCATATTTTCCTAATCATAAAATATTACACTTTTAGTTTTATCAGATCACATTATATAACATTGATGAATGGATCATCTTAGAACTCATTTTATGACACCTTTATAAACACGCCATTTGGTGGACTATATCTAAAATCTTCAAATTGTCTGTTTATTTTAAAATATTGTGTTTGGTAAATTTATTTCATTAACATCTATCCAATAATGTTATTTTATCATCCCCCTACCCTTAGCATCCTCAATAACAAATATGTATGATGATCTTCACATTTTTTAATATATAATCATGTTGTTATAAAACATTTTTCAAATAATTTAGAAAATTTTGATTGATTGTGGCTATCTAATGTATTATAATCCTATGTATGTTCATTTTAAAAAAAAATCATGTATCTATATTTCCCTCTCTAATGGAAACACTAATATAATTCGATATACTTCAAACTTATTTTCATCTATATCAAACTCGCCAGCTGCTTAAAGATACTTATATCTATTTGCCTTACAAACTACCTTCCACCAAATAAAATAATCTAGAATCAAGAACATCATAGTTTTAAAATGTTGTTATATTAAAATTATGAGTATTGGATAAAAAATTTATTTACTATAATTAAAAAAAAAATTAATAAAATAATATTAACATGTATTTCCACCATCTATTTGATCGCATCATTCCATTGCACTCTGTTTGAGAAACATGATCTATTGGACTCACATATATATATATATATATATATATATATATATATATATATCCGGAATGATATTTCGATAAAAATTAAAAATAAGTCTTATAATTTTCATGTCATAAATATTTTACAACATAATAAAATTCATAAGGTATATTTGTTTTTTTTCAACTACATTCTTCATAAAAATTAACATCTTACAACCTATTGGTCTCAATAGATACATTAGGACTCTATCTACTATTAAATGAGGCTTAGTTTAACTGAATAACTATTTGGTATAATGTAAAAATAATGCATTATTATAATGGATATTATTTTCTAGCTCATATGAATGTTATTATTTCACCTTTTACACTTATGTGTAACAAATCAATGTGTTCCCACTTAGGAAAATTATTTTATGAGATGGTTACCCATTCATGATTATGATTAATTCTACAAATATTTTCTAATTTCAAAATATGTTATTTTATTTCATGTTAAATAAATTATTTATTAAAACATTTATGGGTATTTTATGTTATTTTTTGTAATGTCATATAATAAATTAATGGTTATACTAACATATATTTTCCAATACATTTTCTATTATCATCATCCTCCAAATGAATCAAAAAATTCTATACTACTATATATCATTATTAAATAGATTTAATGATGAGAATAAATAGAAAAATTGTAAATTATTTTATTAATGATATGGCTATTTTTTTTAAAATATCATTTAAAAATTTTAATAAATTCTGATCAGCCAACACTAATTTTTTTTTGTGGACTATCACTATATTCGTGAATTCTATAAGAGAAATTATAGTTTTCTAGCTACTCTTATCTAATCTAATTTATTAACAATAATCATTTTGTATAAATTTTTTCGTTCATTATCGAAATATAATTACACGATTTTAATTATGTGAATTATTCAATTAATATTTTTGGGGTCAGAACATATTGAAGTATTTTTGTAGTTGGTGTACAAAAAAATAAATTGATATAATAAATAAATATTATATGTATATCATTCTTGAATTATATAGTAATTTTAATTTTAAAAATATTATATGATGTTATATTATAAAATGAAATAGTTTTATAAAAATTATTTTGTATATGGTTTTATTTAATACGTACAATTTGAAATAATATAATTTAAATTTAAAAAACTGAAATTTACTTTAGAAACTATAAAATAAAAGTAATCAAAAGATGATTTCTATTAATTTTCCAAATGATCAATTTTATAGTGAATAACGGAAAATAATAATTTTGTTAATGTATGTTGTAATTCTTTTCAAAAAAAATTCAAATTCATATAATATTTATTAACGAGTTTTATAATTCCAATAGTTAATTTTTATTTTAAAAAATCCAGTTATGGTCTTTGAAATGAATTTTATATGTCACTTTAGTATAAAATCCATTTCAAATAAAAATGGGTCTTTTTTGGAAATAAAGATTCTCATCATGGTTTCTACATTAATATGAAATTATATTTTTAAATTCGTTATATTGAATAAAGAAATATGGAATAATATTAGTAATAATTAGGTCCTAATTAATTAAATTGGATGATTTTATTTTTTCCTATAATTATTCATAACCACATTTTTTTCATATCGTCAATCATAAATGAGGTAATTAATGAATAAAATATAATGATAATGACAATAAAATTACTCTAAAACTAGACTAAATTTTATATGATGATTATATTTCATCTACATTCATTCATTAATGGAATATATGGACATTTTTTAGAATTTGGATGTGATTTTAACCATTATAATATATATTATATATGGAAGGAAAAAATATATCATCCTTTCATATAATTATTATGTTCTTTTTAACATAGAAATAACCAGAGACTAAGTTAATTTCTAAAATATAAAATTATTTAACTTCATAATAGATATTTAATTATATATTTTAGTAAATAAATATATATCATAAGTTAATAAAATAATTAGACAAAATAATTATTCAATTAATGGAAAATAAAATTAATGATATAGAAATTATTGAAAAAATATAATTGATGATAACAAATATGGTCCATGGATTTTATAGATTAATATAATTTTATATGCATGTAGTAAAAAAATTTGTTCAAATAACATTTTTTTTCTTGATTTCAATAATATCAATGTAAAGAACAAATCAAAAATTTGACATTAATAATATTTTATATTAATTTATATTTAAAAAAATGATATAAAATTCATGAAAAACATATATTCACCAATTTAATTATGATATGGCTAACAATATAAACTATGGTCCATTTTATATCCATTATTAAATTTATCTTAAATATTACGACCCTAAAATTGTAAAAAAAAATACTTATTGTGAGGAATGTGGGTAAAGGGTTAAAACAGTAATGCAAAGCTAAAAATGTGATCCAAACATACCCAATTTTCCTTGTATTATATTATTTTGATTCAGAATAATATTTTCAATCCATCATATCAATTTTAATCAATTTTGAAATCAAAATATATTTATATTAATTTACTATTTTACAGAATTCCAAGAGTTCCCAATATCATATAAAAGAACTCATTTTTTTCAAAACTTTTTAAAGATTAATAATCTTTTTTTCTGTCAAACAATACCTATGGTGGATCACAAGAGTATAGGACTGAGCTAATGTTCGTAATACTATCAAATATAGTTTTTTATTATTTTTTTATTTTATTTAATGTTATGTAACTTTATACATCGACATAACTTGAGTATTCCCTTTTGATTATTATTATGAAATGATCATTATTTTCTCTATGACATTGATTTAGTCACCACTTATTCATTATATCCAGATGGGTTATTATTAATTTGATACTTCTTATTTAATACAATTTCCACAACATAACATTAATTTTTAATATTCTGCTAAACTTAGAAAATGATGGCATTGTAACCCCACTATGCCACCATTGACCATCGATGGTAGTCACAACTTATGTTGTTTAGGGAGTCTTTCTTGAGGCCATGTGGCTAACGGATTTTGTTTACTTATAAGTGATCCAAGCCAAATATTCTAAAAAGTGGTATCATATGTTTTTACTTTTGTCATATCTTTTTTTTAAAGATACAAGGAACGTGTTAAAATTTGGTAATGTAAATGTTCAAAGGAGTAATATTCCCATATATTGGGGAATGGAAAATTAACAGGGTCAGTAGATTATTGTTTTAGATTTCACCTATTACAATTGTACTAAATTCACAATTTTTTTACACAAATAATTTATAATGTTTTATATTATTGTGAGTATTCCTTCACCGTTGGCCAATGAGGGATGGATGTATAATGTATGGAATCATCACATGCACCAAAGTATTTACTTATGATGCATATTCCATTCCATATTTATATTAGTCTGCATATTTCCTACTACATTTACTGGTTGAACTGTGCGGCAGAAAGGGGAAACATGTTTCTAGTAGAAGCATCATCACTAGGATGAGATGCATACTGCATGACCTATGCGGCATAGAAGGCTACAGGTCGGCCTCCCCTTCCTTTTGCGGATTGTATGCTTACCCGGGATCTGCTCAACAGAGCATCGGGCAATAGGGTTCTTGGGTACGATGGGACCCACAGGGTGTCGAACTCAAATTGAATACGGACGGGTCCTGTGTTTCGGGTGATATGCGCGGTGGTGGTGTGGTCCTGGATTTTAGGGGTAGTGTGTATGTGACATTCACAGCACATTACGGTGAAGTTAATTCTTTATAGGAAGATGCAAAGGTTGTCCTAATTGGTATCACCCTATGCAAGCAATGAGAGATTCAAATATCCCAAGTGGATATGGACTCGATGATAATCTACGAGGCTTTGTGCGGAAGAGGGACCATACCATGGTCTTTTATCTATACAATCAGAAAATGCAGGGCGCTCTTTGTCAGGGCAGCTCAGGTCACTCACATGTGGATGGAGGTGAACAACGTGGTGGACACCTGGCTTCTATGGCGACCCCAGGTATCTCGGTCCAATGTATTTCACATGTGTCTCTTTTTAAGCCTGAGGGGGTGGACTTGATCCAGGGGGGATTCCCTTGGCCTTTATTATTTCCGACCCCCCTAGAGCTGTATGCTCTCTGTTCTGTGTTGTTTTCCTTGAATAAAAATAGTAACGTTGATGATGATAAACAGTAGTTATTGAAAATGGGCTAAGGATTCTTGCAGGGATAAAGTAATTGGGTTATTTAATGTGTCTACATTAGTTAAATGAGTTTTCCCATATAGGTCGATGATGGTACCTTAACTAACCAACTATGCCACATTTGAACCATATAGTACTATTTACATGGGATAAAATATTGGTTGATTTCCATTATGTGAATTCAGATTCTTTTTTTGAAGCATTCCCTTTTATAAATCAAGAATGATAATATAATTAATGAAAAAAAATATACGGACTATTATATATTAATACCCGATATAAGGCCTGGGTCATTGTTTCATGACTCTCAAATTAAAAAATATAAATACGGAAATGTTTAAACATTTAACTAGACTGTGATATATATACATATTAATGAGTATAATCATAACTGAACATAAATACTTAAATAATAATGGTTACCATTAAATGGAGATATCAGTTTCATTTAATGTTGTTTTCCTCTATTCCATACACAAGAATCTCCATATAGTGGAACCTCTACTTTGTAATGTGAGACCATGACCATGAACCAACCATACTAGTGTTAAGAAGGTAGTGTCTCCTAAAATCAAAATTATCTTCCTTATAAAAAATAACTAGATTTATGAGAAGACATAGAGGTATGCATTTTGTTCAAAATGAATTGTACCTATCCTATTATGATATATATGATCCTAAATAAGTTAAATTTTATGTGAGGCATGTGTTTGAAAATTATAGATCTATTCCTCCATGAAAACCTGGAGTTCAATTCCTAGAGGGTTGTGGTGACTATGTTCTATATATGGTGCTGTATTTATAACTTCATAGGAATTTCATATAATGATATCACATATTTTTTTATTAATATTCAATACATTTAATAAAATATTTCCCTAGGACAGTAATATTTTTATTTGGATTTGAAGACTACAAACACCATCTACTTATTTCAATAACATTCTTCTACATCTCATAATATGATCTTCTCACGTAGTTCTCTAGTTAGGAATACCACACCTATAACCTTCATCAAAATTGGGTGATGGAAACTTAAGAAATACTTATTTTAGATGGTCTGAAAGGGAAAATATATAAGATGGTAATCTATAATCATATGTAATAATAATATAATAATAAATTTTTGTTTTCTTGAACATAACATAGTAATTTTATACCCAACCAACTATATATCATAAATAAGATTCTTTGTAGAAAACATTTCTTGTTGGTAAAAATATCCCATAAGAGTTACAAATCATCATAAATCCATCATTAATAATTATTTTATTTCATAAAATTATGGAACAACAATAAATATTGAAAAAATATTTAATATTTCATGGCTAACTAACAATACCTTCCACATAGTGGATTATATCTTATCCTTCTTTTCTCTATTATGGATCCTGATTCTCATGTTTCCCATAGTGGATATGGACACAACTATTTTTCCTATTGGATCATACACGCTAACTTCTATCCCATTATTATCTCATGAGATATATTCCATTACCCAATGTATTTGAGAGAGATATATGTCTCACCCACCACATAATGGAAACCATACATATGTTTTCCAGAATATGAAAAAAAAAGTAATCCTATCATCACATTGTATCCCCTATAAAGAATATGGTTTTCATAAACATTTAATCAATTCCAATTTTTATACCCCCTAAAAATAAATGTGTTTTTTAAAAATATCATCAACAAAATTTTTATCATTGTATTTAATGAATAAATATTTTATCATTCAATATTATCTCATTGAAGTCACAAGTAACAACAATGTTTGTCATCTTAGATAGAAAATGATTTAGAATGATAGCTTATAATATTTCGTGATGAATATATCCATTATTCCTTTTCAAACCCATTATTAAAGATATAATATTTCTCAAAATAATTATCTCAGAAAAAACTTGTATAGTTATAAGGGAATCGTTCAAAATCATTAGAATCATTTCATGAGGAAATATACTATCCATTTTGAAACGAAAATGTTAATACTAATATTTTTTAAATCATTTTATAAATCATTTTCTTTTAAAATATCATTTGAAACATATAACTGACTATTTAAAAATTATCTTAAAATTTTCATAAGTACAATATATATTCTAATTAAGAATTTTTTTAAAACTGAAAATTCATAAATATTTTTTAAAATATTTTTCTTTCAAAATAAAATAATAAAATTGTAGATTAATATTTAAAATAATTATTTGGTCATATCTATGGAAAATACCATATATTCCAAATATGTTAAAATTATATCTTTCAAATTTTCAGAAATTTATTAATGGTTACTATTTAGAAAATGACAACAAATATCACGTTAAAACTGTTTTTCAATATGTTGAAAAATTGGAAAAATTTTATTTCTTATGTTATTTGGAGGGTTCAAATTAGTTTTTTTAAACATGATATTAGAAGAAAAACGATTTTTGGACCATGATAGAAATTTTTTTTTTGAATTAAATATATTCCTTTGAACTCTTGATTACATAAATGAGGAATGTGATGGGAAACCATGTATTCTAATGATATAATTAAATTCAAAAATATTTAATGATTTTATTTAAATATGGATTATAATATTGATTCATTTAAATCCTAAACTGAAACAATACAGAATAATGACGAGATTATATCATAAAACTGATAGTAATTTTGTATCTTTTGTGACATAATCCCTATGAATGAGAGATCCTAAAATAAATATGTAAATTCTAGTAAATTTTAGGTGAATAATTATAAATTAAAATCATTGAAATTATATAAACAAAATTAAATAATCACATTGTGATTAAGTAATGTGTCTCACTGAATCGAAAAGTGAAATGAAATTATGTTATCATAAGTCATGACATCCTCCAAACATGTTTGAACAACATCTTCATTGTAAAACTTCTTATTTATTTGCCAAAATTATTTTTTGGTTGTATTTATGAAAAACAATTGTATTGGATTAGGGGAGGGATTTAAAGAAGTTATCTGATAGGGATTATCTAATTCATATGGTTTTGTAATTTTTAGGTGGATATGAGAGGGGGTGTCCTTTTATTAGTGATTTGAGTGGAACACATGTAATTTTACAAAATAAAATGCGTGCCAGCAATTTTCCAAATACAAAAGTCTCTAAAATTGGAAATTAGTAGACCTATAAGATATATGATTGAAATATTTCCTTGATATGGGCGTTGAATTTTTTTTAGGTATTTTATAACCCTTATGTATTTTTTAACCCAATGGTAAACACATTTTTTAGTTCACCATGATAAATAATTTTTATGTTTTTTTACTATTTCTTATTACTAAAAATTATGATGACCATATTAAAAAATATAAATTATTTTTATTCAATATATTTATTCCATTTTCACAAATTAAATTAAAAAAATTAGAAAATTTTAATTTAATATTTATCCCATATAAGCGACAGTAATGTGGTTTTCCAAATAAAATGAACCAATGTTTAAAGAAAAATAATATCAAATTTCAATATGAAATTAATTATAATGAATTAAATTTGATATATATTAATATTTATACATATATATGAACTAATTTTAACTTTAAAAACATCATGAAATAATTTCAATGTTCTTAAATTATTTTAGGGAAATACTAATTTTGAATAAAAAACAAATATTAATACAATTCATAGAAACATTTGTCCACATAGAAATTTCTCAAAAAATTATCCTATGATAATTTTGATCTGATTTTTTGAAAAATGAATTAAATTTGTAAAAATTTATTTTCTGAAACTATAAAAATTTAATTCTTTAATATATGTGAAAAAGAAGAGAAAACAACTTTTTTAAAAAAAATATTATTTTTTAGTAGAAAAATGGATTTATTAATATATCCTGTATATAAAACACAAAAGATAAATGTTAAACCTATAATATATAAATTTAAATAAAATTTTTCACCAAAATTTACTTATTTAATTTATTATTTTAAAACATGTTTGTTCATATAATAATAGTTTTTCATAATATGATACCCCTTATTTTAAAATAGTCTTTATTATAATTTTTAATTAATGAGTCACTATAGAGTTAGTTATATATAAATGTGTAAATAATATATTATCATAATTTTTTTAATCATATTCAAACTTATCATTGCAATGGCTAGATGGTAACTATGGTATTAAAAAATAATATTTTCATAATATGACATGTTTCATTTAAACACGATGTATCATTGAATGCATACTAAACTCATTGTTATGTGTAATAAAAAAATTTCAAAAGTCTAAATTTATTTAAAACAACTATATCACAAAATTTTAGAGTACTACACTCAATAACCCATAATATGAATTTCACCCAAAAAAATTCATCACGTTGGTACCAATAATAGTGGATTCCTCTACCTCATTACGTACTTATGTTCCCACATCGATTCTTCAAGATGGTGGTTTTTTTAGAAAACTTTGACCAAGTGAGTGGTTTTATATCCTATCACATTATCTATTTCATCAACAAATATCATTCAATTATTCCATATAATAATGATCATTCTCCAATAAAATGACCACAATGTTTTTTACATATGAAGGTTCAAGTATGTACTTCAACATGATAGGCACAAGGACACATCAAGAATTTGGTAGTGGTTTAGTGGAGGCACAAAATGATAATATACAATACTGATATGATAAATTATTTTAGTGGGTATAATTTACCATGGTTTTTGTTTTAAATTATTTCATCTATATATAATTTTGTTGAATGAACATCTCACCAACTTAAAATTGTAGATTGAATCAATGAAAATAAAAATAATATTTTTGTAAACCTTATATTGTCATAAAATATTACTAAATGGAAATAGTATTCCCTACCATTTCATTATCTTTCTTAGGTTCTAATATCATGCCTTCATAAACACCATTCCAAAAAAAGAGTGTTAAATACGAATTTCCGTAAACTGATTCATAGGGAGTAGTATGAATGCTCTAGTGATAGATATATTTTCAATAAAACTCAACTATATGATGGTGTTCATCCCAAATACCAGAAAAATTTTTATAAAAAATGTGACACACTAGACCCATAAGAAAATTAATAGATACCTTGAGCCCAGTGGGGAACATGAGCCCAAGCATGTCTCTAAAAATGTCTGAGGCTGCTGACAAGCTGCGAGGGCCTAGAGTGTGTCGGTGAGGAGACTATTCCATCATTACCAAAGTGATGTGTAGCGGATAAGTATAAATAATGGTAAATAGATAGAACCATATACGAAAAGAGAAGTCACTAATAAAAAAATAAATACAACAACAACAATAACTGAAATAAATGGAGAAACCTAAAACAATAGATGATGATATCTCATGTATCTAGGAAACTAGAAATCAGGGATAGATGAAACTTTGCATAAAAAGTTATAGAAAAGTATAAAGAAAAAAAATACTATCCTAAGAATCTCAATACCTAACTCGATCATATCCTATAAAGAACCTTCCTAAATAGAATGAAATCAAATGTTTGAATCCTTTTGCATCCATTTTTCAACAACTTCTACCATGTAATCATCTCGGGTCACCAAAAGGTGCTCAGAGAGTGTGTGAGATAAATTTTAGTGGGCCACCACCAATGTTGTATATAACATGAAGCTCATGTAATGAAAATCTAACAGTGTCCAATAATGTATATTTATTAATTAAAATAATATAGTGTAACTAAATACCCATGTGCCTTCTTCAGCCCAAGGCAGGTGTATGAACATGTCACCATATCATTAATTATGTAATTAAAAATTTATATTAGTAGGTCATGTGGGGTACATCCAACAATAACATTACTTTGTGATATTATAAATTGTGAAGGTTCTAAGATATAACAAGGAAACCATGATTGAGGAAATTAAATAATGAAGTTCAAATGTAATGACCAAGTTATCAGGGAATCAGGGGCCTCTAAATTAGTAGTATCTAAGTCTAGATAAGGGTTATGAATGTAATTTATGGATCATGATAAAAGTCATTACTAAATAAGGTCCCTACCAAATCCATGGTGATCATCCAAGGTAAATGGGGAAAAGTAGTTTTTGGGCCCTATGGGAAGTAACCATGGCATCTGTGTGTCGATGTTGGATCAAAGGAGAGTATCGAAGGAATCATATAATAATATATGAGGGATCCTATGGTTTCATACTAGACATTCATAAATAAAAAATAATTAGGATCTAGGTGGGTCTCCACTGAAGAAATCCACATTTTTTAATCATAATGGGGTTACCGAGTGCTCAAGTCATTCCCCAATAATAATCATTGGTGATATCAAGTCATGAAAATCTATTTTGATAATGAATTCATATATATATATATATATAATATCACCTTGTTCAAGCATTTTCTATCATTAGTGTGAATAGTCCAATTAGCATAAAACCCTTTAATCAATTCACAATTAATCAATAAGTACAATTTTTTCCAGCCTCTCAATCCATTATTGTGATAAATACAATTATTATGAAATCATTATTATTTATATTTATTTAATATTAAACAATTATGTTTCAATTCGTTACCCTGAATTAATGTGGTATGGGGTGTTGTAGAAATGTAACTTATTTTTTTATTTACATCTAATCTGATCGAGTCATATACTTAGTATACTTTAAAATTTCTATTTTAATATTGAGAATATTACCCTTAGAAGGGTTGATCCAATTCAGATATGTGGAAATAGAATAACCATACAGTTCTAATGATTATAATCATGGAATATAAATTCAATAAACAACACCCAAGGAAATATGTGGGCCCTAGATGATAATTCCAAAATCAATGAATGTGAGGGATACATCATAAACGACCCATATTATTCTTGTATGATCATTATCCTAATATATGGGTCTCTAATTTGGAATATAATATATTAGATATGAAAAAACTAAAAAATACTAAAACATTGATAACTAGGCCGAGAGAAAGAGAGAAGAATAATATCTCAAATGGAATTGGGCACTTACCATCGCACATCCAACGTGATGAATGGAAGATCGATCTCATCCCTAATGAAGTAGATCATTAAATACAAACATTATGACTCCAAAGATATCCAAAATTTAATGAAAACTAGGTTACACGCATAGGAATTCAGATTAGGAGGAAGGAGGAGGCTCATTTAGATCACTAAGGGTAAAATGGTAAAATTTCCCATAAAATTGCATCTGTATAGTTTAACTACACAGTTTTCCAAACCATGAACAAACCATACCTAGGTACTAGGAGATGAAATGATCAAAATCATTTTTAGGTTGCATGTTTATGGAAAACATGTTTAAATCGTGCCTTAATGCTTTATCAAAAAACATGTCACCCACAAAGTTTACTCTAAACAGTTTTCCATGCCTATTTTCCCAAAAAGATATGGTTTTGGAGCTCCCAAAAATCCATTGACACCATCACAACCTTTATAAACACATTAGAAATTCTTATTAGGCCCAAAATAATAATTTTACTAAAATATAAATGATCCATACCAAACTGAAAAACTGGGTTTTTATAGTCTTACCATTGAAAATAGATGGTCCCTAACTTCACCTTCCTTGGGTAGAGGAAATTTATCTATGATCAATTCATGCTAATTTGAACATACATTATCTTCCCTATCCCATTTATATTCTTTCACAAATTCGTTCTACCATAGAACCTATACCCGAGAGACAAACTGGCCTCACAGAGCCTTTGTGCTCCGATCAATGATGTCTACAAGAAACTCCTCAATAGTAGAATCTATGTGAAACTTAACTTCCTTAATATCAAGGGTTATGTTGGGTAAACATGATACTGGTGATGTTGTGAAACATGGAAGACATTGTGCATGGAATGGTACCTATGATGTTGTAGAAACCAATAGGCTACAAGCCTGACTCTCTCTAGGATCTCAAATGACTCTACATAATGTGGTAATAGCTTCCCTTGCATCTGTAATTTCCTATGCCCTTACTAGGTTGACACCAGATGGAATACACGATCCACAAACACAAACACTAGAGGATGTTGACAAGGATCAAAAAATTATTTATGTTTAGACTGACCATTAGTCATACTCTTTCTGATTAGCATACCCTGGTCTAAATTCTCATGAAAGAGATGAGGATCTAGTCGGTATGCCTCTCTGGTCTCTAGCAAACAAATACACGAATAGAAAAGACATCTATATAAGGCCTCAAAAGGATCTGTATTATTTTTATCATGAAAGATATTGTTATAAAATAACTCAATCATAGGGATATGCTCCTCCCATGAACTGTTGAAATCAAGGACAAAAACTCAATGTATATCCTCTAGAACTTGTATCATCTCTTCTGATTAACCATCTATCTGAGGGTGATAATCTATTCATAAATGTACTTACGTTCTCATAGCCTTCTGCAATCCCAGATAGACCCGTGATGTGAATTGAGTATCCCTATCTGAAATAGTAGTGTGTGGTACCCTGTGTAGTCATTTGAAATGTCGGACATATAATTTTCATACCTAATATTCTGAGAAAGTGTCCCAAATAAGAATTAAGTGGGTCACATTCCTCATTTAGTCAATAATAAACCATAAAACATCACCTTTGCTTGGAATCCTAGGTAAGATGAAAATAAAATACATAGAATCCTATTCCCATTTCTATTTATGGACCAGAAGTGGTTATAAAAAACCTCCAGGTCTTTGGTTCCCCTTCTTCACATACCAATAGGTTTAACACTTAGTGATAAAGCTTTTTATCTGAATTCTCATCCCAAGTCACCAATACTGAAATCGAATATCCGGATACATCTTAGATATATATAGATTAATTTCCCACATAGAAGAATGTGACTCACTTATCAAATCCAATCTCAAATCTTTTTTAACCCAGAAATTCCCATGTATACGAAAAGATGTTATCTATGTCTATAGACCAATTCGGATGCAGGTTATCCATTAATATACTCTCACGGATAACTATGAACTCATGATATAAAAATTTTATACCTATCTCCTTATTAAGAAGTGAATAGGTAGCTGTCAAGTATTTCAGGTAATACATCTTGTGACTTTCATGAAACTCTAGATGGAGCTCTAAGAGAATGGACATTAAATTCCTTTAATAACTATCATCCCATATGTCATGTGTTTTTGTTTTCTGACTCAGTGCATCTTCAACCACATTGCTCTTTCTAGGTGTGTACAGAAGATCAAAATCAATAGATTGTAGATACTCGACTCATCTTCATTGTTAAAGATTCATGTCATGATATTGAAATATATATTTGAGTCTCTTATGATCTATGTACACCACAAAGCGCTCACCAAATAGATAATGTCTCCAGCAATGTAAGGCTATGACAACTGCTGCAAGATCTATGTCAAGAGTCAGGTAGTTTATGTCATCAGTTATCAAATACCAAAATCCAAACACAAAAACTCATTCCCCCTACATTATCACTACTCCAAAATCAATGCATGATGCATCACTGAAGCTGATATAAACTATGCATGGATCTGGAATAGTTATAATAGGTTCCAATAATAGAATCCCTTTCATCACATGAATGGATTTATCACAGTATTCAAACCATAACAACTTGAAAACCATGTTTTTAAGACCAGTAAGAGGTTATTCAAGGTGGGAAAATTCATTTAATAAATATATTTTATATCCTTAAATCTACATGAAACTCGGTATATAAAACATATTATTAGGATCCACCTATGAAACTACAAAACTAGCGTTTTCCAGGTCAACAGATATGCCTGATTCTGATATAATATGACTCAAGAAGTGATCTTTTTTTATCCAAAAGTTCCATATAAAAAGAATAACATAATGAGGATTCTCTGTTAGTACACTCATAATGACCTCAAGAATATTTTCATTGTATCTATGTGTGTGAGAATATGCCAAGATATACCCAACCAATATAAAGAAAAATTAATCCAAATCAGGGTGGAAAACACAAATCAGAATATCCATGAAAATATTGGGCATGTTCATAAGACATAAGAACATAAAAGGTAATCATAGAGAACATAACATCTATGAAATGTTGTATGAGGTATGTTTGATGACCTGAATTACACATGAGGATATCCTAGCCTCAGTTTGATCATATTGAATGCCCTATATTCTCCAAGCTAGTCAAAAATATCATCTATTTGGGGTAGTAGATATTGGTTATTGACTGTATGGTGGTTCAATATTCTATAATCCAAGTATATATGTATGGTTCAATTTACCTCCTTTGAAAAATCACTATCTAATACCAAGAGGATGTACTTTGTTATATAAAACCATTGTCCTCTAAATCCTGTAACTACCACTTGAGCTGATGAAGCTATATAAGGTCCATCATGTATATAAGAGTGGACACTAGAGCTGCACCCTACAGAATCTTGATTTTAACCTCTATCTCTATCTCAAGAGGTAATCCAAAAAAACTAATTATAAAATACTTCGATAATATGATCTACTACTTGATGAAAATTAACGTGACATAAAACCCAATCTTCCATAAATATATTTGCAATTTTTATTGTCACTCTTCCTTTCCCATAATGTTATTGTTTCACTCTACCAGCCCAGAAATCCCATTCACCCTTATATAGATAGATGCTTACCTCTGGTGATGTAAAATATGCCCTACAGTGATAGAAGTCTGCTAAATCATAATACGGAACCATGTAATCCATCTGAAAAATTAAAACAAAGCATGTAATCTTGAGAACTATGAGGTTACATAAAAAAGAGTAACTACCTACCTCTAGAGGATAGTACCTACACTAGATTATTCCCTCTGGTTGTAACCCTAATGATGTATATAGGGTCATTAAACATGAATAATATTGTATATCTTGTCTGATACTTTCCATGATTGATAAGAGATAAAAGAGTTTGAATCACATGTATCGAATAAATTCTATCTAAGGTAGATGCCACTAGAAAAGATTCTAGTGTTAAATATGGTCATGAAGCTTGATCCTCAGGTATCAGCTGTATTGAATGAAACTGACATGATATGTGGCCATGTTTAACAGATGGAATACCACGTTCATAAGTACACTTCTAGCACTATGGATGAACATGGGTCTTATTACTAGGGCCACGACCACCTCCCAGTCCTATCCTTCAAGTGCTACTCAAATTAACAACCTAGAATTTAACAAAAGAACGCACTCATAATGGTGGATGTGGAACTGATCCTTTTTCACATGATGTTGGTGGAATGGTTCTAAATTTTTGTTGGTGATACCCATATGACTGCAAGCCTGAAACTATAGTAGATCACAATCTCATTGAGGATTCAAATTCCCCAATCTTCCACACTGATGACACGCTATGGAGCTATAAAATAGTTACTCCTGTTGTCAATACCTTGAAGATAAACATCAATTTAATTTTTTCGACCAACAGAATATGTACTCTTCCAATGAGACAATCATACTCTATTCTCGTTACTATTTCAATCCCTCAAGTATCACTTAGTGATAAGAGCATCATTTACTATTTTAGTTTGATTAGTTAGATGAAATACATTCTCTTCTGTATAGATAGCATACCAGAGGCCATCCTCAAAACATCTAGCATGAAAAATCTCGTCACCAACTAGAAGTGGAGCAAAGCACTAAAAATTCCTAAAACACACTGAATATTCCATAACTAAAATATAACCCTGATTGTGGTGCATGAACACTCTTGCATTATCAGCTCTAAATATTTGAGGAATGAACAGATCATAGAAGCTGGTATGGAAGTCAACCCATGACATGTCTTACGACGACTAGCCTGAGTAATCACATCCCACAAATGCTTTGATGAATCACAATGTATTTCTATAGAATTCTTAACCCTACAATATGGAGTAATCAATACAAGCTCAATGATTGACAGGATATCCACTAGCCAAGATTTAGCAGCCTCTGGAATTTCATCCCCTGAGAAGGTAGTAGGATGCTATTGCTGGAACTCACGAGTCACATCAGCCATCATAAGTGAAAGTTTTGGTGCACCATGCATGGACTGAATTAGATTTAAGAAACTGTTATGAACATGGGAATCTATTCCCATATCAAGTACAATATGTAGTTCCCCTTATGGCAATCTTGGAGTTAATACTGGCGGTACATGGCTCACCATTTCAGAAGCATGATCGACGCCTCCCTCTTGGTGTACTACAGGAGGATTTCATGGTGTCATTGGTCTACAAATTCTATGTATGCACCTCAAGACAAGCATTAAGATGGTAGATATCAAAACCGATGGAATATAACCAACAAAAAAATTACTACCCATAGAAAACTACCACAACAACCCTCTTATACTTCTAGATAACAGCATGTGCTCATCTATAATTTTCATTTCATTTTATATTAATTTACAAGGTTCACTCTTCTACCTTTCGTAATTAAGAGAAGGTGGGGTATGTATGTCTAACTAATTAATATTGATTATCAAGGTAAAATTTATAATGTATATCAATTACTAGTGAATTAGTTCCCATTCACCTTATCAATGGAAACAACACCCAATTATTTATATCACAATGGATCAACTCCGTAAATTAATCATCCCAACCCTTGAGGGCCCATAAAAATCATTAATTTTGACAAGAAATAACTCAATCCAACAATAAATTATATATGAAAAAGAAATCTATCACATCATCACTCAATAATCACAAGCATATCAAGCAATGTAATGTAGTGAATAGCACCGATATTGGATTCCATAATGCATGACATGTAAATTTTATGTGCCTAATAAGATGCATGGAACAATGATCCACTCACTCATATCATCCGACCCATGAGGAAAAATAATATCATTTAGAAAAATAATCGACAACACTAAAAAAAATGTGTTCACCAAATACTAAAATAATGTCAACTGTATTTTGAAACATAGAATAACAATTATATTTTGGTTAACATGGATTTTACCCCAAATGTGGGTTTGCGACACCCATGAAATCCCATATAACAAAGTACCAATAATTTTTTATATCTTATAAATTGTCTCCAAATTTTAAATCAAGAAAAGAAACTAGTCGGATACCACTTTCTGATGACCCAGACACGGATGCCTCAAAAAAGGTTCCCTAATCTTGATGGGCCACATGCCTCAAGCACATATCCCCAAACACCAGTGGTTGCTGACTAACAGTGAGGGCCCAGGGTGTTTCGGTAGGGAGACTATTCCTTCAGTACCAAATTTTAGCACATAATAGAAGTATAAATAGATGTACATAGTAGAAGAAATATATGTAAATAAAATGCTCAAGAGAAAACTAGAGACAACAATAATAATAATTGAAATAACTGGAGTATCATACAACAATTGACGAGGATAAATCATGTTTATAGAAAACTGGAAAACATGTATAAAGGATAGTAAAAATAAATAATTCCAAAAATTACAAAGGGAATAAAAAATACTATCTCAATAATCTTGAAACCTAGATCGGTCATCTATTATCATGCACTATCCTAATAAAAATTCAATCAAGTGTTTGAAGCCTTACTCTTCCCCTTTTCATCACCTGTAAAAATGTAAACTACTCCGAGTACCAATCACCTCCTAGAGAGGGTGTGAGATAAATCTCAGTGGGCCACCACCAATGATGTCTATAACACACAACCCATGTAATGGAAATGTAACAGTTTGAAATTATGTATATATATAATGGAAAATAGTACAATTTAACTAAATACCCATGTACCTTCTTCTACACTAGGCTAGTGTTTTTACATATAACTTGGTCGTTAATTATTTAATTACCAATTTATATTGATAGGTAATTTGAGGCATCTCCAGTACTGACATCACATCATGATAGTATAAATAGCGAAGGTTCTAATATGTAACAAGGAATCCATGATTGATGATATTTAATAATGAGGCAGCAAGGTAATAAATCTATAAATGTAGACATCAAGGTCCTCTAACATAGTAGTATATGGGTATATCTAAAGGGTAAGAGTGTAATCCTTTGATCATGTTCATGTAATTCCTAAATAATGTTCCAAGAAAATCAAAGGTGAACATACAACGTAAAATGAGGGTAATCAGTGATTCGGCCTTACAGGCTGTAACCATGGCACCCACTTTTCAATTCTAGATCCAAGTAGCTTATCCAAGGAATCATGTAATATGATTTTAGGGATCCTACAATGTCATACTGAGAATCTAATAATATAGTAGGATATCAATCCAGGTGGGTCTCAAACTAATCAAGCCACATCCTTGAATCGGAATGCGGTTCTCGATTGCCCCATGCATTCCCTGATAAAAATTCAATGTGAGATCAAGTCATACAACTACTATTTGATAACTAAGAAATATATATAATTTCAATTGGTTCAATCCATGGCATTAATTAGTGTGAATATTCCATTTTTCTTGCAACACATTAATCATGTAATAAATAATCAATAAGTCCATTTGGTTCACGAATTTCACTTCATTAGTTTGACAAGGCCAAGTAGAATGCTAACTTCATTTATTCCCTTGAAGGCATATTCAATAATTAATGTTTATTCTAAGATATTCAATTAATGTGGAAAGGGGTTTTATATACCTGAAACTTATTATTTTTTTACATTTAATCCACTCATGATATATAATATGTATACTTTCAAACATTAATTTCATATTTACTTTTCCATTAAAAAAATTACCATAGGCGGGTCAATGAGTGAGAATATATGGTACATTACATTATGAAATTCTCAATATTAATCAAGGAATTTAATATAGAAATTATTACCATTAAAATGGTCAAACCAACTCACACTCGAACGGTGGTGTAATTGTGTCAAATACTAAAATCCCAAATGTAAGAACCCAGATCATATTTTGTAGTATGGATCTTGATTTTCGGTTGTTTTTTTGGAAATAGGAAAAAATGGGTATATTCTAAGTACGCATCATGTAATTTCATGAACACACTGGCTACCTAGTATCCGTGCACTAATTCATTTTGACCGTGTAATAGCCAAGTACATGGTCGTGTGGTGATTTGGAAGACCGCTTAAGTTGGGCTCTAGTTGAGGAAAATACTTGGCGTGTATTTTTAATGAACACACTGTGTAATTTTCTTTTTGTATGATATATTAGAGCGGGATCACATCTCATTTTCAAAAATATATTTTCTCTAGATGTGGTTCATATAGGAGTCTGATGGAAGGGCTAAGGAACTCTGAACTACCCCCTGATTCTCTTTCTGAGCACTAATTGAGACATCGTCAAGTGCATTATAACCCCACCAATGAGTTCTTAAAACCCATAGAGTCTTTCTTCTTATTTCCTCATCTCTTATGATTAATTCAAGGTTTATCATTTTTCACCTTTTTGTAGATCTGCATCACATTAGGCTGATTCAAGGGCCGAAGTTCATGTAAATCGATCGTACGACATCAAGGTAGGTGGTTTGTGCCTTTATTTATTTCTATTTGGTTTATATATACTAAAAGTGTTTCATAACAACATTTTGGGTATTGTGTGATTTTGAATTTATCCCTTTTTATTACCATTGTGGTTGTATTTATTGATTAAGGGTTGTTTCTTGTGTATAAGGTTACATACCTTGTCTAAGGTATACCCCATGGGTGTGTATCCCTTGATTTATTGTTTATGGTCGATAGTTCTAGGGTGATTTCTAGGCTTTCCATTTTTTCCATGCCTTGTTTTGATAGGATTAAGTTGTTGATTATATGAATTTTTTATGATGTTCATTTTGAATATTTGGACCAATGGTAATACCCTGACTGCTACCTGGGTGGTCGTTTATAATTAACTAAAGAATGTTTGAACAAGGGTGATCAAACAGTGAGAGCTTCCAAAAGGGGTCATTTATGTATGTTTTATTGGAATTTTTCACCTAGGGTATTGACCATGAGGGATATCTTGGATGTCGTTAATATTTGATAAAATGAATGTTTAAACAAAGCGTTTAATCTATGATTTCATTCCCAGGTGGTCAATTATAGTTAATTGATTCTATTTTGGACCAATGGGGTTAGACTGTGAGAGCTTCCTAGTGGGTCGTTTGGGAATAATTGAATGATTGTGACACATCTTTGGAGATAAATCTCAATCTTGGATTTAGACTTAATTGATAGTTTATATTGACTTATAAGACATCTATTTCGGTTACCATACATGTGGGATACCAATCATAGACTAGTTCAAAGGGTTACATGATTCAAGGGATGAATAATAAATGTTAAATGAATGTAATTGAAAACTGTAGGATTTTTACTTTTCAGTACTTCCTAGATTATAGCTTCATTCTTGCATATTAACTTCTATATACATTCAGTGATAGTTAGTCAATGATTTTTCATATGGTTACCAACTAGGATTTATCTCACACCTTATTTGGGTAATTCTTTGGGACCCAAACAGTTTGTATGATTATAGGTATAGATATGGGAATGTTCCCTTCTACATCTGGTACTTGATTATTGATGGAGTTGTATAGCATGGGACTAAGATGAGGGTTGTTATATTGTTGGAGTTTACTTTTTTGTTTGGTACTTTGCTTTTTAATTTCATTATAGCATTTTGACATGTATTTCTATTTTTAAATATAAATATTTCATGCATCACATATACATATATTCTGGATTTTTTGGATTTAGTATTAGTCTTCTATTGTTTATTTCAATTTGGTATTATTTCCTCTCCTATTGTTTACATTTTAGATTTTGTTGGGTATACTTTGACCACGAGGGAATAGTTTCCCCAATATCATACCTTTTCCTTTTCTTCTAGACAAATACTTCTTCGGTTTGGGTAAATATGCTTGATGTCATGTGACCAACTGGGTTCGAGGTACCTTTGGGTGGCACCCGGATCTAGTGTGTTATAAACTGGTATTTGAGGATGGTTTTCTTTTTGATTTTCCATTCTCTATGGATCCAATTGATTAGGATAGAAAGGAATGGGTATTTGGAAATAAGCTATTAATAGGTGTATATAACCCATGTATAGTGAACACCCATGTAACCTCGAACATCGCAATTTTTCTTTTTTTTTCTATTGTTACAGTTTATCTTATTTTACTATTAGAAGATTTACCTGTATTGTGATGATATGACTAATATAATTGTGGTTATATTTCTATTATATCATGATGATATGAAGGAATTCTATCTCATGAATCATTTTGACACTTGATAGATACCACATGTCATGACATTCTTGTCATGAAATTTAGTGTGCATAAATGATTCCATGCTACCGTGATAGATGTTGTGATAGATATTAATGTTGTTCGATGGATGTTGTTATAAAATACCTTCTATTTTGATCGGATATTGGTACATGTACTGTTTTATTTGAATTGATTCCAAACTATGGTCCCTGAGGTGTTATTGTCCCCCTTGGATTGAAATTTTGTGGATCATGTTCGAACAATAATTGAATTCTGTTAATATATGATATGAATAATGATGAAAAACATTGATTATTTGTGAGTATGGGATCTCATGGATCATAACATGGCCTGCCTTGTCAAAATTTTATGATTTTGGGGGATTCAGAGATGTTTCAGTGGCTTATTGTCTAGAAAACCTAGAAATCATGATGTGTGATGTTATGAACACATTCCCTGTATTATTCTATTCTAGAATAAATAACATTTCGTAAGTACACACCGTGTACCATATATACATGTCGTGTAGTTGTTGACCATGTGACTGACTGTGTGAGCAAAGACACGGGGTTGGTAACCTTTTGGTAGAACCCAACCTGTACTAAGAGTGCACACTATGATACAGTAGACCGTGTATCTTGCATTGTGATTAATGTCAAGGGTTGATAGAACATTTGAGTACATGGCTTGTCTAGATTGAACACGTTGGGTAGTGTTACAGCAGCAAGACCATGTATATCTATCCATGTAGATGTACCTACTAATGAAGTGATATTTATGTACATGGCGTGTCTCTTGAGGAACCCTCCATGTGTATGGGGTGTTACACGACCCGAATTGCAGAGGTACATGCCCATGTTAAATCATAATGAAACAAGTCGTATAGTTGTTTTACATTCTGTGTAACCATATTATGGAAAACATGAATTATTTACTTCACATATTTCATACTTTCACTTCTGAATTGTAGTTATGTGAATCATTTATTGAGGTGTGCACATGACCATGAAGAGTAATTCATTCAAGACATCCTCTAGTTGTATTCCAGGTATTGGATGAGGATAAGACACTAGAAATAGACGATCATGGGCTACTAGCAAATCCTACTGTCATGCTCATATTGGAACCAATTGTTATACCAGAAAAATGACTTGATGTGGAGTTCCTTTAAAGCTTTATGATGATGATGTATACCTTTCAAGGAGCCCCATATCCTTCCCTGATGATGGTAAAGTTTACATGGGGGTTCTTGTAGCTTCATCCTACAACTTTGTCAGGGTATGGAGTACCATAAGATGTAGAGTCCCGGTTGGAGTCCAAGATTTATATATTTGATCATATAAAAACTCCTCAAGAGACGAGGGAGAATCTTATTACATAAATGTTACAAGATTCCACCATGATATGGTGGGATGTTATATCATAAGTGGGACATCATCAGGTTACAGCTTGGGATAAATTTTAGAGGACCTTCAATGATTAGTTCTACCCCGAGACATTGAGGGCCTACCAAGCCCTAGAGTTCATGAATTTGGAGTCGGGCACTCTTTTAGAGATTGGTTATTCTTCTCAATTTTCATAGCTTCTGTGATCCACCCCTATTTCTATAGGTGACAAGTTATCATTGGCAATGTGATTTTAGGATGGCCTCATGTATCACATCTGGTAGCAGGTGAATGTTTTTAGGTTTATTTTGGTGACTGTTGTAGTGAACCGGGCATGATTACCAAGCGTAATCTGATGGATTTTAGATCTATGATCTATGGAGTTTTAGTATCCATGTTTGGTACTACTTCAACCAATAGCAGGATGTTCCACGGAGAGCTTTCACACAATGTTTCTTCAGGTATCCGAGTGGTGTGCTACCTGTGCATAAAGAGTTAGAACATGAGACAGTTGTGCTAGTGAGACCAAGTTGAGTTCTGATCCTATAGAATGATGGATCATATTATATATTTGGTAGTATGTACTTAACAACATCTAGTGGTAGGGGATCTTTCATGACTCCACATATAGAAGTGGGGCCATAAGTTCCTCCTTTGTCAGGGAATTTGATTTCGTCAGGTCGTTCAGGATGAAGAGGTGGTTGTGGATGTGGTATTCATATTAAATGTTTTCTGTGATATCAAGTTGGATTAGCTCAGCGTATACAGGAAGGGCCGCAGGACCATGGTACATGTTAGACTTTTTCAATAGAGAATACCCATCATTGGATCTATATCATTACTTTTGATAATGTTAGGATTATAGAAACTCTGTTGGTGATTAGGAAGTTTAGTGTACGTAAGTTCTAGGAGTTCCTTCTCTAGATTGGTGGGAGTCACTTCCTATGGACCTCTATGTCTTATAGATTATAGGATTATATGTCAATCTCGAGATGTATTGTTTGGCCTCCATTTAGTTATTTTTTTACTACTATCATCATAGGGAGAGTTTGACATCATGAGCAGGAGAATCATTTTAATGTAAGGGTGAGTGGGAAGTCCAAGAGAGTATAGATGGACCTGAGAATCATGTGTTGGGAGGAATTATAGCACATAATTCTATTCTATATCTAGATTACCAGGGGTCTTCACATATGGACTTTCCTCCAGTTGTGGATCATTTTAGACATGTCTTTCTAGAAAACATTTTAGGTTTACCTCCAAGGGAAGAGGTGGATATCTCTATTGTGCTTGTTCTAAGAGCATCACTGGTGTCCATTACTTTGTATACGATGGAAACACCAGAGCTAAAGGAGATCCAAATTCAGTTTTCATAGTTATAGGAAAAAGTGTTTTATCTAAGCCAATTATTCTATTTGGGGTTTTCTTATTTTTATTGCAATGAAGGCAGACAACACCCTCATACATTGTGTATATTATCAGAAGTTGACCTAGTTGATGGTCCAAAACTGATATCCCTTTCAACAGATTGATGATCTCTTTGATCATCTTCAAGGATCCTTGTAGTTGTTGATGATTTACATGAGATCCATTTATAATCTGTTGCATGTTCGGCCACCTGATATACCTCAAACAGCCTTTCAGAATATATATGGTCTATATGAGTATTTTGTTATGTCTTTCGGTCTCAAGAACACACCGACATTTTTCATGGAAATGGATAACTCTGTGTTTCATCCTTACATGGAATCTTTTGTGGTTGTCTTCATGGAAAATATCTTGTTGTACTCTCACACTAAAAATGACCATTCCATCCATGTCAGG
This sequence comes from Viscum album, assembly GCA_963277665.1. Classification (NCBI taxonomy): domain Eukaryota; kingdom Viridiplantae; phylum Streptophyta; class Magnoliopsida; order Santalales; family Viscaceae; genus Viscum; species Viscum album. The sequence continues at coordinate 1,931,253,174 of OY728137.1, read as the reverse complement.
ACATGTTGAGTAAAATGATGGAGAATTAGTTATATATTGTGCTCTCAAATTTCCAGTTTTTGATGGACCATATTCATTTCCTGGGTCATGTTTTCTTAATGATAGAAGTATTAGTAGACCCATAAAATGTGATAGTAAAAGTTTTTTCAGTGAAACCGAAGAATTAATTTGAGATACAGAGTTTTTTGGGGATGGATGGTAAGTACAGGTGCTTTATTCAGAACTTTTAATGCCGAAAAAATCTACTAAGAGTCCTGAATACGAATAGTGTGAAGTACATGGGAATAGATTCATGTGATTCAACCTTTCAGTAGAAAAAATGTAGATTTATGTCAGCACTAATACTGATTTCTCTAAAAAAGTTTAAGATCAACCATTTTAATTGTGATTCATTTGGTAAAAATATGGGAGAAGTACTTATACAGGGGGTAGTATATGTTCCATACGTGTCCTGGATGTTGAGGAAACATGAGAAGAATTACTCGATTCATTTTCTCGAGTTAGCTTCAATTTTTCAAGACTTTTTCTATTAGATAAATTATTTTTTGGGAGTGAATATTTTGGTATATAGTAATCAAAAAAACATAAAGTATATCTTCACTCAACAATATCTCAATTTAAGACAGTAATGGTGGGTTGAGTAACTTCAGTATATTGAATTTTTTTCTTGGCTACATGCCTGAGAAAGGAAATGTAGTGGATGATGTGTTGAGTTGGAGGACTCATATATATGCAATTAAAGAGGATAGTAGGGAGTGGAAGTTTATGGGTCGGTACTCTGAGATGAATATGGAAATGAACAAGAGACGTTGTTGAATGTTTGTTTTTTCTATGGTTGTTACCTCTAATCTACTCGATGGAATCAGAATGAGGAAGCTATCAGATTCTGAAGGCCTAGTCCTATGAGAGAGTAGGTCTGGTAAGGACCCTACACCTCGGTGGACTGTAGGAGAGGATGAGGTGTTTAATTTTCATGGGCATGTATGGGTGTCAGAAGACAAACCTGAAGACTTGTTGATAGATTTTTATGAAACTGTATGGGAAGTTCATCCTCATGTCATGAAGATGTTTAATGATCTACATCATCAATATTGGTGGTCAAGAATGAGGAGGGATGTATGTGGTATTGTTATGAGATATTTCACATGTCAGTTGGTGAAGGAGAAGCATTAAAAACAAACATGTCTATTAAATTTGTTAACCATTATTGAGTAAAAGTGTAATAATACCACAATGGATTTTTTGATGGGTTTACCGAGGTCACCTTGGGGGAATGATGTGGTTTGGGTTGTTATTAAATGGCTGAAAAAGGTTTTACACTTCCTTCTAATCAAGGATACCTACAATGTTGATCATCGTGGGAGTTGGTACATCTAAGAGATTGTACATTGACACGGGGTTCTACACTCTATCATTTTAGATATAGACGCTCGGTTTGCTTCTCATGTCTGGCAGTGACTAGAGAGTGATTTGGGTACACAGGTACTTCTGAGTATATCTTACCATCTCTGGAGAAATAACCATTCCAAGACCACATTTCAATATTTAGAGGTAATTATTCAAGGATGCATCCTAGATATTGGGGTCTCATGGGAGAGACAGATAATCCTAGTGGAGTTTTCCAAAAAATAGTTTTCATGGAATAATTCAGATGAATCCTTATTATGATTTGTATGGTTGGCCATTCTGATCACCCCTATGTTGGATGGAGGTAGGAGAGGCAGTTATGATGTGACCTCATCTTGTTTAGTAGAAAATTGATCAGATGGGTTTGATTCGGAAGATGATGTCTATTGCACAATCGTGGAAGAAATATTATGTTTTCCAACGAAGAAAAAATCTAGAGTTAGAGGTTAGAGATCATGTTTCTTTGGGTCACACTAATATTGGGAAAAATGTGGATTAGGAGACATGTGAATATTTCATCGAGATATGTCGAGCTATTTTCAGTTATAGAGAGGGTCAGGCTGGTTTCCCATCATTTGTAGTAACCTCATTGGTACTGATATTTGCATGAAATATTTCATGTTTCTCACCTACAACATTACAGTATAGAACCGTCTCGTATTTTTTTACCTATGATGGTTTAGTTGGAAATGGATACATCCTTCGAGGAGCACCCTATTTGGATCTTGTATCATAGAACGAAGGGTCATCAAGGACGTACTGTTCCTTTGGTACGGGTACTATGACAGCACCTGTGGGTGTAAAACAAGACATGGGAGATGGAGGCTGATGTGCATTCGTAGTGTCTAGAGTTGTTTACATATTCATCTTCGCCAACATTGGAAGGAAAACATAGGGACAATTGCTTTAAGGGGGGAATTTTGTTATACCCTGGATCTTTTTTTCTTTTATAGATATTGGATTCTGATTGTTTTGAGGAAAAAGAAGAAATGGGGATTTTTTATTACTTTTTGTGTACTTCTATGTAAACATGTTGTACCCAATAGCCACAAATAGTATGGTTTTAAACATGTAATGGTTGAGTACATGGAAGTGTGGTGACCTGGAAGACAACTTATGCCAGGGGACTGTTATGGAAAATACACAGCCTGTAGTTTTAAATATCATTTGCTGTACATTTCTTTTTTATTCGATATATTAGATCAAGGTCGCGTCTCATTTTCAGAAATATCTTTTTCTAGCATGGTTCAAATAGGATTGTGATATAAAGAATAATAAACTCTAAACCCCTCCCAATTATCCATCTGAGATCCAATTGAGACATTATTGGGTGAATTTTAATCTCACTGATGACTTCTCAAAACACCTTGATCCTTTCATCTGCATTCCTCCTCTCATGTGAGTTATTCAAGGTTGATTGTTTTTCATCTTTTTTATAGATCCATTCCATTTTTGTTATATTTAGGGATCGAATTTTAATTATATCGATCATATGAAAATGATGTAGGGTGTTGGTTCCTTTCATTATTATTCATTGGATTATATATTCTAAACGTGCCGCATATAATTTTTTTGGGTATTATGTGATTTGGAATTTAAACATGTTTATTAGCTTCTATGTTTTTATTGAATGAATAACGGTTTTTACATTTGTGTATGGTTCAATACCTTATTTAAGGGACACCACATGGGTGTGCTTCCCCTGATTGATTTTTTATAGTTAATTGGACAAGGGTGCCGGCTAGGATTGCATTGTTTTCTATGACTTGTTCTATTAGGATGGAGTTATTGATTATATAAAATGCCTCTGATTTGAATTGTAAATGTTTGAAACAAGGGTTAGAGCGTGAGATCTTCCATGTTGGTTTTTTATAAATAACTATGAAATGTTTTACCTTGGGGATCAAATAGAAAGAGCTTACCAAATGGTTCATTTATGTATGTTTTAATAGAATGTATGTCCTAGGGGTAATGAATGTGAGAGCATCCCAAGTGGTTGGTAATATTTTATTAAATGAATGTTTGACCCTAGGGTTTAAACCATAAGATATAACATAGGTGTTTGTTTAAAATTAATTTATGCTATGTAAAACTAAAGGGGATAGAATGTGAGAGATTCCAAAGGGTTCGATTTCAAATTGTTGAATGGTTTCCAAGTGTCTTCCATGTCAAACTACAATTTAGGATTTGGTCTTACTTGATTTTCTAGATTTTATTAGGAGGAATTTATTTTGGTTAATTTACATGGTGGATACAAAGATTAGTATATATCATAGGTTTACATGAATCATTCATGAATAATAAATGTTAATTGAAGGAAATTGGAAAGAGTAGGATTGTTTAATTTTTAGTACTTCCTAGTATATAACTTCAATCATGCATATTACCTACAATATACATTCACTGACAGTTCGGAAATGATATTTTGGTGGATTCCTTCTAGGATTTGTTTCACACCATATTTGGTTCATGCTTTTGGACCCAAATGGATTATATTATTGTAGGTATAGATAATGGGAAGTGTATGTCTACATTAGGTACTTGATTATTGTTGGAGCTGGAAGGTATGAGACCAAACTGAGGCTTGTTATGCGGCTGGAGTTTACTTTTTTATTTTGTACATTGGTTCTATATTTCTTTACAAAGTTGTGACTTATTTGGATATTTTCATAGATACATTTATAATTCATCATATATATATATATATATATTATGGTTTCGATTGGATTTACTTTCATTATTCCACTGTTTAATTTTTTGGGTATTATTGCATCCCATATTGTTTACTATTTAGATTCCACTATGTATACTCTGTCGATGGGGTCATAGTTTCCCAAATATCATAACTTGGCCCTCACTGCTAGTATGCTGCCTCTGGCATTTGGGGAAATTCCCTTGAGGTCATGTGACCAACCGGGTTTGGGGAGCCATTGCGTGGAACCCGGATCTAGGACGTTACATAAAATATAAAAAACATAATACAAGGGAAGGATGGAGTTGTGTGAATAACCAACAAAAATTTATCATATATATTTAGTGATCATAACCACGCTGTTATAATTATTATTATCATGGCATATAAATTTAATAAACAAAACCTAATGAAATCATTGTGCCCTACACGAATATTCGAAAATTAATGAACTTGAGGGATGAGTCATCGGCCACCCACCGTAGTCTTGTATGAACATTATCAACTGATATCAGCCTATAATTAATCATATAATTGATTATATCTGATTAAAAGTAAATATTATCAATCCTCAATAACTAGTTCGAGAGAAAGATGGATGAAGAAAAGATCAATGGGACTCGAGTACCTATCATTGCACACCCATGTGACAAATAAAAGCTCAATCAGATCCCAGATGAGAGATATGATATAATCCTTACCCTGTGCCTTAAAAGAGATCAAAAGTTAGTGGAAAATAGGTTAATACGTGTATTAATTCAAATTAGGTAGAAATAAGAGGCTTAATTAGATCATTAAGGGACAAAAGGAAAAAACAGCCCATAAAATAACATGTGTTGAGTTTGTCAATGTAGTTTTCCAAACCATGTGCAAACCATGCATGGGTACCTAAAAAATATATATACCCGCATGGTTAGGCCACACGGTTAGGGAATCTTTGTGCCAACCATGCGGTAAGTCTCTGTCCAAAAACATATCACCCACATTGTTTTCTATAACTTCACACAATTCCCGCACGTTTTACTATAAACCATGTACAAGAACTATTTTCCCAAAAAGATGGCTTTCGGGGGTCCAAACAAGACCTGGATACCCACAAAACCATCACTAACTCATTATTAATCAATATTAGGTCCCTAATAATAAATTGGACTAAAATTTAATGGATCCATTCCTTAGTGAATTATAGGTTTGTACAATAATAACATTGAATTTTCTATTAGGTTTAAATTTTTCTCACATACTAAACATCTTTCTAAGGATTATATGCACTATCGAAACTCTACTCTCAATCAATATCTTGCTGAAGATAGTACCAAAACAACAAGGTAAAATTCAGATCCTGAGGATATTAAATTGAATGTGGAATACCATGAAATGTTACAAGATCCTTATCATATATTCTGGTTTGAGGATCTAGAGACATATCCTCTATGATAAAAAATATGTTTCCTTGATTTATAAGATGATCAACCAACACCATTAATTACCACATAATATAATATTTGACAATACATAATGGTTACAAGTACAATTAATTGTATGTTTACGATATGTAAAGGCATTCCATGTTAAATTACTTTGTTACTGAAACCTAAAAAACTTATTTCTTATTTTTCATTAATGACTCGTAAAATAGTCTTAGCCTTGATAAAATCCCATCACATAAAACCACAAAATGTTTTTCAATGATTTTAAACACCTGTTCAATCTTAAACTCAATAGTAAACTCAATAGTTGATGATGGTATACATAACTCTTAAGTTAATCATACTTGGAGACATATACTATTCCAAAAAGAAATTCACCCTTTATTCCATATATAAGATTGTATATTATAAATAAAATATTTAATTCTATGATTGGGTTTATCCATGTACCTATAGATTATAAAATTTCATTTCATTATTCCAAAATTCATTTAGAGGGATATAATCACATGAAATTTTACATAATCCTCGAAACAATATTTTCATATGACTCATTCCAATAAAATCATAAATTCAAAAATAAGGAGGGTAGTATATGTTTTCACAAATTATCATGATTCAATTCATCCAATGTTATTGTATAATATTTTACTTTTACTTTTCATTCAGATGTTATTTGGGATTATCATTCACATTTTTTTGGAATTTGTTCATTGGTTCTCATAATTCCCAGACTCCTTGGACTAGAAACACTCGAGTGTTGGAGGTTCATTAATTGTTATCATATTCTTATTTATAGAATTAACCTTATAAATAATGGAATTTTAGAATTAAAAACCACTATTTTATTTATTTAAATATTTAGAGAACATATGAGTTCTATTCAATAAAGTACATTGATTCTCCTTCCATCATTTATAGCTTCCAGATGGCTGAAATATATTTCCACCATATGAGCTTCCATTATAATCATCCTTATTTTTCTTATCAAAACCAATAGAATGGTAAGAATACACCATGTACATTTTTAACTTCATTTCACATTGACATTCACAATCATGGAAACAAAATACTCTATTAGTGGTTTCCTTTTAAAAAAAGGTTTTAGGCCAAAAAAGTTGTTCAATTTAGATATCAGTGTTGATGATTAATCCGGATGCGTTGCTTGAATAACATGTAAAATTAGATTTATAGGTTTCAGTATACACATCATTAGTTTTAATAAGATCGTGTAATTTATTCTAAATGAACATATTTTTAAAACACAAGGGATGTACATATTGATAAATCTAACAATAAACTCTTCCAATTCTATAATATTCATTTCATAATATTTCCTTTGGTACTTAATAAGATCCCACCATTGAATTTCTTCTCCATATAGATGATAAACGTTCAAAATGAATTTTTTAATCTCCAAACACAGGAATATTGAAAATATATTTTCATTTTTACTAATCCATTGATCATAAAATTGTGGATATGAGGAACCACTAAAAAATTGTGGGTTTTCCTCATTATGGACACAATAGAATGTCATCCCATCCATTTCTCATTTGTATGTTCAACATGACTCATAGTGGTAACATCACTCCCCTTCTGATTAGATTGAGTCGAGGAAAATATTGAATTGTCCTTAAGGGACATCCACTATATTCTCAAGGTTAGCAATAAATACCAAGGGATTCATTAAAATATCGGGGATGATTTTACGTCTAAAAATAACCCAACCAAATAGGATATTAAATAGTAAAATAACCACTACATTATGCATTTTTTCAATGTAAAAAAAACTCAATGTAATACAATTGATATAAAAAACAAAATACAAAAGGGTACCATAATGGAATAATAATTACATCAACATACAAAGTGGAAGATAAAACTGAAAAAAAATTAAGGGTTCTAAGAAAAAACCCATGATATATCTCCATATCAATTCCCATGTATCATGATGCACCACTAAAGAAGTGTGATTAATTACCTTTACATATGTCACGAAAACCCAAAAATGTAAAATCAATATAGGTCAAAAGTAGTGGTGAGTAATGAATCTCGGTAGGTTTTCCCAAAATGAATTCTCTACTCACTCCACTAGGATATAACATGATATCCCCTTAATAAAAAATATTTATATAAAACACATTAAAATTATTTATATCGAAACATAATAAAATTTAAATCAAAATAATTTACTATGAAAAATCCATATTTCAACTAAAACAACGAAAAGGTTTAAAAACCATTTTATGTTAATTCTTTGCAGACCCCTTCCTCGATTCACAAAAATCAACACAAGCATTCTACTGTGATTGTTCCATGATCGTGATCTATTTCATATCCATAATGTAAAACATAACTAAGTGTCCAATTTACATGGTTCCCAAGGACACGTTCCCCTTATCTTGGTTCATGTCCCATTGTACCCAAATAGTAGACACCCCTTATTCAGGGTCACTATTAAGAATTCTTTTCTGTTGGGGAGCACCTCGCAAAGAGGTGTCTATGGGACGATTTATTTGGATTAGTCTCATTGTCTGTGAACATTCCCTTTTTATAATGGTGGGAAACATCTATCACCTCTTGAGGGATGTCTTCTCCTTGATCGAAATGGGATGATGGGATGTTTTTCTCTCCTTTTGTGGGCTCCTCTACTAAATTCAGTGCCAAGTAAGCTTCTCCCTTAATTATTATGACATTGTTCCTGAAACTCTTCTAGGTGAAATATCATTGTGGATTCCAGTTAATTATGACTCTTTTGGAAGGAAATTATGATGGGGACAAGTCAAGGATGTGGCCTTCAGTTAGTAGTGTTGTCACGTTGGGCATCACATGCATGTATGGATGTTGAAACACTAGTACACATGAATATTCCCCTATAGGAGTGCTTCTTGGGGGGAACGAATGACCGAGGAATCCCACATAGAGTGCATGGTATTGTATGATAGAGGTGGGTCTCAGAGGTTTTCTTTGACTTCCCATGTTTAACATGTGTCATGCCATGAATTTAATGTCTAGTAGAGATAGATCATACTAATTGGGACACTGTTGAGTGTGGATCATATAGGTACATCCATATGAGGGTGTACCTAGAATTTTCACAACATTGATGGGTCAGAACGCCCAATAAATAGGGACACATGATGGTATGTCACACCTAGGCGAAGGTTTCACACCATTATGGCTGATCTGGTCACCCCTAAGAGAGGATTAGTGGATGGTGGGTCCTAGCTAAGGCATCACCAAGGTCTACCATTGGCTACTAATTAACCTCTTGGAGGCTACTTACGTACCATGATTACAAGATAGGGACCAAACCCCACATAGTTTGAGAGGGTGAGTCATGGGACTGGGGAATACATAATGGAAAAAAACGCAGAATCATTTTGGGGCCTACGATTAGCTAGTAGCCTCGGTTCTACAAAGGGAAATAAGACAACTGGGGCTAACACAATGTTATTTTAATGTGTGGATGGCATGATATCACCAGGATGAGGAAGCCCATGTAAAATCATGATGGGTATTGATGAATTATCGAAGGGTGGAATGAATGGGGATGGAACCAAGAACATGTGTAAAGGTGATGATATTGGGCTTGAACCTCAGGTAGGATACCTACATATTCCACTGTATGAGAATCAGAGTCTATGTTGTTAGGTAATGGTGTGATGAGTCCTTGAGGATGCGACTCATCAAGAAGGACATGTGGATGAGGATCTGAAATAAATTTAAATAAAAGATTATGTTATGATCTTCATAAGACACAATGGCTTGAGAGATAGACCAAGATGGGGAGTGGGTTGGTCATTCACCTTGAGGAGGCCTCTTACATCCCTCGACAAAAAAATTTCAAAGATCAAATTCCATATAGTTAAGAAATGGGGAACATAATTTAGGTGTACATAAAGGACCAAAACCCAAAGACAAGCTTGGAGTTTATGAATTGTTTGTATCCCTTACCAATATGGAAAACTCTTTTATTGAGGATTATGGATTGATTGTGGTGATTATTCTTGGTTAGATTCACAAATGGATCAGAACACCTCAGAGAGACAGATCATGGAGATGCATCCCAAATAGTTATGATTTCACACACTGATGGTACATCCCAGGGAGGGAGCAACCATGTTCACCATTTATTGGGATTGAACCTCGAAAAGGATTCCTACGTACATGAAAGGTATCAAAACCCATGTAATTTAGGGAATATAAAACATAAATTCTTGCAGGATGATGAGTGAGTCGATGTGAAATGGCCGGAACTGAGGGGTGATTTACTTGATCCTTGGGGAGGCTTCCTATATATACCCATGGTACGGAATCAAAGTTCATATAGTTAGATAAATATGGTAGTGGGGATTACATGATAAGGGGGACCAAAGAGGTTGTTACAGTCGATTCATAATATATTCCCACATGATTCATGCTCTTGGTGATAAACAAGAGGTAGTAATAGACCCAACGATCGTGAGGAAAGAGGTGTGTCCTTGAGGAGTAGATCAGGTATTATGCATGGTTAGAAGCCTAGATAGAAGATGATTGGGAAACTCTTGGAGGGTTCTTGGATGTATGAAGGATATGACCATCGTACATGGGGCACCCTACCAAGGTGTGTTGGGGTTTATAAGAAGACTGCATGAGGTGCACATGGCAACAAATCACGGTGGGAGGGGAGGGGGAGAGAGTGCTGGTGTCCACCCCCTCCATGGTCCTCTCTGAAATCTCACTCATGCGATGATTAGATTTTAACGTTGTGTGTTGAAAATGTGGGGTTACATGTAATTTTAAGGACCTACAACTCAGATGATGAGGGCGTGATCCTCACCCCTATAACATACATAACTTGTACCAATCCCCACTTGAGGGAGATAAGTTACAAAAAATGCCATGTATTGGGTGTTTTGGGGTGATCCATTGAGGGGCATGAATTTGTGTGGATATGAGAAGAATCAAAATCCATCAGTTTTCCTATGAAAATAATTGTGAGGTAGGGAAACAAAAAAGTAAGCACCACTCAGGGGGGGTAGAAAATCACAACCTACGTACTTGGAGGGCCTCAAAAAAGAGGCATTCATGAAGTTGAATTCTTTGTATATAGAGGATTCATGAAGAACTAGTTTTTTCATGAATTGAAGGGGCTTCATAATGGAGGGTTATTCTCGAAGAATAGTGACCCAGTCTTGGCATTAGGTATACATGTTCCTAGAGGGAGCTTCACGAAGACTGAGTTCTCTGTGATGTTCTAAGTACCCAAAGGGGCCATCTTCCTTTGATATGGATAAAGGTAATTTCGAAGGGAATCCCCAATTAAATAATAAGTAAAATGGATCAAAGTAAAATTGGGTTCTTGAGGTTCATGTACCATAGATGGTATATTTTCTCAATGGATCATAGAAAAAATGGTGATTCACAAATCAACAGTGCGGAAGGTGAATAGTTAGGGTGTCGATACATTAGAGTAGGGGTGAAAAGAGTATTTATAGGAATTGGGTATCACAATTCTATGAGGACATTATGTGAATAAAATCATTCTTTACAATCAATGGTTGGTCTGTCAATTTCCCCAGACTCGTAGTGCAGACTGTCATTACTCTGTGGGGCTTGAAGAGGCTCTCATCATGTTTATCAAAATCACAATGGCATTATTCATTACCTTTTCAGCAGTGCAGAGGCATGGGTCATGTTTCTCAGACTCACAGAGGCTACCTACATTTCTATTGTGGTGGAAGCAGAGCCTATGGTCAAGTATCTTAAACTTCGGGAGACTTCCATCATTGCATTTTTATGGCAATTGTGGAGAATCCGTCCATGCATATTTACTATGGTTTTGATATTTGAGGTCTTTGTTAAGGTGCTTTGTGAGCTAGACCCTTTAGCAATTAATTTGTTCCTGTGATGATTTATTTTTGGGGATTGAATTTTGGCACCATCAAATGCCCCCAACCCATAGAATGGAACATGAGGATAATATGTGGTTCAGATTTTGAGGTTAGTTCTGCAAAATTAGGCATATCGCTAATCTGCATCGTGATGGGGGTAGGTAGAGCACGGGTGGATAATGTAAGGGTTATCATTGTGTTTATGTGTTTCACACAGCTCATCATTTCGTCACCTATAAATAGTGTGTCAAGACCCTTATTTTGTCCATAACTCTATGATAATTTGTTCTTTGAGATCTTGAATCGTGACTCCCCAACACCCCGCAGATGTGCTTTGTAACTCAGGTTTTTCAGATCAGTTCTCCATAAACACAATCTAGAGAACTGGTGAATCATGTTCCCATGTTTCTCTATGAATCATAGAAATTATTTAAAGTATACATGATTGTATTCACTATGAGGATTTATTTTTGAACGAGCTATGAAAACGAGCTATGCAAACAAGATTTGGGAAAAAATGGGAAAATACTTAAACAATTGGGACAAATGGAAAACCATGAAGCCACTTGGGAGGTCCTTACAAAAGATGCTGAAAGGTAGGAGATGTCAAAAATCCAGATCTTGGGGAATATGCGCGAATCCATTCTTATAATGAGTCCATGTTGGAACTACTATCAGAATGTAAAATGAACTACCCCCTCTTCAAGAGACCACCACAGTATATATTCGGTTTGAGGGAAGATGTTTTAATAACTGGTGCAAGAAGAGGTGAACCAGCTTACTGGTTTAGGAGTACAGTATGTCAATACGAGTGGTTCATAGCTTCTACTAGCCATACCTGGTAGGACCACACACCTTTCAATGCTCAATGCCTGAGAAACCTTGTCAATAATGTTGATGGGAAATCACTATAGTCATAGGAATCTCCCCCATAGAACTGCACCATCCTTAAGGTAGGATTAGGGAACCAAAAGAAGGTGGGGACCAATATTTGGGATCTATGTTAGGGTGGAATCTTTACAGATAACAATCCATTGGCTTATTGGGTCTACACATCCTGTGATGAATTTAGGTCAGAGCGAATGAGGATAGGCCTGTATGAAGCCACATGTGATTCCCAATTCCATATTTTCAAACAGAAACATATAATTCAAGAATTTCTGAAAAGGTGTTCATTGGGGACCAACACCTTCCATTTTTATCATGGGGATGTCAAAATTAGCCTCTGGGACCTCCACTAGATCACATGGATTCCCTTTTTGGGGGATATGTATGATGAGTTCCTTCCCACATAAAACACATTGGATGATTTGGAATAGATTTCATGGATGTAAAAGGTGCTTATGGACTTGGTTTTGGGTGATGGTAAACAGTATGTGAGGGATGTCCATTTTATAGGGTGGTTTAGAAGTTTCCTAAAAATTTCACCAGAGCATGAAACTGATGGAGAGGAGGTAGCTAAGAAGCTACCAGTGAGGCCTCCCACATTTTCAGTGGGATTTCAACACAAAAAACAACATTCCTACTATTGGATCATGTTGGATATTCAATGGATTCTATGGTGGTAATTTTTGAACACCGAGCAACAACTAGTTGTAGGATTGGTAGGATTCATCTCTACAATTTTATGTGTCTTGATTACATCGGTAATGGATAAAAACATTTGCGTGCAACCAAGAACATTCATTATGGCATCTGTGTAGGCAGTGGGGAAGCACATCAACATTGGGATCTCGGTGCTAAAAAAATATACAATGTAATTTGGAACATCAGTTATAGGATGAAACCACATCTGGTATGAATACCATTCCATTTTCTATATGGATAGATAGTGGCATACATGATTGTCTACGAATAACCGAACCCTATTTCTCCTCCTAGACCAGTCTTATGACTATCCATCCAGAATGCAGTGGGGATTTTTTGTCATTGAAAACATCATAGATTTATTTAAACAGAGTCTAGAAGGTAGAGAAATTCATCTTCCATCCATTATTTTTTCCAACAAGAGTATTCATCGATGATAGCCAGCGAACTGAGGAGAACCAATCCTCTCTCATAGACTTTTGAGGAAGACTTCTGATGGAATGGGTTGACTATAAGCCTATCATCAAGACATTTACCATACACTAAATTTTGAGGCAGTTCTTATGAATGTATAGAGTGACCTAAAAGTATACATTGGAGTGATCCATGAGGATCACCTGTGTGTGATGACAAAAATGTGGCTCATTTTCACATTGGAAGATTGGAAAATGATGAATGTGATGCCTCTACCCACAGTCACCAACATTGTTGTTAAGGAGAATGAAAAATTCTAGGAGATGGCCTAACTAGTAGAAATGTTGACCCGATTAACTATCTATATTTATGATGGAGTGCCTTCTCATCATCAATGACGGGGAAGAAAAACTACAAGGACACATCATGGTGGCCGAGCTGATGCACTTTGTGGAATTGTGGCTATGATAATGATGAAGAAAATAATTTTAGGGCCTCCACCGAGAAGTAGAAAACCCGTGATGATAGACCCAATAATCCCATTTGTGAAGAGTTGTATGGATGGGAGGCCAACAAAAGGGCTCTAATGGATATCTACTCAACCTTCTGGGAAGTAGCTATTCCTTGTAGACATGCCTCAAGATGATGTTTTCCAATGGATTGGGACAGTAGGTAAATCAACAGACAATTTCATAGTCCCTATGAGATGATGGAATTCCATACCCATATATTGATGTATCTTTTATAGATCACCCATCCTAAGGGAGGATATATAGTGTCTCAAGCTGATGGGGAAAATTATGTGGATGGTTTAGAAGATTTCATGCTTTCTTGGGGAACCCCCATGTCCAATGAGGGATTAGGTGAAAGTACTTATTGATCAATAATACCTTCCATAATCATCTGATAATATGATGAGGGATAGTTTCCCTTTACATGAATAATTAGAGGAGTCCACCTAGGAAGAGGAGGCTGACAGAGGGAGCCCGTTGGTGTGAGGTGAAGTTGTGACATTGGAGATGGAAGAGCTTGCCGAGACTCATGATGTAAATTAAAAAGCATTCTATTGTAAAGCTTACTCAGGTCATCCAGGCTTTCTTATCTATCATTTATCATTTTTCAGGAGAACATTATATGAAAATACCCATCCCTCATGAAAGCAGACTTAGCTTCATAAACATCGTCTAAGATAATGGTGAGTGATAAATCCAGAAGGGTTGTGATAACAATGGTGGCCCTTCTAGAATTTTTGGTTCTCCCAACCATATACGGGGGCCACTTCTTTGGATTATAAAAGTAAAAACATGATGGTCAGACAAATTATTAGATCTATGTAATTCATATCCACCATGTAATCTTTAACTATTTTCTATAAAATCATTCTAACAGACATTTGTGTATTTCTGTTTGAAAACTACTTGAAATGGAGTGGTCTACACTTGTGATGATATATAGGGATCCCGACACCCCTTTCATATGAGGAATGTAGATTGTAGTGGAATTAGATGCCAATGAAAGTAAATAATTGCATTTGTGGCCGCAGGTAGAGTTACTAATGGGACAAAACTTGAAATTATCGATGTGGATACAGTGATGAACATCCACCACATGTGTGGAACCCATCATGTATGACAGGATATCAGAGGAAGATCCCATTGTAAAACATTTAGAATCATTCCCAGAATATGTACCTGTTGGCCTAGAGGACTGGGATGAGACAACTTCAAATGAAGAGTTAACAAGAAAATCCACTACCGGTCATGGAAACTGATTAATTGCTTCATTAAAAAAACCCAACAAAAGTAGTGGATAGACTAGATGGGGAAACTCCATTTTCATCTACGCAACCTATGTTCAGTGGGATTAGATTCCTAAAGCCCTCATATACTCATTCGAGGTTACCTTTCATAGAAGGTGTGGGAGAATGAGCACAGACATAGTGTTTGTTGGATGTGGATGAAAGTAGTAGATATCTAGAAACATTAAAAGGATGATCAAGACATCAAGAATTTGAGGGAACGGGTGAATGAGTTATCTACTTTCATTAATGACCAATCAGAACACATACCAAGATTGAAGGCACAACAAGTAGAAGATGATGAGAATATGATTCCAGAATCATGAATGATGGATACCATCTAAGCTGATGAGGACCGGGCACTAATCAAGGCTGATGAATTACACCCCAAATCCAGTGAAGAAGATATGGAGATCAGTAAGAAACATAAAATTCAGGTAGCCACAATCTAGATAGTGTTGGAGTTGAGGCACTCTATTGAAGAGTCCAACCCATCATTTGTTGGGTTCCATCCATGGGGGCTTTAATTTTCAAGAACTCACAATCATACATTCCTAGTGTCCACATTATTTTGGTTGTGTGCATGAGTCTCATTATATACTTATTTTACTGTGTCCCAATCATATCATTGGAATAACCAGTGATCAATCCATATGCTCATTTGGGTCATGGCCAGTGTTAGAAACTATGGATGACCACATAATTATTCACCTTGACCACGTGGGTTCCAAAAAATCACCAGACACCCGAGGTTTGAATGACCACTCAAATTTTCTTGGAGGAAAGGGTCGGGTGTTATTAGAGAATAGAGTTCTCATAATAGCAAAATTTCCATTTCAAAACATTATCTATTACACAAGAATGATAATTATAGGGGAATTGGAATAAATCTGAACAAAGGGGAATGGAATGTTTCAATTGCGATACCCAATGTCCATAATGTCGTGAGTGTGGAATGACTATGGATGATAACTAAGGTCCATGATTGTGATACAGCATCCACATTGTGTTATCCAAACATGTGGACACAAAAAAACAAGGGTGAATTGTTTAATGAATTCAAAACATGGGCCAAGAACATGAAGTGATGATTGATATCTTCTTGAATGTTATCCCAAAACAGTAAGCAAGACATATGACTTAGAATCCATTCTGTTGGGGGGTTACTACAAACTTGGAAGATGATGGGGATAAAAAATAGAGGGCATGTAAAGAAAGGAAGAGGAGTGATGATATGTTTGAATGGAGTCCCACACTATTGAAACAACACCGCCCTGATGAAAAATGATTTAGTGGGTGTGTCACCCTAAATCAATATCAAACCAATTTTTATATGGGACCTCTCTTGTGAGGACATAGAATACCTTTCAGTTTTACATCATGAAAATGAGGGTGACAGACATGTAGTTTAATGTCATATGAGGAGGACGATACGTGAAATAGTTTATCGTCATATAATTAGGATGTTATATATAATTTATGTTAATACCAATTGGACATTGGATAACATTTTAAGGTTATTTTACATGAACTAGGGATTCCTAAATTACAGTTATATAATTTGAACAGTAATTAGGGGCGAAGAGCATGAATAGTTAATGAACCTTTGGCTGGGCCCAATATGAGATTCCCAAGTGTCCTTATGGATCCCATGAGTGAGGTAATCCATCCATACATAGTTTTATAATTACATGATGTTTAACATCATACGATAGGGATGCGGGAAACTCAATGTACAAACGTGTGTCGTGGTACGTATGCTGACATGAATGGGGGTAAAATAATTCCACACCCATCCACACCATTATAAAGAAGAGAACCCAGACCAAGACGGGTGTGTAAAGGTTCTTGATTGTGCATCTGGACCAAGAGGTAATTTACCCATGTGTTACTACATATCACATAAATATGGGAATCAAGCCATATATAGTTCCAAAATATGGCATTATAGAGGCCCAATTCCCAAGGGGAAATATATTCTTTAATGTTTTCATTATAAATATAGGTTTTTTATCAGTACACGACATATATATATATAATGTAAATAATATATTTATACGATAAGGAAATAAAAGATCCTAGAGTAATAGTCATAGTGCTCAGATGATAGAGATATGTTGTTCTTCTATGTTGGTAGAAACTTTACCTAGATCCATATGCCCTTGTGTTCCATTCAAGATGTGGAAAAAAGGCCAGATAAGATATTTATAACATTGGAAAGTGCATGGTAGGGAATGAAGGAGACTAGAAAAGAATGAACCCACGAGGCTGGTTCATCCTCTCAACGTGCAAGGGTGCATGGAGGGATAACACCAAGGGTGTCTAAGATCAATTTATACATGACGAAATGGAGAGGGGTGTCAATCTCAAAACTAGTATTTAGGGGAATAGTGTTGGTGTAATGATTGAGGATAAGTGTTGACTGTATTCGAAACACAACATCCATGTTATGTTATCCATCATGGGAACAAACAAGTGATGTTCGACCGTTGACTGAATTCATGATGCAGGACCCATATAAAATGTCATTCTAGATCTTCTAGGATGTTGGCCCTAAAATAGTAAGTGATCCCAAAGTCTGAGCAACCATACATATCGGGGGTCCTTTCTGACATGATTGATGAAGGATACCCAAACAAAGGTTTGCGTATTGAGAGGAAATGGAATGAAAGAATGACCATACATAGTTCAACACTCAAGGCCAAAGACCATAGTGCATGTGAGTGCATTGGCCTAGGGGCTTAGTTAAGAGTATAAAAATTGAGAAGATGAGTGAAGGAAATGAAAAAACATGGATGATGGACCTATTTATGGACCTAATGACCATGTGTCTATAAATTCCTACCTATCCAATGATGATGGGAATCATGACATACATAGATTTGAATTCCATTCAGTTTAACGTCATATGGTAAGGATGCAAGTTGATGAAGTTATAAAGGGCGTTTGCATGGTATGACAAATTAAAAATTACATAAATGAAGACAAAGAAGCCCAAATTCCATACCACGTAATCATATATGACTCTGGGAAATAGGTAAAACGAAAGATATAATTTTTTAGTCTAGGATATACCCATGAACAAAACATCTCATCGTTTCAACGTATACAGTGAGGGTAGAAATCAACCGACACATAGTTCTAGAATTTTGTGCAGTTTAACATCATCTGGAAAGGACTTAGAAATAAGGGAGGAAATCCTATGAGAGGAAAATTGTGGTGTTGTTGAAAACCCTATGATAATGGAGAAAAAAAGTCCACATTACAAAACATGCTTCCAAAAAATTCAGAATGTAGGATTGAAAATGGGTATCATAGAGTTGGACCATAAGAAAAAATGTATGGGATACCTACACATCCTATATGTCTGCGAGTCCATCCATATGTAGTTCAAGAATTTGGTGCAGCTTAATGTCATAAGTTAAGGAGGTGAATGGATAAGATGATGTTCATAATAGAGGAGTAAGATGGTATGGCGGCAGAAAACCAGACGTGAATGAGGAGAAAACAAGTCTACAACACAGTATATGCAGCCCTCTGAGAGTACTAAACCTAGTGGGGGAGCCAATGAGATGAAATTATTTTTTTGGGCTGGACCCGAAGAAAAAATTTATGGTCATCCATACCTATTCTATAATGATGGGAATAAAGATACATGTTGTTCTATAAATGTCAAGCAGTTTATCATGATGTGCTAAGGATGATAATAAAAGGAAGAGTAATCCCAAATGGTATGTTTATGGAGTCATAGAATAACTCAATGTGAATGAGGAATAAATAATTCCACATCACGTCACACACACAATCCATATAATGAACTCTAGACAATGGGTTATTAAGAAGGGGTATAAAAAACATGGGGGTAGACTCAAATATAATATATGTGGGAATTTCGATGTTTTAATTAAGGATGGTAATAAATCTATACGTAATTCATGAAATTCCATATAATTTAATGTCTTGTGTTAATGTTGAGGAGAGAAGGGAGAAGAGGGGATCACTGAAGGCGATAAGTGATGTAGTAAGTGTAAGACAAACGTGAATGTGGGTAGAAGAAGTCAATGTCACACCATGTGCTCCTGGGATACATAGGCCGAGAGGTCATAAGGAAGGAAAAATAATTGATTCATGGGGCTGGACCCGAAGACAAAATGTATGGGCATTTTTATGTATCCCATAAGGATGAAAATCATTCCACACATAGTTCAAGAAATTCTGTTCAGTTTAACATCATGTGGTAAGGGCACATAGGTCATAGTTTATGGTAATAGAGCTCATACCCTGAGATATGTTTATAGCTTGTAGTTTTTTGTCATGCAGGATGAGGAATCACTCGTGTGAAGTACTACATGAGGAATTTTTCATTAGTGGGAGGATTAATATGCTTACATTATATGTTTACAAGAGATTATACAACATTCAGGTAAACCCTATGAATGATATAGGGTCCCTCTATTTTGGGTTCTCACATTGGTGTCTTCCTGTTGGGTATCATTAGTTTTCAATGATCCAATACCATTTCACATTGATTGAAAGAATAGATATGAACATTTTTATTGAAACATCTGGTTATCTGGTTCTAATTCCTCTCCATATTGTGCAAGGCATGAAACATGTTCTCGTCGAGATATTCTTGTTCATCCTGATAGAGTTGTGATACATTGAATGGATGTTTTTGATCAATGGTGGTTGTCCGGAGTGATAAAATGTAAATCTAAATGGGTAGGTCAACCTTTGTTTCATACGCCAGGGAATATGGGGTCATAATGGTGGAATTATGAGTTGTCTTCGTGTATTAACAAAGATCATTGGGATGTATGTACGACCAAAACTTCTTGTTTTGACCAACAATCTTATGTAGTATGAAAGAGGGGTTTTTTTGAATTCCTCAATCTTCCAATTTTCATTCATTTGATTTCGAGAGGTATTATTATAATGGATATTATACTTGGTATACAATTTTGTCACCTTGGCTACCTAGAAGTTGGAGCCGTCACCAGTGAGGATAACATAAGGGAAATTGAATCAGTTAAAGATATTGGAAATCATGAAATAAATGATAGAATGGTCCATGGATTCCATGATCAGAATTTCCTCTACCCATGTTGAAAAGAAATCCATAACTGACAGGATGAACCTTCATTGGCGAGCTATTGCTGGTGGATATGGTCCCACAACATCATGCCACTATAATTCAATACTCCAAGAGTACATGGTGATATAGATAGGATCTAGTTCCATATAAAAAAAATTAATAGATCTAAAACACATAAATCCTCTTGGAAATCATGATATAGTCATGTATCATGGTTGTCCAGAAATATCCCATCCTTTGGAGAATTTGATGAGAGAGTTTTGAACCCTCTTAATGAGCTCTACAAGACCTGGAATGAACATCATAAAAAACCTTTTGAATCTTGTATCACTGAATGAAATTGAGGAGATCCCCATGAAACCTTCATCTGTAGAGGATTTTCTCATTGATGGAACCATTGTGGAGAGTGAATTGGACTGCATGGTGACATGATTTCTCACTTTTGGGTCTATCTGTTGGGAGACTTCAAAGATGAAGGTACTCAAAGAATGGAGTAGTCCAATTTGGTGTCTCTTCCAGTACTATGGTAAGGGGCTTTGGAGGTCTTAATGTTGATGCACTGTTGGTAAGATGGCATACTCGCTAGCCATCAATGTCATTTGGAGTGATGGGAGCGATGACTCTTCGATGTGCCTCATGGATGATCAAATCATCCTAGTCAATCTCTGCAAAAAATGTGAAAAGTTTGTACAAGTTATTGTCTGGATTGTTCTGCTATCAAGTAACAAGAATGACCTCAGACTAGAATGGTAACTGGTCCATTTGATGGTGATTGTTCTCTTACAGGGGTACAAGATCTAGCTTCCTAACACCGAAGTCACTTTTGATCTAGTTGATGACCAGCTTTGAGTCCCATTTCAAAAACAAGTGGGGAAAATCATTCTCAAGGACCATCTCAAGACTAGTTATGGGGGTCTGATACTCATCCACATTATTGGTGAACCCTTTTTACAACAAGAAACAATAGGGTCTAATAGATTTTATAGGTTTGATGAAAACAATACCTAATAAATCCTTGTTGAGCCTGGGGTCGTTAAGCCTTCTACCAGTTGGGATCTGAGAGGATCCATTAATGTGTATATACCAACATAGAATTACTTGATTCACCTAGATTATTACCTATTATAAGAAATCATAATCTAGAGTCATCTTTTTAGGGGGATGGATTGGGGGAAGATTTTCATCCAGTGACTGACCCTTGACTGCTTTCTTCGGAATGAACCTGATGTCAAACTACTGAAAGATCACTACCCCTGAGATGGACAACCTATCCATATGGGGCAGTTCAAAATATATATTAGTGAGCCTATCGATGACTCCAGCTATATATCATGGTTCTATAGGCAATGTCAAAATTTTATGACCTAGGATACTATTACAAGACATATTTTCCCAATAGATGGATATCTGGTCTCTGTATTGATAAATCATGCAGATGAGATAATGTAAACTATTATCGATCCACTCATTTTTCATCTAAAAGATAAGGGCACTGAAGGACCTTTCAATGGAGGTTACCTAAATGAAGAGTGGCCTTATAGAGATATATGAAATCCAAACCAGCAGATGTAGCACAAACATCTGGATCTCCTCAAAATAAGTCTGACGGTCTTCATCCCACTAGTAGTTGGCACTTTTTTCATCAATGGTAAATGTTAATACACATTCCAAATCAAATCACAATGAATCGGCATATGTAGGCTAAGTGTCCTTAAATGACTTGGATCTCCCAAATGTTTCTCGGAGGAGGCATTGGACTAATCAAATTATTATTATATTGATTGATCTCAATGGCTCTATATCTGATAACAAATGTGAGTAACATTCCATAGGTAACACCGATGGAACACTTCAAGGGGTTAATCTATCGATGGAGGGATCTGAGAAAGCTGAAAACATTCTCAAGATCTCTGATATGTTCTTAAAACTTGTGGGATTTGACAACTAAATCATCCACATGGCATTAAACCAATGTCTTAATGAGTTTCTTGAATATATGGTTCATGGAAGGATGATAAGTGGAACCATTTTTTAGAATGAAAGGAATTATTTGGTAGTAGAATATACCTTGAGGTGCTCAGAAAAAGGTATAATATGCATCCTTAGGGTTTACTAATATATTCTTATATCCAAAATAACTATCCATGAAAGGGAGAGCCTGGAAACTGGTGGTAGAATCGATCAACTATTTTGTCTGCAGAGGGGGAAAATCATCCTTTGGATAGTTACGATTGAGATCACATAAGGCACTGAAGAATCAGAACATTTCATTCTTCATTAATATGGGAATGATGATGAAAATTATTTTTTTCACTGGATTTCCTTCATGAAATTGGATTTAATGAGCCTATCAACTTCAGCCTTGACCATGTCACCGTGAGAAGTGGTGTATTTTTCTAGGAGCCTATTTGAACCATCAATGATTTATCGAGAGACCAAGGTGGTGAATGGAGACCTAAGGATCTAGTCCTGGAATCTCAAATTATCTCAAGATGAATTCATCTCGATGTTATATTAGGAAACCCACATATTTCAACTTCTCTTTTACAAAAATGGCAGCAATGACTAGTTTTGGTTTGAGATCTATGTCGAAGCTGATGTAAACCTGTCCCAACTCATCAATGGTGGTGGAGAAACATTTCTCATATGTAGGAGGAACATCCTCCAAATCCTTTTCATTGAATGCACTATGATAAACATAAAAATAGGGAAATTGTTTTGATTTTAATGATTCTGAAGGAATGATGGTGTTGACCTAAGCAGTAGTGTAATATTTATTAGGGGAATCATACACTTCTAAAATGATGGAGATGAAATATATCAATATGATTTCACTGGGATACATCCTAATGGGTTGTTCATGATAATATCAATGCAGTATAAGTGTCTTGGCATGAACCAGTTTAACCCAACATGGTAAATGATGCAAGTATGATCTATTACTTTTGAAATTCGGAGAAAATCATGATACATTACAATGGTAATAATATCTAGAATCACTAAACCATGATTAGTGTAGGTGTATGTAGTGATATTATAGCATTCCTTTTGATGACGAATGCAGTTACCCCTTGTCCTAGATTTGAAAAATCAGTGTCCAATGTATGGAGTCATGGCCTACAATCTATTAATTAGGAGAATGGAGGCATCATCCATGTCTACCCGTGGGACTACCACAACTATAGTATCCTAAACCTCATTGTCTTGAACATAATTTTCTATTATCTTATAATAATTTAAATCCACGTAGCGGGATTCAAAAGAGGTAAATGGAGACACATCGCCATAGATCACACCCGCTCATCCATTAAGGGAGTACCTGAGGCATTGGTTATATCAGGAGGTGAAATCCATACAATGATGGAGCTAGGGAATTTCCACCATCACATTTTTGGGGGGACTATTATGAGATGACCATGAACTCTGTGATGGAAATCAGACCATTGAATTGTGTCTTCAAGAGGATTTTTCCAATAGGAGTTTACTCTATCATGTCATAACCTGTATTACTTAGGTCAAAGGGATTTTGATCTATTTCATATATCCCCAGTATTGGTAGTGTCTGTGTTGGGATGAGATTAATCCTAGAACCTATGTTGATGAGGAAACGGTGGACCTCCCTGCCATTAAACTGACCTGTTAAGTACAGTGGGAGGATGTTCCCCTATATAACAGAACATTCATCTTAACTTAATAATGAGACGATGCCTAGACATTCTATGTGTTCATCCTCCTCTGTAGAGAAGGCCTATGTGGCTGCTATATCTATTTTAAATTGGAGGAAGCTCCATAAATCCTATTTGAGGTCATCACTTGTATATTCGGACAACCATATAGCCTCAATAATTAAAGGTTAAGTTGGAATGAAACAAATATTATTGAGAACATAATACTTCTATGTCATATAAACATTTCTACCGATAGAATTTTTCTCTGATATAGGATGTATGAAGGACATTATTGGTCAGATCAATGGATTTAGGCTGGGGGTGGGGGTATCTATCACTAACTGAATCTCATAGAATAACAACCTATTGTTTATTAGATTATTGTGGCCTCAACATAGATATATGTGTCTAATCATAGAATAGTCATGACAACTCTTCCTGGTTGATTAGCAAAAACAGAAGGGGAAGTGGATCTCATGAAAGAGGGTGAGATTATTTTGCATCATGAGTCCTATGCTGAGCCTAATTTCTGATCACAGGGGAATAAACATCTTGGTTTGAAACATTTGCTGAATCCCTTTGACAATTCACATATCCATGGTTTCGTCGACATTGGTGTCTCCTAGATCCATTCAGAGGGTTTCCCTAGAATTCCGAATATTTAGGGACCATGTATGGTCCCACTATCTTGAAGGTGTTCACTGAGGCATAAACTTGAACATCACTTGAGAAATCCTCCATTGTTGGGTTGACACTAGGGGAAATCCCCATCCCTGGGGTCATGATATATCTGGAGTATGAGATGGCTTTGGTACTAGTGGAGTACTTTTCTTCTCCTTGTGACATTGGAGCCTACTATCATGAGGTTGTGAAAGATATCATGATGATGTATAAGTAGTATCAAGGGGTAGAACAACAAACTTAGAGGGCTCAAGTCGATTCAAATTGTAGATGATAATACCATGGGGATATGAAACCGCCTTGCATGCTATATGATCGTCATACATCTAAGACCCACGGTCAGAGACCTGCTGTCATTCACGCTCGCTGTCACTATTAGGTTTTGTAGACACACATTCCACTTGTGCTAGGGTATGACCCATTCTGGCTATATTTTTATTGATCTAGTCCTTGATCTAGTCATTGAGAACATAAACCAGGTAGAGAGTGTGTCCAAGGAACCACTGATATGGGTATTAATTGGGGAAATTATTGACTTATTCTTCTTCAAGCCTCCTATATTCTAAACACCGTAGGATTATCTGTTCAACGGCACACAACCTTAGCTTTATTGAATGAGTATGTCTGCATTTTATAATCTAGGAAATGAACTATGGGAGCCTAACCATGACATGGTGAAGGATCCTAAAGAATAGGTGGAATTTAGTTTTCTCAGTTGGGTGGTGGTGGTGTGTTATACAGTGGTGCCTACATATTCTGAGGAAGGGGGTTCATTTTTGGAGGCTGAGCCTATGGCGGTGGCCATCGGAGAGGATATGGACGTGTCTCTATTGATATAAATTCCAACTGTCTCATGACCTATATTTGTACCATAGTAGTGGTATCAACCATGGAGTGACTTAATGTATTAGCTCTGGGAGGCAACATGCGTTACTTTTTTAGTTCTTTAAATATTCCTCTAGACGTTGAGCCCTGTCAGAGAAATTTTAGAAACCACCAAAGAAGTTCTAAGTGATAGGATATGGGACCATATCAGTCTTCACATTCCCTATAGACAATTTTAGCAGCAGTTCTTCTGTTAGAAACTTGTTTAGTGAATATGTGATGCCCTTACACCTTGGAAAAAAGTCTACGACACAATCATCCAACATTTTATTTCACTCCAAGATGAGGTCATTACTAGTCTTTCGGGTGGGGGTAATAAATTGATACATAAACTACCTAAAATGATTATCCAAACCATCAAGGTACCTAATGGGTAACTTATTGGACAAAACAAAGGTGTTCACTTCAATTTCATGTAAAAAATGACAGAGTGTAGCAGCTTCCAAATGTGATGGACTTCCCTATATTAGCACATACATTGAAATAAAATGGGCCAGATGCTGTAGTGGATCGCCCATCCCATTTAATGGGGAAAGGTATGATTCTTGAATCCCAACAGTGATGGAATATCATCAACCCACACTAGATATATCTTTTAATCAGGAAGAATCACTACCAATTGGATTTTTAGTTCCTCTAGGAGAGTGATGAGAGAATCCATGGGGACATCATGATGATGATTTGTATCATATAAAGGATTCCCAACTACCAGAACATTGAATGGTTCAACAGCATGGTAATCTGGATGAATTTCTCATTGTGAAAATGTTAGGGCATGCCGAGCTGCTAGTAGGACTTGCATAGAGGCCTGTAGGACGAATGGAGTGGAATGGGGAACCTGAGATGGGTCCCGAAGAAGGTTTTCAGCCATATGGGGTGGATTTGGTTATACATACAAGGATATTTTTATAATCACTATCCTAAACCAAGTCGAGATATGCAGTGTCATTAAGATCAATGGGATGCTACATTCAAGGGAGAATCTCTTCTTTGTCCTACTGTCCTAATAGAGGAAGGATGGCATAATATTGAGGATCACCATAATTCTACATTGTTCCTCAAAATTATCAAAGAGGGGATCATCGATGATCCATATATATTCTGTGAGATTTGGAACAAAAATGTATTTTCAGGATCCTCTTCCATCTTCTACAATGAATCAAATGGGTCAGATGTCTTGACTACCTCAACATCTGCTTTTCCATTGTTAGGATCTCATCCCAAAGGAAATGATTCATTGGGTTATCTAAGGCTATATTTCTACCATTGATGGTGACTGTGGACACTTGTTTGGTCTTTCGGGTGTTATACGGCCCCAGTGGATTGTTCATCATTTTTATGCCATGTTTTGATGCCACCTTCTAGGTATATCTCAAGAACGACAATGTTTACTGTGAAGACGTTGGGAGTAATGTCCTCGATATCTCTAGGAGAATATGGTTGGTACATGAGAGGACTAAAATTAAATGTAACAAGATACCCCTATCCAAAGATCTAGACATTCAAGGAATAATCCTTAAAAACATTACAGAGCATAGTAATGCTTTGGATGCATTATTACTGGTGAGTACAAATAACTAGATGATGCAGGGTGTTGAGAAATAATGAGTGCAACCATCTCAACAATGTGACATTACAGTCCAATGTCGTTAATGTGTTCATGGGTGTTGGGGTAATATAATCGTAGATGATAGAGATTTAATGTCATCATCTCTAAGGTTCCGAGGAAGCACAAAACCTCAACCATGTTGAGGGACACCAAGATATTTATGCTTGAGGATTCAATTTCCAAGATCATCTTAGGGATATGGACTTAGGCCAGAATACCCCCCACAAACATCTCAAGTTAGACTTTGGATCTAGTCCTTGGATTCCCTATTAGTCAATTGTGGAAGTTTAGGGATCAGTAATGGAAATGAAATGGACCTTTGTAGTGGAAGACTAGTCAATGGAGAGTACAGAACACACACTGACAACCCACTGCATCATGGTATATACCCCCAGGAATGCACAGACTCTATCACCACATCCCCCTTGGATGGGGTACTGACCAGT
Organism: Viscum album; assembly: GCA_963277665.1. Classification (NCBI taxonomy): domain Eukaryota; kingdom Viridiplantae; phylum Streptophyta; class Magnoliopsida; order Santalales; family Viscaceae; genus Viscum; species Viscum album. The sequence continues at coordinate 1,931,225,583 of OY728137.1, read as the reverse complement.
AAATCCTATGCATGGGTGGAAATCATTTGTGGTGGATATGTATGGATCTTTTCATCAACTGGTCCCCAGAGCATTTCTCTATGATCTGTGGTTGATGTAGTGAATGATCCCAGTGATGAATATTAGGATTTCATAGAAATACCCTAGAATGAATCAAATTCATTTTCCACATGTATGTATATGCATAGGGATTTATGGATCAGTTGAATCTCTCTCTACAGGAGGACAATGCTTATATGACATGTTCTTCGTCCAGTATTCGACATTGAAGATCAAGGATAGGGATCCATCATTGAGTCACACTTCTCTTCAGATTATAAAAGACAATGGGTTTAATTATGATCAGGTGCTTATCAATATCCTTATTTTTATAGTGATGATTCTACCTCCTACATAGGGTGGTTCTTCAGGGAAGGGTAGATCATTGATGTGTCGAGGACCTCCACGCGGGATGGTTTTGGAGTAGGGTGGAACTCTGATGAGGTGAACATGGGTGTGGAGAGCACTAGGAACATGTCGAATAGAACACGGGGAGGTCGTCCATTGGATTCTGTGAAAAAAATAGGTAGCACCTCCGTATTAATGGGTGACATGGAGAGGAGGACCTTCGGTCTGATTAATACCACCACGGGGAGGTTCCCCGCTTGAGCTGTTGATAATGATTGGAGGACCTTTACATTTTTTACTTGAAATAAAATGAAAATATCCACACCATGATTATGAGCACGGGGAGGACCTTTGAATTGAATATTAATGGTGGCATGAGGAGGAGCTTCATGATGAATGTGGGAACGGATATGACTCTGGAAAATGATAGTATGGAGAGTACATCCATACTAAATTTAAATCATTATGGGTTGACCCATGATGGCTTCTACTTGCATCAGTGACTAGGGGAATCAACCAAGCCTTCCCATTGGGTGGTTGAGTCCTCAATCCCATTCAAGAATAGAGTTGCTTCTACTCTATAGTAATACAGTGGTGATATTTGATATTGCCGGTGTCTCAGTACACTGAATTCATTGAAGATTATTTCATTATAAGGAATCCTCTTGATCTTGTACATGACGTTGGGGTCGAGTTAGCCGAGCTAGGGCTGGCTATGTTGGTGTATGGACCACCTGCTTCTCAGCCTACGTGACTGGAGAGTAGTGATGATGTGGCATAGTAGGATATCTCCATGTCAACTCCCAAGCTAAAGTCATAGCCAGTAGGCCACAGAAACCCCTTAATTTTATTGGTGTAAAGGAGTGAGTCATATGACCATTCCTGGGAGATGCACCCTAAACGATTGATTATTAGAGTGAGGAGAAATGGATCCCTATGTGAACCTTGGGGAGGCATTGAAAATAGAGCACCGAGGCCTTCATATATTTTTAGGTCATATCCCTCATCGGGATGATCCCCTTTTGTTCGTCTTAATAGAAAAGAATGTCCATGAACCTTCTTTTGTAAACATGGTAAGGTGAGATGGGGCGTGGGTGCTCAGTAGTTATGGTAGTGGATGACGTTGTGATGGAGGTGGGGCCATGCAAGATTTTCACATTGGAATTTACCCTTCCCCTATATTTGTGGGTGGGAGGTGATTGGTTTACTATAGATATAGCATGGGTCCTGTAAAAGAGAAAGATTCATCCATCAGTATAGATAGTATGATAGTAATACCCAGTTCCAAAGCATTGTTTAGTCTTCCTTAGATGAATATAATGATTCACGGGGAAAAAAATCAAAGAATGATATTCCCAATGATTAATAGCCCCAAATCCTAATTAGTTCCATGCCAAGCCCACTATTTTATTTGCATGAACTGGCACCTAGTAGCTAGAGCTGGTGACACACATATCCATTGATGTCTTGAACATTATTAATCCCTATTTATAAGAGAATAAATTCATTTTTGGTTCACCATTAATATTCTTGATGTTTTTCATCCATGTAATTCTCCATCATGTTGCCTGGGTAGGATTATTTGGAAAAGAGGGTCGCATTGTCACCCCACATTCTCTCTTTTCAAAGGATGATGACATCTGTCACCACTTGAGGGATGTTTTCTCCTTCATCGAAATAGGATGATGGGATGTCAGTCTCTCCTTCTCTGTAATACTATACATAATTAGATTCCTAGACTAGGTCTCCCTTTACGATTAATAAATTGTTCATGAAACTATTTCTGGTTCCATATCTTTGTGGATGCTGGTTAATTACATTTCATTTGTCCTGAAATTCCATAGTGGTCATTTATGGTAGTGACATTTGGTTAGGATAGTAGAAGTTTTGGGCATCACGGGCCAGTCTGGACCCTAAAACATTGGTACACATAGATTTTTATGGTATTAGAAGGATTCTTGAGGGAATAGAATCTCGTGGAATCCAATATCAAATACAGCAAATTGTATGCTAAATTCATGTCTTTGAGGATTTTCTCACCATCCCATGAATAAAATGAGGTATTTTGTGAGTTTAACATCTAGTAGAGACAGATAAAATAGATCAAGACACTGATGGGAGTGGATCACATAGGTATTTCACAAGGAGAGAGTTCCTAGAATGTTTACTGGATGGATGGGTCATAACAGCCAATAATGATGGACCCAGGCTAGTGTGTCATGCAATGGGGAAGGTTTCACACCGTGATGGATGATCAGGACACCACGAAAGGAGGATCAAAGGATGGTCGTTCCCAAAAATTGGACACAATGGTTTACCATTGGCTGGTATTGAACCTCATGGAGGTTTCCAACATAACATGTTTAGAAGATAGTGATCAAGACCCATGTACATCGAGAGGGTGAGTCATGGGATTGGGGAATACACAATGGACGAATACCCAGAAGCATGTTGGGGATTATGGTTGCTTAGTGTCTAGGTTTCTATAAAGAGCGATTAGATTTGTGCGGATTCCACTTGGATAGATACCCATATGTATGGAAATATTTCACTCAGATGTGGCCGCTCGGGAAAAATTAGGATGTATATGGATGAATTGTCAAGGGGTGGAATATATGGGGATGGAACCGAGAACCTATGTGATGGTGATGTTATTGGGATTGTACCTTAGGGAGGTTTCCTACATATCACAGTAACATGGAATCAAAGTCCACATAGTTCTAGAATGGGGCGGTGAGTACTTGAGGAGACGTATCATGAGAACAGATGTGTGGATGGGGACCCAAATAAAATGGATCCAACAAGATAAGGCATGTTGATCCTTAGACAAATAGTATCAAGGGAGTGTCCATTATGAGGAGTGGGAGGATCTTGTACCTTTAGGGGATTTCTATGTACCATTCTCAAAAATATGGAATGATCAATGTTCACATAGTTCTGGAATGGGACATAGAGTCGGGGTGTACACAAAGGACGGCAACCCAAAATAATTCTTGGGGATTATTCATGTTTAGTATCCCATCAGAAGTGGGACACTCTTGGATGGACGAGTATGGATTGAGTGTGGGTATTATGCCCGATTACCTTCTTTAATGGATTATAATGCCTTATGGAGGTGGATCAAAGATATTTTCCCCAAAATGGGATGATGTCAACCCATGATGGTACATCCGTAGGAGGGAGTACCAAAGTATTCCATTTCTTGTGATTGTACCTTGACGAGGAATCCTTCGTACCTAAAATGGACCAAAAACCACATAGTTCAAGGAACATATAGTGTAAAGTCTTGTGGGATGAATAGTGAACCGACTTGAAATTTACAAAACAGATGGGTGATTGGATTGAAACATAATGTGGCTTCTTAGATATCCTCATGGAGGAGATCAAAGTCTATGTAGTTTTACGAGAGGGGCAGTAGGGTTAGAACGCAATGTAAACCCAAAGATGACTTCATGGATGATGCTTATTACAAGATCGTGTGAGTTATGATCGGTGTGAGAAAAAATAGACAACAATATTCTTGACGATCGCTTGGAAAATTCTTTCTCCATGAGGAGTATATTATAGCTTATTCGTGGTGTGCATCCCCGGGAGAGGAAGATTGGGAAACTACAGGATACTGTCCAGATATATGAGGAGGATATGGACATCATATAGGGGAACCCTACAAATATGTTTTAGGGCTTATGAAAAGGCTACATGAGGCACACATGGTGACAAGTCACTATGGGAGATGAATGAGAGGGCACTGGTGCCAATTCCCTCCACGGTCATATAAGGATTTTCACTCATGTTAATATCACAGTTTATTGTCTTGTGTTGAGGATGTGGGGATGCTTGGTAGTTTAACATCCTACAGCTCGGATGATGAGGACTCACTCCTCCCCCATAAGACTTACATGACATTGAACATTATACACTTGCTGGAGGGAACACAAAAGAAATTTCATCTATTAGGGGTTTTGGATTCCTCCATTGGGGGATCCATGTTGGCATGGCTATGTGAAAAATACATAGATTTCAGCATGCCTATGAAAATATGTATGAGGCAGTGAAATGCAACATGAACCACCTCCCAGGGGACCATTAAATCACTACATACTTTCCAGAAGGACTGCATAGAGGAGGAGTTCATGAAGTAGTAGGGTTCATAGAGAGAGGATTTTCAAAGCTTGGGTGCTTCATGATGTGTGGGTGCTTTTCCAATGAAAGAGCTTCATGAATCAGAGTGACCTAGCCTAGGTATGGAGTGTACATGTGTTTGGAGGGTGATTTTCAAAGACTGAATGATTATAAAACATCTGAATACCCAAAGGGGTTTCATTCTTTTGTGATGACAAAAGGGAATTGTGAAGGGAGTCCATACTAAAAGAAAAGGTAAAATGGATTGAAGGGAATGTGGTTGTGAAATGATCAAGAACCTCAGATGGTTAATTTTATTAATGGTTCTTGAAAAAAAGGTGCTTAATAAATCAAGAGAGTGGAAGGTGAAAGGATAGGGTGTAGAACCGTTGGAGTTTAGTTGATCTGAGTATTTATAATCACTAGGTATCGCAATTATTTAAGGATATGTAGTGATGAAAATTGTTGTTCAGAACTAGAGGATGATCCATCAAGTTGTTCAAAATCATAGAAGAGCCTGTCATTGCTCTTCAGGGGTTGTGGAGGCTTCAATCATGTATATAGGTATCACAAAGGAATCATTTATTTCCATTTGAGTGTCATGGAGGATTCATTTAGGTTTCTTGGACATTCAGAGGCTTTTGGCATTCCTTTGAAGTGACTGCAGAGGCGGGAGTAACATTTCTCATACTCGAAGAGGCTTTCATAATTTCATTTTGTGGTGGTTGTAGAGAAGCCTTCCAGGCGGCTATGAAGTATTCATGATATTGGATATCTTTATTAAGGCACTTTGTGAGGATGACCCATCATCAATTCATTTATTCTTTTGAGGATTTATTTCACGGCATGATATTTTGGCACCAACAGTCATGCCAACAGAATAAACTCACACCACTCATGTATGCCAAAACCATTTAAAATGAACGTTTTCAATATATTTTAATAAAACAACTATTTAATTGAAAACATTTTGAAAAAACCATTTTTTGAAATCCAACAAATCCATATTTTAAAATCAATAATTTTTTATCTAGAGAGAAAGGAACCTTGCACAACCATTTTTTACCAAATCCACAACCCATCACTAAAGAGGGTTTCTACTATGATTTCACTCCAATTTCACAGTAAAAAAGCAAACAATTTAACCAATTTGAACCCTATATTTCATGTCATAATATGAGAAGTCATGATTGAATCCATATACATTTGTAATTATGATGAAAATGAAGAATGACATAAAAAAACCAAAAAACAGATTGAATCCCTAAAAACCCACCTTATATGTCTTCTTGTAACATCAATAGGGCCCAAAATTATAATGATTGGAATTATAAATATCATATATATCCAAAATGAACCGTATCTATGAAATCAAGGGTGGGACGAATTAACATATAATAAAAATAATGAAAACCCACTACAGAAGGAGACTTACTAATGGAATTAAGGCTCAACAGACCAATAAAATACTTCAAACCAACTCTAAATTGATGGGAAACGAATCTTAATCCTTTTAAAGAAAGAAATATAGAGTTAGGGTTGAAATAGAGCTAAAAAAATTGGTTTAATAGAGAAAAAAGTGACATCCTCTTTTTAGGGATCTAACTTTTAAATTGTGACCGATTAATCACACAGTTATTCGCACGGTTAGGAAAACCATGATCTAAACCATAAAAATACCTATAACCTACTTTTTTAGGGTTTCTCTAAGGTTGGAACATGGTTTGGAAAAACCTTGAACCTACCAATTCACCTTCCAAATAACCCATGCATCATTGTTCATGGTTTTCTGTAAGAGTTTTACTATTTCAAAAAATTGTGCTCAAATACCAAACATTTTGAAAAATCCACTATAACATTCCAAAAATTCACGAACCATCCCAATATTCACCCAAACGATATTCATTATTAAAAATCATAATTAAAGGATTAATTACATGAATCTATTGGCAATACATACTCAGCATCATTGGAATTTTGGTCCCAAGAATTTTGAAACCCATTTGTTTACTAAAAGAGTTCAGACCATTGATCTACAATTTCCTTATCCCTTTCCCAGGTCTCATATTGAATCTTACCATGTTTCCAAAAAATCCATAATAGAACAATTATTTTTTCTGGAAAGAACTTTTCATTCCAATCCCAAATATTTATTAGCACGTGCACCATGTAATTATATAGCTCTAGTTTAACTTGATCCCATTGACTCACATAGTCATGATTAGGATGATACTTTTTCAACTGAGATAAATGAAACACATTATTGAATATATTATACTATGGGGGTAATTCCTAATTATATTCCACCACACGAACATGTTAACATGTCTCAAAATGGCCTACGTATCATGGAAAAAACTTGAATTGCTTTTAGAAAGATGTTTCCCAAGCCATTGTGAGATCCTCGAGAGCACGTGCTTAATCACCTTGAATGACAAAGGTCATCGACGATGAACCAAATACAATTATTTATTACTCTAATCCTTCTACATTATATTTCGTATCAACCTAATAATCTCTATTGTTTCTTGGAGAAGGCCTTGCCCAACTAATGATGTGACACTGATTTCCACCCCTCAATGTGGTGAATGACATGGATTCCCTTACAAGCATTTGAAAAGAGCCATATGTATCGAGTCATGATAAATATTTTTATATGATATCTTCACTAATGATAAATGTTAATCCCAATAGGTAATAAAACCCATAAAATCCTTCAACATGTCTTCCAATGTTTATATTGTCCTTTTGGATTTCCCATCCATCTTAGGGTGATACGTCGTACTCATAGTCAACAATGTCCTAAGGGATTTTTGTAAGGATTTTCTTAAATGATATGTAATCCTTGGATATCTATCTGATGCAATCAAAAATGGTACTCTATTTACCTTTACCACTTATCATATATATATATTTGATAAGTCATCCATTGTATGATATTCATGAGTAGGGATAAAGTAGTCTGACATTGTGAGTCAATCCACCATCACCAATATAGAATCATGTTTCCAAAATGACATTGGTACACTTATTAAAAACCCATGGATATTTATTCCCATTTTCAAATAGCAATAGTTAATGAAAACAACATACCTATTACTCAGTAATGTTCTATATTAATCTACGAACTTGTTAATAATCTCAAGAAAAACTCATCTGCCTTTTATCATACATAACCACAAAAACTGTGATTTCAACATCTTATAAGTACTTTGTACTCTAGGATGAATAGAATATATCCAATGGTGGTATGAATGAAGAATTTGTTTTTAATAGACATAGTTACCAAAATACAATATCAAAAATTAATAACTAAACTCCCATCTAGTTTCCATCTCTCAATGTTCTCCCCACCTTTATGTTTTTATCTTATCATTGCACATTCTTAATAAAATTTTTGTTCCTATTTAACTACTAAAACCAAATTAAGAACAAAAGAAATTAGAATAAATTCCAGATCATCTCATGAGTATTCACATTCTATGTTCATGTCTTTAATCACTATCATCAACTGTAACTGATCTGAAGCCTCTTTTTCCATTAAAGAATATGAATTTATTCTTAATGATCCTCCCACCATATTTCCATTACCCACAGTATACATCATCCCATTTTTAAAAATATCAGAATACTCCATCTATATACTCTTTCTTATATTAAAATCCCTCTATGGAAAAATATTTTTCAAGCTATTATTATTAGTAAACACTATGAATTTCATACTAATTATATAATGATTCCATGTTTTTAAATCCTACACTATAGTATAATTCTCCAGATAATATTTTGGGAAATTATTATCATAAAACAATAACCGGCATGATCCATAAGAAACAAAATTGTCTCCTTTCTTGAGAACACAACCTAACCAAGTTCTCAAAGAATCATAATGCACCACATACCATTTTACTAATTCAGTATATATCATGGATAGTGTTAATGTAAGGAAAACATAAAATCCTTGAAAAGTATTATGACATTAAACATTACAGGGTAATGAAACACACTAATTTATCAAATCTATAAAAGGTAAATCTACTCATTTGATTTCATGATCATAACCATCGGTATTAACTAGCTAGGATAAGAAAAGTGCATATCTCAATGACATTAATTGGTGGTTTCTATGAGATAATGACATCTATCTTTTCTATATCCACAGAATTTCATTTTTAGAGATTACATGGCCAATAAAATTTAACTAATATATCAAAAAATCACAAATAAATAAATTTTAATACAATCATTGATCTTTCCGGATTCCCAAAACTATTGAAAAGTGTTTCTGATGCTCAACCCTTGTCCATGAATACACCAATAAGTCATCCCACAAAAACCAACACAAAAGAATATAAATATCCATGAAATATTTAATTAATCAATGATATAAATACATCTGGTTAATTTTTTATACTGAGAGGCATAACTGCATATTTACAATGGTCATATTTACTTCTGAAGATGTTCTCAGAATATCCTAATTCAGATACCACAATTAGTTACATCCAGACCAGAAGTCAGTTTTGGAGAACCAATGATCTCCCAAAAAATGATACAAAATATAATCAGTTCATGTAAGTGGCTACCCATTCATTATTGTAACATGTATAATATAATGATAATTGATACAAATTTTAAGGGTTCCTTCTGACTTCTTGCAAAACAAGACTGATGCTACCCACAAAGTCATAAATGGTTGAATAATTCATTTGATTTCTAGACCATCTAATTATACATTAAATTAAATTTGTTTTTTATTATATCCTATAATATGAAATAAAAATAGAATTGGTCCTTTAATAAGATCAATCATATGATACACTTCTCTTCTGGGTGGATACCCAGAGAAATTTTTCAGAAAGACATATTGAAACTGATCCACAAAAACTAGAAATGTTTTCTCTTGATCTCTTCCATCGATACAAAAGTCATCACATCCAACACATATGATATTTCTCTAACTAATTGTTCTAGTAGAACCTATTAAATTGGATTTACAATACCGTCTCCTTTAAAGAGTTGTTACATTCCATCCTCGATAATAAAACTGACCTTTATTATATAATAATCGATGTGAGGCTTAAACATTTTTATCCAATAAAAACCCATGATTATTTCTTTTAAATACATTTCATTCTAAAGGAAATCTGATATAATGTGGGACCCATCAACATTTTTAGAACATACTCTAAAAATAAATTCTCGATGTTCTATTTCACCAAGAAGGTTTTAATGCTTTAATACATAAAGAATCATCTCAACTATTGTACCTAGAAAATAAATTACATGAGAAGAAAAAATGGAATAATATTCACCTCTATCAAAAAATCATTGAAAAGTATATAATTCAAAAGAATCATACCCCACACCATCAATGGTTTAGATTGATCATACATAATAACTTTATATGATCCATATAATTTCTTAATCGAATAACTTTTTTCATTATTTACAAATTGATATTTCTATTTCTTGAGGAGTAATGGAATTCCTAGAATAACCATGGATAGATCTATTTTACTAACAAGAGTTATTCTTATATCACAATCTCTTCATATAATATAACATTTGGAACATCTGAGATGTTTCCCAGACACCCATCCTCGGATCACTAGGACTATAGTGATGAATATTCCCCATATGATTTCAATTTTTGAATTCTATTGGTGGATTCATGAAATATTTCTCCATGTGGTGGAAAAATTAAATTAGAATCAACAAAAAAAAATCCATGGTCTTTGATGCAATTTCATTGATCGTACTATCTGATTCTAAGTAACAATCTCACATCAGAAATAAGAGTCCATATTTATCATTCTCTAATCATTAGAGTTCCTACTATTTCCCAGGGGTATTAACATTATTCCTTCACTAATGGATACCAATAAGAGTATTTATAACATTATATATCTTTTATCCATCCTTATCTAATATTTTATAAAATGGAAGGAAATATCTAAGAAAATATCATCCCTCAACCCTGATTCAAAAATGTCTTTATTCAAGGAGTCACTAAAATCATCATTGGCTGAAATGCAAATTGTATTCATAAATTTATCCACACTCTCTATCATACTGGGGGTCTCCCGATTCAATATGTAATAATCTATCATTATTTAAATTATTAACATTTGATGATATATGTTTTAATTGAACAATCCCTCAAAATTCTAAATTGTGATGTTTTGTCAAAATTTAGATTCAACAACTATGTCCCACAACTATAATAAATGATCATCTAGCATATATGATGACAACTAGTATTTCATCACTTCTATTGTGATATTAATTTTTTTTATTTGATTCATCCTATTCAGCCACACCACTTCTTTCTCATGTTCTGATTTAACCCAAAAGATGAGTGGATTCTATTTAGGGAGTTGAACAGAATGATTAAGTTACCCATGTCCATCCATTATAATCCCTCTATAAAATTTTTAAAAAACATCGACAATGCTCCAAACCATTTATTGGTTCACCTATTGTTTTTGTATGAAAACATTCTTAGTAACTTCCTGTAGTTATTGTTTATGATGCTGACCAGGTTTTATTTTCTATAAACAAAACAATATCATAATTCATACTCCCAAGAAACTAACAGCTCAGGAATTTAAAATTGTACCACAACATACATTCTCAAAATTTCATTCCATAACTAAACATTTTCCACATTCAATAGTTTTTTAAAATATGATTATTGTTTTAAAAATATATCTATTTTCAACACACCACAATCGTTATGTTTTTAAAATTAACTATTCGAAAACAATTTCATCATTTTCCAAAAAATGTACTCATTTTCACTAAATTATAAATCATTACTCAAAATGACTTAATCACTCTTGGGGGAAGTCGTTTTATGATTCATGTCATGAAAGTATCTTTATCTAATCCAATAAAAATTATATCATAATTCCTATACATTTCTACAAAACCCTGTTTTACCCAACTCCCTAGTAATAAGAAATTTAGTATAAAATTTTACCTCTTTCTTTTTATTCTAAACATTATTTGTTATACAAATCATACTCCTTTAGGATAATCCAACTAAAGGATTAATAGAAAATGAATTTTCAAATCCTTGACCGAAACAACTGATAACCAAGGATCGAACAAGATCATACTACTTTTAAATCAAGGACCAAACAATATGATGCCACATGTAAAGTCTATCCCCTTATCATTTTATTTAGTTTAGGTGGAAGTCATTATTTTTTTAAGAAACATCCTCAAGATGAAAAAGGCCAAAAATATATTCCAAGGGCTTCATTAGAAGTTGGTGGACAATTTAACCTTGAAAACTAAAATAACCCAACAAACTATTAAACAAGAAAAGAAAAAATACATGATGCATTATCACATTGTAAAACAACTCAATGTAATAAAATTTATATAAAAAAATATACAATATAGTACCACATTGGATGACTTATAACATTAAAGTTCAAATACATAGACAAAATTAGTAAAAATCAAGGACTCCAAGACATAATCCCATATTCCAACTCTAAATCCTTTCCCATGAATCAAAAATATCCACTTGAGAAGTGTCATATTGTACCATTATATATATATTTATAAAAATCATCTACAAAACCACAAATGTGTCAAATTAGTGGTGAGTATTGAAACTCCTTATGTTTCCCCAAATGGCTTCCCGAATCATGAAACGTGGATAAAACATTTTATAACATTAATTTAAAAAATTAAATAACACATTTTATAACAATTTAAATATAAATATAAAAAAATTTAATATAAAAATATTCTATCAGGATAAAGAAATTTTTCATGTAAAATAACCAAACGAATCTTTTAAACCAATTTTATGTTCATTTTTTGCCCACCCATTCCATCATCCACAAACACACCCACACATTCATGATTCGATAAAAAATTATTTCTCATGAGTGGTTTGTCATCCATAACCTATGTCGTCACAATGTTTCCAATATCCTAGTATCTCAATGACACACTCCCCTTATCTATGTCCATGCAAATTTTTACCATGATGTTACATGACCTTTATTCAGAGAAACATAGATAAAATGAGCTCATGAAACCCATATATTCTAAAACCAATTAAAATAAACCATTTCAATAAAACATTTAATTTTTTGAAATTCTTTCAAATTTTTTCATAAATCCAACAAACCCATGTTTAAAATTAATATTATAAAATCAACATAATGAGGCTCCTTGCCCCACATATTTTCACAAAATTCTAAAACCCTCAATAAAAGGGGTTCTAATTTGATTTTCAGACCAATTTCACTATAAAAAACAATAAATTTCAATAATATTAATTCTATATATCATGTTCTAGCAATAGAAGTCAATATTGAAGCCACCTACCATGGGAATTATGATGAAAATGAAGAATGACATGAAAATTTCCACAATACTAGGTTGAATCTCCAAAACCCCACATAGATAACTTCTCCTAACATCAACATTTCGAAAAATAATCATGATTAATATAAAAAACTCGTATATATATTATTAATATACTGGATTTATGTAACTGATAGAGGGAAGAAATTTGATATCAGAAAAACTATAAATAATCACAATAATATGAGACTTTCAAAGGGAAGCAGGCTTCCACATCCCAATACAGTCAATTGTATTGGAATCATGTTGATGGGGGAAGACCCCAAACTCTTTGGGAGGTATAAATATAATGTTGGGGAAGAATGAAGAAAAAAAGGAGTTTTATCATTGAAAATGTGTGAGACCAACTTTTTTAGGATATCACTATTAAACTATTCTTGGATAGTCTCACCTTTAGGAAAATCATGTGCTCACCATGAAAAATTCCTTTTTCCCACATTTCAAAATATTACTCTATGTTTCCGTATGGTTTGGATAAAATGTTTGCCTATATATAAACCTTACCATTAGACACTAACTCACTATAAACAATTTCATATAAAATTTTCATTGGTTTCGAAAAATTGTGCTCAAACTATGAACCTTTAGAAAATCCCCATAGCATTCCAAAAATATTCCAAACCTTCCAAAAAATATCCCAAAAACATTATAAACATAAAAATAATAAAGGGTTAATTAAATAAAATTAGAGGTGCTAGATCTACATGTTGTATTCATAAATGGACATTATTCATTGGAAACACCTTTTACTATCTCTTACTAAATATTTGGGATATTTTAAAATACATAGTATTGTCTCTTGAATTAACCATAGATATATCTCAAGAGTTATCTCTATAAAAATACTTAGTCATATAACAAGTTATCTCAAATTTATTTTTCTAATCCTAGTCTCTAAATATTGAAAAAAACATTCATATAATTCGAATTATAGAGACCCAGGATATTCAATCATATTTATATCATGTATTTTTGAAAGAACGTTTAATACATTTCATAATCACAAAAAAAAAGAACATAATAATATTAGTAATATTGAATATTAGAAATTAAATCTATTTATTTCAAAAATGTATTTTTGAATCTCCCAGAAATATTATATCACATATTATCATTGTAAGGCATACCCTACAGAAACTATTAAATAATCAAGGGGAAGAAAACATAATAAAGGATGAGATCAGATGCTGAGTAAGGTGAAACATGTTATATATCAATATATGATCATATAAAATAATAAGATATGAATTAGGGCATGTGATCATGAAAATAACAGAGGAAGTTAATTCAAAAAATTTGATATATAAAAAACATGTGTAATGTTGTAAATAATTTTTATTTTAGAAACCTTAGTATATAAGTGTGAGAAATCATCTAAAATTAGTTATTAACAATGATTTCATTTGGGAATAGTGTTTTACTATCATAAATATAAAAAACTATTTTATATGTCAAGGATAACTATGAATAGAATTATAAAAGTGGATTGTGACATATAACATGTTCCCCTTTTGGGATATGGATTCATCTACATCCCATAATGGATGAGGATGTACCTATTTTCAATAGTGTATCAAACCAATCAAATTGTTTCCCTTCATTATCTCAAAATATGTAATTATTTACCCAATTTATTATTGGGAGATATATGCATCTCCCATCACATAATTAATATCGTACATACCTATACCATAATATCATAAAACATTCACCATATCATCACATCATATCCCATATAAAAAAGTATTTGGTAAATATTTTTCCAATTCACCATAGAATAATACATGATGTATAAATTGGATTCATAAATATTTCATCAACATAAAAATCTACGATCTAGAGATATATTAATTATGTTACAATTAAATCTTATCCCCTGTATAGAATAAGTAACATCAAAGGACATGATTTTAAATAGAAAAATGGTTTTGAAAGATCACATTATATATTTTCAAAGGAATTTATTCTTTCCATTTTAAATTTTTTTCCTAAATATAACACATTATAAAAATCAATTTTTTAACTACTAACCTTGGAAACTTATAAAGGAATATTTAAAAATAATTTTATACTTCTTAAGGATATTATACCTCTAATTTTTGGAAATCTCAATGAAAATATAAAAATAAATGAAAAAATTTTGTAATTCATTTTCATTTAAGATAATAATTTAACGATATAAAAGATTGTTTTAAAATAATTTAGAATACTTATTGATGAAATTAACATTTCCATTTTGAGAATATTTTTTTGATATTAAAAAATCATAAATCATTTTTTAAATCCTTATCATTGGAAGTAAACAATGAATCATATAATTGATGGTTGGAAAAAATAATTTTTATTTATACCAACAAATAATGTTCATTTCTTACATGTTAGTAAAATATTCCTTTCATTTTTTCTATAAAACCCACAAGGTAATTCTTTGGAAAATTACATGAATATTCCATTAAATAACTAAACAGGTCAAAAATAAATTTAATTTAATTTAATAAATCATTTGGATGATTTCAAAACATTATTACAAAAACATTTAGATAATATTTTATTGTAAAACATAATTTTTCACCGAAAATTGAAATAATGACGATCTTATTTAGAAATGTATTTTGAATTATTGAATAAATAAAGCGTAGAAAATTTTTGGAAAACAATTGATTCTAATAAAATAATGTAATATTAATATATTTAACGAGGTTATTATGATATGGATAATATTATTTCATTATTTAATGTAAAAACAAAAATAATCCTAATAAAGGATGATATTGTATCATAAAATTTTTATCAATTTTTGGACTTTTATACAAAAAATCTCATGAAAGAGATATCCACAAATATATATGTAAATCCCAACAACTTCTTGAAGAACTATCACAAAATAAATTAATGGATAATATATACACCATATAAAATAAAAACATAGGGAATATTTCATGTGTCTCATATATAATAGATGTGAGGTGAGAATCCCTTACCATATGTCTCGACATCTTTCTTACACATTTGAACCTCATCTTCTTCGAACTAATTCAATTAGATTCCACCAAAAATATTTATAGGTTGAATTTATGATGAATTTAATTTTTCTAGAAATATATAAGGGAATTAATGTTTTTATTTTAGTAGATATTAGACAATCATAATGTTTTTGAATGTTTGATGATGAACGGTGATGGTGGCCTTTTATTTGTTGGGTGAGTGGGACACTTGATTTTTTTTTAAAAAAACAGTGTAGCCAATTTTTCACTTTCCTAAAGGCTAAAAAAGTGTCATTATTGATTATATAATAGATAGGGTTTAAATATGGGAAAACTAAGTGTTAAATTTTTTTATAGTGGGTCTTAACATATAACTTCTCACTTAAACCCCTGATAAACCTATTTTTACTTTTACTATTTTTTTTATGTATAGTTTATAATGATAAAAAATTATGTTTAACATATTATATAATTTAAAATATATTTATTGAAAATATTGAATCTAATTTTCTCTATTAAATTTAGAGAAGTGTAAAATGTTATTTTGAGATTAATTCCATAGATGCAATGAGGAATAATTTTTCCAAAGATAAAATGTTCAAAACATTAAAAAAAATTATGTAAATATTAAATATAAAATTCACACCAGTGATCTAAATTGTAATATAATAATTATAAATTAACAAATAAAACTATTAATCCTATATTAATAAAAATTTTATTTTTAAAATAAAATAATAAAATGAGAATTATTAATAAAAACTATTGTTTTGAAATATAAATAAGAACATTTATATTCATAAAAAATTAAAAAAAATTATCCTAAGATAATTTTGACCTAATGATATCAAATATTAACTTTATTTTTTAGAAAATATATATATGTTGAAAAAAGTAATTTAAAAAAACATTTAATGTGTAGAAAACAAACTTTTATTAAAATACAATTTTATAATATAAAATTGAATTTATTGCTATCTATTTTTGATGAAACATATAAGATAAATATAAAACATTTTATTGAATAAATAATATCAAATTTTTAATAAAGTACATCATAAAATTTTATTTATTTAATTTTTCTAGTCGAAACATGTTTCTGTATATAAAAATAGTTTTTTTGAAAAAAGATTCCCTTTTTTCAAAGATTTTATATTTTCACTTATAATTTATTGTTCACCAAGGAATTCATTTTATATACTTGTGAATACCACATATTTTCATAATATTGTTAATCCTATTTATACCCACCAAACTAATAGAGTTCTGATGACTATGCAATTAAATATTCATAATTTAGTTGTAATTATATTTTCTATTAAACTCAGTTTTGAGTGTTCCACAAGACAAACACAGTGTTGTGTGTAACAGTAAATTTTTACATGATTAAATTCTTTCAAAACACTATTTTGTTAAAATATCAAGGTGTTACACCATAATCCACTATTATTTAGTCATGTTGCTTTACGTGAAGAACCCACCACTATTCATATTTTTTGGAAATGATGCTCAGTTCTGAGAGAGATTCCCACACTTTGTGCAATATATATATCACGTTAGGTGACATGCACCAGTGTTTAGAGATGACTCTTGAGTGGAGTGTTAGAAATGTGAAATATCACCAAAAAAAATTATTCTATGATTTGGTGGTATATTATCACATATGATTGATGAAATTGGGTTGTGGAATGTGAAGACACCTCTATAGAACCAACAGATTCTTCATCCTTCAAACAACAAGCAAGGACTATACAAGAGAGTTTATGCACAAACAAATGGTGATATGTCTATGATAGAGTATTCATATCATTTATCCACACATATACTCTTCATGAAGACAATTTTCAATGATAAGTGGAATGAAAGTAAACATCATTCATTTGAACACATTTTCTATAATAGTAGAATAGAACCTCATAACTGAGTAGAACCTAAGGAATAATTATAGTGTGATCATGGGTAGTTACTCATTAAGACATCTACATTGTTCATATAGAACTAGGAAACGAAACTGTATCCAACACTTGATGGTTGTTCCAATTTGATTACATTCATTTATAGTAATGTGTTGTTTCACTAGTGTGGGAGGGTCCATAAGAAGCCTGAGTTCATAAATGGACTAATTGAGTGTTAGGATTGCAGCATGATGTGACACCCTCAGTGTTATTGCTAAATCTTCCTTGGAGTACCTAGTGTAAAATGGATCATCATTCGTTGCATAATTTGGTGTAGGGTTAGTTTTTCGACATCCAAAATTGGGAAAGTATACAATAGTACAATTGGAATGAGGTGGTGGCCATGGTTGAGATATCCATAAATCAGATATACACATCCAATGGAGAGGAGATGTCCAAGATAGTTGGGTTGTATCTCAGGGTCACATATTTGGAAATATATATTCTCTGAATCATCCTCCTAAATAGAAGGGTATATGGACCTCTACAGTTCTATGTACACTTTTAGTAGATCAAAAATTATTATCTACCTTATTTGCATGAGGATCTTCATATTCCTTCACTTATTTTGAAATAATTAAATTTTTTTACTTGTAAATAGACAACAGATATGGGATCATTTCCCTATAAACACCATTGAAAATCAAATATAAGATCATATTTCAATATAAAGGATCAACCCTTTAGATAGGTTGTTATAATTTTTATGGGATCACATATTCATTTATATGAAGGTCTTAAACATCATACACTATATGTACTAGTTAGTGTTATGTCATACTGATGTTGGTTTCTATCGCAAGATGGTCTCTTTTACATAACCCAATAGAGGAAGATATATTCAAAAAATAATAATGGGATGTCCAGGGGAGTTGATCTATACTTGAGAATTGTGTATTGTATATGGTAACAACCTATATTACTATTCAATTAAAGAGTGATCAATGAATACAACATAGGGAATTCACTTATGTTGTAGTTTTCTTCAATGAAACCTTCCTGATAATTTTTTTGGATCCATCCCATTTGGATGGTGGATTTCACAATTGAGATACTTCTAGGGACAAAACCAATGTGCATTCCACCTTATAATATTTCTTATAATGAACACTAAGAACATATGAAGTAGCTAGAGGATTTGGAATCTAAGTGTTATATATGATCTAGTAAAAATATATGGGGTTCACATATCATTTTAAATATGATGATAGATGGTACCATAAGATTCATCATGAATTATCACTTGTTAAACTATGTTACAATCAATAATTGGTATCCACTACCTCATATATATGACCTATATGACTAGATTTCAAGAGAAATGATTTTCCCATGATAAATATGATTTTAGGATTCCATTATCTACATGTTTGACCATTATAAATAAACCATAAAATTATTCATAACAGTTTTAATCATTATATGTATATGGTTTTTTTGTTCATTCATATTAATGTACTAGAAATTTTAATGGCCCAGATGAAATATGTTTTCCAAACATGTCTTGATTTATATTTTTTGTATTCATTTTTAATATATTTTTGTATTAATTTACTCGACATGTCCATGGAAAAAATATCAATATAATTCTATATAAATTGAGTGAGAACCATTTACATTATATTCACTAAAAATGAAACCCTCGGATTGATATGTTTTACATCCTGCGTCATAACATCTTAGATGTATGTATTTTTTTATCCTGATAAGGTGGTAGTTGTGAAATCTTGGGATAATCTATATAATGTTTTTTAAGAATGTTGTATCGTGGGGATGGATGGATATTACAAGTATTGCATTTATAAATTTCAATCCCTTGATTTTCCCCTCGTGGGATTGACCAAAATTGGTGTTATGATTTTTTGTTCTAAAGCCTGCATGGAATACATTTTGGAAATAAAATATATATATTGGCATAAGAAATGATCTTAATTCATCCTGAGAAAGATGAAATTATGTGGTTTGTTTTTACGTTTCATGAATCGTTCTAGGAGTAGTAAAAATATAGATTAATGTGTTAGAATGTTCATGTTATTTTAAATTATATGGCATTATTTTGAGACTACATATAAGGACCGAAACTTTTTACATACATAATCATTAGTTTAGTTATTAAAACACTTCATTTTAAATTGAGGATATTTTCATTTTTAGAGCATTAGAGTATTAGGTTAAAACATTCATAACAATACACATTGTTACAGAGTGGATACCATAAAAACAGTTTCCATTATTCTCAAAATATAAAACATTAAAACATAAAACAAGATTCCTAGAAAATTCTTCAACATTTATCATCTGTTCCTTCCTTGTATTAAACATCCATTAACCTGTGAAATGTCATTTAAAAATTGGGATGAGCACAAAAACTCAGTAAGGGATGAAAAAGGAAGGAAAAAGCACATTAGTCCATGAATACTCGTAACGTATAAAAACATTTTCAGAAGATATGCCTATCACTCATATATACTTACTTTGTGTAACATGAGATTCACACAAGATCAACACAAAAATGAGAACATTAATATAATCATAGTGGTATCTTGGGGAATTACTTACATAATCTTGTAACCATTCTTGGATACCTTATAATCTGTAACCATCACGGCTACATTACTTTGTTTAACCATCGCATTTACACTTGGAGTAACCATACGGTCGACCTCCAACATAATCATAACCAAATTAATTGGATGGAGATATAGGTCCCACCATTAATCATAAATAATTCCAAAGAACCAAAACATAATCATACAACATGAATAAATCTATAAAAACATTACTTTGGAATTTTGTAAAAATGAATTTAAAAAGAGGATTTTTAATGAAAAGCCCCTTATAAATATATTACAATTGAATAGAGACTTAATAGAGTGTATATTTTAGGTGTATATACTGTAAATATACATAATAAAACATAATATAAACAGAACCCATCACACAAAAAATTTAAATAGAACATAAATAATGAAGTAGACGGTTAACCCAAAGAATGGAAATCGGGTTAAGAATTCCCTTACCTCGGGTTTTCCTTACATCCAACTTGTTTAAAACTCTATTATAATGTTTAATATAGTGTTATTAATATTTTAAAGAAAATTTGGCATCTTTATAACATCTTATATGATCATTTAATAACATTTTTTCACCCTTAATTGTTAGTATTTTTTCCCTTGCACTGTTTTCGGTTGAATTCTTTACAAGATTTCTATGATTTGTTCATGCTGGACATTCTTGTCTATTAGAAGTGAAACTCCATAATTGTAATGGAGTAGTATTTTCATATAACCAGTAACATAAATTATTCAACATTTTATTTTGAATTATTACAAGAACATGATTAATAAGAGAGAATATTAATGATGTTCGTTTAGATCCTTTTAGTGGTTCTTTGATAATAACAACTTCATTTTGTCATATATACTAGAAAAATGAGTAAAAAAGAATTCCAGAACCATGGGTGTGTAATAAAACATATATTATATCTTGGTTAAACCATATAAATCGTTTCATGACTAGACATCAATGAATTAATGGAAATTTAAATCACATCATCCTTGATGTCGATAATTCGACACAAACGGAAAATGTTTTTTATTCTTTAAATAAGTGGGAGAGGAGAAGAATAAAGATGATTAATTTTTCATAATAATGATAAAATATAGAGTATAAATTATTTCTAGATATATCATGCCTCTTGGGTAAGGTGATATGAAGAAATAATAAGGATGGAACTCAAAATAAAATAAAAAGTGAGAAATCTCTTACAAAAATTCGGCAGCCAAACGGCTACACAACATGGTTTTAGAAAAATATTAAAAAGAGAAGGGAAAAGTGTCACCCATATAGAAATGAATAATAATATAGGGAATATCATTAATAATAAGGAAATAAGAAGATGGTATGGAAACTTGAAAATTATACCACATAAAAGATATTTTTAAAGGAAAAAGAAAGAAATTGAGAATTTTCTTACCTTGTAGAGTAACCATTATAACATAATAGTTGGGACCTTGAAGGCTTGAAAAAACCTTGGGAGGACTAATATGAAGGTAAATAAGCCATAGAATAGTTGAGGGATAATTTTTCAATAATTAAATGAATTGAAGAGTAGGAAAAGTGAGGGATTATTTTAATTATTTTTATGGGACATCTCATGAGTGGTATTTACAAAACCAGGGGATTTCCCATGGTATTTGCCCATGGTATAAGCCACATGGGACACCTCACAAATTATTTAACTATAAAAAAGTCTACAAGATTTATGACATCATTATTATATCATTAATTATGTCATTAATACACCAAAACTAAAAACTACATTTTTTACTATTCACTGAAAAGTCAACTGTTTCAGAAAAATTTCCAAAATTCACCCTAACCATTTACCAATGTGTAGATTTCAAAAATGAAGTCCATTTTTTGAAAATAATTTTCTAATTATTATTAATTTAATTTTTAAATAAAAGCATACTTATTTCAAAAATTAACAATTCTAATTTTGTAACTACTTCTATATCACAATGAAAAATTAACCCAGATGCTATTATCTTCAATCCTTAATAAAATAAAATAACAAAAAAATATACAATTCATTAGGGTAATATTACTATTCATATTTCTATTCATAAGTGTATGTTACAATTCACCAAAAAACAAGTTGGTTCCAATAGACTCCAAATAACATACTGAACACAAATGTAGACAAAAGTTTCTTGAAATTCAGATCATAGAAGTAAAAAAGTTATGTTTTAATGGTTAATTAAAAATATCTATTTAAAACTAAGATCCCTGCATTTCTATTTATTTTTAGAAAAACAAGGGGTGTTACATTATCCCCTCCTTCTTGAAATTGTGTCCTCGCAATTTTATTTACTTATTAAACAATTGATGGTATTTTTCTCTCATTGCATTTTCAGACTCCCATGTTGCTTCTTCAACCACGTGGTTTCTCCAAAAAAATCTTTACCTGGTGGATTACCATATTCCGCAATACATGTTCTCTTTGATCAAGAATCTGAACTGGTTTCTCTTCATAAGAATGTTTCTCTTCCAGCTGAACGACTTCTGGGCTCAAGACATGTGATAAATCTAACACATACATTCTCAACATCGAAACATAAAAAACATTGTGTACCTGAAACAAACTCGGAGGAAAAGCTACGCGATATGAAACTATTCCAACTTTCTCCAAGATTTCAAAAAGGAACAATGAACCGTGGACTTAGCCTTCCTTTCTTACTGAAATTTATCACAATTTTCCTATGAGTGAATTTAAGGAAAACTTAGTCACCTACCTCAAAAGATATGTCTTTCATTCTGTTATCTGCATAACTTTTTTCCTGCTCTGAGATTTCCTCATGTGCTTCTGGATCATCCTCACTTTCTCATCAACTTCTTCAACTAATTCTGGCCCCATAAACATTCTTTCCTCAACTTCATCCCAGAACGCTGGAATCTGACATCGCTTTCCATACAAGGCCTCAAAAAGAGCCATCTGAATACTGGAATGAAAACTATTGTTAAAAAAAATTCAACTAATGAAGGATTTTGATTCCAACTTCCCTGATAGTCCATTGAACAACCTCGAATCAAATATTACAAAGTTTGAATCTTTCGTTTTGATTTCCCATCTGATTGAGGATGAAAAGCTATAATGATATTTAACTCTTTTCCCAACGACTTCTGATGTCCCTTCCAAAAGTTAGAAGAAAACTTGGCATCTTGGTCATATACAATAGAAAGAGGAACTCCATTTAACCAGACAATCCCCTTGAGTTACAATCATGAAAGCTGATCCAATGACATCATATCTCAAATTGATAGAAATTGTGTAGACATTGTTAGCCGATCAACAATAACCCAAATAGCATTGTTACCCCGATAATTCTTCGGTAGTCCCACCACAATGTCCATGGATACATTCGCCCATTTCCACTCTGGCACTGGAAAAGGCTGAATCATCCCCTTCAGTAACTGCCTCTCAGGATAAACCTTTTGACACGTCAAATATTTCATGGTAAAATTAGCAATATATCTTTTCATTCCATCCCACCAATAATACTTCTGAAGGTCTCCTTATATCTTAGTACTTCCTGGATGAACAGAAAATGGAGAACTATGAGCCTCATGCAACAATTCTTTCTTCAACTAGGAATCACAAGGAACACCAATCCTTTTTCTAAATCTGAAAACACAATCATTATCATGATTGAATTCTGAAAACATACCCATTTTAACCAATTTTACCTTTTTCTATAGATGTCTGTCTTCCTTCTGCCTTTTCTTAATTTTGTCTAACAATGAAGACTGCACTGAAACCTGAAACAAAATAGATGTATTCCATACACCAAAAACTTCTAATCCATAATTCATCAAATCATTAATCAAGGATCATGTTCCAAATGTATCATGATCAATGATGCATGAGGTTTCCGAATTAAGGCATCTTCTACTTTTTTTTCTTTTCTATGATGGTAATTTATCATGTAGTTATAATCCTTTACCAGTTCTAGCCATCTTCTCTGCCACATGTTTAATTCCATCTGAGTGGATATATAATTTAGACTTTTATGGTCAGTATATATTTGGAATTTGGTTCCGTATAGATGATTACTCTATATTTTTAAAGCAAAAACCACAGATGCCAATCCCAAATCATGTGTGGGATAATTTGGCTCATGAGGTTTAAGTTGTCTCGAAGCATAGGCAATTACCTAATCATTCTGCATAAAAAAACAACCAAGTCTCTTCAAAGAAGCATCACTGTAGATGAAAAACTTACCATTCTGGGAAGGTAAGGACAAAACTAGATCATTCACTAATCTCTTCTTCAGTTCCTGAAAACAAAAATCACATTCCTCTATCCAAACAAATGTACCCCCTTTCGTGTTAACTTAGTTATCAGGCTAGATAACCGTGAAAAGTTCTTAACAAACCATCGGTTATAACATGATATTCCTAGAAAACTATGAATCTCTGTAACATTTGTGGGTCTTGTCCATTCATCAGTTACTTTTGTTTTGGCCGGATCTACTGTTAATCCATCCTTACTTACAATGTGTCGAAGAAAAGAAATCTGTTGCAACCAAAAATCACACTTTCTGAATTTTACATATAGTTTATTTTCGTTTAATGTTTATAAAACAACCATTAGATGTTTTTCATGCTCCTCTTCATTTTTAAAAAAATACCAGAATGTAATAAATAAATAAAACCTCAAACTTATCCAAGAACTCATGAAATACTCTTTTAATAAGATTAATAAATACAACAGGTGCATTAGTTATTCCAAATGTCATAACAACAAATTCAAAATGATCATATCTAGTAAGAAAGGCTGTTTTTGGGATGTCATCTTCCTTCACCGTTAGATGATGGTATCCGGATCTCATGTTAATCATGGAAAATTACTAAGCTCCCTAGAGATTATCAAACAAGTCATAAATATGAGTCAAAGGATACTTGTTTTTAACAATGATGCTATTCAATGCTCTGTAATAATTGCAAACTCTCAGGGAACCATATTTCTTTTTAACAAACAAAACAGGGCCTCCCCATGGTGAAGTGCTAAGATGAATGGTGCCTTTGTCAAGAAAATCCTGAAAATCATTTTCCAATTCAAGAAGTTCTATTGGAGCCATACGATATGGGGGGTTTTGAAATTGGCTTAGAATCAAGAACTAAGACAATTGTGAATTTGACATCTCGATTAGGTATGACACTGGGTAACTCATTCGGAAAAACATCAAGGTATTCATTTACCACTGGAACATAATTAAATTTAATATTCCCTTTGTTTTCAACAATATGAGCAAGATAGATTTCATTTCGATCTTTAAATATTTTATCAGCATCATGATATGTTATCAATTGTATGGTTTTATTATTGAATAGAAACTGAAACTCTTTCTGAAAAACAACTTCTTTAACTCTACAATTAATCTTAGCTTCATAATCAGAAAGCCAATCCATCCCCAGAATCACATCAAACTTGACTAAGGGTAAAACCACAAGGATTGAAGGTAATGTCTTTCCATAGACCTTAAAAGAAAGATTATTATAATTACTCTTTGTTATTACATTTCCCCCTGGTGTTTTAACAATAAGTTTGGGTCTCATTTTTTGAGGTGATATTTCCAATTTACCATAAATTTTCTTAAAGATAAAAGAATGTGTAGACCCCGTATCAAACAAAACATTAGAAAAAACTGATTGAACACACAAAGTACCTGATACAACTTCATTAGATGTCCCAACATCTATTGACGTAGTTGCAAAGGATCTCACTAAACCTTTGAAGTTGTAGTCTGGCTTCTTTGTATCATTCCAATCTCTCTTTGGGAAGATGTTTTCATAGTGAACCATCTCACCACATTTAAAACACTTTACAGTTTTCTTGCTAGGATTATTCTTGGTATAATATTCATTGAAATATCAGGCCATATGTCCAAACATACCACATTGAAAACACTTCCCAGTTTTTCTAAGACATTCCCCAGGGTGTTTCTTGCCCCACTTTTCACAAACTGAAAATTGAATTTTTTTACTATCATATTTCTTTGGATGATTCTTACCCATTTATTCCCAACTGGACCTCTACTTCCCTTTGTTTCGAAAATGAATATGATCATCAGAAAACTCCATCTCTACCCTCTCAGCACAACGGACAAGTTTCTCATAACTTTTGAATTCACGAGAGGCCAACACCCTTCAATACCTTGGCTTCAATCCGGAGTAAAATTAGTTGATTTTTTTATCAATATCCAGAATAATATTTGGAGCATACCTAACTAGTCAGGCGAAGAAAGCTTCATACACAGCCACTGAGTATTTCTCCTTCTTTTTTAACTCAATGAATTTCTTCTCCATTCTATGTCGCACCACCTTAGGAAAATATTTTTAAATGAAAATACTTTTAAATCTGTCCCACTCTAAGACATAAAAATCCTCTCTACCCCGGATATTTCTTAACATTGACCAACACTGATCAGATTCCCCTTCAAAATGATTAATGGATAGACTTACCTTTTGATTGTCTAAATATCCCATGACATTGAATATCTTTTCAAGGGCTTTGATCTATCCATCAGCTGCTACTGGGTCAGAAGATCTATTAAATGAAGGAAGATGTTGACTCTTAAAATGTTCCACTACTGTCATGTTCTGTTGTGGTACCTCTATTGGTTCACATTCTTGGATTCCACCACCATTTATTGCCTGTGTTAGCTGAGCCATTACTATCACAAACTGCTCAGTTCCAATCTCGACCGTTCTAGGCTTTAGTTCCGGAAGGATGTCATTCTGTCAGTGACTCTCCTCTTGAGCATCCCTGTTCCTTCTGTGGAAAACCATTCTGAACAAAAATATCTTATATGAACTAACATGGTAATATTTAAATGATATTACAAATTAATCATAGAGTGAAAATCATTTATGTTAATCTATTAACATCACCCTAACCCCTAAAGTTATCTAAACCATCCTCTGATACCAACTATAAGTACCCGGACATATTACATACATAATATTGAGTTTAGTTAAGAAAAAAAATTCCTTTTACATTGAGGATATTTTCATGTTTAGAGCCTTAGATAATTAGGACCAAACATTCATAACATTACACATTGTTACAGAGTGGATACCATAAAAATAGTTTCCATTTTTCTCAAAATATAAAACATTAAAACTTAAAACAAGACTCCTTGACCATTCATCAACATTTAAAGTGTCTTCCTTCCTTGTATTACACATCCATTAACCTGTGAAAATCATTATAAAACTTGGTATGAGCACAAAAGCTTAGTATGGGATGAAAACGTAAGAAAAGAGAACATTAGTCCATGAATACTCGTAACATATGAAAACATTTTCAGAAGACATTCTTGTCACTCATATATACATACTTTGTGTAACATGAGATTCACACAAGATCCACATAAAATCTAGAACATAAATATAATAATAGAGGTATCTTGGGGTATTACTTACATAATCTTGTAACCATTCTTGGCTACCTTATAACATGTATCCCTCACAGCTACCTTACTTTGTAAACCATTGCAGTTACACTTGGAGAAACCATACGGCCGACCTCTAACTTACTCATACCTAATTCATTGGAGGGTGATATAGGTCCCATCCTTCATCCTAAATAATTCCCAAGAACCAAAACATAATCATACAACATGAATAAATCCATAAAAACATTACATAGGAATTTCATATAACTGAATTTAAAAGGAGGATTTTTAGTAAAAAGCCCCTTATAAATATCATACAATTGATGAGAGAATTAATAGAGTTTATGGAGTATATGTATATACTATAAATACACAATATAAAATATAATATAAACAAAACCCATAAATCAAACAAATTAAATAGTGCATAGATAATGAAGTAGAAGGTTAACCCAAAGAATGGAAATCGCGTTAAGAATTCCCTTACCTCGGGGTTGTCTTACTTAAAACATGTTTAAACCTCCTGTATAATTGTTAAAATAGTGTTATTAATATTTTAAATAAACATTTTTATGTTTATAAAATGTTATATGATCATTTAATAACATCTTTTCACCCTTAATTGTTAGTATTTTCCCCCTCATACTGTTTTTGGTTGAATTCCTTACATGATTTCAATGATTGGTTCATGGTGGACATTCTTATCTATTGGAAGTGAAACAACATAATTGGAATGGAGAAGTACTTTCATATAAATAGTTACATAAATTATTCCTTTTAACATTTTGAATTCATACATGAGTATGATTCATATTTTAGAACATTGATGATGTTCGTTTAGATCCTTTTAGTGATTCTTTGATAATAACAACCTCATTTTGTCATATAAATTATAAAAATTCGTACAAAATAATTAAAGAACATTGGTGACTCATTAAACATATACTATAACCTGGTTCATCCATATAAATGGTTTCATTACTAGTCTTGAATGAAATAATGGAAATTGAAATCACATTGTCCATGATGTCGATAACTCGACACAAACGGACAATATTTTTTATTCTTTTAATAAGTGGGAATGGAGAAGAATAAAAATTAGTAATTTTTCATAAACATGATAAAATTCAGAGTATAGATGATTTCTGGATATTTTATGCTTCTTGGTTAAGGAGATAAGAAGAAATAATAAGGAAGGTACTCAAAATAAAAGAAAAAGTGAGAAATCTCTTACAAAAATTCGGCAGCCTAACAGCTACACAACATGGTTTTAGAAAAATATTAAAAAGAGAGGGGACAAGGGTCACCCATAAAAAATTGAATAAAAATGTAGAGAAGATCAATAATAAGAAGGAAAAAATAATGTGGTATAGATACATGATAATTATACCACATAAAAGAGAATTTGAAAGGAAAAAGAACGAAATTGAGAATTTTCTTACCTTGTAGAGTAACCCTTAGAACCTGATGGTTGGGACATTAGAGGCTTGAGGAAACCATGGTAGGACTATTATGAAGGTAAGGAGGCCAGAGCGTGGTTGATGGAGAATTGGGAATGAATTCAATGAAGGGAAGAGATGGTGTTTATAAGAAAAGTGAGGGATTATTTTAATAATTTTCAAGGGACACCTCATGAGTGGTATTTACAAAACCATGGGCCTTCCCGTGGTATTTGCCCATGGTATAAGCCACATGGGAAACCTCACATATTATTTAACTATACACAAATCAGCCAGATTTAGGACATCATTATTATATCATTAATGTTGTCATTAATACACTGAAACTAAAAACTGTTTTCTTTTACTATTCATCGAAAAATCAGCTATTTCAGAAAAAATTCCCAAAATTCACCCAAACCATTTATCGACATGTATATTTCAAAAAAAAGTTCATTTTTTGAAAATAATTTTCTAAATATTATTATATTAATTTTTAAATAAAATCCTACTGAATTCAAAAATTGACAATTCTAATTCTATTACTACTTCTATATCACCATGAAAAATTAACCTAGATGTTATTATCTTAAAATCATAATAAAATAGAATAACAATAAAATTTACTATTTATTAGGGTCATATTAATATTCATAATGGTATGTTACTATTCACCAAAATACATGTTTGTTCCAATAGACTCCAAATAACATACTGAACACAAATGTATATGACAGTTTCTTGAAATACATAACATAGAAGAAAAAATGTTATGTATTAAAGGTTAATTAAAAATATCTATTTAAAACAAAGTTCCATGCATTTATATTTATTTTTAGAAAAGCATGGGGTTTTACACTATATGCTCTGAGGGAATGTGATTCTGAGGCCCGGTGATCCCAGAATGAAATTTTGAACTTTTATTAAGGTACATTCAGTAAACCCATGAGTCGGTTTTTCTAAAAATTAAACCGGTGCTTGGATTGAAAATAGTATGGAACCATTGAACTCAGAATGCCAGGATTTTCTTAGAAAGGACATTACTTCAACCATCAAGGTTCGAATGGAATGTTTATTTTTTGGAATTTTTGAGAAAAATAATAAAATAACATAAAATATATTTAATTTATTTTCTCAATGACGAGTGAGGATGTGGTGACACTACAGTGAAGCGAGGAGACAAAGATAAGACACATTAATGGAGCTCAGTAATGGATCATTAACATGTAGTGTAACGATGTTTTAATGATTCTTAAAAATGACAATGTTTCATAAATGAAACAGTGTAACGACGTGATGTTGCAACATAACAGAAAATGATGCGACATGTTTTTTTTAAATAGTTTTTCGTGTTGGTGGAAATTCGATTAAACTGTAAAGATTCTCTGATGATCCTCTGATGGATTTCCTACCCAACGAAGAAAGACAATTGATGGCATGACGTCATCAACTTCAATGTATTTCAATGAACAACGAACTACATCGACCTCTTTAACCCTAAAGAATGAAACATTTTGGCAATGATTTTCAATGAGGGTGGGGTTTGTTTCATTTTGAAGTTCTTCCCCATTATTATTCTAAAAGATGAACATAGGTCATCCCATGAACATGTTGATTCACAGACCATGATTTCTTACAGGAGGGTGACGTTTCTTTTGGGTTTTCTCTATCATGGATTAATAAATTACTTGTTATGTTTTAATACCTTTAATAATCCTCCCTTGTATGTTTGAATCATAACACCGAGGGAGCATGCCAACAAAAATGAGGCTTGTGTCCCTCTGCTATGTGTTTTCTTTTTGGCTACACACCTGAATTGACAACAAGGTAGGCTTGAATCCTTCGTAGTGAAGAAGATATTCCCCAGAGGCCATAGGCCCACACAACGCAAATATTGGACCACTGAAGCATGTCATATGGACAACAAAATATTCTACTGTCGCATGGGTGGTGGTATGTGGTGGTAGTGGTTGTGCACCGGATGACGAAACAAACCTGCTGGGTGGAGTGGCGTGCCTCGGTGATGGATGCCAAGGCCGACATAGGCTACGGTGCTGGAGACCCACAGCGCTAGCCTAGCGTCACGTAGATGGGTCAAACACGCTAACAAAGTCCATATGTGACTGGGATTGGGTAGCCTTGTCCAAGACTCATAGGGGAGTTTGATTTCGTGGTCGCTTGACCGTAGCAAGATGGATTCCACATGGATGAATCACATGGTAGGAAGGGATCCAAACATGGTAACTGGCCATGTACTGGCATGACACACACTGATGGACTATTCCCAGCGGGCTGAGCTTCCACTGGCACGTCAGACCCACTGCCAGAAGGTTGGACCAGTGCCAGAAGACCAGACCCATTCCCTTTGGGCTAGCTAGATGAGGGTGGGTCCCCGTGGGACTTGGTAGGAAAGATCCCCCCAAGAAAAACATGGCTGGGCACAGTGAGTTCAATTGGTCATGGACCACTAACCATACCGGACAAGACCCACCCTGACCCGAAGTAGGTCATGTAGGGCTAGTCAAATTAAATTGGGGAATGTGGGAAACCAAAACTGAGTTAGATGGATCATTCCTACTGGGTCAGACTAGGTCCAGATACAACCAACATCTAATTACTAAAAAACTAATATCTTACAGACTGTGCATCCACTCTATGTGCCTCCTATTATGTTGGAACACTTGCGATATGACAATCCTTTGGGTTATTCTATGTGGGAATTCATTTAAGTCGAGATATGATAGGAGGCTTGAGCAGTAGACATATAGATCATTAGTGGCTTGGAATATGAGAATCAGCCGTGTGGGTCCTTAGTGGCCCGACATATGAGCAGGAGCCGTGTGTATTTTTATCGAACCGACAGATGAGAAGTAGGCGTGTGCATCTTTATTGGGCCGATTGAAAAGAAATAATAGTGTGGATGTTTAGTGGCTCGACATATGAGCAGCGATTCAATAAGGATGAGTCCGTAAATAGTACAAAATGTTCATCACTATAGCCGAGGAACCTTTTCACTATGATTTAGATTTTACAAGTTGTGTGATTTCTTT
This sequence comes from Viscum album, assembly GCA_963277665.1. Lineage (NCBI taxonomy): Eukaryota > Viridiplantae > Streptophyta > Magnoliopsida > Santalales > Viscaceae > Viscum > Viscum album. The sequence continues at coordinate 1,931,193,290 of OY728137.1, read as the reverse complement.
ACATTGAGATTTTTTTGGTTTCTTGTGGTATTTTACTTAGTGAACTGCGGTCCCCTACATAGTACATTGTTACTCACCCCTGAACAGTCCTCACCCGCACATGTTGTGTCTTTTTCTAATAACAGACATGTCAATGGAGGTCATGGTGGCCTAAGAGTAGGAGGGGCCTAGTAGGATTATGTGGATATGATGTACTACTTAAGATTCTAGTAGTTATTCTGCACTTACATCAATATGGTTATTTAGCATATTGATACCTGAGCCCCTTTGTACTCAGTGGTTTTTAGTTCTTTTTGTCAGGTTTGTATTCTGGACCACTTGTTTTCAATTGTACATATACAAATAACTTTTTTCAATATACTTATTTTCCCTTTTTAGTTTTTGGGATGTGGTTCAGTATGTTTGTACGTACATGCACCAATGAAAAATACTTCCCACTTTTAGGTTGATTCCTTCGAAACTAGTCACAAACCTCTAGGCTTTAGGAGGTGGGATTGGGGTATGTCACGATATGGGCCCCAAGGGACAGGTCGTGGCATAGTTATTTCAAAGGAGGTCAGTTCTACCTCAGAGACCGACAGTCGATTGTTTTTTTTGGGAATTAGTTTTAAATGTTTCAAGTCCAAATTTTATATTTGGGGAGTCAAGTGTTGATGTGGTGTTCTGTATATTCACACACCTGGGCCTTGAATTTGGATTTTTGGCTCAAAAAATAAAAATACTGGTTCCAAAATTGTCTCCATATGTTCTTTTTTATAAGGGTCATTTCACCATGTATAATATATTGATCATGGCACATCGTGGTCTATTTGTTGATGCCTCCACACAGACAGCCATCTAGGTTTCTGATACGTGATCGTGTGGACATCCAACCTAGAGACGAGGCGTCTATTTAGGGACCAGTTCTCAAGATTTCCCCACCAGGTGGTACACCTGTGCTACCAGCACCGGTAGGTCATCATCTACTACCGGTGATACCAACAAAGGAATTCCATAGACTTAGTTCCCAACATGAGTTTCAGAGATGGATACCTATTAGGTTTATGGTAGAGATGTATAACATATTCACTAATGATTAGTTAGAGGTGGATACGTGGGTCTTCCGCTTAGTGAGGACACCACATGACCAGATGGTGATCATGGATACGTGCCTTCTTCATGGGTTGGAAGGGAGACGGTGGAGTCTGATGATCTAGATGCAAGATGAGGAAACCCTCAAATGGATGGACTTCAAGTTGGTTTTATAGGTTGAGTTATCCTTGCTACATTGAGCTCGATGTGCATTTAGAGGTTTCTTCAAATTCAATAGAGAAGCATGATGGGAGATGAGTATTCATCGAGGTTCATCGATATTTAGCACTACTCTACAGACATAGTTTCTGACCCTTTATTCAAGGATCCATCCTTTGAGCAGGGACTTAGGTCTGAGATTAGGGCATTTATGGTTTCTCTCTACAGCCACACATAAGATAGAGTGCTGGATAGAGCACTATTAGAAGAGAAATTCCTCGCATTGTAGGCACTGATAGTGGGTACCACTACCGAGAGATAAGTAGCCGAGCTATCTATGGAAGGTAGCTGATAGATGGTTAAACATTATAAATGGGATATATAATCTAATGGATGACCCCGTGACTCAGGATTGGTGGTGCGAGGCTGCCAGGATAGTAATAGAAATCATAGGATCAAGGTGTGTTACTCGTGTGGTAGGCCGGGACATATGGTAGGTGACTTTTTGAACCACCATACAGATGATCAGAAGGCGGTTGAGGGAAACCTGAGATAGGGGTAGAGGTTCGAGCAAGGAGGACTGCAGAGTGGTGGATGTGACAAGGGGGAAATCTGAGCAGCATGTGGTGGGGGACGGTCCGAGGTACTACCACCAACACCTCTAGGTGGTCCACCCCATCCTCAGGGAGAATGCATACATGGATTAGCTCAGATTTAGGTAGTGGAAGATTATTAACACAGTTCTCCAGAGTTGATTCAAGGTATGATTGGTGTCTTCTCTGTAAAAGCTATAGTGTTTATAGACACAAGTTCTAGTCACTCTTACCTTTCCATAGCTCTCGTTCGGAGCATAAAGATTCTAGTAGATCCATTTTCCCGACCCTTTTGTCTAGAAAATCATATGGGTGGGGATTAGAAATTTACACACTGGTGGTGGTAGTGTGAGCTTACTCTTGGAGGTGAGAGCTTTGGCTGGGATCACCTAGAATTAGCATCAAGTCCTTATGAGGTCATCTTGGGTATGGAATGAATATCCTCAATCCATGCGCAGATCGACTGTTTTAATCATACAATGTGGTGTGTACATGGGTATAGGACAAGGTTTTCCTTCACTGGGGATAAGGAAACCATTGAAGTACATGACATAATATCTAGGAGGAGGGTAAAACTGACCAATCAGCAAATGGTTAGCCTCACCCTTGGTGCAGTGTATGAGAGGATTCCAAGAATTCTTGTAGTGGTGGACAAGTATGAGGATGTTTTTCCTGAAGATGTTCCTAGACTACATCCTCATAGAGAGGTAGAATTTCTCATCGACATGTACCCTAGGAAAACACATATATCCACACTATCATATAAGATGGATCATGTGGAGATGAGGGAGATGAGGGTACAAATAGAGGAATTTTAGGTGAAGGCATTAATAAGGCCCAATGTTTCCCCATGTGCAGCCCCGATATTGTTTTCTAAGAAGGCAGATGAGAACTTGATGTCATGCATGGACATCCAGAACCTGAACCAGGTGACTATGTAGAACAAGTGTCCACTACCAAGGATTGATGACCACTAAGATCATATAAATAGTGTAAGGTGGTTCTCATAGATGGACATGAGATCAGGGTATCCCTAGATTCATGTACGAGATGAGGATGTACAGATGACAGCCTTCGAGTGCCTCTATGGTCACTATGAGTTCTTCATGATGAATTTTTGTATGAAAAACTCCCCATAAATGTTCATAGGACTCATGTATAGTATGTTTTTCAGCATTTCCTTGAACAGTTTGTCACTAGGTTTATTTAAGACTTCATGGTGTACTCGGCGTCTGAGGAGGAGCACATTACACACTTGCGGATTGTCCTCTACACACTCTAAGAGAAACAACATTATTGTAAAAAGTCTATGTTCCAGTTCTAGGTATGAGTGGTACACATTTTGGGACATTTCATTTCAAGGACTAGAGTTGTTGAGGACCTAGTGAAGATAGAGGCTATGCTAGCATGGAAACCACCCAAGAGTGTGATTGAGGTGCATAGCTTCTTGGGGTTGTCTCGTTACTATCAAAGGTTCATTCCCAAATTTTCCCAAGTAGAAGCACACTTATCAACTTTGAAATAATGATAAAAACCTTCATGTTGAGGGATAAATTATAGCTTAGTATCTATGTGCTATGACATAGACTGACTAGTGTCCCAATCTTGAGACTATCAGAAGAGGATGGTGGGTATGTGGTCTTCTGTGATACATCAGAGAACATACTTGGTACTGTCCTGACGTAGGAGAATGTGGTGATTATATATATCTCATGCTAGTTGAGACATCATGAGTAGAACTATGTGACTCCTGACCTGGATTTAGTAGCAGTGTTCTTTGCCTTGAAGATGCGGTCGAACTACTTAATGGGTGAGTGGTTTGTTGTTTTATCCGACGACAAGAATCTCAGGTATATCGTCTTCCGGAAGAACATGAACCTGAGACAAAATTGATGGCTAGAGTTTCTCTAGGACTGTGACTTTATTATTGTCTATACTCTTGAGTAGGGGAACTTGGTAGCATATGCACTTAGTAGTAGGACCAATTTGTAGCTGCTATGTGAGGTGATAGAGTAGCTTTCCACGATGCAGATATCCTTCGTGGATAATGATAGAGAAGATTTACTTCAGTTTATGGCTATTACCCCACCACTCTAATAATGAGTTTGGGAGGCAAAAATGGTGGATGTTTACTATGAGGCCTGATGTGCTCGTTTATCCTCGGGGCAGTCTCCAGATTGATTTTTGATTAGTGGGTAGCACATCATCCTTTTCAGATGGAACACCACAGTAAAAGTAGCATTTAAGGGTGAGGTGTTGAGGGGGTTCCATACATCCCATTTTGTGGTACATTCGAGAGTGTAAGAGATGTACCAGGACCATAGAAATATGCATTGGGGGCCAAATGATGAAATAAGTTGCCTAGTTTATGTCATGATTCCTCACTTTTCCACAAGTGAAGGTTGACCATCAGGTTCTAGCTGGCACGGCTCACCCACATGTGGTACTGGAGAGGAAATGATATGGTATCTCAATGTACATCATGATTGGATTACCAAGTACATCCAGAGTCTATGATTTTATCTGGGAGATCATTGAATGACTTACCATGTCAGCCAACATCCTACCCATCCAAGAGCAGAGACCCGTAGAGGGCTTGGGATGCCTCAATGTTCATAAGATAGTGCGGATTTATAGGGTTCCATCAACGATTATCTCATATCACGATGAACAGTATACATCCTCATTGTGGAAGGGACTGCAGGAGGCGTTCACGAATCAGTTAATCTCGAGCACATCATTTCATTCTCAAAAGAATGTTTAGACAGAGCAGAACATAAAGACCATGGAGGACATTCTTCATGCATGATTCCTAGATTTGGTTCATATTTGGGAGGAACAACTACCAATAGAAGTGTTTTCATACTACATCAGATATCACTCCACCATAGGCATGGAATCGTTCGAGGCCAAATATGGGATGCCTTGCAGATCACCCCTATGCTGGATAGACCAAAGGGAGTTTGAACACATTGGTTCAGAGTTGTTACAAGCTACCAATGAGAAGTTGTAGGTCATAAAGGAGTGGATGGGGAATTTATAGACAACAAATAAGTCTTATTCGGGCAGGATACGGAGACCCTTGGAGTTTTAGGGGGAAGACTGTGTGTTCTTTAGGGTCTCACCCAGAAGGAGATTGCAAAGATTGGCCATAGGAGGCAATCTATCTATGAGGTTCATCAGATATTTTAAAATATTTAGTAGAGTTATAAATCAAGAGTTCTTCCTAGCTCTTCCCCCATAGATTCATTGGGTGCAAGATGTTTTCATGTTTTGCAGCTGAGGAGGTTCGTCAATGATCCATCGCATGTCATCAACAGAAGCATGCAAGACATTGATGATGGGGTGATCTTCGTGGAGTTACTGGTGGAGATAGAGGATCGACATGAGCAGGTCCTGCCTGGGTGGTTGATTCCTCTAGTGCATGTTTGGTGGAATCATAGGAATCTCATGGAAGGCACATGTGAGAGGAAGGATCAGATTCATGCTCAGTACCCCTATTTTTTTTATTATCCATTGTTTTGGATTTTATGGGTGTAAACACCTATATTCGGACGAATATAATGTCTTGAAATTTCCATGAATATTTATTTTAAATTATATGGAATTATATCAACACTATATGTTCTGATAGCACAAGATTTAGAGGCTCGATGCGCCAAAAATGGAATTTTAAACTTTTTTGGGTACGTTTAGTAAAAGTGAGAGATGGGTTTTCTAACTTATGAACCGGTGATCGGATCAAAAACATGAGGGAATCGTTGAACTTAGAGTGCTAGGATTCACCTAGAAAGGACATAATATCAGTAGGAAAGGGCCAAATAGAAAAGTTTATTTTCATACATTTTGAGAAAAATAATAAAATAGCCTAAAAAGTTATTTTATTTCTTTTCGGACAAACGAGCATTGACACGGTGACTTTGTGGTGAAAAGATGAGTTAGAGACAGGATGAATTAATGTAACTCATTAATTGATACATAACAAGCAATGTAAAGATATTTTAATGCCACATAACTATGACACTGTTTCATAAATGAAATAGCGTAATGATGCGACATCACAAAATAAAATTAATGATGTAATGAGTTCTATTTTTAAAAGTTTGAAGCGTTGGTGGAATGAGGATTAAACTATGAGGATTCTCTGATGAACCTCCAATAGATTTCCTCCCTAATAAAAATTGAAGAACACATACGGGATGTCCTCGACTTCGACATAATTCCAAGAATGATGAATTCCATTGACCTCATGGACCCTCAAGAATGAAACACTATGACAATGAATGTCAATTATGTAGGGATTATTTTATTTTTATGTTATTCCCCATTTATATTTTAAAAGAAGAGTGTGGGTCAAACCATGAACAGGTTGATACGAGGACTATGCTTTCTTGTGGGAGGGTGACATTTCTTTTGGGGTTTCTCTATCCTGGATTAAGTTATTACATTCTATGTTTGAACATATTCAACGAACCTCACCCATGTGTTAAAATGCTAACGTGGAGGGCGTGGGATGACATAAACAAGGCCATAGCCTCACTGCCGGGTGTGTTCTTTGAGGCCAAGCATCTAAATAGACGAAAAGGCGGGTTTGAGACCGTATCAATGAATATGATGTTCCATAGAGGCCATAGGTGCATGTGGCGCCAAGAAAGGGCCACCGGGGAATGTGCAGTGGTCCTCTGAAGATTTTTTCGGCGCATTGGTGACGGTAGTAGTGTTGGTGATGAGGTGGAGTGGCATGCCCCAGCATTGTGCTAAGGTGGTGGAAGCCTCGACCGACGCGGGCCGCGACACTAGAGAACAATGAGCCCAGTCTATTGCCAAGTTGACAGGTCAAACTAGCAGACTATGTCCATAGGTGAGGTGGATGTGGTGGATGTGTCCAGGCTTCATGGGCATGTTAGAATCCATGTTAACTCAATCACAGTAGGATGGAGGCTCTATGGATGAACCGTAGGGAAGGAAATGAGATGAACGTGCAACCAGCTGCATCTTACCCCGGTGCACACCACCAGCCCGCTCCCACTAGTTCAGGATTCACCTGAAAAGAAACACCCCTAACCAGTATTTCGGGCCAGTCTCATGCACTAGCGGGTCGTACCCTTGCCAGAATACCATACATGCACCCTTCGGTATAGTCTGGACGAGGCCGGGTTGCCGGCCGATCCGACAGGCTAGACCACCAGTCATACTTGGTCAGGCCCAGTGTGGCACATTGGGCCGAACCCACTGGCCAGGCATGACTGGTCCTACCCTATCCCAAACCAAGTCAGGTCGGGCCAATTGATTTAAAAGGGGGTATGTGGGCCCCAAGGTAGGGTTGGTCGAGTCAGTCAGATCAGGTCGGATGGGGCCCAGACGCAACCGACCACTGATAACTAAAATGCCAATATCTAATAGACCAGGGGTCTATTTGAAAATCCATCTGTTGTTTTGAAACCCTAATGATGATACATTACATAATGTCATTATATGTGGGACTTAATGGTTGTTGAGGTACGATCGGTGTCTCACACAATAGTCGTGTAGATGTTTACTGCCCAGTTGAAGAACATCAACCCTGTGGGTCCATAGTGGCCCAAAAGATGAGTAGGACCCATGTGGATACTTAGTGGACCGACATACCAGATGAAACTATGAATATTCATAGTGGCCTGATGGATGAGTAGTAGCGATGAGGATTCTTAGTGGCTCGGCTGACGAGCAGTGACTCATGAGGAATGAGTTCGTCAATAGTACGAGAAATTTATCACTATAGCTGATGAACCTTCTTCCTATTCTTTTGATTGTACCTGGTGAGATATGTCCTAAATTTGTTGTTTTCCTTTGTTGTTTCTTGTAGTATTTCTCTTTATTAGATTAAGGTCCCCTAATACGTATTTTTTTACTCACCCTTGTATAGGTCTCACCCACACGTGTTGTGTCTTTTGCAGACGACAGATGTTTCGATGGAGGAATTGGTGTCCTAGGAGCAGACGTGGCCTAGTAGAATCAAGAGGACAAGATATTCAAATTCCTCTTCCAGTAGCTATGCTACTCTTGCCATCACGTGCAGTTTTTAGTGGATGGAAACCTGATTCCCTTTGTACATTGTTGTCTTCAGTTATTTTTTATGGGTTTTCATTATGGCCCACTTGTTATTAGTTGTACTTGTACTGAACACTTGTTTCAGTATATTCGTTTCCAGCTTCAGTTTGTGGTATGTGGTTGGGCTTGTGTCTACATACATGCACTAGAAAAATTCCTCCCACATGCAGGTTGATGCCTTCGACGCTAGTCGCCAACCCCTGGCCTTCAGGAGGAGGGCTTGGGGAATGTCACAGCATAGGCCCTAGGGGACGGATTGTAAATTATATTGTGATCATATTATAGCTTATGGGTCACTCGTGTGAGAAATCATGATAAGAAATACCCTATGATGAACCATGATCTGGAGGATTTGTTTCATTATTTATTTTGTTACCTGAATATATATTGGGATAATGATTGATCATTTACAAGGAAAATAAAAATATCAAAAACACTTCCACACAATGTGATTGAATCTCAGAAAACACAGATGGTTAGAGTACATTTATTCATTCATGGTTGAGATATCTTATCCACCTATAAAAGGGAAATATAGTGTCTATCTCCCTATTTGACTAAATCAAAGGCTTTCAATAGTGCCGGTATTGAGATTCAATTTATGTAATTCATTTATGAGATGATGTTAGAGGTTCATGAAAATTATGGGCATCATGCTCTATAATACATGGAACAGACATCCTTTCTTTTAGAATGAGTATGGACAAGACATATTTCGGGTCTCTCAGGCTCATCCATTAGAGAGAGTGTCTCAAGTGAGAACCCATCCACATGTTCTGGTATTGAAAAAAATGAGGTCCTGCACTTTAAAAGGTGTTTTTGTTTCCTAAAAAAATATATAAATAGTTGATATGATAATATAATGAAATTATTTGGGTACTTCACCCCAGAATTACCAAGATGTACTAAGACATTCATTGAAATTATTGGTGGCTATGTATAAATGAAAAAATGTATGTTTTATTATTTTGTATCCCACATATCATTAGGTGAATGAATAGACCTACCAGTTTTCTATACGTCTACATCCTATGTCAATTTTTAGTGGAAATATGATTATGTGACTATGGATTTTTTGATAATCCTACTGATATCACCATGAAATTGTTATGTGGAATGAGTTATCATGGAATGGTTGAACAAGGTAAATTAATTTATGCTGATTATAGAGACCATTTTAGTTAATGAGCTTGTAATTATTTACATTCAAGTGTATATAAAGCTTCCAGGTGTTTAATATTCCATCATATCATACATATATTTATTTTATAGAACATTTATGGTATTGGTTACAGAAATCACTAAATTCATAGGTGTTTCTATATAGTTCAATCCACCATCCGACAGACGGATGGCCCAAGCATATGATACCACTATTAGAGGACCATAGATAGGGTTTAATCGTTGATTGGGAAGGTTATTTGGAAAAAAAAACAACCTCCCATTGTCTTTTCCAACAATAAAAAAATTCTAGTAACTATTCTGGGTACTCTGTAAGAGGACATATATTTTACGCCACTTTGTTCACCATTAACATTGACAAAGGTCGGTGATGAAATTCTTTTAGGACACCTACATGATAAGGAGACATTATAATATGTGCAACTCATAAAAAATAATGTTTCTATAGATCAATCTATGAATATTTCCTATAATGTAAATCTCTAATAACAACTATAGTTTGAGGTGGGACATTTGGTTTTCCTATGATTTTCCCCAGGATTGGGGTAAAGATGGATTTCAAAATAGGTCATGTTATTTCCTTATATTGTTGGGCCTTTTGATATCTTTGAGTGAGTCAATCTAGTAGCCTATTAGTTAACTTTACAAAAAAGGTATGGGGACATGCATGACGTCTTCAATATATCAAAACATCATCATTATTATCATGAAACATCTCATTATTTTGATCGAGTTGATGTTGAGATGGATGTAGGTTTTTCCGTGGAGAATAATCCTATGTGTATCATTGATTTGAGTACGAAGGCTCTTTGAGGAAGGTCAGTACCTATATTATGTGTGTTATGGCAGCACAACCATGTAGATGAATATACATAGGAGTGAGAGATTAATTTGTGTGCTTGATGTATAAGGATTCCCCTATAGAGTGTTTTACCACCCTCAGAGTGAAACTCATGGATGATATGTTTTAATTAAGGGAGGTCACAAATTCATGATTTTTTTTAAAGAGTTATAGATATGTAATTTAATATAAATACCATTAGTTAAATGAAATTTATTGTTCTTTAGATGTTATGTATATTTTTGAGTTTTCAGGTCTTGTTCGGAGCCTAAAACACTATATTCTAGAAATAAAAATAGACTTACACTATTATGGAATTGTTAGGGATAACAGTTTGACTCAACTATGAGGGTGATATAGAAAACTATCGAGGGGAACACAGTTAGTAATTAATTTTAAATACAGGCTGCGGAACATTGTATTGTTTTCCTGAGGGCATGAAGCTACCACATGATTTTTCTAAACTGTTAACATAGGGATACACCATTACTTCTACGGAACCAACAGTATCATAGGGTTTAGGAAAATGGTTAGGAATGTTGTTTGTAATAATCATAGATATTTCAATAATGTGTGAAAAAATGTTTTACCCATTCGTTTATTAAAGGATTCTCTTTTCTATTTCCTATTCATTCAGGTACTCCTTCTCTCCTATTTTTGTGGGTTCTACAAATTCATCAAACCTATGATTCGAGATATGATCATCACTTGAGATACAATTCCTCCATATTAAATTGTGTTTAATTTAAATATGTAAGATCTCCATTTCAATACCTCCCTTTATCAACATATCATTCTATTTTAGTGTAATTATGTTGGTAACTAAAATGAGATATTTTCATGGTACTTTATTGTTTTTATATTTTCATCCATTATTCTTGTTATGTAATTTTGATATCATGTGAGCGTTTTTCTACAAACACTGGTTGTCATTTTAATTGTTGTTTTTTGTAAAATTTCATGGTTCTATAATGTACACCATTGTGCTTCTATCCAATCCATTCAAGCGACACCCATTAAATGTCCAATTAGCTAAATTAAATAATGATTCCATTCTTATTATAGTCATAGAAACCCATAAATAATCTTAATAGGGAGACCACTTTGATGTGACCCCCCTTTGGTATTGCTTCCATAATGGCTTATGCTGCATATTCTTTCAAACTAAATTAATCCCCCAATTGAGGTGTGTTGGAATTATCTATGTGAGTGTAATGTATTTGACTTATACTAAAGGAAAATTGTATGCCCTAGAATTATTCCAATTATTTTACATGTTTATAGCTTGTGATATTCTTATTAATTGAAATTTAAAAATTAACAAATTTTATTTTTTTAATGGAATGATTTTATCCCTAAATAATACCATTCCTTTAATATATGTAAATGGAGATAAAAGGTACATGATTAAGGATTCCTCAGATGGGATTCTTATGATTAACTATTTGAAATTTAAAAATAAATTATACCATGTTGTGAGTGATTCATGGGTTCATTATAGAACTCCATAGATGGGCATCCCAGGGGGATGTATTTATACTTCCCAATAGAGATAAATGTTTCCCTACTAGACTACCTAGGATGGTATTGATAGGAACTATTACCATACAATGAAATGAGTGATATATAGTTCATGATGATGTATACTATTGATGTATAGAGATCATTATTACTTATACTATGACGCGAGTGGTACTTGGGTCCTTGTACAGATTCCTTGGATGGAAACCTATGGTGGTGGGTTTTTGAAGAACATTTGTGGTGATACATGGGATCTTATTATTAACTTCATTATATGGGGTCAAGATTAAAATTATTTTTAAACTATAGATATGTTTTCAAGGACAAATAACATGCATTTTATTTATATATGATTTATACTTGACCATTAGGATAACTCAATTATACCTCTAAGCTCATATGAAATGGGAGACAAAAACTCCTCAAATATATGTATGGGCCCCTTAAGCTTACGAATCATTTGCAGATTTTTAATATGTATCAAAATATATACTCACATATATATATCAATATATATATATAATGAATATATTTATATATATATATATGCATATAAATTTGATTATGTAAATATACATGTATTGTAATATCGGTTCCAAGACATCCAACATAGGCCTAAGTGGATATTGTCAGTCGCATTGGTCAGAGGAACAAGACTTGATGTGATTTTTTTATTAACTAGATTACATAGATTATTATTAAGGAACTTCTCATTTTAAATATAACTACACTTCATTTTATTACACACATAGACATGATTTATTACATAGAAAACATCACCAGATTCATGATAGAAGATCGAGAGGTCTAGTGTATTTGGTGATTAGGAACATTACGTAACAACTTAAAACATAGGATGAAACATCTTACTAAAAACATCATTTATATGACCACTACATTCCCTCGTACATAGAATTGCTTGGGATAACTGGAGTACATGCATAAGGAAAGGGTGTGCTATAAATGACAATAAGGGTGTTAACGAGGAATAACATGAATAACACAATGAATGTTAAGAAATACGCATATCAATGGAGCATAAGATAAAAATGAACACAAAGGCATGATATAACAAGATTAAAATAACATTAAAATGTGTTAAAAACATTTAACATAAATTTAGCATTAGTTAAGGCTCATTGTACATGGAGCATGAGTAAATACTCATTGCACATGAATTAGCATGATTAAACCCTAATTTCACTTGACATATCTTGATACTAATATTTACCCAATGCATTGGAGTGCTATCAAGGCACACCCATCTTAAACGATTTATTTCATGCATAAGTGTGCGGCATGGATCATATAACATGGAATAAATCGACATCAAAAGTTATTCCATGATTATGTAATGTGGAAAAATACATGAATGTACCATTAAATATGTATATGTTCATAAAGTTTAATATCCTTGATAGAGACATGGGTATGCTATTCACAACACAATGATCTTGTCTTGGAAAATGCATTGAAATTTCGGTAGCATAACATCGTTACATAAGGATTCATGAAAATGGTTTAAGAGAGATAAATGGGTGTCTCATCATTTGTACATGAAATGGACTGTAAGTGGGTCATATTAATAAATGTCCCAAGAAAATTAATGGAATTTATATGGATAATACAAAAGAATTACTGGGATGTAAATTAGGAAAGAGAAATCCATCAAGGAATTTTGGCATGGTAACAGGTATACATTGGAGGCATTAATAAGAGAGAAAAGTCTCTCCCATCATCCAAACATAAAGAGGGAAGTATGGGGGAGGTGTGAAATCATACCCAACATTTGTAATCGAAAACAAAAATGGAATACCAACTTAAATAAAATTGGAAAAAAATGAAAATGGAAGAAATCCCTTACATGGAAGTGTGATCCCAAATGCTTCGGAGAGGCTTCAGAGAGGCTTCATGGTAGTGTGGGTCACCATGGGAAGATTCTAGATTGTGGATGGTAGTGGTTGGACGAACTTAAAAGGCTTTGATTGAAGAGGAATTGGGATCTTGGGTGGTTTTATATAGGAAAGGAGATAAAATTCATTATTGTTAAGGTTTGGGTCACCACACATTAAACTAATCAATACCACAAAATATGTCCCCAGGTTTTTTACCTTGGTTTTTGCCAAAGGGTAGTGAAAACATTATTTTATTAGGCCAATGGATGAACTTCGTAAAATAATAGGGTTGCTTATGTGGAGGTGAGTCACACTCTCAGTGAAATTAATTTAAAATGTGTGTAATTCCCTGACCCTAGTAGCCCCGAGTCGGGGCATTATTAAATATCATTGGCATGATATAAGGAATCATGTTCTGAAAGACCGATCAATTTAGAATCTTTTGAAGTACTAGATGCATTCATGAGTTTTAGATTACATAATTAAATAAAAGCAACAACATCATTCTCTCCCCTTCTTAAAAACACTTATAAACATAGACTATCCGAGTAGGTCAACCATAAAATACTTCTTCACATCCTGGAAAAAATAAAACATAGAAAGGGGTGAGCTCAGATGCTCAGTAAAGAAAACAGTATAGAGGAAACTTTCATAAATAAACATAAAAATTTAAGGCAATGTATAAGAGTAAAACTAAAGCATTTTAAACATAAAATTCGTCATAATATAGAAATGATAAAATCAAATAATTCAATTTAATTATTCACATGAATATTTTACTAGTCGAATAATCACATGAAATATCAAAAGAATCTTTCATAATGATGGAATTCATAATGCAAGTCTACATAACCACATTGTCAAGGCCTTGTGCCAAGACTACAAATAAGATTTTTTCAAGGCCTTGTGACAAGAAACTAGTTTGTTTTATGAGGCCTACTGATACATCAAGAAGCTATAGCGGGATCCACCCATCACTTACTAAGTCCAAGGAATTCTTCATATGAAAAAGATTAAAATAACATAAACATTCGTATTAAAAATAGAATATGAAATGTCAGTACATTATCCATAAACTCTGAATGGTATAAAAATAACACCTCTAAAACCAAAAATAACTTATTCAATACAATATGGAAGATTTTTTTATAATAAATCAACCTCAATTGAGAATAATGAAGGATATCTACATAGATGAAGTTAATCATCAAAACTGTTTGAGAGAAATATCCCCCTTTTTCTTTAAAACATTTAAAAGTATCAATATTTATCCAAAAGCTGTTTAAAATAGATTTTTGAATCAAAGTGTCGCATACCAATTTGAAACATTTAAAAGGACTTTTAAATTTAAAAAATTAATTTCCATATAAATAAAACCATAAAAACATTTTTAAAACATAGACTTTAATGAGAAAGATTTAGAAGAATAAAATTTTAAAACATTTAAAATGATATTTTAGTTAGAGTTCCTAACCAAATGAGAGATGATTGAATAAAAATAATTTCGGCAATTAAAACAATATAATATCATGAGAATAAATGAATTCATGATATACTATGTCAAAGTACAGTATATATACTAAATAAAAGCGGATTGGCGCATAACAACAAATAAGTCTCAATGGAATGTTAGATGGGATGAATTCCTTTATAAATACAGTATCCTTAGGTTAAGGATAAATCAATGAAATACTTATGTGTGAAAAATATAAATACACTCTATATTATTTTATATTTATTGTAAATCAATCATGGGACATTCACACATATTCTTGTAAAAACAACACCAATGACTTTGATGTTTAACTCAATGAATTGAAATTGAGTTTAAATTACATTTATCAATTTTACATCGATGAAATTAGAATTTATCAATGGTGTGATTATGTGTATCAAAATTATATCCAAGCAAAGGGGACTATAAATTACTACATAAGTAAATAAATATTTATTTCACATATAATATTTCGGTAAAGTAATCAATGAAGTTTGCGTAAAACCGATTGAGTGGAAATTGAAATTTGAAATTTCCTTATCGATATGGTAACTTATGAAACATACACCCCAAGAAAGAAGGATCATACAATAATGATGTAAATACCCATAAAATAATGTATATTACACAATAATTTCAATCATGGGTAGTACATACACCACACAAACGATAGTAGGGGGAAATTTAGCATGAATCTCACGAGAATAAAAGTGAGATGAAAACCCCTTACCTTGTACTTTTCATTCGTCGAGGGTAGGTAAAACTCATGTATAACGGTGAAATAATTATTTATAAATTATAAAATAACAATATACATTAATATGATATCATATATGATCTTTTAATATTTCTTTGTTAATGATATTTTAGTAATATAATCATTTCGGGTGTTAACTGATTCGTTTTCTTTTATATGATTTGTTACGTAAGTATTTTTGTTATGGATATGATGTATCTTATTCACATTAATAATGATGTTATGTCATTAAACATTATTTTTAATTATGAAATTAATATTAGTCTTGAATGGATACGATGGGGAATGAATCTCATCACGTTCGTGGAGTCAGTAATCTGTACATACGCACAAGCGACAATATCATTCTTCTGATATTTAAATCAAATATAATTCAATGTTATGTCATATAAACAGAATAATTGTAATGTTATATTTATTATTTACATAATTTATACTCATTATTATACCCATTAAAATGATGAAGTAATTGAATAACAAACCACACCACGACGTGGAGACGCAAATCCATATGTACGCACATATGGTAACTTTGTCATTTATATAATGGAAAGAATAATTAATATGGTTGTACCATTTTTATAATAATATCACAGTATATAGAAGATACTGTATTGGTTATTTTAGAATGGAAACAATAATTATATAGGAAGTGGAAGAAGAAAATAACTTGAAAGAGATGATGAAATATTTACCTCATTTGCGGGTTCTTCCTTTAGATTTCATCAAAATGGCTCTTTATGTTGGATTTATTACTAAAATTAAGGCCTCTAAAATAATGTTAGGGTATTTTGGAGGATACTTGGGCAGGGTTTGGCTGATCCAAATGGCTTTGAAATTGTGAATTTGATAGAAGGGGAAGTTCCATTTTATAAGAGGGGTGAGGGGAAACTTAGGAAAAGATTGAAATATTATTTTATAATAAAATAATTCTCTATTTATAAAGGCTCAAAAATAAGTTATTTAAAGGATAAGGTGGTTTGGGGTCGAAAACATCTCAACCAATTTGTTTTAGAGAGGTTTGGGTCACTATATTAACTTAATCTTTTAGAATTAACTCGTAGTTAAATAGTTTGACATTTACTATGTCTTTTTGTATTTTTATATTATATGGTTAGTAAATATACTATAATCTTCCAAGAGAACATTAAGTGATTCATTAATGATACACCTATCATTATAAATGTCTTTTGGCCAAACCATTGATTTTAGTATTATTATATTGTAAGAACCCGGTTCTTATTCATGAGGTTCGAGTTTCTTCTTTTCTTATTTCCTTATGATTTTTTGAGAAAATAAGAAAAATGGGGGAAAATATCAAATTTTGTGTGTACACGCTATGTAAATTTCCACACGCCGTGTACTTTAGCCATGTGAGATGAGTACACAGGTCGTGTAGGACTATCGGTGATGAAGGGTGTAGAAACCGACTACACACTGTGTACTAGGTATTTACACACCGTGTAATCAGTCGGTAGGTGAACAGTAAGGCGGTGGAGGCAGCTGCCAGCTGAGCGACATTACATTCCATGTAATCAGAAATACATGATGTGTACTCAAGTCAACAAGTGAACAGTTCCGCAGAGAAAAGTAGTTTCTAGAGTAATAGTTTAATGATGAAAAGTACACGCCGTGTACTTGAGAGTACACGACTTGTAGTTTGTTTTTTTCTCTTAAAACAGGCAGTAGACTATTCTTTGGACAGAGGAAGCTCAGAACACCGGAGTAGATCGGGACAGGAGCTCATATCTTGGGAGAGCTCCTGACCACACGCTGGGAACCCGATTCCTACGTCGTCAATCTCGATTGAACGGAATGGGTATGCCCTTCCTTCTCATTGAGTAGTTCTTACCATTTTTTTACCGAGGGAATGTTATTTGAGGTTGAATGTGAGAGAGTTTATCCCAGATTAATGTCGTTTGTGGGTGTTTTGGGAGGCATCATTCACGTATATCGTTCAGGGGAGAATGAGGTAGGTGGTATGGTGTTCATTCCAACGGTTGAGTTGATTTGTTTGTGTTGTTGTTCTAAGAACCCATGTTTGGGGTATCATATGTCTGAGGTCATTGGTGATAAGATGTCTAGAATTGTATATATAATCTAAAAAAAATTAAAACTACTGTTTTGGATCACTACTTAGATCTAGGGCCACCCTGGGGGTGCGTTCCTTTGTTTATCCATTTTTCATGCATACCCAAGGGTATATCGTGATTATTACCTGTTTAATGTTTTCTTGAGAGGAAATTTGGTATGGAATTGCTTGTTAAGCATTGGCCTCAACCCGGTTACTTGAGCCTAAGGGCAGTGTCTTACTTTAGCCTAAGGGCATGGTTCTAAATATCCTAAGGGCGTGGTTATATTAGCCTGAGGGCGTGGTTGTAATTAGCCTGAGGGCATGGTTATATTAGAATGAGGGCATGTTGATATTTAGCCTGAGGTCATGGTGATATTTAGCCCGAGGGCATGACTATATTATCCTGAGTGCATGGTTATAGTTAGCATGAGGGAGAGGATATATTTAGCCTAAGGGCATGGGTTCTGATTAGCTCAGAATTAAATTATGTTGAATTGTTGAAAGAATATTAAAATCTCAATGAAACTGGTAGTGATATTAACTTTTGATTACTTACTAGTTTACTACACTTACTTTTTCACATTTTTGTTACATATTTTTCACTGATAGTTTTGCACGGGCCTTTGGTGGGTGCCTATTGGGATTTATTTCTCACACCATGTTTGGGTCATGTCTTCGGCACAAGCAGAATATGTTGCAGCAGGTGTCGACATGGGAAATGTTCCCTATACAGGTACATGATTGTAGTAGAGGAGTAGGATAGAAGGGGACCACGCTTTGTCTTGTGATGATGTTACATTTTTTTTACTCTGCTTTTGTTTGTTTTACTTTTACTTTGAGTTGTATTGTATTGTATTACAGTTTATTCTATTCTTGCTGCTTTCTTACAATTAGTGACATGCTGCATCATGATATATATATATATATATATATATATATATATATATATATATGACTACTGGTTCCCTTTACATCAGTTTTTCATTTCAGTTTTATACTGTTTACTGCTTCTGCTGTTGTATGTTATTTTTCCTTTCTGATGCACTACACTTTCACAAATTGGGGCATAGTTTCCCCAATATCAGACTTGGTCCCTCTCTAATAGTCGGTAGCCTCTTGAATTTTGGGAAATTCACATGAGGTCATGTGACCAACCGGTTTCGGGGAACCCGTGGTGTGGCAACTGGATCTGCGAAATTATAAAGTGTTATCAGAGGGGTTCTTTTCATTGACATACTATTTTGAACCTATTGTCAGGATTAGGACAGAAATGGTAGTTTGTAATAAGCTGTTCCTGAGATTAGCTAACCCGTGTACAGGGAAAAGATAATTTACCTCATGTTTAAATTTTTCTGATTTTGAACATTTACAGTTGATTTGATTTTCACCATTGGGTGAAGCACTTCTGATTGTGATGTTTATATTTTATATGTGGATTCTATTTAGTTGAAACCTGATGAGATGAGGGTATTCCATCTCATTAATCATTTAGGAACATTCTAGTAATCAGATGTCACGCATTCCTTCCATTCTAGGTAGGTGCATTAGTGATTTCATGTTGATCTGATAGTTGTTGTGCTAGAAAAGCATGTTATTGTGATAGATGATTTGATAAATACCTACTATTTGATAGGTTACGGTAATGTGAGGTATAGTAGAATTATATTACCCCCTATTTCTAGTAATTAACCATTTTTATATGTTTTTTTAAGTACATGATTCATATGAGAAATGATTGGGGAGAGTTTGAAGACTTTTATGGTGTTAAAGGGAAAAAAGTTAGTGACGCACGGGCTTTGCACGATTTTCCCAAACTGTGTGGAAGCCGTGTAGGTTTTGGTCACCTGTATAGAGGATACCACATGGTGTGCTCATGGTTTGGGCAAACCATATGAGGAGCCCATTCGAAGAACCCCTTCCAAGCAGTGACTACCGCACAGTTAGTGCACGGTTTGACTAACCCTACGGGCTAACCATGCGCAAAGTCATCTTAGATCATATTTTTAAGGATCTAATCCATTTTATATTTAAAACCACTCATTTTTTCTCCTAGAAGGCCCTAAATTGGGATTTCTCTTTGGTGAAGGTGGTAGAATACTTACCATGTATTTTGGAAGCAATCCAGAGGGTTTCCATGGCGTTCAGAGGCTGGTTGATCGAGGTAAGTCTCGTTTCCTTTAGTTTTATTAGATATCCTTCTTCCCTTTTGATGTATCCTTATATCTACGCCCAAGGTGGGTAGATATATGGTATTGGATGGCCTTTAAGTTAGTTTTTGGCCTTTTTTGTGATAGGGGAAGGAATCTAAGGAGGTTTATTTGGGTTTCAACCTAGTTCTTGGTTGGTTTCACTAATTTTGTTGAGGTAGGTGGCTTCACATTCGACTCCTCTTGATATAATTGATTGGATTAGTTTCAAATTGGTTTTTTTGAATTCAAATGATTGGGAAAAGAATGTAATAAATCTTCATTGGTGGTGATTTATGGTTTTGATGAAATTGTGAAATCTTGGTAAATTATTGTGCAAAGTGATTTGGCTTCTTGAATTTAAATTGTGGATTTTAAATTATAGATTTTTTGGAATGGAAAATGGTTTGATGAAATATGAGTTTTCAATAAAAAGGGGTGTTTTATCGAAATGGTGTGGTATTGAAATGGTTTGATGAAATTGGTTCATTCTTTGGTTTTCATTAAAAGTATTGTTTTATTGAAATGGTTTGAATTGGTTGAACACACATAGTTTTGATGAAAATGGTTTTCAATAAAAGAAGTTTTATTGAAATGATGGTTTTGGTATGATTTTTTTGAATGTGTGGTGTGTGTTCATGTTGCATATACGAGGCTAGGTTGAAATATGATATTGTTCTCGGTTCCAAAGGTGTACTGGAACATGGTAACTACTTGTACGTGGCTTGGTTGAAATATGACTTCGTGCTCGCTGCCAAATCTGTACTGGCACATGGGAAACAATTACCTTGTGAAGACTTGGTAGATCTATGTGAAACTGCTCATTAGTATGGAACTGCCATAACGAAGAATGCATGGGTGATTTCACAGGATTGTGAAATGGTTGGTTTTCTAAAACGAGGTGCTTGTGAAATGGTTCTAAAGATGAATTGGTTATTTTCATGTAAAAATGACTTGTCGGAAAACTGGTTTCAATTTATCTTGGATTATTTTGGTTACGAATGGTATTGGAAACTTGTTTATATTTAGTTATAAACTGCGTTTTAGAAAATGTTTTATATAAACTGTTTTTATATAAGTGTTTCTAACTCTTGTATCCCAGTGGCATGAGTAGGGAAGTCATTCGTGAAAACCTACTGAGTTTTATACTCACCCCTGCTTTAGAATGTTTGTGATTTTGCAGATGTCGTGTTACAGGACACAGGTAAAGGTGAAGGATCTTATTTCTAGTGACTCGTGGTGATTCTTGGGATATGTTGTTGAGCTTGGGGCTTGTGGAGCACGAGTCTTAGTGTATTTTGAGAGTCTTGAGTTTTTTATCTGTTGTAGACATTGATACTTGGTTTGGTCTTCCGCTTTTATGTACTCTGGTGTGGTTTGACATAAATGAAGTTTGTTTAGTTGTCTTTCAGTTGTTCATGCATCATATAGGGAGTGCCGGTTTGGTTGGTTTACTGGGTTATTTCATAAAGGTTAAATCATCCCCTACTAGTATTCAAAACCATTTGGAATTTATTTCCTGCCTTTGGCTTCTTGGGGATGCCTCTTAAGGCCTAGTAATGACTCGTTGAGCTCTCAAGCCAATGGGAATTGCAGGACATTACAAATGGTATTAGCTTGTTCGGTCCTTTCCTAACAAGTGGTCATCGATGTCCTTGGTCTTGGAGTTGAAATTCCTTCTTGTCTATTCCTTTAGTGGTCATCTTAGATAGTAATAGGCTTTTCGAAACTTGAAATGTAGAGCATAAAAGGATGTAGCTAACCCGTTTATGTTGAACTTCAAGTTACCGGGGTGTTGGGTACCTAAGTGTTTTAGATACTCTTCAAGAATGTTGGAAATATCATTGTCATGGGTTTAGCCAATGAGATGAACATGACATGAGTTGTAGAGGAATGACTTTCTACTAGGATTGCATATCTCATTGTGAGGAATGAGTAAGGATTTTCTTCCTGGTGCCAATTTTTTATCAAAAAAATGCAAAAATTGATTTCAAGTGAAAGTCTATGAAACCAGGGTATTTGGTGTATCTTGAAAATATGATGATTTTTAAAATGTATGTTGAATGTTTTCAAAACAGGTTGAACATGGAAAAATGTTGTTTTTGGAAAAACAATGTTCTGATAGATGATATGATAGAATTTGAAACGCTAACTCATCAGTTGCTAGAGTGTGAGATTGATGGGGTTTGTTGTTTGTTTCAGAAATGGCACCCGGAAGCTGTCATAGAAACCAGTCGGAAGAGGACAGTGAGAATGTGGTTGCACCTGAACCACATGTGAACCAACAGTTGGTCCAAAGCATCGCTCATGATTTTGAAATAGTTGAATTGGGACTACAACCGGATACCTTGTTTACGATATCCGTCACTGCTGAAAATCCGTGTGGATAAAGTACGATTATCTTTCTTAGAAAAGCTGAGAAATTTAACACTAAGAGTAAGAGGGAATCCGAAAAAAAAATTCAAGGAGCAAGAACACATCAGAATCGGACCAGAATATTGCTAAAACATCTTCATTGGCCTAAATGTATGTTGGGATGTTTCCATTGAGGCTCTACGAGCCACATCAAGTGGGGTTGTAAGAAAAAACCTCTAAAATGTCATAATTGTAACAATATGGGACACCTTCAGCGCTATTTCCATAATTCTCTGAGGTTGGGTGTTCATGACACTCTTTAGAAAGGGAATTTTCGGTAGAAAGATAAAGAGCAGAGCATGGAAAGCACACATCAGCTTGGAGCTAAACAAGTTGCAGTGGATGATCAGTCTGGACCCTCCAAGTGCGAGGTACGGTTCTTTTGATTTCCATGTGGATGAAATCTTTGTTTGATATAGGTGCTCCCTATTCTTTTCTTACTTCTCTTAGTGTTTATCTGTTGGATTAACATGTATAAATAATGTATTCTCTTTTTAACCTACTAACTCATCTAGGTCAAAGAGAGTGTCCAGCCTTCCTAGGTTGAGTGTGTTGTTTATTTATGGACGACATCAAATTGATGTGGGATTTCTCAGTTATTGAGATGGATGATTATGACATAATCCCGAGAATGGATTGGTTGGAGATTTGTAAGGCCTACATCGATTGCTATGCAACAATGGTGAGTTTTTTGAAGAAGGATGGCATTACACTTTTCTTTAGAGGGGAGAACAGTGCAACGTCGGTGAAACAGATTGGTTGGCACCAACTGTTGGAATGATCTTTTATCAGTTAGAGGTTTTTTATTTGCAATAATTGGAAGAGATTGAGAAAATTATTTTTCTAGCTGTGGTGGATCAATTTCCAGATGTCTTTCCCAGTAACTTCTCAGGGTTACCACCTCTAAGGGAAGTGGAGTTTACAAGTGATCTCTTTCCGGGGAGCAGTCATATTTCTCTTCCGTCTTATAGGATGGAACCAACAGAGTTAAGGGAATTTAATTTTAAGTTAGAGGATCTAGAAAGCCAAGGTTTCATTCGACCAAGTACTTATCCATGGGCATCACCGGTGTTGTTTGTGAAGAAGGCATATGGAACTCTTCGGATATGTGTTGATTATCATTAGCGTAACCAAGTTACGATAAATAATAGATATCTACTTCCACGCATTGATGATATGTTCGATCAATTGAGGGGACCTCAGTGGTTCTACAAGATTGACTAGCGATCAAGATATCACCAATTTCAAGTTCGGAAGGAGGATATTCCATAGACAGCTTTCAAATGCCGATATGGCCACTACGAATATGTAGTCATGCCTTTTGGTCTAATGAATGAACCTGTGGTCTTCAGGGATTTGATGAATTATATATTTCATCGATATCTGGATTCTTTTGTTGTGGTGTCTGTGGATGATATCTTGGTGTATTTAAATACAAGGGCTGATCATGAGGTGCACCTAGAAATAGTGTTACAAATCGTGAGAGATCAACATTTGTATTCCAAATTATCAAAGTGTGATTTTTGTATATGGGAAATATATTTCCTTGGTAATGTCATTTCTGAGAAATGTGTTTCAGTGGATCCCAAAAAGATAGAAGCATTTATTTCTTGGCAATCACTGAAAAATGTCATTGAAATAGGGAGTTTTCTTGGTCTAGCTGGTTATTACCGACACTTTGTGCATGATTTCTCACGACGAGCCTCACCTATGACATCATTGAAAAAGAAGAAAAGTGTATTTTAATGGACTGAGGAATGTCATAGATCTTTTAAAGAGTTAAAATTTCTCCTTACATCAGCACCCTTCTTGATTTTACCGAAATCAGGATAGGGGTACATGGTGTATTGTGACGCTTTAGGATCTGGGTTGGGATGTGTTATCATGCAAGGAGACCATGTTGTTGCTTATGGCTCAAGACAGTTGAGAGTGCATGAAAAGAACAACCCAACACATGATTTTGAGTTAGCTGTAGATGTCCATGCATTGAAGACTTGGCATTATTATCTCTTTGGTGAGAAATTCACTATGTTTACGGATCATCAGAGTTTGAAGCATATTTTCTCACAATGAGATTTGAATCTGAGGAAAATAATATGGACAGAGTATCTTCAAATGTTCGAATTTGACTTGATGTATACACTGGGTAAGAGCAATTCGGTTGCTGATGCATTAAGCAGAAAGTTGTATGCTCAGTTGGTGAGAGAAGCTTCAAATGAGTGTAAATTGATGTCAGTCCTAGCCGACATGCCTATAGAATGTGAAGACCGAGCTGATGTTGCAGTTTTC
Organism: Viscum album; assembly: GCA_963277665.1. Classification (NCBI taxonomy): domain Eukaryota; kingdom Viridiplantae; phylum Streptophyta; class Magnoliopsida; order Santalales; family Viscaceae; genus Viscum; species Viscum album. The sequence goes on along the minus strand of OY728137.1, from coordinate 1,931,168,722 downwards.
CTTCCATTTGTGCTTGTTCCTGATTTTTTGGAGATAGTAAAGGAGGAATATGCATCTGATGTAGACTGTGTTGCAATGAGTTCAAAACTCAATGGTGGAGAGACCATTAAGGGATGGAAGCTATATGGGAGTTTAGTTTGGTGGTTTCACAATTGGATGGTTCTACCTTTAAATACTCAAGAACAACACCTTCATTATTACCACCATTCTATATGGGCTTTTCATCCAGAAATACCAAATATGTATAAGGTGATAAAGGCACAATTTTGGTGGAGCGGCATGAAATAGAAGGTAGCTGAATTTGTTTCAAGATGTTTAACCATTCAGAGAGTTAAATCAGAACATTAGCGGCCAATGAGTATGTTGGAGTCTCTACCAATTCCACTGTGTAAATGGGGTCATATATCTATAGATTTCGTTAGAGGTCACAAAAGAACTGTTCTATAGAATGTTTCCATATGGGTGATAGTGGATCGGCTTACCAAGTTAGCCCATTTCATCCCTATTCATGAGTCCAATACGGTGGGGGATCTATCCAAAATCTATCTCCGAGATGGTTTAAAGTTACAGGGAATACTAGTTTCAATCGGGTCAGACAGAGATCCGAGGTTGACATATCATTTCTGGGGATCCTTACAAAAATCCCTGGGAAGTCAATTGAATATGTGTATAGAGTATCATCCTCAGATAGATGGACAATCCAAAAGGATGATATAAACATTAGAAGACATCTTACGGGGGTTGTATAATGGATTTTGGAGGCTCATGGGAGGAGCATATACACGTAGTGGAGTTCTCATAAAATAATAGCTATCAATCCTCGATACGTATGGATTCATTTGAAGCATTGTATGGGTGTCCTTTTCATTCTCCACTATGGAGGGTGTAAACTAGTGAAACTTCACTAGTTGGGCTGAGCCTTGTCCAAGAAACAACAGAGAAGATTCAGTTGATTAGGAAGAGGATAGAGATGGCTCAGAGTCGTCAGAAATCTTATGAAGATCATTGTCGAAGGCCATTATCATTCGTTGTGGGTGATCATGTCTTCTTGAGGATCTCTCCATGGCTTGGACATCGTCATTTTAGGAAGAGACATGGGAACACGAGAGAGAAATAAAAGAGCAGTGGCCATAACTCTTTCCAGTAAGCGATGGTATTCTACTTTCTAGGGATGAAAAGGCCAATGATGGGGAGAATGTACCACCCCCCAGTTTCTATTAAGTAACCCTAGTTTTACGCTTTTTATGTTCATGAAGCATATGACAGATGATTGGTGAGAGTTTCGAGATTTTTAAGGTGTTAAAGGGCAAAAAGGTGGTGACGCACGGGCTTCATATTGTTTTCCAAAAACGTGCGGAAGCCAAGTAGGTGGTGGTAACCTGGACAGAGGAGACCACACGGTGTGCACACGGTTTGGGAAAACCGTGCGAGGAGGCCATGAAGAACACCCATTCCAGGTAGTGACTACCACATGGTTAGCGCACAGTTTGACTAACCATGCGGGCTAACTACGCAAAAAGTCAACATAGATCCTATTTTTAAGGATCTAATCTGTTTTATCTTTAAACCCACTCGTTTTTGCTCCTAAACATCCCTAACATGGGATTTCTCTCTAGTGAAGGTTGGAGAACACTTATCAGGAATTTTGGAAGTAATTCAGAGGGTTTCCTTGGAGTTTCGAGGCCAATTGAATGAGGTAAGATTCATCCCTTTAGTTTACTTAGATCTCTTTCTTCCCTTTCGATGGATCCTTAGATCTACACCCATGGTGGGTAGATATAAGGTAATTTATGACCTTTAAGTTGTGTTTTGGTCTTGTTGGTGATAGGGGAAGGAATCTAAGGAGGTTCTGTGGTGTTTCGAACCAGTTCTTGGTTGGTTTCTCTTATTTTGATGAGGTAGGTGGATTCACTCTCGACTCCTCTTATAAGAATTGATTATCTTAGTTTCAAATTGGATTGTTTAAATGAAATTGATGGTGAAAAGCATGGAATAAATATTCTTTTGGTGATGATTTATGGTTTTGATGAAATTGTGAAATCTTGGTAAATTGTTGTGCTATGTGATTTGTATTCTTGAATTTAAATTGTTGATTTTAAATTATGGATTTGCTGGAATGTAAAATGGTTTGATGAAATATGGGTTTTCAATAAAAAGGGGGGTTTTATTAAAATGGGTTGATATTGAAATGGCTTGATGAAATTGGTCCATTCTTTGGTTTTCATTGAATGTACGGTTTTTTTGAAATGGTTTTAATTGGTTGAACACACTTGGTTTCGATGAAAATGGTTTTCAATAAAAGGTGTTTTATGGAAATGATGGTTTTGGAATGATTGTTGTGAATTTGTGTTGTGTGATCATGTTGCATATATGAGGCTTGGTTGAAATGTGACATTGTGCACAGTTCCAAACGTGCACTGGCACATGGTAACTACTTGTTCTAGGATTGGTTGAAATATGACCTTGCGATCAGTGCCAAAGGTGTAATGGTACATGGGAAACAATTACCTTGTGAAAACTTGGTAGATCGACAAGAAACCACTCATGAGTATGGAACTATCATAACGAAGAATGCATGGTTGATTTCACGGGTTTGTGAAATGGTTGGGTGGCCAAAACAGGGTGTTTGTGAAATGGTTCTAAAGCTGGATTAGTTATTTTTTCTAGAAAAGTGACTTGATGGAAAACTGGTTTCAATTGATCTTGGATGATTTTGGTTATGAATGGTTTTGGAAACATGTTTATATTTAGTTATAAACTGTTTTTTAGAAAATGTTTTATATAAATTGTTTTTTAATAATTGTTGCTTATTCTTCTATCCTAGTGGCATGAGTAGGGATGTCATTGGGGAAAACCTACTGAGTTTTATACTCACCCCTACATTGGCATGTTTGTGCTTTTTCAGATGTCATGTTACAAGACACAGGTAAAGGTAATTCATCTTATTCCTAGTGGCTCGTGGTGATGCTTGGGAGATGTTGTGGAGCTTGGAGCCTGTGGAGCATGGAGTCTTAGTGTCTTTTGAGAGTCTTTAGTTGATTATCTGTTGTGCACTTTGATACATGGTTTGGTCTTCCAATGTTATGTACTCTGGTGTGGTTTGACATAAATGAAGTTTGTTTAGTTGTCTTTCAGTTGTTCATGCATCATATAGGGAGTGTTTGTTTGGTTAGTTTACTAGGTTATTTCATAAAGGGTAAATCGTCCCCCACTTGTATTTGAAACACTTTGGCATTTATTTCCAACCTTTGGCGTCTTAGGGATGTCGATTAAGGCCTGGTAATAAACCGTTGATCTCTCAAGCAAATGGGAATTGGTGGGTCATTACAATAATGAAAGCAAAACATTGGTTTTTGATGAGTATGAGCCCTCATTGACCGGAATTTGGTTTCTCATTGATTTATTACCTATTTATAACATGTATATGATGCCAAAATTTGATTCGCGGGATGTATGGGCCCTCACGCTCACAATTTGGAAAATAAATGTTGGTTTTAGTGTTTTTCGGGGCTCCAGAGTACTTTCTAAGGCTTACTGTCTGGAAAAACGTGGAATACACGTCGTTTAATTATGATTACACGCTGTTTACGTATCTGTTTGGGAAGAAAAAGTGAAATTTTTACGTACATGCCGTGTAGTTTCTACCTGTCAAATAGGCAGTGTCGGTGGGAACATGGGATGGTAAAACCTTGGAGACACACACCGTGTAGTTCTTTTGCACGCCATGTTTTGTTGAACCTCTTTCTCCCCTGTAACTAACAAAGAGGGCTGAGAAATCTATCCATATACACATCGTGTTAATGATGAACACACCATGTAGTTCGACTTGGGGACCCATCCGTGTAACTAAAAAACACGGGTCGGTGTTACCTCTTCTTGTACATGCCGTGTGTGGGTATAAGATGTCGTGTGGTTGCAGGTGAGTAGCCGGCCATGTCACTAACAAAACGGGTTGGTGACATATTTCCCTTTACAAGTACATGCGGTGTGCCTATGGTACATGCCATGTAGTTTCGTTTTAGGAGAGTTGTGTGGCTTAATCCATGTATAATGACTCAGGCAGGGAAGACGGATTCAAGTACATGCCGTGTGTGAAGACAACACGCCCAGTATTTGGGGTGTTACACAACTATTTTAAGATGGAGTACAGGCGCATGTGATGGTTTGTGAGAACACGTCATTTAGTATTTATACATGCTTTGTAGTCACGTTTTGAAACTCTTGAATGCTTTCATTCTCTTGTTCCCTTCTTGGTCCCCTAGTTTTCAGTCATGGATAAATTTTGATCTAAGGTGTGCTTTGACCTTGTATAGTCATTCCGCTGAGACAACCACCAGTTGTTCTCCAGGAGAGCAGCAATGATTACACTCCAATGATGGTACTCCATGGGCTACTAGTGGATCTTCCAGTAGTGCCAGATGTGGCGCAAACCGTTATCCCGAACGCAGGTGCCGAGGCGCAGTTCCATGAAGGCTTCTTGTAGGTCATGCATACCTTACAGGGAGCATCGAAGGCTGCCACATCTATGGAAGATCTAACGTGTATCTTCCAGTAGTAGAATCCTCCTATGTTTTCAGTGGACTACGGACCACAGGCTACGAAGTCTTGGATGGATTCAATGCATACGATATTCGAGCATCTAGAGACACCTCCTGGGATGAGGGTCAAGATCACTTCATACATACTGCGTGATTCCTCCAAGAGTTGGTGGGATGTTACCAACCAGTATAAAACTCACTGAGACATGGAGTTTGATGATTTTCAGGTAGCCTCCAATGACTTATTCTTCCCAGAGATTCTACGGGCAGATCATTCTTGAGAGTTCATGAATCTGCAAGAGGGAACCATGTCAATGATATATTATTCTGCCCGCTTTAACGAGCTTCAATGTTTTGCACCCGTTCTGGTGGGTGATGAGGCGTTGAGTGCTAGACGCTTTGAGGATGGTCATCAGAGTGAAATCCAAACACTGGTGAATGTTTTTAGGTTGTCTACTACGCATGCTATTTTGCACCAGACACTGATTTCAGAGCGGAACCTGCAAGAAGCTAGTGGTGTGGGCTAGGGCAGTTCAACAGCACTTCCTGGTAGTATTTCTGCAGGTAAGAGGAAGAGACAAATGGATTTCTCTCACAGTGACAGTACTTGCAAGAAGAATTCAACCGGTGGACCGATTATGTGCTAACATTGTGGTATAGAGGGGAATAAGCGACCTTAGTGTCCCTGAGACACAGTGGAGTGTTGACCTAGTAGAATGATGGGTCATCTGCAGTGCTTTTGTAGGGAATTTCTTCCAGTGGCTAGTGAGAGGGGTTCTGTGCAGACTCCGCATATGGGAGCAGGACCAGCAGCTTCTTTCCAGTCGAGAAACTGGAATACATCTGGGCATGTAGGAAGAGATGGTGGTCATGGCCGTGGTATCCAGACACTAGGATCTCAGAGTCAGCATGGGGAGTCACCTCAGGGTATCCAGGCTATGTCGCAGGGATGTAGAACTGGGCAGGCATATGTAGTGCAACAGACCCAATATGAGCATGATCCCAGACCTTCTACTGTCAAAGGTACTATTCCTGTATATTCGGTTATATCTTTTGTACTTATTGATACGGGTTCTACAAATAGCTTTATATTTGTGCCCATTGTGGAGAGCCTTGGGCTATGTGTTTCTTCTTCTTATGATTTTATGATGCTAGACATTTTTTTGGGAACTATAATGGCTGGTGTGCGTCAATGCAGGGAGTGCCCCATAGAGGTTGGTGGGTGTCACATTCCGTGGGACCTCTATGTCTTGTAGAAGGAGAGCTATGATGTCAATATAGGGATGGAATGGTTGGTACCCTTCCGAGCCATTATGTATTTCTATCGTCGCAGGGTGAGTTTCACGTCACCAGAGGGCGGACAGTTTCTATACAAGGGTGAGTGGAATGTCCAGGCAAGCAGAGCTGAACCCGAGCATCATGGGCGAGGTGGTGTGACAGCCCATATTGCGAGTGTGTATCAAAATGATCAAGGGATTTGTCCAAAATATTTCCCTAAAGTATTTGATCATTTTAGGGTTGTTTTCCCATATAAATTTTCAGGTCTTCCTCTAGATCGAGAGTTGGATTTCTTTATTGAGTTTGTGCCAGGAGCGGCACCGGTGTCCATTACTCCTTCTACGATGGCCACACCAGAGTTGTAAGAGCTCAAGAGGCAGTTAGAGGAGTTATAGGAAAATAGTTTAATCAGACCGAGTACTTATCCTTGGGGATCACTGGTCCTTTTTGCGAAGAAGGAGGACGGTACCCTAAGACTCTGGGTGGATTATTGGATGTTGAACCAATTGACAGTCAATAACCGATATCCCTTACCGAGGAGTGATGACATTTTTGATCAACTTCAAGGAGCACGCGTGTTCTCGTATATTCACATGAGATCCCAATATCATCAGTTACGAGTTAGACCATCGGACATACCACTTACAGCTTTTTGGAGTAGATATGGTCTATACGAGTATTTGGTTATGATGTTTGGACTCACAAACTTGCTAGCAGTTTTCATGGATCTGATTAATCGTGTGATCCATCATTATCTGGATTCATTTGTGGTAATATTTATGGACGATATGTTGGGGTACTATCACAGTCTACATGACCATGCCACACATCATGAAATCTTACTGATTACACTAAGGGAGCATAATCTATATGTTAAGCTCTCAAAGTGCTACTTATGGATGAACCAGATTCACTTACTGGGTCATATTATCTCAGAGGAAGGATTTGCGGTAGACCAAGAGAAAGTGATAGTAGTACCTTCCTAGGAGCAGAATAAGAATGTGTTTGAGATACGGAGTTTCTTAGGGTAGTTTGGATAGTACAGGCTCATTATACAAGACTTCTCCCACTTAGCCGCACTGTTGACGGTTTTGAATAAGAAGGGTGTGATGTTCGTTTGGTCAGAAGCTTGCGAGACAGCCTTTCAGGAGCTGAAGTGAAGGTTGACATCGGCACAAGTCCTGATACTTCTAGAGCAGTGGAAGAGCTAGGCAATTTATTGTGATTCATCGGCCATTGGGATGGGAGTAGTGTTGATATCGGGTGATCGAGTTTTTGTGTATAGGTCTCGGCAGATGAGGCCACATCAGAGGAATTACCCGATGCATGATCTCAAGTTGGTTGTAGTTGTTTATACTTTACTCTATTGGAGACATTATCCCTTAGGAAAGCATTTCTTGGTGTTTACAGACCAAAAAAGTCTCAAGTATATCTTTACCCAGCATGTCCTGAATTTGAGACAGTGAAGGTGGGTTGAATACCTTCAGTCCTTAAAATTTGAGCTTGCATATACACTTGGTTAGGGTAACGCAGTTGCTGATGCACTAAGCAGGAAGACTCAGATACAGGTAACTCAAGAAGCCCGTGGTGAGTGGAACCTTTGGCTTTGTTCTCTGAGATGCATTTGGAGGTCCACGATAGTCAAGGGAAAACCTATATTTCTTCCTTAGCCGTGACTTCTACCATTCTGTATTGAGTGAGGACAAGACAGCAATCGGATTCTGAAGGCCCAGTTCTACCCGAGTCGGTGGCAAGTGAGGACCCTCTTCCTGGATGGACGATATGCGATGGTGAAGCACTGTGTTTCCATGGACGAGTATGGGTTCCAGAGGATTTAAGAGAGAATCTGATGCGGGATTTTCATTGTTCATCTTGGGAAGTTCATCCTGGGGTTACCAAAATGTATTGTGACTTGAGACATCAATATTGGTGGTCGGGTATGAAAAGAGAGATAGCTTGTTTTGTTACGAGATGTTCCACCTGTTAGCAGGTGAAGGTGGAGCATCAGAGGCCAGTCGAACTTTTAACGCAGTTACCCATTCCGGAGTGGAAATAGGATGATGTCGCGATGGACATCATGACCCAGTTTCCGAGGTCACCTCAAGGCAATGATGCATTGTGGGTTGTTGTAGATAGACTTACGAAGGTATCTCACTATTTTCCAACCAAGGAGACCTTCGGTGTTGATGATCTCGAGAATATGTACATTTGAGAGGTAGTACATCTTCACGGGGTCCATCATTCTATCATTTCAGATAGGGATGCCCACTTTACGTCTCATTTCTGACAGAGTTTTTAGAGGGTACTGGGTACAAATGTGATTCTGAGCATAGCTTACCACCCATAGAACGATGGGCAGTTAGAGCGCACGATATAGGTTCTTGAGGACATGTTGCATGCATGCGTCCTAGACTTTGGGGGCTCCTGGGAGAGCCATATTCCCCTAGTCGAGTTTGCCTACAATAAATGTTTTCATCCAACTATTGAGATGGAACATTATGAGGATTTATATGGAAGTCCATGTCGATCACCTTTATATTAGATGGAGGCAGGTGAGGAATCTTTATTGGGACCACGTCTCATGAAGAAGACTTCTGAGCCAGTCCAGTTGATTCAGAAGCTGATGGGAACTGCACCATCTCGTAAAAAATCTTATTCTGATCTCCACAGAAGACCCGTGGAGTTTGTGGTTGGGGATCAAGTGGTTTGGCATGTTTCGCAGAGATTGGGACACTGGCAGTATAGAAGATATGGTTAACATTCATCGAGGTATGTAGGCTCGTTTGAGATTCTAGAGTGTCGGGTCGGTTGACTATTGTTTTCAGTTACCACAGAGGTACCAGGCCATGCATGACATCTTCCATGTATCTCAACTGCGTCATTATCATTCAGAACTATCTCACGCTTTTCATCCCGAGATGGTTGAGCTTCAGGTCGATGCATCTTTTGAGGAACATCTGATTCATATTGTTGATATGAGCATGAAGGTTCTTCGAGGCTGGTCAGTTCCACTCATATGGGTGTTATCGTAACATGTACGAGTGTAGGACGAAACCTGGTAGTGGGAGACCGACGTATGTGCTTAGTGGCTAGAGTTGTTCATAGCATTATCTTCGCCACCCTTATAAGGGAAATTCAAGGATGAATTTCTTTAAGGGGGAATTTTGTATGAACCCAGTTCTTATTCTTGAGGTATGAGTTTCTTCATTTCCTCTTTCCTTATGTTTTTTTGAGAAAATAAGAAAAATGGGGAAAAATCCAAAAAAAAATTTGGTACACGCCATATACTTTTCCACAAACCATGTACTTTGGCCGTCTGAGAAGAGTACGTAGGGCGTGTAGGACAGCCGGTGATGAAGGGTGTAGAAACATACTACATTCCATGTACTGGGTATTTACACGCTATATAAATAGTAGGTAGGTGAACAGTAAGGCAGCGGAGGTAGCTGCCAGCTGAGCGACATTACACGCTGTGTAATCAGAAATACACATTGTGTACTCATGTCGGCAAGTGAACAGTGTCTCGGTGAAAAGTAGAGGCTTGAGGAACAGTTAAATGATTAAAAGTACATGTCGATCACATGAGAATACACGCCGTGTAGTTTGTTTTTTCACTTAAATGGGTAGTATCCTCTTCTTTTGACAGAGGAATCTTAGAACGCCAGAGGAGCATGGGAGAGGAAGCCGGATCTTGGGAGAGCTCATGACCGCACACCAGGAACATGATTCCTACAACGTCAATCTGGATTGAACCGCACGGGTAAGACCTTCCTTCTCCTTAAATTGTTCTTACCAATTTTTTTCCCGAGGGAAGGTTATTAGTGGTTGAATTTGTGAGCATTTATCCCAGATCTACATCATTAGCAGGTTTTTCGGGAGGCATCATTCACGCATATCGATCAGGGGAGATCGAGGGAGGTGGTTTGGTGTTCATTCCAACTGTTGAGTTCATTATTGTGTGTCATTGTCCAATGAACCCATGTTTGGGGTATCGAATGGGTGAGGCCTTTACTGATAAGATATCTAGAATTGTATAGATAATCTAATGATAAAATGAAACTGCTATTTGGGATCACTGCTTGGATCCAGGGCCACCCCAGGGGTGTGTTCCTCTGTTTAGCCATTTGGCCTGGATACCTAAGGGTATCATGAGATTATTACCTTTTTAAAGTTTTCGTGAGCAGAAATTTGGTATGGAATATTTTTTTATGCGTTGGGATCAGCCTGTTTACTTGAGCTCGAGGGAAGTGTTTTACATTAGATAGAGGGCATGGTTCTGATTATCCTGATGGCGTGGTTATATTATCCTGAGGGAGTGGTTGTATTTAGCTAGAGGGCATGGTTATATTAGACTGAGGGCATGTTGATATTTAGCCTGAGATCATGGTGATATTTATCCTGAGGGCATGACTATATTAGCCAGAGGGTGTGGTTACAGTTAGCCTGAGGGCAAGGTTCTGATTTGCCTGAGGGCATGGGTTCCGATTAGCTCAGAATTAAATTATGTTGAATTTTTTAAAGAATATTTAAATGGAAATGAAACTGGTAGTGATATTTACTTTTTAGTACTTACTAGTTTACTGCATTTACATTTGCACACTTTTGTTGCATATTTTTATTGAAAGTTGGGCACTAGCCTTTGGTGGGTTCCAACTAGGATTTATTTCTCACACCCTTTTTGGGTCATGTCATCGGCCCAAACAGACTATGTTGCTATAGGTGTCAACTGGGGATAGGGTACCAATATAGTTACATGATTTTAGTAGAGGAGTAGGAGAGCAGGGGACCGAGCTTTGGCTTGCGATGCTGTTACGTTTTGTTTACTCTGTTTTGTTTTGTTTTACTTGTACTTTGAGTTGTATTTTATTGTATTGCAGTGTATTCTATTTTGGCTGCATTCTTAGAATTAATGACATGCTTCATCATGATATATATATATATATAGATATGACTGCTGGTTATCTTTATTTCAGTTGCCCATTTCCTTTGTATACTGTTTACTGCTTCCACTGTTGTATGTTATTTATCCTTTTTGATGTGCTACACATTGAAAAATGTGGTCATAGTTTCCCCAATATCGGACCCGGGCCCCCGCTTCTAGTCAACAACCACTGGAATTTGGGAAAATTCACTTGATGTCATGTGACCAACCTGTTTTTGGGCACCCGTGGTGTTGAAACCGGATCCGGGACGTTACATATATCAACCAATAATATTGTATTTGTTTTAAAAACTCATTTATGTCAATTTTGACATTATTTAATAACTTTTTTTTGTTAAAGTCCTAAAAAAATTATTACTTCGAACTAAATAAATTTAATCAACACTAACATGTCATATATACATAGAAAATCAGTGGAATTTATTAAAAGTCTCAGATTATAATTATTTTGATTTTATAATATAAATTATTTTAATCATTCATTAATATTGTAATTTCTAAATCATCATTGTTTCATCAATAAATTAAATTATTTAATGTCCAAAAATTAAAAACAAAATACCAATATGTAAGAAATCTTATTAGATTTATAATTAATATTTATAGTCAAATTTATCTTATGTGAAACCATATATGAAAAATGATTTAGTTATAAAACATTTAATTTACCATTTTTGACTCTTCTTTGAATTAAATAATAATAAATGTCCTAATATAATCCATGTGGACCTAAAGGATCATATTTAATGGATAAATTTTTTTTGGTGGAATTACACGTATCCAATTGAATTAGGACATCTGTTAGGGTAATATTAGTATCATATTTAACATTAATTTGTAAAGACTCGGAAATCCCGTGGAATTGTTTTTTAGAACATGGGATTCTTACTAGTCTGTGAAAGTTTATGGCGCTTGATGTCGAGGCCCGGTGTGCCCGAAATCAATTTTTGAAGTATTTTTTAGGTACGTTCAGTAAGCGTACGAGCGGGTTTTTATATCTTTTGAACCGGTTCTCATAATTGAAATCTGAGAGCACCTTTGAAACTCACAGCACCAATATTCACTTAAGAAGACTTCACTTCAACTATAGTGAGTCTAGGATAAAAGTTAGTTTTTGGGTTTTTGTGTGATGTAATAAAATTAAGGAAGCCCGCTTTATTTTATTTTTAACCCCCATGTAAGGGTTTGGTGGTTAAAACCTCCTCATGAGAGTCGGATGTGGGACAACCACACCTTAACCTCCCTTGCGAGGTTATGGTGGTGGGGACCACCCGAGCATAAACTCCTGTGAAAGGTTATGAAGTGGGGGCCAAACGAGGCTTAAACCTCTATTAATTGGAGGAGATAAAAACATATAAACTACTTCAATTAATTTCATGTGTCGATGTAAAGGTTCGGTGATATCATTTAATTTTATGTGTCAACATAAAATTAAACCCTATCAATTGTTTTGATGCAGACTATGTGGGGGAACCTTCTTTGAATCCTCCCAATAATTAAGCCAATGCATCTCTTAAATTGTGCAAATGCTATTTAATTCTCTTGAAAACCATTTTAAATTAAGTAACTGCATCGTTGTAATTTAGTAATGTTTTTAATAAATGAACTTTCATAAATTCCATGATGGTTACATACCATTCCCCCTCTTAAATATATTGGGAGCTTGGGAGGATGATTTGGGATGGCTTCACCAACCGATGAAGCACTTGTAAAGTGACCAGACACCCTACACTAGGAGGATTACGCTCTCCAATGAAAAATGCTTCACTGATGAAGAATGTCGACCTCATCGTCGACCATCATCCTTAGAACTCCTACCAATGTGAGACGTCCTCTTCCTCAACGAATCGACGTTCACCTTCTTGCGCCAATGTCAACCAAATACGAGCAAGGTAGGTGGTTAATTACTTGATAATATTATACCCATTTATTATCATCCTAATCATATAATAACGGATTCTTGAGGATGCATTATTGAACATATACTTTCCTTGATGAGCTAAGTGATACCTCCCTAAACACGGAGTGTGTGGGACAACCTGACATGGCCTGAAACCCTCCGTCGATTTTCTTCCTTTTGGTGATCTTATAAGCAGCAACGTGGTGACGAAGGCGGCAATGACAAATGTCATGCTACCCAGGACCTCTGGAAACCGAACTTCCCTAGCAGCACACCGGTGTTTCCGACCGAACATCGCCGACATGTGCACTGCCCGCGCCCCACCGGCCTACCCGCACAGTGCGGGTGCCCTGTCGGCCTGCCCGCTCGGTGCCTGCACCCTGCTGGCCAACCCGTGCCTTGCCCGCGCCCCCCGCCGCCCTGCCCATTGGATACCCGCTTCCTGCCGACATCCCCGCACGCTCCCTCGTGCTCCCGCGCGCCCTGTGGTCTCCCCTCGCCCAAACTCCTAGCTAACATGGCCAAGCCACGTCGGCCAACCAAGCCGGCCCACGGAGTCCTTCTCAGGGTCGCTGGCTGAATGGGATCAGCTTTCCGGGATGAGCCGCCCAAGCCGCACCCCTCGCAGTGCTGGCCGAACTGGCCGTGACCTCTGTGTCGAGCCGCCTACGTGGCGGCCTCCGGGCTGAACTACCCTCGCAGTCCATTGGGTTGGGCCCAGTAGACCAGGACAAACATAGTAGGCCGACTCATCCAATGGGTCAGGACAGACCCTGTGGGTTTGACTGGGTCGGCGCAGTCTGGTTTGTGCCGAGTCTTTCCGACTCGGTCGGACCGGGCCCAAGACAATTACTGACCCTGTTACTTCCTTTGGCTGTAACATTGGCACCAGAAAGATGTTTGAAGAACCATTAGTGGTGCTGGTTTTCATGGGGCTTGACGATCCCTTTGAGTATACCCCATTGGATTTCAGGGAAATGGTGAGATACGATCATGTTGGATCGTACATGAATCAAACCGGGCCACCAGGACTAAAAAGCTAATAACTCACAGACCGAGCGTCCTATTGACGTGATATCTATTGCGTTGAAACCCCTAGAATGATATGGAACATTGTGATACTTATTAGTGGTACTTGGTGGCTATTGACATGTTGACACTTGGCTTGAAGAGAAAACCCTCCTGGAATCAAGCGTGTTTTGTAGAATCCCTTCGGCTGGTTGTGCACTGATGATTGTTCCTGGATCATGTGTTGGTCTGACATTTCTGACTTCTGTTCTTGGATCATGTGTTGGTCCGAAATAATAGCTGGTCCTAGATCATGTGTTGGTCTGACAGCTCTAATTACTATTCTTGGATCATGTGTTGGTCCGACAGTTCTGACTTCTGTTCTTGGATCATGTGTTGGTCCAACAGAATAGCTACTCATGGATCATGTATTGTTCATAAAACTCTGATGAATGTTCATATATCATGTGTTGGTCTGGGAGTTCAGAATTCTATTATTGGATCATGTGTTGGTCCGACAGAATAGTTGGTCCTAGATCATGTGTTGGTTCGACAGCTCTGATGATTGTCCCTGGATCATGTGATGGTCTGACATTTCTGACTTATGTTCCTGGATCATGTGTCGGTCCGACAGAATAGCAAGTCCTGGATCATGTGTGGCTCGATAGTTCTGATGATTCAGTGGCTATATCTAATCATCTCTATCTATCTACATAAGTTTTATAACTATGTAATGTTTTTCAGTGTCTTCTGGGTTTTCCACGTGTTTGAGATGGGTTACTTGATATCGTAGCTATATGTATGGGAATATACCTAAGTAATGGATATCTGTTTATTTCATACTCTGTGGTTTGTCCTTGTTGTATTTTTAGAGACCTTGATGTTCTAGGGGTCTCTAATAAGTATCCTTATACTCACCCTTTCACGGGATATGCCCTCACCTCATTGTGTTGGATGCAGACAACAGACAACGCTAACGGAGGCTGATACCACCAGGAATGGACAGTTCTTGGAGGTGGACCTTACGATGAGTTGGTACATGGAGGAGACTGATGGATGTGGGGTGCCGATGAGGCTATCTGTACCTACCCTGCAGGTAGGACCCATTGTGGATGTTCCAGGAGCTACTTTTTACCTTTCAGTTGTTTACCTTTCTTCAGCTTTACTTGTTTTTAGTTTCCTTATACATTACAGTTGGGCTTGAATTTCTAGCCCCTTACATTTCAACATTTATTTTGTATACAGCTTTACTTAGTGTTTTTATTCCAACATACTCTGTTGTGTGTGTTTGTAGTTTATAAAGTCAATGCCTTCCCAGTTACAGGTATTTATGCCTTTGGTGCTAGTTTCCAGCCCCTAGCCTATGGAAGGCGGTCTTGGGGTAGTCACGGCATGGGCCCTGGTGGACGAGTCGTGAAAAATTGGTATCAGAGGATTCAGTTCTACTATAGAACATAGGACTTTGATCTTTCATTCTGTGAAGCAATGGTGTTAAGAGTATTGAGTGTGGTTTTTAGTCCGGGGAGTCTAGTGTTGGTGTGGCAGCCGACGTAACCATACACTATGACCCTGACTTATGATTTTCAACTCAGTGCATGAAAACATTGATTGCATGTGTGTTTTCAATAGTTTTATTTTTTATTTCTTGAGTCAGATCACCGGGAATAACTTATTTACTGTGTAACACCTATTTCTTTTGAGGATGCCTCCACACAGACTACCATCCAGGGTTCTAAGAGTTGTATGAGATGGCAGCCCACTAAGTGTTGAGGCCACGTTGCAGGGCCCCATTACAGCAGAGGCCCCAGTAGTACCACTACCCGTTGGTCCACTAATACCACCATCCCCAGCAGAAGAGAGTGCACACCGCTTGAACGCATTGTACAAGTTCTTGTGCCATAGGCCACCCAGGTTCTGGTGTGAGATGAACTTGCAAACAGCTGAGGATTGGCTAGAGGATGTGGTGAGAGTCTTCAGACGAGTAGGGACACCATACAACCTTATGGTGATCCTTGCAGTGAGTCTCCTTCAGTCAGCAGCAAGAAGATGGGGGAGTGTGATGCTCCAAGTGCATGACGAGGCGACACTACTCTGGGATGACTTTGAGAGCCTATTTCTAAGGGAGTTTATCCCAGCCACTCTACATACAGTGTAGATACATGAGCAACTGCATCTACATTAGTGTAGAATGACGGTGGCACAGTAATCAACGAGGTTCACCAATCTCTTGCACTACCCCACAGATATGGTGTGGGACCCATTATTTAGGGGCCAGAACATTGAGCAGGGGCTCAGGAAAGAGATCAGTGCTTCAATGATATCCCTCAGCATCCCGACATAGGCAGGGTGTTAGAGAGAGGCATCCTAGTGGGGAGTTTATTTACTGAGCAGTCACCATCAGTGAGACCCATCACCAGTGCACATGCAGCGGAGTCTTCTGTCACATGCAGTAGACACATGTCGCAGTGGTCCAAGCAGACCAGGAAATCTAGTGGATGACCTCAGGATACAGGTTCATTTTTGTGTGGAAAACGGGAGAGGTCTAGTCATTCTAGGAGGGGGAAATGATACACTTGTGGGGGGTAGGGTCACATGGCTCGTGACTTTTTGACCCGCCCTTTTGATTATCAGTAGATAGTTAAGGGACCTCCCAGAAAGAGGCAGAGGTTCAATCAAGGCTGACCAAAGGGAGCAGGAAGACGAGTCAGATGAGCTGGTCATGCAACTGGCGGTGGACGCCGTTTCGAGTTGTTACCACCACCACCACCAGGAGGTCCACCACGACCGTAGAGAGTAGGTGGACAAGGTAGATCATAGATCTAGCCAGTTGAGGCTTACAATAACGATGCTCCGGAGATGATTCGAGGTACGATCTGTGACTACTCCACCTTAGCTACAGTTCTTATAGACACAGGTACCAGTCACTCTTTCATTTCCACCACAGTCGTTCAGAGCACATGGATTCCAATAGAGCGGTTAGCTCGATCCTTACTACTAGAGACTCCTACGAGAGTAGACTCGACGATTATGAACTAGAGTCGGCAGTGTGAGATTACTCTAAGAGGTGATAGCTTTGGCTAGGATCTTCTCATAGCGGCATCGAGGCCCTAGGACGTCATTTTGTGTATGGACTGGTTATCTTCAGTCTATGCTAAGATTTAATATAAAAGGCGCAATGTCTGGTGTTTCCGAAAGGATTGGACTAGCTCTACCTTCACTGGCGAGAAGGGAACCTTTTAAGAACATGAAGTTCTTACTTGGAGGAGGGTCCAGCCGATCACTCATTAGTTGGCCGGCCATACCCCCAGAGCAGGTGATGTTGGGAGTCTGTAGTATCCTATAGTGGTGCACCAGTACACAGATGTTTTCCATGATGATGTCACAGGTCTACCTCCTCGCAGAGAGGTGGATTTTTACATTGGTTTGTACTCTAGGACGACACCAATATCTATGCTAGAATATCGGATGGCTCCCGATGTGCTTCGTGAGATGCGGGTAAAACTGGAGGACTTGCAGAATCAGGAATTCATCTGGCCCAATGTTTCTCCCTGGGTAGCCCAGATTCTATTCTCCAAGAAGGCGAATGGGATCTTGAGGCTTTGTGTCCACTATCGTCGTGTGAATTAGGTGACTGTGAAGAAGAAGTACCCACTCTTGAGGATTGACGACCTATTTGATCTGATAAAGGGTTCTCAGTGGTTCTAGAAGATAGGCCTCAGATCAGGATATCACCTGCACAGAGTTCAAGATGATGATGTTCAAAAGATGACCTTCAGATATCGGTACGACCACTACGAGTACTTGGTTATTCCCTGCGGCATAACCAATGCTCTAGAACTGTTCATGTGACTCATGAACATGGTCTATAAGCCTTACCTTGACCACTTTGTCATAGTCTTCTTCCATGACATAATATTCTACTCAACTACAAAGGAGGATAATATTGTCCTCTTATGGGTAGTAATGGACACAATCCGAGAGCACCGACTTTATAGTAAGCTCTCGTAGTGCCAGTTTCGGATCTGAGAGGTTCCCTATTTTGGACAGGTCATCTCGAAGGCTATAGTTGCAGTGGATTCAGTGAAGATTGAGGTGGTACTTACTTGGGATCCACCCATGAATGTGACGGAGGTATGTAGTTTCCTTGGATTGGCTGGATGCTACTGGAGGTTCATACTAGACTTCTCTAGAGGTGCAACACCACTATCAGCATTGATAAAGAAGGGGAATCACTTCATGTGGTCGGAGAGATTCCAACAGAGCTTTTAGGAGCTGAGGTAGAGGCTGAATAGTGTCCCCATCTCGAGGATTCTAGAAGAAGGCGTAGGGTACGTAGTCTACTATGACACGTTAGGGACAGGACTCGGGTTTTTCCTGATGCAGGAGTGAGCAGTGATCTCTTATGGTTCTCAGTAGCTGAGACAGCCTGAAAAGAACAACACTACCCATGACCTGGAGTTAGCAGCAGTGGTCTTCTCCTTGAATATGTGGTGACACTATCTAATGGGAGAACGTTTTACCATATACTATGATAACAAGAATCTCAGGTATATCTTCTCTCAGAAGGACCTGAACCTGAGATAATGATGCTGGCTTGAGTTACTTTAGGACTATGACTTTGAGATAGTCTATACTCCTTGGAAGGGAAACGTTGTTGTAGATGCTCTTAGCAGGAGATATGGTATACAGCTGCTATGAGAGGTGAAAGAGAAACTGGAAACTTTAGAGATATCCTTTGTGGATAGAGATGGGGCAACCTTTCTAAGTCTCTTACAATCACTACTCCACACCTTTCCCAAGTAGGGGAGGCACAGTGTGGAGACGCTGACTACGAGACATGATGTGCTCATATATTCATAGGGCAGGCTCCTGATGGATTTTCTGAAGTTGGGGAGAACGTCATCCTCTTCAGAGGATGTACCTTGGTACCAGTATCACTTCGGGATGAAGTGTTTAGAGAGTTACACACATCCCCTCTAGAGGTACATCTAGGTGTGGAGAAGATGTATCAGGACCTCAGATGACAGCACTGGTGGTCAGGTACGAAGAAGGTGGTAGTAGGGTCTGTCTCCCGGTGCCTCACTTGTCAGCAAGTGAAGGTAGAGCACCAGGTACCAGTAGGCATGGTTCAAACATTAGAGGTCCTAGAGTGCAAGTGGGATGGGATATCCATGGACATAGTGATGGGTCTTCCCCATACATCCAGGGGACATGAATCGATTTGGATGATCATTGAATGACTCACCAAGTCGGCCCACTTCATACCGATCACTGAGCATGGCTCAGTAGAGAGCTTCAGATTCCACTATGTGCAAGAGATTGTGCGGCTTCATGATGTACCATATTCTATTTTCTCTGATCATGATGCATGGTTTACTTCCCGGCTATGTAAATGGTTACAAGAGGTTTTCGGGACGTAGTTATGTCTGAGCACCGCCATCCATCCTCAGACAGATGTCCAGACTGAGAGAATCATTCAGACCCTCAAGGACATGCTATGTTCTTGTGTCCTCAACTTCAGTCACAACTGGGAGGATCACATTCCATTAGAGGAGTTTGCGTACAGCAACATCTATCACTCTACTATAGGAATGGAACCTTTTGAGGCATTGTACGGATGACCAAGAAGATCACCCTTGTGCTAAACTGACCCAGGGGAGTCGACACTAGTGGGACCAGAGATGTTACGGGCTACCACAGAGAAGGTGCAGATCATCCAGGAGTGGATGAAGACTACATAGAGCAGGAATTAGTCGTATTCTGATAGGATACGCAGACCTATGGAGTTCGAGGATGGCGACCACGTCTTTCTACAAGTCTCACCTTGACAAGGTCTATGGAGATTTGGCCGAGGCGGCAAGTTATCTTCGAGGTTCATTGGACCTTTCCTTGTCCTCAACAGAATTGGCGAGGTGGCATATGGATTATCTCTTCCACCTCAGTTGCACCGGGTGCATGATGTCTTCCATTAATCTTAGTTAAGGAGACATGTGGACGACCCTTCTCACATCAGGGACCATGGAGAGCCGAACATTGATAGTGGAGTGACATTCACAGAGGTTCAAGTGGAGATTGAGGATCGACCTGTGCGGGTCAAATGTGGATGGTCGATACCTATGGTGTGGGTTTGTTAGTAGCATAGTAACCTCTAGGAGAGCACATGGTAGAGGGATGCTCAGAGGTGTGCTCAGTGCCACTATTTGTTCCTTTAGTTCGAGTTGTAGCTTACAGAGATGTAAAACCATGAGGTCGAGAGAATATAAAGACCCAAAAATCCCATGGGTATTGTTTTTAATAGATGGGTTTTTTAAGAGTCTGTAAAAGTTTACGGCGCTTGATTCTGAGGCCCAGTGTGCATGGAATCAATTTTTCAAGTTTTGTTTGGGTACATTCAGTAAACGTACCGATGGGTTTTTATAACTTTTGAACCAACACTCGGAATTGAAATCAAGGAGCACTGTTGTAACTCGCAGGGCCAGTATTAGCTTAAGAAGACTTTCACTTCGACGGTAGTGAGTCGAGGTTGAATGTTAGTTATTGGTTTTTCATGTGAAGTAATAAAATAAAGTATGCTCACATTATTTTATTTTTAATCGCCATGTTGAGGTTGGGTGGTTAAATCCTCCCCATGGGAGTTAGAGGTGGGACCACCACACCATAACCTCTCTTGGGAGGTTATGTTGTTGGGTCCCACCTGAGCATAACCTCCCATGAGAGGATATGACGTGAGGACTAGACGAGGCTTAACCTCCTATTTAATGGAGGAGAAGAAAACCTCTCAACTCCCTTTATTAATTTCATCTGTCGACATAAAAATTAAATGCTATCATTTAATTTTATGTGTCAACATAAAATTAAATCCTATCAATTGTTTTGATACAAGATATTTTGGGGAAGCCCCTTGGAATCCTCCCAATAATTTAGCCAACACGCCTCATAAAATGAGCCAACACTATTTTACTCGCTAGAAACCCCTTTTAAAATTAAGTAATCGCGTCGTTTGAATTTAGGAAGGTTCCTAATAAATGAACCGTCATAAATTCCATGAGGGTTACATACCTATCCCCCTGTCTTATATATAGGGAGCATGGGAGGAGGATTTGGGATGACTTAACCAAGCGATGAAGCATTGTTAAAGTGACGCGACACCCAACACTTGAAGGATTATGCTCCCCAACGAAGAACACTCCACCTACAAATGATGTTATCCTCGACTTCGACCATCTTCCATGGAAGTCCTTCCGACGTGAGACGTCCTCTTCTGCAACAAGTTGACGTCTGCCTTGTTGTTCCAACGTCAACCAACTACGAGCAAGGTAGGGGGTTTATTACATGATAATATAATAACCATTTCTTATCTTCCTCAGTGGATATAAATTTAGTTTTGAGGACGTGTTATTGAACATATAATTTTCCTAATGATCCAAGTGATACCTCTCTAAACACGGAGGGTGCGGGCCAACCTAACATGGTCTGACACCCTCCATCCATTTTCTTTCGTGTTTTTATCTCTGAAGCTGCAACGAGGTGACAAAGGTGGCAACGACTTTGGCCGCGCAACCGACGGCTTCCGCTAATGGCGCCGCCCCTACGGCCCACCGGTGTTCCCGGCCGAACACCCTCAGCCTGCGCCCGCCCGGGCCACGCCGAACCGGCCTGCCCGGTCACCGCCGGCAGCCGGACAGTGTGATGCCCGTGCCCCGCCGGCCTGCCCAAATGCTGCTGGCGCACCGCCGGCCTGCCCGCGCGCTGCCTATGCACTGCCTGCGCCCCGCCGGCCTGCCTGCATGCTGTTGTCGCACCGCTGGCCTGCCCGCGTGCTCGCTGGAAAACCCGCACACCCCACCAACCTACATGAGCACAGCTCATGCCCCCTATAGCCTTGCATGTGCGCTACCCACCACTCGCCTACATCACCACACGCTGCCCGCGCCCTGCGGTTTTCCCCTGCGCTGCCCGGCGCCCCGCTGCCCTGCCTGCACTCTGCACACGCCCCAGCCCCCATCCAAACCGTCTGAGCCACTCCGGCCACCTTAGCCGGCCCGCAACATCCTTCACAGCATCGCTGGCCGAATAGGATTGACTTTCCAGGCGAGCCACCCGAGTCACGCCCCTCACGGTGCTGGCTGAACCAGCACCGACCTCTGGGCCAAGCCACCTACATGGCGGCCTCCGGGTCAAACCTGCCTCGCAGTCTGCTATTCCGGGCCCAGCGGACCAGGCCGAACATATCGTGATAACCCGTCCAACAGGCCGAGTCGACCCAGACCGGGTCGGCCCAGTCTGGGTTGGGTCATGTCGTATCGACCCTGTTACTTCCTTTGGCCGTAACATTGGCACTGTACGACCGTTTGATGAATAGTTAGTGGTGCTGGTTTTCATGGATCATGATGTTCTCATTGAGTATACCACACCGGAGTTCAGGGTAATGTTGAGATACGGTCAGGTTCGATCATACAGAAATCCAACCGAACCCCGGGACTAAAAGGCTAATAACTTAAAGACCAAGTATCTGATTGACATGCTGTCTGTTGCATTGAGACCCCTATTACTAGATATACCATTGAGATAAATCTTCATGGGAATTGGTGGAATTTAACATTTTGAAACTTGGTTTTAGGAGAAGACCATCCCAGAATCAAGCGTGCTCTTTGTATACCATGTGGCTCGCTATGCACTGATGACTGTTCCTGGATCATGTGTTGTTCCGACAGTTCTGACTTCTATTCCAGGATCATATGTTGGTCTGACATAATAGTTGTTTCTGGATCAAGTGTTGGTCCGACAACTCTGATAACTATTCCTAGATTATGTGTTGGTCCGACAATTCTGAATTCTATTCATGGATCATGTGTTGATCCGACTGAATTGCTGGTCCTGGATTATGTGTTGGTCCAACAGATCTGATGACAATTCTTGGATCCTGTGTTGGTCTGACAGTTCAGAATTTTGTTCATGGATCATGTGTTGGTCCGACATAACATCATTTTCTGGATCATGTGTTGGTTTGAGAGCTCTGATGACTGTTCCTAGATCATGTGTTGATCTGACAGTTCTGACTTCTGTTTCTGAATCATGTGTTGATCCGACAGAATAGCCGGTCCCAGATCATGTGTTCGTCCGACAGCTTTGAGGATTAAGTTCCTATATCTGATAATCTCTATCTCTCTACATAATTTGTATACCCGTCTGAGCTGATTTAGTGTCTTCTGGGTTTTCCTCATGTTTGAGATGGGTTACATGATAACATAGGTAAATTTATGGGCATATACCTAAATAATGGCTATCCATTTATTTCTAACTCTGTGGTTTTTCCTAGGGGGATTTTGAGAGACCTTGGTGGTCTCGGGGTCCCTACTGAGTATCGTTATACTCACCCCTACACGGGTTATGCCTGCACCTCGTTGTATTAGATGCAGACGAAGGACAACGCTGACAGAGGATGAGAGCACCAGGACAAGATGACACTCGAAGGTGGAATTTACGACGAGTCGTTACATAGAAGAGACTAACATACGTGGAGTGCTAAGGAGGCTATCTGTACCTACCCTTCCGGTATGATCTATGGTGGATGTTCCAGGAGCTTCTTTTCACCTTTTAGTTGTTTACCTTTCTCCAGTTGTACTTGTTTTCAGTTTCATAGTACTTTACAGTTGGGCTTGTGTTTTCGACCCCTTAATTTTCAACAATCCTTTTGTATACAGTTTTTACTTAGTGTTTTGCTTCCATCTTACTCTGTTCTATGTGTTTCTAGATTATTAAGGAAATTGATTCCCAGTTATAAAGATTTGCGCATTTGGTGCAAGTCACCAACCCATGGCCAATGGAAGGCGGACTTGGGGTAGTCATGACACGTGCCTCAGGGGACGGGTCGTGACATAATTACCCTATTTACTTTTAATCGTGGAAAATAAAAGTATAAATGTTAGTATTCACCAAAAAAATATTTTCATCTTATTGAACCAAATTTTACTTACTCATATCAACCGTTTCTCTTGTATTTTTGAAATTCAACTCATAGAAGTTGTTAAATTATGATTTATACAAATTTTCAAATGCTCATAGGAGGTGGGTAAAATACGGTAAAAAGTTCGATAAAATTTTATATATCTAAACTTATTATAAAGTGAATACAATTAATTATGTTGAACTAATATATTTAATATATATTTATTCTGACCTAAAATAAATTTAATTAAAATAACTAATTATTTAAATAAAAATTCAATTTTAACAAATAATGCTATTTTTCACTATTCATCAAAAATTGAAAGTTTTCAGAAAAATACAAAAAATTCAGCCTAAGATATATTTGATATTACGAACTCAAAAATGATATCTATTTTTCCAAATTAAAAACATAGAAATATTATTAATTAATTTAAAATTATTTCCCATTGTTGGTGTAACTTCATTGAACCTTAGGATTTCATTGTAAACTCTTTATTTAATAAATTCTCTTGGCATGGATTGGGAAAACCAATCCATGTCAATTCCTCCAAATTAAATTTATAATTTCAGAGTGAAATTAATTCTAATGACCAAAATTGAATTAAATGGTAAAAATATAATCTAATTATACTTCCAACCAATTAAAATATATAATTTAACTCTATAAATTATTCTGATTATAAAATTTGTTTTCAATTAATATTTAGTAATTTTCAGTATTCATCGAAATATGAACATTATTAGAAAATTCCCAAAAATTTATCCAAAATAAATTTTTATGTCCTTATTCTAAATAAGAATTTAATTTCATTAAATTTAATATATAAAAGTTTCAAATATTTGTTTTAAAAGGAGTTTTCCATTAAAAGGTAGTAAAATTGCATTTTTTTGAAAAATATTTCATTTATCTGAAAAAATGAATTTGTTATTATATTATGTCTAAGAAACACATAATATGAATTATAAAATTATATGGTGTTTATAAACTTCAAAATTTAGTTAATACTATTCATAACCGCTTTTGAATGACTAGTTTGGTTGGTCGTGGTGTGCATGAACTTGGTGTTGCGTGTAGCGCAATATATTAAATTACGTTAAAGAAAACAACTTACTATGAAAACATGGGGTGTCACATTTTCCCTCCTTTTGGAAATTGCGTCCTCACAATTTTAAAATTGGGCTTGAGAACATCATTGATTGTCCCACATCAGAAAATGAGTCAATATAACTATCTCTTTAAATGAAATAAAGAGAAGTATAAAGGTCACCCGAGATAACCCATCCTAGGATTCCATGTAGGAAAACATTGATATGGATGCTAAACTATGTGTCATGATCTTATGAAGATGGATAGAAAACATGATCAGGAGAAAGTTAACAACAAGAAAACCACAAACTTGTAATGAGATAAATGGATATTAGTTTCCCAGTAGGGAAAGTGAATAGAAAACATTTTTTTACGTTTTGTTTCAAAAAGCTGATGAATTTATTTATTAGATTGAATAAGATCATAAAGATATATAATTAATTTTTAAGTAGATTTTCATCCTTTAATAAATTTCAACCACTAACTCATCTTTTTTTTCAAATGATAAATATTCAAGATGACTTGGTCACAACTGATGTGCTAGAATCAACTTCTAAGGAATCACATAATCCACAAAGGATAAACTACACATATTTAATTTGTCTTTAGAGTTTAACCAAAATACAAATGGTTAGTAAAAGATCATATGATCCCCAAAATGGATAATCCTATTGAGAAAAAAATACTTATCTTAATTTCTAAAATTAATCCAGCCACACCCAAAGTTCAATAAATACCATTCAATAAACAATTGTCTTTAAAATCCATCAATATAATCCAAACTAATATTGAAACCCAAAATATAAAAGAATTTATTATGTAGTCTTCAATGTTAAATTTTATTTATAAATAACATCCACTACTCTTAATGTCACATACATAAAAGTAATTAAAAGAATCACATATTCTCTATGATAGGTTAATCATTTCCATAAATAACCCAAATCGATGTAATTCCTCAATAAAAACATAGATAAAAATCCACCATTACTCTTCAAATGTAATCCCATAGTAATCAATTTTTCGTAGGCATATAGTATTCCCAATATAGTAAACATCTTCCAAAATAACATTTATCACTCAATCCCCAAATCATTTTCCTATACAAAGGATATCCATTTGATAAGACATGAGATCCCAAATCAATTTATTATTGATCAATAGATTCATTTAACTAAAAATAATTACTCATACTAACAATGGACTTCACTAACTCCAGTGGTAGGCGATAAATCCAAACCACACTCTAGTTATGGGTTTGATTCCCATAATATTGTCTGACGCGATGGGTTGTCACACGGTCTGTGTGTTGTCCTTTTTCAAAAACTATATTTTATAACAATACCAAAATGAGAGAAAATCCTCAAAATTACTATAACATAATTTAACCAAAAATTTTATCTCATACCTTGCATTTTCATCCCAAAAAATACTAATTTGTAATTGCCTCAAAATCAATGATCAAATAAAACAAAGTGGTTATTTATTACTATATGCACAGGGGAAAATATAATTCATCCTCAAATATCATTTTCACATGACAAACTGCAGGGTTACAAATACAAGTGAAAAATATTCCAAATTAATCCCATCAACAAATAGAACTAATACTTTTAAAATTTTCATCAACCATTTATTTCCACATAGCTTCTTCTTTGACCAAGAAAATATCCTACAAAATAGGCCATTCACTCGGGTAAGGGCTAGGTCTCGTACATTTATGGAAAATGAATATAAATAGATTCTTGGGACCATTTTTATTTTCTTCTATATCACTCTTCATTTTTCCTCCGTAGTTATTTACATTATGATCGTTTTCACTCACGTAAAGCATTTCTTTGTTCCATTGAGACACATTCATGGGTGTTTCCTTCCACATTTCCTACATGCTGTAAATTGAGGATTATTTTCTCCATGGTCTCCACTGCTGGATCTCTTATCATTCATTGCCCTTCTCTTCTTTGTTGAGTCTATAAGTTGGTTAATATATATGTTTTTTATCATATTTTTGGAAAACTGATTTTCCATGAACATGATATCTTTTACGCCTATCAACATACCATTTTGTTTCTCATTTCCACCACCATTACCACATTGTAAATCATACTCAATATTACTATGAATTCCTTGGAATCCATCCATTGACTAAAACTAGAAATCATTGTGAGAGTAACAATAGACATAAAATCATTTAGAGAATATCATGACACCATATTTTTAAATTGAAGCACATTAGGATTAACCAAGGCCATTTATTCGAATATTATATTAAAATATTTCAAATCGATTTATAATGAAACTGTAAATTATACTATGCGTATCCACTAGGAGTGTCATAACCAAGAGTGCAGCAAGTCATGTTGTCATGCACTAGTTCTCGTTCGATTCTAGTTCAAAGTAGTGTTTTCGGGTTTTACCATTAGATACGTCTGTTCTAGAGCCGCCTCTACCTGCTCGTATCTAGATAGGTATTTTTTTTCTTGGAAAACTCGCAACATTTTTACATTACCCAAATTCTAGGAAGTTCTTCTATAATATTCCTCAAAGTCTATCTTTGGGTAATGTGCTCTAATCAGATTTTATCTCAATCTAGTTTCCAAGGGTTTGACTAAACTTCCCATGATACCAAATGTAACACCCAAACCCCAGAATCCCAGAGTCGGTGCATTATTACATAATATTGGCATGATACAAGGAATCATGTCCCAAAATACTGATTAGTTTAGTATACATGGAAGTACTAGATACATTGATAAGTTTTACATTACATTATGAAATAAAATCATCAAAAACATTATGTTCCCTTTTTGAACACACTAATATCCTTAGCCTATCCCTGCCGGTCAACCTAAGAATAGTTTTTCAAATCCCAGGGAAAATAAAAAATAGAAAGGGGTGAGCTCAGTTTCTTAGTAAAGAAAAAAATATAGCTAAAACATTCATAAATAAACATAATCATATAAAAAATGTATAAGACTAAAACAAAAGCCTTTTAAACGTAAAATTCAACATAATATGGAAAAGATAAAATCAAATAATTTAATTTACATATTCAAATTGATATTCTACTAGTATAATAATCACATGGAATATCAAAATCCACATTCATAATTATGGAATGTATAATTCCAGACATTATAACCACCTAGTCTAGGCCTTTTTCCAAGACTATAAATAATATTTTGTCAAGGCCTTATGACAAAAGAATAGTTTGTCTATTGAGACCTAATGATGCATCGAGGAGCTGTATTCGGATCCACCCAACACTTACTAAGTCCAATGCATTCCTCATATAAAATGGTTTAAACGTAACACAAATATTCCTATTAAAACTAGCATACAGAATGTTAATACTTTATCCCTAAACCATGAATGGTATAAAAATAACACATCCACAGTCAAAAATTACTCATTAAATAAAATATGGAAGATTGTATTATAATAAATCAACCTCAATTGGTAATAATGAAGTATATTTACAAAAATAATGTTAATCATCAAAAATATTTGAGAGATATATCCCCCTTTTTATTTAAAACATTTAAAACGCTCACTATTTATCAAAACGATGTCTAAAATAGTTTTTTGAATCAAAGTTTCCCATACCAATTTGAAACATTTAAAAGGAATTTTAATTTTAAAACATTAATGTCCATATAAATAAAACCTTAAAACCATTTTAAAAAACTGGACATTAATGAGAATTATTTTAAAGAATAAATTTTTAAAAAATTTAAAATGATATTTTAGTTAGAGTCTCTAACCAAATGCATGATGCTTGAATATAAATAATTGAGGTAATCAAAATGTTATTATATAATGGTAATAAAGGGATTCATGATATAGTATTTCAAAGTACAATATATACACCAAATAAAAGTGGAATTGCACATAACAACAAAGAAGTCTCAATAGAATTTAGGATGGGACAAATTCCATTATAAAGACTGTATCATTATGTTATGGATAAATCAATGAAATAATTATGTGTGACAAATATATATACACTCAATATGATTCGATATTCAGTGTAAATCAATCAGAGTTCATTCACACGTATTCTTGTAAAAACAACACCAATGACTTGGATATTTAACTCAATGAATATAAATTGAGTTAAAATTACTCATATCAAGTTTATATTGATGACATGAAAATTTATCAATGTAGTGATTATGTGTATCAAAAGTATATCCATGAAAATGGGAGTGTAAATTAATACATATGTAAATAAATAATGACTTCACACATAATCATTGGGTAATGTAATCAATGATATTTTAGTAAAACCGAATGAGTGGAAATCCAAATTTGAAATTGCCTTATCAATTATGTAACTTACGAAACATACACACCATGAAATAATTATCATCCAATGATGATGTAAATGCCCATAAATTATATTATATTACAAAAACAATTTAATCATTGTTAGTACATACACCACAGAAATGGTAGCAGTGGCAAATATAGCATGAATCTCACGAGAATAAAAGTGAGATGAAAACCCCTTACATTTTACTTTTCCTTGGTCGAGGGTAGGTTAACCTTTTTTTTAATGGTGAAAAAATTATTATTAAATTATTAAATAACCCTATACAATTATATTATATCATATATGATCCTCTAAATTTTCATTGTTAATTATATTTCAGTAGTATCATCGTTTCAGGTGTTAACTGATTTGTTTTCCTTAATATGATTTGTTACATATGTATTGTTTGTTATGGATAGGATGTATCTTATTCATATTCAAATTGTTATTTTGTCTCTAAAAATTATTTTTAATCATCAAATGAAAATTATTCTTGAATGGATACGATGGGGAATGAATCTCATCGTGTTCGTGGAGACTATAATCCGTACATACGCACGAGCGAAATTATAATTATTTTGATATTAAAATCATATATAATTGGATGTTATATTATAAATAGAATAATTATAATTTTATATTTAATAACTAAATCATTTATACTAATTATTATACCCATCTAATTGATGAAGTATTTTAATAACAAACCACACAACGACATGGAGACGGTAATCCGTATGTAAGCATGTATGGCGACTTTGTCATTTATAGAACGGAAAGAATAAGGAATATGGTTGTAACATTATTATAATAACATCACAGTATATATTATATACTGGATTTAGTATTTTTGAATCGAAACAATAAATGAAGGTGATGTGGAAGAAGAAAAAAACATGAAAGTGGTGATTAAATATTTACCTATTTTTCCAGTTTTTCTTTTTGATTTGATCAAAATGGATCCTTATGTTGGATTTATGACTAAAAAAATTCCTATAAGATGATGTTATAATTGTTTGGAGGATATTTGGTCAGGTTTTGGCCGAGCTAAAAGGTTTTGAAGGAGTGAATTTGAGAGAAGGGTATGTTCCCTTCTATAAGAGGGGTGAGGGGCACCTTATGAAAAGATTGAAATATTCTTTTATAATAAAATAATTTTTGGTTTATAATGGATCCAAAATTAATTATTTAATTCATAAGGTTTGGATGGGTCTAAAACCTCTCAAAAAATAGGTTTTATATTGATTTGGGTCACTATATTAACGTTTTCTTTTATATTTTACACATAGTTAAATAGTTTAACATTTACCATATCTCTTTGTATTTTTATATTATATGGTTAATAAACATACTATAAACTTCCAACAGAACCTCATGTGGTTCATTAATGATAAAAATATCATAATATTAATATTTGGGCCAAACCTTAGGTTTTTAGGATTATTATGTCAACCAATAATGTTGTAAATGTTTAAAAAACTCATTTATGTCAATTTTGACATTATTTAATATGTGATTTTTGTAAACATCCTAAAAAATTTATTACTTCGAAATAAATACATTTACTCAATAATAACATGTCATATTAACCTCAGAAATTTGTTTAATTTATTAAATGTCTCAACTTTGATTTATTTGGATATTTATAATATCAATTATTTTAATATTTCATTAATATGCTAATCACTGCATCATCATTGATTCATATATAATTTTATTTATTTAATGTCTAAAAATTATAAATAAAATACAATTATTTAGGAAATCTTTTTATCTTCCTAATTAATATTTATATTCTAATTTATCTTATGTTTAACCTTATATTAATAATGGATTAGTTATTAAACTTTGAATTTAACACTTTTTACTCTTATTTAAATTAAATAATAATAACTGTCCAAATCTAATCCATGTGGACCTAAATGATCATATTTTATTCCTAAGGTTATTTTTGGTCGTATTACACTTATCCAATAGAACTAGGAAATGCATTATGATAATAATAATATCATTTTTACCCTTAATTACATAATTTACTTTTAACTGTGGAAAATAAAAGTAAAATGTTACTATTCACCAATAATTATTTTCATCTTATTGAACTACATTTTACATACCGATATCAACCGTGTCTCTTGGATTTTTTAAATTCAACTCACAGAAGTGGTAAAATTGTTTTCTATACAAATTTTCAATTAAACCTAAAAGGTGGGTAAAAGAATGTAAAAAGTTCGATTAAATTTTATATATCTAAACATATTATAAAATGACTCTAGTGACTTACGTTGAAAATTTATAGGTATTATGTATTTATTTTTTCCTAAAAAATTAAAATTAAATAACTAGTTATTTAAATTAAAATTTGATTTTAACTAATAACGTAGTGTTTTTTCACTATTCATCAAAGAATTGGAAGTTTTCAGAAAAATACCAAAAATTCAGCCTAAGATATATTTGATATTACAATTTAAAAAATGATGCCTATTTTACCAAATTAAAAACATAGAAGTTGTATTAATTAATTTAAAATTAATTCCCATTGTCAAAACAAATAGGCTGTTTTTATGAAACAATAACTATCTATAGATTGACACTTGTTTATGTATAATTTCAAAGTGAAATTAAATAAAATGACCAACATTAGATCAAATGGTAAAAATATATTCTAATTATACTTCCAAACAATTCAAATGTATAATTTAAAACTATATATTCTTCTGATTAAAAAATTTGTTTTCAATTAAAATTTTGTATTTTTCATCAGTCATCAATATATGAAAGTTATTAGAAAAGTACCAAAAATTTTTCCCAAATAAAATTTCATGTCCCGATTCTAAATAAGAATTTAATTTCCTTAAATTGAATATATAAAATAATCAAATATCAGTTTTAAAAATGGTTTTCCATTAAAAGGTGAAAAAATTTCATCTTTTTGAAAAATAATTCTTTTATCTGAAAAAAAATGAATTTTTTTATATTATGTCTAAGAAACACATAATATGGATTCCAAAGTTATATGGAGTATATAATATTCAAAATTCAGTTAATACTATTCATAACCACTTTTGAATGGCTATTTTGTATGTCGTGGTGTGATCGAACTCAGTGTTGTGTGTAGTGCAAGATATTGAATTACATTAACAAAAAAAACTTACTATGAAATCTTGGGGTGTTGCAAAGTGAAAATGTTTTATTACTCTTGGAGGGTCCACTAATGTTCTGTAAAATAAATCAAAAAAAAACCTAAAATTACATTATGTTGATTTTTAAATCATATCATGTCAAAAAATATATTTATTGTATTTTTTTACGTCACTATTGGGTCATTATGATTTCACAAAACACATTAAATATTTAAACGGTATTTATTTTTTACCCAAAAATTTGACTGTCTTACAAAATTATGAAAAATTCATTGTTGGATAATTTTGAAAACCTGATTCAAAATATAATATTCATTTTATATAAATAATTTTATAAATATGTGAATTTTTACTTTTAAAATAAAAACCGACATTTATAAAAAATTCATGGGTTTTAAAAAAATGACTTTCAAACCTTAATAAAAATTATACATGCGTTCATAAAATTATAAGATCATTTATATATAATAAAAATTAATTTAATAATAATAATATTTTATTAAAAGATTATTTATTTAAAAAATCCTTGAATTCATCAAAATATATTTCGTAGTTGAATATTAACAAAAAATGATGTTTGCGCTTTGTAAACTATTTACTAAGTAACAACAATAAAATGATTGTATATTCATTTTTATATTCAAAAAATAATCCATATAATCATTATTTTACGGTCTTGTTACATAAACCCTTATTACTCCCACATAAGACCGAAGGGTAAGGTGTGTGCTGGTGACATACTCTTGGGTTTACTCAGATAATATTGTTCAGGTGGTAATATCTATCAACATCCCTTTATCTCGTAGGAAATTCCGTTCGATCTTAACATGTTGAAGTTCGTATTGGGCTAGGACCAGTGTAAATCCCAATGATGCCACATCATTTATAGGCTCTGAAAAATGGGCTTCATACAGGGAAAGTCTAATAGATGAGGCCATTACTTACATTATTATAGTTAATTGGATTAGTTAAAGACCTATATTTATAATAATCATGTGATCACTGGTAAATGTCTATATTATAAATGGTCCCAATTCTTAAGTAGAATTTAAAATCTAGAAACAAAAATCAAAATAAGTGCATATGTTATGTAACCATTTTTAATAATAAGACTTTTAATTAGATCAAGAAGAATTATCATTAAGGAGTGTTTGGGTCATTACAATCTCCCCCCCCCTTAAGAAATTTCTCCCCTAAAAATTTCTTTTTCCCACACAAAGAAAGACATGGGAAACTCTACTTCATCAATTCCTCCAATTTCCAAGTTGCTTCTTCAAACTTGTGGTTTCGCCACAACACCTTCACAAGGGTCATATTATTATATTGTAGGAATTTTTCCCATTGATCTAAGAACTTCACTGGTTGATCCTAATAAGAGAGACCATCCTCTAATTGTACTACCACTAAAGAGAGTACATGTGATGGGTATGGTATGTACTTTCTTAAGAGGGATACGTTAAAGACATCGGGTGCTTTATCCGTGGAATGTGGGAGTGCTAGTCGATAGGCCATAGCTCCGACACGATCCAGAATCTCGGAGGGGCCCATGTACCTAGGAATTAACTTCACCTTTATTTCTAAACCACATGACCTTATACCATTAAGATATGCATAGGAATACCATGTCTCCAATATTAAACACAAGGTATCATCGACGGTTATCAACATAACTCTTCAATCGACTCTGGGGTGCCCTGATATGTTGCGGAATGGTTTTCACCTTCTCCACCATTTATCCGAGTGTTTTTGGTCTCAGCAGCTTACGCTCACCAACTTCAACCCAACATGTTCGTGTTCTACCTGTCTTCCCATAAAGGACTTCATAATGTGCCATTCATATTCTTGAGTGGAAACTATTATTATATAAGAATTCAACTAGAGGAATATGTTTATCCCTCCCTCCATTAATGTCTATTGAACATGATTTTAACATATCTTCTAGTGTCTGAATAGTTCACTCAGATTGACCACCAGTTTGAGGATGATAGGTTGTATAGAAGTTTAGTTCATTATCTTGATCATGTTAAAGACTCTTCCAAAACATAGTGGTGAATCATGGATCTCAATCGGATATTATAGATAGTGGTACTCCATGCAGCGTTACCACTTATCTAATATATATCAGTTCCAGATGATCCAATGAGAAATCCTCCCGAATTGAATTGAAGTGTGCAGAATTTGTAAGATAATCCACAAAAACCTAGATCAGATTGTTGCCATTGGATGTCTTTATAAGTACAATGACAATGTCCAAGGTGATTTTATCACGTTTCCATGCTTGTATGGGCAATGGTTGCATCATTCTCTTAGACTTATACCTCTCTACCTTCGATTGCTGACACACCAGGCACATTGATGTATACACAACAATATCTTCCTTCATATTATCCACCCAATAATGCTCTTTGACATCTCGATATGTCATTATGTTTCCTGGGTGAATAGTGAAATTTTAACTATGTGTATCATCCAAAAGTTCCTTCTTCAACTTCAGACATGATGGAACAAATAGTCTTTTCCCGAATCTCACAATTCGTTCTTTTTTAACATTTAACTCCAAGGATTTCCCTTTTCTAATAGCTTCCAACATATTATAAATTCCCAAATAATAATTTTTAGAATCATTTAATCTTTCTAAAAGATATGGTTGAGCAATAATTTGTGATAGGATTGATGATGTTCCCTTATTTATGATTCCCATGTATATCTTCATCAAATTTAAAAAGTTTGGATCCTTATCAGTTCTCATCAATGATTGAATTGTTGGTTCCGTTCAACATAGATCATCTACTAGTTTTTTCTCCACTAGGGTGGTAATGGATTGAGTCGTCATAGTATTTGATCAGCTCTAACCATGTTCATCAGAACATGTTCAACTCTTTCTATGTGAATATATACGTGAGGCTTTTGTGGTTTGTATATATTTTACACTTCTCCCCAATGAGATAATGCAGCCAATTCCAAATCATATGTTGGATAATTATTCTCATTAAATTTCAATTTCATTGAAGCATAGGAAAGGACTTTGTCATTTTTCATCAACACACAGCCCAATACTTTTTTCTAAGCATCATTGAATACCTCAAAATGTTCTCCACTTGTGGGTAAAGTGAGAATGGGTGTAGTGATAAGCCTTTTTTTCAACTCCTTGAAGCTTTATTTTCATTCATAACTTCAATATAACATTACATAATTTCTGTTTTGATTGGTAAGAGGGTTGGAAAATCATGAAAAATTTCCCACAAATCGTCGATAATATCCAGCAAACCCCAAAAAGATGTAGATATTCGTTACTGATGTTGGCCTCATTCATCAATCAATTATAGTTGTCTTGGAGGGATCCACAAATATCCCATTTCTTGTGATGTTATATTCCAAGAATGAGACCTCCTTAAATAAGAACTCAAACTTTCTATACTTTTCCTTGAGCTTATCCTTCCATAAGGTCTCAATTACAGTTTTTAGATTCTCATCATGATCCTCCTTGGTTATGAAGTATATTAGAATATCATCTATAAAGGCTATGACATATTTGACAAGGTAATCTTAAAAGACTCTATTCATCATGTACATAATGATTGATGGTGCATTAGTGAGTCATAAATGCATTACTTTGAATTCGTAGTGCCCATATCTTGTACGAAAAGTAGTTTTGGGGATATCTTCCTTTTTCACCCTTATTGGATAATATCCTGACCGCAAATACACCTAGGAGAATTATTGTACCCCATGTAGCTCATCAACCATTTCATAAATTCATGGGATAGGATACTTGTTCATTATAATGACTTTTTTAATCCCACGATAAACAATGAAAAGGAACATTGACCCATCCTTCTTCATGACAAAGAGGATTGGTGCACCCCATAGTGAAGCACAGGGGCATATAAATCCCTTATCCAGATCCTCAAGTAGTTGTTTCTTCACCTCCTAAAGCTAAAAACCAGACATTCTATATGTATTCATGGATATTGGCAATGCCCCACATATAAGGTCAATTAATAATTCAACATCTCTTCTATGAGGAAGACCAGTAAATTCCTCAAGAAACACTTCAGCGTATTCGCTAAAATAGGCATGTCTTCAAGTATTGTTGTTTAATTGGACTCAACCATCTGAACTAGTTATGCGTGATCATAGGGCAGTAATATCCATACATGATATTGTGGAGTTAAAAAATATTCATCTTCCTCCATGCACTAGTATAGAATTGGGGGTAGATACTCCATATAGAGAGTAATTACCCTCTAAAAAATTTTATTTTAGATCTATATAAGGAATGCCAATACATGCCGATAATTGCATCAAATTACACTAGAGGGATTATGATGAGGCTTTACAGGGATTTATCTCCACCAATTATTATAATGGAGGAGTTATATTCATGGGATGCAATGACTGCCCCATTTTCTGTACTCACCAAAATCATTACTTCCATGATTTGTTGTGGTGTTTGTATTTTTCTACTAATCATTCGGGATATAAAAGAATTTGTAGAACCATAATGAAAAATCATGTTCTCTATTCTTGAATGAATAACTAGCGTACCTATCACTACATCATTTTCAGTGTTCACTTTGGTGGTAGTGATGGAAAAAAGCTCACCCTTGCTGCCTTGGAGTTGGTTGGTTGCCTCTGAAAACCCTTGGATTAGGGAACTAGTTTGAAAAGTTCCCCAGTTCTTTGTAGCTGAAGAAATGAAAAACACATTGAGGGTGGAGCAGAGCGTTCCTCTCCTCAGTCAGATTCGCAGGATTTTGTTGCTGATAGGTAATATTATGGTTCCCTTCTCTTCCACACATAAAGTATTTCCTCATCCCCTTCAGTCAATTTTTGAGGTGCTTCTTTTCACACCTT
This sequence comes from Viscum album, assembly GCA_963277665.1. Lineage (NCBI taxonomy): Eukaryota > Viridiplantae > Streptophyta > Magnoliopsida > Santalales > Viscaceae > Viscum > Viscum album. The sequence goes on along the minus strand of OY728137.1, from coordinate 1,931,131,703 downwards.
TAGAATGTGGGGTACAAGATTTTCTTTAGCACCATTAGATTTATCTATCAGACCGCTTGAATTGAAGTCCACCTTACACTTTTTATCCCCGTGATAAACCTGAGATTCTCCAATCATCATTTCATCCTTGAGGTCACATCAGAAAATTTCCTAATAGTTGTCGAATTCACGGATCAGTAGTGATTTCTGAAGGCTAGGCTTCATCCCACCAATGAAGTGTTTAGACTAGAATTCGGGGGTAACAAAAAATCCAGAGGCATATCATGCAAGCCTTGTGATGTTTGCCTCATATGCTCTGAAAGATTCATTGTCTTTTATCTTGAAGGCAAGGAAGTCCCTTTCTATCTTAAGGTAGAGGATGCGTTGAAAACATTTATCATGAAAACATCTTTCAGAAATCAGTCCATTCCAACACCTTGATCTTCTCCTTGGGAATTATATTTTTTATCTAATTCAACCATTGGTCTGATTCATCCTCCATACGATAACCATCCAGTCGATCCTTCTCTTGTTCAGAGCATTGAAGGATGGAGAAGATCTTTTCAATGGAGTTGATCCATTTTTTGGAGATCAAGGGATCATATGATGCATTAAAAGTAGGAGGTCTTTCTATAATAAATTTCTCTATAGAGACTTGTTCATTATTAGGGGTTTTTGAACATTCCTCCGGACCCATGTTTCTATTAAATGCTTGATTTAACTGAGAGAAAAGTGTGACAATGTTTGCGATTCCCGCTCCCATCAGATTGAGCATCTCATTAGCACGATCATCACATTTATCTTTACATCAGTTGTTAGACTGAGTCCTCCAATTACCCTCCATTGGATGGAATAAAATAAAATCTAGGGTAACACCTAAATGGTTATCCAAGGACAAAACTGATGACTTATAAATATCATTTTTTTCATTCACTTATGGATCCACAAGTCTTCAATATATGTTATAAATGATCTAATTTATAACATATATTATTAGGGTGATTCTATTAATAATTAGTCATACTCTTCTTGTGAATTTACCAATGTATATCCCCTAGGAGTTTCACAACCAAGAGTGAAGAAAGGCCCATTGTCGTGTACTAAGATACCCCAGGTCAAACCCAACTCCTTTTTAGGGTTTTTACCCCAACGTACATATGTGTGAGAGCCACCTCTACCTGCTTGTATCTAGAAAATGATGTATTTTCTTGATCAACCATTTACTCAATACCATCCAAAACATTAGGCTGTTTTTATTATACTTACTATTGTCTCTAAGGCTTTACTAGGGTGTTCTAATCCTAATCCCAAAAAATTACTAAACATATGCTCTGATACAAACTATAACAACCCTTCATTTTGTTACACACATAGAAATGATTTATTATATTGAAAACCTTACTTGATACAACATTTATGATTGAGGGGTCTAACATATTTGGATCATAATTACATTACATAACAACTAAAAACCAAAGACACAACATCTTATTGAAGACTTCCTTTACGTGACCACTACTTTCTCTCGTACTAAACATTTCATAGGATAAATTGAGGACATGCATAAGAAAAGAGTGATATATAAATCCCAATAAGGTAGTTAATAAGAAATAACATGAAAGATACTATAAATGGTAAACAATAGGCATATAAATGGATCATAAGATAAACTTGAACACAATGGAATGATATAACCTGATTAACATAAAATGGAAATGTGGCAATAACATTTAACACAATTTTACCATGATCCAAGGTTCATTTCACATTTATTGAACATTAATTAAAATTATTAAACCCTCATATATCTTGGCGTATCATGAAACTAGTCTTACCCAATGCATTGGAGCGCAATCAGGGCGCACCCTTCTTAAATGTTACATTTCATGCAAAAGTGTTCTAGATGAATCATATAACAAGGAATTAATCAACATCATAAGTTATTCCAATTTTAATTAATGTGTAATAAATAAATTTAAATACAATTAAATATGTATATGTTCATAAAGGTGAATACCCCGGATAGGTACATGGTTAATATATTCACTAGACAATAATCATGGTTTGGAAAAATGAGGCGCAATTTCGAAAGCATAACGACGTGAAATAAGGATTCATTAAAAATGTTACATGAGAGTTAAATGGGTGTCTCATATTATGTACATGAAATGAAAAATAATGGGGTCATATTGATACATTTCCCAAAAAACATAATGGAATTTAGATGTATAATAAAAAAGAAATACCTCGATGTAAAAGAGGAGAGAGAATCCCTCACGGAATTTCGACATGGTAATGGGTGTACATGGGAGGAATTAATAAGAGAGAAATGGGTCTACCATAATTCAAACATAATGAGTATAGTATGGGGGAGGTTCTAAATCATACACCAACATTTTTAGTTGAAAACAATGGCATAACAACATAATGAAAATTGGACAAAAATGAGAAAGGAAGAAATCCCATACATGGAAGTGTGATCCCAAAGGCTTGGGAGAGGCTTGATAGAGGCATATTAGGAGCATGTGGAACCTTTAGTGGATTCTATAAATAGTATTTAATAGGTTGGAAGAACTAAAAATTCTTTTAGTGATGAGTATGTCAGATATTGGTTGGGTTTATATGGGAAAGGAGAGAGAATTTTTTATTATTAAGGTTTGGGTCCCCACACATTAATCTAATTAATACCAAAACCCAGCCCATTGTTTTTTCAAAAAAGGAGTGGAAAAAATACTAAATATGGCCTATGGACAAATGTTCTAAAATAATAGGGTTTCTTATGTGGAGGTGGGTCACACACTCAAGGAAATTCATTTAAAATTTGAAAATGTTTTATAACTCATGGAGTGTCCGCAAATATATTGTAAAATAAATAAAAAACAAAAAACCACATTATTTTAATAGTAAAATATATATTGGCCGAACATATAATTTATATTATTTTGTTACCTCACTATTGGGTCCTTATGATGTCATAAAACACATTATATATTAAAATGGTATGTATTTTTTTACCAAAGAAATCGATTGTCTCAGAAAATTATGAAAGTTTAACCATTGGATAATTTAGATGTATGGATTTAAAAAAAATATTCATTTTATCTAAATAATTTGCAAAATATGTCAATTTTTTTTACTTTTAATATAAAAATTGAAAATTATCGAAAATTCATGAATTTTGACAAAACAGATTTCAAACCATAATAAAAATTATAATTGAATTCATAAAATTATAAGATTATTTATATTTAATAAAAAACTGATTAAATTATAATAATGTTTTATTAAAATATTATTTAATTCTAAAATCCTTTAATTTATCAAATTTTCTTTCTTATTTAAATATGAACTGAAAATACTATTTGCACTTTAACAACTATTTATAAAGTAACAATAATAGAATGATTGTATATTCAATGTTATATATGAAAATAATTCAAATAATCATAGTGATAAGGTCTTGTCACATAACCCCTTATAAAACCCGCATAGGACTGAAGGGTAATGTGTGCGTTGGTGGTAGACTCATGGGATGTCCTGGATAACATTGCTCTACTAGTAATCTATATCAACTTCCACTTATCTCATAAGTGGTTCTGTTCAAGAATAAAATTTTAAATCCTGGCTTGGTAATGGTCATGAGCGAAGCCCAATGACGCTACCCTCTTTTCCGAGCTCTGAAAAATGGGCTTCATATGGGGTAACTCTACCGGATGAGGCCATCACTTCCTTTTTCTGAGTAAATAGGATTTGTTAAAGACCAATATATATACTAATCATGTGATCACTTTTCAATGGTTGTATTACCCACTATCATAATTCTTAATAGTATTTTAAAATATAGAAACATAAAATAAAAGAAGTGCATATGTTATATAACCATTTTACATAATAATACATTTAATTAGATCAAGATTAATTTTCATTAATGAAATTTTGGGGTGTTAAATTATATACAGGGACTATATAGTTTTAGACATCGTTGATGGATTCCTACTGATTATATCTCACACCTAGTTGATGCAGCCAAATGGTACCCAAATAGACCTTATTAATGTACATAGGGACAGAGGGGAGAACCCATAATTGGAATCTTATCTTACTCTCAATGGTTGGACTATGGGATAATATTATTGATCCTATTATCATTAAACTATTAGAGATAGTTTTTTGTGGATTTGGAAATTTTATAGAATATGGAATATAAATTTTCAAATTATATACCATGGGTATTCACTTTTGATTAGTTTTATGACATGATCATTATTTTGTATATGACATTGATTAATTTACAGATTATTCATTATATGTATATGTTTTAAATTTATTATATTTATCGTTATTTATTAATCATTACACTTCTTATCAATTTTTTTTACCACTATTCTACACAATGATCATGTGGGTATTGTATCTTGATTGTACCACTATAGAACCTCACATCTTGTCACTAGCATCATGCATATGAGTGGTGCACTTGAGCAAATTTTTCTAACTAGATTTCGTTACGAATATGTGAATATGTCTTAGGAAGCTAAAATTAAGTTTTAAAATAAAAGAGTATATTGGTATTTAAATGCTTTTTCACATGGTTTTATTAGATATTTTCATTTTCTATTGAATATTTGATATTTGAACATTTTTTATGGGGGTTTGATCCATGTTTTACCACACCAGTGAGCCTGATACATAATATATAAAATATTTAGATCCATTATATCTAATGGTTGTGCCCAATACAGATTATATGAAAGGTGTGACCCACTTTTACTCTATTGAATTTTGTATTTATTATGTAATCCAATTAATTTAAAGTTTATTTTATGGTATCTATGAAACAGATGTCCTAGGAAACCTATATGACATTACCATGAATAAAAATCAGTATTCATGGAAATATTTTGTACTAAAAAATGCATGATAATGAAATTTTTAAAAGATAAATGACACTATTTTCTTATAAATATGTATTATTTTATGAATTGGGGTTTCATGTTATTCATGTTTTTCACATGAAAAATATATTTTTAATTTTTATGTCCCTTATCATGATTATTTTTTACATCCGATGTTTTAAAAGAAATTTCACTGAGAATTAATTATATTTAGGGAAAAGGATGAGGTCATGATCCAATTTGTAAAGAAATTTCTAGATATTAAAGCATCAAAATATTTAAAATTTTTGTTTGGTGGAAAAATTTGATACTAAATAGAAGTGAAATCATATTAATATATTATTTTATTATAAAATATTTATAACAAAACACCCTAATTATCAAAACGTAAATTACCTTTGGAAATTCAGTAATATGAATTCTTGTTTAAAGTTACTAGAATATGTAATATTCAATGATATATCCTTACATTAAGGTTTATTTTATAATATATTATAAAAATTAACTATGAACAAATTATAATAATATGAATATCCAAGGATATAATAATATTTAAATTATACTCACTAAATATTGGTTGGGTGTAGGTTCAGAAATTAAATTATTGTCTTAGTGACCCAAAAAGTCTATAAAAACTAATATATGATGTGGAATATAATTTTTTTATTATCACTATACAAAAATTCCTTGTTTAATAATTGATATTAAGAAGGGATATATTTTTAATTACATAGAGAAAAAAGTAACATATGTTCTTGATGTATTCTATATAGGGAAATTTTATTATTCAACTTGGAAAATATAAAAAACATGATATGATTAAATAAAAAACATTGAGTGAAAAACCCATATTTGGTGCATATGGTTAAAATATTTTAAGGCAACTTGACCCATGTGAATTACCAAGGAAAAATGACTACTTTTTGTGGTGAGAACACATACCCAAATATAGAGGTATTTAACTACTAAAACCCATTTTCAAAATTATCCAATAAATATTTTAAATTGAATAAAACATAAATTAAATATTTAACTGTTTTTCGTGACCCATACCTCCGGGCCCATGCTGTGACTACCCAAATCCCACCTCATGTAGGCCAGGGGGAGACGACTGGCACCAGAATGGCGTATCCCCAAAACGAGAAGGCATTTTCTTTAAACTTGTACAAACCCACAGAGAAGAATGCAACAAGATCAAACCAAAAAGTAAAATGTTGTAGTAAAGTGTTTTGGATGTGAAGGTGGCCAAAATACAAGCCCAACTGGAATAAGTACAAGTACAACTAGAAATTACAAAACATCTTAATTGTGAATGGCAGCACATGGAGCATCCACCACAGATCCTCCCTGAAGGCAAGGAACAACTCATGATCAATAGTCCCTGCATCATGTCATGCCAAATGGTCCACCTATGATCACCATCTAGTCCTGGCTACCTCAACATTGATTAATGATGTACGTCGCATTCAAAAGACACAACAATGTGCGGGCGAAGCCCGTGAAGGGGTGAGTATAACGATTCTCAGTCGGGACCCCGAGACACTATACGTCTCCAAAATTTCCACAAAGGGAAACCCACAATTCAAGACATAAAATATACTTAGGTATATGCCAATATATATACCTATGTTATCAAGATATACTCATATCATACATGAGGGAAGTATACAAAAAAGGTAACACCACGAAGATAGAAGTACCACACAGGTAAAAGACTTAGTTCAAATAGAGTCTCAGCTCAAACCATGTATTAGTTAAGTAAAGAAGTAAATTTTATTAGGTTCGAAGCTAGATCATCTTATTCTGTCATGATGCACTTCATGTGACCATACAGAGTTTGACCCATGTAGGATCGATAGGTAACTAACCCCCACTGACCCACACATGATCGATAGGTATCTAACCCCTATAATGACACACACTGGATATGACCCACACATGATCGGTATGTAGTGACCCTCATAGGACAGCTGAGCTCATACCCACATAGGATTTGACCCACACAGGATCAATACTGACCCACACAGGATCACTTAGTACTATACTTCGTATGACCTATCTCCAACCTCTACCTCAATGTAGACACTGGATTCCATGAACCTAGGGAACTCTAGTTCCATAGAATATACCCTTCAAATAGCTTTCATACCTCTTCCACAATTATTCTCCATAATGGAGTATCCAAAAGTACTTCCATGTCATAAGGGTTCCAACATGATAGGTTGTGCATCAATCAGACACACGGTCTATGCATTATAACCATTTTAGCTCTGGGGGCCCAGTTGGATTCGAGTTTGATCCAACCCATATATTCTCCAAATGTCTCCAAAACTCATGTGGAGTGTACCAAAAATTTCCATCAGGATCCAAGGATTCCAATGTCATAGACAGTTCACCAAACAGACATCCGGTTCTCAAGATATAGCCCTTTATGTGTTTCTAGGCCCATATGGGCCCTGATCTGATCTGATTCGGTTGGACCGACCTGGACCGATGAGGTCGAGGATAGTTCGTGGTAGGATAGGACCGATGAGACATGGTCTGACCAATCCTGCATGGGGGGTGGCCTGCAAAGGGGACACCCGCAGGGTGTAGCCCGCAAAGGGGCATCCCGCAGGGCACGAACCACAATGGGTGGCCCGACCGTTGTCCACCCGAGCTGTCATGGCGTGGGGGGGGACACCCCCCCCCCCCATGAATCTCGAATGTCTTGGAGTCCATTTGGTTTTGTGAATTGCGGCACCACATGGATGATGCCCAGTCGATGAAGAACCCGGACAATGGGTTCCTCCTCCACCGTGGCTTTGGTCGTGGATTCTGCTTACAGGTGGCGTGCTAGTCGCACCGCCTCTTCTTTTGCGACCGACTGAAGTTCCTGCCACCTACTTCAATCACCGTAGCTAATAATCCCAAACCCCTTGATCATTGGTGGCGTTCGACGGTGTGTCACACGTTCTTCACGGCCTGCCGGTGCTGGTCATTCTGATGACTTCCATAGCTTTGTGTCACGGCTTTGTGTTCTGGCCTCCTCCTGCGGCGTCTGTCGGCACATGCCATCTTTGTAGCCGGTTGGTGTCATCGCGTTAGCGGTATTCCATAGAGAACACAAGTGTGTAACAAATTAATAGAGGGTCCAGGTTTGGTTTATTAGTCTGGCGACCTCTGCATTAGCTCATAACATCAGGGAGGATAAAGGGTTCAATAAATTCACTTGATATAAATAAAAATAATAATCATACCCCTACCTCGTAATCCTTTTAGAGAACATCGGTTATTGAAGGTAGATTAGTGATATTTGTTCCTACCACATGATTCCAATGACACCGCTTGCACAGTGTCCTTCAGTTTAGTATTTCGTGGTCACATGTCACCACTTGCTGGAATCGGCTATGTCCTCCAAGGGTTTTGCATCTCAGAACTCCTTCAGCACTTTATTTCTTGGCGATTCTATGCAAATACCTCTCCCAAAACTCCATAGAATAATGAGGGGGGTAGGGTATGTAACGACATTGGGAATTAATGGGGCTCAATAATTTGGAAACTTCCTAATTTTCCAAACATTACTGTTAAATATATTAAAGGATAAAGCCATTTAATGGCTTGACATATCGCTTTGTCCCACACTCTGCTTTTCCATTGGAGGATATGATTGAAAATACAATAATAATGTTATTTTATTTTATTTTTTTAAAATTTCCCAAACATAACCTTTTCCTCAGTCCCACTATTGTAAATATAATCTACCTTAAGGGAATCTCAATGCTATGGATTCAACGATTCTCTCATGTTTTTAATCCAAGAACCATTTCAAAAGCTAGAATATCCCACTCACACATTTATTGAATGTACCATAAAAAATGTTAATAAATTAATTTTGGGCACACAAAGACTCAAAATCATAAACTGTCAATTTTTTCAGACATGAAATAATTCAATATAATTAAAAAAAATTACATGGAAATATAGGTCATTACATTCTCCCCACCTCTGGGATTTTTATCCCTAAAAGCCATAAAATTGACTAAATAAACAAATGGGGGTATTGAGCATGAATTTGAGCCTCCCACTCCCATGTGCTCTCTTAGAGGTTATTGTTCTACCAAAAAATGTGCACCAGTGGTATCGATCACCAATGAAGGACTCGCTCTTATCGATCCACAATCTCTACTGGAACCTCCACATACGTCACCCCATCATCATAGTCCAGCTCATCATGGTCGATGATGTGAGATAAGTCATGCTTGTACCTCATCAGCTGGGATAAGTGGATGAAATTGTGAAACCTATCCAACTACAGTTTATGTTCCATTTGGTACCCCACCTCGCCAATCATCTGAAGTATTAGAAATGGCCCATTAAACCCTGGTGATAATATGCCATCCTGGCTAAATCCGCATAGTCCCCGTCGAGGAGAGACTCATAAGAAAATGTGGTCCCACTCCTGGAACTCCAAAGGTCTATGTATCCTATCAGTATAAGACTTATTTCTGCTCTGTGTAGTCTTCATCCGCTTCAATATGATCTGCACCTTCTCAGTGGTATCCCATACCTACTCTGGAACCATAATTGCTAACTCCCCTAGATCTATCCAGTATAGAGGTGATTTGCAGGGTCGACCGCACAAGGCCTCAAATGGTGCCATACCGATGGTGGAGTGATAACTGTTGTTGGATGTGAACTCCACCAAGGGAAAATGACCCTCCCAACTATGGTCAAAATTTAGGACGTGTGCACAAAGCCTATCCTCCAGCGTCTTAAAGGTCCACTCCATCTGACCATCCTTCTGAGAATGAAAGGCAGTGCTCAAACGTAGCTGAGTCCCGAATGCCTCACACAATCCCTTCCACAAACAGGATATAAAATGTGTGTCACAGTCCAAGACGATCATCTATGAAACCCCATGAATTCGTACCCTCATTTTTATGTTGATGCATCCTGATCCCTCTACTAATCCCTCCTCTCGGATGGGTAATAAGTGGGAGTCATGGTGAGTTGGTCTATGATCACCCCGATTCAATCATTCCCCCTAGATGTACGTGTAATCCATGTCACAATATCCATGGAGATACCATCCCACTTCCACTCTAGAACCTATTTTAGCTGCACTAATCATGTATGAACCCCATGCTCGACCTTGACTTGCAGGCATGTGAGGCATCGTGAAACAAACTCTTCCACTCCTTTCTTCATCCCTAGCCACCAATGTTGGTAGAAGAGGTCCTAGTAAATCTTCAACCCACCAGGATGTACCTCCATAGGAGACATATGGAAATCCCTCAACACCTCCTCCCATAGAGCCACCACTACAATGGTACATCCTCTGAAGAAGATGACATGCTCCCCACCTTCAGAAAGTAAATATAGTTCATTTCTTAAGGATATCTGAGCATGTCAAGATTCGCAGTCAATATCCCCGAGATGTGCCTCCCGGACTCGCTGAAGGAGTGGGGGAGTGACTATCAAAGACTAGAGGTAAGTTTCTCCATCTCTATCCATGAAGGATATCTAAATCGCAGATAGATGCTATGTCACCTCACTCAGTAACTACAAACCACACCTCTTATTGAGATCATCTCTTTCCATATTCCCTATCACATGAGTATAAACTCTCTCAAAGTCATAGTCCTGGAGGAACTCTATCCCTAGTCATTATCTCTGATTCAGGTCCTTTTGAGAAAAAAATATAAATAGGACTCTTGTGATCAGAGTAGACTGTAAAAAAGTTACCCCTTAAGTAATGTCGCCACATCTTCAAGGAAAAGACCACTGTTATTAACTCCATGTCATGGGTAGATTAGTTCTGCTCATGGTGCCTCATTTTTCATAATCCATATGAAATCACTACTCACTGCTTCATGAGAACACACACATGTCTGGTCCCTGATGCATCGTATTAGACTACGTACCCAATTCCTTCTACTAATAGCCTCAATATGGTGGTACTTGTCAGTCTCTACCTTAGCTCTTGAAAACTCTATTTGAATCTCTCCGTCCATACGAAAGGTTGTTTCTTCTTATTCAATACTGATAAGGGTGCCCCAACTATGGAAAAGTCAGGAATGAACCTCTGGTAGTATCTAGCCAACCCCAGGATACTCCAAAGCTTGGTCACACTCCAGGGTGGCTCCCAAGAAAACACAACCTCTATCTTCACTGGATCCACTGCAACTCTGGCCTCCATGATAACATGTCCTAGAAAGTGGACCTCTCCTTTCCCGAACTAGAAATTTGAGAGATAACCATAAAGGGGATTCTCTCAGAGTGTATCAATAACTATCTATAGATGATAGGTATGCTCCTCCTCCGTCACTGAGTATATCAAGATGTCGTCGAAGAAGACATCCACAAAGAGATTGAGGAATGGCTTGATGATCTTGTTCATGAGTTCCATGAACACTAATAGGGAATTGGTCATGCCGTATGGCATAACCAAAAACTCATAGTGTCCATACCAATATCTGATGGTCGTCTTCTGTACATCTTCATCACGTACCCTGAGCTGATGATAGCTTGATCTATGGTATATCTTTGAAAACCAAAAAACTCCCTTTAGTCGATCAATGATATCATCAATCCATGGAAGTGGATACTTGTTTTTCATGATCACCTTATTCAGGCACCGATAGTGTATATAGAGTCTCAAACTCCCATATACATTCCTGGCGAACAAAATCGAGGCTTCCCATGGACAAATATTGGGCCTTATAAACCCCTTCCTCTTTAAGTCCTCTAACATTACCAGTAACTCACGAAGCTCCAAGGGAGATATTCGATATAATGGTTTAGATATTAGTGCTTTATTGGGGAACATGTTGATAAAACATTATAACTATTTTTATGGAGGTTGTCCTGGAACATCATTAGGAAAGACATCGATATACATGTCCACCAAAATAGGATTGTTCAGACTATCAACATCTACTGCTCTAAGGGTATGGCTAGAAAACTTATATGTGATAAGATACACCCACCTCTGGGAAAATCCATCCCATACTGTAACAGTTCCCTTATCACCGGTGAAGGAAAATATCATCCCATATGTGAAGACACACCGTACTTTGTGCATAATACAGTCAATATGCGTGTGGACTATTGATAACTAGTCCATACCCATGATGACATCATAAGGAATTGTCAACGGTAATAAGAGATACCAGTTGAAGCACATTCCTCTTAGAGTAAGATGTCACTATCAGCACCAGTGTGTAATCGTCAAATATTCTCTCATATGAGCCTCTAGACATAAGGATAGAGCCAACAGATCCACCAAAATCTCGAAGCTCTGAACGAGGGCAGTGGTAATAAAAGAGTGACTGGCACCTGTGTCTATAAGTACTGCAGCTAAGGTAGAGTAGACACCAATCGTACCTCTAATCATCTCTGGTGCGCCTTGGTCATAGGCCTCAGCTGCCTTGAGCTGAGAACTTCGCTATCCACATGTTCTCTATGGTTTGGGGGGATCACCTGGTGGTGGTGTTGGTAGGACCTCATATTGACACCCACAACCTACTACATGACTAGTCCCTCTACCACGTCCGGCGGTTTCCTGCATACTTTTTCGATCGAATCTATGCATCTACATTGGTGGTCCATCGAACATCTATTGTTTGTTCATACGACGGGTTGGCCTTTCACGATCCATGTGACCCTATCTTCTGCATGTGTAGCACTGCCTGTCCCTCACCTAACCTCCTCTCCCTCGCGAGCCCTGCACCTCTGACTCTGCGTCTTGGGGCCATCCACCAGAAGGTTTGGTCTTCTTGGACATTAGTGTCATCTGCCTACTACCAACCACATATGACCCTGTTATGTGTCACCCGGTGGTGGGTCTCGGGGTTAGGGTCTGCTCAGCTAGAATGCTCTCCACTAAAAGTGCTCTCTCTAGTACCCCAGCCCGTGTCGGTATGCTGAGTGATATAATCAATGCTCTGATCCCCCATATGAGACCTTGATCAAAGGCCTAGGCCCTGAATAAAGGGTCATGAACAATGTCGGTGGAGTATTGGGAGAGGTCAGTGGACCCCACCAAGTGTTGGGCCACAGTAATGCTTCCCTACTGTAAGTGCATCATCTCTTATATACACATAAAGCGTAAGTTCACAGGGAATAACTCTACCATGAAAAGGCGATCAAGGTTATCCCAAACATAGGTCACCTCATCGTGCATCTGGGGCATCAAGATCCACCATCTCACTACTTCTTCCTAGAATAGACTAGCTGTTATGATCACCGTAAGGTAACCTAGTGTCCCAACTAGGTGGAAAACTATGACTACATCCTCCAGCTAGTCTACAGTTGCCTCTGGGTTCTTCATGCCTCTAAAATTCAGAGGCCTCTTCCATTGGAACTCATTTAATGCGCTCAACAAGAGTGTACCCTCTACTAGTGAGGATGGTGGTAATGGATACCCAACAAGTTGTGTTGATGCTGGTACACCACCCAAAGGTGCTAACGCTGTAAGAGGTCCTTGTGTCGAGGCCTCATTTCTCAGTGGGCCATCATCACGTACTCTCTCTGGACTCCGGGATGGTTTTCTACGTGGAGGCATCCTAAAAGAATATAGGTTTACCATAGTAAATATGTTATTCCTGGTGAGATGACTCGAAGAGATCATAATAATAAAATCAAAACACACACAATTAGTGTTTTTGTGCACTAAGTCAGAAATCAGAAGTCAGGGTCGTGGTGTATGTATACGTCGGCCTCCACACCAACACTGGATTCCCCAAACTAAACACCACACTCATAACACATAACATTATTTCCACATAAAAAACATCAGAGTCCTAGATCTTCGGTAGAACTTATTCCTCTGATACCACTTTCTCACGAACCGTCCCCCAAGGCTCATGTCGTGCCTATCCCGTGCTCGACTTCTATAGCCCAAGGTCTTTCGACTAGCACCGGAAATCCATATCCCCAAAATGGGAAGGAATTTACTTAAAACCTATAAAAAAACACAGAGAATAATGTAACAAGATGCAACCACGAAATGAAATGATGTAGTAAAGTTTGCTGAAACTGAAAGGGGCCAGAATACAAGCCCAATTGAAAAAAGTATAACTACAACTAAAAAGTAAAAAACAACAAAAAAGTGAATGCAAACAGTTGGATTATCAACAAGGGATCCTTAATGAAGGTTAGGTACAACTCACGATCAGTTGTCTCTGTGTCACATCACTCCAAATGGTCCACCTCCAAGCATCGTCATGTCCTGGGTTCCTCAGCTACGATCAATGTTGTATGTCATCTGCACAAGACAGAACAGGGTGTGGGAAAATACCATGGAGGGATGGGTATAGTGATACTCAGTAGGGACCCCGATACTCCGTAAGTCTCTAAATGTTCCAAAAAGGAAATACCACAATGCAATTCATCAACTCTACTTAGGTATATGTCCCTGAAAATACTTAAGTAATCAAGATATACTCATCTCCTACACAAGGGAAGTATAACACAAAGGTATCACCATGAATGTAGTAGCACCACAGTGGTAACACCATGAATATAGAAGAACCACATAGGTAAAACACTTATTTCAACTTGATTCTCAACTCAAACCAGATAGTAGTGATGTAATGAAGTACAAATGATTAGTCGCAAAGCTTGATCATCTTATTCTATCAAGAGGCACTTCTTATGACCATAAAAAGTCTAACCCACATAGGATCGATAGGTAACTAACCCCCACTAACCCACATAGGATCGATAGGTATGTACCCCCTACAATGACCAACACAAGATCTGACCCACATTGGATCGGTATGTACTAACCCACACAATATCATTGAGCGCTAACCCAAACAGGACATGACCCACAAAAGATAGGTATGTATTGACCCACACAATATTTCTAACCACTGATCCACCTAAAATATGACCCACATAGGATCGGTGTTGACCCACATAGGATCACTTTGTACTAACCTCCGTATGATCTGTCTCCAACCTCCGCCTTACAACCGGCCACTCGATTCCTTGCACTGGGAGCGCTCGAGTTCCGTAGAATCTGCCCCTCGAATTATCGGTCATACCTCAACCAAAATTAATCTCAAAAAAATTGTATCTCTATGGACAACCATGTCGTATGGGTTCCAATGCGACAAACAGTAACTCAATCAGACTCCTAATCGGTGAGTTATAATCATTTTAGCTCTGGGGGCCTCATGGGATTCAGGTTCGAACCAACCTGGATGATGTCCAAATCTCTCCAAAACACAAGTAGAGCATACCAAAAATTTTCTTCATAGTCATAGTATCCCATGGTCGTAGATGGTTCACCCAATGGATATCTATTTATCATGATATGGCCATTTTTGTGTTTCTAGGCCCGAGTTTGATCTCACCCAGTCGGGCCAACACGACCTGACCAGGTTGGGGCTGGGCCACGGCAAGCTCGGCCCACTGGGCTGATCTCCAGCCCGGCCTGAAAGGGAGAGTCCTGACTTATAAAGAAGGTGGATGATATTGGGTGCCCCACATGGGGGCGGCTTGGCCAGAAAGGGGGCGACCATACCCGAATTGGAAAGCCGGCAAAGGGGTAGCCCACAAGGTGTAGGCCCGGCCGCGTAGGGCACGAACCACAAAGGGGGGTCCGACTGTTTTCCACCCGAGCTAGTAAGGGGGTGGGGAAGTACCCCTCCCCCCTGGTATCCAAAATGGCCTGAAGGATGTTCATTTTCATGAATCATCTACGCCATGTGGGCGCTACACAGTCGTCGCAGAACCCACGCAGTGTGTTCCTACACCACTATGGCTTCAGTCGTGGATTCTTCTCATCGGCGATGCATTGGTCACGATAACTCTCCTTTCGTAGAAGGGAAAAGTGTCGGATTCCACCTCTTATCATCTTGGCTGGTGATCTGTGACCATTTTATCACTAGCGGCATGCGACGATGCGTCACACCTCTTCCACCGCCGGCTGGAGCCGACCATTCCAATGACCATCATGGCTCTGTTTCATGCCCTCCATTTGGGGTTTCTGTCAACGCACACTATTTTCGTAGTTGGTATGTGTTATCATGCTACCATTATTCCACAGAGAACGTAGGGGTATAGAATAGTAAAGGAGGGCATGGGCTAGGTTATTTAGGCATGCGCCCTCAATGATAGCTTTTAACATGAGAGAGGATAAAGAGTTAAATATATTCACATGAAATAAATAAAAATGTAGAATTAAACCCCTACCTCATAAACCCATTAAATATAATTTGTGCTTGAAGGTGGATGAATGATCTTTGTTCCTGCCAAAGGCTTCCAACGACACCGCTTGCATGTCATCCTTCAATTCGGGGTTTCGATGTCCATTGTCATCGCGCGCCGGAACCGGCTCTATCCTCCAGGTTTTTTGTGTCTCGGAACTCCTTCAGCACTTCGTTGCTTGGAAACACTGAATTGAAACCACTCCTCAGGCTCCATATAAATAGGAGATGTGGAGGGTTAGTAATGATGTTGGGAATTAATGGGGCTCAATAAGTAGAAGCGTCGTAATTTCTCCAAAGATAATGTTTTTTAGATTAAAGGGTCAATCCATTTGATGGATTGACACATCACTTAGTCCTACACTCCGATTGATTGTTGACTGACATGAAAGAAAATAAAATAATAAATTTATTATATGAATTTTTTTAAAAGACCCAAAACATAACTTTTTTTTCAGAAAAAGTACAGTCAATGTAAATTCACCCTTAAGTGAATCCAGGCACTTCGGATTCACGGGTGCCCTCGTATTTTAAATCTGAGAACCAGTTCATATGTTAGTAATTGACGCTCACACGTTTACTGTACGTACCATCGAATATTTCAGAAATTCATTCTGGGAACACCGGGCCTCAGAATCACGTGCCGTCTATTTTCAAAGATTCATAATAATTCCATATAATCAAAAAAATTACATGGAGATTCAGAACATTACACTATTTCTCTATATAATCCTTTTATCTTTCAGTACAAATTTATGGTGAGGAAAATTGATAGGAAAACTCATTCTACCATTTATGGAAATAAAATCATTGAATGAATATAATAATGATTTATAAGGATCACTACCATCATTGTTTCATATGAATTTAGTTGAATGAGACCGATATAATGGGATTTTTAGTATATAAATTTTTATAAAAATAAATGATGTACCCAATCCCAGCCTCCTAAATTAAATTTATAAACATCATGTACTATAATTTAGAGATAGAAAAAAATTAAATATTTTAAAAACATTATATGTTTCATCATTTTAAAAATCATTCCTTTTTATCATTGAAATCATATGACTAAAATTTTGAATAATTTAATCTGATATTTATCATGAACTTTTTTCATTAACCATCATTTAATATCATCATGTGGAATTGTAAAATAATTTTTATATATTTTAATTTTTTAAAATAAATATCCATCATATTTTATTTTGTAATGAATGTGTTTTCATGAAAAAAAATAATGAAATTAACTAACCTATACTTTTATTCCCTAAAAATCAAAGAGTGGAAAATTCAAACAAGTCAGGGTTTTTCTAAAGTCTGTATTTTTATCAATATCCAATATGAATTAAAGACTTATAGACATAGATATATTTTAAATTATGTCTCATTATATGTAACAACTTGTTATATTATATTCTAAAAATATTTTTAATATCATTTAATACAAGTTTTTTTAAATCATCTATATTTTTAATAATAAATTAAATCATAAGTAAAAAAATTTGAAATTGTACCCAAAATTATTTTAAGACATCCTCTAGAACTCTTTTTGAAGTGTCTCTCAATGTTTTGGCCATTAATTTTTTTAAAGGAATAATTTTGAGTAACAAAACCATAATCTCTGAAACCGTCAACATCTATATATTCTGTAACAATTAGAATTATCAAATCCACAATTATAATAAAATAAAAGTCGCTTGAAAAAACATCAGTGTTACTAAATAAATATGGTCTGGAATCAAATCCATAAAATAAATGTTTCTCCAAAAATGTGTCCTCCATTTATATCATATTATATATGAAAAATCATATAATCATTATGTCCAAGACATTGAGTATCCATAGGATATAAATTATGTTAACCTAGTATAAGTATATTATAAATTAGTTATAATCTGATTATATATTGATTAAATGGAAGAATACATCGCATTTAATTCACTATGAAAATTGAGAAACTCATAAACTCCTAACTCAAATATATAATAACTTAACAAAACACTTTTCATGGTACAATGACAAAAATATTCAATTTATCTTCATCAATGAACCAAATGTTATATGCACCATAATAGAGGGAATATCTCATTTTATTTAAAACATGGTAAATGAAATTATAAATGGAATATCTAACAACAACCTAGTTAAAGCATCCCCATTAATTTAGAATAAATTTATAAATGTATGATTTTCCTACAGTAGTTTCGTGAAAAACATCGTAAAAGTTTTCAGTATGAAAAATGAACAAATTTTGTGGTTAAGAGATAATATTTCATAGTCCACATGGAATATATTATGATCAACTAAATAAAAAATGTGTTTTTTCCATTATGAAAAATTTTATATTTTACAAGAAAACCAACTAATTCTAATCACTACCAGATATCATTGTTTATAAAACGGAAAGACAATGATCGAATAATATTAAATTTAGTCATTCCTTAAGAGGTCAACAATAATTTCAATATGTGTAATATATACAGTATTTAATGAACTAATGATAAGTAATGTTTTCATTTATAAAATATTTTATATTTAATGATGTGACCCAAACATCATATATATTAAAAATTCAAAATTTATATGAAAATTAAATGATAATGAAAATTATAAATGACCCATAACTGCACTGTTTTAGTGTCTTTGGAGACTAGATATAAAATCACCTTTTTTCATGAAATATATTCAATATCTCCCATAAATTTCTTTTTTCATAGAACCCTTTTGGAATTTCATACTTATAAATTTTCTAAAAAACCTAGGGAAAATTAACCAATGTGAATGTTTGAGCACAAATACATAGTAAGGGTAAAAATGAAAGATATTAATCAATGATCATAACAAATTTTATTATTCGAATAAGGGTATGATGTAATGGTCATAACATAAAAATTCCGTACTCACAAAGTCAAAAATCATAAATCCTGTATCATGGAATATATAAATATTAATTGAATATACATGAGTTATAAGAGTGAATAGTCATAATTAATCAGTAACGAGTCATAAAAAATATCACATGTATAATAAAATGTCATCATAATTGGGGAATATTTGTAACTATATAGGATCATTACAACAGTCATGGCTTCCAACCAACACAACAATCACATAATACACAATGTCCCATAATTTATTAAGTTCACTCCCAAACCCTATCAATACATGGAATGGGTCATCTACCTATCCATCTACATATTTCCTCATTAAATATAAATCATTACCTAATGAAATATGTGTATTTAATGGAACCACTAATCACAAAATGGTAACCATAAAAATGTGTTTCTTAAGATTATATATACATTCAAAATTAAATCTTTTTTAACCCGTGGAGAAAGAATTTGAGTCATACAATTTTCATTATCACATAATCATATGACATATATAGAAAAATTATTTTAGAGATCATTATATCATATCTTAAGTGAATAATAAGAAACGTCAAAGGATGCTGACATAGAAGAGAAACTCCCTTTAAATATCAGTTTAACATTTATTTGGACACAAGGGGAAAATATACATTCCTTTGGAACATATAAAATAATATATATATATATATATATTATTGAGTAAACTAGTTTCACTGAAAACAACCATGATAACATTTCATCTCAAATTCCAATTATGTATATTTTTTTGAATATAGAAAAAACTATTCACGTGGTAAACATTAAAATAAAGATTCTTTTCACAGTCTTAAAAAATGTTCAAAAAGTAAATATTTCCAAAATATAAAATATTATTTATTTTAATATAGGAAATTTATTGTCAATTATAATAGATTATAACATTAAATAATAATTTGATTCCATAAATTTACATTGTTGAAAATTTTATATATAGCCTAGAAGTTGAAGAAAATGATAGTTGACTAAAGGGAAAATAAGGGTTTATTTTCTAAAAAATATTTTTTGAATTATTCTATATATCAATGACTGTAAAATGGTACTAATACATTAAATTTAAATAAGTAAAAATTTAATAAGAAAATATATGGTGATTAATGTAAATTAATCATATAATATTCTTTCTATGTAAATTTTACATATACAATACCAAACTGAAGTGTTATTGTAACACAAAACCGTGCCTATGGGTATTTTTATTCACTATATGTATTCTTAAGTTTTTGTATAACAAATATATATTTTTTATAAATATAGAATACAATTATAATAATAATTTGGATAAAATATAACATTATTTTGTACCTTTTAATTATCCAATTGTCAATAAATATCACTAAATCAATATTCATATGAAATTATGACTATTTTCTATCAATGGTTTTTGATGGATCCATTACATTCACTATTATCATTATTTATTGATCTCTATATTCATAATAGTTTTATAGGTATCATATTTATTAATTATAAAACCTTGCATATCCATTCATATAAGGTGGTAAGGAAAAATTAATTTTATCACTTCATGGTGACAATAACATATATGTACACAGAAGTAATGATTCCATATTTCATCGAATGATAAGAAAGAAATATAAATAAAAATATTTAATTATTGATTTAGAATGATATAATATATATCATATATATTAATTAAACCCATAAATATTACAATCCATTTCTAGTGGACATGAAAAATGAATCACATCACATAGTGTAAGTGGTAGTCCACACATATGTAGATACGACATTGTCATTTGATATAGGATTGAATGGTGGAAGAAAAATGATGTAAAATTAACATATTTTATTCATTCAAAAAATATATTTATTTAATCATATTAGTATAGAAATAGAATATTTTTAAACATTTAATGAAGATATAACCAAAATATATATCAATAATTACAGTTACCAATTTTTAGGAAACATCCTTTGGGTTACTCAACAATCCATAAAAGGTTTGTAAATTTGTAATAATGATAGCTATATGAAAAGAGGATATAATTTAATATTTTTTTTGGAATGTATTGGAAAATATACATATATAAACATTTATATATTTTTTTGGGGTACCTCCATTTATAAGTGAGGTGGACGGATATAAAGTAAATACACAAAACATTAAAATATAATAAAGTAATTATCAGGTTTGATAGGCTAAAAATTAAAAAATTAATGAATATAATATTTGTTAATTTCAAAATATCATTATCCAACCACATTTATTCAATTTTTTTGTGATATATTAATCATTATCGATTAGTAATAACCTCCTCTTTAACCCTTTATAGCCTTAAAAATATATTTCAATTACTAAAGTTTCACTTAGTTATTATGAAAATAAATTGTCTTCACAAAATTTTTTAAATTATAATTCGAATTATGGTATCCATTTTATCGACTTAAATTCATATATGTTTAAGAAATTCATTTTAACTTTTTGTTTAAGAACTCAATGAAAATATATATTATGAATGTGAATTTTTATTCATAAGAATGAGATTCTTCTAATTTACTACCTAGTAAAAATCATAAAATAAATGTTAACTTATTTTATAGAATAATTTAGCTAAAATGTATTTAAATACATTCATACATAGTTATTAATTTATGATACTAAAACAAAAACCAATAATTTATGAAAAATAATTTTTTAAATAAACAATTATTTTTACCTTCGAATGTTTTTCTTCTAATTATTAATAAATAAAAAAATAGTGAAATAATTTTCAACATTTGTAAACAAAAATATTTCAAGAAAAATTATAGTCTAAATTTATTTTAACATAAAATATAAATGAAAGAAATAATTTTCATAATAAAAATTTATTATAATAGTTCTTTTGGATGAATCAATTTTCCTAAATGAATTGCATATTTTTTAATAACATTAATTTATTTAAATACGATATATTGTGATTAATTTTATAATTTATATTATCTATTAACATATTTTTTAGGTGTTGTTCTTAATAATATTTCTAATTTATATACATATTATAAATGACTATATTCTAAAATCTCATGTTGTTAAATTCTTCCCCCATTTAATTATACCACCTACAAAAATCATTCAAATTGATAAAAATGGAAGATGATACCTATACCTTATCACATTCTCATGTTCCCACGTAGCTTTTAGAAATTTACACTTCATCCATGGAATAGTAACTATGTGTGTGGTCCTATTCAATAAGATTTATTATTTTATATCCATCATTTATAAAAACTATTCTTTATATAAAATCTCATGTCCTAGTGGTATGAACTCTGTGTTTAGTACCTATGAATGTACTGGTATGTACATTCTAAAAAATAAACACAGAACACATCCTAATATTAGGATGTGTATATATGATGATCAATGTGAAAAACTACAATCCCAATGATATTAATAACCTCATCAAGACCAATACTTATGTGTCTTGAAATTCCATTCTTTTCGATTCTCATAACATTATTCCTAGTATATATTTTAAGGAATACCATAACCATATATTTGAATTAGAAATATTAATTTTGATTTATAGTATAATAATTTTGTCACATTTCAGCATCCTATATTTATTATTAATAAATATACCTAATATTACCTTCCATTTCCTCAACTAGATCACAACCAAGTATCACTCAATCCCATATTTCTTTTCTTAAATCATGCATTTTTAGTTATTTGTATAAAGTGTATTATATGGATCCATCAAAATGATTGAGTGAAATCTATTTTGAATGGAAAATTTATCTATAATAAGGTGTTCATATTAAACTCATTCAAAACTATTCTTCTCTATCACAATATACATTCTATGATTTTAATAGGTCTACTAGGAAAACCAACAATTTTAGGATGATATATAGTGATAAATCCTAAATCATTATTAATTTATTATAGAAAATGTATCTATAATATAATTGTAATCTAAAAATATCGATCTGGTGTTATTATGGGAGGTTATCCTTGTAACTATACAACTTATTTAATGTATAACCTATAGCTTTTCTCAAGTGATAAATATTCTATCATAACAATGTGAGGTTCTAATATGATAAGATGATAGACTAGAACACAAATAACATTATTCCCTTTAGATATATTGGGGAATCCCATGAATAATAAAAAGGGGATGTTTTAAAATTTCATATTATATATTTTTAAATGATGTAAATTCCCCATATATTTTAGTCACTCAACCTCAATTTCCATTCTTACCAATCAATAAAATACATACTATGAAATAAATCATTTTATATTATCTGAAGAAAAATTATTTTTATAATTTCTTTCAAACATAATAAATATATGAATAAAAGACAATTAAGAATAATGAGAATCATATAACAACTCCAACTTAAATTTTTTGTATTTTGTAGAAACATATTATATTCCAAAAAATAATTATTTCATCACTTTAATGATGTAAATCATGACTATTTTCAACTCCTTTTTAGCTTTTATTCATTCTTTTACAATTCCTTAATATTCACATGAATATATGGTTTGATATATATATGATAATGATATTATCTTTCAAAATTATATTCAATTTAATATTCCATATTTTGTAAATCCATATGTATTGGATCAGTGTTAACCCTCAATATGAAAAAATGAACATGATACTTTTGAACAACAGTATAAAAAAAATCTCTTTCCTATAGTGGTAATGTATTGAGACTTCTCAAAATATAATTAGATACAAAAATATCCTATGACACATATTCAGATATTTATTTGCGAATATATAAATCATTATTTTATGACTGATTCATATCTCATTAATTTCACCACAAACATGCTACCTCTATATGACCAAAGAAAAAAATACAACTCGAAGTTCCAAATCATGGGATAGTAAATATTTCTCATGAACCTTATATTTTTGTGATTCATAAACTATTACTCTCTCATTGTACAAGAGAAAAAAATCCCAATCCTTTCTTTGATACAACACTATTGATCTAATACCATTACCCACTCAAGGGTTTTGTTAGAATATGTGCATAAATCAACCTTCTCTTCAGTTATAAAAAATCATTTTCACATTATTTTATCAATATTAACTTATATACAATCCACATCAATATTGTTGGTTTAATAGATATATTTGATTATTTTTTACAATGTGTCACTAGTATCCATCTAAATATAGAAAAAACTGATTTCAGTTCCAATGGCTGGTCTCAGCCATTTATTATAACTACAGTCATTTAAGGATCAACTGATAACCCCATTCATGTAATTATATTACCAATGAGTTATAGTTCATGATTATATAATTCACAATTAATAACTTTTCTATAAATATTATCCTTCAACAATGTCTTCAACACAACCCTTAAAATATTTTCATGATATTACTTTCTTATGATATATAGAATAATATCATCTACAAATATGTTATAAAAATCATCCTGGTAATCTCAAGAAACTATATTAATTAGATTCATGAAGATAAAAACATAATTGGTATGTCCTTTATTATTACATATAACTAATGATATCTATATTATATATCAATCATTGGAAGGTATATTGATCCTCATAGTTGATAAAAAAATCATCAAAGTGGGGTACATAAAATTTATTCTCAATATACATAGTGTTATGTTCATTAAAATCAATGAAAAGAAAAATTATTGAATCCCAATTGTTAAGGAAAATAATAATCACATCTCATGTTGATGAACTCGTATAAATAATCACCTATAAGGATTGAATTTTATTTTTTATTCATTTCCTAGAACTCAATTAGTGCTATTCTATTTGGAGAAATAAAAAATATTCAGAGTAATGTTTTAGTTTTATTGGAAAATAATAATTATGATATCGTGGAATACTGGGAAACGCTTATAGAAATACATCAGTATATTCCCACAACATAGTCAAATAATAAATATTTAGTTTTTCCCTAACTATATCAGATATAAATCCACATTAATTGTTATCAATACCTATAATATAGATTTTGTTTCCATTGGTTTACAATATTAATCCATACACTAATAAAAAATTTGGAGTGACTTGAAATTCTAATTCTAACTTCCCTTCCACAATAATTGTTATCGGGTCAATATTGTTGGAGACATCAATGAAAAAAATATTATAAAATTCCCTTATAGTGATAATAAAAGTATTATTATGAAGCACAATCCCCAAAAAAGTTATTGAAGAAAATCTATAGAACTCTAATGTTCTCAACATAGAATTATACCTTCTAACTAATAATTCATCATCTTTTCATCAAGGTGGGGATATGATAACCATATAATTTTTTTTGATATTAAATTTAGGGTTAAAATAAAATAAAATAACATATTATTAGTTGTAGATTTTATGATAGGTGTATAATTCAACAATTTATTCCTATGTACCACTTTTGAAATTACGATCAATTATTATTTCACATTATTTATTTTCATAACAGGTTGATGATGATTATTTACTTCCTCAACCCTCGTATTCGGAGACAGGTTGAAATAATTCATAAATTACTTTCATATGTATCAATATATTTGGTTGTTGTAAAAAACATGGATATATCTCTATTATTTAAAGAGGCTAAACTCTTTACACCACATCATAATTCAATTTATCAATGGACTTTCATACCATATGTGAATCATTTACCAGTCCCATAGAGGCAATTTTCCTATGCTTCATTCCACACTTTAGGCATAAATGATGATTCATTTTCATTATTCTATTGTTTTAATTTTTTTTATTTCCTCCAAATTTAACATTTTCTTATTATCAGAACCTTGTGTATATATGGAATCTCTGCTATCTAATTATTCCTTGAGAAAACATCAAATATTTTTTTTTCAAATAATGTCTCATATAGTTTTCATTGTTTTGATACCTGGTCTATCATATATATTATTGGGTTATGTTTGTAATTGGTTTTGGGTAGTTTCATTCTAGGTTCAACATGAATATGTTAGTTTTGATAATTTTGAAATAATTTTTGACATTTTCCTGTGTAAAGCATTATTAGTGATTCTGTTTTCTATGTTTTTTTCGCCTGGGTAGAACTTGGGCACCATGTGCATAGATATCATACAAAATGTAGTGAACCCACTAGTTGTGTAAAATAGATACCACTATAGGTGTGGTGAGCCTATTCCACATTTATTTATTACTTATTTCTATAATTGTATTTCTACTAACCAGACTCATGTTTCTTAGGAAATCATTAAAATAATTTAATAAAAATTAGGAAATGTTTATGGGGAGGATTTTAATGAATCTATAACTAACTTCAATCTTCTATTAAGGATTCCTTATTCATTTCTATTCATGTGATTTGAATCGGAAATTTATGGGACGATCTTTGGGAGTATATTTTTTTTGATCAACTTCTTACAACAATCTATTTCCCTCGATTCAATGATATTTTTCATGTCATTTTTTTAACTTGTATGGTTGAATTTGTTTGGATAGGTTAATATTTCATGTTTTATGATGTATTTGACCTATTTTATTCTCCATGTACCTTCCTATTATTGAAAACATTTTAGACTATATGGGAATCAATTTATAATGCCTCCTCTCACATTCCAAAGTGTTATCATTCCAAAAAGTATGTGGATCTAATTGTTGATTTTATACGATACCAGGTGAGTGAAAACTGGTTTTGTATCATCCTAATATTTAGTAGACCACACTTGATTTTATTTTGTAACATGTTTTTTATAATATAATTATAATGAGATTTCATGTTCAAGATATGCATAGAGTGTCAATTTTTGAAAAAAATGCTTCTCCTCATACCTCGGTAAAAGAAAATGTTTTCAAATAAATATAAAATGGTTTGTGAACTTGGTTTTAAAAACATTATTTTTTGGAGAAAGGAATTTTTGGATATAAATTATTAAAATCTATATTCCCTTTTAAATATTTAGACAAATAAAACACATGGGGCCCACATATTTCTAGGTTGAATTATTATCATTCAGATTTGAATTTTTTTCCATAAGGGTTTCACTCATAGGGAGTTATTCTATTCCTTAGCCTTATTATTATTGGGATATGATTCATTAACAGTATAGTGGTTCTTCCTTGTGTGTTATTCAATTTATAAGGACTTTTTGTTCTTGGTACATGTTTAGTGCAATAAATATTAACATAATTTTTTTGGGAATGAGAGACCCTATTAGCATTGTCCTATGATATCCCTAAGGTAATATCCATTATTCATGTCAGTGTGTGGTGTTTTTATAAGGAAATATTTTATAAGAGTTGGTGAATTTTTTATTTTAAAATATTCTTTTACATGTGTTATACAATAACTATTATAGAACAATAAAAATGTGAAATTATTTTAATGTTTTTTTGATATAAATGTAAAAAAAAATTATTTGGCCATGTCATTTAAATGTTGAATATATTATTATTATTTGAAAGAGAGTTTCTATAGTAAACTTGGGTATGATCCAAATGGTATTGTTTGGATAGTCTCTACACACTCCCTTAGTGGTGGGTATATCTAATTTTTTCTAATGAATGAATGGAAAAGGAACTATAATGAGTCATTGTGGGGTTTTAAAAGTTAATAAATTGTTAAATGTGGTTAGATAGAGTGATGTATCCCATGTATCATATAGATTGTCGTGGGTAGTTTGGGATTACATTTTTATCCGTGAGGTATTGAATTATTTGGAATTCATTCCTTACATTTATCAATTCCATTTTTTTATTTGTGGTGTAATTATTTCATATTACAATTTTCTTCAATTATGTCATGTGGGTAATTTTAGGATTGTAAATTCATTCAATAATATTTTTATTGGATTTCAAAATGCTTGTAACCTTCCCTTTGGGATCAATAATTCCATTTTTTTCATACCACAGTCTTGTTCAGAGCCAAGTTTTATTGTTATTCTGGGTCTTCTCATGAAAATATTGTATCAATTGGAAGGTTATCCTCAATTTTTCATGTCTTGGGATATTTAGTAATACAGAGATAGAATAATCCAAAAATAATCCTTAGGGTTTTACATAGTTCCTAACCATATTCCATTATTATAATTATAAATTCACCAATGGATGTTAGTTTGGGTCTCTTATGTGTTGGGTTTTGATCTACATCCTAGTTTTTTATTATATTTATCATTGTATGATGATAGTGTTTAATTTTTTAGATAGTCTCCCCCTATTTTTTGTTATAAATAATCATGCCTATGATATATATTATTGGCATTCCTTATGAGGTAGAACTATGAATATCACCTCATCTGAATCCTCGAATCAATCAGAATATAATTAATGATCCTAT
Organism: Viscum album; assembly: GCA_963277665.1. Lineage (NCBI taxonomy): Eukaryota > Viridiplantae > Streptophyta > Magnoliopsida > Santalales > Viscaceae > Viscum > Viscum album. The sequence continues at coordinate 1,931,103,435 of OY728137.1, read as the reverse complement.
AATATATGTTCGTGTTGTGGATAAAAGTTTTCTACATGTTTTGATCCTATGTATAGAAACCTAGCTAAGAGCTATAGGATGTATGGATTGACAATTAGTGATAACTAAATTTTTTTCCTTATTATTTAGCCATACTAATTATCCTAGGAATAGGAATGAATAGTAGTAAAATATTTATTAGTACATTGATTTACTAGAGACACATAAAAGATTCAAGGTTATGTGAACAATGATTAATATTGAGAGTCCCCGAATGTGGTGGTTAAAACCTATGATTCAAGGGAATGGCCATGTGGTATTGGAGTAGAAATACATCTAGACAATTTTATATTAGAAGGTATATATTTAATACTTGATGATTAATAAGTCTATAGAGATCCATTACTTTTTGTTGGAATATCATTCAGTGATATAGTATATAGACCCTTTTTTAGTTCAAACATTATAATCATGAGTTGGTGATGAATTACAACATGAATCCATAAAAATATCTATAATTATTGTGACATGATAACAGATAATAGTTTTATTTGTTGAATCTCTCCACCTACAAAAAAGTGATCTAAGTTTCTATTAAGATAGAGATTGAATTGTTTGGAAATTAAGTATTCTTTTCATTCCCACATTAACATAGTGGTATTGATTCAAAGGAGAATCAGTGGTATAATAATCATAAAGGTTTTGTAGGTATCAATCAAAAATAGTCTCTTCATACTCCATCCATTGTGTAAAGGAGTGCACCGTTTACTACTACTAGTGTGGAAAGGTTTGAAACACCTAATTACCATTCCCACACTTCTAATGACTTATATTTTATGTGGTCACTAAAGTAATATATTGAAATTATTCTTGGATATATATAAACCTAGGTATGTTTATGTACTATTAGTTTACAAATTAATTTCATAGTTGTAAGAATCATAATCTTTAATAGGTCTTTAATCATAAACCACATTATCGAATCCTTTTTGGATCTGAATGTTCTGGTGATGAATGGAGATATAGATCCACAATATAGTTAGAGGTACCAATTTTGTTTCATATTATAAATAAATATATTTATTTGGAAGCACTTTCTTTTAATATTTTATACCAACCAATTATATGGATATATTGAATAATTCAATGGAGGTCATGTCCTTTGATATATGGCTGGTTAAACCTCTTCTTTGGAGGAAGTAGTGTGGATCCTATTAACCAAAATTCCCAATTTCAATAGTCAATGTTGATTATGTTTTGAGATTTATAGTTCATTGTTAATATTTTTTCAATATTTTTATTATGATCAATTTGTAGGTTTATCAACACCCCTTTATTGATTTTTATCATCATATTGTTTCATTTATTACACCTAATGGGAGATCTCAAGTGATTTGGGATAGTGGGGTCTCAGATATATTTGTGATGTCCCTTCTATACTATTAAATTGAAATTAGTTTTACTTATTTATCCAATTGATGTATCATCATTGTAAGTTAATCCCTTTTTGTTAGGTATTTTCATGTTTATTTCCACGATGACTTCTTTAGTCATCCTCCAAAAACAGTGGAAGTGTTATTTGTTGATTAGATTCCCTTTATACAACCAATTTTCATTCCAAATTATCATATAGAACCCAATAATTTGAAATATCATAACATAAAATTGAATTATTTCCCATTTAATTAGTATTTTAGTAATTTTTTAGAAGTTCATCCCATGTGATAATTACAAAGTATATTGATGGATGTATTTTTATATTTATATATATTATCGAATGTTGAATTCAGTAACTATACTATGTATATGGGAAATTATTATATCTAATCCTAAAAGGACATGAATCTCATGAATATGTGATATGTTAAATACCTCTAGATGATTCTCTATAAAATAAAATACACCATAGGAATGGGATTCTTTTTTTCTAACATCATAATCTTAAATAATCATTCACATGTCTTCATTTAAGTATCATAAGAGAATAACATAATGGGGAATTTTAATCCTTTTCATATTGATGTGTAAAATGAGGATTTTGTTAATTTTATGACCAATGTTCAATTATAATTTTCCAACATAAATTTTATTTTTTAGGGTCAACAGTAGTAGTATGAGTTTAATGAAATTTGGTAATACATATAAATTGGAGTGTTCTTTCTTAGTGGGTATTTCCCCTCTGATTTCATTATCTATATTAAAAATGTGTTTTTCATCCAACAAATAGTCACAAATTTACCGGTGGGGTATTTTTATAGTTATTCAATGTTTTTTATTTGTTATCATTTATGATTTATTGTGAAATGATGTTGTATTTTTTGTGGATATGATTTTATCATGATATTTCAGATAATATTTCATATAGTTTCACCATCCATAAAAAAAGATAATTAAATAAAAAATTCTCGATTTATTGAACCTATTTCAATTTTTGTGTTAATATGGTATATTTTATACATGAACATTATTTTTATATTACCATGGAGTCCCCGGTGAGTTGATTCACTTTTTATAGTTAGTGATCATTTGATAAAAATATATAGTTTCATAAACATTAGTGACACCTCCAAGGATAAATATCTGGGTAGGTTTTAAAAGAAATAAATGGTTATGTTTTTGGGGTTTACCTCTATTATTTTCTCCAATAGGGATCCCGCATCTATTTCCCAGTTCTGTAATGGCTTCTAAGATGTGATGGGAACTCATGTCATGTTGTGCACAACTTATAATCCATGTGTTAGATATTATAGGATCATAATATATCCACCCATGTATGGTCTGTAGTGCATGTCACGTCTTTATTGGACTATTGTGGGTGCCACCTTCCATAAAAGACTAATAATCATTTAGGAAACATTAGTAAAAATTTAGTATGTACATATATTATTATTTATATCTCATATTCAGCTAAAATATTATGATATTTTTTGCCTTAAAAAATTTGAGTGTCAAATTTTTAACTTGGTCTTCATGAAATATTCCTCCCTCTTGGGTCATTAACTTCATGGGAAACATGGAATGATTTTTCACAGATATGTTTAACTATTGATTGCCTCTGGGATTATTGGAAAAGTGTCTTATCATCTATAATTACTATCACATTTGATGTAAATTCCTGATTTATTCAACCTATATGAACATAAAGTGTATCATGCCAATCTGTCCCATGTTATGAATTTCAATGATGTTTAGTTGGAGTCAAATGTGATAGATATGTATGATCCAATGGAGACTGTTAACTCTAATATTATTTGGGTACAAGGGAAACATATTTCAATATTCAATGTGTTATGGAAGAATGGATTTGATACCTATGAGACGTTTGAGTAGGAATCATTGAAGAGGGGGAATGAATACTATTCTTCATTGGTATTCCTTCTTCTACATTAATTTCTAGGGATTCAATGTCATATTAAGGGGTTTTCCCCCATAACTTCTTAAGTAATGTTCCATTTTATTATTGGTGATGGTTATTTCAGGGTTTCCTATGTGTTGGTTATTTCATTTTTTTTAAAATGTATGTAAATAATTTATCAGTGAAAAATGGGATATACCTAAACCTTGTCCAATAATTTTTTCACTTAAATAGAAGATATGGACCACATGTAGATCCACTATGTCCAATGTCGGGAATAGTCCAAAAAGAGGTGTTTTGGTGGCCTTTTGGATCACCATGGTCCATATGGCCTCACCACAGTATGGTGTAGGAAATGGAATGATAAAAATGGTTTGGGATTCTACGATGGGGCATGTTTTTTGGGCATGTTGGACTCCCTGGTGGGGTGAGAATAATACCACCAGTGATGTGGTGAGGCACCACCACACTATGTGGTCATATAAATTAAAATTTTTGGTAGATGGATAAAAAACAATTTTTTAGGAAGTCATTACACATGATAATGGAATCACATTGGATATTTAGGATGTTATTTTAATTCATCTATGACTCAATTGTCACATTTTTATGCCTTCCTTCCTCCTTACCATTCAATGGATCAGAATCGGGAAATGTTTCTTTAGATTATCGAATCTATTATTATTTTTAGTGAATTACATGTGTTATCCAGTTCCCTCAATTTCATGATGTTGTTAAGTTAATCAGATTAGTTCATAGAGGATGGAATATTTTTCAAGGTGTTAAATTCATGTTCTTTGATGAATGCAATATCTTATCTTATTCATTGACCATTTAATTTTTAAAACTCAATTCTAGGATGTTGGACTCAATATATAGGTCATCCCCTATAATATGCATGTGCTTTATTTCCTCCATGTGTGTGGATCAATTTTTTTTCTTTGAAAACAAATTTTGGAGGATTGTCATTCCATATTTTGTATAGGTTTGGTGTAACACACAAGATATGTTTTTATAAAATGATTTGTAAAGGATGATTTCTATGAACACCAATTTTCTTTACATTCTTGTGTATTTTTTTTATAAAATATTATTTTCCTCTTACTATACAAAAAAATGTTGCTTCAAATGAACTATGAAATGGTTTGTCAAGATGTTTCCCAAAGGATAATTTTGATTGATAATGTGTTTCTTGGAAATAAATTGTGAAATAAATTGATCCCATTATAATGTGTTGAAATATGTATCACATGGGAGTGTCATGTACCATTAAGGGAGAATTATTATAGGACTATTTCAATGATTTTACATGGGTTCACTCTTGCATAGTTCCATTGATCAATATTCTCTATTGTTGTTGGTAATTGATTCTCTACCACCATATGGGGGCCATCCAACCGATGTTCCTCTGTTACATAGTACTTAATGTTCGAGGTAATTGTTTAGTATATTTTGGTATGAGTAGATTACTAGGGTATGTGAGAAGAATCTATCATATCACTTTGTTATCTGATTGGTGGTAATTATTATTCATGACTTTATGGATTTGGTTTTGCTATAGATATATAATTCATAAAAGGTTGGTTTTTTAATATTATATTTTTATATTTCCTATTTTATAGAAAATATATTTTATAACTATCAAAAATGCAAATAAATATAAAATCCATTATATATAAAAATGGAAATTTTTTATTAAAAAGTTTATTCATATAGTAAGATTATTGGGATTATTTTATATAAACATTATATGGAGTACATGGGTGGGATCCTATATGAATAGTTTTTATTACACCATGTACACTCCATTAAGGTGTCAAAAACCTTCCTTTCTCTGATGTGTGAGAATAAAAAGAGGCTCAACCAGGTAGTGATGGTTCATGTTATCCATGAATTGGTAGATGATAGTGATATGGGGTGATATTATCTTCATATCATAGGGATCAACAGCAGGTAGTTTGCCTTTGTTTTTGTTCGTATTAATATGAATTATTTTTTGGCTTATTTACATAGTCTCATTGATACCGTTTTTTGGTTTTTTTGTTATGTCATATTTCATTCTTATTACCATTCTCATATTATATGTTGTGTTTGTTTATTTCAGTTCGAAAAAATCATTCCCTATGGTTATTGTTGAATTCATATATACAAGTCACAAGCCCATCGGGATAAAAAACTCCCTTGGAGTGTTTCTATTTTATGGTTAAGTGATGGGTTAGATGGGTTTCCTAGATGAAAAACGAAAATATTTTATACCACTACATACCTAATAATGCAGACATTTAGTGTAAATGATTTAACTAAAATTTTTCCACAAAAGTATTTGAAATGGTTTTATCATATATACCAATAGATTCATCATCTTCTAAATTAAGGTCAATGTATTACATTTCCATTTTTTGGGATGAGTTAAGGGAATTGAATTGATGAATAATAAACCATTAAACTCATCACATTCCATGGAGTTTATTTTAAACCATATAATATACCGAAAATAATCACAAGGTCCATGAATTAATGTTACAAGACCTGAGGTACACATCCCCATAATTTTATTCATATTGAATAGATTCATGTGTATTTGGTGAAGTAATGGGGAGGAAATTACCTCAATAATTGTACATAATAATAGATAAATAACAAAAAATGAATCAGAGTGTGAATGAAACATAATATACCATCAGTAATGAATGTTTTTGGAAGTAATAAGACCACAATTCGTAACTATAAATAAGACACTGATTTAAAACCATTTCGATCACATACATAGATATAAGAATAACAAATCCAGAGGCACTAAAACTCCAATACAATCATCATACCTAAATCTGAAACTTAGTGAAATATCATAGATTATGATCTATTTGGGGCCTCATCCAATCTAATAAATACAACATGTGAAGGATTACATGGAAACCATTTGTCATGGGTTCCTAAATAGTGTGCAATTACAATATAGAAGGATGCCACCAATGTAGACCAGAATCTAGACTACAAATTTATTGTTCAATAATATGATAATATTGTATGAATGTAAAAAGGAAATACATAAATTGTTCAAGAAAAAAATATGACAAATGAATTCAAAAATATCTAATAACACCCTTATATCAAGTGGTTGCCTATTTACAAACCCTACACTGGCACAAAAAATTATACTTCTTCTCTATTGATGAAAAATAATCAAGGATATCAAAAAAGAATCATGTTATAGTAAATTGGATGGTCCAGAAGGTATCACAAGAACATGTAGGTTAGTATCCACGTGGAATTGAGTAAACATGTCACTAATCATAATGTAATTATTAAGACACCAATTTGCAATTAATACATTAGTATTTGAGACAACATGCTAGTCTACATACATGTTGAATTGAGACAACATGTTACTCAACAACAATAAGGAATCAAGTTAACATTTAACATGATATCCAGAAGGTCCGCATACCTATAATGTTAAAGTCCTTCGCTAAGCCTCATTGAATTCATGATCCTATACTATCCTCATGCCTAACATCATCATTGGAAGAATCCTTGTGCTCTTCCCATATCTAGAAAACAATATCATGGTGGTCCACCTATTCTATGTATAGAAACAATTCATAAAAAAATATTGTAATAAAAACAATATGATACGTATTATAAAGAACTATAAATCATTCCATCATGGGAAGTTAACAAAAAAAAATGAATGTGATCACCATAAAAATAAAATAACTGGATACATATGTACACATAGGTTGGTAAGAATCATATCTATGAATAATTTTCTCCACATTTACCCACTTGTGACAAAATCATCAAACACGGTCATGCAGGATATATGTCTCACATTGAAAATAAAATCCTCCAAGGGGGTCCATATAGCCAAAGGTTGTCATTTTTGAATGGGAATTGGCCATCATCAGTGGTAATCATGATATTTCATAATGGTACATTATGGACCTTGGAACATTGTTCAGTTAAACTACACATGGTTCCATCATTTAAATTTAAAATAACTTTATTAACTACTCGAGTAATACATATTATTCATAACATAGTAATGAATTGTAGGTCATCATCCCAATTTGGAAAAATATTATCACATTAAAATAACCTACGAATTTTACCATAGAGTTGAGTATACATAACCATATATCTTAATTGCAGTCAATTCCATTAAATATAAATACAATCTTATTATCTGAATCATGATAATTATTTATCCTCCATTGATCAAAATAATGTTATCACTCAAATTATTGAATTTTTATTAGAAGAATAATATAAAAATTTTAATAAATAAAATGATTTAATATAACATCAAATTAAATGGTGAAATGAATACTTGTTTTATGACATAATGGATATCATCTTCTAGCTGGAATCATGACAAACCACTCCTGGATGGTCTATAAAAATAATCTATTATTAATTGAAGATAAATAACTTGAATGAAATGATAAGAAAAAACTATAATTTTATATAATTTGTTATTGAAACCATGTGAATGAAATTATCCACAATTTTCACCTTTTCTGCTACATAATTCAATTGTGTTTCGACCACTCCTAGCACACTACCGATTATATGTATTGGAAATTTTTTGAAACTATTCACATATATGAATGCAAATTAAACTAAAATCAACCAAAAATATTATAATGAATAAAATTGGGACATAAATTCATCAATAATATTGTCAAAGTAATTCATTCAGCATTATGGGACATCCTCTATGCATTAGGACATAATTCGTCATAATTATTGGATAATTATATCATGATATGATTTAATTTTCATCAAATTATCTAATATAGAACATTCGAAGATTCAAAATTTTCTCATTATGATTGATTGGAATAGGAATCAATGTGATTTGATTCATAAAATTACCACCTATGAATATAATTCTTGATGTCCAACAAATGATCTACTAAGAAGATAATACATTAAAAACACTATAATGAACAAAAATAATATGAAAAATAAATAGGTTAAGATCAATGAGGACTGATGTATATTTCTTCGATTCCACATCTATATTCATCTAGATTTACTTTATTTCAAAGGCATCCCATTGAGGGAGAATAAGTGGATATACTATCCTAATGGATCTCCATAATTAAATCCATGTTGATTAATCTCAAGGGGACCTGGTTATCGAAATACCCAAATGTACCAAATAAGTTTTATATCCAGTGTGCCACACTAGCCCATCCACTAGGGTCCGCAACACTACTAGTGAAGGCTCACGAGATAGATGATGTGTCAAATTGGTCCACATGGGTTCTACCTACACCATTGTCAAACTGATGTAATCTCATTAGTTAGTATTTGTACCCTACTTGGTAGCAGGTCTTATGCAGACCCAACCACAAGTTGGTGGATACTACAACAAATTTGGATGGTCCCTGCACTCTCAGACGAATTTTTGATTCAACAGTCACCCTTTGGACATAAACTCATGTCTTGAAAAACCAATTTAGAATTTTATAGTAGGATTTACCAATGATCAAAAAAGTATTTCATTCCATCGAAAAATGAAATATTAAAACCATATAATGAAATTCAAGACCATTAACAATGAGGTTCATTATAATATCCCCACCATAGTGCTTATTAAATCTATATTGTTGAGGTAGAGGAGTAATCATGATTACCAAGGCACCATGATCATCATACAGAATTATTTATCTATGTTACATACCTAAATACATATTCATTTCCCCAGGTTCATGCTCACTCATGAATCCAAATCATGATATCTTCTCATGAATTAAAACATGTTTATCCAAAGATTATCTAGAAACATGAATTCATCTAATATCAAGACCATGATAATAGCATCAATCAATCGCAAAACCCCTTGTTTTCATCAAAAAATTCCACAAAAATCATCAGGGCGCTCACCATTTTACGAGTCACCATATCTTACATGATTCTAAGGGTATAATGAAGAACCTATTGTGGACTAGTTCCATAATTTTTGACCCAATGAGGGGAATGGATTAAAATTCCACACCTGACCATTAATCCTAGTTATGATTGTGATCAATGAGTTTTTAATAAACAAAATATTCCTAACCAGTCAAACCTTTCCAGAAGGGCCGGGGATGATCTTTAAACACCACAATCCAACCTGATATAATGTAATCAATTCATATTCATCCCAATGTACTCTATTTTTCATAGAAATAATATTATGTACTCTTCTAGATGATATCCAAAAAAGGCAACTGATTGGATGACTAACTATCCATGAAGTCGCTAATCAATTTTACTTAAGCCTTAGTGATATAATTAAATCAGTCAAACATTCTTATTGAGTCTATAACTAACATTAAATGAATTTCCCTTCTCGGTTCAATAACCACCGACATTGTCCACAAGACTCTCAACTATTCCCCAAAACATGAGAAATGAAAATCCATCTTGGTTCAGACTACTTATTCTTGTGACTAATTCCCATATATGATCTATATCAATATAAATTTCTAAATCAAACTCCAATCAGTCACCACCAAATGAGATACTACTAGGTCTAATAAAAATCAGGCTCCTGGAGTCAAGAAAATAATCTAAATGTTATTCTACCATAGAAACACAACCCTTACCAGACGACAGTTTGTTTCACAAGTCAGTAGATCGATTCTCCCACTATTACTGTATACTTATTTTCACCACACAAGACATTTTTCAGTCTACCAAGAAGAAGATTAGTTCATCACTACATATGATGACATAGATTGATTCTCTATTTATACATGAATACAAAAAAACAGCATGTTGTTTAAACCCCTGGATACCCATAATGTAATTCACTATATTCAATGATCCATTAAAGATGTCAATAACAATGTATAGTAGAAAGTGTACCACTTATGACTTCTATACAAGACTGGTCTCATCCCCTTACAAAAGGAACTACTCAAAACCATAAAATTTCTACGCATGAAAAGTTCTTATTGACCATAAAATTCTAACCCAATCCATTTTTTGGTGGAATCACTCCCCCGATATACATGCTCATAGATTGAAAACTCTGGGATGCTGATCCATTTGAGATTCATGCTAAATATTCTTCTTTCTAACTAGAAGGGTGACCATGAACACATTCTTAAGTGACTATCCACCACTATCTTATTCATGTCCATCAATATAACCTAAAATATTTTTGATGATCTTATCACCCCCAAAAATTTTTATTGATTCAACCAACCCTTCTAGAAAATATATCAATAAGTTACCATAAAGTGATTATCTTCGAGTAATGTATAATAAAATCATTCTTTCTTTTCTAATGTTATTTTTGAAGAAACATTAATCCAAAATATAGAAATCCCACACCAAATCTATAACCTACAATAATATGACATTCTATCCCATAGAAAATCATGTTGCATTCTATAACTAAAAAACTTCACCCCATTAACTAGAGGATATGAATTGTAGAGTGGGTGTAAATGATATAGTGGAGAGACTATAACCCTTATAACAGAGATACAACATAGTTGAAAGAAAAAAAATACAAGAGTATAATAAATCCAAGAAAGTGTATATCATACAACATCAAAAGAAAATTAAGAACCAATAAATTAATAAAAATAAAACACATGATGACACTAGTAAACTAAAAAGTCCCTTGTCTCAAACCCCATTTCAACCCTATCTCCATGATCCAACCCATCCGACATGAAATAATAAAAAAAATGTCGTTCACTTTTTTACACCTAAATCAATGAAACCTACTTGGGTAACAAACTATGGTTAGAATATGGTTTAAATGAAAGTTAGTAGTTAGAAACCACCTTGTATAAACAAAAACATTTTGATAATATGAGCATGAAATAATGTAAAATTAGGTGTATTAATTAAAAAACATAATATAATAAAAAAACTACCTAATTTGTCCTAATGTTGAAATTTCTCTGAGCAAGATGGACAACCATTCCAACAATAAGTTCAAGACCATATAATAACAACATAACTTGTAAAATCACCATATATTTTCATTTCACTATTTGGGATAAAACCTACAAACATTAAATTATCCACCCAATTCCCCTATATAATTATTTCTGTATGAAACTGGGAAAATCCCACTAGAAAATCATAACAACATGAGATTAAACTAATCCTACTATATAATCATTACATCATGAAACAATCCAATCCCTATATATAATAATTACAACATGAATTTGGTTAATGAACACTTTATATGAATTAAAAAGTGAATAAAATCATATGTCGTAATATCATGGATATAAAAATATCACATCATTATCCTCAATGGTTAATTATTCAAATTATGATTGGTATTTTAAATTCACAGTAATTTTTATGCCTAATAATAAACATCCATTTAAATAAAAAAAGTCCATTTCAAATAAGAATATATATAAGGAAATAATCTGATTTCAAGTAATTTTAACACATACATTAAGCATTTATCCAATTCATCATCATTTATGGTATGATCACCCAACAAGTAGCCACAATCTAGGTCCCATCACCAATGGATCCAAGGGTATCCAAGGGAAAATTAAAAACATGTTTTATCATCATATATTATTAAATTAATTAACTTTCATCTTAGTTAAAAACCATCGAAATAATGATCATACATAACAATCTAAATAGAAAATATGTTCAGGTTTTAGAAAATATACCCTTTACTTTTTCTCAAGACAATGATTTTAATCAGTAATGCTAGTAAGATGGAAGGTGTAAAAGATTAGAGAAATAAATGGATCACACAAGATCAAAATCAATAACTATTTCTACAAAATTTAAAATAATACTCCATGAAAATAATAAATAAATAGAGTATAGGTAATAGAAAAAAATCAACCTAAATGTGATTGATCTCATGATCAAGACATTCAAAATAGAATCCACATAGGTATTGAGAGAGTAGAGGATGTGGCACATGGATGTAATGGAATCATAAGTGAAAATCATGTCTTATAACTGTGGTTCCTGATAAATACATGAATTGTAATATTTACGTTCCATGTTATTCTTGATTTGAGAGTGACATTGGAAAATTATTTACATTTAGTGAAAATAACACCACTAAAACATTACGTGCCTTGTAATATATTCATAGTATTTATTTATTTCTTCTAATTATAACATTTCATGGCTTATTCATAGAGATAGATATAGACCATGAAATACATTTACCCAATATGTAAATGTCCTATAGGAAGCATTAATCAAAGCTACTTCAAAAGAGACCGAATGAACATTAAATCCTTCCAATCTCAGTAGATCTATTTTAAGCCACTTTAATACATTTATACACTAAAAAATTAATTATAAAAACTCTAACCCCAGAAATTTAGTTCATTTTCCACAAAAATATCTCTTCCCACAATAAAACTCAACCACCAAGCCTAAAAGAAAAATGAAATTTCATACCCTTTGAAGATATTTTTTTTGGAAAAGATCGGTTATTAAAACCTCCCAACATAAAATATTTAATTCTTAAGATACTTAAATAATCAATAAAATGTCTTGGAAAACAAGTAAATTCAATGTTCTCACATATAATATTTAATCATCCATTTATCCTTATAAATACTCCCATTCATCCAATGTAAATTCACTAGATGTATGGTATTTTTTTTATAGAGCATATCACTGCAGTATATAATCTATATCAAATCCCCTTCAATAGTAAAATCAACCCAAATAATGATTTTCTCAATGGTTACCACATAAAAAGTTTATGGGTGTTACTTTTGAAGCTGCAACATTGAAACATGTCGTTAATGGAACCATAATATTGTGTCAGGGATAATATGTATGCCATTTTTTAAACCTTTATAATATCTCAAATGGACCAACATATATGGGAGTTATCCTTATCAATTTTCTTATACAGTGTTCCCCCAACCTATGAGAAATATAATGGAAAACATGATGAAAAAAAAAGATATAGAGGTCATCTATAATAGTTAACATCAGATTTATATTTACTCTACATAGTCACCAACTGCTAACTCATCAACTAAACCTACAATGATGTCTAATATACAATAATATGTCAAATATGCATCGACTAACCAAAATCTAACCAAAAAAACATTTGAATGTTATGGACCTATATACAATTCATTAAAACGATATATTAGGATTAATTCTTGGACACTATTGTTATATGTAAACTCCACAAGTTATATATTCTTCTTTATTGCACCACCAAAATATAAAAGAAGTGCTCGTAACATCAACTCCCAAATTATGATAGTCAACCTAACTTGAACATCAGTGTGTGGATGATAGTTCATTCTAAAAGGACCTACTATCTACGAGCATTATAAATACCCTACAAAAAAGGCATGAAATAAGGTTCTCTATTCGAAATGATACTCCTAATAAAACTATACATTCAAACTATCTATTTCACCAAAATATTGTCCAAATCATTATTATTAAAGGTATTATAGATAGTTAATAACTATAATTCCTTTATTATTCAATTCGAAATCACTGACATTGAATTTTTCTTCAAGGTTGTATGGAATATTCATGGGAATAAACTTTCTGAAATCATTTCATTTTAACATAGGAATGGCCAAATCTTGAAAAATCACATCTAACATGTGATTAATGGATTTTAGCTGATTAGAAGTGAAACATCACTACATTGATCTCCAAATATTTTACTTCATTCTTAACCTCAAAAAATATTTAAGTATATCATGATACATCATTGTCAGACAATGATGTACTACCAATTTAAAAGCATGAAAGTGTCTCATCTTCCCCTCATATAAGCCGATAAGAACAGATAACCAACTAAAAAAATAAAAGAACTACCAATTCCATGAGATCATCCTATTGATATCATACCCCATATATTTTGTCTATCACAACTAATCCTGAGGGATGTGATAATCTCTTTATTTATCTGGTTAATAAGAAAATGTATAACATATTTTTATGTCAAATCAACTCATACATGGGACTCTTGAACATATAGTTTCATGTCTGTAAGGAGATACGGCATCCACCAATCTTTACAAGACTCGTGAATTATATCTATATATATCCTTTGGATTAAGGAATGAAAAAAAATTCGTTACCTTTTGCATAAGCCAACTCAATGTTGAAAGACTAAAGATAATCAACGAACCTCATCTTTCAAAGATTCAGGTCTCGTTGCGAAATGATGTTCCTAAGGATTTTTTTTTCTTTCTAAACTACAATAATCTCTCATAAAATATAATATCTCTATAATCTCTTGGAATATACGACCTTATATATATCCTAAATGTGATTAGGATAGTTTTTATCATGCAATATCTGCTATCTTGATTCCAAAGGAATCACTCGATCCTATGACATCAGAACTGTTCTGAATCTAATTCTAAATGGATCATATGACATTTTGTATTCTTTACCCATCACAAAATATGTGGGTATAGTTTCTGATGTTATCCAACATTTCAAATCATAAAATTCCCTCTCTTACGAATCTAATAAATGTATCATCAATTATTTAATGGTCATCTTGTATATCAGTGATTCTAAAATAGATAACTCCATGAAAATGCATTGAAAATACAATTATAAACCCAAAAATATCTGAATCTCAAATACATTCATGGGATACTCCAAATATATTTCATTTTACCACTTCTCTGAATCCACTAACACAAATTACTTTGAGATGGAATTTCCCAGGAATTTCACATTATCTATACCAAATTTAAATACTGTTATATTAAAATATATCTAATGCTCTAAAAAATTTCTCATCATGGATTCATGATGTTGGGAATGATCATCAACTAACTGGGTGTACACTTATATTTCATAAAACACCACCACAAATTAGTCCAGGAATATTAAAACTATCACATTAATCATATCTATGAATAAAATAACTATAGTTTTATCACCAAAATGGAATCACTAGAAACTCATACAAGCCATACATACTCATAAATGACATATGAGTAATTTAAGAGGTTATCACCCTCAAATGGTTATATGCTACTCTTAAATCAAACAAGGAAATATCTCAGTACTTCCCATTTGATCAAAGAGACCATCTATGTATGGATGGGGATACCAGTTTATGACCACCATCTAGTTCAATCTCAATAAATAAATGCATAAACCAAAAGTCCCACATTATTTCATAGTGAAAAAAATTAGAGAACCATGTAAAGGTGTTCTAGGGGATATGAAAAATTTTCACCCCAGAGATTCCAACTAAAATTTCAACATTTGAAGCACTACTAGTGGAATACTATAAGGAGGAATCAAAACTATATTTTCTCCCATCAACAACATGATCATTATATCAATTTTCCTATTATAAAGTTGACCAAAATTGATTTAGGAAAGACATCCTAAAAATAGTATACCGCTAGAGTAAAATTTTAATATTTCACTCATCTATCATCTATAATAATTATTTATATTTGATATGTGATATAGTCTACTATACACTAGATTATTCCAACAGAACCAACCTTAGAATCCTACTATCCTTAAGGAGAATATAATCCTCCTTTTGAAGATAGTAGGGTAACACCCCTTGAATAAAATTCAATATGATTAAGGAATAAAACTACAAAATCTATACCAAGATTAAAATTGAAATATATCATTTCTATGAAAATAAAAATACTAACATGAAATTATAACCACTAATTTTTATAGAACAAACATTTCAATGTTTTATAGTCTTGAACCACACATAAAATTTTGTGTCGATAGTTAAAATACCTTACAATATTTTCCAAACCTAGTCCAAACCATTTTCAAAAAGATTATACAAGAATGAATTTGATTATACTATATCAAGAAAACATATGTAATCGTATATGATCCATGAATCAACCATATGATGGTAGAAGGTATTGCATTCACACTATCTAGAGTATAGTGAATAATGTGTCAAAGAATCACTCTAAATCCTTGGGATCTTCTTTAAATTTTATGGTTTATTCCCTCTGTATGATACTTCATTTACTGTAGTTGGTTACCATATACTCTATCTCAACCTAAAAATTATTTAAATCATCATATACTTATCTAATAAGTTGAATTTGAGTCCTTTTGTGACTCTGGTTCTAATCATAATCCCCTTACACTTTTCTACAAACACATTCCCTTACAAAACAACTATATGTGACCCTGCCTACATTAAGAATGACACTCTACAGTAGGGTATAGACAATAAGGATGCATATTGACAATCTCACCACATAGATATCACTGTAACATAATATGGTCCTATGATGTATTCCCATTGCACTGAATGATCTTCCCACTTTTCCTTGGAAATATCTATCTGATCATCAATTTTTTCCACCTGATGAAGATATATCATTTCACCCTATTGAAAAATCATTTATGTGGCTCAGGGCCTCATTTATAATTCCATTTTTATTGCATTTCTGATTTATTAAATATAATAATATACATCAAAAAAATGCACACATAGGTAATGATCTCATTGAGAATACAATATTTATAACACCACTCTATAGAGATCACATAAGATGTATAGAAGGAAAAAATCACTGAAATTTAGTGAAACATCTAGAATAGTCATTTATTATTATTCCCTAACTTGTCTATTTTATAAAAATGTGGAAATTATCATCCCTTAGTGTATCTAAATAGTAATGGATCAAAAAACCGTATTTAATTCCTTCCATGAAAAATCATATTTCATACAATTTTCTCAAAAACATCCAACCAATGCCCGATAATCCCATGAATCAAGTATATAGGAAGACGAAAACTCTTATATTTTGGAGTCTTGAGGTGATTAATGATTATATTGATAGACTAAATCTAGAACATGGATACCTGTGGTACTCCCTCCCAAATGAACTATTTCTGATGCTTTCGTCGGGGCACGTGTATCCTTCTGTGAGGATACACAGCTATTGCCCCACATTCCCGCTTTCCAAAGGTGGTTGGAATCCATTTCTTATTTAGGTATGTTTTCTCCTTGATCGAAACGGGATGATGGGATGTTGGTTCTTCCATATGTGGATTCCTCCTCGGAACTCGTCACCTAGTCCGGGTCTACCTTATAGATAAAGTCGTGGTTTTTAAATCTCGTTCCATGTGCCATATCATCATGGACGCCAGTTAATTACACTACTTCATTCCAGATATTCCATGGGGTCTTGACAATGTAACGACCTTCGGTCACAGTAGATGAAAACATCAAGCATGTCAGGGAATCTATGGGTGCATAGAAATTGGGGAACATGTACTCTTCCTCATAATAGGGCATCTCAAGGGTGCAGAACCTGAGGCATCACATGTCGAATACGGGAAATCATATTCTATAGGCATGCATCTAAGGTTTTCCTCGTCTTCCCATGTTCAACACAATGTATGCTGCAAGATTAACATCTAACAGAGATGGATGCTCCAAAGGCATATCTTCCGAGGTTTTCCTCAGGCGTCTCATGTTTACCACGAGTTTGGCTGCAAGTTTAACATCTTGTGTAGACAGAATGAGGGTGATTAGAACATCCCATAGAGACGGATCAAAGGTGGTGTGTCCTGTAGAGGGGATATCTCACACCGGGAAATCTGATCTGGACACCACTGAGGGCGGATCAGGGAGTGTGCACCCTTGAATGGGGGAACACAAAGGTTTACCATTGGCTGGGATTAAACCTAAGGGAGGTTTCCTACGTACCCTGTGTAGACAACAGGGAACAAAACACACATAGTTCGAAGGGTTGATGAATCAAGGTGTACAAAGAGGAAAACAATCTGAATACATTCTAGGGGTTAAGCATGGGAAGTGGTCCGGGTACTGCTAGGAGTAGTGAAGAAATGGATGACCTGATTCCACCAGGATATGGTGGCCCGGGTAAGAATTAGGATGGATGATGGATAGTTGAATGAAGTGGAGGGGGAATGATATAGAACCGATGTGTGGATGATGGTGATGTTGTTCTTGATCCTTGAAAATACTTCCTACATATCCCAGTGGTAGCGAATCAAAGTCCACGTAGTTCCTTAGGATGATGGGACACCTAAGGAGGCGACCCGTGAGAATGGACGCAAGGATGGGACCCAGGAAAAGTGGAACCGCCGGGTTGGGTCATGACCTTCCAGAGACACATAAGCTTGAGGGAGAGGTTAGGATGAGACATGAGTGATGGGCTTGAGCCTCATGGAGGCTTCCTACGTATTCTCGTGGCAGGGAATCAAAGTTCGCGTAGTTCATCTGATGATGGAATACCACAGAATGAGGTTGAGAACAGCTTACTGCTGAATGAGGTCACAACGGATTACCGCTGGATAAGGATGTCAACATCTTACCACTAAATACGGTCTCAACGTCTTACTTCTGGATGAGGTCGCAATGTCTTACCATTGGATTGGGTTTTAACGGCTTACCGCTGATTGAGGTCACAATGGCTTACCGCGGGACATGGCTATCATCATCTTACCGTTGAATGAAGAGAAAATGGATTTTCATTGAAGGTGGACCTGGGGTCCAACGATTGTTGGGATAGAACCTTAGGGAGGCTTTCTACATACCATGATTTGACATGGATCAAAGTCCTCGTAGTTTTGGAAGGATGTCATCAGTGAACCGACATGAAGGTGGACCTGAGGATCCACTGGTAGTGGGCTTGAACCTCATGGACGATTCCTACGTACCATTCATTGACATTGATCAAATTCCCCATAGATAGGGTGGTGTTTTCAGGGTCGGTGCTTTTTCTAATCTCTTGTGATTCATGATCGGTGTGAGAAACAATAGATAGAAGAGACCTAACGACCACCTCACAAATGGTGTGTTTGTGGGAGATGGAGTGGGGCTTACGCATGGAGCGGCCCAAGGTGTTGGGGAACCAACGTGAAGATGGTCAGAACGACTGTGTGGTGGGATTGAACATCATGGAGGCTTCCTATGTACCATTCCTTGACATGGATCAAATCCCTCGTAGTTCAATAGTGTATTAAAATACAGTTTAACGTCATGCGGGATAGGGGAATTTGGGGCTTATGCTCTGAGGCAGCCAAAGGTGTTTGGGGCTTGAACCTTGTGGAGGCTTCCTACAAACCATGACATGACATGGATCAAAGTCCTCCTAGTTCAAGATGTGTTTCGTCAGTGAACCGGTGTGAATGTGGACCCGGGGATCCACTAGTGGTGGGCTTGAATCTCGTGGAGGCTTCCTATACACCATGACTTGTCATGGATCAATGCCCCCGTATTTCGGGTGGAGTTTTGTGAACTGACATGGTCAGAATGATCGGGTGGTGGGGATTGAACATCATGGAGTCTTCCTATGTACCATGCCTTGAGATGGATCAATGTCCTCATTGTTCGTGATGGTTTGGGTCTTACACTCTGAGGCATCCCAAGTGTTTGTTGAACCGATGTGAAGGGGGTCGGAAGGATCAATTGGTGGTGGGGTTGAACCACAATGAGGATTCCTACATACCCTACCTTGGAAAGTATCAAATACCACATAGTTCAGACTGGTGAGGGTTTTACACTCTAGGCTACCCTGGTGTTTGGGGCTTATGCAATGAAGTTACCCTGGTGCTGCTATGGAGCGGAAATGGTTAATGGGGCTTATGCAAGGATGCTGCCCGAGTGACGCTATGGAGCATCAGTCGTGGATGGGGATTATGGAAAAAAGGTGCCCGAGTGTATTCCTTATATCTAGCCATAACGGCATCCCAAGTCACTGGTGGGTTGAGTAATTTACTTATGCGTTAGTGCAAAAGTGGGATAATGTCAAGGGTGTTGGAATCAGTCTGAATAAAGGGAGATGAAATGTGTGAATCACATGCCTGACATTCAGAACGTGGTGAGGGTAGCGTGATGATGGAGGAAGACTGTTGACTGTGTTCAAAACACAACATCCATATCGCGTTAGTCTGAAGTGGGGACAAACAAACAATGGTCGACTGTTGACCATGATCGAAACATAGGACCTGACTCAAAGTGTTTTCCAAAGTCTTCTGGGGAATTGGCCCAGGACGATAGGTGAGTCGATGTAGAATAGGACCCGACCGTTAGGGGGTCCCTTCAGACATGGAAGTGGATGATGATCTGAATGAATGAAACGCAATGCGTGAGGTGGAGTGATGGAATGTTTGAACGGATTCCAACGCTCTTGAAACTATTCCACTGTAATCATGGAATTAGGCATATTATGCTTTGAGCATAATACATCTTATGTTTGGAACAACAGTCATCCTATTATTTGTTAGATAGGGAGTACTACAGTTTATAGTCATGTAGATAAGACTGTTTGTATCTTATACTTGGAGATTATGTCATATCTTGTATAGAGAAAGAGGCATCCTATGTTTGGCAGATATGGTGTACTACAATATATAGTCATGTAGATATGACTGATGGTATCTCATGCATGGAGCATAATTAATCTCTTATTTGGAGTAAGAGGCATCCTATGTCTAGAACAAAAGGTGTACTATAGTTTATATTCATGTAGAGAGGACTGTTCGAATCTCATGCTTGAAGCATAAGTCTTCCCCTGTTTTGAGCAAGTGGCGTCCTATATTGATCATATAGGGATAAGTACAATTTAATGACCTTTAGATAAGACTATTGGCATCTCATGTGTGGAGCACAAGGCATATCTCGTATAGGGAAAGAGGCATCATATGATTGGAACATAGGGTTTATTAAAGTTTATAGTCATGTAGATTGGACTGCTGGCATATAGTGCCTAGCAATGGTTGGTGTTGGGACTTATGCAAGGGTGGCCCTTTCTGGTTCAACCTGGCATAGGAGCCAAGTGATGGGGTTTGGATGAGTTTCCTGATTAATGGTTCGACTCAAGGTACTCAGGGAATCAATGATGAGAATCTCAACTCACGACATGGGAATGAACTAAGAGGAATATACCGACTCAAGGTGTTTCATGGTGTGCAGAGGAGTATCTCAATTCATAATATTCCTTAGGTGGAAGGCGGTAGCTCATAAGGGCGCAATGGAAAATGCTGATGTTCTGGACTAAAAAGTTCACAGTGCGCCTCTCCATTTTCCATGGGGGTCAGTGATGGTAGCAATGGGATCTCGCAGAGCAAAGGGCTCTCATGGAGCATGGAATCACGGAGTAGCATCACGGAGCATCATCACAGAGCATAGAATCATAGAGTAGCATTGCAGAGCAAGGACTTTTGGATCATGGGCTCGTGGAGCTTCGACTCACGGAGCAGGGACTCGCGGAGCAGCAACATGTTGTAAGCTGCTCGCGAAGCATGGCCTCGCGGAGACGCTTCACAAAGGAAAGTGGAGCTCTACGAACTGAGAGATCGGCCACCCAAGCGGCAGAGTGGATGTCGTCTGAAGGGGGGTGAGCTGGGTATTTATTGGCAAGAGGTGCGGTGAGGCAGAGCTCACTCAGCGCGAAGACGGAGCTTGCTCCGCACCGGGTTTGTGAACGTCAAAGGAGGTCATGGAGTGTCCCGCCTCTTTGCTCTGTAGCAGCACTCCGTGATCGCGAACGGGGCTTCGCGAACGGGCTTCGCGAGCCAGTGTTCCATTCAAACATTAAATGTTCATAACTCTTAATTCGTAACTCTCTTCAAGCCCTGCGACCTACCAAATTGATGCTTGCGAAATGTAATATGATCTTGGATCGTTTATGGAAGCATCTGGAAAATTTTGGGGACATGTTTTCTCGGGCCAACATGAATATTGGTGGGTGGTTCGACTAAAACTCTCTCTTTATATTATACATCAATAGAGTGGAAGAAGATATTTTCCATTTCATAGAACAAATTGACCTCAAAATGATATCAGATATATAAATACCCATCTGGTCGTCAGTATCTACATGAATCTCTAGATTATCTCCTGCAAGAGTGTACTTTTTGACACTCTCCTGACACTCAAATTGATGATGATGAGATGAAATTTTCTATAGTATACAAACAAAATCCTTATAAATATAACTCAAAACGAGGTCAAACATAATGGGTGAAAAAAATAATAATTAGCTCAAGGTATCTCTAAATAAGAATTGCATGTTTTTTATCATGACAGAATAGTTATTCCATTTAATTTACTACATATAACATCGATAGCATATCACCATTCATATTGGAAAATATATCACATTCAATAAATATGTCCCTATATTAAACACTACATGTGACTATATGTCCAAAGATTCCTATAATGATTCATTCATGATCATTTGACTTCATACTAGGACTTGATTATAACTCTCAAGGAAAAATAATTTCACAAAACATTCAAATCAATCTAGTTTAAATAAAATTAAATACAATAATGTAAAACATGAACAATATTTCCACCCATGGAGACTCAAATTTCCCCATATATTGGTTAAATACTCCCCTAGACATGATCATTTCCATGTACCGATGCATCCTAATATCTTTTTTACCTTTCTAAAATAGCATGAAAATAATAAATAAAACCACCACTATGATACAACTTTGTAACATCCCTTGTTCTGAAACTCTCTCACATGGACAATATAGGTTGGTTATTGAATATCAAGTGAACCTCCCCTTATGGAACACGATTTTGACTAACCCTGGGGGTATAAAGGATGTAGTGGGGATACTATACCCCTGGGTATAGAGTTACAAAATTGACAAAATAAAAAATAATAATAAATATCACCGTAAGATATATATGGGAAACAGTATATCGTACAATTTGAATGGGAGGGTTGAAAAATAAATTAAATTACAATCAATTCATTTCCATGAAGGAACTACTCTAATGTCAAAATGGATGTAATACAGATAAAAAAGGTTCACACTAATAAAAATATTTCTATAATCCTGAATCTCATGCCTGTCCCATCTCTATGAACCATCCCATCTAGAAGGTATAAATAAAAAACAGGGACCCTTTTCAATTTCAAGACCTAAATCCATGAAATATAATAATGTACCAAATGACGGCCTAGAAAGGGCATGAGTAAAACAATGTAAGTACACACAACCATGTTTAAAATTACCATTTTAGTAATAACAACGTGAAAAAATAAATATAACATGTGTATTAATTAATAATCTCAATATAATATAATTAAAAACATGTTTTGATACCATATACTAAAATATAATAGAATGTAGAACAATCATGGGAACCATAACCACATGTACATGGTATATTCACATAACTGAGAAAGTGATCCATGTATAAAAATATATACATATGGGTCAAACCCTATATGTATTACATTATCATGGAAAATACCACTATATAAGAATGTCTACATGAAATAAGTCTGTTACTGCTATAAATTTATTACATAATGAGATTATTTCAATCCCACAATATAATAATTATTATATAAAACACAGAAATGTCTGTTAAATAAGTATTGCATCATGAAACTATGCCAATCCGGTTATATAATCTCTACATCCTGAATCAAAATAGTAGTCAAAATAGTAATAATGTCACAATATTCTATCATAATCCTCAATGGTTAATTATAAAAATTTAAAAATTTCATTCATTTATACATAATGTTTTATATCAAATTATTTGTAGTAATTTAAAGAAACCATAATCCATTAAATCTTTTTTCTATATAAGAAATCACCTAAGGTCTCATGTCATGCTATCAAATACTTTAATCCAGGATCCAATTCATTAGTATTCAATGGTTCTCTCATCCAACATATATCAATAATTTGGGTCACAACTACATTGGATCTAATAGACAATTCCAAACATGATTTTTTCATCATCCATTATAATATTTCTTAACTCTGATATTATGTTAGAGAAATCAGAATTTTTTACAATAGTGACAATTAAAATATTCTATATGCTTCGGTTTTAGATGGAATTTCTTAAACTAGAAATTAAGACAATTCATCAAACTGATAACACTAAAAATAATTTAGGAATATAATATCACAGGAAGAACCAGATCACACAAGACCAATATCAATAATTATTTCAACATCATTCAAAAAATGTATACCATGATAATCAAAAACAACTTAAATAAATGGAAGGACCCTAGAAAAAAACATACCCAATGTTCATTACATGATCAGGCAACAATAATGGAAGAAGGCACTCTAAAATCACCAGGAAACTACCTAGGGATTGAGAGTGGATAAGCTAAAGATGGATAGAAAGGAAAAATAACTGTATAAATTTTCTTTTATATACTGATCTCAAAAAGTACACATTGTGTAATATTTACAGGGAATTAAATTCGTGGTTTAGAATTTATGAGAAACCAAAAGTGTTGCATGGGGAAATACAACACCACTAAATCATTACATGTTGTGTAATAGTTTAATGATGTGTATTTATTTCACATCAGGGACATGTTTCAAATCTTATTCCTAGAGATAGTTAAACATCTTTTAATACATTTATATGGAGTGTAAATTTCCTATATGCATCTTTATTACCAACTTCTACATAAGATCTTGAACCTCTACTAAAGCCCTCCAAAATCATAGGAATGTCATATATTCCATGGTTACATGTTAATACCTAGTCTCTAATGATTAAAACCAACAATAATCACTTTACGTTCTGTAATTTCCCTAATAAAATTGTCTTCTATATCATGAAAACTCGATAAATGAGGATCAAATATAAAGGAAAATGAAAATAGAAAATATGAATTCACCTTGAGAATAAATAGACCATAAAACAACATTTTTCACACTTTAAAATGTGTTATATCTACAATGTTGAAGAAGTATCTTCCATGTTTTATAAAAATGGAATCACCTAGTCATATAGATTCACCACAACACACATGTCCTCCAGTTGAATATTTCAAACCACTACCACTCTTTGAATAATCAAACACTCATAGGCCCAAAAACCTAGGATATCACATGAAATTAAATGATAGATTCATTATTATCCATCTTTATAGAATACCCCTGGTTCTATTTGTGATGAAGTATTTTTCCAATCACTCTAGCAGTAGATAACCTTAGGTTTAACTCTTAGAAAATGGAATCCAAAAATTCCTACAACCATTATCCATCCAACAACTTATTTATGATCACATTTTAGATACATTAATAGATAAATGATCTCATTATTCATCATAACATCACTCAAGATTAATAGTGATTTATTTTCGATGGACCGTTAATTTCAACTTAACCATCACATAATGATTATTAGTACTCAATAGTTGTTATAATACATGTTTACAAGACAAATATCAATATTTTTTTTAATCCCTACCATTCTAATTCATTAGTAAATCAAATTTAGTCAATAGAATCACCCCTAATGGTAACAATGGCTATACAGACAAACAATGATATTTCCACTCGAGTTAATTCCCTTAAGTATGAGGCTCTTACTCACTAGTAATTCATTTCACACTTCCAAACCAATATCATCATTCTGTAGAACATGAAACATAGTCGTACATTGGATCAAAAATCTTATATTATCATTTTATATAGTCTCTCTGTATATGTCATAATTGTGTTGTCATTATACAGACCACATTGAGTGGCTAAAGATTATTAATTTGGTTTAATTAAACACAACTAGATTCTAGATAAATAAATACATATTGGCTGTAGTTTTATCATTAATCAACTAGATGAATTCAATGGATAATTTCAAAAGATTAATTAATAAGGAAATTATTACTTGATAATGACTTAAATAAGAAAACTATAACACCCATTAATAAGACAACTACATCTTCATTACTAACATCTTCACTATCGTTGTCAACACCAAGGGGAACCACACTATATTGTCACATGAAAAACTATTATTAATACAAATGAATTGGGATAAAAACAATTATAATTTCATCATAAAATCATATGATAAAAAAATATGTATTGACTCAAAAATAGTTCCACCTCCTTCAATAGTACAATAAAATAACAATAATATAAATTTCATATGAAACTGCATGATTAAAACGACACTAGTGACGCCATTTTTTGGTGCGTCTAAGAGTAAAATGGATATGAAATGATAAAACTTAATATAAATTTGTGTCATATTAGGTGAGGTAATATAACCATGACAACATTAACCATGGATATCCATATCATTCCTTGGTAACATGGAAATCCCTTCATGGGGTACCTGACCAGATATCATCACATGCTTGGGCACATTTCTATTTTTCATTTCTATTAATTTCCAAAATTAGAAAATAAATATTATTTTTTTATTATACCATTTTTTAAAATCCCTACCCATATCACTGGGTTTATTCCATTACTCCAAATGACCTCAGAGTCACCTCCCTATATTCCAAAGGCTACTAACTAGTAGCAATGATATCATATAAAATTGTAGGAAGACAATTACCTCAATTACAGATAGTACTAGAAACTAAATAACTAAACATGTATCGATGTAGAATATGAGTATGAATAAAAAATAATATACCCAATGTACTGAATGTATGTAGAAGAGATATATTAAACATGTAATGACCCAAAGTATCATTAATGTAAATCACTCTTGATCTAATTAAATGTATCATTATGTAAAATGTTTATATAAAATTTCAACTTCTTCGGTTTTATGTTAAGAATTTTGACCATTGATAATATAGTCGTTGAATAGTGATCACATGATTAGTATAAATATTGGGCTTTTACAAATCCAATTTACTCGGACAAAAGAAGTGATGACCTCATCTAGTAGAAATACTCCATACGAAGCCCATTTCATGGATCTCGGAAAAAAGGTGGCGTCTTAGGGTTTTTCTTTTGACCAAGCCCAAGCTGAGCTTCATCATTTCATGCTCGAATGGGACCGTCTAAGAGAAATGTGGATGTTGATAGAGATTACCACTCGAGCGATGTTATCCAAGCCACACCAAGAGTTTGTCACCATCGCACACCTTACCCTTAGGTCTTATGCGGCTGTTTTAAGGGGTTATGTAACAAATCACTAGTACTATGTTCATTTATATTATTTTTTGTATATAATAATGAATATACCTTCTTGTCATTATTAACACTTTTGTCACGACCTATCTTCGGGGCCCGTGCCGTGACTACCCCAAGCCCGCCTTCCATAGGCCAGGGGCTGGCGACTAGCACCAAGGCGTAAAATCCCGGTAAAAGGGAAGGCATTGCCTTTGGAAAGTAAACAAGCACTACAGAGTAAGCAAGTAGAAAAAGTAAACACTAAGTAAATGCTGGTACAACAGTAAGTGCGGAAAAGTAAAGGGGGTCGGAAATACAATCCCAACTGTAAAGTACAACTGAAAGGGGGAAAACAGCAACTGAAAAGTAAAGCCGCAATGTCGAGCCGTCCTCTGAAAGTCCCACCTGAAGGGTGGGTACAGAAAGCCTCCACTGCTCCTCGGGTCCAGCGTACCGCTCCGAGTACACCCCTCCCAGTGGTCCACCTCTAGGTACCGTCCTGCTCTGTTAGCCTCCACCACAATCATCGTTGTCCGTCATCTACAACCAACACAACGTAGTGTGGGCATAGCCCGTGCAGGGGTGAGTATAAGCTACTATGTAGGGACCCCGAGACCCCTGATGGTCTCCCAGAATCCACAAAGGATAAACCACAAAGGAAAGATACAATCACGAAGTAACATCCGACACGGCTTAGGTATATGACCATACATATACCTAAGTCATAAATTCTCGCTCGGCTCCAACATCCGAGATCAAGTACAACCCAGTCCACACAGGAAATAAAAACGTGAAATGCACACAGGATACCTCAACAAAATCCACAAAGCAATGTAAAACGTAAATCCACATAGGATAGCACAACACAATCCACAAAGGAAAGTAAAACAGAGTTCATCTCACACGGGTATACTTCTTCAAATGACGATAGAGATGATCACTGATCCATCTAAGTCGTCGGAACCACGAAGGATCGATAGGTACTAACCCCTGCAATGTCCCACAAAGGATCTGACCCACAAAGGATCGATAGGTAACTAACCCCCGCAAAGACCCACACAGGATCGAGCCCACACAGGACCTGTAGGCGCTGGCCCACACAGGACCGCTGAGCGCTGACCCACACAGGATCAGACCCACACAGGATCGGGCCCACACAGGACCTGTAGCACTGACCCACAAAAGATCGCTGAGTGCTGTAGTCATCGCCGTCGAATCCAATGAGGATCTCTACACAGTCGTCATCGTCACAGTAGCAGTCACAGCCAGCTCTAGGGTTCTCGCACACAACAAGCTCGTTTGGGAGGGTCCGCTCCACGATCTGAGAGGCGGATACATCAACTGACACATAGTCCAGAGTTGATGTATCCAAAAGTTCTGTATCGTCAATAGGAACTTCACGTCGCAGACGGCGCGTCAAACGGACGCCCGGTCTGAGAGATATTGGCTTTTTCGTCCCAGGGGCCTGGTTGGTTTTTAAGGCAAAACCAACCCAACCGTGCTCCACCTGCGTCCAAACCTCAGGAGGAGTATTCCAACAGATCCGTCTCACTTAGAGGAAAACAACGAAGTCGACGACACGTCAATGGGATGTCCAAAGCTCATGATATGAGCGTTACCGCTCCGAGGGCCCGGTTGGTTTCGTGTACAAACCAACCCGGCCGAACCCAAAGTATTCCAAAACCTTGAGTGCGATATACCGAAACGACCGTCTCGATCCAAGGATCACATCGCCGCTGATGGCGCGTCGTTCGGAGGGTCGTAGCTCATGTTACGGGTAATGGACCGAAAATGGTCCGAAGACGGGGGGTCTCGGCCCGGACCGACTCGGGCCAACCCCCCAGGGTCGGCCCGAACCGGGTCGGACCCGATTCGGCGTGGCCTGGTCCGGCCGGGGCGCGACCCGGCCGGTCGGGCCGGCCCGACATGGTTCGGCCGAGCGGCCGAGCGTGGCAGCCGTGCGGCGCTGCCCCCGTGGGATGGAAATGCCGCGGCCCTCGAGGGGTCGCGCTGGAGTCAACGGATGCCGCAAAAGCCGCATCCCGTGCGTGTCAGCCGGACCCGCGTGACCGCTGGCCGCAACCGCGGCGGCTTCAGACGCGGCGGCCCTGTCTGGTGGCGCACCGGGGCGCCGCCGCCTCTGGCCGCCGGTGGCTTCCATGGGCCACCAGAGTTGCTTCGGTGGTCCGTTTTCCTTCTCATCTGCGCCGAAACTCCTCCCGGGTCCCATTCTTCACTACGGAAACAACAGATCGTCCCTGTGGCATGTTTTGTCGTCACCCGCCAAATCCGAACAACAACAAAGAACTGTAGAGGGTTGTCAGGCCGTGTTTGTTTGGCCCGCACCCTCCGCGTTAGGCGATAACAGTTGGGAGGATTATTCAACACATAGAAAACATAACCACAAAAATTTTAATGAATTAAAATTGCTCTTATGAAATGAGTTCTTCAATTTTAACGGAATCATTCTTGGACTATAAAACATTCAATAAAACCCCTACCTCTTCAAGTCGTCGCACGTGCGTTCTTCGCGAAATTGATCGTCACGGAAGGAGGGGTTCGTCGCATCGTCGCGGTATCCAGCATTGCGTCGACGAACTCCGAGAACCAAGAAACAACAGATTTAATTAATAATAATTAAATCCATATTTTTCTTTTAATCCAAAAAGGAAATTTTAAAAAAAAGAGTGCAACCCCCAACCTTGTCGCTGCCGATCGAAGGTTGTCGCGGGGTTGGATTGTCGCAGAAGAACGTCACGGAAGAAGAATCGCCGGCGTCGTGGAACTTGGCATCGCGTCGTCGATTTCCGAGGGCTCGGAATTCATTGTGTTCTTCGCATTCTTTGTGTTCTTTGTGTTCTTCGCATTCTTCGTAAAGGACGATGAAGAACTTTTGGTTTCGGTCAAATCCTATCAACGAACATTTTTCCTGAAGTCGTGCGTTGGTCTTATTTTATTATTACGCCAACGGATTGAAAACAGGTTAAGAAACGATTAAATTAATTCATAGAATTAATTCAATGAACAAAACCGCCCAATTAATTCAACTAATAAAACTGCCCAATTAATTGGTGCGTTAAGAAATTAAGAAAACGCGTCAGTTTACTTCTATAATGACGGGTTTTCGTAGGTGCGTTACTTAGCAGAAAGAAACGGTGGGGCTCATGTGGGCCCCACCTCACAAATATCCTACCAAGAGGGTAGGATATTTCTGGATAGCACCCCATCCGCAACAACTCAGCTTAAGTAGATTTAAGTGGCTTCAAGTGGATTAAGTGAAACAAAATAAAGTTTGTGGTACAATTTATTTTATTTCATAACTTTAAGCCCAAAAATTAAAAACCACCCTGAGCAAATGAAACTCCGGAAAAGGCGTTTCTAAGAAAATACCGGCGCTGCGATTCCATCGGTTCCCTCAGAATTCGATTCTGAGCACCGGATCAAAAGTTAGAAAAACCCGCTCGTCCGTTCACTGAACGTTCCCGAGCCAAACTTCGGAAAATGATTCCAGGCACACCGGGCCTCGGAATCAGGTGCCGTCAAAAACAGCATTCTTGTAAAAATCCAAATAAAATTAAGAAAAAAAATTTCCTTGAATTTTTTGGGTCTTTAAAACTTTGTAAATAGTTTTTTAAAGCACAAATAGTATTTTTTTAGTTAATATTCAGATAAGAAAACAATTTTGATGAATTAATTGATGTTTGAGTTAAATAATATTTTAATAAAATATTATTATTATTATTAAATTAATTTTTATTTAATATAAATGATATTATCATTTTATTAATGCAATTTTAATTTTTATTAAGGTTTGAATGTCATTTTTGTCAAAACCTGTGAATTTTCGATAAATGTCGGTTTTTATTTTAAAAGTAAAAATTAAGATATTTAGAAAGTTATATAGATAAAATAAATGTTATTTCTGGAATCAAGACGTCAAAACTATCCAACAGTGAATTTTTCATAATTTTCTGAGGCTGTAAAATTTTTGGGCAAAAATTAAATAGCGTTTAAGTATATAATGTGTTTCATGACATCATAATAACCCAATAGTGATGTAATAAAATACTATAAGCTTTATGTTCGGCCAATATATGTTTTACCATTAAAATAATTTGATTTTGGGTTTGTTTGATCTATTTTACAGAGCATTAATGGCCCCCTCAAGACATATTAAACATCTTGTTTTTTAAATTATTTTCCATGAGAGTGTGACTCACCTCTACATAAGCAATCCCATTATTTTAAGAAGTTAGGAATTTGGCCTTGTAAAATATTTTTTCCCTCTACCATTTTCTAGAAAACATGGGAAAAAACCATGATCAAATTTTTGGTTTGGACTAGTTTAATGTAAGGGGTCCCAAACATATATAATAAAGAATTCACCCACCTTTCCTATATAAACCCACCCAAGCTCCAACTTACACCTCACTAAAAGCCTTTGGATTTCGTCCAACCTCATATCTACATTATCTAGAATCCTCCCAAGGTGCCCCAAGCTCTATAGAAGCTTCCCTCAGGCCACTCTCAAGCCTTTTTAAGTACACTTTCATGTAAGGGGTTTTCTTCCTTTCACTTTTTGTCCAATTTTATTAATATTGTTATGCCCTTTTAATTTCAATTATAAATGCTAGGGTATGGTTTTTCACCTCCCCCATACTACCCTATTATTTTTTTAATGATGGGACACCCCTTTCACTCTCATTAAATTCCTCCCATGTACACCCATTACTATGCCGAAATTCTGAAAGGAACTTCTCTCTCCTCATTTACATTCAAGCAATACTTTTGTATCATGAATCTAAATTCCATTACAATTTCTGGAACATGTATCTATCTTACCCCCTTAATTTCCATTTCATGTAAATATGTTGAGGAACCCCTTTCTCTCTCATCAACCATTTTTTTGAATTCTTATGTCACGTCGTTACGCTGCCGAAATCGCACTGATTTTCAAAGCCAATGCCATTTTATATTGAATACCATGCCCATTTCTCCATAAAGGGTATTCACTTTTATAAACATTTAATTATTGATTATAAATTTTCATGTATGAATTCCACATTCCTTTGCCGTGGAATAAAGGATTGTGTTTTATGAATCCATGTTTTATGATCCATGTGGAACACGAATGCATGAAATGAAATGTTTAAGAATGGTGCGCCCCAGTACCGCTCCAATGCATTGGGAAAAGTATAGTATCATGATACGTCATGTGCAATGAGAGTAGAATCATTCTAATTAAAGTGCAACGAGGGTTTACTCGTGCTTCAGGTTTAATGAGGATTTACTCATGCTTCATGTGCTATGGGCGTTGGCCCATGCTAATTCCATGTTGAGTGTTGTTGCCACATTTCTATGTTATGATTATCATGCTTTATCATGCCTTTATGTCCATGTTTCTCTTGTTCTCTATTGATATGTCGTTTGTCTAATAAGTATTGTACTCCTCATGTATTCCATGTTTATTCCCTTACTGATCTTTTTTTCTCACCTTTTTCTTATGCATGTCATCAGGTTATCCCATGCAATGCTAAGTACGAGGGAATGTAATGGTCATGTAAAGGATGTTTTCAATAAAAATGTTTTATTTCATGTTTTAAGATGTTATGTAATTATCCTAAGACCCAAAGACACTAGACCTATCGATCATCCATGTTGTATCAAGTGAATAGTTTATGTAATAAATCATATTTATGTTTGTAATGAAAGAAAGGTTTTCATAGTTTGTATCATAAGATAGGTTTAGTTATTTTTGGGATTAGGATTAGAAAAGCCTAGTAAAGCCTTATATACAAGACTAAGTACAATAAAAACTTCCCTATGTTGTGGTGATTATTGAGTACGTGGGTCTTCATGAAAATACATCCCTCTCTGGATACGAGCAGGTAGAGGCGGCTCGGGCACAGATGTATCCTACCAGGTTAAACCCGAAAACACTGCTTTGAGCTAGACTCGAATGAGAACTGGTGCATGACAATGGGTCTTGCTGCACTCATGGTTATGAAAACTGCCAGGGGATATGATTTGGTAAATTCACAAGCTTAGTATGAAACCTAATTAAGGTAATAAAAAACCCCAAAGAATATATGTTACAAAGTAGATCACGAAAAGCCTAGATTGAAGCCTATAGATTCACAAGTTAAGGAAATAAAATTTAATTTATAAGTCATTATCTTTTGTCTTTGGATTACCTTTTATGTTTTACCCCTAACTTTCCTTTTATTCTAACCAATGGCCAGTAATATGTGGACTCAGGATAACAACCGATGTGATGATCAGTGTGATGATTGTACTAATGAGATGTCCAATCCAATGGGAGTGGGAATCGTGAACTGTTTCATGCTTCTCTCTCCGCTAACTCAAGATTTGAAAAGAAACATGGGTCAAGAGGAATTTTCAACCCCCCATATGAAAGAACAAGTCGCTATCAAGAGCTTCATCAGACAAATTCCTCCTTATTTTACTGGATCATCTGATCCCATGATCGCTGAACAATGGATCAACTCCATTGAAAAGATCTTCTCCATCCATCAATGTTCTGAACAAGAGAAGTTTCTCCTGGTGGCTTATCGTATGGAGGGTGAAGATGATCATTGGTGTACATTGATCAAAAATATGAAGCCTGAGGAGGAGATCGAGGCATTGGAATGGAAGGATTTCCGGAAGATTTTTTTTGATAAATATTTTCCGCGCACCCTCCATCTTAAGATGAAATTGGACTTCATTTCCTTCAAGAAAAAAGATGATGAATCTGTTGGAGCGTACGATGCTATCTTCACAATGCTTGCATGATACGCTTTCAGCTTTGTCGTTACCCCCGAATGCAATGTTGACCGCTTCTTTGGTTGGGTGAAGCATATCCCACGAAAAGCATTTGTGATCCGTGACTTCGACAATTATGATGAAATTGTCCGATGTGCCCTCAAGGACGAAATGGAGATCAGGGAATCACATGGGTATCATGATGACAAGAAGTGTAAGGTGGAATTCAATGATGGCGGTCCGATGTATAAATCCAATGGTGCTAAGATGATCCGGCACCCCACTTTCCAAATGTGCGGAAAGAAGCACCCTGGAAATTGCCTCAAGGGGATGAGGAAATGATTTAGGTGTAGAATAGAAGAGAACCTAGCTATTAACTATCAGAAAGAAATACCTGCGGCTGCGACAGAGGATTGTAATGATTCGTTTGAACCTCAACGTGTTGTTCATTGCTACAACTGCAAAGAACCAAGGCCTTTTGAAAGTTAGTTCCCTAATCCAAGTGTTATCATAGGCAACCAACAACCTCCAAGGCAGAAAGTAAGATTATTTTCCATCACTTATGCTGAAGCAAACCCTGAAAAAGAAGTGGTGACAGGTACGCTAGTTATTCATTCATGAATAGCGAACATACTTTTTGATTCGGGTTCTATGCATTCTTTTATATCTCTAAAGTTTAGTAGAACAATCCCCACACCGCCACAAATCATGGAAGTGAAGATGTATGTGAGTACAGAAAATGGGGAAATCATTGCATCCCATGAATATAAGTCCTCCCCTGTTATAATCTGTGGATTGAACTTCCCGGAGAACCTCATCATACTCCCTCTGGGGGAATTTGATGCAATTCTTGGCATGGATTGTCTTTCCCAATATAGAGCCAACATAAATTGTCGGGAGAGGGAAATCAAAATCCATATGGACAATCGACCCCCAATTATTTAAAATTTTAAGGAGGAAGATGAATCTCCTTTATCTCCATCATCTTAAGCACATATATTACTGCCCTATGAGCATGCGTATCTGGCTTAGATGATTGAGCCCAAGGAAGAAACCATCCTTGAAAAAATGCATATTGTGAGGGAATTCGCTGAAGTGTTTCCCAAGGAACTGCCTGGTCTTCCTCCTAGAAGAGATTTTGAATTCTTAAATGAACTTATACCAGGGGCGCTACCAAAATCAAAGACTCCAAATAGAATGGCTATCGTGGAGCTTCAAGAGCTAAATAAATAATTATAGGAGAATCTGCATAAAGGGTTTATACGCCCAAGTGCTTCACCATGGGGTGCAGAAGTCCTCTTGGTCAAGAAGAAGGATGGTTCAATGCAGCTTTTCATCGATTATCATGAAATTATTCTACACATATCTCTGTGGAAGAATGTCATGAGGTTTTTAAAGAAATGGATTTTTAGTCCATGGTACATCGACCCCTTCGATATTCTTGATCCTCTCGGGGTTGTGGCTTATCGACTAGCACTTCCATCTACCATGGACAAAGTACATGATGTCTTTCAGGTATCCCTCTTAAGGAAATACAAACCGAACCCTTCACATGTACTCTCTTCTGAGGTGGTATAGTTGGAGGATGATCTTTCTTATGAGGAGAAACCAGTGAATATCTTAGATCGTAGATAAAAATCTATACGAAATAAGACAATGCCCCTCGTCAAGGTGTTGTGGAAAAACCACAACATTGAAGAAATGACTTGGGAATCGGTAGAAATGATGAAGCTGAGTTACCCACATCTGTTCTAGTATGGGAAAAGGAAATTTCTAGGGAAAAATTTCTTAAGGGGGGAAATTGTAACGACCCAAAGTTTCATTAATGGAAATGCCCATTGATCGAATTAAATGTCTCTTTCTCTAAAATGTTTATATAAAATGTCAACTTCTTTGGTTTTATTTTAAGAATTTTGACCATTACTAATATAGCCATTGAAAAGTGATCACATTATTAGCGTAAATATAGGGCTTTAACAAATATAATTTACATAGACAAAAGAAGCGATGGACTCATCTAGTATAATTGCTCCATACGAAGCCCATTTGTTAGAGCTCAAAAAAGAGGTGGCGTCCTTCGGTTTTGCACTTGACCAAACCCAATTTGAGCTTCATCATGTCAGTATCGAACGGGACCGTCTACAGGAAAAGTGGAGGTTGATAGAGATTACCACTCGAGTGATGTTATCTGAGCCACAACAATAGTCTGTCACCATCGTACACCTTACCCTTAGGTCTTATGCGGTTGTTTTAAGGGGTTATGTAACAAATCACTGGTACTATTTTCATGTATATTATTTTTGGTATATAATAATTAATTTACCTTCTTGTCATTATTGACACTTTGTAAATATTTTTTTAAAGCACAAATTGTATTTTATTTAGATAATATTCAGATAAGAAATCTATTTTGATGAATTAATGGATTTTTTAATTAAATATATTATTAATAAAATATTATTATTAATATTAAATTAATTTTTGTTAAATATAAATGAACTTATAATTTTATGAATGCAATTGTAATTTTTATTAAGGTCTGAAAGCCATTTTTTGTCAAAACCCGTGAATTTTCGATAAATGGCCGTTTTTATTTTAAAAGTCTAAATTAACATATTTAGAAAATTATTTAGATAAAATAAATGTTATTTCTGGAATCAAGATGTCAAAATTATCCAATGGTGAATTCTTCATAATTTTCTGAGACAGTCAAAAATTTTGGGTAAAAATTAGATACCGTTTAAATATATAATTTTTTTTGGCATCATAATGACCTAATAGTGAAGTAATAAAATACTATAAGCTTTATTTTAGGCCAATATATGTTTTAACATTAATATAATGTGATTTTTGGTTTTTTTGACTTATTTTAAAAAGCATTAATGGACCACTCAAGACTTATTAACCATACTGTCCTTTTAAATTATTTTCCATTGGAGTGTGACTCTCCTCCACATAAGCAACCCCATTATTATAATAAGATCAGACTTTGGCCTTATAAAATATTTTTTTCCTCCTCCCATTTCCAAAAAACCATGGGCAAATACCATGAGATAATTTTTGGTTTGGATTAGTTTAATGTAAGGGTTCCCAAACCTAATTAATAAAGATTTCACACTCCTTTCTTATATAAACCCCTCGAAGCTCCCACTTCCTCCTCACTCAATGCCTTTGGAGTTCATCAAAAATCTTCTATACTCTCTCTATAATCCTTCCAAGTTGCACCATGCTCCCAATAAGCTTCTCTCAAGCCTCTCTCATGGCTTTGGAAGCACTCTTTCAAGTAAGGGTTTTTCTTCCTTTCACTTTTTGTCCAATTTTCTTAATATTGTTATGCCCTTTTAATTTCAATTATAAATGTTGAGGTATGGTTTATCACCTCCTACATACTTCCCTATTATTGTTTTAATGATGGGATACCCCTTTCTCTCACATTAAATTCCACCCATGTACACCCGTTACTATGCCGAAATCTCGAAAGGAACTTCTCTCTCCTCATTTACATTCAAGAAATACTTTTGTATCATGAATATAAATTACATTACAATTGCTCGGACATATATTTATATGACCCCCTTACTGTAAATTTCATTTAAATATTATGAGGAACCCCTTTATCTCTCATCAACCATTTTTATGAATTCTTATGTCACGCTGTTACGCTGCTGAAATCGCACTGATTTTCTAAGCCAATGCCATTTCGTAGTGAATAACATGCCCATTTATCCATCAAGAGTATTCAACTTTATGTACCTTTACTTATTGATTATAAAGTTTAATGTATGTATTCCACATTCCTTTGTCGTGGAATAACCTAATATGTTTTATGAATCCATGTTTTATGATCCATGTGGCACACTTATGCATGAAATGAAATGTTTAAGAAGGGTGCGCCCTTATATCCCTCCAATGCATTGCGTAAAGTATAGTATCATGATATGTCATGTGCAATGAGTGTTGAATCATGATAATTCTAGTGCAATGATGGTTTACTCATGATTAATGTGCAATTAGGATTTACTCATGCTTCATGTGCAATGGGCCTTGGTTCATGCTAATTCCATATTAAGTGTTGTTGGCACATTTCCATGTTATGATTATCATAATTTATCATGCCTTTATGTCCATGTTTCTCTTGTGATCAATTGATATTCCTTTTGTCTAACATGTATTGTACTCCTCATGTATTTCATGTTTATTCCCTTACTGGGATTTATAGCTCACCCTTTTCTTATGCATGTCCCCAGGTTATCCCATGCGATGCTAAGTACGAGGGAATGTAGTGGTCATGTAAAGGATGTTTTCAAAAAAGATGTTGTATTTCTTGTTTTAAGTTGTTATGTAATGATCTTATGTCCAAAGACTCTAGACCTTTCAATATTCCAAGTTGTATCAAGTGAATAGTTTATTTAACAAATGATGTTTATGTTTGTAATAAAAGCAGGGTTGTAATAGAACAGTCATCAATTAAAATTGGAAACATACCACTCACTGGACTGATCACATACATCAATATAAAATAAAATTAAAATTGGATATACAAATCCAGGACTCACATTATCATTGTCTTTTGAATCATAGTGAGTTATCCAACAAAATGATCAATCCCAAGCCTTAGTAAAACATATACATACAACAAGGGAGGGATTCTTGGGTTCATATGTGCCATTCCTTATGAAAAGAGTGCAAGAAAAACTCAGTAGAATGCCAAAAATATAATCTAGTACCCAGTCGATAATTTTTTTAGGTGCATCATATTAGATTAATAGAAATAATATGATAATGGATAAACTAAAATATATTACACTATAATCACTGAATGTGAAATTTAGTAAAAAGAACCATATGATGAGTGGAAATTATATATATAATACTCCAGGAGCCCTAGATATAACTCTTTCACCTCCATAACAAAAAATAATAAAATATTCTAAAAATAATAATATTATATCCAATTTTTATCCTAGATGTACTGATAAAACATGTCACTCGGAATCCACAATTCATCAATTGAAATTTTCAGTCACCCTCATCTAGGAATCATGTGAACATGACGCCTATAAAAAAAAATATGAGACATCATGTCACATGGATTCCATGTGTAAATTAGAAAACATAAAAAATAGTATCCACAAGGTATCTAATCAACATTTCAATTGAAATCCATGAGGTCATCATACCCATAATGTTTTTATCATGGGTCTAGGTTCAAGGTGTCGAAGATTCTACCCTCTTCATTGTCATATCATTATCATAATTGAATTTATTTTTCATTCCCCCTCTATAGGATATTCATATCATTATTATCCCAGATTCTTTGTACAAATATAATGCATTAAAATACATGGTCAAATGAAAAACATAACAGAGCATATAAGAAAATACAATTCATTCATCATTAGAAATTGATAGTAACAATTTAAAAAATGATCATTACCAAACATGGAATAAGATGATAATTATGGACACTCATGTTATCAAACACCATATAAGGGATTCATGGTATATAAACACATCCAAATATGATCAAATCATAATAATGATCTCATAAAATTTACAAGAATGGATATTTTTTCAAATAATTATACATGGTCTCATAGGAATTTAGTCTCATATAGAACAATGAATATTCCATGACAGTCCATGTAATCTAATACCCTAAAGTTTTATCCACCATAAACCATCAACAAGTGGTATTCAGTAAATGAATAAGGTTTTATCATAACCCCTGGATAATTGCTTAGTTACATTATACATGGATCCTTTAATTTATTGATAATTGAGGTTCATTAACTAAATGAGCATTTATTTTTATTCATATCAAATTTATGAACTGAATATTAATATCCAAATTAGTTAATCCTCATTTCACCTCCCACTAAACAATGTATTTTACCATATGGTATAGTATATGGGACCACATATAATAAATGTTCCCAACACCCTTCTTGTAAAATCCCAACTACCTGTTTGCATCATCGATATTCATTTGACCTCCCCAAATCACCAATAGATCCAAAGTAACTCTAAAGAATTAAAAATTAATTAAATATAAAAAAAATAAAATATTTATCAAATGATTACAAGAATGTCATATTAATAGTTTAAATGACTACATTTCGAAGGACATACAAGGTATCCTTTCCCAGATGCAACCATGAAAAGAACTCATGGAAGGACTTTAATAATCATCTAACATCATTTGAGGAAAATTCTATATTTATATATATTATACAGAGGAGAATTTAATATTTTTAACCTATAAATTCTAAAAAAATAACAATGTGACATATCATAGACATGAAGTTTTCTAAAAGATTTTGTGGTAGTCCAACAATAATATTGATTCTATGGAATGAAAAATCCCCAAAATATTCCAAAAATATGTTTTACAGTAAAATTCAATTCAACTAAAATCCATAGAATGAATAAATTTTAGGTTATAACATGAATGATAATATCAACAATGGATCATGTGCATCATACCATGAAATTCTATATCCATTCCCATAAAAATTAGTGTCATTATCGAACAATTAACTCATGATTTAATTGAAGAGTCATCAAATTTTTGAATCAAAATCATCCCAAAAATCAAAAATTTAACATGATTATTTAAGGTAATTGTCATTAAAGTTATTTTAGACATTAATTTCCAATAAAGGAGAAGACATAAAAATTTGAACACCAATGTCTAATAGTATAATGATTACCCACGAAATGAGGAAGAATGGGGACACAATTTATGAAGAATGATGGATATTTCCTATATTCTAATATAATTATCATCTAGACTCATCCATGAATATTAGGATACTAGGTGGGGAGAAAAATTGTATAACCTAGTTATACATTTATCGAAATATTGAAGATCGGGTGAAAAATCACAAGGTGGTTTAGTAGATGAGAATAATGAATGTTCACTGATTAATGTTTAACTAGAATTCCCAACAAGGTGGATGATGAGTCCAACTAGGTTCTAGTGGAACTTACTTCTCCACCATCAACCCCATGTTGGATTATTGTCATTTTTTTGTTTTGTTAATGCAATAAGGTCTTCTTCCCACCCTTTAAGAAAACAGTGGCTTATTTAGTAGTCTCAGCTACTTCAATCCTCTTCCACTATTTTTATATGGTTCAATACACCCTTTATGATTATAACAGTGTATATAACACCACTTCATGATGTTCCTAAATTTTGTAGGTCAGTTCAATTCCAGGTTCGTGACATAAGATTTTATCCATATTAAAATATCAAAAATCATTCAAAATCAAGCACACATAATATATATAATTGTTTAATATACATATATTGTATTATTAATTATGTTAGACCATTTATATTATTAATTATTGATAATATGTAATTTTTGTAATACTATTTACTGCTCCATGTACTAGAGACCAAATAATATCGTTTCTGTGGTACTGATCTGTTACACAATCTCTATTAGACCAAAGGACCCTTTAAAATAATGATGATATTGACTCAGGAAAGACTGTAGTTAATGGTTCACTCATTTACTCATTTGTAGGATCAATAATATTCATTTATTGAGAGGGTTTTAATGGAATAGTAATATGTTTTTGTGTTTTCACTCCCATGATTTTTGGTTTCAAAATAGGATAGTCATTGCATTATATATCAAATTATTTATTATTAATATTACTATTGGTTCTAGAAATTATGTATAGCCTTATATCATGGGGAAGTAATTGTGTTACAATAATAACTGTGGAGAATCATGAATTCAAGAAAATAATTTCAAATATTTCATAATTTATGAATCTTATTATCAAATTATTACACTTTTAGGATCTCTTTATATTACATACAATGTTTCATAGTTTATCTTATGTGTTCTCCACTTTTTCATCATATCCTAATAATAAAATTAAACTAATCCCAACTATAATACCAATTATGGTTACCCTATATGAGAAAACATAAATACCAGATCATTTTATACGAAGAAAAAATCATTTTCTAATAATACATATCCTATAACAATAAATATTTAATTTATTTCAATATACGAAACCTAAAATAACATATTAAATTAAATATCATAAAAATCTACGTCAATGTTCTTCTCTCATGACTCCATTCTTATACATTTGATACATAAGCCACTACTCATAACCTATGTAAAATTGAACTATAGAAAAGTGTAATCTCAAATTCCCATTGAGAGTAACCATGGGAGATATAATTCAAAGAACATAAAAAAACATAAAAAAGGGTACAAGAGAATGATCATAACATACGAAGCTAATAACATCTCAGTTAATGATCATTAATCATGAGCCACAATATAAATATTTACTGTTTCAAAATTAAAGAGTCGTAGTATTTTGGCATGATCATTAAATATTCATGGTCCATGTGAGTGTTTAATAATAATAGGTGCATTTCATTTTTATTTTATATCAATCATAATAATATAAAATCATATTATTAGTCATGTTTCACATCAAATAATATTTATGATCCACTCCCAGATATCATTTCATATTTGGAATGGGTTCAACAGCCAACTTAATTAATATTAGGCCATATTATTTACATTATAACACAATTCATTGGAGGTCATTAGAGAGCCCACTATTTGCAAAATGATAACTCTAAACATGTGCATCCCATGATCATAAAAATAATAATTATATTATAGCATAACTTATTTAGAAAATGTGTTTCATAATCATTTCATCATCAAATATTCATATCCCAAACACAAAAATAACAATGATTTTTAATTATA
Organism: Viscum album; assembly: GCA_963277665.1. Taxonomy (NCBI): domain Eukaryota; kingdom Viridiplantae; phylum Streptophyta; class Magnoliopsida; order Santalales; family Viscaceae; genus Viscum; species Viscum album. The sequence continues at coordinate 1,931,060,703 of OY728137.1, read as the reverse complement.
AAATATTCCCAAGGATGTATAATAATCATCAAATGATGTTTAAATCCATAAAAAATTCCTTTAATGGGAAATTAAAATTTTCTTTCAAAAAATAGGAAAATATCATTTTACATTAGTATCATTAAAATCATAAAATATTCTAAATATTAATAAAATTAATTTAATTGAAAATATCCATAAGAACATATAATATAATATTAAAATAAATTTATTTCCACAATCTTAGGAAAATATTTTCTACCATTAGAAAAGAAATCAATGATTGAATTCATAGTTTTTTTAAGTCCAAAAGTACATTTTCTTGGATATTACATAAATAAACAACTTATTTTTTTTGAAATAAATTAATATATAGTTTGATAATGAAATTAAAAAATCATTTTATCATATAAATGAAAAATCATGAAAATATATTAAAGGGCATGGACATGGGAAAAAAAGTTCAACGAATAAATAGAAAATATAGTGGAAATATTAGGAAAACATTTTCTGGAAAATGATAAGTATCATAGAATGTAAAATTTTAATAATCCATTTAAAAATTGAATATTTAAGATAGGGTAATGTAGTTTAGATTCAATGGATAAAAATTATATTGCCTCTATCAATAAAAATTATTCATAGAAAATCCAAAAAATAAAAGAGAATTTAATAAATTCTCAAACATTAGGTCCCATAATTCATCATTCAAATTCATAAACTCTTGAATAAAAAATATATATTAAAAAAATTATATAATACATACATATTCATACATTTAATACTAGATAATCATCAATTATAAATTCTAATTACCCAATTATAAAAAATTTATCATTAAATCTAATATTTGCTGAAAATGGTTCTCTTCTTCAAAAATGTTTTGGTTTGATGATATTGTTTTTTTTTAAATTATATGATTTATAATATACATGTAATGGGATAGGCCTCTCTGGTATGTTATTTTGTGAAAAATCTGGTGTATGTGGTGTTTCAGGAGGTCAAGGCGACTTACCCCCAACACATTGCAAAATATCCATTTCTGTGAAGAGTTCCATCGGTGAACATTTTCAATAGTAGGCCATTTTGAATAGTTAATCGGTAACCTTCTGTGAACAGTGTCATCTGGATATTCTGTTAATAGTGTAATCTGTAACCTTATGTGAACAGTGCAATGGTGACCTTATGTGAATAGTGACATTGGTGACCTTATGTCACCAGTGTCATTGGTGACCTTCTGTGAACAGTGTCATCGGTAACATTATGTGAACAGTGCAATGGTGACCTTATGTGAACAGTGACAACTGTGACCTTATGTGAACTATTCCATCAGGGAACTTTTATGAACAGTTCCATTGGTAAACTTATGTGAATAGGGCAATAGTGGCCTTCTGTGAACTGTTACATCGGTGGCCTTATGTGAACGGTGTCATCGGTGGCCTTTTAAGAATAGTTTCATTGGTAACCATAAGTGAACAGTGCAATGGTGATGTTCCTATAGTGATGTTCCAATAGTGACCTTTTTCTTTTTCCAAATTTTGATTTCATGATCAATGTTTCTAGAATGGTTTGGATCCAACGATGACCTATTTCCTTTTCGAAATATTGAATTTTGGAATAGGGTTTTCAGAATAGTGGGGTTCAAACGGTGACCTTTTTCCTTTTCCAAATTTTGAGTTCATGAACAGTGTTTCTAGAAATCTGTGGTTCCAATAGTGACCTTTTCCTTTGCCAAATTTTGAGTTCATGAACAGTGATTCCATAACGGCGGGGTTCCAATTGTGGGGATCATGAAAAGTGTTTCTAGAATGGTGAGGGTCGAATGTTGAGGTTTTTGAACAATGTTTTTCCTTTGACAAATTTCTAGTTTCTGAATAGTGAAACCAGCTTTTTACAGTTTTCCCCTTTAAAGTTTCCTTTGACATAAAATACATTTAAATCCTTTTTTATTGACTTTGAGGCTGATTCAAAAGTCGTAACTCTTATATAATTTTCTCATAAGGCTCAGGTTCTTTTAACATGGTCAAACCGCATGGTTTAATAAGATCTACTTTTAATGGGAAACCCAGTGTATCTTAAACCACTACTCTGTTAAATATTCTAAAGTGATGAGATATCTTCCTTCATAGTTCTTCCTCTTTTTTATTGGGTGTGAGATGCTCGAACATCCCATTCCTTCCCATTGGAGTGTGTTATCAAACATTCCTCCTAATATTTGTTCCTCTTTATTTTGATGAAACCAAGAAATATAAATCAGTCTTCAATATAATGTATGATCTATCTTCATTATTTCAAGTTCATATCCTTCTTTCTCATTGCCCTTTTTATGGAATTTTACCCCATGTTCCTAATGGATTTTTCATTGGTGTTGGTCAATGTTGTGGTGACTCTATATCCTCACGTGGATCCAATTTTCATAGGGGTGGTGATCATAACCCATTGTGTGGATCGTTCTCATATAATGAACGTCAAGAACTGCTTGAGGTAGGGTATTCATTGCTTCTCTATTATTTTCGGTTCAGCTTTATTATTATCATGTTTTATCCCACTTGATCACAATAGAATTACATAATAAATATTTAAACAATATATATAAATTGATATTGATCGTTTGTTATTGCGTCTTGTTTTCCTAGATAATGTGATTTCAAAGCATTATTTTTTATATTTTTATTCATGATGGAAATTGGTAAAGAATGTAAAGCCTGAATTAATTGATAATCACATATCTAAAGATAAAGAGGTATGTGAATGAATTTAATTGATGTTTTTTTAATTTTATATTAATCAAATTAGTGAAGTGAGCATGTTTTATTATTTGTGATATCTTACTTGTTAGGATTCTTGTAGTTTGAAACTAAAAATCATAAATTAGTTAATCCAATATGGATTAAAGAACTGATAATTGGATAAAATATAATTCTAGGTTGGGTTCTGAGTTACCCTCTTAGCTAGTTTAAGGGCTAAGAGGACAATTGATATGATGTCTGTTTTCATACTTCTTATTTTGAGATGTGAGCATGGATGGGTATTGTGATATGGGGGTTCAGGTAGGCCAATTGGTTGTGGTACAAGATGTTTCCTAGAGTGGAAAGATGAATTAGTTTATACATGTGGGTGTCGGAGGGGACACTAGGGGTGATGGAATGGGGTGGATGTGAATGTTTGGATGCTTTAAGTTTCATTTATTGATTGTCTTCTTTACATTCCCCATAGCTCGAGGAAGCATGTCGTTCTTACCCTTCATCTAAACTGGGTGAGGATGCGCGGGGTATGCCTTGTGCTTTCTGTGTCTAGCTTCTCTTGGGAGGATGGGTCTAAGCACATGCTATCGGAAGAAATGACTCGACGGTTAGTTATCTACTCACCGTGTAGATCCCCCTATTGATTAGTATCATAGAATGTTTTTCTAGAATTACTTTGTATATAGGAATGTAATTTTGTAAATAAATAATTGAATAAATGATGTTAACCCATGGGGTAGGAGCTGACTGGAACGAAATGTTGAGGTTAAAATTTTAAAGGGATAGTGGACTTTGGGTGTGATTCTAATGAAATTTTTTGTGGAATTGATAATTTCTAATTAATGTTTAAAGAATTAATTAACTTAAATGGGAACTAATAAAAAAATAATGAAATATAGAAATAAATCTCTTGAAATGGTTTTGAGCTTATAGGATGCCTAGTCATAGAAGTGGCAGTCGGGAGTCCAAGGGATGTTAGCTGCACTTAGTTCTAAGACTGGGTTATTCCCATAGTGTTGTTGTGAGATATAGTATATTATGTAATTTTTGAGTTTCTATATGCTACTCCACCATGTCAGTTTGGGAAACTCACACCCCGAGGATTCTGAGCCCTATGGGGTGGTTTCACCAACATTACGGTGGAAGGATGGATGGGTGACTACCCCCATTGGCCCCACTCTCTTTTCATGGTAGTTACTTGTTCTGGTTGGAACAATGGTTATTTTTCACCCTATACGTGTGTAGAGGGCTATGATGGCTTGTGGTTATTCACACACTTATATTCTAGATATAGTATCATATGGACTACTATAGGTGTTACATGTATAGGTTGTGATGGCATGAGGATCCTTACTCTGTTTATGGGTTGTAATGGATTGAGGTATAATAATCGATATATGATACATGTTATACAAGCTGTAGTGGCTCCTAGAAACTAACTGGTTGCATTATTGCATGGACGTGGTGGTTTTGTTGCATGAGGTGCATATTGTGGTGGTTCGACCAAGTGTCTACGTGCATGCCTTTAGGGAGAGAGATTCTTAGGACCTGTGATGTTGGGGCAAAGCGGAAAACCATTGGGGTAGTAGTAGCAGTGTATCATTGATATTCATTATCATATTATATACTCTTGTATTCATTACATGGTGAGTGTAGCCATGGTGAGGCAGGGAACATAGTATACCTGTTTAGGTGAAAAGTTAGTTTCACTTGTTGTTCACTCTTATTTAGAATTCTTTCATTACATTTTCACAAGAGTCTCTTGAAGGATCCTATTGAGTTTAATTTTATACACACCCTAAGTTTATATAAAGTATTTTTCAGGTCACTTGGAGCAGGTTAAAGATCAAGCTGGTTTCTACTAGCTTGGGGTTGCAGGAGCTATTTGGGCTTGTGTTAGTTTTTGTTTTTTATTTTTTTGGGTACTTGATGTTTTCCCCTTCATGTTTTAGTTTTTTTTTCATGATATTACAAATGTGCACTTGGGTTTTCATTTATATTTTAGTTGAAGATAGAGTTTGGTGGTTTCTATTTTATATCTCTCTTTCGCTTGTGTACACTTATAGGGTAATGCCTCCGATCTGGGTGTTTACTATTCCCTCAGTGCTAGTCTCCAGCCTGGGGCCTACTGGAGGTGGGAATCAGGGGTAATTATCTCCCATCTCACATTTTCGGCCCAGGATAGGTACACATTGTGGGGAGGGAGTCGTGAAAGAGTGGTATCAAAGGCCGGGTTGAGGGATATGATGGAGTTCGGTGTAAGGAATAGGGGTGGTTGCATGGGTTGGTATGGAAACAATGTCTTTCATGTTTATAATGTGATGTAATCACTTGAGATAGGTATATACATAGGTGTTTAGGGCCCCCTATGATCTGATGTGTGAACCTTTATGTTTACAATGGCTACAAAAAAGGTGATAATAGTTGTAGGGTAGAGACCTAGGAAAGGATCATCCATCATTCATTTGTGTTCCAATGTTTCAATGGGAAGAACATGGGATATGTTAACCTAAAATGAATAAAAGAAATAAATTAATTAATTAATGTCGAGTATCCCATAATCTAGGTTTATGACCTCTAACTATTTTTATTTTGCAGGTATGGCTCTTGGTTGACGTCCTCGTCAGGATTGTATAGAAAATGTCTAGCAGGATGGGCCAACAGGTCGCCGCCAAGTAGAGGTTGACGATGATGACACATGGAGGAGGACACTTTGAGAGTTTCATCACCATAGTCTATAGATGTACGAGGCCTCCATTTCAGATGCAGTCAAATAAGACTGGTTGGAGGAGTTCGTGATAGGCTTCATCTCGATCTATGATCGGAAAGAGCATTGGGTGTCCTTGGTTGTGATGATGTTTCTTGGGTTAGTGAGGCATTGTTGGTTCTTGTTCCTTAGGGATCATGAGGAGTCAGTGATCTCATGGGAGGACTGATATGACATGTTCAGATTCAAGTTTCTTTATTCAGCCATAATGTCATCCAGTCGCCAGGAAACTCTTACCCTATGACAGGGGAGCTCAGTGTGCAAGGGTCTGGAATCCATTTCTAGAACCATTTACGATAGGATTTGGACAAGTTTCCAGTTGAGGAGGCCAGGGGGAGGCATTTTGAGGAGGCTTTGCATCCAGTGATCCAGTGCCAGGTCACCCCAATTTTTCTAAATAAATATATAGAGGTGTTGGCAAGGTCAGTGGTCATCGATATGACTTTGGACAGAATCAGATCATCATGGGAGGGGAGGTTTCATTATTCATCACAAAGACGATTTTTTGTCTGGGGATACCACTTTTCAATGAAAAAGAGATTCGGTTGGGCCGGCGGTAGGTCCCAGCCCCCAACATCTCATTTCTCTGGGGGCAGTAGCACTCAGGGCTATGCCAATGGATCATACACATGTATTTCTTATGGTGGCCCAGGTCATCCGCAGCGATAGTGCCTGAACATTTAGAGAAGTCATCGTGCACCAGGTTTTTCACTCCGGGTTCCTCGGTTGAGGTAGTTCTAGTTGAGGAAATAGAAACTGATGCACAAATGTCAAATCCGTAGATGGTAGATTGGGCAGGCAGAGGACAGACACTCCCCGTCCTTAGAGAGCAGAGTGTGTCTATGGTGGTGGTCGTCATCAGGTACAGAGAGGTTATAGAGGAGGTCGTGGTTAGCTTTATGATTTAGCATTGCTAGCTCTATGCAAGACAAACCTCATTTGAGGTACCTATTTCTTGTTTTCTACCTTATTGTATGCTTTTTTTGATTTATGAGAGACACAATCCTTCATATCATCTACCATTTCCATGATTTGGGACATGAGGTATATAAGCTTCCAGTTCCCTTGGCGTTGACTATGCCAGTTGGAGGTCGAGATGACCTATTTGATGTTTGTAGATACTGTGAGCTATTGTTGGGGAAGCACCGCTCTTGGAGATGTTTCCTATGATTGTGAATACAACCATATTATGTCATCCTTGGAATTTATAGGTCATATTTGGTGCAGGATATCATGGATTACTACATGTGGTATGTTGTGTTCTTCAATGCTGATGGATTGACATTGGTGTTTGTTGGGGAGAGAGTCCCTTTGATGGGTCAGAGGAGTTTTCAATCCGTATCATCCATGATGGCACAACTGATGCTGAGTTCATCAAATGTTTAGCAGTTATCATTTCCTAGGGTCATATATGAGTACCCTAATGTCTTTTCAGATGAGGTTGTACCATTACCCACTTTACGAGAGATCAAGTATGGGATCAATCTACAACATGGAGTGTCTATTATATCTATGTACCTATATAGGATGGCCCCTTATGAGTTATGAGAGATAATTATAGATCTTTATGGTCTATTACAATGCAATTTTATTCGGCCGAGTGTGTCGTTGTGGGGTGCACCAGTTTTGTTCGTGATGAAGGATTACAAAAGTTTCCAGTTGTGGGTTGATTATCGTCGCAAAAACAATGTGACAATGAAGAATTTCAATCCTCTTCCATGGATTTATGACTTATTCGATCAACTGAAGGGTGAATTTTGGTTCACAATGACCGATTTATGGTTAGAATATCATCAGATGCGTGTGAAGGATAAGAATATCAAAAAGACTACTTTTTTTTGTCGTCATGGGAATTATAAGTTTGTTGTAATGTTTTTCAGCGTGACAGATGCTCTAGCTATGTTCATGGGATTGATGATTGCTATGTTCCGTGACTTCCTGACAAGTTTGTGGTGGTTTTCATCGACCATATCATTCGGTACTCCACGTCTACAGAGAAGCATGCAGAGCATCTACACATGGTTTTGGGAGTTCTTCGTCAACATCAGCTGTTTGGGAAGTTGTCAAAGTGTGAGGGTTGGGCTCAAGAAGTTATTTTCATGGGTAATTTTATGTACCAATTGGGAGTATATGTGGATACAATGAATATAGAAGCAGTTGTGTCTTGGGAAGTCCCCAAGAAAGTGTTAGAGGAGAAAAGTTTCCTTAGACTTGTATGCTACTATATGAGGTACATAGCAGATTTCATTGAGTTGAAACTCCTCTGAAAGCTTTGAACAAGAAGTATCAGGCGTTCATATTGACTGATCAGTGTCTAGAAGCTTTCGAGTATCTAAAAGATATGTTATTATGTGATCTAGTTCTTTGTCTTCCAGCTAAGGGAGTAATGTTTGTTGTTTTCCACAATACTTCACATATGGGGTTTGGTTGTGTTGTGATGAAGAAGAGACTAGTTGTTTCTTCTGGGCATCAGCATTTACGTCCCCACGAACATAATATGGAACCCATGATATTGAGTTGGTAGCTGTAGTGTTTGCTCTGAAGTTGTGAAGACATTACTTCATTGGTTAGTGATTTTGGGTTTTCACCGATCATAAGAGCCCGGGGTAAGTTTTATCCCAATGTCACTTTATCATACAATAACATCAATGGATGGATTGATTACAGTAATATGATTTCAAAATATCAAATTCACCTAGTAAGGGGAATTTTGTAGCTGAGGTGTTGAGTCGGAAGTCACTTAGTGATGTTGTGCATGAATCTGGTGAATCCTAGAGAGTAACAAAAGAACCATCAGTATTAAATCATGATAAGGGAGATGTTGGGGCCCAAAGTTTTCTTCTTTAGATAACAGTGTAGTAATATCTAGTGAAGAAGGTGGAAGAGTGTAATGTCCCGACCCCAGTTACCCAGAGTCGGTGCATTATTGTGTAGCATTGGCATGATCACCAAAGATCAAGTCTCTAAAGACCTATTAGTTTAGTAGCCTTGGAAACACTAGATACATTCATAAGTCTTACATTACGTCAAAAAGTAAAACAAAACTACAACATCGTCTCTTCATTTCCCCATATATTATCACTATAGGTCATTCATAATATACTTCTTCACATCCTGGAAAAATTAAAACATTGAAAGGGGTGAGCTCAGATTCTCAGTAACGATAACAATATAGAGGAAGCTTTCATAAATAAAAATTAACATTTAAGGCAATGTATAACTAAAAAAAAGCCTTTTAAACTTGAAATTTATCATAAAATGGCAAAAGTAAAATGAAATAATTCCATTTACTTACTCACATGGATATTCTACTAGTTGAGTAATCACATGAAATATCAATAACCACTTTCATAATGATGGAATGCATAATGCCAGACTATCATAACCACGTAGCCAAGGCCTCGTGCCAAGACCAAAAATAAGATTTCGTCAAGGCCTCGTGCCAAGACACTAGTTTGTCTCATGAGACTTGCCGATGCATCGAGGAGCTATAGCAGGCTCCACCCGTCACTTATTAAGTTCAATGCATTCCTCATATGAACAGTTTTAAACATATCATAAACCATAACATAATCGTATCACATAAAACATGCATAAAGGAAACATAACATTTCCACATTTCAATCAAAAGATATCAATACAACATATTGATATAATACAAACACTTTCAAAACCATTTTCAATACCAAAATAAAAGAAAAGTAAAACATGGTATTTATTTTTCTTTTAAAAATAGGTATGGCTTATAGAGGAAGTCGAAACTCAAATAATAGTCATGGCGGTGGAGAAGTCGTTGCCACCGCATACGTAAGAAAAAACATTCCTTTTGTCATTTAGTAAAAAATGCTTCGTATAAAAAGATTCATTTTGAATAAAAGTAAAAGTTGAAGGGATTTATACACTGTATAAATGAAAGTTGTGTATAAAACCAAATAAGCCTCAATGAAAGGAGATTGAGACGAAGTCCTTAAACAGATCATTTTTAAAATAAAATAGATCTATTACCTATATTTACTATAATTACACATAAAGAAATTACAAATACAAGATAGGACATAGTAATATCATGACATAATTTGAAAGTAGAAGATTAACCCAAAGAATGGAAATTGGGTTAAGAAGTTCCCTTACCATGCGTCCTGTATTGACTCGACCATTCTTTAACCTCCTGAATAATAAACCCGAGTTAATTTATAATTACTTAAGAACCTTTTCAAGTTTTTTATTCCTTTTATATCACTTATTACCATGTTATGAACATTATGCAATTATTTAAGTTAATAATGGTCGTTTTGTAGATCTTGGGTACTTGAGTCAAAAATAAACTTCTTATAATTACAAGTTGTTCATGTGGTGAAATATCCATTATATCCAAAAATATATTCATGATATAGATATAATATATCTCATATATATCCAGTATATACATGCATTTATAATATTCCATAACGTTTAGAGGTAAGAAATGAAATGCACCGTTCATGGAGACGGTAAGCCGTACCTACTCATGAACACTAGTTTCATTTCTATTTCGTATTTAATGAAATAATAATGATATAAAGGTATATTATAATTCCATTATAATATCATATAAAATATCATTTACTCCATCCTTTATACATCCCACATATCACATTAACGATTCAAATCACATTGAGGGGGCCGTAGTCCGCACTTCCTAAAATGAAATTATCGCGTTTACCCATAATGGAAATCATAAAGGTATGCCATATATGAAAAGTACATAAGCATAAGGATAACATAAAAATAATATATATATATATATATATATCATATATTAAAATATTGTCATCAAAATGGCCACCATTAGAGGTGTTAAAATAATATTGAACAATCATCGTTTCGTGAGGCAGTAATTCACCACCCACAGAAACAGTATGTTCTTTAACCATTTGAAGAAGGTGTGTGTAAATTTAAATAAAATCTTTCTCCCAAAAACATCCTAGTATATTAAAGATACTGGTGTTGTTACAAAATAAAATAATAAAAAGATTTTAAGGGTTTGGTGAAGCAAAATAAAACAAAATAACATAAGAGAAGACATTACCTTAAAATTGGGTAACTCTTTTGATTTGAGCCAAAGGCTTCCTTGGGAAGAATTATGCCCAAAGTGAGGCATCTAGGAGTAAGGGAGGGAATTTGGGAGAGTATTTGGGAAAAGTTTGGCCGAGCAAAAAGGCTTTTATTGTGTGAGTAAGGTGGTAGTGGTGGGGGCCTTTTATAAGTGGAGAGGAGGGGCACTCTTGGAATGTAATGAAATGTTACTTTATTATGTAATGATTTTCGGATTCTAAACGTCCCAAACTTATATAATTCGAGGATAAGGTGATAAGGGTTCGAAATATACTCATACAATAGGCTTTGGACAAGTTTAATTCTTAGATTTTACATTATCCTTCCATTTTATTAAAATTGTTAAATAATGAGGTAATCGCTGCATCTTCATGGTGTCATAAATAATTTAATTTATTTAATGTATAAAAATTATAAAAAAATATCATGATGTAGGAAATATTTTTATATTTATAATTAATTATTATAGTCAAAATTATGACTTGTATATCCCCATTTAAAATTTGTTTTAGTAAAATAACTTATGTTTGTGACATTTTTATTTTAACTTTCAATAAAAGTTATTTATGTCATTTTCCTACCAAAGTGGCTCCATGGGGTCCCCAAGTTGACCCATGGATTGTCTTGGTCGTCCATGACACATCCAATAGGGGTAGTACATGTGTAAAGGTATTTTCATATTTTTATAATATCATTTTTACCTTAAATATCACTAATTACCTTTAATCATGATTAATTAAACTTAAAAGTTACTATTTACCAAATGATTATTTTAATCCCATTGAACCACATTTTACTTCCTAATGACAACCATGAATGCCAGATTTTTGAAAATAAAATCACAGAAGTGGTAATGTTTCATTTAAATGAAAAATAAGTTTTTTAACTACCACATAGTGGTTTCACTATTCATCAAAAATTGAAGTTTTTCAGAACAATGCCAAAATTTCACCCTAAGCTATAATTGATATTCCGAATTAAAAAATGATTTCTATTTTACAAAATTCCAAACAAATAAGTTGTATTAATTAATTTTATAATTAATTCCCGCTGTCACAACAAATAGCGTGTTTTTAAGAAACAATATATATCAAATGATTGACAACTGTTTATATCTAATTTCAAAGTGAAATTAATTTTAATTAACACCATTGGATAAAATGGTAAAAATATATTCTAATTATACTTTAAAACCACTCAATAGTATAATTTATCACTATAAATTATTTTGATTAAAAAATTTGTTTTTAAGTATTCTTCACTATTCATAAAAAATTGGATGTTCTTAGAAAAATACCAAAAATTCAACATAGGATAATTTCGATATTACGAATCCAAAAATGAAGTCCATTTTGAAATGTAAAATATATATAATTTCAAAATGTGGTTATTACTATTCATAACTGCTGCTTTTAATGGTCGTGGTGTGTTAGAACTCGAGGTTGCGTACAACACACGCTGCTCTATTATTCAAAGTGGAGCGTACCATGGAAGATTGGTGTGTTACATTCTCCCCTCATTCAATAAATTGAGTCCTCGCAATTTGAAAATTTTCTTTGAAAATAAAAGGTTGAAAATAGAAAATACCTTTGTGGAAAACCCATATCGGATATAAGGTTAATAAAAATATAACTTTAAAAGAAAGAAAGATCAGTACAAAGGTCACCCGAGATAGCCCATAATAAGATTCTATGAAAATATGGATATGGAAGAAAAACAAACCATCAAGGTCTGATGGAGAGTTGTAGAAAACTGGATTAGGAGAAGGTTAACCATAACAAAATCACAAACTTGTGATTGGTTAAATGGTCATTCAACCCCAGTTGGAAAAGTTAACTGGAAATGTTTTTGTTTTAAGTTACCTTTTATAAAGATGAGGAATTTATTTAGGAGATTTACTAATAACGTAAGGGAATATACATAGTTGTCATGTAGACTTTCATTCATTAATAAATTTTTACCACAAACCCATCTTTCACTCTAAAAGGTAATAGAACTAAAAAATATTTTATTTATCCTAATTGTATAAGGTTCCAAATATTAACACATACCATTTAGATTAGTAAAAATATTTTGTAATGACCAGGGACTTCCTGTAGGCTAGTGGTAGGTAATAAAGGTCTGCTGCACTATGGTTGTGGGTTTGATTCCTACAGCTTTGTCCGACACGATGGGTTGTGCCCCACCCTACAGGTTGTCCTTTTCCTAAAACTATAGTATTATAATATTCCAAAAATAATCTTCATAAATGTTTTAACCTTAAACAATACTATCCAAAGATCAACTTAATCCATTCCAACCTTTATAGTTATCCAAAATACTTCTTTCCAACTCACAGTCCAAATTTTATAAGTAAGGTAAACATAATGGAGATCCTTTTTTCCATGTAACAACATGTAAACACCTTCATCATGTATTATTTTAAAACACTACAACATACTGAATTACCATAAATCCTTATTGATTACATTCATGATCCCTTATTCCTTATAGAATACTAGATATACTCCTTCTATCCAAAAATGTATACAAATCATTATTAAGTTTCAAGGAAGTTAAGAATATCCAATATAATTTATCCAAATCAATCATGTATTATTCCAAAATCACTATCTCGATATCAAAACCATGTTATGGTTTATCTTTCTCTCAACCACATATTTTCCAAAAATTTAACCTGTTGTGGAGTCACTTTTCTTGGTTCCACACAATCTCAAGTCCTTGATGAAATAGTACTACAATATAATCCTTATAAACTCCATAATTATTATAACCAGTACATCATTGATACAACACTCAAATGACAAAATTATTTAATATAAACATAAGAACTCTAATCATTCCTCCTCATTTGTGGTAGTATCATAACTTGATTATTATCCAATAACATCATTTGGGGCATACTCTGATGATTTGGACATTGGTTTGCGTAGTGTCCCCACTCCTTGTAGATGAAACATTGTACATTTGAAACCTTTTTCTTACCCTTGCAGTCACACACTTGGTGTCCTTTTTCTCCACACATATAACAAACTCCCATTCCCTTCAGGCAAGTTCCAAGGTATTTCTTCCCACAGTTATCACATATTGGAAAATCCTTCTTTTCCATCGTCCCTTTATCATTCATTCTCTCTACCATCCTTTTCTTCTCTTTCATCCCTTCAAATCCATAAGACTCAGAGAATTCTTTACTTATCTTATTAACACATGATATTATTTCTTCATATGTTGAGAACACATGGGAGACTATTTCCCTTCTAAATGTTGGCTTAATACCGTGAAAGATATGATCCTTCTTACTCTATGGATCATACATATTGATGGAGTTCACATTCCTTCTACTGGGCACCATTTCTATACAATGGCATAAACTAGGTTAGTTTATGAATGAAAATAAATAATTCCATACTTGTAAAATACTTAACATAAATTGAAATATTTATGGATATAATCCATAATCATAAAAAAAAATTCTTTGAGGAAGTGTATACTCATAACCCTTCATAGTGGTTTGTAATGAAAAAGAGAATTATCCTAAGCATATCCCCCGGGTATGTCGTAACGAAGAGTGCAGCAAGGCCCGTTGTCGTGCACCAGTTCCCGTTCGAGTCTAGCTCAAAGTGGTGTTTTCAGGTTTTACCCCTAGGTACATCTGTGCCAGAGCCACCTCTACCTGCTCGTATCCAGACAGGGATGTATTGCTCGGAAAACTCACAAAATCTCTATAATACCAAAATTCTAGGAAATTCTTCTATACTAATCCTCAAAGTCTATCTTTGGGATATGTTCTCTAATCAGAGTTTATCTAAATCTAGCTTCCAAGGTTAGTACTAAACTGCCTGTGATACCAACTGTAACGCCCCGACCAAAGTTACCCAGATTCGGTGCATTATTGCGTAGCATTGGCATTGATCACAAAGGATCATGTCTCGAAAGACCTATTAGTTTAGTATCCTTGGAAACACTAGATACATTCATAAGTCTTACATTACATCATAAGGTAAAACAAAACTACAACATCGTCTCTTCATATCCCCTTATATTATCCCTGCAGGTCATTCATAATATACTTCTTCACATCCTGGAAAAATTAAAACATTGAAAGGGGTGAGCTCAGATGCTCAGTAAGGATAACAATATAGCGGAATCTTTCATAAATAAACATTAACATTTAAGGAAATTTATAACTAAAACAAAAGCCTTTTAAACTTGAACTTTAGCATAATATGGAAAAAGTAAAATGAAATAATGCCATTTACTTACTCACATGGATATTCTACTAGTCGAATAATCACATGAAATATCAATAACCACTTTCATAATGATGGAATGCATAATTCCAGACTATCATAACCACGTAGCCAAGGCCTCGTGCCAAGAACACAAATACGATTTTGTCAAGGCCTCGTTCCAAGACACTAGTTTGGCTCATGAGACCTGCCGATGCATTGAGTAGCTATTGCGGGCTCCACCCGTCACTTATTAAGTCCAATGCATTCCTCATATGAACAGGTTTAAACATATCATAAACCATAATATAATCGTATCACATAAAACATGCATAATGGAAACATAACATTTCCACATTTCAATCACAAGATATTAATACAACACATTGATATAATAAAAACATTTTAAAAACCATTTTCAATAACAAAATAAAAGAAAAGTAAAACATGGTATTTTTTTTTCTTTTAAAAAGAAGGTATGGCTTATAGAGGAAGCCGAAACTCAAATAATAGTCACGGCGGCAGAGAATTCGTTGTCGCCGCATACGTAAGAAAAAACATTCCTTTTCTCGTTTAGTAAAAATGCTTCGTATAAAAATATTCCTTTTTAATAAAAGTAAATGTCAAAGGGGTTTATACACTGTATAAATGAAAGTTGTGTATAAAAAAATAAGCCTCAATGAAAGGAGATTGAGACGAAGTCCTTACAAAGATCATTTTTAAAATAAAACTGATCTATTACGTGTATTTACTATAAGTACACATAAGGAAATTGCAAATACAAGATATGACATAGTAATATCATGAAATAATTTGAAAGTAGGAGATTAACCCAAAGAATGGAAATTGGGTTATGAAGTTCCCTTACCTTGTGTCCTGTCTTGACTCGACCATTCTTTAACCTCCTGAATAATAAACTAGAGTTAATTTATAATTTCTTAAGAACTTTTTTCAAGTTTTTTATTCCTTTTATATCACTTATTACCATTTTGTGAACATTATGTAATTATTTAAGTTAATAACGGTTGTTTTGTAGATCTTTGGTACTTGAGTCAAAAATAAACTTCTTATAATTACAAGTTGTTAATGTGGTGAAATATCCATTATATCTAGAATTATAGTCATTATATAGATATCATATATCTCATATATATCCATTATATACATACATTTATAATATTCCATAACGTTTAGAGGTAAGAAATGAAATGCACCGTTCCTGGAGACGGTAAGTCGTACGTACGCATGAACGCTACTTTCATTTATATTTCGTATTTAATGAAATCATAATGATATAAAGGTATATTATATTTCCAATATAATATCATATATAATATCAATTACTCCATCCTTTATACATCCCACATATGGCATTAACGATTCAAATCACTTCGAGGGGGCGGTAGTCCGCACTTCCTAAAATGAAATTATTGCGTTTACCCATAATGGAAATCATAAAGGTATGCCATAAATGAAAAATACAGAAGCATAAGGAAAACATAAACATAAAATATATATCATATATGAAAATATTTTCATCAAAATGGACACCATTAGAGGTGTTAAAAGAATATTGAATAATCATCGTTTCGTGAGGCAGTAATTCACCCCCCACAGAAATAGTATGTTCTTTAACCATTTGAAGAAGGTGTGTGTAAGTGTAAATAAAATCCTTCTGCCAACAAAATCCTATTAAATTGAAGATACTGGTGTTGTTACAAAATAAATTAATAAAAATATTTTAAGGGGTTGGAGAAGAAAAAAAAACAAAATAACATAAGAGAAGACATTACCTTAAAATCGGGTAACTCTTTTGATTTGAGCCAAAGGCTTCTTGGGAAGAATTATGCCCAAAGTGAGGCTTATAGGAGTAACGTAGGGATGTTGGGAGAGTATTTGGCCAGAGGTTGGCTGAGCCAAAAGGCTTTGATATTGTGAGTAAGGTGGTAGTGGTGGGGGCCTTTTATAAGTGGAGAGGAGGGGCACTCTTGGAATGTAATGAAATTTTATGTTATTATATAATGATTTTAGGATTATAAAGGTCCCACACTTATATAGGTAGAGGCTAAGGTGATAAGGTTTCTAAATCTACTCATCCAATAGTCTTTGGACAAGTTTAATTCTTAGATTTTACATTATCCTTCCATTTTATTAAAATCGTTAATTAATGAGGTAATCGCTGCATCATCATGGTGTCATAAATAATTTAATTTATTTAAGGTCTAAAAATTATAAAAAAATATCATGATTTACGAAATATTTTTATATTTCTAATTAATATTTATAGTCAAAAATATGACTTGTATAACCCCATTTAAAACTTGTTTTAGTAAAACAACTTATGTTTGTGACATTTTTATTTTAACTTTAAATAAAAGCTATTTATGTCATTTTCCTACCAAAGTGGCTCCATGGGGTCCCCAAGTTGATCCATGGATTTTCTTGGTCGGCCATGACACATCCAATAGGGTTAGGACAAGTGTAAAGGTATTTTCATATTTTTATAATATCATTATTACCTTAAATATCACTAATTAGCTTTAATCATGATTAATTAAACTTATAAGTTACTATTCACCAAAAAATTATATTAATCACATTGAACCACATATTACTTCCTAATGAAAACCATGAATGTCAGATTTTTTAAAATCAAATCACAGAAGTGGTAATGTTTCATTTAAAAGAAAAATCAGTTTTTTAACTACCACTTAGTGGTTTCACTATTCATAAAAAATTGATGTTTTTCAGAACAATGCCAAAATTTCACCCTAAGCTATAATTGATATTCCGAATTAAAAAATGATGTCTATTTTAAAAAATTCCAAACATATAAGTTGCATTAATTAATTTTATAATTAATTCCCGCTGTCACAACAAATAGCGTGTTTTTAAGAAACAATATATATCAAAAGATTGACAATTGTTTATGTCTAATTTCAATGTGAAATTAATTATAATGAAAACCATTGGATAAAATGGTAAGAATATATTCTAATTATACTTTAAAACCACTCAATAGTATAATTTATCACTATAAATTATTTTGATTAAAAAATTTGTTTTTAAGTATTCTTCACTATTCATAAAAAATTGCAAGTTCTCAGAAAAATACCAAAAATTCAACTTAGGCTAATATTGATATTACGAATCCAAAAATGAAGTCCATTTTGAAATGTAAAATATATATAATTTCAAAAAGTGGTTATTATTATTCATAACTGCTACTTTTATTGGTTGCGGTGTGTTAGAACTCGAGGTTGCGTACAACACACACTGCTCTATTATTCAAAGAGGAGCGTACCATGGAAGCATGGGGCGTTACAAAGAGTCCTAGTTGGGGGATCTATAGGTGGATGTCTACAGAGACCATGTTTTTTGTGGCCAGGCCCCTAATAGTTGGTCTAAGGATGAACAACACTGAGTGTTGTGTCATGGAAGGGATTTTGTTCCTTTGAATATGCGTGAGACAGTTTTCAAAGAGTTCCATAGTTCTCCTTTAGCATTTCATCCTAGTGTGACAATGATGTACCAAGCGTTGAGGATTCATTTTTGTTATACTAGGCTAAAGTGTGTGGTTGGGGAGTTTGTGTCTCGATGTTTTGTCAACCAGAAGGTGACGGCCGAACACTGTGATCCTGGTGGTCTGCTTCAGCTATTAGATGTTCCTTAGTGGATGTGGGTGGATATCTTAATGGACATTGATACTAGTTTACCTTGATCCCAAGATGGACATGATTCTATTTGGGTGGTAGTTGACCATTTAACGAAATCATCCCACTTTGTAGCAATCAAGGACTCGAGCCCAGTAGATGTTTTATCGAGGCAGTATATAGAGGAGGTGGTGAGACTTCATGGAGTCCCAAGGATGATCATTTCTGATTAAGATCCTCACAATACTTCTTGGGTGTGGAGAGGTCTCCAACATGCATTGGATTTTCTGCTAGGCCTTATTACTACTTTTTATCTTCAAAAAGATTTTTAGATATAGCGAACCTTCAAGACTCTTGAATACATGTTACGCTCTTGTGTTCTAAATTTTGGCGGTTTGTGGAGGAGAAACTTACCCTTGGTGGAGTTCAAATACAATAATAGTTTTCACTCCATCTTTTGTATGGCGCCATTTGAAGCCTTGTATGGACGACATTGTCGTTCTCCATTGTACTGAACTGGGGTTAGAGAGTTTGAAATTCCCAGACCAGAACTAGTTAAAAATACAACAAATATGGTTCAGTTGATTTGTGAGAGTATGAAGATAGTGTAATGTCATTAGAAATAATATACCGGTCATAGAAGGAGACCCTTAGAGTTTGATGTTCGGATTAACATGTTTCTGTTGGCGACTCCCCATCATGGGAAGCAAAGAATTGGACGTGGTTGTAAGCCTTCTCCCTATTTTGTTGGGCCTTTCGAGGAGTTAGCTCATGTTGGTGTTGTGGCGTATCAAGTAGCACTTCCTCTGCAAATGAGTCAGATACATGATGTTTTCCATGTAACATAGCCACGTCGTTATCTTCATGATTACTCTCATAACATCAATTGGGGAGAGATCGATGATGATGATGATGTGACCTTGGAGGAGTGACATGTGGGGATCCCTGACCGTAAAGAGATGGTGTTGTGGGAGAGTTCTATCTCCTTGGTTCATGTCTTGTGGTGACACAATGACATAGAAGAGTGTACAATGGAACGTGAGTCACAAATATGTGCTCTATACCTAGATTTGTTTATGATTAAAGTTTTTCATGTATCTATATAGTCTTTGTGGTTATATACCATTCATGTTTATAATATTGATATCATTTTTTGCTTCTTGTAGCTTGCTCTCTTTTCATAGGTATCTCGATGGTGGTTGTTCGGACCCCATTTCGTTTTCCCACTAGAGGGGGTTTTGAATTCATGAGGATGAGAAATTTTTTAGAGGTATCTGATGTAATGGCTCTGACCTATCTAGTCTATTACTTTGATTAAACCAGTTGAATGACTTGTTTTGGGCGGTCAGGGTGACTTATCCCCAACAGTTTGCTAAATTTCTATTTTTTTGAATAGCTCCATCGGTGAACAGTTCCAATGGTAGACCATCGTGAAAGGTGCATAGATAACTTTTTGTGAATAGTGTTATTAGTGACCTTCTGTGAATAGGATCATTGGTTACTTTATGTGAATAGTGAAATGGAGGCATTATGTGAATAGTGAAATCAGTGACCTTTTGTGAACAATGTCATCAGTGACCTTCTATGAACAGTTTCATCAATATCCTTATGTGAACAATGCAACGGTGACTTTATGTAAACAGTGACATCTGTGAGCTTATGTGAATAGCTCCATCAATGACCATTTGTGAACAGTGTCATCAGTAACCTTTTGTCAATATTGAAACAGTGGCCTTATGTGAACAATGAAATTTGTGGCCTCATGTGAATAGTGTCATCAGTGACCTTCTATAAACAGTTTCATCGGTAACCTTATTTGAACAGTGCAACGGTGAGGTTCTAATGGTGAGGATCCAAGGGGGACCTTTTTCCTTTTCCAGATTTTGAGTTCAGGAACAATGTTTCCAGAATAGTGAGGTTCCAATAGTGACCTTTTTCCTTTTCCAAATTTTGAGTTCATGAATAGTGTTTCGAGAATGGTGAGGTTCCAACATGGACCTTTTTCCTTTGCCAAATGTTGAGTTCTTGAACAATGATTCTAGAATGGTGATGTTCCAACGGTTAGGATCTAACAGCGAGGTTCATAAATTGTGTTTCCAAATCTGTGAGGTTCCAATTGTGCGGTACATTAACATTGTTTTTCCATTTCCAAATTTTGAGTTCATGAACAATGTCTACATCTTCCTACATTTTCTCCCCTTCAACATTTCCTTTGACGTAAAAGGAATTTAATTCCTTGTTTTAAGGACTCTAAGGTGGATTCGAAGGCTATAAATCCTATATTAATTTCTCCTATGGCTCAGGATGTTTTTACATGGTCAAACCGCACTATTCAATGCGACTTTATTTTAATGGGAAACCCAGAATATCATAAACCACTGCTCTATTAAATTTTCTAAAGGGATTAGATATCATCCTCCATAGTTTTTTCTCCTTTTTCTCGGGTGTGAGACACTCGAACATCCCATTCCATCCCATTGGATTTGTGCAATAAAAAATTCTACTAGGATTTGTGCTGCTCTTTTTTGATGAAACCAATAAATATCAATTATTCTTCGATATAATGTATGATCTATCGTCATTATTTCAAGTCCATCTCTTTCTTTCTCCATTTACATTTTATTGAATTTTATCCCCATGTTCTTAATGTGTTTTTTAGGTGTTGGTCGATGTGGTGGTTCCCCGACATCCTTGGGTGGATACAATTGTCACAAGGGAGGAGATCTTAACCCATTGTGTGGCTCGTTATCGTATAAAGAATGTCAAGAACTGTTTGAGGTAAGGGATTCGTTGCTTCTATATTCTTTTGCATGCAACTGTATTTTCATCATGATTTATCCCACTTGATCGCAATGTAATTGACATAAAAAATAATTTACCAAGACAAATAAATTGAAATAGATTGTATGTTAATTTCTCTTGTTATTCTAAACAGTGTGATATCAAATCTTTCTTGTTTAGAATTTTATTCATGATAGATATTTGTAAAGAACATAAGGCATGAATTAATTGATATTCCCTTGGCTAATGATAATGAGGCATGTGAATGAATCCAATTGATGTAGTTTTAATTCGATGTTAATAAAATTGGGGGTGTGAGATTGTTTAATTATTTTTGAAATCATACTTGTTAGGTTTCTCATTGTTGGAACCTATGAATAATAAATTGGTTAATACAAGATCAATTAAAGAACTGGTTTTTTGATAAAATATAATTTTTTTAGGGTTCTGAGTTACAAATTTTTCTTATTTAAGGGATAAGAGCTCAATTGATATGATGTTTGTTTTCTTGCTACTTGTGTTTTGATGTGAGTCTGGATGGATATTGTGATATGGGGAGCAGGAAGGCCTATTGGCTGTGGTAGCACATGATGCATGGAGTGGCGATATGCATCAGTTCATGTATGTGGGAATCAGAGAGGACACCAGAGATGATGGAATAACATGGATCTGAATTTTTATATGCTTACTATTTCTTTGATTGGTTTTCTGTATTACATTCCAAAAAGGTCGAGGAAGCTGGCCTTTCTTACCCTTCTTCCGAAAGGGGTGAAGAAGTGCGGGGTATGCCACATGATTTTCGTGTCTAACTTCTCAAGGGAGGATGCGTCTATACTCTTTCAATCAGAGGTGATGACTCAATGGGTAGTTATCTACTCACCGTGCAGAGCCCCATTGTGTTTAGTAGCATAAGATGTTTTTCTAGAATGCCTGGGAATATTGGAAAGTAATGTTGTAAATAAATAATTTAATAAATTATGTTAACCCATGGGGTAGGAGCTTGCTGGAACAAAATATTGAGGTTACAATATTAAAGGGACAGTGGACTTTGGGTGTGATGATAATGAAATTTAATGTGGAATTGTTAAAGGTTAATTAATGTTTAAAGAATTAATTAAAATAAATTGGAATTGCTAATAAAGAAATTAATTAAGGAAATAAATCTCATTAAATGGTTGTGTGCTTATAGGATACCTTGTCTTAGAAGTGGCAGTTGGGAGTCCGAGAGACGTCAGCACCAGGTGAGTATAAGACTAGTTTATGTCTATAATTTGGTTGTGAGATATAGCATATTCTTTACTTTTTGTGTTTCTATAAGCTAATCTACCCTAATAGTTAGGGAAACTGACAACCCATTGATTCTGAGCCCTAGGGGGTGTTCTCCATAACATTCTGGTGGGAGGATGGATGACAGAATTCCCCCATTGGCTCCGCTCTCTTCTCTTGGTAGTTACATGTGTTGGTAGGCACAATGGTCAGTTTTCCCCATATATGTCTGTAGAAGTATGTAATTTCTTGTGGTTATTCACACACATATATGCATGATATATTATCCTATAGAATACTATAGGTGTACTGTGTATAGGCTGTGATGGCTTGAGGATCCCTACTTGGTGTATGAGAAGTAGTGGCTTGAGGTATAATACCCGATAGAATACATGTTATATGAGTTGTGGTGGATTAAAAAAAGTGATGGTTACATTCTTGTGTGGACGTGGTGATTTTTTGCATGAGGTGCATATTTTGGTGCTTCGCCTAGGTGGCAGTGGGAAGCCTTTTTTGAGAGAGATGCTTAGGAAGTGTGATGTTTGGGAATAGTGGAAAACCAGTGGATAAGTAGTAGTGGGGTACACATGATATTCATTATTATATTATATACTCTTGTATATGTTACATGGTTAGAATTTTCATAGTGAGTCTCAAAACATAGTATACCTGTTTAGGTGACGAGTTTGTTTCAGTTGTTGTTCACTGTGCTTCTGCATGATATCATTACATTTTCACAAGAGGCTCCCTGGATGATCCTACAGAGTATACTGTTATACACACCCTTTGTTTATGTAAACTGTATTTCATGTCACTTGGAGCAAGTTGGAGATCAGGCTGGTTTCTACTTTCATGGGTTGCAAGAGTTGTTCGAGCTTGATGTTGCTGCATTTTTTACTTTCTTTTGGTACTTGTAGTTTTCCCTTTCTAGTTGTAGTAGTTTTGCATGAAATTACATATGTGAACATGGTTTTTCATTTAAATTTTAGTCTAAGTTGGATTTGGTTGGTGTCTATCTTATATCTCTCTTTCGCATGTGTTCTCTTAGAGGGTAATGCCTCTAATCTGGGTGTTTACAATACCCTCGGTGCTAGTCACCAACCCAAGGCCTACTGAAGGCGGGACTCGGGGGGTCATTATCTCCCTTATCACATTTCCAACCCTGGAGGGGTACACCTTATGGGGAGGGGTCATGATAATATAAATATAAATCATGTGATATTTACCGTATTTACTCATTATATAAATTTAATAAAAATCATAAAATTTATTGATTCGTCATAAATTAAATTCGTTCCACGAGATTGTGGTACATACCTATGCACTTGTAATTTTGTAATTTTTTATGTAATATAAAGAATAAAATATAAATTAAAATATATTTTACATAATAATAAATAATTCTTATATTTAGACTATATAAATAAATAATAATATGAAAATACATGAATGGAAGATATGTAATATAAATCACATCGTATTGTCGATGTTAAAGCCCAAATGTTTGCATGGACTACATTAAAATTTTTCATATGATTTAAATAAACTAGAAAATGGTTTTACAAATAACATAAAAATATTTCAATTTGGTAAATATACTTATTTCATCTTTTTAATATGATTATAAAATATTATGAACTTGTTTCGGAAGAAAGAAACTCAAAAAATTTTAGTATGTATAAGCATTTCTTCTTTGAAAAACATATTTTGTCTTATATGATAATCATTGAATGGATGATTATTCAAGAATAAAATAAGATGTATGACATTGGGACGGATTTTAGGATGTTTTAAGTTGTTTTTTTCAATATATATTTCTCTAAAGGTTTAAAATAATCTTGGATATAGGACCTCCTTTTATAAGTAAGGTGGTTAAAAACATGTAAATACATAAAAAAGAAAATACAATAATGTCATAATGAAGTAAAATGTGAACCAAAAGGTTAAATTATTAATTAAGGTAATTTAATTTCAATTTATCTTAAAAAATATGAATTTTTATTTAATATTTTAAAATATATCTTCTTGTATAACCACCTCAGTAACCCTTTATGAACAAAATTGATGTTATAATTTTTTAATATAGATATAATTAATTAGTAAAATAAATGAAGTTAGCCCAATTTATTTATTTTTAAATTATTATTCCAAATATAAAAAACATTTTATTAATTTTAATTATTAATATATGTTGAAATTCATTGTAAAATAACTATACAATATACAGTCAAATAGTTTTTAGGAAAATATATCTATAAGAATAAAACTAAATTCATTATAGTTACAGGACTATAAAAAATATGAAATGAATGTTAAAATATCATATTAAATATTATATTAAAAATATTATCTAAATAGTTCATTAACCAAATTAATCCATTTTTATTAGTTTAATTTATTAATACAAAAAAACAATGGTCCAATGAACACAGCTATTCAGAAAAACATACATTTTTTACATTCAACATTTTAATTTTCATTCCAATATAATTGATAACCAAAAAAATAATTTTCAACATTAATAAACCACATTAATTCCTAAATTTAATACTCTAACTATATTTATTAAATTAATTTTTCATGATATAAACAATGATTGTTATTAAAATACTATAAAAAAATTCATAAAAATTAACAGTTTCTCCTAAATGAATTAATTTTTTTTCAATAATTATATATTATTTATATAAACTAGAATATTATTTATTTAATAATTTCTTATAATTATTCACAAAATTTCAAGATCCTATTCATAAAAATCTACCATATAAAATTTTCATTTATTGAAAAATATATTCTAAAATTAGGTTGTTAAATTTTTTATATTCATAAACAATTTCGATATTTTAAACAAAAAAAAATATAAATCAATATATTATAAAACAATTTAGATAATTATAATAAATATAATTATCAATACAATTCACCACCCACAATCTAGTGTTTCAAATTCCATGAGTATGAGAATTATGATAATGGTTCCCAAATCCAATGTTTTGTGATTACTATTATCATTAGTAACATCTTAATCCCATAGGTAAAGGTAAATATCATAGGGTGACAATTTTTATTAAGAGTGTGATTAAATCATTGGGAAATTAATACTTATTATTCACTCTAGAACTACTAATGTCTTATTTTATTGTAGATCTAGAAAAAATTTATTTCCGAATACTTTTCTATGGGTTTTACTCTCTGAAGTAAATTATTAGATGTTGAATATGTAGTGAATAAAATAAATTTTCTAACAAACAAAACTCAATTATATGATTCTTCTTCGGCTTTGAATTTTTGGAATTCACTTCTTCAGAATCATTTCATCTTCCCTATAGTTTATTTATATGTTATTTTTGGCATGTATTACATTTATAAACATAAATCCCACATAAATTTCCATGGAAGGTAAGTCACATTTAACATTACAATCATTCCCATGATCATCTATTAGCGTGATGATAAAGTAGAAATTATAATTGAAATAAAATCATTTATTTTGTTCTATATTTCTAATCTCAAGAATAATTTATCTTAAATGGTTGGGGAGAAGCTCAACATCACATATATGCCTATTTTTTGGGAGTCTCTCAATGTATTTTTGATCCAACGAGACCATATCGGAGTGTTAAGGGCTCCTTCTTGGCATCCGAGAGACACAGGTTCAAAACCGGGTAGAGGAAAATGTAATAGGGTGCTGTAGAAATATTGTAGTAGTCACTGTGGCAGTTACTGTTTGGTAAGGTTTCAATGGGTACTATTCACCAGATTTGGGCCTTCGGGTAACTGTTTTGGATTTACGAGTCTTTAGGGCCTTTGAGTCATCAAAGGCCTTTGGGCCAGAGGGCGTTCAGACCATAGAGACCATGGAGTAAACGAGTTCACATAGAAAAATACCTAGAAGAGAATCAATGAAACACGAGTAGTAGTCACCAGATGAAGAGCTAATCAGATTAGAAGAAATAGAGGGTATGGTAGCCGCCATCGGAACCAAGAACCGTGCAGCTTTGTATGAGGCAACAATAGTCGACCCACAATTCATGGTTGGGAGATTGGCGATCAACGACACAAAAGCTGCGGAGGGGCAGTTCTAGTGGATTGGGCCTACGAGTCATGTTATGGGCATGGTATACCTCAGGGCCTTTTGGTCATGTATTGTGGGTCAGTCGAGCCTTGTACTTTTGCCCTACGGTTCATGTAAATGTTCCCCTTCAACCATTAAAATGGGGATTATCCATAATAAAATTAAAAAAAAGAAGTACTTCAGGCCATTCATGATCAATATCATTCCAAAATATTTTCCTAGTCTTCCAATGAATTGCAATGAATATTTTTCAATAGAACTCATTTATATTTATACTCTTATTTCAAATACTCTATAGATAATGTCTCCTATTGTGTTGTAGGAACTATAAAATATACTCCAAATAAATCATGAAAAGGGATTTATTATCCCATGTGTGTTACCTTACGGTGCATATATTATTTTTTTAATAAGAATGTTATATCAATGTGGCTCTACATTGATTATAAAAAATTTAATAGTATTACCATCAATAAAAATTATCTCGTACCCCATATTAATGTACTATTTTATCGATTATGTGGAGCTTAATATATTTTTAATATTGACCTTCATTCAAAATATATTCCATTGAGGATTAAAAAAGTAGATATACCGAAGACATCATTCCAAATATAGTAATGAAACTTTTAGTATATAGTTTATCCTTTTGGGATTACATGCACCCCATGATTTCAATGTATTCAATGAACAAAGTATTCAAATACATCCATGATCATTTTTTGGTAGTATTTATAGATGATATTCTTATATATGAAATGTACACTAAAAATCATGAATATCACTTAACGATTTTTCTGATGACCATAGTGAAGGAAAATATAAATGAAAAATTTACAATGCAGGAATCTTGTAAAAAAGATTCATTTGTGGGATATATAATCTAAACCGATGATATAATTATTAATCAATCATGTAAAAAGTCTATTGAATGCCAGACCGTTCTAATCAAGGATACTACGTTTTTTAGATTCTTTAATTTGGATAAATATTATCAATGGTTTGTGGAAAATATTTCACTTCAATCTGATCGACTCACCATGTTAACTCTAAAAATATCAATGATCATTTCTGTAGTTAAATTTGAGGAATGTTTCATGGAAATTAAGAGAAGGATTATTATGTCACCTTTAATTATAATACCATATAATAGAGAAGGGTTTCTAATTAGTAGTGATGTATACATGAAGGTAATAATATGTTCCATCCCCCAAAATGATATGGTTATAGATTATTCGACATGAAAATAGTTTTTTATAATCAACATTACCTTCTAATGATTTGAGGTAAGATATGGTAAATTTTTAAAAAATATATTAAGGTATTATATTTATGAATAATTATTGGAAATATACAATTATCATAAATTGTATATGTATATACTCACTAGAAAAATATGAATATGTCCCATAGTTGATTGATGTATCTGATTAATGATTCTGAACACTCAATACATTTACACCATGTGAAAGAAATTCATGTTCATGATTCGTTATGTTGAATGATTAATTCCATATTATCAACGATATGGATAAAAAGATCTAGTATTCATTTATTTTTAAATAGAGTGTCTATAAAACTTATAGGAAGGATAAAAATATCATTCATCATGAATGGGTGTTCAAATATCTATCCATGTAAGTATTAATGATGTGTAGAAGGAAAATATATATCAATATAAGAAGGTGGAAAATATTCACGAATTCAACATTTAACATGGTAGAGTGATAATGTTCTGAAACCATGCTTATCATTATAGTGTAGATGTTATGGCTATGGAGCTGTTGGATGAAGTTCATAGTTCATCACTCTCAATTTTTGACATATAAATACAATTATGTATAGATAATTGATAGAGTTTTTTATGTAGGAGTACATGAAGAGTAATATTGAATATTTGGTATCTTAGTTATTGGTTAGTTATCATGTTATGGTTGGGAGACAAAATTCTAATGGGATGTTTCAACCATTACCCATACCAGGGTGGAAA
Source organism: Viscum album (assembly GCA_963277665.1). Classification (NCBI taxonomy): domain Eukaryota; kingdom Viridiplantae; phylum Streptophyta; class Magnoliopsida; order Santalales; family Viscaceae; genus Viscum; species Viscum album. Next base: position 1,931,032,122 of record OY728137.1, on the reverse strand, counting down.
TGGGAAAATATAACCATGTATTTTGTCAATGGACACCACAAAATGAAAAAATAGCATAATGAAATATTTTTTCAATTTTATCACCTAAAAAATTCAACAAAATTTATTTTCCATAGTAATTATATCTCTCTAAATCGTGTTTCTAGGATATATATTACATTATTGGTAGCATTTCAAGGAGTAACACATTCAACTTTAACTAATTGGGACTCAAGTTTTACCTTAATGTATTGGTGAACTATTCAGCACGGTAAGGATACAAATATATTTTTTAGAGTGGTTTATCATCCTCAGACATATGATCAGTCTGAGTGAGCTATTAAAACTTATAATAAATCATTATAGAGTTCCTTATGAATTTTATATTTGGTTGACCTCAAAACCCTCTTTCGTATTATTTTCTTATATCAATTTAATTTAAATAAATATTAATATGGCTCCTTAAAAAGCCATATATTAAAAGAAGTGAATTTCTCCATCATGTTGGAATTTTGTTAGTGAAAGAAAGATATTAGTACTAAATATGTCTATTGAAATGTCCAACAAGGCTAAGGCCATTCAATAATATATATGGGAATCCTTGGGTTGGGACAAATAATGTGGTGACTATAATTGTAAGGATAAAGATTTTATTGTTATTCAAAAAGGAATTTCTATGAATATCACATTAGAAGAGGCTACTGAGATTTGGAATGAGAGAAAATCTTAGACCTGGGTATATCTGTCCCTTCATGATTCATGATCTTGTTTGGATGATGGCTAATCAATTTGATATTCCTTTGACTATCCCTCATGATCAAGTTTTGATCTAGGTTTCTCTCTTAAAGAAGTCATTAACTGATGATCAAAATGTGCTAATATTAGTTTATGCACATCTAGGGAAATATTTCACTTAAAAGAAATAGATGTCGGACATTTGGATCATAGAGAGATTGTTATAAAAAATAAGACCACTCACCTGGAAAATTTATTATTATGAAATAACCAATTTAAGGAAGCTACAAGGGAACCTTAGGATATAATGATTTAAATATATCCTCATTTTTTATATAAAATTGATGAATTTAAAGGGTGAAATTATTTTTATGGGTGAATAATATTACAATCATATATTTTTTGTAAATATTTTCTTAAATAAATTTATTATGTTTCATAACATACATTACACACAACACCACGTTTATATGACGAAATATATAATATAAATAATAATTGATAGACAAAACATATACATTTATTTGGATGGTATGAATATAGGGTACGAAATTATGAAAAAAAAAGTATAAATTATTAATATTAATTCAGAGGATACTAAATAAATATAAATGATAAAAAAAATCTCTTATGAAAAATGGTTTTTATTTTTATAATTCATTATTATATTAATAAATTTAATTAACAACTATAAGTGAATGATTTTAATAAATTTATAAATATTATATTCAATCAAATTTTTTAGTATTCATTTAATATTTATCTTAAAAATGGGATAGGAATTATCTGGGTTTTTTGCATAAAATATATTAAAAATTGTTACCATCATGTTTTACACGATTCTTCTAAAATTAATTTCATGCACTTATAAATGTTCAATTTTATTATATTAATTACATACATAGAAAAATGCAATAAAAAATTTGTATGTAGGACATTTTTATTTTCGGCCAATATGAATAGAAAACTGTTGAAAAATATAACATCTCGATAAATGAAAAATCTGGAAAATCTAGTTTAAAACTAAGTGATAAAGCCATAATATATCAAATTAATTCTTATTGGATGAATTTAATTATACCCTTATCACATTATTCTTTAAATTTATATTTTAATAGTATATTTCCCATGAAAATGAAATTCATAATATTTATAATAATGAAAGTCAAAAAGTGTCACTCCTATAGTTTAAAATACCAATTATGTATTCACATAAGGAATATTTTGATTATTAAAAAATATTGATACTATTTTTGATATTTTGGAAAATATTTTTACAATATAATTTTTATTATATTTATTATTAATTATTTAATGACATTATATTATTAATAATAATTTATTCATTTTCTCCAATTAATTCGAAAATAAAATATATGATTTAAAATATATTAAAAGTGATATAATTTGAGTGAGTAAATCTGTTTAATGATTTTTTAGATGAATATAAATTGTTAGTGTTATTTAGAATTATTTTTATTCTAGCTATTTCATTATATACATTATGTAAAATTAAAAAAAAAATTAATTTGAGAATAGTAATATTTTATCAAAATAATAATTATAAATTACCAAAAAAGAATAAAAAAAAGGATATAATATGGGTCATAATTTCATTTTTATCTATTTATAGGAAATTTCAAGCCATTATGTTTGAGAATTAATTTAATATAACTAAATAATTTACGAAATTACAGGTGTGTTTTCTCTAAATCTTTTAAAAAGACACCCTTTCTTTTTTGTTATACACACCACATTGAGTCATATAACTTTATCATCCCTATAAAATTACCTTCACAACATCCTTATCCATGGTTTGAGGTGTTGAACTACACAAAACACTAAACCTATTTTCCTTATGAAAGGGTCTAAAGTAGGGGTCGTCAAATAAAGGTTGTTGTCTTACCCAACCACTTTCTGTTTATTTCTTCTTATCCATCCTATAAATCCATGATATATTTCATAAATTATAAATTCATTTTCCTAAATATTATTAAAGTATAATATGATTACTAACATACCCTTATATATCCTTTTTCCATCATCATGGGATTGAGTGTATTACTAATTCTTATGTATGACTTACCATCTCCACCTAGCGGTCGAATTAATTTTTCATTACCACCATCCAAGGATGGTTGCAATTTTAACATTAAATTTTATACATTATATTAATGAAATAAAAAATATTTTGGCATCATAATATCAAATAGACCATCTTAAAATTCAAATTTATGGAAACCAATGATTTATCTCATGCGTACATGTGGAATGAAATCTCCACTAAGCGTTGTCATTCCATTTTCATTTGTATTTTAAATTGATTGTATGAATGAAGGATATACAGAATATATATTTTATTTATGAAAAAATATTGATTTATTATTGGAAAATAATTATTTTCCTTCCATTTTTTTTATTATTCAAAAAATTAAAGCAATATTAATGTGTTCGTATGAAAAAACCATCTCTATGAATATTGCAATTCATTTTCTATATCTACCATTATAGATGACTCGAAATATGTGTATACAATGAAAATATTAACATAATAAGAATGTATGTGTTTATTTTATAGATTTATAATAAATTTAATTTTAATATAAATGTTATTAGAATAAATTTAATGTTAGTAGAAATAAATAAAATGGATTTTTGTGTCACATTTATTTATATGAAACCCATGCCATACATATAACATCCCTGACCATTACTCCCTAATAGGGCCAAAACTGGTTCTTTATAAGACCTCAAATGTTACTACCCATCTACTAGAGGCTACTGAATATAATCTAGGGTGTGATAATTATAGGTGAGAGACTATACCCACTATTATAAAGTAAAATACATCCGAAATAAATAGGTGATAATTATAATAAGAGTAAAAAAGAACAATAGAAAGTAAAAAATATTCAAGGTGAAAAAAGGATAAATTATGAAATAAAATTATTATTACTATTTAATTGAAAAGTTGATATGTATGAAAATATAACAAAATAAATAATAACAAAATGAAAATGTTGACAAAAACAACCTCAAAATACTGTAGTACAGAACCCTAGGTTAGTCCTATCTCCCAAATCTAGCCCATCTAGAAAACAAAAATTTGCAATAATGTCCCTTAACCTTGTTTTGAGAAATGTATATGTTATATACTCGACAACCAAAAAGTCTCCCAAATAAGGGGTGAGTGAAAATCTGTTGGTAAACACCAATATTTTTAATAAAAATCAGTCTGATAATATGTGTATAAACTAAATACATAAAAATGTGAAGTAATAATCAACTAATATAATAAATAAATCAAACAATATTAGGACCATGTTTAAATATTTTTTATCATGTATATTAACAATACCAAAAACAACAATAAACCATTTAATAATCACACTACTGGGTAGAGCCTTCTCTATAAGAATTTTATCATGGAACTTGGAATACCACACTAAATATAATCATTATAGAATGGGACAGGGATGAGACCATTAAATATAAGAATTATAGCATGGGACTGGGAAGATTCAACTCTATATAATAATTATAGCATTGGGAATTTGAAGAGGCCCCTTAGTATAAGTAACACAATGTGGTAATGGGAAGAGCCTACTCAATATAGACATTACATCATGTTACAGTGCAAAACTCTCTAAATATGGTCATTAGTACATAGGACTTGGACAATATCACTCAATATATTAATTATAACAAGGGAATAAGAATAAAACTCTCAATATATTCATTTGATCTTGAATCAAACCACATTCCATATCAAATAGGATATCACAATATCACATCATAAGCCTCAATTGTTAATTATGAAAATTATCATTTTTCATTCTACATCCGCTTCATTTATATATCAATTTATCAACAAACATATCAATATGTCATATGATATTACAAAAGTCACTCTATGTCAAGGAATCACCTACAAACTCATGTCATGATTAAAATTCCTTAAACTATTATCCATGTTCTTATTTTTCAATGGTTCATTCACCAAACAAGTAGCCATAATCCAAGTAATATCAATTTGGGTCCAATGTATGTCCAAAAAATATTGCAATACCTGATTAACAATTAAAAAATGACATAATTAATTTGATAACATGTTAGAGTGGAGAAATAATAAATCACCATAGACTTTATATTTAAACAGACCATAGGCTTTGGTTTTGACCCCCTACCATTATCTGTTAATTTCTAAAATCATCCAATCAGAATCACCAACTATAAAGGATGTAATGAATGTCCCAAGAAAAAACAAGACCGTCCAAGATCAATGTCAAAACCCATATGTGACAAAGAGATTTACACTTCTACGAAATAGAGAAATGGGATAAGAGGCTGAATCCCAATATATACAACTTTCTAGGGATTAAAAGTGTAATCAGGACCTCTAAAATAGAAGAGGAGACTCGAAAATATACATGAATGTTTTCTATGGTCAAGAGAAAGAACTGGTGCACTAATGAAGTGAATGACTAATAAGCATGGAAGGCATAAAACAACTATGATTGGGAATTACATGGTGTATAAGCCCTTTCAATCATGTATTTCTCAAATAAAGTGGTTCTCTAAATATACCCATCACATTAGTTTATTATTTATCCATGTCTACATTTAAAAAATGTGAATTCGGTTCATAGAATGTAAAAACAATATTTAATAAACATGTTAATGATACTTTTATTTTGGTAGTCACACATCATGTGACATATAAATAGGGTAGAATTTTCCAACAAATAGTTTTCAGTCCAGCTTTATTAAGAGATCGCAAACCACCTACGATGTATCCCAAAATCATTGATAACCCATGTAATACAATTTAATATGATTATACGTGGATAGAATAAATCAATTAAACCTACATCTGTAAACATAAGGCAATTTTTTAAAATCCAGGCTCTTCGTATCTGAAAAATACTCTTCCACTAAGGTCTAATGGAAAAATAATATAGGGATGTAACAAGAAATATAAAGTATTGTAGAACCTCCCCACAATATATAAAATCATCTCTTTGATAATAAATGAATCATTATGGTGTACTAATTGACATGATTGGACACTATTCTATCATAACATACTCCCCCACTGTGGTCTCTAATACATGAGCATGATTCCATTGTACTCAAAGCAGAGGTATAGTTCTACACGGAAATACTCCTCACTATAGTCCACAATCCATGTCAGATTTTTCTCAATGGAAGAATCATCATAAAGCTTGACATTCTCTACTACCACTACATGATAATACTCTATATAATATCTTTAATTCTAAAATTTGAAATATATTTTTAACGGAACTACAACACTGTGGAAGGGATAATAAAAATTTCAATGGAGAGACCATATTCACTATCTAATATTTCTTAACACACATGGGAACTAGTTTACTCTATTTTTTGAAATGATGGATCCCCAACCAAGGAGACACCAAAAAGAATGCATGATGACCATACTCAAATCTATATGGTATATTTTATGATCAACATATGATTTCTTCCGAATCTACAAGGTCACATGATGCCTCTTAATAATCTATACCATCTCATATGTATCCTACATGATACAATGTCTATAAAGAACAAAATAAACATCCTCCAACATGAAAACATGTGAACAATATTACCTTCCATACAAATCCCCAAAAACATTATTCTGTATCCATTCATGTATGCAGTTATTATATGCATAATCCTTGAGTGTCATCACATTCTCCCATGGACCACCAAATTCAAAAAAACATTCTTGTAACATATCCTCCAAAATGTATATATTCATCTTAGATTGAACATATTTCTGATGATGATAGGATGTGATAACAATATCAGAAAATCTAATATCCTTCTTAATATCATTCTAAAAAACTTGATGTTAAATAATATCCATATCTGAAATGATAATTCTTAGAACAATGTTCCACCACACTATCACATTCACATAGAGACTACCCATATGATAAATGATTAAGGTCTCCCTAATATGAAATAATTTGCATGCCTTCATCAGTCGATTCATACAACCAATAATGCATCATTACTATAGGCCATTTTAAGAAATCATGTCCCAAAATCCATAGTTACATCATCTGATTTCCACATAAGAATTGTAGTATGAAATAAAGGCTCAAATGGGTTATGATGCTTGGCCTTTACCTATTAACAAATTGAATCATATCTCCAAAAATCTTGCTAAATCCTTATGTATTCCTAACCCCCAGTACAGTTTACGAAGAACACAATACCTCACTGTGATGCCTGATGGCATCACCTATCTGGGAGTATGAAACTCTCTTATCAACTCCTTGTGAAATCACATAGAATCTCATAATATTCAACAAAGAGAATATAATATTCACTCCCAATATTACATCCTAATAGTCTATCCCCACAATATCATATTCATCTTAGAACTATGGATTCCTTATTAAATAATTTCACTATCTTAATGTGGTTCCGAAGAATAGGTATAACAGATGTCGGTGTTAGAGATATTAATCCTAGAGACTCCGAAACATCTAGATTCATGTATTGAAAGAGTAAAATCAAACAAAAATCATCACAAGATCCATGTATGTCTTCTTTATGTGCCTTCCGACTCATGGAGTCCGCAACAACATCACTTTTCCCAATGTATATGATATTTCAATGTCAAAATACTATAGATAATTAACCCAACTCGTATATTGAAGGTTCAGGGAATCATCTTAAAAGATTAACCTAAGAATATTCTGCTCTAGGTACCCCAAAAACCTATCAACTATTAGATAATTCACTAGAATATAAGGGAATGTACCACCACTTCCATCTCCATATTTTGAGTTGTGTAATTCCTATTGTGTAGTCTTAGCTACATGGTGCCATATGAATCTAATCAACTCTCCTACATCAAAAATGATGTATGATAAACCTAAAATTCTTAATTTTACAATGTATATAACTTACATCACATTGTAAATGAGGGGATTATAGATATCATTATCCTACCATTCATCTCATGAAAACCTACCTCTCTAAAATCTAATGAAACAAATATCTCCCCCTTCTTGGTCATACAGTACATTCGTTCTTCCAGAAAAGATAATTCATAGAAAAAACATAGATAACATTATTTTAAACTCAAAAGACACTAAATATCAAAGAAAGTATTGGGATAATACAAATATATTTTGGATACAACCTTCTCTAGGCACACTGACACTCTTAATTCTATCATAAAATGGAATAAGATAGGAAGATAATCTATCTATAAATATTATTGGGTTAGATTGCTATAATTTTGATTCTCTCTCAATGTAATCAAGATGATGACATGCTGTATGAAATAATCATTTAATTAGTTAGAGTAATCTATTATATTTTCGACAAATACCACCTCAAACTGGTAAAGAAAACGATGAAAGATACAATTCATCTATAGCACGACTACCAAATCTATTTATTTTCAAGATAAACATAATCAATAAAACAAATAAAATATATACCTTCCCTTGAAAATAGTACAATTTATTTTCAATGGTATTACCCAAGAATGGTTGTATGGTGATGTAAAATCAATCTTGGAGATAAATTTAGAACTTTTTATCAAGTCGAAGATATCATCAATGAGAAAAAGAGTAAATAAGTTATTGACCTTCTTCTTGTTAAATCATAGGTAATACACACATGATCACAAGGATTCATCACATTCGTGGAGAAAACAATAATATTAACCAATATAGCCATATTAGGCCATATGATAATATTAGCCTCCAAAGCACCCAAACAATCTTTCAGCTCCCATTGCTCTGCTGATGTCATTATATAAGGTGAAATATGAATTTAATCTTTTATCAATAATAACTCGATCATGAACTCGTTCTCATACTTGGGAAGTATGCTAGAAAACTAGTCTAGAAATACATCCTAATACATTTCTAGCACTGGTGTAAAATAATTATACAACACTCCATCATTCATAAGAATACTAGCTATCTGATTTTAGAGGAAATCCAATCTTCACTAAATTGTTCTTGCGTGACAATCCAAAAGATTCACGTCACCATAGGGAGAATAGATACTTCCTTCAAGAGATAGATAATTATCTCCCCAATAGTAATAGTCAATATGATCCTAGTATAAAACTATCCAATCCATACCAAAAATAAAACTAAAAATTATCATTTCCAATACACATTGTTAAAAAAAATAAATGGAATCTCGAATCTCTAGTTAAAATTCCATAAAACATTTGATATTCTATAAATTCACTCCCAACGGTGTGTATATTTTTGAAGAAAAATATAACAATTCTATATCGAAATTGAAACATTTTAAAAAAAATCAGAAAAAATAGAAATTGATAATTCTATATCAAATAAAACACAAGAAATGGTATATGATAAAAAAATATTACCACTAATAGTATAATCCAATTCATCCAAACTGTTTGGAGTAGACTGCATAACATGCAGGTGACTAGACACTCCACCCCATGCCTTATTCAGACTCCCCTATGTTATACCCTTTTCTTAAGTAATTCCATTCCAGCACTGTGGTACCATATCCCCTACCTCACCTATAATGTTATGTGGAACTCCATATACATATCTTTTGAGGTGTGGTTGATTCCATTATAGTCATTAGTACTGGTCCCATTCACCTACAACTTCTCTATTACTGGATGCCACTAAATACCCTCTATGGGTGACCCATTCAACCTAAATCGTTACACTACAAAGTGGTGCAGTGACACTGATTCCAGAAGTGGCCATACATTCCTCACATTTAAAAATGCAACAGAAAAAAATAATGAGATGTCTATCCATTAACCTAAGATCCCTTTAAAAAATTTCATTTGTGATAACATTCATAGTGACACTTCTTCATAAAAAAAGAAGAGCTCTTAGTTCAACCTATAGAAGAAGTCTAGATTCCACTCAAGTCCTATCTCAGATTCCCTTAAATGATGAGTTCTTGATTTTTAATGTTAGAAAAGTTAATTAGATAAAAAATTCACAGTTGTTGCCTATTATCATATAGAATCACATCCCTAAATGTCTTTCCCTATATATCATATTAGCAGTTAATGATGGAACCAATCATTGAAGATCGATGAAGCGTTCAATGTAGTCCATCACTCACAAGACCTCCTATGTCAAATTCATGAAATCGCAATAAATATCATCCATAACCATATACATATTTAATTAGATAATTAACTTCCTATATATGTCCTTAATAGATAACTCCTCATTCTACCCAGTCTTCTCATTAATATACCTCTAGTTTTATTAGTCCCAGAATGTATATATGTAGCAAGAATGACCCTCATATATGTTGTTGTCTCATGATTCATGAAGGTCATCTTCGTTGACTCAGTCTAGTACATGGAATCCTGGGGGAGTCCCTCCCTAATGAAAATAGTAATATATTGATGCTAAAACTCTCTAATCATATCACACATCTAAGGGATGGGGGAAACCGTATCTTTTTCCATGGATCACATAACCCTAAAAATGTTGTGTATATGATGAACATCCATATGATCTATATAAGTTACCAGAAGCTCTAGCTAAGTTGCGTTAGGAGCGTACTAGTTTCCAATGTCCTGATTCTAAACTCCATGATAGTGAGGAGGTATTTTTTCTAAATGACAAACAAACTCATTAAAAAAAATGGCTGAAGAATAATGTCAACCAAAATACGTGTGAAAAATAAAGAAGCAGTACTCCGAGTACCTTTGGACATGGATTATATTTGTTTTAACATGCCATAATAGTACATTTCATTACATTTTTGAGATGAAATAGGTATCTCATATCACATATCATATATGAATGTATATATATCATTCAATAATTATTTCCAACTCGTGAAAAAATTATATCCTTCTATATCCCTTTCTGCATATCATGATGCATGCATACACACCGCATGTCATAACGGTCCAACATAATAAATATTAAATAAAGAATCACTAGCATAATGGCTCTTATAAATATATATTGGATAAAATATGCCCCGATATATAGTACAATAATGTAGAAATTAAAATGTGATAATTAAAATCAATGTACTGAAGAATAGTAGAATCCATAAATCATACAACTTAAAAATTATGGAATACCTGATTAACCAATTAAAAATGATTCATGTAATGATGATTTAAAAAGTATTTATATTTCAAAATGAAAAAATTAAAAAAAATCAAATAAATATTCATAAATGAATTCATTCATAAACCCCAGACTACTCCTATCTTCAAACTTCATCCCATTCTCAAATCAGTAATAAAAAAAGGTCTTATTCCATTATTCAAACTTTCATCCTTATAATCTTCTTATGTAAAAAATTTTATCCCATATTGGGTGGGAGTAAAAATAATTAAGTCAACCACACCGTGTCTATTAAAAGTGACTTCTAATACATGTGATATAAATCAATAAACATATTCATTAAAAAATAAATTAATATAACAAATAAATAAACCTAATTTAAGTATACTATTATAATTTCTTGATTCCTATAGAATAACTGTAAAAACCACAACCATAAACAATTAAATAATTATATAACATGGTAGAGACCTTTTTATAAAAATTCACCTTGGGATTGTGAATAGTCCACTCAATATAAGAATTACAGCATGTGATTGAGAAGTTTCTTCTTAATGTAAGCATTAAAACATGGGACTCAATTAATCCCTCCCAACATTCGCATTATAGGATGGGACAAGACAGAACACACTCAATATAATCATTACACTATAGGGCAGGGAAGATCCAATTAATATAATAATATAATCATGGGACTTGGAATAACCCTCTCAATTTAATCATTACATCTTTGGATTATTATTATCATCCTAGTCAATATATTAATTACATAATGGTAATTGGTAGAGACATTTCAATAGATGCATCACAACATGAATCACAACACTTGTCATAGGAACTAGGATATTAAAATATCACATCATAAGCCTCAATGATTAATTAAGAAAATTAGAATCTCTACTTCAATTACATATTCATTTATAAATCAATTTATTAACATCCATACCAATAGTACATTAGGTCTTTCCAATTTTATTATATGTCAATAAATCTCCTAAAAATAATTTTCATTCTAAACAAACATTAAAACAGTAGCCATGGTTTTATTATTTAATTGTTTTCTCACCCAATGGGTATCCCTAAGCCAAGTCTTGTCAATTTAAATCCAAAATAAATCCAAAAAATAATCTAATCCCTAATTTTCCACTAAAAAAATACTAATAAATTAATGTCAATGTTACTGTGTCACAACCACAATATTTAATATACCACATAATTAAACAAACTGCAGGGTTATGTTTAGACAAAATGCCTTTATTTAGTGATTAAAACTAATTCCAAATGGAATCTACAATAAGATAAAGGGGCATGAATGGTCAAAAAACATACCTCGATAAATCAAAAGAATTATAAAAATCCCAAAAAAATCTTGTTCTGTAGATTTACAATGCAATGACAGATAACAATGGTATAAGTGGGGGAAACCAAAGAAAAACAACTAACTAGGGATCATAGGTGTAAGAGAGGTGTACGAAATAGAATAGAATAATACAAAATCTCCTATAAATCATCCTATAATTTAGATAAGTAATGTATACACCATCGAAATAAACAAATAATACAAATGGAGGTCATAAAACAATGGGGGATAAAAATTACTATGCCTGTAACCCTTTCACATAATGTATTTCTCAATTAAAGTGAAATATTGAAAAAATCATTATCTCAAGAAATTATATATCCAAATAAACATTTACACAATGTGAATTAGGTTCTTAGCGGGTAACCAACTGACATAACAATCAAGTTCATGACATGGTTCTTGTGACAATTACTTCATGTAACATATAAACCTCACATAATTATGTAGTGTATAGTTTTTATCCTAGTTCCTCTGGAAGATCCTAAACCACCTATGAAGCCTTAAAAACATTCAAAAACCCTCATATTCTATTTAAACATGATTCTACATAGACAAAATTCTTTAAAATAATCATATATATATGAACATTAGGTCATTCTTCTTAATAAAGGCACTCCTCCAAAAAACAATCAGGCACTAAGGTCTGATGATTAAAAATTTAAAGAGGAACATACCTAGAAAAGGATGGGATCATATATTTTACATCACATTATTATTTTTTTCAGTGTATATAATGTTCCTAAATAAATTTTATGATACTTATTGTGAATAAAATTATGTCATAAATATCCACGTATGGATAATTATATCAAAGGAACAATGATTATGAAAATAACAATGTGGTAATGATTTTATGTCATAATAAAATTGTTTAAAAAGATTGTTAATGATGAGTTTTTAATGATGAAATAAGACTATCTACAAATTAATTAAAATATGAATATTCTTATGCTATGTTTATTTATGTAAATTAAATGTTTTCCATTAATTTCCTTTAACTTATGTTCCAAAAAACCAATAATATATTTGAATGGAATGTCAAAATTATTTCTCTCTTCTGATAAAAAAATAATTTACTTTTATATCCATGTTCTATTAAAAATTAAATTCTATCTTTTCTATTATCACAGAATAGATTAAATTCATTTTTAACCACATACGAATTTATAAAAAATAGATCAAAATGATTAATCTTTTCATTTTATGAATGAGGTGCTTTATGTATTTTAAAAAACAATTGTGAATGAATGTTTTCATTTTATATATTAGGGTAGAACTAAATTTCATTCCATTATGACCATACACTGGAATGAATAATCTTTTAAAAATTTATATAGTAATTTCATCTGAATTTTTTTCTATAACAATTTATTAATTTTTCAATTTAAATGAAGTGATTTCAAAATGAAGACCTTATTTTCTTCACGAAACATTCCAAGGGATCATTAAAATTCGTTTTCTATCTATGGTGATATTATATTATGTTACATAATACATAACGTGTTTTTCTCTAATGATAACATACATATTTATTTTATTGATAGTTTATGTATATGATGATATGATTTTAATTAGGCACATTACTTTACCACAAGTTATGATATGATGAATAATTTAGTAGCACATTTCATTCCATCCATTCTGATATGATGAATATTATATGATCTTCTGGAACAAATATGTTTTAATTTCATTATGAGATATGTGGGACCTATATGACCCTCTATTTAATTTTATAATTATAAATATTCTATAATCTCATAGGGTACATGTATTTTTATCCCATTCCCAATGTAGGGTACACAAGAGCTTATCCCAATCCGAATGTAGATGCACATGTGGATTTTCCAAAATTTACATGCTATGAATATGATGGTGGGTTGTACTGAAATAAAGATTTATATGGTTAATTATTTTTAAAATAACATTTCATTTGCTAATTTTTTCCTTGCACTGATCATACTCATGGAACATATTATGATTAACACCTTATGAACTTCCATGATTTATTCAAAGAGAATAGATTATCATTTATGATTTGTAGGGTATATATTTCGAATGTTAAACTAATTTTTATAATCACTTAGAAGAATGTTATTATTATGTGATCATTGATATCTCCCTTTTTACCCATTATGGGTATTGCTGCCCCATTTTTTTCCATGGTTATGATAAAATTTATTATGTATGATATTTATAAGATGGGTTATAGTTATGAAGAACTAAGTGAGAGATAATTTAGTTCATTGGTTTACCAGTTGTTTGTTTATCTACGATTCAAAAAGGAATATAACTATAAAGTTTTGGCATATATCGTCATATTATATAATAAATATTAATTTAATATATTGAATTATTTATGTATGAAAAGTATGGGTCACTATATAACATCAAGCTTCATGTATAAACAATTAAAAAATGGTTCATCGTTATCCTTCATCATTATTCATCTAAGATGAAAAAACATCGTTCGAGCTTTGATTAATTTCCCTACAAATCATAGGGATTTTATAGTACTATGAGGCCTTATCTGAATCTCAATTTTGGAAAATTTTATCGGTATAGAACAAAAGGTTAATATTTTCTCCAAATTAAACTACATGTAATTTTTCAAGATATTAAAATCTTTCTACCATTCTAATTTAATTCTAGAGAATTCATAGTGTTCTTATGTAGATAATACCTACTCACCATTGTAATAAATTCACCATATATTTACAAAGATCTATCCCTAAAAATAAATAAAAATATACAATAAAATTCCCAACACTGGGGAATTACTTTCCATTATATGTCATGTTACGATTATTCCAACATCTCTAACATCGATATGAAGATCAAATATACCAAACTATCTTATGATAGTAATGTAAAATCAATTTATTAAACCCCACAAATATGGTTCTCTACATAATAAGACTATACTCATAATAAATTATTCAGTATTATGGTTCTTCGAAGAGTAAAAATATCCCATAAAACATCATTTATAGAAGACAATTTATACACTCTATGTGGTTTTAAACTCCCCACAACAAAAAATTATATGAAATCATGTTCTTAAATACCTAGAAATTAGAACAAAAAATGTATGGTCTCATCTAACAATTAGTTAAAATATATCCTGATTAAAATTCACTAAATAATTGAAAAATTAAAGATTAATAAAATTGATAATATTTATGATCAAAAATATAACTCATTTTAATTATATATTTGGGCCATCAACCACCCACAAAATTCCTCACACTCTCTCTAGATGAATAATAGAATGTATGATACATCACACGGTTCAATCATACCCGACTCCATAAAAATCTAGACATTGAAACCCACTCCACATCCAACATAATATATAAATATAAAATATGTAATTTTAAAATGTTGAGATTAAATTGGATCCCCAATATCCCATCTTCTATGTACTATCTTGATCATCTTACAACTAGTCTCAACACATACAGAATTATTTTGAACATGATGGTTGTACACCATTGATCAATTAGATTATTTCAAACCCATACGTTTACTTATATAAATTCAATTGAATTAATAAATCCAACTTCCATGCTATAGGATTTATCTATTACCAACCATTTTAATTGTACATGATCATCCTTTTAATTTCCAAGCCCCAGCACGAAACACCCAACACTACAAGTATAACACCATGAGTTTTTAAGAATTATTTTTTTAATCCATTAAATTTCATTAATATACTACATTACATGCATCCCCAAGTTATGAATGAATAATATGAAACACAGTGTTATTTTTGTGCTACACACTACACTAGGTTATAATCCATTACAAACAACACTTTGTTTTAATAAAACCAGTATATATTATTAAATTAGTTATTTAAATGTGACCGTTATAATTTTTACATTAAAAAGATTTATATGAATATTAATAATAAATTTTAAATATTATTTATAGTAATTTAAATATAGAATGAATATTGATAGTAATATAACAAATTTGTATTGTAAATTCACTATATCTTTACAAAATATACTCTTCCAAAAAATGTTTTATTATTTTTTGTAATAAATATTAATATATTATCTATCAATTTTTGAAAATTAATTTGATAATATTAACAAAATATTTTAATTCGTAATTTTATATTTATCATTGTGTGAAATATTTGTATTTTTCTGAAATGATTCATTTTATTATAAATAGGGAAGAATAATTAATTTCATCAGATTTTTTAGATTAATTATTTTATATTGTTAAATTATTTGGAATTTTTTTTAATGTATTATTATTTTTATTATAAATATATTCATGAAATATAGTTTTTGGGAATCAATTTCAAATTTAAATTCAATAAAAAATAGCATAATAATTTTATCATTTTATCTTAAAAAACCATGCATTCACATAAAAGTTTCGCGACTAATTTCAAATTCATTTTATCTACTTAAACAATTTTATTTTTGAAAAATGGATTCCATATTTTTAATATCCATAATATAACATTTATATTAAGTCTAATTTTTATGATCAAAATTAATATTGTATGCAGGTAAAATTATACAAGAGTTAATTTAAAAATAAGATTACTGGGGGTTAAACTAGAATGATAAAAGTGACATTGAACAAAATTATTATAATAAATATATTTTTTAATTTTAATTCATTATTATAAATTTAATTATATGAGATATAATAACTAATTTCCATATTTATTTTTATATGAACCACATAATTATTTAAGTTAACATATGATAAACAGTTATTTTTCATAATTTTGATGTTTATAATGATTTGAGATAGGAAAAAGACACATGTTCACATATAATTATTATATTTAAATATAAATTATTTTTATAATCATGGTGATATATTATATTATTTTTCATTAATCTAATTAATTAAATTCATAATAAATGAGAACAAACTAAAATTTTTGTTAAAAATAAAATAAAACAAACGACACTAAAGATATTAAAAGTAAGTTAAATTTGATAAATTATTGTGTTATTTTATATTTTTCAATTTAAAAACCATGTTACACATTTGAGAATATAATATACTCTAATTCCATTATTTTCCAATAATTTTAATTTCAATATAAATAAATTGTGTAAAAATGATATTAATGTTATTTTTTTGACAAATTATACTTTTTTAAGTTAATTAAAATAAATATAAATAAAATATTATTCGAAGTCATTTTTAAATGAAATAAATCCACTTTTTTCCATTAATTTGGAATTTCATTTTTTATAATGAATTTATATACCCAAAATGATAGAAACTCTATAAGCATAGATAAAGTTAAAGTATTGTTTTTGTACATTATATGCAACTGTTTTAAAATTAATTTCCATTACACATTGGATTTATATTTTATAAATAATATATAATATTTATGATCAATGTGTTTTAATTATCACATATTTATTATTTTATTTTAGGTTTAATTTATAAATTCATTTGGTTAGAAAACTAGTTACCATAGTGAAAACCCAAAATGGTAAAAGTGGGGAAATATTGATGTTAAGGAAGAAATGTATAAAAACTGGGTCTTATAGTCTGTATGAGGTGAGTATCGACCATATAGTCCCTCCAATACATTAATTATAAAATTGGTATCCACATTAGGTAATATTAACCCCAAAAGTGTATACTTTTGAGTATTTACATGAATATGACATATCCTCAACTATAACATGACACTCATTCTCTTCCATTATTCACATTTTCAAACAAATTTTTATTTGAAAATACAATCCAAAATCACTTACAAATTACCTCCCCAAAACTTATAGGTGATTTATTCAATACAGTTCTATCAAAAAATGGTTTTTCTGCAATCTTATGGATGATACTTGAAGAATAGGTAACTGTCATCAATGAGTGTTTTCATTTTTTTCTTCCTATAAAATATTAAATTCTTATTATACAATTATTATATATTATCCTAAGTATATTACCTATTCTGATATGTGGTTATTTTAAATTTATGACTTGAATCCACATAGAGTTTTTTAAAATGAGTTATGAATTTGTCGTTCGCGTGTACAACCGTCTACTGGTGAACTGATGTCGTTTGTTTCTCCGTTACCACCATTAATGGCTGGGAATAATGATTTATTTAAGGTTTATAATATATATATCTGATATATGTTATTTTATTAAACTTATTTAAAAATAATATTTCATATAACATCATGATTTCCCTTTTATGGGAATATGATAATGTAACTCGTGTGGACGACAGACTACCACCTCACGAAGCGATGCGATCTATTCATGTTTTACCTAATATTGTTCAAAAATGGGTTTAATAAAAATATTTGATATATAATAAATAAACATAATAATATAATATATATATATATATATATATTTCATTAAATTTTCTTCCATTTAATACAATAATAAAATTTAAAGAGCAGTCATGTGTTCAAACGACCTACCATACCGAATAATGATGCATTTCACTTAATTATCTAAATATTATACAATACCATAAATAAATATAGAATGATTATATAAAATATATATATATATATATTTGTTTAAATTACTAATATGATGAAACACTGATCAAATTTTTAGGTCCATAGATAACATGTCAAAAAATAAACAAAAAGAAAAGTGGTAATTACAAGAAACAAAACTGTAACATGGAATTGTTAACAAACATGTAATAAAATTTCATTAAAACATATATCATGTGGAATATATATAAATATTTCAATAATATATTTATATTAATAATAAATTAATTTTACTGGAGGGTTAAATGAGTACAATAGAATTTATGACTTATGGTACGATATTTCCTTTCTCGCTTGTACTTTCTATGAGAAACGTGTAATATTCACCACATTTTTATTTTATGTGGATTATATTTTGTCCATTAATTTATTTTATGATCCTTATTTTCAAAATTATTGGCATTCGTATCTCCATTTTATGATCTCTCTATCATGGGGTTTCTGATTTCAATGCCATCTATGTGGTCAGGGATTTTTTTTCTAAATTTCCCTCATCTGAGTTATACATTATGCTATGAACCTATATTATTTAATCAATTTTATATCAATATTCTTTGACATGTGATATCATGATTTTTCTTATATTTATGATATTATATATCCAAATTTTTAATTATTTCTTCCTGAGGTCGATGATTAAATTTAACTAAAGTGGTATTGATGTTAAGTTACATTCCCATCATTTATCATGAGTAGTTATGATTAAGTCTCCAATATCGAAATCTCATGATATAGTTCTCAATAATTTTCATTAATATTATTATCCAATATTAAATCATTATATTTGTCATGAACCGTCCTCGGGGCCCATACCATGACTACCCCAAACCCGCCTTCCATAGGCCAGGGGCTGGTGACTAGCACCAAGGCGTAATTCCTGGTAAAAAGGGAAGGAATTGCCTTTGAAAAGTAAACAAACACCACAGAGAAAGCAAGCAGAAGTAAACACTAAGTAAAAATTGGGTATAACAGAAGTGCAGAAAAGTAAGTGGGCCAGAATACAAACTCAAACTGAAAGTAAAGTACAACTGGAAAAGGGAGTAAAGCAACTGAAAAGTAAAGTCACAGCCTTGAGCCATCCACTGGAAGTCCCACCTGAAGGGTGGGTATAGATAGCCTCCACATCTCCTCGGGTCCAGCCGTCCGCTCCGAGTACACCCCGCCCAGTGGTCCACCTCCAGGTACCGACCTGCTCCTCGTGCCTCAACCACGATCAGCATTGTCCGTCGTCTGCAACAAACACAACGTAGTGCAAGCATAGCCCATGTAGGGGTGAGTATAAGCTACTCATTAGGGACCCCGAGACCCCCGAAGGTCTCCCGGAATCCACAAAGGATAATCCAAAAAGGAAAGATACAATCATGAAGTAACATCCGACACTACTTAGGTATATACCCATACATATACCTAAGTCATCAATTCCAGTTTGGTTCCAACATTTGATCCCAAGTTTGATCCTATCCACATAGGATAGCACAACACAACCCACACAGGAAAGCAAGTCAATCATATCGATGATAATGATTGAAATTCAAGATTCCTCTCACACAGGTATACTTCTTCATAAGATGATAGAGATGATCAGATGTAGCCACTTATTCATCTAAGCTGTCAGACCCACACAGGATCAATAGGTACTAACCCCCGCAATGACCCACAAAGGATCGATAGGTACTGACCCCCGCAATGACCCACAAAGGATCGATAGGTATCAAAATCCCGCAATGACCCACAAAGGATCGATAGTTAACTAACCCCCGCAATGACCCACACAGGATCGGACCAACACAGGATATGTAGGCGCTGACCCATACAGGACCACTGAGTGCTGCCCCACACAGGATCTAACCCACATAGGATCGGTAGCACGGATCAACGTAGGATCTCTGAGTGTTGTAGTCATCGCCGTCGAATGCACGGAGGATTTCTGTACAGTTGTCATCGTCGTCGCAGTCGCAGACAGCTCTAGGGTTTCCGCACACAACTAGCTTATTCGGGAGGGTCCGCTCCACGAGCCGAGAGGATGATACATCACCTGACACATAGTACGGAGTTGATGTATCCAAATGTTCTGTATCATCAACAGGAACTCAACGTCGCAGACGGCGCGTCAATCGGACGGCCGGTCTGAGAGTTATTGGGTTTTTCGTCCGCGGGGCCCGGTTGGTTTTTAAGTCAAAACCAACCCCTCCATACTCCAACTGCATCCAAAACTCGAGCGGAGTAATCCAAAAGGTCTGCCTCACTAAGAGGAATCCAACAAAGTCAATAGCACTTCAATCGGATGTCTAGAGCTCAAGTTATAAGTGTTTCCGCTCCGAGGGCCCGGTTGGTTTCGTGTACAAACCAACCCGGCCGAACCCAGTGTATTCCAAAACCTTCAGTGTAATATACCGAAACGACCATCTTGATCCAAGGATCGTATCGCAGCTGAAGGTGCATCGATCAGAGGTCCCCAGCCCACGTTATTGGTAAAAGACGGAAAGAGGTCCGGGAGTGGGGGTTTCGGGCCCGGACTGATCCGGCCCGAGACCCCCTGGGTCGGTTCGAACTAGGTCGACCCGACTCGGGACTGGGTCCGTCCCGCTTGGGCGCGGCCCGACCCGGCTGGCACGGCCTGGCCTGGCCGCAGCGCGGCCCGACCCGGCGGCCCGGCCCGGCGGTCCGGCCTGGCGGCTCGGCCCGGCGCGCTGGAGCTGGCCAGGTGGCTCGGCTGAAGCGGTCGAGCGGTGAAGGAGGGCGCGATGTCCCCCGCGTAGAGAAGCCACGACCCCCATGTGGGGGGCCCCACCTACTGGCCAACCGGGGGTTACGAACCCCCGGTTTTCCCATGACCGGCTGGCCCGCTCTGGCCGGACAGCTGGTGCCGCCAAGGGACCAGCATGGGCCGGTCCCCCTGCTATGACGCTGGTGGCCCAGAACCGGCCTCTGGTCCCGGCTCCGCTATAACGACCCATACTTTACATACATTGTTATTACTTCAGAATTGAAGCACACTTATTACAACATATAACAAAACCAAGAAAGGAACGTATAGGTATAGTGTATTTAGAAACTGGGAAACATAAACAACTGGTTCATAAAGCATCTACTTTGCCTCCCATTTATTTCATCATATCTAGAGTCTCTTTTTGGCATATTCTACTTAATAACCTTCCTTCTAACCTGGGGAAATAAACCATAAAAAAGGGTGAGCTCAAATTCTCAGTAAGGGTAAACAAAAGAAATATCAATCACATCATATACATAAGCACATAACTTTTGTAAATCTTAACCTTCAAAAGAGATCATAATTTCATAACATGGGATAAATCATAGTAGTCAAAATGTAATCCTAATAATCATAACTTAAAACATGAAACTTTGTGGCATACACACATAATCATAGAGAATCATTTCTTATTAGTCAAGACTCATTTCCAAGACTATCTTATTGGACAAAGTCCATTTCTAAACCGAGTTACCCTCGTTTCAGTCCTACTTCACTGAACCGGTATAACATACCGTTCCAGCCATGTCCATCTCATTAGATATAAAATCATTACCCAATGCATTGGAGGGAGATATAGGTCCCACCCATCTCATAATGATACCATTCTTATGTGTGCCACAAAATCATAAACCATACATCATAGCATAACCCATGTAATAAAAATGGGATTCTTAAACAACATGACATCATAAAAAAATTCATATAAGATAAAGGAATTCATAAAAATAATTCCATCACAACATAATCAATTCAATGTAACAATAGGAATAGAAACATAACCCTTTATTATCTTAGATGGAAAATAATTTTGATAAAACACTTGAACTCCATTCTTGAGGAAAACATCTTTTCTACTTCAAAAACACTTTTCCTTTCATAACTTGTCATAAAATTCTAAACTAAAAGAAGTTGATTAAAAATAAACTTCAAAACTTGTAAAGGAGCCTTCTTGGAAATAATGTTTTAAAAATCCATTCATTTCGTATAAGTTAAAAAAACATTCTTCTCGTACTTTTGTACGAAAAGTCAAAAAGTACCTCGTACGAAAACGACAAAATATTCCTTTCATATCTTTTACTAAAAACTCACCTAAGGTTAAAATTGGATTTAAACAATTTTAGGTGGTTGGAAATATTGAGGAAACATGGATGTGGATGATAAAATACACCCAAGTAAATACCAAAGTATAAACAATCGCGGATAAAAATGAGATTGTGATATTTCCCACATTAGGTCTGATATGCTTTGTACGTGTCCGAACCTCCTGTATAATGATTTAAATAATGTTATTGACTTATTCCAGAATCATAATTTTTGTTATGATATCATATATGGTCATATTCTTAGCTTCTTATTAGTAATATTTCATTACTACTTGTTATTCGAGTGTTTATTACTTTTTGTTCTTATGCGTGTTTTGTCGAATAAATTCTTATTCTTCTCTTTAGGTTATAGATAAATCATTTCCATAATGTTATTAGTGTAATATAAATCATATTAATTCATTCAATTCATTTATATAATCATTATGAATTGAATATCATGTAGAACGAGTCGCATCACATCGTGGAGACAGTATTCCGTACGTACGCACGAGTGATGATATCGTTCCTATGATCGTGGAATTGTATTGGAGTGTATGTATACTATTTCAGAATAAATATCACTTTATAATAGTCATATATAGTCATTATTTACACCATTATACCCATCCAAGTAAGGTGGTGGTGAAAAAATAGATTACACCACGGCGTGGAGACGGTATTCTGTACGTACGCACGCGCGGTGATTTCTTTTTCCGTAGGATGGATAGACGGTGAAATAGGGTTGTTTCATACATATAATAAAATATCAGTATATGAGTGATACTGATGTTATTACTTCATAATGAAAAAACTAAAGAAGAATAAGTGGAAGAAGAAATAAAGATGAAAGAATCAGTAACGGACATTACCTCTTCTTTGAAGTGCTTCTTTTAGACCTCTTTTTAGGGCACTAAAATAGGTCTTTTAATAAGACCAGAACATCTAGGATGTTTCTAGGGAAGTGGAGAGAAGAAATTGGCATTGTTTTTCCGAGCTTGATGGCTCAATGTGGTGTGAGGAAGAGGGGGAGGAGATTCCCTTTTATAAGGGAGGAGAGGGGCTCCTTTGGAAAAACAAAAAATATTATATTATTATAAAGTCAAGTTCGGTTTTAAATAGCTTTATATTGATTTATTTCGAAGCTATGGTGGGGATGGGTCGAAATACTCTCATCCAATCAAATTTAGACAAGTTTAGGTTCATATTTTAACCTTATCATTTAGATTTAACATTAAGTTAAATAATTTTACTTTTACCGTGTCTTCTTGTGTTCTTATACTATAAGGTTAATAAACGTACTATAAGCATCCAAACGAACCCCAAGTTTTTTATTATTAATATATATAACATTATATAAGTAATTTGGACGAACCTTATATTTTTAGGAATAAAATAACAATTACTAATATAATATTTGTTTTAAAAATTATTTTATGTCAATTTTGACACTATTTAGTAATTAATTTTTGTGAAAATCATAACAGAATGATTAGTTCGAAAAAAGTTAATTAAATCAATACTAACATGTCATATTAATCTATAAAATTAGGGGAATTCATAAAAAGTGTCAAATTACATTTATTTTGGTGTTTATAACATCAATTATGTCAATATTTCATTAATAAGATAATTACTGCATCATCTTTGTGTCATAAATAAATTAAATTATTTAATGTCTAAAAATTACAAATAAAATACCATTATGTAGGAAGTCTTTTTAGCTTTCTAATTAATATTTATAGTCGTATTTATCTTATGTATAACCCTATATTAAAAATGATTTATTTATTAAACCTTGATTTTAACTATTTTAACCCTTCTTTAAATAAATTAATAATAAATGTCCTAATCTAATCCAAGTGGGCCTAAATGGTCATATATTATTCCTAAGGTTGTTTGTGGACGAATTACACTTGTCTAATAGAATTAGGACATGTGTTAGGGTAATAACAATATAATTTTTTCCCTTAATTACCCTATTAACTTTTAACCGTGGTAAAAAAAAGTAAAAAGTTACTAATCACCAAAAAATTATTTTCATCTCATTGAACCACATTTTTCTTACTGACATCAACCTTGTCTCTTGGATTTTTTAAATTCCACTCACAGAAGCGGTAAAATTAAGTTTTATGAAAAATTCAATTTTTTAACTACCACTTAGTGGTTTCACTATTCATCAAAAATTGAAAGTTTTTAGAAAAATACCAAAATTTTACCCTTGGATAATTTCGATATTCCAAATCCAAAAATGAAGTCCATTTTGAAAAATAAAATTTATAAAATTTCAAAAAGTGGTTATTACTATTCATAACAGCTAGTTTTAATAATATTTTATTAGCATATCATTGTTTAGGGAAACTCGGTATTGCGTACGACGCAAGTTATCGAGGAAGGTCGCGATTTCGTGTAAAGAAAGTCAAGCAAGTGTTGTGTGTAGAAAAAGATTCCTTTGATGATTTATATAACATAGAAGTCTCGGGTGTTACATTCTACCCCCCTTAAAATGAATTCCGCCCTCGAAATTCATCACTTTGTAACAAACAGTTGAGGATACCTCTCCCTCATCATATCCTCAAGCTCCCATGTAACTTCTTCTAACTGGTGGTTCATCCATATAACTTTCACCAATCGAGTGGTCTTGTTTCGTAGGAATTTTTCGCTACGATCCAGAATCTCTATCGGTTGTTCTTCATAAGAAAGATCTTGCTCCAGCGGTACAACTTCTGAGTGAGTACATGTGAAGGATCAGGTATGTACTTTTTCAGGAGAGATACATGGAACACATCGTGAACTTGAGAGAGATTCGGTGGAAGCGCCAATTGGTAAGCTACCTTCCCAACACGATCCAGTATTTCGAAAGGACCGATATATCTAGGGCTCAACTTCCCCTTCCTTCCAAATATCATAACCCTCTTCCAGGAAGATATTTGTATGAAAACTTTATCACCCACTTCAAACTCTAGGTCTTTTCTTCGGATGTCGACATAACCTTTCTGTCGACTCTGAGCTGCTCTTATGTGTTGTTGAATAGATCCGACCTTTTCTGCCATTTCATCAACGAGATCGGGTCCTAATAGCTTTCTTTCCCCAACTTCATCCCAACAAGTTAGAGTCTTGCATTTCTTTCCATAGAGAGCTTCATAAGGAGCCATCTGAATACTGTAGTGAAATCTATTATTATAAGAAAATTCCACCAAAGGTAGGTTTTTATCCCAACCACCTTTGAAATCCATAGAGCAAGCTCTCAACATATCTTCTAGAGTTTGAATTATTCTCTCAGACTGACCGTCTTTCTGAGGATGATAAGCAGTGCTGAAAATCAACTTTGTATCCAGAGTATGCTGAAGACTTCACTAGAACTTCGAGGTAAATCTCGGATCCCGGTCAGATATAATAGAAAGTGGTACTCCATGCTATCTTACCACTTCCTTTACATATATCCTGGCATGCTGATCCAGAGAGAAATCCTCTCTAATAGCAATGAAGTGTGCAGACTTTGTAAGGCGATCAACTATGACCCAGATAGCATTATTTCCTTTGGATGTTTTAGGAAGTCCTGTGACAATGTCCATAGTGATGTTTTCCCATTTCCATTCGGGTATGGGTAATGGTTGTAACATCCTCTTAGACTTCTGTCTCTCAGCTTTAACATGTTGACAAACCAAGCATCGAGAGACATATTCAGCAACATCTCTTTTCATGCCATCCCACCAGAAGTATTCTTTCAGGTCCCTATACATCTTCGTGCTTCCAGGATGAATAGAGAAGGAAGAACTATGAGCCTCATCCAACAGCTCCTTCTTTAATTCGGGGATGGGAGGAACACAAACTCGATTCCTGAAATTTATTATCCCATCACAATCAAGGTTGAATTCAGGAACATTTCTCACCTTCTTTTGTAATTCGACATCTTCTTTCTGTGCCTCTTTAATCTTCACATGTATATATGGTTGAACATTAATTTGAGAAAGATACGATTTTTTCCCTTTCATTATAATTCCAAGATCCATCCTTTGTAAATCCAAAAATATTGGATCTTTTGTGATCCTCATCATGGATAAACTAGCATGGTCTTGTGGACTTAATGCATCTGCCACCTTGTTTTCTTTCCCAGGGTGGTAATGAATTGAGCAGTCGTAATCCTTAATCAGCTCCAACCATCTTCTTTGGCGCATATTCAACTCTTTTTGTGTGAAAGTATACTTTAAACTTTTATGATCAGTATAAATATCACACCTTTCACCATAAAGGTAATGCCTCCAAATCATTAATGAAAAGATTACCGCAGCTAACTCCAAATCATGAGTTGGGTAATTTTTCTCATGTATTTTCAACTGTCGTGAGACATAAGCTATCACCATATCATTTTTCATAAGAACACACCCCAATACCTTCTTGGATGCATCAATATATATCACAAACCATTCTCCACTACAAGGCAGTGTGAGAACAGGTGCACTGGATAACCTTCTTTTCAACTCCTTGAAATTCTCTTCACATTCCTCTGTCCAAACAAACATAACTCCTTTCCGAGTCAACTTTGTGAGTGGATTAGATAATAGTGAAAAATATTTCACAAAACGTCGATAATATCCAGCCAAACCAAGAAAACTTCGGATCTCAGTTATTGTTGTTGGTCTCGACCATCTTTCGATAACCTCTATTTTTGCTGGATCCACAGATATCCCCTCTTTTGAGATTATGTGACCCAAAAATGCGACTTTTTGAAGCGAAAATCCACACTTGGTAAATTTGGCATAAATCTTCTCCTTTCTCAGGGTCTTCAATATAATTCTCATGTGATCTTTATGTTCTTCCTTGCTCTTTGAATACACAATAATATCATCTATAAAGACTACCACAAATTGATCATGATAGTCTTTAAAGACTCTATTCATCAGATCCATGAAGATAGCAGGGGCATTAGTAAGACCAAATGGCATCACTATAAATTCATAGTGTCCATAACTTTTACGGAAAGTCGTCTTTGGTATATCCTCCCTTTTGACCCTTAATTGATGATACCCTGAATGAAGATCAATCTTGTAAAAGTATTGAGCTCCACGTAGTTGGTCAAATAAGTCATCAATGCGTGGGAGAGGATATTTGTTCTTGATAGTGATCTTGTTAAGTTCTTGATAATCAATGCAGAGTCTCATTGATCCATCTTTCTTCTTAACAAATAGAACAGGTGCTCCCCAAGGTGACGCACTAGGGCATATGAACCCTTATCAATATTCTCTTGGAGTTGCTTCTTCAATTCCTGCAACTCAATTGGGGCCATTCTATAAGGTGTCTTTGAAATAGGCAAAGCACCCGGTACGAGTTCTATTGAAAACTCAACTTCCCGATTCGGTGGAAGACCCAGTAATTCCTCCGGAAAGACATCATCAAACTCCCGTACAATGGGCATATTCTTAATCGTAGGTTTCTCACAAACCATTTGAGATAAATAACCTTCATTTAGTGGAATCAATACCCCTAAAATGGAAGAAATTTCCACTGGAAGGTTATGTTCATCCTTGCATCGATAGACGATCATAGTTTGATCTGGAATATGAAATGTGACTTCACTTCTTTGGAAATTGATATGAGCTCCATGTAGAGAAAGCCAATCCATGCCAAGAATCACATCAAATTCCAATATAGGAAGGATCACAAGATTTGCAGGAAGCACTTTCCCACAAACTTCAGTCGGAGAAGAATTATTAACTTTTGATGCGACTGTTGTGCCATTAGGTGTTGTCACAGCTAACTCAACATCTAATTGTTGAGGTAATATGGTGATACCTTTTGAAAATTCATCAGAAATAAAGGAGTGGGTGGATCTAGAATCAAATAAAACATTTTCTACTTTAGAGTGGATGGTAAGTGTACCTTTCACCACATCATTATCGTACTCCACATCGCTGATAGATATTGCATTTGACTTTCCATTGTCATTAGCCTTAAGAGTTTGTTGACGTCGACCATCATCATCAAACCTTGGATTAGGGCATTTATTAGCATAATGTCCTATCTCATTGCACTTGAAACATTGAAGTGTAGTAGGTTCATTCTATGTATCCCTTCCATTGTTTCCATCATTAGACATCTTCTTCCCATCATCACAGCATTCAAATGCCCGATGACCTTCCTTTCCACATTTGAAACATTTACTTGTCCCTTTAAGACAACTCCCTCCACGTTTCTTTCCACACTTTGAGCATTAGGGAAAGCTCATCTTCTTTTCAGTGTTCTCTTTAGATTTTCCTTTGAATTTTATTTTCCTCTTCTTATCAATCCCATATGACTGATGGGTTACTCCAATCTCCATCTCAACTTTGAGAGCACATCGAACGATTTCCTCGTAGCTATTGAAGTCCCTTATGGCTAAGGCCCTTTGAAGACTTGGTTTTAAGACATTAAAGAATCGATCGATCTTACTCTCAGGTTAGATAATAATACCAGAAGCGTACCTTGAAAGTCTTGTAAAATTTGCTTCATAGGTACCAACAGATTCATCATCCTTTTGCTTCAGTTCAAGAAACTCTTTCTCCATCTTTTTCGGAGAATACAAGGGAAGTACTTATGGAAAAATAAGTTCTTGAACTCGTCCCATTCCATGGACTCAATTTCATCCCTTTGCCTCGTATTCTTAATAAGATTCCACCATTGATCAACATCACCTTCCAAACGATACACTGCTAAGATGACTTTATCATGCTCAGAACATTGAAGAACTGAAAATATCTTTTCAGTAGTACTAATCCATTGTTCAGCAACTAATGGATCAGTAGACCCGCTGAATGAAGGAGGACGTTGTCTCATGAAGGATTCAACAGAATGTTGCTCCTTCCTTTTCTCGTTTGAAAGTCCTGCATGATTCATAGCTTGATAATGTTGTGTGAGCATGTCTACAAGATTTTTCATTCCAGCTCCCATAACGTTTGGTTTCTCAGTGGGACAATCATTGCATTGCCCGTCGCATTCCGCATTAGCATGGTTCCTTCGGGTTCCAGCCATTTACTAAAACCAAGAAGAATAGTGTGAGCAACACTAATTATAATAGGAAAACCACATAATCATGAATAAAATTTCACACTTAAGGTATTATCCTAGGTTATTCATGGCCATTTCTAAAACACTAAGATTGTGTTCTATGATTATACTTATCCTTAGGCTTCTTACTAAGGCTTTCACATCCTAGTTTCCAAAGGTTGACTATAAATTTCCTCTGATACCAACTATAATGACCCATACTTTACATACATTGTTATTACTTCAGAATTGAAGCACACTTATTACAACATATAACAAAACCAAGAAAGGACCGTATAGGTATAATGTCTTTAGAAACTGGGAAACATAAACAACTGGTTCATAAAGCATCTAATTTGGATCCCATTTATTTCATCATATCTAGAGACCCTTTTTGGCATATTCTACTTAATAACCTTCTTCCTGACCTGGGGAAAGAAAACATACAAAAGGGTGAGCTCAAATGCTCAGTAAGGGTAAACAAAAGAAATATCAATCACATCATATACATAAGCACATAACTTTTGGAAATCTTAACCTTCAAAAGAGATCATAATTTCATAACATGGGATAAATCATAGTAGTGAAATGTAATCCCAATAATCATAACTCAAAACATGAAACTTTGTGGCATATACACATAATCATAGAGAATAATTTCTTATTAGTCAAGACTCATTGCCAAGATTATCTTAGTGAACAAAGTCCATTTCTGAACCGAGTTACCCTCGTTTCAGTCCTGCTTCACTGAACCGGTATAACCTACCGTTCCATCCATGTCTATCTCATGAGATATAAAATCTTTACCCAATGCATTGGAGGCAGATATAGGTCCCACCCATCTCATAATGATACCATTCTTATGTGTGCCACAAAATCATAAACCATACATCATAGAATAACCCATGTAATAAAAATGGGAATCTTAAACATAATGACAACATAAAACAATTCATATAAGATAAAGGAATTCATAAAAATAATTCCATCAAAACATAATCAATTAAATGTAATAATAGGGATAGAAACAGAACCCTTTATTATCTTATGTGGAAAATAATTTTGATAAAACACTTGAACTCCATTCTTGAGGAAAATATCTTTTCTACTTCAAAAACACTTTTCCTTTATTAACATGTCATAAAATTCTAAACTAAAAGAATTTGATTAAAAATAATCTTGAAAACATGTAAATAGAATTCTTGGAAATAATGTTTTAAAAATCCATTCATGCCGTATAAGTTAAAAAAACATTCTTCTCGTAATTTTGTCGGAAAAGTCAAAAAGTACCTCGTACGAAAACAACAAAAGATTACTTTCATATATTTTACTAAAAACTCACCGAAGGGTAAAATTGGATTTAAAAAATTTTAGGTGGATGGAAATATTGAGGAAACATGGATGTGGATGATAAAATACACCCTAGTAAATGCCAAAGTATAAACAATCTCGGATAAAAATGAGATTGTGATATTTCTCTTACCATAGGTCTGATATGCTTTGTACGTGTCCGAACCTCCTGTATAATGATTTAGATAATGTTATTGACTTATTCCAGAATCATACTTATTGTTATGATATCATATATGGTCATATTCTTAGCTTCTTATTAGTAATATTTCATTACTTCTTGTTATTCGGGTGTTTATTACTTTTGGTTCTTATGCGTGTTTTGTTGAATAAATTCTTATTCTTATATTTAGGTTATAGATACCTCATTTCCAGAATGGTATTAGTGTAATATATATCATATTAATTCATTCAATTCATTTATATAATCATTATTAAATGAAGATCATGTAGAACGAGTCGCATCACATCGTGGAGACGGTATTCCGTACGTACGCACGAGTGATGATATCGTTCCTATAATCGTGGAATTGTATTGGAGTGTATGTATACTATTTCAGAATAAATATCACTTTATAATAGTCATATATAGTCATTATTTACACCATTATACCCATCCAAGTAAGGTGGTGGTGGAAAATAGATTACACCACGGCGTGGAGACGGTATTCCGTACGTACGCACGTGCGGTGATTTCTTTTTCCGTAGGATGGATAGATGGTGAAATAGGGTTGTTTCATACTTATAATAACATATCATTATATGAGTGATACTGATGTTATTACTTCATAATGAAAAAACTAAAGAAGAATAAGTGGAAGAAGAAATAAATATGAAAGAATCGGTAACAGACATTACCTCTTCTTTGAAGTGCTTCTTTGAGACCTCCTTTTAGGGCACTAAAATAGGTCTTTTAAGAAGACCATAACCTCTAGGATGTTTCTATGGAAGTGTAGAGAAGAAATTGGCAGGGGTTGGCCGAGATTGAAGGCTCAATGTGGTGTGAGGAAGAGGGGGAGGATGTGCCCTTTTATAAGGGAGGAGAGGGGCTCCTTTGGAAAAACTATAAATATTATTTTATTATAAAGCCAAGTTAGTTTGTAAATAGCTACAAATTGATTTATTTCGAAGATAAGGTGGGTATGGGTCGAAATAATCTCATAAAATAGAATTTAGACAAGTTTAGGTTCCTATTTTAACATTATCATTTAGATTTAACATTAAGTTAAATAATTTTACTTTTACCGTGTCTTCTTGTGTTCTTATACTATAAGGTTAATAAACTTACTATAAGCAGACAAACGAATCCCAAGTTGTTTATTATTAATATATATAACCTTATCTAAGTCATTTGGATGAACCTTAGATTTTTAGGAATAACATAACAATTACTAATATAATATTTGTTTTAAAAACTATTTTATGTCAATTTTGACACTATTTAGTAACTAATTTTTGTGAAAATCATAACAGAATTATTAGTTCGAAAAAAGTTACATAAATCACTACTAACATGTCATATTAATCTATAAAATTAGGGGAATTCATAAAAAGTGTGAAATTACATTTATTTTGGTGTTTATAACATTAATTATGTCAATATTTCATTAATAAGATAATTACTGCATCATCTTTGTGTCATAAATAAATTAAATTATTTAATGTCTAAAAATTACAAATAAAATACAATTATGTAGGAAATATTTTTATCTTTCTAATGAATATTTATAGTCGAATTTATCTTATTTATAACCATATATTAAAAATTATTTACTTATTAAACTTTCATTTTAACTATTTTAACCCTTCTTTAAATAAATTAATAATAAATGTCCTAATCTAATCCAAGTGGGACTAAATGGTCATATTTTATTCCTAAGGTTGTTTTTGGTCGAATTACACTTGTCCAATAGAATTCGGACATGTGTTAGGGAAATAATAATATCATTTTTACCCTTAATTACCCTATTTACTTTTAACGGTGGTAAAAAAAAGTAAAAAGTTACTATTCACCAAACAAATTATTTTCATCTCATTGAACCACATTTTACTTATTGACATCAACCGTGTGTCTTGGATTTTTAAAATTCCACTCACAGAAGCGGTAAAATTAAGTTTTATGAAAAATTCAGTTTTTTAACTACCACTTAGTGGTTTCACTATTCATCAAAAATTGAAAGTTTTCAGAAAAATACCAAAATTTCACCCTAGGATAATTTCGATATTCTGAATCCAAAAATGAAGTCCATTTTGAAAAATAAAATTTATAATATTTGAAAAAGTGGTTATTACTATTCATAATGACTAGTTTTAATAATATTTTATTAGCATATCATTGTTTAGTGAAACTCGGTATTGCGTACGACGCAAGCTATCGAGGAAGGTTGCGATTTCGTGTAAAGGAAGTCAAGCATGTGTTGTGTGTAGAAAAAGATTCCTTTGATGATTTATATAACATATAAGTCTCGGGTGTTACATATGCCGCGGCCTTGATCCGTCCGGTGTGGCGCGACGGCGCCGCGCCCCTCTGCCGCGGGCCTACTCCGGCCGCGGTGCTTTTTTGATTCTTCGTTGTGGCACGATAGCGCCGAGGTTTAGTTCGCCTTCAACGGCGCGGCGCAAAGGCTCCACGCTTCTCCGTCCTTCCTTTAATATTTTCTGGGCGGTGCTTCGGCACCGATCCGCCTTACACGTGCCTCAACAAAATCAATCCAACAAGGGGGGGAGTGTCGGTCGTGTTTGTGCGGTCCGACCTCCTCCTGTTATTGCGATATTAGGTGGCTCAAAATGAAAAGGAGGAAATTATGGAAGTAATCAAGAACAAACAATTAAAATAAACCCCTACCTCGAGTGTAGTCATCGAATGAGGATGTCACGGAAAGGGACGTCATAGAATTGATCGCCACAGAAAAAAGTGGATCTTCGTGTCACAGAAGAACGGTGTCTCCCTTCCGTTGACGTGGAAAGAAAGAACGGGGTGATGTGTGTCGGGTCGTCGATCTCTGAGGAAGGCGTCTCTCACCGTCGTCCATCGTCGGAGGTTGGCGTTCTTCGCGTTCTTCGCATTCTTCGCGTTCTTCGTCGAGGAGGAAGAACTTCAAGATCTTGAGCAAATTCTCCAAATCCTCTCACAACCCAACCACCCTTAATAAAATAACAGTTGTATTATTTTATTTCTCAAGCCATGCATTTTGAAATTCAAAAATGAAACAATCAATTAAGTGAATTAATTTCAACGTTTAAACAGCCAAAATTAAAAGAGTCGTTTCATAAATAGAAAAATGCAAGGGTTGACTTCCACTTAATAGGGGTGCAGGCGCGTTACCTTAATAAAGAAGGGGGGTTTAGGAAGAAAAGAAATGGTGGGGATCGTGTAGGCCCCACCTCACAAATATCCTACCTAGTGGGTAGGATATTGTGGGTCTCACATCATCCACTTAGTTTAGGTTAAACAAAATAAAATAAAATTGGTTGCACCAGTTTTATTTTATTCCTTTACTTGACCCAAAAATTTAAATACCACACCCGAGAAAACACAAATCCAGAAAAGGTGTTTCTAATCAATTATCGGTGCTGCGATTCCATCAGTTCCCTCGGAATTCGATTCCGAGCACCGGTTCAAAAGTTAGAAAAACCTGCTCGTTCGTTCACTAAATGTACCTCCGCGAAATTTGGGAAAATGATTCCGGGCACATCGGGCCTCAGAATCAGGTGCCATCAAAAACTGCGTTCTTTTGAAATCCCAAAAAAATTAAGAAAAAAAATTTCCCTTGAATTTTATGGGTCTTTACATTACTCCCACCTTAGGGATTTACGTCCCCGTAAAGATACATCATAAACTAGGGAAATAAATGTTGGTACTAAGCACGCATCTGAGCCTCCCACTCCCATGTTCTCTCCTGGAGGTTTCCATGATACCATATGATGCGCACTAGAGGAATCGACCGTCCACATAAGACCCGCTCCTATCGATCCTTGATCTCCACTGGTACCTCCGCAAAAGTCTCCCCATCATCGTTGTCCAGCTCCCCATGGTCAATGATATGCGTCGGGTCATGCACGTATCTCCTCAGTTGAGATACGTGGAAGACACCGTGCACCCGGTGCCACTGAGGTGGTAGAGCCAGGCGATAAGCCACCCCTCCTATCCTGCAAAGGAGCTGGAATGGTCCGATGAAGCGTGGAGACAACTTGCCACCTCGGCCAAATATCCATAAACCACGTCGAGGTGAGACCCACAAGAAGATGTGGTCGCCATCCTCAAACTTCAGTGGCCTCCGCCTCCTGTCAGCATAAGACTTCTACCGGCTCTGAGCTATCCTCATCCGCTTTTGGATGACCTGGACCATCTCTTTCGTGGCCAGGACCATCTCCGGTCCTACAAGTGCTGACTCCCTAGGGTTTGTCCAGCACATAGGTGATCTGCAAGGCCGGTTGTACAACGTCTCGTATGGTTCCATCCCGATGGTGGAGTGGTAGCTGTTGTTGTACGCGAACTCCACTAAGGGTAGGTGGTCCTCCCAGCTATGACCAAAGTTGAGGACACATGCGTGGAGCATGTCCTCGAGAGTCTAAATGGTCCTCTCCATCTGAGCATCTATCTGAGGGTTAATGGCGGTGCTCAGACGTAGTTGCATCCCAAATGCCTCCTGCCACCCCTTCCAATTCCAGGAAGTAAAGCGAGCATCTCGATCAGAGGCGATAGATGATGGCACTCCATGAAGCTGTACAATCTATTGAACATAGAGACGTCCCAAGCTCTCCACTGAGCCCTGCTCTCTATTAGGTAAGAAGTGAGCTGACTTGGTGAGTTAGACGAAAATCACCCAAATGGATTCGTGAACTCTGGAAGTGCATGGAATTCCAGTCATGAAGTTTATAGATATGTCATCCCACTTCCACTCTGGGACCTCTAAGGGTTGTACCAAGCCTGCTGGTACCTGGTGCTCTGCCTTCACCTACTGGCAGGTGAGGCATCAAGAAACAAACTCATCCACAACCTTCTTCATGCCCGGCCACTAGTGCTGTTGTCTGAGATCCTAGTACATCTTCACCACTCTAGGATGTATTTCCAAAGGGGAAGTGTGAAACTCTCTCAGAACCTCCTCCCTTAAAGCAACTGGTACCATGGTACGTCCTCTGAAATGGACGTCGTGCTATCCTCCTATAAAGAAACCATCAGGTCCCTATCCTGAGGATATCTACACACGCCGTGTCTCACAGTCGGCGTCCCCACACTATGCCTCTCTGACCCACTGCAGTAGTGGAGGAGTGACTGAAGGAAGGCTGCTCCATCTATACCCACAAACGATATCTGCAAAGAGGCAAGCTGCTCTGTCGCCTCCCCATGTAGCTGAATTCACGTCCTCCTGCGGAGTGCATCGACTACTATGTTCCCCTTTCCAGAAGTATAGACTATCTCAAAGTCATAGTTCTGGAGGAACTCGAGCCATCACCACTATCTCGGGTTTAGGTCCTTTTGCGAGAAGATGTACCTGAGACTATGATGGTCAGAATAGACTGTAAAGTGCTTGCCCATCAGATACTGTCGGCACATCTTTAGAGCGAAGACCACTGCTGCTAACTCCAGGTCACGGGTAGCATAGTTCTGCTCATGCTGCATCAGCTAACGTGGTCCATAGGCGATCACAGCCCGCTCCTACATCAGGACACATCCGAGTCCGGTCCCTGATGCATCGTAGTAGACTATGTACCCTACAACCTCCTCCGGCAACCTCAAGATAGGCGCGCTGGTCAATCTCTGTCTCATCTCCTAGATGCTCTGCTGACATCTGTCTGACCACATAAAGGGTTTCCCCTTCTTCGTAAAAGCTGAGAGTGGTTCCACAACTCTGGAAAAGTCTAGAACGAACCTCTGATAGTACCCAGCTAGACCCAAGAAACTCTGCACCTCCGTCGCGCTCCTAGGTGGCTCCCAAGCTAGCACTGCCTTGATCATCGTAGGGTCCACCGCAACTCCCGCCTCAGAGATGACGTGTCCCAAGAAGTGGACCTCATGTAACCAGAACTGACACTTCGAGAGTTTTTCATAAAGCTGGTTCCCTCGGAGTGTGTCTATAACAACCCACAAGTGGTAAGCTTTTTCCTCCTCAGTCATCGAGTATATCAAAACGTCGTTGATGAAGACCGCGACAAATTGATCGAGGTATGGCTGAAAGATCATGTTCATAAGGCCCCTGGACACCGCTGGAGCATTGGTTACACCAAATGGCATAACCAGGAACTCGTAGTGGCCATACCGACATCTGAAGGTCATCTTCTGCATGTCCCTGTCTCGAACTCTGAGGTGATGATAGTCTGATCTAAGGTCTATCTTTGAGAACCAACGTGCTCCCTTGAGCTGATCAAAGAGGTCGTCAATTCTCAGTAGCGGATACTTGTTCCTCACTGTCACCTGGTTCAAGCGATGATAGTCATCACAAAGTCGCAATCTCCCATCTGCCTTCTTGGCAAACAATATCGGGGAAACCCAAGGTGAAGCACTGGGTCAGATGAATACCTAGCACTGCAAGTCCTCCAACTGTACCCGTAGCTCTCGAAGCTCGGCGGGAGCCATCCGATATGCTGGGGTGGATTTCGTGGCTATCCCGGGGTACAGATGAATATAAAATTCTACCTCTCTGTGAGGAGGTAGTCCTGGAACGTCGTCGGGGAAAACGTCCCCATACTGATCCACCACTGCAGGAAAACCAAGACTCTGTACATCAACTTCTCCTAGGATGTGTCTAGCCAACTGATGATTGATGGTCTTTCCTCTCCTCTGTGAGAGTCCATCCTGTGCTGCGAAGGATACCTCCTCACCTGTGAAGGTGAACCTGCTCCCATCGGTGCATACACATTACTCCTTGAACCTAATAGAGTCAATCAGAGCATGGAATGTAGATAACCAATCCATTCCCAAGATGACGTCGTAAGGCCTCGACGCCGCTACAAGAAGATCCCAGCAGAAGCTTTCACCTCCTAGAGTAAGCTCACACTGCCGGAACCAGTGTGTAATCGTCGAGTCTACTCCTGTAGGAGTCTCTAGCCGTAAGGATCGAGCCAATGGCTCTGTTTGAATCTCTGAGCTCCGAACAAGTGCAGGGGCAATGAAAGAATGACTCGCTCCTATATCTATAAGAACTGTAGCAAGGGTGGAATAAACACAGATAGTACCTCGAAGCCTATCTAGCGTGCTGTGGTCATAGGCCTCCGCTGGCTAGAGCTGTTCCTATCTCTTCCCGCCAGCTCCCTATGGTCGGGGTGGACCTCCTGGGGGTGGTGGTGGTAGAGCCTGAAAGCATCGCCCACCACCTACTGCTCGGCCAGCTCCACTGCCTTGTCCGCCTTCTCCTTGCAGACCGCCACGGTCGACCCTCTGCCTCTACCTTGGTGGACCCTCAACCGTCTGCTGCTCCTCCTCACGGCGGGTTGGGCCATCACGAGCCATGTGGCCCTGCCCGCCGCATGCATAGAACTGTCTTCCTCTCAAAAGACTAGCTCTGCACTGAGTTCCCCGCACCTCTGAGCCAGTGTCCTGAGGTCGTCTGCCTGAAGGTCTGGTTTTCCTGGGCCCATGTGGCATCTGTCGACTACCTTCTTCAGAAGACTCTGCTACGTTCCGCGCTGCGGTAGGTCTCGCTGCTGATGTAGGCTCAGAAAGAAACTATCGATGAGAAGGGATCGCTCCAGTACCCCTGCCTGAGTGAGAATGTTGTGGGAGATCAGTGATGCCCTGATCTCTTTCCTCAATCCCTGCTCGAAGGTCCGGGCCCCGATGAATGGGTCTCGAACCATGTCAGTCAAATAGTGCGAGAGGTCGGTAAATCTCGCCGAGTACTGGGCGACCGTCCAGCTACCCTGCCGCAACAGTAAAAGCTCCTGTATGCGCACCGCACGGAGGGTGGCTGGGATGAACTCCGAGTGGAAGAGGCTCTCAAAGTCTGTCCAGAGGAGATATTCCTCGTCGTACACCTGGAGCATCAAGCTCCACCATCTACATATTGTCGCGTGCAGGCAGCTCGCTGCAAGGATCACCATGAGGTCTGCTGGTGTCCTCAATAACCTGAAAACTCGTACAACTGCCTCCATCCAATCCCCGGCTTCCTGAGGGTCCGTCTCCTCATGGAACATGGGAGGTCGCTGATGCTGAAACTCATGAAGTGCACTAAGGTGATGTTCATCGTCAGCGGCAGGGGCTGGTAGCATCGGTGGCTCGGCGGGTAGAGGTACCACCGTTGCCTCTACTGTCAAAGGGCCCTGTACCGAGGGCTCGTCGCTCGATGGGTTGTCGTCACGCACAACGCTCGGTACACTAGCTGGCTGTCGTTGTGGGGACATCCTGAAAAGAAACATGTTCCCCACAGTCAAACAGTATACCTGGTGAGCTGAAATAAATTAATCACAAATAAAACTTTTAACACACATGAAATCAATGTTTTCGTGCATTAAGTCGGAAATCAGAAGTCAGGGTCCTGGTGTACGGATACGTCGGCCGCCGCACCAACACTGGACTCCCTGGAATAATAACCACACCCAATACCCTTAAAAATATTGCTTCACGTAGAAAAAGATCAGAGTCCTGAGTTCTGCGGTAGAACCGAACTCCTCTGATACCAATTTGTCACGGCCCGTCCGTGGGGCCTATGTTGTGACTACCCCAAGCCCGCCTTCCATAGGCCAGGGGATGGTGACTAGAACCAATGTGTAATTCCTGGTAAAAAGGGAATGCATTGACTTTGAAAAGTATACAAACTCCACAGAGCAAGAATGCAGAAGTAACCACTATGTAAAAAATGGGTACAACAGAAGTGCGGAAAAGAAAGTGGGCCCTAATACAAACCCAAACTAAAAGTAAAGTACAACTGGAAAAGGGAGTACAGCAACTGAAAAGTAAATCCGCAGCCTCGAGTCATCCACTAGAAGTCTCACCTGATGGGTGGGTAATGATAGACTCCACAACTCCTCGGGTCCAGCCGTCCGCTCCGAGTACGCCCCGCCCAGTGGTCCACCTCCGGGTACCGACCTGCTCCTCGTGCCTCAACCACGATCAGCACTGCCCATCATCTGCAACCAACACAACGTAGTGCAGGCATAACCCATGCAGGGGTGAGTATAAGCTACACATTAGGGACCTCAAGACCCCCGAAGGTCTCCCAGAATCCACAAAGGACAATCCACAAAGGAAAGATACAATCACGAAGTAACATCCGACACTACATAGGTATATTCCCATATATATACCTAAGTCATCAATTCTATTTCGGCTCCAACAACTGAGCCCAAGTTCGATCACGTCCACACATGAT
This sequence comes from Viscum album, assembly GCA_963277665.1. NCBI lineage: Eukaryota > Viridiplantae > Streptophyta > Magnoliopsida > Santalales > Viscaceae > Viscum > Viscum album. The sequence goes on along the minus strand of OY728137.1, from coordinate 1,930,991,672 downwards.
AGCACAACACAATCCACACATGAAAGAAAGTCAATCATATCAAATATAATGATTAAAATCGAGATTCATCTCACATAGGTATACTTCTTCATAAGACGATAGAGATGATCAGATGTAGCCACTGATTCGTCTAAGCCATCGGACCCACACATGATTGATAGGTACTAACACCCGCAATGACCCACAAAGGATCGATAGGTAAGAACCCCCGCAATGACCCACAATGGAACGATAGGTAACTAACCCCCGCAATGACCCACAAAGGATCAATAGGTAACTAAACCCCGTAATTCCCCAGACAGGATCAGACCCACACAAGATCTGTAGGCATTGGCCCACACAATACCGATGAGCACTGACCCACACAGGATCTGACCCACACATGATCGGTAGCACTGATCCACGTAGGATCCCTGAGTGTTGTAGTCGTTGCCGTCGAATCCTCATAGGATTTCTGTACATTCGTCATCGTCGTCGCAGTCGCAGCCATCTCTAGGGTTCCTGCACACAGCAAGCTCGTTCGGGAGGGTCCGCTCCACGAGCCGAGGGGCTGATACATCAACTGACACATAATCCGTGTTGATGTATCCAAGAGATCTGTATCGTTAATAGGAACTCAACGTCGCAGACGGCGCGTCAATCGGACGCCCAGTCTGAGAGTTATTGGCTTTTTCGTCCCAGGGGCCCGGTTGGTTTTTAAGTCAAAACCAACTTGACCATACACCAACTGCGTCCAAACCTCGAGTGGAGTAAGCCAAAAGGTCCATCTCACTAATAGGAATCCATCAAAGTCGAATACACGTCAATCAGACATCCGTAGCTCAAGCTATAAGTGTTTCCGCTCCGAGGGCCCGGTTAGTTTCGTGTACGAACCAACCCGGTCGGACCCAAAGTATTCCGAAACCATGATTGTAATATACCAAAATGACAGACTCGATCCAAGGATCGCTTCGCAGCTAACGGTGCATCGATCGGTGGTCCCCAGCCCATGTTATGGGAACAAGACCGAAAGAGGTCCGGGAGTGGGGGTTTCGGGCCCGGACCGATCCGGCCCGAGACCCCCTGGGCCAGCCCGAACTGGGTCGACCCGACCCAGAACCGGGTACGTCCTGCTTGGGCGCAGCCCGGCCTGGCCTGGGCGTAGCTCGGCCCGGCATGGGCAAGGCCCGGTGCGCTGGCGCTGGCCAGGTGGCTCATCCAAAATGGCCGAGCGGTGAAGGGGGGCGCGCTGACCCCATGTAGAGAAGTCGCGGCCCCCATGTCGGGGGCCACACCTGCTGGCCAACCGGGGGTTATGAACCCCCGGTTTTCCCCTGACTGGTCGGCCCGCTCTGGCCGGCCGGCTGTTGTTGCCAAGGGACCGGTATGGTCCGGTCCCCCTGCTCTTACGCCGGTGGCCCAGAACCGGCTGCCGGTCCCTGCTCCTCTGCGACCTCAGCCGCGGCCCCGCTCCGGCCGCGGTGCTTTTGTGATTCATCTATGTGGTGTGATGGCACCGTGGTTTAGTTCGTCTTCAATGGCGTGGCGCGATGACTCTGCGCTTCTCTGTCCTTCCTTTCTTATTTTCCGCGCGGTGCTTCGGCACCGCGCCGCCTTACACGTGCCGCAAAAAAATCAAACCAACAAGGGGGAGGAGGGTCGGCAGTGTTTGTGCGGTCCGACCTCCTCCCGTTATTGCAATATTAGGCGGCTCAAATTGAAAAGGAGGAAACACCGGAAGTAATCACGATCAAACAATTAAAATAAACCCCTACCTCGAGCGTAGTCGTCAAATGAGGATGTCACGGAAAGGGATGTCGCGGAATTGATCGCCGCAGATGAAGGTGGATCGTCGCGTCATGGAGGAACGATGTCTCCCTTCCTTTGACGTGGAATGAAAGAATGAGGTGATGCGCGTCGGGTCGTCGATCTCCGAGGAAGGCATCTCTCACCGTCGTCTGTCGTCGGAGGTCAGCGTTCTTCGCGTTCATCACATTCTTCGCGTTCTTCATCGAGGAGGAAGAACTTCAAGATCTTGAGAAAATTCTCCCAAGCCTCTCACAACCCAAATAACCTTAATAAAATAAGAGTTGTCTTATTTTATTTCTCATGCCATGTGTTTTGAAATTCAAAAATGAAATTATCAATTAAGTGGATTAATTGCAACGTTAAACCGCTAAAATTAAAAGACGCGTTTCATAAACAAAAAAACGCAAGGGTTGACTTCCACATAATAGGGGTGTGGGTGCAATACCTTAGTAAAGGAGGGGGGTTTAGGAAGAAAAGAAATGGTGGGGCTCGTTTGGGCCCCACCTCACAAATATCTTACCTAGTGGGTAGGATATTGTGGGTCCCACTTCATCCACTTAGTTTTGGTTAAACAAAATAAAATAAAATTTGTTGCACCACTTATATTTTATTCATTTACTTAACCAAAAAATTTAAAAACCACACCCGAGAAAACGCAACCCCGGAAAAGTTGTTTCTAAGAAATTACCGGCGCTACGATTCCATCGGTGCCCTCAGAATTTGATTCCGAGAACTGGTTCAAATGTTAGAAAAACCCGCTCGTTCTTTCTCTGAACGTACCCTAGCTAAACTTTAGAAAATGATTACGGGCACACCGGGCCTCAGAATCAGGTGCCGTCAAGAAACTGCGTTCTTTAAAAATACCAAAGAAAATTAAGAAAAAAATTTCCCTTGAATTTTATGGGTCTTTACAATATATTCATGTAATGGTACCATTTTATTTTATTTTTAACTAAATATAATCATGAAAATTTTTATAGGAATATGTTTCTTCATCTCTCTCTTTGGTCAGAATACAATTTTCTTTAAAAACATGTTTTTTAAAAACATTTTAAGATTTTTTTAGTAAGACCCCATGATTTCATATTATTTTATATCTTCAAAGTAATTCAATAACTTATGATACACTCAACAAGAAGTTCTATCACACCACGACTTGCCAATGTAACCGTTCAAAATAATTTTATGTGTAGTATTAACTGAAATTTTTATTTTATATACTCCATATAATTTTAGAATCCATATTATGTGTTTCATAGACATAATATAAGAACAAATTCATTTTTTCAGATAAATAATTATTCTTCAGAAAATGAAATTTTATATCCTTAAAATGACGCATAATTTTTAAAACCAATATTTCACACTTTTATATATTGAATTTAATGAAATAAAATTCTTCTTTAGAAGAGATACATAATAATTTAATTTCGATAAACTTTTGGTACTTTTCTAATAATTTTTATATTTTGACGAATAGTGGAAAATACTAAGTTTTAATTGAAAAAAACTTTTTTATCGAAAAAACTTTTAATGGTAGATTATAATTTTGAATTTTTATAAGGTTTAATTATATTATATTTTTATAATTTAATTCAATGTAGTTAATTATAAATAATTTTACAATTACATTTTACATAAACACATGCCAATCTTTTGATAGTTTTTACTTTTTTAAAATCCATTTTTTGGTTTTGACAATGTTAATTAATATTAAATTAATAAATGAAACTTCTATGTTTTTAAATATTTAAAATAGAATTTATTTTTAAATTATAAATATCAAAATAATATTTAGGTGATTTTTTGGTATTTTTATGAAAACGTTCAATTTGGATGAATATTGAAAAACACTGCGTTATTATTTAAAACCAATATTTTTTAAATAATTATTTATTTATTTTTAAATTAATTTTAATCAAAATATATATATATTACCTATATAAGTTCAATTTAATTAATTGGATTCATTTTATAATAAAATTATATGTATAATGTATTATAGAACTTTTTAACCTCTTTTACCCACCTTATAGGATCATTTTTTTAATTTGAATAAAACATAATTTTACTGCTTCTATGAGTTTAATTTAAAAAATCTGACAGACACAGTTGATATCAGTAACTAAAATATGCTTCAATTAGATTAAAATAATTTTTTGTGAATAGTATCTTTTGACTTTTATTTACCACGGTTAAAAAAATAGGCTAATTAAAGGTATAAATGATATTATAATTACCCTAACACATGTCATAAATCTATTGGATAAGTTTATTTCGACAGAAAATAACCTTATAAGTAAAATATGATCCTTTAGGTCTACTAGATAAGATTAAGACATTTATTATTATTTTATTTAAAGAAGAATTAAAAGTGTAAAATTCAATGTTTAATAACTAAACAATTTATAAAATAGGGATACAAGAAATATTAATTCGAATATAAATATAAATTCTAAATATAACAAAATTTCCTACATAATGGTATTTTATTTCTAATTTTTAGGCATTAAACAATTTAATTTATTTATGTTACAATGATGATTCAATAATTAGCATATTGATGAATTATTAAATTAATTGAAATTATAAATATCGAAATTAATGTAATTTGAGACTTTTGATGAATTCCAATAATTTTCTAGGATAATATGACAAGTTAGGGTTGATTAAATAAATTTTTAAGTAATCATGCTGTTATGATTTTTACAAAAACTGAATACTAAATACTGTTAAAATTTACAAAATTGAGTTTTTAAAACAAATATTATATTATTAATTGATATAATATTTCAGAAAATCTATGGTTTGTCCAGAGGACTTTGAAATGGTAATATATATTAATAATTAACACAAAGTGGTTTTCTAGTATTTTTATATTATGTTTATTAACAATATAATATAAAAATACAAAGACACTTTGTAAATGTCAAACGATTTAACTATGAGTTAAATCTAAAAGAAAAGGTTTATATGATGACCTAAAGATGTTGAAAACCTATTGGATGAGAGGTTATCAACCCATCCACACCATAGTCTCTAAATAATCGATTCTATATCCATTAGAAACCAAAAATGGTTTTTTTATAGAATAACATTTCAAGCATTTTCTATAGTGACTCTCACCTAACTTATAAAAGGTCACTTCCTCTTCTCTCAAAATAATACCTCCAAATCCATTCGGATTGGCCAAAACATACCCAAATCTTATCCCAACACCCATAAAATAAACATAGAGTCCTAAATTTTATCAGAAATCCAACTTATGGAGCCTTTTTGATCAACTCAAAAGAAAACATTTAAAGAAGATGTAATAATTTCACCACCATCTTTGAAGTTCTTTTCTTCTTCCACTTGTTCTTTAATTTTTGTTTCCATACCAAAATAATAAATCTAGTACCTCCTACATACTGTGATGTTATTACAAATATGGTACAACCATATTCGTTATTTTATGAATCCTATAATTTACAAAGTCACCATACATGCGTAAGTATGGCTAACCGTTTCAACATCGTGGTGTAGTTTGTTATTAAGACAATTCATTATTTCGATGGGTATAGTAATGATTATAACAGATGTAAATAATAAATATAACATGTTAATGATTCTGTATATATGATATACTATCCAACTACATACTATTTCACAATCAATATAATGATATTGTCGCTCGTGAGTACGTACGGATAATCGTCTCCACGACGCGATAAAATTCAATCCCATGTTCACCAATCAATGATGATTATAAAGATATATATTATTACAAATATGTAATATATAACATAATAATTCTAATGGAGAGAGATATATATATATATATATATTTATGTACTTACATATATCTTATTCACTTACTTCTTTTTAACATGCTATGAAAATGGAAACAACATTTATGAGTAAGTACAACCTACTGTCTCCATATACGAAGGCTTCCATTTCATATATCTATTTATAATAAATATTTATATTCTAAATATATTTGATATATAAATCATGTTTTATATTCTTGATGTATTTAAATCATGATCTATATGATACGATCAAGAATAACTAGTTCAATCACATAAGATAAATAGAGCGATTATTACCCAAAATGTTAATTTAACATGGAAATAATTATTAAATTGAAGTATAAAGTCATATATTAATCATGTATGATATAATTAATATGAATATGGTTCTGGTATAATTTTATAACATACTATAGTCATTATAATGTAGGTTAAACATACCCTCGACCAAAGAAAAGTGCAAGGTAAGGGTTAATTCCAGAATCTCTTTATTATCCGTGGTTGTTTCTTCGTATGTATCTACTGGGAAATATTTATTTTCCATGTCCATGTTTCGTAAATGAGTTTTCAAATATATTCTTATAAGGGAATTTTTTACGAATACATCATTTAAAAATTTTTAATTATTTTTCTTCTAATCCTTTCTCATTAATGTCCATGTTTTGAAAATGGTTTTAAGGATGTTTTTTATATAGACATGAATGATTTATAGTGTTTCTTCCTTTCAAAAGTTTCAAAGTGGTATGGGAATTTTTGATTCAAAACAATATTTTAAATGAAATTATTTGTAAATTATGTAACTTTTAAATGATTTTATGAAAAGGAATATTTCCCTCAATGATTTTTACTGACCATTATCAACTATATAAACATCTTTTGTAAGATATTATTCTTGATCGATGTTGATTTATTATGATTCAAATAATATATATTATATTGAAGGGTTTGTGATATGATTGATTGTGGATGTGTTATTTTTATTCTATTCATGGTTTATTGACAAATTATTGAAATTTTTTATTTTAGTTTTAATACCAATGTTTATGTGATGATTCAACCTTTTAATATGAGGAATGTATTGGACATAGTATGTGACAGGTGGAGACCACTTTAGATCTCTGATGCATCGGTAGGTCTAATGAGACAATTGTACGTTGAATTGGCTGATTCTTTTCCCAATTTGATATATGGTTTGGCCAAGGCCTTAATCACTTTTAGACATCTTGGATGAGGCCTTGAAAAAATGTTTCATATTGTCTGGCATTATACATTCCATCATTATCAAAATTATATTGATGGTTTATGTTGTTCATCGACTATTATAATACCAATGGCTATGTTTTTTTATGACATTATTTTCTCATCTCATATTTCTTCCATAAAGTGTTCATGTTTATTATTTGTAAAGTCATGTGTTTCCAATTATTCACCTTGCCTATTGTTTATGTTATCATTGGATGAATTGTATAACCTTAATGAGCATCTGAGCTCACTCCTTTCTTATATTTTATTTTCCCAGAATTCAAAGGAGAGTATTATGATTGATATATAGGGTTAAGAGAAATGGAATTATGGAATTCTCAAAGAAATATCTATGATGTGTTTTATGTTTGAAATTGTATTTTAATGTTAATGTATACAATCTATTTTCCAAGACAGTTAAATTGATCCGTCCTTCGTGGCTTGATTCCTTGTAATAATTCCAATATATTAAAATAATGCACTGACTCTGGGATTTGGGGGACATGGAATTATAGTTGGTATCAATGGAATTTTAGAAACAACCATGGAAATAGATTTAGATAAACATTGATTAGAGGACATTACCCTAAGATAGACCTTGAGGATTTGTATTGAAGAATATCCTATTATTTTGGTAATGTAGAGATTTTATAAATTTTCCAAGCAATACAACTCTGTCTAGATACGAGCAGGTAGAGGTAGATTTGGCACATATGTACCTAGGGGTAAAACCCGAAAACACAGCAATGAGCTCAACTCGAACAGGAACTGGTGCAAGACAACATGCTTTTCTGCACTCTTATTTACGACACTCCTAGGGGATATTCATAGGATAATTCAAATTTTCTTTACAACCCATTATTAAGGATTTATGAGTATATACCTTCTAAAAAAACCTTTTTATGATTTTGGATTATATCCATAAACAGTTCAGTTTAGGTTATGTGTTTTACAAATTTTGAATTATGTATTGAGATTCATAAACTATCTTAGTGTATTCCATTATTTAAAAATGGCTCCTAGTAGAAGGAATGAGAACTCCAGCAATACACATGATTTAAATATTAAAAAGATATTATATTTTATGGTATTAAGCAGTCACATAGAAAGTAAATAGTCTTCTATGTATTATCATCATGTGAAGACATATTATCATATATTAATAAGATAAGTAAATAATTATTTGTGTCCTATGGATTTGAAGGGATGTAAGAAACGAAAATGATGGAAGAGAGAAAGATGGATAAAGGGAAGAGAAGAAATAAGTATTTTCCCATATTTGATAATTGTACAAACAATCACCTTGGAAAATTCATGAAGGGAATTAGAGTTTTTTATCAGTGTGGACAAGAAGGGCACAAAGTACGTGATTTTAGTGGTATGAAAAAGGTGTCAAAGGTACAATGCTTCATTTGAAAGGAGATGGGACACTAAGCGAATCAATGTCCAAATCATCATAGTATGCACCAAATGATGCTATTGGATAATAATAAAGTTATCATACTATTATAGATGAAGATGAATGACTATTATTATAATTTTTTTATTAAATAATTGTTTCATTTGAGGGTTGTATAAATTATGTACTAGGTTTATGATTTTTGGAAAATAATAAGGATTGTACTGTAGTACTATTTCATTGAAGATTTGATATTATATAGTTCTAAGAAAATTTACCAAAAAGATGGAGGATTATTTTTTGAAAATACATGGGTGAAGGAAAGATAAACCTTATTATGGTTTTGAAATAGAGGTAGTGACTTTGGAATTAGATATGATTGATTTGGATAAATTATATTTGATATTCCTTACTACCTTGGAACTGATTAATGGTTAGTTTATTCCATCATTGTTGGATTATTCAAATTTTGTGGATATAAAGAATATATCTAGTATTCTATAAGGAATAAGGGATAATTAATGTAATCAATAAGGTTTTATGACAATTCATGGTGTTACCATGTTTTATAAATAATACATGATGAATGTATTCACATATTATTATAGGGAAAAATGGATCTTCATTGTGTTTACCTTCCTTATAAAATTTGGATTATAAGTTTGGACCGAAGTATTTTGGATAAGTCTAAATGTTGGAATAAATTATGTTTGAAATTGGAAAATATATTTATGGTTAAATCATTTCTTGTGATATTTTTTGGATGTTCATTAAAAGGACAACCCAGAGGACGAGCGACAACTCATCGCGTCTAGTATGGGCATGAGACTTGATCCAACAAATAAAGGGAGACAAGGAAGAATCACGTACCACTGGCCTACGTGATATCCTTGTTTGAGTAATTCAGTTTTTTAAATATTCTAACAAATGAATTATAAGTTCATTATTGTTGGAATCTTATAAAATTACAATAAATAGAATATTTTTGAATTCTAATATATTTTGGAGTGAAAGTTGAGTTTGTGGTAGGAATTAGTTGAAGGAAAAATCTCTATATATAAAGTATATTTTTTCCTGTTATTATATGAATAAAATGATTCTAAAACATTAGGTAAGGGATCTTAAAAAAAGTTTTATCCTAAAACCTCATTTTTTGTTTAACCGATGATATTTTAAATCACCATAGATTGATGTATTTGAGGAACTCAATTTTACACTTGTTTGTGATTGATGACATCAAATAGTCCCTATAAATATTTAGGTTTTCATCCAATTTTGTCTCTAATTACCACCAATGTTATCCTAATCAAGATCATAATTTGGTGGTGACGTTTTCATTACCCTTTCTCTCTTATTAAGACTAAATTTTATTAAACCAATTTTTTATGTGGGTTTCCCACAAAGGTATTTTTCTATTTTTAACCTTTTATTTTCAAAGAACAATTTCATATTGCGAGGATTCATCTTATTTAAGGAGAAGATAATGTAACACCCCATGATATTATAGTATGTTATCTCTTCAAAGTAATTCAACAACTTGCGCTACACTTAACAATGAGTTTGAGTGCACCACGACTTACCAAAATAGCCGTTAAAAAGGAGGTAATGAATAGTATTAACTGAATTTAAAATTTTATATACTCCATATAATTTTTGAATCCATATTATCTTTTTCATAGACATAATATAAGAACAAATTCAATTTTTTTCAGATAAAGGATATATATTTTAGAAAATGAAATATTACCAACTTTTAATGGTGAATGCTTTATAAAACCAACATTTTACACTTATATATATTCAATTTAATCAAATTAAATTATTTTTTAGATTATGGTCATACAAATATAGTTTGGAATAATTTTTGGCACTTTTCTAATAACTTTTTTATTTTGACGAATAGTGGAAAATACTACTATTTAATTGAAAACTACTTTTCTAATCGAAATAATTTATAATGTTAAATTATGAATACGAAAGGTTTTAAAGTATAATTAGATTTAATTTTTTAATTTATTACAATGTAGGTCATTATAAGTAATTTTACATTTAAATATGGCATAATCACAAGTCAATCATTTGATAGTTTTTACTTTTTAGAAACACGCTTATTGATTTTGACAATGTGAATTAATATTAAATTAATAAATGAACCTTCTATGTTTTGAATTTGGTAAAATGGAATTTATTTTTCAATTCATAATGTCAAAATTAGCTTCATGTTATTTTTTGGTATTTTTCTGAAAACATTCAATTTTTTGATGAATAGTGAAAAACACTGCGTTATTATTTAAAACTAAATTTTTATTTGAATTATTATTTAATTTATTTTAATTTATTTTAAGTAAAAATATATATATAATATTAAATATGTTCAATATAAATAATTTTTGTAATTTTATAATAAAATTAAATGTATAAAATTTTAATAAACGTTTTATCCCCTTTTACACACCTTCTTGGAGCATCTGAAAATTTTCATAAAACATAATTTCACCGCTTCTATGAGTAGAATTTAAAAAATCAGAGAGAAAATTTTGATATTAGTAAGTCAAATGTGCTTCTGTAAGATTAAAATAATTTTTGGTAAATAATATCTTTTGTCTTTTTATTTACCACGGTTAAAAGTAAATAGGGAAAATAAATGTAAAAAATATATTATAATTACCTCAAAACATGCCATAATTCTATTTTATAAGATTATTTATACCATAAAAAACATTAGGAATAGAATACGTTCCTTTAGGTCCACTTTTATTATATTATGACATTTATTATTATTTTATTTAAAGAATAGTTAGAAGTGTTAATTTCAAAAATTAATAACTAATATATTTTTAATACAAAGTTACAGTTAATATAAATTAGACTATTAATATTCATTAAAAATATAACAAAATTTATTACATAATTGTATTTTATTTATAATTTTTAGACATTAAATAATTAAATTTATTTATGACACAATGATGATGAAGTAAATACCTTATTAATGAATGATTAAAATAATTGATATTATAAATATCTAAATAAATTAAATTTGAGACTTTTGATGATTTCCACTAATTTTATAGGTTAATATGACATGTTAGAGTTTTTTAAATGAATTTTTTATAATTAATCAGGTTGTTATGATTTTCACAAAAACCAAATTCTAAATTTTGTGAAAATTTACATAATTGAGTTTTTAAAACAAATACCATATTATTAATTGATATGATATTCCTAAAAATATAAGGTTTGTCCAAAGAACATAGATTGGGATATATATATTAATAATTTACCACATGTGGGTTTCTTGTCATTTTATAGTATGTTTATTAACCATGTAATATAAAAATACAAAGAGACTTGATAAATGTCAAACTATTTAACAAATAGTTAAATATAAAAGATAAGGTTAGTATGATTAATTAAACATGTCTAAATCCCATTTGATGATATATTTTGTACCCTTCCATACCTTAGCCTCTAAATAATTAATTTGTGTTCCATTAGATATGAAATTTTTTTTATTATAAAATAATATTGTAATCTTTTCCTAATGTAACCCCCACATCTCTTATAAAAGGTCACTTCCCCTTCTCTCAAAATAAAACTACCAAATCCATTTGGCATGGCCAACCCTGGCCCAGATATCCTCCCAACATCCCTCAAATAATCTTTTAGTCCTTACCATTATCAAAAATCATACCTAATTATACCTTTTGATCAACTCAAAAGGAAACAACTGAAGAAGATGAAATAATTACACCACCCTCTTTCATGTTCTTTTCTTTTCCAATTCCACTTTATTTGTTTTTTCCATACACAAATAATAAATCCAGTACCAACTACATACTATGATGTTATTATAAATATGTTAAAACCATATTTGTTATTATATCTACCCTATAAATGATAAAGTCTCCATATGTGGGTACGTACATCCTACCGACTCCACATCATGGTGTAACTTGTTAATCAAACACTTCATTATTTGGATGGGTATAATAAAGAGTATAACTGATGTAAATAAATAATATAACATGTTAATTATTCTTTATATATGATATAACATCCAATTACACACAATTTTACCATCAATATAATGATATTGTCCCTCAAGGGTACATACGGAATACTGTCTCCACGACACGATGAGATTCATACCCATGTTCACCATTCAATGATGATTATTAAAATATATGTTATTATTATGTATGTAATATATTAAATAATAATGCTAATATATATATATATATATATGTGTGTGTATATACTTACATATATGGTATTGAGTTACTTCTGTTCAATACGATATATAAACAGAAACAACGTTTATGCGTACGTACGACCTTCCATTTCCAAAAACGGTGCATCCCATTTCATATATCTATCTTTTATAAATATTTATATTCTAACTATATTTGATATATAAATCATGTGTTATATTCTACAATTATTTAAATCACTATCTAAATGATATGATCAATAATAACAAGTTAAAATACGTACAATAAAGAGAGCGATTATTACCCAAATGTTAATTTAACATGGAAAACATTATTAAATGGGTATTATAAAGTATTAAATGAATCATGTATGATATAATAAATATGAATATGGTTCTGGAATAATTTCTTAACATACTATGATCATTATAATGGAGGTTAAATGTACCCTTGACCTAACGAAAGCGCATGGTAAGGGTTAATTCCACTATCTCTTTATTATCTGAGGGTGTTTTTACGTAAGTATCTACTGAGAAATATTTATTATCCATGTCCATGTTTCAAAAAGGGGTTTTCAAATGCTTTATTTTAAGGGGATTTTTACTAAAACAACATTTTAAATGTTTTGAAAATTTACACTTCTAAACCTTTCTCATTAATTTCCATGTTTTCAAAATGGTTTAAAGTATTTATTTATATGGACATGAATTTTTTAAAATGATAATTCCATTCAAAATAATCAATGTGGTATGGGACACTTTGATTCATAAATATCTTTTAAATTAATTCCTCTAAAAATTATGTGACTTTTAAATGATTTCATGAAAAAGGTATATTTCTCTCGTAGATTTTTTCTGATCCTTTTCAACTATGTCAATATATTCTAGGGTATATTTTTCTTGATCGAGGATGATTTATTATGATAAAAATCCTGCATATTGTATTAATGATTTTGTGATATGTTTAACTGTGGAAGTGTTATTTTTCTATCATTCTTGGTTTAGTGTTAAATTATTGACAATTCGTATTTGAGTTTTAAAATGAATGTTTATGTTAGGTTTCTACCTTTTCATATGAGGGTTGTATTAAACGTAGTATGTGATGGGTGAAACCCGCTATATATCCTCAATGAATAGGTAGGTATCATGAAATAATTAGATCTGGAATTGGCCGAGGCCATTCCCAATATGATATATGGTTTTGGCCGAGGCCTTAATCATTTTTAGAAATCTTGGACGAGGCCTTGAAAAAATGTTTCAGAATATCTGGAATTATGAATTCCCTCATTATGAAAATAATATTGATGGTTTATGTGGTTAATCAACTAGTATAATACCCATGGATATGTTTTATTATGGAATTATTTACTCAGATCATATTTCTTCCATAATGTGTTCTTGTTTATTATATGTAAAGGCATGTGTTTTCAATTATTCACCATGCCTATATTTTATGTTATCTTCTGATGTATTATTTTCTCTTACTAAGCATCTGATCTCACCCCTTTCTTATGTTTTATTTTCCTAGGATTGCATGAAGTGTATTATGATTGATATGAAGAGTTATGCGAGCTGGAATAATGTAATTCTCAAAGAACTATCTATGATGTGTTTTATGTTTGAAATTATAATGTAATGTTAATGTATGTAATCTATTTTCTATCACTGCTAAACTGATCAGTCCTCTAGGACATTATTCCTTGTAATCATGCCAATTTATTAAAATAATGCACCGACACTGGGCTTCTAGGGTCACGACGTTACATTTTTTACTCTCTATTTATTATTTTAAGATATTTTTAACAATGTTTGTTTATTAATAAAATGTTCTAAATTTCATATCGATAGAGTTTTCCAAAAAAAACATTTTTCTTTTACTAAAAAGGTGAATGAAATCAATATTTTAATGTGCACTGAAATAGATGTATTTTATAACATTAAAAAAATCATTGTGTCGAAGCCTATAATATATTTTTTAACGGGTTTTTCCATGAAACGTATTTCCAAAAAAATTATCCTTTAAAATTTGTTTTTCCAAATGGTAATGATTTTTTATTTAAGATGTTTCATAAATGGTCTTTCATGATTATTGTCCATCTAAAATAGAATCTGTAGTTGTTACTTTTTTAATATCAGGGTTATGATCAACGGATACCATTGTTATTATTTCTCTTAATGGTTTATATTTATTTTGTCATTATTTTTATAAATATTTTTTCTCTTCCATGGGTTATACAATGAGGAAATTCTTATAAAAAATATAATTTTTTTAAAATGGTATGCCATTATAAAATAATGAAATCATTATAAAACATATTTTTCTACTAATTAGGCTATTAGAAAATGTTTACATAACCCATTTAATTTCAGGGGATGTTATACAAATAACTTTTATGATTATTTTTCACAAATAAGTATGATCTTCATTTTTTGATGGGTAGGAATTATATATCCCTCCAATTTATTGGGTAACAATAAATATTCTATGATTTGAGAGGATACACGGGGGGTTAGAACATTCCCTAAAGAGTGTAAATGGGATGAAATTTGAAGCCCAATGTTGGTACGTGGGTTGTTATCCAAATCCTAACATGTTAGGAATGACATTGTTGGTATCCATGGTGAATTATTTAGTTATGATTATGTGTCTTACATGAATCTATTTCAAATGAAAATTTCATTATCTCATGGATCATGTTCCATGAGTATCTAAAAATTCATCTATTTCAAACTTATAATATAAATTACATGATTTAATATTATGACCATAAATATATGTAGTAACTTTTTATAATGTTATTCTTATGTCCACATACCCTTAAGATCATGTGGTTTTTACATAACTCTCTTATTTATCCTTACTAATCATATGAGATGAACCTTTTTATAATTAATTCCCCAACTCATAATTAATGGTTTAGGTGGGGATTATTTTGAGGAGTTCTAAAGGGAAATATCTTTATGGGATTCATTGAATATATTTTATAAAATTAATATGAATTTGTACTATATTTACAAAGACACTAAATAATAATGGTCCTCAATCATATGTTTTTGTATTGTATTGATTATTCATCAAAAAATCTGTTACATATATGTGTGAATATTTAGGTTTTATATAGTAGGTACCAAAGGAATTTTTTAGTTAATCATTGTAAACTAGGATGATAAAACATTAGTTTGATCCATAAAGATATTTCATGTGGTGTGTATATGGATGTCTCTAATGATGATTCTATGGAAGATTTAATGTAGAGGAAAAAGTAATATAATTTTTAAAAATGGTATAATGAGTCGTTTCCAATAAAAAACACTCTATCTGTATACTACAAGTGGTTGTGCCTCTAACATTTATTTACCTTGGGGAAAAAACATATAATCACTGTATTAAGAAACATGATATCCACAACTAGTTCGCAACAACAGGACCTGCTGTTAACCTAGTTTGACACTCCCATGGGATATTATTTAAAAATTCACAAACTCTTTATTATCCCCCCTAAAGTATAATATGCCTATTAATGAGTTTGGATAAAGTTATGGTGTCACATATAAATAAATTTCTTTATTTTGACATTTTAATAGTGACTTTTCATGATTATGTGGTTTTCCACAATAATTGTTGTTTCGTACCGTAGTCATTTAAGTTTTTTTCAATGGATTGAAGCACATGACCCTCATCCCAGTTGGTGAGGACTCGCTAGGTGCATCCAAGAGACCCGAGATCAAATCTGGGTGGAGGAATATTTTCAGTTTACTGTAGCAGTGCTGTTGCAAGCACTGATCGGTACTGTAGCAGCCAGAACATTTCATCCATATGGTCCTTCGGGCCGCCGGTTTCATCCTCAGGTCTTGTAGGTCTTTAGGGCTACCCCAGGCCTTTGGGCCAGTTGATTCTCAAGGCCTTATAACCACCTTAAGGCCTTAGGGCCACCACAAGGCCTTCTGGACACATGAATGGAGGCCCCATACACACTACAAAAAAGGAGATGCCCCAGTAGAGGTTTCAGAGCAGGTGCACTCACCAGAGCAGAGCCAAATGGATTGTCAGAATGAGAGGGTATGGATATGCCATCGGTACCAGCATGTGCTTGGATGAGAAGCCTAGCCAGACAGTCATGCAAAGGTGGAGGGTTACTATCATGATGCAGATGCTGGGGATGGGAAGTTCCTTGTAGATAGTCTTGTTGAAATCCCTAAGACCTTCGGGTCATGTAATCTCCTAAGCCTACAGGACATGTAATCTCTATGCCTACGGGCCTTATAAGGGTTCCCCCACATCCTTTGAAAGGGGGGTTATCAAAAATTAATAAAAATGAAGGGCTTCAGGCCATTCAGGAGAGGAAATGGTTTGAACAAAAAAGAATCATGTTAACATTTAATTTTATAGTTAATTATGTGACTATGAGAATACAAATTTTTTAATTACTAGATAGAAAATTATTGTGATAATTCCTAAGATACCATCACGAAGTATTATTAACAATGTGAACTTCATTTATATTCATGACACATCGAATAAGAGGAAGATGGAAATTTATGAATGTTTATTTTGGTAATAACCATATAAGAAAGAAGATTTAGTTTCCTACATTTCATAATGTTATAAAGGAAAAATGAAAGGAATGCCACAAATGGAGGTGAAGATTTTATTTTCCTACAAAATATGGCTATATAATGAAAAATTATAGAACAATTTGATGAGTTATATAAGGACAAAAAATTAATGATAGAAATAATTGCCCAAAATAAAGAATTAACTTATATATTAAGAATAGATCGACTCCATGATAGTAATTTGAGTGGAATTATTGATGTATTTATGTATTTGGATTCAGGATTTAGGAATTTTTATATAAATAAGGATTATTCAATATATTATTTCTATTGTGTATTTAGAAGAATCTGTTTAATAATGATTATTATATAGAAAATTTTACTTAGTGAAAAGGTAGTTTTTTATAGATAACACATGATTAAGGGAATAAAATACTTAATATATTCATTATGTTGAGAAAATGGTTTTTAGTTTGGATAATTAGATGTTGGATAAGAATAAATTAAATTGGATAGTACTAAATAAATTTTAACACATTATTGATTTGTTGACAAAGTTGTTTGTACTGTCATGGATGGAGGTTCAAAAAATTTAGGATTTGAAAAATTTGTCCATTATTTTGTGTTATTTGTGTGGAATGAGTATGAATATATTTTTTCAATATAGATTTTTCATTTTTAGGTTTTTACCATGTTTTTTAGAAAATACATGATGAAGGTATTAACATGTTTCATGCGTGAAAATCAAGAGAAACATTATGATATATGGGTGATCAATGTTAAGATGATTTTGAATAAATTTAGTGAGCACCTTTATAATTATTTCTACTTTCATTTATAATAAGGATTAAAAATGTAGCCACTTCTGAAATTTTTATGATAGAATTTGAATGACGGTTTTTGAGATTAATGAAATATTTCTCCATATGAAGATCAATTCATATAATATTAAATGTGGTGGCTATGTTTATATTGAAGAAAACATAAGATGTATTGAATGAATTCTCATTGTATAAATGTATTTTATGTTCTGTTAGTGCTTTAGTGATAAAAAAATTAAACTTCATTTCATGGAGTAAGATACGATTTTAAAAATTATCATGTCAAAACCATAATGTGAGAATGTTTATATGAAATAATATAATTATATCTTCTCAAAAAAATATTAAAATTTATGAAAAGGGTATTAAAATAATAATATATCTTGCTATTATCAACTTTGATTATATAAATGGTATTTTAAAATCTTTTTTGGTTAATGGATTTAGGATCATTAGCATTATCCCAACCAATTTATCTATCACTCTTTATCATTATTTTGGGGTTAGTTTTCTCTTCTATGTACATGATGTCACATCCAACCTATTTTTTCATTTTTGGAAACCTAATATAGTGATTGTAGATCACATTCAGAAATATCTTTAACTATTTCAATATGATTATTTGCTATCCCTTATTTCAATGTGTTTTATTATGAATGATTTTGCAAATTTTAATCATTTCATGACCGAGACAAATTTAGAGGATGAAATTAATTTTATGTGGGGTATAATGTAACACCACAAGTTTTTTATGTATTTTTTGAATATTTATAATTTTATTGATTTATTTTATTATATGTAACACCATGTTAATATTGTGTTACATGAAAAACTCTCCTAGCTTACATTACACACAATACATAATTTTAAAAAAAGCGTGATATATTATTAATTTAATTATTTAAAAAATATTGTTATGATTTAGATATTAAAAATATTTATATGAATAGTACTAAAAACATTTTAGATATTATGTATAATAGAATTAAAAAATGAAAACATTTCTACGAAACGATACATAATTTTTAGATTGTATTTGTTTTAAAATATAATTATCTTAAAAAAATTACTTCTTTTTTGAGAATAATAATAAATTTAATTATTTAAAAATATGAAAAAATTATTATGATAAAATAAACATTATATTTTAATTAAATGTTCCAAAAATACATAACGGTGTTTTTTTAGAATTTTGTTGAAAATTGTTATTTTATGATGAATAGTGAAAAGAACTATATTTTAATTAAAAAATCAATTCAGTTTGATTGATTTATAATGATAAATTATATTTAATTTTTTAAAAAGAATAATTAGTTATATTATAAATAAATCAATCTAATTTAGTTCACTGTAATACAATTCATTCTTGAAATGTGATATAAAAACATTGCAAACTATTGATAAATTTATCATCAAAACCCCGAATTTGTCGTCATTTTTGTCGGATTAATTATAAAATATATTTTTTGACCTCTTGGATTTAAATGTTTAAACACTATTTCAAATTTAAAATAGATAGATTTATAGTATTATATAATAAAATTTAAATTATTTACAAAAATTAATAGTGAATGCGTTAAAAATTAATTACCACTGTTAAGTTAAAAACTCTGTTTACCTAGGGGTTAAAATAGAATAATAAGAGTTAAAATGAAAAAAAAAATATTTTCATAATTTTATTTATTTAATTTATTTATATATTTCACATCAAATTACTTTAATATATTCAACTACATTCCATGTTCCATTGTATATCACCCGTATATTAATTTAATTATATAAGAAGACAAAAGTGGCACCTTTCTAAATTTTAATATCTATAATTCTCTGGGATATGAAAAAAGACCACATATTTTAGTTTATAAGTATCTTATTTATGATAAATTATTTTGTATTATAATGATCATTTTTTAAAAATTTTATGTGATGAAATAATTACTTCGATTCTTATGAAATGCCAACACTAAATTTATTATAAGTGATTTCATTTGAATGAATTATTGTGTTAAGTAATTATTTTATATTAACATATCATGTTACATGGGTGAGAACGTAATATATTTTTCTACCATCATTTCCTATTTATTTTAAATTCAATTTGAAATCATAATGTCAAAAAATAAAATTATTGTTATTTTATGATAAATGATAATTTTTAAAATGATTTAATATTATTAAAAATAATATATTCGACCAAGTTATATTTTATATAAAATTATTATAATCTATTTTATATTATTTTAATGGTTAATATTTTATAATTAATATATCTACACTTAAATGGTTGAAACTCTATTTTCATGGTTATGGTTAATGAAGTGTTTTTCTATAGTACATGAACTAGAGTTATAATTATTTTAAAAAAACACATAAGATTTGTATTTTATAAATTATATACTTGATTTATAATAACAAGGCCTATTTTTTTAATTATTCCCATTTTATTTTAGTTTTCATGTATAAATGATCTATACTATAAACAAGTTACCATAGTGAAAACCTCAATGATAAATAATGGTAATCATAGATGTTAAATAAAAAATGTCTTAAAACATTCATCTTATTTTGTTTTGATGGCCTTTATCAACCATAATATTCCTCATCCTATTTTATTGTTAATTTTTATCCACTTTAGGTAATATTGACATCATAATAGTGAGTATATTCTAGTGTTTACAAGAATGTGTCTCCTCCTCCACTATAAAAGGGCACTAAATATATTCAATTAATCATGACTTCATAAAAATATGAATATTCAAATACCTAAACAAATAACTTCCAATAATTAATACTATAATCCTAGAAAATTTATTTTTGACATAAATTCAACCGACAAAGGATTTAGTAGAAACATAACAAGGATACATGAAGAAGTGATAATGTTAATTGACAAGCATTTTTGTTTTATTTATTCATCAACCACCTATAATTATTTTTATACTAAGAATATATAATAACATAATTCTCTTATATATCCTGATAAATTTTTATATTAATGGTAAAATCTATATCCACACTCACTAACATCAAAAGGGTTGTGAAATGCTATTTCGTGTGTAAGGTAGAATACTACCACCCAAACTGATGTTATTTGTTTATCCATTACAACCCTTAATCGTTGACCATAATGAATAATTTATAGTTTATATATGATATATTTGATCTTATTATTAATTATTAACTATTATAAAACACATACATTCATGAATTCCATTTTTCTGGAATAATATAATGTTATTTGTGTGTACAGAAGACTATTGCCTCAGAATGTGATGTGATTCTTTCACACATTATATAGATTTTGTTAAGGATGAGTTAAAGAAAAATAATATATATATGACCTAAAATTAAATTTTAATGATAATATATAAATATTCCATTTAATTTTCTTTCACTCAATACAATAAGAAAATTAAAATGGTTTCCTTGCGTATGTATAACCTACCGTCTCCATGAATAGTGTATTTTGTTTTCCTAGAACTAAATATTATGGATTAATATATATATAAATTTGATAAATATATATAATATTTATATCATTCCCAAAATTATTTTAATTCTGAATCCATGATCGACGTTAGAGGACTATACATTAAAATTGAAAACATATATGAAAAATTTTTGTTATTACTTAAAACATAACATTTTCAAGGAATTATTAACAAAAAGGTAATAAAATTTTTGGAGTAGGTGACCCAGAAACCAACTTCCTTGTACATTATGAAAAACATATATTCATTAGATAAATATTATTAAACTACTTATTATATAATGATTTTTATTCTACTTTACATAATAAGAGATAATGTCCTACAAATAGATGTCACACTTAAAGGTAATAGAAGATCGCCGCTATGATAATAACATAGAAGTTCCATGAAAATATTCTTAAGTATATGTTCTATGGCCCGATGATATCAATTGAGGATTCAAAAATGGTACATGCTATCAGTGGTGGCGACTCATTAAATGTTGATGCACCATCTCATGGTCGGTGCCTTTGCTAATATCCAGGAGGATATTATAAAAACTAGAACCTCCAATATGAACTCCAAATTCATAACTATAATTGGATTTTCCTATAGGCATACATGTGTATTTTTCATTAGAAATTAATATTATTATTAATGTGAATTATTAATTTCAGGATTATATGTATTGGTGAAAACCAAAAAGGAAGATGTTCATAGTGAGGAAGGATATGTTGGGTTTGTCATGAGTATTTCTCCTTTAATGAATAATGTGAGAATAAAATTTTCACTTCTAAAAAAGTATATATATTATTTCCTTTGATTAAAATGATATAACCTAACTAAATCCATGTCCACAATGTTTTCTAGGAAATTTAAATTATTATAAGTCGAAGAATGATAAATCAATTACATGGGTTGATGGAACATGCATGAAATTGTCTTGAATGAAGATTTCAGGACAATGAGATTATTTTCATGATAGGAATTTGTATGAGGTGACATGTCATTATTACATTATATTATTTCTCTTAAGGGACTTTACCCATTGTTTGATATTATTCATGGAAGTTAGGTAAACTCGCCTAATGTTAATGAGAAAGAGGCCTAGAGGGTCACACACTGATTGTAGACAATATCTTAGTTAAATAATATATTTAGTTAACAGGATGAATAAATATTATTCCCAGTTGTGGATTAATAATTATTCATGTATTCCTGTTCTCATTTATTTTATCTTTAGTTATTCAAGGGAATAAATTTTGGATAGTATATTTATTTATCAAGGAATAATGAATTAATATGTATTTAATAAATAAAGAATCGTTATTCAAGGAATGATAAATATTAAAAAGGATAAGCGGACCAAGTTACAGGTCCAGTGAGAAATAATATTATATATTATTTGGTAATATAATATTTAAATACAACGTTCATGTTATGAAAATTTCATATAAATAATATAATTGTTATCATTATTTGTCATGGGGTATCAAAAGGAATAATAAATTAAATAGTGGCACCAGTGCTAATTATTCATTATTACATAGTGAATAAAATTCCCTATTATGTTATTAATCTCTTTATTAACCATGGGTTCATTAAACCGGCTAACCAATTATTGTGTGCATGACATCCTGGGAGAAATACTCTCGATCCAAGAAAAATCTTCATTTTCTAAGAACGCTATAAAGAACGAGAGAGGTCCCCCTCCCCCAGATCCAGAAGAATTATTTGAAAGAGATTCTCAAGGAGATCACAGGTGGATGTCCCAAGTTCAAGGATATTCCATGAGATAACCTGGAGAATCTTTCAGCGACCTAAGGAGAAATGTGGATAATGTGTGGATCACCTCAAGAGGATCATTATCCTTGGATTCTACATCGCAATGAATCTGTACCTCAGATCCATAGTTGAACTCATCAATGAATAATGAATCACATTGGAGGTAATTCTATAATTTATTAATATTATTTATAAATAGAATATGTTTATCATCTCATCTCGGTTCCGAGTTCATTTTTTTATTTTATCTTTGATTAAATTTTTGGATATTTTTTTTAATTTTCGTATTGATCCTTGATTTATCATCGATTATGAAAACTTTGAATGATTGGTACACTCATATCACACGATTTTGCTTCACCTAGACCCTAAAAAAGGTCATAGAAAAAAATATTTTATGATGGATAAAATAATTATTCATTAATAGATTTCAAATAAATATAATCTTATTATAGAGGTGGGATGAACTAGGATGAAAAAAGTCAGGACTCAATGTGTTGTATTTCCCTCTCACTATAAGAAACTGTGAGACATATTTCATATTCTCCACATATTTCATTAAATAGGTGTATATACAACAAAAGAATGTATTTTATTATCAATATAGGGAGTTTATGTTGACTTACGATTCCATTTTATGTTCTCCATATCAAGGGGTTTATGGTTTCAAAGTTATCAATTTGCGACGGGATTTTTGTCTCAATATTCTTTATTTAAGATATTTATTTTTATGCATAAATATTCATTTATGAGGTGTACATACATCCCCATTAAATTGTAATATTATGAATTTATATAATCTCTTGATATTTTAAGTTCCTAATTTATGTGATTTCTTTATTGGGATTATAATTCAATGTTACCAAAGTGGTAAAGATGTTATGTTACAATCTCATAATTTATGAGGTCTAATTATTATTAAGTATCCGAAAATATAATATAATAATATAAAAATCAAAATTTATCTTGACGTTTAATATCATCTAGTTATTTAGATATGATAAATTAATGGTAACATTTTTTTCTCTGTTTACTTATGTTATTTAAAAAATGGATTTAATAACATCCAACATTATCTATCTCTTAAATTAGAAATTCATTTTCTTCAATAACAATGATTTATAAAAAAAAAATCCAATTAATATTTATTTCAATGTTATTATTTTTTAATGATATATGTATCCTATTTTTAATATTTAATATTTTTTTGAAAGGGTTCTTCATCTTATTTTCCAAAACAATGTTAATTTTTCTTTTAGAAATAATGTGAAAGGAATCAACATTTATCATTCACATTATGACCAAAATTTACGGATACAATAACCAAACATTTATTCGATAATTCCTTTATATATTTTCAATTTTATTTTCAAATTAATGTACTTTAACTATGTATTAATTTTTAAAAATATTTAGTAAGTTTAAAGAGAACTTATAATCAATAAATTTTTTCTAAGTTCATTAAAAAATATTTTCTACCAATGATGGCATTGGTTGATGTTACATAATTCTTAAGGGGGAAATGATCATAGGATAACATTATAATTATTCATATGAATGTTTTATATATATGAATTCATGTTTTTTATAAAATATGTTTCCATTACACTAGATATTTTATAAATAAATTCTTATAAAACCCGGTTTTTTTTTCATGGGATATTATATGATGAAAAATGAAACTATTATGAAACCTTACTCTTTTAAATGAGTTATGATATGATGAAATTTTTATGAAACACATTTAATTTTTTAGGTTTTGTTATATTCAATTTTTATGATCCCCTATTTCATAAACTTATAACCATTACTATGTGATAGGTGGGACCTATATCTCCCTCCAATGCATTAGGTTTCGACAAATGGTATTTGAGCTCAGTGGGTGCATGAGTGGTTATCCAATGACAGAGAGAGGGTCTATGGGTGGTCATCCCAATACCAAATTATGAAAAAATCTTATTATCCTAACCCTAAAATTTTATTAATGTATTGTTTTGTATGCTTGATAAAATATTTTTTAATTCTTATGTGTATTCCACAAATATAATTCTTATTCAAATGTTAAAATATAATTTATCATGTTCATTATTTATCTCATGATTAATGTCTTGTAAACTAATAAACTATATTCCCTATTTCAATATTATGATCATTGATATTCTAGGTATATATTTTAAAATGCATTCTAAATTCTTCATACCAATATGCTCATTGTGTGATTATGTATTCCCCTTGTTCACCCATATTGGAAATCTGATATCACCCTTTTTTATGTATCCTCTCGAGAAGTTATATATAAATTTTTATATTGGGTATGTTTGTGAGGAGTTACAGAAGAGATTATTTTTCTATTTGACATTGAATATTATTCAAAACATTAACAATATTTTGTTCTTTGTTATAAAACGCAATAAATAAATATGGTCCGTAGGCATGTGTTTTTGTAAAGTATTGAATATTATAATAAACATTTGGTGCATCCATGTATAAAAATCATGGGACTCTATAACAAGTTCCCATCATACAATGAATTACAATAGTTATGATCCCTAAAAATTCATCAAAAATTATGGTTACAACCTCTAATAAAAAATTGTGTGATCCTGAACATATTGATGGTTTTACAGAACTCCTTGAGGGCAATTTCCAACACATTCCAAGAATAAAATGTGTGACAATATTCCTCAGACATGATCATCCCATCCCTTACAACACCGAACATGAACTTTTTTTTAATCTATTACACCATGATATTA
Organism: Viscum album; assembly: GCA_963277665.1. NCBI lineage: Eukaryota > Viridiplantae > Streptophyta > Magnoliopsida > Santalales > Viscaceae > Viscum > Viscum album. The sequence continues at coordinate 1,930,965,847 of OY728137.1, read as the reverse complement.
TTATATATTTCTAATTTATAAACATATTATAGAGGAAACACAGCCCATTATCATCAAATTATAAGGTAATTATTCCCACGAGAATATCATATAATCAATCTGCCCATATTTTTTACATGTCTAATCACTGATCTGCAAACCGACATACACTCCATATAAATAGTATACATGTTCCCTCACACAGTATTATTTTTAATTGAAAAAACATACCATTCATCACTATACTCCCCCAATGGTTGGTGAACCACTTTGAACCCTCTCACAGGCTCTCACCCATCTTCCATCTCAGCATCAACTGATACCAAAATTTGTACACTTATATACTACCCAATCATACGAGAATACTCCCACTCTAATGATTCACTTCTCAAAAAAAATTCTCACATCCCTAAATCTATAACCATACTCCATTACCTTTCAATAAAATATATTCCAAATCATTATTGATTCATTATTTCTAAAAATATGAGTTATATCAATAAAAACAAGGCACCTCACACAATCATATAGAAGATAAGCATCATTTAAAAATGAAAAATATATACTCACAATATACACATCCAATATCCAACCATAGACTTTCATGATCCATATTACCATTAGGAACCACACTGAGAATACATAGGTATTGGAATTTAATTGATCCTCCATTTAAAATCCAATATCGATACAATAATCACTTAGAGTGATTCACATAAAAATATTTCCAGTACATTGCATATTCCATTAATAAAAAACATTAATGTTATATATATCCTCACGGAAACCAACTATGATCAACAGATCCAACCTAAGGTATCAAATACTGTCATAGACCAAATATGGGTTTTATAATGTCCTTAAATATAGGGAAATTATATCTTTAATTAGAGAGTATCCCATAATTGGATTGTTGTCAGATATCATTAGAAGAAAGTACCTTGGAACTACTACATAGAAATTAACAAAAAATTTATATTATAAAATGTGATATGATTTTCAAGTTATACATTATAATCTAAACCCACTTACATAAATTAAATCAGATCCATAATTGAATATATATGTATTCGTAATCAAATTTTTTAAATAGGTTACATATACACATGAATGACTCCCCTTCATGAGAAGATCTAGTTCAATTTTTTTTTATCAAAAATAGATAAATAATGATTTTATAAATATCTAAATCATAATAGTGAAAATAAAAAATATAAATCTAATAATTAATAGAATCTATAAATTTCATTGGAAAAGTTTTATTGACGCAATAGTATGAGTTTCATAATAATATATAATAAATTAATATTCATTTTTTACAATATAGAAAATAAAAAGTCCAAAGATTAATATGGTTTGATTTCTCTATGCATTTACTTGACCTGGGACTACTCATTGGTGTACCCACTAGATTATCACATGATCTCATACACACCTCTTCTTACATTAGATTGTATCAACAAGAAGAAGGGGTATAAAAAATATACTAGCTAGATTATTCCACCAATATTATAACCATAAATAGATACTAAATAAGCCAATATTTTATACAACAATTATAAGAGTATGAATAATTAATAATCATTTCCATACTATAACATATAACTTTGGTAGCATAGAGTGATATATCAACTGATCAACCATATAATCGATCACATATAAAAACAATGAAATGAAATAAAATACACTCAATTGTTTTCTATCATCCCTTACACATACGTCAATTTCTTCACCTCAAATACATGACGAAAAAATACATCATGATCTACTTCATAACCATAACTAACATTGTAAAATATATATGAGGTTTACCAAATTACTAGAGTGAAAATGTAGGGTGTGAGAAATACATATCGATATGATATCTCCATTTTCACTTAATATACATTATCTTATACCTGAATTCAGGGGGAATATAAAAAATATTATTAAACATGAAATATTTTTTATCATGTCACAAATTGGCAACTATAGAACTTTACTACCTATACACCCATGTTATGGGTATGGTTAAAATCATGTAACCAACCACTACCAACCTATTCAAGGTAGGTAATTTTTTTGACAAATACATTCCATGTTATTGAAGGATAGACATCTTATGCACTTTCCATCATATTATTCTATAGAGTTATCATAAATAGTACCATGGCCATACCTGAATACATAGGCAATGTCAAACAAATTATTACATTCTCATCTCTACTATTAAGGGATTTCGAAAAATTTGAATGTTAATCATCCCTGCATAATATAATGATTACACACATTATTACCATTGGTATACATGTTAAAAAGTGCAATTATATATATATTACCATGTTCATCCCCAATAATAGGATACATTTCATTAAAATTTCATTAATTATCCAAATGTAACTTGAGATTCAACAAAATAGTATCATAGATATACATATTCAATACAAATGTAACAAAGATATACATGTATCCAATACCCTTATTGATTTATGATCATATTATCAATAATCATTCCATATTTTGAATTGACTTCTTCTCATCATTACATTTCCAAATCACCAAGAACATCCAAACTAATACCTTCTAACTCGAGTTATTTCCCATTTATCCAATATATTAATCCAACATCCACACAAATAGGTAAAACATGATACAATATGTTGGTGTAAATCCTTTCATACAATTTCACCTTCGAGTCCCCTAGGTACTAGTTAGTTTAGAACAATCCTTATTTCTCAAACACATCATAACTCCCTTCTATCATTATATGATAATAAACTCATGAAAATATCTATCACAAAAAAATTACATGAAACACCTTATTATATGTATCCAACTTATTAGGGAACCTATAGGTTATTTCAGAACCATCCTATCATTTAATCATTATGAAAAAATTGTATCTAAAACCCAATGGTGTTATTTCATCCCATAATTATTGATAAATCCATTTCTTAAGAGATCGGTCACATTCTCCTCTTTTTCTAATATCACCTCCTAGACATAATAAAAATTGTCTATCTCATTATATTCACTCATATCCTATTTTCCTTTCAAATCAATGATGTCTAATAATTTCCAAAACTCATGATCACATCTCATTTTACATATCCCATTAGATATATCTCATCATTGATTTTAGGAGGAATCTCTCCTCATCACACTAGATAAGGAGTTTATTTCATAATGACTCATATGGAATACCTCAAGGATCTACTCCATTTTTAATAGGTTATCCCTCACCCTGTGTGGATGGATGCCAGTCACACCAATCATCACGATGATTATTCTCTTCCTAACTAACCAGATATCCTTAGAAAACTATCATAGGATAAATATATCATAGAATAAAGACGCATCCCCAGTCCTTATCATATCAACCCGCATCTTCATTCCTTTAGTACATTGTCTTCATGTATCCTAAAATGAACAATTAAATAAGATTACTCTTATTCTAAAACGAGGATGTTTGATTTGATCCTATATCATAATCTATAATTCTCTTGGTAACCATACAATTAAGAAATATATTTTTAAACATGAGTACTTTCAAAATCAATAATAATAATATTATGGTCTTATAAAAATGTGTCCAGCCTACACAATCATGTAGTTACCATATTTATGATACTTTGAGCACCTTCCCTGTCACTTCAATGTTTTTCTCTACACTCAAGCATCAATATTAAAAAACAAAATTGACATAATTAAATATAAAAAACCTTTAAAAATTAATTAAATTATATTAATTGTTGTATAATCACTTAACATATCTCCTGGAATTGAATTATCCCAAAAATTACATAATCCCTTCTGTGTACATCATTTTAGGATACCATATATTAAATATGAAAAAAATACTCTATAAATTCAGGATGATTTCACCCTAATATAATGGAATAGTATTCAAAATCCTAACTCGGAGATATCACTATCAATAAAAATTTATGTGGGAGAAAAAAGTAAATGATGATAGGAACGCCAAATGAATCACAATTAGAAATTTCTATGAATCACCCCTTCTAAAATGTGTATCAATAAATTGAAAGTAGGGGTGGGAGCTGATGAAAAATAAAATTATTAAGGCCATATTTCTTTATAACACATGATGGTGTTGGAATAAAAATTATTCTTCAACCCCTATTAAAAACATTAAGGAAATCCATTTCTAGATTTGACCATGAGGGACACTCTGTGGCACCTCTAGATGATTCCAGGTGGTGGTGTAGAACTCCTATTTCACGGTGTGACTAATCATAGTTATAGGTAATTACACCAATACAATCTCTATCATTGTGATAAAATTATTGGGTACTTATCAACATACACCGTATAGGCTCATATTGGTGTAACCACTATAGTCCATGGCATGAAACTAATCTCCTAGGCAAGGACCATCCCTCTTTTGTGTCACCTGCCATCTCATAGTTAAAATATTTCACTATAGTTAGTGTTACCTCACTCGTAGAATGTTATCACCTTGCGACATAACTGTCATGATGTGATCATCCATTATATATTCAAAATTAAAATAGAATGAAATAATTTTCCTATTATATTATTTATGAGGACCCATCCCAATTTGATTCCCATAAATAATATACTTTCATTATATATGAATCTATATGAACACTCCCCATTATTTGATTCTCATGTGTCAGATAATGATATAAAATCATTACATTGGTGTGCTTACCTACCTATTCTATGATTATATATACCTTAATAGATTATGGAATAACCCTCAACCATCGTATTCTGATTATCCTTCAACAAAAAAAAATAATTAATGTGTTCACCACAACCTCACTATAACATTCAATCAAACAAAAAAACTTATCTTAAACCATTGATCGCATCCATCAAAATATATTTGTGTAATTCCTACCAAATAAATACCTATTGAAATTATAATTCTTTAAATATACCTATCATGCAGGCCAAATATAAACATTTTCTACAATGATGATCATTAATTTTTTAGGTTATTATAAATCATAATGATACCCAAATGTTTTGGGTTCTTCATATCATCCATAACAACCATGTTAGGTATGGAACATATGGTAGGTATTATCCCCTAACAATTATAATATCATAACAATGTCCCCTGACTAGGGAATATCCCAAGAAATATGATAATAAAAATCTTGAGATCCCGATGCTCTGTCATCTAAAAATTCCAATAAAATTTGATTGGATCCCATATCAGATATCCCATAGGAGACATTTGATGTTCAAACACAAAAGAACCCCCTTTATATAACATATATCCCATAATGAATTTTAATTTTATGGAATACACCACATCACTAACCCATACATAAGAGGGTGACCATAATCATGTGTTTGGTGTAATCATGTATCACTAGTATCTACGTGGCACAAACCTCCAATCATACCATAGTATCCTTATAATTATAGCCCAAGATATCCACATTTTAGAGTTATGACCTGTAACTAGATCATATTATTATAAATAAAATCATTATCCATTGGTGTAATAGATTCAAGGTGGATAAAAATTACATATTGTGGAAAAATATAATTATTTTGACTCTAAAATTATCAAATATATCATATATTATAATATATGGATCTTTCAATTCAAATATCATTACCTGATCCCATGAAATGAAGTATTCATGCACACTCATGCGTAAACAAGATTATGGCATTATTCTGAATGGAGAACCCACCTCAGACATGGAGTATCCATTTTAATGATTCTCCACCCATCCTCGGTCTAGCATGTACATTCCTCTTCCATATTTGTACCAGCTTTTTTGCTTATATACCATTTTATTGCTACCAAATATAATTATAAAGACTATATAATTAATATATAATTTCATTTATTGTGTAAGTATTTGAGAAAACCTCTATAAAAAATGTTGAATCAATAAAAATACACAATCAGTAGTTCACAAATGATTCTAAGAACCACTCTAACCAAGCTGATATTATCCCCAAGGATTTTTCCACCCCACGAATTTGTGGATTCCTGCCACTAACCCAATTCTAGAGACAACATGATCAACAAAAAATAATTGGAGATAAAAAATAATGGAATGGGGGTTCCATTTGTTCTTACTAGAAACATCTAAGTTATCTCAACTAGATTGTCACAACATTAACCTCATCATTCACATATGGAATATATTCCCTTTGAATAAATCTATAACATGTTAACTCGAATCCCACACTCAAATTCACCATAGCACATCAATCATCACATATGACTCAAATATCATCAAAAAATTCATAGTGAATGTGTTATCCTAAGAATCAGAATCTAAATCACGATTCATGAAATGTACCTTAATGTAATACTAAAAATATAGATTTCCACAAAAAAACAATGATATGTTTATTTTTGGGCCTTTAAAAACTGACAATTATGAATATTTTCGTACCAAAATAATTTATTTTAGTAATTCAACCATTAATATAGCCACCCATGATGATAAACTCATAGTGAAAATTCTAGGTTCTATACACAAAAACGAAAAAATATTCTATTCTGATACTCACAACACCAAGGAACATTATTCATAGTATGTCGAGCTATCCATTCTCTACTATCTCAAATATTATGATAGATCTCAACCATAAATATCTTTGTTAGGACACTTATGTTTCATCATCCGAATAAAAACTAGGATTATGGTTCTCTTCATACCATTAATCTACTCATAATGATTTATTATAAGTCATTGAACTTCCCACCATATAAATATCCTACCAATAATGATGTTTTAATGGTTCATTGATATAGTCGATGTTGTTTCGTCGACACCACACAAAATTTCACACAGATAAAAATGGTTTTTTTTATTTTCTTCACATTTTTATTTTATTAAATGAAACCACGAAAAAGAGCCTATAAGATGAAATTAATGAGGTTTAAAAAAATGTATCCCCATCACTTCATCCCAAAAGAAACTCAATGCCCATGGGAGGAAAATATCTAAGGCTGGAAAATATCATGACCCTAATATTCAGATCCACATTAGAAGAAAGAGTATCTTCCCAAACAATTCCCTCAGAACAAGTGTTATAATACATCATTCCATTGTTCATAAGCTTCATAAATCTTCTAATCATATATTAAATACACCAAAAAACATGAATCGTAGCTGATAAAGAATTAAGTACTACTTATGAATCTGTCTCAACATCTGTAATATGGATGCCTCTCTTGTTGCAGATATGAAGACCTAAAATAATCACATGAGAATATTCTTGGATTGAATCCCCATTCCCATATAAGGTTGAGAACACCACCACAACCAATCCACTAGAGTCTCTGAATACCCCACCACCATATATAGAAACAAATCAACAAGAATTGTAGTTGTTATGTTTTAACCCCGCTAATGGAGGCATCTATTTAATAAATTTCTCATAGACCATGTTGTTGTAAGATAAGTCCCAATGGGAAACAATACATAAAGGAAGGGGTACTCCCAAGAAAATTTCATAGCCTACATAAATCCAGACAGAGGATTTTAGTGAAAAATATAAGTCCATTATTGTACACTAAAGTATATTGTACCCTCCTCTATTTCATAAAAGTACAATGAACCCAACATCCTACTATGAAAATCAATTCCCTGACATTACTCTCAACTCCAGGACTATCTGCTCCCCCAACTATATTTGGTAGAAGATCATTACAGAAGAAGCCAGATCTTTCCAACCTGTGGACAAGATTAAAGCCAACCAAACCACATTCTCTCAATTTCTAATAAAAATTAGGTTATCTGGGGATTCAATTCCCGATTCCCTGCCGAAAAAAACACATAAGTGATAAATTGATACCACTCTATTAGATACACTCATCTAAATGTATGAAAATGTTTTGGATACTCCATGTAATAAAACAGTACATTGAAGAGGCATCCCTGCACCATAAGACCTCTCCCCATTGATCTTGTCAAGAATTCACTACTTGAGTCTTATTAAATTCTATATGTGTGAAAGAACCAAACAATGAACCTAGGAAAACAAACCTATCCAGTTAACTATTCATTATAATGGAATTAAAAATACTCTTATGTTTATCATTCATGGTCATTCCAATAATGATGGGAAACACATAGACTTATCTGATACTGATATTATATATGATGTAGTTCTGAAAACACATGATAACACCTGACCAATTTTGGTGATAGGAAATTAAATCCACCCACAAATAAGTCATTGAGAGTGTTCAAGATGAATTTTGAAATAAGTCTGAACCAACTTCTAAATTTTGGAGGATTTCTCTTCGGAATGAATGACTTCACATCCAAATTTTCCCTTCATATACATACCCAATAGAGAGTTCACCTATAAAATTTATTATTCTAGAATATAATGGAGACTCTTCATGGTTCTATATATTCATTTTTTTGCTGATACGCACAGTAGAAAAAGGACTAGGAATCCAATTCCATGATTCACAAGGAAATTTCATTTAAAAATATTCACGGCCAAAAAAAAGATTAGATATCTCTCAATGTTGGAAATCAATTTATTAGAGACATTTAAATTGGATAGGTTGTTCATGGGAATGGAAGAAGGAATAGAAATTATAATAGTAATTCTACAACCATAGGATAAAAAAACATTTTTTCAATTAATGACATGGCTGGTAATTATATTGGAAACCTTATCAATTTGTTTAAGGAGGAGGGAATTAGGTGAAATGGAAGCACCCAAGTAGTTCATAGTGATAGATAAATTGTTCATATCGAGGGTTCCTTCCAAAACCATAATCCAACCTTGTGAGAATTTTTTGGGAACAAAAAATATACTCTTCTTATGGCAGACTACATTCCCAATCTAAGAACAATAAACCTCTAAGACTCATTCACCAACTTAATAGACCATGTTCTACTATTAACAATGAGAATCATATCATCAGCGTACATAATACGGGAGATAACACAAACCATTTTATTTTTTTTATAATGGGATTTCCTTTCCCACATCAAAATAATGGGAAAATGACCAATTGAAAACATTATTAGCAATCAAAAAACAAATAGGGGCGAGGGAATCTCCATGTATCAATATCCTAAATGCTTTAAAAATTCCATTTTGTTTTCCTTTTCAAGAAACAAACAACCATGGTGAGGTAAAACACTAGAGGAGAGTATTAGTGACCCATGGAGAAAATCACATTTAAGAGAGCATGGTATTGATGAATCTCCATTCCACTATATCATATTCTTTTTAGATATCAAGCTTCATGGCCACATTGCATCCAATAAATTCCGGTAAATATCACTAATCACTTCCTTATCCACACTGATTTCCCCTTGGTTAGAACATCCCTTAAAAAACTCATACTACTCCTCCCAAATCCAATGAGGGAGGAAAATAGAAGTCCATCTATTGTGGATTCCAGAAAAAACCTTTTCTGTGACATTACAAAAAATGATCACCCAGTAATGGTTCATAGAATGATGTTCTTGGTTCATGATAACTGACATAATTTTTTTGTACAAGCCACCCTATGAAGATTCCCACCATAGAAAAAAATCATGTATATTACCAATCAGACTACTCTTAACAATATCCCAAGATGATCTATAGAATGTAGGCAGAAAGGCATCAGGCCCAGGTGCACTATCTTGATTAATAAAATACACCGCCTCCTTAATATCCTCCTTTCCAGGAACAACCTTCATTATATCATTAACATCCACAAACACAAGACTGGGAATATCATCAATGAGATCATATGGGCCACTCAGGTATCCCTCTGTCAGGATCGGATTAGATGCTTCAAGAAGCAACTTAAATAAGCATTGTACCATATTTTCAATCACCTCCCTCTAATTTGAATATGTTCTATCTTCTAAAATATTAATGGGTGATAAGAGAGAGTGTTTTTCTTTTATACACCCAAGAAAAAACCTGTTCATTCTATCCCCCTCATACATCCATTATATTTTATTATTTTAACTACCAATACATTCCATGTTTAGTAATAAATCATCTAGAAAATCCATCATGCTTATCAAATCCACAAAGATAATGTCATCCAAGAAATCCTACGACCTCCTCTCCATAATTTTAATGTTCATGGACACCATTTCCAGATCATGATTCTCATAGAAAATATTATTATCCCAACCTCACAGTATGCCTTTCAGTATAAATAATTTTTTATTAATTGAAATAAATGGATTTTCTCTAGTAGAGATGACCTAGGAGGCACTCAAGATGTTTATAAAATACATTATTTCATCCCATAAGGAGGGTAAATGAAATGAGTCATCACAAAAACTTTTAGATCATGTTCGGATTCTAAGAGGTGGGTGATTTGAAGGTCCTCTATCCAAATGAAAAAAATGATTTCAGGAATGTAATATAATCCCCCCTTGTTCACATGACATCTATCAATAAGACTCTATGAATGATGGGATCCTCGCTGGTTATTGCACCAGGTGAACATGTATCCAACTAAATCTACATCTGAAAGACTATTCAAAGACAAAAACACTACAAGAAATGGATTGTCCCTATGGGTTAAGGGACCACAACCTCTATTATCCTCTAGAATAACCATAATGTTTTAGTCGCCCCTGTTAATCCAACAAACATCACCAAGATTAATAGAATGAATGTCAATCCATAAAATTTCTCTAGCAATGACATCGCAATCGGCATAAACCCCTGACATTATGAACTCTCTATTTTCCATGGTAACACTGGTATAAATGAATTGGTCCAAAGTTGAAATTATGTATACAAAAATTACAACCTCCCAAAATAACCAAATATGTAATTTATGAGGATACCCAACGAGAAATCAACAGACACCCATGTGGTGGGTGATGTCCTTCACATTATAAGGGTCATGTTTGTCTTCCATCACTAAAACCACTGATAAATTGTTAGAATAAATACCATGGACGATAAAATTCAACATTACCCATGAACCAAGACCACTGGTTTTACAATTGAAGATATTTAACATTGGAAGAAGAGAATTATGGCACTAGACCAAGAATCATGGCTATGAGAATGCATTGAAGAACTATTCTTGGACTGAGACTTCGACTGGGATCTGGTTCGAACAACCCTATAGAAAATCAATAGTGAGGAATAGGAGGGTGAGGCTTCCTCAGTGAACCTCTCAGAGAAACAGTGTTCCTATCCCAGATAGAGGCTTCCAATTAGCACATAGAGGATTGAGGAAGAGGGGTGCTTATAATACGAGGTGAAACCATTATACCTGATATCGAATAATCCACAGGATCCAATTCACTAGTAGTGATATATTTCATATAAATATGATAAGGAAGCCTAATATCAATAGGAAATGTAGGGAGAAGAGGAACAAACATTAGCAAAATAGTATTAGGAAGAAACACTTCTCTCTAGCCTCTACAAGGAACCAGAACCAGATATAGAAGCGGTACATCTGGTTAAGAGTACACAAAAGAAGAATATGCCTCCTATATCACAGGTCCAAACACATGCAACACAGAAATCCCTTTTTTACAGGGATCCATATAAACTTCAAGAGAGGATGACACTGAATTACCCTTGAAGCCACTGAAACTCCTCAGTTGCACAAGATCATTCATAGACTGATGGGATTTAAAACATTCAAATGAGGCATGACCATGAATATGGAAGCTATTGCAGAATCAATGAGGATAATGGTAGATCAGAGATAGGGAACACACAACCATGAATTTTTCCTTGATTAGAAATTTGGATGGAAAGGGGCATGCCAGATCTATGTCTAGAAAAATCAGGGGTTCAACAGTTTCCTCCAAGAGAATGGATCTATAATTAAAACCACGTAAAGAACCCATGGATATTACATCACCACTAAACAATCTCAAGATCAAGAAAGGTAGAGGCTTTACAGGTAGAGTAATCTACACCACCACTGATGAAGAATAATTCCCCATATTAACATTCAAAGAGCATAAAAATGCGAGAACACCCATGGACCATTGAAAAGAGGTTTGAATCTCCAATATGAAATGAAATCAACTCTAATTTCCATAATAATGCATTATTATTTACTGTTCATCACCAAAACCTGAGCCGGATATGATACCCTCCTTGTGTTGAACAAGAGGTGAAAAAAAGGATAGGGATGTTTTACAACCCAAATCTTGCAACCAAGGTCCATTTAATTTGATCTGAAGCATCATTAAATGCAGCCGAAGGGATGTCAATATCCAGGAGACCATAAAAAAGATAAGGAACAGATCCCAAGGAATCGATAACCAAATTAGAAGAGCCATTTACAATATAATGGATTCCAATAAAAATATTCCTTGTATGATGTTGTTGGTAGAGGCCGGGAATAGAAAATCTCATAAGGAAGTTGAAGATCCTAAGAATCTGGTTTCAACAAACCCACCAAAGCAACTGTTGAGAGAGCCGGAGAAGGAGCCATCATGTAGAGAACATTCTTTTAAATTTCAAAAGCCATTAATTTATTCCCATAACAGTGTGTTTTTATTTTATATTAAAACATTCCCAAAAATACAGAGTCTTATATACTAAAGAATCACTATATTGTATGATCAAGATGATTTAACTTTCAGTGGCATCGTAGAATCATTCAAATAATGATATTTTATTCTAAATATAAACACTATGTAATTATATATTTGGGTCATCAAAAACCCATATAATTCATCATATTCTCTTCACAAAAAAAATCACAAATCTAATCCATCTCACTGTAATATTATTCCCTTCCCTATCCTGAGAAAAATTATCATATTTCAAAAACATAAAACATTATAAATAAATCATAAATATCTTATTTTCTAAGGAAAAAGATAAAATTGAATTTTTAAATATTCCAACATCCAAATTCCTTCTTTATCACCCTCTAATAAATCTCACTTCATCTGTGACATTTCCATAATGAGGACCACACATCAATGATCAATTGGGTACTCTACACCGTAAGAGTTTATTTTTAATAAGTCAATTGAAAATAGAAATTTTATTTCAATGTCCCATTATTTGTCAATTACCATACATAATGATTGGACATTACTTTCTATATGATTTTTAAGATCAACACTAACCACCAAACCCCATTTGTTCCTAGATAACCATGAACACCATGTATATAGATCACTGATACTTTCTATATAATGTGTATCATATGATCCAATATCCAATAGTGGATTCACTACTATAAGGATTATTTCCCACCCGTATATGAGATTAATGTCCTATGAATTCAAAAATAACACAAGGGTCACTGTTTTAAAGCCCTTATCATCTAAATATCTGAAAACAAATATCAATATCGATGCTTGAATATATTTCACATTGTTAATATAATCTATTTGGAATTTAAACATACAATAGAGGACAAAAATCCCATTACAAACTAATGATTATATACACAATACTATACCTTTGAGTTCGTCGTTCCTTAGTTTGTATGTAGCTACTCAATGATCCAAACCCCATGAGACAATATTTATAATTGGTATTCACATTCCATCACACAACATGATTTTTATTAGAAAAATCATACCATCTCTCACTCTACTCATACCATGGTAGTGTGATGCACTATGAAACCATTAATAGGTTCTCTCACATCTTTCACCTCTACTTAATTCATAGAAAACATGTTTACAATATTGAAATTCATTAACTCACTAACGCACTCTCACTCTAATGACTATCTTCTCATCAATCCATGTTAAAAATATATAAACCAATAAAAAAGATCAATTTAATGTCAATGTCCTCTATTTTAAAGCATCTTTGATGATTTATTTATTATAATTATAAAGAATATCACAAATAATAATTATCATAAAATAATATCCTATAACCCATTCATCATTCCAATGTGAAAATAATCTACTGAGACTCAACCCATCCTATGTTCATCCATATAGGATCAACATCCACAATCCCATTAAAAATCACACCATGAATCAATAGAGATGGTAATAAAACCAACCATTCCATAAAAACTCTTTAAAAATTGAAAAAAATCAAATGGATTTACATAAAATAATAATAGGGTATTCATAATTTTTTTTAAAAATCTCATGAGGGTATACACATCTTGGTGAAAACCCATTCTCATTATCATTTCATCTATATAGAATCCATATATGGAAGAATAACACCATGGGATTCTGTAAAATCCTTAAATTGAGATGGTAAATAGTTATCTCTATGAAATTCCCTATGATGGGATCCTCATGACCTATCAATAAAATATAATAATTTGGTCGGACAGATTTTAATTCCACCATTAATTTATATATGATTATTCAATAAAGTTTTTCACAAACATATTAAAAAATAGAACCTTATATCATTAGTTAAATAAATCCCATAAATGAATATCTATTATATTTGAATCATTTGTTAAATATAAGAATCATGTATATTTCAAACTTTCCACTATGCATGGTCTTGCCAAATTTGAACCAAGATTTTTGGGGCTATTCAGTTTCTTGTTGTTTATCCTGGGTTGTTCAATCCTTAGAGACCTAATGACGGGCATCCTTATCGCGAGGATGGTCAAGTTTACATTTATAAAGACCCAAGATATAGAATAGTGGCTAACCTCAGGGTTGCACTCAAGGAAGCAGTGTCGAGAGCCCTAGGGGTTTCTTCCAAAAATCTTTTTGTATTTTTTTTACATTGAAAACAAAAAAACACACTCTTAAGGTAACAATAATCAGTGCTGAAAAGCACAGTGGAGAGGGAAACTGTGATGGAAAAGTGCAAAAAGAAAAAAAAACCTAGACATAGGACAACTCTACATGGAACAAGAATAGACAGCAGACAAACACAACACAAGACAGAAAAATACAGAGAACAAAGAAAAGGACACCAAAATACCGAAGACAAAAGTTAGTGAGAACAAGGCCAGACCCAGGTTAATTCACCCTCTACTCCCTATCCTAGATCAGCTTAATTAATTGATCAACAATTATTGAATTCTCTCAGTGCATGACCGATGTCTCGGATCACACAACAATCTCGCCTATAAATTGAACACTCAAGCATCGATGTTCTTCAATACTCAAGCGTTCCTCCGAACTGTAAGGTGACTCACCCAGCAAAGTCATCCTGGAAAGAATTTCTCACAATCCAGAACGATTCCACTAAGATCGTCACATCACACAACCAATCCTGATTCTCAGTTCGATAAATCAAGAGAGGAAGGGGAGAAGAAATAAAACAAGAAAGTATCAAATCGTCCTACGCAAGACCTTTCTCTCACTAAATCTAACTCGCAGATGCGATCTACCAAGGAAAAAAAAGAACGTGATCACATTAATGTGCGGATCTCCAGATTGCATTGGGTTTCATAAACTGGATCCTTCCACGCAAATCAGATCTCCATTTCTGGAGATTCGGGATCACAATGAAAGATGAGAAAGAAGAAACGACACAAACTAAATAAAACAAATAAACAATTCAATTAAAAAAATATGAAACACTACAGGATTATTTACAGACTCAATAAAACACCAAAAACAGAGCAGTTGGAGGATGGATGAAATGGAGGAGCAGGAACCCGTCTCCATGTCGAAGATGAGTTCCAATCCAATGAAGTGGTATGGAATGGTGTGTGAATCGGGAATGGAGTCTCCTCCTCCCACTTTGGAATGGTTCCCTCCACCGGGTACTCTACTCTGGCCTTCTAGCCTCCCCTTGCTCGGTTCCCTCTTTTCTAGCGGAGTCACGCGACCTCTTATTTAGTGATCAAAACAAAAAACTGAAACTAACTGGTAGCAGATATCCACGTGGCGCATATTTGAGTGCGCGTCATGAGTCTTTAAGTGAACTCTCAATGAGTGGATAAAACCACTACTACGACCTCTGGAATCCTTTTGCACTATTCCCATGAACAACTTCTTTTAATCCCCACAAGTACAAGTGAATCCCCCTGCACGAAGCACACTAACACCATAACAAGTAAAAAAATGAAACTAAATAAATAAAAAAACTATATATTAATATTATTACTTAGATTAGTTAATAAACAAACTTATTAATATATATATATATATACTACTTAATATTATTACTAAAATATGCAACTATAATAATAATTATTATTATGATATAATAATAATATATATAAGCTTAAATAATATTATTAGTATACCTATAACTATTATAGTATAGTATATGATATATATATATATATGTTAAATTATGTAATATAATATGCTATAATAGTTATATTATTATGTATGTTAATATATAATGTATATAATAAATGAATGTTATTGTATATTTTAATATATATATATATATAAAAAAGAAAACATAATAGAGAAACAGGGGTACAAGGGTTTGGCATGGAAAATAGGGGGAAAGGGGGGTCTCAGATCAGCAGGGGAAGGCGACAGAAGAGGGGGTTCGAGTGTTCTAGCAGAGGAGACTGCGTAGGGTAGAGCAGGAGGTGACGATGACTGTGAGGTTGAAGGGAGCAGTGGAGGTTCGTGCGAGTGCATGGTGGGGGACGGCGGCTCTCGCTCGGAACAGGGTACTGGCTGCGCATTTCAGGTAGTGTGGTTCGCTCACGCGGGGATGGAGGAAGGGCAGGGGGCTAGGGTTCAGGAGCGGCGGCTACGGTGAGCTGTGAGTGAGGTTGGCTCGAAGCAGGTGGTTCCATAGTGACGAGTAAGGTAGGGGGCGTCGGTGGCTGTAGAGCAGGGAATGGAGGAGGTGGTCTAGCGGCAAGCAATGGTTGAGTGCGACAGTTCGAGGCTGAGGCGTAGGGAGAAGATGGCGTCAGTCCAGCCGTGTGTGCGGTGAGGAGCTCAGGCGAGATGAAGCAGTGGCACATGTGATGTAGATTCAGGCCGCGACAGGGGTTTGAGGTCCAGATTTGAAAACAAGGTTTGTAATTAGATTATGAATAATAGAAGGAAGAAAAATTAGTCTTTTATAGGTTAAATTTAGATCTGTTGTGTGTTTGTGGTGGCTGAAATGATGATACTACCGTTGGTTTGCTGCTGGGGTGAGCAGAGGAAGAGCGTGACGGGGTATCAGTGAGAGCTGTGTACCGGTGAGAATTTATAGCAGTAACAGTGAGGTAATGGAGAGGGAGACATATCAGTGAGGTTTAGCAGAAGGGGTGTATCTATAACTGAAAAAAGGTATCCGTAAGGCATAGCGGTGAGAATTGGAAAAAGTAGGGGAAAATGGCTATAACGGTGAGAAATTAAAGAGGAGGGGAAAGATAAAAAGGTGGTGTATGAATGGCTGGAATTTATTATCAGTGAGGATGAGACTAGGAATGGTATCGGTGGGTGATTAGACCGGGAGAGTGTATCGGCGATGTTTGGAAGCGGGAGACGTATCAGTGAGCCTTTTGGTATCGGTGAGGATGAGATTCGGTGAGAATGGGTGTAACGGTAGACTGGAAATGGTATCGGTAGCTGAAGAGTGTATTGGTAGCTGGACTTTGCGGGGCAAATGGTAGGGTATTGGGTATTGGTAGCAAGGATAGAATATGCATGGGCGAAGGTGTATCGGTAGATGGGTTACTGATAGGGAGGGTCAACGCGCAACTGCAACACCGGAAAACCAAACAAAGAAAATTAAATTAAAAAAATAATTGAATAAAACTAAAAAATAAATAAATAAATAAATAAATTAAATTAAATTGAAGGGAACTAAAAACACAAAGTTAAATAATAAAATTAATAAAACTTTATTTAAAAGAATGAATTAATCTGGGTTTAAAAAAATAAACTAACCTAATTAAGGCACAAATTAAAATATTTACAGTAACTTGCTTAAATTATTTAACTAATTAATTAAAGAATTAATTAAATTGAAGAATAAAAAATTTTAAATGAATAAAATTAAATTTTTAAAACTAATTAAATTATTAAAGGACTAAAAACAAAAAATACTTATTTATTTACAATTTATAGAATAAAGCATTAATTAATTTGATGAATGAATTAGTAAAATAAATAGAATGAAAAATTATAAAAATAAAAGAATAAATAAAAAAAATTCTAATTCGCAAGACTAAATTAATTTAAGAATTTTTTAAAATGACATTAATGTACATTAAAACACATGTTTTAAACAAAAATTAATTATTTTACACAGAAAATTGAAAAAAGACTACAATTATAAATTATTTAATAAAAACAACATTTTAATATAAACAAGTCAATAAAAAATACACAAAAGATGTGGCAAAGGGTGCAAAAACACTGCCACATCAAACTCACCCACACATAACACCTTGTTTGTCCTCAAACAAGTACATGCCTTTGACTTTAAAATAGTAATTTGATTTGTGAATTTCAGCTAAAAAAGATGCATGATTAAACATGAAAATCCAGATGGACAGGACCAAACAATGAGTCAGGTTCTTCAATGGTGTTCAAAAATGTTGTCCTGTCTAGCTTCAAATACTCACTGGAAATCAAGAGCATCACAAATTCGTACACTGTCAAGTATTTCATGCCTCCTATATGTATTCATTAATTGTCCTACTTCACCATCCAATTCAAGTACTGATTCAAGGAGTGATGACAGGTTAGAAGAAGTGGAACTCGAAACTTAACCAAGGGCACATTCTATTCTCACCTTCCCCCAGGTTCAAAGAATTAAAGTCCATTAAATTGATCACTTTATTGATTCAACTCGAATGAATATTGACCACTTAAATTGCTCCATTCTTCATCTGGGTTCAAAATTCCCCTCACCTTAATGAGTTCATTTTTGACAAGGGCACTTTATTTTACTTTTTCCCAGCCATATTCCACGTGCAGAGCACTGTCCATAGCACTTATTGAGATTGAAATTGGCTTTATTTATTCATAGAAATTCACCCAATGCACCTTGTCTCAGATACTCACTGTGGGATCCCATTTTCCCATTTTACTCCAGTTACAAAGGAATTAATTAATAATCATTCGGATTGACTTCCTAATGTGATTAAATATTATATAATAAAAGAGTGAGTGCCCTAGTTTCTAGTTAGAACATCAAGTTATCCTATGTCATGATCCTTACTCCACGAAACCTATCATGTCACACTCCCTTCCAAAGTTTCGAAACTAAAATGTTCATAGAGACTTTGATCAATTGAACTCAGCAATCATTCATACTTAACAGTTTCTGACTAAGTGCCACCCTCAGCATCCAGCAAACAGTTATCCACTAAACAAGACATAATTGAAATACCAGTGAATCTCTAATGACCATCATGTGAGGAATGAATTTGAATTTTTTTAAGGAATTTTGAACCATTTTTTTGATAAAATTTGACCATTTTTTTAAAACCAACACATACTTGGGTTCAAGAAGGGGGAATTCGACATGACACTAGAATGACCCCTCTGCCCCACACATACAAACCAACATTGTCCCCAATGATGAATCTCAAGGTGGGAGATAGTGAAAGTTCAAAACAGATGGACATTTTAGCTGAAAAAGGAAATGGAGGGGTATCAATGAAGTTAAAAAAATTTCTTTTCCACACAAAAAGTGAAAGAAAATAAAAACAAAAAAGAACAAAATCTCGACCAACCATCACCAGCAACCAAGTACATTTTTATTCCTAAAAATTTCACGCTTTGAATCATTTTGGGCAGACAAAAGATTTTAACAATTTACTTAAAAAATTAGCATTTTTAGCAATGATGTGCAGCAGTAGCATAATGAGAATAATAATAATGGGTTAAAGCATGTTTTATCAAATCAACTCAAGTACATTCTTCACTATGTAGATATTTGCACCTAACACCCAAGCAAGAAAATACAGTCATTACTCAATGATTGGGGGGAATTCCCCCACACTTAGTTCACAGGAGAGAGTAAGTAATTAATTGAAAGTAAAAAAGGGAGAATAACACTTCCCTGAATTATTGTCCCTTTAGTAGTGTCTTTCATCAACAGATCCTCTTTAGAATCACTAGGTTGTCACTCCTCTTTAGTATCCTATAGGTTCAAAAAAGTAGAATAAGATTTATGATTTTAAAGTTCAAGAAAAATTACCCAAGAGAGTGAGTAGAGAGAAATGTTATCCATATGATGTAGTGAATTGCTCCCTAAGGGATTCTAGCCAAGTTTCTAGAAGCAACAACTCTCTCTAACACAATAAAATATCATGAGGAACCATCAGCAGTTAAGCAATTGAACTGGAGAACAAGAAGCAGGGATTAATTTATTGAAAAACATAAAATAAAATAGAAACTAGTATGTTACCATGGGTTAGTTCCAATGCAACACTATGTTTATAGTCCTTAGTTAGACTTGAATCAGCTCATTCCTCCAACAAGGATATGGCAGCCAAGCCCTTTGGCTTCCCTTCAAAGAAGTGCTTTATTCTTTTTTCATTAACTTAGAAAGGCCGATTCTCTTCTCCCACAAGCTCAACCACTCCATTAACCAAGACTCTAACAATGGTAAACGGTCCTGAACACTTGGACTTCAACTTCCCTGGAAATAGCTTCAATCTATAATTGAAAAGAAGGACCCTCTCACCAACCTTGAAATTCCTATTTTGATTATTGAGTCATGAAAATCCTTTGTTCGTTCTTTGTAAATTTCAGAATTCTCATAAGACTCTCTACGAATCTCCTCCAGCTCACTCAGCACTAGAAGCCTCCAATCTCCTGCAGACTTACAATCAAAGTTAAGATCCTTCACCACCCAATAAGATCTCTTCTATAACTCAATAGGTAGATGAAATGCTTTCCCAAAGAGCAACCTATATGGTTACATCCTTATAAGTGTCTTGTAAGCAGTTCTGTAGGCCCAAAGGGCCTCATCTAATTTCCTCGACCAGTCTTTCCTAGAGCTAGAAAATGTTTTCTCTAAAATCTGTTTGAGATTTCTTTTTGAAACATCTGCTTGCCTACTGGACTGTGGGTGATAAGTAGTTACTATCCTATGGGAGCACCCATACTTCTCCATCAAACCTTTGAACTTATAATTCTTGAAGTGAGTCCCACTATCTGTTATGAAAGCTTGAGGCACCCCAAATATGGAAAAGATGTTTTTCTTAATGAATTTCACAACACTAGCAGCTGAATTATCAGGCAGAGCTACTCCCTCAACCCACTTGGACACATAGTCCACAACAGCCAAAATGTATTCATTCCCATAAGAGGATGGAAATGGTCCCATGAAGTCCAAGCCCCACAATCAAAGATTTTGACCTCTAGAATACCTTTTTGGGGCAATTCCTGCCTCCTTCCAACATTTCCTAACATTTGACATTTCTCACAGCCAATGACCAGACTTCTAGCATCCTTAAACAGTGTTGGCCAGTAGGAACCAGCCTGGAAGACCTTCTGAGCAGTCCTTTCTCCTCCATGGTGGCCACCCCAAGGTGATGAATGACACCTCTCATGTATGGGTAGAATCTCATCCTCAACCACAAATCTTCTCAGAATCCCATCACTACACCTCCTAAAGAGAAGAGGTTCATCCCAAAAATAATATTTCTAGTTAGATATAAACCTCTTCCTCTGGTTGTGAGAAAGATCCTTGGGCATGACTCCAGCTGCCAGAAAATTGGCATAGTCTGCAAACCAAGCAGACTGCTGCACAGAAGCAGCAAACAACTGTTCATCAGGGAAAGAAGTGTTGATCTCTTTTGGTTCCTTACTTGGGGAATTGGGAAATCTTGACAAGTGATATGCAACAACATTCTCAGTCCCTTTCTTATCCTTAATCACTAAATCGAACTCCTGTAACTGCAAGGTCCACCTCATGATTCTAGGCTCCGAGTCCTTTTTAGCCAGAAAATACTTAAGGTCTGAATGATCTGTGAAAACTATGATCCTTCATCCTATGAAATACTGCTTAAACTTTTCCAAATAAAACATGATAGCAGCCAACTCCTTTTCAGTGGTAGAATAATTCTTCTGGGCATCATCTAGCAGCTTACTTGCATAGTAAATAACATGATGTTTCCTTTCCTTCCTTTTCCATATCCGAGCTCCTACTGCAAAATCACTAGCATCACTCATAACCTCAAAGGGAAGTTTCCAGTCAGGAGCAGTGAATACATGTGAAGTAGTTCACTTCTCCATGAGAAAATTAAAGGCCTCTATACATTTCTCATCAAAGAAAAAGGGTGTGTCCTTAACTAGCAGGGAGCACAGGGGTCTAGTAATCTTAACAAAATCCTTAATGAACCGCCTGTAGAACCCCACATGACCCAAAAAACTTCTAATTACTTTGACATTTTTAGGTGGGGGAAACTTTTGTATGACCTCGATTTTAGAATTATCGACCTCCAACCCCTTCTTAGAAACATTGTGTCCCAAAAATATGCCTTCAGTGGCCATGAATTAGCACTTTTCCCAATTTATGACCAAGTTGGTCTCTTGGCATATTTATAACACTAATTCCAAATTTTTCAGACAGTTCTCAATGGTATCTCCCACAATAGAAAAATAATCCAAGAACACTTCAATAATCCTCTTAATCATGTCTAAAAAAATTTCCATCATACATCTATAGAAAGTGGCAAGAGCTCCACACAAGCCAAAGGGCATCTGCCGGTAGGAAAATGTCCCAAATGGACAGGTGAAGGTGGTTTTCTCTTGGTCCTCAGGTGAAATGGAAATTTGGTTGTAACCAAAATAGCCATCAAGAAAGTATAAGAATTCATTGCCTACCAAACTCTCTAATATGTGATCCAAAAATGGAATAGGGAAGTGATCCTTTCTTGTGGAAGCATTCAACTTCTTGTAGTCTATACAAACTCTCCATTTGTTCACTGACCTAGTCTGGATTTTCTCATTCCTTTTATTAGGGACCACTGTCACTCCACTCTTTTTGGGAACCACCTGGACAGGACTGACCCAGGGGATATCAGAAATTGGAAAAATTATTCCAGCATCTAGCAACCTAATCACTTCTTCTCTCACAACTTCCTTCATGTTGGGGTGGAGTCTTCTTTGGGCTTCTACTCTGGGCTTGCACTCAGGTTCCATTGGAATTTTATGCATACAGAAGGCTGGACTTATCCCTTTGATATCAGAAATTGACCAGCCTATGACAGACTTGTACTTACTCAAAATAGAGAGAAGATTGTGCTCTTGACCCACTTCCATATTGGATGAAATGATCAAAGGAAGGGTGGAATTGTCTCCAAAAAATGGATATTTTATATGGACTGGAAGGGTCATGAGTTCAAGGGTGGGTGGTGACTTGCTTGAGGTAAGACACTTGGCTTTGGGTGGCCCAATGTCTTCATGCAGCCTCTTGAAGAAGGCAGTAGACAGGGATTTCTCTGCAGTATAAAATATTCCAAAAGATATCTCCTCAAACTTAGACTCTTTTATAAGGGTAATAATGTGCTCTAAAACAAATCATCTATGTTATCCAAGAAATCTCACTCATACTCATCAATAAATTCTTTCTCCTTACTTGAGCTGATCCCCATGCAAGAGGCAGTAGGGATTTCCGGTTTACTGTTGATCTCAACTATCATTCTCAGAAACTCTTTTTTCCTCCTTATCACCACTACTCTCAGCAGCTAATATCTCATATTTTGGGATAATTGGGTGGGTGGGTTCTTGGATTTTCTTAAACACATTGAATTCTTCTTTCTGCTCACCCAAATTGAAAATCAGTTTCCCCTTTGAGACATCTACCACAGCTCCCCCTCTGGCCAAGAAGGGCCTACCAAGAATGATAGGAACCTCCTAGTCACACTCCATATCAAGGATAAGAAATTCAGCAGGAAAAAAGAGTTTGCCTACTCCCACTAACAGATCATTGACCCTACCCACTGGATGAGTGATGGACCTATCTGCAAGTTGTAACAGAACAGTGGTGGGTTGGGGAACTCATAATCTTACGTGCTGAAAAAAGTGATAGTGGAATCAGATTAATACTAGCACCCATATCACACAAACGATTGAACATACCCCCTCTATCCCCAAATGTGCAAGGGATGACAAAGATTCAAGGGTCTTTAAGCTTAGGAGGTATCCTATTCTGCAAGACGGCACTACACTCTTCTGTTAAGCTATAGGTGGAAAATTATTCCCAAGTCTTTTTGTTTGAACAGATTTTCTTGAGTGATTTCAGATATGATGGGATTTTTATCAATGCTTCTAGAAATGGGATATCAATGTTTTGCTTTTTAACCACTTTCAAAAATTTCAACAGTTCATAATCATGAATTTGTTTCTTAAGTCTTTTTGGGAAGGGGATTGCAGGGGAAAAATTCCTCATGATTGGGGGAATATCTACAGTTTCTTCTTAAACAATTTTTTTTTCACATTATTGTATTTGTTTATAAAGACATTTTCTTTGGGTTTTTGAGTTGGAACAACATATACTGGAGGGATTCTGGTGGTGTTGTCCAGTTTTCCAGATTCAGGTTCTTTCAGATTTGAGTTTTCAGCTTCATCGAGTTCTTCATTTTCAGCATTTTGGGGTTCTTTCCAAGGATCTTGGTGAGTTTGGAGAACACTTATGGTGGTCACAACCATGGAATTCTCCCTAGTATTTTCTTTAGTGGTGCTGGGTAGCCTACCCTTTTCTCTTTTCCTAGAATCCCTAGCCAACATCCCCATTTGAATTTCTAGGATTTTCATTCTGGCATCCATTTGGACTTTATCAAAATCATTTTTGGTATTCTGTTCATCAAAACTCCCTATAAACTGATGGAACATATCTCTCACCTCATCTTTTGAGTTGGATGACTCAGCCTTTGGTTGGGATTGGGGTTGGAACTGATGCCTTGGAGGCTGCTAGAATCCAGGAGGAGAAGAATGTCAGAGGACACCCTGCCCCCTCCATGACAGGTTCGGGTGGTTCCTATACCCCTGATTGTAGGTGTTGGAAAAAGGATCATCCCTAGGCTGCATCTGAGGTCCATAGCCAGAAAATCTAGCACTCTCATGAGGCTGGACAGGAATATCAAAGTTTGGACAACAGGTTTGAGAATGGCCATACATGCCACAGTGGTGACACTGCTCCTTAAGGATTTGATGTGGGTTCTCATTAAAGAACCCAGTAGCTTGGGCTTCGGCTTGAGGAGCAGGGGTGGTTTCTTTTCTAATAATGGTTCTCCTCCAAGAACATTTTTTCTGGGAATTCTAAGATAATGTGTTAAAAATATGTTTGAGTTCCTCAGCAGTCCTATCACTAAAATCTCCTCCAGAAGATTGATCCACAAAAGTTTGTTGGTAAGGGGTGAGACTATTGTATAATGTTTCCATGAGGAATTGAGATGTAAATTGATGGTTTGGACACTGCCTAAGTAACCCTCTAAACATATCTCAGGCTTCATGAAATAGTTATCCTTCATCCTGAAGGAATCCAGTGATTTTGTGCCTAATTTCATATGTCAACCTCCTAGGATAGAATTTCATAGTGAAGGCATTGTTAACATGATCCCATGTGACAAAGATATCTTCCTCTAACTGTTGGAACCAAGACCTAGCGGTGCCCTTGAGGCAGAAGGGGAACACTCTCAATTTAAGCTATTCCTCAGTGAGACCCCTAAGTGGTAGTTGCTGGACACTACAATAGAAGGCTCTAATGAAGTCAAGAGAGTCTTCACTAGGAATTCCATTGAAGGTAGGAAGCTGAGCAAGCATGGATTGTTAGATCTCATAATTCCTGGACCTAGGAAAGATTCTAATGCATGAAGGGTTACTAGACACTGACGGTAGCAAGAACTCTCTCAAACTGTGCCTCTCAGCTATCTCATTCCAAAGTTGATTCATTATTCTATGTTGGTTCACATTCTCAGGAAGTGGATTGTTTAGGATTTAATTTCTGTTTTCTTCCATCTTGACCTTGTCTTTGTTAATTTTTACTTATTTGAGGTGCTTATCAATCTCACGATTACCATGTACTAAGTGTTCTAACATAGACCTGGTTTGCATGCAGCAGGTTCAATTTTTTTTTTTTGAATTTCATTTTTCTTTTTAAAGATTTTTATTAGTGTTTTTTTTTATATTTTTTTTGTGAATTTGTGTTTGGGTTTTTTTAAACGCACCTAGACTCCCCGGAAACGGCGCAAAAATTTGACAGGAATCCTTGTCGTGAGGACGGTCATGTTTATATTTATAAAGACCTAAGATATAGCACAGTGGCTAACCTCAGGGTTGCTCTCATGGAAGCATTTTTGAGAGCCCTAGTGGTTTGTTCCAAAAATCTTTTTGTATTTTTCTTTACATTGAAAACATAAAAAAACACTCCTAAGGTAACACTAATCAGTTCTAAAAAGAACAGTGGAGAGGGAAACAGTTATGGAAAAGTGAAAAAAGAAAAAAAACCTCGACATAGGACAACTCTACATGGAACAAGAAAAGACAGAATACAAACACAACACAAGATAGAAAAATACACAGAACAAGGAAAAGGACACCAAAATACAGAAGAAAAAAGTTAGTGAGAACAAGGCCGGACCCAGGTTAATTCACCCTATACTCCCTATCCTAGATCAGCTTAATTAATTGATCAACAATTCTCGAATTATCTCAGTGCATGACTGATGTCTCGGATCACATACCAATCTCACCTATAAATTGAACACTCAAGCATCGATGTTCTTCAATACTCAAGCGTTCATCCGAACTGCATGGTGACTCACATAGCAATGTCATTCTGGAATGAATTTCTCACAATCCATAATGATTCCACTATGATCGTCACATCAAAAAACCAATCTTGATTCTCAGTTCGAGAAATCAAGAGATGAAGGGGAGAAGAAATAAAATAAGAAATTAGAAAATCGTCCTATGCAAGATCTTTATCTCGCTAAATCTAACTCAGAGACGTGATATACCAAAGAGAAATAAAAGAACGTGATAACATTAATGT
The DNA here is from genome assembly GCA_963277665.1 of Viscum album. Classification (NCBI taxonomy): domain Eukaryota; kingdom Viridiplantae; phylum Streptophyta; class Magnoliopsida; order Santalales; family Viscaceae; genus Viscum; species Viscum album. Next base: position 1,930,939,078 of record OY728137.1, on the reverse strand, counting down.
GCAGATCTCTAGATTGCATTAGGTTTCATAAACTCGATCCTGCCGGGCAAATCAGGTCTCCAATTCTAGAGATTCGAGATCACAACGCAACATGAGATAGAAGAAATGACACAAACTAAATGAAACAAACAAACAATTCAATAAACAAAACATGAAACACTACAGGATTATTTACAGACTCAACAAAACACCCAAAACAGAGAAGCTGTAGGATGGATGAAATGGAGGAGCAGGAACCCATCTCCAGGTTGAAGACGAGTTCCAGTCCAATGAATTGGTATGGAATGGTGTATGAATCGGGAATGGAGTCTCCTCCTCCCACTGTAGAATGGTGCCCTCCCCCAGGTACTCTGCTCTGGCCGTCTGGCCTCCCCTGGCTTGGTTCCCTCTTTTCTAGCAGAGTCACGCGACCTCTTATTTCGGGATCAAAACAGAAAACTGAAACTAACTGGCAGAAGATATCCATGTGGCGCATCTTTGAGTGTGTGTCACGAGCCTTCAAGTGAACTCTATGTGAGTGCATACAACCTCTACAACGTCCTCTTGAATCTTTACGCACAATTCCCATGAACAACTTCTTTTAATCCCCACAAGTACGAGTGACTCCCCCCCTGCACAAAGCACAGTAACACCAAAACAAGTAAAAAAATGAATCTAAATAAATAAAAAAAACATATATTATTATTATTAGTTAGATTAGTTGATAAACATACTTACTAATATATATATAAATATATAATACTTAATATTAATACTAAAATATTCAACTATAATAATTATTATTATTATGATATACTAATAATATAGATATGCTTATATAATATTTTTAATATACCTATAACTGTTATAGTATAGTATATGATATATATATATATATATGTATGTTATATTATGTAATATAATATGCAATAATAGTTATATTATTATATATGTTAATATATAAAGTATATATTAAATTAATGTTATTGTATATTGTAATATATATATAAAAAAGAAAACAGAACAGAGAAAATGGGGGACAAGGGTTTGGCGTGGAAAATAGGGGCCAAGGGGTGTCTCGGCTCAGCAGGGGAAGGTGACAGAAGTGTGGGTTCGGGTGTTCCAGCAGAGGCAACGGCGCAGGATAGAGCAAGAGGCGATGACGGCTGTGAGGTGGAAGGGATTAGCGGAGGTTCGTACGAGTGCAGGAAGGGGGACGGAGGCTCTCGCTCTGAACAGGGTTCCGGCAGTGAGTTTTGGGTACTGGGGTTTGCTCATGTGGTGATGGAGGAAGGCCAGGGGCTAGGGTTTAGGAGCAGCGGCTTCGGTGAGCTGCAGGTGAGGTTGGTGCGAAGCAGGTGGTTCCACGGTGAGGAGTAAGGCAGGGGGTCGGTGGCTATGGAGTAGGGAATGGAGGAGGTGGTTTAGCGGCATGCAAGGGTTGAGTTCAGCAGTTCGAGGCCGAGGCGTAGGGAAAAGAAAGCGGCAGCCCAGCCGGGTGTGCGGTGAGGAGCTCAAGCGAGATGAAGTAGTGGCGCGGGTGATACAGATTCAATCCACGACAGGGGTTTGAGGTCCAGAATTGAAAACAAGGTTTGAAAATAGTTGTTTAATAGAAGAAGGAAGAAAAATTAGTCTTCTGTAGGTTAAATTTAGATCTGTTGTGTGTTTTCGGTGGCTGAAATGATGATACTACTATTGGATTGCTGTTGGGGTGAGCGGAGGAAGTGCGGGATGGGGTATCGGTGAGAGCTGTGTACCGGTGAGAATTTATAGCAGTAACAATGAGGTAATGGAGAGGGAGACATATCTGTGAAGTTTAGAGGAAGGGGTGTATCTATAGCTGGAAAAAGCTATCGGTAAGGCTTAGCGGTGAGAATTCGAAAAAGTGGGGAAAAATGGCTATAACGGTGAGAAATTAAAGAGGAGGGGAAAAAGAAAAAGGTGGTGTATCGGTGGCTAGAGTTTATTATCGTTGAGGATGAGAGTAGGAAAGGTATCGGTGAGGGATTAGATGGGGAGAGTTTGTCGGCGATGTTTGGATGTGGGAGACGTATCGGTGATCATTTAGGTATCGGTGAGGTTGAGAGTATCGGTGAGAAAGGGTGTAACGGTAGACTAGAAATGGTAACAGTAGCTAGAGAGTGTATCGGTAGCTGGACTTTGCGGGGCTAATGGTAGGGTTTTGTGTATCAGTAGCAAGGATAGAATATGCATGTGGGATGGTGTATCGGTAGCTGGGTTACTGATAGGGAGGGTCAACGCATGACTGCAACAACTGCGAATCAAACAAATAAAATTAAATTAATAAAATAATATAATAAAACTAAAAAATAAATAAATCAATAAATAAATAAATTAAATAGAAAGGAAGAAAAAACACAAAATAAAATAACAAAATTAATAAATCTTTATTTAAAAGAATGAATTAATCTAGATTTAAAACAATAAACTAACCTAATTAATGAACAAATTAAAATATTTATAGTAACTTTCTTAAATTATTTAACTAATTAATTAACTAATTAATTAAATTTAAGAAAAAAAAATAGTAAACGAATAAAATTAAATTGTAAAAACTAATTAAATTATTACAAGACTAAAAAACAAAAATAGTTTCTTATTTACAATTTAATGAATAAAGCATTAATTAATTAAATGAATGAATTAGTAAACTAACTAGAATGAAAAATTACAAAAATAAAATAATAAATAAATTAAAATCTAATTCGCAAGACTAAATTAATTTAATACTTTTTTTAAAATGACATTAATGTACATTAAAACAGATGTTTTAAAAAAATTGATTATTTTACATAGCAAAGTGCAAAAACACTACAATTATCAATTATTTAATAAAAACAACATTTTTATATAAAAAAGTCAATAAAAATACACAAAAGATATGGAAAAGAGTGCAAAAACACTGACACATCACCTAAGAAGTAACCTATATACAAATATATTTTATGCACTATTTTTGCCTATGAAGTGGCCAACTTGGTTTGATTTTATATGGGATTAAGTGAGATCTAATAAACATAAGTGAATTAAATTTAAAAGAGTGAGTTGATCCTAGGTGATAACTTGGGTTTCATTTGATGCAATACTTTTCACGTAATTTAATTTCTTATATTTGAGACGAGTTCATTTGATAAGGTCAAAAAATATCTTCACTTTCGAGTCTTATACATACACACCAAAATACTAATCACCTATACACATGGAGTATCAATGTATTTATCACTCCAAGGTAAAGGTTCATATTAGAACTTGAAGTGTGCGACCTTATAATTCAAAAAGGAAGAATAATTTTTAAACTTGTCAAATGAAGTTCTCAATTGAAATAATAGATCAGAAATTAATAGAGAGAGAAAAAACATCCAATCGATTTCCTTTCTACTTCCTTGGATCAACCCATGAGATTATTATCCCTCTATTGATGCTATGGTTTTATTGGTTGTGGGAAGTAGACTCATGAGGGAGGAATTGAGGAAGTATAAAAACAATTAAAAGAAAAGAATCACTCCACCATTGTGTGAATAATTTTACAAGGTTTTCGGTGAATAAATTTCCCACCTTGAGGCAATATAATCAACATGATATAGTGAATAACAATATAATATGACAAGAATAACTTTTATTATGAAACTAAGATGATTTGGAACAACATAAATATGAAAAACAAACACGAGACAACAAAATCATAGCATAACATTACAATGAAAGAAAGAAACAAAGATGCTCAACTCCTATAACAACACCACCTTATATAGTCTTGTATGAAGCCTTGGGTCGATCCTAAAATAGTAAAATTCTTCACACTTGAGTATGGTAGGCCTAGTTTGGTGGAATTTTTTTGGAATTTATACTTTTCCACCCTTGACCCGAAGTGGCATCCAGATTGCATCCACCCAATAATGGTGCCTAAAATACCTTCTAGATGGATGAATATGAGGGGTCCATTAAGGAATAAAATGGCTCATCGGATGTCTCCTAACTTACTGTAATATTTCAACCGATATAGAATAATATTTTGTGAAATATAATTGAAATTGTGGGATGTTTTTCTGGGCCTCATAATATGGATCAGGATTTTATTTCCAAATTTGGCCACCTAGGACTCCATTAAAACATCATATTTATCTCATTCCACTTTTGGATTAAATGTTCCTCGTGATTTCCTCTATCTTACGATATATTTCTAGAATCATTGGGCTTTGATATTGGCTGGTACTGTCTTTTTATTGGGATTTTCTCTAGTTTTCTTCACCGAGATTGTGTTGTCATGATAGATCATTTTGGTGGGATTTCAATTTGAATCATTGAGTACTACAAAAAAATTAATTGATATATATATAACGCGAGACCAGAAAATGAAATATGAATATAAAATAAATACCATTGGGTATTTTATATGATGTTAAAAAATATACCATGTAATAGTTCATTTTAAGAAGGACTTACAATCATAATGTGAAATGATGTTCAATGTGTAAAATTCCCAAAAATGGTGTTTATGAATCATAAATAAAATGAATGATATATATATTAACAATTAATATTAGACTCATTCATTGGATAATACCAACCCCTTAATTTATTTTTTCTAGTCTTGAAAAAATATATCTAAAAAAACAAGAAATTTGAATTCCCTTTTCCAAAATATTTTACTATATAATTATCACCAAAAACACATATATCAAACATATATTAAAAAAATAAAAATATTTAATACAAGATAATTTCATTAGTCAATCTAAATACCATTCCTATTACTTTGTTCAAATTCATCATTATATTTCTTCCAATATCAATTAATCTTGATGATGTGTTGTGTATCACAATAGAAATTGGGGTTCATCTTTATTCGAGGGTGGAAATGATGGAAGTGTTAGGTGGAATCATATTTCAATATTAAGAAGTGTATTCAATTTTTTTTTCAATTTTTCCTTGGTAATTGAAATTTCACTCAACATACTCAACCCATGTAGTGAGACTTTTCTGATGAATCCCAGCCTCAAAGACCGTAGGGCACCAAGGGAAGCCTGAATACTTGGGAATCATCTCGAGTTATCTAAGGAAAAAAAGTTAAATAACCAAACAAAGTGATAAAATTACTTAATCTGGGGTAGAAAACTCTGGAGTCATGATCCCCAAGGGCTGAAAGCCACACATTTGGTTATTTCATTGTTCTCACACAAATTTATTGTTTTTAATTTAATACTAATATTAAAACTAAAATGATCAAAAAACTATTCTATTAATTTGGGGTAACCCATGAAATAAAAAACAATACCCATCAATCCAGAGGAGGTGCATTGTTTTATATTAAATGGATGAAAATATAAATGGTGACAAATTACATTGGACAACCTCAATTTCGAAAATCTATGCACAAGAACATAAAAATTTATTAAAAAATGTATCTAGACACGCAAAATTATTTGACATTAAATTTGAATTTGTGATATGTGTATTATCATGTTCAAGGTTAAAGGAACTGTCCCTTTCATTAGAGCACACCTTTCCTTCAAATCATTTTTTTGCACCCAATTTTTTTTTTAAAATTCATCCCCCCACATAAAATTACATTTTTCCCAGTGTTTGAATAAAATAAAATTTAGAAGGGGTAGAGGTAGAGAATGGGAGTTCAAAAATTGAATTCAAAATGAGGATCATGGAATGAAGTCTCCTGGTGGTTGAAGTTGTAGTTCTTGATGATCACTTTTAATCCCATGATTTCTACGTCACTTAAAGAAGCCTCTTCAATGATGATAGTTTTTGTTAATATGTGAATGATTTGTCTAAAAAATATATCAACTCAGCATCCCCTAAATCTCAAACACCAACACTATTTTAACACAATGGAAACCCAGGGAGGTACCTTTAAATAAACAAAAACTAAAAGAATGGGAAAAACGAACAACTTTATTTAAGCATATCTATGACTGATACTATGAAAGAGTAAAAAATAAAATAATATATATATGTGTGTGTAGATATATAAAATTTAAAATATAATTATATGTATATAATAAAACAATGAAACACTATAAGCCGCATGTTAATGGTAGGCGCACTCCCCTATCTCTCTTCAGTCCCAAGTTCGAGTCCCCGCGACTTTGCCAATTGTGATAGGGTTTTCCCCACAACCTAAGATGTGTCCTTTTATTTTTTTAAGTTATTATTTTTTTAATTTTTATTTTAACCAAAAAATTTTAAAAAAATAACATAGATGGATTATACATTTTCTGCTTTTTAAATATTTTTGTAGGGTATTACTCAATGATCACACCACGTGGCATTGATGAATATGGTACTCCCCTTTCATACCCATCCATACTCATCATAGAAGAACATGTCAACAGTCTAATGTACTATCATATTTAGAGTATATTGATTAAATATTTTTTATATCTAATTGATTAATTAATCTTATTTGATAAAATAATGATGATTCACAATGATTGGAACCATGAAAACCACAGGTTTTATCGCATGTAGTGCTACTATTTAACATCGTTAGCCTATCATGGATACTAAAATCAATCAAATTTTCCATGATTTATAGCTAGGCTCAGTTAACTCATCCTCTGTAACATTTTTATTGAATGATTCAATAAATGGTTTTAACATATGACCATTATCCTTGAAAAAGTGACCACTTGTGGGATCATGAATCTCTACTTCCCCATGGAGGTACACATGATGCACAATGAATGGACATTATCATCTATAACTTAACATTCCCACTATAAATGATGTTTTTAACTACAAAAGGGAACATTGTGGACTAGTTCAAAGTTTTCAACTTTGAGATTCCGAGATTGGAAGGCTTGAACTATAGATTTATTTTTCATTTAATTTTCATATGCCTCCATAATATGTTCCCCAAATTCATTAAGATCTAATTTCCTCATTGATTTAGCAAATGAAATGTCAAAATTCATATTTTTTGATTTCCCAAAATGCATTATGCTTACTTTCAATAGGTAAATGACATGATTTTCCATAAACCAATCTATATAATGACATGCCTTGGATGGTTTGGAATGCTGTACGATATTCTCAAAGGGTGTCCATGAGTTTCTCGGACCAATCCATCCTAGAGTTAATGATTTTTTTTCAATAATTTGATGAATCTCTCTATTAGATAACTCATAATTTTCATTAGTATGAGGATGGTATGTAGTGAGAACATTATGAGAAATCCAAAACATAGACATATGTGAAGAGAATTCATGGTATCATAAATGGGTTCCTCAGTCACTAATTATGGCCTATGAATTTTTAATCGAGAAATTTTTTTCTTATTCAGAAATTAGATCACTAAATGATTGTCATTAGACATGAAGATAATGGAATAAATTTTTTTTGATACATTATCAAAAGATAATATGATTTAGAGGTATCCCCTATAATTTGGGAAGGTTACCATGAATTCAAATCCCAAGTAATTAAAGATTTGGACGACCACAAAGGGAGTGAGGGGAATTTGATTTCTTTTGGAAATGGATCCTAATTATCGACCTTGAGAAATTAGTTTTCAGAATATAATGGAATCCTTAGTTATGTTTTTCCAGTATAAACCACTTTGGAGGACCTTTGTAGTGGATTTCATTGTGGGAAAGGGTCCACCACATGCCTCTTTAGGAAATTATATTGAAAGGACTCTTGCTCAGATTCGAGAACACATATCTTAATGATTTGATCAGGAAAAAACATGAATAGGGGAGAATCATCAATAAAATAGATTTTGAAATCAGAAAGGGATTTCCTATTAGCTTTGGTCCTCAAATATTTTATAATGTCACCCAACACCAAATGGTTTTCTTTGTCAGAATACCATGGGAAATCACTCACACAATAGAGGTGCTCATGAAGAAATGATTTAGTCATTGAAAGGTGATGTGAGTGGTCTTTCAATTCCATCATAGATAGGTGATCTATTACAACATTTTCAATACCCTTTTTATGCTTAATGGTTAAATATACTTCATGAATATATAGGACCCACCAAATCTATCTAGTCTTGGCATCTTGTTCTCAGAAAAGGTATTTCAGGGCTGAATGGTCAATGAAGACAATGATGGGTTATCCTAAGAGATAGGACCATAATTTCACTATGGAAATGAAAAAAAACAAGAAATTTTTTTTAGTGGTGGTGTAGTTGATTTTTTAGTCATTAAATGATTTTATTTAATAAGAAATTACACATGGAATTTTCTCACACCGTTTTCCTAAGACAACTTCTACATCGTTGTCACTAGAATCACACATGAGCTGAAAAGGAAGATTCTAATTCGGAGATTGCACGATAAGTGGAGAGATAAGGGCATACATGAGTGTAGATAATGATGCTTCACATATTTTTATCCATAAAAATGGGCCATATTTCACTAATAGAGTGAAAAGTGTTTGAGAAATATAGTTGAAATTCATAATAAGACTTCTATAGAAACCAGTCCTAAGAAGGACCTCACATCCTTGAATGTTTTGGGTGATGAAAGGTGATGAATGATGTCATCCTTGGATTTATCAGCAAAAATCCCTCTACCCGAGACTATATTTCCAAATACATGTCCCTCTTTAACCATGAAATGATATTTTCCCAATTTAGTACAAAATAATTCTCTTAAAATCATGACAAAACTCTCTCCACATTCTTAATACATCCCTCACATGTATCACCAATTAGAGATAATTCATCCATGAAGACCAATAAAAAATACCCTACCATGTCCAAGATGATTCCCATCATGAACTGCTGGAAGGCTCTGGGGCATTGCATAACTAGAAGGGCATGCATTTGAAAGAAAAGGTGTTGAATGGACATGTGAATATTGTTTTCCTTGATCCTCTAGGGAGACCAAAATTTTAGTGTACCCCAATTACCCATCTAAGAAATAGTAAATGGTGTGACATATGACTCTCTCAAAGATATGGTCAATGAATGGTAAGGGTACATGGTCTTTTCTGGTAAATGATTTTATCTTTCTATAGTCGATGCAGACTCTCCAGCCACTACTCACCCTATTTGGAAGAATCTCTCTATTCTTATTGGATATCACTGTGATTCCGACCTTCTCTAGAACGACAAAGATTTTGATGACCCACTCACTCTCAACTATTAGATATATGATACTATATTTTAACATTTTTTTGAGTTCATTTCCCACTACATCCATGATATTAGAATTGAGTCACCATTGAGGATGAATACATGGCTTTGAATCAGATTCTAGAATAATCCTATGAGTCCCGATCAGTGGGATAATCTATGGATTATTAGATAGGGTCCATCCAATAGATTTCTTGTATCCAAAGAAAATATAGAATCATACTCTCCTGATTGGGTTGAAGATAAGATTAAATTAAAATAGGATGTGTACCATTTTCTCCTAGGAAGGCATACATATGTGCAGTATGATGTGATTTTAATTCAAGTTCGTGTTAGTTCAAAATTTCATAAAATGATCGGGAAATTGGATCAAGATAATATTTATTTTTTAGAGTTTCATATATTATTGATTCCCCATGTGTAGAAGTTTCAGCAACAAGATTGTTTTGATCAGTATTAGGAATGGGATTTGGAGTGGTCTCCATGAATGTGGTTTACCTAAAACATTTCACTAATCTTTTGAATTAATATTTAAGAATAGGAGATATATGAATGTGATTCTATCCAAGGAGATAAACATACTTCATGTGTATAAAGGTAATAAATCTCGTCCTGACTTAAAAATTCCTCAATTTTTTTTGGATTTTCTATGGTTTCATTATCATTTCATCCTTACATGTTTACATCCTAAATATCCTCATTGTCCCATATTGTCAAGCTTATATTATAGATGTTGAAGTATAGACACATGTTTCTAAAGTTGATTGTAATGTTCCCTTTTCAAAAATGGATAACAAAGTTGATTGTTGAAGGGAAGGGACGACCAAAGATTATTGGGGTTTGTTCCCTGTTGCATATGTTTGGATTGTTATCAAGGATAGTGAAGTCAATAAGGAAGATGAAGTTTTCTACTTTTACCAGAACATCCATTAAAATTACTTTTGGTATCCTAATGATATGATCAGTAAGATAAAGTGTGCCAAATTTGGGTTTGAGCCCTTCCAGTCCTAACTAGCAGTACACAACAAATGTAATTGTCACGACCCATCCTCGGGAACCGTGCCATGACTACCCCAAGCCCGCCTTCCATAGGCCAAGGGCTAGCGACTAGCACCAAAGGCGTAAATTCCGATAACTGGGAAGGCATTGCCTTTATAAAAGTAACAAAACACCACAGAGTAAAAGCGGAAGTAAAACACTAAGTACAAAGAGAAGTGTTGAAAGGTAAATGGGCCAGAATACAAAACCAAATGAAAGTACAACTACAACTGAACAAAGTACAATAGGAAAAGACAATAGCTGGAAGAACAGAAGCGGCTCCTAGGTTATCCTCCTCGGATCCTACCTGAAGGGTAGGTACAGATGGCACAGCTCCTAGATCGTCCACCACGGATCCTACCTGAAGGGTAGGAACAGATAGCCTCCACAACGCTCTCACCCGTCAACCTCCTCTCAGTGTCGTCTCACTGTGATGTTCGCCTCCAGATACTAACTCGTCGTGTAGTCCACCTATGGGTACTGACTCGTCGTGTAGTCCACCTTCGGGTAGTGACTCGTCGTGTAGTCCACCTCTGGGTATTGACTCGTCGTGTAGTCCACCTCCGGGTACCGACCAGTCCTCTAACACTCGGCCTCCGTCAGCACTGCCCGTTGTCTACAACCAACACAACAAGGTACGGGCATATCCAGTGCAGGGGTGTGTATAAAGATACTCTGTAGGGACCCCGAGACCCTCAAGGTCTCACTAAACAAACAAGGATAACTAGAAAAAAGATCTCAACATATAACCTCTACTTAGGTATATACCCATACATATACCTAAGTTATCAAGTAACCCATATCAATAATAAGGAAACACAAGGATTGTGAAATCAACGGATAACCACTACCCAGGTATATGACCATACATATTCCTAAGTTCTCAGGAAACCCATCTCAATCATGAGGAAACACAAAGGTCATAGACTCAGCTCCAACCAGGATTTTCATTATCGAAACCGTAACTGCTGAAGAGTTTCGTCTCTGAAGTGTACAGTGGTCCTGTCACGACTCTGGGGTACTTCTCACTAACCTAAGACTGCTGAGTTACTCCTCCTGTCGAGTACCGCAGGTCTGCGGCCAACTACCGGGCGCTCCATCCATTGAGGGTCTGTCTCCAAATATCGGGCGCTCCCACTAATAGCCTACAGAGGTACTCTTCCAGTCGAGTACCGTGGGTCTGATGCCAACTACCAGGCACTCCGTCCGTCGTGGGTCTTCCGCCAAATACCGGGCGCTCCATCCACTAGGCTAGTCGACTCACTCCTAGTCGAGTCGATCAAGCAGTCGTCAGGTCTCAGTCGTCCACACGGTCTTCGTACTCTGCACGCTCGTCTCTAGGAGGGTCCTCTCCACGAGCTACAGGTCGATACTCCAAGTATCTCAAATTCCCATGAATAAGTATCTCAAAGGACCGCCTCGTCACTGGGGTCTCAACACAACAGACGACGCGTCAATCGGATGCCCGGTCTGTGAGTTACTAGCCTTTTCATCCCAAGGGCCCGGTTGGTTTCGTGAGTGAACCAATCCCGGCCGTATCTCAACTATACCACGAACTCTCATAGGGTATACTCATAGGGACCATTTCTCAACGAGATCATCAATGCCGCTGACGGTTCGTCAAACAGACGTCATGTCTGAAAGATATCAGCTTTTCCGTTCCAGGGGCCCGGTTGGATTTCGGGTACAACCCAACCCGGCCACTATCCAAAAGAAACCAAAACTCGGGCGAAGTATGTCAAAAGTTCCGTCTCATCAAAAGGAAAACAAAGAGACAGATGGCGCGTCAATCGGACGCCCGGTCTGTGAGTTATTGGCTTTTTCGTTCCAGGGGCCCGGTTGGTTTCGTGAGGGAACCAACCCGACCGCACTCCGACGGCATCCAAACCTCGATCGGAGTAAGCCAAAGTATCCGTCTCACTAAGAAGAATCCAACAAAGTCGACGGCACGTCAATCGGATGTCCGGAGCTCATGTTACGAGTGTTTCCGCTCCGAGCCGGTGTTCATCTCGGGTCTCATACTTTACTGCGCAGGCTTCAAAAAAACTTTGCGGTCCCGTTTTGTTGTCGCTCATCAATCCGCACGTCAATTAACAAAACACGCCGTCTTCGTGGTTCTTCTGCGCGACGCGTTGGTGCCGCGCCCCTTCGCCGTGTCCTGACTCCATCTGCGGATGTCTTTGGGTTTCTCCGACGCGGCGCGATGATGTCGCGCCCTTGTTTGTTTTTCACGACGCGGCGTGACGGCGTCACACATTTCCCTGTCGCATGATTCTGCATAGTGCGACGGCACCACGCCTTCCTGTACCAAACCACAAAAAAATCCAACATGGAAAAAGGAGGTGGGTCAGACGTGTTTGTGCGGTCCAGCCCCCTCTCGTTAAACGATAGCATTTGGACATATTCACGAAGAATAAAAATCAAGGAAGTAATGTCACACAAAATAAACTAAATACAATCCCCTACAACCTCTTAAATAAAAAGAATCATAATAATGACCCCAACCCGCAAAACAATCTTCGCGGATCAACTTAATATTTAGTTGAACCGCGTTCTTAGATTTAGAAGGGAGTAAACGAGGATTCACCAACAATCACAATTTAAATTCCCTACCTAGTAATTGTGGTTCGTTGACGATATCAGAAAAAGGGTAGATATCGATTCCTTGATTGTCGTGTTCGTCACATACTCCCAATTCTCATGCTCATGCGTCGGAAAGGAAGAAGGGTACTCGTCGTTGGAGATGTCGTGGGCATCGCTTCCCTTTCCTTGCCTCAGTTGAAGAATGATGAAGAAGATGGCGTCATCGTGGTTCAGTGGCGGAAGAGACGTTCTTCGTGTTCTTCGTCGTAGAGAAAGAAGAAACTCAAGACTTCCTACGCTTTTTCTCCAAAGGCTCCCAATCAACTAAACTCCAACCCAAATAAAATAAGTTCTTAACCTGTTTTATTAACACAAAAATGCTTTTGAATTTCAGGTGTTTGAAATTAAATTAACTCACATAATTAAATATCTCAAGTTGTCAAATTTAATGAGAGGGAGGTGGAGAGACTCATTTAATGAGAGAGAGTTTCATACACATAAATGGAGAGTTTCAAGTGTTAAGGGGGGTTAAGGGGGTTTGATACTCATGTGGCCCCCACCTTATAACATCCACCCAAGGGAGGTTATGTGCGGGTGGGCCCCTCCACTAACCTCCCCTTGGAGTTTCTAACTACCACCTCAAATAAAAATATGGCAAACACATATTTTTATTCAGTTTAATTAAAAACCCCCGAAAACTAACTTTCAAACTCGATAAAACACAACTGCGGAATAGGTGTTCCTAAGAAAATACTGGCGCTGCGGTTCCATCGGTGCCCTCAGAATTTGATTCCGAGCACCGGTTCAAAAGTTAGAAATTTATACTCATTCGTTCACAAAACGTACCCGATCTGAACTTCGGAAATTGATTCCGGGCGCACCGGGCCTCGGAATCAGGTGCCGTCAAAAACTGCATTCTTGTAAAATTCCAAATAAAATTAAGAAAAAAATTTCCTTGAAATTTCCGGATCATTACATTACTCCCACCTCAAGGCTTTGCGTCCCCGTAAAGCTTCAACACAAAGCAGGGTCACAAAAGCGGTACAGAGCACGCATCTAGAGGCTTCCACTCCCATGTGCTCACCTGGAGGTTTCTGTGCTGGCTACGAAAACGCACAAGGGGAATCGACCGTCCTCATAGGACATGCTCCCGTCGATCCTCAATCCCCACTAAATCCTCCGTGCATGATGCCCTATCATCGAGGTCTAACTCCCTGAGGTCGATGACGTGTGAAGGATCAAGCACGTATCTCCTCAGTTGAGATATGTGGAAGACGTCGTGCACCTAGTGCAACTGAGGTGGATGGGTCAAGCGGTAAACCACCTCGCCTACCCAGCTGAGGACCTAGAAAGGTCCGTTGAACCTCGGAGATAACTTGCCGCCTTGGCCACATCTCCGTAAACCTCGTCGAGGTGAGACCCGTATAAGGACGTGATCGTCATCATCGAACTCCAGAGGTCTTCAATTCTTGTTAGAACTGGAACTCAAATGACTGCTGCCACGAGGGTAAGGTTTTCCGACTCAAGAGTGATCAGTCGCACCCTCCTGTGCATGAGTTTAACTTGTGCTGCCCAGGGTTTCCTTTTTTCCGACCAAGGAAAATCCATCCCGACATTTTCTTAATACCGTCTATTTGAGTATGAACAGTGATTTCCAAATCCATACTCAAACTAACGTCGTAAGGCCTCGACGCTGCCACCAAGAGGTCCCAACCGAGACTCTCGCCTCAAGGGTCAGATCACACCATCGGCGTAAGTGTGACTATCGAGTCTCCTCCCAAAGGTATCTCCAGACGTGAGGGTCAAGTCAACGGCATAACTGGAAACTCTAGGTCTTTGACTAGATTCATGGAAGGAAGGGATGATTCGTTTAGATTTCTGTGGCTACAGTAGCTAGTAGAAGACAATGTCCGCACTTCGAATCATCCTTAGAGCCTTTTTTGGTCACACACCATGACCGCATGCAGCTACTCTCTTACCTTGCTCTCCAACTACCTGATCCTAGCAGGGAATACAGAGGCAGGTAATGGTAACATGTTGAAATGTACACCACCACAAGCTGCTCTCCTAGCTCTGCCTCCATGTCTGCTGCTCTGCGGATTCATCTGTCCTTAACATTTCCTCTTCTTGAAACATTTTACACACACAAGTCCCTGAGACTGGCGCCAGTTTTCTACTTTCCAAACTTCTATCATTCTCTGGCTGTATTTGTTCAGCAAAGAATTTTCAACCACAATGGTTCCTTCTATCACCCTAGCCTAAGTAGGAATGCATAGAGAAAAGGTTCTGGCTCGGAAGCCCTTAAACATACCATGCTCAGAGTTCCGACCTCTATTTCACTGATCAAAACGCATCCATCGAGTACCCGGTATGTTCGGTATGCCTCGATGAATTCTCAGCTATCAACACGTCGTCCCGCCGAAACTGTATAAGCTCTAGAAAACTATCTGCCACCCCCTCAAGCCAGTCCTCAGCCGCCTGTGAGTCAGGTTCACCTCGGAACTTGAGGGTATCTGATGTTAGAACACATGTAAGGCAGTAAGCCTACATATGTCATCTACCGGTACCACCGGTTGTAACTACTGACTAACAGGTAGTGTTGTATAGGTGACACACTACCCAAAGGTACTATCTCAGGCATCGGTCCACGTACCGAATCCTCATCACTAAGCGGACCATCCTCATGGTCAATCACTAGAAAATACTAGTATCCAAGTCCACCATGCACTCTACTGATGTCTCAGATAGGCGAAAAACTCTGTCAATCGCCTCCAGCCACTGCTCTTCTGTCTGGGAATCTATCTCGCCTCATAACCTCGGAGGCCGCTGCAGCTGGAACTCGTGCAACGTGCTCTGCCAGTGTGCACAGTATTCTATTATAGCTGTTGGCATCTGCTGCCCAATAGGTTTTGGTTCTGCTGGTACACCACCCGAGGGTGCCAACATAGTAAATAGGGCCCTGCACCAGAGCCTCGTCGCTCAGTGAGCCATCATCGAGTACTCTCTCGGAACTCCAACTGACTATCCGCGTGGAGACATCCTGAACAGATGTGTCACGGTAAAAGTTTATACCTAGTGAGATGACCTGGTTTGAGATGACTTTAATACTTTGGAAACACACACACAATCAGTGTTTTCATGTACAAAGTCGGAAATCAGTAGTCAGGGTCCTGGTGTATGGATACGTCGGCCGCCACACCAACACTGGACTCCCTAAACTGAAGACCACACTCGGTACCCTGAACAATATTGATTCATATAGAGAAATATCAGATTCCTTAGTTCTGCGGTAGAAACGAACTCCATTAATACCAATTTTTCACGACCCGTCCTCGAGAACCGTGCCGTGACTACCCCAATCCTACCTTCCATAGGCCAGGGGCTGGCGACAAGCACCAAAGGCGTAAATTCCGATAACTGGGAAGACATTGCCTTTATAAAAATAACAAAACACCACAGAGTACAATCATAAGTAAAACACTAAGTACAAAGAGAAGTGCTGAAAGGTAAATGGGCCAGAATACAACCCCAAATGAAAGTAAAAATACAAATGAACAAAGTACAACAGGAAAATACAACAGCCGGAAGAACGGAAGCGGCTCCTGGGTCGTCCTCCTCGGATCCTACCTGAAGGGTAGGTACAGATGGTGCAGCTCCTAGATCGTCCACCACGGATCCTACCTGAAGGGTAGGTACAGATAGCCTCCACAACGCTCTCGCCCGTCAACCTCCGCCGAGTTTTGTCTCACTGTGAAGTCCGCCTCCAGATACTGACTCGTCGTGTAGTCCACCTCTGGGTACTAATTCATCGTGTAGTCCACCTTCAGGTACTGACTCGTCGTGTAGTCAACCTCTGGGTATTGACTCGTCGTGTAGTCTACCTCCGGGTACCGACCAGTCCTCGAACACTCGGCCTCCGTCAGCACTGCCCGTCGTCTGCAACCTACACAACGAGGAGTGGGCATAGCCCGTACAGGGGTGAGTATAACGATACTCTTTAGGGATCCCGAGACCCTCAATGTCTCACTAATCCAACAAGGATAACCACAAAGAAGATCTCAATAGATAACCTCTACTTAGGTATATACCCATACATATACCTAAGTTATCAAGTAACCCATCTCAATCATGAGGAAACACAAGGATTGTGAACTAAATGGATAACAACTACCCAGGTATATGCCCATACATATACCTAAGTTATCAAGCAACCCATCTCAATCATGAGGAAACACAAAGGTCATAAACTCAGCTCAAACCAGGATTTTCATTATCGAAACTGTAACGGTTGAAGAGCTCCGTCTCTGAAGTGTACAGTAGTACTGTCACGACTCCGAGGTACTCCTCACTAACCTAAGATTTTTGAGGTACTCCTCCTGTCGAGTACCGCAGGTCTGCGGCCAACTACCGGGCGCTCCGTCCGCTGAGGGTATGTCGCCAAATACCGGGCGCTCCCCCTAATAGCCTACAGAGGTACTCCTACAGTCGAGTACCGCGGGTCTGCTGCCAACTACCAGGCGCTCCATCCACCGTGGGTCTGCCACCAAATACTGGGCGCTCCGTCCACTGGGCTAGTCGACTCACTCCTAGTCGAGTCGGTCAAGCAGTCGTCAGGTCTCTATCGTCCACACGGTCTTCGTACTCTGCACGCTCGTCTCTGGGAGGGTCCGCTCCACGAGCTACAGGTCGATACTCCAAGTATCTCAAAGTCCCAGGAATAAGTATCTCAAAGGACCACATCGTCACAGGGGTCTCAACACAATAGACGGCGCGCCAATCGGACACCCGGTCTGTGAGTTACTAGCCTTTTCATCCCAAGGGCTCGGTTGGTTTCGTGAGCGAACCAATCCCGGAAGTATCTCAACTGTACCCCGAACTCTCATAGGGTATACTCATAGGGACCATTTCTCAACGAGATCATCAACGTCGCTGACGGTTCGTCAAACTGACGTTTGTCTGAAAGATATCAGCTTTTCCGTTCCAGGGGCCCGGTTGGATTTCAGGTACAATCCAACCCGGCCACTATCCAAAAGCAACCAAAACTCAGGCGAAGTATGAAAAAAGTTCCGTCTCATCAAAAGGAAAACAACGAGATAGACGGCGCGTCAATCGGACGCCCGGTCTGTGAGTTATTGGCCTTTTCATTCTAGGGGCCCGGTTGGTTTCGTGAGCGAACCAACCCAGCCGCACTACGATGGCACCCAAACCTCAAGCGGAGTAAGCCAAAAGATCGGCCTCACTAAGAGGAATCCGACAAAGTTGACGGCACATCAATCGGACGTCCGAAGCTCATGTTACGAGCGTTTCTGCTCTGAGGGCCCGGTTGGTTTCGTATCAGAACCAATCCCGGCCGAACCCAAAGTATTCCAAAACCTTCAGTGCAATATACCGAAATGACTATCTCTATCCAAGGATCGCATCTCCACTGACGGTGCGTCGATCGGAGGTCTACAGCAGAAGATATGGGCAAAAGATCAAAGAGGGTCCGAAACGGGGGTCTGGGCCCGGACTGACCCGGCCCGACCCCCCCTGGGTCGCCCCGAACCTAGTCGACCCGACCCGGGTCTGACCCGACTGGACCCGGCCCGGCCAGACCAGCCGTGGCTCGGCGTGGCGGAGCCGAAGTCTGGAAGCGGGGGGTGCGCGCAGCCCGCCCCTCGCCGTTAATTGAGGGTGGTGGCGCAACCGCCGCCGCCAATTCATCCGACGGCACACTCGGGCGCCGCCTCCGCCTGGCGGCCGGACGGCTCCGGCCGCCGCCTCCGGGCGTTTCTGTGGGCCACCGGAGTTGCTCCGGTGGTCCGTTTTCAAAACCATCTGAGCCGGTGTTCATCTCGGGTCTCATACATTACTGCGCTAGATTCAAAAATACTTTTCAGCACTGTTTTGTCGTATCTTGTCAATCCGCACGTCAATTAACAAAACGCGCCGTCTTCGTGGTTCTTCGGCGCGACGCGTTGGCGCCGCGCCCCTTCACCGTGGCCTGACTCCGTCCGCGGATGACTTTGGGTTTCTCCGACGTGGCGCGACGATGTCGCGCCCTTGTTTGTTTTTCACGACACGGCGCAACGGCACCGCGCATTTCCTTGTCGCATGATTCCACGTAGTGCGACAGCACCACGCCTTCCCGTACCAAACCACAAATAAATCCAACATGGAAAAAGGAGGTGGGTCGGCCGTGTTTGTGCGGTCCGGCCCCCTCTCGTTAAACGATAGCAGATGGACATATTCACGAAGAATAAAAATCATGGAAGTAATCTCAAACAAAATAAAGAAAAGACAATCCCCTACCAACTCTTAAATAAAAAGAATCATAACAATGATCCCAACCCGCAAAAAAAATCTTCACGGATCAACATAATATTTATTTGAACCATGTTCTCAGATTTAGAAGGTATTAAACGAGGATTCACCAACAATCAAAATTTAAATTCCCTACCTAGTAATTGTCGTTCGTTGACAATCTCGGAAAAAAGGCGGATATCGATTCCTCGATTGTCGTGTTCGTCACACACTCCCAATTCTCATGCTCATGCGTCGGAAAGGAAGAAGGGTACTCATCGTTGGAGATGTTGTGGGCGTCACTTCCCTTTCCTTTCCTCGGTTGAAGATCGATGAAGAAGCTGGCGTCGTCGTGCTTCAGTGGCGGAAGAGACGTTCTTCGTGTTCTTCGTCGTAGAGAAAGAAGAAACTCAATACTTCCTAAGCTTTTTCTCCAAAGGCTCCCAATCAACTAAACTCCAACCCAAATAAAATATGTTCTTAACTTGTTTTATTAACACAACAAAGCTTATGAATTTCAAGAGTTTGAAATTAAATTAACTCACATAATTAAATATCTCAAGTTGTCAAATTTAATGAGAGGGAGGTGGAGAGACTCATTTAACGAGAGAGAGTTTCATCCACATAAATGGAGAGTTTCAAGAGTTAAGGGGGTTAAGGGGGTTTGATACTCATGTGGCCCCCACCTTATAACATCCACCCAAGGGAGGTTATGTGCGGGTGGGCCCCTCCACTAACCTCCCCTTGGAGGTTCTAACTACCACCTCAAATAAAAATATGGAAAACACATATTTTTATTCAGTTTAATTAAAAAACCCCCGAAAACTAACATTAAAACTCGATAAAACGCAACTGCGGAGTAGGTGTTCTTAAGAAAATACTGGCACTGCGGTTCCATCGGTGCCCTTGGAATTTGATTCCGAGCACCGGTTCAGAAGTTAGAAATTCCTACTCGTTCGTTCACTAAACGTACCCGAGCTAAATTTCAGAAATTGATTCCGGGCACACTGGGCCTCAGAATCAGGTTCCGTCAGAATCTGCATTCTTGTAAAATTTCAAAGAAAATTAAGAAAAAATTTTCCATGAAATTTCCGGATCATTACATTACTCCCACCTCAGGGCTTTACGTCCCCGTAAAGCTTCAACACAAACCAGGGTCACAAAAGCGGTACAGAGCACGCATCTTGAGCCTTCAGCTCCCATGTTCTCACCTGGAGGTTTCTGTGCTGCCTACAAAAATGCACAAAAGGAATCGACCATCCTTGTAGGACATGCTCCCGTCGATCCTCAATCCCCACTGGAACCTCCGTGAATGATGCCCTGTCATCGACGTCCAACTCCCTGAGGTCGATGATGTGTGAAGGATCAAGCACGTATCTCCTCATTTGAGATACGTGGAAGACGTCGTGCACCAAGTAAAACTGAGGTGGATGGGTCAAGCGGTAAACCACCTCGCCTACCCAGCTGAGGACATAGAAAGGTCCATTGAACCTCGGAGATAACTTGCCGCCTTGGCCACATCTCCGTAAACCTCATCGAGGTGAGACCCGTATAAGGACATGATCATCATCCTCGAACTCCAGAGGTCTCCAATTCCTGTTAGAACTGCAACTCAAACGACTGCTGCCACGAGGGTAAGGTTGGCCGACTCAAGAGTGATCGGTCGCACCCTCCCGTGCATGAGTTTAACTTGTGCTTCCCAGGGTTTTCTTTTTGCCGACCAAGGAAAACCCATCCTGACGTTTTCCTACCACCGCATATTTGAGTATGAACCGTGATTGCAAAATCCATACTCAAACTAACGTCGTAAGGCCTCGACGCTGCCACCAAGAGGTCCCAACCGAGACTCTCACCTCAAGGGTCAGATCACACCGTCGGCGTAAGTGTGACTATCGAGTCTCCTACCAAAGGTATCTCCAGATGTGAGGTTCAAGTCAACGGCTTAACCAGAAACTCTAGGTTTGGGACTAGATTCATGGAAGGAAGGGATGATTCGTTTATATGTCTGTGGCTACGGCAGCTAGTAGAAGACAATGTCTGCACTTCGAATCATCCTTAGAGCCCTTTTTGGTCACACACCATGACCGCAAGCAACTACTCTCTTCCCCTGCTCTCCAACTCCCTGAGCCCAGCGGGGACTACAAAGGAGGGTAATAGTAACATGTTGAAATGTACACCACCACAAGCTGCTCTCCTAGCTCTGGCTCCATGTCTGCTGCTCTGCAAATTCATCTTTCCTTAACATTTACTCTTCTTGAAAAATTTTACACGCCCAAGTCCCTGAGACTGGCGCTAGTTTCCTACTTTCCAAACTTCTATCATTCTCTGGCTGTATTTGTTCAGCAAAGAATTGTCAACCACAAAGGTTCCTTCTATCACCCTAGCCTAAGTAGGAATGACTAGAGAAAAGGTTCTGGCTCGGAATCCCTTAAACATACCATGCTCAGAGGTCTGACCTCTATTTCACTAATCGAAACACATCCATCGAGTACCCGGTATGTTCGGTATGCCTCGATGAATTCTCATCTATCAACACGTCGTCCCGCCGAAACTGTATAAGCTCTAGAAAACTCTCTACCACCCCCTCAAGACAGTCCTCAGCCACCTGTGAGTCAGGTTCGCCTCAGAACATGAGGGTATCTGATGTTAGAACACATGTAATGCAGTAAGCCTACATATGTCACCTATCGGTACCGCCAGTTCTAACTACTGACTAACAGGTAGTGTTGTATAGTTGACACAATACCCAAAGGTACTATCTTAGGCATCGGTCCACGTACCGATACCTCGTCACTAAGCAGACCATCATCATAGTCAATCACTAGAAAATACTAGTAGCCAAGTCCACCATCCACTCTACTGATGTCTCAGCTAGGCGAAAAACTCTGGCAATCGCCTCCAGCCACTGCTCTACTGTCTGGGAATCTATCTCACCTCGTAACCTCAGAGGCCGCTGCTGTTGGAACTCGTGCAATGTGCTCTGCTAGTGTGCATAGTTGTCTAGTATAGTTGTTGGCATCTGCTGCACAATAGGTGGTGGTTCCGCTGGTACACCACCCGAGGGTGCCAACATAGTAAAAAGGGCCCTGCACCAGAGCCTCGTCGCTCGGTGAGCCGTCATCGGATACTCTCTCGGAACTCTAACTGACTGTCTGCGTGGAGACATCCTGAACAGATGTGTCACAGTCAACGTTTATACCTGGTGAGCTAACCTGGTTTGAGCTGACTTTAATTCTTTGGAAACACACACGCAATCAGTGTTTTCATGTACAAAGTCGAAAATCAGTAGTCACGGTCCTGCTGTACGGATACGTCGGCTGCCGCACCAACACTGGAATCCCTGATCTAAAGACCACACTTGGTACCCTTAACACTATTGATTCATATGGAGAAAGATCAGAGTCCTTAGTTCTGCAGTAGAACCGAACTCCTTTGATACAAATTTGTCACGACCCGTCCTTAGGAACTGTGCCATGACTACCCCAAGCCCGTCTTCCATAGGCCAGGGGCTGGCGACTAGCACCAAAGGCGTAAATTCCGAGAACTGGGAAGGCATTTCCTTTATAAAAGTAACAAAACAACACAGGGTACAAGAGGAAGTAAAACACTAAGTACAAAGAGAAGTGCTGAAAGGTAAATGGGCCATACTACAAACCCAAATGAAAGTACAACTACAACTGAATAATGTAAAACATGAAAAGACAACAACTGGAAAAACGGAATCGGCTCCTAGGTCGTCCTCCTCGGATCCTACCTGAAGGGTAGGTACAGATGGCGCAGCTCCTAGATCGTCCACTACGGATCCTACCTGAAGGGTAGGTACAGATAGCCTCCACAACGCTCTCGCCCATCAACCTCCTCCGAGTGTCGTCTCATTGTGATGTCCGCCTCCAGATACTGACTCGTCGTGTAGTCCACCTCCAGGTACTGACTCGTCGTGTAGTCCACCTCCGGGTACTGACTCATCGTGTAGTCCACCTCCGGGTATTGACTCGTCGTGTAGTCCACCTCTGGGTACCAACCAGTCCTCGAACACTCGGCATCTGTCAGCACTGCTCGTCATCTGCAACCAACACAATGAGGTGCGGGCATAGCCTGTCCAGGGTTGAGTATAACGATACTCTGTAGGGACCCCGAGACCCTCAAGGTCTCACTAAACCAAAAAGGATAACCACAAAGAAGATCTCAACAGATAACCTCTACTTAGGTATATACCCATACATATACCTAAGTTATCAAGTAACCCATCTCAATCATGGGGAAACACAAGGATTGTGAAATAAATAGATAACCACTACCCAGGTATATTCCCATACATATACCTAAGTTATCAAGAAACCCATCCCAATCATGAGGAAACACAAAGGTCATAGACTCAGCTCAAACCTGGATTTTCATTATCGAAACCGTAACTGCTGAAGAGCTTTGTCTCTGAAGTGTACAGTGGTCCGGTCATGACTCCGAGGTACTGCTCACTAACCTAAGACTGCTGAGAACTCCTCCTGTCGAGTACCGCAGGTCTGCGGAACTACCAGGCACTCCGTCTGCTGAGGGTCTGTCGCCAAATACAGGGCGCTCCCCCTAATAGCCTACAGAGGTACTCCTCCAGTCGAGTACCGCGGGTCTGCTGCCAACTACCGGGTGCTCCGTCCACCATGGGTCTGCCGCCAAATACCGGGTGCTCCGTCCACTGGGCTAGTCGACTCACTCCTAGTCGAGTCGGTCAAGCAGTCGTCAGGTCTCAGTCGTCCACACGGTCTTCGTACTCTGCACGCTCGTCTCTGGGAGGGTCCGTTCCACGAGCTACAGGTCGATACTCCAAGTATCTCAAAGTCCCACGGAGAAGTATCTCAATGGACCGCCTCATCACTGGGGTCTCAACACAACAGACGGCGCGTCAATCAGACGCCCGGTCTGTGAGTTACTAGCCTTTTCATCCCAAGGGCTCGGTTGGTTTCGTGAGTGAACCAATCCCGATTGTATCTCAACTATACCCCGAAATCTCATAGGGTATACTCATAGGGACCGTTTCTCAATGAGATCATCAGCGCCGCTGACGGTTCGTCAAACGGACGTCCTGTCTGAAAGATATCAGCTTTTCCGTTCCAGGGGACCTGTTGGATTTCTGGTACAATCCAACCCGACCACTATCCAAAAGAAACCAAAACTCGGGCGAAGTATGCCAAAAGTTCCGTCTCATCAAATGGAAAACAACGAGACAGACGGCACGTCAATCGGACGCCCGGTCTGTGAGTTATTGGCTTTTTCGTTCTAGGGGCTCGGTTGGCTTCGTGAGCGAACCAACCCGACCGCACTCCAACGACATCCAAACTTCGAGCGGAGTAAGCCAAAAGATCTGTCTCACTAAGAGTAATCCAACAAAGTCGACGACACGTCAATCGGAAGTCCGGAGCTCATGTTACGAGCGTTTCCGCTCCAAGGGCCCGGTTGGTTTCGTATCCGAACCAATCCCGGCCGAACCCAAAGTATTCCGAAACCTTAAGTGCAATATATAGAAATGACCGTCTCGGTCCAAGGATCACAGCGCCGCTGACGGTGTGTCGATCGGAGGTCTACAGCTCAAGATATGGGCAAAAGACCAAAGAGGGTCCGAAACGGGGGGTCTGGGCCCGGACCGACCCGGCCCGACCCCCCGTTGGTCACCCCGAACCGGGTCGAACCAACCCAGGTCTGACCCGACTGGACCCGGCCCGGACCGGCCGGCCGCGGCTCGGCGCGGCAGAGCCGATGTCGGGAAGCGGGGGGGGGGGGGGGGGGGTGCGCGCGGCCCGCCCCTCGCCGTTAATTTAGGGCGGTGGCGCAACCGGCACCACCAATTCTTCCAACGGCGCGCTCGGGAGCCGCCACCGCCTGGCGGCCGGATGGCTCCGGCCGCCGCCTCCGGTCGCGGGCGGCACCGCACCGGCGACCCGCGCCTCTGGGCGTTTCCGCGGGCCACCGGAGTTTCTATGGTGGTCCGTTTTCAAAACCGTCTGAGCCGGAGTTCATCTCAGGTCTCATACTTTACTGCGCAAGCTTCAAAAATACTTTGCGGCCCCATTTTTTCATCGCTCGTCAATACACACATCAATTAACAAAACACGCCATCTTCGTGGTTCTTCGGCGCGACGCGTTGACGCCGCGCCCCTTCACCATGGCCTGACTCCGTCCGCGGATGTCTTTGGGTTTCTCCGACGCGGCACGACGATGTCGCGTCCTTGTTTGTTTTTCACGACGCGGCGCGACGGCGCTGCGCATTTCCTTGTCGCATGATTCCACGTAGTGCGACGGCACCACGCCTTCCCGTACCAAACCACAAAGAAAGCCACCATGGAAAAAGGAGGTGGGTCGTCCGTGTTTGTGCGGTCCGGCCCCCTCTCGTTAAACGATAGCAGTTGGACATATTCACGAAGAATAAAAATCAAGAATGTAATCTCAAACAAAATAAAGTAAAGACAATCCCCTACAACCTCTTAAATAAAAAGAATCATAACAATGATCCCAACCTGCAAAACAGTCTTTGCAGATCAACTTAATATTTAGTTGAACTGTGTTCTTAGATTTCGAAGGGAGTAAACGAGGATTCACCAACAATCACAATTTAAATTCCCTACCTAGTAATTGTCGTTCGTTGACGATCTCGGAAAAAGGGAAGATATCGATTCCTCGATTGTCGTGTTTGTCACACACTCCCAATTCTCAAGCTCATGCGTCGGAAAGGAAGAAGTGTACTCGTCGTTGGAGATGTCATGGGCGTCACTTCCCTTTCCTTGCCTCGGTTGAAGAATGATGAAGAAGATGGTGTCGTCATACTTTAGTGGCGGAAAAGACGTTCTTCATGTTCTTCGTCGTAGAGAAAGAAGAAACTCAAGACGTCCTAAGCTTTTTCTCCAAAGGCTCCCAATCAACTAAACTCCAAACCAAATAAAATATGTTCTTAACTTGTTTTATTAACACAAAAAAGCTTATGAATTTCAAGAGTTTGAAATTAAATTAACTCACATAATAAAATATCTCTAGTTTTCAAATTTATTGAGAGGGAGGTGGAGAGACTCATTTAATGAGAGATGTTTCATCCACATAAATGGAGAGTTTCAAGAGTTAAGGGGGGTTAAGGGGGATTGATACTCATGTGGCCCCCACCTTATAACATCCACCCAAGGGAGGTTATGTGTGGGTGGGCCCCTCCACTAACCTCCCCATGGAGGTTCTAACTACCACCTCAAATAAAAATATGGAAAACACATATTTTTATTCAGTTTAATTAAAAACCCCCGAAAACTAACTTCCAAACTTGATTAAACGCAACTGCGGAATAGGTGCTCCTAAGAAAATACTGGCGCTGCGGTTCCATCGGTGCCCTCGGAATTTGATTCCGAGCACCGGTTCAAAAGTTAGAAATTCCTGCTCGTTCGTTCACTAAACGTACCCAAGCTAAACTTCGGAAATTGATTCCGAGCACACCGGGCCTCGGAATCAGGTGTCGTCAAAAACTGTATTCTTGTAAAATTCCAAAGAAAATTAAGAAAAAAATTTCCTTGAATTTTCCGGATCATTACAGTAATAATATTGACAATTGAACCTAGGTCACACAAGACTTTGAAAAAACTGTTCTCTCCTAGTTCAACATTCTTGTAAAGGAATCCAAGGCCTCTCATCTTTGGTGGACGGGTTTCATGGATTGTTGTGATAAATTTTTTTCTTGAAGGACTTATTTCTTTTGTGAGAATTTCCTTTTAAATTTATAGAGGTCCATTAAGTATGTTGAGTATGCAAGAATGGTTTGAATATCATCAAGTGGTTGAATGTTCGTCTTGAATAGCAAGAATATTTCCCTCAATGTTTAACTCAATCTAGAATTAACTTTCCCCTCATGCATTGATGAAATGAGTCAGGTTGTGCAATTGTTTATTGAAGTGTTGTTTTTCCACATTTTTTTTCAGTTTTTTCAATTTGATCATGTCATTCATTTTAATTTTCATTACGTTTTGAAGCTTTAGATGGTTTCTGAATTATTTTTTCAGGTTTCTCAGTTGATTTCCTTCTTCTTAAAACTACTATAACCATTAGTTTTTCGTGCGTTGTTTGAGTGAAACTTGACTATCCACATGATATTTGTTGTGCAATGTCTTGTGTAGGCATGGTTTCCTTCCTAGTTTTTAGGGATTTAGTTTCTTTTAAGGAAGATACTTATAAATTCATTTTCTTCATTTTTTCACCCAACTGTTCAATGATTAGGAGAAGGACAGATTTGGAGGGGGAATGTGTTGGTTGGTTTATCCGAGGAGGATACATTGGTTATTGGATTGGTTGTTGGTATTTTATAAGAGGACATTGGTATTTTACTAGTTTTAGTTTGAATTGGTTATAATTTAGGAAATTTTTTGTAAGGTAGGGGTTTAGTCATTGTGGTTGGCTAGGTTGATGGTTATATTTCTATAAAAAGCATGAGTGGTCATTATTCCTTTGGTTGAATGTGTTTCGGTATTTGGGATTTGGTTGATTAGGGAATTAACATTGAGCTTGTGTTTATTATAGAATAACATAAATGATGAATTGAATGGTTGGGAAATTGTCTATTTTGTGGAAATGTTATAAAAAAAATGTGAAAGTAATGTCTGTAGTTTGGATTTCAGGGATATTCATAAGGCTTATCTCTTCAACCTTCCTAGTGAGTGCTGCGAGATTAGCACTAAGGATACCATCTTTTCTATGTGTATGAATTCTAGTTGTTTTTTTTGGTTTTTTAGAATAAGATAATATTATCCATGTTTGGTTTTGTTTGGCATGACTTTCCAGATATACGAAAGCATAATTTAGGGATTTGTTTTGGTCCCATTACACATCATGTCAATGAATTGTTTGTTCACCAATCCAACCCCTTCAAAGAAAATTCTAATTTTTTCAGGAATAAAAAACCATGATGTGGAACCATGTTTAGGGTGTCTTTGTACCTCTACCATGTTTCATATAATGACTCTCCCTATTTTTAAAAAATTGTTTTGGAAGCTCTTTTTATGTGAAATTGTTTTGGGTAGGGGAATGTTTTTTTGTATAATTCTACTTATAATTGGTCCAAATAGTTTATGGATGATGGTATCAAAATTTTTAGCCAATTTTTAGATCAATCATTTAATGAAATGTTAAATATAATTATATTCTTTGATTCTAGTTGATGTGGGGGACACATGGTTTCTACAATGTCATTGAACTCCTTAATGTGAAGATAGTGCATCTCATACTCCATTCACTGGAATGTGGGAAGGTGTTCAAGGACATGGGGGGTTTAAATATTTTGATGGAAACTCGTGGGTAATTATGTCTAATTAATAAGAGGAAATTTATCCAGGAATGTGTGAGGTAGTCCATCATGGTTTGATCGACTGCATTCCCCATGAATGGGGCTGACTCATTTGAAATTCTATTTTTGTTCCCAACAAGGTTTAGGAGTTTGTTTATTTGAAGACCTTACGTTTAAATGGACTCATTTTTTGACAGAAAAATATTAAAAATATTAGGATATAATGGATTTATTTCTCACGGTGTACTTGACACCCCAACCTCCGAAAAATCCCCCTAACAAGATGGTTTGATTGTTCACGGGTGTAGGAAGAAATACAAAAAAAGAAATAAAATGAGAAAGGGAAAGGATAAGAGAATTTTTATGAGAACAGAAAAAATGAGGGGGAATATAATGGGGGTTGAGTTTAAATACTTATGTCCCCAATAATGGAACCAATATTTTTTCTCACCTAAATTAACCCATGATATTAGGGTTAGGTGGTCGCCTGTAGTATAGCTTGGGTTGTTCAATCCTATGAGATCTTAGAAGTAACCTACAGAAACATATATTCTATGGATTAATCTTTAATATGAATTGGAAAAAATTGGTTGATTTTATATGGGTTTAAGTGATCTCTTATAAACATAATTGAATTTAATTTAAAATATTGATTTGACCCTAGGTTAGCACTTGGGGTGGATTTGATGCATTCTTTTTTAAATTATTAGAATTACATATATTTGAGATGGGTTCATTTAATAAGATCAAAAAATATCACCACTTATTGGTTTAATATCTACACACCCTAACACTAATAAACTATAAAATTGAAGGAAAATTGTAATGAATACTCCAATGTAAAGGTTCATATTTTCACATGAAGTGTGGAACCATAAAATTCAAAAAGGATGAAGATACTTTAAACTCATCAAATGAAATTATAAATTAAATGAATTGATCAGATATTAAGAGAGTAAGATTGAAAATACAATCCATCCCCTTTGTACTCCCTAGTATAATCCCAGAATTTTATTTTCCCTCTATTGGTGATAAGGTTTCAATAGAAGGTTAAGTATACCAATGAGGAAGGATTTGAAGAATTAAGAAAACAATTAATGGAAAACGATCACTCCACTGTTGTGTGAATAATTTCACAATGTTTAATTTAAAGTAATTAATATATTGTGGAATTGGTATTTATTTTTTATGCAAGAGAAAATAATAATATGGGAAGAATAACTTTTATTGAGAAACTAAGATGAATTAGAACAACTTACATGTGAAAGACAATCTTAAGACAACGTAATCACAACATAACATTACAATGAAAGAGAAAAAAAGATGTTCAAATAAACCACCAACACAGCCATAAATTATAATTTAGGAATCCATGGGTTGGGTAACAAACTATAAAAGTCATTCTACTTGAGTATGGTAGGCTTAGTGTGGTGGATGGTTAGGGGAATTTTTCCATTTCCACCCTTGACCCGAAGTGGCATCCCGCTTGCATCAACCAAACAGAGGCGCCTAAAATACCGTCTAGGTGTACTAATTTGATTGATATATAGAATAATAAAATGGAGACCTAGATGTCTCCTAATAGACTATAAATATTCAGTCCAAATAAAATTATGGTTATCGATATATGATTTAAATGGTGGGATGTTTTTCTGGCCCATAGAATCTGGCAAAGAATTTCCTCTCCCTCTTGGGACACTAGGAACTCTTTTCAAACATCCGAATTAGCTCTTTGAAATATTTTATGAAATGTTCCCCATGATTTATATTATCTTCTGTTAAATATTTAGAATCATTGGTCCTATATATTGGCTGATAATTTTTTTTGTTCGGATGCTATCCAGTTTACTTTGCCTAGAATGTGTTGTCATGAATGCCCATTTTGGTGGTCTTTCAATCTGAATCATCATGTACTCGAAAAGCATTAATTGTTTTTTTATATATTGGTATAATTGAAAATTAAATATTAAAATAAAATCAAGACTATTGGGTATTTTATATGGTGTTAAGAAATGATCCATGTAATAGTGCATTTAAGGACTTACAATCATAATGTGAAATTATATTTGAAGTGTAAAATGCACTAAAATGGTGTTTATGAATAATAATACAAATGAATATTATATATGTTAACAATGAATATTATCCTCATTCAGCGGATAATAAATAGGACATTATCCATATTCATAAATAACAATCTTAATAAGACACATGATACATCTATAATTATCTCAATCATAGTAATAAAAAAAATCAAAAATAGAAATAATTTATCATTGATAATAAACACTTACCACATTATAGGTATCCATGAATCACGATTATGAGTTAGATTATAATATCTGACACATCATTATTCCCTTTAAACCACATCCAAAATAATATAAAAATAAAAGTCAATATTATTTCAAATTTTCATTCCCCTATTTGTAACTGCCATCTAATATCCAGGATGGAGTGTCACATGACCTCAGGTGAAAATCCCACTATGCTAGAGGCTATTGAATACATGAGAGGGACTAATTCACAAGTTTTGGAGAATATTCTATGATAATTATACACATAAATTATGAATAAACTATTTCACATTATCTATAAAAATAATCTGACTATACAAGTGTCATGAATATTTCCATACATTAAACAATGAATATGGAAGCATACAATCATTCATAAAATGATCTCCAATCATGAAAATCACCAACAAAAAAAACAAGAAAAATATAACACACAAGCTTCTCATCAGCCATCCCTATAAAATACCACCATCTCCACACTCCAGACCCCCATCAACATTACCTACCAATATCCAATACACGTTCTAAACCCGTCTTGTAAAATAGATATAAGTTCTTAATACATAATAGATTCCCCGTGAATTATGTGAGAAATTCATCTCAATAGGGTATCAACATGTTATAAAAATATAGATTTTAATATACTTGTATGTATTAATTAAATAAATAATATAAATTAATATGCATGTTGGGTCATCATGTGCTAACCTGGCCTCCATGACACCCGACTATACCGGAAATCCCATCATTCATAATCAACTACAATATTCCAAATAAAGAAAACCCGAACTCAAAGATCCTTGGAAGGGGGACATACTAGGTATTGAACTCTACCCTAATACTATGGGTATGGTGTTTATCATTTAAAATATAACTATCCAATAATTTTTTTAGAGAATGAGACATGTACCCCGTACAATCCCATAGAGTTATGGATTAATATTATATATTATTTCCACCCTTAATAATTCAAGGGAATTTTGGAAAATTGTACCATGATCATCCAGTTATAGTAAAGACACATAAAAAATTAATTGAATACTGATCCATGATCAATGATATGTCATAATAAAATTATCGTGACCATCCATGTATAAAAATATGGTCCCAAAAATTAGATATTTGGTAACACTAGTGATGGGATAAATCATACATATATCTCAATGGACATAATTAATCAAAGGAGATGTCACATTATTAGTTTCATTGTCATCCATGTGTATGTATCATATGTTTCACAATATAACCATATACGTCCTTACTTATAAGATATGTCTTAAAAATAATATCCTATGTATTTCCATCATACAAGGATTTATATACAGTTCTAAATCATGCCATATTCTATATGTAAGGTCAACATTCAGTAGCTAGAAATATCAAAAAAAACAAAATGATCAATAACTTCTCACTCAAGTTAGTTTCTTTATATCTTATCATGTTATCATGAATCTACACAAATAATAACACAAGTGTAATAACAAGAGGGTTTAATGACCATAAAACATGTTCACCATCTTTTCATTATGGCTCTATTAATATACAAAATAGCCTCATGTATTGAAAAAATCATGAACCATGTCTGTCATTAAACTACATTCACATCATGATTATATCTGCCAATCAGGAATAATATATTGAACCATAGAATCCTCATCTAAACCATAAGGGGACACAAAGTCCTTTAGAACCATCCCAACATCTTCTCATTTGAAACAAGTTGTATCTACACCCCATGATTTTCCTTCCTCCCATAATCCATACTAAACCATATACTTAAGAGGAATGTGGAATCCACCAACAACAATCTCATCATAACCAGGTATTATTACTTGGTTATTTCACAATAATTATAACTCTAAACTTATTTCCAATAGAAATACAATACATCTAATAATTTTTCCAATACATTATCATATCTCATCATACATCCCCCTTGGGAGAGCTCTCATGTTCAATTTTAGGAGGAAACCCTTATTATAAAACTATGAAATTACTTGAAGGACTTGTTTCACTCAAAGAATACCATAAATCTTTAATCAAATATTAAGAGGGGTTCCCATTTCATGTGTTATACATATGTACATATCACCCACTGAATTTTGATTATACCTCCCATGACTACCTAACAAACCTTAGGAATCTGACATAGGATATCCAGTTCTATGAACAATGACCCATCCCTAGTCATTATGATCTTAGCTAACATCTTCATCCCTCTGAGACATATTATACAATCAACCCCAAATTATTTAATTTATAATAATGTAATTATTATAATTATAGTATGTCTAATTCATACTATCTAATACTCTAGGATTCTATTACTTCTTATTCGTTTACATGTTCCCTTATAAACATTTTTACATGAACATTCCTACATAATCAAGAATATAGTCTTATAGTAAAGGAAACTCCTAAATTAATGATTTAGTTAGTTTCCTCATAAAGTTATGATTATCTACAAAAATAAAATTATTTTTTATTCTATCAACATACCAATACCTATGAACATATATTAATTTATAACAACCAAATTATTAATTATAAATAAATTTTAAAAGAATTCAATGATGTATAATCATTAAATAAATCATATGGCATTAAAAAATCTCTAGTACTATATAAACACATTTTCATTTATCATTTTAGGATCCCTTATATCAAATTTCAACATTATACACACTAAATAATTATTATTAAACCCTTATGTATTTTAATAATATCCCAAATCATAGCATAGAGACACAAATGTCCATGGAAATCTAATGGGGATAAAAAATGAAACTATTGGAGGGACTCTCCATGAATCAAAATGGGATATTTCTATGATTTATCCCTCTTAATGGTGAATAAAATAGGTGGAGTAGGGGGATGGAGATTGATAAAAATGTAAAGAAACTTTCCATATTTTCAATTAATTAATGAGTGTTCTGGAACCAAAATGATTGGTATACCCATGTTAATAAAATGACATGTCTCTATATTACCATGAACATCAATTTTTAAAACCTCCACACAACTCTTGATCATGATGTCACCATTATCTTTCATTGTGTGATTTATCTAGGGTAGAGTGACCAACAACACTATCCACATCTACCACATAGTGACCCATATGGTTTCATCAATACTACCCATAGCAAAGAAACAACATGGTGTAACCCCTCTATGTTATAGTGTGATGTTCTTATCTTTTGTTATAATTTTTTGGTTTATGTATCCCCATAATCAATTACTATACCCATATTTTTCTACACCTTAGAAATAATGGTGGAGAGGATTCTTATGTCCCTAATATTGACTACAAAAATCATAGGTCAGCCTAGTTTTCATGATGTATTTTGAGGTTATGTGTAGATAATGAAAAGAAATATGTTTTTAGGGGATTCTTCCAAATTTATATACAATCATTCAGGTTATCCATAAAATTTATTAGATGTATTTCTTATATATGGATACAAGTTTATTTTTGGGTCAAGATTAGTTCTATATTGTTTTAGGATATAGTGTTATGTTTTTTTGTTAAGGTAGATCATCATATATTTTATAATAATTTATAAATTTTTTCTATTTCTTTGAGTTTAGTTGTTATTGGGTTTTTTATATAAATTGGTGGTTTTATTTCATAGAGCTTTGTAGAAGTTTAGTAATGTTTTTTTTCTAAAAAAGTTGTGACAATACCCAATCTAGGTGATATTATTTTGGGAAAATAGATTCTTTTTAGTTTTTATATGACTTAAATTTATCCGTATTGGATTGAGCCTTCTGGTTTGCATGAGTTGAGAAATAAATTAAACATTTCATGTGAAATGGTTTCGTTCATCCATGAGTGTCTTTGTGGGGTTCCTCAATGTCGTTTAAAAAGAATATAAATGGTATTATGAGGTTTTTAATTTCGTACTGGAGACTGAAATAGGTGATGGATGAGAACTATTATCCCCTTAGATGTAAAAATAAGTATTATCTACTTTTAAATAATTATATAGTTTTTGGATGATTGATATTAATTTTTGGTTTGATTAGATGAAGGATAAAAAATGAAAACCTATAATCTATGTACTTGTGTCACAATCGGCAATTGGATCTCATAGTTTTGTCATTTAGTGTCCAAAATCCCCCAACTATTTTCATGGTACTCATTAAAAAAATGTTTTTTGTGTTCATATTATAGTTCAAGGTAGTTTTTATCAGTAATAATCTCATGTAAAGAACGATATAGGACGATCAAGATAATCATCATTTGGATATTTTACATGGTCGCCATTACCCACATCCATATGTAATGTTATTAATGTTCATGTTTGGGATGCATCATGTTAAGTCCCATGGGTAATAGGATTATTGTTAGGGAGTAGTAATCTATTATTAAATGATTAATTTGGTTGTTTTATGGGAATCAATGAATAAATTTGTATATATGATTTTCATCATTTCCAAAGTATTGTAGTTTATTATTTGAGGTTCTTGGTTTATTCATCTCATTTTTAAGTCCCATTGATATCCCAAATAATGATGTAGTGGGATTTTATATGGGCCACTTAATATCATGTGGATTTTAAATACCAAAACAAGAAGTTAATTACTGATCCTAAGAATTTTTTTGTTGTCCAGGGTGTTATAATTCAGTTTCATTATACAAATTATTATAAATTTATAGGAAACAATTTTATTTATTAGTGGGCTTTGATAACATATTTATCTTAGATGATGTGTTTCATCAGAATAACTGTGAATCCTAATATCTCAAATGGGTTGTGGTGTTGTTTTCTATGATGTTGTGGATGAATCACCTCATCGGTGATAGATTTGTGATATTCATATATATTATTCTTTGGAATACTTATTTCTATACATTAGATAACTGCCTCTATCTATATTGTTGAATATAATTCCTATAAGAGCATGAATTCCTTATCACCTAGATTATGAAAAAAATTAAAATATATTTATGATGTAATGAGTATTATGCCAAAAGGTGGTGTTGTTTAGGAGTCTAGAGATACTTGGTGAGAGAAATAAGATCCTAGAATGTAGTATCTTGGTATCAATTATTT
Source organism: Viscum album (assembly GCA_963277665.1). Taxonomy (NCBI): domain Eukaryota; kingdom Viridiplantae; phylum Streptophyta; class Magnoliopsida; order Santalales; family Viscaceae; genus Viscum; species Viscum album. Next base: position 1,930,903,417 of record OY728137.1, on the reverse strand, counting down.
CTGTGGTAGTGGTTATTTAATCCAAATTATTGTGAAATAACATTTTTCTAAGAATTAGAGGAGTTTCATTATGGTGAAATTATCCTTGAGGTATTGTTAGATCATGTCTTCCATGACTATTTTACTTGGGCATATTCAGAGTATGATCTTTATTGGGTTTTATTCTTATGGAGTTTAATTTTTACATCTGAGATAATAAAGGATGATATTAAATTTGTTAATACTTCACCCATTGAAGTGTATCTTATTATTCATATGATGTATCAATGATTTTGGAGTCGGTTCATGTGGTCAAGGTTAATATAGACCATAATAGAGTTCATATTTTAGTTTTTAGATAACTAGAATGCTAAGTTAGTGTATCATGTACTTGATGATTTAGTGTATCCTTTCAATTTACTTTAGTAAAAGTGGAAGAAAATTTAAATGGATTCTATCTCTGATTTTTGGGATATTTTTTATTTAAAAATTTGAATATGAGATAGAGAAAAATGTATCAATGATGTAGGTATGAAATAAGAAATATCTGGGATTAGATATGGACAAAAAATAAGTGATATCACATAAAAAAATTATGTTTTTTCTTATAATCAATAAGGGTAGAAGTATCTTATAAGATGACTTAACCGGGCCTCTATAAGAGAATAGAGTCGGAAAGATGTAAAAATGTAAAAGAGGACAGAGAAGTGGTTTCCACATTTGTTGTAACTAGTATGAATTGAAGGGTAGGCAAGATGTAGCTACAGTGAGATAACTGGGAAGAATCTACTTCTTTGGTAGCTCGTGTGAAGAGATGATGAAGTCAATGATGTATGACGTTTACCAAAAAATTGAAAATGATGACGTATAAAGAGATTCATGATGGTGCCATGCATCGAAGGTTTTTTTGGTTATGGATGTAAAGTGTTGTGTCCCAGTTGTTGTGATCAGTTGCATATCTAAATGGTACTTTCATGGGTTTGGTTCATTGTAAAAATGCCTTTGGGTGTGGTGTGAAAATATTTCGGGTGAGCATGTAAAAATTACTTTGGGTGAGTATGCCAAAATTCATTGTGGGGGTAAAATCCTTCGAGTGTTGTGTAAAATTCATTCATGTGATAAAAGGGATTCTATTAAATTATATGGTGTTTTGTGACTTATTCCACTACGACGTTAAGTTCCACCCCAACGACGATCTTACACTAACTCACAGAATATGTGGGCAATTTTTTATAGATCAGTTAATTAAGACATCTAATTATTTTATTGATTGGTGTAATGAATTGTAGACTATTAGGTGATGTGGTATATGTATGAGATAGTGAAGCATCGTAAATTTAAAAGGATAATCAATTCTTACCCGGATTAAATAATTTAATTGATTTATTGGGGCTGTCTTAATCCAGATTTTTTATTTTTATAACCCTAAAAACTATCATCTACAATTACATAGAAATTCATATGTAAGAGATAATTAAATAATATTATGGTATTTTATGTTATTTACTTTTATATTTTGGTGTATCTTGGTTGGAGAACTTACCATTTATTATGGATTCATATACTAGTGGTTTCCATTATTCAATTAATGTGAGTTCATTCAGGTAATTTTATAGGAGGCCCATAAAATCTCTATTATACGGGAACAATGTTTTAGTTTGGGTAGTCCGTTAAAAAAATTCATTTTATTTCATGCTGATAAGGTGTTGATCATTCAACATTAGATAATGGTAGCATAAGTAGGGTATAATATTTATACTAATCAAATGAGGGTACCCATAGATTTTTTCTTCAGAAATCATGTGTTCCTAATGGTTTCCCATCATCATTATTGTTAATAGATTGGATGAGGGTGTACTATTTCTCTATAGTTGATTGGTCCTTCTGAGGTGTTAGAGAGTGTAGGTGAGGTGATGTATGGGTTAACAATTCCCCCAAAATTGGATTAGAACCATGATATTTTTAAAGCCCCATGGATCAATTTACATACTCATTATTAAAATAAAAAAATTCATTAGATATACATGGTTACAAAGAATAATGTTAAATTTAGTGAGTTTATGGTTACAATTCAGGCCCTTTTAGGAAATTTCATGTCTGGGAATATCTTTCCCATTGTTCATATTTTGTAAAGGTATAGTGGCATGGTGTGATGTCGATTTGCGAATGATAAATAGTTGTGATCTCAATTTCTAGATATTTTTAAATCCATATTCTTCATTGATTATAACAATGCTACATTTTTTTATTTGTTTTAGATTTTTTGTTTTCTATAATTCATTATAATTTACCGATGTTGCAATCTTTTTTGGTGGGTTCCTCTCATGAGTGTTTTTATTTTGTAATATTATTCATTTTGTGTTTGGTTTTGATTCTCAATTATAATAGTAGTTTAATAGGTATATAATTTCGTGAAATAAACCATATTACACATTTACATTAAAAATTAGGGCAAATAATAATTATAGGAAGAAAAATAGTGTATGAGAGGTGTTTCAATATTAGATATTTTAAACAGAAGAGGAGTTCTTATTGTTAGGTGTTTCATTCCCTCACATATTTTTTTTTGGAAATTTCTGGGCATACATTTATTTATATTGAGGCATTTACTTATAAACTATTCTTCACATGCCCATCTTATATATCCCCCTTAAAATATGTAACCCTTACATGTCACAGGTTATTATAAAATGAACCCATACATTTATGACTTTCTCACAAAAATTACAACTCACATATCAAATTTGTTTTCCATGTAACCTTTATCAGTCCCCCTTATTGAATAATTCAATGTAAAAAATCATCATTTTTGTGGAACTAACCCTAATGTATTTCCCTTTTCCAAAGAATAATCTCATAAAAATCACCATTTTTCTTATGAGTGACTCAAAAATATTTAGGAGTTTGTTAAATATTTAGTGTATAAGATAATTCTATAAAATAAATTTGAGTAAGAAATTTAATTAATATACATGAATATGTGTGTTTAAAAACCTAAAATTTAAACATTTAAATAATTAATATGAATGAGTTAACTAATTAAAGAAATGTTTTGAAATATTGAATACATAATATATATTTTGTATCCATGTTACTAAAAATATGATTCTTTCATTTGAATCATATTTTATGAATGATATGGGTATTATTAATTTTAACCCATATAAATATAAAACCATGATATGTAAGAGTAATATTCATTCCATTGTATGTTGTACAATATTATTTTCAAAAATTCATACGTTAAGACATGGTGATAATTGTTACATTTTGTCCTTTCTTTTCTATATTAAATTTAAATGTGTTGGCCATATTTTGAATGGGGGAATTTCTCGATGAAATTATGGCTTAATTACATAAAAATTTATATTTAAATTTTGGGTGACCCCACTCTTTGGCTTGACCTTACCCATATCCTTTACATATGTAGATGAAAAATAATATTTATCTAGACACCCATGAAAACCCATTGATTCCTTTTGGCACTCAATTTCATGTTATATACCAATTTTTGATCTATCATGATTTTATATTCACTTCTTCTATATATTTTACTTATAAATATTCACATATGTGTAATAAATTTAGTTTGATTAAATTATATTATACATGGTTCATGGTTACAATATCTCTTTCCATGACCAATATTATTTACATTTTTATCATATATTCTTAAAATTGAGATCATCACCCCATCCATACTATTTCCCAAATTATTTATTTACGCTATGATTGGTGTGGGGGATCAAATGATTCTATATTTGTTGTAATTATGGAAACATCGTTATGTTATTTTTCTATATAAGATAATATGATTAAATTCAATAAAGAAAAAATTAGGAAAAATATGATTTAAATTTGAGCTATGAATTATTTGTGTTGTAGAATATTCTATGATATTTCATATGATGTATTATTATTCACTGATTTTAGTATGATTTTTTGTTTTCATTATGATATTAATTCATTTTATTAATAAATAATTGATATTAACCACATTAATGGATAGTAATTTCTTAACTATAACGAAATGGTTTCATGGAAATGTAAATTTTTTTGATGATTTTAATGCTGGCCAAACATTATTCATTGAATGTAATCTCCTTAGAGTTTGTATTTATCATGATTTCTTACTAGTTTATATGGTTTCCCAGTATTAAATTTATTTCTTAGTTCTGATATAGCATCATCAGTTTTTAGTTATGAATGTTTGTTTTAGGATTTTAATAGGTTGATTTGGTTATCGATTTGAGAAAAATGGAATGATGTGTCAGGTTTCCATGTGATGGTGTAGTTGTTTTTGGTTTTTGTATAATATGTTTTTAATTTTCCCATGAGAGGAGGGGGATGTTATTTATATCATACATGTCATGTGTTATGTAAAATGGTTAGTAATAATGAATAAGAAATTCAAAAGTATGACTAAATGTAATAAATATTGAGACATTAATGAGTTGATAATGAACAATTAATCATGAAAATAACTGGTTTTTAGATTATCTAATCAATAGTGATTGCAAATTATTGGTGTGAAATTAAATAAATATAAATTAATGTAATATTTAATTTATTATATCCAGAGTAATGATGAATTTGAAATTTTATTATTAACTTGATTAAAAGGGAAGGAAATATTTTATTGTGTGGTTGTGGATCAACTAGTGGGTGTGGGATATACTATAATTTTTTAAATAGTTGTCAATTACAGTTTTGGTAGTGTTGTAATTGTGGTGGTATCTTAATTTTTTATTTATTTTAAACATTAATTTTATTTTTCTATGTATATAGGATATGTTTTATATTCATGTGATTTTTACACCCCACTTACAACATCGAATAATCATACCAATGCACAAATATTTTTGTTTCTGTGATTTTTTCTAACATTCTATTTTATTAAGGGAGTTAATAACTAACAACTCCATCTTCCTCATAATCACAAAAAGGTTCAATTAAATCATTAATGGCTCAAAATTAGTATAGACATACAAGATGTTGTATATTAATTTTATAGGAAGATATATATTGGTAGATATGGTTTTACAATTGTGGTGAAGATATATAACAGGGGAATTCTTTGGAAGAGGATGGTATAATGATATTATACTTCATGTTTATGATAACCTAATGTGATAAGGTTGTAATGTGTAGTGTTTTTGTGGTATATGGTTGTTATGATTTTATAGATGAATAATTGTATGTTGTAGTGGGTATATGATTATTATGATATTATGGTTTGTGGGGTATGATTATAATATGATATATTATGTGTGATGGTTTGGATATAGAATTTATGAAATCACCAAATTAATTTTCATTCGAGTGTGATGGTGAAAAACCTATGGGGAAGTGGTTGCCGGGAACCTTCATGATATAAAATTCTAAAACTATGTTATTATCTATTATTTTGGATGAGTGTTGATTGGTTAGGTTGTAAAATATTTGTTATTTAATCTGTTCACATTGGTTATATAGTTAATTCATGTAACACCCCAAAACTTTATGAAATTGTTTTCAAATTAAATTATTATTTCTGATTAATTACATTTAAAACAACACATTAAAGAGTAGTTTATTTACATAAAAACAATTGAAATATGTTTTTATTGTGTTATATGAAAGAATGCTGTTATTTCACTACAATTAAAACTTAGATTAGAATTTCATTCATGAAACATTGTATTAGCTTGCGTCACATGGAAGACTGAGTTTTGTCACCCTTTAATGGATTAACTATATTAAAACTAAATTTTAAAACTTTTATGAATTTTATATTTATAAATAAACAGAATTTTGGAATTATATATTTTCTAATTATCGTAGGGTGAATTTTTTGTATTTTTTAAGAAACATCATTTTTATGAATAGTGATAAATACTTTATTGTAGTTAATAATTAGATATTAACTTAAATATTTATTAATTACAATCTAAATTATCTTATAAATTTAAAATAGGTCAATTATACATATATTAATCCAAATTTTTTCTTTTAAATCATTTTTATATTGAATTATGATATAAACACTTTTTGAACTTTTGAGTGTTTTAACGTTAGAAACCCACTTTCTCAACACGTTTGCGAGATTATCATGAGACACATATTTCCCAATTATTTGATTAAATTTTAAAAAATACACATCAATGGTTGTAATCATTATAATACTTATGGTCTAATAAGTTCAACATCATTTTTACCAATAATATTAGTGAATGTGGTTGAAATAAATTACGATTACTATGGAAAAATTAATCTTAACAAGGGTCTAAAACATAACAATACGAAAAAATGAAATGGAAACATGTCTAAAAGAATTTTATTCCAATAATTTGTGTATATTCCCTCGTGTTTCTAATTATATGGGTTTTTTATATTATAAAAATGAATTTCCCTATATAAATGTTGGAGTAAGGAAAAACAATAAAAAGGGAATTATCCTTATCATTATCAATTATAAAACACTAACATATGTAAAACATCTATTTTTTTTGTTAATCATATAATTTTTACCATTAAATGGGTTATTTCTATCATAATAATTTTTCATTTAATTTTAGAGATGATTTAATTACATTAAATTCTTAAGATACACTAATATAGTGATAATTTAGTCAAAAAGTAACTAAATTAAATGATAATATAAATATTAAATGTCATGTTGAAATGTTTTCTCAAATATTTTTTGTAAATAAAAATATAATTTTAAATAGATATTATGTAAATATATTTCAATTCTATTTTTTTATATTTTAAGATTAAAATAAAATAAAAAAAGTTAGAGTTAAAATTAATATTATTTTACAATAAATAAAAATCTACTTTATGAATTCAAATTACCAAAAAACCGAAATTAAAAAAATAATTTTTTTTATTAAATATTAAATATGGTCTAATAAAAAATTACATTTTATTATTAACATATTTACCCATATATTGGAAAATCATTTGTAACGTGGTCTGACTTTATATAGTGTTTTTGCTCGTCAGATGCGCATATTTTAGAATTATTTTTGAAAAAACCATGAGTTTTTATTTTATAAAATATGTACCATATTTATAAATATTTTTCTATATATACATTTTTAAAAAATATAACTTTTATATAGTCTTAATGGTTAAACTAAACATGTTCTAATAATACTATCTTTATTAAAACCAAAATGATAGAATTCATAAAACATAGAAGTTAGGGATGAAAATACATAAAATGATCATATTTGAGTGTGGGGTATGTTATTATTGACCATTATTCCCCCTTTATCCATTAATTTTCTATTTTTGAGTCAAAAAAGTTATGTTATACCTCACATGAATGAATACCTTTTTCTGTTTACCTGCATGCCACTCCCCTTCCACTATAAAAATAAAATATCTTTTTATCTTCTCCACACCTCCCTAAACACTTTAGTTAGGAAAATATATGATTTATACAGTATCCTAAAACCCTCACTTCCTCATTTAAGACTTACATTGTTCAAAAATACATCCAATTAATCCATTTTTTTCAAAACAAAAGTGGTTTCCAGATTAAGAGGTAAGACCCTCCCCCATGATTCATTCATTTATTTCCATTCTCGACTCCTTAAACTATTCTTATTCAAGGATTATATAAAAACAATAATATACTAAATATACTAGGATGATTTTAAGATATATTTTATATCTACATTTAAATAAAATTCAATGTAACTGTTAACAAAGATATATTTTACATGTACGATGATCTAATGCCTCACTAAACAAAGATTGTTCATTTTTTCATTTACCTCCTTTCATAATGGAAATTATTATAGGAAAAATATTTATATATGATACCTATGATATTTATAATGGACTAATTATTATGAAATTTTTATTTATATCATTCTTTTATGATTCTCATCTTGGGAAATATTATTGTTCAATTTGGGAAATATGGACTACCACCCCTCAAAGCAATGTGAATTGTTCACACTATACATGGAATGTATTAAATATGTGTTTAATGTATTTATATTGGTTTTATGAAATAATAATTATATTGGAATAATAATATATATCAATATACTTATATTTTATTTATTTTATTTATTTTAATACGTTAATAAAATGGAAGCATCGTTCATGCGTATATAAGACCTAACATCTCTATGAACGATGTATTCCATTCATGTACTTCTCTATAATGGAGATTATTATAATAAAAATATACTAAATATATATATGATATTTATATAAATTATTATATTAATTAATTCATGAAATAAGTATAAGGCCATATATATTACAAATTATGACATGTGCAAAGAGAAAGTCATATATTACCTAAAGTAGAACACTAACACAGAATTGCTAACAGGATGGTAATATGAAGTCATAATAAAAACAAATATGGTAATAGATTTTATATTTATGTTATATGATAGATGTATAATAAATATATATTTATTATAATCGATGTTTTTATGAGTACGTAGAGATTCAATATAGAAGGTAATAGAATTTCATATCACTTTTTATTTCTGTGAGATACATGATTTTTTCATTACCAATTCCTTTTGTGTGGGGTATATACTAACCATGTAAGTATTATAATATTATTATAATTATAATTATGGGTATTTAGTTTTCTATTCGATTTATCATTCATTCATTAGGTTTATGTAACAAAATTTACCAAATTGGTAAAGTAATATTGTCTCCATTTTCCATGTTTATGAGACATGGCATGTTATGAACCTATATTTTTCAATGAGATGTATATAATATATTTTAAATGTTATTTCCTGAATATAATGAATTTCTTGATATATTAATATTCATGTAATTTAATTTTTATTATGTGGGAGTATGGTTAAAATTTACCATGTTGTACGATTTTATTGAAAGAATCTATTAACTTTTTGAGATTGATTATGTTTATGATTCAATTAGAGAAATCATATAATCCACCTCTCATAAAAATCATTGAATTTTATTATTCTCTCGTAATTTATAAAACCCATTTCTCTTCTATGTGTTTTATAATTTTTACAAACACATCATTTCATAGGTTATGATTTTAATAGAATGATTATAAAAACTATAGTTTTTCAATGGATATTATAAGTTTTCACTTTTATGACATCCATTTAATTTCATGGGTTATGATATTATTATTTATGAATTTGTGTCACATATATGTATAATATTATTATGAGATGTGTGGATCCTATATTTACCACCAATGAGTTGGGTAAATATTAATATCTCATGGGAGAGACATGGTTGGAATGAGAAATGAATTTTGTTCAGTATTAAAGGGCTAGAACAAGGAGAAAACTATGTATAATAATATATGGCCAGAATGGGGTGTGTACCTAGTTCAATAAAGGCCTTTTTTCACTATGGTTTGAGGAATGATGCCTTAACAACTATATAAATCTATATATATTCTTATATGTTTGCCTTAATACTAAGTATTATTTCAAGTTTTTTTATTTCATGACATATGTACTTTATTTTTTCAGGATTCATGTCTAATGAACATCCATGACTTATTCCATGGTTCATGTTTATGATATTATGATAATAATGGTATAATATACCAATTTTTTGATCACATTATCATACCATAATACTCTCTCATATTATTATATGTCTCCCGTGATTATCATCACTACGAATGTGATCTCACCCATTTTTATATTTCATTCCCCAGCTTGTGAAAGTATATATCAAGCATTAATTTTCTACGAATGGTGATAGTAAAGATGAATATTGTGGGATATTATTTATCTCACATATGTACTATTGTATATGTTTCTATGTTTCCAAATGCACTAGACTGATATGATATTCAAGTGTCTATTTGATAATTTTTTAAGTATTCACCAAAATAAATTTAATTTTAATTTATAAAAATGTAGGTTTTCTATAATTATTATTAGAGAAATGTATTAAATAACATTTTTATCTAGGATAAGAAAACCATAGTGAGAACCTTACATAAACATATAATAATGACTCTATGGATTAGTAAATGTGTTATGAAATGTCTTATAATTTTGGTAAAGAATAGAGTGAGGGGTTTCCTAACAATACATCCTTATCTAGATACTAAAAGTGGATATGGTTATAACATATAATTACCTAGGAGTATAAAAACTAAAAATATTTTAAAGGCCCGGCATGATGTAATTTGGTACAAAATAAAGGTCTTTACTGCACACCTTGTTTGACACAATCAGGGGATAGGATTTGATAATTCACACTCTTCATGAACTATCGTGAAGGATTTTATTATATGATTTCTAAGAATAACATAAGATGATCCTACAATGTTATAGATTAAGGAACATTTAATAATATTGACATCCTATATGTAATTATTCTCATGGATATGTGGTTTTCTACTATGATATGTAATTCTCAAATTATGATTCTAGTTTAGTCAATGGTTGAAACCACAAGAAATTTTATTAACATTAATTTTATGGAATATGTTTTTATGATAAGAGAAGTGGGATGATAATTGGAGTGAAATAGGGTGTTATCATGCCAAATCAATTTTCACATAACATGATTACCAATGTGTACCTTAACCGTCTCTTGGATTCATCAGGGAAGAGAATGAAGGGGTTCACTGAGAGTTCAAGTAATGGATACCATATAAGAAAGATGATTTAGTTTCTTTTGTTTAAAATATTTGGAAAGAATCACCTATGTGGATTTATTATAGGAATAATAAGATCTTTTGACTATGGAAATGAGAGACAATAACAATGTTACTGGAGGGAAAAAATGAATAGTTTTATTAAAAAATGGATGAGAATATTTGAATCTCTAAGGAATCATTGATTGATAAGTGTTTTATGTGTGGAATAATCTATAATTATGCAATTCAAAGACCCAAGAGGAAATCACTTAATGTGAGTCCTCAAGGTGGTGTGAGTAATGGTTATATTACAGATGATGATGAGAATACATATCAAATGGGAAGGGAATGATGTATTAATTAATATAATGATTTATCCTTATTGGGGATTATTAATTAACAATAATAATATATGTTTATTTGTATTTGGTATTCATGAAATATGTTATATTAATGGTGACATAAAAAAAGTATCATCAACTTTACAATTTTCATAAAGGATTTATAAGATTGTATTGAATATTTTTGAGGAAATTGAAAACTGATTTTATAAAAATGTTATATTTTGAGTAAGGGAAGATAATATGTAATATGATACTTATGATATGATATTAATTTTATGATAAATATATGTGGTATATGAATAAATAAATTTCAAGGTTCTGATTACCTTGGAACTAATTAATGACTTGTTGACAATTATTTCCCGATATCATGGATGAAATTTACATTTTATTTGATTTACGGAATATATCTTATAATCTATAGAATAAGGGATTATATATGGTTTAAACAAGTATTTCTGGTAATTTCAGTTGTTACCATGTTTGAATATAATTTACCATCAAGGTGTTCACTGTTTTGGAAAGTGACAAAGTGATACATTATGATATATGGGTGATCAATGTTAATCTGATTTGTAGACCTTCTTTCTAAGGTGTTGTATGTTAATCATTTGAATCTATTATATAGTTAACCATTAAAAGAAATGTAAATTTAAACATAAAATTAATTTTTTTAGATTATATTATTATCTAACCAAATGATCATTCACATACATTGGATAACCTTTTCTAACCCGTTTGTGTTAATTGTAGTTGAATACAGTTGGGATGAATTATCATGGATATCATGATGTGTTAATGATTTAGGAATTAATAATTAAACATTATTTCTTGGAATTAGAGATGATGTAGAGTTTGATCAGGTCACAAAAGGGTAAGGTTTTATAGAAATAAGTCAATCATATATTTTCATAAAAAATAATTATCTTTAGGAAAAACCATCATAAATCCAAAACATTTATCATATTACCCTCATTCATGGTTAATCACATGGTCCCTTAGGTCATCAATAATTTATGTATTTTTTATCGTTATCTTTATCCTCACCTTTTTATCTAACACTCTCCATAATAACATTATGTTTTGACATTACATTCATTTATATGTTTTTACTTTCCACTAATGTTCTCTTATGTGGGAAACTAGTTATGAGTTACATTGGGTAACCGTTATAGTTTTAATTATCCTTTTTGATGGGATTTTTAGTATTTATTTTTATGATGATAATTTTTTTGAATGAAAATATCATGTATTAATCCTTTTATAACCAAAAGTAATTTTGATGATGAAATTCATTTTAAGGGGGGTCGAATGTAAAATATCTAGATTTTGTGATTTTTTTGAATTAAATTAATCATTATGATATATTTCATTTCACACTACATTATATATAGAATTTAATTTATATTATTACAATATAAATAAGTCATTCTGGTGTTATATTCACAACTATGTTGATCTTACAAAACACACAACACATAGATTAGCTTACGGTACACACAGTACTAAGTTAGATTTCATTACACACAAGGCTGATTTTTACAGTCTTTTAATCGTGTAACTATATTAAAAATAAATGTTCACTATTTTATTTATATTATTTATCGAAATAACAAATCAATTTTAAATTTACAAAGATGAAATTATCATAGGGTGACTTTTTTGGAATTTTCTATGATTATTCATTTTATGATGACTAGTGAAAAATAATATATTTTTGTTAAAAACAATATCTTCTGATAAATAATTAGTAACTATATTTTAAATTAGTTTTTATTGCCAAAGTATATCAACTATATTTATATTAATTTAATTATTTTCATTGAAATCACTTTTCGATTGAAATTAAATACAAACACTTATTGAACTTTTGAATGTTTTTTCCTTTAAAATGCCTCTTTCTCACCATATATCTGGAATTTAAATTAAACATAATTATCCTACTTATGTTATAGGAATATTGAAAAAACTAAATGCATGGTTGTAACCAGTATAGTATGTATGGTCTAATAAGAGAAACAAATATTTTTACCAAAGATACAAGTGATGTGATTATAATTAATTATGGCGATTAAAGTAAAATTAAACTTAATAGGGGACCTCGACTTAAAATTTATTTCCAAAACGAAACAGATGCTTTTAAAAGGATATTAGTTTTTAATAATTAAAACATATCCCATATTTCTTCTAATTTTATGGGTTATTTTGATATTATTAATTGTATTGTCTCTATATTAATGCATAAGTAAGGAAAAAGACAATAAGAGAACCTTTATAACCTTTAAAATTTATTAAATTATGAGAAATGTAAAAAAAAAATCATCTCATATATTATGCACAATATTTTGAAATATAAATGGGTTATATTTATCATAATAATTTATCAATTATTAATATAGATGATTTAGTGACTTCAAATGCTTAAAAAATGCCAAATAAGTGATCTTTAAGTTTATAATTAACTAAAATAAATGAAAATATATTTATTAAATGTGAGGTAAATTGGTTCAATTCCAGTTTATAATTTTATTTTTAGATGAATATATCAATTAAAATATAATTTAAATTAATATATTTTAATTCTAATACTATTTTGATTTTATAAATTTAAAAATAAATAAATAAATTCAAAATTGAGATTAATATTATTTTACAATAAATGACATTTTATTAAATGATTAAAATTAATAAAAAATAATATTATTAGAAGAAAATTTTATTTGATAATAAATATTTAATATTTAATATTAATGGATTAATTTATCTTCTATAATTAACTTAATGACCCAGATATTGGAAAATTATTTTACCACGTCCAAGGTTAATGTAGTGTTTTTGCTTATCACATGCACTTGTTTTATAAATAATATCCAAAACACAGTAAATTTTTATTTAGAAAAATATGTATAATATTAATAATTATTTATATCTATATATTACAAAAAAACATACTTTAATGGATTCTTAATTTCTAAACTACATAGTTTAGAAAACTAGCATCTTTAATAAAAATAAATATGATAAAATTGGGGAAACATAGAATTTATGGAATGAAATTACTAAAATGACTATATTTTTATAGTGGTGGCTCTTCTTGACCTAGATTCACCTTTAATCCATTATTTTTTTTATTTTTTTAGAATCATTATATATGATATACCTCCCATTAATGAATACCTTTAGGTACTTACCAGAGTGCCACTCCCCTACCACTTTAAAGGAGAAATCACCCTCCCACATTCTAAAACATCTCAAACCACTTTGGTTCATGAAAGATCTTCCCAAACCACTAACCAAAATAAATAACTTAATCCTTGAAGTCTTTACTTGTTCAATAATAATTCCCTGTATTCTCTATGGTGCAAGCCAAAAACAGTTACCCGATTAATAGGTAACACCCTCCTTCATCATCATTTTATTTATTTCCAGTGTCATATCCCTAAAATATTATTATTACATTATTGTATAAAATATGAGTTATACTAAATATATTAGGATGTTAATATTATAATTAATCTAACTAAAATTACACAATAATACATCTAATGTTTAGTGAACATGTAGTTCACATGTACGGTGAACTGTTGCCCCACGAAATTTTTATTATTAATTTTTCATTTATCGATACACATGGTGTAAATTATGACTGAAAATGTATTTATATATTATAAATATTTTATTTATAATTACATTATGATTATTTAATTTTTATTTAGAAATAATCATTATCCATTCCATCTAGATTAAATATGCTAATTTCATTTCTGGAATTGTGGAATACCGCCCACCCAAAGAGATGTGATTCATTAACACCTTATATTGAATGTATTAAGGTTGAGTTTAGTGAAAGTATATTATATAAGTAAAATAATAATTATACTGTAATTATAATATATATAAACACACACAAAAATACACACACACACACACAGATATATATATATATATATGTCATTTACTTCAATTCATCCAATGCGCTAATAAAACCGAAGCAACGTTCATGCTATGTATGACCTACAATCTTTATGAACAGTGTAATCCATTTTTTATAATTTTATATTATATGTATTATTATGATTAAAAAATAATAAATATAAATGATATTTATATCATTTATTTAAATTTTTAAATCATTATATATGAATAAGGACAGCATGTTGAACAAATTAATACCCAGGCAGAGAAAAAAGATAATAGTACCCGAAGTGAACCCTTAAGATATAATTATTAACAAGAGAGTAATATAAAGTCAAAATCAAATTATATATGGTATTAAAAATGAAAATATGGTTTTTTGATAGATATATAATAAATTTATTTCTATAATATTTTTGGTTTTTATGAGTACAAATAGTGTCAAAAAAATATAAGGGAATTTTATCTCACATTTTATTTCATTGAGATACATGATTTATTCACCACCCATTCGTTGTATTTAGTGTGTATAATCCACAAAGATGTATTATATGATTATTATACTTAAATTAATGTTTATTTCCAACATTATTCTATGATATTTCTTTCATGGGGTTTATATTTCAAGAGTTACCAAATCGGTAGTGTAATGTTCTCTCAATTTTCTTTCTTTGAGACATATGCCATGTTATGAACCTATATTATTCCTTGTGGGGTACATAATAAATTTTAAATATTATATCATTAATCTCCTTATTTTAATTATATTTTATGCATCAGGTAGTTTCATTTTTATTACTTCTCAAGCATAGTTCAATATTACCATGTGGTAAGTATTTATTGAAACAATATCAATGTTTTTCAATATTATTTATCATTGTGATTAATTTTATGAAATCCTGTGATCCATATCTGAAGAAAAATAATGATTTTTTATCATATATTTATTAATAATATATTAATGTAATTGTACAATTTTTCTACACTTTGGTACATAGGATAATTAAGAATGTTTTTAAGAAATTTCGGCATTACCTTTCTTCGGTAGGAAAGAAATATTACTTTAAAACCATGTTTTCTAAAGAGGTTTTCCAAGAATAATATACCATTATCATATAATTATTTTAAATAAATTTTACTCTTTATTTTTTACCAATGATTTAATAGGAATATTCTTATCACATTCTAAACAAATCATTTTCTTACATTTTATCTTAAAAAATTAATGTTATTCTTACCTCGTATGATAGGTAATGACCTAAATACCACTATATATATGGATATGGGTAATTTTAAAGAATGTATTTTTAAATATATATTACAAATAAATGGGTTTCAATACTTTTTCATTAATTCATTACAATTTTTTTCATGGAAATTTGTTCTCAAAAGGTTTGTAAAATTATTTTATAGTTTTTCAATGGAAAATGGATTTCAAAAATGTTTTCAAGTTTCCATTATAATTTTTTAGGAAAATTGATATCAAAATGTTTGAAATTCATCAGTTATAAGTTTTCAATGAAAATTGTTTCTATATGTTTTAAATATTCTTATAGAAGTTTCAAAGAGAAAAAATATCAAAATGTTTGCAATCATATTTTAATTTTTTTAAAGGAAAATGACTTTTAAAATGATGTCAATATTTATTTATAAGATTACAAATTGTTTTCAAGAAGTAGTTTTGAAAACATTTTTAAGATCACTTTACATGTATTCAAATAAAATGTTTTTCAAAATACTATCAAATATTTTTTATAATCTATAAATATTATTTTCATGAAAATGGTTTTGAAATGTTTTGTTGTGTTTTAGGGATACTTTTTAAAAAATAAGAATGAATATTTTCCTCAAAAAAAGTTTCCAAAATATATTTCCATGCTATTTTCCATATATGATAGAATGTGTTGGAATTACTAAATCTCTTATAGGAAATGATCCAAATGATCCGGTCTTTTTGTAATGATTGGTTTATGCTTTTATGGAATGATGCTTATAAAACCCATTTCTCTACCACGAGGTATATTATTTTCAATATTGGTTCCTTTCATAGGTTATGTTGTGATAAATGGACTATGAAACATTTATTTTCCACTGATTAAGATATGATTACATTTTTATGAAACTCATTTCATTTCATGGGTTATGATATGATTGTGAATATTTGTAACATGTATGAATGATTTCAATATGAGATTAGTGGAACCTATATCTCCCATTAATGCGTTGGGAAATGATTTATATATCATGAGGATGGAATATATAGAAGGAGAAATGAACATGTTTCAGTATTGTTGGGCTGGAATGAGGAGTGAACTCTATTGAGTAATACATGGATGAAATAGGTTGTAAACACAGTTCAGTACGGGACACTATCCTCTACAATGTTCTTGGTAGTGATTCTTTATCTAATATGGAAATAATTATGAATTCTTCTATTTGTTGAAAAATTCTACGTATTATTCATTGGTTATTATTTAATGGATTATGTTTTTTATTTCAATATGATTCAGGCCATTATGATAAAATAGGATTTATCCCATCATTAATGTTTATGCTCTTATGATATGCATGATATTAACATCCAATGTTATGATCATGTTATAATACCCTTATTCTCATGCTTATGATTAAATGTCACAATTTTTTACCCCTACTGAACATATGATATTTCCCCTTTTTATGTTTTTCCCCATGTCATGTGGATATTTATGAATTATGATGTTTTTAATAAGGGTTCTAGTCATAGAGAACATAGTTGTAGAATATATAGATCTCTTATATATTGCTGTTTATTTTTTAATGTTTCCAAATTCTAATATGTTGTTTTTGTATCTTTTTTTAATGTTGTTAGTATTTTACAAATAAATTCATTTTATGGTATAAAAAGAGGGGTATATATAGATCATTGTGTAATTTTTGTGATTCCTGTAAATTTTAACTAGAGTTATTAATGATGAACCTTCAATGTATAAATGAACTCTAACCACTATATATAATTATAATCTAGTTTTGAGGAGGTATTTGATTCATTATCATGAAATTAATATCTCTATTAATATATATTCTATCAGATTCATTTTCAAAAGAGTTTAATTTTATATTTCATTAATAGATAATTGTTGTGGAATTAAATATAAATGTATTTTGATATTTTTTCTACTTATATACTATAGATTTCATTAGAGAGTTTCATTATATGTTGATGTGTTTATGAGGGTAATGCTACAACAATGTATGTAATATATCCTCAATGATAGTCTCTAACCAGTTCCCTATTAGAGATTTACTGTAGGAGTGACAATCATCTTCAAAACTGAATAAGAGGGTTTCTAGGTGTATTTCATGACATGTGTAAATAATCATGGATATATCTTGTCGTCAAAAAGATGGAACATGTACATCATTTATTTTACTTACTGGAAACATATAAAAAGATCCTATGTAAAAATAATACTTTTTTAAATGTTCAATTTCCATTAATAAATAGTTATGCACTCTAAAACCCTTTAGAGATATTAAATAAATATTTATTCTATGATTCAAAAAAAAATCATAGTGAGAAGAGATAAGAGTAGTGGGGACGGAGTACAACCAAAACCTGACCATTCATAAAAGTCTCATTAGAATTATCATTTTATTAAAATATTTAATAGATGAATAAAACCTATCAATAAATATAGGAGTTAAAAAGTATGATACAAGATTTATAAAAATTTGATTCTTATTGGGTTTACTCACACATTTTATGAAGTGGATAATTCTTAGTGTTTAATTATTATAATATAAGTTTCCATGTTTATAAATTTTTCCCAAAAAAGAGGAAGTATAAGATTAGGAATATTTTTTTGATCTCCATGAAATAGAATGAGTTAAAAAAAATTATTAATAAGTAAATCATTCTATCACCATCCTTCTTAAGTGCATCCAAGGATGGATCAATTGTTCACCTTCATTATCCACTTAATACCAACCAATGGGACACCACGAAGAAGCTATTATTTTTTAACATAGCTATCCGAAATTATTCTAGAACCAGCAAATTAAAACACATCATTAAAATAATGATAAATAAACTGAGTCACAGTATTTGTGACCACATTTTGGTGTCCTAAACTCTAACATAGAAATGATCAGTTTGATGAGTATATTCCTTCCAATAGTGTAGTATAATAATTTTTCTTATAGTAAATGAATTTATATACTTAATATCATTAAAACATCTCAGTTGTAGTTTTTATTTACACCAAATAATTAAATATAATTATGAACAAAGAGACCTATATTTATTTTAAAAGACAACAATAATTTAATTGTAAGATTCCATGATAAAATCCACCATTCATGTGGTTACAAATAGTCCTATAATGTACTCTAAAATTTGAAAACCAGGATTTCTCTTAAATCGTAATAGATAATTTATACAAATTTACCCGGATGTTTTTATTGAGAAACAAAACCTACTTTAGGTCACCTCATAATTTTATCTTTATATTTCTTCCAGATCATCTCCAATAAGAATCTGACTCATCGAGGAGTAAATTCAAAATAAATACAACATTAAATCACCATTAAAACTCATCAATTAATTCTCTCAAGAAACACTATAGAGGAATATCACAACTATTGATATATATATATATATAAACACTACACCACTATATTGAATAATAGATTTTAGATTTAAATAACTGTCAATGTAAAGATCAATACCATATTGGTCAAGTCCCAATTGTGATCAACTTATATCTTCATTTCCCAATTCAACACAATAGGTAAATTGAAACACTAATAACTCATCGATGTCCCATATTTCTATTTAAGGAAACATGTAAAAATAATTATATTCCCTTCCCAAAAAAATCATCAACCAATAGATCAAGTCTACCATATATAAAATATCTCTCTTATTATTTTGTCACATTAAAAAATTTTAACCTCTCTACATTTTAAATTGAAACACACATATTATTCCTCTACATGGTAAAAAAATAAAATTGAATCAAATATATATAATTAAAAATGAAATCGCTATGATTTTGGAAGACAATTCACTCTTAAAAAAATAATGTACTGTAATGAATCCATCGATATGGGATTAATCAATATATTTTCTAGTTAATCCATTTCATAAATATATTCTAATTTCATCTGACGACATTCCACATTATACATAATAATTTGGTACATGATATAAATTTGTTTTTATTATGAAATTTTTGATGGATTAATTACAAATTTAATGCACTTTTATTTTCCCAACCAATAATTAATGGATTTGAAGCATTAACCCCATTCCTATATATTTTTAATTAATGAAAAACATTTTAGTTTTATTTATAACTATGAAATATAAAAATCATCCCTTTTACATAATGTGATTTAATTTCTCTTCATGGAGTTTCCCAATACTCATAATCCTCTAATAATTGAGTCACCACCCAAAGTTAGATTACAATTATTTATATCACATACGTAATTGGTGTAAAGATAATTATAAATTTATAAGGATGAATCTTTATCATACCCCAATACATAATTGAAAATTGATTTAAAAAATAAAATGTTTTTCATTCTGTTATATTATTTGAATCTATATTATTATGTTGGAAGCATGTATATATAGATCTAAAAAAAATATAATATATAGTCTAGATGTTTTTAAGTAGATAAAAAATAAATAAGACACCAAAAGTAATTGTAATCGACAATCATTCCTTCTTAATTGTTATAATACATAATTTCATGTTCTTTGTGAGTTGATAGTGATATAAATTTAATTATTCAATGGGAATTAACTATGTGATGAACATTGTTTTACTAAAAGTGATGATAGAACCTGATATGTTATGAAGATGAATACATAATAATAATGGAATCTATATAATGAATATAATCCAAAAAAAATTCATTTGTTTAATAAGTTTTTCATAATTCATATCATTATTTTAATCAAATATAATATCATATAAATAAATAATCATAACGAATTATTTTGGTCTATATTCGATCATATAATCATTACCACCAACCATTACTTTCTTAATAGTCATAATTTTCTCTATTATAGATCATTAAATTTAATTCATAAGAAAATTCATTGGATAAATAAAAATATTTATTATTCTTTCAACCATTACAAAAAATTATATAACATCTTAGTAATTCTATGTAAATAAACTATTAATGTAATAAATTTAATAATTATTACTTCAAATACATTTGGAAAAATTATAGTCTTTATAAGAACATATTATAAGAAAAACACAGTTCATTTAATTCCAAGAAAATAATGTACATGACTCATAAAATTAAATAACTTTAATTTGGGACTAAACATTTCAATTATGATGACCCCTTTTCAATGATACATATCAATCAAAATTAAAAAAATTAAAGCATATTTTATCAGGATAACAACCATATATTTGGGATGTGAAATTAAACTATAAAGTGTTGTTCTTTTTATTATAAATTGAACCTTCATTTATATATATAATTCAATTTTAATGTTTCAATTCATCGTCAATACTGTTTTTTTAATCTTTTGAATTAAATATTACATGATTGAAATTCATTAAATAACATTATTACACACCCTTTATTTAATACATAAAAAATGATTTTGGAACATAATAATTTAAATTCCTTTTTAATAATTTTTCCCTTGCACAAATAATTTATCATCTATGTAAATATTATAATCAAAATGTGTATTTTGAAAACCAATAACTGGAGTTGATTATGTCCCACATTGTACCATACAATTTCTATATAAATCTCATAATTAGTTGGAAATTATATTTATTATGTAAAATATTTATCTTGGACTATAATATCACATATATAAATACTGTTTTTTTAATTATTATTGTAAATTCAATAACTCCTTTCACCATATTTTTATTTGATTAATATCCCTTTATCAACACTCTTATAATATTTTATCAAATTCATACCATTTGTTAACATGGATATATGAATAAATTCAAAATCATAAAATTGGAACTAAAAAACAAATCATTATATATTTTAATTTAATTTTTTCTAAATGGTCACTAATAGAGAATATAGATGTTCATTTTTCTTCCTTTTCTATAATTTTGTAAATGTTTTATGAACTAAATTTTTTTTTCCCTCCTTTTCACCCTAATACCATTTTAAAATTTGGATACACCATTTATTATTGGATGTCTAAGGAAATATATTCATTACTTGTTCCATGAATCTCAAAACATGAGTTAAAATCCAAATTCTTGTATGAAAATCCATATTTCCTATAAATATATTTTTATAAAACATTCAATTTAAATTTCAACACCTCATTAAAATATTCAAAACCTATTACGAGACTATTATTTAATTAAAAAATAAACATAGGTCATATGAATAAAATCAAAATCAAAATCAATAAAATAATTATATATATTGGGTGATTTCATGGTCCCCATTACTTTTATATCAATTTTTTATATTTAAGAGGATTTTGATTATTATTTCATAATCATTGTAAATTTTATTCACTAGCGTAGCCTTATAGAACACATCAGATGTGTTTTTAATCTCATAAATCACCACAAAATGAATCATTTATACTACATACATGATGAATTTATATATGTTAATTAATTAAAATGGAAAAAAAAATTAGGCCAAATAGAATTCTATTCTATCAGACATATACATAAATAGTTTAGTTATTTTGAATTTGAAGTAATCATAAATTTGTTCACTTCAAATTAATGATTATTATTCAATAGAATGTCGACCAAAAAAACAACTATTCATTTTAATATCGTCTACATTATAATAATGAAAATTCCAAAATAATCTCAAGAGGTTGTGCATCATCCTATACATTATAAGAATTTCAATTGATTCAAATTTCTCTTCCTTATTATTGGTGCTTCAATTCTATTCATTTTGAGTGATGCCTCATTAAAAAAAATAATTGTTAATACATATTAGATTTAGATATATTTGAATAGATATTTGTTTCCAATGATTTGTTATGAGAATAAAATATCAGGAATCCATGTTTTTTCACCTTTATTTTCATTAAAAACCACCTTGACCACCATATCATACTCAGGATTAATCCTTATATTGACATATTTAGATTTATCTTTCCTCCTCCGATGTTATGGTGTAATTTTATCAAATTTTTTGTTGGTATTTTGAAATTTATAACAACTTCCTTATGTTTCCATACAGATATCAAAATAATTTTCAATTAAAAATTTAATTTTGAATGTTTTACTCAGTGGATATTCTATTATTCATATTATTTCCCCCATAATTAATTAAATCTCTTTTATTATGTAAATCACATTTCAAACCAACACATATATTCTTCTTGATTATTAAAAAATAGTCATTAAGATCATCCTCAAAACCTATCACGTTCTTATATTCCATTAGTTTTACTACTTATGAACACCTCTAATCAACCGTTGGAAAAATAATACAATTGAGATATCATTATAATTTTTTTGAGGTGCTACCTGTAAATGAAATCGTTACCCTACTATTATACTAAAGCATCAACAATTTTAAAAATTAAACACATGATATGAATTATAATACTTTTATAGATATAAAATATTCCACCATATCATATGGGATAATGAAAGGTAATGTTAGAATCCAAAAACACACACTCTAATATATGGTTCTGCAAATACATTATTTACCTCTCCATTCTTGATATCGATAAATGTGAACTATTAATAGTCGTAAAAAACCTATAATATCACTAATAAATATTGGTTCACTTACATACCAAAGTTCCTTTTAGGTTATCTATTTTATATTAATACATCAAATGAAAAAATAAAAATACTCATGTCTTTATGTGGTAATTATTTTCCACTATACCCATAATTTTCAGTTTAATATTAATACTAAAAAATTTCCCATAAAATTATTCAAATGTGAATATTTACTATATACAATACATTTAATATAAATATTTAAAACATTGGGAAAGGTAACCCATAATAGGGTTGATCTTGAACTATCATTAATAATTATAAAAAGCCTCAATAATTGAATTCCATCAATGATAATTTTATTATCATAAGGTTATGAGGACATAATCAATGTACATGAAAATAACATAATAGAATTAAAACTCACAAAATATCTTTCATAAATCCTATGTCATGGTATAATGATCTATCATATAATAAGATTAATAAATTTCAACAATCATGGTCCATGTTAAAACAATACCCAAACAATAGATCAATTAGAAAATCATAAAATGAATTGAAAAATAATGTTGTTATATTTGAACTTAGTAATCACGTCAATCTTATAAACAATATTTGAAATGGTATGAAACGCCATATTAATTCCTACTATATCATAGGAAAAAAATATAATTTTTTCATTCAATCTTATTATCCAATGTAATGAATAACAAAAATATTACAACCCATCAATGTGTTATAAATTAACCACCATTACATAGTTAATAATTGAACCATCCAGCCTTTGATTATAATGGGACCACAATTCATAGTAATAAATATCCATGATCCATGAGTAATGTTTATAGGGCTTGATTGTTATCATAAATCTCATATAAATAACCATTAATACATTAACAACATGATTAATGCATATAAAGGAAATGGAATCTACAAAAATACCAATGAAAAAATAATAATCTACCAGGAAAAAAATATGGTTGGTATTATTAATAAATATCCACATTATATAATAATAATAATAATTCTTTTTTTATTGATGAAGAGAAATACCATTAAAATATCATTTAATCATTTTTGTGGAAAATTCAAATTCGATAATGAAAAATAACATTAGAGAAGTAAAGAAAGACAAATATTATTAAAATAAATTTTCATGAAAATATTGATGCTGAATTATATATTATGATTCAATGAAATTAATAGTCTTGATGGACATAAAAGTTGTTTATGTCCTAAAATTGATGAATTCATATTCATTTCACACATTTTATAAAAAGAGTCAATAGTGACCCTTGCAGATGATGGAAAGATATTTAAATATAAGAGCATTTCAAATAAGTTGAAATATAGTTTAAAATAACAATATAATAACCAGTTTTTTTATAAAACAGTATTCATAAACACATTTACAAAAACATGAATATATATGGAAAATATTGCTAATTATAAAATGAAACAAGATTGATATCACTTATAGAAAACATTTTTGGAGGATAATTAATAAATAAATACAAAATTGAAATTTAAAAAATAAAAAATATTCATAAGAAGTGGAGAATATTATATATTTGGTTTATGAAAATAATAGATTATGATTCCCTCAAAAGGAACCATAAAAACAAATAATATTTAAGGGAATATAGATTGTAACATAAAACCTTAACCACTTTCGTAATTTTTTAATAAAAATCCATTCATAGAAGGAATATTTTCTGGATATATATAACATGAATTTCATTTATTAACATACAAAAATTATTTTGTTATTTAGTATAAAATAAATTGAAATTATTTTGGTTGATATAAATTGTTTCTTTGGAAAATTAGATATATACAAAGAAACCCCTTGCAAAGATCATAACTTTTTATGTGATAATTATTCCATGATGTGAATAGGTGAAAATAAGTAATTCTAAATAATATATTTGAATATATGAAATACAAATTTAATCAATTCACACATAATTAATTTTCAATAAAGATAATGATGAATAGTTTTAGCCCTAAAAATAGATTTTGAGATAAGAAATTCTTTACCACTTGGGAACATTGATGTTAAATCCACATGGATAGAATTATTTCAATTTAAATATATAATACCATGATGTATTACATATTAATAATATAAAATGTAAAAAAGATAAATCATATACACCATATGAAATTAATTAGGTGCATAATATTAACATATTCATCAATGAAAATAAATTTAGGCAAAATCAATTTCCTCTAGTCCAAAAAATCAATGTATGACCATTAATTCCATTCAAATAAAGTTATATTATTTTTTTAATTTTTTAATAATTTTTATTCATGTTTATTACCTTTTCACTATGACTTTCTATTCATTTATTTCAATGAAATAATTTATTACATAATCAGTTAAGTCCACATCAAGAATTTTGAGGATGATTTGTTTCATAATATCTAATTAAAAGAAATATATTGACCATGGTTAAAGGGGTAATTGTATAATAAACTCTAGAAGATAAATAATTACATTTTTATTATTTTTTATAAACAAATTATACATTTTAAATTTACCATGATGTTTGGTTATGAAAAATAAAAATGATACAACCATGAACGTGGTAGGCCATACATATACATGAGTAATGTTTCCACAATTAAAAAACATGAAAAATGATGGAAATTATTATTTTATAATTCCCTAAATATTCTTAGATTAAATAAAACATATAACACTTTTTAATTATTTATAATTTCCAGTAATGTAATGTGATCACGAAAAATGTATCACATTACATTGTGGTGGTGCTGATCTACCAGTATTCCAGAATGTCATTATAATTTTTTAATGGATGGGATGTTAAAAAAATATGATAAACTATCTTCTATATTTATATTTATTTCATTATTATTTTTTAAATTTTTATTATTATTTAAATTTTTCATAATAAAAAATAATAATGATAAATTCCATTAAAATTTATTCATCTTATTCAAATAAGCACATCTATTTACACCAAAATATCTATAAGAGAAAATTTTATTCCAAAAATAATATTTCTATAATTTGTCGAGGGCTATAATGATGTTATTTGGGTAGGTAAATTCTGAGATATATTGAACAAAATTTTTGTGGAATAGAGGATATAAGGTTCCATTATAATGTAATGTAAGTGACCTTAAGGTAATATCATAATGTTTTATATTAATAAAAATTAATTTTTATGTTTCACTAGATCCAAATTGATATTACTATAATACAATATTATTGTTATTATAAATTCTTTGATGAAATAAAATTATTATATGTTTAAATTTTATTTTCACACTTATCTCGTTGTTTTAAACCAAAGCTAACATTTCGACAAATAGTGTTATAAAATATTTATTAAATAATAGGGGGTTAATGAAGATATATTAAAAGTTAAAATGACTTATAAATGGATCATGGTTGATATTTTAAACTTTATCCCATATAGTTTTCCTATGATAATATTTTTATAAATTTAAAATAATTTAATATAATATAGTTTATCATAAAATATTATTAATTTCATCTTTCAAAATAAATAAAATATTATAATGTAATATATTTCTAAATCATATAAAATTGATAGAGAATTATATGTATTAAAATAAAAAAGAATAGGGTATTAATATAATCATCAAATATATTATTATAATGTTTTAGATATTATTTCAAAACTTATATTTTTTATTAACTTATTTCTTAACCAAGTTTAACCCATTCAATAGTTATGAATCATTCAATAATAATGGGTTATAATATTAAATTTAACAAGATAATTCATAGAAAAATTTCCTAGGTATGCAATTTTAAGCACATGGAATAGTAATTTTTCCCTTCTAAGAGTTTTATTATTTATAAATATTTTTCAAATTATTATTTAACATAAAATATCATTTCTTCCATTTGTGGAACAATTAATTTAACATGACTTTAAATATTATAATAGAGTAATGGAGTTTGAATATATAATGTTACAATTTCCCAAATATTTATTCCAATCCATATATTTCATAAGAAACTATAAATTATAATAATTAAAATTGTTTTATTATTTCTAATATAATTTAATTAGATTGGTACTGCCTCCATAAGCACTATATCAGTGTTGCGTAATCCATTATGGTTTTTATTTCATACATATAACTTTTAAATAAATAAAAATAATAAACTAAACATTTTAAATTATTTTTTAAAATGATTATATGTTTTTAATCTTTTTTGTAAAATATTATAGATATTAAAAATAACAGAATTTCATTTTTGACATTATAATTATTAGAAATAATATAAATCTTATAAAAATGTAATGTGGAAATAAATTCCCACATATTTTGAGTTTGGGTGAATATGGAGGAAATTTTATTATCCCATTAAATATATAATGTATTAGGTTGATTTTTGAGACATTATAATATTATATTTAACCTTAATTTCTATATTATTTTTAATCTTGGTGAGAATCATTTTTTATGGTTACTATTCCTAATGTAACATCCTGGATCTGGGTGCTACTTAAGGGTGCCCCGTACCCGGTTGGTCACATGCCCTCAAGCACATTTCCCTGAATTATAGAGGCGGTCAACTAGGAAAAATAGACTTGGGTGTGATAGTGGGGAAAATATTCCCTCATTGGTAGAGTAACACATCAGAAGTAAATCAGATAGCAATAGCAGAAGCAGTTGAACATGTGACAAGAAAATTATGGATGTAATAAACATCTAAATCACACATATATAAATGATACATGATACATATGATTAGGAAACCAACCAAACAAATCACAATTCTATAATAATGTACTAATCTAAAGTAAAAAAGTAAACAACGCCGCAACATCACAAGCCTCAGCTTGGTCCCATGCTCCCTAGCTGCATGATAATCAAGTACCTAAAGTAGATGGGTGCTTTCCCTTATCTATACCAGTTTCCATATAATCTGTTTGGCCCCAAAATAATGACCCAAATAGGGTGTGAGACTAATCCTAGTAGGCAACAACCTAAATATCTTTGTCTAATATTCAGTGACTATGTACGACACTCAATATGAAAAAGAAGAAGTAAAAAAGGAAGTACTCAAAAGTAAACAATCCTATCGTTCAATTTCATTCAATATTATATATTAGTTTAGAAAATAATCACAAACTAGTTACCCTCTAGAATGTACTCATCGCCTAACTCCTATGTTTCATCCAAAAAACACAAGAAACACTCTAGGATGAACACACAGTATATAACTTTTGGTTCAGCTTTAGAAAAGACTCTTTGAGGAAGAACTCACTGTGAATTCCCTTTATAGTCTCATATCGCTAACTATATACACTCTAAGGAAGCACTCAACATCCAATTCCCCATGTGGTCGTGCAACGTGCAACTACAAACACTATAAGAGAGTACTTACGTTCATCCCCACAATGGTCTCACTACGTAAAAGTAAATAGACACTCTGGAGAAGCATTCAACAAGAATTATCCCTTTGGACAACTACATAAGGGTCCCACATCCATGTGTAAGTCAATTGTGCACAACGATATATGGCTGCCAAAGTAAACCTCAAGAACTACTTTGCTAAACATACTACAATATATCTCAGTGTAGCAGATAAAGCCACCCCATCCTAACCATACTAGGCATGGATGAAAAAGTGTCCTAACAGTCAACGAGACAAAACAATCAAAATAAGAAATAGGGGACAAACATCCATACCATGGAAATGTTAAACCTATTCATAAACAATTTATCTCTTTTCAGAAAAACAAGGCATATCAAGGATTAACATGACTAAAAACCACAATCATGCAATACCCTAAACAAGGTATTGGGAAATGTTTTACATAAAACTCAAAGAATAACTATAGAAAGGCACAACCCAACTATCTCATCATCATGAGTCAATATATGTGAACCTCGACCCCTATATCATTTAAGTATTCCGTAGATCTAAAAAAATGTTAAAAACATTCAACCGAGAATATCTTGTATAGGAGGGGAAATAATGAGATAAGGATCTAGAAGAAGTTATGATTCACTGATGCTATTCCAACGCAATAGAAAATGTTTTATTTGGATAAAGGACAAAAAGTCGGGAGGCTCGGAGAATTATCAGCGGTCTTGTTCACTCTAAGAATTGATGGACAATGAAGAATATGGTTTTATCCATTAAAAGCGACCCCAATCCATTTAAGGAAAAAATAATGTACATGACATGTTATTTTAAAGTACACAGCTTGTAGTGGTCTTTTCCAGCCCCCACATTAGGTGGTATTTTGGTCACCACACACGACCATGTACTCATCCATTAAACGGCTAGCATACGGTCACCCGCGACAACAAAGTACACAACATGTAGTTATAAGTACATGGATGGTACTCTTGAAATTTTTTGAAACTCACCTTTTCTAAAAAGCACAAGAAAACAAGATTCATACCTGATTATAGGATTTGGGTTCTAACAAACTCCCCACCCCCTTAAAGAAGTTTGACATCGAATTTCCCAAGAATGGTGGCGTTAAAGAAGAATCCTAGAATTGCTCAGACCACTACGATCGTACATCAACCCCCATCTTCTATGTCTCCTTCTGTACTTGAATTTTTTACCCTAGCACTCATACTAGATATATAAAATAGGCATACAAAACTATCACACTTTGATAAAAAATCCATATAGGATGCTTCTCCAAATATGCATCCACCTCAAACTCAACCTCCTCAGATAGAAAAACAATATACATGTCTGAAAAGTAACGTCGATGCTGAGAAACGTGGATGTCATCATGCATATCCCAAAACCTCTGAGGTAAGTGCAACCGATAAGAAATTAGCCTGATGTATCTCAGTGGAAGCTTACCCAATATCCTAATTGTTTTGTGTCCCAACCTCAGTGTGACACACTGGAAAACCTGATATCTGACCTCAAACTCTAGGGTTATTTACTGTCGATCATTATAAGGCTTATTTTGTGACTGTGTAGTATCCATCCTCTTCCAAATCAACTCAATCTACTCTGTGGTCTCCTGAACAATATGAGGTCCTAGCATAGCTGCCTCTCCTACCACCAGCCCGTATATGGTTGATTTGCATGGAATACCATACAAAGCCTCAAAAGGTTCCATCAGAATTGTTATTTGAAAACTAATATTGTAGGAAACACCACGAGATATATGTGCTTCTCCCAAGAACCTCCAAAAAACCATGATGCATGCTCGAAGCATGTCCTCTATCCCTTGAATCGTATACTCAGACTTGCCATCATTATGGGAATGATATGCTATACTCAAAATAAAATGTGTACCCAAATCCCTCTAAAGTCCCTACTAGACCTGATAAGTAAAAAAATTCATCCCTATCTAAAATAATGGAATGTGGAACTCCATGTAAATGTACAATCTATCGGATGTACATCCTTCCCAACTCATCAACACTGAATGTCTCCAAGATCAGAAAGAAGTGACCAACCATCGTGAGTCTGTCAATGACAACCCATACTGTATCATTCCCTCTAGAAAAACTATGCAAACCTATCATGAAGTCCATCATGAAATCTTTCCACTTCTACTCGAAAATAGTTAACTTCTGCAAAATCACTACTTGCCGCTGATACTTTTCCTTCACCTGCTGAAAGGTGGAACACCTTATAAAAAAAGTAGCAACATCCCTCTTTATATGTGGCCACCAATACTGATGGTGTTGATCTCAATACATCTTGGTGACACCAGGATGAACTGCCCAAATTGAGGAATGAAAGTCTCGTATCATCTCCTCGTGTATGTCTACTGGCACCCACACACATCCATGAAAATTCATGATCTCATCCTCCCCTATAGTCCATCAAGGAATAAGATCCTCTCCTGACAAACTCTATCGTAGGAATAGCCCTTGTGAATATGATAGCTTCCTCATGTTCACTCGATCAAGAAGAGTAGAGATAACACCTACAGAAGATAGAAACACCTGCCCTTGTCTGTCGTGCACCTCCAAATGCATTTCCGAGAACAGTTCCACAAGCTCCCACTCATTGCTATCCTCCAGAAATACCTATATCTAAGTCACAATGCTCAATGAAACAGCCTTGACATTTCCCTTCCTAAGCGTTTTGACAAGATCAAAGTCAAAATATTGGAGGTACTCTAGACAACTTCACTATCACAAATTCAGATCACGCTGAGTAAAGATATACTTGAGATTTTTGTGGATAGTGAAAACCATAAAATTATCTCCCATAATATAATGTTTCACAAAACATAAATAATGAACAACTGGAGCCAGCAAGAGATCATGTGTCAGGTAATTATTCTCATGTGGCCTCAACTGCTGAGAACCGTATGCAACAACCCCTTATGCTTCTCTATAAGCACTGTTCCCAATCCGATACCCGATGCATCACAATATTCAGTATAGCTTTTTCACTAATGTGGAAATACTAGTATCAGTGTCGATGTCAACCTCCCTTTCATCATTTCAATGTATGTCACACTAGAATTTGACAAAAAGTACTTCACACCCTTCTTAGTCAGGCCCGTCAGTGGAACTTCTATGTGTGATATGTCCGGTATGAAATGTCAGCAGTAACCATCCCACCCTAGAGAACTATGTACCTAAAAATCATTATTCGTATTTTACCAGGAAACTACCACTTCTTGGGGAATAGTGGCACTCCTGTCTCTGAGATAACATGACCCATGAAGGGAATCTAGTCCATCCAAAAGAGGCATTTTTAGATCTTAGTATATAACTGATGCTCCCTCAAAGCACTCCAAAAGATCTAAAGTTGTGTGTCATGGTCGTGTCAAGTGTGAGAGTGAACCAATATATCATCCATAAAGACTAACACAAAAGAATCCAAGTATTGATCGAACACTTGGTTCATTAGTGCCATCAATACTCTAAGAGTGTCCGTGAGACCGAATGTCATAATCACATAATCGTGTAGACTATACCAACTTCGGTAGGATATAAGAGGTATATATGATGATCTAACACACAACTTATTGTAACCGGATCTCACGTCAATATTTCAGAACACTTGAGATCCTCAAAGTTGATCAAAGAGATCATCAATCCTCAGCAAGGGATAACGGTTCCTGATTGTCAACAGGTTCAACTTATGATAATCTACACAATGTTTGAGGGTATTGTCCACCTTCATAACAAAATGGATAGGTTAACCCCATAGAGATGTACGAGGTCAAATGAAACCCTTTTCTCATTACTTTTCTAACTACTTCTTGAGCTCTTGTATCTTTGGTGTAGCCATATTATAAGGATAAATGGACACCGGTGCCGCTCTTGCCACAAGCTCAAAAGAAAATTCCACCTCTCACTCCAGAGGCCACCCTAAAAATTCATCTACAAATACATCCCAAGAAATGATCAAACACTGAAGTAAAGTCCATTTGGGAAGTCCTCTGGCCATCCAGATATAGACTATAAATTTGGGTTGTAACTCCACTCAACCCATGATTCTTGGGTCCCACTCTGCTCACCAGAACATCTCATTCTCTCTTATGATGAAATGATCGACCATCTGGTTATGTGATACTCACCCTACAATGATTCCAGTCGAAAATATCCTTGAATGGATCCAACCAGTACATTTCATGAATGACATCATAGCCCATTATCAATAATACATATAGGTCCCAAAGGAAGTGACACCCACCAACCACTACAGGGAACTCATTACACTATTGTACACAAGTCGTACTTGTCCCCAACGGAGTGTCTAACATCAAGATATCAGTAAAATAAATGATACAGAGCCCACATATCTCCATGAAAAAACATATATAATTCTATGGGAAGACCCAGTATTGAAAAGAGCAGAAGCTAAAATGGAGGTAACTAGGATCGTACCTCGAACTATAGAGGGTCCGAGATCCAGCACCTACTGGGTCTCCTCCACTGTAAAAGTCTAGCATATATCATGGCCATGTGACCCTGCCTGACCACCATGAGCTGATCCACCCTGTTTTCTCTAAAATCCTACTGACTCGCTTCCATGTATGTGACCTCCTATTCGTCTTGAACAATTGGAAGAACTATAGTGCCCAGAAAGATAAGAATTTAGTGGTGCTAATTCTGAATGAGGAGTTATAGAAGAACCCCTATCACCAGGAGTTGGTGAGAAAAACTGATAAAAACAATGAGGATGACCCATATTGCCACAATATAGGCACTTTATTAGGTCTTTCAGGAAATGTGGCCTCATATGATCGCTCATCCTGCACTATTAGCATATCACCTGGCTACTAGATGAAGTATTCCGCCTACTCGGATCTCCGTGCATAGACTCCCTATGGTACTTCCTGTTGTCTGTCAGAGGGGTACCAACTCCGGATGCCAAGCCGCCTTAGATCAGATCCCCTTAATCCCTCAGATTTCTATCCATGATCAGCGTCTGGTTAAGAATAATGGTTATAAAAGTCAACCTAAATATGTTCACATAAGATCAGATGTAATTCCTGAGACCATCTATAAAATTCCTTTCCATGAATAACTCATCACCCCTAGGAATAGGTGTGATGCACTATAGCTCGGTGAAATGAGAAGAGTAATCCATGATTGAGAGAGTAACCTAATCTAGAATTGTGAAATATCTAGCTCGATCGGCCCTAAATGTCTCAAAGTATAAGTAGTAATAGAAGGCCCGCTAGAAATCATCCCACACAATAAAATTCTGGCATCCCGCATGTGATATCACATCCCACAATCTCATGGTGGAGTCCCAAAGAATATATGTATTAATATTCACAATCCCCAATGGAGGAGTCTCCATATGCTCAAAAATAGATAGAATGGCTTCTAACCATGACTCTGCACCTTGAGGTCCTCCATCTGCTGTGATGGTAGGAGGAATATTCTGTTGGAAAACCCACATCAACTCTTCCATAGAATGAGCAGGATGCGGTACTCCTCGAATGGTCTACATAAATCTCATAAAGCTCTCTCGGAACTGTGCGTCAACACTTGTGTACAGAAAGATGGCTGGTGGCAAGACTATAACAACTTAAGGATCTGTTGGTAGTCCCTGATATTCCATATCCATTGTCTAATCACTGCTCTGTAACTGGAGGACAATTAGATGATGTCTCGATGGAATGACTCTGCACGGTCAAGTGCACACCTTAGATCATGATTAATAGGGACAATAACACATATGTGCATGAAAGGAACAAGAGAAAAAAACCATTCATGTTCTTCAAAACATGGATACACGGAGTGTATAATGCCTACACTGCGTGTTCCCTTAAGCCTTCACATGGGAGTGTACTTTCGAAAACCCAGGTCGTGTAACACCTCATATACACAATGTGTGGTCCTAACATACGACTTGTACTTGACTCCTCTTCCCCTTCATGAGTACATATACATTCTTAAGCCACCCGATTTACCATAGAACAAGACTAAATTGAATGTTAATTCCAGAAACAATGCCTACTAGGAAAACATCCCAAACCCTTTTGGTTCTTCACACAGTCGGTTACACGACTCACTCTACACCACATGTTCTAGATGGACACAACATGTACTAGAAGTATTAAACTACAATGTTTTGTTATTTACATGACCAAATAAAAGGGTTATACTACATGTCATGTTAATGGTTGAAACTATGTTTATAAGTTATGTTTTATCCATCTGTGTTGTTAGTCACACGGGTGGGAAATTTTTCTACACAATACAGTGTGTACATCTGGTACACGACATGTCCCGCCAATAAATTCCCAACCTTGTCATTCTACCCACAAATCCAGTGATATGGTTAGCGAATACATGGTGAGTGAAAATAGTAAATGATGTGTAATTAAGATAAATAGTACCTTCCTGAAAATAAGGACACATGGAGTGTATTCATCATTACACATCGTGTATTCTGGTTATTTCTAGACATTAATCCTTAAAAACTACACCCGAACCAATAAAAAAACATAAACGAACATTAATATTCCATAATCAAATCTATGAGGGCCCACACTCCCCACAAATAAATGTTTGGAATCTTAAACATGTCATATACATCAATAACATTAAAATAATCCACCAAATTGTTGATCCATGAGGTATCCTAACACTATAAAAACAAATGTTTGGAATCCATTAAAGAAAAAACATACACAAAATAATACCCTAAAAAATATCATGTATTTTATCAAGGCATATATCACAACAATATGCATATCTAGCACAACATCTATCATAATAACAAGAAATCGCTAATGCACCCCAAATCACATGGTATGAATTCATGACATGAGATCACTAGTAAGTTCCTAAATGAAGCATGAGATGTAATACGGTCATCTCATCATATTTCAATATAAATAGAACCTTAATTATATCAATTATAATAACACAAAATATGTGAATCTCCCAACTGTGAAATCAAATAAACTTTAATAATTTCCAAAATAGAAAAATTACAATAATGATGTAAATTGGATTTTCCTTATACATGGGTTAGCTAATCTTAAGTACAACTTATTAACAAGTACATATTCTTTCCTATACCTTGCAATATTCTCCAAATATTTAGATAAGAAAAAATTAACTCCTCTGATACCACTTTGTAAGGTCTCAGTTCCTAGTGCCACCCAAAGGTTCCCCGTAACTAGTTTGTCACATGGCCTAAAGCGCATTTCCCCAAATGTCAGAGGTTGCTGACTAGTAGCATTGGCCTTGGGTGTGATAGTAGAGAAACTATGATCTCATTGTAATATTAAAACTATAGATGTAAATCAGATTGAAATAGCGGAAGCAGTAAAACATTCCATAAGTAAACAGGGGAAGTAATAAACATCTGGATGACACATATATAAATGATGCATGATACATATGTCAATGAAATCATCCACCAAAAAACAATGATAGAAAACAATACAAAACCAAAGTAAATAAGAAAATAAGGTACATAGATCTACAGCATCACAAGCCTCATTTTGGTCTCATGCTCCCCACCTCAATATCAATCAAGTACCTAATGTAGAAGGGTGCTTTCCCTTATCTATACATGTGACAATATAATCTATTTGGGACGAAAAGTATTACCCAAACAAGGTGTGATACTAATCCCAGTTGAAAACCACCCAAATATTTATTGCTTACCATCAGTGAATATATATGGAAGGCAATAAGAAAAATAAGAAATAAATAAGGAAGTACTCAAAAGTAATCAATCGTACAGTTCAATTGCATTCAATTTCATATAATATTTACATAAAAAATCACAAAAAGGTAACCCTCTGGGACGTACCAAAAACCTAACACATATGGTTCAACCAAACAACAAAAGAAACCCTCTGGGAAGTACACATAGTCTAACCCCATTAGCTCAGCTTTAGTAAAGAATATCTAAGGATGTACTCACTGTCAATTCCCATTGTAGTCTCAAATCGGTAACTATAGAAACTCTGAAGAAGGACTCAGTGTCAAATTCCCCCCATGGTCTCGAAATGTGGAACTATATACACTCTAAGAGAGCACTTATGTCTATCCCCCTATTGTCTCACAATGTAAAAGTAAACAAACGCCCTGGAGAAGCCCTCAATGTCCATTATCCGTATGGTTTACTACATCAGGTTCCCCCAACCTTATGTATGTCAATCGTGCACAATGATATATGGAAGCCAATGTAATCCTCAAGAACTACTTGGCTAAATATCCTACAACATATCTTAGTATAGTAGATAATTTCCCTCCAACCTAACCATAATAGGCATGGATAGCAAAGCATCTTAACAGGAAACAATTCCAAATGATCAAAATAAGAATCATGGGAAAAACATCCCTACTAAGGAAATGTTAACCCAATTCACAAAAAATTATCCTATATCCAAAGTTTCAAGTAATATCTATAAATAACAGGGCTATAACCCATAATCATGCAATAAACTGAACAATGTATTGGTAACTTTTAAAAATATAACTCAAAGAGTAACTATGGAAAGGTACAAACCACCATCCATGGTCCCGTGAGATCGATATACATGTACCTCAGGCTTTGAATCACCCTATAACGTCATGGATCTACAAAAACAGAAAAAATGTTTAACCGAGAATATCTTGTCATATAGATGAAATAATGCAATGTGGTACTAGAAGAAGGAAGAACTCATCGTTGTGATTCCAACGCAACTGAGAGAGTATGATTTGGAGAACGGAAGGTGAGTCAGGGGATCATAGAAGAATTTGCGGTCATGTTTCTTCATGGATATGATAGATGAAGAAGAACATGGTTCTGTCCATCAGACGCGACCCTGGTCCGTTTAATGGAAAAAGTACATGAAGTGTTCTTTAATAGTACACAATGTGTACTGGTCTTTTCTGGCTTCTACTTTAGGAAGTCTCCAGGTCACCACACTAGGCCATGTACTCCACCATTACATGGCCAGAACATAGTCACCTACGCAAACTGGGTACACGGTGTGTACATATATGTACATGGCATGTACTCCCAAAATTTTCAGAAACATCTCTTTTCTCAAAAACACTAGAAAACTAGACCCATACTTAAAATTAAGATTCAGGTTCTTACAAATAATAACCAAAAATAAAATAGAATAATTAAAAAAAGTACAAACTATTAATTGTGAAACATATTTTAAATTTTTTATATTCAATTCCTTGAAGTGGTAGGAATTAATTTAATAGTAAATTTCAAAAATCGATGTAAAATTGGATTTTTAGAACAATTTATTTTTAATTCTCAAAAATGAACTAATAAAATAATAAAAAATAATTATAATTTAAATTCAATTAATTTTATTATATATAAATGAATAACTAAAATGTCAATTTTAGATGAAATTGAATTGATAATAGGGCATTTAATTGAAATTAAATGATAATGTTACAAAATATATATTATTTATTGTTCACTTATATTGGTATCTTTAAAAATGATCCTAAAATTTTACAAAATATAAATCTTTATAAGAATATATAATAAATGATATCATTTTAGTGAAAATATTTATAAAATTAAAAAAAATCTTATTACAATATTATCAAAGAAAAAAATTGATGAAAAACTATTATTGAAATGTTAAATGATGTTATTAAATAATGAGCTCTTATTTCTTAAATATTAATCAATAAACGTGTTCTATGTATGAACTTTATATATATTTAATAATTTTTTTAATATAATCCATAACCAAAAAAATTATTTATTATTCTATAACTATAACAATTGAATATTAATATTTCATTGGTTGTTTAAGATTGATTTTTCTTTCTTTAAATTCTACCTAAAATAATTTTTTTTTAAAAAACATATGATATTATATTTCCTAAATTAATAATAATTATTTGAGAAAATTGAAATTTCTCTCAATAATTATGTTTTTAAATTTCAAATTTCATTTGTTGAAAACCCATATTGTAAAAATGATATCAAAACATCCTTTTGAAAAATAAGAAAGGAAAATACAAAGGTCATGTGCAATATTACCTCTCTCTGATCCCAAATATCAATAAATTATTTAGATTTGAAAACATGGAAAATGAGGAAATGTTATTGTTCTAATAATAATGGATAAGAATATGAATGACCATGATAATGTTAATGAATATAAAATATTAAATCAACACGTTTTGAAAAATAAAATCTATTCATCAAAAGAGATTGTAGAATGTTAACATATCTTTAAAGACAATTTTCCTATAGTTGATGAATTATATAATCATCCGGACTTAGAGAATAAGAAAATATACTCAAATGATTTTCATTAAATTCATAAATATAAATTTATCCTTTCAATATGTGTTTTAAAATGATTCAACATTTACATAATATTTTACACCAAATGATGAGTAAGAATATTTAATCCCATGGGAATTTTAATAAAAATCTAGTTATCTATGAGATATATAAAATAATTAAAATTCAGACTATCTATATTTTGTAAAACAAAATGTTTTAACATATGATAACATTATTCCAAAAATTAATAAACAATAATTTTATGAACTAATACATTAATCTCCAAAATTTGGACAATGACACCAAAGGATTAGGATAGATTAGTAATATATAAATAACCAACGTCCAATATTTACTAAACAAACTAAACATTAATGAATGTTTGAAAAAAATTATCTCATTTAAAAAAATTTATCTTACGTATCAAAAAATGTAATAACATTTTTTTTAAATTATTATTATTTATAAACTTAAGGGTTACATATATGTCAACCCTAAAAAATTTCTACCAAACTATCATTAATCACCTCAATATCCCACCACCTAAAATAATGAAAATGGATTCCATACCATTGAACGTATGCCGAACCTTAAAATTATAAACTCATGTTGGTATATATTACTCTTAAGATAACCTCAGAAGAAAACATCATCTTCCACAATGTTGTTTAAAACATACGAGGATACCAACAATAATAGGCCTAAACTCTCCCTCATGAATTTATTGATATAAAAATATTTTTTATAGTAAAGGCATAGATATCGATATATGTGGAACAATTATATCCATATAGATGTTAAAACAACTTAAAATTATATCAGACCAATTACAATCCTAATGACCATTTAGGTTTAGTATTGTAGGGTATTCCGAAATTCATTTACATAACAATACCCATTTTTATCAGTGAGAATTTTGTTAAACTATGCCCAATGATTTTATTATATTATTAAGATAGAAACATATCCCATAAAATTCTGCACATATAATTTATTTATAGATATTATTAATTTATTATCAATAATTCGTAAACTCAGAAATGGAAAACGTGGGAGGGATGATCTCTAGTGATCATTTATTGTAAACATACTAATTTTCAATTAAATATCTTCAATGAGAAAATAATGAGCATAACGATATGATGATGTTATAAAATTTATTGATCTTAAAAAAATACATTTCATACCAATAAAACAGGGATGATAAATTATGATATAATGCCTAAATATTTAACATTAAACAAGATTCATATAAGGAAAAAATCATGATCCATATGAATACAATCATTGAATAGAGGATCCATTAGATACTCCTATAATGTACAGAAAAAAATGATTGTGCCAATGAACAAAAATATCATATTGGTCTTAAAATAAATAATAGAAATAGAATAAACTACCATCTTAATTATAAAAATATCATAGGAGAAACTAATAATCAGTTAACTCCATCTCTTTACCCAATGTATTGGAGTGCTATAACTGACCCACCCAACCTTGGTTTATCACGTAACCAAATTTTGATTGTCTATAATGGAAATAAAATTCTATTTATTAGACATTAAAAACCTATCATCATTTAATAACTTCCAAGAAACATGAATATTATATATAGAGCTTTCATTTCGTTATAAAACTCATATAAACAAAAAAATTACATTCACATGTTTACTAACCCTGGTAAAATAATCAAGATCCATTGTATTCAAATTCAAGTAATCATAATCCTTCATGATAAAAATTTAGGATTTTATAATTCAAAATATTTCTAAGTAGATGATCTTTAATATCATGTGTTATTATTGTTATTTAATATTTATAGCATTAAAATACCATTATATCATTATTTGTGGAAAATACCCACTATTTACTTAAAATTACATAAATAACTATTAATTAAAAAAATATTAAAAAATATATACATTTAATATATTCTTGAAAATATATACACGAATTATAATATAGTGTAATATTCTTGGTGTAATGATAATATATTCATTTCGTAAATGTTAAAAATAAAAATTCTTTTCAAAAAATTTGAAGAAAGTTTCAAATATGAACCATGATGAAAATATTATATAATATTCATTTAAAATAATTTAAAATATTTAACATGATAATAAATATAATATTATAAAATATTCTATTTTTTTTATAAAAAAACCGGGAATACATTTTATAATTCATAGATATGGATAAAACACAGTATTGATCAATAATATGATCCATGACTGGAAAAGATTTAGAATAATATTACAAATAATAATTTAACTAATATGATAAGATATTTAAGTAAAAAATATAAAAAATAATTAGAATATGGAGAATAATATACATGTGGTCAAATAATATATTATAATATTATTTCCATGAATGGAATCTTGAACAGAAAAAATATTTAAATGAAAAGACATTGGAACATAAACCATATTCCACTTTGGTAATTTTCTAATAAAAATTAATTGGAATAAAGAGTATGATATGTATCATGAAATAACATTATTCTCATGTTTTAATATTCAAAAACTCACCCATGAGTTTTTAATTATATCATACATGAAAAAATGGTTCTTGAGATGAATCACTCCTTATGAAAATTAGTGTGAGGAAAAGATAACCCTTGTAGGGGTCATAAATTTTGATGTGAAAATTAATCGTTGAATTTATTGTGAGAACATTTCAATATAAATTTAAAAATGTTGTAAATAAACAATAAAACAATTTAGTCATCAATTCACACATGTTAATGTCACCACCATGTAAATGAATAAGGGTTATAACCCATTGAATGGAAATTCTGTTAAGAAACTGTTTACCACTTAGTAACATTCATGTGAATTCCCATCTAAAGAAATAATTTGAAGTGACAAATAAAATATCATGATGAATACAATATACATTATATTACATGTAAAAAATTTCAACATATACAATATATAAATGAAATTTGGTTCAAACATTAAAATATTCCTTACTTAAATTAAATCAAGATGCAATCCAAAACCCTTAGTTCAAATGTTCCATGTATGTCCTTTAATAGATATATAATAAAAATATATAAATTTTTACCTGAGTAAGAATTTCTTATGGGATTATTAAATTATCATTAAACCATTTGTTTAATTTATTCCAATGACTTCATTATTTACATAAT
Organism: Viscum album; assembly: GCA_963277665.1. Classification (NCBI taxonomy): domain Eukaryota; kingdom Viridiplantae; phylum Streptophyta; class Magnoliopsida; order Santalales; family Viscaceae; genus Viscum; species Viscum album. The sequence goes on along the minus strand of OY728137.1, from coordinate 1,930,860,999 downwards.
CATTTTTGTCCACATTAGGTATTTTGAGGATGTTTGATTCCTAATTTAAACACAACATAGGTATGTTCACCACAGTCAAAGTGGTATTAATTAAATTATATAAAAAATAAAATCAATGAAATAAATATATTTTTAAACCATATACTCCTAAAACCTACTATGCATGATGGTTTTAAAAAATAAACTATGTTACATTCATTTATATTGTAGGACATACTTAAGTCTAAGTAATGTTTCCACATTTAAATAAACACGAGAGAATGAATTTATATATTATTTTATCATTATTGAATAATAATATGTAATAAATATAAAATAAAAATTTTAAAAACAATATTTTTACCATCCATAGGATGTGGGGATGAAAATCGAAACACATTGGTTCGTGGAGATGGTAATCTGGACGTACAAACAAATGTCATTATATTTTATCCATAGATAGAATTGTAATAAAAAATCATATGGTATGTTTATAGAATATTAAATATTTAAAAAATATCATATATATATACATATAAATTAAATATATTATTATACATATCCGTAAGAGGTGGTGATAGAAATCGAATTACATTAGTTCGTGATGAGGTAGCCATTCATACACACAAACGATGGATTCATTTCACATTTGAGGGAAGAAAGATATTTTAATAGGTTATCTCATTAACATAATAAAATTATAATATATATATATATATAATTTTTTAAAATTTTTTGAACAATATTTGATGTATATAAAAGAATAAATAAACAACATTTAGTTAAAAGGAACACCACTTTTTAGAATAACCACATTTTCATTAAAGCATAGGCCCTCTATGGGTGTACTTAGTCACAGAAAATTATATCATAGAAAGATTTAGGGAATTTAGGAATGGTTTTGGATAGGTCTTCAGTTTTAAAACGTTCTTAAATGGTGTCAATAAGGCTGTATAATACGATCCTTTTATTAGTGATGATAGTGGAATTCATGGAATTTCTCAAACAATTAAATTAACCAAAACTTATTTTCATGTTCGATTGAAACCAAATTTAAATAAATAAAATATACTATACTGAGGAGTAAAAACAAAATAATAAAATAATATTTTTACTCATTTAGATTACTTATTATCTCTTATCTTATTGTTTTAACCCTTGTTAATCTATTTGACAATGACCACACTTTATTTGTTTTTTACATTTTGGTGTGAATAATATAATATTAACAGACAAACCAATCATAATTGGATCATGGAAAATATTTTATGTAATATAAATTCAATTTTCCGAATATATTTTTGTTATGATGTTAAAATCATTTAATAAAATATAGATTATTATAAAAAAAATTAAGGTAATTTTTTGAAATACGTAAAAAATTATAATATAATAAATTTATAACTCATGTAACATGGTTCTAGAATGAAATTAAATTAAATATAATGACTATATAGATTTAATTAAAAAATTAAATTAAATTTATATTAGATTATAGATTATTTGAAACATTATATTTTAGTTTAACCCCATTGTCAACAAATTGTAACCTTAACAGTATTAATGAATTTTTTATTATTAAAGAGTTATAAATTTTCATTAAAAGTGAATCGTAGAAAATAAATTTTGATGGGATGAATGTTTAGACCATTTTCAAATTTATTTTACCTTTATTTTGTTTTTAATATTTTTATATAATTTAATAAAATATTATTTGACATAAATAATGTTAATTCCATGTTTAACAATATTAAATTATTTTCACTTTGGATAGAAGCTCATTGAAATGTATTTTTAATATTATCCTATAAAAAGTTCCAAATATTTTATATTGATCTATTAATTTTCTTTACAGTATAGTGCACACAAAAAATTACTTTAAATGTTTTTTAAATCATTTAATTCATTTTTATTACTTTTACAATAACTATTCCATTATTGTGTAAACATTTTAGTTATAAATTTAATTAAAAAGGTAACAATTAGTTACAATGATAAAAATTAATTAATTTATAACATAATTAATTATAATTTTACTTAATATTTTGTCATTTACAAATGATATTATAAATGTTAAAAGTAACAGTGTGACATTTTTGGATTTAAATTTACATAAATAATACAAATGTTAAATTCAAAGTAATGCAGCATGAAATTGAATAATTATTTATGTTTATATGATTTATAATGTAATAAAATTATCATACTACATGATTACATGTTTGTGTTTTATTTTCAGACCACATTACATTTTTATTAATCATTATTACCTAAATTACCTCTATAGTTGTCGGAGAACATAATTATAGTAATAATTAAATGTGAAAAAAAATAATTTAGAACTATATAAAAAAAATATGATATTCCTTATCCAATATTTTGGATCCATCATTTATGAATCAATTTCCGGATGATTCAGGAAATAATTTTAAAATAAAACAAAAAATGCAATGAAAACAATTTTTTTATAAAAATTCATTTTAATCCGGAAAATGGACATATATAGGAATAATTTATATTAATTATTTAAATTTAAATAATAATATTTAATCTCATTAAATAGTTCCTACATTAATTTATGATAAAATTATAAGGATAATGGTACTTTTCAATGATAAAAATGATAGTTTTAAATTATTTAGTGTTTTCAATATTATCTCCAAATTAACATTTTTAATATTCAAACACTTTTAAGGTGAATGTGAAAACCCTATATTTTAAAATAGAAATTTTAGAAAAAGTAAAACTAACTTATTAATGATAATTCTAGGATGACTGTCTCTAAAAATATTTATGTTTTCTAATGAAAAAACTCATTATGATTCATAATGAAAATAGTTTTATAAAATCTATTATATAAACAATATATCAATGACATCCATTGTTATCCACCATATATATCATCATATATTCACAATATTAAGAGGAATAACATATAATTTTACATGAATTTTAATAACAGTATTACAAAATATAGTAATCAAAATTAATGATATGAAAACATGAATAGAAAATATCAATATTCATTATCAATATATATTGTGTAAAAACAATGAACACCATATAATATTATCATTTATCATTATGGTTTTGATAATAAACAATTATCATGCTATCTCTTTCTCACATTCATAAAATAAGTTGTTTAATAATTCTAATACATAAATACTCTATAATTTTTTAACATATAATTATAATAAGGGACATTTTTAGATACACCTTATCAGAGGTTATAAGATTCATATCCTTCTATCCATAATATGAAATAATTCAAACCCATGGATCCTGATATAAGTAATCATTCCGAGGTTCTAAGACCAATTGTATAAAAATACTCTCTATGAATAAGAGTATCATTTTCAACAATATAATCATATAATTAATCCCCATGCACCTCATTTGAGATATTGTGACCCATATACCACACCCATGCATGGTTGTTTCATAAGAAATTATATATCATAAAATAATAGCATTAAACATACCATTAAAGGATTTCCTGCCAAATGATTATACACCATCCTATGATATTATAGGGATATGTTCATAACCATATAATAAAATATTCATAGTTAAATATATAGTTTACATCAAACATATTTTTTGGGTAAGACCCTAGCGATGTATCTAGTTTTCATTGAAAAATGTCATGTGGAGGAGGTACTGATTTGATATTGTGCATAATCATTCACTAAAATTATAGATCCATTATAGAGAAACGATATAAAAAATAGTTTAATCATCATTAATCACAATCCCATGTGTCAATAATATCCTTTAATTATATACTATGTATGATTAGAAATAGATAACTACAGTTCATTATCAGTCTCTACACAGAGTAGTTGGATAAAGTGGTAATGTTTATTAGAATCTCTATCTTATCAAAGGAAATAAATGGTGTAAAGGAAAGCATAGTAATAGAAAATCAACATCAATATATTATAATTATCGTATTATATACTCATTAAGAATAATAGTAGAAAAATAAATCACATCTCTCAAATAAAAAATATATCGAATAAAAACATGATATTATCACATCATTCTTCTCAAATAATCATACCCTTTTCTCATTGGATTCAAATAATGATTAAATATTTGTAATTATATTCTTCATCTCATACCCAAATACACTAAATCATAAAGGGATTTATTATACTGATATACTAATTTTATTTTCCCCATTTTAACTTCAACCAATACCCGAATGATTAACCAACATTAGATTCAATGGTTCAAGTATGATTCATCATTTTCATTATGGTAGCTTCATATCATTAATAAAATATTATCATCTCTATAAACAAAAGAGTTTTTATAAATAGATATTTATCATTAGAAATATTAGAGCTTCATTTAATTAATTTCATATAAAAACATTTATCTTTTACATCTTTCCCAAATTAAATAACATAATTAACATTTTTTTAGTTTTATTAAATTCTATAAAAAAATATAAACATATACATTATTATGTTTACTATTCTATGTGTAATCCTTATTAACACCATAAAAATAATAGAGTATTCATAAATTATTAAATTTCTCTTCAGTAAATGAGTGAAATGATTTGGTCATTAGTAATCATTATCATAAATCCTATAGAATTATAAAATATATCCATAATCTCAGTAATTATATACTTAGTCTCAATTCATTACTTATTCTATTTCCATTTTCATTAAACTGTCAAAAAATTTCAAATAATAATAATGAATTTAATAAACATATTTTATTGACTAAATGTCACAAGGAAAAGTATTTCATATTCTTCATGATCTCTTTCTTGTGCAGTAAATAATTGTTTATCATACTATCGTATTCCTTGACTTATAAATGTAGTTTAATTCTAATTCATCCATTATAAATAAAAAATCATCATCATCATTAACAAGAATAGAAATTTAACTTCATTGGTATCTCATTTTTCAATATAGTTAGAAATTAATAATAATATTATACATAATTATCAAAAATTAGTGTAACATAGAAAAAATTAGCGATTCACTCTATTAATGAAATAAATTTTTGATGGTAGTGAGTAACTATTTCATATCATAAAATTAACACACAATTTATAATTTGTATTAATATTTATAATAATGAATTAAAATAAAAATTTTAATTTCATTATCTTAGTTGACCTATCAAACATCTATAAAATTATTTAAAAATGTTTTCATTTCATACGTGTTTTTCAGAAGAGTCCAAAGACATTTTTGTCAAATAACAGTCCTATATGACTTGATTCATTCCGTACTCTGTCTGTATACTATTGGATACCTTGTAAAACCCACATGCACTCTAAATTCATTCCATAAAGCATTTATAGCATGCCATACCCAATAAAATTCGATCATTTGATAAAAAAGTATATTTATTCTAGGCCCGGACCAACACCATATCATCCACATTCACTAGAAATCACCCAATAAAATATAATGATTGTAGTCATTCATGTGGGTTGGGAGTTACATCTACCCCATCACATTCCCATTTAAGCATGTGAATTATATTTGATCAAATATAAAGAACAATTCATGGGGTTCTGACCACCCTTTTCAAACAATGTTTTTTAGGGATAATATATAATGATCTTCATTTATTGATGATATGATTAAAATAATCCAACATTTCTAGATAAACTATAAATGTATTCTTCAAACTATCTCAAATTACAGCCATCTAGGAAAATTGACCACCCAATGATCATCACTGATGGACATATTATTTCATCAGAAGCATGTCATATATTTAATGATATTTAATATGGAATATATCTACACAAATTCACATGTTTGTTATGTAAAAATAAATCAACAGTTTGTAAATCATTGAATATTCTCACTACTATTTTCCCATAAGCAACAACATTCAATTGATGCGATTATAACTCCATTAGATTATTTTACCCAATATATTTCCAAAAATATATTGTTATCATCATTATTATTCTTGTTTAATTCTTTTATTATTTTTCTAAAAAACACCTTAAAACATCTCTCTATAATTTTTAAAAATACACGCATTGGAATTTAAAATATAAAAAATCATTACATTTCTCAAAATAATACGAACATGAATATAAAAACTGATATAAAAAATCCCTTGAATTATTATTGATGTTGGTTTTGTTGAAAGTGATACATGATATGAATTATAAATGAACATACAATATGATTGGAATAGACGAAAATAGTTTTTGTATGAGCTATTATAGCTCTATTCATAAAAACGAAGTCACACCATGGAATTCAAGTTTATTCCCTAAATTTTTTTAAATGATAAAGGAATAAGATACACTGTAATAAAAATAATGTTAAATTTAATATATAACGATCAAAAAGTGTCAGATAATGTTTTGTAATTATTTCTCAGTGGAAGATTAGGAGTAACAAAGAGAAACATTTGATTATTTCATAACATATATATGTAGTTCCTTCAGTTTGAAGGGGTAAATTTCATTGGGTGGATTTCATCATGATTCTAGGCCATGATTTTTTTGATTTTATCGCATTTATAGTTGTTTCATGGAATTAATTTCCACACATTGATGTGGAAAAACATATTTTTTGAAAATTTTAATGTCCCTACTTGAGTACAATTCCTTAAGGAATTTTATAAGTATTGTTGATTATTTAATAATATTATTCATGATGTGAATAATTTATTATAGTTTTTATGTTTTAGGAGAATATGGACTAATTCCATATATGGTTGGACAATTCTATAAAGGTGATTAGGTAGATTTTAGTGGATTCAAAAATTTGAAGGTGTCGATGTCATGGTGTGAGTGTCATATTATGTAATATTAAAATGGGGAATATAATATATATGTAGTATATGTGAACATTCCGTAATAAAGAAACACAATTCATTATGAGAGATTCAATTAATAATCCAAAATCAATATTGGTAACATGTTTTGCTAATGTGAGCTGATATATTAATAGGAGACATTGTACCTGTTAAAATATGGCGTTATTTCCACAAAATTTTATATATACTATTTTTTCCGGATGTATTTAGTATATTAATTTGTGAGAATAATATCCACAACATTAATAATTTGTTTTAAAAGAATTTATAAATTAAATATCATGTATTTCTGTAGAAACAATAGGGAATATATTAAGATAACATATTTTTAAATTAATGTGGGTTTATTGTGAATTTACCTATTTTTCCAAAGGTGGATTATTATTTATATATAGACGATAATATAGTGATTTTCGTAGTACGTGAGATATTTAATTCTCTTTTAATAGCAATAAAGAATTAGTGTCCAAGATTATAGGGAATCAAAAAGAATACTAGAGAGAAGAAGATATAAATGAATGAAATTTTAAGAACATGTTAATAACAAATAAGAATATTCATAAGGTGATCTCAATGATGGTTCATGGATATCATTTATAGAATAATGTGAATAAAAATTGACACAAACCTCTGATATAAAATCAATTTCAGTATTGAAAGATAAATTAAATAAAATTCATAAAGGTATTGTGTTATCTGAGTTTGGGATAATTATGAGTTACTTATTTTAATTCTCGATTAAAAATAGGAGGATAAATTTAGCCACAATATATTTTAAATTAAATTTAGTGAATTTAATGAATATAGTGCTCATAACATTGATGTATCAATATAAATGGACGAGCCTCATTTCAGGGAACCATAAAAATTGTGTCCCTCTTTTAAATTTCTATAAATTCTTATTAATTATGTGAAATATGATTATTTCTAATAGAAAAGGAACACAATCATTATTGTGGGGTTGTTTAAACAGTGTTAACATACTCAAGATCACCACCAAAATATTTATAATATATGAAAAAAAATTTAATCATATCTAAATGATTTTAATGGAGTTCATAAGTGATTCTAGGGGATTTGAACCAAAAATGGATTTTGATCATTGGTATAAATAATTTTCAACAATGAATGATTTAGATGAATAATTACATCCAATCATTGAAAAATATTGTTTAAATTATTTTTATACATTGTATTTCAGTTATTACATAGGTTGGTGATATATTGGATATTGATATTAGGGTACTTGATATAGATGCCAATGAAATTGACCAATTATGAAGATCATTATCCATAATTATATACATGAATGTGATCTAATGAAAATAATTACATTAAATGAATGATTTTTCTCCAATATTTATTAAATTGATTCCTATGAACATGATGCATAGTTACATGCAATATTGATTATGTATAAGGATATAAGGATTCACTTGAATAAGTACATTGTTTCATTAATTGGTCAGGTGAACATCACATGGGAGGATATAAGAAAATTTATAGAGAACATCAATGATTTCAAAATTCTGAATAATATCTTGGGGAGACTACTACTTCATTACAATTTGATTCTCATAGTACAAAAAGTATAGACCCAATATAGGTTATGATAGATAGTATTTATATTATAGTTGTTACCTAAAAGTTTATGAATAATCATAATGATGACTAGATGAAGGTTAATTGACATTATGTTGAGGTAAAGGTAATACCCAAAATCTCATTGTATTATTATCCAAAATATTGTGAAATTTATGAGTTGATTTATTTCCATTACTCAATCAAAAAATGGTTAAAAATATCACTCAAAATCAAGAATCACTCCCATGATATTGATGTGAAATTACTATACATCACATAGTAATGTAACAAATGAAAAACCTGTGATAATGAAGAAGATGAAAACCTATAGTGAAATCATCTAAGTGTGTGAATGGAAAGAGGAATTAATTATAGAATTTTTTTAATGAATATTCCTTCATAATGATATTTTTGGTTTTAATAATCTAAATTTAAATAGGTTGAGGACTATAAAATCCTTAATGAAGTGGTTATATTAGTTTAATATAAATACCAACACTGGATGACAATAATAATGAAATCACCAATGTTGAAGGAATATTAGGAGTTAGGGTTGAATTGGAAAATACTCTTGAATAAATTGAAATTTAGAGAGACAAAATATAGAAATCTTGTAGAGTGTTATACGAATTGAAGATTTATATGAAGTAAAAAAGAAAAAAATATAAATATGAGTTAATGATTGATCATGAATAAATTAAATATAAACCATTCAAAAACCATGGAGAAGTTTGTTGATCATATGAGATAATGATGAGTCCCAAATGAATTATTTCCATATATATATTCTGAGAAATTCCATTTCACAATATTTAGAATATTAAAATATATGTTGTTATCATGTAATGAATTTTCAATAATAAAGAAATATTCATAACACTTAGATGAGAAACAAGAAGTATTAAGAGACGTGTTATGGGAAAATGGGAGGACGATCACATGGAATAAATTAAAAAGGTGAAATACTTTTGACATGTACATTGATTAAAAAAAAGGTAATTCCTTTATGTTAATTGACCTTTTCAAAAATTGGTGGTGAGTGATGTGAAACAAATTAAAACCACACCCTAGTAAAATATTTTTTTTCGAATCTCACAAAACAATCAAAATGTCTCATGAAAATGACCAAAGTCATGAAATAATACACCATGGATGCTATATTTTTTTGAAGGATTGTGTATACAATATTTCTATATTCTATTTAAAGAAGGTATATTAATTCAAAATAGAGATGAATAAAGAAAGAATATATTAATATTCTTTAAATGTTTTTAATAGATATTCTTCTTAGTGTAATGTTAATAGACACTAAACAATGAATTTTTCATCATGGGTGAAAATTAGTGTTCTTAGGGAAGACTGTGAAATAATTTCATAATTGATGGAAGCATCATCACAAGGAATGAAGACTCCTAATAATTTTTTATCTCTATTAAATAAGGATTATCTAATATATTCGATGGTGGAACCACACATTAACCACCAATAGAAGTATAATATTCGATATGGATTAAGAAAAGAAGAGACAACAATGCCAATCTCAATAAAATAATATTAACACCAATGAATCAATATATATTGTGTATTATTATAAATAATTTACGTCCCTCATGATTCTAAACAAAAAAATTATTAATAGAATAATGTATCTCATGGATAGTGTCATCACTTTTGGAAATGATGTATTTTGTAATATCGTTAGAATTAAGTAATCCAAAATTAAAATAAATGATTTATGGAGAATAGATTTATTTTCATTTATTGAAGGATTTACAATCATATATGTTTTAGTCAATTTTATGACTCAATGATAGTTTAATCATCTATAAGAAGGATTTCATCATTAAATAAACAGATGGTTAAATTCTAATTTTTGGAAAGCACATGAAGTCAGGTCACTATTTGATTATTGTAATGGCATGGGTTTTTGAGGTCATTTACTTGGTAAAAATCAGATGTTTAGGTGTTTTAACGGTATCCTTGGCCTACCGGTAGCTCATCCTACTGGTAGCTCGGTCTACTGGTAGCTCGTTCAACTAGTAGTAGGCCTACCGGTAGCTCCGTTTACCAGTATCTCGGTCTACCGGTCGCTCGGTCTACCGGTAGCTCGGTCTACCGGTAGCTCGGTCTACCGGTAGCTCGGTCTACCGGTAGCTCGGTCTACCGGTAGCTCGGTCTACCGGTAGCTCGGTCTACCTGTAGCTCGGTCTACCTATAGCTCGGTCTACTGGTATCTTGGTCTACCGGTAGCTCTATCTACCGTTTTCTCGGTGTACCGGTAGCTCCGTCTACTGGTAGCTCGGTCTACCGGTAGCTAAGCGTACTGGTAGCTCGGCCTACCAGTAGCCACAGCCTACCGGTAGCTCGACCTACCTCTAGCTCGGCTTACCTGTAGCTCAGCCTATCGGTAGCCGCGGCTTACCGGTGGCTCAATCCACCGGAAGGATTGGCCAACCGGTAGCTTGGCCTACCGGTAGCCTCGGCTTACCGGTGGCTCTACCTATCGGCCCAGTGGCGCCTCTTTTGCACAAATTGGCCATTAAGTCTCATTTTGACCCCTTTAATCCTGTTTTAAATCCCATTAATGACCATTAATGTCGTTTACATAAATTATTGGTGAGGTACCCTGGTATGCGTCGGTCTAAACCGCCCCGAAAGGTCGGGACCCTTTAATGATGTGTGTGGTGTCCCAAACGTGTGGTCAACCCAAGAACCCACTCCTTACGTGGTTTCTCCCCATATCTTAACCGTCCAAGAGTGTTGTATCTCAGCACTTATCAGCCTTTATAACCTAAAATATTCTCCCCACATTTCTTTTCTGATCATCCTGCTCGGAGTACCCTTCCTCCCGACGAGTCGTACGCCTGTTCTGAAGTCTTCTTTGATCGCGTTCTGTGGAGTTCCTTCCACTCCTGTTTTCCAGTTTCCACGTGAGGACTTAACGTCGATCTTTGATCGTCAAGTTGGGGTTTCACCTTCGTCCCTCCTTTCTGTGTATCTTGCAGGGAGGGTACGGTACTGCTTCTATAGAATTTGATGAACCAAACTTTAATGAAGATAATAAACGGACTCTTAAGAATGAAGGGAGGGGGGGGGGTGATTGATGATAGTGTTCTATTTTATCCTCTTTCAGGATTAATGATTTATGAATTGTGTGGTCTTACAACTACTGAAAATCATGGTCGTTGGTGGTCTGTCTCTATGCGCTAATAAACCCTTACCCCTCGTAATGTTTAGATGTCTTGTATTTTTGTTGTGAATCTTCTAATATGTAAATTAAATTGGTTAATCATGTATATTTGGATAAATAAATTGGAATCACCAGGATCAACTCCTTTTATATCATAACCCCGGTTTAAGCCCAGTGGAATTGAAATCATGGAGTGTGTTAAATCATTTAAATATGAAAATGTCTATTGAGTCTACCTTGTGTTGGTATTATTGTTTTAGTTTTTTCCTCCACGGTTGGATATGGGATTAGATTTATGGGGTGATACAGGTGGGGATGGGATCCCCTATTGTTCTACTTTTGCGGGTTGTGAATTTGAGGTTGTGTTATTACTCTGTTTATATCACAAATTTGGGTGGGATCCTTTGTTGTTGAGAAACTATTAGCACCTAGATTTTGGGGACATGGGGCTGTATCTCGGGGTTTCCTTTGGTTCATGTACTTCAAGGGATCTCCCTTATCCAATTGTTGTTGTGACATTGCAATAGAACCGGGTGTGAATGCTGAAATTGCTGTTGGGTGTAACTTTTTCCCTTGCTTTGTGCATATGTTGTTATTTTCCTAATAGTGCAGAAACTTATTAAAACATTATTACTAAATATGGAAGCAAGGATATGAAAAATGGTGTTTTGGTTTGTTGTGAGATGTTAGTGGGGAATGGGTGATGTTCTCTTCTCTTATGAACTGTAAAGACCCGTAAAATTCAAGGAAACTTTTTTCTTAATTTTTTTTAGAATTTTACAAGAGCGCGGTTTCAGACGGCACCTGATTCCGAGGCCCAGAGTGCCCGGAATTAATTTCCGAAGTTTGGCTCGTGTACGTTCAGTGAACGAACGAGCGGGAATTCCTAACTTTTGATCCGGTGCTCGGAATTGAAATCCGAGGGCACCGATGAACTCGCAACGCCGAAATTCTCTTAAAGAGACCTTTTCGGGAGTTGCGTTTGTTGCGGGTTGAAAGTTAGTTTTGGGGATTAAAAGATAAGTAAAATAAAATTATGTTTGAATTTTATTTTATTCGTGGTAGTTAGACTCTCTCGTGGGAAGCTGTTGGTGGGGCCCACAACCACCCAACTTCCCATGTGTTGTTATGAGGGAGGTGGGGCCCACACGAGCCCCCGCCTTTTCAAATTCCCTAACCCCTCTAAACCCCCTCTTAATTATGTGACTCTCCCCTACATTAATTATTGCCAACTTATCTCATCATTAAATTTTTGTCAACTCTAGATTTAATTAATGTAATGAATTCAACTTTTGAATTTTGAAAGGTTGGCAAAGTGAAAATAAAATAAGGTGTAGCTTATTTTATTTTGGGAGTTGCTGTGTTGTGTGGAGATTTGATAGAGGAAGAGTTCTACACTTTGAAGAACTTCATCTTCCTCCTTGAAGAACGCGAAGAACACTGACACGCCGTTCTATCTTCTCTCCACGTCAAAGAAAGGGAGACACCGCTTCCTCCTCGGTTTTTCTTCGTCGACTTTAGAAGTTTCGCCAACGACGTATCGCATCGGACGCATCCCTTCGTCAACGGATTTGACGAACGACGACCGCGACGCCCGACCTCCGCGACGTCGTCTTCCGCGGAACGTAGACAAATCTTCGAACCTTATACCCGAGGTAGGGGTTGTTGTTTTTCTTTTTGGTTTAACTATTTTATTCTTGATCGTGAATTTAGCAAGTCTAACGTGTGGCTTTGAATTATTTAAAGTTGCGTTATTATTTTAACGTGAGGGGGCCGGACCGAACGAACACGGCCGAACCCCCTCCATCGTTCTTGTTTATTCTTGCGGGTGGAAGCAAGTGGCGTGGTGCCGTCGCACCACGCGGATGATCGTGCAAATATTTTTTTACGCGGCGCCGTCGCGCCACGCCGAGGAAGAATCTTCAAGAACGCGACGCCGTCGCGCCGCGTTGAAAGGAATCAAGGCACGGGAAGGGGCGCGGTGCCGTCGCACCGCGCCGGATGACGAACACCGCGGCCGGTTCCGGGCCGCGGCGGGACGAGGAGACCGCGGCCGGTTCCGGGCCACGACGGGAAGAGAAGACCGGCCGCCGGGCCGCCGGCGTCAGAAGCCGAAGGGGGGACCGGAATTTCCGGTCCCGTTGGAGAAAACCGGCCGGCCAGCTAGCCGGCCGGAAGGCATTAAACCGGGGGAATTAATTCCCCCGGCCAACACACAAAAACCCCCCTCATTATCAGGGGGGCGGTTGTTTGAAGAGAGGGGGGCAGCCGGCCCCCCGGTTTGTTTCCAGCCGGCCCCCACGTGCGGGGGCCGTTTTGTTGCAAAGGCGCGGCACAAAGGCCGCGCCGCTTCCCAAATCAGCGGGGGCTTGCCCCCCACGTGCCGACCATGTGCGACGCCAGCTGCCAAGCCGCCGCGGCTCGCCGCGCCGCCCCAGGGGGGGGGGGAGGGCCGGGTCGGCCCGGACCCGGACCCCCCGTTTCGAACCAGAATCGGTTTTTGGGCCATATCTTGAGCCTCGGACCTCCGAATGACGAACCGTCTGCGGAAACGCGATCCTTGGATCGAGGCGGTCGTTTCGGTATATCGCACTCAAGGTTTCGGTTTACTTTGAGTTCGGCCGGGTTAGTTCGTTCACGAAACCAACCGGGCCTTCGGAGCGGAAACGCTCATATCTTGAGCTACGGACGTCCGATTGACGTGTCGTCAGCTGTGTTGTGTCCCTCTTAGTGAGACGAATCTTTTGGCATACTCCGCCCGAGGTTTGGACGCAGGTGGAGTACGGTCGGGTTGGTTTTGCCTTAAAAACCAACCGGGCCCCAGAGACGAAAATGCCAATAACTCTCAGACCGGGCGTCCGATCGACGCGCCATCTGTTACGTTGAGTTCCTGTTGACGATACAGAACTTTTGGATACATCAACCCTGGTCTTCGTGATAGTTGATGTATCAGCCTCTCGGCTCGTGGAGCGGACCCTCCGAACGAGCTTGCTTTGTGCGGGAACCCTAGTGCTGGCTGCGACTGTTACTGTGACTACTACTGCTGCGACTGTTACTGTGACTACTACTGCTGCGACTGTTACTGTGACTACTACTGCTGCGACTGTTACTGTGACTACTATTGCTACGACTGCTACTGTGACTGCGACGACGACAGTACAGGGATCCTGTATGGATTCGACGACGACGACTTCAGCACTCAGCGATCCTACGTGGATCAGTGCTACCGATCCTGTGTGGGTCCGATCCTGTGTGGGTCTCTGCGCTCAGCGGTCCTGTGTGAACCAGCGCCTACAGGTCCTGTGTGGGCCCGATCCTGTGTGGGTCTTTGCGGGGGTTAGTTACCTATCGATCCTTCGTGGGTCCGACGACTTAGATGGATCAGTGATCATCTTTATCGTCCTTGAAGAAGTATACCTGTGTGAGCTGAATCCTGTTGCTTTCCTGTGTAGATTGTGTTGTGCAATCCTGTGTGGACTATGTTTTGCTTTCCTATGTGGAATACATATACTTTCCTGCGTGGACTGAGTTGTACTTGGGCTCGGAGGTTGGAGCGTATTTTAATTGATGACTTAGGTATATGTATGGGCATATACCTAAGCAGTGTCGGTTGTTACTTCGTGATTGTACTTTTCTTCGTGGTTTATCCTTTGTGGATTTGAGAGACCTTCAGGGGTCTCGGGGTCCCTACTGAGTAGCTTATACTCACCCCTGCACGGGCTTCGCCCGCACTACGTTGTGTTGGTTGCAGACGACGGACAGCGTTGACCTTAGCTGAGGCTTGTAGAGCGGGACGGTACCCGGAGGTGGACCACTGGGCGGGACGTGCACGGAGCGGACGGCGGGACCCGTGGAGCAGAGGAGCTATCTGTACCCACCCTTCAGGTGGGATTTCCAGTGGACAGCTCGGTGTAGCGGCTTTTACTTTTCAGTTGCTGTTTTCCCTTTCGAGTTGTACTTTACTTTTAGTTTGGGTTTGTATTCTGGCCCATTTACTTTTCCGCACTTTCAGTTGTACTCTGCTTTGTTTAGTGTTTACTTTCCGCTTGCTTACTCTGTGGTGTTTGTTACTTTTCAAAGGCAATGCCTTCCCTTTTTAATGGGATTTACGCCTTGGTGCTAGTCGCCAGCCCCTGGCCTATGGAAGGCGGGCTTGGGGTAGTCACGGCACGGACCCCGAGGGCGGGTCGTGACAAATTGGTATCAGAGGAGTTCGGTTCTACCGTGAACTCTGATCTTTTCTATGTGAAGCAATAATGTTTAGCGTATTGAGTGTGGTTATCAGTCCAGGGAGTCCAGTGTTGGTGCGGCGGCCGACGTATCCGTACACCAGGACCCTGACTTCTGATTTCCGACTTAATGCACGAAAACATTGATTGCGTGTGTGTTTCAAAGTTTTCTTTGTGATTACTTATATCAGCTCACCAGGTATACTGTTCTAACCGTGGCGCACCTGTTTCCTTTTCAGGATGGCCCCACGACGGCAGCCAGCTAGGGTTCCGAGAGTCGAGCGAGACGACAGCCCACCGAGCGACGAGGCCTCGGTACAGGGCCCTTTTCCAGTAGTGGCACCGGTGGTAGCTTTACCCGCCGAGCCCCCGATGCTTCCAGCAGCAGCCGCTGACGATGCACGTCGCCTCAGTGCACTGCATGAGTTTCAGCGCCAGCGACCACCCAGGTTTCGCGGGGAGACGGATCCCCAGGCAGCAGAGGACTGGCTGGAGGCAGTGGTTCGAGTGTTTAGGCTAGTGAGGACACCAGCAGACCTCATGGTGATCCTCGCTGCGAGCCTACTACACGCAGCAGCAGGACGATGGTGGATCCTGATGCTCCAGGTGCACGATGAGGCATCCCTACTTTGGACGGACTTTGAGAGCCTCTTCCGCTCACAGTTCGTCCCAGCCACCCTTCGTGCGGTGCGTATCCAGGAGCTTCTACAGCTGCGGTAGGGCAGCATGACAGTCGCTCAGTACTCGGCGAGATTTACCGATCTCTCGCGCTACTCGACCGACATGGTACGAGACCCATTCTTCCGGGCCCGGACCTTCGAGCAGGGTTTGAGACACGAGATCAGGGCATCTCTGATCTCCCTCAGCATACCGACTCAGACAGGAGTACTGGAGCGTGCCCTTCTGATCGAGAGCTTCCTTGCTGAGTTTACACCAGCACAGCGACCCACCGCAGGGCGGCACGTGGCAGAGTCATCTGCAGCAGGCAGTCGACGGATGACTCAGGGGTCCAGACAGACCAGACCTTCGGGCAGACGTTCTCAGGGCACTGGCTCAGTAGTGCGGGGCACACAGCGCGGAGCCAGTCTTTCGAGAGGCAGACAGTGCTACTCATGCGGCGGGCAGGGCCACACGGCTCGCGACTGCCCGACCCGCCGTGCCGAGGAGCAGCAGTCAGTTGATGGACCACCGAGGCAGAGGCAGAGGGTCGACCGTGGCGGTCCGCAGGGAGGAGGCGGACGAGGCAGAGGAGCTGGACGAGCAGCCGGTGGTGGGAAACGCTTTGAGGCTCTGCCACCACCACCACCAGGAGGTCCACCCCGACCACAGGGAGCTGGCGGGCAGCGACAGGCACAGCTCCAGGCAGCAGAGGCCTACGACCACGGCGCACCCGAGATGATTCGAGGTACTATCTGTGTCTATTCCACCCTTGCTGCAGTTCTTATAGACACAGGAGCGAGTCACTCTTTCATAGCCGCTGCCCTTGTTCGGAGCTCGGAGATTCCGACAGAGCCGTTGGCTCGATCCTTACGGCTAGAGACTCCTACGGGAGTAGACTCGACGATTACTCACTGGTGCCGGTAGTGTGAGCTTACTCTAGGAGGCGAGAGCTTCGGCTGGGATCTTCTTGTAGCAGCGTCGAGGCCTTACGACGTCATCTTGGGCATGGATTGGCTATCTACGGTCCATGCACAGATTGACTGTTTTAGGCGCAAGGTGCGATGTGTACGCACCGATGGGAGCAGGTTCACCTTCACCGGCGAGAAGGGAGCCTTTGCAGCACAGGATGGACTTCCGCGGAGGAGAGGACAGCCCATCACACATCAGTTGGCTAGCCTCATCCTTGGAGCAGTTGACATGCGGAGTCCTGGTTTTCCTGCAGTGGTGGATCAGTTTGTGGACGTTTTTCCCAACGACGTCCCAGGGCTACCTCCTCGCAGAGAGGTAGACTTTTATATTGACTTGTACCACGGGACAGCCCCGATATCTACTCCAGCATATCAGATGGCCCCCGCCGAGCTTCGAGAGCTACGGGTACAGTTGGAGGAATTGCAGGGCAAGGGGTTCATCCGACCCAGTGTTTCACCCTGGGCTTCTCCGATATTGTTCGCCAAGAAGGAGGACGGGAGCTTGCGACTTTGTGTTGACTATCGTCGCCTGAACCAGGTGACAGTGAGGAACAAGTATCCGCTACCGAGGATTGATGACCTCTTTGATCAGCTCAAGGGAGCACGGTGGTTCTCGAAGATAGACCTCAGGTCAGGCTATCATCATCTCAGAGTCAGAGACGAGGATGTGCAGAAGATAGCCTTCAGATGTCGGTATGGCCACTATGAGTTCTTGGTTATGCCTTTCGGTGTAACCAATGCTCCAGTAGTGTTCATGGCTCTCATGAACAGGATCTTTCAGCCATACCTCCATCGATTTGTCGTGGTCTTCATCGACGACATTCTGATTTACTCTACGACAGAGGAGGAGCACGCCTATCCCTTGCGAGTTGTTCTTGACTCACTCCGAGAGCACCAGCTTTATGGTAAGCTCTCGAAGTGCCAGTTCTGGAAATGTGAGGTCCACTTTTTGGGACACGTTATCTCTGAGGCGGGAGTTGCAGTGGATCCCGCAAATATTGAGGCTGTGTTAGCTTGGGAGCCACCCAGGAGCGTGACTGAGGTTCGGAGTTTCTTGGGACTAGCTGGATACTATCGGAGATTTGTACCAGACTTCTCTAGAGTTGCGGCATCACTCACAGCTTTGACGAAGAAGGGGAAACCCTTCGTATGGACAGACAGATGTCAGCAGAGCTTCCAGGAGCTGAGACAGAGATTGACTAGCGCACCTATCTTGAGGTTTCCTGAGGAGGGAGTAGGGTATGTTGTCTACTGCGATGCATCAGGGACCGGACTCGGATGTGTTCTGATGCAGGAGCGGGCAGTGATCGCCTATGGATCACGACAGTTGAGGCCGCATGAGCAGAACTACGCTACCCATGACCTGGAGTTAGCAGCAGTGGTCTTCGCTCTGAAGACATGGCGACATTATCTGATGGGCGAGCGCTTTACAGTCTTTTCCGATCATCAGAGTCTCAGGTATATCTTCTCGCAGAAGGACCTGAACCTGAGACAGCGACGATGGCTCGAGTTCCTCCAGGACTATGACTTTGAGATAGTCTATACTCCTGGGAAGGGGAACGTAGTAGCCGATGCCCTCAGCAGGAGGACGGGCATTCAGCTACTTGAGGAGGCGACTGAGCAGCTAGCCTCTTTGCAGATATCCTTCGTGGATAGAGATGGAGCAGCCTTTCTTCAGTCTCTCACAGTCACTCCTCCACTACTGCAGCGAGTTAGGGAGGCACAGCGCGGGGACGCTGACTGTGAGACACGGCGTGCACAGATATCCTCGGGACAGGCACCTGATGGATTCTCCCTTGGAGCAGAGCACGACATCCTTTTCAGAGGACGTACCATGGTACCAGTCGCATTGCGAGAGGATGTACTGAGAGAGTTTCACACTTCTCCTTTAGCGGTACATCCTGGAGTGGCGAAGATGTACCAGGACCTCAGACGACAGCACTGGTGGCCGGGCATGAAGAAGGCAGTAGCAGAGTTCGTTTCTCGATGCCTTACCTGCCAGCAGGTGAAGGCAGAGCATCAGGTACCAGCAGGCTTGGTACAGCCCTTGGAGGTTCTGGAGTGGAAGTGGGATGGCATATCTATGGACTTCTTGACTGGACTTCCACGCACTTCCAGAGGTCACGACTCCATCTGGGTGATTGTTGACCGACTCACCAAGTCGGCACACTTCTTACCCATCAGAGAGCAGGGCTCAGTAGAGAGCTTGGGACGTCTCTACGTTCAGGAGATTGTGAGGCTCCACGGCGTACCATCATCTATCGTCTCCGATCGAGATGCCCGCTTTACTTCCCGACTTTGGAAGGGGTTACAGGAAGAGTTCGGGACACAGCTACGTCTGAGCACAGCCTTTCACCCTCAGACGGATGGTCAGACGGAGAGGACCATTCAGACTCTCGAGGACATGCTCCGCGCATGTGTCCTCGACTTTGGTCGTAGCTGGGAGGACCACCTACCCTTAGTGGAGTTCGCGTACAACAACAGCTACCACTCCACCATCGGGATGGCACCGTACGAGGCGTTGTACGGCCGACCATGTAGATCTCCTTTGTGCTGGACAGACTCTGGGGAGTCAGCACTGGTGGGACCGGAGATGGTCCAGGCCACGACAGAGAAGGTCCAGGTCATCCAGGAGCGGATGAGGACAGCTCAGAGCCGGCAGAAGTCATATGCTGACAGGAGGCGGAGGCCACTGGAGTTCGAGGATGGCGACCATGTCTTCTTGCGGGTCTCACCTCGACGTGGTATTCGGAGATTTGGCCGAGGCGGCAAGTTATCTCCGCTCTTCATCGGACCCTTCCAGATTCTCCGCAGGATTGGTGAGGTGGCTTATCGCCTGGCTCTACCACCTCAGTTGCACCGGGTGCACGACGTCTTCCACGTATCCCAGTGGAGGAGATACGTGCACGACCCGACACACATCATTGATCATGGGGAGCTTGACGTTGACGATGGGGCGACTTTTACGGAGGTCCCGGTGGAGATAGAGGATCGACAGGAGCGGGTCCTGCGTGGGCGATCGATTCCTCTTGTGCGCATCAGATGGCAGCACGGGAATCTCCAGGAGAGCACATGGGAGCGGTAGGCTCAGATGCGTGCTCAGTACCCTCATTTGTTTCCCTAGTTTTTGATGTATCTTTACGGGGACGTAAAGCCCTGAGGTGGGAGTAATGTAAAGACCTGTAAAATTCAATAAAATTTTTTTCTTAATTTTCTTTAGAATTTTACAAGAGCGCGGTTTCAGACGGCACCTGATTCCGAGGCCCAGAGTGCCCGGAATTAATTTCCGAAGTTTGGCTCGGGTACGTTCAGTGAACGAACGAGCGGGAATTCCTAACTTTTGATCCGGTGCTCGGAATTGAAATCCGAGGGCACCGATGAACTCGCAGCGCCGAAATTCGCTTAAAGAGACCTTTTCGGGAGTTGCGTTTGTTGCGGGTTGAAAGTTAGATTTGGGGATTAAAAGATAAGTAAAATAAAATTATGTTTGAATTTTATTTTATTCGTGGTAGTTAGACTCTCTCATGGGAAGTTGTTGGTGGGGCCCATAACCACCCAACTTCCCATGTGTGGTTATGAGGGAGGTGGGGCCCACACGAGCCCCCACCTTTTCAAATTCCCTAACCCCTCTAAACCCCCTCTTAATTATGTGACTCTCCCCTACATTAATTATTGCCAACTTATCTCATCATTAAATTTTTGTCAACTCTAGATTTAATTAATGTAATGAATTCAACTTTTGAATTTTGAAAGGTTGGCAAATTGAAAATAAAATAAGGTGTAGCTTATTTTATTTTGGGAGTTGCTGTGTTGTGTGGAGATTTGAGAGAGGAAGAGTTCTACACTTTGAAGAACTTCATCTTCCTCCTTGAAGAACGCGAAGAACACCGACACGCCGTTCTATCTTCTCTCCACGTCAACGAAAGGGAGACACCGCTTCCTCCTCGGTTTTTCTTCGTCGACTTGAGAAGTTTCGCCAAAGACGTATCGCATCGGACGCATCCCTTCGTCAACGGATTTGACGAACGACGACCGCGACGCCCGACCTCCGCGACGTCGTCTTCCGTGGAACGTAGACAAATCTTCGAACCTTATACCCGAGGTAGGGGTTGTTGTTTTTCTTTTTGGTTTAACTATTTTATTCTTGATCGTGAATTTAGCAAGTCTAACGTGTGGCTTTGAATTATTTAAAGTCGCATTATTATTTTAACGTGAGGGGGCCGGACCGCATGAACACGGCCGAACCCCCTCCATCGTTCTTGTTTATTCTTGCTGGTGGAAGCAAGTGGCGTGGTGCCGTCGCACCACGCGGATGATCGTGCAAATATTTTTTTACGCGGCGCCGTCCCGCCACGCCGAGGAAGAATCTTCAAGAACGCGACGACGTCGCGCCGCGTTGAAAGGAATCAAGGCACGGGAAGGGGCGCGGTGTCGTCGCACCGCGCCGGATGACGAACACCGCGGCCGGTTCCGGGCCGCGGCGGGACGAGGAGACCGCGGCCGGTTCCGGGCCGCGGCGGGAAGAGAAGACCGGCGGCCGGGCCGCCGGCGTCGGAAGCCGAAGGGGGGACCGGAATTTCCGGTCCCGTTGGAGAAAACCGGCCTAACAGCTGGCCGGCCGGAAGGCATTAAACCGGGGGAATTAATTCCCCCGGCCAACACACAAAACCCCCCTCATTATGAGGGGGGCGGTTCTTTGAAGAGAGGGGGGCAGCCGGCCCCCCGATTTGTTTCCAGCTGGCCCCCACGTGCGGGGGCCGTTTTGTTGCAAAGGCGCGGCACAAAGGCCGCGCCGCTTCCCAAATCAGCGGGGGCTTGCCCCCCGCGTGCCGACCATGTGCGGCACCAGCCGCCAAGCCGTCGCGGCTCGCCGCGCCGCCGCGCCGCCCCAGGGGGAGGGTCGGGCCGGGTCGGCCCGGACCCGGACCCCCCGTTTCGAACCAGAATCGGTTTTTGGGCCATATCTTGAGCCTCGGAATCTGAATGACGAACCGTCTGCGGCAACGTGATCCTTGGATCGAGGTGGTCGTTTCGGTATATCGCACTCAAGTTTTCGGTTTACTTTGAGTTCGGCTGGGTTGGTTCGTTCACGAAACCAACCGGGCCTTCGGAGCGGAAACACTCATATCTTGAGCTACGGACGTCCGATTGACGTGCCGTCAGCTGTGTTGTGTCTCTCTTAGTGAGACGAATCTTTTGGCATACTCCGCCCGAGGTATGGACGCAGGTGGAGTACGGTCGGGTTGGTTTTTCCTTAAAAACCAACCGGGCCCCGGAGACGAAAATGCCAATAACTCTCAGACCGGGCGTCCGATCGACGCGCCGTCTGTTACGTTGAGTTCCTGTTGACGATACAGAACTTTTGGATACATAAACCCTGGTCTTCGTGACAGTTGATGTATCAGCCTCTCGGCTCGTGGAGCGGACCCTCCGAATGAGCTTGCTTTGTGCGGGAACCCTAGTGCTGGCTGCGACTGTTACTGTGACTACTACTGCAGCGACTGTTACTGTGACTACTACTGCTGCGACTGTTACTGTGACTACTACTGCTGCGACTGTTACTGTGACTACTACTGCTACGACTGCTACTGTGACTGCGACGACGACAGTACAGGGATCTTGTGTGGATTCGACGACGACGACTTCAACACTCAGCGATCCTACGTGGATCAGTGCTACTGATCCTGTGTGGGTCCGATCCTGTGTGGGTCTCTGCGCTCAGCGGTCCTGTGTGAACCAGCGCCTACAGGTCCTGTGTGGGCCCGATCCTGTGTGGGTCTTTGCGGGGGTTAGTTACCTATCGATCCTTCGTGGGTCCGACGACTTAGATGGATCAGTGATCATCTTTATCGTTCTTGAAGAAGTATACCTATGTGAGCTGAATCCTGTTGCTTTCCTGTGTGGATTGTGTTGTGCAATCCTGTGTGGATTATGTTTTGCTTTCCTATGTGGAATACATATACTTTCCTGCGTGGACTGAGTTGTACTTGGGCTCGGAGGTTGGAGCGTATTTTAATTGATGACTTAGGTATATGTATGGGCATATACCTAAGCAGTGTCGGTTGTTACTTCGTGATTGTACTTTTCTTCGTGGTTTATCCTTTGTGGATTTGAGAGACCTTCAGGGGTCTCGAGGTCCCTACTGAGTAGCTTATACTCACCCCTGCACGGGCTTCGCCCGTACTACGTTGTGTTGGTTGCAGACGACGGACATCGTTGACCTTAGCTGAGGCTTGTAGAGCGGGATGGTACCCGGAGGTGGACCACTGGGCGGGACGTGCACGGAGCAGACGGCGGGACCCGTGGAGCAGAGGAGCTATCTGTACCCACCCTTCAGGTGGGATTTCCAGTGGACAGCTCGGTGTAGCGGCTTTTACTTTTCAGTTGTTGTTTTCCCTTTCGAGTTGTACATTACTTTTAGTTTGGGTTTGTATTCTGTCCCATTTACTTTTCCGCACTTTCAGTTGTACTCTGCTTTGTTTAGTGTTTACTTTCTGCTTGCTTACTCTGTTGTGTTTTTTACTTTTCAAAGGCAGTGCCTTCCCTTTTTACTGGGATTTACGCCTTGGTGCTAGTCGCCAGCCCCTGGCCTATGGAAGGCGGGCTTGGGGTAGTCACGGCACGGACCCCGAGGGCGGGTCGTGACATGAACGAATAGTAAGGATTGTGTTATTTAATCGGTCTGATGAAAAACCTAGATTGGGTGAGTGCTTGTTACCTGTACATATACTTGTAGTTTTTGTGTTTCTTAATTGAGCCTCACCTAAGTTGAGCACTTACTATCGAACACCCCCATTTCATGGGGCATGGTGTTTTTCCCAACACTACTATTAGTGGCTGGTTATTAGCTCCTTTCTACACCCATTCCCGGATATCCCAAGTATCATAGGGCAGGCTGTGATGACCTGAAGTCCATTGTTAGCCCAAGAATATTCGGTCAGGGTAGTCTGGTGGTTGGACCAAGTGTGTGCGGGCTGATGATTTCCCACGTATCTTCGGGATGAGGCCTAGGTGTCTTCAGGAGTGGCAATATTTCTTCTCGCCCAGGTGTCTTCGGGAGTCGTAATGGTTGTTCTGGCCTAGGTGTTTGCAGGCGTGGTTATGTGTGATAGTTGTGGACCAGGTGTATGTGGGCGGGATGTGTGGTTGTGTCACAGGTGTGTGTAGGTGGGTTGTGGCAGTGGGACTACGATGAGAATTGCGGGATTGGTCTGATGCGTAGGATATCCTCAATAACCAGTGGGAAAGTGGCACGGGGTACCCAAACATCGATGTTCTATTACTATATATTACTTGACTTGAGTTATTTGGGGAGTTTTCCTGGGTGAGGCATAGGTGGTTAGTTTCCTTGCTAGGTGCTTGGTTATCTCTTTTCTCACAGGGCATTAGTATGTCTCCCCACTTGTGCACGAGAGACATTGGTTTTTCACTGCTGAGTATACTTGTATTCTCACCCTATGTATATAAAACTTCTTCCAGGTTTCTAGGAGGATGTCGGGGACCGTGCTAGACCATACTAGCTCAGACCTTGTGGCAGATCATCACAGTTTCTGTTGTCCTTTCTTTTGGGTATTTCTTTTACTTTGTAGTCTCTTTACACATTGTGGATTTTACTTTTGTAACATGCATTGGGAATAGTTCTTGGGTTTACTTTTACCTTTAGTCTGGTGTTGTGAGAATGATTATCTTATCACCCGATCCTATTAAAAGAAATAAAAGGGAAATTCTTTCCATTTAATGTGTGACTTCAATCCTTTGGTGTTGGTCGCCTCTCTGAGGCCTATTGAAGGTGGGTTTTGGGGGTCATTATCTCTCCTTCAACTTAAAAAGGAAGGGCCTGGAAATCCGCTGACCCTTCCCTCCTTTTGGTGAGGGCTGGTCATGACAGAATGGTATCAGAGGACATGTTGAGAGATAGTATGGAGTATGGGGTCAGGAACAGTGAGGATTGCATGGGATGGTTGGGTAACAGTAGTGGGTGACCTTGGTATGTGAATTAGGCCAGGGAAGACCGGTTAGGACATTAGATTTTAGGGCCCCCCGTGATCCAATGAAAGGACTCTGGACCTACCGAATGACCAAGTGAGGACACACTGATTGCAGGGTAGAGTCCCTAGGAAAGGTACATGAATCATAATGACTAGAATTCTCATGTTTTTGATGTGTTTTGGGAAATTGAAGTAAATAAGAAGTTTAAGAAATTTTTTTAAGAACAATATTCTGCACTACTTGGGCTTAGGCATTCATTGTTTACCTTGAAACTATGGCACCCGAGAGATGACCCCAAGTTGTATGGGCAATCGAGCCCCAAGAGGTTGACTTGGCCGATCATCAAAGGGTAGGTTGATATGAGGAGGACGAACAGTGGAAGATGATGCTTCGAGCCTTCCAGCAACAGACCCTCGAGACGTATGAGGGAAGCACCTCTGACATCAAGACAGAGGGTTGGCTAAAAGAATTGGTGATAGAATTTGGCTTGATCCAGGCTCCAATCGAGTACTAGGTTCCTCTGGCCATCAGCCAGATGTGGGGAGCAGCGCGTCAGTGGTGGACACTCTACTTGGGGGATAAGAGGGAGGCTGAGGTGGCATGGGCTGATTTCGAGAAGGAGTTCTGGGAGAAATTCCTCTCTTCTACAATGAAGGCAGACAAGAGGAAGGAGCTACTCTCCATCCGGCAGGGGATTATGTCGGTAAGGGAGCTGGGGATCAAGTTCAAGGACCTCATCCGCATTGCTCCAGACCTATTTCTAGATGAGGAGTCTCGGGTGAGACGTTTAGAGGAGGCGCTCCGACCCTCCCTCCAGTACGCTGTTACCCCCTTCACCTAGCTGACATACTTGGAGGTCCAGAAGAAGGTAGAGGTGGTGGAGAGGATGCACATGCTGGGTGGTGTGTCATGAGAGGGGATTAAGAAAGGCTCGTCAAAGGGAAATGTCGTCAGCACAAGACCTCTAGCATCGGGACCCTCTAGGTTCCAACCAGCAGGGAGCAGGCCGTAGTAGTTCCGGTTCCGGTCCGCCAGTCCTCGCCCTTTCCCTTCGGGCCCAGGACCGAGGTGCTTCATCTGTGGGAGCCATGGACATCTCCTGAATCGGTGCCTGGATAGAGTATAGTATGGCGGCAGAGGGAAGGTTCAGCACCCACCTCAACAGCAGCAGTTTCCAGCAAGGCCTTTCCTGAAGAAGTAGGGTCAACAAGCTCCCGTTCTTCTGAGGGAAGATGTTCCAGGGGAGGCTGACCTTAGGGCACTCCTTAGGGACCTAGAATAGGGAATGGTTGGGGAGGCGGCTGACAGCCGAGGGGCAGAGGAGCTGGGCGTGGATTGCTGCATGCCGCAGAGGCAGCAGTTCCAGCAGGACCAGAGGTTGTTCAAGGTACGATTAGTTTGTTCAGTACCCTTACATATTCCTTGTTCGATACCAGAGCTTAGCACTCCTTTGTTTCACCTGGTCTGGCCCATTCTCTGGGTCTAGTTTCCGAGAGACTTCCAATGCCCCTGGTGCTGAGCACACCACTCGGAGGCCAGAACGACTTGTTATATGTTTGTAGAGGATGCAGACTGATGATATGGCCACATCAGTTGGTCAGGGAACAACTACTGCTTTAGATACAACCATACGATGTCATCTTAGTCATCGACTGGCTGTTCTCTGTGTGTGGCATCATCGACTACTTTCGAGGAAGGGTGGTGTTCTCAGACGTGGGTGGCCGACGTGTTACTTTCACCAGTGAGCGGAGTGGCCAGAAGGGTAGCAGGCGAGAGGAACCCCTCCGCTCTTTGTTAGCCAAGCTGTCATTAGAGTTAGTGGATGCTGATATAGTGGAGGTGCTAGGGATCATCAATGAGTTTATGGATGTATTCCCTGAGGAGGTGAAGACTCTACCCCCTCGACGTGATATCGAGTTTTTCATAGACCTACAGCTTTGTGCTCATTCAATTTCGATGTCTCCCTACCAGATGGAACCTTCGGAGCTACGAGAGTTGCGGATTCAGATTGAAGATTTCATGAAGAAGGGATTTTTTCAACCGAGTACGTCATCGTGGGGTGCTCCAGTCTTGTTCTCAATGAAGGCATATGGTGGTCTCAGGTTATGCATAGACTACAGGAAGCCGAATCAGGTAACGATCAAGAATCGGTACCCTCTTCCGAGTATAGACGATCTCTTTGACCAGCTGAAGGGGGCAGGATGGTTCTCGAAGATCGACCTACGGTCTGTATATCACTAGTTGAGGGTGAAGGAGGGAGATATCTCAAAGATGTCCTTCAGGTGTAGATATGGGAACATCGAGTTTGTATCCATTCCTTTCGATGTTACGAACGCCCCGACTGTGTTCATGGAGCTTATGAACTCCGTCTTCCTGGATTACATTGATCAGTTCATAGTTGTGTTCATCGGCGACATCCTGATCTATTCATGATCATAGGAGGACCCCGTGGAGCATCTGGGGATGGTTTTGGAGGTCCTTCGACATCACCAAATCTATGGTAAGTTGTCGAAGAGAAAGTTATGGATGCGAGAAGTGAACTTCCTTGGGTACGTAGTGTCCGAGCATGGGGTATCGGTGGACCCATCAAAGGTTGAGGCGGTTGTTTCTTGTGAAGCACCCATGAATGTGGTAGAGGATTATAGTTTCCTTGGGCTGTAAGGTTACTACTGGAGCTTCATACCCAACTTATCTCGAGTTGTGGTGCCTTTGATGACCTTGACCAAAAAGGACCAGGTTTTCATGTGTAGTGAGTAGTGCAAGGTAGCCTTCAGCTATCTGAAGAAGAAGTTGGTTAGTTCCCTAGTGCTGAGACTATCTGAAGAAGGAGCAGCGTATGAGGTGTTTTGTGATGATTTTGGGAAAGGCCTTAGATGTGTGATGATGCAGCAACAAGGGTGATCTCTTATGGGTCTAGGTAGCTATGCCCTCATGAGCATAATTATGCCACCCACGATCTGGAACTTGCAGCGTTTGTTTTCACACTGAAGTAATGGAGACATTACCTCATCGGGGAAAAATTCTTGAGGTATGTCTTCTCCCAACGGGACCTAAACATACGACAATGAAGGTGGATGGAGTTACTCTAGGATTACGACTTCGAGTTTTCCTACACTTCAGGAAAAGGGAATGTGGTGTCCGATTCTTTGAGCAGGAGGTCGCAGAAGGATATGGTTCGAGAGTCGGCAGACGCTTGGAAGGTGATGGAGAAGTTAGCTACACTGCACTTAGATGTGAGGATGGATAGTGGTAGAGGTTTCCTGTATCAGATGATAGTGCAGTATTCTCTATTATGGAAAGTGGAGGAGTCTAAGAGGGGAGACCCAGTGTGCAAAGTGATGCACGACCGAGTTGACCAGGGCGATGCTCTAGAAGGGTGGATGGATGATAGTCAAAATCGGATGCTCTTCTAGGGGAAGATGTTTGTTCCAGAGCCGATGCATGGAAGGGTTCATAGTGAGTTCCACATCTCACCCCTAGAGATACACGCCAGAGTTTTCAAGAGGTACTAGGGTCTGAGGAGATGGCTTTTGTGGCCTGGAGTAAAACGAGAAGTGGCAGAGTTTGTGGCCAAGTGCCTAGTGTGTTAGCAGGTAAAGGCTGAACATCGTGTTCCAGGCGGGTTGTTGCAACCTCTAGATATCCCCGAGTGGAAGTGGGATGGCATCTCGATTGATATCCTAATAGGACTACCCAAGGTGCAAGGGGGCTGTGACGCCATATGGGTAATAGTGGACCGCTTGACGAAGTCGGATCAATTTCTGGCGATTAAGGAGTCGAGTGCAGTGGATGCTCTAGCACGGAAGTATAAGGACGAGGTTGTGCAGTTGCATGAAGTTCCAAGTTCAATCATCTTGGATAGGGATGCACATTTTACATCACGAGTCTGGAGTGGTTTGAAGCTTTCTTTTGGCACCCAGCTGCGCCTTAGCACAACTTTCCACCCCTAGACAGTTTGGAAGATAGAGCGCACCATCCAGATGTTGGAGGATAGGTTGTGGGCCTGTATTCTGGACTTTGGGGGATCATGGGTGCGACACTTTCCTCTGGTAGAGTACACCTATAATAATAGCTATCACTCTACCATTAACATGGCTCCATTCAAAGACTTATATGGAAGGCTATGTCGCTCACCCGTGTGATGGACTGAGGTTGGGGAAGCAGATGTTCTTGGCCCGGAGGTGGTGTAGAGCATGACAATGAAGGTTCAGCTTATATGAGAAAGGATGAAAGCGGCCCAGGACCGTCAAAATTCATATGCCGATAATAGGAGGATACCCTTTGAGTTCGAGGTCGGGGACCATGTGTTCTTGAAGGTCTCCCCTCAGCGTGGACATCGGACGTTCGGCAGGGAAAGTAAGCTTTCTCCCAGGTTCATCAGACCCTTCGATGTGTTGCGGTGAGTAGGTTTAGTGGATTATCCGCTAGCGCTACCACCTCCACTACTGAGGATACACGATGTATTCCATGTATCCCAGCTTCGTCGATATCTACACGACGACTCCTGCTTCATCGATTGGGTAGAGTTAGATGTTGAAGAATATGCGACCGTCATAGAACGACCAATCAGGGTCGAGGATCGTAAGGAGAAAGTGCTTCATGGATGAAACATCCCCTTGTTTCATGTGTTGTGGAGGCATGGTGGCCAGAAAGAGTGCACATGGGAGTGGGAGGCCCAGTTAAGTGTTCAGTACCCAAAGATGTTTTGACTTCCTTGTTGATTTTGTTCTAATCCTTGGGATATTGTACCTTGTGCTTTAATATATGAAATGATTGTTTTTCTTAGCTACTAGATGATCTATTCATTCTTCTCGGTGTGTGTGTACGAATGTGTGATGATGGGAAAACCATACTGATAATCAAGACACATTAATGTGGATGCAATTAAACCCGTGCGGGCGAGTCAGTGCCACCCAAAGTGGATAATATCCTGACATGTAGGAGGGGACTCCCTAACTCATATGTTGGACAGTGTGATCCTTATGATTCTTGTGAACGTTGTGTTTGATAACCTTTGGGAGAGTGTTCCAGGATGTAGGAGGGGTTCTGTTCTAGCTTTGGAACAACTCAGGGGTTTTCTCCTGAGAAGTATATTTAGATGGTGGTTGTTCAGACCCCACTTTTCTCCCTTCTGGTTCGTTCTTATATTCTCGGGGATGATAATAGTTTGAGATGTTTCTAATGAAATGGCCTGGGTTTTTGGGGTCCATTAATTTTTAAAAATCTGATGTTTAGGTGTTTTAACCGTAGAATTGGCCTACCGGTACCTCAACCTACAGGTAGCTCAGTCTACCGGTAGCTCAGTCTTCTTGTAGCTCGGTCTACCGGTAGCTCGGTCTACCAGTAGCAGGCCTAACGGGAGCTCGACCTACCGGTAGCTCTGCCTACTGGTAGCTCGGTCTATCGGTATCTTGGTCTACCGGTATCTCAGTCTAACAGTAGCTAGGTCTACCGGTAGCTCGGTCTACGGGTAGCTCGGTCTACCGGTATATTGGTCTACCGGTAGCTCGATCTACCGGGAGCTCGGTCTACCGGTAGCTCGGTCTACCGGTATCTCAGTCTACCGGTAGCTCGGTCTACTGGTAGCTCGGTCTACGGGAAGCTCAATCTACCGGTAGCTCGGTCTACTAGTAGCTTCGCCTACAGGTAGCTCGGTCTACCGGTAGCTCCGCCTACCTGTAGCTCGGTCTACCGGTAGCTCGGCCTACCTGTATCTCGGTCTATCGATAGCTCGGTCTACCAGTAGCTTGACATATAGGTACACGGCCTATTGGTAGCCATGGCCAACTGGTAGCACGGCCTACCAGAAGCTCAGCATACCAGTAGCTCGGCCTACCGGTAGCCTCGACTTACTGGTGGCTCAGTCTACCGCTAGGATTGGCCAACCGTTAGCTTGGCCTACCGGTAGCCTCGGTTTACCGGTGGCTTAGCCTACTATCCCAATGGCGCCTCTTTTGCAAAAATTGGCTTTTAATCTTCATTTTGACCCCTTTAATCCTATTTTAATGCCCATGTATGCCCATTTATGTCGTTTAATTAAATGATTGGTGAGTTACACTGGTATGCGTCAGTTTAAACAGCCCCGAAAGGATGAGACCCTTTAATGACGTGTGGGGTGTCCCAACCGCATGGTCAACCCATGATCCCGCTTCTTACGTGGTTTCACTCCATATCTTAACCATCCGGGAGTGCTATATCTCAGCCCTTAGCAGCCTTTATAGCCGAAAATCTTCTCCTTA
This sequence comes from Viscum album, assembly GCA_963277665.1. Classification (NCBI taxonomy): domain Eukaryota; kingdom Viridiplantae; phylum Streptophyta; class Magnoliopsida; order Santalales; family Viscaceae; genus Viscum; species Viscum album. Next base: position 1,930,829,339 of record OY728137.1, on the reverse strand, counting down.
TGTTTCTTTTCTGATCATCCTGCTCAGAGTACCCTTCCTCCCGATGAGACGTACCCTTGTTTCGAAGTCTTCCTTGATCGCATTCAATGGAGTTCCTACCACTCCTATTTTCCAGTTTTTTACGAGAGGACTTAATGTCGATCCTTGATCGTCAAGTTGGGGTTTCAACTTTGTCTCTCTTTTCAATGTATCTTTCAGGGTGGGTACGCTACTGCTTCTGTATAATTGGATGAACCAAACTTTAATGATGACAATAAACGGACTCTAAAGAATGAAGGGGATGGGTGTGATTGATGATGGTGTTCTGTTTTTATCCTATTTCAGGATTAATGATTTCTGAATTTTGCGGGCTTATGCCTACAGAAAATCATGGTCATTGGTGGTCATTCTATGTGCGCTAATAAACCCTTACCCCTCGCAATGTTTAGATGGCATGTATTTTGGTTTTGATCCTTTTGATGTGTAAAGGAAATTGGTTAATCACGTATATTCGGATAAATAAATTGGATTCCCCAGGATCAACTCCATTTCTATTATAACCTTGGTTTAACCCTAGTGGAATTGAAATCATTGAGTGTGTTAAACCTTTTAAATATGAAAATACCTGTTGAGTCTGCCTTGTGTTGGTAGTATTGGTTTGGTTGTTTCCTTCATGTTTGGATAGGGGCTTATATTGATGGGGTGATACGGGTGGGGATGGGATCCCCTGTTGCTTAACTTTTTCTGGTTGTGAATTCGAGGTTGTGTGATTACATTGCTTATATCACGAACTGGGGTGGGATCCTTTGTTGTTGAGAAATCATTGACTCCTAGATTTTGGGGATATGGGCATGTATCTTGGGGTTTCCTTTGGTATATTACTTTGAGGAATCTACCTTAGACATTTGTTTTTGTGACATTGCAATAGAACTGGGTGTGAATGCTAAAATTTCTGTTGGGTGTAACTTTTGCTTTTGGTTTGTGCTTATGCTGTTAGTTGCCCATTAGTGGAGAAACTTATTTAAATATTATTACTAAACATGGATCCAAGGATATGAAAAATGGGGTTTTGGTTAAATGTGAGATGTGACATGGGCATGGGTGTTGTTCTCTTCTCTTATGACTGAATAGTAAGGATATTGTTCTTTTGTCTGGATAAATAAAAACATATATTGGGCGAGTTATTGTTACTTACACATATACTTGTAGTTTTTGTGTTTCTTATTCGCGCCCCACCCAAGTTGAGCACTTAGTGCCGATCACCCCCATTTCATGGGGGATGGTGTTTTTCCCAACACTACTATTAGTGGCTGGTTATTAGCTCATTTCTGCTCAATTTCCCGGATAGCCCAAGTATATTTGGGCAGGCTTTGATGGCGTGAAGTCCATTATTAGCCCAAGAATATTCGGTCAGGGTAGTGTGGTGGTTGGCTCTGGTGTGTGCGGGAGGTGGTTTCCCAAGTATCTTCAGGATGAGGCATAGGTGTCTTCGGGCGTGGTAGTAGTTCTTCTAGCCCAGGTGTCTTTGGGCGTCGCAGTGGTTGTTCTGTCCGAGGTGTTTGCAGGCATGGTAACGTGTGATAGTTGTGACCCTGGTGTTTGCAGGCAGGATGTGTGGTTGTGGCCCAGGTTGTGCGGGCGGGGTATGGTAGTGGGACTGCGATGAGAATGGTGGGATTGGTCCGATGCATAGGATATCTTCAATAACCAGTGGGAAAGTGGCGTGGGGTACCCAAACATCGATGTGCTATTACTATACAATACTTGACGTGCATTATTTGGGGAGTGTTCTATGGTGAGGCTTGGGTGGTTAGTTTCCTTTCTAGGTGCTTGGTTGTCTCTTTTCTCACGTGGCTTTAGTATGCCTCCCCACTTGTGCACGAGAGTCTTTGGTTTTTCCCTACTGAGTATACTTGTATGCTCAACCTACGTATATAAAACTGCTTCCAGATTTCCAGGAGGACATTGGGGACTGTGCTGGACCGTACTAGCTCAGTCCTTGTGGCAGATCATCACAGTTGCTGTTGTCCTTTATTTTGGGTATTTTTTTTCATTGAAGTATCTTTATACATTGTGGATTTTACTTTAGTGACATGCATTGGTAATGGTTCTTTTCTTTACTTTTACCTTCAGTCTAGTGTTGTGGGATTTACTAGCATATCTCCTGAATCTATTACAAAAAATGGTAATTCCTTCCATTTAGAGTGTGACTTCATTACCTTGGTGCTGGATTCCACTACGGGACCTATTGAAAGCGGGTATCAGGGGTCATTATATCTCCTTCAACTTAAAGAATAAAGGGCCTGGAAATCTGATGACCCTTCCCTCCTTTTGGTGAGGGCAGGTTGTGAAAATTATTGTTTATTAATATAGGATCATAATATCAATTTAGGAATATAGAAAGATATTGTACAAGATTATTTCCCATATGAGACAAAATTTCTTGGAATACATAGTAATGAATGATGGTTCTCTATGAATATATAATCACTCATGTGATCATCAAATCATGTGTGATACTTTTTCCAAAAGAAGAAAAAAAATTAGAATATATAATATCCCAATGAGAAGAAATTTACAATGTTAATTGAGTTAGTGTGTATTGACTTGTGTGGAACTATAAACACTAAATAAATGTAAGGAGATATGTGTTATGATTTTTTTAATTATTACTATATGATGGTTTCCCTAGTGATCATTTCAAAAAATTATGTATTAATCAAAAACATTAATTATAACAAACCTGGTATTTAAAGCACACTTAAACATGCTTTATTACATAAACATGTACATAATAAAAACCATAATATTGAGAGGTCTAGTGTATTTGGGGTGTAAGAATAATATATTACAACTAAAGACATAAAATACAACATCTTTATTGAAATATTATTTTACATGACCTCATCATTTCTTCAAACATAGAATTGCATAGGATAACCTAAGAAAATAAAAGAGAAAATGGTGAGATAAAAAGACCAGTAAGAGATTAAAAAAGGCATATCATGAATATCACAATAAAAGTTAGGAAGTATTCATTTCAATGGAGAACAAGAGACACATGAACATAAATCCATGATATATCATTATTATCATGACATTGAAATGTGGAAACTTGTTAAATCACTACATCATTAACATAAAGGAACCATGTAATCCCCTGTCCCAACATGATGGACAAAAATAATATAGAATAATCATGTAAAACTACTTCCCTTCATGACATATCATGATACAAAAAATTATCCACGGAATTGGAGTGCTCTTATGGTGCACCCATCACAATCATTTCAATATCATGATTAAGTGTGCCACATAGATCATACAGAAAGGATTAATTTTGCATCATATTATATTCCATGATCAAGGAATGCAGAATAAAATAATTTATGTCACCATTAAATAATTATAGGTTCCTAAAGGCGAATACCCTTAATAGAGGGAAGTGTATGATATTCACAACACGTTGATTTCGGCAAGGAATATCATGGTGGAATTTTTGCAGTATAATGAAGTCATATGAAAATTCATAAATTGGTTTTATGTGAGATTAATGGGTATCTAATAATTTATACGTGGGATGTAATGAAGGGAATCATTAAAAATAATATCCCAACAAGTAAAATCGAATTTATATGAAAAAAATTATAAAAAAATATTGAATGGAAATGAGACGAGAGAAATCCATTATAAAATATCAACATATTAACGGGTGGTATTAATGGTTATTTGGGGGGTCAATTAGAGTAAAAGGAATATATATTAATTTATATATAAAATAGATAGTATGGTGGTCATGTAAGAACATATTACAAATAATGAAAAAGGAAATTAAAAGGCATCATATAAAAGATGTTCTTGATGAAAAATAAAAGAGGGACACCCCTTAATGAATTTCTACATGGTAATAGGTGTACATAGGAGGGATTTACGAGAGTTGAAAAGGTATATCATCATTCAAACATAATATGGGATAGGTGGTGGATGTGTTAAATCATAGCCCTTCATTCTAAATTGAATAATAATCTGGTATAACAATATAAGGAAACTTGGACATATAATGAGAAAAGAAGAATAGTGATGAACCCTTACTTGGATTTGTGATCCCAATGCCTTGGAAGAGGATTATATAGATCTTGGGGGATCCTTGGGTGGATAATAAGTAGTGTGGAGCAGATTGGGGGTGAGATTCAATGAGTTTTAGTGAAGAGGAATGAGCACATGTGTGGGTTTATATACGAATGGATGGGGAATTCCTTATTTTCAGGTTTTAGAAACTACACATGAAATATTCAAAATCAAAAACCAAACCATAGATTTTTCCCATGGGTTGTATCTTGGGGGAGTGGAAACATTATTTTATAGGGCCATGGGCCAATGCAATTTAAATATTTCCATTGAGATTGTAGAGGTGAATCACATTATTAGATAAATGAATTTAAAATCATAAAATATATTATATATTTTGTCGGATTATCAAATCACTATAAAATATGTAAAAAAATCAAAAATCAAGTTATATTAAAAATAAATTTTATATTTAGTCCATGAAACATTCTATGGTATTTATTACATCATGATTGTGTCATTATGAGGTCATAAAAGACACTATACATTTATATATTATATATTTTTTACCCACAAATACATTAATACCATAAAATTATGAAAAGGTCACAATTGTATAATTTCAACATTCGGATTCAAAAAATAACATTTATTATATCTAAATAATTCTTTATATATGTGAATTTTTTTCTTTTAAATTCAGAACCGACATTTATTAAAAATTTACTAGTTTTGAGAGGAACCTTTTTTAATCTTTAATAAAAAATACACTTGGGTTCATAAAATTTTTAAACACTTTTATTAGTAATAAATTTAATTTGATAAAAATATTTTATTAAATTATAAATTATTTCAAAAATTCCTTAATTATATAAAATAAATTCTTTAATAAAAAATATACACTTTCTATTTTATCATATAAAAATATTACTCATATCAAACTGATTATCTAATTATTTATAGATATGGAACTGATATAATAATCATTTATTCTAATTTTTTAATATTATTAATAATAAAATACCTTATTTTAATATGATAATTTTTATATTTCAAAAATGTAACATTTTTACACGAATAGTTAAATTATGAACATCAGCATTTTTTAGAAATTCTATTATCATAATGGAATTTATAGAATGCCACATTTATTTATAGAAAATAATTAAACAATAATTTACTAATAACTTGTCAGATAACACATTATAACACATTAATAAGACCTAAGGGTAAGGTATGCGATGCTGATAGCCTTTTGGGACGGCTCAAATAACATTACTTGGGTGGTAATCTCTATTAACATGAAAATATCTTGTAGGTGATTCTGTTCAAGCTTAACGTGTTGAAGCACAGTTTGGGACAGGTAAAGTGTGAAGCCTGGTGACACTACATCCTTTCTGAGCTCCGAAAAATGAGCATCATATTGTCCGAGGCTACTGGATGAGTCCATAAACACTTTTGTCTATGTCGAATGTATTCATTGAAACCTTTTATTTATATTAGTTGGGTGATCATTGTTCAATGACTATATTATCAATGATAATGATACACAATTTTCATTTAAAATCAATAATAAAAAAATAGTTCATGTGTTTTATATATCCACAAGACATTAAATAAATGGGGATTTTATTCATAAATGATTTTTTAATTACAATATTTCTTCCCTATGAAATTTATCCTTTGAAATATCCTTTTCCCACACTAAAACTGATGAGGGTAATAATACATCATCAGTTTCTCGGGTTCCCATGTCCCTTCTTCAAACATGTGGTTTAACCACAAAACCTTGACAAGGGGAATTTTCTTATTTCGTATAGCCTTTTTCTTATGATCTAGGATCTCCACTGGATTCTCTTCATATGATAGGTCATTATCCAAGGGTACCACCTCTATATTGAGTACATGTTATGGGTATGGTATGTACTTCCTTACGAGTGATACATGGAACACATCTTCTACTTGAGACATGTTTAGTGGGAGTGCTATTCGATAGACCACTATTTCAATGTGATCAAGGATCTCAAAAGGAACGAAGTACCTTGGAATAATACTTACCTTCTTCCCAAATATCATAACAATATTCCATGGTGATGTATAGAGGAAACCCATATCTCTAACATCAAAATCTTAGTCTCGTTGAACATTGTCATCATAGCACATTTGTCGACTCTGATAAGCTTTGATGTCGTACTGGATAGTCTTTACCTTCTCCACCATTTCTTCAACCATTTTGAGACCAAGATGTTTTAACTCCCTAAAATCATCTCAACATTCCTGTGGTCTTCACCTCTTCCCATATTGGGGTTAATGTGGAATCTTTTTGATGCTTGGGTGGAAATGGTTGTTGTAAGAGATCTCAACTATAAGATGATGTTGATCTCATCCCCATTGAATTTAATTGATCATTCTATCAAAATATACTAATGTGTTTGGATAGTTTTCGCAGACAAGCCATTCAGTTGGGGATGATCACCCACACTAATGTTCATCTCAGTATTCAGAGCATGTTGGAGATTCTTCCATAACATATAGGTGAATAATGGAACTCAATTGAAAATAATAAATAGTGGTACTCCATGCTGCCTTACCATGTCTCTAATGTATATATGTTCTAGTTGATCCAATGATAAATCCTATCAAATTATAATGAAGTGCATAGTCTTTGGAAGATGATCTACAACAAACCATATAGCACTGTCTCCTTTGGATGTCTTCATATTTATAGTGACAAAGAACATGGTGATGTTTTCCCATGTCCATGTTTGTATGAGTAATGGTTTGATCATCCACTTAGACTTTTTCCTCTCAACTTTCAGTTGTTGACATTCTAGGCACATTGATGTGTACTCAACAATCTAATTATTCATGTTTCCCCACAAATAATAACCTCAGATATCTCGATACATCTTTGTGTTTCTGACAAGAATGATGAAATTTGAACTATGGGAATCATTGAGAATTACTTTATTTAATTCTGGATTGGATGGAACACATATTTTGTTCCCAAATCTCACAATTCTATTTTCATTAACATTGAACTCTGAGGATTTTTCTTTTTTTTCTACATCCACTTTCTTTGGAATTCCCACATCATATTTTTGAGCATATTTTAACCTCTCTAAAAACGATGGTTGAGAAATCATTTAACCATGATTGATGATGTCCCCTACATTATGACTCTCATGTCCATATTCATCATATATATGAACATTGGATCCTTTCAAATTCTCATCAATGGTAGAATAAATGGGTTTTTCTAACATAGAGAATCCACGACCTTGTTCTCTTTCCTAGGGTGGTAATAGATTGAGCAGTCATAATCATTGATGAGCTCCAACCATCTTCATTGGAACATGATTAACCCGGTCTATGTGAATATATATATGAAACGTTTATGATCTATATATATTTCACATATATCCATAACAAGATAATGCCACCATATTTTCAATGCAAAGATCATATATGACAACTCCAAATCCTGCATGGGATTTTTTTGATGAAGTTTCAACTGCATTGAGGTATAAGAAAATAATTTTCCATTCTGCATCAACACACATCAAAGGCCCTTCATCTAATAATCATTAAAGATTACAAAAATTTATCCACATGTGGTTAGTGTGAGCATGAGAATAGTGATAAGACACCTTTTCAACCCCTTGATGGTATCTTTATATTCAACATTCCACGAAAACATGAATTATTTTTGAGATATCTTATTAAGATATTTTGAAAATCATGGGAAATTTTCTCACAAATCGGCTATAGTATCCAACTAACCCCAGGAAGAACTGGATATCTATCAATCATGTTGGCCTCTCCCATACCTCAATAAAAATTTTCATGGAGGTATCCATAGATATCCCATTACATGTGATGATATGCCTCATGAATGAGACATCCTTCAATCAGAACTCACACATTCTATACTTTTCATAGAACTTATCCTTTCACAAGGTCTATAATACAATGCTTAGATTCTCTTCATGCTCCTCCTTGGCTTTGTAGTATAATAGAATATCATCTATAATGACTACCATAATTTTTTTATGGTAATATCTGGAGACTATACTCATCAATTACAGGTAGATTTATGGATAATTAGTGATTTATAAAGGAATTTATTTAGATTCATAGTGCTTATACCTTCTATCAAAATTAGTCATTGAGATATCCCCCTTCTTCACCCTTACCAGGTAATATCTCGAATGAAGATCCACCTTAGAGAAGTCTTGTTCTCTACGCAGCAAATCTATCAAGTCACCAATTCTTTGAAATGGATACTTGTTATTTATCAAAAAAAATTTAGATCTCATGAAAATCATTGAAAGGGCACATTGACACAACTTTCTTCAGGAATAAGTGGACCAATGCACCCAATGGTGAAGCACTTGGGCATACAAACCCTTTATCCAGATTCTCTTATAGTTGTTTATTTTCTCCTTAACCTTAAAACAAATCCAATATAGATTCAGGGATATTGGAAACACCACAGGTATAACATCAATGTTGAATTTATCATCTCTTCTCAGAGGATGTATAGGATATTCATTGGGAAACACATCAGAAAATTCCCTCACAATATGGATGTCTTCAAGGATGATTCCATCCTGAGACTCAATCATTAGAGAAAGATATACATGATCATATGAAAGTAGCATCCATTCATGACATGAAAGTGAAAATGAATATTCATCCCCCCCATTCACTTCTATGGAATCTTGGGTCGATTCACCATATGGAGAGACATTTCCCTCTTGCGAGAATTTATGTTGGCTCTATATATGGAAATCCATTCCATGCCACGAATTTTACCCCCATTCCCCAAGGGGAGGTATGATGAAGTTCACCAAAAATTTCAATACATATTTATGATAGGGGAGCACTTATATTCATGGGATGTAATAATTTCCCCATTTTTCATTCTCACCGACATATCGACTTCGATAATTTGTGGTGGTGTTTGGATTGTTCTACTAAACCTTTGGGATATAAAAGAATGCGTAGAACCATAAAATATAATCCTACCATTCAACATTTTATTCAGGTTATAATATATCCAATATAGACCCAGGGATGGGAACCTCGAACATTTAAACAAAAAAGGGGATATAACAACAATAAAGGGATTACTTTTATATTACATTAATTTCCTTAACATATGAATTTCTAGGATTTAATTAATGATATAAATGATCTAATTTCTAACATATATTCTTATGGTATTTTTAATTTATCATATAATAATGGTTCATACTAAGCTTATTAATTTAACAGTCATATCCCATGGTAGTGTCAAACCATGAGTGGAGAAAGGCTCATTGTCATGCATCTGTTCCCATTTGAGTCTATCTCAAAGGTGTGTTTTCTGGTTTTACATCTAGATACATCTGTGGGAGATCCACCTCTAGTTGTTTGTGTTCAAACATGGATGGATATTCTTCATAAACCACTTATGCTATACTCACCAAAACGTAGGGCTTCATTTTTTAAACATAGTCTTATCCATAAGTCCTTCATTAGAGTATTAAAATCCTAATCTATAAAATAAAAAAAGCATATCCTTTGATACGAACTATAACAACCCTTCTATTTATTACACAATTAAACATGATTTATTAGATAAACATGAACTTAATAAAACATAATAGATATCGAGGTATAGGGTCATTGGCACACATAAACATTACATGACAACATAAGTCATAATATACTAAATCTTTATTGAAAACTCCTTTTACATGACCACAACATTTCATTGTAATTAACATTGCATGGGATAACCTAAGGGAATAAAAAATAAGTAGTGAGAAATAATGCCCAGTAAGAAGTAAAAATGTAATAAAATGAAGAATAAAAATCATGTTAACAAATAAGTATATCAATGGTGCACAAGAGAAACATGAAAATTAATGCATGATATACCATGATAATCAAATCATGAAATAGTGGAAACATCTTAAAACACTGGATCATTAACATAAAGGAATTAGGTAAACCTCTGTCCTAATATGATGGAAATAAATCCTATAAAATAATTTGGTAATCCCTTATCCAAACATGGCATATCATGATACTAAACATTACACAATGCATAAAATCGTTATTAGGGAGCACCCTTCAAAATCAGTTCAATCTAATGCTTTAGTGTGCCACATGGATCATATAACATGGATTCATTCAACATTCATTATATATTACATGGTTAAGGAATGTGGGACAAATATATTTATGTCACAATTATAAAATTATATGTCCATAAAGTTCAATACCCTTGATATAGGGATTTGTATTATAATTAATACACATTTATTTTAGCATAGAAAATCACGATGCAATATTGGCAGCATAATGGCGTAATACAAAATCCATAAATTTGTTTTGATGAGAGAGAAAATGGTAAGTAATAAATTATAAATTTTATTAAATGAATTGAAATCATGGAATATAATATCCCAACATTTTAATTGGAAAATATATTCCTAATAGAAAAAAAATTCTTGAATGGAAATGAGAAGAGAGTAATCCCTTACGAAATATTTGCATAGTAAGGTGTGGTATTAAAAGATCATATGGGGGGTTAACTAGATTTAAAGTAATATCTAATAATTTATAAATAAAAATTAATGTAAGGGTTTCATGTAATAACATATTCTAAATCACAAAAAAAGGAAATTAAAATCCATCACATAAAATAGGTTCTTCAAGAAAAATGATAGAGGGATATCCCTTACAGATTTTCGTCATGGTGGCAGCTATACATAGGACATATTAATGATAGTTAAATGGTCCCCTTTTAATTCAAACATAACTTGGGATGTATCGGGGATGTGTAAAAACATACCTCATAATTTTTAATAGAGAAATAAAATGTTGTGAAAAAATATAAAGATACTTGGAGAAAAATGTTAAAAGATGGAATGTGAGGATCCCTTACTCGGTTTTTTGTTCCCAATGGATTGGGAGATGATGATTGGGAGCTTTGTGGAACCTTTAAAGGCCTATAGGGTGTGCATAGAAGATATAGGACATGGTGAATAATGTTTTGTGAAGAGGAATGTGTGCTTGGTTTCGTTTATAAATGAAAGGATAGGGAATTCATTATTATTTAGGTTTTGGACACTACACACTTGAATATTCAAAATCAAAAACCAGCCCATGTATTCTGGATAAGGGGAGTGGAAGACATTATTTTATGAGTCCAAGGGCCATATAAATTGAAATATTATACTTTTTAATGCGGATGTGAGTGAAACTATTAATGTAATGAATTTAATTTCATAAAATATATTTTATATGTTCAGTATTCAATAAGTTATTATAAAATAAATAAAACAAATCTAAATAACATTATTTAAAATTTAAATCATAAATTTGGGTGAATATATATTTTATGGTATTTATTACATCACTATTTGGTCATTATGGTTTCATGATACATAATATATATTTATATATTATTTAAATTTTTCTGAAAAAATTTGATTGTCTCAGAAAATTATGAAAAATTCCCCATTGTATAATTTCGACATCTTGATTCTAAATTTAATATTCATTATATATATATAATTTTCTATATATTTTAATTATCTTTTTTAAAATTAGAGCTGGCATTTATTTAAAAATTACCAGTTATGAAAAAAATAATTTTTAAACCTTAATAAAAATTACACATGACATTATTAAAATTATATACTCATTTATTATTAATCAAAATAATACTATAATCATATTTTACTAAAATATTGATTATTTTAAAATTTTATTAATTCCTTAAAATAAATTCTTTAATTAATAAAATACAATTTATGTTTCATCATATAAAAATATAACTATAGTCAAACTAATTAACTAATCATTTAAAGATAAAGAACTGATATAATCATCATTTATAAGAATTTTTTTAACATATGGTTAAAATTGATGTTTTAATATAATAATTTATATATTTCTAAAAAGTACAATTCTAACCTGAAGGGTAAATTTATCAACTTCAACATTTTTTTATGAGATACAATTCTCATAATAAAATTAATGGAATAAGATTTTTATTTATAGAAAGGGATTAAACAATAAATAATTATTACCTTTTTACATAACCCATTATTACACTTTGATATGAACTATGGGTAAGGTGTATAATAGTGACAGAGTCATATGGTGTCTCAGATAACGATTCCTAGGTGGTAATCTCTATTGACATGAACTTCTACCAAAGGTGATTCTTTTCAAACATAACATGTTGATTCTCATCTTGGGATTGGTCAAGAGAAAATCCTAGTGCCTCTAACTCTTTTCTATGCTCTGAAAAATGTGCTTCATACAACCCATGTCTATTAGATGAGTCCATCATCTCCATTTTCTCGGTTGAAATGATTTTTTAAAACCTTAAATTTATATTAATTGTGAGGCCATTGTTCAATGGTTATAATATCAACAATAATGATACTTAATTGTCATTCAAACCAAATAATAATAATAATAGTAATAATAATAAAGAGTGAATATTTTTTATGTACATAATAAATTAAAATAAATAGAATTTTATTCATAAATTATTAGGTCGTTATAACCTTTTCCTCTTAAAAAATTTCTCCAATGAAATTTCCTTTTCCCACACTAAATCAGATGAGGGTATCTCTACCTCATCACTTTATCTGATTCCGAAATTTCTTCTTCAAACTTGTGGTTATTCTACAATACCTTGATGAGGGGCAGTATTTTATTTCATAGATATTTTTACATTTGATCGAATATATCCATCAAATTATCTTATTAAGAGATGTCATTCTCTAATGGTACCATGTCCTGATTGAGTACACGTGATGGGTCTGGTATTTAATTCCTTAAGGGGGATTCATGGAACACATCTTGTACTTGAGACAGGTTCGATGGGATTTCTCGTCGATGGGCCACTTCTCTGATGCGATCAATGAACTCAAAAACATCAATGTACGGTTAACTAAGATTTCCTTCTTCCCAAATATCATAACTCTCTTCCATGGTGATATGCAGAGGGAAACCATATCTCTAAAATCAAACTCTAGGTGTTTTTGAAGGTTTCCATCTTATCTCATTTGTCATCTCTGAGCATCTTCGATGTTCTTTTGGATGGTCTTAACCTTCTCCAACATTTCTTTGACCATTTTTGCACCTAGATGTTTTCTCTGCGCATCATTAATCCAATATTCTGGTGTTATACAACTATAATTACCAAATTTCATATCAATGACAATTCTTCTAGAGCTAATTAAATGTCTTATTATGAAATATGGTTATATAAAATATGAAATTCCTTGGTATTGTGTTTTGGGATTTCAAAATACCTTTATAAAGTATTACCGTTGCTAATATAGTTGTTGAACAATGATTAAATTATTAATATTTATATAGGTCATTAACAAATAAAATTTACTCAGACAAATGATGTGATGGCCTCATCCAGTAGACCTAACCCGTACGAATCCCATTTGTCAGTGCTGGGAATGGAGGTTGCATCATAGGTATGTTCTCTTGGCCAAGCCCAAGACAATATTCAACTCGTTAAGCTCGAGTGGAACCACATATGGGAGAATTGGATGTTTATAGAGAGTACCACCCGAGCAATTTTTTACGAGCTGCCCCAAGAGTCTGTCACCATCGCAAACTCTGCCCTTCAGTCATATGAGATTGTTATAAGGGGTTATGTAACAAGACCATAGCACTATGATTATGTTCATTGTTTTTGTATATAATAAATAATACACATTCATTTTTTTATTGTTACTTTGTAAATATTTTTTAAAGCACAAATATATTTTTTGATAATATTCAACTAAGGAATATATTTTGATAAATTAATGGATTTTTGAATTAAATATTATTTTATTAAAATATTATTATTATTAAATTTATTTTTATTAAGTATAAATGTTTTTATAATTTCTATGAATACAATTGTAATTTTTATTAAGGTTTGAAAGCAGTTTTTTTCCAAAATAATGAATTTTCAATAAATGTGGGTTTTTATTTTAAAATTGAAAATTGACATATTAAAAAATGGAAAAAATTAATATTATTTTTGGAATTAGGATGTTGAAATTATCTAACAGTGAATTTTTCATAATTTTCTAAGATAGTTGATTTTATGGGTAAATACTAAATACCATTTAAATATATAATGTGATTTATGACATCATAATCACCCAATAGTGATGTAATAAAATACTATAAACATTATGTTCATCCAATATATATTTTAACATTAAAATAATGTGATTTTATTTTGGTTTTATTTATATTACAATGCTTTAGTAGACCCTTCAAGACGTAGAATACATTTTAACTTTTTATATTGATTTCCTTGAGAGTGTGACCAGGCTACACATAAGAAACCCTTTTATTTTAAGAAGATAGGCCATTAGACCGATAAAATATTGTTTTCTGCTGCCCATTGGAAAAAACCAGGGGAACAACCATCGGCTGGTTTGTGGTTTTGATTAGTATATTGTGTGGTGCCCCAAACATAAATAATAAAGAATTTCTTCTCCAATCCCATATAAACCCAACTAAGGTCACACTTCCTCTTTACTCATATCCATTGGAGTTTGTCCAACATCTTCTTTCTTCTATCTATAATCATCCCATGGTGCCCCTAGCTCCCAAGAAGTCTCTCTCAAGCCTCTCTCAATCCTTTGGTATCACACATTCATGTAAGGGATTTTCTCACTTTCAGTTTCTATCCATATTTCATAATATTTTTTTGCCATTTTATTTTCAATTATAAATGTGGGGGTATGATTTCACACATCCTCCATACTTCCCAATTTATGTTTTAATGATTGGAGCCCCATTTCATTCTCATTAATTCCTCCTAGTTAAATCTGTTACCATGCCAAAATTCTGTAAGGATTTTTTCTCTCCTCATTTACATTCAAGAAATTTTTTTGTATTATAAATAAATATTCCATTACATATGATGAGACATGTATCTATAAGAACCCCTTACTATCCATTTCATTTCAATATTATTAAAATCCAATTTCTCTATCATCAACCATTTTTATGAATTATAATGTCACATCATTATACTTCCAAAATTGCACTGCGTTTTTCCTAGCCAAAGTCATTTTGTAGTGAATACCATGCCAATTTCTCTTTAAAAAGTATTAACCTCTATTCTAATTTACTTATTTATTATTAAGTTTCATGTTTGAATTCTACATTCCTTTAATTTGGAATAAATGATGATGAATACATGTTTTATGATCCATATAGGAAACTTATGCATGAATGTAATTATTAACTAGGGTTCACCCTAATAGTGCTCCAGGCATTGGGTAAAAATTAGTATCATGATACGCCAAGTGTAATGAAGATTTACTCATTAAAATTCATGTGAAATGAGGATTTAATCATTATAATTAATGTTAAATTATGGTTTACTCATGCCTCATGTGTAATGAGCCTTGGCTCTTGTTAATCCCATGTTAAGTGTTGTTTCCCCATTTCCATGTTATGATAATCATTCTATATCATGAATTTCATTTCATGTTTCAATTATACCCCATTGATATGCCTATATCTAAAGATTTATTTTATTCTTCATGTTATTTCTTTTTTTACTCCCTTAATGGGAATTATAGGTAACCCTTATTCACATGTATTTCCTCTGGTTATCCCACGCAAAGCATGGTATGAGGGAATGTCATGGTTATGTCAGGGAAGTTAAAAAATGATATTATGGGTTTTACATTTTAATTTGATATGTAATGTTCCTAATCCCCAAATACATTATACAACTCGATCATTCATGTTGAATCATGTGAAATGTTTGTGCAATAAATCATGTTTAAGTGTGTAATAAAATGAAGGGATGTTATAGTTAATATCAGAGGATAGGTTTTGTTATATTTGGGATTAGGATTTGAAAACCCTAGTGATGCATTAGATACAAGACTAAATATAATAAAAACACTCCTAATTTTTGGTGAGTATTATGTAATAGGATTATGAGGAAAATACATCACTGTCTGGATACAAGCAGGTAGCAGAGACTCTGGCACAGAAGTACCTAGGAGTTAAAATATTACAAGGAGATTTGTGTCTGACCCGAGGTATCCTGGTAAAAGAAAACCAGCCTTGCTTTACTCATGTTTACGACACTCTCGAGAGATATGATTTGTAAATTCACAAGCTTAGTATGAGCCATTTTTAAGGGAATAAAAAAACGCCCCTAAGAATATATATTATAACGTAGATCATGGATAACATATATTGAAACCTATAGATTTATATATAAAGGAAATAAAAGTTAGTTATAATTCAACTATTTTTTCCTTTTATTACACTTTTTGTATTACCCGTATATTTCTTTCCATTTCAGCCAATGGTTGGCAATAGGAGGACTTGGTCTAACAACCGATGTGAAGACCAATATGATTAATTTTCCAATGAGATGCCCAATCTGATGGGTGGTAGAATCCCAAAACATTTCCACGATAATATATCAGTAAACTCGTGCAAGGAAAAGAAATATGGGTCAAGAAGAACATTCAACCCCTTTAAAAAAGAAAAAGTCACTTTCGAGAGCTTCATTAGACAAAGGCCTCCTACCTTTAGTGGATCATTTGATCCCAAAATATCTTAACAATAGATCAACTCCATTGAAAA
The DNA here is from genome assembly GCA_963277665.1 of Viscum album. NCBI lineage: Eukaryota > Viridiplantae > Streptophyta > Magnoliopsida > Santalales > Viscaceae > Viscum > Viscum album. The sequence continues at coordinate 1,930,812,638 of OY728137.1, read as the reverse complement.
TGTATTCCACATCCTTCAATAATCCCAGCAAGAGAAGGTTCATCTAACGGCTTATTGTATAGAGGGTGAAGCCGAACAATGGTAGACATTCATAAAAAATACGAATCCTAAGGAGGAGATCGAGGTGTTGTAATATAAGGATTTATAAAATATTTTTTCTAATAAATATTTTCCTCACACCATCTGGAATAGTATGTTATGAAAATTATTTAAACTCAACATAAAATATGATGAAGAATAAGAGTGTACGAGTAAAACTTCACAAGGCATGAATTTTATGCCTCTGGCTTTCTTGTTGTCCTAGAATGCATGGTTGACTGCTTCTTTGGTGGGCTGAAACCTAGCCTGCAGAAATCCTTGGCGATCCGTGACTTCAGAAGCATTGAGTAAATTTTCTAATGAGACCTCAAGGTTGAAATGGAGATTTGAGAATCTCATGGGTATCATGGGGATAAGATGTATAATGTGGAATTCAATTCTAGAATTCTGATGGATAAATCCAATGGTGCTAAGAAAATCCAGAGCCCTACTTTCCAAAGGTGTGGAATTAAGCACCTTGGAAATTTTGGGAAGGGGATGAGCAAATTCATTAGGTGTGGAAGAGATGGGAACATAATAGTTAACTGTTGAAAAGAAAAACCGGCGGCCGTATTTGAGAAGACGAACACCCCATTCAAAACTCAACGCGTTTGTTCATTTCTTGAACTAAAATGAACCACGACACTATTCAAATCAGTAGCCTAAGCCAAGGGTTTTTTGAGGCATCCAATAACCTCTAAGGAAGAAAGGGTGAGATTTTCCCATCACTACCACCGATGTGAACCCCGCAAATGATGTGGTGATAGGTACACTAGTTTTTACTTCCCGAATACTGAACATAATTTTTTATTCTATTTCTACCCATTCTTTTGTATCCCAAATGTTAAGTATAATAATCCCAACAATGAAAAAAATAATCGAAGTAAAGATGTTGGTTAGTATAGAGAATGGGTAAATAATTGCATCCCCTGAATATAACTCATCCCCAATATTAATCATTGGATTGAACTTCCTGTAAAACCTCATCATACTACCTTTGGTGGAATTCGATGAAATTTTCTTCATGAATTGGATTTCATTATATAGGGCCAATATAAATTTCTATGAGAGGGAAATCACTCTCTATTTGGAAAAGCCTCCCACGATTCTATACAAGTGTGAGAAGGTAGATGAATCTTATTTAGCACCAACATCTCATTCGTTGGCATTAATGCCCTATGGGCAAGTGTATCTGGCTTAGATGATGGAGTCTATAAAGGAAACAGTACTTGGAGACATGCCTATTGTTAGAGTGTTTTATGAAGTGTTTCCTGTGAATTTTTTGGTCTTCCTCCAAGAATAGATGTCTAATTCTCATTTGACCTTATACGAAGGGTGTTTTCCATATCCAAGTATATTTTTAGAATGGCTGTTTTGGATCTTGAGAAGATGATGAAATAACTGCAAGATAATCTAGATAAACGGTTTATATGCCTATGTGCTTCACCGTGGGGTGCACTAGACCTCTTTGTCAAAAATAATTATGGGTCCATGTGCCTTTGCATCGATTTTTGTGAGCTTAACAAAATCATAATAAAGAATAAGTATCATATTTCATGAATTGATGACATGTTTGATCAGCTGCATGGAGCACAATACTTCTCTAATGAAGATTTTCGGTCTAGAAATTATCATGTAAGGGTGAAGATGGGAAAATCCTCAAGACTACATTCTGTACATGACACTAGCACTATTAAATCGTAGTAATTTCTTTAGGACTCACTAATGCTCCAGAAATCTTCATGGGCTTGATAAATAGAGTCTTTAGAGTTTAATTAGATAATTTGGTGGTATTATTTATAGATGATATTATAATATACTTTAAAACCAAGGAGGAAGATGATAAGAATCAAATAACTATACTAGACCTTTAAAAAAAGAATCACTTTGCAAAGAACAAAAAGTGTGATTTCTAGTTGAAGGATGTATCATTCTTGGGTAATATCATCACAAGCAATGGGATATCTGTGGATCCGTCCAAGTCAACTGTATTTGAGGGATAGTCGAGGCCAACATCGGTAAAAAATATCCATATCTTCATGGGGTTAGCTGAATATTATCATCGATTGGTGAGAAATTCATCATGATTGCCCAACCATATTACCAAGAATGTGTGGAAGGGAGTAAAGATTTCTAATTGTGATAAATGCGAAGAGAGCATCAAGAAGATTAAAAGGAGCATTTTCACTATGCCAGTTCCCACATTACCCACTAGTGGAGAAATCTTTGTGGTATTTAGTGATGCTTAAAATAAGGGTATGGGTTGTGTGTTGATGCAGAATGATAAAGTGATAGCTTACACCTAATGGAATCTGAAAATCCATGAGTACAACATTCCCACATAGGATATAGAGATGGCAGTTGTGATCTTTGTGTTGAAAATCTGGTAGGATTATATCTATGGGGAGAAGTGTGAGATATATACGGATCAAAAGAGCCTGAAATATATATTCATAAAGAAAGATCATAATAAGTACCAAAGAAGATGAATAGAACTCATCTTGGATTATGAGATCTCAACCCACTACCATCCCGGTAAGGAAAACAAGGGGGTAGATGATCTATGTAGAAAGTATTCTACATCATTATCAATGATGATAGTTGAAAATGATTAAATTTTCATAGATTTACAAAGGATGGACATGGGAATCATTAAGGGAGGAACATCATCAATACTTTTCAAATGATTTATCAACCATCCCTCATGGAGAAAAGAAACGATTATCAAATAAAGGATGTGGAAATTTTGAAAAGGATGGAACCTATCAGAAATGGGAAATCCTCGTAGTTTATTGTCAATAAGGATGTAATTATGATATATGGTTCATGATTGTATCTAACATCTTATACAGATATAAATAATGAACTTATGGATGTCACACATAGATAAACCTTCTCTATTCACATTGTGAGTACACAAATGTATCGAGATCTCCGAGAAATCATTTGGCAAGACAATATGAAAAGTGAGATTGATGAATATATATTAAAGTTCCTGGTATGTCTTCATGTGATGGATGTGAGGAAAAAGTCATAGGGGATGATGTAACCACTATACATACCATAATATATGTGGGAAAACAATATCATGGACTTTTTCACGGGACATACAAGGAAATCCATAGGAAAAAATTCTATTTGGGTCATTGTGGATCATCCTACAAAGATAGATAACTTTTAAGTGATTTTAGAGGACTTATCATTAGATAAAATAGCAGGAATTTAAATTTCATAAGTGGAAAGGATGAATAGAGTACCACTATATTTTGTATCTGATTATGATCGTAGATTCACCTCGATGTTCTGGAAAAGTCACCAACATGATCTAAGAATAGAACTATACTTTAGTACGACATATCATCCAAAAACTGATTGCCAATATGATTGAACTATTCAGACACCGAAAGATATGTTAAGATCATGTTATATGTAATTCAAAAGAGTATGGGACCATCATCTGCCACTGGTTGAATTCTCCTACAATAACAGTTTACACTAGTGAATCCAAATGGAACCATATGAATCCCCTTATGGGAAATGGTTTAGAACCCCATAGTGTTGAGATGAAGTCGGTGAGGGTAAGCTGTAAGAACCTGAAATGGTTGAAGAAATCATGGAGATGGTAGAAACCATTCAGCAACATATCCAGGTAGCCCAAAGTCGACATAGTTTTATGTAGATAAACATCAACGATACCTTGATTTAAATGTTGGAGATATGATGTTTCTAGGATTATATTCATGGAAGAAGGTCATGAGCTTCAGATATAAAGGTAATTTAATTCCTAGGTACATCATCCCCTTCGAGATTCTTGATGTTGTTAGTTTTTTGGCCTATAGACTAGAACATCCTCCCATCATGGATAAAGTACATGATGTCTTTCACTTATTATTCTTAGCGAAGTAAATACTAGGCCATTCACATGTACTCTATTCTGGGGTAGTACAGTTAGAGGATGATCTTTCTTATGAGGATAAACCAGTGGAAATCATAGATTGTAGAGAAAAAGATCTGCAAAATAAAACAATGCCGCTCGTCAAGGTGTTGTGGCGAAACCACAGGTTTGAATATGTGATGTGGGAATCCGAGGAAGCGATGAATAAAAGATACCCTCATCCGTTTTAGTGTGGGAAAAGGAAATTCCGAGGTTGTAATTTCCTAAGGGGGAAATATTGTAACAATACAAGCATTTATCAATGAAAATTTATCCTTATCTAATTAAATGTCTTATTATGAAAATGGTGATATAAAATATACACTTCATGGTTTAAGGATTTTGGATTTCAAAATACCATTAAGAATTGTTACCTTTTCAAATATAGTTATTGAACATTGATCACATTATTAGAAAAAATATAGGGCTTTAACATATCAAATTTATTTAGTCAAATGAAGTAATGGCCTCATCCAGTAGACTTTCCATGTACGATGCCCATTTTTCGGAGATCTAAAAGAAGGTGGAGTCAGAGGGCTTGAAACATGACCAAGACCAAGATGAGGTTCAACACATTATGCTTGACAAGAACCGCCTACAGGAGATGTGGATATTGATAGGGATTACCACCCAAGTGATTTTATCTGAGACACCCCAAGAGTCCTTCACCATCGAACACCATACCCTTCGGTCTTTTTTGATTGTTGTAAGGGGTTATGTAACAATACCTTAGCACAATAATTATGTGCATTTTTTTATATAATAAATAATATACATTCATTTTATTATTGTTACTTTGTAAATAGTTTTTAAAGAAAAAATAGTATTTTTGATAATATTAAATTAAAGAATGTATTTTCATAAATTAATGGATATTAAAATTAAATAATATTTTAATAAAATATTATTATTATTTTAATTATTATTATGTATAAATGATCGTATAATTTTTATAAATACAATTGTAAATTTTATTAAGGTTTGAAACCTGTTTTTGTCAAAACCCATGAATTTTCGATAAATGTCAGTTTTTATTTTAAAAGTTAAAATTCACTTATTTATAAAATTATTTGGATAAAATTAATATTATTTTTGGAATTAGGATGTCAGAATTATCTAAGAGTGAATTTTTCATAATTTTTTAAGATAAATTAATTTTTTGGATAAAAATTAAATACCTTTGAAATATATAATGTGTTTTATTACATCATAATGACCCAATAGTGATGTAATAAAATAAAATAAACATTACTTTCGGACAATATATATTTCAACATTAAAATAATGTGGCTTTAGGTTCGTTTTATTTAATTTACAATTCTTTAGTGGATCATTCAAGACTTATAAAACATTTTAACTTTATAAATTGATTTCCTTAAGAGTGTGACTTATATCCACATAAGCAGCCACATTATTTTAAAAATTTAGGCCTTTTCATGATAAAATATTTCTTCTACTCCCCTTTACTCAAAACCATTGGAAAACCCCAAGGAATGGTTTGTGGGTTTGATTAGTTTAATTTGTGGTGTCCCAAACCTAAATAATAAAGAATTCCCCCTCTTTTCTGATATAAACCCTCCCAATCTCCAACATCATCTTCACTCAAAGGCTTTGTATTTCATCCAACCTATTACCTAATCTCTCTATAATCCTCCCAAGGTGACCCATTCTCCCAATAATCCTCTCTCAAACCTCTCCCAAGCCTTTGGGTCAAAATTCCAAGTAAGGGATGTTCTTCCTTTCTCATTTTATCCAAGTTTATTAATATTGTTATGTCATTTTATTTCCAATTTTAAATGTTGGGGTATGATTTATAACCTTCACCATAATTCCTTATTTATATATGAATGATGAGAGACCCATTACTCTCTATATAATCCCTCCCATGAACACTTGTTACCATGCCAAAATTCCATAATACAATTTCTCTCTCCACATTTTTATTCAAGCAATTCTTCTGTATTATGAATCCAAATTCCATTAACACTATTGGGAAATGTATCAATATGACCCACTTATTTTCAATTTATAATACATATTATGAGACACCAATTTATCTCCCATCATACATTTTTTGCATTTTTTTCTCACGTCGTTATGCTGCTGAAATTACATCGCATTTTTTCAAGCCAAAGTCATTATATAGTGAATACCATGCACATTTCCCTATCATAGGTTTTCACCTTTATAAAAATTTACTTATTGATTAAATAGATTCAGGTATGAATTAAAAATTCATTTATCATGAAATAAATGATAATGAATCCATATTTTAGGATCCAAGTGGCACAGTTATGCATGAAATTAAATGATTAAGAACGATGCACCCTGATAGTGCTCGAATATATTTGGTAAATATTAGTATCATGATACATCAAGTGAAACTAGTATTTACTCATGCTAATTCAAGTGAAATGAGTATTTACTAATGATAATTCATGTTCAATGAGGGTTTAATCATTCTCCTTGTGCAATAAGCGTTGGCTCATGATAATTCATTGTTTGTTGTAGTGGCCACATTTCCATGTTATGATAATCATGCTATATCATGCTATTATTTTCATGTTTCTTTTATGATCCATTGATATTCCTATTGCTGAAACTTTTTTTATTCATCATTTTATTCATTTTATACTCCTTTATTAGGTATTATAGCTCACCCTTTTCACATGTATGTCCTCAGGTTATCCCATGCAATTCTAAGTATGAGGGAATGTCATGGTCTAGTAAAAGAATATTTCAATAAAGATGTTGTGTGTTTAATATTTTATATTTTAACATAATGTTCATAAGACCCCAATAAAATATACCTCATAATCTCTAATGTTGTATCATGTGATGAATTTATGCAATAAATCATGTTTAAGTGTGTAATAAAAAGTAGAATTATTATAGAACCTCTTCTCATAAAGTGATTCATAAGGAGAAATTTAGATACTTGAGTGGAAAATACTATTGTGAAAGAAATCATCCCGAAGAAGATGTTGATCCTATCCTCCATTTAAGTCCATTGAGCATGCTCTCAACATGCACTTAAGTGTATGGATAGTATGCTTTGATTGGTCATTTGTTGGAGGTTAATAAGAAGTACTGATGTTAAGCTTAGTATTCAGTGTGTATTGGAGACACTTCCAAAAAATAATGGCGATTCATGGATCTCAATCAGATACAACAAATTGTGGTACTCCGTGTAGCCTCACCACATCTCTGATGTATATATGTTTTAGTTGATCCAGTGGGAAATAATCTGAAATCGCAATGAAGTGTTTATTATTTATAGGACAATCCACAATGACCCAGATAGTTTTGTTTCATATAGATGTCTTCAGATGTCCGGTGAAAAATTCCATAGTGATTGTTTACCATTTCCACGTTAGTGTGGTTAAAGGTTACCCCAACCTCAAATAATTCTACAACTAAGACATATGTTTTTGTAATATTAGGAACATTGATGTATACTCATCGATCTATTGATTCATGTTATCCCACAAACAATTCTCTCAGTGATATCGATACATATTTTTGTTTCCAAGGTGAATGGAGAAGTTCAATCTATGTGTATCATCAAAAAGTTCTATATTTATCTCTGGATTTGATGTAACATATAGTATTGACCCAAATATCAAAATTATATATTCATTATCATCGAACTTTAAGGATTTTCTTTTTTTATCTTCTACTTTATTATGTATTCTCACATCATATTTTTGAGCATATTTTAACCATTCCAAAAGAGACAGCTGAGAAAATATTTGTGAAATGATTAATGATGTCCCCTTCTTTATGATTTCCATGTCCATATTAATATAATATAAAAATATTGGATCCTTTTCAATTCTCACCATTGATAAAATCATTGGGTCCTTTCTACTTAGAACATCCACAATCTAGTTCATCATTCCATGGTGGTAATTGATTTTGCATTAAAAATCATTGATGAGCTCTAACCATTTTCATTAGAGAACGTTAAAGTATTTCTATGAGAATATTTATTTGAAACATTTGAAATCCATATAGATTTGACACATCTCCACAAGAGATAATGCATCCATGTTTTCAATGAAAATATCATAGCCTCCAAATATAGATCATGTGTGGGATAGTTTTTATCATGAATTTTCAAATGACTTGAAGCGTATGAATTGATTTTTCTATTTTTCATTAACACACAGCTCATTCCCTTATTTGAATCATAACTGAAGATTATGAAATGTTCTCCACCTATGGGTTGTGTGAGCATAAGAACAGTGATAGACATTATTTTCAACTCCTTGAAGATCTCTTATCATTCATAATTTTAATAAAACAAGACTCCCTTCCAAGTTATCTTGGTAAAAGGGTTTGACTATTGGTAGAAAGCTCTCAAAAATAGGCAACAGTATCCAACTAACCCACGGAATCTATGAATATCTGTCATGGATGTTATCTTCGGCCATCCCTCAATTTTATTTATTTTGGAGGGATCCATGGAAATCCTATTTCTTGTGATGATATTCCCCAAGAATTAGACTTCGTTCAATTAGAACACACACTTTCTATACTTTTAATATATCTTCTCCTTTTTCTTTGTCCCTAGAACAATGCTTAGTGCTCCTCATACTTCCCCATGGTTTGGTAGTATATTAGAATATCGTCTATAAAGTCTACCATAATTTTATCGACCTAATCTCTAAATAATCTATTCATTATTTCCATGATGATTTAAGGAGAATTAGTTAGTCTAAAAGACATTAATAATAATTCATAGTTCTCATACCATGAATAAAATGTAGTCTTGGAGATATCCTCCTTCTTCACATTTACATTGTAATATCCCAACAACAGATCCACCCGGGAGAAGTATTGTACTAACCATAGCTAATCGAACAAGTCATTAATAAATAGAAAATTAAACTTGTTCTTTATTTTGATTTTTTTGAGTGCACGATAATCAATGAAAATGAAAATTTCCCCATATTACTTCTTGATGAATATGACTGGTGCTCCCCATGATGAATCACTTTAGCATATAAACTCTTTATCCAGATTCTCATATGGTTGTTTCATTATCCCCTCATGCACCACAAAATCCATTCTATATAGAGTCTTAGATATTTTCAATGACCCATTTATAAAATCAATAGAGAATTCAACATCTCTTATAGGAGTAAGAATAGGAAATCATTTGAGATACACATCAGCAAATTCCCTAACAACAAGCATGTTTTCGAGGATGGGTCCTTCCTTAGACTCAATTGTTTGAGAACGATACTCGTGCTCATAGAGAAGTAATATAAATTCTTGAGATGATTGTTCAAAAGAATATTAATCCTCATCCACAAAAATTTATTGAACTAGGTTTTGATTCAAAAAAATGGAGAGTGATTTCCCTCTCATAACAATTTTATGATAGATCTATATGGGGAAATACAATCCATCCCATGAATTTCATCTAAATCCACCAAGGGAAGTATGATGAGGTTTGATGATAAGTTAAATCCAAAATTAATGATAGGGTAGGAGTTATATATATTGGATTCAATAATTTCTATTTATATGTCCTCACATTAATCTCTACATCCATGATTTTTTTAGGGATTGGATTGTTCTACTAAACATTCATGATATAAAAGAATGTGTAGAATGATGAACGATAATCCTACTTTTGAATTTTTGATTCAAGTTCTAATTTATCTAATATAGAAAAATGGATTGATACCATAAATTTTTAAATACGTAATGTGTAATATAAGGATAATAATGTGAGAATATATAAATTACATTTATTTCTTAAACAAATGAGTTTCTAGGCTTTGATCTATGTTATCCATAAAATATATTCATACATATAATCTTATTATAATTTTTTATTTCTCCCTTAATAATGGTTCACACTATTCTTATTAATTTACCAAATCATATCCCCTGGAAGTGTCAAACCAAGAGTGCATCAAGGACCATTATCATGCACCAGTTCCCATTTTAGTCTATCTCGACGTTGTGTTTTTAGGGTTTTCCCCCACATAAATCTGTGCGAGAGCGACCTCTAAGTGTTCATATCAAGAAAAGGATTAATTTTCATGATAAATAACTTTTTCTATAATCCCAAAAAAATTATATTCTTTACTTATAATTATTATTATCCCTATTGAATTTTCTAGATTATTAAAATCCTAATCCAAAATATAACTATCCCTATCCTTTGTTACCAACTATAACAATCCTAGTGTTTATTACGGACATAAACATGATTTATTACATAATCCTACACATAATAAAACCCATAAAATTGATAGGTCTTTTGTAATTGGGACTTAGGAACATTATATAACAACATAATACTTAAAATCTGACAACATAATTGAAAACATATTTTACATTACAAGACATTCCTTCATACTTAGCATTGTTGGGAATAAGATGAGGAAATAGAAAATAAAAATGTGAGATATAAATCATAGTAAGGGAGTAAAAAAATATGAACATGAAGAATATAAAACATGTTACAAAATAATTATATCAATGTAACATAAGAGAAACTTGAACATAAAGGCGTGATATAACATGATTACCATAACATGGAAATGTGGAAATATCATAAAACACTACATCATTTACATAAAGGAACCTGGTAAACCCCAGTACCATTATTATGGAATAAAATCCTCTAATGGAATCTGGTAAACTCCAATACCATCATGACATATCTGCATACTAAAAGTTACCCAAGGCATTGGAGAACTATCAGGGCACACCTTTATAATCATTTCAATTGCATTTTTAGGTGTCCCACATAGATCATATAACATGAATTCATTCATCATCTTCATATATTACATGATCAAGTAATATGGAATAAAGAAATTTATGTCACCATTTAATAATTATATGTGAATTATGTTTAATACCGTTGATAGAGGGATGGTATGGTATTCAATACGCATTGATTTTGGCATGGAAAATAAAGGGGAAATTTTGGAAGCATAATCGCGTCCTATAAGAATTAATAAATTGGTATGATAGTAAATAAAAATTTGTATCCTAATTTATACATGGGATGGAAAGAAGGGGATCATGGAACATAATTTTACAACATATGAAATGGAATTTAGATGCATGATATACAAGAAATTGTTGAATGGATGTGAGAAGTGAGAATCTCATTGCGAAATATCAACAAAGTAACATGTGGTCATAAAAGATCTTAGGGTGGATTAATTTTAGTCAAAGGAAGATCTCATAATTTGTACATAAAATTGAATGTATGGAGGTTATAGAAGAACATATTACAAATTAATAAAATGGAAATTAAACGACATCACATAAAAGATGTCCATTAAGGAAAAGGGGAGAGGGATATCCCTTACAAAATTTTGGCATGGTAACAGATGTACATGGAATGGAATAATGAGAGTGAATGGGGTATATAATCATTCAGTAATAATAAGAAATGTATTGGGGAGGTAAAAAAATACCCCTTCATTTATAATTGTAAAATAAAAGGGTATACCAATATAAGAAAACATGGACAAAAAATGAGAACCGAAGGAAAGTGAGGATCCCTTACGTAGATGTGCGATCCCAAAGGCCTCAGAGAGGTTTCTTGGGAGGTTGGAGTAGCATTGGGATAACTCTAGCGCATGTATAGAAGAGTGGGGAAGATATTAATAGAATTTTAGTGAATAGTAATGGGTGAATGGGGGTTTAAATATATATGGAGGGAGAATTATTTATTTTTTAGGTTTTGGACACTACACATTAAAATATTCAAAACCAAAAACCAAATAATGGTTTGTTTCCAATGGTTTTTGGCTATGGAGAGTGGAAAACATTATTGTTTTAGACTAAGGGCCGAATTCATTAAAAATATTTGCTTTTCTTATATGGAGGTGAGTTTAATTATGAATGAAATAAAATTAAAATCACAAAATATATTATTCATATTGGAGGATTCAATAAGGATTTATAAAATAATAATAAAAAATCAAAAATCACGCTATTTTATATTTAAATAATATATTTGGTCTAAGATCCATTTTATGTTATTTATTACATCACTATTGGATCATTATTATGTCATAAAACAATCTATATTTGTTTTATATTATTTATATTTTACCCAAAAAATTGATTGTCTTAGAATATTATGAAAAATTCACTGTTGGAAAATTTCTATATCTTGATTCCATTTAAAATATTCATTTTATTTATATAATTTTTTAAATATGTTAATTTTCACTTTAAAAATGATAACTGATTTTTTTTAGAATTTTTGATTTTTAACAAAAACAATTTTAAAAAATTAATAAAAAAACATGACTTCATAAAAATTATAAAATCATTTATTATTAATAAAATAAATTCGATAATAATAATGTTTTAAAATATTAATTATTTCATAAATTTATTAATTTCTTCAAATTATATCTTTAATTAAAAAAAATACACTTTTGTTTTTATAGTATAAAAATATAATTCTTATCAAATTGATTACCTAATCATTTACAAATAAGGAACTGATATAATAATAATTTATAATAATTTTTTTTAATGTTATTAATAAAATTCCTTAGTTGAATATAATCATTTATATATTTCAGTAAATTATACTTTTGACCTTAACATTCAATTTATCAAATTCATCATTTTTAAGAAAGTCTAATCCCATAAAAGGAATTGATGAAATAAGACTTTTATTTATAGAAAGGGATTAAACAACAAGTAAATAATACCTTATTACATAATCCCTTATAAAACCTTCAAAATACCTAAGGTTATGATGTGCAATGGTGAAAGACTCCTTGGGTGGCTCAGATAAAATCGCCCATGTTGTAATATCGATTAACATGGAACTCTCCTATAAACAATTCTATTAAAGCTTAACATGTTGAATCTTATCTTGGGCTTGGGCAAGAATGAAAACCAATGACACTACCTTCATTATGTGATCCATAAATGAGCGTCATATGGCCAGATTCTACAAGGTGAGGCCATCTTATGCTTTTTCTATGTCAAAAGGATTTGTTAAGACATTATACATTTATGAGATGAGTGATATTTGTCAAATGAAGATATTATCATTGATTATGATAATAAATAGTCATTTAAACCCAAGAATAATAATAATAAGTGTTCATGTGTTTTCTATATCCATAATAAATTAAATTAAATGGAATTTTATTCATAAATGATTACATAATTACATTATATATTACCATATGTTAGCATAGATAATTCCTTGGAAAATCCTCGAAATTTTTGTCCGAGAATATAGTATAATTAGCTAATAATTACATAGAGAAATATCATTAAAATAATAGGATCGTTCCCCACGTATCTATTGTGATAGATACACAATACAAAGATTTCATTGAGACAATGATCCAAATCATTAATAAAATTTCATGGACACTACACATTTGAAGGAATATCCTATAGGATTATTTGTATGAGGTTTTTATTATTTCCAAATAAATTTCAATAAGATCATTTGATATCTTTGGGTGAATACAATTCTCCCTTTGATATGTGGTACATGAAAAATATATTACATAAATAAATATAAAATTTTAAATATTTTTTTATTATTCAAAATAATGAGGACAAATATATGTTATAATCTCATTGGGATAAATGTATTAAAATGTGGATCATCATCAAATAGTTAGGAATAAAAACTCTACAAAAAATGGATTGGTAAACTGATTTATCTTGAATTTGTAATAGTTGTATAAAACTAATAGGATTTGAATTATTGAGATAATTTTAAAAATTAAATTAATGAGGAACTCTTATATATGGGTAATGATGTAGTTATTGTCGAAATGGGAACACCAAAATATATAATACTAAATAAAAAATACAATAATGGTGATTAAGTAATAGTAGGAACTATAGTTTCAATGAATCCAAGGATGTGGGACAACATCATTGAAGAAAATATCCTTTGTGACTAGAAAAATATAGTAAACAAACTGAGAATTAATACTCAACTATTAACATCTTTATTATATCATGTAGACATGATGTGTTTTGATGAATCTTCGGATGTTTATTGTTTGGTCATATAATTATCTATAGGGCTTGACCGAATTGATAATAACGAGTCACTGGAAATGATTTTAACTCTCGAAGAAAAACAATTCTTTAGAGTAATTTGGCTTTCGAGAATAAAAATAATGAATATGTAGATATGGATTGTATCAAGGCATATAATGTGTGTAGTGGGTATTTCAATGTTAATTTTGTGGAAATTAATGATAAATTTTACCTCATATACTCGTTGTAAATTATTATATTATTTTTATCTATTTCTGTTCAATGGTGATTCTGAAGATAACTATGGATGAAGAGGTTATGGTATTTTGTGAGTAGAAATATCACCAAAAAAATATATCATGTACTAATGATAAAACCCACAAAATTATGATCGATGGATCACCATATATCCCTATATATATCAATATAGTTGAAAACTAGGAATCTATAACATCACATCCCATCCAACTAAGTAAACTATAATTATGAAGGCCTTTCACCCTATGCAATTCATTATGTCAACCAATTACACACACACCTATACATAAAAATAATATATGATTATAAATTAAACTAAAGTGATTAAATTATTAAATCGTAATTGGATACCTAATGTTCTGTAAAAACATGTCTTGTATTCATAGGAAGAACAAAAATTAATTACAGAAACTATTGGAAGTAAATAAATAATTAAAATAAACTAACAAAATCCATTATTACCATTTCATTACATGACTGTTAACACATTATAAAACCTAGATGTACTAAAATCCCCTTAGTTTATAGTAAAAGCATCATATTCTCTTCTCCATGTTTAGAACACTATTCATTGTTGGAAATCACAATATTTAATTAGAAACTTATACAGTTGTATCTATCACACACCTATCCCATATCCATGTAAAATACTCTAAAATGGAATGTTACTTTTTCTAACATCCTACCCCTCCTCATTTCCTTGATAACATGGTGGAACATTACTTGGACATATGTGATATCCCCAAGATTCTAAATTATGGAAATAAATTCAATGGGATTGATTAATAGATGGGGGCGATTTTCCGTTTAAACATTACAGTACCAAAAAAATATATCATAAACAATCAAACTGCTACATGATGCATGATATAAATGCAAGAAAACAATATCATTCATACAAAACCAATCTATAGAAGAGTTTCATAGAGGAAGACTACAAAACAAAAAATTATATAGAATATGTCAAAAAAACTCAATGACAACTACTCAACTCCATGCCCCAACATGCTCCATGATCCACTCCAAAAAATCACCAAAGTATCACTATTCTCCTCTAGTGAAGTATGATACTTGAAAATTTATCAAATCTCAATAAACAATATCTCCATAATCCACGAAATTTCAATGTTATGGTGAGTAATATAATTTTCAATGTTTTCCACAAATGTGTTTCCAACTCACACCATTAGGATTGAACATGTTTTAATATTTTTATAATAAAAGTTTTATATAACATTTAGAAAACATTTCAAAAATATATCACAAAGACAAACCATTCCATTCTGAACCTGGTTTTCTCAAATAAACTAATTTCCAATGTAAAAAACCAATCATTTCACTTTATGAATTTAAATAATTAATTAGAATTACCTATTCATGTTCACATAAGAAACATGATCACAAACAACCACACATAAGCTTAATGTTACCATTGACGGAAGAATATTCACATGCCAACATGTCCCAATGATGGTGGCTCTTTTAAGACCAATATCCATCCCCTTCCACACACGATTAACCATTTAGGTGAACAAATTCCAATACAACCATTTCCAAACCCATTGAATCAATTTAATAAATAAAACTTTTATTAAATATTATATCAATGAAAAATTTCAATAAAACGAACAATTTTATTGAAAACCAATTTTCTAAAAACCTATTTCAATCAAATGACACAAATATTGTAAACAATTTTTCATGCATCAAAACAAAATCACCATTTAAAAATCACTATTTTAAAATCATGCAATTAAATTCACATTTTTCAACAACACCCTATTTTCAAAATCTAATAAATAGTCTCCATAGACAGTTTCAAAAAATCATTTCATGAAAAAATCACATTTAATTTCACATATAACAACCTATTTTAAATCAATCCTTAAATTTATAAATAGTGGAGTTGATGGTGAACATTCATACCTCATGATTGATGATGAAAAAGAATAATGGCACAAAAACATACAGAAAATGTTGTTACACCATTAAAAACCTGCCTTATATCTATTCCAGTATCATCAAAAGACCAATTATTATCATATTTAGCATCCAAAACCTTATATCTATCCAAAATGGTAATATTTCTACAAAATTGAAGGAGAGGGAGAATTTTATCTAAGGCAAACAGAAAAAATATCATGAAAAAAGTCTTACCACAATAATATTCCTTCAATGCACCAAGATAAGAATTATGATCTCTATCAGATATATTAGAGATGCTTCTACGACCACTGTGATAATAAAATCTTGATTTTGGGATGTTTTGGAAAAAAATTAGCTGTTGAGACACAAAACTGAGCCAAATCTACTTTTTTTGGATCTTGTTTTTAACTCATTCATGTTAAGTCATAGGGTTCGGAAAACCAACCATAAACCATGGTCTAGAAATTACCTCTACTATAATCCTCAAATTGTTTGTTCAGATGGATAGAAAACTATGTGCCCCTATGAGAAGGCCATTTTATCAAAAACCATAGTTTCTCAAAGGCTTCCTAAAATTATGGACAAACCATGTGCCACCATGTTCTTTTCACATAGACCCATTTTTCTATCAACATTTCATTTAGTTTTTAAATTGTGTTCATCAATATTGGACCAACCATTCACCTTTAAAAATACCCAAAAATAAACTAAAAGTCTTCCTAAACATCTCAAACTTCATCCATAAAATATTCATACATAAAGTCATAAAATAATGGTTTCATACTTGAAACATGTCGTGCTAACTTTTCACCACCATTGGCCATTATATCCCTAGAATATAGAAACCCGCCATTTCCCTAAAAATATTGTTTCTATTTCAATTTTATTTACTTCTAATGTTACTATGTATTTTTATAGATATGATCATGTTTCCCCAATACTTTAACTATACTGTTGAATTTTCAATGCAAGATAAATTCTTTCACATCAAAAATCCACACTAGCATGTCCAATAATAAAACATCCAGATGTACATCAACATGATGTCATCGAATCAGATGGCCATGGTAAGGATGATACATTTTTAATGAGATACATGGAAAATATTATGAACAAAACTAAAATGTGTTGGCAATTCCAATTGATATTCCACCTCCCCGACACATTCTAGTATCTCAAAATGGATTAGGTATCTAATAGAAATATGCACTTTTCCCAAAGGATATGATTTTTATGCCATGGAGATAACGTGATCACTCACCTTAAATGAAAATTCTTATCAATGATGATTTAAATTTAATTTTTGAGGAATCTATGTCATCCCCATCTATTTATTGATCAACTAAATCTTTTATGTTGTTCCTTGGACAAGGATAAACCCAATCAGTGAAATCTCACATGATTCCACCAAACAAAGTTGAGAAAAATAAGTAATCCTATATAATCATTAAAAAAGATCCATATGTATTGAGGCCTTATAGTTGTGGATATATGAGAACTCTAATAACAATATGGTTTATTCCCATGAGACACCAGAATCCATTACACTAGCCCAAAACATGTCTTCCATAATTTTTATCATCTTTTCATATTTCATGCCCGACAATGTAAGATTTCTCTGGATCATATTCAAATTAATTACAATGGATTAATATAACAATTTAGAAAAACAAGATGTAAACCTAGGTAATATGTCTAGAACTATTGAAACTATTATATAATGAATCTTTAACACTTATCTGATGTTGTTTTTTGTAAAATTCCCAGCTATATGATATGCACAAATAGGGATGAAATGTGCCTACATTATGAGATAATCCACTATCAGCCATAGAGAATCATGTTTCTGAAACATTATTAGGACAACTCTAATAATATTCAGAGATATCTGCTCATATTTATAAATAAGAATATTTAAAGACTGCAACATGATTTTTTCTCACAAATTCTATACCTTGACATACTGATAATTTAAGCATCTAAAAATAAATTTATCTAACATTTCATCATACTGACCCACATAAATTGTGGTTTCAATGCCTTATAAGTCTTTTTTATTATAGCATGAACAAACCATCACAAATAATGGTATGCATTGCGACATTGTTCCTCTAAAGCCAAAGGTATGACCAAAAGATTTCAAAACAACAACACTAAACTGTCATCTATATTTCATCCCTCAATGGTCTCCCAACCATTGGTTTTTGACATCATCACAACACATTTTGAATCCAACATTTGTGCCACTTTAACCATCTTCACCAATCCAAGAACCAATGAAACTGAAAAGAAAACCAAAACATCACCTTGGTCTTCATATTCCATCATTTTGTCACCTAGGAATGTCATCGACTACCACTTGTCTAAAGATTATTTTTCCAACTATGCAGACAAATTTCTTCATATTGATTCCTCCATAGTATTTCCAATACCCAGTGTATACATTAATTCAATTTCAAACCATTATAGATAGTCCATCTAAATTCTTTGTCTCTTGTTCAAATTGCATTGTGACAGCATTTGTTTCATTCACATATATCTGTAAAGATGGTGAATTTCTCACCAGAGTGTAATGATACCATGTCATCAAATCATAGACCATAGTATCTACCGCCAATTAGTGCATTATTTAGTTATTTTAATGTAATTAAAACTTCATTTATCAATAAGAATGAACGTGATTTCTTTATTTGAGAACACATCCAAACCCAGTTCCTAAAAAATCCCAATACATCACACACCCTTTTCCTGATTCTAGAAAAAGAATGATTGGTGATGATTTATAGAAACCATTAATCTCTTGAAAAATAATTCTATAATTCCACATACCATTTGAATGGAACATTATTCCATGTTAGAACTTTCATATGTGAATGTAGTCATGAAAAATAATGAACAACACATTGGTAACAACCGTCAAATAAAATAAAACTCCACATTTAAAAGGATTTTTTTTGTTTTCCGATATGTAACATCCTATATAATTTTTGGGATCCATTGAAACACCTATTTTCGAAACTGTATGGAAATGAAATTGTTCCTCTAATATCCAAAAATCACAGTTTATTAATTTTTCATATATAAAATGATCGAAAAATATTCCAAACACTATCTCTAAGTGTTTTCCATGCTCATAACCATCCCATTAACAAATCACTATGAGAAAAAGAAAACCACCTTAATGAGATATAGATATCTCTGAAATATATTATTCGTAAAATCCACTTCTCTTATAGGTGGGAAGCATGATAAAATATTGGGAAAACATTTTAAAATTGATCCACCACTGTTGAAAAAATTCCATACTCAATCACTTCCATTGATGCCAAAGTCATTGCTACCATCATATATGAGAACATTCCAATTATTGGTTACAAAATTCCTATTTCACCTGAATTTAAAATTTTCAATTCATTAAAGTGATGCTCGACGTCATCCTTTGTCGTAAAATTGACTCGTCATGTATAAAATTTTATTTGAGCCCTAAACATTTTCAACAAATCCCTACGAATAATTATATCGTATTAAAAAATTCCAATCATTGAGAATTATCATGTCAACTCAAGTCTATCCATAGTTTTAGAAAATATTTTACTCACAAGTGCTCGAGACTCTCTTTATCCAACATGAGTTTGGAGTTTTAACATAGAAGTAACCATATAAACATTAAAATCTATAAAATTAATAGTAGAAGTAATAGAGGAATATGGCACACCCATATCGAATTTTTTTGCATAAGGGTAGAATTAAAAAATAATACATCTCACTGTTGATGGTCTATATTGATCATCTACCATAACCTTCCCTTCTCCATATAATTTCTTGCACACTGTGCTTTGTATCTTTTTACACCCTTGAGATTCTACTTCCTATGGATTAATGGTATTCTTACAATAACAATGTATAGATATATTATTTTGATAAGATTTATTTTATTTCCCTCATCCTATAGAATAATACGAACTTGCAATATATGATAAGTTTCCTATCAACCCTCCCTTAATGTATAGCAATAATATCATTTAAAATTCCCCATCTAATTGTAATTATTTTATAATATAGGTTATTATATACACTTTCCATTCGTGTGTGTAAGAGAACCAAATTAGAAACATCCTGGCATCCTCTTAGGTCGGGGAGTATGTCTTAGCCACGTAGTTGTCTAAATCTAATCCACAATCTCTCCTTAGAAATTGGAGTCCCTATTATGCTTGATCCCAACATTAGTGTACCCATAATTTCTATTAGGTATCAACAAACTTCCTCCTCCCATAGATGAGAAGATATCCCTTTTATCTACTATATATTTTTTGATCAT
Source organism: Viscum album (assembly GCA_963277665.1). Taxonomy (NCBI): domain Eukaryota; kingdom Viridiplantae; phylum Streptophyta; class Magnoliopsida; order Santalales; family Viscaceae; genus Viscum; species Viscum album. The sequence continues at coordinate 1,930,792,107 of OY728137.1, read as the reverse complement.
CTCTGTATAATTCATAATATAGAGCAGAAAATTCATCGAGTGAATATCCTGCCTCATCCCCAATTAAATTATGTGTTCCTTCAATAATTATCTAGGAGAAACATATGGTGAAAATAACACTATATTGATGAATTTAGTTACATAATCAATGGAAAAAATTTCTTTTTTTCATTATAATGTATTCCATAACATTTTTTATTCAGAATGTATGAGGATAAAATTGTTTGTTAAACAATTCTTAAAAACCCTCTAATGTAATGTTCTGATTTAATTTAGACAGAACAAGTAAATCCCACAATTTTTATGTAATATCCTCTATAATAATCATCACTATATTGAAATTCATATATGATAGTTTGAAAATAGAATTGAATATATGATTCATCTTGTCCAGCAACACCTCTTCATTTTCGGATTCTGAATCATCCTAAAATATTTGCATATTCATCTTCTTGACCTTAACCGAATAATCCACATTCCCTATTCTATCCCTTCTATTACATGTTTTCATACCGTGAAAATCATGGACAATTTTCTGAACTAGATATTTGTTCAATAGTTTCTTAGGTGAGACCACATTCACATGAGCTACCTCTGATTGGGCTATACAACGCCTACGATGTACCATATTCTATGCAAAGAAAAAACTCTATAAGTCTCACTCTCTATCAAGTAAAGTCTTAGAATTAAAAGTTATATAACCTAATAATATCACTATAATTAATTACTATATCAATTTGTCACATGTTCTACCATTTTTAAAATTTTCATCTAGCTTTTAATAATCGATGAATTATAAAAATATTGTAACCGCTTTCTTTTAAAAATATTTCATTTGAAAGAAATTTCAGTATTTTTCAAAAATAAAAATATCTCACTAAATAATATATCATTACTCAAAATTACCATTGTACTCTAGGTGGGAAATAATTCCTATTAAATTCATGTCTTATTTATGTCATTGGATAAACCCATGACAATGAGATTCTAAATCCTACAAGTGTCTCCAAAACACTTATGTACCTAAATTATTGGAATAATTTATTTCAGAATAAAAGGGTAGTTATGGGTTTTTATGTTCTATATTTGTTGTCCTAAAAATCACACCTTTTTATATCATCCTATCTAAATAAATTAACCAAAATGAATTTGAAATCCATGATTAGAAGAACTAAATAATATATGTTATGCAATGACCAAAGAATCTAATAGTTTTTTCTTTTTACCTTCCCCACATCGTATTTCTTTTATTGGGATATGCCCTCATGTAACATGCATAAGAATACCTCATGATGGGAGAGGTATCAACAATACCTTATAAATGGGGGAATTGTGTTCCTCCCCTATTGATGTTAGATTTCCATACCCCCACCCCAGAAGGGACCAAATTCCTCACGGGCACATAGAATTAAATCTAGCTTTGAGACCACTTGTAATATCCCACCCCTCATCATTTTTTTAAGAAGAAGATGGAATGTTAAAAGTTCTTAATAGAAACCCCCACGACCCCAAAAAGTAGGAACTAAATTCCAAGGGCTTCATTAAATAGGGGGGATGATTTTCCATTTAAACATAAAACAACCCACCAAGTGTAACGTAACAAAACACAACACTACATGATGTATGATATAAATGAAGTAAAAAACGATTTATATCATAACAAATATATATATATTTTTGAAAATGTATGAGTACAAAAAAAAGTACACAATAGATGAAAACCATAAAAAATCAATGAAAATTAAAAATCTCCAAGATCCAACATGATCCATGCAAAACTTAACAAATGAACCTATGTATCAAAATTAACTACTATATGACTATGATACATTACCTTTCCAGACTCTCCATAAACAATATGAGTAAAAGAACCATATTTCAAAAGCAGGTTTTAGTACTAAAACTCGGTAGGTTTTCCCCGATTTACTTCACCACTCATTCCACAAGGATTGAACAGGTTATCACATTTATAAAAATTAATTTTTATAAATCATTTAGAAAATATTTCAACAATTTATCACAAATACTATCAATTCCATACCAAATCATCTTTTCTCAAATAAACCAATTTCCAGTGAAAATAACCAAACATGTAATTAAAATGATTTCATTAATTTAATTTTTACTGACTATTCCATACTACATTTCCACACACAACCACACACACCCACATACAAGATTGGTGTTACCATTGACAATGGAACTCTCACATCCTCAAATGTCCCCTTGATGGGAGTACTTTCATAAACAATATACATCCCCTTCCACACAAGAATAACCATTTATGCCAAAACATGAAAATAAATCCATTTCAAAACCAATTCAATCAATTAAAAAAACCACCCTTTTAATCAAACACATAAAACAAACCATTTCTACAAAACAAAAAAATTTATTGAAAAACATTTCCCCAACAAACCGTTATAATAAATGAAACCTTATATTGAAATAAATTTTCCTTGAATCAATAAAAAATCTCCATTTTAAATTCACCATTTTAAAATAATGCAACCAAATTCACATTTTCAACAACCACCAATTTGCGCAGTCCCATTATATGTCATCAAAGAAGGATTAAAAAAATAATGTCACAAAAATTTATTAATAAATTTTACATAAAACCCCAATTTGAAATCAATACTTAAATTAAAATATAGGCGAGTCAAGAATGAATCCCCCTACCTTGGGTTTTATGGATAAAATTAATAATAACATGAAAATATCCATAGAATCGAGTTGTAACTCAAGAAACCCACCTGAGATATCTTTCCCCAACTAAAAAAAGAAAAATCTAATCATATATGGAATAAAATACATAGATCGATCCAAGGTGGTCATTGATCAAGGAATCCAAGGGAGGGGGATTATTATATCTATGGGATACGAACCAATACTACCATGAATAAAGACTTTCCACAATAGTATAGCTTCAAAAAACTACACAAATCCTCTAGATCACCTTTGGGTCTATGAGAGAAGCCTATACAACCACAGCAAGATGAAAATATTGTATTATGGCCATTTTGGGGGGAAAGGGGATGAAACAAAAAACTAACACAAATCCTCTTTTCATGGATCTTATTTATTACACATATTGTTTGTCACACAGTTAAGAAAATTATGTTCTAAATCTTTTCTAGCCACTGCCTCAAGTATGAGCCTCTCATGGTTGGTTTTTATAGTTATAAAACTATATAAAAACTATTAAAAATACCACTTTCTCATAAAATGCTGCTTATTCGAGTTTACTGCATGGTTTCCAAAAATCATGTGCATCCAGTGCACATTCCCCTTATCTTATGTCTCACTATACAAAATTTCATATAAAAGATTCATATTTCTCACAAACAGTGAATCAACTGTGAACCTTTAGAAAATACCAAAAATATAACAAAAGGATTAAACCCCCCCCCCCAAATTACCCATATATGTTACGCAAATAACATTATAAAAATGGTTACTTACATGAAACTGAGAGTTCTACAATTTTGATCTCCTATAACACTTTTTACCATAATAATTTTACCTGTAAACACTACTAGATTATTCATTAATATGAGTTATTTATAGAGAGTTTTAAATTATATATAAAACCCTTTATTTCAAAAATTTATATGAAATTATGAAGAACCATATCTTCCGAGTGGTAGGAATTGTTGATTCCTTCACATAGAGACCAACTACCTACAATTAATCAAATTTCTGTTGATTTTATATCTGACGCTTAATCATATAGTGCTCTAAAGATAAAATGGGTTGAACTTAAAATGGTTCAAAAATGATTCACATCACAAAAATATCACACATGAAAAAAATAAATGTATAAAATTAGTATCCTTTTTCATAATACATCATTCCTTCTGCTATAGTAGTAGTCATCCTCAATAATTTTATTCTTCTATTCAACTTAAACCCACTAACTAATGGTCTTTCCTCACAGTTTTATCACATATTTCCTAGTGAACGTGTAAAAAAATTGGATTCCTTTGATATTCACGAGATCTGATACATTTCCTCATCATATTCTTATGGAATTGGAACTTTTGTTCAATTTTTATTGTACATGAATGTAGAAATTGATTTTTATCTATATTTATTGAAAATTTTATATCACCAAAAAATTATCTATTATAAATTAGTTATAATTAATTCAAAAAAATATTTAATTAAACCTTATATTTCATTTTTTCTCTTACTAATAAATACTCTTCTTATTTTATATATAATTTATTAATCATCTACATCCAAGACATCTAATTAATTATTGTCCCTCAATAAATAAACATTAATATTTTTTATCATGTTTTTTCAGATTCTCCAAAAAAATTCAATATCAAAAAATGCTTATAACTAATATTCAACATGAAAAAATAGAATTGTCTTTTTTTCCTATAGTATAGATAATAAAAAAAATTTAATTCTTCTCAGTGTCTCCTTCAAGGGTTGTGAATGACTCTTCTTAAAACACCCACTATAAGTGATATGATTGATTGTGTAAATATCAGATCATTCAATATACTTACTACAATTTTATCATATTTCACTCTCTCCATGAACTAATTCTTATATTCCATTTCATGTGTTTTTTCCTATGGTAACAACAATTTCCTATGAATATGTGATGCAACTGTCATGCATTTTACTATTCCAACATTCATTGACTTTAATGACATACTACATACGTGATAGATAAAATATTTTTCAACCCAATGAGATCCTATAAAATAATTTTCATAAAAATAATTTCTTATTTTTGTTGTTTTTTATTATATATAATACCAATGTTATCATTTTTACACAAAACTCCGATTTTATCTTGCATTATATAAAACACATAGTTTAAATTAAACATGAAGAAATATTAAACGATAAAAATTTAACATGATGGTTATCATTTAGCCATTTGAATTGAGGGTATGAATATGTATACATAAATTATGAAAATATATGGTTTACCCATGTCTACTTTTGTCTCTAATTAATTAATAATTGAATGAAATATTTTACAAAATAATGTTATCCATTTTCACAAAAGACAATTTTTATGAAAAGAAACATTGTTTACATCACAAAATTAATAATTCCACTTTTAGTTAATTCATTTATTAAAATTTATATATTATATATTAAAAAAACTATTTAACATTAATCTTATTTTTTCAATCCAATATAAGATAATAAATCAAATTTTATTCTTAAATTTTATATTTTGTTAAATAATAGTTTTTGTAACTTTTTGAAAACAAATTTTAAAAATAATTTTTGACAATTTTAAAAAAAATTGAAAAAATAACATTAATTATTTATATATTAATTTAATAATTAGAATATGGTTAATTTTTTTTATTTTTCTAAAAAAATTGTGTTTTGATGAATAGTGAAAAATATTTATTTATAATTAAAAATTTCCATTTTGTTTAAAAATTTTGAGTAGTTAAATTATATATTCAATTATGTATAATTTAAAATTTTTTCAATTATTTATAAATTAATAAAACTTAGTTTATTGTAACTAATTTTATATTGAAATATGATGTATTAACTTTGTAATCTTTTGAACATTTTCTCTTTCAAAACACACTTTCTCATCACATATATGGGAATAATTTAAAGTTAAAATTTTCAAATTTTGTGAATTTAATATAGACAATTGGATTAAATATCTATAATAATAATGATTTATATTATCTAATATGTGCACCTTATTTTTTGGTAAAAAATAAATAGAAAAAATAGTAAAAAGTATTAGACAAGTTTAAGGTGTAAATGGGGTTATGGGGGGGCAATCTAAAAAGATAAGTGTAAAGATGAACAAAACAAAAAAACACCCATTATATGGACATATTTAGAACTAATAACGTCTATTTAATAGGTAATACTCTATTTTTGAGCCTTTTTAGATGTTAATGCTTAGGGTACATATTTTCGTTTCAAAATATTGCATAGGTGCCACTAACCTCACTCAAAATTGCCACGCAATCCCTTCTATTATTAACAACTTCAAACCCTTATGTATATATAATTCAATTACCTAATTACTTTAAAAAATAAATCCTCTCATCCTAGAGTATTATTTTTCTAGAAAAGGAATCATCGGGATGTTTTTACTAAAAATCTAAAAAGGTTACCTGATAAATAGGTAATGTTATTCATTGATATTATTTTATTTATTCCTCAAACACCCTAAATTATTAATGAAATATGATGATATAATATGATGAATTTCTTTCCTACAATTACATTTTTTCAAGTAAATTATTTTTGTCTTTCTCTTCTTCCATAAAACGGGTTATTATTCATCGATCATGTGTACGACGTACAACAGCCTCAAGAACTGATAACAATCATTTTTTTAATACCATACTCGTTGTTTTGAATGATGGTGTACATAAAGTATATATAATATATTTATAAAATAATAATTATTATTTATTCATTACATAATATATATCTTTTTACATTTAATTTCTTATGGTATATGGTATCATCGCTCGTATGTTAGGTAGAATATCGCCTCCCGAAGGTCTGTGATTCATTTTTTCACAAACAATTTACATGAAGAAAATACTGATAAATATATGAGATATAAATAAAAAAATTGATATTCAGGACATATTTTTCATTATAATAATATAATATGTGATTTTATTTCTTACAAATTCACTCACCGAAAGATGATTACTTCATTAATGTACATGCAGACTACCACCCTCATAGAATGACATGACTCCCTATTTTCATCACCAACCCATATAGATGATATGTATATGTATATTTAATGAACTAATAATGTATTTATGATAGTATTATAATTATATATTGAAATATATTACTAATATCCTTTTAATAATGATCATTGAAAAATGGTAACATTACTCATGTGAACGTATGTCCCACCAACTCGATGATTGTTACATTCTTCATTAAAAACCCATATTTAATGATTGGTATTTAATTTATAATATATATTTAAATATATAAATATTAATTTCATGACTAATAATTGAGATATTATGGAACCATCATAAATATAAGTGTACCAAAATGAAAAAATCAAAACTTATATGAAGATCAATGTTGTTATTACATGAAATGTGATTTTAACATGGAATATTTAATAAAAAGTTAATAAAACGACATAATAAAATCATATATTTAATTGTATATATAATTATGGCTCTTCAATAGTTGAATAAAAAAATTAAATTTATTATATAGGATGATTGAACATGTTATTTGGAATTCAACCATTATGATATGGGATTATTAGTCTCACGTTGATTTCTAAGTCACTTATTCCATACTCATCAATAATATATTTTTTGAGGTGTATATAGTTTCATCTGACATGATATATCATGAATATACCTCATTTCTCTTTATTATTGTCTAAACTTTTTTTATTTTGTCACGGGGATGATGATTCAAATGCTACTCAAAGAGTAAGGTACTTTTGTCTTAATTTTTCTTCATTGGGACATAAGTCATGTTATGCACCTACAATATTTTATTATGTAAATATTCTTCCAATTTAACATGTTAGAAAATTAACACTATTATTTTCATGAAAAGTTATATTTCATTTTATTTTATTATTTCATGGGTTTTGGGATTTTAATGTTACAATACTTGTAAGAGTCTTTTATTTCAATATCAGCATTTATCAAGATTTTTAATGATTGTTCATTAAATGTTGAAATATTATGATATATCTATCAAGAAAATAATATCCATATTATGTGGTAATGTTATGAGAATAATTTTTTGACATTTATATTCCCCTCCTTTTGTACTCCACAATTCAATTTTTTTTTTGAAAAATCACCTTTATTTATTTCTTCAGTTGAAAACAACTCATTCTTCCAAAATCATATTATCAAAAAACCAATTATCCAAAATCATTTTAACATTTTTAAAATTATTTTCTAATTAAATTCATACTAATGATTTAGTTCTTATAAAAATATTTTTAATTGAATAGTTTTCTAATTTCAACAAACAATACTAGTTGGTATATTAATCAAAATGTGAAATTAATTATTTTTTTAACATGTACTCCGTGTATTTAATTTTTCACCATAATGACATATAAATATTTTAAATAATCTTTATATGTTTCAAATTTTATTTTAACTATAAATTTTTTTCAAAATGTTTAATGTTTTTTGATAAATAATTTTCGTAGTGGAAAGAATATTATCCTCAAGAAATGATTAAAATGACTTTTAAAAAACCCATTATAAGATTCCAAAGGATGTTTTCATAGAAAGTTTTTTTTAAAAAAATTTATTTAAATAGTGATTTCAATGAAATATTATTTTTTATAAGAAATTTTCTAACTGATCATTCAAAATACTTCTCCCTCTATGTTGAAATCCTTTATTCTATCATATTATTTATTTGAGATATGATCCAAGGATACCATTATTATTATTTATTTTAATTGTTTATCGTGATGTTTTATTTATGGAACCTATTTATCATACATAGGTTATACCATGATAAAATTCTTATGAAACTCACTTCTTTCCAGAGGATATACTGTGATGAAATACTTATTAAACCGTCTTTTTTAAGGTATATACCATGAATAAATTCATATGAATCCAATTTTTTTCACGGGTGTGCTTCGATGAAATGAAATTTTTTTTATGAAATGACTATCCCTTCCATAAATTATAATTTTTTTATTTTTTTATCCCTTTTCATTTCATTAGATATGATATAATGATTTTTTTTATATTGTGTATTGTATATGTATGATTTTCATTTTGTGTCATCTTAGACCTATATCCCCCCGAATGAATTAGGGTATGATAAGTGTACTATGACCTCAGAGGGTATATGGGTAATTAAGCTATGCCTGTAAAATAGGGTGCACACATTTTTACCCCAAGCCCAAATCAGGTACAAGAGTAGTTATCCCAGGCCAGACAATTTATGAATTTCTAGGTGGTCAACCATTAAATAATATTTTATAATCATATGTGTATAACAAAATGGAATGTCATATGCCAATTTTATGCTCACATGGATTTTGTTCTTTGATTCTTTTATGATTCATGTCTTATAAAATATTATTCTGTATTTCCTGACATTACATAATGATCTTTGATATGCAGGGTTTTTCTTAATGTTACTCAAATGATTCACACCCCTATGTTCATTTTATACTAACATATTTCTATTATTTACCCTTACCGGGCATCTAGGATCACCCTATCCTATTATTCATTTCACCATGTTATGATGAATGATTATATGTAGGGTATTCATGAGAATATTTCTTAATGGGAAGATATTTATTGGAGACATTTAAGATCATTCATTAATTATGAAGTCTAGGTTCAATGTTTCAATATATATTAAACTATTATATTTTTATGGGGCGTGTTTTTGAAATGTTTTTAATATTCATCTAAAAATATGTAAAACCCATGTTTGAATAACCTATGATGATATGTTTTGTATTGTATGACCGATTTAGTTAACCATGGAAAATAGGGATATGAAAAAATTATCAAGATACCTATGGATATTTATAAATATATGTGAAGGGATACTTCTAAACACAACTCTAAGGATCACTAAATGTATAAGAAAACGTCTTGTAAATTTTTAATGGGGTATAGAAATATTTTTCCAATTAATTACATCACCATATAAATAATAAAAGTGGATGTGTCTTGGGGAAAAGTAACCTGTGTGTGCTAACTCTACAAAGGGTGCATGAAAAGAGGCTTGATTGCCACCTAGAGCATGATAATGGGCCATTCTAAACACCTTATTTGACACACACAAGATATATTTTTTTTAAATTCAAAATCTATTAATGAACATCAATAAAGGATTTAAATAGATGATGACAATGAATAAACTATTATAAAATTGTTTTATAAATTGAAAATAAGGGGGCGTGATTTAGACATCCTATAAGTGATTTTTACGTTAATGTGGATTTCCACTATGATTATTTATGCTCACATTATGCTTTATGTTTTTATTAAAAATATGGAAGCATAATGAAATGTTTTAACATTTACTGTGATGTTTAATTAGTTTTTGAGAAGACAAGTGGGATGATAAATTAATTGATTTATATTTTTATTATTCCTAATCACTTATCGAAGAACACGACTAACATTGTGATCCTAAACTATCTCTGAAACTCAACAATAAGATAATATTCTAGTTTATATAGAGTTAAGGGCATAGAAGTCATGTTAAAAATAAAAATCTTTTTTATATGATTATAATGTATAAAGAATCACCCTTGGAAGTGTCTTAAAGGTTTGTGAAGATGTATTTTTGTTATATGAGAGGGTAAAATAGTCTGAAATTGGTGATAGAAAATTTAATGTTTTGTTAATGAAATGGATTTGGATATTGGTATCTCAATATTAAAATCAATTGATGAATTCCTTAAATATGGAAATTATGGGTTATATAAAAATTCATGTCCTATGAAAAATGCTTATGAGGATAATCATCAAGGGGGTATATGTAATGGTTTTACTTATGAAAATGAATGGTCTATGAATGAAAAATGAAAAGAAAGAGGTATCAAAGAATAAGATGGAAATGCCTATTTAATAATGTAAGGATGATATAGAAATATTGGAGCATGAGAGTATTGTAACTCAATAGTTATATTGTATGAATAACAAAATATAAAAGACTTGTTCAATAAAAATATTTTTTTTAACGATTTGAAAAAATTGTTATGTGACACCACATTACCATTATATTAGGTATTTTTTTACCTTTATAATCTTTATCCATTTTTGTTGGTTGTGTAAGAAAAATAAATAAATTTGGGAGGATACATGTAATGCTGAAGTGACCGGTTTTTTGAAATCTAAAAAAAAACTAGTAGTTCCTTCAATCTACATAGAATTTACACATAGTATAATGGAATTAGATGATGTGTGATCATCACATGGAAGATGCTATGAAATATGTACATATAAAATAATATTACATGGTGTGTGTAGTTTTTCACACTCTGTAAATATTAAAGATTTTATTTTAATAATAATAGGTGGATGTCTCGAAATATATGGGACTCAAAAATTAAAGTACATTTAATTGGGTTACATGATGTTGAAAATATCAGGTTTTGATTTTAATAAGGCAAATAAAATAAAAATATAATTCCATTCATCTATGATTCCTTCCCTCTTAACATGTTTCCATCACCATGTGATTCGAGTGACCTCAAATCCATCTAGAACAACTAAACATTGATTGAAGGTCAGGTTAGTTGTGGTGTGTTTCTAGAGGTTTCAGGTATTCATATATATTCATTCTATCTACACTTTCATCTTTGAGGTTGATATTTCATCTTCATATTAATGTTTCTAAACTCCATATTATTTAATATTGATTCTTGGTTGAGTTATGAGCTCTTCCAAATCATCTTTTTCTTTTTGTGGTTCCCTTTGTGGGCATTGTGTTTTTGTAGAAAATGTTGATCATTATATTTAAGATTTTATAGTTGATTATATGATCAAATTATGGTCTTTAAAATTTATTATAATAATTTTGTGGCAAAAATATGTAATGAATTAGAACATTGATTTGACTTGGCATGGGATGTTGAAGAAAACCCCCAATCCCAATAGAATTGGAAGTTAGGGTTAATTTTCAAATTGATGGATATATTATATTTATTTGACAATTGATTTAATTCAAATAGATTATATCATTTTGATAAAAACCTATGATTGATTTGTAATTAAAAAATAATGAAATAATGAAAACCCTATGTTTTGTTTTTGAACATAAATTGGAATTATGAAAATGTAAAAAATGGATCCATGTGAATGTTGGTGAAAAATTTACTGTAGAGGGAAATGACATAATAGGGAAACCCATTTCAAAGGGGCTACCTTGCAATGCCCATTCCCAGAGCCCCTAAACATCACGACATTCGCGCAACCACTCATCACTATTTCCGACACAATGTTGAATCCCCCTCTACGGTCGACGTGGAGTTAAAGAGGTGGGAGTATCTATAGTTATGACACAATGCAACAAGAGCTTCCCTCTGTGGATGACATTAGATCGGACTCTACGCTCACTTGGAACATGATAGAAGCCTCTATGATCATCGCTGAGGGAACCAATGAGAGATTTGCGCTGAGGAGATGATGATGGTCATCTTTGTGGTTACAACAAACTTCACGCAATCTATGGCTAATCGCAGAGCCCTATGTAGTTTGACATCGAGATGTACATACTTCGTGCCACCCCTGCCTATCATTATCGGGCTCCTATCGACCCCAGACGATATATACTCAGACCAATAACTTTCACAGCACCCAAATCGTGATGCACCTTCTGATCTGTGAAACCTTGAGAAAAAATGATCTATTTATGGTACTTGTTCATTGTGAAGTACCGTTCCCTTAAAACAAATACAAACCCTATTCAAGTAGGAATTCCCTTTGTGAATACCACATGCCATAAAAAAGGCAGGATATCCCTAAGGGGTCTCAGGTCTTTGCAAAGCACTCATGGTTCTCAAAGTAGCTTCCATGCACACGAGAACCACAAGATAAGGCAAGGTCATTATGCTTCACAAAGCACATTTCATCATAGTACCTTGTTTGAAATGGTACCCTAGATTGACGGATCCGTACTCCACAAGAGCCATTATACATTTCAATGAACCCTTCATATGCACTTATACCCTATTCGCATGTTAGGTCACTCCACTTAGCGAATCATACCCCTTCATGATGTTCCACCCCTACGTGGAGCACCAGATCATCAAAAGGTGCCTTCTTGTGAACCCATTTTCTTTTCAAACCCTTCTACCATATGACCATCCAGGTTCATACGAAGTGATACCACGGTCCCTTGGGTGGTTCTTTTTTTTCATAGCAATAAGATTCCTCGCATATCCACACTAACTACTATTTCTTTTTCGAATAGCCATGCTAACATGACCCCCTTAGTGGATCACTCCACAACACCCCCTCACCATGAAATTTATAATTCCGTCTTTCACCCATCGGTGGGTCAGAATCTATTATGTATGTCCATGTGGTGTGGAGTGAGCCTGTCTCATCCAAGATACAAGATGTTAAACCTCAAGGCATCATCTTCCTCAGCCCATGAAGTTAAACTATGGCCTCTCCCTATGAATTATACTTGGGGTGCCCCACCTAAGACACTCTCACAACCCGCTCTTCTCCATGGGAGTGAGATCTTCCACACATGGAATGAGATCCTCTTTGTTAGAGAGGTGTCTCTCTATGTGGAAGTCCAACCATCTTGGTGTAATCCCTTAGCCTTTCTTGAAGGATGTGTCACACCTTCTCATCCTCTCTTATTCCTATCCAAATACGAGATTAGAGATGGTAACATGGACCTTAGTTACCATGTCCCTCTCCCTATGGGATATGTATCCATTGGGCATCCATCTTGGAGTTAGTCACACTATCCATCTCCTTAAAAATCTGACCACACATAAGCCCATGTTTCCTCTTTGGCCAACTAACCACTTGTAAGCCCCACTCCACTTCTTATAGACACACCCTTCGTGATGTTATCATCAGGTCATTACAGCATCTTGTTTCTCACACCAACCATAAATCATTTGTAATTAGAGTAAGCATTGACCATGGAATCATTCTTGGGATGCCTTAGCGTGTAATACCCAAATGATGTCAAACTACGTGGATTTTGATCCCTCTCTCCTAAGAAATGTATGTAGGAATGCACCATGAGGGTCAACCCCAAGATGTACATTTCCCATTTCATTCATTTTGGTTCACCTTTTCCCGCATTATCTTAAACTGTATCCCTCATCCTGAACTACATGTAAAGTGATCCTTGTCTTTTTGGCAAGGAACGTATGAAGCCTCCCAGATGTTCAACCCAACACTAATCAATCCAGACAACATTACATATATTCACCCTCATCATGCATGAAATTAAATATTATACCCATTTTCTTCCCACAAGTTGTTATACTGTAGTCTCCCCAACTACATGGACTTTGATATTTTTCTCTTAAGCAAGGTATGTAGGAAGTCTCCCTATGGTTCAAGCCCAACACCCACTTGTCCCGACCCCTTCATGTCGGTTGACCTTCATCCCACATGATCTTAAACTGTATCCCTTATACCAAACTACATGGTATTTGATCACGGTATCCTAGGTAGGGTACGTAGGGAGCCTCTATAAGGTTCATTCTCAACTAGTAGTATGCCGTTGGAACCCCAACTAGCGGTAAGCCGTTGGAACCCTAACCAGCAGTATGTTGTTGTAACCCCAGCCTGGGGTAAGCCACTGGAACCCCAAATAGATGTAATCCATTGGAAGCCCAATCAATGTTAAGCCTTTATGATCTATAATTGATGGTAAGAAGTTATGATCCCCAAAAGTGGTAATCCATTGTTGTCCCCATCCAGCGGTAAGCCGTTGTTGTCCCCTTCCAGTTGTAAGTCGTTTTAGACCCCAATATGTGGTAAGACGTTGTAGTCCCCTTTGTTTAGACCCACATCTCTTGTCTTCCCGTCGTGCATTAATCCAACCCGGGATTTTAACCATGGTTAAGACCCATTATACTGTTGGGGCATTGTCATATGTGTACACTCTGATTCAATATCCCCATCCCAAATAATGTGAAATTTGATTCACTTCCATGGGGATACAGGGGAATCCTCTATGAGGTTCAAGCCCTTCACTCATGTTCTAATGTGGAATCTCCCTCAAGCCTATGTGTTTCATGAAGGTCACACCCCAATCCCAGGGGATCCATGTCTTTCAGGTACCATCCATGTATCCATTCTCATGAGTGCATCAACATGTGTCTGATTACCTCTCAAAAATAAGTGGATTTTGATTCCCTAACACGGGGATATGTATGAAGTCTCATCGAGGATGAATCCCAACATCACCATCTCCCTCACGTCAGTTTAATCTCATTCTATATCCACTCTCAACCATCCATATCCATCTTGATTCTTACTAGGTTCTGCACATCTCGGTGTGATCATGTCAGCCACATTTTCACTCCTCCCAGAAGAATTCGGGTATCTAACCACACGTTATCCCCAGCATTAGTGTCCCCTCTTAGGGTTGTCACTAATATTATCCACAATTATTAGTGTTCCCATCAATATGATCAGTCAATGATAGACGTTAAACATAGGGAATACCTTATGTTAGGTATGGGAAGATAAGGAAACCTATAGAGACATGAATTTGGGATAGAATTACCCGTACAAAAAGTGGTATTACACATGTGTCCTCACCCTAGAAAATACATTTCATAAAGGCGAGAAACCCAGACACATTAATGTTCGAGCATTTAGACACACCAGTAATGTCCAATTTTATTATTACCACAATCAAAGGTTGTTTCCCCAACATGACCCCTTGTAATGTATAGACAGAAGTAGAATCATTAACCAGCATCCATGAAGACATGGCACTGGGAAGAGTTTCACAAAAAACTCCTTAAGCCTATGAGGGAGACCAATAACAAGTGATGAGTTTTGAGGATGACTCCATGGTAAGAAGAACCGACATCCCATAATACTATTTTGATAAAAAAAATAAAACGCCCCTAAATAAGAAATGGATTTTTCCCAACTTTGGAAAGAGAGAGTTTGGGAAAAAAAATGTAGCCTTTATCCAAAATAATGATTGTGCGCCCCAGAAAAAGAATCAGAAACAGAAATGTTGAACCCAACGAGAAAATTTTCCACTCAATGTGATGATTAGTAGCATTCGAGACATCAATGTAATAATGTGTCACCAGATCCAGTTATCAAGTGCCAGGTCCTGCGATGAAAATAGTGGTCCTAGCATGAAACTCAACAAAAATTGGGGTAGATGAATCTATGACTTCTTGGTCTATGACATTGTCAGCGTGGATCCATCATACGAACCATGGAAGATAGAATGACGTTAGGGAACTCGACATTTCTTTACTTCTATTATCACTAATGGTTTAATCTCCCTAATTGTTAGGACCCAATATGTCATGATAGGAAACTGGTCACTATTCACACACCAATGCAGGGTTAGGAGAAACATCAACATAGAAATCCTACATGACCTCATCTCCTCTATAAAAAACGTTACATCTAAGGCCATCGGGCGCCCACACCCTATCTCCCCATTTGAAATAATTCAGATTAGGGTGATTAATGACCATGTTTGATGATACGGGGGCCATAGGATTATCCCAACCTAGGATATGGCCTGGTGAGACATAGAGGCTTCTGCACCTCACCATTTCCACACCATAAGGGGGACACAGGGATCCAATTCTCCCCATTCTGAACTACAATCGTTTCAAGAGCCACTCCTTGGAACACTTCGACGACTCCCTCTCCTACACCATTGAGGTGAGGGATGTCCGGGCCAACCCAACTATAATACATTCCTAGGAGACACCAAGTAGGGTTCCCACTAGTCCACGTTAGCGTAGCCACCCGGAACCACAGGCTGAGGAGTAGGTGAGTTATGCACCTGCACCACCGGCCCCAGTTTGATTAAACCAATGATATCATCGGTCCCAAGCTGAAGAGGATTCCTACCGAATGGTTTCATAATCAAGGACTCTTGTGGTCCGTGACACCGCTGACACAAACTGTCAATCTCACATTCATACCGAGAATGGTCATCTATATGCTCAGCTAGGATCGAGGCCCCAACTACTCCACCTGTAGGTTTGGATGACTCTTTTGGTTGGATACATAGGTAGAATCTGTTACTGGCAAACCCACAACACCAACAACTAGTAAAGATGTCCTCCCCATGCCACCCCCAATGAGATCACAGATCTGTCCCACTCCCATGATCAGCGTGGAGGTCCACCCCATGTTACCATCAATCCCAGTAACGGTATCTAATGTAAATATGCTACACATCCGATCAATGGTCAGTGTGGGAATCTTCCTGATGTTAATACAACAACCAATAAAGGTCCTCCTGGTCCAGAAATAAAATTAGTGGTGGTTTTCCACTCTTCGTTGGAACACAACACGGAGGTCTCACCCAGGTTTAGCTTGACAAGTGTGAGGACCCTCCGCATACGGTCGCTGTTAAAGGACACAAGAATGGAGGACCTTTCAATGATCCCACTAACTCTATCAGAGGTCCTACCCATTCCAGCACATCCCACATAGACTCCCTCCACGTACTAGCCAGTGGACACTGAGGTCCTCCCCGTGTTCCCATTGACATTTTTCCAGGTGTTCCCTGAGATCTAACTCACCCAACAAGATGTCATATCTACCCCATCATCAATTCATATGAAGGTCTACCTCAATCCAAAAAAATACCATGTCATGATGAGCCACCCCTGGGTAGGAGGTTGGGTCGCTAATGTCATAATATGAATAAATAGATATCTCATGCCATGGTTAATCTTGTATACTTATCATATTACAAGGCGGAATACGATTCAGCAATATAACTCTCAACTCGATCTTCTATGTCATGGGATGGTACAGGAACAAGGCATATCAGCCACATATTTCCATAAATCAAGGACCACTAGATTCCTGCCTCCCTCCGTAGATATAGCCTGGAGGAGGAAGATTTGGCCCCATTCCAGGACCTGTAAGTACAATCCCCCTTGTCATCACCAAGATCATTCCCTACCTCAACCATAGATCATGGAGAGTTATTCTAGGGACAAAAAGAAGACGACCAACAACATGGACCACCATCAGTAACAACATCCCCTAGGCTGAAAACTGCAGTTGTCAGTCCATCTTACCCGTATGTTGTGGCACAATCATTGCATTCATTGTAGGACATCCAAATATGTGGCAGCTAGTCAGCTCATTCTCTGTATTCTCCATCAGACAATCTATCATCCAAGAGGGTTGGTTCATTTCCATTTCCAGTCCTGAAACCCCCCCTATATGATTAGTATGGAAACCAAGGTCCAGATCTATAGTTTATGATGTGGAGCTTTTGGGACATCCTTGTAGCGGATCATTTCCCAGAGATGTTCAGGCCAATTGTGATTATGAACTTTAGTGTTTCAAAATATCATACTCATTAAGAAGTCACGTGTCTTTTCCAAAACCTCTGGGCAATGAACATATATTTCTGTTATCAATGAATATCTTACCCCATGATTCTGTAAAACATTGATGGTATTGATCAACTATTTCATGTGGTCCACATGGTTGCACTCCCTTTGGCCTAGTTCCCTGAGTCACCCGGTCGCCACCAGAACCACCAACAATGATGCATTCAGAGCTTTAAAATACATCACTAGATTATCAAGGAGGCTTCCCCCCATATTCAGGTCCCTGGTTAGGGGAAGTATGATGCCCTCTATTTTAATTATATCCAGCACCAGCCTTGATTTCTATGAAATATTGAGAATATTACCCCAGGTAGAGTCACAGTTAACATGGCCCACCTATTAGAGGGAGATAAAAAGCCAGAGCTCCTTGACTAGAATCTACCCCTGGTGGAATACAACACCTTCTGTATCCACTATGAAGGGTTACTCACTAGCAATGAAATCTACTGGGTCTTCTCGTGCCCACTGAGTCCTTAGTCCTCAGCTGGAATCCCAATAAGGGAATGAGAATCCTTGCTCTGTCAAAACCTATAAACATTCGAGATCAGTTCAAAAGTAAGAATATGATCACAAAAATATATAATTGCATTAAAATCTCATTGAAACATAGAAGATGGTCTATGAACTCCATGTAGAGTGTGCTTCAGAGCGACAACCAGAATATGATGATCCTCAGCCGGGACAATAGGGGAGGTTCAACATTCCCCAAGGGAGTTGCCTCTGAGTGACCCTGACCGTAGTTCCCACATAGAGAGGATATAGGCTAGATCATATAAAAAGAGGGAACATTATGTATCACCAAATCCACTTGAGCAGCACAATAACATTCAGGACCTTGCTCATGATTCCCAAGCCGCTCCACAGGTTGTTCCCCTAGCCGCTCCACTAGTTATCCCACTAGCCACTCTATGAGCAGCTGTGCCTAATTATCATGTTTAAAATCTATACAATGCACTGGTGTTCATTTATCCTCATTAAGATAGGAACCCCTAACTAGATGTTCCAATGGATATGATCATTTCCTACCTCGAGGCTTTAGATACTCGAAAGGTGGAATACCACATGATGGTAAGCTATATCTGAGATGGGTGGATGATATGCCATCAACCTAAAGATTCAGAAACCCCACATTTTCCACTTCAAATTGGACGAGAGATCATCTACTACCATTGGAACTTTTAATTTAAATGTGTGGACCTATGATGGTAACTCCAGCGCAGCAAGAGGCCTCTAAACTCTGATGTTTTGTATAGACGTTGGAAGGGATTGCATTTTTCTGGTACAACCAGCTACCCATTGGTTCAGTCATGGGCTGGGAAGATCTTCATAGATAGATTCTTTACTTTTTTAGTTCTAACTCCCATAAGATGGTTATTTCAGACCTCTTCAACTACAAGAAGAGCCCTGATGAGCACGTTGCGGACTCTGTCATCCGGTGGAAAGGCCTCAGCTACTCCATGGATATGTCGTTGACTATGAAAAAACTATAAAAAATGTATGTGGGGAATGAATATACTGAACTGGAACCCTCTCTAATTACTCATAATTTCCCTAGGAGATTCTGGTATTTCTCTTATAAGCACCATCATCTGGAGTAAGCCTTACAATAGACCTAGTAGGAACATATGTTCCTTTTTCATTTCCCAAGAGAAGGGCCATTATGGATGATCCCTCCGCAGTGGCCCAAATAGAGGCCCCCATGAAACTGGAGTTATTACAACTGGATCCACACAGCCTCGTAGATAACCACCACTTCAGGCACAACATCCGGTCATGCAGCACTCACCTCAGAATCAATAGGCTCTCCGAACTAACACGCCAGTATCACCTATGTTAGATAACTAGGTTCCACCTCCTCAAAAAGCTCCTCTAGCCCCTAATCGTGTCTTGGCTCCCAAATCCCTCTTCATGGGTAGGGGAAAATTGACCTTATGATTCAACAAGAATCAGGTCCATAGTTATTTTAGAAGTGCCTTTGAATATGTTATTGTACAATTCCAAAATGCAGGAGGCCCGAAGAGACACATATCTCTGATCTACCCAACTAATTCCCCTATCAATGGATCCTATGTCATGGAATAAAACAATTCTATGTGTTTAAATACTTTATTGAAGAACATGTTGATAAGAACATAATTAGGTTAGGACCATCTCCAGAAAAGGTGGCATGTGTATTCGCGAGGCCAGACAATGGTAGTGACAGCAAGGGTGAGTGGAATCATGTTCCTAGCTGTGGATCTAAAAAATATGATGAATGGATGGGTTGTAAGGAAGTCTCCCATTCCAACATTATTATCTATGCACATTGTAATATACCCAAACCTTCTAAAGTTCTTGCATCTTAATCAATTACTACATCTACATCGATGTCTCCGTCTTCCCAAAAGTGGATGTGTCGGTTGAGCAAGGGAAAAAAAATCCCCCCACTGATACCATCATCATATAGTACTCTTGGGGGCACCAATAACCCTAGATATAGAAATTAACCATGTAATCTATGCAGTGGTGGTGAATTCTTCAAGTGAAAATGAAGGGTACACTTTAGTTAACCCCTTGGAGATGGTAAATCCCTACATGATTCCTGATGAAGAGGAGCGCCAGACGGATCCTCCCATCATCTTCAATATTCACCAGTATCGATGGAGTTGTGTCTATATGGTTTCTCAAAATGCCTTAGTCAATACATATAGATTTTATGTTCATACCACCAAAATGAGATAACAAAACCAGAACAGATCTTATCACGGGAAACCTTCTAATCTAGTATCATCATGTCTACCATCGCCGCCATTTGTGTTACATGATCAGGCAGAGCTACCATGATCATGCTACGATCATCCTGGATGCATTGTGGATCGACCTCAATCATCTATACAACATTTGGTAGTTTCTCTATGAGCTTCAACTAGTGAACAGTGGGATACTCCCAGCACCAGTCAGATGTTGGTTCAGCTGGAAGTGCATGCAATACCCCCTTCCACAGAACGACCTCCTGTAAGCAGAAGTTCATGATAGGAATATAAGTATGACATCCTTAAAAATATATCAATCATTATTTAGAGGCTCTATATCCTTTAGTATCATTGCCTTTCAGTGGATATGTGTGAATCTCATGTCGAGGATTTATGAACCCCCCTTCAGTTTGAGATAGAGGTAGTAGCCGTAGAAGCCTTCCATGCTGAGGTAGCAGAGAATGAAGAATGTTGAGCCATCATCACATTCTCCGGGGAATATGAAGGATCTCCCATATAGTGGAAAATATTTCAATAATACATCATTTTCCACTACAATGGCGTAGATGTTTGTCGTTTCCTTATCATCATGTGCTCTGGGATGAACCTAATTCCGACCAAGATACTTTGAAAAAATGTGGTTTTCTGCAGATGATCTAAGTCACTCGGACCTGATAATTCAATGTTATGATGTGATGGAACATGCACTGGTTGGAAATATCCACTAGAAGACCCAATTTGGTGGTCTGATAGCCTGCACCAAGTTCATGGTTGGCTCCCACCGCACTGCCTACAACGTGATGATGGGTAGTCCATGGCTTCACCTACATGTGTCAGTTCCTACAACATATCACCAGTCCCTTAAGTAATCCCTTAATTGTCTAGTGGGTGTACTCCAAGGTGAAACATTTCCCTATTCCTCTTGTGATACCTTTAATTGGATTCTGAATATTAAATGTTCATGGACAACTAGATTCACGCTAACTAGGTTGAACACGATATGGCTGCAACCAACCCTTGGATTGAACTGGATGATGCCTATATTATTCTGATCCTCCGATTGGTAGGTACGAATCCATATATGGGGAAATGATTTTTTGTTTCTGGAATGAGGGGGAATCATATTCCTAAGACTTGTGGACACTATAAGATCACCTCGTATTCCTACACAAATCAGGCTTGGGTGATCCCAGAGCCCCTACTCCCATAAGGTATTAGGATGTCTAACCCTTGGAAAAGACAATACATAATACATGCTTGTTTATCCAATGAGGGATAACAATGATCAATCCTAGATGCCAATATTTCTTTGATATCATCAAGAAAGTCCTCTTGGCCCGAAGACCAGATGGGATCGGGTCAACAGCTTTCATCACTATGGTTTCGATAGCACAAGAGATCCCTAATGCAGTGTCTACTGCTGCATATGATGGAACAAGTTTTCCATTAGGATATATTGACTTAGAGGAATATTATCCTTCCAAGAATCCATCATCCAACACTGGAAAAGATTATTTGAAAGATGCACCTCGCTTATTTGAGGAGGTCATCCCCACCATAGTCGATGAATTGGTATAAGTGACCCTCAATAGTGAGACAGATCTAAAACCTGCATTGATCAATGATACTATTCCATTCAATGAGAAGCATAAATACATATAATTCCTGAAGTAGCATCATGATGTGTTTTCCAAGATTTATAATGAGATTCCAGGACTAGATCCTCATGTCTCCATACAATGCCTCAGTATTCCAGCAAATCATCATGGGTTCAAATATCCTCCCAGGAAGATGCACCATTCTGAAAGTGCAATGATTGAGGTCAACTTTGATAAGATCATAAAATATAATTTCATCAAGGAGGTCGATTAACCTAGATGGTAAGACAACATTATGCCTGTTAGGACGAAGAATAAACAAATTAGAGTGTTAATTGAATTTTAGGTTCTCAGTCATCACTTCTAGAAGGATGATACCTTCCTGTGACAGAATTGTTAATTTAAGCCACTCTGTAGTTTCAATATCTCTCCTTCATGGATGGGTATTTTAGGTATAACCAATATCAAATAGACCCTGATGTAGGAGATTCTATAGCCTTCAAGAGACCACAAGGAATTTTTTTGCTTCTAGGTATCACCCTTCAGTCTATAGAATCATGGTACTAGCTATCAGCATGCCATGCATCTCATATTTTAACTGATCCTAGAGACATTAGTCAAAGTCTATGATGGAAATTTGGTGGTCAAATCATTACAGTGTAAGGGCTATCTCAAAGACCTTGAGAAATTGTTGGGCTTCCTCTATTCAATCCATTTTAAGATGAACCCATTGATGTGTTCTGTTGAGGTCAGCTCCGGAAGATTTCTGAGCTTCATTGTCAGATGTTGAAGCCTCAAGATTGATCTGGAAATATTAAGTCCATCTGTTAGATTTATCCTCTAAGCTACATTCAGGAGGTATGAGGCTTTTGAGGCACCATGGCCTACATATGCCGATTAATCATTAATATGGATAGAAATTTCAATCACTTTTCTTGGATCATAAACAAATCCACTTTCGATCAGTTGGTTACGGAATACCAGACTACTTATGAGGAAATCAAGCAGCACCTCTTACAACATCCGATCAGGATGACACCCATTTTCGAATAAATGCTAGTCCATTATGTGACCCCCTTGTAAAAATCTCCTAACACCCTTCTCACCTAGAAGAACCATGAGGGAATGAAGAACAACCTATTTTATCATAGCTACAAAATCCTTGAAACCAAGATTATATACTCATCTATAGATAAAATCTTCTTTACACTAATATTAACAGTACATAAATTGAGACATTACTTACAGTACCACAAGATACAGCCAGGGTTCTGAGTGATACACTGAAGTACATCCTGAACTTCCCCATATTGGCAGACCATCTAGCTCGGTGGGAAGTAATCCTATAGTAGTTAGACATTAGGTTTTTCCCCTGAAGGCTATTATGAATTAGCAGATTTCCTTGCAACCCAGCCATCTCCCGTAGACCAGTACTTGGACCCAAATTTTTCAGATCAGGAAATCCTCTTATTAGACCAAGTCATTTAGTGTTGGAAAATACACTCTAATGGAGCTTCTTGAATCCCTACCGAAAGATGACACAATGGCCCCAGACTCAAAAGAGTGGGCCTAGGTATCATATTCATCATTCCATCACTAACCGTTATTCTATATTTATTCTTATAGTTAGATGATAGTACCCAAAATGAGTCAGAGTATTAGCTATCATTAATGGCCTCGAGATGGCCCCATAGATTGATTCTCCCCACTTGGATGTGAAAGGGGACTCTGAACATGTCATCAAGAAGATCAACCATGATTATGTCATCAGGAAGCTAGAGCTTGTACCATAGTAGTAACATACCCGCCAGTTTATGTCTCTATTCTTGACTCAGCCAGAAGTTCCCCATGACCCTCGGTACTAGAACAGTCGATCCGACGCCATGGCTAGCCTATCTATATCTCTTGAAGTTCCTGATCAGGATTTCTTGATAATCCAAGTGGCATATTATAAATTCATCGCCCCCGCCAGTCTAGAGAATGATGATATCCTACGTGTATGCCACAATACCAATTTTGCCTCAATATCAGGGTCCTCAGGTCCCCCTGATGAAGTGTCTGATGTGATTCCCAACTGGAGGACCCCCTTTATTGATTACCCATAGTACAACTTTCTCTTGGAAGATCAAGGTGAGCAAGAAAGAGTTCGACATCGAACATTACATTTTACCCTCTTGAGAGGTCCTTGTATTTTGCAGATCCTCAACAAAGGAAGTATTGATGGATTCTACCTCATTTTCTTTCAAGAAGGTGAGATTTCTTATTTGATGTAGGAGGTTCCTGTTGGTTCTGGTGAGGCTCATCAGACTAGCATGAAACTATCTCAACAGATCCAGAGGCTGGGGTATTTTTGGCCCTCCCTGATCTGTGACGATATCATGTTTTCCAAGCGGATCCATGCATTCTAGATCCATGCTATTTTTTTCATCGGCTTCCAAATCCTTTTCACACTACCTAATACAATTGGCCTTTTCCAATATGAACACTTGATGTCATGGGACCATATTAACCAGTGACAGCCCGCCAATGCATATTTATCATGACTACCACCTATTTATTTTCCATGTGTGTAGAGATTGCTTCGCTTATGGATGTCAATGCTCGTTATATCATTGAATCTGTGAGCTCCATCATCAGATACCGATTTGGAGTCCCTTACGTCATTCCCAATGATAAAACAACAACATTCAGGTAGTTGAGTTGAAGATATTGTATTCCGTGTAAAATATCAATTCCAACCATACCTCCCACTATCATGTAGAGGAATATGGGTAGATAAATGCATTTAACAAAACCCTCTCTAATGAATTTTAGAGAATGGTTGGTCAGAACTATAAGATTTGGGAGGATAAGCACTGAAACCCCATCTTGTCTTATCAAACGACGAATCTTAATTCAAACTAGGTGACCCCATTCCTCTTTGTTTATGAAATGGAATCTGTCCTGACCACAGATATTCATTTGCCTTTATTACGCACAAAATTCTACAATAAGAATGAAACAGATAAGGCAGACGAAGTCCATCTGACTGAATTGGATGTTCTCATTGAGAACAGGATCTATGCCCTACACAATTTATAATGGAATAAAAATAATATATCTAGAGCTCTCAACAAGAATGTTCACCTCCACTATTTCATGCAAGGTGACATGGTGTTGTCTCTGAGAACATAGATGATTCCCGATATGAAACCACCCAAACTTAAGCCCAAATGGGAAGGAAATTACATCATTTACAAGGCATAGCCCAATGGAGCATACTCTCTAGTTACCATTGATAGTGAGAATATAACTTCTCCCACCAATTCCATATTCCTCATGAAATAATTTTTTTGAGTAGATGGTCAGACATGACCATAAATTGTGATGTCTTTACTATATGTCATTAAAATTCGTGATCCATCTGAGCTGAAGGAGGTAAAACTACACTGCATTTGTCAAACATGACAATAAAATGCATGGTGGTATAATCTCTAAAACATTAAACTAAGATCTACTAGTATCCATCGTCCCGTAAGACATTAAAATGTGCCTCTATAAACTATGTATAGATTGATTTCCATCATCATGGGATACATAGAAAGACTTGGACACAATGACCTAGTGTCCAACCCCAAAACTCTTATCTTGGAAAAACCCCAATGGGTGTAGTTTCCTTGTAGGATCCAACACGGTGTAGATCAGACTTCTTTGGCACCACTCATGTCGTGTTTACATTGATCACACCATGTTACCTTCCTCATTCGTCTATCCCCCCACATCCTCAATGCCCAACATTAAACTGCATGTCCCATTCAAAACAATGTATGGCTTGATTCCCATTCTCTTGTTTTATATAGGAATGCCCAGACATTTTTTCCATTGGCCCAGCCCCAAACATCATGATCTCCCATTGTGTCAGAACAAATGATGTGGGGCTGGCCTTTTCCGTCATTCACACTGAGTTCATCATTACTGCACCATGTTTCCCACTCCATGGAAGTCTCCACCACTTTCATCATCCTTTTTGATGTTAAATTGGACATGTATATTCATTCTTCACACATCCCCATTTTTTGGGTCTTCATCATCTTTCACATCCAGATGGACCCCTGAATGGCATTGGTGCTTGTCCCATGGTCACTCCTACCATTTCGGGCCATCATTCTCGAGGATCATGAATGGAATTTCGATAAAAGTCTCTCATTTTGAATATGGTTTGTGGTGGACACTCATTTTTTGTTCCCATTTTAGGTTAAATGTTATAGATGTTGTGTTTCAAACACGGTCAAAGCCTTCCTCCAGCATTAGAACCACCCCCATATGTCCTAAATATTGGGTGAAGTTGTTCATTTAGTCCCACTATCCCTTTAATCATCATTCTTCCTCAAGAAGGAGTGTTGTTCTGGTCATGGTTGATGTTACCTGGTCTCTTTCCCTCATTGCCATACCATTATATGTTGGAGAGAGCCTGATCCTATTCATTGTTTCCCAAACTGAGCATTACTCACCTGGGATTAGGAGATTTAGTAAAGCAATACCTACATAAAGAATCATTTATCAATGGTCCTAACCCTATGAACTTATTCTACGATCCATCATCGTCATGTCCGCAAGTTGTTAATCTAAAAACTGGCTGGGACTTCACGTCTTAGGTCTCTTGACCTTTTTGGACCCCTATTGCAAGTTCTCATTTAGGATTGTGTGGTTTTGTATGGGTTAATGCCCTCATTCACTTCTGGTTATTTATTTTGTGCTAACCATATCCCCTTTTGACATCCCTCCTTCATTCATCTTCCTTACTGCGCAATGTCAAACTGCATGCTATTTTCCCAAAAAAACATGGGATTTGATTCCCATTCTCATGGGATACTTAGGACTTCCCAATCATTTAGCCTTTGAGTCCAGCCATATTTCATATAAATCTCCTCATCTTGCTGGCCCTCTAACCCAAGTTCATTCTATAGGGGAGAATGTGGCGTTGTATGGGCTTATTTCCTCATCAACAATATGTTTTTAATAGCCACACCACATTCCTCTCCCTCATGAGAGCTCTTCATCCCCCTATTATACACTCGTCTTTTCAAGTCAACATCTCTTGAGATGGGCCCCTCATCCCTATTTGGTAGTTCACTAATGTTCTTAAGAGGACTATGGTTCATGAAATATAGTGTTGGATTCTACATAGAAATGTATTCGCCGATTTTCATGGATCATGTTTCCTTTTAGTTTGTATTTCATCATTTTCCACATTTGAAAGGATCCCCTGAACAACATGGATGCTAGGCCCTAGTGCTATCATACCGCCTTTGGATAACTTCACTGAAAATTTTGAACGAAAAATTCATACATGTCCCACATTGTGAATATGGTCAGCGGTCTATGCTCATTTTTTATTCACATTTCAGGTCACATGATATGGATGATGTATTTTGAACACGGTCAAAAGTTATCCTCCATCATCACACAGCCCCATCAATCCCAAAATATTTGTTTAATGATTCACATCCTTTTCCACTCCATTCCATCCATGTGGAATTTCTACACTCTTGGTGTTATCCCATAGTTTGCGATTGTACATTTGGAGGACAAAGCCATAGTGAGGTGTCATTCGGTGCTTCACATTGCTTTCCCATTTTCATGTATTCCATGTGTTTCAAAGACCTTCTCTACCCTTATTTTCCACATTGAGCGTAGCTCATGTGGGCATAGGTATTTGGTTGAGGTTTGTGCCCGTTTGGATGAGTCTTTCTTCTTTATGATCCAATATCTATGCCCTTAAACTACAATCTCTCTATATCTTTTCGACTAGCCATAAAAACTACATCTCCAAAATCTAAATATATACTGATTCTCATCCTCCTGGGATACATAGGAATGCATGTTCATCTTGTCTTTGAGAGAAGATCAGGTTCCACTAATTACCTCTTCTTTTTGTCCTTTTGGACTAGAAATTCAGATGATTATGTGGTGTTCCATGTGTGGGCATATGTCCTCATTCTCATTGGGATTTAAATATCTTCACCATGTACTCCCTTTCTTGGATCTAGTCTCTCCTGCATTTTTTCCAACATGATGTTAAACTGGACCTTGAGAGCTATGTATGGCTTGACTCCCATCCTCATGGGATACATAAGAACACGTAGACATTTTTTCAATGAGTCCATACCCATATTATATAAACAATTATTCCCCTATGCCTGAGGTATCTTCCCCCTAAATGTGCGTGGTGTGATGTGGACCTCATCCTCATTCATGTTGAGTATGATTTATCACGCCATTCACACCCTCCCCCTAAAACCCTATTTCTTCGCTATGTGTCCATGCCATATGAAGTTACACTATGGATACTAATACCATACAAAATTAAATTTTTGCATCCATACTACAAGAAATTAAAACGTAGGGTCAGTCCTATCATATGAACCTAAACTATGACATTATCAATATAGCTGCACAACGAAAAACAAAATCGCACTGTGATGTCCTCACTCGAGGGGACATCTTATTTGTTAGTGGTTATCCACTATAAATGTTTTCACAGCCTTCAAATGGCTTGATTCCTATAGCGACACCTGGATTATCAGTCCTAGGTTAATCGCTTCACACATAAAAACACACACATCCATCCTAATAGACAAAATAGATTTATCAAATGCCACTTCTTTTTTTGCATGGGACAGACCTGCATGATAGTATTGTCCCTATCACTAGTACCCTACAATGGAAATTATAGAACTATGTATAGCTTGATCCCCATCATCATGGGGTACGTAGAAATTCCCATGAACATTTCCTGGGGCCCAACCAACATTCATTTTCGATCCCTTGATCTAAACCCTCATGACGGATCACATGGTGATATGGACTCCTACTATACTCATTCACATTAGGTTGTATAATTACCACACCATGTTCCTCCCTCCTTCCATTCCATCTATGGTCTGAGGTCTAAGACTATGAAACTATGATCCAAACAGCACATTTAGAACTATGTGTGGATTTATTTACAGGCTAATAGAATACATAATAACACAAATACATTTTGTCTGCTGGTCCATCCCAATGAATCATAAATCTTTCCCCTTTTTCATCCCCTCGACCAAAGATCATTTGGGATCATGTGGGGTGGAGAGTGCCTCTTAGGATCGCATTCACATTGGGGTTTTCAACAACCACACAGTGTGCCTCCTTTGTATTTTCTATACCTAGTCTGAATTCCATGACCCTAAACTATGATCTCCCTATGGAAGGAGCACATTGGGCATGGGTACTTCGCCAACATAGGCACATTTCATTAAACCATGTCCCCTCTTAATGGTCTATTGTACAAACTTATGTTAGAGTCATGCGACCTCAGGACCCTTGTCCATGGAAAGGGATTCAACCACCTTTATCTGACACGTCTTATTGGCGTAGTAGAATGCATTGTGGCGAAGAACCCAAAGTGTGGAGTTTTCACATAGGCATTCCCTTGTTTTGTGTCCATGCTACATGAGACCTTAAATTGGATCATTGACCTCTTCCACATATGAAGGAAACCCCTCAATTGTATGACCTGATTCCACATTATCTTACCTACCATATTCGGCCAACCCCCCAGAAGAACCCAAACAGCATTTTGCGACATGTCCCATGTTTCGAACATGGTCAATGGATGACCCTCATTTGCAAGTCCCCATTCCATGATAACATGAAATAGATTTAGTGTTTAGAACATGGTCATCATTTATCCTTTATCATTATTCCACTATCATTGTGATCCCGATATCGAGTTCCATGTTTCAAATATCTCCACTCCTTTTAGTTCAAGTGGAATTCCAACAAACTCTGTTTTACCCCTATATGCATCTATGTGAGTTATGCTGAAATGTCCGCGATAGAGGTATAGAACTCACATAAAATCCCATTGAACCTAATGTGTTCCACTATGTACCACGGAAATCCCAGCACTACTCTTAGTTTCACCCATCGATCACAACTCGCTTGGGCTTAACAGTTTTGGTGGGACGTGTTCTGGTGTAGCCGTACCACATATTCCTCTCATCATGCATAATGTTATACTTCAATATCAGAACAATGTATGGCTTTATTTCTATCATAATGGGGTACGTAGTAATAGAAGTACACATTTTCATGAGCCCAACCCGATGTTTATCAATCTTTGGCCTCTCATCCCATGATTTCCCCCGGGGATACGGGCTGTGGTGTGGACTCATACAGTCCTCATTTGTGTCGGTATATGTACCATTCCATGTATTTTATTTCTAGGTAACCATGTTAGAAACACATAACATTAATATACAGTTCTACATCGAAAATGTATAGGATTCCCCATTATTACTTTGAGACGCATAAGCTTCCTCATCAAAAAATGATTTCCCCACCAGCGTGGGTCTCTTACCATGATTTTCTTGATAACAATGTCTATCTTGATTCTTATCTTTATGAGATACGTAGAGATGCCTAGGAATTTTTCCTTCGGCTCACCCCCAGGAAAACTAACTTTTCGAGTTCTTTTCCCTATTCCCGGCCTAAATTTAATGACCTAAAACTAAGAGCCTGCAGTTCGTGAAACATAACAATAAATTGATTGTCTCAGTATGAGAAGTATGACTTTAAAACTATGTGCAACGTCTTATTCATATGACGTTAAATAATTCCATAAATTGTCCTTATCGTACGACATTAAACTACATGAATTTCATTCTAATTATCATGATGTAAAACTAGGGTACTTTCTAGGTATTCACCAGAGAGGTTCTGTCTGGGTTAGGAATGTTCCCTGATCAGGCCAATGAGTTCACCAAATGTCTTTTACCATGGTGGCATAATTTCAAGAGTGTTGGAATCCATTCTAAAAAACGATCACTCAACACTTTCTTTTTTATGTGCCCATTATTTGGACCCAGGTTCACTTTCATGCATGAAGGAAACCCCTAATAGTTCGGATCTTCAGCCTATGGATCATCTACTGTTTGGGGATAACATTTCTTAAGATTAAAGAATGACATTTTGAGTTAGGCCCAATGTTTCAAACATGATTAGCGGTCGGGCCCCATTTGTTATCCCCGTATTTGGATAACACGATAGTGATACTGTGTTTCAAACACAGTCAACTATTTTCCTTCATTGTCATGCCAAACATATAGTGTAACTAATTTTGGGTATCATGATTCACACTTTCCACTAACTTATTTTTAGTTTTTTTCTAACACACCAGGAATTACCCCTCTAGGGAACTAGGGTATGTTGGGAAAATGCTGATTCAACCATTCTGAGAGCATCATTCTCCAGTCAGGCCTACCTCTCTTTTCATGGAAATCCGGATCCATTGTT
Organism: Viscum album; assembly: GCA_963277665.1. Taxonomy (NCBI): domain Eukaryota; kingdom Viridiplantae; phylum Streptophyta; class Magnoliopsida; order Santalales; family Viscaceae; genus Viscum; species Viscum album. The sequence continues at coordinate 1,930,760,389 of OY728137.1, read as the reverse complement.
AAAACTGTGGTCGATAACAGATTGGTTGACAATTTTATATTCATATTGAATAACGAGTTCTTCATCCTTTGGTTCTCATATCGGGACCGACCCATGTGAGCTTAGGGATTGGTCGTTGGATATTTCATGATTTTAATGGACATTCAGTAAACCATAAAAAATAATGGAACTAATGGATGAATTCAACATAAACAAGCATGCATTTATGTTTTTTAATTTACACACATTAGAGTTCCAAAAGATTTTCCCATCCCATTGATTGGTTGACATTATCAATAGAGGATTCTAGCTCCGCCAACCTTGGTGTTGTGGAATCATGGATATGATGTCTCATGTTTAGGATCCACTTCTATTCAGCGGTGATGGTTTATAGTACAACAACAACAATCTGGTCCCACTCATCGACAGTTCAGATGGTATCTGTCTCCTCATCGGATCAATTCATATGTTCATCATCATCTTCCATCTGGGATATCATGTGTGATACAAGCCCTAATTTCATATTGAAGAATGAAGAGTTCTCATCCACCCATGCCCACAACTGCTGAATCGTGTTTTCATCCTATTGAATCCTGCTGATGTTCACTGATTTCCTCTGCTACCCGCCCACACCAGGGCCACAATCATGATCTTTATTCTTCTCCACCATTATTTCATTGATGATCATATACGGACAATGGGAATCCACTTTTTCATCCCATAGTTCGTGCAACTGGGAAATAATCCTCCCGATTCGGTCTTTCTGTTGTGCTTGAGGGGTATCCCAGATGAAGCGCTTGATCAGCATCCATTACCAGTGATGGATGATTTTTCTATCCCCTTCATCAGAAGACATCTAATCTCAGTTTTCATGGTAAGGGTGTTCATATACAAATAACGCCTCCATGAACTCATAAGAAAGATATATGTCGGGTGTCTGGTTGGGTAGGCCTGAACCGTTGTCGTCTAATCGATCCTCATCTTCGGATTCCACCTCAATGAATCCAGGATCGGTCTTGGTGATGATACCACTAGTGATCGAAAGTGTTGTTGTTTGGTCAGCTCAGTCATTCGGCTCCATGACCTCCGGTGTTCCCCTGGGAAAGGTAGTTCTAGGAGATTCAATAAACCTTTCCAAGGTGGCTCACTCAATTTGAGAAAATGTTCACACAAAAGTGAACCTAAATTTGTTAACCAAATCAATGAAATATGATAAAAAATTACATAAAGGAGACTTGAATAGGTCAAATAGTCGGTCTTGGTACTGTTTTGCTGCTGTTGGGACCCTGATCCATGACACCCTGTATATGGTCAGTAAGTCTGAAGGCTCCGGGAGGACCACCCTGGGTGTCGCGACCCTACTGGGTAGGATAATTAATGTACTAGTGGGAAAAGATCTCAATGTTCCCCTGGGTGCATCACCTATTGAGTGGGAGAAGGTTTTGCATATGAGGCCCTCCTGCACAGGTTAGGTGTGGGTGTAGAATTCCTAAATGATCTGCATGATGACTTTGGGATTGTGATTTAGTGTTTTACCTAAAGGGCCTTTACAATCTCTTCCAGCTATAGTTCTGAATTTTCGACCTCAACCTCTTCCAGAGGGCTCCCTCCACCTGCCTCCTCCCCTTAGGATGACTCATGTGATTCATCCAATATAGGGAATGCCTCTCTCAATTCGACGACTGACATATATGGAGGGTCCATTCTATTGACTAGCACCTTCACTATATCCTTCATTAGACCCGGAGCACCCTGAGGGTGTACAAAGTCATCCATCAGAGCAAGGTACAACTCCCCCTCCACATGGGTTATCACAAAGCTTTCCATGAAAGGATTGATCCCTAAAAAATCCATCTTGAGTTAATTTAGATGTTACCCCATATATGACGGGTTGAGTAATTGTATTCTACATCCTTGATGACCCATCCCTCTGGGAAGACAACATTCTCAGTCATGTCTATGTGGTGCAGCTGCTCCCTAGAGCATGTGTGGGTATCTTATGGAACCCCCTGGGTGGCCTCTCTATTGGATATCATTATTGTTCTAGGACTGCGGGGTCTTCCACTACCACCTTCCTCTTGGTTGGTATAATTCTCACCGCTACTATATCCCTACCACCAAATGATTTCCCCATCTAATTTTGGACCCATCCTTGAGGTTGATGGGGGACCCCGTCAAACGCAGAGATAGCCTACCGCTTCAGAATATCCCTCAGGTTATCAGCCTCCAATCTTTTGGCATACTCCTCCACTATCCAATAAAATAGTGTGGGTGGATGCAACCAATTCTACATCTTTCTATCCTCCCATGTGAATATGAGCGGCATCTTCCTCATCACTCGTGGATGGTCCTCGTGGAATACTCCAAAGTATTCCCACAGGGTTAGCTTATATAAGCACCTGAATTGCCTCATGAAGTGGTGCGGGGTGTATGGCTTAGAGAGATGATTTTTTTCATCCTGTTCTAGTAGGACTCGACCCCAAAAGGTCATGAGGGAAGACTGATGGTCTTTTGTTCCCTATACATCATCAGTGAACACACCTATTAAAAATTGTAATTGGTGAATGTTGACCTCATCTGCCTTCTAGACCTGGTTCAGCGCCGGTGGTATGGTCAAATTGGTCAAAGAACTCCCCACTGCATTTAGAATAGTTGGTCAGAAGTCTGACAATGGAGGGGAAATGTGGTTTGTATATTCATAGACACCCAAGATATTCATTTCTAGCCACCCATACATAATATGGAACGACCCACACACCATATATGGATTCTTCCCTTCGCTATTATGCCCAATACCTTTTATAGCTTGGAAAGCAACATAATCCCTAGGTTGACCGATTCCCATGTTTCTGACACGTATGTCATGATGAACATTATTAGATACAGTCCCATGCTCTTGTATCTTATGGGAAGATTATTTCCATATAAAAGCATCAAGATGATAACAACCATCCTAACCACCAATTATTGTTTAGTACAAATACTGAACCCCCAGTTCTTCCACTAGATATCTTCCATAAAATTCCAATTTGAATTCCCCATGCTGCACTAAACAAATTTGAGCACGTTGGAGGCCTCAGGGGAAACATTCCACATAACGCTAATTCAAGAACCTAATAAACACCCTCATAAATTTCACAGCCCTCACTGAATGCTTATCCTCTCCCCGTACCAAGTGCTTCAATGCCTTTTCCACTAGTGACATTTTCTACTGTTCTAACCAAGTATTAATAGTGGGGTGGAACTCATCATAAATCACCCCGAGTATAATGACCACTATGATTTTGTGTACGTCCCATAGGCCAATGTTGACCTCCCCAAGGTGTAAATGGAATATATTCGTCCTTGATGACCACATTCTCATCTACTCCATCATCAGCTGCTTCGGCTGGTAAATATGGAACTAGGATGCCCATACCACTTCTTACAGTCCCACTCAACTCAACTCTTCCCCAAACTCCTCATCAGAGGCACATACTCAGTAGGCTTGTGACCAGTCATCTGTGAAGTTTCCTCCCTATCACAAATCCCACTCATTAGTCCATCCCATATCCGAGTTTCCCAATGCTGCCTCTATAATGGTATGGTATAGTGGGGTGGGAGGTACCTCTGGATAAAATTCCTTCCCATAAACATTATTCACATGTTTATAAATGCATTCGACATCAATGGGTATGCGATCATATGAAGTATCACCGTCAGAGGTCCTGAACCACTAGCATTGGGATGATGTACTCATGAACAAATAAAGTAGCTCATCTCTACATGATTCAAGAATAAATACATCATGCCTTAAATCGAAGATATATAAATAATTTCTTTTTCATAGTTGGTCATTCTTATGACTCCCTGGCAACATCTTTACTAGGGATTGGTGGTCCTAATGGAACCACATATATTCCCTCATACCTAGGTTATTTGTAATTAAATTTCCTCGGGAAGCGCCTACATGGACCCCCTGGTAGTTTCCTGATGATGCATTCAATATTTACTGTTTTTGATTTATTGTTCTTTTTCGCGGAGCTCATTCACAGAACTCATTCACAAATCTAATTCGCAGAGCTCGATTGCATTGTTCGATCACAGAAACAAGTCATAGAGCCCCTCCACAAAGATTGAAAACACAAGCCATGGAGCATACACTCATAGAGTCAAAAGAAATGATGTGCACAACAGTGTAGGAAGTCTTGATTCACAAAGAGAAATCACAGAGTGCTTAGAGGTTTGTAAATCGAGAGCACAATTTCCAAAAACACGGAGTTTAGTAAGGAAAAAATTGGTTAGCCTCATTTATTTATAAGCGATGACCCCCTTGAGTTCAAAGTGTTCATGGACACAGCTATCTTTGTGGTGCTCTCAAACTGTGTGTCACCTCTCCGCATCACAAACCAGCTTCACATCATGCTTTTTGATTCTCCTAAAAATTTTGGTAATCTACCGTCAGACTTTCACCCTCATTTTTCTTTGGTACTATGTATGAGGGGGGGGGGGGAATTTGATGGCGCCATAATATGTACAGAAGGAAATGATAAAAGAGGAATCAAATTCCAAAGGGTATGACTTTTGAATCCAAACCACGGATCCCCTAAGCACCGTGACATTTTTCGAACCCCTCAGCACTGCGGATGGCGTGAAGCAGAAGCCCTCTGTACTGTCACCACAATGTAAAAGAGGAGGGAGGATCCAAGATTATGATATAATGGACTGGGATCTTTGTATCGTGGAGGGAACCATATTGACCTCTACAGTCACTTTGAACATGGAGGAAGCCACCACGAGAACTATGGAGGGAACTAAGGAGAGCTCAACACGGAGGAGGGGATGCCAGTCAACTCCGCAGTTATGACCAAATTGATAAAATCCACAGCCAATCACAGAGTGCCATGTGGCTTCTCACCTGGATATCCCTTCTTTTTGTTTCCCTCACCTATAATTATTGGGAGCCACTCGAGTCCAATGTACACATACTCAGACCTTTTTCTTTCTCTACTCTCAAATCACGAAGCACCTTCTTCTCTGCAAAACCATGATAAAAATGATCTCATCAAGGTACATGAGCATTGAAATGTACCCTTCCCTCAACTAAAATACATCCCATATTCAAGAAGGGATGCCCTTCATGGAGCCCATGATCCATCACAAAAGAGGTTGATCTCTATGGGGCCTCGACTATTTTCAAAGCAGTCATGCATTGTCAAGTACCTTCCATGCACATGTGAACCACATGCTAAGGCGGGGTCACTGGACTTCGGGAAGCACATTGCTTCTCAAGGTACCCTTGCTCTATGATTTCCAACTCCATGAAAGCCCATCTGCATCGTGAAGAACCCTTCATATGATTTATGTCATATGCCCAAGCAAGGCCTCTACACATCACGAAGAATACCCTCGCGATGTTCTGCCCATACATGGAGCACCAGAGAATCAAAAGGTCCTTTCATGTGAACCCATTTTCTTTGCAAACCCATCGCCAGTACGACCCTCTAGGTTGGTAAGATCTAATTTAAAGGTCCTTTGGTTGGTGATTCATGTTTCATTGCTTAGCCTCATGATTCTTCACATAGGCATGCCAAGAACTATTGCTTCTTCACATAGCCACCCTAACGTGGGCCCCTCAATGGATCTCTCTAAAACACCACATTCAAACAACATTCTAGATAACTTCCCTTCCCCAAGGGTGGGTGGGTATTATTTTTGTACATTCAAGGGGTACTGAGTGAAATCGCCTCATCTGAGGTGCAGAACATTAAATGACCAAGATCCATCGTCCTTATCTCACAACGTTAAACATGGGACTTGCCCATTTCATTATACATTTGGTTCCCAACCTCGGACATTCTCCACACCCACATGTCTTCACAAGAGTGAGATCTTCCTAAACAGGAATGAAATCCTCTTTAGTGGAGTGGAGATTGTTCGTGGGGAAGGGAAACCATCTTGGTGTAATCCCCTAGCCTTTCATGTGGGAGGTAGCACCCATGATCCTCCTATATTCTTCTGTTCCCAAGACTAGAGGATAGATGGGCACATGGAACTTCATTACATAGTCCTTCTCCCTCTGGGCTCTATCGCCATCAGGGCTCACTCTGGAGTAAGTCCCAATAATCATCTACTAGGGTCGATAAACATGAATATTCCCATGTTTCCTCTTTGGGATGCTAACCATATGTAATCCCCACTCCACATCTCAGTTACTCACCATTCACAACATGATCTTACGGTCATTGCTGCCTCTTGATTCCCACACAAAGCGTGACTCACGTAGGCATAGAATATCAACTGAAGATGGAATCTTTATTGGTCTACCTTAGTATGTAAGACCCAAATTCATATAAACTACATGGACTTCAATACTTTTCTCCTAGGAATGGTAAGTATGATTCCTCCCAGAGGACCAAGCCTAACACCTACTTGTCCTGACCCCTTCGTGTCAATTCAACTTTATCCCAAATGAAGTTATACTATATTAAACAGCCTGAACTACAAGTAATTTTATCCATATATTCTAGGAAAGGCATATAGGAATACACCATGTGGTTCAATCAAAACACCCATCAGTTCCAACCAATGTATGTCAGTTCACCCTTATCTTGCATGACGTTAAACTGTATTCCCTTTTTGTCCCACCAGATGTTAAACTGTATGCTCCCGAAGTACATGGACATAGATCCTTGTCTCTATGGAAAGGTATGTTGGAAGCCTCTCTAAGGTTCAATCCAAACACCTTCTTGTATCATCCCCTTCAGGTCAGTTCACCTTATTCCTGTATGACTTTAAAATGTATCCCTCATACCGAACTATGGGGATATTGATCATATTCTCCTAGGAAGGTTATGTTGAAAGACTCCCTAAGGATCAATCCCAACCAGTGATTATCCGTTTGAACCCAAACCATGGGTAAGCCATTATACCCCCAACCTGTGGTATGTCGTTTGATCACAAATTGACGGTAAGCCATTGGGATCCCCAATCTATTGTAAGCCATTGTGATTGCTAAATTACGGTTAGCCATTGCAGTCTCCATCTAGCAGTAATCCGTTGTAGTCCCAATACACTAGTAAGTTTTTTTAGTCCCCAATAGATGTTATCCCATTCTATTCCCCTTTTATGGGACCAACATATTTGGTCTACCTCTTGGGAGTCATAAAAACCCGGGTTATTAACCACACATATGATCTAGTATATCATCGGGTTGTTTTTATCTCTATACACCCCGATTCAATATCTAAATCCTAAACTATGTAAACATTGATTTCCTACCACAGGGATATGATGGAATCCTCCATGAGGATTAAGACCATAACTAAAGTCCCATAGTGGTCTTCCCCTCGAGCATATGTGTTTCGGGAAGGTCACACCCCAACTTGGGGGTTCCACTTCTTTTGGGTACCATCCATGCATCCATTCTCAGGGGTAGCCTCCTCAGTTGTCTATTCTCCCTGCCAATATATGTGTACTTTGATTCCCTGCCATGGGGATATGTAGGAATTATCTTTGATGCTCAATCCCAACATCACTGTCATCCTCATGTCAGTTACATATCATTCTCCATTCACTCTCTACCATCCATATCCATCCTAATTCTTACCCGGGCCTCCACATTCATGGGAGAACATGTCCCCCACATTATAAATTCTCCTAGAAGAAATTGGGTAACATAAAAGGTGTTATACCCAACATCAGTGTTCCCTCATGGGGTTACACCCGTCTAATACACTCTTATCAGTGTTCTGATCGGTCTGATCTATCTCGGCTAGATGTTAAACCCGCATCATACCATGTGTTCAACATGGGATGCCAAGGAAAGCCTCAGATTCATGCCTATGGAATATAATTTTCCACAATAGATGTGGACTTCCTCAGGATTCCACACCCTTGAGAAGCCCTATAATAAAGGGAAAAAACTTGGACACATCAGTGTTCCAGAATCCAGACACGACATGGATTTCAAACATGACTACTCCCTCGATCAAAGGTTTCTGCCCTGGCTTGACCACTTATAATGTCTAGACAGATGCATCATAATTAACCGGTACCCAAGAAGACATGGAACTGGGAGGAGTTTCATGAACAAAGTCTTAGGTCTATGTCGGAGACCCGGACCAGGTGATGAGTTTTATGGAGGAAACCAGGGAAAGAGGAACTAAAATCCCATCATCCTGTTTTCATTAATGAGAAAACATTCCTAAATAAGCGACAGATGATGCATGCCTTTGGAAAGTGGAAATGTGGGGCAATAAACACCGTGTTCTAGAAAAATCATGTATGTACACCAGGAAAAAAATGTTGGAAAAAATCAAATATTTTGAAATGAAATGATTCTCTCTTTTTCTACTAATTTGTTGAGAACATGTAGGCCTAGTTAGTTCTTTGGTTATTTGGGACAAACAAACAACGATGGAAACTCCATAGTAATAAATTGCCGATTTACATATATAAGAAAAACATATTTTTTATATCGTATCCACGATGGAATTTTCAGGGGTTCTATTCATCATGATCCTTGGGTACTTTTGTACACATATTTCCATGCTCAATGATAAGATATGTGTGAGGATCTCATAACATGGAAATATTGTTTCATAGGGTAGATGAAAATGGTTTTTTATTGTGAATTTATTTGTTAAAAATTACATTCATTGTGTAATAGGTTTACTCATTACTAATGATTTAGATAAATTTATTCATATATAGTGTTCATTTAATCAACATTTGATATGTTTGCTATCTTTTTATATGAAAAAAATATTTTGGTTTAAAAATTCAAATAGTTTAATAACTATTTTGATTAAAATTGAAATAATTATTTAGATTATTGTAGTGGAATGTTATTATGGAACTCATTGTGAGATCTTAATATTATTTTTCTCATAAAAATTAACTTTTAATTAATGTATTTTTTAGATATTATGATGATTGTTCTTGGTAAAGGGAAGGCGTCACATAAAGGGGTGGATATTATGGATCCCATGCTGCTTGAGGTTATGTGTACTTTAGGAGATTGAGTTTCTCGTGTTTTTAATCTAGTACTTAGATGATGTAATAATTGGTTTCTTTCCTTATTACTATTTGGTTTCTCATATAATCATTCTTTTATGTTTTTTAGCATACTGATATGTATGTGTTTGTTCTATTACTGAACGAAAATTCATTAGTATGGTTATCATGTATGATAAAAGGTTACAGTCACCAATCTATGGGGTTTAGGAATACACTTCTGGTAATGTCAAAGTCAGATCTTGTATCAGGGTACGTAGATATCCATCATGGTTCATGAAAGTGATGTATGAGGGAACCATGGTGTCCATATTGGTTCATGAAAAAGTTTTATCAAAGGATCATGTTAAGAATCTCGTGTTGATGTAAGTATTCTATTGATAAATCATTCTAGTACATAGAGGCAGTTGTAACTGGTTTTATTGCCTAATCACATTGCAATGAGCCTTAATTCCCCAATTTTGGTTTGGGAATGATATTTTATATATTAGTTCTGTCATTTTTCCTATATTAGATTTTAATAAGTTTAAATTCGTTTCTTGTTTATCTATATAATGGGATTAATTCCCATTGTGTATTGAATTTTATTATTTAACTGAGTAACATAATGATGTATTGAATGTTTTTTTATGTAATGTACCATCATGACACTAAGAAGAAATTTTAATAGTATCTATGAAAAACCTATGGATGAACTATATTGAGAAAATCCTGAAATTAAACAAAGTCTAACGGATGTTGTTTTTTGTGATATCTAAGCTCTAGGATGAGAACCTTCACCCATTCCCATATAGGATCTAGTTGTGTAAACATTTGGGTAAGAATATTGGAATCATGTGTATGAGTTTCGTTATCATAAACCACCTTCATTACAAGGATGTAATTATCCTAATGTGGTTGTGGAATGATTGTGAAAGATAGATCTTTAGTTTTATTTCATGTAAACTCTTGAAGAAGATTAGATAAAATGGTATAATTTCATGCTTGAAAGACATATTAGGTGATAGAGGGACTAGATGGTGGTGGAGAAGAATCATTAGAGTTTATAGTGGGAGGGAACTCAGGGTTCTATTCATTGGTCGATTCTGTCCAGAATTTATGGCGATGGATAAGGATATAGAGTTTTTCAAACTCGAGCAAGATAACATGAACGTTAAAGAATATGTTAACCAACTCACTGATTCAATCTAATTTTAACCCCAAATTATATTAAATTAAAGGAAAAATACTTAACAGTTTGATGTGGGACTCTAATATAATATTCATTCTCATTGTTTATTATTGTCTCTCTCTTTGTGTGCTAGTGATATTAATATAGTGTTTATTATTGAAATTGATCTAGTTGGAATTTATGGTTTGATAGGAGTTATATTTAATCTCATGATAGTTTTGCATGTTTCCAAAATGGTTATAGAATGTGTCGGGATTATTGGGTTGTATCTTGATAGGAGGGTTATTTTATATATTATGTAGTTCCTTCAAGAGTCTATTTGAATTGAAAATTTTGTGGAAATCCTAGGAATTGAAAACAGGTTTTCACTGAGGTACCCAAGATATTTGGTTCCATACGTCACATAAGAAACAAGAATAAATTCTATTATATATCTTTTATAACACGTAATGGCATGAGATCGTCATCAACAAATAATTACTATAGTACTATCAGGTGTGTCATGGTAAATGGGGTTCTAGTCATTGGAATTCAAAATGAAGGTTCTTCATACCGTGGAAGAATATTGGGAGAATGTAGATACGGGTCCAATAACTCTGAGAGGTACCATCATTTTAGCATCACATTTTGTGACTGCTTTGTTTGATAATGGTGTATCCCGCTCATTCATTTCGACGCATCACTTGAATATTATAAATCTTTTTATGGATATATTGTGTTATGTGAAGGATATTACTACACCAATTTGAATGAATAGAGCGATGAGCCTTCCTTTTTATTCTCACTTTTTTATTATTATCATATATCTAGAATACCTATGATGTTATAAGACTCTACATGAAACCCATTGATGTAATTTTCATGATTGATTGAATTATTTATAATAAAACAGAAATTGGTTGATATATTCGATGGGTCTCCTTTATGAAACCCAATGGGATGTTTTATACCATTTAGGGATAATAAGACCTAGGGGTTAGTAGTGGTGAACATTCTTATCTAAATTTGGGGAAGGTAATATCATTTTTCTTATTTGGAGTAGGAATATTTGAGTGATTATCTCTGTCATGTAATCATAATTTTTTATAATGTTTTTATTCTGACTTATCTAGTTTACCACCTGTTGGGGAGGTTTATTATTTCATTGATTTAGTTCCATGATATGAAGAATTATATAATCTTCTAACAACATTTATTGATCTTAAATTAATGTTTTGAAGGCTCAATTAGACGATCTATTGGAGAATGGACTCTTACACCTAAACAGGACACCTGGGGTGGAACCTATTATCTTTTCTATGAAATATGATAGAGTTCATCACTAGTGGTAAGATTAATTGAATATATATTGAGTCACAACAGATAATATTTATGTGTTACAATTTTTTGATGACTTTTTGACCAAATATAATGGGGTAAGTGGTTCCCAAAGTTTAATCTTTGATCAAATTATCAAAAGTTGATAGTAAAAGAATAGGAAATTCCAAATACCACCACCAAGAGAAAGTATATCCATTTTGAGTATCTTTTAATTCTAATTTTTCTAACTAATTCTGTATTAGACTTTTTGGATTTGATTAAAGTGATCTCACACAAGTATATTGATATGTATAAGTCTGTCTTTGGAGATGACATCCTTGTTTACTCTATATTCGAGGAGGATCATGTGTATCATTTGAGAGCATTTCTATAATTGTTGAGAAATCCAAAAAATTAGGTCAATATGTCAAATTTTAATTTCTATATTCATGAATTGGTTTTATTAGGATACATGGTTTCAGAATATGGTATTTCAACTGATCCTAGATGGTGAATGATGTTATAGAATCAGTGAAACTACATAATGTTTTCATGATATAGAGCTTCCTTGGTTTAGTTGGATATTATCATTGACTCAAAATGGATTTCTCTTGTTTGGATTATTCGACGACCACTCTAACATGTAAGTAAATTAAGTCATATTGGGATGAGAAATTTCAAATTTCATTTGATAAGATTAATATATTTGGTCTTCAGTACTAGTTCTAACTCTTTTAAGGGATATGAAAATCTATGTGGGCATCCTTGATGCATAAAGTTCATGTTTGGGATGTGTTATTATGAAGGTTGATCACATAGTTTCCTACGGTTATTGGAAACTCTTTCCACAAGTAATGAATTAGTTGATCCATGACATTCAACAAGAAGCTATGAAGAATACGCTTTTTTGTAGGTGGAATTACCATTTCATGGAATTTTTTACTAAATTTAACAACCACAAGACATTGAGTTATATTGTATATAATTTTTTTTAAATCTCCTCTCGAGGAATTGAGTGGAATAACTAAAACCTTATTATTATTATTTTTACTAAACCCTAGAGAAAAGGTAATGTCCAAGAGGATACATTGTGTAGGAATCCCTTGACCCGTGCTATGAATGAATCATCAAAACAGAGGAACTTGATGGAACTTTTTTCAATGATTCATATTTTATTTTTATAAATTGGGGTCAAGTCTATATTATCGGTTTTTAAGTTGATCTCCATTTTTTAGGAATTAGTCATTCATGAACAATATAATGATGATAAATTGCATGGAATGGGGAATTCAATTTTTTGTGGGAGACCATTTTTGTGTGGTCGTTCTCTATGGAGGGTATCTCATGCATTCAAAACATATATGTTTAACATTTAATGTAAGGAATATGAGATATAAAATTACCATAATTAATATTGGGATATCACTGATGAACCAAAATAATGATCAATGAATTGTGGTAACAATTCCCTTCTCTAGGTATGGGATGAGACATCACTGACTTTGTTTCATGCTTATATACATTCCAACAGGTCATGAAAATGCATCAGATAACAAGATTCTTTTTTTTCATCCACACCAAGTGTCAACATGATGGTGGGATGAGATCTATATGGAAATTTTGGTTTAATTTTTTGATATCTAGAGGAAGAATTATTATATATGGGTTGTGTTGGATTGGATGAAAAAATAATCTCACATTATACTGATTTGTGACACAACTCTACTTATAGAGGTGGAAAATATATACGTGAGAGATATTTTTTTACTGAACTCCATCTACATAAGTGTGTGATATCAATCCCTATTTACTTCCCCCTTTTGGAGGGGCATTAGGAGGAAATTTAATCTCAATTTTGACTATGTAGAGCATACCATCCACAAACAGTTGGCCAGCCAAAGAGAGCTATAATTATATTATTGAGAAGGTGTGAAAAGTGGATTATAATTTAAAACCTTTTCCGTTGTTGATGTCTATACATGGTGGTTTCAATGTATCACAACTATGGAAGTATAATTCTTATACATCACTTGTTTTGAGTTGGAGTGATCTTGATATTGAGCCTGATTTTTTCTTGACTAAGCGTCAAGTCAGGATTGGTGAGTCGTTGAATTTGATACTTTATGGGTGGTTGATACCATTGGTCAGAGTTATTTGTTAACATAGTTTGATTCTTATGAGACATAGAATATTGAGGCCTTGATGAGAGAGAATTGGACTCAACTTTTTGTTATTGAATATTCTGAAAAGGCTTTTGGGAATAGATTTTTTTATAGTTGGGAGGTTGTAACAACCTATTAGGTTTCTATCTGATATGTTTGGAAATTTTTCCTTAATTATCCTTTTTTTTGGTTAAGTAAGGCTAATAGGAAATCAATATGATACTTGTAATGATGAATTCAGGTATAAATTAAAACTACCAGAATTAAATTAGAATATTTTATTGTAAGTGCTCCGGCTTGGCATCCACGAGACCAAGGTTCAAAACCGGGTGGAGGCAAATTTTAGGGTCATTATAGCGGTACTGTAGCATTACTATAGAAGGCACTGTTCGGTACTGTAGTAGCCTGGCTATTCACCTGATTTGGGCTTTCGGGCCACCGGTTTGGGCCTACGGGTCTCAGGGCCTTCGGTCCATCAAAGGCCTTTAGGAAACAGGGCCTTCGGGCCATTAGAGACCATGAGGTATCCCAGTTCACACAAAGCAGTCCCCAGATGAGGATCAGAGCACCAGTAGCAGTCACCAGAAGTAGAGCTAACCGGATTGGAAGAATGAGAGGGTATGGAAATCGCCATTGGGACCAGGCACCATGTAGCTTTGTATGGGGCAATGCTAGACGATCAGCAATGCAGGTGGGGATCTAAATGCAATCAATGATGCAGAAGCTGGGGAGGGGAATTTCTAGTGGGATGGGCCTACAGGTCATGTATTGGGCATGGTATGCCTCTGGGCCTTCTGGTCATGTAGTACGGGTCATGTCGGGCCTTGTGCATTGGGTCTACGAGTCATGTGCAGGTTCCACTTCAACCCTTAAAAGGGGTATTATCTATAATAAAGTAAAAAAGAAGGCCTTCAGGCGGCCCTTCGAGCCACATCATGTAAAGGTATCACATGGTTTGTAATCATATCCTAAATGTTGTCATGAAATTAGAATGCAGTGAAAAGTATTATATTTTGTGTATAATTATTATTCCCTGTAAACGTTAAAAATATAATTTTAATAAAAATGATATGGGGTTTTAAGCGTAAATGGGACTCGACAATTATGCATCGTGTAATCGGGTTACATTCGGGTAAAATCACAACTGTCAGTTTAAACTGGGACTTTCTACTTGAAATATCAATTAATTACTTCATGTTTCAATCCCTATCAACCTAGATCCATACCTAGGTTATTTTAGTGATGTATAATCCCTTCATGTCAATATTTTTGTTACTGGTTATTTCATAGGTTGTGGTTTATCTTCCCGAGTTACCAGTCTTACTCTCTCTTTCATCACCCTATATTTTCCCCTTAGAGTCTTATCTGATAGATTGAAATTCATGTATCTAAACTCCTTGATATTTAATCATGATTGTTTTGTGAGGTCTTATATCTTACATTACATCATTTTCTATATTCATGTCCCATTAGAGACATTGTGTTTTCATTGAAAACAGTTGGTGGTTCAATTTAACATTTTCCAGTTTATAATAGTTTAAATAGTTAAGTTTGAAATTTATTTCAATTTATTTAAAAAAATAGTTTTATAAAAACAAAATCATGTATTTGACTTAGTGTGAAATTTTTAAAAATACCCCCAGTCCCAAATGAATTGGAATTAGGGGTGTAATTTAAAATTTATGTAATTTGTAAATTTACTTAAAAATCCCATTTTTCAAAATTGATTAAATTTATTTGATAAAAACCAATGATTGGTTTTGAAATTAAAGTTACCAAAATGATGAAAACACTATTTTTTGGGTTTCAATATTAATTGGAATTGTGAATATGGAAAATGGACAATTTTATTCTATAATTAATTGAAATGATTTTCCATTTTTCAATTTATTAATTGAGAATATGTAGTTAGTTAGTGGGTTATTTTGGAAAAACAATCTTGGAATGTAATTACATAAGAACATATTCATTATTTATAACTATAGATAAAACAATTTTGGTATATCATATCCCTAATGGGATTTTTATGGGTCACATTTTAAGATATCATTATTGATATTTGTACACATATTGACATGATCACTAATAGAATCTTCTTGAGGATATCATAACATGGAACTATCTTACTTTAGGGTAGATGAACATTGTTCTTATTCAGAATATTTTTATTAAAAATCCCCATGACAATGGGACTTATTTAAACATTACTAATGATTTATATCAACTATTTTATATAATGGGCTTATTTTTTCCAGGTTTGAAGATTTTTTATCTGTTAAAATCAAGAGAATTTTTTCTTAAATATGAAAATGTATTGTGATGCCTATTTTGAATGAAACATAAATAAAGATATGTTTTATTATTCTAGAATCATATTATGTGACACATGGTGAGACACTATTGGGAGAATTATTTGACATAATTAATTTCCCTTGGTTCATATGTAGATTTTATCATCCCATGTCATAGTAAAGTGAGAACATCTCTTGGAGGTAGGGGATGTTCATGATCCCATTGAGCTCAGAGTGTCATGTCCCATTGGATGGAGTGTTTGACTTTTGTGACATGTAGTAATTTTATGATGTACTGTTTTGTTTTTTTATACACGTTGGGTCTCTGGTGCAATATCACTTTGTATTCTGTGATCCTAATGATATGTATTTAATTATCACACTATTTTTATAAAAATTCATTCAATAATTTATATTTTATGATTATTTTTATAGTCTCCAACCCATAAGGATCGAGAGTTCCCATCGGGATATGGCAGTATAGGCTTGTTTGTTAGAGTAGTAGGGATTCAGGGCTTGTTTGTGGCATGTTAAATGGTATTGATGGACTACAAATGTGATTTATTTTTAAGGTTATATTTTTATTGTGGTCATTTAACCATCAATATAAGAATAAGGATGAGATAATGATACTTTTATAAAGTTAATTTGAATATGGATAATGTAAATTGAATAATATTTAATACTACATAATTGATAATTTTTTTTGAAAATGTGGTTTATGTTATCACTTATAGTGTTTACAATATTATCATATATATGTAGTATATTCAATAATATATAATTTTTTTTAAATGAATGAAGAATCATTAATATTTTCATTTAGTTTTAATTGTTATTCAGTTTATTTCCATGTTTCAATATAATACATGATGAAGGCATTCGAAAGTTTGGTCCCTAACAATCAATATCTACATAAGGATATTTGGGTTATTAATGTTAAACTTAATTTAAAAATTTTTGGGCTGTTTTTCATAAATTTTAAATTTGATAATTGTTAAAAGGGTAGATATTTATGGAAATGATTAATTTGAGAATTGTATGAGGTTTCAAACATAAACATATTGCTTGACCATGTGAATATTTTCCACAAATTGATAATCAAGGTTATGTTTTTTACTAGAGATTGGTGGAAAGACGTTTCATTATTTTATAGATCTTATTTAGTGCTTTAGACCAAAAAATATAATCTCTTATAGTGAAATATCAAGTGAATATTTATCAAGGGACAACCAAAGGATAAATTTTTTCGGATGAAATAAACCAATATAATATGTATACATTTTAATATGTTCTCAATGTAGATAGAAAATAGAATTCCAAAATATTTGGAAAATGATAGAGATTAACATATTGACTTGTTACAATCATTTTATGATATAATTTACATTTTCTATTCCTTTTTGGTTTGTGTAATTATAGGAATTATCCTCCTCCATGTCACTGCCTTTCTTATAATCAATGTTTTCTATCCCTCTCCATCAGTATTTGGATGGAATTTTTCTCTTCTATGGTTATGTTTTCACTTTCAAACTATGTTATACTATTGGAAAACCTAATATGTGTTATTCTAGATGTTCTTTTCTCACAACTTTCACTTTTTTCATAATGATGTTTTGTTAACCATTTCACGATGTGGGTTCTATGGAGAAATTTTCAATTGTTAAACCATTGATGGTGGAGTTCAATTTTGTTGGACAAATTAATTTTATTGGTGTGAAATTTAAACACCTGATATTTTCGGAAATATTTATTTTTCAAATTAATTTATTTTTCACTTTTTTTCATGACTAGAAGCACATAATTTATATTAGGTTATACGCAAAAAAAATTATTAGCTTGTGTTACACAAGACACTAAGTCTAAATGAAATATCAAAAATTTTGAAAATATAATTATTTAATAAAATTTTTATTATATAGTATTTGGAATGACATGTATCAATAGGCTTGACTAAATTATTAAAATATATATTTTACATGTGTATAATTTTTAGACTAATTAACTATAAAAGAAACTAACAACTATTTGAAAATAAATGAATTATTTTTTGGAAAAACTTTTTTTTATGAAAAAATGAATTATGAATTAATAAATTAATCAAACCAATTATTTTGAATTGTTTTAATTAAATTTTTATATTATATATTACATCAACTATTTTACATTCATCTAATTGTTATTTCTCGACTATAGATAATAATAAATCAAACATTAAACTTAAAATGATTTTGCAATAAAAATATTATTGGCCTCCTTTTTCATACTTATTTTGAAACTAAATTTTGACAATATGATAAATTTTAGTTTAAAATATAAAGATAATTTTTTAAATAATATTTTTAAAAATACCTAAGAGGGGGGATAAATTAGGCCATGAGAAATATTAAATTATAACATTATAATTATATTAGTTTGTAAATTAGTGGATTAATTATCTCTCTAGATCAATGATGATAAGAAAAAATATAAATAAAAAAGATGTACAGTAGTGATTTTACATGGTTAAACATTATATGGCTATTCTAAGTGGCATGGGAAGAAAATATGAAAATTATTATAAACCAATAATCTCATTATTTTTTATTAAATGTTTGGAGAAACCACATAGACCTTCATGGATTAGAAGAATTATAATAAAAAATTATACCTCTTCTTAACAATTTCGAGAACACAATGCTCCTCTAAATGTTTTTAATTTAAGCATCATAAATAGAGAATAGTGTAACACCGTTGTTGATTTGTTACATATCTGCACCTTCATTGGAATGAAGGACCTTACCAAACGTCTAGATAAAAGTATCCTGGACCACCCTCCTCCTTCTATCGAACATCAGTTTGGAATGTCTCAACTCACATTTGAATGAATGTTTAATCCTTTATTTTCTCTTCAATCATTATTCTTGGGATTATCCCTTATATTTTATTGAAATTCTATAAGAATTTTTTTATTATTTTCAAGATAATCAAACCCTTAATTCAATAGTTTTTGTTATTTCTCCATTTTGTAGTACATTGTGATCTTTCAAGGAATACCATACACATTATTTTGAAAATAATATAATAGTTATTTTTATTGAACCGTTGGAATTTTGTTCCATATAAATAATTTTTTAATTTCACATGTACATTGAAATAAACCCACTCATGGAGTAGAACCCTTCACCACATATTTTTATTTATAATAAATATAAATATTGGGGTCTTGTATCCCATATTTAGTATTTATATTGGTGAAGATTAAGATTCATAAAATCTTCTAAATAGATTCTATTTAATTTTTCATGATCTCAATAAAATTTTCTCAATCTCAATAAATCATGGATTTGGTTACGACGTATCTATAGATCTATATTTTGTATGTAAAAAAATACATTCCATTGAAACTCATAAGACCACACTCTTTAACAAAAAAAATCATTTTTGGAGAGTATGCTGAATGATAAAACTACATCATGGAATAATCATGTGGTGTCAAAATCTCCAAAATAATAGACCCACACATATTTATCATATTTAAAAAAGGAGAAAAAATTATTGATAAATCAGTGTGATAAGGAGAGGGTGAATCTGTGATATATTTTTCATTAATGTTTCTTTTATTTTAAAACAACATTTACCCCCTTACATACTATTGATGATTCAGAAAACAAAACATTGAAACGTCCACAAGAACACATGTATTTTGAAAGTTTAATACTCAAAAATAGTTTCTAAATCCTTTTTATTGTTTTAAAACAATACAACCAAACAAAATAATATATAAAATAATCATTTTGTGTGGATAAAATAAGAGAAAAATACCCTTACAATTGAATATAACTATGATCAATATAATAGTTCATTTTTTCCTCAAGATATAATAATGATTTTTTTGTAACATGATAAAAAAACAATGATGAGATGGATAAAAAAGTTACTATGATTATTTAACAAATTATGTATATGATATTATCTAAATTTATCTTATTCACATTACTACCTAGAAAAATTTAAAAACATATTCTCTGGACTTCGCATAAAAACTAAATCAGGTGGCTCAGTCCAATTCCTCAATATGATTTCTCAGTCCGGAAAATAGATAATATGTAATAATCATGAAATAATTCTGAATAACTTATAGCACTTCTCAAAATCCAGTTTCCATTTTCTTAGTCTCATCCAGTAACACATTATACTATTATTTATTGCGATTATTCTGTCCAGTAAAACAAGTTAGAAAATCTCTATCTAGAAACATATTCTCTCTTCAAAAAAATTCATGGATATCTCACTATCATTTCACATGAAAAATTTTATTGTTTGAATTTGAAATTTACTTTCTACTATTTTCAATAGATCTAGAATTGTGTGGGGTTGTAATTGGATATTATTATACCGCTTAACCATTATTCTAGAACATTAATTTTACATTAATTTAAAATCCTCCATTGACTCAACCAATACATCTCAAATCCTCTCAATAATTCTTGAAACATCTTGAATATTCATCCATATTCAAAATTTCTAATAATTATTCTATCTGATACCTTTTTTGTTGTGACCAAAATAAATTGGAAAATAACACTTCTGGTTATGATGCTCTGGACCAGCAGAAAACAATGTTTTCATTCTAATGGTCCATTACAACTAAAAACATATAGTTTTTAAATAATTATACCATAAACATTGTTACAAAATCATTATACTTCAGTTTATTTTATTTTTTTCAAAAAAATATTTGGAATGTATAATGATGTCAGCATCCTTTGGAAACAATTAAACATTGCTTTCAAAAATCACATTGACAAACATTTATTAGAAATAATTCCAACCAATTTCCTTATCGTATTTTCATCAAAAAGATTATCTTATGCTTGATGAATACCATCATCCAATGAAAATTTGATATGATGATGTGTCTGAGGTATCAGTCTCTACTTCACATTGATCGATCATTGGCATTTAATATCAAACAGTTCTTGACTCACTAAGAAAACACATCCAAGTACCGTTCCACCTAACCCAAATATAGACATCACCCATTTAATTGTTGTCAAGATAACAGTCAACTACATTTTTTATTATTATACTGTTGATATTCCTCGGAATTAAGTAAAATACAAACAATTACATTATTATCGTTTATTGGTCCCAATATCTCCCATTTAGTTATTTTTCTAAAAATCATAGAGCAATTTAATTTTCCACTGAAACATCTGTGGAACACCATGTCCAATAGACCAATATTAGCACTTTAGAAACACTAAAAACATCCAATACAATCTTATTTCACAAACAATTACATATATCATGACATCATTATTACATTGAGAACATAAGGATTGGAAAAAAATCATCTGGATTATTTTACCAACCAAAACTTCTCCCCTGTTCATTCACAATTATTGGATCACAAGTGTTAAGTAACATATGATATTTTAGAAATAGAAATCATAAATGTATCATAATATTTATTATTTATTCATTCAAACTCTTATACATTTTCTCATATGGATCAAAATGTTATTTCTGTATATATTTTGATTTTGAAAATCCACTTCCCATAGAATACTTATTCAGAATAGAAAATCGAAACTATAGAATTTTTTTATCAAAACTGAATATGAACTTCATATTGTGAATCCCTATATCATTCCTATTATCTGATAACCAAAACATATAAATGAAAATTGATTTTTCAGAAGAAAAAAACATAAAATAATCATCACATAATTATTTCAGAATCCAAAACAACTTCTATCCAACTTTTTCCCAATAATAAACCCATTGGATTTTGTTTTTATATGTGGTTCATAAATCACTAAACATTGTACTATTATCCTATTGATCATTTATGAACCATTTTAGGCCCATTTGAGATAACTCATTGTAGGAAACATGATTCCATGACAGAAAAACCATGTTGTCCAAAAGATATGACTTACAAAACTCCTTCATCTTTGTAATTTTCATACTCTTTAGAACATGTTTTTTCAAAAAATTAAGACCCAAAACCACTTCTATTAATGTTAAGAATAGTTAACACACATTCATGATGATTTGAATGCTTACCCATGACTCCCAGAACACAAAATATTCCGTAAATGTTTTATCACATACCATTGGATAGATTTATGAATCATATCATAACATTTTACAACAATATAAAAATACTACATGAGAGAGGGAAAAATAGAAAACCTGTAATAAAATAGGTTATATACCACTTTTATACATCTATTTGATAACTTCTTCCTCCATTAAAGGTCTTATAAATGTTTCATCAACATTTTTCGAAGTAATAAAATACTCTAACTATAGTTCATTCATATAAAAATTTTATTTGATGAAATAATATTTTATAAATATACAATTTGAATGATAATTTTTACGTTAACTCTTATATGGTTTATGGGACCTTGATTATCACAACCCAAGAGAAAGGGTAGATTCACTTCAAAAAGAATGCTTTATAAATGAGTATTCATCCACATAAGATGTGTGGGATCTTGAGGGGTTTCAATATACTCAGATTCAACCTTTCTAAGAGTTACATTATTTTTTTCATAGTATGAAAGCATTGACATCAGTTCCCTTGAATGAGAGATCCACATAATGTGTATCATATATCATCAACTCTTCCTGCATAATCGCTATCTGTGTAACAAAACAAATCATTTAATTTTATCCATCATACATAATTATGAAATATATCATGCCTTTATTATATTTTAGTATTATTGTTCTAGACAATATATTCATTTCATTTTGAGAGTATTGGGATCATTCACATATAGTGACAACATAGATAATGTCTGGAGGCAGTCAGATACAACAAACTCACAATCATCTTATGAAACTCTTTATAATAAACTTCCTTACCTTATAAATATTTTTAAAACATTGTTCCCACTAAAATTTTAGTGGAAACATGATTTGAATTTTTCATTCCAAGCCGAATAAGAAGTCACTTATCATAATTTCCATGATAAAGGAATACGTATTTATAATTTTTTGAGATATGAAACCCTTTAAATTATTTCATTTCATATAGCCTATAAATTTCAAAAAAAATTCCATTTCTTTAGAAAATCATTCTTATTTACTTTCATAATTCCCATAAATGACAATTTCATTGACATAAATAAGAAGAAATAGGGAAATCTCTTGAATATACTTCTTGTACACATTATTATCTACCCATCATTTCTTGATTTTTATATTCCTTAAGTTTGTATCCTATTTGGATTACCACTCCCTTTGATCTAGTTTTATCCAATATAATTCTTTATTCAACATTCCCACATAACATTCATCCTTTATAATAAAAAATAAACAAGGATTATTATGATATAATACATTATAATGTTATCTATTCATTAATTCTATCATCACATCCCTAGTAAAAAATTCATAACTTCATTATGCGTTTATATCATGAATGATTATAGCCATTTCTATCATTTCAATTAGAGAAAAATCATAATAAATATAAATGCCACAATTTTTTGTGTAACCTTTTCGCAATAACCTTTATTTTTACTGTATCACTTCGTAGTCTTCATTCAACTTGTTATAGAACAAAATCATTGAACTAATAACATTTTTTTACTTTTATTAGTTTCATGTACTGAAGTATCATTTTTCTCAATTTTATTTCACCATTTATTCATATATTGAATTCATTCTAACATCTCAAAAGATTCATTCATATTTTCACCCCAAATTTTAAATACAAAGATGTATGTTTGAAATCTTTTTATGTTATTCTCATTTCATAATTTTTATATTGATCAAAAAATACATTTTGAGCTTCTATGTGCTTCCTCATCCTAGGATGATACAATGATATTAATCATTATCTATTGAAATTGCTATGTCATATTTGTTTTTAAAATTTTTCAAACTTATCAAATCCTTTAATAAATACTCATTCATTATCTTCATCATTCATTTC
The DNA here is from genome assembly GCA_963277665.1 of Viscum album. Taxonomy (NCBI): domain Eukaryota; kingdom Viridiplantae; phylum Streptophyta; class Magnoliopsida; order Santalales; family Viscaceae; genus Viscum; species Viscum album. The sequence goes on along the minus strand of OY728137.1, from coordinate 1,930,736,551 downwards.
CACATGTGATTAAGAATCAGTTCTCTCATCCTTTTTAACTACTTTCACATCAATATAATCAAATAATAATCCTATTTAATTATTAAAAAATCTATATCATCTTCATTCTAAAGCATATCCATGAAAGATTCCAACTTTACCTATCTGAAAAAACATCGCAATGATTCCACCTTTATTATTTACAATTAATGGAATCCCAAAAAATAATATTTTCTTTAATCATAGTTTTTGTTTAATAAAACATTTAATTTGGATTCATATCATAACTTGTCCTATAGAAACATTTTTTCTATATATAAATGGTTAAGATCGTTGAGTTCTTCCAGATGTAATGTAAGAGGCCATTTTCATATAACATAATATTCACTATTTCAACAAAACATCTATTCTTTCTCTCAATAAAACCATTTTTTATTTTTTGTAAGGTGCAAAGATCGCATACCTAATTCCCTCATTTTCATTATAAATTCCAATCTCTTTATTCATATACTCACAACCATTATCAGTTCTAAACTTATATATAGAATACATGCCTTCATTATAATCAATTCTCATTAAAATATTCACAATAATTAGAGATTGTTATTAATGATTAAAATAAAAAATTTAAGATGAGTTAAATCATCAATGAATGAAATGAGTTACTTATCTATGAATCTTTGTTTCATTCCCATTGGCCTGAATATATAATAATGAATGACATCCAGTGGTTGAGTTGAATGAATATCAACATTCATATCCAATAATTTTTAATCTTACCAATCAAATATATTATATATCACCAATATATTCTTCTTGAAATATTCAAAATACCATGAACACTATTTCTCATAGATATCAAGCTCATGATTCTAAGACTCATTTCTCCCTACCATTTATACCATGACCGAGTTTCAACATTTATCCTTAGGTAACAAGAATTATTAACATCACCATCATTTAACGAATTCCATTTCATTTGTTTTCCATTTGTCACAAATTTTCTAGATTCTTATATTTTCAAAGAAAAACCACAATTTTTATGAAAATTTATTACGTTAAGACTGAATTTGAAAAACACTTAATATTTTTTTTTCAACAGATCAACAAACAAATATTTATTACATTTCAAATTTTCATTGGGAATAAAAGTGTATCCAAATCCATTGATTTATAATTGATTCATAACATCCAAATAAAATTGATCCTTCATTTAAATCAATAAATTTATAATAAAATAAAAAACCCTTTAATGATAGAATAACACCTACTATCCACAATCAAGGTTTTACCTACTTTTGTATCTTTGAGAGATATTTAAAAATGAATGTGTTGTTATTCCCTTTATCTTTCTTCACATTGAGCTTCCAATAATTTATAAAAAACATTTTTTGTGTTTATTGACAATAGGAAACCTTTTTGAAATATTCAAATGTTTTCCATAACATTTAAAAATTATTTCACATTGTTTGAATTTAATTTTTACAATCCCAATATCTTTCTTAGATTTTTTTATAAAATCCTAATAATATTTATTTTGTTGATAGGATTTACTACCTATAAAATACTGCTTTCTATAATTCATGGAATATTTAAAATATAGTCGATAAAACCAACATATATTTTCTATATTCTAAAATACTATATGATACTAAATGTAACCATAGAAATAATACATACCTTTCTAACATTCATACTGTCTGAAATTGTGAGCATTTTTCCTAATAACTTTCTTATCATTTATAGTAGTACATTATTACGCCACAAAATTTATATTATCTCTGTGAATATTATTCTAAAATTCATATTTTATTCAAAACATATCTGAATAAGTGGTGCTAGAAATATTTTTAAAATAGAAAATTTATGAAATTTTTAAAATTATAACATTGTTGGTTTTGGCAACATAAATGTTATTTTGGAATGTCATTCCTTATCAGAACAACATCAAAATTGTTATCATCCTTTTAGGGTAACGTTTTATCCTTCATAGGTTCACATTTCCTATATCATTATGAAAACAAAATAGAAATATTTTCTTTAAAAATTTAGCACCCTTTTTATATTTAAATTTTTTTTATTGGATAATATATCTCTTAATAATTTTAGTTTTACATTACTTCATTTTTTTATTGTAATTATTTTTTTCTCAAGAGGCTTCATCTAAAAAACAATATCTTCATGTATCATAGATTTTAAATTTGGAAGAAATAATTATTTTTTATAATATGAATTTATTTATATTAATTTCTTATCAATGTTTCATTTATTAATATATTTCTCAGATATTTTTTTAGTTTAATCAATAGATTATATTCCTTCTCTCTCTCTCTTCATCCTGAGAACTAATACATTGAAACTATTCATGATGAAATATTACTATGTAGGTACTTTCAATAAAACAATTATTATGACTTTTTCATTACCTTGACTATCCCCCTCTTCAACCACTTTAGATAAAAAATTTGCCTTTTTAATTTAATTAACAATCTATCTTTTTTATTTGAATAACTTTTTATTTATCATGATTTTCATCCCATATCATCTTGATCATATATCATATCCATCAATATTTTTTTCAATATTTTTTTGAGTAAAATTATCATCAAAATATCAATTAGTTGCACATTGAAAAAAATTCAAGGGATTCTTCAATTTATAATTTATTGAACCTATTATCATATTTTTTTTTAAATAAGGATAAAAATTCTTCAAGATTATATTATACCTCTATTTTAGATTTAGGACCATAATCTTCTTCATATTCAAGGAAAATTTATTAAATTTCCTTTATTGGAATCCAAGGAGGAAACTTCTCAATCAACATTTTGCACCCACTCATAATGTTCTCCATTATAATTTTATATGAAATGAAAGTAATATGAATATAATCCAGAGATTTATTTTTAGGATATTTTACTTTTGATGATGAAACTCTGAAATCAAACATATCAGGAAGATTTCCTAAAATATTTTTAATAACATTTTATTCTTCAAACTTCTCAATAATACATCTAATGGTTTTTATAATATCATTAACCCTTTTAAATATGTTTTCAATATATTCATTCTCACCCTTATTAAGATAATAATATGACATCCTTGTGATTTTTAACATTCCATCACCATGATTGTATTTTCATCATGTATATTCTTCCATATTTCCAACATACCTTCAGTATTTGAAACACCCTTCACTATTTGAAACTCACTTTTTGAATGTGATGAGAGTAAACAATTCTTATCTATTTCATAATTATAAATGTTTTTTTATCCAAACATGTGAAATAAAAGTTTTCACCAATAAAAGTAAACATACATGCAGTAGCTTTCCAAATATCACACCCATGATAAAAAAGAAAAAGGAAACATTTTATCATTCTAGATATGGTAGTTATTACCATAGAATAATATAATTACCCAATTGCTCATAGAATTTAGACTCTATAAAAAATATTTTCAAAATCATTCAATAAAGAGTAAATAAAGAAATTAATCAGTGTAATACCAAATGAAAATTACCAACTAGGATTGAAGATTCATAGAGAGGAGGAGGGGTGAATTAGTAATATTTTTTTTATTTTTCCTTTATGTTGAAAAAACCTTTTTCTTAGTGTTACATATTCAACAATTTGTGGAAAAAAAACAATTAAACATCCATAAGAACATATATATTTAGAATGATCAAGAAACAAAAAAGAGTAGCTACTTCCTTGACATGGTTTGAATATAATCAAATACTACACAGTCCAATAGAAAACAATCCTCTGATGTGGATACAATATGTAGGATTTAATCATAAACATGTATAGAATATTGATAAATAAAAGACTTCATGTTTTTCTTATTGCATGAATGATTTAAAATATGTTTGTATAACATGTTACCAAACCATCACCAGTTGGTCCAACAAAATGTAACTATGATACATAATATACGTCCAAATATAAGATTATTAAAAAAATCTTGACTTTATAACCTATTAGTAGGTAGAAATACCGTTTCTAGACATTATAAAAATATTATTTTTATGGATTTGTATGATTCTCCAGTAAAATTATTCAGTCTATAAAACATTAATAACCAATAAAATTGATACAATTTTTATCAAATTCAAACTTTTCCAAAAAAAATTGCATCTAATTTCATTGTCTAATTCTGTAACTATGGAAATTATTCTTCCTTGCGATTCTTTTATTTGCAAAAACTCCTCAATAAAGCTCTCTATATAAAATTATTATCTCTGTAAAAAAATTAATTTACCTTTATCTAACATTGAATGTGATTAGTTTCAGTTTTATAATTTACAATGTACTCCCTACTGTTTTTAGGTCATTAAGAAAATTGGTTGGGAATACAAAAATGTTATTCATCTCAACCGAATTTCATAGAAGTAAATTTCACACTCAGTTCGATTTAATGATTGAATATTTCAATTATTCTCAACTTTCATATATTCAACTTGGATCATATTGGAATATAATCCATGTTCATAATTTATAACCATTCATTAGTATAGTAGAATGGTCATTATGATGAAAAAATTCAAATTGTATAACTTCTTCATGGTGATTTTTTTAGTGGAATGATAATAATCTCAAGATGATTCTTTATACCAATTGAAAAACATAAAATTTTGAACTAATGTTTCTATAAACATGGTTCTAACAACAGTAGACTTCATTTTATTATCTTATTTCATTATCATATTTGATCCTTTTAAATACTTTATCACCCTTTGAAAACTCTTCAACTCTACATTGAAATCCCCCATTGACAAAAACATCCACAATCCCTTGAAAAAAATCTACTCATATTTTTTTCATGATATCAAAAATCAAGTGTATGATAAATTCAACCATATGATGACTTATTTGTGTTAAACAGTGACTAGGGTATCAAATGTTTCATAAATATGATGAATTGGTGGAATGTATTGTCCAAAAAATATTGACCTAGTTGAAAAAAACAATATAGTACTTTTTCTCTTAGCAAATTGAAGACAACTACAGTTTCTTTTTTAAATTAAAATGGTTGAACATTTTTTTAACATTATATGGTAGATAGTTATCTAAATTTTGCATGGTCCCAAAAATTATAAATTTATCCTTCTTTGGACCCAATATCTCTAATTTACATATTCATCTAAGACTAATTGAGAAATTCAGATCTTCCTTGGATTACTCGGTGGCACATTTCATTGGATAGACCAATATCCGCAGTTCCAAAATACAATAAACATAACATAATTATTTCAACCAAAAAATTATATTTGTATCATAAGTTCTTGTAGACATTTAGAACAAAAGTATCATCATAACATTATCAAACTTGTTATACCAACCACATCATCCCCCCATTTCATTAACAATTCTATGATCAAATGTGTTATGTATCCTCTAGTATTTAATAAATAAAAATTCCAAATAAACTTTCATATTTATTATGGTGACATTTATATTTTAATATATTTTATAATACAAGCCAATCCTTCTTTTGAGATATAATATGATTTAAAAAACAACTTCACTCATATATCTTATTTAGAAACGAAAAATGAAACTGATGATATTTACTACCCAAAATTCATTTGATATTCAGATTATGAATCCCTATTTCATTACTATATTCCATTCACCAAAATATACAAAGTGAACAGATTTTTTTCATTATTAAAACAAAATAAAAAAGATATATCAAATTCATCATTTAGCATCAAAAAAAAATTCCATCCAACATGGTCCCACCAATGTCCATACATCTATAGTGTGTAGATGAAAAAACCTTGAGTACCATTGAATATCATACTATCATCTTATACACCTTTAAAATTAACTTCTTTTTTTAGAATAAATTTAATGATTGACTTAAAACATAGACTAATAATGTGGTCTGGAAATCTAAAAAATTGTATAGCCATAATAATTCATCTGATGTGAAAAATTATTCTTTAAATATAAAAACAGGGACATCAAATAAATAAATCCATCTTTAAAAATACCTCAATGTGTGGTTTCATCAACTGGTCTTGTAAATTCCTTATTTAGTAGAACTAATGAAATTTTTCTCAGAACATTTTTTCAATGGCTAGTTTCTCCATAATGTAATCCCAAAATTCTCTAATAAATGGTAAATTATAAAACCATAAAACTACCTAAACATCATGAAAAGACTCACATCCATTTCAAATAAGTCCAAACTAGAATCATACGTCTAGTGATCATAGTATGGAAACAATGTAATTTAGAGTTTTTTATAGTATTTCTCTTTTAGATAGGTGATTAACTACTTTAATTCATCTTCATAATTAATTATGACTTTAAAATATATTTTTAGGTAAAATTAAAAATTCTTTGACAATTAGTAATCAATATAAAAAAACCAAAAAAATTAAATATTTTTTTCCTAATATTCTCCAACTTATGTTTTTTGAAACTCTAATACAATTAACCACATTCCCAAGTGAATGTTTGACATAAATTGATATGACTAATATAAGTGTATAAAAAAATTCCTTCAATTAAATTATAAACGATTCAATAATAATGTAATCTAAACACGTATTAGAAAAGTTTTATATTATAAATTCGAGTTAAATGAAATTATTCTCATGAATGAACCTCATTGTTCTTCATTCTCATTAACACATCAGAACCAAAATATATTCTCCCCTATATAATCATTCATCAACTCTTCCAAATTCATTATTCACTAATATTGTATATATCAACATTTTTAAATTTATTAATCATTACTAACTCGTGCATTTTCCTAATCTCGCCCATAAAATATTATAGATTAATTCTACTCGTTATTTCTATTCCAAATAGGATTTCTCTGAATATTCACAAATTATATTTAGATGTGTAAGAATATAATTAATGATATAAATCATATATTACTTTAAATATAATTTTTATTGGGTAGTTGGTATTCCTCTTCAAAAAATTCATGTGGAGGGAGACTATTTGAATCTATGACCCAAAATATTCCATTAAATTTTTTATTTAAGTAGTGAATTTGTCATGATATCTAAAAACTAATATTGTGTCAATATGTAATCTAATATCTCCAGTATTTATTCAACATTTTCTTAATTTTTTCAATATGTTATGTTGATGTGATTTGTCCTTGAATGATGAATAATAATTTTGTTAATATTTATGGAAATTTGTTTTTCCATACATCATGAATTAGAAGATGAAATTTACACTCAAATGTATTCATATTATTGCTTCAAACATACTACATGAGTATATCCTTGAGTTGACACTAAGTGTTCACTTTGTATTTGGATTAAGGAAACAAAGAAAAATTATTTACTAAGCTAAGATTTTCAGAAACACGAGGATAAAATAACCTCCTAATTTTGACATCCTTCTATCAATGTATCCTACCCAAACACTATCCATATGACCAAATATATCTTACTGTGATTATCATTAACAAATTAGCCATAATTCTACTATATTGATGATTTATAGAAGTGTCATATTCAATATGATAAACTGTTTCTCCTCTTTAATGATTTGGTATTTGGTAGCCAAACCTGTAGAAAATTTTATATCATGCATTAAAATTGTAATGTATAGAATAATCATAATATTTTTTTATTTAATTTAACACATCATCTTTTTTTATTTACACATCATTAAAACACATAATTTAGTTAGCCCTCCTGATTTTCATTTTCATTGAATATAAAATTTTATTAAAAAATGGCCAGTTCCTTGAATTATTTTTCACGAAAATAAATTGTGTCATATTGTCAAAAAATTAATTATATGACATGAAAAAAATTTATAATCTCCAATCATGAAAAATTAATAAGCACAAATCATATATTTTGAAAACCACATTCTCTTCATATCATTTTGTCCAATAATACAATATCATCCACATAAACTACAACCAATACCACTTTATAATTTTCCTCTTAAATATATATGTTATGATGAGATAATGTTATTTAGAATATAATAATCATTAAATAATGATCCAATTGATATATCCATACTCATGGTACTATTATAATCCACTAGAAATACTTTTATAATTACTACACAAGGTCATCATATTTTTTAAAAATAATCCCATCTAGTATTTTAATTTATAATTATTCTTCAAGTACTCTTTGGAGGAATGTTGATTTGTAATAAATTTTATAGGCTTTGAATAATTTTATTATGACCAAAAAAAATTAGTTTTGCAGTATTAATCTTGAAAATTAGTAAACATGTCTCATCAACATCAATTCCATGAAATTGATAACATATCTTAATCTCCAAACATATGTTTTTAATGTTACCTTACCATATTTATTATCTTTATCTTGGAACACCAACTTTTATAATGAAATTAATTTCCTCTAGAGGTTGTAATATTTTTTATGTGTTGTTATAATCTACATTTTGAATATTTTTGGGCATACAGTTGACCTATTTCACACCATTAGTAACCTCTTCATAAAATTTATGGTCACCTTGAGATAATAGTGAGGGTTATATTGATCCATCATTCTTCGATTTTGAATCATATTTTATCTATAAATAAATTTATTTTCATCAAAGATTTAAATCCATTAGTTTTTTATTTTTTCTTCACATAAAGCATACATTTTTCCGTTAATTTAATTGTATTATTCTTTGTCTTCAAAAACCCCATGATTCCCCTCGTACCACACATTAGTGTCACCTTCCTCCTCAATTTCACTAGATCAATGCCATGATTTTTTTAATTTGTTTACAAAATCTACTTATTCCGTATAATTTTTAAATCATGTAATACATGATTTTTTCAAATGAAATTATGATTTAATTTTTACAGATATATTTTGGATGAATATACCTGGAAATAACTTCATCCATATATCCCTAAAAAATATGGGTCTTCTCTTTTTTAAGAAAAAAACCCATACATATAAAAATTGAAAATTATTTTAATTTTATCATCCACCCAAAAAAATCCCATGTATGGTATTATCTTTATTTTGAAACCTAATATCTATATTTTGCATTTTTAATATTGTTTACACATCCTCAATTTAATCGTTTTTCAGAGAAATCTTCAATATACAAATTTACCCACCCATGTCATAGATTATTTCATTCAACCACTATATGATATCATATTATTGATAATTCATTTCCGATAAATTTTTATGATTAATATTATTCTTTTAAAGATAGAATTTCAATATTTATTAGTGATTTTATTACATTTTTAGTTTCAAACATCTAAATGTTCACACTATAAATCTTCTCTGCTAACCTCTATTTTTGGAAAATCATTTTACACCTCTTATTTTGTTATAACCAATATTCATAGAATAATTATATATTTATTAATGAACATGATATAATACCTTATCACTATATATAAACAAGAGTGTCATTGGTCTAAACAGCCACATGAACAAACATAAGAATACCTATTGATTTATTCGTCCTTATTTTCTAGGTTTTTGAAAAATATTCCCATTTTGATAATTGTCACATGTGTGATTATTATTACATGTTTTCATAGGGATGTCTCAGGATCCTTTAATATTCACCAAGTCCAACACATATTTTATTCTCAAAATGATATTAATTTGTTCAATAATATTTTTTCTTCTTAACTGGATAGAAAAAATATATTCTTCATAAATGTGGAATATATTTCCCATTTATTTATTTCCTTGATTACACATTGATCTATCTCTTACCATGATAATTAAATTCATAATTTTGAACTTTACTATTTGTCCTAAGTTATTGAATAGGAATAAATTATTATAATTTCCATTGATACATTTAACCATTATGAGTTCTGTGTTATTAAATACTTCATATCCAATGTTTTATTTCAATGTGGAAATAATATTTGACTCCTTTTAATGTGCAATGAAAAAAACAACACATTTTTTGTTTTTTATGTTTCTGACCACATTTTTATTTCCCATCATATGAGAAGAACAATAACTATTTATAATCTATATATTGGTTGATCCTATTTCTCTAAATGAAATTTAAACAATATCAACCTTCTCCGATTATAATTTCCTAACCCATGTTCATTGTCTTCATTTCAATGGTTGTAAATAATGATCTTAAAAACAAAAATATATTTATTCATCTTGAAATTAAATAATTTAAAATTTATTCTACTTTTATTACAAATATTCGGAAGCTCCAAGATACTGAAATTTATTTATTTGGGTCTCCATATTAAATTTCATTATACTATTAATGAATGGTTCACTCCAGTGTGTACACAACTTCCACAAAAAAAATTCATGAAAATAATATCAATTATATAAATCAATAGTCATCAATTATTGATTGGTAAGATTAATAAAGTTCCATTTTTTATGAAGAATATATGTTATCCTCATCCTTCCACAACAATTACACTACCTAATTTATTTGTTATATTGTGAATTCCATTTTAATCTATAGGTTTAGGTATTTTTAATAAATTCTCAAATCAACCATATCCATGTGTGTGAGTGATTTTATTTTCTCCTTTACCTCTACTTATTTTGGTTTTCATTAATTACTTATGTAATGAACTAACCCACTATGGTCCTATGGTCCTGTCGAAGGTAATGAAATCACAAACCCAAGACTACCTCCCCAGGCCAGAGGCTGGTGACATGTGTTTGGAATTAATAACTATAATTGAATTGGTCTTCCTAATGTTCCTGTATGCATGCACCGAACCATCTCAATATAGATTTATATAGGAATAATAATAAAAACTATGACATATAGAGTAAAAAAAATGCAAGTAATAACCGTTATGGAATAAAAAATGAGTTCCATTTTGTAATCTAAAATTTCATGTTGTGAAATACACAGCCACACAAAATGATGTCTTATCAAAATAAAAACCATCATAAATTATAACTACTATGTCTAAATTCATGATAAGCATGATTGACCATCTTATGTGGTTAATCATCCAATTATCACTATACTCCTCTATAATCATAGCTGATTTGTATGTCATCGTCATAAGACCCTAAATGAGTTATAAATACCCATAAAAGTGTTATTATGTTAATACCTATTAAGATGATATAAAAATATAAAGGTATAAATATAGTGATATATAATATTTACCTCAAACTAACAAGAGAGGGAAATAAAACCAAATAGACACAAAAAAACACACATATATATTATCATAAAGAATCTAAAATGAGAGTGAAATGGGGTGGCTACCTAACATTAAAGCTATCTGGGATGAGTATGCCTAAAGCACTAAAATTACAACACAAATGTCTATCATATATATCTTATTCACCATAGTATGATTGGATATGCCCACACCTCACAACTATACTCCACACTCGATGAAGAAAAAAATAATATGGAGGACATGCACCTCTCTTGTGCATGTTGAGGATGGAGTACCTATTTTTAGGTAGAGAAACATTTCATTGTAGTTTGGGGATACTAATCCTAACTATATATAAGAAATGGGGAACCATTACAATAATGTGATAAGGGAACAAAAACAAAAAAATCTCTCTCATAGCCTGTGGAACCACCGCTCTAATGTGATATAGTAGACCAAACTCCAAAATATTTCTAGTAGCATGAGGAACCCACCCCCTATAACAATAGAGGAATACTAAACCAAGAATCTATCAAACAATGTATAGAATATACACCTTGGTGTAGTAAGGGAGTACTAATCCCATCATCTATTTGATAATCCTTCCCTTTCTTTATTATCATCAAGTATCATCTAAACAGGAATTATATTTGGAACATATCACATCATATATCAACAGCCACAATGAATTCCCCCATCATGTTATACATAAAAAATTTCTCACACACGGGTAATCATGAGACAAATTATAAGTTAAAATAGAGGATATATGAAAGGTAGATTACCATTATTTAATTATATAGAGTATGGGGTCCACACAATATGTAGTCTATATTTAATGCCTAGATGGGTTCTACATGTACATGGAGTAGGAATCCTTAAATGTATACATGGTGTTTCATATGGGATACATGGAATATATTACCACGAAGGGGTCATGTCCATGCATCTCAACCTTTGATGTGTATTCCTACCCATTCTGATTCACCAATGTACACAATGTCTATGTAAATATAGGTACCTAGTCTTGTGTCACCTATCAAAAGGATTGTCCACATAGGATGTTTTACTTGGAATATAGTACCGCATACATGACATTTGATATGAAAATTCACCCCAAAACCCAACTGTCATAGGCTGGGGCTACACGTAATCTATTCTTATAGGATACAAAGTTTTTAGTTCATATTTTCATAGAAAAAAAATTATATTATAGTAATATTTTATATATGATACCTTCATAATAGATACATTGATTTAACCACTTGGGATCGAGGGAACACACCCCCTCCACTGATCTTTGGAACCTAGTGGACGAAATTTGATTACACTGAGCGGTTGGAATATTGTGCCACATCATATTATTCGTAGAACCTCATGATGGCTACCATCACTACTCCACATCTTCGATCTCTGGAGGTCTCAAATTTTTAACATAACTTGTCCAAATTGACCATTAATTCATTATCCCAATCATCATTAACCAATCCATCATGAATCTGGGTTTTTTTCATGCTTGAAACTTATCCAGAAATTTCACACTATCTCCCCAAAAACCAATGATGATGACTGTGAGGAACCATGGGGATAAATGAACAAGAATATAGTAATCCTATAGTGGAAAGTAATTATTAACCAAGTATTTCATAATAATTATTTCTGTGGGATATATCATGGAATATCAAATATAAACTTGTTCAAACAATTGTATTTTTTGGAATGGAATCATGTGAAGTTCAATAGACCTCAAATCTAATAATTCTTTGTAAAATCATTTCTCAAACATTAAATCAACAGATGAAACATAAATTTATGATCCCTAACTCATTAATCGATTAATCATTGGTGAATATTGCATTCTTCACTGATGTATATGTCCTGATGTTTCCATTACCTCTCGATTCACCTCGATATGATAAAATATTATCCTTTATTATAGATCCTACCAAGAAGAATGATAGATATAATCTCAATTATCCTTGATTTTAAATGACTATAACAATAGAATTGTTTAAATGATGTTTTTATAGAGGATTTTAGGTTTTTTACATTAAAAATAAAAGAAATAAATATAATATTTTAGTTTAATTATAGTCAATACTAATGAATGACACAAAATAAAGTCTGACCCTAAACATATTTAATTTTATACTAGGGTGAACCTCATTTTACTAACATAATATTGGTGTCATATTTTTAATCAAAGACTCCGATTATGAGTTATTACATTAATCAAAAAAAATTACATGTGTGAGATATTAATATATTTAATAATTTCTTTATATTAATGTTGTGCTCCCCATGCCTTGGAATCTCACACTGTCTCAGAATTTAGTTTTGATCATATTCTATAAAATCATTCATAGTATAATATGTAAAAAAATGGGGTCACTATATTAATAACCTATTCAAGGATATTAGTCCTTGAAAGTCACAATATAATCGAATAGAGGGGAGATACATAACCTTTATCTAGATATCCCCCTCAAAGAAGGTATCTTACATGTTAACAATCATCCACAACATATGAAATAAGAGAATGCTGCATCCTAAAAAGATCAACTCCTTGACATTTTCCATCAACAAAGATAATTCTATGAAGGTGACTCCATCTATGATTCCCATTTCACCCTAGTCAATAACATGTATAAGATAATGAATATATATCCTCCTATAACATAGATAGTAGAGGACGTGCACACACTACTACTATTCTGTTATGTTTATGCAATATGAATCTTCATTTAAATCTTTATAGGATCATGAAGGGATTGATGCATCTCAGATATGTCTTTCCTCCCTAGCCGAGCCTTGACTATCATCATCACTGGGATACTCTAATGAAAACATCTTCTCCCTAATCAAACTCTAATTTCATATGATGTTGACTTGGGTAGACATCTATATGATCTAGGATGTCATCATACACTCACAAATTACTTGAACTCTCTCCATGAAAGCCTATTCCCACATTATCCTAAATACATATTCCTTGACAGTCTCATTCTATTAGAAGGATAACCTTTTGGTTCTTCTATACAACAACCCCAATGATTCCATATTGATCATATAATTATAGATGTTATTATCAGAAATATCTAAAAATGGAATATAATAACCTCAAATATTATCGACATAAAAAACCTGATTCCACATAATATTTTTCAACACCATGATAATGTGATCGTCCTGCCCATTATTTTGTGGGTGAAACACCATACTCATATGCAACTGGGACCTGAATTCCTCAAATATGACTCTCCACATGCAAGACATAAATTTTGCATCATGGTCAGAGAAAATAAATGAAGTTAACCCATGGATCCATATGACCTAATTCTTGTAAAACTATCCCAGCCTCTCCACTGAACTATCCTACTTAATGGAAATTAAGTGTACCGACATCAATTATAGGTCAACAATAACCCATATGGCTTCATGAGATCTCATTTTCCAAGGAAGCCCTTATCCCAATATCCATGTATATTTCGCCCAACATTCACTATGGAATCTCAAGGCGATATGTCAAACATGTTGGATCCTATATCATGAACATCACTTACTAAAATTTGAGACACTAAGAGAGGAACTCACCACAAATCCACCCCATGAAATCCTACCAAAACAACCTATTAAGGTCCCTATACGGCTTCAATACATCATGATTTACATTCAATGAATAATTGTGAATATCCCCCATTATCCTTTATCACATCATGACCAAAACCACCATCAATCCCTACAAAAAGATGATGTGTTCCAAAGATTCAAAAAATAATTTCGGTTAGCCTCTTGAAGATATCTTGTTAGAGAGAATATCATAGTTAATTTCTCTAATCTAATCATCCCTAATAAGATGGAGAAGATGATGAGTCATAAAAATAGACTAAAGATATGATTCACCGTCTCTTCCATTAGGTTTAACAGAGAATATGAACTCTACTAAAATTTTACCTCCAACAAACAGTAATATGACAAAAAAATTGATGGAATATTATAACACATTCCACTTCCCATGATTTTTGGCTATCTCAATGTCATAGTCCAACAAGAAATCCATCTAGTGCCTATGCGTCATGTTAATATCACTTTATGAGAATAACTGCCTAATACTATGATGGTATGAATAAAAAAAAATTTATCTCTAGAAGATTATACCACCATATCCTCTGACCAAAGGCAACCACATCCAATTCTCGATCAAGAGTAACAATGTTCTCCTGATGGGGTGTAAAAATTATGAACACCTAAGTGATCATTGTTTACCCATGAATTATCTTGATTTCGTGGTATCTCTAGAGGAATTGAAATATATATACCATAGTTATACTTTGGTAGTCGTAAAATTGGAACACTGGTCAACTGTATCCTAAATAAGCTGATGTTTCTCGGACACTGCTCAATTTATTTATGTTTTCTCCCATTCCAAATCATGGGTATTCAAATGTGATGAAATATTTTAGAATTCATCCATGATCATCTTATAGTACCCCTATATGATAATAAAACTCCATACCTACGACACGCTCTTGGTTAGGTCACATGAAATCACTGCATCAATCCTCCTGTGGTCCATATCTAATGCATGCTTAGATTATACATACACAAAAATGTGATCCTCAAAGATCCATCACTCACACATTAAAATAATATCATAATTCACATGATACCTATGTAATTATAAGACCATACTCCCCCTCTAATGAAAATTATATGAATATGAAATTAATGAAGATAACCATAAATTACATCAAGTAGAGCTGAAGTATCCAGATCATTGAAGATGTAAACATAGAGGGGGTATTCATTACACAAAAATTAAGAATCATGAAATCATATTCTTCATGGTGATATTATAATTCCAAATTTAGGATTTTATCCTCACAGATGCCCTATTATTTGTATATTTACATGAGATCGATCTTCTCGAACCAACTCATGCCTCTAGATGGATCGAAATGGCCATTAATCCACAGAATATGGTAAATGTTCTTTATCTTAGTATCATTAAGTCAATGATAATGAATATAAATCATCAATTGCACATTATTTATTTTCATGAAAAAAACTACAGATTCTCAGGGAGACACACTAGTTCTACAAAAATGCATATCACAAATGTCCTATAACTAAAAACATGTATTTTGACGCTTTGTAGGGGCCATGTGATATGCTGAAGAAGTTATTGACATGTTCTTGAGGTTTAATTCAATGCATAAGTCTATCTCCCATATCATATGTAGTCTCATATCATACATTGAGAATGCGTCTTTAAATTCCACTACTACTTAATGAATATATATTCTTGGAGACTCCACTTACAATTTCTAACATGTGCCAAATAATGGGTAATGGGTTGAATATTACAACATGAAATTTCCACTCATCCTACAATGAGATCTCTCTCACCTACAAATTAGAATCTCATCCCACCAGTTTTTAAGGAATCTAACCAATTTTTTATGTTAGAAAATCATTGATAGAACCACGAAAAAAATATACTAGAACCATGATGAAGTCCTTTGGGTTAAAAAATGTCCTAGAGGTACATCATGAAACTACATCTACCATGATATATATCACACTATTAGAGGATAAGTGATATTGAAGACTCACACTATGTCGGTACCTCTAAAAAGGGATAATAGAAAAAATATCAATTGAAAGCTATAAATCTCACACAAAGAATAATTATTTGTACTAATTATCGACACACATTTCAACTGGTACTATAGAAAGAGTATTATAAACATTTATTGTACCTTGTATCATCCCATGTGAATCCTAGTTATATCCCTCTATGGTCTATAACTACCCTTTCACCTAAAAATATCTATAAACAAAACATGGGCCACTGGGTTTTGTACGTGGTAGAATATTGTAACATCTCCCTACACCAATTGTTCCTCCCACAAGAGGTTCCCCTTCACCTCTTCCAAGACTTCCTTCCATTGGTCCACCTCAGCCATGTGTGGGCAATATTTTATCATAGTATTGCCACTATCGTGGGGGTCCATCCACATTCTACCGACCATGCTCAATGCGATGGGTCAGGAAATCATTATCAATGTGACCAATCCATTCTAAATTATAACATCACCAATCTCAAGGCTAATTGGATCATCTGTGTGATCCGTAATCCACATACCCACATGTATGAGTATGATAATTAATTCTATATTAAGAACTAAATTTTTATTTTGTTATAACAACTTGAAAAGATTCAACCACAATATTACCCACCTGATAAAACCACATAGTTCCCATATTATAATTATATCTGAGTCCCCAAAACCTACACTATTTATCAATCATATTTAGGTAGGCATAAATAGGTCACACCAGATCGATTGTCTCCTCATAGACTCAGTTCATATTTCCTCTCCTAGAAGAATCCAATTGAGACCTTTTAATATAGTACTATATAAGGCCAGTGAGCCACATGGAACTCTACTTCTAACAAAATAGCTCACTACAACACAATAATCTCTAGGATCCAAAATTAGAAAAATAAAAATGTTTCGTAATATTTACAAAACAGATACTATATATCATACCATTATATAATCATCACATCACGGGTCTACATAATCAAAATCCACTGACTCCTACCGACTCCATTGAAGATACTAGATTCTAGTACAAACATATGATCATTAGGGTTTCAAACTAGAATGAACAGTTGGGTCACTAACTCGGACCAATCCCCCACTACATATGAGTTTTTTTCATTGTAGAAGCTCAGTGGTCTCTGACATTGGAACTCATGTAGTTATTTAAATTTATGGTAATACTAATCTAGAACATATAGTAAAAACTACTTCTTAACAAGATGGTGTTCTACTACCTTCCCACCATGATGAAATACATTGTGGGATGTCCCCTAAACTGATGACTCATCACTCATTGGATGGTCATTATGATCATAAATTGGTAGCCTAAATGGATTTCATCATTGAGGCATCTTAAATGTAATCAACATGTACCATAGTTATAAGAGAATATATATATATATATATATATATATGGTTTTATCACTCAAAAATTATTTTCAGAGGACACTACCCAATATGATGCATGTATCAAATTTCCCTATAATAGATGAATCTATAAACCAAGTCGGCATGTGGGTATTAATTATCTTACTATATGGATATTAGAGATACTACACTAAAACTTTTCCCCACCTGAGATTCCCCACTCAATACACATATAAATTGTTAGCCTGAGTCATAATTAATCCACACCTGTGGAAAACATTGAACACAATCCCAAGGAATGAACTTTTCTAATACCACTATATAAGGTCCAGACAAACGAGGGATCTCTTAAACTATCGACGACCTATAAATCAAAATACTAAGAGTTACACCATTGTAATGGTTCTAGAAACAAATACTGTGAATAAATAACTAAAATAAAAGGAATTTTCCTATTTTACATGTATGAACGTACCCCAACATGTCCATTAAAAATTTATTTTGATTAAAAATAAAAGATAGGAATATTTATGGAAAAAAACAATTCATTTAATAACCTATAATGAAAAAAAATGATTATGAAATTGTATTATGAAATGTAAAGGGATAAAATACATACACAATCAAAAAATATTTCCACACCTAAATAAACACTAATAATTTAAATATGAGAGCACCCAATACACTATCTTCAATATTAACAACCGTATATAGTCAATGAACCATTCTATCATTGTGGTCCAATACAAACACCACATATTCTTCCATTATATATATAACACATGCCATGTGTACCTATGAATTTGTGAGTATATACATATCCAAAAGTACAACTCGATAACTGAAATGGATTGGTCGATAGATACAACAATAACAAACTATACACATTGAAAAATGGAAACCCAAACCAACAGAAAAACATATATATACTCATAAAGAAACCTTGAATATATAGAATTGGAATCACTATTTAACTATATATATACAATAAATGAGTAATTTTGAAGCATCATAATTCAATAATGAATGTCATACATCAATAGAGTCCTCACCAAAATATGATCATTAGGGCCCAAAACATGTAACTATTTACCATAGGAGAGAGACCACACATCTTTTGTAGTGGACCTCCACCTCGCCGACAGTAAAATTTTGAGGAGTAAATCTCTATAGGTAGATTAATTATTAAATATATATAGTGAGTAATGACATCACTTATATATAATAAATTTTGAACCCAAACATTGGTGGGATGTGAGTTTGTTGACCCCTAAATCTATTTGAGGGCCTGAGGAACAGATGACCTAATGTGAAAGGGGAGTATATACCATTAAATTTTCCTCATATAAAGGAGAAATATTTACAAGTGTGATAGGGTATTATTTTCCCCAGTATATCGCTGCAGAATGTTAGAAATCACACCTTAGTAATAGGGGAGTATTGACTCAAACATCTGTATGATGATATCGCCTAATCACTACCATCAACAAGTGAAACCTAGATTATCATTATACTTATTATATGATACAACTTATCTCAAAAGGAACTATGAAGGACACTATCATGTTCTACATAAAAAATAGGATTTCCGATTGACATGAAAAAATATTGGTCAAGATGATGAGGAAACAATAGGATGGTAATTCATATAGTAATTTATGGTTTTTATGTAGTCCACTTGGAATTTATCCCCTCTCTAAAACATCAAAATGTCTTCTATTGACACTACTCAACAAGAGATGTGTATTTAAATGTTTATTCCTCAATGATACATGGTTTTCAAGAACGATTTGGGTCCTAGAAATTCTTGTCAATCCATTCAATGTATTCCAACATTTTCGTCTATAATTGTAACGACCCAATCATTTATCAATGAAAATTAATTTTCATAATATTAAATTTATTATTATATAATTTAGTTATAAAACATATGCACTTCATTAGTTTTATTATTTTGGACATTTAAAATATCATTATGAATTATGAACATTCCTAATATATTCTCTAAACCGTGATCACATGATTAGTATAAATATATGGCTTAAAATCCAATTTACTCATAAAACGGAAGATATAACCTAATCCACTAGACATGCCCCATACGAAGCACATTTGACGGAGCTCGGAAAGGAGGTCGCATCATTGGGATTCGCTCTTGACCAAGGCCTTACTAAGTTTCAATAAATTGTTCTCCAGTAGAACTACCTATGAGAGAGGTGGGAGATGGTAGAGATTACCACCTGAGTGATGTTATTCGAGCCACACCATGATTCTTTCACCATCACACAACTTACCCTATAGACTTATGCAGGTTTTATAATGGGTTATGTAAAAAGGCATTATCACTATTATTATGTGCATTATTTTTGTATATAATAAATAATATACATTCCTTTTGTTATTGTTACTTTTTAAATAATTTTTAATGAAAAATTTTACTTTTAGTTAATACTAAACTAAGGAATATATTTTCATAAATTAATTAATTTTTTAATTAAATAATATTTTAATAAAATATTATTATTATTAAAATACGTTTTATTAAGTATAAATTATTGAATAATTTTTATGAATAAAATTGTATTTTTTTTTATTTTTTATCCTGTTTTTCTCAAAACCATGAATTTTTGATAAATGTTAGTTTTTATTTTTTATGTGAAAATTCACATATTTTAAAAATTATTTAGATACAATTAATATTTTTTCTAGAATCAGGACATCAAAATTATCCAATGGTTAATGTTTCATAATTTTCTAGGACATAGGAATTTTTGGGTAAAAATTAAATACCGGTTAAATATATAATGTGTTTTATGACATCATAATGACGCAATAGTGATGTAATAAAATATAATAAACATTATGTTCAGAAAATATATGTTTTAACCTTAAAATAATGTGATTTTAGGTTTTTTTTAATTTCTTTTACATATCCTTAGTGGACCCTCCGAGACTTATAAAACATTTTATCTTTTTAAATAGATGTCATTGAGAGTGTGAATCAACTCCTCATAAGTAAACCTATTATTTTAAGAGGTTAAGTCATTGTAATTATAAAATATTTTTTTCCACTCCCCTTTGAAAAAATTTCATGGAAAAAAACCATGATCAGGTTTGTGGTTTTGATTAGTTTAATATATGATGTCCAAACCTAAATAATAAAGAATTCATCTCTCTTACTTTATATGCCGACCCAAGATCCAACTTACTCTACACTCAAAGCCTTTGGAGTTCTTCCATACTCTTCCCTCATCTCTCTATAATCCTTCAAAGGTGCCCCAAAATCCCAATAAGCCTCTCTTATTCCTCTCACAAGCCATTTGGATCACACTTACATATCAGGGATTCATTCCTTTCTCAATTTATCCATGTTTCTTAATACTGTTATGTCCATTTATTTTCAATTTTAAATTATGGGGTATGATTTAACACCTCCCCCATACTTCCATATTTATGTTTCAATGATGATATTCCCCTTTATCACTCATTAATGCCTCCGATGTACATATGTTACTAGGCTGAAATTCCGTAAGGAATTTCTCTCTCTTATTTACATTCGAGAAAATATTTTTTTTATTATGAATCTAAAAAAACATTACATATGTGGGAAAATGAATCTATATGACCCCTTACTATCCATTTCATGTAAATATGATGAAAAACTCTTTTATTTCTCACAAATAATTTTTTTAATTCTTATGTCACGTCGTTATGCTTCCGAAACTGCACCGTGATTTTCCAAGACAAAGTTATTGTGTCTTTAATACCATCCAAATTTCTCTCTCAAGGGTATTAACCATTATTAATGTTTAAATATATATTATACAGTTTCATTTATGAATTAAACATTTTTTTATCATGGAATAAATGATGATATTTAATGATTCCATGTTCTATGATCCATGTGGCACACTCATGCATGAAATGAAATATTTATGAAGGGTGCACCATGATAAAACTCTATTGCATTGGTTAAATATTAGTATCATGATACGTCAAGTACAATGATGATTTAATCATGATACATCAAATGAAATAATTATTTACTAATGCTAATTAATTTTAAATGTAATTTTACTAATCCTCCATTTCCAATGAGACTTTTCTCATGATAATTCCATTTTAGGTGTTGTTTCCACATTTCCATGTTATGATACTCATTCTATATCATTACTATTTGTACATCTTTATTTTATTCTTCACTTTTATTCCAATTTCATGATATGTATTTTATTCTTCATGTTATGCATTTTTTAATCCTTTACAGGGCTTTATAGCTCACCATTTTTCACATGTATGTCCTCAGGTTATCCCATACAATGCTAAGTATGAGGGTATGTTGTGGTTATGTAAAGGCTTTTTTTTCAATAATGATGTTGTGCGTTTTATGATTTACGTGGTTATGTAATGTTCCTAAGACCCAAAGACACTTGACCTCTCGTTTATCCATGTTTTATCCAGTCAATATTTTATGTAATAAATCATGTATAAATGTGTAATAAAAAGAAAGGTTATCAAAGCATGTATCATATGATAGGTTTAGTTATATTTGGGATTAAAATTAGAAAACCCTAGTGAATCCATAGAGACAGGACATAGTATAATAAAAATATCTCAAAATATTGGTGAGTATTGAGTAATTGGTTTATCATGTAAATACATCCCTGTCTGGATATGAGTAGGCAGAGGTGGCTCTGGCGCAGATGTTCCTAGGAGTGAAATCTATAACAAGGAGTTTCAGGCTTGACCTGGGGTCTCCTGTTACATGCAAATGGGCCTTTTTTCAATCTTGGTTACAAAAATCCTAGTGGATATGATTTGGTAAATTAACAAGCATAGTATGAACCATTGTTAAAGAATACAAAATAACCCTATGAATATATGTTAAAAAGTAGATCATGGATAACACAAATAGAAGCCTATATATTCATATGTTAATGAAATAAAAGTTATTTATAAGTCATATGTTTTATCCCTGGATTACCTTTTATGTTTTACCACTAACATTCCTTTTATTCATGCCAATGGCCTGTAATGGGAGGAATCGGGCTAACATGTGATGCGAAGAATAATGTGATGATTGTTCTAATGAGATCCCCAATATAATGGTAGCATGAATCAGGAAAATTTACAAGATAAAAAATCAGTTAACTCAATATTTTAATAGAAACATGGGTCAATAGGAACATTCAACCCCCATAAGAAAGAACAAGTCACTATCGAGAGCATCATGAGACAAAATCCTCCTACTTTTAATGGGTTATCCAATCCCTCAATCACTGAAAAATAGATCAACGTCATTGAAGATATATTCTCCATCCATAAATGTTTCGAACAAGAGAAGGTTCTTCTGGATACTTATGGTATAGAGGGTGAAACTGATCAATGGTGGGGATTGATCTAAAATAAAAAGCCCAAGGTTGAGATTGATGGATTGGAATAGAAGGATTTCTAGAAAATGTAATTTGATAAATATTTTCCTCTCACCCCCTTCTTAAGATAGAAATGGAATTCCATTCTCTCAAGAAAAAATACGACGAATCCATCAGAGCGCACAAGGAAAAATTCACAAGGATTGCACGATACTCCTCAGGATTTTTTGTTAACCCTGAATGAAAGGTTGACCGCTTCATTAGTTTGCTGAAACCTAGCCTGCATAAATCTTTGATGATCCATGACATCGAAAACAATGATGAAATTGTATGATGTGATCTCAAGGTAGATATGGAAATCAAGGAATCTTAGGTGTATCATGTGGATAAGAAGAATAAGGTAGACTTAAATTCTAGAAGCCTGATGGATAAATCCCATATTGCTAAGAAAATAAAGAACCCCACATTCCAATGGTGTGGAAAAAAGAACCCCAGAAATTGCTGGAAGGAAAAAATTAAATGCTTTATGTGTGGAAGAGATGGGCACCTAGCCATTAACTATTGAAAACAAAAACATGCAACTACAAGAGAGGATAAGAACACACTATTTGAGTCTCAACACATTGTTCATTTCTTAAACTGCAAATAACCCAGGCACTATGCAAATTAGTGACCTTTTCCAAGTGTTTTAAGAGGCCACCAACATCATCCCAAGCATCAAGGGGTAGCTTCTTCAATTACTACTACTGAAGTGAACATAGAAAACTATGTGGTGATTGGTATGCTAGTTATTCATTCAATAATAGAAAACATAGATTTTTATAGTTCTTCACATTCTTTTGTATCCGAAAATTTTAGTAGAACAATCCCAACACCACCACAAATCATGGAAGTAAATATTTCGGTGAGTACAAAAAATGGGGAAATCATTTCATCCCAGGAATATAACATATCCCCTATCATAATTTGTTGATTGAACTTCCCGGAAAACCTTGTCATACTTCCTCTAGTTGAATTTGACGAAATTATCAGTATAGACTCTCATTTATTATATAGACCCAACATAAATTCTTGTGAAAGGGAAATTAATCTCCACATTGAGAGTAGACCCCTGATTATATACAATTGCAAGGAGGAAGATGAATCTTCTTCAGCACCATCAACTCAAGAGTGGATATTACCGCCATATAAACGTGCGTATCTGGATTATATGATTATGCATATGGAAGAAACCATCCTTCAAGACATGCCTATTGTAAGGGAATTCCCTAAAGTGTTTCATGATTAATTTCCTCGTCTTCCTCATCAAAGAGTTGTTGAATTCTCAATTTACCTTATACCTAGGTCATTTCCAATATCCAAGACTCCATATAAAATCGCTATGATAGAGCATATGGTGATGGAGAAAAAACAATAGGAGAGTATAGAAAAAGGGTTTATACACCATTGTGATTCACCATGGGGTGAACCAGTCCCCTTCGACAAGAAGAAGGATCAGTTAATGCAGATTTGCATCGATTATCATGAGCTTAACAAAGTCACGATAAAGAAAAAGTATCCTTTTCCACTAATTGATTACTTTAGTGATGAGCTACATGGAGAAAAATACTTATCCATGTTATATTTGTGGTCGGGATATTATCATGTAACAGTCAAGAAGGAATATATCTCTGAAACTGCTTTTCGTACAAGATACATGCACTATGAATTCATAGTAATGATATTCAGACTCACTAATTAAAAACAAATCTTCATAGAAATTATGAATAGAGTATTTTGAAATTACCTAGAGAAATATTTGGTATTCATTATATATTATATTCGAATATACTCCAAAACCACAGAGGAATATGAGGAGAATCTAAGAATGGTTTCTGATACCTTGCAAAAGGAGATGCTAAAGGAAATGTACAACAACTGTGAGTTCTGGACTGGGCCATATCATCACAAGCAATGTGATATCTAAGGATCCCTCCAATATAACTGTAATTGAGGGATGGTCAAGGGAAACATCATTAATAGATATCCATATCATTGTGGGGTTATCTGGATATTAATTCCAATTTCTGAGAAATTTATCATGATTTTCTACCCCTCTTACCAATGTATATCAGAAGGGAGTAACGTTTTCTTGGAGAGATGAATACCAAGTGAGCATCATGGAGTTAAAAAATAGGTTTATCACTATTAACATGCTCAAATTACTCACTTGTGGAGAAATTTTTGAGGTATTTCGTGATGCATTAAATAATGGCATGGGTTGTGTGTTGTTGCATATTTACAAAGTCATTTCCTATGTTTCATGGCAATTGAATGATAATGAGAAAAGCTATCCAACACATGATCTAGAGTTGGCTTGTCGTGATCATATCATTAAATTTTTGCAACATTAGCACTTTGGAGATAATTGTTATATATATATATATAGACCAAAAAATCCACATGTATATATTCACATTGAAAGAGTTGAACATGCGCCAATGGAGATGGTTAGAGCTGATCCGTGATAATGACTGCTGAATCCATTTCCACACTCGGGAAACCGAACAAGGTTAAAAATGATCTATGTAGAAATACTCCTTCATATTTATCAATGATGAGGATTTGAAAAGGATCCAATCTTTTTAGATTTAATGAGGATGGACATGTGAATCAATTAAAGGAGTAATTTCACCAATTCTTCTCAATGATTTATCTACCATCCCTCATGGTAAAAAATAAAAAATGCTCAAGAAGGGATGTGGAAATTCTGAAAAGGTTGAAAGCTATCAGAAATGGGAAAATCCTCAGAGTCTGAGGTTTGGAAGTATAATAATGTAACAGGATATCCAAGAAAACATTGGGTGGGAAAATATGAAAGGGAAATTTCAAGAATATAAATTATTGTGTATGGTATGTTAGAAATTGAAGGATGAGAAGAAAAAGTCTTAGGAGATAATGAAACCAGTACCCATACCAACATGGAAGTGGGATAACATTACCATGGACTGTTTCACTGGACATCCAAGGACATCTGGAGAAGAAAATGCTACATGGGTCATTGTGGATTATCTTACAAAGAAAACTCACTTTATCGCTACTCTAGAGGACTTCTCATTGGATCAATTTGAGTGTATTTGCATCAAATAAGTGGTAAGGTAGCATAGAGTGACACTTTCTATTGTATTTTATCGTGGTTTGAGTTTCACCTCAAAGTTCTGTTAAATTGTCAAACAGACTCTAAGCACTGAACCAAACATCAGAATGGCCTATCATCCTCAAACGGAGAGCCAATCTGGGCGAATAATTTAGACACTAGAAGTCATGTTAAGATCATGTTCTTTGGACATCAATGGAGGATGGTACCAACATCTTCAACTTTTTGAATTCCTCTACAATAATAGTTTATACTCGATAATCCGAATGGCCCAATATGATGCCCTTTATAGGATAAGGTGAAAACACCGACATGTTGGGATGAAGTCGGTGAGCATAAGCTCCTAGGACCTGAAATTTTCGATGAAATGGTGGAGATGGTGAAAAACATCAACGTCATATCAAGGGCTGCCCAAAGTCAACAAAAGAGTTATGCAGATAACAATCGATAAGATCTTGAATTCAAAGTTCGAGACACAATATATCTACGCATTTAATCATGGAATTAGGTCCGGAGGTTTGGAAGAAAGTGAATTTAAGTCCATGGTATATCAGCCCCTTTAAGATTATTGATCATGTTTGGGCTCTGGCATATCGAATTTCACTTACACCCACAATGAAAAAAAGTACATAATGACTTTCATGTACCCCACATAAGGAAGTACCTACCAAACCCTTCAGATGTACTCTATACTAAGTTATTACAAATAGGGGATTATATTTCTTATGAGGATCAACCAGGGAAGACCTTAGATCGTAGAGATAAATTCTTTGAAATAAGACAATTACCCTCGTCAAGGTGTTGTAAAGAAACCAAAATATTGAACAAGTGATTGTGAGAATCAGAGGAAGTGTTGAATCAGAGCTACCAAAATCTCCTTTTTGGGAAATGGAAATTTTTTCGGTAAAATTTCATAAGTGGGGAAGATTGTAACGACCAAAATTTTTATCAATGAAAATTCATCTTGATCAAATTAAATGTATTTTTTGTGAAAATGTTATATAACATATAAATTTCTGTGGATTTGTGATTTTTTATTTTTAAAATACTATCTGAATTGTGACTATTTCTAATATAGTTGTTCAATATTAATCACATGATTATTATAAATATATGGATTTAACAAATCCAATTACTCAGATAATGGAAGTGATGGCCTCATCAAGTAGACTTTCCCCATAGAAAATCCCAATTATCGAAGAATAGAAATGTGGTGGCATCATTGGGATTTCTTTGACCAATCACAATCCAAGCAACAACACTTTAATCTCGAGCAGAACCACCTACAAGAAAAGTGGATGTTGATTGAGATTACCACTCGAGCGATTTTATCCGAGCCACCCCAAGAGTCTGTCACAAACCCACACCATACCCTTCGGTCTTATGCGGGTGTTATACGGGTATATGTAACAAGATCTTATCACTATGACTATGTGAAATATTTTTGTATATAATAATGATTGTACATCCATTTTATTATTGTTACATTGTAAATTGTTCAAAAGCACAATTTTTATTTTTAGTTAATATTTAACGAGGGAATCGATTATGATAAATTAATGGATTTTTAGATAAATAAAATTTTAATAAAATATTATTATTATTAAATTAATTTTTATTACTATAAATCATCGTATAATTTTTATGAATACAATTTTATTTTTTATTAATGTTTGAAAGTTATTTTGTCAAAAAGCTGAATTTTCGATAAATATCATTATTTATATGAAAGAAAAAATTAGAATATTTAGAAAATTATTTGGATAAAAATAATATTATCTTTGAATTTAGGAAGTCAAATTTATCTAATGGTTAATTTTTCATATTTTATGAGACAGTCGAAATTTTGGGTAAAAATTAAATATCGTTTAAATTATAATGTGTTTTATGAAATCGTAACGACCCAATTGTGATGTAATAAAATAATATAAAAATTGTGTTTGGAAATATATTTTTAACATTAATATAATTTTATTTTAGGTTTTATTTATTTATTTTACATAGACTTAGTGGACCCTCCAAGACATATAAAACATTTTACCTTTTTAAATTGATTTCCAAGAGAGTGTGACTGACCTCCACATAAGAAACCATTTTATTTTAAGAAGTTAGAAAGTTGGACATATAGAATATTTTTTTCCAATAATCTTTGAAAAACCTATGGAAAAAACTATGGTCTGCTTTTTGGTTTTGATTAGTTTATTTTGTGGGGTCCCAAACATAAATAATAAATAATTCCCTCTCATTTCCTATATAAACCCACCCAAGATCCCACTTCCTCTTCACTAAACTCCTTTGGAGATAATCCATACTCAGACTAACTCATTATATAATCCTCTGAAGGATCACCATTGACTCAAGAAGTCTCTCTCAAGCCTCTCCCAGCCATTGGGATCAAACTTCCATGTTTGGGTTTCCTTTGTTTCTCATTTTATTTAAGAGTCATAATATTGTAATTCCCTTTTATGTTCAATTGTAAATGATGGGGTATGGTTTCTCACCTCACCCATACTGAACTCTTTATGTTTTGATGATGGGATACCCCCTTTTCTCAAATTAATTACTCCCATGTTCGCCTATTACCAAGCCAAAATTTTGTAAGGAGTTTTTCTCTCTTTATTTACATTCAATCCATTTTTTTGGATTATGGATCTAAAATTCCATTTAATATATTTGAGAGTGTATCTATACAACCCCCTTACTATAAATTTCATATAAATATTATGATACACACCTTTCACTCTCATCAATGTTTTTTTATAATTCTTATGCCGCGTCGTTTTGCTGCTGAAATTGCAACATGATTTTCCCAGCCAAAGTCATTGTTTCATGAATAGCTTTCCCATTTCGTTATCAATGGATTCCACCTTTTTTCATTTTTACATATTGATTATATTGTTTCAAGTATAAATTACCCATTATATTATTTTAGAATAAATTATTATCTTTATTGATTCCATGTTGTATGATCCATGTGGCACAGTCATGCATGACATGAAACGTTTAAGAATGGTGCACCCCGATAGCACTCCAATGCATTGGGTAAATATTAGTATCATGATATGTCTAGTGAAATGTGCATTAAATAATGATAATTCATGTTCAAGGAGTATTTACTCATTATTATTTTATTTTAATGAGGGTTTACTCATGCTCCTTGTGCAATGAGCCATGGATCATGCTAATTCCAAGTTAAGTCATGTTTCCACATTAACATGTTTGGATAATCACTTTATATCACTACAATATGATAATGTTTAATTTATGATATGTTGATATACCAATTGGATAGCATTTATTGTATTCATCATGTTATGACTGGTTTACTACCGTACTAGGATTTATACCTCACCCTTTTCCCAATTATGTCCTTAGGTTATCCCATGTAATACTGTGTACGAGAGAATGTCGTGGTTATGTAAAAGATTATTTCAATAAAATGTTGTGTGTTTTATGATTTATGTTGGTATTTAATGTTCCTAAGACCCAAATAAAGTAGTCATATCTTTCTTCCATGTTGTATCAATTGAAGAGTTTAAAAAATAAATCATGTTTATGTGTGTAATTAAAAGCTGGTTTGTCATATTACATTAGTACATAGAATGTCTTTCTACATAGGGCCCTAGGTGTGGGCTAGTTAACACACTACTTTTCCACCTTGGGATATTTAGATGGTGTGTGGTACCACCTACATGAATTTTATATTTAACATTTTATGACACACTAGTGCTGCTACAATTGTGCTAAATGACTGGTTTTCTTTTGAGATAAATGACATGTAGTTGAGAATTTCATAGAATCCAAAGACTGTTCAAATGTCTTGTAGATATGATCATGCTACCAGTTTCCTCATTAATTAACTTTATAGTATTGATATAATATAACACTTTACATTGATACTAGTCATTTGGTTATTGAATGTCGGATTTTGGCTAGCATCTAAAATACTATTTCACCCCAATTTTCTCATAGCACCTCACATCACCTAAAATCACTAATCCTGGCCCAAGATCCCAGGGGTGTCACCCACATCCCTCAAGCATTCCAGATCTATCAAAAAATTATAATCTTAGTCATCATTAAAAAATATATTTTAAATTTTGAGTATTAATTATGCTCAAACCTTCCCAAAAAATTTCAAATCTTGGACCCATAGGTTGTTAGTAAATAATGGGATGGTCTACGGGATGAAATGAATATTATTTAAGTCATCCTTCAGTATACATACATTATTAGTCAGTTATTTTATAAAAACGATGTACATAAGAGATATCATGACATATCAAAAATAACATTATTTGAAAAATATTAAATTAGTGGAATGGGATCATGCGTCAATAAAAAGATCATAGATTAAAGAATAGATGATAAAATCAATGATAAAACATTTACTCTATAGAAGTAACTATAGGTGAATATCCCTTATCAAAAAAGGGATTATTCCTTGGTAAAGAACATGTTATCTAGTTAAGGGTAAGACTCACCACATCTAATACCTCTTGACCCACTTAAATATGATCAAACCTCATCATAGATTCTCAATCCGCCAATGAAGAACATCACATCGCCTCTCAATTATCCAGTGGTTTAATTGGATAAAATATATGAATTGTTAAAGTGAGGTAACTATAGATGATTTTAAGAATAATTATTTAAAATAAATAAATACATATAATTATTAATTTTATTTAAATTCATTTCTAGTAAGTACCTCATCCAATCATCTGGTAATAATCAACCATAGAGCCATTGATAATCCTAGCATTTGAGACTCAATAATGGTATCATATTTCCAATACGAGACATTATTTATTTTTTTTTCTTTAATCCCAAAAAGATCATGAACATTATATTCATATAATTAATATTATTATAAAATCAATTCTAGGCATATCAGGACATTGAATCTAATAATGTCATAGTTCATAGCTCTGAAAATACTATCTAAAATATTATATAATCATACAAGGAAGAAACATGGCCACTTATCCTAATCATAGATTTTCATGGCCATCGTACCACTGCACTAGTGGAAATTTTTCCTCCATATATATTGATTCCATTTACACCAACTCAAATTCATTCCAATATAGTACACTAAAACTACCAATTATGGAGTTATAAGTCACTCTTGATCGTCACAGTTTCATCCCAACAACATGAATTAATTTACACCTTCTTCAATTATATAGAAACATTATTTCACAAAATTGGTTACACAATATATAATATAGAAATTATCATCAATATTCAGCTTTTACATAGTACATATGTATGATTTTTATAGAATTTTTAATTGTTCTATTATTAATAGCCTTAAATTCGAAACTCTAATCTTCATATTATTGTTTGTAAATCATTGATTCATGAAAACCCTATTATATTTCATGGGTTTAAACCTCAAAATTTCAATTCTTCAATATCATCTTAAAGGTCTTCATCAACATTATCTCAACTATTTATTCTACACTTTAATTAATACTTTCATATTAATTTGGATGTTATAAAATAGGAAAAATAAATTCTCTACTATGGTTTTTATATTACTCATCATCATATGCTTTAATTTATTCTATGCCATCATCATTTGAAGAAAGAAAATTCTTTCTCTTTGTGAAATTGATATTTTATTTTTCTATTGTTCATTACATTGAATGATTTACACATGGATTAATTACATTGAATGATTTATATAAGAGTCTTTTTAATGTTTAATACCTTGAATGATTTACATATGTGTTCTTCATTTCATTAAATGAAATCTCAAATTAATTATCATTGTAAAATGAATAATTTAATTATTTCACATATCATATTTAATTAGAGTGTTATAGAGTATATACAATTTAAATATATTTAGATCACTATCTTTTATAACTGATATATTCATATTAAAATATTAAGGTAATCATTTCACTGTTCTTCTTGTGATTTTTATTATCATTGGGGACCTCTACATGTTCATAGATATTATCCACGTGATTTTTAATCTAATAAAAAAATCCAAAAGTTTCCTTATTTGATATCATTTCTATGTCTTCAATATTTTTCCATTATTAATGTAGTTTGTCAAACATTTTATTCAACTTCATATATTTTCACTTGTTTCTTGCAAAGACCATGATAGGGATTTCATTACATCACCTTTGTATATATAATAACATAAAATAATCACAAAAATATATTAATCACTGTATCATCAACATAAAAAACATTTTGTTCAAAACCTGATAGGTCTCCACTCTCAATACTGGCAGAGATTCTATGGGTATTAGCATGTTCACATTATTCCCCAAAGATAAAAAGTAATGTTTTATTCTATCTTTCTATAATTGGTATTGTTTCCATTGAAAATATTAATTAATTTTTTCCTAAAAAACACCCCCATAACATCGTTGGCTGTATAAAATCATAGAGATAATTTTCCATTAATATAGCTTCACCGTCTAAATCAATGTTAACAAACTTATAGGGGAAGATTCTATGTATGAAAATTATTAAATTTTACATTACTCATTATGTTTTTTATGTAATATATTTTAACACATTTCTCAGTACCTATTAAGGATGACATGAATTCAGTAAAATGTAAAATACAAACACAATCTTTTTTAGAAGGTTCCTCTTAATCATAATAATCTATAGAGAAATCTAATGAAATGTGTTCGTTCTTAAAAAATACTAAGCCCAATGTTTTTTATTACATGTATGGAGTGGATGTAGTGACCCTTTTATTTTAAAAAATCACAATAATTAAAAATATAAACATAATATTTCATAAACTGAATGTATCCTCTAAATAAATCATTATTAATAATCATAAACACAATTTGATGTAAGGCCAATGGCGGTGTTTAAATTTTATTCTCTGTATTAGGATTAATGATCATCACAAAACATTTGGTGATATATATTATAAAATAAAAAACTCGTATTCATTCTTATTCTTCTTCCTAATATAGGTTTGGAATTCCTCCCTATAGTTTCTTGTGATCCATTAAATCCACTATTTTCTGTAGATGAATTCATCTAATGTTTTCTTATTTATATGTTATATAATTTTTTCAAGATATTTTTGTTGGTTCCACAAAATAAAATTTATAATACAATGGTTTAGATTAAATATCCTTTCTTTCATTCATTATATGACCTCTACGTATACCACAATTATTAATACGGTTATAATCTTCAATTTTTTGTAGAAAAAAACAATAGGTTCTAATGGGATGTAATTAATTTTTAATTCCATTAATACCATGATAGAAAATTTACCTCATTGTGTAACCCTTTACTATGATGTAATATATCTCATATTCATAAATATATTAGTGTGGTATAACTTTTTAGTTATTGTTACGAGTCAACAACAAAATCTTGAAATTGAACCAAATATATTATATTTAGTTCTTCCATTATCATTATATAATTTTATCAATCTCCATTGATAATCAATATGGTGGTGACACAATCATTCATATATAGAGTGGAAGTTCAAAAAAATCATGTATTGTTTAATCTTCTATGATACCCCCCATTGTACAACACATATATTAATTCATGATTTTTTTAATGACACTGTAATGACATAGACAATTCATGTGGAATGGACATAAACTTAGTTACAGAACAACATAAATTAATCAAAAAATCATTTCTGATTGGGTAAAACTACTTATGGATTAAAAAAAGGGAAATAAAGGGAAAAAGACTTTTATTCTATGACTTTTCTACATTATGTTATCACCATATCATAGAGGACCCTAATATACCATCACCATTTAAATTCACCTGATAACAATTATGACATGGTCCTTTTCTCTAAATCATAAAACCCAATTTAACTTTAAATGGTAATCAATATATCCTTACAATACAAACTACATGACCCAAAAAATACCACCAAGAAAGTTACCTCCATTCCAAAATCCAACTTCTTCTAATCTTAGCTTGGTCATGATGTAACTCAACATGTGGAGGAATAAAGACTATTCAAAAAATATAACATAAAATACATCCAAACAATATCATCCATATTTATGACTTTTAATGTTCCTTTGGGATAAATTCAAACATAATTCTTGTAAAATTATTAACAAATGAAACAAAAAAACTCTAAATATATTTTTAGAAACACTCTATTAATGTGTTCATCATCAAGACACCAATTCTTGTATATAAAAAGGTGAATGTTTCGTAAGAAAATTTCTCAATTATTATGATCCCCTCACACAACAGAGTAAAATATAATATCTATAATGTCAAAATCATGTATCATTACTATGATGAACATATTTAATAATATTTATTTATCATATCCATGACCTTATTATATTAGGAAAAACGATAGTTTACTAATGTGAGAAATATTTAATGTAATTATACCATAAACAATTAAAAAAGTAAATTCAATATGCGATAAGAGTATGTAATGTCTCAACACGTAATCTATAAATTAAAATATAGAATTATATGTTCAAAAACAACAAAATTAACTATAATATAGTGATATTATAAACCCATAAAAAATATTAAGTAATAGATTTATTCTTATTAAAATACTTATGAGGACCTCGATTATCTATCTACTTATATTCATATTAATGTTGGGTCCCACTAATTATCTAATGTAAGGCATGGTAGAAATATCTATCCATAAATTTTAGCTATATTAATCCCATTTTTTTGATATTTTTTCACTCATATCTAGGAAGCCCAATATGATTGGGTAAATGAGAAATATATTTGAGATAAATTATATTACATATGGGTAAAATAGTTGTCCATTTAATTACATAAGAGTAATATATTATATAGTTAACATTCTACTGAACCTAAATATCCAATCATAGGGAT
Source organism: Viscum album (assembly GCA_963277665.1). NCBI lineage: Eukaryota > Viridiplantae > Streptophyta > Magnoliopsida > Santalales > Viscaceae > Viscum > Viscum album. Next base: position 1,930,701,128 of record OY728137.1, on the reverse strand, counting down.
AAAAAAATTAGGATAAAAATTGGTTAAATAATTATTTTGTCAAACTATGTGAAACTTTCTAATTTAATGTTTTCAACATATTAGTAGGAGAAAATTTTACAAAAACAATTATTAAATGATATTAAAATATATTTCATATCTGATAATAACATCTTTTATAAATAATACAACATCTGCATCATTATTAACCATGATATTTAGACGTATTCTGAAGAAAGAGAAGTACTATGGATTCCTATTTTTAGATAGGTACTTGAACATCAGAATATTCATTTTGGAGAAAAATTCCATTTTGTAGAGAAACCACTTATTGAGTAGTTGAATATAAAATATATTCAAAAACACTCCTAAATCCATAGGATAATCAAAATATAGATTTTTTTGGAATAATTGTTATTATTATTTTTTTAAATCACAAATATTATTTCAATCATAGCTTATGAGAAAAATATGATTGGGATTTATAATGACATATATTGAATGAGGGTTCCTTCAAGGAATTTTATGAATGTGGACTTCATTCTATATAACATATAGAGGTGTTTTAAATAATTTATTTTTAATGAATTAAATAATGTTTTACTCAATATATTGAATATATTTAGGATAAATAATATCATAAGACATTTGGGATCTGGTGTGGTCTTCATTGAATATAATAGTAAATGTATTCTCAATTAAAAGATGGTTGGATGTTTGAATAGTTTTCCAAGTTAATTTAAACGTAATGGAGATTTAATCTAAGGGATAAAATTCATCCATTGATAAAAAATGATCATTGGGGAAAAATGTTCCCATATTCATGAAGGTGTGTGAGAAACTATTTGGAGGGTTCACATTGGTATTAATTTAATATTAGAAAATTTTATAATTTTTTAAGGATTATGATGCAAAATTTATATTGTCTATATTTTTTCAAAAATATAAAAATTAATACGTAATGAAAATATTAAAAATTAATTTAACTAATTTAAATAATGTGGAAAAGGATTCTAATATATTTATTTTCAATTAAAAGTAATACTCGATTCTTAGATGGATCAAAATATATGATATCATTTTCAACTTATATTTTCATATAAAACAAGGTAGTATATTTAAATCCATGATATACATTCAATAATTTTATTTAATTAAATATATATGCATGTTTCAATATTTTCCCATTTGATAATATTAGTAGAGAGAAGTATTATATGAGTTTTGTGTGGGATAAAAGTGTTATATATATATAATTTAATAAAATACTAGGGAAAGGGTTTCTAACACAAAATGATGGAAGTGTTTTAGAAATAAAATATTAACTATTATTATTTAATTACAGAAATAAAATACTATATATTATTTGGATATAGTAATTCATTTGTTATATATTCTCACTGAAGGAAATAACTTGTATTTTCTAACAAAATATTAATGTCGAAGAAATATGTTTTATAAAAAATGTAGTTTCTATGTGTATAGTGAGAGTGTGTTTAGACATGGAGATGCCAAGATTATAAATTATAAAAAAATATATTAATATAAATTAATTTTAGTTAATTATTATATACTAAAATATATTATGTTATATTGGTTTAAAATAACCTTAATGTAATGATCTAAAGTAAATTAGACTCAAAGTGATTATTGAGATATGTTTAAATTTAAAAAATCTACAATAAAATAAGGATGAAATTATAAATAATTAATATTTTTAGAAAAAATAATTAATTAATGTCGTAACATTAAATATTTTCAAATAAAGTAGTCTAATTATTTTCATCAAAGATATCAATTTGAGTTTTATGAAGAAAAATATACAATTTTTAATTTTTTTTCATTGTTGATATATCAAATTTAATACATTTAGTAAGAGGATTTATCATATATTAACATATAGACCCAATAATAATTAAATATATTGTATGTATTTAATAAAACCAAAAAATTGTGACAAGAGTAAGTCTACTCTAGATCTTGACCACATATGTAATGATTAAATGAAATAATATATATAATTTTTTAGTTTTATGACGTAATATTGTGATTATGAAATTTACCATGAAATAAAAAATTAAATATCCATGTTATTTTTTATGTCTTCCCCAAATATTGTTTTATGAGAAATAATATTTTATTTTTCAAAGTATGACATTGATTTATCAATAAAGAATAACCATCATGGAGCATCATTTCATGTGCCAAAAATAAATTTAGGTCTCTTTACTAAGAAAAGTATATATGATTAAAATTCTAGATATATTAAGGATGAAGGAATTAAAATATCCCATAATAGGTTTGATATAGAAAAACATGAAAAGGAAAATGAGCTTAATAGGGGGAAATTTTTTGAATGATTTTGGAAAAAATGATACAAATAGAAAAATTAAATTTGAACACATGAAATTTCAATTTTTATTATTTATCTAACCTACCCCTTAATTAGTAATAAAATAGTATCTCCTATAAATAAATTATTTCAATTTTAATTCCTTGATTTTTAATCCATGAACCCTATTGGACAAACAAGACTACAAATTTCACTACAAATTCACACAATGATAACATTGGGATATCCAATTATAGCACCTGAATTTATTTATAGTCACAAATTAAACATATTATCTATATAACACAATGGAAAAACCAAAAAAATTTATATGTGAATCTATTAAGTGAATTTTATGTACACACAAATAATTTATCCATAGTAGATTAGATTATTCGATTGAAGTGTCGCTCTCATGATGTACATGATCTTAAGATGGCTTCCATTATACTGATTGTTTTTGAGAATTTGAAAAAACAATTCATTAAATAAATATCTATAAAATATATTTGAAAAATTTATTCAAAATTTATGATGAAGAAGGAGAGAGTTAGATTATCAATAAATTTAATTACTATATCACGGGTGAATTTTTCTTAGTGGAAATTATTTTCATATGAAATGTATGGAATAGGACTCGACCAATATTGTATAATCATTCAGATTAAAAATATAAATAATAATAAAAAATTGGGAATGGTAGGAAAACCATATTCTTTTTAGAAAAAATATATAATTATAACAAACAACAAGAAGAAAATTATAGGGGGATTAGAGGAGTGAATTTTTAGAAGAGAGCCCTGAAAAAGAGCCATCCTTTCGCCAAATATACATAAAAGTGAAATGAAACTTCTATAATCATCCATACCCATCCATATCAACTTTTAACCCACCCCAAGGAGACATAATTCTATTAAATTGGGTTAGTGTGGTTTAAGGACTGAAATTTTATTAGGTGTATATGCAGAATTATGCCTCCAAAATTTCCTCTCTCTTGATGTGATTATCAAAAGGGTTCCCTATAAAACTAGTTATCACCCTTTTTTATTTAAATAATCATATAATATAAATATAACAAAATTTAAAATTTCGTCACAATGTATGTTTGGATATAATTTTATTCCCCAAAATGGTGAGGTGGGTTCTAATTTTATGAATCCAATATACCTCTATGTTAATGTAAACCTGTATACATTCAAACATGGGATCCATCTTTCATTACATTTATGAAAAATATTACCCAATTAAAAATAAAAAATTACAAGAAAATATCATTATATACCTTTTCAAATAAAAAATCATGGGATAGTAATAATCGAATAAACCAAAATAGTAATAAATTTATGGAATTTTAATATTAAATCTCAAAATAAAACTACCAATTAACTTATAAAAAATTAATATTGGAATTTTATATCAATAATTATGAAAAAAAAATTTATAAATATATATTTTTTAAGTAAACATGGATTATTATAGGTTTTAATGAAATATAAGATAATCCCTATTAGCCTCTCTCCATGTTCATGGTAATCATCCCACCACCCATCTCTCATCGTGCACAAATGTTTCTTACAATATTGCACAAACACCATGTCAACACTCGTGGACACTAAATATCAACCACACACAGCCTCACATTACCTTTCTATGATAAATTCCAAACATTTAGCCCACTTATAATCCCTTGAATGAATTATCATGCATTCCGACCAACAATGGTGACATCATTTGAAAATTCCGCCCACGATAAGAATTTTTTTATTTTATTTTTCTAAAATTATTATTATTACTGATATTTTTATTTATATCTTCAATTTTTTTCATATATCAGAAATTATTATAATTCAACACTCACTGATGGAGCCTTTCTATATTTGAATTTCTGATTTCAAAAAAAAATTCCTAACTCTATAACATCGTTTCATTTTATTTTATAGAAATTTGACTTTAGTATAAAATTTATATCTTATTTTATGAATGTTGTGTTAAATAAATTGTGATTTTGATTCATCATTTAATATTATATATCATTTTTTGTTTTTCATTTCATTTCATTTTTTTGTTTTAATTTTTTTTGTATAAATAAGAATTTATAATGAATTTATAATGAGTTAAAAAAGAAACAATAAATACATTAAAATTAAATTTCTATAAAATTAATAAAATGTTAATACAATTAAATTTTTGATCATCAATTGAAAAATTAAATTAATTTTTTTTAAAATGTAGTATTTTCTTAATATTTTAAAAATAAATTGAAATATCTATAAATTTTAATCAATTTATAAATTATTTTTAAGAAAATAAAATAAAAATTATACACTTCGAAAACATAATGACCTATTAGAATCTTCATGATTTTGTAAAATATTTTTTCTTTTCCATTTTTAAAACCATGTTGAAAAATATATCACAATTTATATTATAAATTTTTAAATAAAATATATCTATATTTTTATCAAACAATTTATCTTATTTTCATGAAAAATTAATAATACTTCTCACAAAGAAATTCAATACATTTCAATTTTATATTTCCATGTACATTATAATCCTATTGTTTAATTGTCTTTAATGAAGATTTGAGTAATTTATGACCCCATTCCCTTTCACTTCGTTCCATTTATTCATTATTAATATATGTTTCTTTTAACACATACTTTTTATAAAAAAAATAAATTATTTCTATAATTTTTTACATCAATAATATATATAAAACATAATATCCAATAATGAGCAGAACCGTTTATTTTGATGTTTTACTAATTTTTATTTAAATCAATATATATATTTTTGATTTATATAGTGAACACTTGAAAGTATATATTTTTCTAATTATTGGTGTAAATGTTAATTTTGATATATGTTACTCTGTTTAATAAATTATGTAATGATTCATAATAAAAATTGGATCACAAATAGAATAAATATGAATTAGTCATAATATATTGTTTTAAAATTTTTAATGATAGATACAATAAATATATCATCATTTCAAGTGACTTAAAAAAAATACCATAACATGTTTAGTATTTGATGTAATTATTCTATATATATATTTTTGTTTTTGTCATAACATATGTATTATTATGAATAATCTGATCATTTTTCGAATTAGTTTTAGGCACAAATGTTGCTTAGGCTGGTCAAAAATAATATGTTGTTTATTTGGAGTATAATAAAATGAAATAAACACAATGTCAACCATTGTATATAAGGATAGTTCATAGAACACACTCTTAGGGATAACAAATTTAACCAACAATTTTGAAACAAATACTTGTTTTAATTACTAGTGGGCCTCAAATACCATTACATGTCCCAAAGATTCATACAATCCGTTATGCATATAATTTATAAATATTTGAAAAAAATATATTTCAGAAAATTATTAATATTTAAATAATTTTGTTTAAATAATAAATTCAAACCTCTTCAATCCAAAAATTTTGTTTGATCCTACAAAAAACTCTTTTCAATATAATTTTATTAAATAACAGATAAATATTTTCATTCAGTCATGGATAAAGTAATAATAATTTTATTAATTTACTAAATTCTTATTTACACTTATTTAAAAATTTATTTATTTAAAATTTGGAAAATTATTCCATCCAAAAAAAATTTTGGATAATCAAAATATGTTTTTTTTAATTTAGAATAGATTATAAGAATGAAATTTCTGGTTTAAAATAAATAATGTAATATGAATGAAAAAAATCATCATTAAATAACAAATATTGAAATATGTTTTCAAGAACATTTAGGTGCCATAAATATAGATTCTATATTAGATGACTCAATATATAATTCATGATGATGGAATATTATTTTGATACATCAATAATTTAGAATATTTTTTTAGTCATAAGTCAGAATTAGTATTATGTCTTTTATTTATAGGTAATTATTCGTTTAAATTAATTTTCTTCTTAATTTATCATTTTTATTGATTATTATCTGAATGATAATTTATCAAGGACATCATATTTATGTTTTTAAAAAAATAGTGACAATCATTTGAGGTCTATAGTCTTTTAAATTTACTTCAATAAAATTTTCTCTTAAAACATGGATAATTATATTCCATAAAATTATTTCCCCGAACAATTAAATATACTATCTTTTGTATAAATAATTATTTCATCTACCTAGATGACTTTATTGAATTTTTTTCAACAACAACTATACAAAATGGAAAAATATAAAAAATAATAAATTTATAAGATAAAATTAATGCTTTCTAATTTATTTAATGAATATTTTTTTACATTCATGGTTATATATAGATGAAAATTAGCATAAAAATAATTTTTTTTGAAAAAATAAAATCCTGTTATTTTATAAATACCACAATTATCATTTGATCATTTTACAAATAATGATGTACAATAACAGTTATTTTCATATCGAAAAACTACTAAGTATAATGAGAGAAAATGATAATTGAGGTAAAATATAACAATAATAATCAAAATACATCTAAATGATCATTTCATTAAGAAGCTATATAATCTATTTATTTTAATAAATGAAATAACACCCATATTATTATAACATCATGAAATTACCACAACCTATTAACTATTAATATATAATCTATTTCTCATCTACTCATTAAACAATGTGATGATATGTTTACTCTATAGAGATTGTATTCCACTGGTAATGTTCATTCAAATGGACTTTAGAGTGAGTGGTTCAGTAATAAATAGATCTAGAGAGCCATCATAAATTTATAGTATTTGATATATGTAACACCCCGACCCCAGTTACCCAGAGTCGGTGAATTATTTTAATACATTGGAATGATTACGAGGAATCAAGTCCCGAAGGACCAATCAGTTTAGTAGTCTTGGAAACTAGATTACATTCATGAATGTTACATTACACTTCATAACATACAAAAAAACATAAATAATCCTTTATGAATTCCATTATTCCCTTGTCTTAACCCTGCATATCAATCACAATAAAATTCTTGGAATCCTGGGAAAAATAAAACATAGAAAGGGGTGAGTTCAAATCCTCAGTAAGAGTAAGAAATATAGAAGAAACTATAATAAATAAGCATAAACATTTAAGGCTATGTATAACTAAAACAAAATCCTTTTAAACTTTAACTTCAGAATAATATGGAAAAAATAAAATGAAATAAATTCATTTACTTATTCACATGGATATTCTACTAGTCGAATGACTGAATGAAATATCACTAACCACTTTCATAATGATGGAATGCATAATGCCAGACTATCATAACCACATAGCCAAGGTCTCGTGCTAAGAATAAAAATACGATTTTGTCAATTCCTCAATCCAAGACAATAGTTTGCCTCATGAGACCTACCGATGCATCAAAGAGATATAGCGGGATCCACCCCTCACTTATTAAGTCCAATGCATTCCCCATTTGATCAGGTTTAAACATTACATAAACATTCGTATTAAAACTAGCATACGAAATGTCAATACATTCTCCATAACCCATGAATGGTATAGAAATAACACATCCACAGTCAAACATATCACAAAACCTTCAATACAATATGGAAGTTTTCTATCACAATAAATCAACTTCAAATAATATTAAAATCCCTCAAAGGATGTTGACATAGATGAAATAAAAAAATTTTGAGTGAAATATCTCTTTTTTTTAAATCATTTTAAACTCACACATTTATAAAGGAATTAATTTAAAAGAGATTTTTGAATCAAAGTGTACCATACCACTTTGAATATTTTGAAAAGAAATATCATTTCAAAAGATTAATATCCATATAAATAAATCCTTAAAATCATTTTGAAAACATGGACATTAATTCAAAATATTTAGAAAGATAAATCTTTAAAACATTTAAAATTCTGATCTTGATAACGAGTACATTTCACATATTCATAAAATATTCATTTTAAAATAATTTAAAGGTCACATACTTATAAAATAAAACAATTACTTTGAAAATATTCTTATAAGCTTGTAAGGGAAGATTTGATGATTTTATAATGGTATTAAAAAGTCGCACCCTCCATATAAGTTAAAAAAACATTCTTACCTTAATTCTTTCGAAATGTTTAAAAAGGACCTTTTTTGGAAAACGAAAGAAAGATTCCTTTATAATATTATTATATAAAGTCAAACAAGGGTATAAATGACTTTAACCCATATTCTGAAAATAGTAATAATGTTTTGAAAAACATTTTTAAGAAACATGGATGTGGATGATAATGAAGTCCGAGTTGATTATTATGTATAAACAACCTCTGAAAATTAAGAGATTGTGAAATAAACCCTTACCAATTTGGTAACTTACGAAACATACAACTCATGAAAGAGGTATCATACAATGAATATGTAAATACACATAAATTAATGTTTATTACACAAATAATACACTATGAAATATTGGGGTGTTACAATATAACTTATTTTTTGTTCTGTCGTAGTGTTTGGAGACATAGTTTAAACTATATAAACTATAAAACAAATGATAATAACAATTGATCATTATTTATATTCTTCAGAGAGGACTACACTATGAATTACATTGAATATCATGTGGGGATAAACTTATGTTATTAAAAGTAATTAAATTTCAATATTTGTATTTTTAGTTTATTTCAATATTTTTTAATTACTATATATATTTGTTATTGATACTTCCATCAAAAATAATTTTCGTATTTTCGTTTATAAGAAATAACATGGATGAAACTATCTGTAATATATTATTCAAAACAAATATTTCATTACAATAAACACTTTTTATTTTTATGTATAGAGTTTTAGAGTATTGTGATAAAATAACAACCGGCAAGGCCATGTTTTTTTTACTAGAATACATTTTCTTATATATAAGATATTTTCAAATCTATAAAAATTTATTGATATATCCCATAAATTCTCCATACAATTTAATATTCGAGAAACATCATATCAACATATTATTTTCATAACCTGAGGAAGTGAAAACATAAAGAATTGAATAGATTAAATTCTCAATATGGGTAAAAATATGTGATAGAAATCAATGCTCATAAGCCATAATAATTTTATTATATGTGAAAATCCAATTAACCTAAGAAAATAATACCTAATAATGATAAAACAGTAAAAAAAATTTCATGTAATCTAATATATAATAATATAACAAATAGATTATGAGAGATTAGAAGAATGATTCATTAAACATAATCTATTTGTGTATAACCTATTCATGAAAATATAAAAAATTCTATTTAATAAACATAAACATGGGGTATCATCATATTATGAGAAATCAATGAAGTCAAAATCCTTTTTTGTGATCATATCTTTGTATGGTAACATATTATTTTGTGATTACATGTAAGAAGGACAATTACTTACTTTGTGATCATATCCATGATGTATCACACTATATTATCTCGTGAGATAAAAAACAATAACCATTTCATTAGAGGGTGATATATAACCACACATGTCATCATCCACACATTTGTATCACATAGGATATCAATAATTCAACATATAATTAAATCCCATAAGAAAAAATTATGTTTCATTTATTAAATCCTATATGACCAATAGAAAAAAATTGGGTTTGTATATTTTTCAAATTATTTCATATAAATAAATCAATTATAATTGTGTTAAAAATTATATCATGTTATTTCAGTTATAAATTAATATGTATATAAGGATACAAAGTATCTATTGAGAAAAATAACATTTAGTCAATATAATAAAGTATATGTTATTGAAAACATATATATAATAGGGATTTTTTAATGTAAATAAATTTAACATTGAATCGATATATGGAATCTATGTGAAAGTCCTTCAATAAGTGGAAAAAATAGTGTATTCACAGATGAAAGGAATTAGAAAAATAATTTTAGGTAGAAACTGAAGTCTATAAAGAAAGATAAATTATATCATGTATCATTTCTATAAATTAAATTTAATGTTTCTCAATTATGAAAATATTGTAAAAGTATCAACCAGTAGACAAGGAATACATATAGAATAATGGAATACTTTTTCAATGTAAATAATAAATAAAATGATACTTTTACATAGAAACTATTTTAAATAAAACACATAAAATAATTGTATACTATTTTACATTTCGAACCCCCTAAATATGAGACAAAAGATTAAAAATTATTGAAATTATATTCTTTTTAATTTTTTGAAAAATATTACTCTTTAATTATTCTCATAATGAAGGTAAATTTTATAAGGTAAATTTATTCATTAGAAGAGAAATTTTCCAAAAGGTAAGAAACTTTATTTGGATATTTATTAACAAATTGACTTTTATGAAATATACAATAGTATATTTTGAAAGAAAAAGTAAATGTTTTAAAATTAAAACATGAAGTGGAGGATTATAAATATATCCATGATTTGTAAATATTCTTTATATTTTGAAACAAATTTATTGAAAAACCTCTTCAAAAATTTGGAAATAATATATTATTTAAACAGTAGTGTTGATATGTAATAAAATAAAATGAATTATTTAACATTTTATTACCCGTAAAGTGTGTAAAATATTGATTCATGGAAAATATGATAAATATAGAAAATTTTCTTTTAGATTAATGGAATTTTTTCTTACTAATGTTATTATTTTATTTTAGAAAAAATGTATCAATTAGGTGGTTATCAATGATTAGAATAAATATCTTTATAGAACATGAGGAAATAATATATATAAAAGATAAAAATTTAAAGACCAAATGAATATTCAATGTCATATTCATTTTAGAAAGAATATAATCCAATGTATTTTTAATTTAGTAAATTAAACACTTACGACATTAAATCATTTTGAATGAAACCCCCAAGAATGATATTATTCTAACTGAAGCCTTAATTACAATGAATAGTAAGATGACAATCATACATAATTTTAAAGGTGTCTTAGATATAATATTTTATATAAAATCGTTTTATAATAAAAGTCATTCACAAAGAAACTAAATATGTTGCATAAAAACCTTACAAAATGAATAACATATGAATCAATAGAAGAATGTACAACATAAAAATATTTTTATTTTTATATCACATTACTTACAATTAAAATATTTTACATTATTTTTAATAGATTTTAATAGTAAAAAATTCTTTAAATGAAAAAATGGTTTATAAATATGACATGTATTAAAGAGTCGTAATTGAGACCAAGAAACCATTACCTTTTATTCTACAATTCTTAGACATACTCGAACCTCCTTTATAATAAACATAACAATCATAATCACCTATTAAATAACCTTATTCATTTCTATATCCACTTTCAAACATCATTTATATTTACTCTCTAATATTATGTATATATGTTGATTTCTATTTAAATATCGTGTGGGATTATACATGATCAATTTAATATAATATTTTAATAGTGGTGGGATTCATAATTATTCAATTAATTTTAATAATTATATCATTATTAATTATATAATAATTATTTTTATAAATTATTCCTTAGTATGATATTATTTTTTGAATTATATGGACATGGTTCATGTAATGTAAATTGTGATAAAGTAGTTTTGGCATGTTCAACTTTCAAACATTAATATATTAAAAACAACTTTTAAAAAAATAAACAACGTATAATATTTTTAGTTATATTATTTTAAAATTATTTAATAATCCTTAATCATTCATGGTTTAAACATTATTAAATCATTCAAGTAGCTGTAAAAACAAACAAATACTATAGCATTTTATAAATCTTATATGAGTTAGGATATTATTTTTTATATTATAAATATAATGTTTATATAAGATTCATAATTTCATATATATAATATATATCCTTTAAATTCAATATTATAACCATTAATGGTGGGTGATTATTAAAAATTAAATTCATCGTTTTTGAAGGTGGTAGTATGTTGTACGCAAGATTATTGAATTCATTTCTAAAATAATGAGATTAAATGAATGTATATAATAAATTTTCATTTTAGAATTAAAATTTTGAAATATTCAAAATATTAATTAATTAAATCCATACTTTTTAAATAAATTATTGGAGGTGATGTCAAATGAACCACAACATTTTATAGTGGAAGAGTTTTTATGTAAATATTATTGTTGTTTTTTTCTATTTCACAGTAGAAATAAGTTGTTAAATAATGGATTATGTATTAATATAATAAAATTATAGTATATTTATAATAATTTTTTCTTTCTAATAGGATATTATCTACTTAATTTTTATATGATTATAAAGAAGAAAAGACTAAGGTGTAAGAAATACATACTTTAATAACATGAAATTGAAAATTGAAATTTATGTGGAAATGGAGGTTTTGTGATATCAAATTGAGAAATAAGATTATTTACATGATATAGGATTATATAAAAATGAAATAGTTTCGTAATAATATTAGAAGTTGTGGGTATGTCCTATTGTGGTGGAATTGTGATCATTTTATATTTCAACAAAAGGGAACTTTGGTAAACGGTCATTATTTTTTAGATATAGAAGGACACTATAAACAAGTCAAAAGAACTAAAAATGTGAAATTATTGATTTTAGTTTGGTATAACGTTGGGATGAATATACCCTTTAGTATAACATTGGTTTTAAACGTGTTTCAGGTCTTTTATCATTAGGTTCACACATTTTATCTTTCATTTACTTAGGTTCCATAGTTTTGAATATTTAATATATGTTTAAAATAAAATATATTAGAACAATTCATATAAAATTTGGGTGTGGTGAACCTAAATTAGCCTTATGAAAGAGCGTTGTTGTGGGTTCCCTCAAATGATTAGTGTGATTTTGGGGTACTTAGGTGCATCAGAGTGGTTGACCAAGGTCTTCTCTCAAAGGAGGAAGTGAATTAAAAAAACTATTCAGAGGTATTCTAGAAATAAAAGAGAATAAAATTGAAATATCACATAAAAGGATGGGGTTTTTTATTGTTTATAAATCTAGAATAAGTTTTCTGGAAGAATATTACAATTTATTTGCTTTTAGTTTTAAAATTAAGTTCGATTAAAATGACACAATAAAAAGATGTTTTTTTGAAAATATTTAAAAGGAGTACACAATCTAACTCTACCTCTTAATTTAGTTATAAATCATTATCATTTAAATAAATATCCTCTTAATTATGATCCACTAATTTTGTAACCCTCGAACCCTATAAGAGTTATCTTAACCACAAAGATGGAATTACATAAACCCTAGGCTAGCTTCAGAACACGCAATCACAACAGCCTTCTTTGATTGTGGTTCTAAGGATAGCATATGGTCAGTGGTTAATTAGAGAAAATATCCATTATTGAAATGAGGATTAATTGTGTTTAAGGAATATATTCGAACTCTTCAAATTTATCCTGTGTGGTCTTGCATTACCGATTAAGATCGCGCTCTCACAATTTACACAAAATCTTGACCTCGTGTGTTTTTGTGTTAGTTATTCAATTTCTTTCTTATTTTCTTAAAATTTTAAAACAAAATTAATATATAATATTATGTGAATTGAAGTAGCTCAATTATTCAAAATAATTAAATTAAGAGGGTAGAATATAGATCGATTACTAAAAGACTACTCTTTTCCGGGTGGCATAATCATCGTAGAAGTGTTTTTCATGTGCAAAGGTTTATGAAGGTTATAACCCAATAATGATTCTACTCAAGAATTCCAGCCTAAATAGGAAGATTAAGAGACGAATAAATTTAAACCAAACAGAAGAAAATAGAAGAATTAAAAGAAGAATAAAGAAGTTTATTACACAAACAAAATCATTACAACACGAAGGAGAAGAAAAAAGCTTCATTGAAGGGATCCTTGCTTCAAGAGCTACCCTTATTGAAATGGTTGGATAATTGAATTGGATCCACTTCTTCTCGTCCCTTGACTTTCCAATTCACGTCCCAACCCTACCAAATGTGAAAAACACCAATTTATAGAGTGGTGGGGAGGTTGGTTCAAAGTGGTTTCAAGTGTGAATGGGGAATGTCAGCCAAATATTTTATGCCAAATTGCACCGCCCATTTGACCACCAAAAAGAGTGATTTTCCCAACCTTCCAGAAGTATCATATGTGAGGATATTGGTCCCCTATCGCCTCTAAAATGTTGGGCTCAATCAAGTCTCAGATGAACGAGGTATGGCCAAAATACAGAAGCTTCTCTATTCTGGTGTGTCTATCCAACCATTGACTTAATAGCCTAATTACTCCATCCAAATGCATTCTTTTTATCACGTATCCTGAATACAAGTAGTATCCCATGAAGTAAGGAAAATAGTTACAAAATATTACGTTCAAATAATTCGAAGAAATATATTTATGATTGAAATACTATAGTGATTTTAAAAGGGTAAAACCGAAATTTGCATCAAATATTAAAATGAAGGATCTAATCCCAAATACATTAAAATTAAACATATTTAACACAATGTGAGGAAATTATAACTTTTATTATCAATAAAATATTCAATAAAATAGTGTTTTATCAACTCACCCACACTTACCCTTTTGCACTCTTGAGCAAAACCCTATATCAAGTAAAAATCAATATCAAATCAAAACCAATTTTAAAACACATATCCTTGAGATCCAAAAATTACACACTAAGAAAAAAAGATATCATGCCTCATAAAAAATAATTATTTCAATTTATCCATTTATATCATTCAATATTTTTCCAATTCATTTATCCTCCCATGCACAAAACACTTACCTCGCTTGAATTTTCTCTTATCACACAAATGTCATTATTTTGAAATTTCTTTCTCATCCAAACTCATACAAGGAACAACATAGGATTGATAAATTCTTAAATAGACACTCGATGTGAGTCAAAGACATATGTTTATCATGAGGACTTTTCAGGGTTGTTCTGTGGCTTTTGGTTGGTAGGATTTAGATGTGGAAACTTTTGAGGCTGAATGAGGATGGAATGACTATTTTTGAATCAAAATTGCATTAATCTAAATTTCAATTAAATATAATCTCCTCATCAAACCCCATAGTATCAATTCAGCTCCATCATCATTAAAAGTCATGGAAATATTACACCATTCATCATTTCATCATAAAAAATTCCAATCTTCTCAAACATGATTTTCTTGAAAGCTCCATATAGGCACAACATTCCACCTCAATTAGATGCTCCAAAAAAGGCACAACATTCAATATAATGACTTTCATCAGCAGAAAACACATCTTTTCAGAATATAATTTTCCTCCCAAAGTATTACAGAATGTGGTTTCACAACACAAGATCGCTTCCCCCATACTTAAGCTCAACTAGATTATCAAATTTCACTTAATGAGTGGGTTGGATATGGACAAATGGCTAGTAATGTGGCTAAAATAACACCCTATGCATGGTTTATAAGGGCTACATGGATTAAATGTTCAAGGTATGACATTATAAAAAAAAGGATTCATTGAAATATGATCTTTAATACCAAACAAATTCCTCAATCATTTAAACATAAGTATCTCAAACCCTCATGTTTTGATAGGAATAAATCAAATTCTGGTTAAATCAAGCATGGTGTGGTTCTCCAAATAAGTGAGGCGAATGTAAAGAATATGAAAATAATGGTTCATAAGCCTCACAAGAAAGTGATTTCAAATATAAATACATTGAGATGTGGCATGGGATTAAAAATTTAGTGTAATTTTCATGAAATTACTAAATATTTGAACTTGAAACAAAGTCATTTTCAACATTCATCTAATCTCATTTTCATGGGATAATTTGTTTCACTCATTGATATGCATTTCAAAATTGTTATGTGAATCATTTCAGCTAAAAAATGTCAAAAACAAAAATATAATTGAAAAATAAACACACAAAATTTGAAAAACACACATTTTTTTTTCTTTTTAATAGGAAAACATTTGAAATTACTAAACTAATTGGTTCCCTCCCCCACACTTAAAATATTGCATTTTCATCAATATGAACCCATGATATGATATATGCACATGAAAATCAGAATTTTTAAATAGGATAAATAATATAAAAGTGAAAGGGTTAGGAAGATCCTGATGTGCTCAAGTGATGATGGGGTCATGCAGTGTGATAAAATCCACTGCATTAGTAAGAAGTACCTCAATGTATCTCCTCAAACGTTTCCCATTGACTGTAAAGCTCCTTCTAGTGTCTACTTGTGTGATCTCCACTACACCATAAGGAAAAACATTAGATACAATATATGTACCTAACCTTCTGGAATGCAACTTACCAAGCATCAGCTTTATTCATGAACTGTAGAGAAGCACTTTCTCTCCAACCAGAAACTCCATTTTTTGTATCATTAATTCATGAGATTCTTTTGATTTTTCCTTATAGATCTTTGATTTCTCATATGAAGACAATCGAATCTCCTCAGGCTCTTGAATTTACAGCTTCCATTGGATTCTATCTTGGGCCAAATCCATGTTACATTTATTTATAGCCCAATAAGCCCGATGCTCAACTTCCATGTGGAGATGACAGGATTTCCCAAAAAAAATCTGAAATGGGGACATACCAATGGGCATTTTTTATGCTGTCCTATAAGCCCCCAATGCATCATTCAAGTGCTTTCTCCAATCCTTCCTATTTGGATGCACGATTTTCTCTAAAATCTGTTTCAACTCATGATTTGAAACCTCAGCCTGACCATTTGTTTGGAGGTGGTATGGTGTTGATGTTTTTTTTCACCCCATACTTTCAAAGGAGGGAAGCCAAATTCCGATTGCAGAAGTGTGTCCCTTGGTCACATATGAGGTCCTTTAGCACTCCAAACCTGCAGAAGTTTGTGCTTTGACAAAGTCCGCAACAACATTAGAATCATCAGTATTGGTGGCCTTAGCCTCCACCCATTTACTCACATAGTCAACAGCATCCATAATGTACAAAAAACAAAAAAGAACTAGGAAAAAGACCCATAAAATCGATGCCCCATTCATCAAAAATATCACAGAATAGTATGGGTTGTTGGGGAATATCATGTCTCCTAGAAATATTCCAAGTTTGTTGGCAACGAGATCATGACTTACAAAACACATGGGCATCATGGAATAAGTTGGGTCAATATAATCCAAAGTCCAAAACATTCCTAGTTGTCCGTTGGTGTCCAAAGTGTCGACCACAAGCAAATGTGTGACAAAAATGTAAAACAGAATCCATCTAATGATCAGGAACACACCTACTAATAACTTGATCACTACACATGCTTTAGAGGTATGGATCACCCCAAACATAATATCGAGACTCACTTTTTAATTTTTGGACTTGATGCTTCTTTAAATATGCAGGTATTTTAGAGGCAACAAGATAGTTAACTAAATCTGCATACCAAGGATGTGTACCTGAGATGGAATAAAGATGCTCATCAGGGAAAGTGTCCTGAAGTGGTACCTTGTCCAAGGTTTCATCCTCTATTGTGTGAGTAAGACTACTCATTTGGTCCGCCACCATGTTTTCTGACCCCATTTTCCCTTTATCTCAATATCAAATTCTTGAAGAAGGAGCATCCATCGGATCAGCCTGTTCTTTGAATCTGGCTTCTTCAAGAGGTATCTCAAAGTTGTGTGGTCATAAAAAACAACCACTTTATATCCTAATAAATATGAAGGAAATTTATCCAATGAAAATATAACAGCAAGAAACTCCTTTTCTATTCTGGTGTAGTTTGATTGGGCAGAATCCAACGTCCTCGATGCATAGGCGATCACATGTGAACATCCCTCCACCCTCTGAGATAAGACAGCTCCAACCGCGATGTTGGAGGCTCCACACATATGTTCAAAAGGAATCTCCCACCGTGTGGGTTGTATGAATGGAGGAGTGGTCAGACACTTCATTAACTCATCAAAGGAAGTCCTGCAAGAATCATCAAACAAAAAATCATAATCCTTTTGAAGTAATCGTGACCTAGGAAGATCAATCTTACTAAAATCTTCGATGAAGTGCCGATAAAATCCTACATTCCATATTAAAGATCTAACATCATGCACAAATGAAGGATAGGGTAAGGATGAAATAATTTCTACCTTAAATCTGTCAACCTCTATTCCATGTTTTGACACTCCATGCCCAAAGACAATGCCATGATCTACCATGAAATGACACTTTTCAAAGTTGAGGACCAGATTCTTCTCAATACAACGATTCAACACCTTTCCTAAACTACATATAAATTTATCAAATGAAGACCCATACACTATAAAATCAACCATAAATACCTCCATTCAGGTCTCAAAAAAATGAGAAAAAATACTCACCATGCATCGCTGGAAGCTACCGGGGGCATTGCAAAGTCCAAATGGCATCCTCTGGAAGGCAAATGTTCCAAAGGGATAAGTTTATATAGTCTTCTCTTGATCCTCCAGAGCTATAGGAACCTGAAAATATCTATAAAATCCATCCAAGAAATAATAGTGTGTCTTTCCAGCTAGAATCTGAAGCATCTGATCAATAAATGGGAGTGTGAAATGGTCTTTGCGAGTGGAATGATTTAGTTTCCTATAATCAATACACACGTGCCAACTGTTTTGAACCCTCATTGGAACTAACTCATCTTTCTCATTTTTAACAATAGTAACACCACTTATCTTAGTCACAACATGAATCGAACATAGCCATTGTGAATATGAAATGGGATAGATTATACCCACCTTGAGAAATTTGTTAAACTCTTTTTTAACAACATCCAGAAGGGTTCGATTGTGTCTCCTTTGTGGTTGCCTCACCGGTTTAGACCCATCCTCCAAAAGAATCCTATGCATGAAACTAGAGGGGATAATACCTGATATGTCAGCCAAGGCCACCCAATATCCTTGATATCCTCCATAAAAAGATTCAAAAGTTTTTCATCATGTTCAAAAGGGAGATTGTTAGCAATGATAACAGGTAATTTGACACCACTTAACAAGTATGAGTATTTGAGATTTGGTGGAAATGGCTTGAGTTCTACTATAGGGGGGTAGTGTATGGATGATTTTAGATAAAGAACTGAAATATGTGCACAAAGAGCATCAGTATCAGAATATACATTAACAAAATCTGAAAATAATGAATCAAATCCATCAGCATACTCAACAGCCATGTCATAATCAGAGTTCACATGATCAAAATCGGAAAATGATTCTATTTCAAAATCAAATATTAGAGAGTTTTGTTCCTTAGAGACAGGTGTGGAAGTTCTCTTATACATTAAATCAGAACCAATAATCATAATCTCACTAAGAATAAGACAATCAAATTCCATGGTGTTATTACTTGGTGGTAAAAAATGGGAGATAACAAATACAGAATGATCCTCTAAGGGGTACTTAATGGAATCCATAACATTAAATATCACAACATCATCCCAAAATTCCATGTAATGTGTAACCTCATTGACATTTATGATAGTTTTTGCAGTTTTGAGGAAGGGTCTACCTAAGATAATGGGGGCATGATAACTTACCTGATCATCCTCTATGTTATGCACGTAGAAATATGCTAGAAAGATCATGTCTCTTAGTCGGACAAGTACATCCTCAAGGACTCCCGCTGGATATTCCGTACCTCTATTCACTAATTTCACCACTACTCTCATCGGCTTAAACTCACCTACCTGTAAAGAAGAGAATACAGAGTGATGCATCACATTTATTAGAGCTCCCAAATCACAATGTGCATCAGAAAAGTGAAACTTCCCTATAGTTCATGGGATGGTGAATGTCCTGAGAACTTTTCACTTTGTTGGTATTGCTAGATTTGGTGTAATGAGTGATGATATATTCCTTCCAAGGTTGATCCTCTAATTTCCATTGAGCCCTCCAGGATTGGTATAAATTTATTTTATGAATTTTTCATACCTTGGAATTTGTTTAATGGCTTCAAGTAGAGGAATGTTGATCTCCACATGATTGAATGTGTCAAAACCCTCCTTTTTCATTGCTTCTTCATCTATATTCTTGGTTTGAACAACCTTTTTTGGAAAAGGAAGGGATTCAAGAGGAACATCATTAATATTTTTCTCACCTTTATCTGTCTCCTTGGGTTACTCGTCTGTTGATGGGGAATTGGGATTTTTTGGAGTTGAGGTGAATCCATGTTGAATTGTAGATGGAGAATCATCAGTTGTTTGCTTCCCACATCTCAATTTGATGGAACTGACATTCCCCTTTGGATTTTGAGTGGGTTGTGAATGTAGATTTCCAGAATTCTTACTTACATGTTCAGGGAGGGTGGTGGCAATATTGCTCATTTGAGTCTTCAACTCTCTCAACTCCGAACATTGACTCTTCAGCTCATTCTATTGATTAAGAAAAATTTTATTCAAAACATCATCAGTGTTAGAATCTACTTTTCTTGGGGGATTCCCTTGTTAATGGCTTTCTGATACTTGAGATTCAAATCTCTTTTGGGGTTGTTGGAATCCCTGCTGGTAAGGTGGAGGCTGCTGGATGTTTTGTAGAAAAGAGGGCCTTTGCTGTTGTCCAGAACCATACCTCATTTCCGATTGATCCTTCCACCCTTTTTTGTATGTTGGATCAAACTTCTTTTAGGGATATGTTTGTTTTTTTTTTGGTGATATGGTCTCCTAGGGAACACTGCTTCACAATCATCTGTTCTTTGGGGTTGTGGGAAATAGTCAGTTTGGTGTCTTGCCTCAATGGAAATACCACAAGGCCATGAAGGAGTGGGTTGGGGTTTCTTTTGAGCCAAATCCATATTCCTCACCATAGTGGTCAATTCTTCCAACTTGGTATCAATCAAATGACTTTCATGAGAAGAAGGACCTACCTGATGTACTCCCCTGACATGTGGTGTAACTCTATGCCAAATTATTTGGAGTTTTGGGCGATCTTTTCGATCAACACACGTGTAGCTTCTGGTGCCTTTTCCACCAATGCTCCTCTATCTGGAGAATCCACCATGATTCTCTCTATATGTTTGAGTCCTTCATAGAAGTATTGGATGAGTAATTTCTCACTGATTTTGTGATGTGGGCATCTTGCACACAACTTCTTGAATCGCTCCCAGTACTCATACATTGACTCCCCTTGTGCTTGCTTGATCCCTGAGATCTCCTTACGAATGGAAGTCATCCCTGATGCTAGAAAAAATCTCTGCAAGAAAAGAAGTTTTAAATCATTCCAACAAGTTACATCTTCGGGTTGTAAATAAAACATCCAATCTTTTGCAGCTCCATCAAGTGAGAATTGGAATGCTCTTAGTTTGATTTGATATTCAGAGAAATTTCTAGGTTTTATGGATGATAAAACCACATTAAATTATTTCAATTGTTTATTGGGATCCTCATCAGATAGGCCATGAAACTTTTGAAGTAAGTGAATTAACCCATATTTTTGTTCAATGTCCGATTCGAGATTTGGGTATGCAATACAATTTGGTTGATAGTCAATATCAGGTGCAGATAATTCTCGAAAGATTCTATTATGTTTATTTCAATTATTGTCAGCCATTGGTTCTTATTTTATTGTTGAATTTGAATTGCTTCCAATTTCAATGTTCTGAAAGTGGATGACTTCTCAAACTGGTTGAATATTGAAACTTCTAGTAGACTGTGAATGTCTGATTCATTCGCTAAGGCTAAGTTCAATCTTAGGGTGAAGATATAAGAGATCTTTGGGCTTAGTTAGTGTCATAAATCAATGAAATATGAAAAGAAGGAATGTGGGCCATATTAAAATAAAAATCAGATGTTTGAGTTAATGGTCCAAAAAAAGTGAATAAAATAAAAGAAGAAGAAAAAAATCATATTGGGTAATGAAGGAAGAAAGAAGAGATGAAGAGAATTAAATGTAAAATAAAATAAATACCTCTATGTGGTTAAAATAATTACTTGCCTCCCCGGAAACGGTGCCAGTTGGAAAGAGCACTATCATGGGCATCCTCAAATAATTAGTGTGATTTTGGGGTACTTAGTTGCATTAGAGTGGCTGACCAAAGTCGTCTCTCAAAAGAGGAAGTGAATTAAAACAACATTTCAGAGTTATTCTAAAAATAAAAGAGAATAAAATTGAAACACTACTTAAAAGGATGGGGATTTTTTTTAGTTTATAAATCTAGAAGAAGTTTTCTTGATGAAGATTCCATTTTTTTGTTTTCTGTTTTAAAATGAAGTTCGATTAAAATGACACAATAAAAAGATGTATTTTTTTGGAAATATTTAAAAGGATAATCGATCTAACTCTACATCTTCATTTAATTATTAATCATTATCATTTAAATAAATATCCACTTAATTATGACCTCTTAATTTGTTAACCCTAAAACCCTACAAGATTTAACTTAATCACAGAGATGGAATTACTTAAACCCTAGGCTAGCTTCAGAACACGCAATCACAGCACCCTGCTTTGATTGTTCTTCTAATGATAGATTATGGTCAGTGGTTAATAAGATCACATATCCATTCTGTAAATGAGGATGAATTGTGTTTAGGGATTACATTTTATCTCTACAAATTTATCCCGTGTTGTCTTGTATTACCGATCAAGATCGCGCTCTGACAATTTACAGAAAATCTCTACCTCGCGTGTTTTTTTGTTAATTATTCAATTGATTTCTTAGTTTCTTAAAATTTATAAAAAAAATTCATTGATCATATTATGTGAATTAAAGTAGCTCAATGATTCAAAATAATTAAATTAAGAGGGTAGAATATAGATCGATTACTAAAAGACTACTCTTCCAGGGGTGGCGTAATCATCGTAGAAGCGTTTTGCATGTGCAATGGTTTATAATGGGTATAACCCAATAACGCTTCTTCTCAAGAATTCCATACCAAAGAGGAATATTTAGATAAGATGAAAGTTAAACAAAACAAAAGAAAATAGAAGAAATAAAAGAAAGACAATGATGTTTAATACACAAACAAAATCATTACAACATGAAGGAGAAGAAGAAGGCTTCGTCGAAGGGATCATTTGCTTCAAAAGCTACCCTTATTGTAATGGTTGGAAAATTTCAGTGGATACACTTCTCCTCTTACCTCAACTTTCCAATTCACGTAACAAACCCACTAAATGAGATAAAAACAAATTTATAGAGTGGTGGGGAGGCTAGGTTCAAAGTGGTTTCAAGTGTGAATGGGGAATCTCGGCGAACTATTTTATTCCAACATGCACCGCCCATTTGGCCACCAAAACGCGTGAATTGGACAACCTTCCAGCTAGATCATATGTGAGGATATAGTTCATCTATATCCTCTAAATATATGGGCTCAATAAAATCCTAGATGATGGAGTTATGTCCTAAATACCAAATCTTCTCCATTCTGGCGTGTCCAGCCCACCGTTGACTTATTGGCCCAATTACTCCATCCAAACACATTCTTTTTATCAAGTGTCCTAAATAAAAGTTGTAGCCCATGATGTAAGGAACACAGTTAAAAAATTTTATATTCAAATAAATCAAATAAAAATATTTATTATTGAAATACTACAGTGATCTTAAAAGGGTTAAACTGGAATTTTCATCAAATATTCAAATGAATGATTTAATTCCAAATAATTTCTAATTAAACATATTTAACACAATGTGACAAAATTATATCATTTATTATAAATAAAATATTCAATAAAATAATGTTTTATCACCTTATATTTAATATTATTAAATTTAAAAGTAGTACATTATTTTATTTTCAATTAAAACATTTAATATAAATAAAAACTGTTTTATGGAATTTTTTTTTCACAATTCAGAGTTGTAACTATTAATTATCATTGATTACCAATTTAGAGATTTTTAATAAAAGGACACAGTATTAAATATTTCATAAAATTAGTTTTAGTTAAGGCATTACTCTATTTAATATTGATGAACCTTTCAGGTATAAAGTTTTAGAATATAAGGCCATAATTAATATATAACATTTGACATTCATTGATTTCTCTAAAACAATATAAATTTCATCCAAAATATAAATCCTTAAAAACACATGATTTAATTCTATTTACAAAACTCATCATAACATTAATCCGGATATGTTATATTCACTTACACATCTTTTTACTAAGTAAATAACATTTTAAAACATGGAATCTCAAAAAGAAATATCTATAATGGAAATAAAATAAGTAAAGAATACATTAGTACATGAATACTTACAATCCCATGAAAATATTTTCACAATTTTATAATTTTTACACATAAAAAAATTATTTTCGTACCTCATGAAATCATAATATTACTATAAAAATCCATCTATATCATAATTCATAAAATTTAATTTTTCATCTATATCATTCTTATATTATTTCATTCATGAATTGATAGGGAGAAACCTTCCTGGTAACATTTGGAATGACCACCATAGTATATTTCCTAATTTTCTTAGGTGAAACCCTATAATTTCACTTTGTATCATTACCTAATGATTTTTTGAGGTATCACAGGATCACCAACCAAGATGTTATCAGGGAATAACCTGTATTTATAAACATTGAAAAATAACTAAAACATAATAATAAAATAAGAACCAAGGAAAAATGACATTTCCACTTTAAAATAACATTTATCTTTTACAATGATGCACACTCATAAATGAAAAAAAATTAAAAAAATTTCTACATATAATGTATGAATCAAAACATTAACGAGATATAAAATTATTGAAATCAGATAATGTAGTATAAAAACATTGATTTTTTCAATTTTAAAAATGGTTTAAAAATTAAATTTTAATGTGATTTTTAAGAGAAAGTCCCTTACCTTAAGTTTGAATCATCATGTTCAATGTTTTATTCATAAATAAAAATAATTGGATGATTATTTAAGAGTTTTATAACATTTTTTATGTTTACATTTCTTTTTAATATCATTTATTTCCTTATTTATAATAATTACATAATTATTAATATTCATGATAGACATTTGGTAGATATTCGGTTCCCGAGTCAAAAATAAACTTGGTATTATGTCATTTTTTATATTGTTAATAATTAAATACCCTATATAAAAATATTTGTGACATAATAATCACTTTTATGTATCAATTATACTTTCAAAATAAAATAATTATTTATGGTTACAAAAAGTGACCAACATTATAATTATGGACAATATATGGAATATGTACGCAAGAGTAACATTTCTATTTATTTTTGATAATTTATGGAAAGAAAGTAAATTTTAATAATTACATAATTATTATAATATCATATTAATCATTTAAATAATCTTACATATATCTTCAATATGACGTTGTGATGAAATTGTATCGTGTCTTTTTATGGTGGTGATTGTTGACACATATGCAGGAATTCCATTATCATTTTTATGTACATAAAAAGGTAAGAAAATAACTGTTTTATTATTATATCATAATTATAAATATTTCATCAATAGAGTATAAAAAAATCAACTAATTTATTATAACCATACTTGAGATACTTGGATAGAAAACAAATTTTTTAGGTTTGTAATAAGGTGTCCCATCGTACACAAAAAGGAATAATTCATTTACCTTTTGATGATATTAGAGATAGGTTTAGGTTATAATGTTTACATAAAAAATATGAGTATTTTTATTATACTACAGTTATTATTACATCATGTATAAAGAATATTTTAAGGAGGTTGATGATGAAATTAAATAGAAACATTTTATTAAAATGGATTCCTCTTCTACGGACGACCTCCATTGATTAACAAACTAACACAGTTAAGATGAGGGTTTTGCTAAAAAAATATAACATAGATTGTGGGGAGGGTACCTAAGAAGGTATTTAGGTAGATATTGGAAGAAAAAAATGGGATTAACTATATTGAAATGAAAAAATGTGTTCTCTTTTATAAGAGAGGAGTGGGGCACTCTTTGAAATCTTTAAAGCCTTAAATTATTATAAATTAATTTTGTATTAAAAAATGTAACCAAACTGGTATATTTAGTATATATGATGATCATGGTTTTAAATTAATTCATCCAATTAAAATTAGATATTTTTTACTAATTTTTAAATCCTTATCTGTTTGTTTGAACTATTATTTTACCCTTTTAATTATTACAATGATATCATATAATATAAAATTTGAGGGTTAATATAATTACAATAAATATTCAAATGACCAATAAATTATCTATTAAGGATTATTTATTAATTCAATTAAATATTTTTCTAATATTTTGAGTTTTCTAAATTTTATATCATTTAATAAAATATTTTATATTTTTAAAATACCATTAGTGCCATTTTTGACACCATTCATTTATCTAATTTTTAAAAATATTATAATATCATTATATATAAGGAAATAATCAATTAAATAATTATTATCATGTTAAATATATCCCTAAAATTTTATGATGTCTTCAATTATGTTAAATTATACTTTTTTTAATATTTAGATTATCATTTGTTTGATTCTCTCATTAACAAATACTTTACTACATAGTCATTATGTCACAATTTAATTTATTTATTTATTCCATAAAATTTTTAAATAAATTTCCATGATGTAGGTAAATATTTTATATTTCTAAATAATATTTATTGTATAAGATTTCCCATGTATGAGACCATATTAAAAATACTATACTTATTATAAAAAACTGTAATGTTTTGACTCTTCTTATGAATAATATATTTTAAATGTTTTTGTCACACAAAAGTGGAATACAAAGAAAATAAATTTGACTCAAATATAATATTCATATTAATAAATTAATTAGATAAAATTTTTACAAGTGTTATAGTTATTTTATATTGGTTATGTTATTATTTATACCTTTAATTAATTGATTTACCCATAATCATGGAAGTAAAAATATTACTAAGGTTACTTGTCATATTGACCGAAAATAACAATGGGAATATTTAAATTATATAGATCTTATTATTCCAAATATGGAATAAATTTTTTCAAATTAGAAATATATAATTGGTTGAAAGTATTCAAAATTTAATCTCATTGACATAATGAGAAATCGTGTTTTTAAAGTAAATCGTCCAAAAGGACACTTTGTTTTTATATCAAATTTCTATATGAAATTGATTTCAATGAAAAAATTAGATTAAATTATAAAAATATAATTTAATTTTTCTTTTAAAACCTATTAAAATAATAATATAACTATATGAATAAGTTAGGTGAAATGTTTGTTTTGAATTAAAATGATTTATTTTTCACAGTTTTTTAAAATATAAAATCTATGAGAAAAAAAACAAAAAATAAAACAACATAAACTATTATATAACTCTTTCAAAATAATACTTGTATATTTCAAATATAATTTATAAAGGCAACAGAATTTGTATTTAATCTAGGTTCACCATCAAATGGTTGTCATAATACTATTAAAAATATTAAAGCATTTTATGATTAAAAGTTGATTTATTTTTATTTTATTCCTATAAAATTTATTGGATAGATGTAAAATAAATTAATAAACATGTCTAAACATAATATTTTTTTTTTATTATCGATACAAAAACTGGATGATAACTAGCACTAAATAAAATATTATTTATAAAATATTATTTTTTGCATAACTCAGTATTGCGAGCAATGTAAGATTTCAGAGGAAGTCATTATTTCTTACAGGGCACACTATCAGATATAACACCTCCATTAATATAAATTTAATATATATTTTATAAATTTTAATAAACATGAATATGTAATATTTCATAATTACATAGGATGTGACATTATCCCCCCTTTTGAAAATTATGTCCTCGAAATTTATTTACTTATCAAATAAGTGATGTTTTTTCCCTCATAAAATTTTTAGATTCCAATGTTTCCACTTCAGCTATATGGTTTTTCGATAAAACCAAAACCTGATGAATCTACTTATTCTGAAACACATGATCTATATGGTTAGTAACATTAACTGGTTGTTCCTCAGAAAAATGATATTATTCCGACTGAACTACATCTGGACCCAAAACCTGAGAAGAATTTATAATATGATTTCATGAAATTGAAACATGAAAAAAAATTTACCTAAGATAAACTCAGTTTAAAATCAACTTAGTGAGAAACTAATACAATATTCTCTATAATTTCATAGGGTCAACTGAATTGTGGACTCAACTTCCATTTCTTACCAAAAAACATCACACTTTTCCATAGAGAATCATTGAGATTAAAATTATCACCTACATAAAAATACTTATCCTTCCTCTCATTATCTATATAACATTTGTTCCTACTATAATCTGTTCTCACATATCACTAAATCAATAGAACTTTATATTTTATTTCCTCAACCATTGTTTTTCCAATAAACATCATTTCCTTAGAACCATCCAAAAAATATATAGATCGACACCAATTTATATATAATGAAAAAAAATTGAGTCCTTTTTATACTGTAATGATAACCGTTATTTTAAAAAAGTCATCTAAAGAGGTATATTGATCTCCACATTCATAGTAATCCATAGATCAAGAAATTATCATATCCTTAAATATTTTAATAGTTCATTCTAACTTCCCATCAAATTGTTGGTTAACATTATAACTAAAATTTAATTCAATACCCAACAGAATTTGAATTTTATTTTGAAATATATAAGTGAACATTAAATCACAATCAGATATAGTGGATAGAAGAACTAATTGTAACCTGAATATCTCTTTAAAATAATTTTTAGAAATATTTTCTATATATATAGTGTTTTGAATAAGAAGAAAATGAATAGATATAGTCATCTGATCACTAATAACTCAGATCACATTGTCACCTCAACATCTCTTCAGTAATCCCACTTTGATTTCCATGGTTATATTTTCCTAATTCTACTATAGCACTGGAAAATAATGAAGCATCTATTTTAGTAACTTCCACTCTACTTTAACATATTGACAATTCATACATATTAGGAAAAAGTAAGCAATAACTATTTTCATTCCATCCCACTATTAATACTCTCGATGGTCTCTAAACATCTTAGTGCTTCTGTGAATAACTAAAAATAGAGTACTATAAGAATCACATTACAACTCATTGTTAAATATTTATTGAAAAAGAACACATAATATCATCCCAAATCACAATAGACAATATTTATCAATGATAAATTCAGAAAAAAATTTGTTTTGAAAAAATTCCACCTTTTTCTACAACACATATTTTACCATCTATGACTTCTAAATTCTATTAGATGAAGATGGTTATACTGACACCTCAAATAAATAAGAGGAATTTACAAAACCAATAACATCTAATACAAAATTCATCAAATAAATAATGAATGGGTCATGTTAAAAATGTTACTTGGTTAATGTATAATTACTTTTCTAACTCAATACATCATTCACATTTTTTGATTTTATAGGATGGTAATTAATCATGAAATATAAATCCATGATTAGTCTTGTCTATTTTTTTGTTTCATGTTCAATTATTTATGAGTGAATATATACTTCAATTTTTTATGATTATTATATTTTTCACATTTTACTCTATAAAAATTGTTCCTCGAAATTTTAATTGAAAAGGAATCAAAATATAATTCAAAATAAAGTGTTGAGTAATTTGACTCATGAGGTTTCAACTGACATGAAGAATAAGGATTTAATTAATGTATATGCATTATGAAACAACGAAGTCCTTTACACGATGAATCCTTATAGATAACAATTTCCCTATTTTTAGAATTCGTGGATAGAACTAGATCATTCACTAATCTTATTCACAATTCCTAAAAATATTCATCAGATTCATTTGTCCAAATGATAATAATAAATTTTCGAGTTAACATTGTTAGGGGGATAGAAAACCCTGAAAAAATTTTCATAACCATATCTTAATATCATAATAAACAAATAAAACTATGAATGTTGGTTAAAGTGTTGGGCTTGGCCATTCATCTAAAAATTTAGATTTTGCAGGATCAACAATTATGGAATCGTTAAAAAAACGTTACCAATGAATGAAATTTTTTTCAAACAAAATTCAAAAATTCTAAATTGATAATGAATTTTATTTTTATTTATGTTTTTTAAAACAACATTGATATATCATTCAGTTTTTTCTTGGATTTTAAAACATACCAAAATTTTATCAAAAAACACAACCACAAACCTAACCATGAACTCATGGAATTTATATTCAAAATAGACTTGAATATATTAGGTGTCTTACTTAACCCAAATGTCATAAATAATATTCATAATTACCTTATATTGTTTAAAATAAAGTCTTCAGAATATCTTTTTCAATTACATTCAACTAACGGTACCCTATACATGGGTCAACCTTCAATAAATACTATTCTCTGTGGAGAAAATGAAACAAATCATTGATATGAGGAAAATTTTACATATTATTTATAGTGATGTTATTCAAGGATCAATAATTTGTATAATGTTTAATGGAACCGTATTTATTTTTATCAAACAAGAAAGGATCACCCGATAATAAAGTTCTTGGTTGAATGAATCCATTATCTAATAAATCCAGATATCTCATTTTCAACTTAAAAAGTTCCATTTGAAACATTTGATAAGGGGTTTTTGAAAATGTCTTAGAATAATGAATTAATTAAATATTAAATTCCAATTTCTAGTTATGTTTCGTACCATGAAAATCTTTAGTAATGAAATCGAAATACACATTTAGCGCCAGCGTATCATTAATATGAAAAATTCCTTTTTATTCAATAATATGCGAAAGAAAACATTTATTTCCATAATTTAACAACATCTCATCTTCCTTATATGATATCAATCAATTAGAATCATTATTTTATAAAAATTAAAACTCTTTATAAAAATAAATTTAAGTAGATCTATAGTCTATATTATCATGGTAAATAGAAATACAATCCATTCCCAGAATAACATCATACTCTATTAGAAGAAAAAATACAACAAATTCATTGGAAATTATTTCCATATGTAAATACTGTAATATTCGTAAATAAATTCCTTTTTGTTTCCCCCATGTGTTTTTACAATATGTTCTGGATTTATTTCTTGATGTGTAATTTCGAATTTACATGAAAAGATTTCATAAATGAATGAATGTGTAGAAACCAGATCAAAAAACACTTTTGAAAATTCTTAATTAAAAAACAATGTACAAGATAACACATTATTTGATATCCCAACATCTATTGATGTAGTCGAAAGGGATTTTACCACACCATTATGTTTATAGTTTGGATGACTCCCACCATTCGATTTCCTCTTTAGACACGCATTTTCATAATGACCCAACAGATTGCACGTATATTTTTTAACTGAATATAAATTAGAGTTTGTCTTAGCAATACTATTATCATTTTCATTATAGTTAAGAGCTTTATGACCCATTTTACCACATCCTAAGAACATACCATAATTCATAAGTTATTATCCAGTGTGATTCTTAGCAAAATTATCAATAACTATGAAATTAATTATTTTATAATTAGATATTTTTTTATGAATTCTTCCCTTTAACCTACCACATAGACCTCTTTTTTTATTGGTTATCAATGAAAACACTATCATCTGAAAACTCCATGTACACCATCTACACACATGGGTCGTGTTTTCTATAACATTTGAACTCAAAAGAAACAAATTTCCTATGACAAATTGAATATAATCTTCAGTAAATATGACTTATTTGACTTCCATGATACTAGATAAAATTTAGATTGTAACAAGACTGTTGGTTGCATATTTACTCACATGAAGCCAGTGAATCCTCATCCTTCATCAATTCCAAGAATTGTTTTTCTATCCTCGGTCAAACCACCTAGGAAAAATGTTTCACATGATTTTTGTGATTTAATCCCCCTCTAAAGAATCAATATATATACTGTCCCTAGTGTAATTAACCATTAAACAACACACATATTATTAACCTTCAAATATGTTCAGTAGGGCTAACCATTTGATTTTTAAAAAAACCCCATTCCACTGAAAATATTCTCTACGGATTTAATCATCCCTTTAGCAGGAAAGGTGTCTGATGATCCTTTGAATGATGTGGGATTTTCATTAATAAGTGATCCACTCCTAAAATGATCCTATTTGATTGATATGGATTATGTTTTTCATGTATTACACATCTATTTATATCCTATGTCAACTAAACCATCACTACAAAAATCTATTCAGTTCTGGTTTTGAAAATCTCATAATGCCGATTTTGAGGTTTGTTTCTTATAGATTTATTCCCAATGAAACACCTATGTTTACTCTAATGAAAAAAAAATTAATATAAAAATCAAAGATGATGCTATAATATAGTACTCAAATGATATTTCTACTTAACCATACATTGAAAAATCATTTATTTATATCCTAACCCCAAAATATCTTTCAACTGGTCTTTCATAATAACTATAAGTCCTTGAGAATTATCATTACATAATCTTTACTTTTTTTCATAGAATTACATTCATTCACATTAATGATATTTTTAGGTTTAGAGAATTATATATTTAAGATGTCATTCATTCATAACAATCAACTTTCATATAAAGAGGATACCTCTAAAACAGTATCAATTTCATTCAAAATCTAAAACTTTTAATTTAAAACATGATTTTATTCTGTTGATAAAAATCATTAGAAAAATTTCATCACTTCTTCCATTCTCTTACCCATTTTTATAACATTTGAAAAACATTTTAAAACTGTGGATAATCATAAAAACCACATTAAGGTACATAAAATAAAAAATATATAACATTATTCTGTGAATACTTACAAACCCATGAAAATATTTTCAAAAAGTAATTATTTTGACTTGTAAACATTAACTATTTAGATTACATCATGAAATAAAAATATTTTCATAAAACACCATATAAACCATAAATCATAATGGTTACTTGAGAGTCCTTATAATTCTTAAATTTAAGCTTTCTCAAATAGATAAGGAGTAACCTTTATGGTTATATTTGGAATACCAACCGCGGTATTTTCCATAAATATCTTATGATAGAACCTACTATTTTACTGCATTTTATTACCCAATGCATTTTATAGATAACACCGGTTCACCCAAACTCGTTTTATCACAGAACCACATGTATTCATAAAATTTTCCAAATAACCATAACATGCTCATTAAACTAGCATAATGTGTAAATTATATTTCCACTTTGAAAGCACATTTTATTTTTACAATGTAACTCATCCATAAATGGAAAACCATTATTTAAAAATAAAATTGTGACCTAAAATCTGGAAAATTCATTCATACCATATAAAAAACAATCCTTTTCATTTTTGTAAAATTTTTTTACAGTGTAACCTTTAAATAGGTTTTTATATAATGTTCATTATATTGAGTATAAATCATCATGTACAATATTTGTATCCATGAATAATAAATTTAGGTTATTAATTTACATTATTGAGCACCATTATTATGATTATTCATATATCTAATTAATTTATTATAATAATTACATAACTATTTATGTTCATGTTTGATTTTTATTTATTTGGTACTTGAGTAAAAAATGAACTAAGTATGATTTCAATTATTAAATTGGATATAATTAAATAATCTCTATAAAAATATTTATAACATAATAACGCATTTTATACATTATTAATAAAATTAAATCAAACCCTTTATTTATGGTTATGAAAAACGAAAAACATGATAATCATAGAGATGGTAGGTTGTACGAATGCATGAGTAATGATTCCATTTTTCATTGACCATTTATTAAAAGAAGGTAATTATTATTTTATCTTAACATAATTATCAAATTATCATATATATAATTTTCATATACTTATACATATCATCCAGTTATGTGGTGAAAAAATATGAATCACAATGCTTCATTGAGGTGATAGTTCACACGTACGCACAAATGGAAACATCATTTTATTTGCATGGAATGTTAAGTACATAATTGATATATTATTATTTAATAATGATAAATATTTCATAAATTTTATATAAAAAAATTAATTCCATAATTATAAATATCCTAGAGAGACAATTATGGAAGATGAATTCTTTTTGTTCGCAAGGAGGTAGTTTTTCGTACACACGAATAAATAATTCAATTCCAATTTGACGATATTTGAGATTTATTTTGGTGATTATATTTATATAATAACAAATATGTATATTGCGGACACTAAATTTGTTATTTCATCATGTATGAATAATATTTTATGGACGGGAGGAGGAAAATAAATAGAAACACTTCATTTAGAATGATACCTCTTCTTTACAAAAACTCCATTGATTAACATGTTCAAATTACTAAGGTGAGTGATATACCTAATATAAATTCAGTACATTGTGTGTATGGTTTCTAGGAATGGTTTTCTATAGATATTTGTCTAACCAAAATGGTTTTTCTGTTTATTGAAATGAGAGAAATGGGTTCCCTTTATAGGATCGGAGAGAGGAAATATTGGAATTTCTCAAAGTATTAAATTAATATAAATAAATTTTCTATTCCCAAATAATCCCAAACCTATTTTTTTGCAATTGAGGATGATTATGGGTAGAAATAAAATAACCAAATTAAAATTATATATTTTTGAATATTTATTTTAATCCTTATATTTTTGTTTTAACCCTTATCTATCCCTTTAAATTATTACTCTGATATCATGCAATTTAAAATTTCAGAGTTAATATAATTAAAATAAGATGAAAACAGAACACTAAATCCCTGATTTATGAAATTTTTTGAAATATCAAAAATAATTTTATTGAAATTGTGATTTATATATGTTTTTTATCTTTTAATTAAATAATATATATTTAAAAATTCCATTAGTGTATGTTTGTACAATATATATTTATTAACATTTTAATAATATCATAACAAATTTATATCTAGTAAATAATTCAATTAAATAATACCTGAAATATTATATTCATTAAAAAAATTCAAGGATGTCATCAATTACATAAAATCAAATTTATATTAATACTTTTAATATCAATTATTTTATTCATTCATGAATTAATAAATTACTATATCATCACTGTGTAAACATTTAATTTAATTATTTATTTTATAAAATTTATAAATAAATTACCATGATGTATGTAAACATAAAATCATTCAAAATAATATTTATAGTAGAAATTTTCCCCTTAATAACCCCATATTAACATTACATTACTTGTTGAAAACAAAAAAATGAATAAATTGAATTTTCTTTTCAATAAAATATTATAAATGTTTTAGTCACTCCAAATTACATTCCAAGGAAATAAATTTTTCCAATGGATTATTCTGGTCTAAATACCCTCATGAAAAAAAATTTGGGCACAATTTAGAGTGATTTTATATAATTTATAATATTATTTTTACCATTAATTACATTATTTACCCATAACCGTGTTAATATAAATATTACATAAGTTATGAGTCATAGTGTCCAAAAATAATATGGTCCTATACAAATAATTTAAATCTTATCATTAAAAATATATAATATATTCTTAAAAATTAAAAATGTAATGTCATGAACCCCTCTGGTCCATTCCTTTATTGAAATCTGGTGGTTGAGGTGTTCTAGAAAGTCAAGGTGACTCATCCCCAACACTTTTCCAAATTTTCAGTTCTGTGAATAGTATTTCCAAAACAAAAGATCTATAATGTTTCTAGACCGGTTGTTCTACAGTGTCACTAGACCAGAAGTCATATATTGTTTCTCGAATGGTAGGTGTATTGTTTTTCCAGACTAGTAGGTCTACAATATTTCTTTACGTGATGATCTATAGTGTTTTGAGAACAGTTGGTCTACAGTGTTTCCAGACCAGTTGATCTACAATTTCTTCAGACAGGAATATCTATAGTGTTTCTATAATGGCCGGTCTATAGTGTTCCAAGTCCTATATGTCATCAGTTTCTTCAAACTGGAAGATCTATATTTTTATAAAAAAAGTTGGTCTACAATGTTTAAAGAAAGGTATATCAATAGTGTCTCTAGACAAGAAGATCTATAATGATTCTATAACATTAGGTATATAGTGTTTCTAGACCGGTAGGTATGTAGTGTCTCATGACCGAAACATCTACAGTTTTTCCAGAACAGTAGGACTAAATTGTTTCTATACCGGTAGGTCTTCTGTGTTTTTTGAATTGCAAGTTTACAGTGTGTCCAGACCGGTAGGTCTATAGTGCCTTTTGACCGAATGATCTGCAGTTTATCTTGAACGGTAGGTCTATAGTATTTCTATTTTGTTATATCTATAGTGTTTCCAGACTGGATGATCTACATTGTTTCCATAACAGTTCCATATTTCCTTTTCCAAATTTCATGATTTTTCCAGATTCATAGGTTAAACGTTTTTATGGACATTAAATGCATTCAAGGCCTTATTTTAAAGGATTTATAGATGATTCAAATACAATAACTCCAATATTAGTTTTTCTTATCCTTGGGATTCTTTTACTCAATCAAACTGGATTATTGAATGTGATCCTCTATTAATGGAAAATACAATGTATCTTAATACACTGCTAAGTCAAATCTTTAAAAGGGGTGAGATATCTTCCTCCCTTGTTATTCAATATTTTTTCTTGGTATGAGATTCTAAAAATGTTCCTTCCCTCCCATAATATTCGTAAGATCAAACATTCCTCCCTGGATTTCTTCCTCTTGATGTTCTTCTTACTGCAAGTTCACCCCCTCTTTTGGTTTAGCCAAGAACTATCGATCATTCTTTGATATAAGTTATGAACCATCATCGTTCTTTTGGGTTCATCTCCTCGTTTTCTCCTTCACATGGTATAGTATGTTATCTCCATGTTCCTGATGGAACTTTCTGGGGTGTTGGCCGTTGTGGTGGTGTCTCTTCATCCTCTAGTGGATGCAGTCCTCAAAGTGAGGTGATCATAATCTTTTTTATTGACCAATTCTAGTATAAATATCGTTAGGAACATTTTGATGTATGATGTTCAATGATTATATTTTATTTTACATGAAACTTTAGAGTTATCATGTTTTATCCCATTGGATCTCAATGAA
The DNA here is from genome assembly GCA_963277665.1 of Viscum album. Classification (NCBI taxonomy): domain Eukaryota; kingdom Viridiplantae; phylum Streptophyta; class Magnoliopsida; order Santalales; family Viscaceae; genus Viscum; species Viscum album. The sequence continues at coordinate 1,930,663,917 of OY728137.1, read as the reverse complement.
ATTTGTATATTAAATTTTTTTATAGGATAAATAAATTAGCATCGATTGTATGTTATTGCCTCTTATTTTTCTAGATAGTGTGATTATATGATTTAATTGTTTAAAATATTATTAATGATGGACATTGTGAATGAACAAAAACTAGTATTAATTGTAAATTAATTTTCAAGGATAATGTGGAATATTTATTAATGTGGTCCTTTTAGTTGTAATTTGATGTTAATAAAATTGTTGCATTATGCATTTTTAATTAATTTGGGATAGCTTAGTGTTTAGGTTTCCTATAGATTGAACATACCAATAAAAAATATGTTAATTCCAGATGGATTAAATGTTCAAATACTATAAAAAAAGATGATGCTTGGTATGGTTCTGAGTTACCCTCTTCTTTGTAAGTCTGAGTGCCTTGTGCTTTGGAGCATTGAGAGATAATTATGTTTGAAGGCTTGATTACTTGTTTAAGGGCCAAAATACCAATTGATATGATGTTCTTTTACTACTTGTGTTGTGATATGAACCTCTATGGATGTTTTGATATGTCGGGGAAGGGAGGCCCATTTGTTAGTGAAATAGTTGATGTTTAGAGTGTCGAGATGCATCAGTTTATGCATGTGGGTGTCAGAGAGGACACTGGAGATGATGAAATTGGTCGGATGTAATGGTTTGGATGTTTTCTAATTACAGATATGTTTTTATCTACATTACATTCCACGCTTCTCAAATTAGTTGGTCATTCTTACCCTCCTTCTAAAAGGGTTGAAGTCGCACTAGGTATACCACTTGCTTTCCGTGTTTAGCATCTCGAGGGAGGATGGGTCTATGATCTTGATATAAGTGGAAATTACTAGATGTGTAGATCATCTACTCACCATGTGGATCCCCCTTGTATTTAGTTTATTAGAATATTTTTCAACAATTCATGGGAATATGGGAATTTAATAATACTATTAATTAATTATTGAATATATGATGCTAACCCAAGGGGTTGGATCTTGGTAGTACTAAATGATAAGGTTTGAATTTAAAAGAATAGTGGCCTTTGGGTGTGACGCTAAGGAAATATAATGTGGCATTATTAATCATTAATTAATGATTAATGAACTAATTATCGTAAAGTGAAAATGAAGAAAATGGAACATAATTATGGAATAATTCTCTTTCAATGGTAATGTACTTATAGGGTACCTAGTTTTATTAGTGGATGTCAGGAGTCCGAGGAATGTTACTTACTGTTGAGTCTGAGACTAGGTTTTTTACATAGTGCTATTTTTAGCTATATTATATCATGTAATTTTTGTGTTTCTATACACTACTCCACCAGTCAGATTGGGTAATTCACAAATCAAGGATTCTGAGACTTGGGGGTGGGGTGGGGTTGTTTTCACCAACATTCTGGTGGGAGGATTGATGGATAACTACCTGCTCTCACCCCGCTCTCTTCTCTTGGTAGTTACTTATGATGGTATAAACAATGGTCAGTTTCCCCACATAAATGTGTTTAGAGGTATGTAATGTATTATTTTTATTCATCGACATATATTCTATATATACGTTCATATGGACTACTATAGGTGTAACATGTAAAGTTACTAATAGCTTGAGGATCCTTACTTAGTGTATGGGCTGTAATGTCTTGAGGTATAATTCTTGATGTATGATACACGTTATGATAGTTTTGGTGGATCCCAAAAACTACATGGTTACATTTTTTTTAGATGTGGTGTTTTTACTACAAAAGGAGATTGTTTTGGTTCTTTGACCAGGTGTCTATGGGAAATCTGTTTTAAAGAGAGATGCTTAGGACGTACGACGTTGGGGAAAAGTGGAAAACCAGTGGGGGAAGTGGTATAGGGGTACCCTTGATATTATGTTTTATATAATATACTCCACTATGAGATAATTGGTGAGAGTAGCCATGGAGAGGTTGGGAACATAGTATACATGTTTAGGTGACGAGTTAGTTCACTCATTGCTCACTGTACATTAGCATGTTTTCATTACTTTTTCACAAGATGATATGGGGAGGATCCCACTGAGGATACTATTATACTTCCCCAATGTACATATAAACTGTATTTTGGTCACTTAGAGCATGACAGAGATCAATATGGTTACTACTAGATTTGGGGCACATGGGCCGTTCAAGCTTCATGGTTGTAGTTGTTTTTTACTTCCATTTGGTACTTATTGTTTTCTATTTTTGTGGTAGTAGTTTAGTATGACATCTCATTTATGTACTTGGGATTTATTTTATATTGAAGTATAAGTTAGATTTGATCAGTTTCAATCTTATCTTTCCCTTTCTCAAGCGTTCTCATAGAGGTAAATTCCTTTCATTTGTGTGTTTACTATACCCTAGGTGCTAGTCGCGAACCCAGGGCCTACTAGAGGCGGGACTCAAGGGTTTCTACCTCTCTTCTCACATTTCCGACATACAAGGGGCACACCTTATAGTGAGGGGGTCATGAAAAAGGACACATATATTCAAAAAATTAATTAACAATTAATCTCATCGACAGAATAATAAAACATGTTTTTAATGTAATATTTTTAATATTCCATAGAGTTTATATATTGAATTTCAAAATGAAAATTTTAAAACGTCCTAAAATTGATCAAATGATAAAAAAATATTATAATTATACATTAAATCAAATTAAAATGATAATATAACTATATAAATAGATTAATCAAAAAGGTTGATGTTAATTAAAATAAAGTATTTTTCATTATTTATTCAATAATTAAAACTCTCATTAAAATACTGGAAATTCAACCAAATTAAAATTTGATAATCCAAATTCAAAGGGGATGTTTTTTTGTCAAATATAATTTATAAAATTTTAAAAAATAATTAAAATAGGTTCCTCACCAAGAGGTGGTAATACCACATTTTAGAGAATATTAGAGCTTTTTATGATTTAAATTTGAGTTATTCTAATATTAAGACTATAATATTTATTGGATAGATGTAAAAACATTTAATAAAAATGTGTAAACATAATATAGATGTTTTTATTCATTGCCTATGATATAAGGAATTTACGATAACTACCACTTAAAATTATAATACAAACAATATATAAGTTTTGGGTATTACCCAGTCTTGCTTAAAAAAATAACATTCCGGAGAAACTCATTTCAATGTTTTGGGTACACTCTCGAACATAGCTAAAAAATTAATTTAAAAATACTACCAATTTCATAAATATTAATTAATATGAAACATAATTATTTTTTAATTAACCCGGATGTTTTAGTTAATTTATTTATATAATGAAGTAAACATTACATTCAGCTATTTTTTTAAAATTTTGTCATTTATTATATTATATAGATATAACATAATGTAAATAAATCATTTATTTGAAAATAATAGTTTTAATATTATATAATTAATTAACAATAAACCTAGTATTCATATTTATATGAATAAAACTGAAATTAAATTAATTAACTAATATTTAAATATTGATCTCAAATATAAAATAAATATTTTTAAATTTTAGTTTTATTTATGACAAATTTTTTTTATTATTGTTTAAAAATATTTTTCAGTGTCGAATATTGAATGAATTAATAAAATATTAGACATATATTTTATAAATTCGCCATTGTATTATTAATTTATTTTTATTAATTTATATATATTTATATATTAAAAAAAGTTTCACTTATATTTATGTTATTTTTTATATAACATCATAAAAGGGATAGTTTTTACATAATCCATATTTTAACCATTTACCTAAAAACAAATTATTCTAGATTAACCATAAAATTACTCATAAAGAAATACCAATATAGATAATAAACAAATATCTTAATTTAATAAAATTAAAATTCTAATATATATATATTTATCATTGAAATAAGTAATATAAAGATAAATATTTTTATTAAAGATAATCTTTTATTGTCAATATATATAAAAAAGATAAAATATGTAGAATTAATATGATAAATAACTTATTTCATAAGAAATTACAGAATTTAATCATCCTATTTTCAAGGTACATTGGACCTTAGTATTTCTATATATGATATATGAGTATTGTAATCGATGGTGGTAGTCATGGGTGGTGATTCCACTAGTATATATCTCTTTGAAATTTCCAAAAGCTTGGATTCCTCTAGCATAAAATTTAAGTCATAACATAAATATTAGAGTTATCATTGGGATTAATAGACTGAAAAACATAATGAATCTACATTATTCCCAACATCATATTAATGAGCTTCATAGTTGATCCAACAATTATAAATTGACATTTCTATCATTTTTAATCGTAATTTTTCCAATATGGGTTCTTGTTTGATAACCTCTTATATTACAACTATTTGATAACAGTAAAATTTTATTTTAGTATATAATTATTTCAGATTAGTTTAGTTCTTTCATTTAAAAAATTCTATTAAAAAAATATTTATTTAAGGTAATCGCATAATGAAATTTCAGGTTGTTACACTATTATTACTAAATGAACATTATGAAATACTTTCTCATGCTCTTCTCCGTGATGTGTGTTGATATATTATTCGTCCAATATTTTGGGGTGTTAACATGAATGTGTTTTTCTTATGAAAAATAAATTCCAATAGTAGTGTTTTTTTCAATTGGTGGTGGTGTTAACCATTATTAAAGCAATATAGTAGTTTTTTATAACAGAAATGTTTTTTTACTTTTGTTAATCAATTAGCGGTGACATTGATTTATTTAAAATAGTTTATAAAAATAAATTTTTCCAATAATTAGTGGGGGATTAAAAATTTCATATATATATTTATATATTTATATCAATTTAAAAAAAACAAAAATTTAAAAATTTAGCAGTAGTTTATTTATCTAATGAAATATCTAAAAATCCTCTAAACTGGACTATGAAATATAAATAATTTATACAACACTAATAAAGAAATAAAGATTATGAAAAATATTAATCAATTAAAGAAGACACACATATTCAACACATCAATATATAAGAAAAAAATATATGCATAATATTATTTAAATAAATATTTGTCATTAATTCAATTATCATATAGTAAACATATTTAAGCTCAATAATCATACATAATCAACCCATTAAAATGTGTAACTATACCACATACACTATGTTTGAACACATTCATATCTACATCTTGGGTCTTCTATACGAAACTGACCACATCACTAAAACCTAAAATAAAACATAAAATAAGAATAAAAATAGTGAAAAATTAGTAAAAATGTAGAAAATTTCTGGGAAATTCATAAACATTCTAGAAAAACTGTCAAGTATGAAAATAGAATTATGATGAGTCACATTGGATAGAAGGATAACATTTGACTATTTTCATCCATTATCTACAATAAAAAACCATAAAATTTAATAAACCTATTATTAAATATATTATTAATATACGATATTCCTATAAACATGGATTAATGATCCATTTACACAAAAAATAAATAAAACTATTTTTACTTAAATTAAAAAATGTATTAAATCGAAAAAGTAATTATTATTTTGAAACAATTTAATAAAAAATATAACCAAACATAACCTAAAAATAATCAACCCATCACAGATCAATGAAGCCACTATAACACTATTATGCTCCCCAAATCCAAAAAAAATGAACCACCAAAAAAATTGTACAATGTTCTTTTTCAATCAAAATAAGTAAAATATAATTTAGAAAAACTACCTTAAAATAACCAAGATTCCCATAAAAAATAAATACTACTTATTCAATATTTGTAACTAAAATTCATATCTTCATGTGGAAAAAAATGAATTAAAATTAAATTATAACATTAATATAGGTAACTATATGTTTAATATCTAAAACAAAAATTTATACAAGACATTAATTTTTCAGCGTTTGAAACCTTTTTTACATTGAATTTTATTTACATCTATAAAATCACATACTAAATGAATAATATGAAAGATTTATTTTTAAATATTCCACCAGATAACATATAAATTACATATGTTTTATTAGTTTAAATCGAGAATCATTTCAAATACAATTATAATGAAATTTTCGTTGATTGATTTTATATTTTACAAATTCAATATGAGATGTAAGAGTACAAATTAATATAGGTACATAAATTTAAATCTAATATAATAAAAAATAAATCCCATCATGGACTAAAAATTATAGTTTTCATATTTTTGTGTTTCAAGGAAATTTGGGAAATTTTTAAACAAAAGGCATATAATATGAATTTAACCCTTTATGGAACACCTAAAAAGTTTCTTATAGTACAATTGACCTCAGAATGGGATATTAATATTTATAAGGATATTTGGTATGCATGAAATTTTTTTTTAGTAAAAAAATAATGTATAAAATTAAGTAATCATATATTTAAAATGTTAAATATTCTTAATTTTTTAGTATTTTGATGAAAAATAACAGTATAATACGTAATGATATTCAATAAATTATTTCAAATTGAATGAAATTCCATGTTTATTTAAGATTATTATTTAATGAAATTTAATTTTCATTAATTTTATATATAGTTGATTGTGTTTCATCACAATATTATTTCATTCATCTATGTTCCCTCCACGATAATGAATAGTTTTCTCACTATAGAAGTTGGACATGTAATGATCTTGTGGGTCTAGATTCTTCCCATTACTCATTTAATGACAAAATAGTGACCCCAAATCTAATAACAATTAGATATCATGTTTCTTATATTGTATTCATCAATGAAATATAATACGAACCATAGTGTTAAGAATCCATGGGTTCAGATTCCTATCAAATTATAATATTGGGGAAGAAGTTGAAGTGATAAATATCTATACATATATGTATTTAGAAATAAAATTACACTATTTTTAATATGGGATATAATGAATTTATATTTTATCGGTATATAGAGTATCAATGGTGGGGATACTCTATTTTTCAATATTAGTTTGGAATAAAGATATGTCTTAGCTGTGTCAATAGATTCATGCCTTCTCAAATTAGATTATCATGTGGGCCTATGGTAAAGATCATTCTAGACCAATTATAGTATAGTTGGGGAAAATTCCCTTATTTTTAAATATTATATTGGCCTTAGTATAATTCTATAAGGGGTGAAGATAGACATTTTGGGGTTGTTGCATTACCAAATTGGGCTTAGAGGGTGCATGTATGCATATGTTTCAATCTTATTCAACCAATGAAAATTTAAATTTTTTTTATTATAAACTAATAAATATAATATTATTTCATAGAAAAATAATAATAAAATAACATTATTATTGTTACTTAAAGTATGTAAATATTTTTTCATTAATAGACTTCTAATATCGAACCACATTCAAACTATTTTATTGATGATGATATCAGGTCTTCATGTTAAATAAAAATAACCAAATATCGAATTATTAATTTTTTTTCATAGATACGGATCTAAAATCTAACACCTGAAATTATTAGTTTCAATGTTTTGATGAAATATAATAATTTCATCCAATAACAATTTATGAAGAAGGAATATTTGAAATAATTCAATTTTCCACAATAATCATGATGATATTATTTTCAATGAAGTTTGATTTATTTTCATGAGATATTTATGAATTATAAATTATTGTATTTAACACTCGATGGTAACATAACATATTGACATTTTAAAATTTCATAATTCACATATTTTTGGTGTAAATCAAAAATATTCTCTATTTTTATTGATTATGATTAAAAAAATATCACAGAAATTAATTTTGGAACTATAAATTAATTCTTGCATAAATATCCATTAATTCATTCAAAATACACATTTCCAATGAAAATTTATGTGGGATTTAGATAACATAAAAATGATATTTGGATTATCTTATGATCAATAATTGTATATAAAGTTTTTTTGGTGTTTTGGGTTTTGAAACATTGATATTATTCTTATCCTCGAACAGAGGATGTCATTATTATAAGGATGAAATGTATAACAATAAAAGGATAATAATTACACAATGTTATTCGAGATGGTGAAATATTATGGATATTTTTTATTATCATTGTCAATATTATATTGTTAGATACATTAATAAATTTGAAAAGGATGTTAATTATTCAATGAAATGATTAATTTATGGGTTAAATATACATTACACTCTCCAATTTTCCATGTCATAATGACATTGATTTATTATTCAAATTTTTTTCTAGGATACGCCAAAGAGATACAATTATCCCTAGATGTGTCTATATATATCGAGCGTATTATCCTTCTCAAATGTATATGTTCATGAGCCTTGTGATAGCTATCCATCAGAAAAAATTTATGACATATAAATTTAATAGGATGAGATTATGTACTCATTAGATACTCATAGTTAAAATAATTTATTTTATAGTTCTATATATGTGTCAATTTAAGTTATTAAACACTATTTGGGACTTATGTGGGATATATTAATTATTATATTTTTTATGTGATTTTATTCATGGGTGTACCATTATGTAGGTATTCAACCACCTAATTTGGTTTCACATATGTGACCTAACATTAAATTCAAACATGTAAATTTAATGGATATCTTTGTAAAACCTCCCTAACCCCACAATTTTATTTAGACATAGATGGATTCAGATTAAATATTTTATCAAAATATGATTTAATTATATGTATTGTTGAATAGCGGAATCTAGTTGTGTTTTAATAATGATAGTGGTTTCATTATTTGAATATAAATATTATTTATAATATATAACATCAATTGGAGGGAGTTTATCTGTGTGAAGGATTATATGTTTTTTTGGAATTAATTATAATATATATATATTTTTATTTTTTAAGAAATTATTTTTAGGTGATCATAAATGAAATAAAAATAAATTACTTGTAAGAGTGGGTATTCATAATTTTTTAATATATATAATCTAGGATTTCATATAATATCATGTAGACTCTAAGAATTTAATAGGCTTTTTCCCAATAAATGACGAGACTTGTAGATATTCTATTTCAATTGTTGATATTCTCCCTAGTATAAACTATATGATTTTTTAAGGATATTATTATATATTCTGATTTTCATATTATACTATTATGCATTCATGTTGGTGAAAAGGTTTTCTGTCATTAAGGAATGGTATACATTTTTTAGCATTTCTCACACGTTTTTTACACACATGTTCATAATGTTTCGTTGGTGAAGTTGTTGAGTGAAATTACTTTTGTCACTATAGAGGAAAATATCAAAACCCTACCCTAGTCAACAATACATGTAACCTAAGTTGACTAATAAATATGCTTGAAGGGAATACCGAATCCCCCCATGAGGAAAAACAAGTGTTGGTGAATCAGGAACACCCATTTTAGAATGATATCTCCCTTACGAATTCCCATATTGTGTATCTATAAATTGGATTTACATACATAATGAAATATTTAATTATGAATTAATTTGGGAAACATAGTTAGTCTTATCATCCTAATAATCTATACCCACAAATAAACATAACCTTAGTGAGATAAATATTAAATTACGAAATAAGTAATCAAAAATAAATGGATGTATTAAATAGATTAGCACATTAAACAACTGAGACGAACATCTAAAATAGAACTACCCTATGATATTCAACATTTTACACAAGGTTGACTCTATATCTAAAAGGATTCAAAAAAATGATATAATTGTGTGAAACAATAATTTTAGAACATAAATGATATACATGTCCAAATTTATAAGAACAACATACCCATAGAAGATTGTAGATATTGTGTTATCTATACAAGTCTAATATGAAAAATACAAATATTTTAAGAAAATAATTTCATAAAAATTGTCATGAACACTAGTTTAATATATATATATATATAATATTTATAATTCAAGTTGTGGAATGAAATCTAAAACAACGATATTAATTTTTTTTGAAAAACAATTATATTCAGTGAAAAAACTATTAAATATTTTAGTTGTTTCAAGAATAATTAAATATTAAATAATTTTTTAGGAATTAACAGGTATTCATTAAAACTGTACTAGAGATATCATTTTTTGGAAGAAAACCCCCTTTTAAAAGTTTTATGAAATTAATCATATACATTTGAGAAAATGATATATCAACTAGAAGTCAATATAATGAATAAAAGTGGATTAAATATGTGTAGAGTGTGTACTAACAAATAGGGATAACAAATATAGTAAAATTTATATAATTATTGGGAATGTAACAAAGAAAATGACACATAAAATGTAAGATCACACTCAACCCAATTTAAATCGAGAGAAAATAATATAAAAATATTTTAAATGGGAAATTTATCATAGGACGACTTATATTGTTTTTATATTCCCCTTTGAGAATAATTTCTAAAATAAATCATTGAGTAGAAGAAAAATTTAAAAATGATAAACTCAAAAATTTAACCAAAATGATTATATATATATTAGAAACATCACTAATAAATAAAATTTCATCAAAATAAACATATATCAAAGATATCAAAAGCATATAAACATATTATTGTGACAATGATTTGTTTAACAACTATATAGTCCCAAACAAGAAACCCCTTCTATTATTTAACATTTCTTAAATACATATGTTGTCTCATTTAAGATTATTTGGAAAAAATTTGAAATTATAACACACACATTCAATTCAAATAATTAATAAATAGCTATTAATATAATTAAATATACCCCTTTTGTGAGTAGGGAATATTCATTGAAAAAATTTGTCCAAGAAACATTCTAGAATACTTTTATACCCATAAAAAATTCATAAAATGATAGAAAAATAACCATTTTATTATAATGACTGTCAAATATCTATTTATATATATTATTAAATATAAAAAGTGATATATAATACTAATGTTTGTGAATTTATATGGGGTTGAGGAATATTTTTTTTCAATAATAATGAGGTAAATATATGTTTAGATATGGATATTGTAAAGATTTTAGAGTACCCAAGCATGTTGGTAAGAATATACTAGATGATTCTAAGTAATGTTTCATAAATATATACTTCTAAATAATTATTTAGGATAATATTAACCCCATGTAGAATAAAAGAGATATGTTTTCATTTAACAAATGGAAACAAATATTCCAAATACATCCTATTAAAATAATTTTATTTTTGTTGTATGTTGTAATGTATTATGCATGTTTGATATGATTTTATTATATTATTGTTGATCCATTAATATATTTAAATATTTTAAGTATTTACTACTATTTTTTCAAAGATAAAGGAAGAATAAAATTTTATTCTGATTTGCTGAGATCTATGTACTGTTAGGACTATAATTATAGGTTTATTTCCATAACATATTTTATCATATTTTTTGAATGTGATAATTTAGAGTTCAATTTTGTATTGAGATTGATGGAACTTATATCATTATGAATGAGTAGATAATTTGTCTGAAATTGGAATTTGATAAATACTGACTACAATTTTGGTGAAGTTCCATATTAAGTGTTCTCATATAGTTAAGACATATGTTACAATGGGAAATATTAGTGACATTAAAATAAGATAAAAATTCAACATTTCTATGTATGACCTCTTACAATACTCTATATAGTATTTTATTGTTTTTAATATCTGGAATTATTCAAGTGATTATAATAGATTATTTGATGTTATTCCAAAGTAAATTGATCTTTATGATATGAGTTGAAGAATATTGTAGAAGACTATAAGATTTAGTAGTATCTGGTTTTTACGAATAAAAATGTTTGTTTCATATATGAGAGTTATTATAAGATACTAGAGAATACATAAGATTCATTAAGTGATATAAATACCTTAAAAATATAAAACTACTATTTATTTAAGGGTTCTATCATTCATTATTAAATATAATAAATAAGTACGAGTTATTTTATAGAAGATGAATTTGTAAAGTCATATAGTTTTACATAGTATATATGGGTTCCCCAATACATTTGTAATGGAATAAAAGACATACATAATATATAATTTTTAATTCTAAATTAATAAAATGGGAATGTAAATATGTACAAAAAATAGAACCCAATACGTAATGGTTGATATCATTCTCTTATAGAAATGCAAGGGTTTTCTATACCTTACAACAACAAAAAATCAATTGAACTACACTGATATATTTAAGGGTTCACTGAGTATGTAATATTCGTACATAATAGAACATAGATAAGGGTTGTATAATCCAAATACATAAAGGTATATAGTTTTTTAAAAATATTGGAATTCTAGAAATATAATAAATTTTATTCTAACAGTGTTCATAAATGTATAATTATCAAGATTCTTATGTATTAATGCATGATTCCAGAAAATGATTTTAGTGGTGAATAATGGATATGATTAACAGGATATGATCTGAGATGAATCAGATCCTATCTCAATGCAACCCCTCAAAAAAATGTTTTTGATGTAGGATTTATAAGATGAGATGTGGTTATGAAACAAACAGTAAGGTCACAACATGGTACATGTTGAAGAGAGTGTCACAATATAGATTCATGAGATTATGATATGATATAAAATATTTTACAAATGTCTTAATAAAGTAATAAATTTGTTATTCGTGAATAGAATATTACATGCCTCATCCATGTATAAATAAAAACAATTTTGATTTCAAGAAATACCGTTACCCAAAAATTTTGTTACTTTATGTAATCATTCAATCATGGAATTACATTTTATTTGTTGTTTGGGTTGTCTTGGTGGAAAAAATAGATAATTAATGATCAACATCTGGAATTATGGAATAACAATAATATGTATTCAAATATAAATTTTTTATATAATTTTTCATTATTAAAAAAATAAATTTAAATTATCAAATGATCATTTCAGTGAATAGTTGAATTTATTAGTCCAATGTAAAATAATGTTTTAATTGTTTTCCTTTGGGTAAATCCTAATAAATAAAAGAACCCATGAAAATTCATTAACAGAATCATTTCACATATTATTTATAATTAATTAATAATCAAATTACCATGTTATGATAATTATTATCATAATAATAGATAAAGTATTTTATTTTCTTGTTCTGCCATAAGTATGATGAATAAAAAAATATAATTTCTATTACTATATCGAAACATGCACTAGGAAATATCTTAATGTCACCAATGAAACTACATTTCCTCATATAAAGGATGAAATCATCATGAGTCATTCACTATTGATTCCAATATGAATTCTCTTGGTCTTTAAATATTCATTCTTTTTTTTGAGTTCTGGAGAGAGGGAGAGAGAGTAATAAGATGATCATAACTCAATAATTATGGTGTTCATGAGTGATTTCACTTTTTTCATGATTGGATTATCTTGAGAGAGTATATTTTCCACAAAAAATTACATTAACTAAATAATTAAATAAGTTATGTTTTAAACATATTTTAAGATACAAGTTATTGCATATAGGACCCTAACTAATTTATTAATTATATGTAATCCCGTCATATAATAATAATATTATATTAATTATATTTCATAATGTGTGAAATCACATGGTTATTTAAATATCATTCACCAAATAAATATATCAAAATTTATTAAAATGATATTAATTAAAATAAAAAATATATATTTATGTACATAATTTATCCAATCAATCCTACTTGAAATTTATCAACATTTGAAAAAAAGTTTTATTTATATAAAAAAATATAATTTTAGTATTAATTAATTTAATAAATAAATATCAAATTCATTAAAATGAAAATAAATATTTTTTAGATAATATACTCATATATATTCAGAACATGATATCAATTGATTGAATTTAATGATCAAAATAACATAAATAATAATTATTACTCATCTTAGAATATAATATTTATTATATTATTAAATAAAAATTTATTTTATCTATGATTCCAAATAAAATATTTTGTGACTATCTACGTCTATTTCTTAGTGTAATTTTACAGGCTTCCCAAAAGTCCATGATTAACATAAAACATTATGTCAAGTAACAGATGGAGAATGATATTGATATAGTATTGAAATTTAACTTATATGGATTCACACTAGGTAATATAAAATAGATCACCCAGATATTATATAAATATATATATATATATATATAATTTTAGTGAACATGGAGTATTTTAGAGATTTTTGTATATACAACCCATAGTATAAATGAATTGTGATGTTGTCTACCATTATAATCAAGCTATTAAATTAGATTCGTGAATAAGAATAAACATTTTATCAAAATATGTATAATATATTTTTAATTTAAACAAATTAAAATTAATTTAGAATAAATAAATAATCAAATAAATGTAAAGTCATTTTGAGGTTCAAAAATATTTTTTCTCCAGAAATGGGTTTTATATGATATTATGTGCCTATATTAAATATTTTTCACATTATGAAATTTTATTTATAAGCATGATATCATTTATTAAATGATAATATCAATATTTTATTAAATATTTGTTTTTAATTTTTTCTAAAAATATTTATTTTTATGATAATAAGAAAAAATAGCAATTATATAAAAACAAGTCTTTTATATTCATCTATTTAGTTATTCTAATTTATTTTTGAATTGATTTTAAAATCCTATTATTTATTTTTAATTAAAAATAACCCATCTATTGTCTTTGGACTAAAAATTTTGATTTATTTTTTATAAACATTTTTTAATACATAATATACATCGATCTGATATACCATTTTCAAAACATTTTGTGGACGTAAATTTTTAAAAAACTTGTCCATTGATTGGAATTGAATTTCATAAAATTGATTCTGTACTATAAATATTAATGTGAAGAATTATTATTTATTCCAATTTAAATTTTTTCATAATTAATACTAAAATTGGTAAAAATTCGTTGATAAACAAAATTTTTGAACGAGTTTATCAGGGGTTAAACTAAGAAATAAGTGTAATATTTTCAATTAAGCATATATAAGACACATTGTCTAGCACTATTTTTACCACAGACTATACTATGATATATTATTTTTTAAATATTATGAATTTCACTTGAATATTAATTTTTTATATTTTGTTCTTTAATGAAATTCCATGTTTTTAATCTCTCCAACTTATAAAAGGACACCACATATCCTCTCTTACACAACTATCAAGACACACTTCAATTATTCATCTGCTTCTCAATTACTTTCTTCAAATACATATCCATTTTTAATTGGTCTCTTTTTGATCATAATTCAATAAATTCATGGCTCATATAGTAATCCAAAGGATGGTTCTCAACGAACAAGTATAAACCACAACAAATCTCTTTCAATTTTATTTCTTTTTATACATCATATAAACATATTTTGTCATAAAAATTTGGAATCATCAATTATAAATATATAAAAATTTATGATTATTTAATAAACATTTTTACATCTTTTTATTTAAATGGTAAATTAATGTAATTCTTGTATATATATGTTGATTTCCACCTCCATAGAGGAATAAGAATAAATTTCCATCATCCCCTCACATAAACATTTATAATGATAGATTTTGTAAATATATTTCATATATAAAATTATTTTTTATTTTTTAATTATAATCTATTACTTTTCATTATTACATTATGTTCATTAGAAAATGAAAATAGAGTTTAAGTGTACCTACAAACTAGAATCTCCTTAAATAGTGTAATTGAGTTTTCTTCCTCTATATTTTATAGGTGATTTATATTTTTATACAATTAAAAAAATATATATATGATATTTATATCATGAATAATATTTTTTGTGATTTTGAGTTCATGGTTAATGTACAAGGATTGAATCTTCTAAACTAAAACATTCATGAAAAACCAAAACTGGGTAAAACCAAGAAATGATGGTTTTAGTATCAAATTATTAATAAATGGGGGTTGAAATTTTATTTATGGATAATATAAAATATTATAAATATTTAAATTGTTTTTCATTTAGATATTAAAATATTTAAATTTATTTTATAGTAATTTAGAGTTTACAGTATTTAATTTAGAATATGGTAAATGGTTTTTACTTTACAATCTACTATTTAACAGTATTGTTTATACCAAAATTTACAATGATGATATTAAGTGATATTTATAACAAAGTTATTATGGGTTTTCATATCATATCATTATTTTTATATTTTACTTCTTTATTTTCAATTTTCATTAATTATGTGATATAGAGGCAAAAATATTTTATTTAATGATTACTAACACTGTTTTACTATTATTCATGGAATACGTGTGTTTATGCATATATTTTTATTAAAAAAATTTCATCAATGTTATTTATATTTTACTATTATTTTTAAAATTAGTATTCCTGATTTTTTTTATTTTTTATAAATATATTTAAGATGAATCGTCGTTTCATTTTACAAATGAGGTACATTTTATTTTTTTTCAAAAAGTTAAATGAATATTTTTTTATGTACACACCCTGAATGGAATTTATAACCAAAATGAAATCTCAATTCATTGATGTATAATTTTAATGCATCAATGGTTATTTTGACAGAATTTTTTTTCAATAATATCATGTAAAATTTATTGTATGAAATTGATGATTTTGAAATAAAAAGTATAAATTTTGCAAAAAAAATTTCATAGATCATTAATTTTTTTTTCATATATGATAATATCCTTTAATGATAATTACGATTCACTAGGGATATAATTCTGTGATATCACACATATTAATTCTCTAAATGGTTTTTTATTAAGAAGATGAAATTTTGATAAAACCTATATTATTTCCCTAGGTTAATTTACGATTGGATACAACATTATTTCATCGTTTTATAGAAGGCAAAAGGATGAATTATGTCTATATAAGGAGATGTTATATTACATCCCAAATATTAATTGGGTCAAGATTTCTTTTTTGATAACATATGTTACATTAGAGGTTATCACTTTCACAAAATCTGGAAACAATGAATATTTACATAATATTGATAAGAGGGTACACAAGAGGTTATCCCAAGCCAGGTGCATGAACAAAGGTGGTCATCAAAACACTAAAATGGAAAAAAATTATTGTTTTTAATCCTTAACATTATACTTCTATTATTATTTTTACGAAACTCTTTATAAAACACTATTATGAAATGACATTTTTCTATTGATACAGTCTTGTTGATCATGTTATTATATTTCATTACAATTTATTTCATATAAATTGCTATGAATTATTCCACTAATCATTATTATTATTGAGTAATTTCTAGTTATGATTTTTTAATGATCATATTATCATACAGTTATATAAATTTTGTTATTAAATGATCATTGATATCCCTCATTCCTACTCTTATTGAGAATATTCTCTTATACTTTATTGTATTTCATTTTTTAGATGATAAAATGATATTTTTGTATGTATAATGTGTATAAGATGTGTTCTAGTTGTGATATTTTTTTGGGAGAGATTGTAGATCATTAATGTACTGGGTTTTATGTGCGTCACATTTTATAAATACAGTAAACATTATATTATTTTAATGGATTGTAATGTTATGTATTGAATATTTATTTATTACAATGTAATATATATGCATGAGATGTTTTTCTAACCTCATAATCTGGTTTGTCTCAATGTCTCATCAAGAATGTTAAATACGTCGGTCATCAATTTATATTCTTGTTATATCATTATGTTCATTAGGAAACACATTTAAATGAATCCATCAATAAAACTACATTAACAAGGTCTTATTCAAATAGTTTCATCACAATCAAAGGTCCTGATATGTGATATTCTAATCAATGAATGAAAAAATAATTTCTTATAATATTCAACACAATTCATATAATTGTTTTCATACACACAATAAACATCTTCATGATGGGATTATTGCATTTTGGTTTTAAACAATACATTAATGTATGAGATCTATGGTATATATGGGTGATAAAATAAGTTATTAGAACCATTTAATTCATATAATGTTATAAATATATAGTAAAAATTTAAACATGTGGAATTCATTTTAGAACATATTTCTTCACTACATCCTCCATTTGAGAAAACCAAGTTTGATACTTAAAGAGATAAATAATTGACTCCTTAAAAATTCTAGCACATAAAAGAAAAAACAGTATATGCGATCTATTTTAATATTCAATAATGGTTATATGATATATGTTTTAAAATAAATGAATGGATCGTCATTGATACCATCATCTTTGGGAACTACTATTATATTATGTTGTGATAATAAATAATTAAAAACATTTTACTAATTTTTATATAGAAGAAATATCAAAATGTTAGAGATATGTAATAATAATAATTGATATTAATAATATTGTAATTGAAATTAAAATGATCAAATTTTTAAAGGTTAGTTTTCTAATAAAATCCCACATGCACTAGATTCAATGAATAAAAACGTTTAGTCAAATAGCTCTCACATTATTTTTATGTTTATTATGGGATATGTATTTAGTCATCGGTTCCCCCACTTTCTCTTCCATAGAAAACAATATATTTTGACCTCACCACTATGAGAAAAATTCACCAAGATGTGATACTTATGGGGAATATACATCATTTATAGATGATACTAATATTAAATATAAAATATCACCTTTTTTTTATCAAAATAGAATATGAAAAAAAAGTATTACTTGTAAATAAAAAAATATTCCAGGAAATTTTTCATATTCCACTAATTCTTTAACAACATTAAATCTAAAATATTTAAGGAATATACTATATAATATGTGAGAACCAGATACTATGAGATATTCTAGTCATAGTTCATCTATTAAGTTCAAATTCATGTCCACAATACTTATTTTATGTTATTCTATTATGAATGGAAGTTAAAATATTTAAACCATCTAATTACTACAATCTTATATCCCCTAAAACCAAGAATATGTCCAATGTGTGACTCAAAAACTATATGATAATATTTATTATGATTAAAAGGTGTTCTTTTTGGTCTTCATGATATCTTTTTACAATTATAAATACTTGGGAAATGTTAATCTTGCTATATATTTGAAAATATATGTAATATCATTTCACTAATGTGTACGGAGTCCTAGCTATCCCCATTCTCTCCAGTTTTTCCTATAAGAAAGATTTATCAGGCAGTTATATACCATCTGAAAATGTAATAATTCCCATTATATTATATTATATTGAATCTATTCATTAAGTTTTCAATGAATGAACCCAGAAATAGTGTTATAAGCCTTTTATATCTATCATTATTATTTGTAATTCCCATAATACATGTTTTCTCACTTTTTTCATTCCTATAGAAGAATTTTTTTAATCACCTTTTAATATAATATTGGACTAGTATTTTATTTTCTATTATAAATATAACATCAACATATATAATTAAGAAAAAGATTAAATTCCCACTAAACCTTTTGTATAAATATGGTTGACATTCTTTCTCGATGGAATCAAATTGTCTTATGGATTCATCCAAAAAAATGTTCCGTGATCATGATGAATGATTTAACCCATAAATGGATATCTAAAATATTTATAACTTATTAGAATCCTTTGGATTCAAAAATCATTTTATTTGGTTCATGCATTCATCTACCACAGTGTATCATTACGGAATGATGTTTTTATTCAATTTTATAAATTTTATTTCAATGTTATATTAACTTTCCATGGATAATTCTAATTTATTATAGATTGTAGACTAATGGAAAATCCTCATCATAGCCCATGCCTCAATATTTATTCAACCCTATAAAAACCATTTATCGATTATAGGTACATATTTTACTCTACATGTCAAATTTATTCATGAATACACATTTTCATCCGACATGATTTACATCCACAGGAGGTATTTCCAAAAAAATAACATAGTTTTTTACATTGAATCCATTTTAGATTTGATGTATTAATACAACTTGAAAACATATAATATGTATACTACATCATTATAAGACATAGTTTTATCATTATCTATTAATAATGAGTTAATATCCTCAGTGATTGGAAAACCCTAACTCTACGGTTCTGAGAACTCTATGGTGATTATATATAGTTTTTTTCTACCAAGAACAACCTATTAACTGAGACATGAGAAATTTCTTCTAATAATAATTCAATTGTATTGTGAGCCTCAACATCATTAAATCCAATCATCGGTCCACTATGTATTTTGGGGATGTGATCCATATTAAGAATATAAATTTTATTCCCACTATTACCTTTTTTTCTAAGGGGTAATGTAGAAAAAAAATCACTTTTATCCTAGGGATATATTATAATGATTCATATTTACCCCTACGGTGGTTGATTTTTTCGTGATATATTCTTAAAAATGTTTTGAAACCCAATTCACATAGATGTGATACAATAAATTCCCTCATACATTAACTCATATAGAAATTATAATATCTTATTTAGTTGGAATTATTTTAATATGTGTGCAATAATTTATAATATATATCCTCAATGTATATTGGAATATTTAAATTACTCATTATTAATATCACCATGTATAAAATTGTCTAGTTCCACCTTTCATTGAAAATATACTACCCTGGTGTATAAGTATGTAAAGACAAGACAAAATTCAAAACACCTTATGAAAATTGGTGAAATCACGATTAATATATATGATTCCATTTTAGAATGGAGTTTCATTATGTTTTTACCAAGATGATTATATTCATCATTGGTATTATACATAACGTTCTCATAGGTTTCATAATTATACCTCAATAAGTTGATGCATCCTTACCTATGATTATTATCAGTAGATTTTGTAATGTAAGATGATCATCCCCTATATTCAACTTGGAATCTTCAAACCTATTACTATGATCTAAATCAAGATTCTTTTTATCCATTTATCCCTTTCCACTAAATTGATCCTTTTTCATTTTTCCTTATAAATAATAATGACCTATATAAAGTGTATTTTAGTTCCAATTAATTTCAGTAACCTTATTGACATATCATTATCAGTTGATTCACTCTTAAAAAAACAAGTGATTTCATAAAATAGTGTGAAATTATTCAAAATAATGTTATTTTTTATCGATTATAAATTTGTGTGTTATATAATATTCTACATAATTATAATTATTAAAATATCTCATCTGATGAGAACACTATATATATAAATGTATCAACTCAATTTTTTAATTTGAAAATAAATCAGTCTATATATTAAAGGAAAGAATATAAAATGTTTTTATTCAAACATATAAAATAATAAAATAATAATTAAAATTTAATATGAGAATAAAAATGTATTGTGGTAGCCTCTAATATATTTTACAACAAGTTATGTGTAGTTGTAATATTGATGATTCACCTCACCAGAATCAATAAAAAATACCCTATTTCTACAAATACAGAGGACATTTTTGAAAAAAAACTAAACTAATAGATTCATCGCTATTTTTCACTGAGATGTAGTTCTTCTTCCAATTGAATTTTTTTAGAATATAATTCATATAATAGATTTTTACATAGCCAGTTCATTTATCCTCCTCCACTTGGTTGGACAATTAAATGGTTCATAAAATGTATATTTGAAATGAGACCTTTTATATTTAACTTCTTATTGTTTAAACTACGTACTAATTTTTTAAATGATTTATTTCCTTATAATCCTACGAAAATATATTTTTGTAGACTGGGATTGAATTGTCATTATTTTACAACAAAAAAGTCAAAATAAAACATGAATGTATCTGAGTAAATATAGTGATCGTGTTGTCATTCATAATTCTTTGGATATATTGAAATATAAAATTTCTAGATTATTATTATAGTTTATCATCTTTAGTATATGTGGTTCAGTTTGAAAACCTTTTCCAAATATGATCATATAATGTGCCTTGAACACATCATACATCTCATATATTTCTTTCTCCCAATGAAGATCCTAGATATGAGACAACATGGTGTATATATTCTTATGTTACTATAAATGACTTGATTTTGAGTCATAGATGATATCATAAAAATTTATACAAACAATGTATTATCAGTATATCTCTAGAAAATAATATGATTTTCCTCACTTACCTATTTGAAATGATTATTATGAATAATGTAATCTCACACACGAAACATCCTCTTTTGGGATAGTATAATGTGAACTCTAACATACCACTCCTAGAAGTTCTTACAATTCATAAGATTTTATTTATCCCATATCAATCAAATGGATAATTTCTTGGTCATATAAAATTATTTTATTAATTATAAATAATATTATTTTTCAATACTACATATTCATTACAATATGTGAGAAATCATAAATATTAATTAATTAATATCATTAAATTTTATCGAATCCCAATAGTTATCAAAATTATATTAGAAATATCAAATTTTTTAATATTCTCATATAATTGATCTATACTATCCATTAAATAAACTAAACATAGGCCTCAAAAATATATCCCCATGTTTTGGTTTGTGGTTCCATGATAAGATTATTAGACTCCCCAAATATGAAATGGTAATGGGGGTTTCCACAACACTCACCACCCAGTGGAAATGTGTCTTTTAGAGGAAATAAAAAAATTATTAAAATTAGTTAATGTTGACCTAAAACATTCATTTTAATCCCCAAAAATTGAAATCACCTTATTGGTGGTGGGAAATTTACACTAAACTATTTTTGAAATCTAACTCATGTATAAAAAGATTTTATGAGATAATATTTTATTGAGTGATATTATAATCCTTATATAAAAATGTATCTACATTATATGTTATATGATTTATAATACTATATGTAATTTAAAAAAAAAATTATAAACAACATCAGGAAATAATATAAAAAATCCATTTATTTTATTTTAGATTCACATAATTTTTATATAGTTACATTATGTCATAATTTTCAGTCATAAAATATACGTTCATTCTTTTAAAAAACAACCATCAGACAGTAAAGTAAATTAAATATTTATTATGATCAGGAGATACAAATTCTAGTAACTTTTTTGTATAGTAAAAAAAACCCTTCACCACAGCTGATGATTTATTTTTTCCAATCTATTATCGAGTTGAAATGTTCCCCATAACCTGTGTTTATCCATGGTTGGTTTGACCTCGTTTCAACGTGGAATCATCTCCTCCAATATAGATCACTATTATATAATATACTTACAAATTCATTGCTAAAAAGAACCGGGGACAATGGTTACATCAGAAAACAATGGATAATGGTTACCATAAATAAAAAGGTGGAATTGATTGTAATATCATTTTCATATTTAATTTAATAATAATTTAATTATAATAATATAGGGAAAAATAATTTTAAGTAAAAAATCAACACATATAAAGGTCATCCATTCTCATTATCCCCAATACATGAAATAACTGTAAATGAAATCAATTCTAAAATTCCTTGCCATTCATTATTAAATGACGATTCATATCTAAAATAAATATATGAATTACCTTATTATTAAATTAATTCATTTCCACTAATTATTTATTTTTAAATCCCCTGAGAATACCATCAAATATAATTTAAATTAAATATCATTTATTTAATATATTTTTGAATTAATTAATTTCATGACATATACTAGAGGTGGAACAACATGTCAAGATATACATGATATTTTTGTCATTTTATATGCAGATTCATCATAAAATTAAAAAATAATTGACAATCCATGAATATTCGTGTCACATACCATAGATAAATAATGGATGTACTCGATTTGTAAGACATAAATTTTAGATAATATATCAACACAATAACACATATAATATAATAAAAAATTTATTATCATACATACCCGGCTAATAATCTCTCAATGTGTAATTTGTTCGATGAACCTTATCACATGACCAATATAGCCAGCTATATGCTATATTATTTTTTTAATAACTAATTTCTCCATGTGTTTATCAACAATACATTCCTAGGGAATCAAAATGTATCTTGTTTAGCATTTTAACTATTACATGATGTAAAAAACTAGATACACATAGTCTATATGATGAAAGTCCGTTTATCTCAACTAGAAGTCAATATATAGGGAGTATTAAATACATTATGTGTATATTGACTATGTGAATTCCATGATTTCCATATAGTCAAACTATGCGGGGTTAGATGATATGAACACAATAAAGATGCAATTTACATTGTGTTATCGTACATCCCCACCAATAGTCAATATGTGGCGTTTAAGGAAACTACATATTAAATCCACATGTGATGTTTTTTTTCAGGACTAATCTTCACTTGGATATCCAAGGGTTTATGATATATTCATTTCTATTAAAAAGTCTGTAAACAAGTCTCTACGAAAAAAATATTTTAACATCATGATAGGATATTCGAGAATTTTTCTTATATTATCCTTATTATTAGTCATTTGATGTTGATTAATCTTAAATTATTCATGTTTTTAATTTAAAATAAATAAATTGAAATGAAAAAAATATGCATCTCTGTAATTGTTAAACAAAAATATGTAATTATAAATTATTAATTAATTTTTTTATAAAACTTACTGTTATTTTGAAAAAGTGGAAGTGGCCTGGTTGTGAACAAAACTGTGTTTCATTGGTTTTATTAGATAAATACCTAAAACTAAAATATTCTACCCATATTAATTTTAAAAAAGATAATTGATTTATATATATTTTATATTTAATATAAAATATATTTACATCATCTTGAAAGCAATTTCATTGATGAAGGTCAATGTTCTTACCATTATTTTTATATTGTCACATTGAACTATCCTAAGTAGATTTCTTATAGCATTATCCACAAATTTTCCATAAATATGTAAATATCATTGATGGATCATTGATTCCAGGTGCTGTGTTACTTAAAATCCACCTTCATTCTCCACTAATTGCAAGAAGAATCACTTCAGTCTTTAATGATTCTATCATGTTCTATTTATCTAGAGAGAGAGGATAATGCTCATCCCTATTTCTAGATAGAAATATTTATTGTTTTCTCTTCGTTGTAGTGAAAATTACATTGAGCTAATATGAATTACACAAAAATAAACCTAACACTAGATATAAAATATTTTATTTCATACACTTAAGGTAAAAAAATTGATAATTACAAAAAGTTCATTAATTTATATATTCAGCCCATCTAAACCCCATGTCTAATAATAATAATAATTTAACTATTATATTACACTATGTGTCTAAGATAAAAGATATTTAAATATATTTATATATCTATATATTTAGGTGATACTATATAAAATATTTCTTTTTTTCCTTCAAGCAAGTAACTCAACACATTTATCCACCTTGATATTTGTAAACTCAGTAATATATATATATATATATATTTATAATGTATATTTATATTATATATTCTATAAATAAATAAATTTTACATTTAATAACAATAGAATAAATATTTATTTAATAATAAACAACAATATATTGAGAACATAAATAACTATAGATTTAAATTATTTAATCATTATAAGAATAATAATCTTGATTCCTCATTCAGAAGAATAATTTTAATAATAATATTAAATTTAATGAGAATATAATTATGATTCTAAAAAAAATTATTTTACAACCCAATATGCCTCTTTTTAGTTTCATTTTAATAGAATCAAAAATTTCAGTGATTATTTTTTAGAAACAAATTAAGGAACTCAAAGATATATATGTTAATGTCACAATGATTACAACCTCAAATTGATGGTCACTATGTAATATAATCAATTTATATTACTATATCATCAAAAAGTCTTCCTAATTTTTTCATTATACTATATTATTGATATCTTCATTTGAATATTTATAATTAACTCATTGAAAATAGACATGGACTTTTCCTTATTCAACTAGATCAATATCAATTAATAGGCCTGAGATATCATATTCTTGTCTATAAAGGGGTAAATCCTTTATTCACTAATAAAATCAATTCCACATCACTTATAAATATCCCATCATATTATACATTTCAATGATTATATTTCATCATTTTTTAACAATACAATGAAGAAGCAATTTCATGATATATATTAATAATAAACTCAAGACTAAGAACCAATAAAATAGTCCATGACTATGAATATTTGAAGACACGTTAACATGTAGATTTCATCATTGATAGTTTTTCCTCAGAATTTCATTTCATGTAGATTACGAACATCAAAACATTATATGATGAAGACTCTTCAATTTATGGTAATCCATTATCAGATATTGAGAACACTATTTTTTTACTTTTTAGATGATTTCAACTAGACGATAAAACATTATATTAGAAAACTATCAAGGAACAATAGTTTTATCATAATATTGGTGAATTATTAAAAACATCCAATGTTATAGATACTCAATAGAATATATCACATTATTATTATTAATTAGTGCACTTATATTTTTCTATGATATTAAATAATATTAATATCCATGAATATACATGTAATTGAATTTATAATGATATACCAGTACTAGGGAACTATATCAAATATTAATGTCCAAGAATCAAGTTGATTATAGTGGGATCAACATTGAATATGAATTTGTAATATAAAGTCTATAAATATACTCTTTAGACATGAATTATAATTCTGTGATATTTAAATAGAGATAATGTTATTGATATTAGAAAGAAATGTTTTTGAATATGGAAATATTCTTCATGGGATTTATAGAATATATATAATAAATAAGAACAAGGTAATGGAAATAATAAAACATATAAAGTTAAGAACAAGATAGTTTATTCAATAGTATATCATAAGTAATAAATTATGAATGATTTTAATGCTGGAAAAATCAACACATTCACTATTTTAATGTTAAGAGGATAGAGTTATACTAACATATAATACCCATGAAAATTAATATGAGTTTATTAAAGGAATAATTAAATACAACATGTATGTATTTAAAGATCATCATTTTTCATTAATGAAAAATATAATGTTGGTTTTGACACAATAGTAGAATATCTCTATCAACATTAATTAGAAAGAAGAAAATATTATGATACCATATATCATAAGGTCAAAATATTTTTTTAGATAACATAATTTAATATTTTAGTATGGCATTTCACAGAATAATATATCATATTACAAGAATGACATAAAATTATTTATTTCAAGAGAATACCCATTCTCATATACAAATCATTCATCAATATTTAACTTTTAAAATTGAGTATTTTTTAGGATGATTTGATCAGTTTGGGGGCATGAATAAATATGGTTTGCTTCCATAGTACAAGGTTGGTGCATGAAAAACATGTTCTATATATAAACATTACTTGTTATCCATATAGATAATAACAATAAATTTGTTGGGGGCTGGTATAAAAAATAGATTACATCTCGGATATATGCATCCAAATTTTACGGAAACCACATTATCACATCCAAGTGTTTGTTGTTATTATTTCTTTCCAACATTATATACTTCTATAGTAATGAAATGTGATGAAATATTAATTGATCAGTTCCCAAAATAGGTTCATAGGTAAATAATATTAAATGTTTATAATATAAAATCAGTGACCCTGCCTCCCTTCCCCATATTATTATTACATGAAGCCTTATGGAACCAAAAATTTTTATCATATCAATGTTTTCAGCTATATTTTTAGTTTGAATATAATAAAATAGTTGAGGTTGAAATCAGCTTTCTTGAATAAATTCATGACATTGTAAATACTCCCCTAAAATGAATCCATTTTTATCATAACTATATCACATCCAGAACATAAAATATGTCAATGGATAATTTTTAGAAAAAACTATGCAATAAATATGTCTAATAAAAAGTTGAATAAAATAGAGTTTTTATATGATTTAATCCTAAACAAGATAGATATGTAGTGGAGCAAGAAGAACATGTGGTCAAAACCACATGTTAAAAGATTATGTATATCTTTTCCTTATGAAACTCACAATATTTACATATCGATGAGGTAACCAATGTATCTAGTAAGTATTTCCCTTTAGAGTATAAAGGTACAGAATTTCAATAACATATCCCATGTAAAATTGAGTGATTATTCATATATAATTTTCAGTAGATCTTGGATATTATTCATGAATATATTTAAATTTTTTTCATGGTTCATTAAAATTTATTCCTTATATGTTCACACATTATAGAAAGGAATTTTAAAAGAGTGAGAAGTCACTAACACAAAAAAACTATGATAACATATCAAATCAAACAATTTAATTCCAATAGTGTTAGAATTATGGAGATTAATGATATAAAGTACAAAATTAGAAATTATTGGTTTAATTAAATCTAAAATAATTATAAATATATATGAATTATTAATGAAATGTTCCATATCATTTTACTAAAAAAGGATATCAACAATTCTTGTAATGACTATCTAGATAACAACGAATATTGATTATTAAAGAAGAAAATTTTTTGTAAGATAAAATTTTTATCCATGAAGATTATATTTAGTGGATAACAATGGAATCTAAGTATTCATTAAAGAAAAATGTGGAGGATTAAAATAATCTAAATATAATGTACCATCATTTAAAGATTAAACATTAAAATATTGAATTTTCACAATTTATTTCTTCACAACTATCTTAGTGATGATTTGTAACATGAAAAAAATCCAAATGTTAAAATTTCTTCTGAATGATCTTTATCTTGTATTAATAAGGGTTTTAGAACATCTAATGATTAATATGTTTTAATCTGAAGTGGCCAGATCAGTGTGAATCACTGAGTGGGGGAGGGGGTGAATCAGTGATCCCTTAAAACTTTTTACTAATTGATTCTTATCAATTAAACCTCTATGGCTTGTTAAGGCCTCGATCCACTCTTCTGGTATCTCTCAGACTTTCCTCGAGTAATGCAGTAAATGTAAAGGCACTGGACACAAGTATTTACAAGGTTCGACACCAAAGGCCTATGTCCTTGCCATGTTGGTTATATGCCCCAACATGGTTTCTTCCATTATAATTTTTTAGTATTACAATGGTCGATACAGAGTCCCACTGTATCTCTCCTGAGTCCCACAGGAGGGTCTTTATACTGCGTCCCACAGTGTTACCAGAGTCCCACTGGCCTGCTCCAGAATCCCACTGAAGACTTCTTCCACCCTGAGTCTCACATGGGGGCTTCTCCTGGCTCCTCGAGTCACACGAGTAGCTCTTATTCTCTTTAAGTTCTTCAAGTATGCTCAGCAGTCTGGGATAAAGACTGTTGTCCTTGATCTGTACCTCTGATCACTTGAGTTGATCAGGTCTTCTCGTCTTGCCCAGGATTTATCTCCTTCTTCTCAGGATGACCTGGCTTCTCTCTCCAATTACTGAATACTCAGACAATTGATGTCTTTAACTTCAGTCTGGTCCAGTCTCACTTCAAAACAACTTCATGCACTGAATGCATGGAAACTCTGAATCTTCATGCACTGATTGCATGGATTCTCAAAACTCTTCAAGAACTCTTGGTCTTGGACAACTCAAATGCACACAACAAGATTTGAGCTTGTTCACGTGTGCACGTGCATGCATGCATGCATGCACTCCCCTTCTTCTTCTCGGTGCAATAAACCCACAAAGCGTGTAGTCAATTTTAAGCACACACCTTCTCCACAATCTTCACACACTATATTCAAATTCTTCACACACATAGAAGTGTGTTTTACTTTAGTGTGGAACTTCTTCTTCTTCTTCTAATGTGTATACACTTTTAGTGCACACACTAGGCTTCGGCCTTCTTGTTTTGTTTTCACACACATTTTCTTTGTTCAATTTGCAAACACACGAGACTTGGCCTCTCCTTCTTGAACACCCCCAAGGGCTACAACCTCTTCTTCAATTTGCACATACAAGTGCCAAAGGGTGTCTTCCTTGTTGCACACACACACACAATGGTGGGCTCTTCACTTCACCCACTTGAACATACCCAAGCCAAGGTCTCGGGTTCTTCCTCTTTTCTTGAACACACAACCCGAACTCCTCCTTCAAAGAGATGGCACGCAAGGTGTGTTTGAGCCGCAGCCACTTCTCTAATCCACTGTCGCGCTGGTGCACAAGGCACAAGAGCCACATAGGGTGCAAGTTCAAGCACCACGCATGTAACCTCCTGCCGCGCAGGGGTGCGGGCTTCAACCGTGGGCTCCTTCCTCCTGCCACGCAAGTGTGTGGGCAGAGAGGGAACTTCCTGTCACGCAAGGGGTAGTGCGCATGGGCCTCTCCCTTTCTCTTCATTCGCGCAAGAGGTGCACAAAAGGGACTCAGCCACGCAAGTGGTATTTGCGCGGTGGCTTCAAAACTTCGCGAGGCACATACGGCACTCACGGGACTTCGAGTTTTCAACAGATCAGCAAACTCAATGAGAGCCTCGAGCTCTCCTTATATAGGTAGAGGGATGCCTATGTCCATCCGCGTGATAAATCTCAAATCACCGAAGATTCCGGATCATTAAGATTTTCTCCAAATCTTGTTTTCCTTCGCTGTTTCATGAGGCTTTATCTTCCTCTTTCTTTCCTCCTCGTGCATGCGACTTACAACGCATGCACGACCTCTGTTTTGGCCATCCCATGCAAAACACGAATTCATCAACACCTCGCACCTTCGGTTTGCTTCGGTTTCGACCGAAATATTCCTCTCATTGCATGAAAACTCATTTTCGTGCATGGATGGGTTCAGAAGGTCCAGAAGAGCTCATTGGTGTCTTCGGCTTCTTCAGAGGTGGCCAGAATCTCAAAATCCATGCTCGGGTGGCGCCTGGTTCGTCGGAGGCTCGCGGGTGGCTTCGGACGAGCTCGAGGTAGTGGATGACTCGCCGGCCGTTGGATCGGGCGATTGAAAGACATCAGACGGCCGGGATAAGATCTCGAGCGTCGAGATGCGATGAGCGGCGGAGATCGAGCGAGCGATCGAACGAGCGGCTCAGATTCAATCCCAGCGAAAAAAACTCGTTCCCACATCGAAACGGCCTCCGATTTTTCAGCGCCTTATCAAACTCGCGCTGCCTCCATTCGTTCAATAATCTCTCTTCTCCCTCCACTGTGCCGCCCCGCACCGTGCCTCTGCAGGCGCGCTCTGTGCCCACCCTTGTCACTCGGGCGCTCTATGCGCCCACCATGCGTGCCTTCGGGCGCGCGCGCTATGCGGGCTTCACCACCGCGTAGCTCGGGGCTTATACACGGCCCCGCCCTTCTGCCTCAGGGAGCGCCTTGGCCTTGAGGGTTCCCCATGGGCGTGGCGCGTTAGGCCCATATGTGCCTTGGGTGATCCCTCGGCTGGCCTCCTTGGTGGCCATATTTTTGGCTAAGTGTTGAATTAAACACTGTTAAAAACAAAGTTCTCCATATGAAACATGCCAAATGACAAACCAAGTTCCCTTCTTTCTTCCTCCCATTTCTTCATTTCTTCTTCATAAGAATTCTTCCAATATCCTCAACATCTATTCATTACTTAGGAGGGAAATTATTGAAGGTTCTCCATCAACCGAGCTCCTGAATTAAATAATTCTTCGACATGCTTCTATGGTTTAATAAGAGATCAAGTTGGTTCTTCTTCAAATTCACATGCACTAAGTGATAGTGCATGGACTTAATTAGTACCACATCCTCCACTTAGGAGTTGTGGATGGTTCTCCTCATCTCATCATGCATTGTTAAGACAATGCATGGTCTTCTGATATTGTTGTGACATTGTATCATCTTGATACAAGTTCTTTACACTTAAAGAACAGTTCAACAATCGTCTGATGTAATGATGATACTCCATCATCATCCATTCTTCAAGTGGTGTAACTTAGTATCATCTTGATACAAGTATTGAAACATTAAGATCAGTTCAACAATCGTCTGACATACATAGATAATTTTTCAACCACAACATCCTATGTCACTTAGTGAATCTCCTAAGTGACATGCCTCTAAGTACCATGGCCATTCTCCTTCATCACCATCACCATCACATCCTTTTTCATTCACATCTTGACATTCATTGACAACCATTCATTCCATGAAAACATCATGCATCATTGACAACAAATGCAACAGTGTGCATTTCAATCTCCCCCTTTGTATTAGTTTTCAATACACTTCTTCAGCACATATGAATGGGTCAATATGTGTGCCAATAATTTCTCCCCCTTATTGGTAATCAAATGCAAAGGTGTGGTGTGGTTCTCTTCAAAAATATCTCTTCCTCCCTTCGAATAGCATCTTCTTGAAAAGCACTAAGAGAGGGATGATGTCACATGTTCTCTTTAGCAAAGAACATTTAGTAAATCATCTCTAAGTCTACTTGGGCTAACCCGGTGTAGAAAACAAGAGTGATGTAACCAAGGTACTCATTGCTGTCCAACATTCCCTGTACATGTGAGATCATGCTCCAAGGGGTTGAAATTTTACAGATATAACAATAAATTGCTAAATCCTGCACATACTTCACAAGACTCATTAGAAAGTTCAGTGCAAAGATAAATCTCCCCCTTTCATCCATTTTCCTTCAATCAATACTCCCCCTTAATTGACATGATGAATACAATTAAGAAACAAGGTATGAAAGTATGATTGGAATACCTTCACTTTTCTCAAGATGGTATTAAATCTCAGAATCCCATCTTCTACAGATTGGCTCCCCCTCAAGGGGTTCACTCCATTCTGTCCAAACCATCCTTCAGTTGAGAATGATCATCATCTTCAATTCCCTGCAGTGTTAGCACATGTAAATACAAGTGATTAGGGAATAAGATGGAACCTCCTTGGTTCATCAATGTGAACAACAGGGTTGAGAAGATTCTCTCAACCGAGATGCCCCATTTTCACCATTCTTCACACTTGCACATTTGATCTTCAATGATGTTTGTGATGGTGTGGATCTCAACACCTCTTTAACTTCTTTGTGTGTGACTCCTCTATTTCTAGGTGCCTTATGAACACTAGGGTCTCCTGGTGCAATCTTTATTGTTTTGAAGAATCCCTTCTGAGCTGGAATGAATATCATGCATTTATCACTAGTATGTCCATCTTGATTGCACCTCACACACAGAACTTGATCTTCATGTGAAATCTTTTTCTTTCCTTTTGCCTTAGCAATTGCCAGAACTTTATCTTCAGCTCTTTGCAGATCTTTGGCAAGTTGCAACTGATTTGGCCATATGACTAGTAAGTCACTTGGAAGTGTGGCCTCAGTTCTGGATATTCCACATGGTTCCTTCGATGCTTTCAAGCTACCTTTCTTAGGCAACTTGTTTTCAATCAATCCCTTCTGCTTCTTTTGGATTGATCGTCTGTTTGAGTCCAGTCTGCCTCTATTGAATTTCATGGCTTCTTTACAAAGATCCATGATATGTCCTTTCTTTCCACAGTAGAAGCATTTCTTCTTGGTGGTCCTTCTGGATGCATCACCCTTCTTGGATTTAGACTCCAAGGTCTTCTCTTCCTTTTTCATAATCTTCTTGGGAGCATCTTCAGCTTTCTTCTGCTTGCTTCCCAAGGATTATTTCTGAGCCAGGTTCTGTGATCTTTTCGTATTTTGAGCTGTGGATACAGTTGGAGATTGACATGTACCTTTTTGACTACTTTTGCAATCATCCTAGATGTTGTCAAGTAATCCAAATCTATTTGCAGTAAACAGATGTCTCTGGACCTGTGGATGCTGCTTCTTTTCTTCTGGCTTGCTCCCCCTAGGCATGGGCTTCCTCTGTGCTTTGGCATTCAGTGGATTGTACCAACAATCCTTTGCAAAATGCCTATACTTGTTACAACACCAACATTGACCCACAAATCTTGACTTTTTGATTCCTTCTGATTGTAGGGTAATTGTCTTGAATTGTTGTGCTGCTTCAGGAGAGCTTTCATTCTTCATTTTCTTCATCCATACTTGTTTGGAATTATTCATCCATCCTGCACTTTTTGTGGAAACAGAATTAGAAGAATTAGTACAAGATGGGATGGATGGTACCTTCTTTTTAGAAGATGTTGCCCTTTCATTAGAGGATATATTTCTCTTAGAATCATCCTTCTCAAAGCTCACTTGAGTAGCAACATTTCTTCTTTCAGCTGACTGGGAGGCTTCAGCTTTGGGTGATTGCAGATTTTTCAATATCACCTCCAGTTCAAATCATTTCATGTTGAGGGAGTTCTTCTCATCCTCAACCAATCTTAGCCTACCTTCCCAATTCTGTTTCAGCTGTTCCATCTGGTCATCATGCACCTTCTTTATTTCATGCAATGAGTTGTCAAGCTCCTTCACCATTTTGACTTTGTCTTCAATTTGAGCATCTCTGACATTCATTGACACTTTGTGCAACTTCTCCAGTGCATGAAACACATCTTTGATTATTATCATAAAGATTTATTTCTCAGAAAGGCTTCTTTTCAATTCTTCAGCAGTGTCTTCATATCTTTCATTGCAAAGAGAAACAGTTTCATCTTTAGCCTTCACCAGCTTTCTGAGAGTGTTGGTTATGCCAACCCTTTTTGCCAATTGATCTTCCATTGCATTGGCTTCTTCTTCTAACTGTGATTTTTCTTCTTGAAGATCATGGATGCCTGTAGCTATACACATTGCTACTTCCCTGGGGACTGTCTTCCGAAGATATTCGATTGAATTTAGAAGATCATTGATTCTTCCGTCATCATCACAGCTAGGACAGGATTCACCAGAAGAGTGATAGAAGGAATTGTCAGGTGTTTCTCTATCAGCAACAATCTTCTTCTTCATCTTCTTGGCCTGTTTCTTCATCCTGTTTTTCTGAGTCTTGGCAGATATCTCCATTTGAGGGTATTCACTCACTTCCTCAAATCTGCACTTCATAAAGACTCCCTTGGATCTTTTAGAGGTAACCTCCCTCTGATAACAATTGAAGTGCCCAGATCAGTGTGAATCACTGAGAGGGGGAGGGGGTGAATCAGTGATCCCTTAAAACTTTTTACTAATTGATTCTTATCAATTAAACCTCTATGGATTGTTAAGGCCTCGATCCACTCTTCTTGTATCTCTCATCCTTTCCTCGAGTAATGTAGTAAATGTAAATCCACTGGACATAAGGATTTACAAGGTTCGGCACCAAAGGCCTACGTCCTTTCCATGTTGGTTATACTCCCCAACATGGTTTCTTCCGTTATAATCTGTTAGTATTACAATGGTCGATACAGAGTTCCATTGTATCTCTCCTGAGTCCCACAGGAGGGTCTTTATACTGTGTCCCACAGTGTTACCAGAGTCCCACTGGCCTGCTCCAGAATCCCACTGAAGACTTCTTCCACCCTGAGTCTCACAGGGGGCTTCTCCTGGCTCCTCGAGTCACACGAGTAGCTCTTCTTCTCTTTAAGTTCTTCAAGTATCCTCAGCAGTCTAGGATAATGAATGCTGGCCTTGCTCTGTACCTCTGATCACTTGAGTTGATCAGGTCTTCTCGTCTTGCTCGGGATTTATCTCCTTTTTCTCAGGATGACCTGGCTTCTCTCTCCAATTACCGAATACTCAGACAATTGATGTCTTTAACTTCAGTCTGGTCCAGTCTCACTTCAAAACAACTCCATGCAGTGAATGCATGGAAACTTTGAATCCTCATGCACTGATTGCATGGATTCTCAAAACTCTTCAAGAACTCATGGTCTTGGACAAATCAAATGCACACAACCAGATTTGAGCTTGTTCACGTGTGCACGTGCATGCATGCATGCATGCACTCCCCTTATTCTTCTCGGTGCAATAAACCCACAAAGCGTGTAGTCAATTTTAAGCACACACCTTCTCCACAATCTTCACACACTATATTCAAATTTTTCACACACTTAGAAGTGTGTTTTACTTTAGTGCGGAACTTCTTCTTCTTCTTCTAATGTGTATACACTTTTAGTTCACACACTAGGCTTCGGCCTTCTTGTTTTGTTTGCACACACATTTTCTTTGTTCAATTTGCAAACACAAGAGACTTGGCCTCTCCTTCTTGCACACCCCCAAGGGCAATGGCCTCTTCATCAATTTGCACATACAAGTGCCAAAGGGTGTCTTCCTTGTTGCACACACACACAAAATGGTGGGCTCTTCACTTCACCCGCTTGAACATACCCAAGCCAAGGTCTCGGGTTCTTCATCTTGTCTTGAACACACAACCCGAACTCCTCCTTAAAAGAGATGGCGCGCAAGGTGTGTTTGAGCCGCAGCCACTTCTCTACTCCACTGTCGCGCTGGTGCATAAGGCACAAGATCCACACAGGGTGCAAGTTCAAGCACCACGGACGTAACCTCCTGCCGCGCAGGGGTGCGGGCTTCAACCGTGGGCTCCTTCCTCCTGCCGCGCAAGTGTGCGGGCAGAGAGGGAACTTCCTGTCACGCAAGGGGTAGCGC
Organism: Viscum album; assembly: GCA_963277665.1. Taxonomy (NCBI): domain Eukaryota; kingdom Viridiplantae; phylum Streptophyta; class Magnoliopsida; order Santalales; family Viscaceae; genus Viscum; species Viscum album. The sequence goes on along the minus strand of OY728137.1, from coordinate 1,930,627,672 downwards.
GCAGGGGCCTCTCCCTTTCTCTTCTTTCGTGCAAGAGGTGCGCAAAAGGGACTTAGCCACGCAAGTGGTATTTACGCGGTGGCTTCAAAACTTCACGAGGCACATACGGAACTCACGGGACTTCGAGTTTTCAACAGATCGGCAAACTCAATGAGAGCCTCGAGCTCTCCTTATATAGGTAGAGGGATGCCTCTGTCCATCCGTGGGATAAATCTCAAATCACCGAAGATTTCGGATTTTTAAGATTTTCTCCAAATCTTGTTTTCCTTCGCTGTTTCATGCGGCTCTATCTTGCTCTTTCTTTCCTCCTCGTGCATGCGACTTAGAACGCATGCACGACCTCTGTTTTGGCCATCCCATGCAAAACACGAATTCTTCAACGCCTCGCACCTTCGGTTTGCTTCGGCTTCGACCGAAATATTCCTCTCGTTTCATGAAAACTCATTTTCTTGCACGGATGGGTTCAGAAGGGCCAGACGAGCTCATTGGTGTCTTCAGCTTCTTCAGAGGTGGCCAGAATCTCAAAATCCATGCTTGGGTGGCGCCTGGTTTGTCGGAGGCTCGCGGGTGGCTTCAGACGAGCTCGAGGTAGTGGATGACTCGCCGGCCGTTGGATGGGGCGATTGAAAGACATCAGACGGCCGGGATAAGATCTCGAGCAGCGAGATGCGATGAGCGGCGGAGATCGAGCGAAGCGATCGAACGAGCGGGCTCAGATTCAATCCCAGCGAAAAAACTTGTTCCCACATCGAAACGGCCTCCGATTTTTCAGCGCCTTATCAAACTCGCGCTGCCGCCATTCATTCAATAAACTCTCTTCTCCCTCCATGGTGCCGCCCCGCACCGTGCCTCTTCGGGCACGCTCTGCGCCCACCCTTGTCACTCGGGCGCTCTATGCGCCCACCATGCGTGCCTTCGGGCATGCGCACTGCGCGGGCTTCACCACCGCGTAGCTTGGGGCTTATACACGGCCCCACCCTTCTGCCTCAGGGAGCACCTTGGCCTTGAGGGTTCCCCATGGCCGTGGCGCCTTAGGCCCATATGTGCCTTGGGTGATCCCTCGGCTGGCCTCCTTGGTGGCCATATTTTTGGCTAAGTGTTGAATTAAACACTGTTAAAAACAATGTTCTCCATATGAAACATGCCAAATGCCAAACCAAGTGCCCTTCATTCTTCCTCCCATTTCTTCATTTCTTCTTCATAAGAATTCTTCCAATCTCCTCAACATATATTCATTACTTAAGAGGGAAATTCTTGAAGGTTCTTCATCAACCGAGCTCCTGAATTAAATAATTCTTCAACATGCTTCTATGATCCAATAAGAGATCAAGTTGGATCTTCTTCAAATTCACATGCACTAAGTGATAGTGCATGGACTTAATTAGTACCACTTCATCCACTTAGGAGTTGTGGATGGTTCTCCTCATCTCCTCATGCATTGTTAAGACAATTCATGGTCTTCTGATATTTTTGTGACATTGTATCATCTTGATACAAGTTCATTACACTTAAAGACCAGTTCAACAATCGTCTGATGTAATGATGATACTCCATCATCATCCATTCTTCAAGTGGTGTAACTTATTATCATCTTGATACAAGTATTGAAACATTAGGATCAGTTCTACAATCGTCTGATATACATAGATAATGTTTCAACCACAACATCCTATGTCACTTAGTGAATCACCTAAGTGACATGCCACTAAGTACCATGGCCATTCTCCTTCATCACCATCACCATCACTTCCTTTGTCATTCACATCTTGACATTCCTTAACATCCATTCATTCCATGACAACATCATGCCTCATTGACAACAAATGCAACACAGTGCATTTCATAATCTTTATAAAAAGGTAACCCATTCCCTACAAAACCTCATTTTCACTATTGTTTTTTTCTAAAATAGCAATTTTATAATTAAAATCTTTGAAAAAATATTATTCAGTTTAATTGATAAGAACCCACCACTATATCTAAGCTGTTTCGATAAATTTATAGAAAATATTTTTCCTATAGAACATTCTCATGAAATTGTGTGTATACCCAAAAAGATCATGTTATAAATGTTGGAATAATGGTTCTCATTAAAGACAATCAATAATTAGATGATATTGTTGGTTCTATATATGATGTTTGATCAAGTATATTAATTGTTGAAATTATATATACATATATATATATATATATCAATGTAAGAATTAGATAATCGACTTTAATGGGAGTAAAATTTAATTGGACATAAGGTAAATATAAGGGAGATAAATAAAATTTCCATCAAAAATATTTTTTAGAGTTTTAAAAATAATTGTTGTATTTCTATTCAATGTTTTCATTGTGATGATGCATTCACATAAAAATGAATCCTAAATTGAAAAAATCAATAAAATAATACCAAAAAAGATAATGAATAAATAATTAATAAAATAATGGTTGTAATTATATCTATTATAAAAAATCAACAATGAAAAATACACTTAATAATGTTAAGAGTAATTATTTAATCTAATTATATAAAAAAATCATTATTAAATATGTGTACATATCATGATCAAGTGAATGAATACATATATTGAGGAAATTTTATTATGTGATCTAGATCAGTAGGCAAAATCAAGTAAAGGTAATGATAAAAGTACTGGTTTTGAGGTAATCATTTGATTAAAAAAATTTCCATATTAAAACTAATATAGTCATCTATCAAGAAGATATTATAATTTTCATCTAACCCATGAAAAGATGCTAAAGAAGAAACATGTTGTACCATAATATGTTCCACCATTTTTTGAAACCAATAAAAAATCCTACGTAAATAATTTATTAGAACATAGAACATTAACATTCATCTTAACATCTCTACTTAAAATAGTACAAGAGTGAGAATGATACATTCTGAAAATTATGGAGTTGGAAAGAGTAAACAATAATGGTAAATAAGACATTCTAAACCATATTTTTATCTCTAGAAAAAATATGTGATTCCACCTTATTCCCATATCCATTATGTTCTATTTTCTATTTCTAGGTAGGGTATTTTTGGTTATCTATGTATTTGGGAGAGAACTGATGATCAAAAATATGTTATAAAACCATGATAATAGATTCAAAGTACCAACCTTGGAGGGCATCCAATATTTGATACCTTGAAATTAATATATTAAACTCATAGAACATAAAGAGTAAATACCAGTTAGAGAAGATATGTTTATCAATAATAGAACGTTATAGAATATTATATTTAATAAAAATTTAAAAATATAATAAATTTCATATAATAAGTACATGGAATGAATTGATTGAATATGATACTATAACTATTTTCAATGAGTAAATTTAAATAATTATGGGTGGAGTGGTTTGACATATGACATGGAAATAAAGATATTTTCAGATGTTTAAGTTGTTATTTTTGAAGCTAAAATGGTTCGTTTTATTTAATGCTTTAGATATTTGTGTATGAAATTGTGTGCATATTTAGCCTTTAAGTGTCCTGAGGAGATATTCAAAAATTATATAATCTTGGAAATATTTTTTAATAGACCATGAGGATATTTATTTCAGTTTTTATTATATTATTTTGTAATTAGGAATTGATTTTTTAATTAAGTTAGCACCTAATTTTTTCTAAATTTATCATTTATAACATAGAATTATAGTGGATTAGTTAATTTCACTTTGATTTATGAAAACTTATAAAACCCACAATCAATATTATTGTAGTTATTACCAACAATTGGGATAAAGAAGAATATTAAATATACATATTAACATGGATTTTGTATAATGGAATTTGAAACAAATAAAATGGGAGGGATAGTTAAAAACAATAAATTTTTAATTTCAATTTTCTCAACAAGCGTGATGTCAATCTTTTTTAAAAGGGAAACCTGAATGCTATTCTGGGTTTTAAAAATAATTATTATAAGATTATTGATATTCACAAGAGTAGTGAATTGTATAATGTGTTCTGAATATTGACTAATGAATTATGGAACACTATTATTCGTGGGAGTGAGTATAAGACACATACGATACATATATAATTATTACGTATTATTATATAAATATTCAAAACATTTCAAAAAGACACATATGTGGTCCATAAAGGTTTCGTGTCCATGTACACATTGCTATTATTTTTTAAAATATCTACAATATATCACATACTTATCTTCCCAATTAATACTCTTCATAGGGAAAAAATATATAATTTTTTTTCAAAACATAGGGAAAGGAAACATAAGAAATTGTGGGAATAGATAATCAGTATGTCTAAACATTGAGCATAACAATCTATGATCATTTGAAAAAGATAATAATAATGGTTTGAGATCATAAAAATTACATAATTGATTAATAAATGTTCGTTAATTGGTACATAAGTCACCCAATAAAATTTTAGCATTTCCAAATACATGATTTATAATATTGATAAATCATCCTAAAATAGTCATGAACCTTTGGATCATGTAAAATATATGTGGAACGATCATTAATGTAGATACCATTTCATATATGATGGTAAACTACCGATAGCATATAATCATATTTTATCATAAATAAATACATTGTTCTCATATCAAAATAAATCTCACATCATTACAAATTTCAATTAATAGATAATGAACATCTAATTTTTTTTATATTGGATGAGTCTCATCGATTTTTTTCCCATACTCCATTAAGCACATTGACTTACTTCCAATAATTATCTTTTGTGATATAAAACATTTCCCAACACATTAATGGGATATATAATTCTCATCCAACACATCATATAATAAAATCACAGGAAATTAGGCCTTAAGATCATAAATTATTTATCATATAAAAAATCCAACCCATATAAAAATAGAAGGATTCATAAACAATTCACAATTTTAACCTTTCATTACCAATATATAATAACTAGTTAATAAACATGTAATCACCGTAATTATTATAAATCTAGATAATAAACTATTATTGTGTCATTAGATCACATTCATACTAAATAATAAATTACACCAATACATATAATTTTAGTTGTAAATTCTACTTAAATACCACAAATGTTTTTCTGGTGTAAAACACCCTTTTCATTTTAAAATAAGAAAATTAAAATAAAAAAATTGTCAAATATTAAGGTTATAAATTTCTTTTAAAAGAACCATACAATTATATAAAGTGAGATTGAAATATTTGATAATTCATGATAGATGTAAATCTTACTCATTATAGGTTTGATAAAAAATCATCTATTTCACAATTTTGGTAAAAACCGCTATTTTGGAAAAATGACATTTTACTTTTAAATATTATTAGAAAAACTAAAAAATTAATAAAATTTTCATTCCATATTCAGTGTCTCGTATTTCAAAATATTCATGGAAAATTATTAATAAAAACATTTTTTATGGAAAAAATATATTTTAGACTGAATAATAATTATAATATGATCTTATAGAAAAATAATATGTTATTCTCTTGATTATAAAATTTGAGGAAAATTTAAATAAACATGAATTATCTCAAATTAAAAATATTAGAAAAAAAATTAATAATATTTTTAAGATAAGGATCATTTAAAATACTCAATGAAAATTAAATAAAAAATAATCCCAATTAAATTTATAATGAAACATAAATCCATTAAATCTTATGTAACATTAGAATCAAAAGAACATGAAATAAAAATGATTTTATGTGTTTATAAATCCACATAATTTTCATTATAAACATCATAAAATTAATTCATGGGTATTATATACACCACATAAAAAAGAATGTGGTGAATATGGAATGTGCCTCACATGAGTAATGGTGAGACAAAAATCACATAACTAATGTATCATCATTCTTTATACTTGTTTTACCCTTATATTGAATAAATTTATATTTATTATAAATTTTTTAAAAAATATTACTTATATATAATATACAATATATTTTTTATCAATGACTTCTAATCAACCGTTTATTGTCAATATGTTGTCAAATCACTATAATGGGTGGTAATTGCTTTGTTTATCCTATATGTGTCACAAAAACATTATTACAAAATCTATATTGATCATGGTTAAAAAATAAAAATAGTTTAAACCACTTTATAAATATCATATCTATAAGATGTATACGTATTTACTATCATCCAAAAATGGTAGAGATACAAATATAAATAACATTATTCTGGGATCTGGTTGCTCGTATGTACGCATGAATGTTGTTAACATTCTATATTTGTTGGAACAAAAAAAGTTAGACAATAATTCTTATTTATATAATTATTTTTATATCACTGATAATATATATATATATATATTTATATAATTATTTTCATTTAATATATCTTTTTTATAATCACTGTCATAATAAAATTTAAAACATTATAAATTGCTTCATGAAGTCATTAGTAAACACATACTCATGGGGTACATTATCATTTTATAATATATAGAAAGGTAATAAGTTAGGTAAGATATTATAAGTTTAAAAGTATAATAATTTCATGAATATAATATATAAATATTAAGTCCATCATTATAACCATCCAGGAAAGATGGGGGTGAAAAATCAATTACCAATCTACATGTAAATGATAAGTCATATATATGTAGGAGTGATTCTTTTGTCTTCTATATAATCTAAATGAGGGTGAAAAACGTTTTTCAATGATAATAATAATAATTCAATATATTTATGTTACTTAATTCATTAATTTAAACTTAATAACATATATTTAGATGATTTATAACAATAAATGAAATAAAAAACTCTCTGCTAAGAGTTATACATCATCATTGAGAATCCTCTTTGAGAATAATCCTTAATCCATGAAGGGATAATATTTTGGGAAGAAAAGAATCTCCATATTGTGGTGAATTTATTTAATATTATATTAGATTAGAAATTTTATGTGATAAATGGATCAATATTATGTAGAGAAAAGAGGGAATCAGTGTCCATTTCTGTGGAATGGAAATGATTAACATTGTATTAATAAAAATACTAAAATATAATTAATTAATTCTAATCCCAAATGGTTCCAACTACCAGTTATTTGAATAAAAATATTTATATTTTAAAAACATATGAGATCTCAATTTATACCAGTATTTTTCCATTTTGAACAATACGATTTGGTTTGACAAAATGGTTTTCTAGTTTTTTCCTTGAGCGTAGTAACAAATTATTCGTTGTTAGTGCAATATAATTTTACTTATTGTGTAGAAATTTATTTTAGACTTTCCATTGGGTGAAATTTTAGACCATATCATATTCATTAATTCCTATATAAATAGTATTACTATTCATAAAAAATGTCACGACCCATCCTCGGGACCCATGCCGTGACTACCCCAAGCCTGGCTCCTATAGGCTAGGGGCTGGCGACTAGCACCAAGGCGTAAATCCCAAAAAAAGGGGAAGGAATTGCCTTTATAAAGTAAACAAACACCATTGAGTAAGCAAGCTTAAGTAAACACTAAGTAAAAATGGGTAGAATATTAGTGCGAAACAGTAAGTGGGCCAGAATACAAACTCAAACTGAAAGTAAAGTACAACTAGAAAGAAAGTACATCAACTGAAAGTATAGACGCAACGTCGAGCCGTCCACTAGAATTCCCACCTGAAGGGTGGGTACAGATAGCCTCCTCAGCTACTCAGGTCCTGCCGTCCGCTTCGAGTACGTCCCGCCCAGTGGTCCACCTCTAGGTACCGAATTTCTCCACAATCCTCAACCAGGATCAGCGATGTCCATCGTCTGCAACCAACACAACGTAGTGTGGGTATAGCCCGTGCTGGTGTGCGTATACGCTACTCAGTTGGGATCCCGAGACCCCCAAAGATCTCCCAGAATCCACAATGGATAATACAAAAAGGAAAGATACAGTCACGAAGTAACAAACCACACTACTTAGGTATATTCCCATACATATACCTAAGTCATCAATTCCCGTTTACCTTCAACATCCGAGCCCAAGTTCGATCACGTCCACAAAGGAGTACAACCCAATCCACATAGGATAACCCAACCAAATCCATATAGGAATGAAAGTCAATGATATAAAAGAAATTGATTGAAGTCAAGACTCAGCTCACACAGGTATACTTCTTCGGTAAAAGAGATGACCAGATATAGCCACTGATTCATCTAAGATGGGACCCACGTAGGATACGAATCCAGCCAAGCTGCCGAACCCACATAGGATTTCAGTGCAGTCGTTATTGTCATCGAACTGATGGAGGATTTTAGTACGGTATTCATTCCTGCCGAACCCACATAAGATTTCAGTGCAGTCTTCATCGCCGTCGAACCCACATAGGATTTCAGTACGGTATTCATCGCTGCCGAACCCACATAGGATTTCAGTGCAGTCTTCATCACCGTCGAACCCACATATAATTTCAGAATGGTCTTCATCACTTCCGAACCCACATAGGATTATAGTGCAGTCTTCATCATTGTCGAACCCAAATAGGATTTCAGTACGGTCTTCATTGCTGCTGAACGCACATAGGATTTCAGTGTAGTCGCCACAGTCACAGTCACAGCCAGCTCTAGGTTTCCCGCACACAGCATGCTCATTTCTGGGAGGGTCCGCTCCACGAGCCAAGGGGTCGATAAATCAACTGACATGTAGTCCATAGTTGATGTATCTCAATGTTCCGGCTCGACATGGGGAACTCAACGTGACAGACGGCGTGTCAATCAGACGCCCGGTCTGAGAGTTATTGGCTTTTTCGTTCCAGGGGCCCGGTTGGTTTCTAAGTTAAAACCAACCCAACCACGCTCCAACTGCATCCAAACCACGAGCGGAGTAAGACAAAAGTTCAGCCTCACTAAGAGGAATCCAACAAAGTCTAAGACACATCAATCGGACGTCCGGAGCTCAAGTTATAAGCGTTTCCACTACGAGGGCCGGGTTGGTTCCGTGTTCGAACCAACCTGGCCATCCCCCAAGTTCTCTGAAACCTTGAATGTAATATACCAAAACGACCGTCTCGGTCCAAGGATCGCTACACAGCTAACGGTGCATCGATCGGAGGTCGGTATCCCACGTTATGGGAAAAAGAATGAAATTGGTCCGAAAGTGGGGGGTCTGTGCTCGGTCCGACCCGGCTCCGGGAGCGGCCCGGTCCGGTCCGCGCAAGCCGGCCCGGCTCGGCCGGGTGGCTCGCTGGCTCGGACAGCGGCCGAGCATGGGGGGACGTGGTCACCCCACCCCCTTCCCTCACCAGCGGACGCGGCGAGTGCCGTGTCTCCCCCGGATCCCTCGTGGCTGTGGGATCCGGCCACCCCGCTGCCGTTGCGGCTTCTACGGCGGCAGCATTTGCCGCCGGCGGGGCACGCCAGCAGGGCCTTCCGCGGACCACCGGACGCGCTCCGGTGGTCCGTTTTACCCACCATCTGTGCCTGCGGCTCTTCTGGGACCCGTACAATACTGCGAAGGGTTCAAAATGCCTTTTCGGCCTGCTTCATCATTGCCTGTCGATCAGCACACCAAGAACAGAGAATCGGTGGGTTCAGACTTGTTCGTTGGTCCGAACCCACAGTGTTAGTGGCTCAAACGACTTTCAACAATTTAATCATATGTCGAGGATTTAATCCACATAAAATAAACCCAACCCCCTACTTCAAGAATTGTTGAACAAAGGTTCGTTGTAGGGAAAAGGACATCGTGGAAGAAGGATCGTCGGCGCCGCGGTACACGATGTCGCGGAGAAGAGGATCGGCGTCGCGGTATATGGCGTCGCGCGGAAGAGGATCACCAGCCTCGCGGTACAAGATGTCATGAGGAAGGGGATCTTCGACGTCATGGTACATGGCGTCGTGTCGTCGATCTCTAGGGAACTAGCATTCTTCATTGTCTTCCATCAAAGGTTGGCATTCTTCGTTGTTCTTCGCGTTCTCCAACGAAGAAGATGATGATTTCAAAGGCTTTGAGAAATTCCTCTCCCAATCCCTCTCGCACAACAAAAAAACAATAATAAAATAATGTGTTGCCTTATTTTATTACTCATGCCAACTATTTTTGATAATCAAAATTAAAACACGATTTAATTGTCGTGCGTTGACCAATTAAATGTGGCGTTTAATAATCCAATTAAACGTGAGTGTTGACTTGGAATTTAAGATGGGGGTGTGGGTGAGTTACCAAAATAATTGCACGTGGGAGGTAAAAGGAAATAAAAGGGCTGGGGCTCGTGCGGGCCCCACCTCACTAATATCCTACCTAGGAGTTAGGATATCAGTGGGTCCCACTCCAACCACCATTCCTAGGTTAACACTACTTAGAATAAAAATAAAATCAGTTGCACAATAATTTTATTTTATTCTTTAGTTAACCAAAATAATTAATAACCTCACCCTAGCAAACGCAACTCCGGAAAAGGTGTTCTTAAGCAATTACCAGCGTTGTGATTCCATCGGTGCCCTCGAAATTCGATTTCGAGCACCGGTATAAATGTTAGGAAAACCCGCTCATTCGTTCACTGAATGTACCCGAGCTAATCATTGGAAAATGATTCCTGGCACACCAGGCCTCAGAATCAGGTGCTGTCAGAAATAATGTTCTTGAAAAATCCCAATGAAAATTAAGAAAAAAAAATTCCCTTGAATTTTATGGGTCTTTATATTACTTCCACCTCAGGTATTTATGTCCCCATAAAGATACATCATAAACTAGGGGAATAAATGTTGGTATTGTGCACACATTTGAGCCTTCTGCTCCCAAGTGCTCTCCTAGATGTTCCCATGCTGCCATATGATGCGCACTAGAGGTATCGACCGTCCACGTAGGACCCACTCCTGTTGATCCTCGATCTCTAAAGGGACTTCCGCAAAAGTCAGCCCATCGTCAATGTCAAACTCCCCATGGTTGATGATATGCGACGATTCATGCATGTATCCCTTCAGCTGAGATACGCGAAAGGCGTCTTGCACCCGGTGCAACTGAGGTGGTAGATCCAGGTGATAATCCGCCTCGCCTATCCTGCTGAGGATTTGGAATGGTCCGATGAACCGTGGAGATAACTTTCCGCCCAGGACAAATCTCTGTAATCCACGTTGAGGTGAGACCCGCAAGAAGATGTGGTCGCCATCCTCAAAATCAAGTGGTCTTCGCCTCCTGTCAGCATATGAATTTTTCCAGCTCTGAGATATCCTCATCTTCTCCTAGAAGACCCGAACCTTCTCTATCGTAGCCTGGACCATCTCCGATCCCACAAGTGCTAACTCCCCAGGGTCTGTCCAGCATAAAGGTGATCTACAAGGTCGGCCATACAATGCCTCGTATGGTGCCATCCCGATGGTGGAGTGGTAGCTGTTGTTGTACATGAACTCCACCAAGGGTAGGTGGTCCTCCCAACTGCGACCAAAGTCGAGGACACATGCGCGAATCATGTCTTCAAGAGTTTGAATGGTCCTCTCTATCTAACCATCTGTCTGAGGGTGAAAGGCGGTGCTCATACGTAGCTGTGTCCCGAATGCCTCCTACAACCCCTTCCAAAGACAGGAAGTAATGTGGGCATCTCGATCGGAGATGATAGATAATGGAACACCATGAAGTCATAAAATCTCATGAACATAGAGACGTCCCATGATCTCTACTGAGCCCTGCTCTCTGATGGGTATAAAGTGGGCCGACTTGGTGAGTCGGTCAACAATCACCCAAATAGAGTCATGACCTCTGGAAGTGTGTGGATGTCCAGTCATTAAATCCATAGATATCCCATCCCACTTCCACTCCGAGAACTCCAAGGGTTGTACCAAGCCTGCTGGTACCTGGTGCTCTACCTTCACCTACTGGCGGCTGAGGAATCGAGAAACGAACTCTACCACAACCTTCTTCATACCAGGCCACCAGTTCTGTCATCTAAGATCCTGGTACATCTTCGCCACTCCAGGATGTATCGCCAAAGGGGAAGTGTGAGACTCTCTCAGCACCTCCTCTTGTAAAGAAACAGGTACCATTGTACGTCCCCTTAAAAATAAGACATGCACCTCTTCTACAGAGAATCCATCAGGTGCATATCCTAAGGATATCTGCGCACACCGTGTCTCACAGTCAGCAACCCCACGCTGTGCCTCTCTTACCCACTGGAGTAGTGGAGGAGTGACTGTGAGTGACTGAAGAAAGGATAATCCATTTCTATCCATGAAGGATATCTGCAAATCGGTTAGCTTTTATGTCGCCTCACTGAGTAGATAAATGTATGTCCTCCCGCTGAGGGCATTGGCTACCATGTTACCCTTTCCAGGAGTATAGACTATCTCAAAGTTATAATCCAGGAGGAACTCGAGCCATCACCACTGTCTCTGATTCAGGTCCTTCTGCGAGAAGATGTACTTGAGACTCTTGTGGTCATAGTAGACTATAAAGCGCTCGCCAATCAAATAATGTCGCCACATCTTCAAAGCGAAGACCACTACTGCTAACTCCAGGTCATGGGTAGCATAGTTATGATCATGCTACCTCAACTGACGTGATCCATAGGTGAACACGGCCCACTCCGACATCAGGAAACATCTGAGTCCGGTCCCTGGTGCATCGTAGTAGACTACGCACCCTACTCCCTCCTCTGGTAGCCTTAAGATAGGCGCGCTGGTCAATCTCTGTCTCAGCTCCTAGAATCTTTTATGACATCTGTCTAAGCACACGAAGGGTTTCCCCTTCTTCGTCAATGCTGAGAGTGGTGCTGCAACTCTGGAAAAGTTTGGTACAAATCTCTGGTAGTACCCAACTATCCCCAAGAAACTCCACACCTCCGTCACGCTCCTGGGTGGCTCCAAAGCTAGAACTGCCTTGATCTTCATAGGATCCACCGCAACTCCCGCCTCAGAGATGATATGTCCCAAGAACTGGACCTCACGTATCTAGAACTGACACTTTGAGAGCATTCCAAAAAGCTGGTTCACTCGGAGTGTGTCCAGTAAAACCCGCAAGTGGTAGGCGTGCTCCTCCTCAGTGGTCGAGTATATCAATATGTCATCGTTGAAGACCACAAAAAATCGATAGAGGTATGGATGAATGATCATGTTCATGAGACCCATGAACACTACTGGAGCGTTGGTTACGGCGAAAGGCATAAACAATAACTCATAGTGGACATACTGACATCTGAAGGTCGTCTTATGCACGTCCTCGTCTCGAACATTTAGCTGATGATAACTTGATCTAAGGTCTATCATTGAGGACCACCGTGCTCCCTTGAGCTGATCGATGAGGTCGTCAAACCTTGGTAGCAGATACTTGTTCCCCACGGTCACCTGGTTTAGGTGACGATAGTCGACAAAAAGTCACAATCTCTCGTTCGCCTTCTTGGCGAACAATATTGGGGAAGCTTAGGGTGAAACAATGGGTCGGATAAATCCATTTTCCTACAAGTCCTCCAACCATACCCATAGCTCTCGAAGCTCAACGGGGGCCATCCGATATGCTAGAGTGGATATTGGGGCTGTCCCGGGGTACATGTCAATATAAAAGTCTACCTCTCTACGAGGAGGTAGTCCTGGAATGTCGTCAGGGAAGACATCCGTATACTGATCCACCACTACAGGAAAACTACGACTATATACGTCAACTGCTCCTAGGATGAGGCTAGCCAACTGGTGAGTGATGGGCTGTCCTCTCCTCTGCGAGAGTCCATCTTATGCTTCAAAGGATCCCTTCTCACTGGTGAAGGTGAACCAGCTCCCATCGGTGTGTATACACCACACCTTGCGCCTAATACAATCGATTTGAGCATGGACTATGGATAACCAATCCATGCCCAAGATGACGTCGTAAGGCATAGATGCCGCTACAAGAAGATCTCAGTCGAAGCTCTCACCTCATAGAGTATGCTCACACTGCCGGTACCAGTGCGTAATCGTCGAGTGTGCTCCCGTAGGAGTCTCTAGCTGTAAGGATCGAGCCAACGACTCCATCGGAATCACCGAGCTCCAAACAAGGGAAACAACAATAAAGGAATGACTCGTTTCTGTGTCTATAAAAATGGTAGCAAGGGTGGAATAGACACAGATAGTACCTCGAATCATCTCTGGCATGCCGTGGTCATAGGCCTCTGCTGCCTGTAGCTGAGCCTGTCTCTTCCCGCCAGCTCCCTGTGGTCGGAGTGGACCTCCTGGTGGTGGTGGTGGTAAAGCCTCAAAGTATCGCCCACCACCTGCTGCTCGTCCAGCTCCCCTGGATCGTTCGCCTGCTCTCAAAGGACCGCCATGGTCGAGCCTCTGCCTCTGTATGGGTGTCCCCTCAACCGTCTGCTGCTCTTCTGCACTGCGGGTCGGGCTATCATGAACAATGTGGCCCTGCCCACCGCATGTGTAGCACTACTTGCTCCTCGGAAGGCTGGATCTGCACCCTGTGCCCCGCACCTCTGAGCCAGTGTCTTGAGGTCGTCTTCCTGATGGTCCGGTCTACCTGGACCCCTGTGACATCTGTCGACTGCCAGTTGCAGACGACTCTGCTACGTGCCGCCCAGCGGTAGGTCTCACTGCTGGCATAGGCTCGTCAAGAAAGCTCTCTATGAGAAGAGATCTCTCCAGTACATCTGCATGTGTTGGAATGATGAAGGAGATCATCGATGCCCTGGTCTCATGCCTCAGTCCCCGCTCAAAGGTCCGGGCCCAGAAGAATGGGTCTCGTACCATGTCCGTCGAATAGCGCGAGAGGTCGGTAAATCTCGCCGATTACTAGGCGACCGTCATGCTGCCCTGCCGCAGCTGTAGAATCTCTTGGATGCGCACCTCACGGAGGGTGGCTGGGACAAACTCTGAGCGGAAGAGGATCTCAAAGTCAATCCAAAGGAGTGATGCCTCATCGTGCACCTGGAGCATTAAGGTCCACCATCTGCCTGCTGCCGTGTGTAGGAGGCTCACTGCGAGGATCAGCATGAGGTCAGCTGGACCCCCACTAACCTGAAAACTCGAACAACCACCTCCAACCAATCCTCTACTGCCTGAGGGTCCGTATCCCCACGGAACCTGGGCGGTCTCTGATGCTGAAACTCATGCAGCGCACTAAGGCGACATGCACTATCTGCGGTTGGGGCTGGTAGCATCGGTGGCTCGACGGGTAGAGGTACCACTGGTGCCTCCGCTGTCAAAGGGCCCTGCACCGAGGCCTCATCGCTCGGTGGGCTGTCATCTCGCACAATGCTCGGAACCCTAGCTTGCTGCCGTCGTGGGGCCATCCTGAAAAGAAACAGGTGCGCCATGGTCAAACAGTATACCTGGTCAGCTGACACAAAGTAATCATAAACAAAACTTATTTAAACACACATGAAATCAATGTTTTCATGCATTGCATCAGAAATCAGAAGTTAGGGTCCTGGTGTACGGATACATCGGCAGCCGCACCAACATTGGACTCCCTGGACTGATAACCACACTCAATACCCTTAACATTATTGCTTCACATAGAAGAAAGATCAGAGTCCCCAGTTCTACAGTAGAACCGAACTCCTCTGATACCAATTTGTCACGACCAGTCCTCAGGACCCTTGCCGTGACTACCCCAAGCCCGCATCCAATAGGCCAGGGGCTGGCGACTAGCACCAAGGCGTAAATCCCGACCAAAGGGGAAGGAATTTCCTTTATAAAGTAAACAAACACCACAAAGTAAACAAGAAGAAATAAACACTAAGTAAAACTGGGTACAAAAGTAGTGCGGAATAGTAAGTGGGCCAGAATACAAACCCAAACTGAAAGTAAAGTACAACTGGAAAGAAAGTACATCAACTGAAAGTAAAGCTGCAACGTCGAGCCGTCCACTGGTAGTCCACCTAAAGGGTTGGTACAGATAGCCTCCTCAGATCCTCGGGTCCAGCCATCCGCTCCGAGTACGTCCCGCCTGGTGGTCCACCTCTAGGTATCGACTTACTCCACATGCCTCAACCATGATCAGTGATGTCCAGCATCTTCAACCAACACAACGTAGTGTGGGCATAGCCCGTTCAGGGGTGAGAATACGTTACTCAGTAGGGACCCCGAGACCCCTGAAGGTCTCCCAGAATCCACAAAGGATAATCCACCAAGGAATGATACAATCACGAAGTAACAACCCACCCTACATAGGTATTTTCTCATACACATACCTAAGTCATCAATTCCCATTTGGCTCCAACATCTGAGCCCATGTTCGATCACGTCCACAAAAGAGTACAACCCAATCCACACACGATAAAACAACCAAATCCACAAGGGAAAGAAATTCAAACTTATCGAATATATTGAATGAAGTAAAGAAATAGCTCACATAGGTATAATTCTTCGGTAAAATAGATAACCAGATATAGCCACTAATTCATCTAAGCTGGGACCCTCGTAGGATACGAAACCAGCCAAGCTGCCGAACCCACATAGGATTTCAGTGCAGTCTTTATTGCCGTCGAACCCACGGAGGATTTCAATACGGTATTCATAGCTTCCAAACCCACATAGGATTTCAGTGCAGTCTTCATTGTCATCGAACCCACATAGGATTTATGTACGGTCTTCATCACTGCCGAACCCACATATGATTTCAGTACAGTCATCATCACCATCGAACCCACATAGGATTTTAGTACGGTCTTCATCGCTGCCGAAACCACATAAGATTTCAGTGCAGTATTCATCACCGTCGAACCCACATAGGACTTCAGTACAGTCTTCATCGCTACCGAGCCCACATAGGATTTCAGTGCAGTCGCCACAGTCGCAGTCACAGCCAGCTCTGGGGTTCCCGCACACAACATGCTCGTTTTCAGGATGGTCCGCTCCATGAGCCAAGGGTTTGTTAAATCAACTGACACGTATTCCGAAGTTGATGTATCTCAATGTTCTGCCTCGACAAGACGAACTCAACGTGACAGACGACACTTCAATCGGACGCCCGGTCTTAGAGTTATTGGCTTTTTCGTTCCAGGGGCCCGGTTGGTTTCTAAGCTAAAAACAAATAGACCACACTCCAACTGCATCCAAACCTCAAGAAGAGTATTCAAAAATGTCCTTCTCACTAATAGGAATCCAACAAAGTCGATGACACATCAATCGGACGTCTGGAGCTCAAGTTATAAGTGTTTCCGCTCTAAGGGCCCAGTTGGTTTCATGGTCGAACCAACCTGGCCGTACCAAAAGTTTCAGAAACCTTTAGTTTAATATACCAAAACGACCAAATCGATCCAAGGATCGCTACGCAACTGATGGTGCATCGATCAGAGGTCTGTAGCCCATGTTATGGGCAAAAGACCGAAAGTAGTCCAAAAGTGGGGGGTCGGGGGCCGGTCCGACCCGGCCCAACACCCCCTGGGTCGGCCCGAACTGGGTCGACCCGACCCAGGACTGGGTCTGGACCAGCTGGGCACGGTTGGCCCGGTACGGTCTGCGCAAGCCGGCCCGGCTCGGCCGGGTGGCTCACTGGCTCGGCCAGCGGCCGAGCATGGGGGGACGCGGTCCCCCCTTCCTTCGCCAGCGGACGCGGCGAGCGCCGCGTCTCCCCTGAATCCCACGTGGTCGCGGGATTTGGTCACCCCGCTGCTGCCGCGACTGCTCTAGCCGGTGGCGCGTCGGGGCGCCCCTGCCTCCGGGTGGCCAGACTGTGCCGGCCGCCACCTTCGGCCGCCGGCAGTGCCTTCCGCAGACCACCAGACGCGCTCCGGTGGTCCGTTTTGCCCGCCGTTTGTGTCTGTGGCTCTTCCGGGACCCGTATAATATTGTGAAGGTTTCAAAACACCTTTTAGGCCTACATTGTCATTTCCCATTGATCCGCACTCCAATAACAGATAATTGGTGGGTTCGGACTTGTTCGTTGGTCCGCACCCACCGCGATAGTGGCTCAAACGACTTTCAACAATTTAATCATATGTCGAGGATTTAATCCACATAAAATTAACCCAAACCCCTACCTCCAGCATTTTTGAACAAAGGTTCATTTTGGGGAAAAGGACGTCACAGAAGAAGGATCGTCGGCGTCTCGGTACACGGCGTCGCAGAGAAGAGGATAAGTGTCGCAGTACATGACGTCGCGCGGAAGAGGATTGTCAGCATCGCGGTAGACGGCGTCGCGCGAAAGAGGATTGTTGGTGCCTCGGTACACGGCGTCGTGTTGTTGATCAATGGGGAACTAGCTTTCTTCATCTTCTTCCGTCAGAGGCCGGCGTTCTTCGTCGTTCTTCGCGTTCTCCAATGAAGAAGATGAAGATTTCAAAGGCTTTGAGAAATTCCTCTCCCAATCCCTCTCTCACAACAAAACAACAATAATTAAATAAGGCATTACCTTATTTGATTACTCATGCCAACTATTTTTTAAAATCAAAATTATAATATGATTTAATTGTCGTGCGTTGACCAATTAAAGAGGCGTTTAATAATCCAATTAAACGCGAGAGTTGACTAGGAATTAAAGAGGGGGTGCGGGTGAGTTACCAAAATAAATGCACATGGGAAGTAAAAGGAAATAAAGGGGGTGGGGCTCGTGTGGGACCCACCTCACTAATATCCTACCTAGGTGTTAGGATATCAGTGGGTCCCACTCCAACCACCATTCCTAGGTTAACACTACTTAGAATAAAAATAAAATCTATTGCACACTAATTTAATTTTATTCTTTAGTTAACCCAAATAATTAATAACCTCACCAGAGCGAACACAACTCCAGAAATGGTGTTCATAATCAATTAACAGTGCTGTGATTCCATCGGTGCCCTCAGAATTCGATTCCGAGCAACGGTATAAAAGATAGGAAAACCCGCTCATATGTTCACTGAACGTACTCGAGCTAAACTTTGGAAAATGATTTCGGGCACACCGGGCCTCGGAATCAGGTGCCGTCAGAAACTACGTTCTTGTAAAATCTCAATGAAAATTATGAAAAAGAATTTCTCTTGATTTTTATGGGTCTTTAAAAAAATCTAATAATATATTTGTTTTAAAAAATATCATTTATGAAAATTTTGACAATATTCATTTAATTTGAATTTTAAAAAATCATTAAAAGGATTGAATTAAATTATAATCTTTTATAAAATCGCTGTTATTAAATATTTATATAATATATTGGGGAAAAAATTAATTCAAAAATATTTTTTAACATTAAATATAATTAAAATAAGTTACAATTTGATTATTTCAATACATAACATGTTGCCAAAATATAGTAATTTAGACTAATTATTCAATCAGTATAATTTAAAAAAAATTACATATTTAAATAAAAGTAATTAATATTTAAACAATAAAATTATAAGTGATTATAACATAGTTTTATACTCATGGAAATTTTTCAAAGGTATTATAATCAAGAGAGTGTGATTTTGTTTTTTTAATTTCTTAAATTCATTTAAAAGACATTATCAAAAAAATAGCTCATTATGTGACCATATATTTAAGACATTGATGGATATTTCTAAACTCAACTTATACATTTGGAAATAGTCATTTGTTAGATGAATTTAAATCTTTTACCACATAGGTTTACCAACATTTTAACCGTTATACCCTTACCTAGGTGAACAATAGTTAGTATGGTTACTATACATATTTTCCAAAAATAAAACGGTCATATTTACAAAATTTTATCCTAATTATTCAATATATAAAATTTATTTTATTAGAATAAATATTTATAACTATAAAAAATGTAATTTAAATGATGTTCAAAAAAACAAATGAAGACAATTTTATAGAATAATATATTATTCATTAGAAAATCGGATATTCTTATTTCATGGATTAAAGAACATATGAATGTCAGAAATTATAAATCAAAACACACACACACAAACACACACATATATATATGTATATATATATATATAAATATCACATAAAACTAATTCTCCAATAATGATAAATTTAATTTATTAATAAACACATAAATAAAAAAAACTGTTTTTCTAAAAACCACTTATTTACTACCTTATGTTTTTTTAATTTTAAATTAAATTATAACTATTGAATTCTTTTTTTACATTTGTAAACAGTAATATAAATTGTATTGATAAAATAATAGTATTCCATGTCTATTAATTTTTTTGAATGATTTATTAATTTTACATTAAATGGGATGTTTTTTTCTGATAGCATACTCGACAAGTAGCAATGGACTTCTCATAAATCTAACTTTGCACACAAAATTGAGTTACATAGAAAATAAATAAAATATTATTATTATTATTTTAGATTGTCGGTAAATCATATCAATTTTAATGGAGGGAATTTATAGTATCAAATGAATTTTGAAATATTTTATACACATGTTTTAAGAAGGATTTATTGGTTAAAAAACTAATTTGAAACAGAAATAAAAATCCAATTGAATATAAAAGATGTGTTTTTATGAAAACGTATTTAAAAAAGAATAATTATATTTATTAAATAATATCACTCTTTAGGGAATTTTATTTAATGAAAATATGTGATATATATTCATCGTAATGTTTTAAATTTATATTATATTTTATCTAAATATGATATAAGAACAAATTCAATTTTTAGATAAAAAAAGAATTTTTCTAAAAATTTCATTTTACCACCTTTTGATGGAGAACCGTTTTTAAATTTTGTTTTGACACCTTTATATGTTATATTTTTAAAAATAACAATTTATTTAGAATTAGGATATCAAATTTTAATTTGGATGAATTTGGGATGTTTTTCTGATGACTATCATGTTTTGAAGAATAGTAAAAATACACTAAATTTAAATTGAAAACAACTTTTTCCATCAAGATAATTTATATGGTTCGATCATATTCATTAATGGTTTTAATGTATAGATGGAATATATTTTTATCATTTCATCCATTTTTTGTAATTAGAAGTAATTTCACAATGAAATAGGATATAAATGCATGTCAATCTTTTAATAGTTTTTACTTCTTAAAAACTCTCTTTTTGGTTTCGACAATGAAAATTAATTATTAATTAATTTCAACCTATTCTGTGTTTAGAATTTAGAAAAATGGATTTTGTATTTGGAATAAAAAATTTCAAATTGTTTAAATATGTACAATTTATTTTTTAACGTTATGAATAATAATTTTATTAATTAGTTTATTTAAAATATTTTAAAGGTAAATATAGTTATTAAGGGTAAAAATAAAATTATAATAATAATAAACTACCCTAAAAAGTTATCTAATTATATTTAATGACATTTTTACGATAATGGGCATCCTTGGGACGATTTTATGATCCCATGTAGCCACTTGGGTTTGACAATGACATGTTATAAATTAAAGAGAAATGTAACATAAAAAATTGTCTTATAGTAGAAAACATTTTATATGGGGTTATGTAATTGAAATCATCTTCTATATATAGACATTATAAACATAATAAAATTGAATTTATCTTTATATATTATTAATAATTGTTAAAAATTAAATATATAAATTTAATTATGACTCAATGCTGATATAGATATTGCTTCATTAATAAATGATTCAAATAAATGATATTATAAATTTTAGAATAAATGAAATTTGGTTATTTTGATGCCATCGAATAATTTTATAAATAATACTGACATTTTATGTTTCTTTTAATTTCTTCGGTTTTAAGGAATAATGTTTTTATAAATTTTAAAAAATTAAAGTATGAATTGTGTTCAAAATTTACATAATCCATAATATAAAATATAAAATTGTTTATTAAATGATATTAAATTCCAAAAAAATATCTGATTTTACCAAATGGTTTGGATAAGTCTGATTATTTCATTAATGGATTTTTTTGATCGTTTTCCATGACATGGTAATTACATTAACCCACAATGTGTAAATAACATAATACCACTATAAGATTAAAAATGGTAAAATAAGGGTTATTCACAAAATATTAGAGTAAAAAAATATTACATTATTATATAAGAGTTATTTTATGATAGCTATTTGAACCAAAAATCATCTTATGATATAATTAAATGATTTTTGGACCATTTTTAATTGAAATTAAATTTATAATAAATTAATATTTGAAGACATTCCTAAAGTGCCCCTCCTCCCTCTTAAAAAATCCCACCACCCCTACCCACTTACTCACATATATCAAGCCCCATGAATCATAAAACTTCCACTCATGTAATCTCAAAACACACCTCTCTTACTTATAGAATCCTTAACATGGAAATATGGAAATTCAAGAATGTAATTTGACTCAAATCAAAAGAATTCAACCAATTTATAGATGATGTCTTCTTTCAAGATCCATTACTTTATTTTCATTCCCCACTACCTATTATCTTCATATTCATTTTTTAAATACCAAAAAATGGATAATAAATATAGTAAAACTCTTTTTTGAGAATTATTCTAACTACAAATAAAAAAACCTCTATCTAATTGATATGAATATATTGTTTCTATGTAAGATGAACAAATGCCTCACAAAATGATGATTGTTCAATTTTCCATTACCACCTCTCATGGTGGCCATTATGATGGATGAATACTTATATATGATATATATAATACTAATATTGTATCTTTGATTCTATAATTTTAATTTAAAACATACATTTATGATTTCCATGATGTGTAAATACAATAATTTCTTTTCAGGAAGTGTGAACTACCGCCCCCTCAAAGTTATATGACTCATTCATGAAATTCATGGATCGTATAGAGGATGATTTCATTAATACTATGAGAAATATATGACATAAATATAATAATTTCATTATAATATTATTTTTTATTATTTGATTATTATTCATTTAATTTTAAAAATTAATGAATGTAGCATTCATGAGCATGTACGACCTATTGTCTCCATGAACGATGTATTTAATTTCATTTTTCCAATTGTTATAGACTATTATTTATATGCTTATAATTGATATATATTATATTTAAATCATGAATATAATTTTGGAGATGATTTACTTTGGACTACATGGACATTTTATATCACAACATGTTCATTTGGACTCATGTACTTAATATCTACAAATTGACCGATATTAACATAAATAATTATGTAAATTTCATAACATGGTAATAATTGATATAAAAAGAATAATAAAAATGATATAGGTTCTGAAGAATGTATAAATTAACTTAATATCTTTATTCAATAAGAAGAATGAATTTATCTAAGGAGTTAGACTCAAGGTATGGGATTTTCTAAACTCAATTTCGGCTCATTGTGTTTTGGTCATACTTAGTTGATTATATTATGCAAAGATTATGTGTGGAATAGCTGTCTATTTATTTGTGTTTTAAGTTTATACTTTCCATTGTGTGGATGTACTACTTCTACACATAATAACCCAATTTATTAATTCTTATATCATTTATACTAACCTTTCTGGGAAAATATTAACTCAATATCCATTCATTGAGTTAAATATCCATGTCATTCATTATGTTTTTACAAAAATATGTGTGACAGGTCTCTAATTGTCTTTCACAAAATATCCATTTATATTGAGTATATTTATATTTTTCACAGATAATTATGTAATTTATTAATCTTTAATCTAATGATAGGATAATTGCAATGTACTTCATCTAAATCTCTTTATTGAGGCATATCTTCATGATATGAACCTTTATTATCCTATAATGTGTATATACAATTGTTAGACAATTTATTTCATGAATTAGTATATTATCATGATATTAAATTTTTTGATTAATATTATTCCAATATTATTTTAATTAATGTGTTTCTCATGTGGAAAATGACTCTTTAACTGAATCATTGTTTTTAATATTTTAAAGACTTATTCTTCTAGAACATTCAGTTTCATGTCCATGTTTTCAAAATAGCTTATTTGAATTTATTTATATGTAAATGAATTTTTTAAAATTTAAAATTCATTAAAATTTTTCAATGTTCTATGTGAAAAATTTATTCAAAAGTCTCTTTATTAAATGATAAAAATGGATTTTGAAATGGGTTGATAATTTCTATACAGAAAAATAATCTCTTGTGGTTATATTGTGTAAATGTTATTTTCCATTATGCTTGTTTTATTTTTTATGATTGATAAATGATACTTGTATAGTTGATAGGTATTTATGTGATAATCCAAGATCGGTGGTTGCGTGATATACCAAATAACGGGTGGTTTTGTGACAAACTAAGGACGGGTGGTTATGTTATAAACATTATTGCATTATGTATGGATGCTAACCATATGGGTATTTTATTTAGTGATATTGGTGGAAGTTTACATAATGGTTATTCAATTCAAGTATTTTTATTTCCCCGGTTACCTTTATATGTTTTATATTTTTTTCTGTGGTATTTATAGTAACATTTTGGCTATAAAAATTGGAATCAATGTACATATATTTAGTGAAGTGTTTTTGCTACATCCTAAAGGTGAAAAGTATTGAATTATGAAAATGTTTTCATGGTTTACAAATTTTTTCAAGACTAATAGTTTTCATTCATTATATATTCCTTATTGATATTTTTATGCTCATCAATATTTTTGAAATGATTTTCACATGACATAAAGAAGAATAGAGTCAAGGATATGATCAAGGAAAGGTAATGTTGTTTAAAACATCAAGTTAAACATGTTTGTTTTTATAGAGTTGTTTGTTTTAAGTAAAAATGGATAGTGATTAAAATTTTATACTTGTAATCTCCAAGTTGTTATATATAATATATGACTTTATTATATAAATCTACAAACCTAAAATAATCTTCGACGTGAACTAAAGTAAAATTATTGACTTATATAAACATTATGTAATGTTTAAGGATGTGGAAATGTATTTGGAATCAGATGTTTTTTTGGATGTCTTTAGAGGATATGGTGTTATTTAAGCATATCTGACGTGATTTATAGAAGTGTAATTGTTAGAATATTAGAAAGTGTCATTGTTATTCCAGAAAAATTGGATGAGTTTATGATAACTTGAAAAAATTTATCTTGTTTTTTACCCTATTCATTAGATATTATATGATGATTTTATAGATATAATAAAACTAACCTTTTTTGTTTTATTATATAGTTGAATCTATTTAAAAAAGTAAACAAAGAAAAGAAGGAAACTGTTGTGTTTTTTTGAATAAGAAAATCAATGTAATAGGCCCTACAATGATTAATCTTTTGTTTATTATTAACCATGTTTTTGGAGTCATGATTGACCACATGAACATCGGTGATTTTTATAAGGAATAATATATGCATGAAAAGAATCCCTAGTGAGTTTTAGGTAATAATCATAAAGGTAACTATATTCAAAAACCTATGTGTCAAGGATATGGAAAAAAACACCAAAGAAAATGCTTAAAAGAGACAAGAAGATGTTATATATGTTGTGATTAAGGTTATAAGGAAATAAACTGCCATCGAAAAAAGGAATCATTTAGTTGACTCCAGGAAAGGGAAAGATGTTCATTATAAGGGATCTATTGAATGTTTAAAATGTGGTGTGAAAGGTATTTATGCAATCATATGCCCTAAAATTAAAATTTTGAAATAGTATCTACATGACCACACAAATATATTTTTACCATTTTTTAATGTGATTCCAATTGAGAATGAAGAAATAGAAAATGACCTATGAGATGTATGGATTATTTCATAGATCATGTTTTTGCATTATTGAAATCATAGTATATTATGGAAGATTTTATTTTTATGATATAAGTATAAAATAATAAGATGAAAAACATGGATAAATGATTATGTAGAATGTTTGATGATTAAGATGACTAAATTTTCTGAATTGGAGAGATATTCTAGATCTATGGATGATGATATTTTTAAATGTATTAATGATGGGATTAATTTTGATGGATTATAATATTTTTAACCCTAATTTTTTTCATCTAATTCTTTTTGAGGAAGAATTATATTTTATTTTGTGGATATTGTTATAAAAAATCATTAGGGTATATATGATCCTTCAATTTGAGGCAATTAAGGGTAATTACTTTATAGGATGTTAAATGTGAGCTACGAGAAAACATTTGATATTAAAATATATTATGGTTAGTTTTTCTGATTTTATCTCATTTTGGGAATGTTTTATGAATTATATTGTTTTTGGAAAACGAAAAACCATGAGAAGGGTAACACGTCACATTGGGAAAGGCCGTGAGAATTGACCCCACAACTGATGGGCGACGAGGGTGTATCATGTACCACTGGCCTACGTGAATCCCCTGGTATGTATGACATATTTTCATTAGTTAACTGAATTTATGGATCAGAAATATGATTAATTTTAGAACATATGCTTTATCAAATGGATATCCTTAGTATATGATTTTTATGGTGATTAAGTGATAAATGTTATTTTGGAAGATGTTCGATCTTTTGGGAGCACTATATGGCCATGGAAATAGAATACTACGGGATTTTATTTGCGGAGTAATGGTTGATTTTTTTGGAAGAATATATGTTTTTATTGTGGAAAATTGGATATTTAAGATATTTATGATAATTATTAACTGATAATATCTATTATATGATTATATTAATTACATTCAAGTATGATACTTTAAGAGTAGTATCTTTAATCTAGAGATAAATGTTATGATTTAGAATAGAATAATAGGTGATTAAATCCTTTTGAATTTTTGGGTTTCTATCATATATTGAAATACTTTGATGATTTTTAGGGAAAAATAATTATTGAATGGTATTTTTTGAACTTTTGGGTATTGTTTGTTGAATTTTGGATATTAAGGGAAGTAGTTGTGATAAATAATTATCATTTTTGGGGATTATCTGATCTTGTACTAACCAATTTGTTTTTGGTAAATGTTTCATGATAATATTAATAAATAGTTATTCTTTTAAAAATAATGTGATTTGTAGATGTTGATTTTATCACATAAGGTGTGACCAAGAAATCTTGAATACTCATTGCTGGGATAAAATAAGTGGTCATGGTATATATTAATTTAATAATAAAACTCTACTTGAAAAGTATGTATGTTTTCTTATGTTCTTACTCTATATGGTAAAATAATTCCTCAACATTATTAAATGGACATTAAAATAGAAACATTTTCTGTTTAATTTTAATATTTTTAAATCAATGACCATTTATCACATCACAAGTGTACAGTTTTATAGCTGTTAAAATTCCCCTAATTATGTTTTCTATCTCTCTCCCTAAAAAAATGACACTTAGTTTTCCTTCCATCACCATGTTTTCCTATATGAAATATTAGTATGTGTTATCTTGATTGACCTTTTAACATCTCTTATATTATTTTATAGAATAATACTTTTCTTATCTATCAATATTTATGAATTTGATATTAATTTTATGTAAATGGGGATGCTTTTTTTCTAATAGCATACTCAACATGAAATAATGGGGTTTTCTGAAATCTTACGTTGTAGACAATATTGAGTTTAACTGAAAAATAATACAATAATAATATTATTTTTTAAATGATATTTAATGCCAAATATTTGGAATGGTGGGAATGAATAGTATCAAATGATTTTTGAAAAATGATTTACACATGTTTAAATAATGATTCATTGGTTACCAAATTTATTTGAAATTGAAATGAAAACCAATTGAATATAAATGATGTGTTTTTTTGAAAACCAATTTAAAAGGGAATAATTGTGTTTATAAAGCCATATCAATATTTATGGATATTTATTTAATGAAAAATATATTTTATAAATTTAATTTAATGTTTTAAATTCATTTATATGTTTTGATATATGATATAAGAACATATTCAATTTTTCGGATAATAGAATTATTTTCCAAAAAATGTAGTTTTACCACCTTTTGATGGAATCCATTTATATATTTTGTTTTTGACACCTTTATATGTTATATTTGAAAAACTCAACTACTATTCTAGAATAGAGACCTCATAATTTACACTTGATTAACTTTTTATACTTTTCTGATAACTATAATATTTTGATGAATGATAAAAATATGCTAAATTTTAATTCAAAAAAACATTATAACATTAAGATAATTTATAATCTTACATTTTATTATTAAGTATTTTTAAGGTATAAATGGAATATTTTTTTCATTTAATCTAATTTTACTCATTTGAAGAAATTTAACATTGAAATTGGACATAAACACACATATATCTTTTTAATGTTTTAACTTCTTAAAAACATGCTTTTGGGTTTTGACAATGTAAATTAATTATAAATGATATTTTCCCATTTTGTGTCTTGAATATAAAAAATGGATTCCATATTTTGAATTTGAAGGTCCAAATTGGGTATATATGTACCTTTTATTGTTGGACATTATGAATAATAACTTCAGTAATTATTTAATTTGAAATGCTTAAAAGGTAAATTTGAAAAATAAGGGTAAAAATTAATATTATAATAATATTAAACTACCCTAACATGTGTCTTAATCCAATTTTATGAGATATTTCCGACCATGTGAATCATTTGGTTGATTTTGGGACCCCATGTAGCCAATTGGATGTGATAATGACATGTTTTAAGAATTAATTTAATGTAAAGAAAAATATTCCATAAACATCAATGTTTTAGTATAACAATTTAAATATGGGGTTATATAATTGTTCTCTAAAACTATAAATATTAATTAGAAATATAATAACATTTAGTACATCATTATATTTTATTTATAATTTTTATACATCCTATAAATAAATTCAATTACGACACAATGATGATTTAGTGATTTATTAATTCATAAAGGATTAAAATAAATGATTTTATAAATATTATAAGAAAATAAATTTGGTTATATGGATTTTGTCTATGAAATTCATGGATGATAATGACATTTTATATATTATTTAATCCTTTTTTTTCGAAAGAATCAATTTGTTATGAATTTTTAAAATGTCATGTATTAATAGTGTCCAAAATTAACACAATCCATATCATGGAATATAAAATAGTTTATTAAATAATATTAAATTTCAAAAAATAATTGATTTGGCCAAATGGTTATGATAAGTACATATATTTCAAAAATGGTACTGTTTTGGGTGTTTTGATATGATATGTAATTACATTAACCAGCAATATGTAAAACAAATATCACTATAAGATTAAAAATAGTAAAATAAGTGTTAAACAAAAAAGATATGGGAATGAATATTAAAAACATATAAAAAATTATTTTTTGATGGTTGATAAAACCAAAATAATGTTACATTCAAATTAAATTATTTTGGAAGAATTTTTAAACGAAATTGTATTTATAATAAATTAATATTTCTAGACATTCCTAAAGATCCCCTCTTCCATATTATAAAATGCCACCACATTGACCCAAATAATAACTCCACTCTACCCCCTTGGCTCACCCAAATTCTACTCCAATATTCTCTCATCATCCTTTTGTTCCTCTTATAATCCTTAACATAGGCAGAGGCCAATTCAAGAAGCAATTTTCGCTAAAATCAAAATAAGTTACTGAATTTAGAGGTAATGTCTTCTCTCAAGTTCCTTTCTATATTTTCATTCTCCACACCTTATTATATTATATTTCTTTGATTAAAAAAACTAATAGTTACCTCAATATAGTGATATGTTTTTATGAGAATAATTCAAACTACACTTACGCACAGCTCCTTCTAAAAGATACAAACATATTGTTACTGTGTAAGGTGAACTACTGCCTCACAAAACAATTATTGTTCAATTTTCCCTAACCACGTCACCTGGTGGCTATTATGAAGAAAATTCATTTATAAATTATATATATAATATTTATATTGTATCTATTATTTTTTATTTTTTATTTAAAATATACATTTATCATTTCCATGATTTGTAAGTGCAATAATTTCATTAGGGGAACTGTGGACTACAACCCCTACAATGTGATATTACTCGTTCATGCTATACATGTAATGTATAAACGATAATTTTATTAATACTATGATAAACAAATAAAATTAATATAATAATCATATTATAATATATATTTGTATCATTTTTTTATTATTCTTTTAATATATCAATGGAAAAAAAGTAGTGTTCATCTGTACGTACGTCCTACCATCTCAATGAATGGTGCATTACATTTATTTTCTCCAAATGTTATGGACTATTTTAAATAAATATATACTAGATATATATGATATTTAAATCATTAATATCATTATCTAGATGATTTTATTTTTACTACATTGACAATTTTTATCAAAACATGTTCATTTCGAACTCATGTAACGAATATAGAAAAAATGACCGATATTAAGATAAATAATTTTGTAATATTTATAACATGGTAATAAATGATATAAAATGATTAATAAAGTTGAAAAAGTATCTAAGCCAAGTATAAAATATCATATTTTTATTATTCAGTAAGAACAATGAACATACATGATGAGTGAGACTAATGGTAATTGAATTTCAAAACTCAATTTAGACTCATTGTGTTTAATGAATAATTCGTTGATCATATTAGGTGAAGATTATTGGTGGAATCACTATATATTTATTTATGTTTTTATTTCACACTTCCAACTTTTTGTGTATACATTTTCTATACATAATCACCACATTGATAAATTCTTCTGTTATTTATACTAACTTTTTAAGGGAAATTTTTACTCAATATCCATTCATTGAGTTAAATATCTATATAATGGGTTTTGTTTTTCCATGAATATTCTTGAATGAACTATGTATATTTCACACTTATTATCCATTTATATTGATGGTATTTTTATATGTCACACATAATTATTTAATTGATTTATCCTTAATCTAATTATATGAACATTGTTAGGCACTTCATCTCAATATCCATTTATTAGGGAATATCTTGATGTTATACACCTTTATTATCATATAAAGCTTATAAACAATAATTTGACTCATTATATGAGGAATTAGTATATTCTCATGATATGTAATGATTTTATTCATGTTATTTTTTTAATTAAATTGATTTAATTGTTTCTCAACTGTAAAATGTCTCCATTACAAAAAAATTGTTTTTAATGTTTTAATTATTTATTCTCTAAAACCTTATATTTCTTGTCCGGGTTTTCATAATAGTTCAAATTAATTTCTCTATATAGTAAATAATTATTTAAAATTTAAAATTAATTAAAAAAATTCAATGTGTTATGGGAAACATTGATTCAAAAGACTCATTATAAAATTGTTTTAAATGGTTTTGGAAATGAGTTGAATATTTAAATATCTTTTAATAATCCATTTTTGTTACAATGTGGAAATTTTATTTTTCTTTTCTAATTTTTTTGTGTTATGATTATTAAATGTTATGCAGAAATTTGACGGGTGGTTATGTGACAAACCAATATGTGGGTTACGTGATAATCCAAATGATCGGTGGATCCTTGAAAAACCTAGGATGAGTGGTTACATTATAACCTCAAATGCATTGGGAATTGAAATTATCCATATGGCTCTTAAATTTAGTTTTATGTGTGTAATCCGTCCATATTTTTATTCAATTCAAGTATGTTTATATCCCAATTTAACTTTATATGTTTTATGTTTATTTCAATGGGATTTAAAGTAATATTTTGGTTATAGAACGTAAGAAATGAATTTTTATTCAATGAGGTGTTTTAGCTAATTATTAAAGATGAAATGTATTAATTTATGATAATTTTTTCAGGTATTAAATTTTTTCTTAGGACTAATAGTTTTCATTCATTATTTATCCCATACTATATTTTTTTCTCATCTATTGTTTTGAATTTTTTTTCATAACACATAAAGAAGAATAAAGTCTAGGATGGGATCAAGGAAATGATATGCTATTTAAACCTGAAAAGAAACATGTTCCCTTTTAAGAGTTTTTTATGGAATGAAATGGATAGTGAGTAGAAGTGTCAGATTCTAATGTTGGAGTTGATATGTATAAATTATGAACTAATTCTCTAATTCTCAAAATTTAAAAAGATCCTTGATATGAATGAAAGTCACATTATCAACTAATATTATGATTATGTAAGGCTTAAGGCTAGGGACTTATATTAGCCACAAAATTTTTACAATCTTGTTTGTAATATTTTACCCTAAAATAAAATGAATATTTCATAACTATATCATATAAAACATTTTAATAGTGTAAATGTATTTATTTAAATTTGGATATTTATGTAGAAAATATTCGAGTGAAATAAAAACATTTATAGAAAACTTTATCATTAAATATTGTGGTGTAACATTTTACCCCATATAACCTTAATTTATCTCTTTAAATTATATCACTCTTACAAAGAAAATAAGAATACTTCAATTTCACCCCATCCTTGTGATACGAGGTAGCTTCAAATAGCTTATGGTTTCAACACTAGAGATTTACCAGGTGAGTTTCCTATATTTGTTGCGATTTCTCTAATAATCCAAAATCACTATGAATTATTCACCCTGAGAGAGATCATTATTCAATGGTATGATCTTTGATTGTATAAAATCTGAAATATTAGTTGTGTAAATTCTATATCAATATTTATGGAACAAATCGTGAACCTAATAAAGAATTGGTGGAAGTGTAAAATGAAACTTACCATTCAAATAATATAATGAATTTTCAAAAGACCAATATATATTCAGATATCCATTCTAGTTTTTCCAAATTTCATAACAATAATGAAATTAAATATTCATAAGAATTATGTTTCACCAACTTTTAAATCTATATTTCAACAACGATTGTCATCCTATATTTTCTATCGACTATAAGATTCTCTTATATAAAACTTAATGGCTACAGATATGTTTTTTATTTACTCTTCTAGATATAGTCAGAATAGACCTATTTATCAGATATCATCCCTAAACAATGGAGTTATTCACTTCTCACAATAGAAGGATTCATAATGTGAAATCAAAATTCTCATGTGAAATCTGTTATTGTAATAAACTAAACTACAGGAAGGTTTTGGTCACAAAAACCATTGAATTCCAGAGAAAAATATCACAACATATCCTTCTAAATTGGAATCAGTCTATGAGATGTTCCATTAGTCTGAGTATGATCTATATTACATAAAATTATATTAATATTATCATCCCGAAGAATACCCATCTATAACATAGAGGTAAATATTATTTCTCAATAAGATAAAATAGAATTTGGTACTCCTTGAAATATAAAATATTTTTTAATGTATATTGTGGCTTGGTAAATAATAACAAATCCTCTTCAGTGACAATGAACTATATTCAAGTCATAATATGACTAACTATAATTCAAATATCTTAATATCTGTTATATATATTTTGGTTTCTAAAGATGAAATCAATGTCAATGTTTTCTCATTTCCATTAATGTATATATAATAATTGTAACACCCCCTTAGAATTCTATCTTGGAACCCTATCTAAATAACATAAAATCCATTAAGAAATATAATCTATAAAATATCATATACTTTTTATCCTCATTTTTAATTATTTCTTATTGGAAAGGAATAGATATAAGGAAAAACATGGATCATGTAGGATCCTAAGGATGGATAAAATAGTGAATCCCAAGGGAATACCCTTGAAAAATGTTAACACCCTCATGCTTTAAAATTTTGATATTTGATAAGAAGAAAACGTCATATTCATGGTGTGATAAGGATTTAATATGCTCCAACACTTTATACCCCTCATACAAAATGTGAACCATGTTTATATTGTTGTTTATTATACCTATGCATTTTCTAATGTTGTAGGAGATCAAGAATGGGATAAAACTAGGGCTATGCAAAGAGTTGTGTTATATTACAGTGTTAGTTTCAACAACAGTGATATCAATGATCCCATGGATGCGTAGAATTATCCTAATGAGCATTGCCCTAGCTTCTTCCTTGATAGAGGAATATCATCCCAGGTTGGATGTAAATTCCATGATGGCATAGCCCTTGGAATCATGTTAAAAACCTCCTCCTCTCATGAATCCCTAGTTGCAGGGACTATTAGTTTCATGTTTCAGTACTATGTAAGGAGGTTTACATACTACCCATTATGTCCATATGATATATCTATAGGGATGATCCACAAGAATAAAATGTTGAAGTAGTTGATGTGTTGGAGAATCATGATATTTTTTTAGAAGTATGACAAGGCCGACAAGTATGTAACACATTCTTGTAGTGATGGACCTCACTATTTTTTAAATTCCATCATATCTCACTTTTTTCTATTCCTTCCATATACAGAAGCATCTACCATTCAAGACAATGGTCAGATCCATTTTCTCTCAGTCGTTATTACCAGAATCATGGAACTATCAGTCTACGAAATAGACATCGGTTGGGATTCGGGTATAGAAAAATATAATCTTATCAAGAAATTTCCAACATCACCTTCCCAGTCCTCATAAATAAATAGATTATATTCCCACTCATATAAATGGTTTTTACAAATGAAACACATTGAGACCTTCCAAGGGACTACATTTTTACTTTTCATCTAGTTGAGGATGTTATATTTAGTTGGGATTATTTTGGACCATAGGGATTTATTCCATCAATTTGAGTGGTAATAGGTTACAATTTTTTTTGAAAGTCTATTGTGGTGAAGTTTCTTATGTTGTAAGGGGTGAAATCGCACCGATCTATTTCTGATTCAATTTCAATGCGATTGAATATTTCTTTTTGGTTTTTTTCCATAATGGCCTAAATGAATTTCTAGTGCATTCTTGCCTCCCAGGATGATATATTAGTGGATAGGTATCATTTGAAACAATTATCTACACCTGTCTAGTTCTGTTTCCAAAAGGATATATCACTTTCTCTAATTATCCATTGAGTCAGAGGTTGCAGAACCCAGATGATAGTGTATATCAAGTACTATAAATGATACACATTCCCTTTTACAGTCTCTATTCTTTGAAGGATTATTTTATATGTAATTTCACCATAATGTAAGTATTTCATGGATTTACCATTATAACTATGCTTACATTCATTGGAAAATGTCAGTTATGTTTCAAAACGTTTATAATACCTTTCTAGATGGGCCTTGCCATCTTAGCCCAAGAGACCCAATGTTTCCTACCCTCTAAGAGATAATCAAATATGATTCATTCCAGCATCCTATCGATGTTGATGATGACTCCATTATTGTAGTTGATAGAGAAAGGAGAATGAATACGATTTTCCACGAGTACACTATTAACCAATGTGATCTGACCCCCAAAGGATAGGAATTGATTTTTATACTAGAGCACTCAGTATATGATATTTCTTATAAGGTAATCAACATCACAAATACGAAGCCTTTCTGAGGAGTTTTGGTAGAGGTGGTATTCCATCCAAAAAAATCCCTACTCTCATTTGGAGGTTTTCGAACAATGAGTAGATCCATCTAGATGAAAACCTGTTTAAAATATAGAGGTATCTCATCAACTTATTGATGAAATTTCTTCTTCAGTGGTAGTAATCTTCTAAAACCATAATGATTCCTTGAACCGATCTCCAATTAAAATTCATAAAAATCGTGATTTCTTTTGTAAAAATATGGTGGGAGATATATGGAAATCTCATATTTCTATGATAAATAATAGTTTCTCATATGAGAATTATTATTTTAATAAATCATCTTTGGGTGTAATGACTGACGATGAAAATGGTCGAGGATATGGGATCACATTTACTTATACCATGGTTCTAGTTAAATATTATAGGTGTATTTCCAATGAATGTAACTCCCTACCAATAGGATCTAAACAAACATAAAATAAGATTAGTTTTCTAGTGGAGAGACCCATACATGTAAAAAAAATTGATGAATTTACAGTCAATTATATCATATGATATAATGATATATAGTTTTATAGACATGTTTGATCCATGGACCTTGGTTTTGATGTCTCTAATTATCACATGTTCTAAATCATTGGCCACATGAATTGAATGACCTTTCACAAATTTTTGTTGTTCTAGAGAGACCCATCAAGGGAGATCGATTAATATCCTTGTGATAACGATGATGATAGTATGTTTTAGGAGAATTTACACATGATCACATATCTATAGTGGTTTATAAAAAAGGATTCTTAATTTTGGGAATGAGCACAAGGGTAGTGGTACAAAAGACTTCTAGTATGCATCCTCCCTATATGAAATCATGTATTTTCATAATCATATCATTATTAACCAATTTATATGTGTATCTATAAAATGATCTCAGCAGGATTTATCATCCAGGTGCACTCTTTGAGTTATGGTTTATAAATTTTTCATAAATCTCATTATCACCATGTTTTGTTCCCACCATCTCATCCTCATTGGTAGAGACTTGGTTTGGAATCACATCTAGATTCTTATTGTTTTCTCTAGGATTTTTGTCAGGAATGCATGGGTTTGGATCTGCAAGATTATTTTTGAATAAGTAGTTGGCCAAATACCCCAAAACATCTCTATCATCTATATAAGTAACATATTCTAGCAGTATATTGGGTTTAGATAGATGTTTCCTTTTCCTTGATACATGCATGAAAAAATAAAGTGTTTCTATCAACCTCACTAATCCATTTGATACTCGAATCCTTCCTCAACATTAATTCTTGTTTTCGGACCATGTCCGCTAATTTGTAGTTCTTATTAGATAGATCCTCCTGAACCCAATCATTCCATTTCCCCTCAAGGATAATTTTGAGTCGATCAATTCCATGAATGATTCCATACATGTCTAAATAAATGGTATTTATGGATTTCTCCCATTTTGAATCATTTTTCAACCCACCTCAGTTTTTAAGGATAAACACCCAAACATACACCTGTGTATGTTTTTTCCATATATCATTAACCATTTGTTGGTATCTAGGTATGTGGGTCCATCACAAATATAATTTAAATTGATTATGAATATAATACCTGGAAGAAAATGTAATCAGGAGTAGTGATTGGTCAGATATTCCATGTACCAGATGAATAACTATAGTGTTATATAATTTAGAGATTATGTGAATGTTGTTTACAAAATGATCAAGGAGACTCCATGAGTATCAGCTCCCTATTTGTTTATTACATTAGGTGAAGCGTTCACCTTAGTAGCCCAGATCCAAGAGTGATGACTCCCTCTTTGGTCTATTACTATTTTCCAACAAAAATACACTTTTATATTTCTATATATATTCATTCTCTACAAATGACTAAATAAATATCAATTATGATATTCAGTCAATAACTCATTACTCTAATCCAGTATGGATGGAACACATACAATGTCCATGAAATTTATTATTATATCATCATCAATTTTGATATTCGGAACATCTCTCACTCTAATTGTATAGATACACATCATGAATCATTGTCTATTTAATCCTCAAATATATTTATAATGTAAAATTAATCTCAAAATGATAGGATATGTCCCCATTCATATATATTTGAAGATATA
Organism: Viscum album; assembly: GCA_963277665.1. NCBI lineage: Eukaryota > Viridiplantae > Streptophyta > Magnoliopsida > Santalales > Viscaceae > Viscum > Viscum album. The sequence goes on along the minus strand of OY728137.1, from coordinate 1,930,590,416 downwards.
AAATCTAAAAATATATTTATATTATATGTATTTTAATAAATATCACAACTAAACTAAAAGTCTCATTTCGACTCAATGTACTATACACCTTGTTCACCTTCCCATGGTGTAAATGTATTTAGAATTAAAAATCATTAATCAATTCAAACCACCTTGTTGGTATAATATTGAATTAATTATAAGTGTTGATATACTTACAATATTTACGATCCATATATTCATAATACGATTCACCATAATGATAATTTTCACATATCATTAATGATATAATTACAACTACTAGGTCTAAATAATGATTCGGGTGATTTTTCCCACATATGTTCAATTTTCCAGAGGAATATGCTATCACAATATCATTTTTCATGGTGAAACACCCAAATCCCTTCTTTGATGAATCACTATAGATTCTATACCATTATTCACAATAGAGTATAGTGTACATAGATTTATTGACCAACCATTACTATAGTTTCTAGAAATTTTCTTTAAAAAATTAGTCAATATGAAAGTCATCCCCTTCTAAGTAAAAATGGTTTGTGGATTGGATAATATTGGGAATTATATAACAATTAATTTTTAATATCCTTCCAACTCAATCGAAAAAATATATTTTAGTTACCATGTATTGTCTAGGAAATTTTTCAATGACCTCTATATTTTAAGGAATTACTGATATTCCATCACCTGATAATATATGACACGATAATGAAATAGTATAATTCAAATCAGCACCCATGGCAAGTTTTTCATAAAATTTTTCTTCATCATGGTCTTCAACAAAATTCTATAATGATCTTCATTACCTTCCATAGTCATTGATTTTATATTAATATAACACATAAAGGATACCATAAACTGACCAAGGTAATATATATACTCTATTAAATAAATATATGATGATATAAGAGGAATTTTTATATCCAAACAATATCACTATATACTTATAATGTGTGTACATCATACATAATGTTATTTTTGGGATACCATCTTTATAATCCTAATTAATGATATTGAAAATGAAGAACAATAATTTGAAATTTTCTATATACATATAATTTACAAAAAAACATTAAAGTAGGATGTATGATACTTGTTCAAGATTGTGATGTAGTTATATTTTGTATAAAAAAAATACATTGACATATATTTATACTTATTAAAATGAACTGGTGAATCCCATGGTGACGAATAAGGTCATATGAATCCTGTATCAATAATCTATATGATTTTCTTCTTAAATTATGATAACTCAATTAGGGTAATTCTATAAATATTCTCTGAAAAAAGGGTAGCAGTGGTATGAGGTCAATTGAAAACTCAACTTAACGAATCAGAGGAATGCAATGAAATTATTCAATAAAGAAATAAACATTATCCTTTCAGATAAAAATATCATAAATTATTACCTTATCTCTAATAATCATAGATAAATGGACATTTCTTTATTAATTAAGACACAAAAGATAGAATTAATCACCATTGGAAGTTCATATTCTTCCTCCACCCCTAAATAACAATATGTTCATTTTGAGTATGAAATGATAAATTATTACATATAAATTGATATGGGATCCACATAATGAAATCTAAAAAATTCCTAAAATTACATCATATTTATCTAATGTTTGAATCAAATGATTTTAGTAAAGAAAATTCCCACCGTAATCAATAAGAGAGGAACTATAGACTTGAGATGTGACCAACATAAAATATGGAGATTTTTGTGATAAAAAACATATAGTCATTGTCCTAATAATTAGATAAACTTTTAAATTTATTCAAATAAAATGATAGGGTACATTTATAATCAACTAAGAAGTTATATTTTTCTAGTGTAGAAGAAAACTGTACCTTTCACAATGTTATTCCAACAACCCACTTCACCAGTTGTGATCACATGATATTTCCTTCTATATTGTATCATGAGAGGGTTTTGATGAAGACCATCATCATAAACCATCATATTAAAGAATTGGTTTTCATAAGACACATACACAATTATGTTGAATCATAGGAGTATGAGTGGTTCATTTTTTGGAGTCTTCTTTTCCCCCATTATAGTTAATATATTTGTTTATCACCTTTCTATATTCATGAGATCTATGACCCACTATTCTACATTTATATATCTTCTCAGTTACATTAAATATATCCCCCTAATGTTTCTTCAAACATTTATCACATGTATATTTAATAAATATATTTCTACCATGTGATTTTTTTATTATTCATGAATCTCAATCATCATATTATTATCAAACCCTTGGAAATATAGGGAAAATCAAACCACTTTTCGTTCATTGAGTTCAAAAAGAATTATTTATTCATAGGTAATAAATTCACTTAAAGATGGCCACATTAAAATAGTTTGTTTTGTGTGATCAATGATTCAATAAATTTTTATAACATGGTTACTAATTAAATGACAAACATGTGTTTAAATTGTTTTAAACTTCTATTTATAGATACTAATGGATTCCTCATCCGTGTAAGTAGTATGAATGAATTTCATTAGCATATTTTTAAATAAAATTTTATAAAATTACATATTACAAAATATACTCCCAAACTCATCCCATTGTCATGGGTTAATTTATACAAATTTCTTTATATTCATAATAAGGTTCCACTATTGATCTTATTCACATTACAAAATAATGAACGTATAATATAAAATTTTTATGTTCTAGGCGCTTGAGGATAGTAAATATTTTTTCAATGATTTTGATCAATCACGCATTCCCCATTGGATCATACAATACAATAAAATAATTTTGATTTGTCCTCATGAATGACACATAAGTGTGTTTTTCTCTCAATTGAATGATTGGAATAATAATATGATTCATGCACAATGATGTTTTTTTTAGAATATTAATAGTATTATTTATTCCATATCCTATAGAATTTTTTTCTCATGTGGAAAATAATTTCATTTTCTATTACATTCATTGAAAACATGATGTCTTATTATTCCCTAAATTGGTTAATATCAAAACAAAATTAAACGAATGATACAATATTTATCATTTTATACTATCAAAAATCCTTGAATATCATTAAAATGATTTATAAATCATGAATCGTTATTCTTAATTTATGGAATCATATGATTGACCAATGTAATATATTTTAGTTATTAAAAAATTATATTATAACCATATAGATGGACATATCCCTAGGGTTTTGACCAAACTTTTCTAATACTAATATCTAAATAATGACTAAACCAATCTGCTAATACCAACTCCAATGACCCAAACATTTTGTATATAAATGTTACATCTTTTACATTAATAATAAATAAATTTCACACATATATAAGGATATAAGGTAAATGTTTTGGATTCAATGATACTAGATTTAGTGTATTTTTATTTCTATAGAGATATAAAAATTATCCCATAATTACCTTCCAGTATATTTTTATTCATAGACATTTCATATATAAAACATTTTTGATAACATGGAGAATGAAAACATAAGAATTGGAAACGTCAAATGTGAATTCATTGTAATCATAAAATATAAAAATAAGTGATCATATGAAATTATATAAAAAGAATAAGGGTATGATATCATGAAAATAACATAAAAATTTCCAATATTATATATCATAGTTCTTAAATATGAGTCATTGTATAAAAGATTTTTATTTAAATAGACATAAAATATATGTGTGATAAGTCATTATAAATAGATCATGACCTTTATGTTCATATAACATAATATTGGAACCATCATGGATATATAAAAAATATTTTTTCATGGTTTATTATCCCGATAATAAAATAATAGTAGATTATGAATCAATATAGATGTCCTATATCATAACAGATCACACATCATTACCTGTTTCCCATAGTTTATCAAGCACTTTGTCTTGTTTCCCATAGTTAGACAATAATATTTTCATGCTCCCAATAATTATACCATTATATGTAAAACTATACTGAATGAATTGTAGGGAAACAAAATTCCATGACCAAGCATCACATTACTGAAACCATACAAAAGTTTTCCAGATGGTTATAAAACATTCATCGTATCATCATAACTTAACCCATGGAAAGATAATGGGATTAATAAATATTTCATCATTTCATCATAGAATTACACATGGAAAATAATTTGGTATAAAAACATCTCATTAAAATAATCATAAAACAACTAAATAATGAATTTAGATGGTAACATTTGATCACATCCTTATTAAATTTATACTATCATCATTGGGTTGTCATCATATATGAAGGTTTTATTAATATATTAGTATAATGTTTCATGATAAAAATACCTTTTTAATTATGATTTTATGTATTTATAATATAAAAAATTTGACAATAATAAAAAAATATTTTTGTTGAAATTTTGCCTAGAAATTGACAAATGAAGCTCCAAATATTTTTGTGGCCATTATAAAGGAAAATCTTGTTCATTATGTGTACATTTAATCAATGATACCTTTGATAATTTTGGAATGGAATCAAAACAACAACCTTTTTTAAAAGAAATCCTAAATAATATTTATAAAAAAAATTCAAAAATAAATAAATGGATAATATTACTTTAAAAAATAATTATAGAATAGTCAAAAAAATATTCAATTTTTCATGAAAATTCATTGATAGAGAAAAATTAATCCCGAATGAAGGAAAAATATATTCAATCTTCCTTCAAATAATTATATGAATATCAAGATTACTTAAAGAGAAGAAAATGAAATAAAAAAGTTTATTCCATATAAAGAAATATAGTTTAAGTGAAATGTAATGTATTTATCTATTATGGATAATAAAAAACATTAAAGTATATTTATGAATAAACATTCATGATTAAAATAGGATTTAATAATAAATCCCCTACTACATTGGAACAATTTTAATTAAAACCACTTGAAAGAGATAAAAATATTTAGATTTGTAAATACAATTAGTATTTATGAGAATAATGATATAATAAATTCATTGGATTTATATTCACCACATTAAATATATAATTGGGAATGTGGCATGTGGTCACGAAAATAAGGGTGAAAGAAAAATCCATCACCTTTAGTCTCATATTTCATAATATGAATTATAAAATCCTTTATAATAAATATATATTTACCATGGAATTATTATTTAATAATTTTCACATCTATAACATCATATATATATATTACTTATGACATATTACCACCCGTTTATTAAAAAATTGTTTTAAAAATCATTATTCTTTGTGATAACTCATTCCTTTATCGTGCATGTTTCAGTTTTCTAGTCTCGATCCAAATACCTTGATCATGGTTCAATTATCTCCATAAATTTAACAATTCTATAAATATAATAATTATTATATATATATATATATATATATATATATTCATCAATAAAATTTTGAGATTGATAAATGAAATACATCATTCCTGTAGACGATATGCCATATGTATTCATGAACCCGGTTTTCATCTTTTAGTGGATAGAATAAAAAGGATTTGACTAATAAAGGAAAATCAAAGAATCATTATCATATCATATATATATATATATTAAATATTATTTTCATATATCGTTATTACCATCTATGAAAAAATAAAATAAAATAATAATTGTGTCACTTCATAATGGTGGTAAGCCCCACATACACATGAGGAACAATATAATTTTCCATGGTATGGAATTATAATAATGTAGATAAGATATTATAGATAAAATTAATAATTATTTCATAAATAAAATATATAAATATTAATTACACCATTATTATAATATCAGAAATATGGCGATGAAAAATGAATTACACCTCTATGTAGAGATAGTAAGTTGTATATATGTTTAAACATTTTTTTCATTTTTAATTGAAGAAAAAAGGTGGGAATTTTTTCACCATATTCATAAATATAAGGAGGTTTATTTAATATAATGTATTCATTTTTAATGGATTATATATATTTTTATGAGGTATTTTAAGAAATGAAATTGAAAACACTCAATTAATATTTATACATCTTTAATGATAATCCACTATTTAGTACACCTTAATCCTTGAATGGATGTCCAATTACTATTGTAAAACTATATATGATATGTTGATGGAATATTGAGTCATATTAGAGTTGTTAGTGGATGTGTTAAATGGATTAATGGGGTGTAATGAAAATAAAGAAGGGGATTCCTTTTATAAAGGATAGAAAGGACACACCTTGAATTATAAAGAAGATTAAATTATAATTAAGAATATTTCATGAAATATTATTCAAAATTATAAATATATTATATGAAAATGTTATAAGGAATCCATTACATTATTCAATTATATTTGATTATATTTTGGTGTAATTATAAACTTAATATTCTTTCCTAACCCCTTGGTAGTAAGAATCTGGATCATCTTTTTAGGTATGATTTTCATTTTCTGGTGTTTTTTAGAAAAGGGGGAGTTTTTGAGGATATTTCTTAAGTACACACCATTTACATAATAAGTACATAGAGTATACTCGATTACCACAAGTATTTGTGTGCTAGCCATGTAACAACTATGTGTGGTGACCAAGAGACCACCTAATGCAGGGCCTAATTAAGGGAAGTACATGCCATGTACTTATAAAGTACATGCTGCATACTTTATTTTTTTTATTAAATGAACCGTTGTCACGTCTAATGAAAAAAATTCACTTATTCTTCACCTTATTCGTCTAATAGCATCCTTATGACATGGATATTCGCTGATCCCCCGGTCGAGTTTCTGTTCTCAGATTCGACCGTCATCTATTGCGTTGGGATTGCCATGGTAAGATCTTCCTTCTTCAAGAACAACGTTTCACGTTTCCTCCTCCTTCAAGAGTTGTCTTATGTTGAATTTTTTAGAAGTTTTTGTAGATCTAGCGCGTTCTGGGTTGATCCCAGGGATGAAACTGGGGTATATATATCATATGACATAGAGGTAGGTAGATTGTGCCTTTCCATAGTTAGTCTTTGAGTTGTATGTGCAAAAGTTCCCAAAACCCTGGTTCGGGATATTACGTGTTTGTGGTTTTTAACACTACTATTGGCTGTTATGCCTTATTTTTTTGGATATAGATTGATATTTTATAAATAGGGTTAATTTTTCTATGCGATGGAGGTTTTTCCCATGTTTTCTTGTTTTGACAATTTGGTCTAGTTTGCATGATAGGTTTCATTTCTCCCCGTGACTAGTATTGTTAGGATGGAGTTTTTTAGCTGAGATGTTGTTATGCTGTAGACTTTTTTCCAAGTAGTTCTTGAGGTATAATATTTTTGTTATATATCTTAGTGCTCGATTGACTTACACAGGGCTATAGGAACCTGGTGTAGTAGACCATAGGCAGAATGGATGCTGAGGGCTTCCCTAGAGTGTCCGTTTTACTTTTACTATGCGATGAAATATGGGGAATAGACGTATGTTATTCCTCTAAATGTATGTAGTTCCTCGATGCGGGATAAAAGGGGAATTAGACAACGAGTGCTTCCCCATAGTTCATATTTGTTTCCGATACAAGACTATAGGGGGGAATTGATGGTGAGTGATTCTTCAGAGAGTGTGTGCTAAAGCTGAACCAGATGGAATAGACTATGTGTAATTACCAAAGGGTTTCTTGTGTTTTTTTGGTTGAACCTGAAAGGTTAGTCTATGAGTACTTCCTAGAGGTTTACCTGCTTTTGATTAGCTACTTACTTGATATATGAAAATGAATGAATTTGACGATGTAGGATTGTTACTATGTGTACATACTTGTTTACAGCTTCATTTTTTTTATTTCCTACCATATATATTCACTGACTGTTAGGCATAGATCATTGGTTGGTTGCCTACAAGTATTATTCTCACTCTCAGTTTGGGTCATTCTTTTGGGCCTAAACAGATTATATTGTGGTAGGTATAGATTAGGGCAATCACCCTTCTACTTCAGTTACTTGATTGTTACAGATCTAGGGAGCATTGAACCAAGTTGAGGATAGCGATGCTGTGGAGAAGTTTTTCTGTTTTATATTGTACTTTGGTTTAGTACTGTATTCCAGCATTTTTACTTGTTTTATTACTTTCATAGAAATATGTATCATGCACCATATATATATATGTGTGTGTGTGTGTGCTCCAGTTGTTTATTACATCCTCTATTTACCTATTGCATGTTTTACTGCTTCTGCTATAGGTATAAATTTTAATTCTACTATGATACTATTCTAATGAGGGAATATTTTCCCCACTATCACACCCAAGGCCCTCTCTGCTAGCCGGAAACCTCTGGTGTTTGGAGAATTGCGCTTGAGGCCATGTGACCAACTTGGTACGGGACACCTCTGGGCGGCTCCTAGAACCGGGACATTACAAAGTTGTATTAGAGGAATAATTTTTTTTTGAAATCTTATTTAGTGCATATATCATGGTATAAAAATAAAATAGGTTCTTGGTAATAAGAAGTTCCAGAGAGTATCTAACTCGTGTACAGGGAAAAACCAATCTACCTCGTTGTTGCAATTTTTTTGGTTTTTCAATTTTACAGTTGATTTGGATTCCTCGTTAGGTGATTCATATGTTTTTTCTTTGGTATCATTGATATTATTAAGGTTCTATTTGAGTTTAAAACCAATGAGACGATGGTATAGTATCTCATGAATCATATATGAACTTTCTATAGATCACATGTCATGCATTCTTGTCGTGCGATTTAGGTTGCATTAGCGATTACATGATGTTGTGATAGATGTTGTGCTAAATATCCATGTTGTGGTGATAGATTCCTTGATGGAATAACTACTTTTAATAAGGTGTTAAATAGTGTATGGTTTTGTTTAAATGAATGTGAAACATTGGTTCTTGAGGTATTATGGGCCCTCATGGACCTGAATTTTGTGGATTATTACTCTATTATGATTATATATAACATGTATAAGATGACATGCTTTGATTCAAGGAGATTATGGGTTCTCACGGATCATAATTTGGCACATTAATGTTGTTTTAGTGTTTTTATAGGGTTGCAGAGTAGTTTCTGAGGCATAATGTATAGAAAAACCTCGAATAAATGGTCTGTAACTATGAATACACACCATGTTTCCTTCTATTCAGGAAGGAACTATTTTTATTATGAACATGCCATGTAGTCTCTAATTGTGTTACTGACTATGTGGGAAGAAACACGGGGATGAGAAATCATTGGTAGGAAACGTCGTGTCCTTGATGTACATGCTGTGTTGCATATACCATGTGTCCACCCATGTGACTAACGACATAGATGGATAATAATATAAGTTATACAGGTCTTGTCAAACTTGAACATTCCATGTAGTGTAACCCATGTATCTGACTGTGTATTGAATAACACAGGATGGTGGAAAACTTATTTTAAACACCGTGTCTAGGATAATCATGTTGTTTATAGTCAGTCATGTGTTCACTCATGATACTAACAACATGAGAAGTTAAAACCTAAGTAGTGCACGTTGTGTCTGTCTGGAACACACCATGTAGAGTGAGCCATGTAACTGGCCATATGACTAACAACATGAGTCGTCGAAGAACCTCTAGTACACACCATGTCTGGCACTAGCATGACGTGTAGTCTTGTTTTATGAGAATCGTGTGGAATAGCTATGTAGAATAACTCGGGTAGGTAAAGGGGAAACAAGTACACACCACATGTTAGGACAACATGCCATGTGTATGGGGTGTTACACGACCTGGGTTAGAAAAAGTACATGCCCATGTGAAGGATTAAGGGAACACCTCGTGTAGTCATTGAATAGGCTATGTGTACATGTTAAAAAAACACGAATGCATTATTTATTTTGTTCCCATCTTGCACTTCTAGTTTTCATTTCATTATAATCTTGATCTATGTTGTGTTCTTGACCTTACTGAGTCATGCCATCGAGGCATCCTCTGATTGTCTACCAGTTATAGGGAATGATCAGATAATAGATATGGCTGATCAGGGACAACCAGCAGAACCTCCAGTTATTCCAGTCTTGGAACCAATCATCATTCTGCACATAGGTTCCAACACATAGTTGTGAGAGGGATTTATAAGGTTTATGCAGACGTTTTGAGTAGTACTGCATCCTTACCCTTCTATGGAAGAATTGACGCGGGTTTTCCAGCAGTCACATCCTCCTACATTCAAAGGGGAAGGAGGAGCTCAGACTGAAGAGTCATTGTTAGAATCCATGCATTCTATCATTGAGAATATATGGACACCAAATGAGAGGATTCTGAATATCAATACGTACATGATTTTAGACACTTCCAAGAGATTGTGGGATGTGATCTCACAATCAAAACACGAGAAGTTTATGGATTGGTATGAGTCCCGGTGTTCCTTTTATGACTACATCTACCTAGATAATTTTAGGGATGATCAAGCCTTAGAGTTCATGAGTCTGCAATAGGGTACACTTTCTGTTATGGTGCATTCATCTCGCTTTACAGAGATGCTGTACTTCACATCTATCCAAAGAGGTGATGAGTTATTTCTGGCAAGGATGTTTGAGGATGGTCTTAGGCACAATATATAATCTCAAGTGAACATAATAAAGTTGAATTCCATCACTTATATTTTCAAACAATTGCTGATCACGGAGCATAATATATGTGATTTTGTAGTGCTGGGATAGGGCAGTTCAATATTCGATGTTGGAATCCCTCCTACTTATAGGAAGAAGTTTCATTGGGAGTCTATGCGCGGGGAACCAAGGAGGTAGGACACTACTTCTGGTAGCTAGATGGGGTGGTAGCAGTGAGGGAAAAGTGGGAATACGAGTCCATATTCCCCGAGAGACCTAGTGGAGTGATCATCATGTGTCTAGATGGGATATCTTCAATTCTTCTATCATTTCATCCCCCCAGTGTCTGGTGAAAGATGTACTTATTTGACTCCACGTTTGGGAGCAGCACCACTAGTTTATCATTATTCTAGAAACTGGAGTTCTTATGACCATTGAAACTGAGGTGGAGGTCGCAGATGTTGTATCCAGTGCCCATGCATTTGATGTCTATAGAGTGGATCATCCTAGATTGGTCAGGCAGGGTCATAGGGCCGCATTGTAAGTCAACCATTTGTATTGGTGTATACCCAACAAGAAAAGTATCTCGCACCCTCTATAGTTTGAGGTAAGATCCTAGTTGCCTCAGTTTTATCATCTGCTCTTTTTGTTATAGGGGATTCCCATATCTATTTATTTGTCGCTGTTGTGGAGAGACTTGGGCTCTGTATCTTTTCTCTTGCTTATATGTTGAGTTAGACACTCTGGTGGGGACTAAAAATGCTTGTGTATGATAGTGGAAAGAGTTCCCTCTAAAGGTAGTTGGGTGTCACTTCTTATGAGAACATTATCTCATAGAGATGACATGATATGATGTCATTATTTGAATGTAATGGTTTGTTCCCTTCCAAAATGTTGTCAATTTATATCGTCGTAGGGTGAGTTTCATATCACCAGAGGGTGGATCATTTCTTCATAATCGAGAATGGGATGTCTAGGCAAGTAGATCGGGACCCGAGTATCATCATTTGGGATGATTTATAGCATATATTGGTAGTTTATATCTGGATGACAAGAGGAATTCACAGATGGAATTTCAACTTGTGTTGGATAATTTTAGAGATTTCATTTCCGAGGACTTTTTTCGTTTGCCTCCTGAGCTGGATGTGGACTTTTATACCGAGCATGTGCCAGGTGTGGCACTGGTGTCCATTCATCCTTATAGGATGGCTACACCAGAGTTTCAAGAGCTCAAAAAGAAGTTCGAAGAATTATAGGTAAAGTGTTTTATCCAACCCAGTACATCTCCTTGGTGATTTCCTATTCTATTTTTGAAGAATGTAGATGATACCCTAAAAATTTTCATGAATTATGAAATATTGAAGCAGTTGATGGTCAAGAACTGATATCCCCTACCGAGGATTGACGATATGTTTGATTAGCTTTGAGGAACCTGAGTGTTCTCAAATATTTACTTGAGATCCAGTTTCAATGAGTTGCACATTAGACCAACTGATATAACTCCTACAGCCTTTCGGAGTAGGTATGGTCTATTCAAGTATGTGGTTATGCCATTTAGTCTCACGAACGCGCCTTCATTCTTCATGGAAATTATCAATCGAGTGTTCCTTCCATACTTGTATTATTTCTTGGTAGTCTTCATGGATGGCATCTTGGTGTACTCTCACACTCGACATGACCATGATACCCATCTTTAAATTGTTTTGAGTACACTGAGATAGCATCAGTTATATGCTAAACACTCAAAATGCCACTTTTGGATGGACCATTTCACTTCCAATGTCATTTTATCTCAGAGATAGTAGTATCAGTAGACCTAGAAAATGTGAGAGCAGTAGTTTTCTAGGATCATCGGAAGAACATATTTTAGGTACAAATTCTTATATGGATGGATGGTTACTACATGCATTTTATATAGGACATTTCAGGCCTACCAACTCCACTAATGGACCTAACTAAGAAGGGATAAAAGTAATTGGGTTCATATTCTTATGAGTTAGCCTTTCAAAAGATGAAAAGGGATGATGACTTCAGCACTGATACTACTCTTTCCAGAGCTAGGAAGTAGCTATATTGTGTGTTGTGATGCATCATGTATTGGGCTGGGATCAGATCTTATTCAGGGAGAAGGTGTTGTTTCTTACGGGTATCAGAAGTAAAGGCCACATTAGAGGAACTACCTGACACAAGATCTCGAGCTGGTTAAAGTTTTTCATGCTTTACAATGTTAAAGACACTACATGTTTGGAGATAATATTGTGGTTCTCACTGACCAAAAAATTATTAAGTATATCTTCACTATGAATAACCTGAATTTATGATAGCAAAGGTGGGTTGTGTACCTTCAGTATTATGACTTTTGGATTTCCTATATTCCTTAGAAAGGAAATGGAGTGGCTGATGCGTTGAGCATGAGGACATAGATAAATGCAGTTTATGAGGCATGCAGTGAGTGGAATATTATGGCTATGTTCTCTGAGATGCATTTGGAGGTGCATGACAGACAGGGGCAGGAATTTATTCCTTATTTAACTGTTACCTCTACTCTTCGTGATCGAGTGAAAATGAGGCAGCGATCAGATTCTGAAGGCCTAGTCCTATGGGAATGTGTGTCGGGAGAGAACCCAATTCATGGATGTACCATAGGTGAGGATGATATCTTGAGTTTTCAGGGACACGTGTGGGTGTCAGTGGATATATGCGAGGAACTGATACGGGACATTCATTCCTTGGTTTGAGATTTTAATCCTGCTGTCACCATGATGTATCGTGATCTACAACATCAATATTAGTGGCCATGTATAAATGGAGACGTTTTTTGTTTTTTATGAGATGTTTCACCAGCCAGTAGGTGAAGGCCGATCATCAGCGACTAGCAGGGAAATTGTAGTAGTTTCCCATTATAGATTGGAAGTGGAATGATATCACAATTTACTTCATGATAGGATTTCCATGCTCTCTTCAAGGGAATGATGTTTTTTGGTTTTTCATTGATAGACTCATGAAAGTTACTCAAATTTTTCCTATTAAGGAGTCCTTCAGTGTTGATCCGTTGGGAAGTTTGTACATACGAAAGATTGTACGTCTACTTGGGGTTCCACACTCCATTGTTTCATAGAGGGATGCATGTTATACTTCTCGGGTATGGTAGAGATTTTAGATGGCTTTGGTTATACATGTATTTCTGAGTACTACTTACCATCCCCAGTTAGATGGCTAGTGAGAGAATATAATTTAGGTTCATAAGGACATGTTTCTAGCATGTATCCTACATTTTGGAGGTTCTTGGGAGAATCACATACCTCTTATTGATTTTTCCTACAATAATAGTTTTCAGGATACTATTTAGATGGAACATTAGAAGGATTTGTATGGTAGGCCATGTTGATCACCCTTATGCTGGCTGGAGGAAGAGAGGCAGCTATACTAAGACCTTAACTTGTCATCGAGACCGTATAGTAGATAGAGTTGATTCAGAAGATTATGGCTACTGCACAATCATGACAGAAGTCTTATGCTGATCAAGAGAGATGACCTCTAATGTTCGAGGTCAGAAATCTGGTTTTCTGATGTGTCACACCGAGGTTGGGATATAGGAGGATTTAGAGATATGTCAATAATTCAGCGAGGTACGTCCGGACTTTTGAGGTTTTGGATAGAGTCAGGCCAGTTGCCTATCAGCTATAGTTACCTCAAAGGTTCGGGGATATGCATGATGTGTTCCACATTTCTCATCTTTGATGCTAATTCTCATACCTGTCTCATGTTTTTCAACCCGAGGAGGCTGAGTTAGAGGTGGATGCCTCATTCTAGGAGTATCCTATCTTAATTGTTGATCGATGTGTGAAGGTTCTTCGTGGCCTGTCTGTTCTTCTAGTACGAGTGTTATGACAGCACGGGCCAGTACATGATGAGACTTCGGAGAGGGAGGCCGATTTATGAACGTAGTGTCCGGACCTTTTCATGGTTTCTTCTTTTACGCCAAATTGATACGGAAATTCAACAAAAAATCTCTTTAAGGGGAGAAGTTTGTATGAACCTGGATATTTTTTAGATATTCATTCCTTTTCTGCTGTTTTTGAGAAAAAGAGGAGTTTGATAGAAATATTTTATGTACATGTCATGTTCTCGGTTACTACAGTTAGTCGTGTGCTGGTCATGTAATGGTTGTGCACACGGCCGGTTGTGGTGATGAGGAGACCACCTAATTTGGGGCCGGTTAAGGCAGGTACACGTCATGTACTTATAATGTACATTCCATGTACTTTCATTTTTTTCATTAAACTGACTGGGGTCGTTTCTAATCTACATAACACACTTCTTCTATGCCTTCTTCATCTGAGAGCATCTGTATGGTACTGATAATCGCCAAGCCCCCAATTAATAATTTGTTATCTGATTTGACTAATATCGATTGTGTTGGGATATCCATGGAAAGCTCTTCTTTATTATATAGAATTGTTTCTTGTCCCCACCTATCTCAAAAGTTATCTTAGGTGGAGTGTTTTAGACATTTATGTAGATCTACTACGTTATAGGTCGATACATGGGCTGGCACTAGGGTATATTGATCGAACAAAACCGAGGAAGGTGGTTTTTTCCTTTCCGTCATTAGTCTTTGAGTTATATGTGAAAAATATCCCAATACCCTTGTTAGGGGTATTGTGTGCTTATGGTTTTTATACCTGTTATTTCCTACAATGCCTTGTTTGTTTGATAATGGTTTATTGTTTATGAATAGTGTTAATTTTTCTATGCTATGGGGGTTTTACCCATGTTTTCTTGTTTTGACTGTGTTGTCTAGTTTTCATATTAGGATTATTTGCTTACCATGCCTAGTATTGTTAGAAAGGAGTGTTATATCTAAAATGCTATTATATTGTAGACTTTTTAGCCATGTAGTTATTGAGGTATACTTTGGTTGTTATTTATATTTGTGGTCGATTGACATACACAGGGCAGTGGGAACACATTCTAGTAAACCATAGGGGGAATGGATGCTAAGGGCTTCCACTGAGTGTTTATTTTAGGGTTACGATGTGAGACCATATAGGTAATGGGCATAAGTTCTTCCTAAGAGTGTCTGTAGTTCCTTGATGTGGTCCACATGAGGAATTAGATGTTGGTTGCTTCTTTAGATCTATTATTAGTTTTCAAAACGAGTCTATAGGTGGAATAGATAGTGACTTCTTCCTCAGAGATTCTGTGTAAAGCTAAACCGGTGGGGTTAGACTGTGTGTACATCCCAGAGGGTTGCTTGTGTTTGTTTGGGTTTAACTAGAGGGGTTAGTCTATGAGTACATCCCATAGGGTTACCTACTTTGGATTAGATTCTTATTTTATATATGAAAAGGAATGAATTGGAAACTGTAGGAATATTTTCAATGTGTACATCCTTGTTTTCTACTTTATCTGGTTTATTGCTAGACATATATATTCACTGACTGTTAGGAAATGATCTTTGGGTGGTTGTCTACTAGGATTAGTCTCACACCTTGTTTGGGTCATGCTTTTGGGCCCAAAAAGATTATATTGTTGACGGTATAGATAAGGGAAGGCTCCCTTCTACTTCAGGTACTTGATTGCTATGGAGTTGGGGAGCATGAGACCAAGGTGAGGCTTGCGATGCTGTGGAGCATTTTATCTATTTTCTGTTTTACTTTGGTTTAGTATAGTCCTCCAGCATTGTGACTTTGTGAGATACATTTTTAGACATATGTATCATTCATCATATATTTACCTTTGTGTGTATCTGTGTTTGTGTGTGTGTTTCTGTGTGCTCTAGTTGTTTAATTCTTCCGCTGATTACCTATTACATGTTTTACTGCTTCCTCTATTGTTATCTATTTTACTTCTATTGTGTTACACTGCCTATAATGGCATAACACCCCAACTATCACACCCACGGCCCTCACTACTAGTTAGTAGCGACTTGAATTCGGGGAAATGAGCTTGAGGCCATGTGAACGACCGGGTACGGGGCACCTTTGGGTGGCTCCCGGAACCGAGTATATACATTGATTGACTACATTATACCTTAATTATATTAATAAATTATTTAATATTGATGGGATAAATTTTTCATAAAATTTGAATATTGACTCATAAATACCCAAAAAATTTCATTAATGTTAATATCATATCCTAGTTTTTCTATTTGAATTGTATTTATTATTATTAAATAATTTAAAGAAATACTATTTTCTAAAAATATAATTATTGAATTTTTTTTTAATATTAATTTTTTTCACATTAATGTCAATGATGAAAATATATAAATAAAATATATTACATTAACAAAACACTATAATTTTATATTTATCTAAAAAATTCAGGGAACATAATAATTAAACAATTTTTTTTAAAAAATAATATATTATATTTTATTATTAATTGATGGAATATAGTGTACCGTTCGGTAATCCTTTTGGATAATTATCTTATCGGAAACAAATATAAAAAATATTTTAATGATAAAGAATAATTATTGATATTTGAAACAATTTTTTAATATGAAATTATCTTTTATAAACTATTTAAAAATTAGACTTAATATAGCTAAGAATGTGCCATTTGGATTTTCATCCCCATTAAATTGATTTACATATCAAAATAAAAAAAAATTGGAACCATGTGAAAATATATATGATTCATTATTGGAAATAGATGAACTACACTAATATAATAGTATAATGGATAGTTTTAGATATATTATAAATCCTAAACCCATAGCCTTATCCTCAGTATACCAATTTTACCCTTTTTGAGGTGGAACAAAATTTATTATGATTACAATTCATATTTAAGAAAAATAAAGGGTATTGTTATCAAAAATTTGATCCTCATGATTCCAAATATGGAATCCATTTTTCGTAAATAATTATTTTTATTTATAATAAATTCAATTTAAAATAAGGACATGTAATATGAAATTAATTTTTAATGAAGATATTATTTTCAGCACAAATCATGATATTATTATCTCATTTGTAAAAAAATAAAATTATTATTATCAATTATTAATTAATATATATATATATATATTAATAGAATCATACATAAAAAAATGTTCATTTTAAATTTTAGAAAATAAAAATATTTCACTAAAAAAATGTGTTAAAAACACATCTTTTCCCATTTTACTGTTTTTTATTTTCTTTTATAAATAATTTATGACTAGTGATTTTATTTTATACATGTGTAAACCATAAATATTTCATATTTTATTTTTCCCTTTTCATACACACCAATATCAAGGTTATGCGATAAAAATTACCTTAAATAATATATTAATATTATATTATGGTTTCTGTAAACTCAATATGGATTGTGTGGAAAAATATTAAAGTAATAAAATTAATTTATATAGAACAATATCATAATATATTGGGGTTTTATATGGGTTTTTTTTCTATTCTTCATATGGAATTTATGTTTCCAGTTAACATTCGACGAAGAATGTTTTTTATTCAACTGATGTTCTCAATGATTATTGAATTATGATAGATTTTAATTATATTATTGTAGATGCATTAAAATATTTAATAGTTTAAAATTGTGATTTTTTACTTTCAAAATTTCATTGTGATTTTACCTTTTATACTTTTTTAAATAATCATTGTAGTGTAAAGATAATACTTGAATGTTTATATATATAAAATATAAAATAACTTTTTGGGATCTGAAAAAGTAGAGTAAAATAGTGTAAGGTGATTGATGGAAATTATATATATATAAAGAATTTGATAATATAGTATAATTTTTATTATAATAATAACTTATGGGTATTTTGATTATGTTTTATCATGAGTGTTATTATTGGGTGAGGCAAAATATTGCACGATGATAATTGGATGATGTTTAAATATAGAATAAATTTCTATTAATAGTTAATGATTCATATGAAATAAAATAAAGAGTATTTAAATGTTTATTAAAATGTAGTATTATTATCCTGATGATTCAATGTGATTTCAATTTTTTAAAAATTAATTATAATATTTTTATATTTGTTGAAGAAGATTGGATAGAGATAGAGAATTTATTAGTTTCATGTTTTATGAAATCTTGAAAAATACATCATTTACATATGTTACTAAAAAATAATGTATGATACATAATATTTGTTATATGTTGTATATCTCTTGATAATTTTTATAGTACTCTGTATATAAGGGTTCCATAATTCAGTACCAAATTTCTTCTTTGTGTAAGGGTTCTATGAAAGAAGAATTATTTTTCAATGTACTAAATTTTTTTGAGTAATTAATGGATTCCTAGATATAGTAATAAATGAAAATAAGACATCTATAAGATTATATCTATAATTAAAATTTTATAAATTGTAAAATAAAAAACATAAGTGTAAGAATTCAATGTTTTATTTGACTCTCTATTAGATACATAAGAGTTGTTTAGACTATTCATTCTATAAATTTGAAAATGTATTTAAGAATATTGAGATGTGTAAGGGTTATCCAAATATTTAATATATTTATGAAAGTGGTCTACAGTCTCGATACATTATGGTTCATCAATACTAAAAAATAAGATAGTTTTAGAGACATATATTAGAAAATTATACTATAGTACACTAAATTATTATAAATAGACTTATAAAGTATTAGTCTATGATTCAAGATACTAGTTTTAGTGATTTTGTTTGGATTATATAATATTTTATGAGATGGGGAAAGGATATCATTCCAAAATTAATTCTATGGATTGAATCATGTTTGAAGGTAGTTTATTATGTTGAGATGAAATCCCACTAAAACTGATAATTCCATATCATGGTGCATGATGAAGAGAGTGTTATATGATATATTGTGATCTGTAATTAATGTTATGAATAGTTCTAAAATGGTATAGTATATTTTTTAAGGATACAAAAAATGGATCCTTGATGACACCATACATAAAATCAAAATAATATATGTTGTGGTAAATTTATCCATGTCATTGTTGTGTCACCATATTTCAATATATAGATATTGAATTTTGAACATGGGGTTTTGTTAGAAGATTAAATAATATAAAACAATAAAAATAAGGGAGACTCTGGGGAATAAAAGAATAAAAATAACGTGAATTAAAATATGGACAATTTTTAAATCAATTAAATCATTCTGCACATATTTTAGAATTTGTAATAGTCTCTAATAAAGGAGGTTATAATGAATTTGTTATGGTAAAGTATTAATGAATTTAATATTAAAAATATTAATAATGAAAATTGACCTAGAATTATACATGATTGAATGATAAATCCCACTTATATAATTATGGGGAAATTTTCATATTTGAATATGGATATAATTTTCATGGGATTCATAAAAGGTAAAAAAAGTGTTTAAGTTGAAGAAAATGGAAAATTGAAAAGGGAGAGAAAAACTCAATTAGGTGTTCTATAGATAATCGTCAATAGTGAGGAAAAATATATACAAATAATATAATAATTATTATAATTACTATTATAAAATATTGAGAGAGAAATTTTCCTACTATGTCGCTGAAAATCCTTATGAGTTGAGTAAATAAAGTGTAAGGATTAACATTAATGTAATTAATAGATTTGATTTATATGTTAAATAAGATGAGAAATAAGATATTCGTGTGTATACTTAAAAATAACGCTATCATCATTGAATAGTAACTATACCAAATAATGATTTCATTTTTCATAAATTTAGATGATGTGTGAGAAAACTAAATTGAGGATTTATACAGGTAGAATCCTTAGAGGTTGTTTCACATTAGAGGAAGGAGATAAAAATAAATTTAAGAATAAAATATTTATGATAACTTTATAATCAATCATCAAATCAGAATTTTCCTTATCTAGTATTTAATATAGGGAGACCTAGATGGTTATAAGGCTTGAAATAATGTGATTATTCTTTATGTGTACTTTATTGGTCCCATTATAATAGGTTAAGGAGAAATCCCAATTTTTTTTCTTTATATTCATATTTAAAGAGAATACATGTGTGAGGGGATAATAGAGACCATAAATGGGGTATGATGACACCAACAATATAGTAAGAACATATTATTAAATCCTAGAAAAGACTTTTTACTCTCTTACTAAATGTAAATGCATGAAAATTGAATGTGAGGAAAGTATGCGAGATCTATTCCCTGGATATGAATACATGTAAAGAAGATAATAAGTGATTAATTTGTTATAATATACATGAGAAATTTCACTCCTCCCAATATTAGTGTGGTTTCAATAATATTACTAGGACAAAACATGCACAGAAATAATTTAAATGTATATTTATTTTCATATAAAATACCTATCTCGAATAAATAAAATAATTTCCCTCCTAATTAATAATGAATAATTATACTAATGTGAAGGATAAATCAACACATAAAATCATAACATTCAAAACTAGATCATATCTAAGGAATAATATTATCTAACAAATAAAATTGTACTAGAAAAATTGAATTTATATTAGACAATGGGAGAATAAAAATAATAATAACTATTTTGAAGGGATTTTACTCAAGAAAAAATGAATAAATCATGGATAGATGACCAAAATATATATTATAATAGGTGATATGTCATAATGACATCCCTTTGGTTATTATGAATGAATATATGTAGTATAGAAAAATAAATTATTTAAAAAGAAATGATTTTCCTTTTTGGAAATCCAAAAAATAAGTTTCTAGGTGAGGCAAAACGTATGGGTACATGTTTATAAAAACTATAAAGCTACCATGTAATATTCTTTGGATAAAATTGATACCACCCATAAGGTTACATATACACTATGCACAAATCATATAGTAGTTACCTAGAAAAATATCCTATGTAAATTAATGTCTGCATAGTCTCCCTTAATCATGCACTAACTATGCACAAACAATTATAAAGGAATGCTCTATATAAGATATAACTATTTCATTACTACTAATAAAGAACCAAAAACGAAATCACAATTAAACATATTTTTTTATAAAAAAATACTGAATAATTATAACATGATCCTCACTCAATCGAATAAATTAAAAAATTTATCAAATAATATATCAATGTGACACTGTAATATAAAAATACTCTATACCACTCTATATTATGTCCTGAAAATTTCATTCTATAATTTTCATTTGGATGCGCTATGGTATGGCCAGATCAACCATAAATTATACAAATAATGAGGAGGAATCAATTATTTCTGATAAAAATAAATACCAAATGATACAAAACATCTGAAAACCATAACGATATAAAAATTACAATAATGGATAACTCAGTCATTACAAATGATAAAAAATATTACAATACCATAATAAAAAATTACTATAAAGGAAATTTGGGTCACAACCTGGTTTGTGAAAAAAATGATATAAATTAAAATTTTTGTTTTCCCTTAGAGGAAATCAAAAAAAACATAACCCTTATTTGAAACATTGATGGATAGAAGTTGAATCTCAAAGTCTTAAACTAACCCTATAATATCAAAAATAAGTAATTTTGTATTATAATCATTACTAGGATATAGATACATGTTATAGGCCTCGTCAACATATATATCTTTTCCATAATAAAAAAATGAATATCCCCATATCGGGAAGAACAATAGAAAACAAGAATTATATTTACCTAAAACACATGAAATAATAAATAATATGTAATATAATGTGGGTCCATCACATTAGGGAAAGAAAATATTTAATAAAATAAATTTACATCATTTTAAAAATATTATATGAATTGCTCAATCATATATCAGTTATAAAATAAAAATTAGAATGAGATAAAATCAGGGGTACAACAATGATATCTATAACTCACATTTGGGATGAGATATAAAACTCATTCCATTTTGAAAATAATTTTTTTGATAATGATTTTGAAGAATACTCTTATTTACAAAAAAAGTTAGTTCATTGATTCTCTAGAGATATAAGGCTCATAATTTCCAATTTTACTACCACAAAATAAAATGACATATAGTTTACACTTTGGATATGTGGTCAGTGAATGTTAGTATTATATTAAATCAAATAACTTCCCATATCATGTGCATATTTATGTTTTCCATCACAAGTCATAATATAATATCACATACCTAATACAACATGAACACCACCCATTATAGGTTTTTTGGTTTGACATGATTTTATTATCTTGTCCCGATTAACTATATTCTTGAATAAATATTGTATGAGTCTAGATATTATTCATCTATGTAATGTATTAAAACCCCATTAAATGATATTATTATTATAGGAATTGATAAAGATGAACATAAAATATAATAGACCCGTATTAGTGGAACTGTAAACATATTCCTTCATAGTTTCACCACATTATAAAATATTTATAACTTTCCATTTTTTATATAAATTCAATATTTGAAATTCTTTATATAACTCACTACTTTTCAAAAATTCTTTTAAAATATTTAATTTATACATGAATCTCAACAGCTATAACTTGAAACAAAATATCATATAAAAAACTCTCAATCATCATTTTAATCAAAATATACCAAAAAACTAGTATAAAATTCTTCTAGACCTAAATAAATAAATATCTCATTAGAGAAAAAATAGAATGGAGATGGTAAATATTAGAAAAAATGTGGACATATTATGATTGTACATGATTTAGCCAAAATGTTTGGTTCACAATACACTAACTATGAATCTGTAACTTGGTGTCATCCCAAACAATGTGCGTGATTTTCAAATAGTTTTCCATAACACGTTCTATATATGTACCTATGATTATTCATATATTTCAAACTCAAAATTTGAATAATTTATAGCACCCAATATTTTTACATAATATGTAAAAATATCATCAGTTAAAATATAAAATAAAAAAAATTCCTAAAATATTACTCAAATATAGAACTCTTATACCAAATACCTAGGGAAATTAAGGTTTCATTACAAAATATGGGGTTCATGATCCAACAATTGACCATAATCATGAGTATTTATGATCATATATTTACATTTATATTACTACCCATATAAAAATACATCATTAGTATCATTTTTTTCATGAACCATCCAAGGTCAAATTACCATGTCACCATGATTGACCCCTCACAAACCTCTAAGGGAAATGTAAACCCCCTCGATCTGATGGACATTTTTACAGAATCCTTTAAAAATTGAACAAATTTAATTCTTGAGACATCAATAAAAAATAATCTTGATATTACTAATAATATGGAATGGTGATTCCAATGGTTGGACATCCAAGAGTAATGAAAAAAATAATTAAAAATAATATATGGAAAGATAAGAAGGAATATGTAACAATAAAACAATACACACATATAAATATAGAATCATAAGAGATACATAGTGAGTACCAACCTAAATAAAAAAACAATTAATGGATTAGTGAATTTAATTGTTACATTATCCACCTAGGATGAACTAAATATCCCATGAATACATACGACCATGATTATGTCACTCAAGGTCACAAACATATCAAATTTACAACCAAAAACTTGTATAATGGACTATGAAAATAGTTTGAAAATATAACGTATATACATTTATGGAGACATAATAACTACAAAAACAAATAAGTATGTATATAGGATACGAGATATATTTTCTTAAATATAATTCTCTTAATATTCTATGAAAATAATTTTATAAAACACATCATGAACAACATTTTGAAATATTTATAAATAATTATTTTTAAATTAATGGTATTTTAATGAAATTGAAATCCAAATCATTAACTCATATAAGAAAATAATTTATTTTCATTTATAAATACATTATAATTAGAATCATTTTTTGAATTCTTTAATTTAAAACAATAGAAAAATATTCACTATGTGTTTATAAAAACATACCTTGGGTTTCTTATATTTAAATGAAACCCCTATTTTAAAACTATTTTGAATAAAAAAAATTAATAATCTATAATAAATATCATGCTTAAATAATGATAATGAAATATTATGAATAAATTATGTTAAAAGATTCCAAAATTAGATATGTATTACAAACATAGTGAATTGGGTATAATAAGAGAGGAAAAAAATAGAGAACCGAGTATTGTAACAAGAGTAAGATCAAACTCAAAATAATGAAATCAAAGAGATAATACTATAATAATAATAATGTTAATTAAATAAAATCCAAATACATTCATAATAGAATCCATGTATAATAAAACATATGTAATGAAACAATATAAGATCAAGGAAGATGAAACCATACATACATTGGTGGAACCTACTATAGGAATATTGAATAAATCATAAAAAATAACCATTTTCTATTACTCTAACCAAGACTCAGTAGTTAACACTCCCATTTGATACAATCTCATCGTGAACCTGATATATGTATTAGATTTTCATCATGAATATCATATAATGTTTCTCTAAATCTTCTTATTAATAGTTGGGGATCCCGTTAAACTAACCAATATAATTTAGTGATCATTTTATAATTACACTAATAACATATCAATAACATATCATAATATAAATTTATTAATATAAATATATAACATCCACACCATACACTGTTCTAATAAGAATACCATTTCAATTTAAAAAATCCACAATGATATTCAAATTCATCACATAATATTCACATGTTCATGTAAAAATAATAAATTTC
This sequence comes from Viscum album, assembly GCA_963277665.1. Taxonomy (NCBI): domain Eukaryota; kingdom Viridiplantae; phylum Streptophyta; class Magnoliopsida; order Santalales; family Viscaceae; genus Viscum; species Viscum album. The sequence goes on along the minus strand of OY728137.1, from coordinate 1,930,565,274 downwards.
AGATTAGACAAGGGGTGTGTCATGAAAATTTAGAATAATTTATACATGGTTGTAAAATAGGCCCTTGAACTAATGATGAAATAAAATGATTTTAAATTACCCTATTGAAATTATAATTAAATCATGAATTGAATAAAATAATAATGCTAAAAGTAGAACTCAAATATTAAATAAGAAAATTTATATATTTTTCAAAATTTATATTATATAGGAATAAATGTAATAAAATGATATTACAAAGAATATAGACATACCACAAAATATCCATAGAATGAGAAGATATTAATGTAACATAATTAATGTTAACAATAATATAATCCAATCCAAACATCCAATTTGACCAATTAAAAATTCAAAAATCCAAATTTGGAGTAATATTAGATAATTTTTGAAAAAATTTAACTGGAAAATAATTATTTTATTGAAAAAAAAAATATTTGAGGCAATTTTATTCATTTGATAAAATTTATATTCTCCATTATAAATAATATCAGATGTATAGATCCATGGAATTATACGAAATACCTTTATAAAAGCATGTAATTTTGTATAAAATTAAATAATATCCATAAAATTGGAATGAATATCAAATATAGTTACTTTTTAATAATAAAATGCAGATATAAAAACTATGATTAATAAAAATTTCAATATAAACATATTTTTTAAAAAAAAACTACCTCGATGAAATGAAATCAAAATTTTCTCAACAAAGAATTCTCAATTATGACAAGAGGGAATCATTATAAATACATGAAATAAATATTATCATGATACAATATATATATAGAAAAGATTTTAGGTTTCTATTTTACCTAGACAATGAAATAATGAAATATGATTAATGGAGAAGGAGAACATGAGATAAGAGATTAGGGGTTTACCTTAAGAATCCATGTAGAAATCGAAGATAGGTAACCAAAATCCATGGAGGAGGATTACATGATACACCTAGGGATTATCTAAAATTTGATGAATAAATATGTGGTGTATATGATGTTACATTTGTTAAATTATGAATGATTGTAAATTTTAACATCCAAAATGAAATTTCTTATTGGGGAACTTGGTTTCTTCTCACCGTTTTACAAAACATTTGGTAGAAAATAAAACTAAGATGTTATACTTACATAATTAGTCCCAATATTTAGTCTTATTTGTTTATAAATTGTAAGATATATATTGAGAAAAACACCATTACAATAATTATATTAGAAATATTTCTTGTAAATGAATTCTAGCTATGAACTAAATAATATAATAGAATCCCATATATATGATAAGGCTATAAATTATTAAAAATCATTTCCCAAGCATGTAATAATAAAAAAACGAAAAAAATATAAAAATTTTAAAAAATCAAACACGGTCTTCACTAAATATAATAAAATAAAATTCATATAATAAAATTCAACAATGTGGCAGTAGAGTGTCAAAAATGGTAGGAGATTTGTGTGATGGGGGTATTTTTATTTCATATAGAGGTTTACAGTTTGAATTTTATTAATTTCATTGTTGAGATTTATTATTTTTTATTATTATATTGTAGTTTTCATCAATTTTTATTGAATTTTATGCAATTCATGTGATAAAATATTTTAAGGTATCAATTTTACATTGAAACATAATTTTCCATTCATTCATGGTTTTTGTATCAATACCATTGCTTACTGTATTTTATAAAGGGTAATTAATCTAGTTTGAGTGACTTATACCCCATGTTATAGTCACCTAAATGTGTCATATTCGAGATGAAAATTGTTTATAAGAATCGGTTCGACTGTCGACCTATGAAATCTTCTAGCGGAATTAGTTCAAGATAAAATACTTTTTCAAAGCAAATTTTTTTATTAAATATATTGATTTTTAAATTATATTACATTATAGTAATGGAATCTCCCTAATATCAGTTGTTCTAATGAGTAACCAAATACTCACCCATGGGAGGAGAATCATCATTACAACATTCAATTGACATATAATATATTCAGTTCATGAAAAAATATAAGTGAAAGAATTATAAATTTCCAAATATAAAAAAATGTCTATGCATGAGAAAATTAATAACCTTTTAAAAAAATAGTTAAGCTATAAAATGATTTATCCATGCTATATTTAAATTTTAAAAAATTAAAATGATATGCATACTAATATAATTGAAACTTATAAAACATTAATGCATAAAAAAATATAAATATTGATGTGTAATATGGGGGAACTGAAAATTTAAACATTTAGTTAAGTTAATATACAATATACTCGTTGTATTTGAGATCAATTTCAACGATACATTCTTTATTTTCATCATCTCTTTTATTTTTTATTAATTTAATATTACTCATATGAATGTATTGATTTTTTATTGATGTAATTCATGCTCACAAAATACCATATAAGTTTCATTTCCATTATCATACAAGTATAATTATATTTAGATTAATAAAAAACTACACCTTTCAGGAAATTTTTTATCAATACAATAATCATTTTTCAAATATGAATAGAATAAAAAATGATCTGGTTCAAAATATTAGTTAGTATACTTCATTTTATTTCAGATGAAGGAATTAAAATGTATTGAATCTTCGTTATTAAACAAGTAAATGTTGACCCACTCTCATTTAATAATACATCTAGAAATTCGATATGTACGTTTAATTTTATTATATCAACATGATTTCCATATTATTTCAACTCTAAATGTTTATATAATTTTTTCTTCAATCATTATTCTGAATCAATTTTGTGAAATTAGAATATTTTATTATAGTATTTTTCAAATATCATATACTTCATTAAAGGTCCTCAATTAAAAAAAACTAACAATTTGATATCTCAACTTGCTTATTAATAATCATTGTTTTTTCAAAAGAATATTTGAATTTAACTTTGTTTCATAAAATATATAACAATATATCAATAATATAAAATTGATTATATACTTCCACTACGAGTAAACCATTCAATCGTTTCATTAGTAATAATTTTTTTATTATCAACATGTTTTGAAATCAATCCCACAATGATATGTTTATATTAAATTTTATGTCTTCAGTGAATGGATATGTAATTTTACTATTTAGTAACACATATTAATGTTCCTTTAGTGACATTAATTTAGTCTATATGAAATTAAACTTGTTTTTAACTAGCAGGCCATCAATTGTTAAAAATGATGACATTTTTTGGAATCATAATTATTTAAGATGTCATTAAAACATCCTGAATGATTGAATATTATCTCAATTCCATCCATATTAATATAATATATCGTGTGATACTCTTAAACTATTTAATCTTCAACAATAACAGCTTCTGGTAGAGATTTAATATTCACATCTAACATAAAATTTCTTATGTTCCAAAAGATTGAAATATAGTAATTATACTGAGATGTTCTATATAATGATTTTAAAAAATATATATAATTATTTTATACTAAAATAATATTAATAAATTATATAATCCTTAACCTAATTCAGCTCCACTATGACCAAACCTAGTGCCATATACCTCAAGCACACCTACTGGTATGTCACAAGCTTTTGACCAGTGGTTAGGGTATATTTATAGTATAGGTATGATATACCAAGACTGAATTATATATCTATATATTATATAAAAATTAACAATAATAAATATCAATTATAAAATAAAAGAAGAAAAAATTGAAAATTGAAATCACATTCCAATTTTATGTAACTAACAATACAAAATACAAATGATATTAATGATAATTTCAAGTGGCATACATCCTAAATAAGTTCATCAATTGGTTTAAAATATATTGGCTCTCTAAATAATCTAAAGTAATAAATTTATAGACAAATAAGTTCAATATTTGATGACTAGAACCATCTCTCAAATTTGAACCAATTTCATACCTCATCAATCAACAATATGTCAACTTCCCCACAATGGGTCATGATCAATAAGTTCTTATAAGATACTAGGGATCCCAATAAGCATGTGAGTATAGCACAGTTCACCAGCACTGACGTTGCCTTAAATAATACTTGTAAAAAAATGTGCATTTATCGTGTCATATTATAATAAATAAAATAAATAGAATATGAAATTATAATTGATTTATCATAACCATGGGTGTTACTCTACCAACTAAGTTTTACCACAGATTCCTCAACTGGGGGATGGTGTAACTAAATATATCACAACAATACTAGTTGTGAATCATGATCTCTATAATAATAATATGGAAAACTGTCCCACTATAGACAAGTCATGGGAAGTATGTCATGATAATAATTTCACAATAGTGGGAATATTGCCTAATGATATCATCCAAATTAATACATGGTAAGTATGTCCTAGTAGTTATTTTTCAACTATCTGGAGAACATCTATATATATCATAGTAAATAATACATTATTAGTATGTTTCTATAACCAAATCATATATGTGGAAAATCCATCCATTTAATATCAACCTTAGTGGATGGAGAATCAATGAATAATCATATGAAAGTAATAATCATATCCCAACTACATCATCAAATATGGAGATAACCTCCCAATCCATGAGCATAATCATAAGAGGTAAAATATTTTGTATTTTTGGGCTATATTTTATGATAGGGATTCATATTTCAAATGAAAAATATACTCATATTAGTATCTATTACCCATAAATGGAATCATCATACCATGGGTATTATGTCTAGCATCACTGGGTAAGAGAAGAAAGTATGCATAATGTCTCATCACCATCATTATCATGGAAATGGTTGCATTTTGTTTACTATCATGGTAGAAATGTCATCACACTACCATGTTCATAACATATGAGTTATGATATTATCAAATAATATGTATAAACTAACACATTATTACCCAAATAAATTATCTGGCATTACAAACCAACTATAATAACACCCTAAAAAGGGCATAACATCCCATTCAAAAGGTAATAATAGAGAAATAGGGTATTTTAACCCATAATATAATATCATTAATAATTTACAACAGTTAATATAAAATGAAATAAAATATAATAAATTCACAAGATGGTTTTTATAGTATAAAATATACATTATGTTTAATCCCAGATAGTCACCACATACTCAAATTATATTACTTCCCTAACAAAAGTAAACCATCCTAGATTTGTTCCAAAATGTAGGGAATGAAAATTCACAAAAAATATCATTTAATATATCTTAAACTCCGTTAAGAAATTTATATGTCTCTCAAGGATTAATCTCTAGGTTGAAAATTATTAATTACATACCACTACTATAACTAATGATGTTAAGGTAACCTATTCAATTCCAATAAAAAAATGAAATTACATAGAAGGCCCCCACTGGGTTGTATTTATATAATTAGTCACACATAAATCTAATCCCATTTCTATTGGTGGAAGTACCATTATTGAAGGTCCATAATTTCCCAATTTATTATATCCCAACTGATGTAGGTTAAGGGAAAACATTTAGGTTAATTGTATGTCAATCACTCTTGATCACCGTGATCATGTATCAAAAATTGTAAGAAACGTGCATAAACCATAAATTATGGTCACGTACCAGCAACCTCAACTAAATATATTCCCACTAAGGAATGTATCAAGTTAATTAAACATCAATCGATATGAATCAAAAAATATAATGAAATAAGAAATTTATTACAAGACAATAGACATGTTAATACAAAAAGAGAACAATAGAATGATCGATAAGGTAGTGTTAACCTTAATTGATTAAACCCCCAATCAAAAATGAAACTCTAATCTAGAATGAAACTAGGTATATCTAGATCATGGAAAGGGGGAAAATTAGATGATAAAGTTTTTTTAATGAAATGTACTGATAAAAATGTAGAGGAATAATATAAATATATTAAAACATCATGTAGTTATGTTTATTAACTAATATTTTCAAAAAAACATAATCGTTACCTTCAAGGTGTCTTCTCTAGGGCCAATGGACACCAAAGGGGACACCTAAAGCAATTTCCAATTGATAACCTCCACTAGGTACCCTGTACAATGACACTTATTTGTTAGTTTAATATATCATAATGAGAGATGTCCTAGAACTGAGTCTTTTCTCTTCAAATATACCCCTAGTCCCCCACCTTCATCTTATAAATCTACAGTTAAATAATATTCATAATTTTTAATTGAACGTGTATCAAGAACGTACCTTGAGTCATTGGAGATATTACAACCAACCGTCCATATAGTTAATCTTCCCTAAGATGATTCATTGAGCCTCACTATGAAAAAATTATGGCCACTGAACTTCTATATTAAACTAGTACTCCTAGTTCATCACATAAATAAACATTTGGTACAACAACATGCATACAAGTGGAACGATCTTCCTTGAAAAGTATTTCTCGTGCTAATATACTATAAAAACATGTCATTTCTTGATCAATGAATCAATCTATAACTCTACATCATTATTTTTTGTGATATGATATAGATCTTTGTGGTATGTCTTCAGGCCGATATATTAAATATATAATTAATAGCATGAAAACATTAACAATATGTTAATTATTAAGCCCCAATATTGACCATATTACTTAACTCAATGGGACCCAAAAATCTATGGGAAAAAATCCACTACCATAAACAATGACAGTGTGAAAATATGGGTGAGACCCATGGGAAAACTAGGTCACTAACCTTGAACCCAAGAGGGAATTTCCTCAAATTTCCTTCTGAACACTGCATGTTCCTAAAAATAGGTAATCTATTCGATATCAAAAAATATATTCTCAATCATTTTATAAACTATGATTTATCAGATAAAATATGACTCTCCTATATATAACCATTATAAATGTTAATGGCATGAAATAGAGTACATTAACTCACAATGGAGTAAATGTCCTATAACATTTTTGATAAGTAAAGTCATTCAAGGAGAAATGGTTCACCCAAAAACATCTAAATTATTGGCCACCATTTTGTAGAATGTGTAGTGTAATCTAAATTTAATACCCATATTTCTTATTATTCCAAGAATGTTGTATTTTTCTCAAATAAACTTGATTATTAAGAACCTTCTAGAAACCCTTCCAAAATAGATATGTTTATCAGGCATCCAAATATAGAATGATACTATTTGCAATACCATGAAACTATGTTCTCTCCTGAACATATGAGTGAATAATACATCAATAATATGGGACTCTATGATTTCAAATTTCTAAAAAAACATAGTTCACTAGACTACAATAAGACATATCATATCATTTATATAGTTAAACATTACTATCATGGTCAAAAAATCGTTAGTCACATCACTCTATCTCCACCTGAAAATGGATAATTACTAAATAAGATTAGTATGCCAATGGTTATCATCCTTTAAACAATAAGAGGAAGAGTATCACATAATGAACCCTGTTATATCCTTCATCAACATGATTCAATATTAAAATCTATTAATATCATTGTACATGATGATATGTATCGAGTAAAAAACACATCTGGATGTGCATTAACAATACATAATCTCTTCAAATGTACTCAATGGAACTACCACATGAACTCATTCATAAATAATCCTACATTCATTATAAGGATACCAAAATAGAGGCTTCCAATAACATATAATATCCCTCATAACTGTACAATCATAAGTGTAAACCTAGATAATAGTTACCCTTACGAGGAGTGTGGATAAAATTTCCACATACATAGGGTTTTTTTCTATGACACTCTCAAATATCGATCTGTATCTCTATATAAATTACCATAATCTATGATTCAATATTAACTCAAAACACTACAAGTTCTTGAGTTTTTTTATTAATACGTATGATACAATATTCTCCTTCCTCTGGGTATTTGACATCTTAAATTCAAAATGTTATAAATACTCATCATACCTACTCTATTTAATGTTCATCACACACTAATAAAAGATGCACTTCAGTGTCATTTTGTTTGTATTATACCACCCCCTGTTTTAGGTATGTAGCCTTTTTTTATTCATCTTTATGTGTTTAAAGTGCATGGGATTTGATTGTAAGAGGTTGGGTGAGTTTGGAATGGTTTTGGATGAGTTTGGAGGGCTTTAAAGGGGGGCACGGTTTGAGTAAGTTTAGTGGAAATAGTGTGGGTTCCCCAAGAAACTGTTTGGACCCTTTTTCTCGATACAGTAGGCCTCGCACGCCTTGTTAAATGTTTTCCAAACCGTGCGAGGAAACCGTGAGTACACTGGATGTCGAGGTAGTGGCGTACGCACGGTTAGCACACGGTTTGGCAAACTGTGCGGGCTAACTGTGCTGCCACTTAAAGTAAGGGATATCAGTTTCGGGCTCACTTGGGATTGCCTCATTTCACTCCAATTATCCTCCCACTCGACTCTCACTAGGGATTTTTGGTTCTCTAGTTTTGGAGGGGCTCTCCAACACGTTTTGGAAGGATTTTGAAGGGGTTTCAAGGTGGATTCAAGGTTGTTTCTCCCGGGTAAGTCTCTCCTCTTGGTTTCCGTGTGTTTTCGTCTAGATCTACATCCCTCTCCTTATAGGTTTATTATATCTACACTTGTTGTGTGTATATCTAGGGTTGGGGTTTCCTTGGATGTTAATTTTAAGGTTTGTGATGGTTAGGGAAGGTGATCTTGAGAGGTTTCGGTGGTGCATTCGCCGGATTTGAGGCGCGGTTGTTTGTGGGTCGATTTCTCGGGAACCCTAAAGGTAAGTGGATTCTCTCTCGACTCCACTTGGATAGAGCTAATGGTTTTGGTTACAATTAATTTTTTGTGCTTAGAATTAATTGTTAATTGTTTTGAGATATTGTTTGGAAATCCCTTGGTTGAGGTTTTGGGGATTTTTTGAAAATGGGGGTTTTATGGTGAAATTAATTTCATGTGAATTTTAAAATGGATATTTTAATATGGGTTTATGAGATTGATTTGGGAAAATGATTGATGGAAATGGTTTTCAATAAAAGATTTGTATTATTGAAATGTTGTTTGGCATAGAAAATGGTTTTCAATAAATGGAAAATTTATTGAAAATGACTGATATAAAATGGAACTTGGTTGATTGCATGATGTTGTGACCTTAGTGGGTTATATGCTTGGTTTGGTTTGTTTGGAATGTTGTGTGGAAGTGGCGAGAAGTACCACTATAAAAATCGGATGGATAGTGGATGGAAGGGCCACCATCAATAGATAAGTGGATGGAAGAGCCACTAGTTTTGAATGGGTGAACGGGTTGTATGGAAGCTCCACCGTTTGGTTGTTTGGTTGTTTTGGTTGTGTTGTTGTGCATCACTTTGCAAGATAGAATTGTGGTGATATTGTTTAAATGATGAGATGTCTTGTGGCATGTTCGATTGTATTTCATTTGGTTTCTTGGGTTGGGTGTGATGGATTGGCCAGAGCATGTTTGGCTTATGGTAATGGTTTCACTTGTGATTATTTTATATAAACTGTTTTATATAAATGTGTGAATGGTTTTATCCTTGTGGCATGTGTAGGGAATTAATTTGGAGAAAATATACTGAGTTTTAGTACTCACCCCTTGCTTTGGCACTGTGGTGTCTTTGCAGATGTTTTGTACTGTGACGTGCGAAAAGGTGAGGCATCAACCTCTTTCAGTGGTGTGTTGTGATGTATTGGTGGAGCTTAGAGTGTGGAGCATGGTATGGAGCTATGGTGGTGTCAAGGCTCATGGGGTTTTGTTTTTTGGTCTCTGATGTTGTTTTTTTGGGTTTTTATGACATGTGAGACCGTTATGGATTATCTGGATGTCATTGGTAATGTATGAGGTTGGTTGTTTTGTTGACGTGCATCATATAGTTGTGGATTGTTTATTTGGTTTTATCTTAAGGAAAAATCATTCCACAATTTTTTCTTAGATCCCTCGACATTTATTTCCATCCATTGGTGCCTTGGGAACGTCGCATAAGTCCAAGTACCCTCACCACATCCTCAAGCCAATGAGGTAGGGGCAAGGTGTTACAAGTGGGATCAGTTTGTTCGGTCCTTTGGTGTTGATTCTCGGATTTGGTGTGGACATTCGTTATGTTACATTCATTGAGTTGGGATGGTAGTAAGGCGTCAGATTGTAGGAACATGGAATGTATAGCATAAAAGGACGTAGCTGACCCTTTAATGCTAAAATTCATGTTACCAGGGAGTTCTGTACATAAGTGTTTCGGAGACACTTATGGGCAATGGATATCTCATTATCGTGGATGTAGCCAATGAGAGGAGCATGGAATGCATAGTATAAATTACGTCCCAATAAGATGAATATTTCATTGGGGTATAATGATTTATGATGTGATATGAATGTGTGAAATTTAATTGTTAATAAATTTGTATTTTGTAAATGGTTTTGTTTTCAAAATGGTGAAACATGGAACATGTGGAAAATGAGAACTGGTGGATTGCCTTGTTGTGATAATTTTGTGAAATGTGATTTGAAATGGGATTTCATGATGTATATGGAAGTGAGACTCATGGTTGTTTGTTTCATGTTTATAGAAATGGCACCGGGTAGGCATCGTAGAGATCAAATGGAGGAGGCTACCGAGAATGTGGTAGCACTTGAGCCCCAGTTGAACCAGCAGCTGGTGAAAAGTATAGTGCAAGCTTTCCATGTTGTGGGAAGTCGAAATAGAGTGGATGAACCACAGCATGACGATCATGCAGTTCAGTTTCAAAAGTAGAATCCACCCATCATCAGGGGTGATTCAAAGTCAGAAAGGGAAAAATCATGGTTGAATAGAATGAACAAGATCTTTGAGTTCATGGGAACACCGGTAACGCTGAAAGTGAAGTTGGCCATGTATATATTAGAAGATCATTTCCTTCAGTGGTGGGAGTTGGTAGTCCAAGAGGGGATGGACCACGGTTTTATGCTAGATGTTTTTGAGGAATTTTTTAACAAAAAATTCTACCCACATAGGTTTAGAATTCATTGTATGACTGATTTCATCATTTTGAAGCAAGAGCTTATGTCTGTGACTGAGTATGAAGATAAGTTTATGAACTTAGTTCGGTTTTCACCTGAGGAGGTGGGTAGCACATCGTTGAATGCAAGGATCTTTAAATAATTGTTGAGGAAATAAATCCGTTCATAGATAGAGGTACTGTGTATTGATGATTACACAAAGATAATTAATAGAGCCTCGGTGGATGAGCGGGATGTGTTGGGAGCTCCCGACCGAGGAAGCATGATGGTACCCATGGGGAATAGTGGGAACTCTAACGCTAGGTTCATGCGAAGGAGGGATGCTTATTCCTAGGGCGGGAGTATGTCATATAATCTGACGACGGGATCGCTAAATCTTTCTCCAAAGCCCCAAAGCAAGATGGGATGTTTTCAGTGTGGTTCGACTAGCCACATCAAGCAGGATTGTACGACACAACCTCGATCATGTCATAATTGTAAACATATGAGGAATATATAGCGTTATTGTAAGAATTTTACAAGGTCAGGTGCGTGTGACACTCCTCAGGTTTCCCAGACGTCGTATGCTTCGAAGGCACGGGGGCAGCAGCATACCCCTCGTCAGCAGAGTAAAGTGGGTCATGGTGATTCTCGGAATACCACGACTCCTCAGCAAAGCAATAAAGAGTAGAGTGTGGCAAGAAAACATGTGTTTGGAGCTGAACAGGTTATGGTGGATGATCTATCGGGACCATCCACGGTGTGAGGTATCATTCTTTTAAATTCTACCTTGATGCAAGTGTTTTTTGATACAGGTTCTTCACACTCTTTTATTGATGCATGTGTGGTTGATTTGCTGGGTTTAAGGGTAGAAATGATGCCCTCAGTTTTGAAACTTCAAACTCCTATGGGTTGAAAAGTGTGTCGAGATTTCTTATGTAGAGAATGTTGTATCGTTGTGGATGAGGATGAGATAGTGTGGAACTTCTTAATGATTGAGATGGATTGGTATAATGTAATCCTGGGAATGGATTGGCTGGTGGATTTTAAGGCCCACATCGACTATGATGCACAGACGGTGGCTTTTATGAAACTCGATGGTGTTAGACATCTCTTTAGAGGATAGAAGCATGAAAGGAAGGGTTCAACGGGTTTGTTGGCAGCAAAAATTGATACGTTATCATATCAGTTGGCGGTGTAGTCGTTGGAATTGCTAGAGGGTGTTGAGCAGAGTGTCCCTCCGGCAGTGGTTGATTAGTTCATGGATGTTCTTCCTGATGAATAATATGGTTTACCTTCTGTAAGAGAAGTGGAGTTTACAATTGATCTCCTTCTAGAGACCAGTCCTATCTCACTTCCGTCTTATCGAATGTCACCAGCTGAATTGCGGGAATAGAAAACCCAGTTGGAAGAGTAAGAAAACAAAGGGTTTATCTGGCCTATCACGTCTCTGTGGGCAGCGCCAATGTTGTTTGTGAAAAACGTGGATGGAACCTTGAGGCTATGTGTTGATTATCGTAGACATAACCAAGTTACGATAAAGAATAGATATCCACTTCCATGAATTGATGGGTTTTTTGACCAATTGAGGGGAGCCCAGTGGTTCTCCAAGATTGACCTGAGGTCGGGATATCATCAATTGCGGGTGAGGAAAGAGGATATTTCTAAAACTGATTTTAAAAGTAGATATGTCCATTATGAATATGTGGTTATTCCCTTTGGTCTAACGAATGCTCCAACGGTGTTTATGGAATTGATGAATTGAATAATTAAGAGATATCTGGATTCATTTGTGGTGGTGTTTGTCGATGATATTTTGGTGTATTCAAAGTCAATGGTGGAGCATGAGCAACACTTGCTGACAGTGCTGGGGATCTTGAGAGATCATCGGTTGTATGCCAAATTGTCAAAGTGTGACTTTTAGATACATGATGTTTGTTTTCTTGGGTAGGTGATTTCTTAAAGGGGTGTTATAGTGGATCCAGAAAAGATAGAGGTTGTCATATTATGGCAACTGCCAAAGAATGTCTTTGAGATACATAGTTTTCTTTGTCTAGCTTGGTAATATCAGGGTTTTTTCATGATTTTTCTTGTTTGTCTTCACCAATGAGATCTTTTACAAGAAAGAATGTTCCATTCCAGTGTAATAAACATTGTGAGCAGTGTTTCAAAAAGATTAAGGGTTGTTTTACATCAGCACCAATCATGGTTTTTCCAGAATCAAAAAATTGGTATGTGGTGTAATGAGATGCATCAGGATCAGGGTTGGGGTGCATTCTCATGCAAGGGAATCATGTGGTTGCATATGGATCATGACAGTTGAGAGTTCATGAAAAGAACTACCCAACTAATGAATTGGTGTTGGCAGCAGTGAACAATGCTTTGAATGTGTGGCATCATTATCTCTTTAGTGAGAAATTCACAGTATATATAGATCATGAGATCTTGAAACACATTTTCTCATGATGTGAGTTGAACTTGAGGCAAAGAAGATGGATCAAATATCTCTAGATGTTTTATTTTGACTTGATGTACACATCGGGTAAGGGAAATTCTGTGGCGGATGCATTAATTCGAAAATCATATGCTCAGGTGGTGAAACAGGCATCACACTGGTGGCAGTTGATGTCAGTTATAGCTGATATGCGGTTGGAATGTGAGGACCAGGGCAATAGAGTAGTCTTCTTTCCAGTTTTTTTGATTCCTAACTTGGTTGGCCTGGTTAGGGAGTCACAGATATCTGACTCTGAGTGTGTGACAGTGGGGTCAAGACTCATTAGTGGGGAGACCATTGAGGGTTGTCAACTGAATAGAGATTTAGTTTTGTGTATTCAGAATTGGATGGTTGTACCAATTCCTAGTCAGGAGGATATTCTCAGGGTGTATCTTCATTCCAGGGGGGTTGTTCATCCTGGAATTCAGAAAATGTATAAGTTTTGGTGGGCTGGTATGAAAAGAAGGGTGGTTGAGTTTGTTTCAAGATGCTTGACTTGTCAACAGGTCATGGAAGATAATCAAAGGCTAGATGAAATGTTACAGTCATTGACAATCGCTATTTGGAAGTGGGAGCAGATTGCGATGTATTTTGTCACAGGTCTCCCAAGAATGGTCAAAAATTATGATACCATTTGGGTGATAGTGGATCAGCTAACGAAGTCGGCCCATTTCATCCCGATTCGTGAATCTCATACGGTGGATGATTTTTCCAAAATATATATCCCGGAGGTGGTAAAGAGGCAATTTGTTCTAGTTTTTTTTATATCAGATAGAGATCTGAGGTTTACATCTTGTAACTAGAAATCCTTACTGTAAGCCCTTGGAACACAATTGATGATGAGAATGATGTATCACTCTCAGATGGATGGTCAATCCGAGAGGATGAACCAAACACTAGAGGATATGTAGTGGGCTAGTGTCATGGACTTTGGTGGCTCATGGGGGGAGCACATGTCGTTGCTTGAGTTATCATACAATAACAGTTATCAGGCATCCATATAGATGGCTCCGTTTGAATCTTTGTATGGGCGGCGGTGTTGTTATCCACTATGTTGGGTGGAAACGGGTGAGTATTCTATGGTTGGACCGAGCCTTGTCTAGGAGACTACGAAGAAGATTAAGTTGATCAGGAAGAGAATGGAGACAGCTCAGAGTTGTTAGAAATTGTATGCGGATCATCGTCGACGACCGTTGTCGTTCGAGGTGAGTGATCATGTGTACTTGAGGTTCTCTCTTAGGCTGGGACATCGTCAGTTTGGGAAGTAGGGAAAGATATCTCAAAGGTATATTGGACCTTTTTAGGTTCTTGAGCGAGTTGGTGAGGTGGCTTATCATTTGGCTTTGCCACCATGGTTTAGTGTGGTGCACAATGTGTTTCATGTCTCGTAGTTGAAAAAATATCAGCCTGATCGTGACCATGTGATTCGATGAGATCATGTTGAGATAGAACGAGAAGCTTCATTGGTGCACATGACAGTGCGGGTTGTGGATAGGCCAGAGAAAGTATTTCATTGTAAAATCATCGGTTTAGTTCATGTTTTGTGGAAACATGGTTAGATTCCAGAGGAGACATGGGAGTGGGAGAAAGAGATGGTAGAGCAGTGGCCCGAGTTCTTTCATCAAAGGGCTGGTTCACTACATTCCAAGGACGGAAATTCCAATTGTGTGGAGAATGTAGCACCCCCAGTTTGATGTATATGGTCTCTCTTTATGCATATTTTTGTGTTTAAAGTGCATGGGATGACATGCGAAGAGGATGGGAGTGTTTGGAATGGTTTTGGAAGAGTTTGGAGGGCATTAAAGAGGTGCACGGTTTGAGCACGGTATGTGGAAACTCTGCGGGTTCCCCAAGAAATCGTGCGGACCATTGTTCTCGAGACAGTAGGCCTCGCATGACCTGTGCACGGTTTTTCAAACCATGTGGACCCTGGCTCTCGAGGTAGTGGCGTATGCACGATTTTCCAAACCGTGTGGGCTAACCATGCGGCCACTTAACGTTAGAGTTATAAGTTCCAGGCTCACTCAATATTGCCTCATTTCACTCCAATCTTCCTCCCACTTGAGCCTCTCCGGGGATTTTCGGTTCTCAAGGGTTTGAGGGGATATCTCACACGTTTTGGAAGGATTTCAATGGGTTTTGAAGGTGGACTCAAGGTGGTTTCTCTTGGGTAAATCTCTCCTCTTGTTTTTCTTGTGTTTTCTTCTAGATCTACATCCCTCTCCTTCTTGATTTTCTATATCTACAGTTTTTGTATGTAGATATAGGGTTGGGGTTGCCTCGGATGTTAATTTTAAGGCTTGTGATGGTTAGAGAAGGTGATCTAGAGAGGTTTCGGTGGCGTGTTCACCAGATTTGAGAGGCGGTTGTTCTTGGGTTGATTTATCGAGAACCCTAAAGGTAGGTGGATTATCTCTCGACTCCACTTGGATAGAGAAAATGGTTTTGGTTACAATTAATTTGTAGTGATTTGAATTAATTTTGAATTGTTATGAGAAATTTTTTAGAAATCAATTGGTTATGTTTTTGGGGATTTTCTGAAAAAGGGGGTTTCATGGTGAAATGCTTTTCTTGTGAATTTTAAAAACGGTGATTTTAAAATTTGTTGATGAGATTAATTTGGGAAAATGATTAATAGAAAGTGTTTTCAATAAAAGGGTTGTTTTATTGAATTGTTTTTTGGCATGGAAAATTGTTTTCAATAAATGGATAATTTATTGAAATGGATTGATATGCAATTAAACTTGGTTGATTGCATGATGTTGTGACTTTAGCAAGTTATATGATTGGTTTGGTTTGTTTAGAATGTCATGTGGAAGTGGAAATAAGTAAAACTATAAAAAGGGGATGGATAGTTGACAGAAGGACCACCATCAAAGGATAAGTGGATGGAAGATCCAATAGTTGTGAATGGGTGAACGGGTTGGACGGGAGCTCCACCGTTTCTTTATTTGGTAGTTTTGGTTGTGTTTTTGTGCATCGCTTTGCAAGATGGAATTGTGGTGCTAGTGTGTAAATGATGATATGGCTTGTGGAATATTTGTTTGGATTTCTGTTGGTTTCTTGGGATGGGTTTGATGTATTGGTAAGATCATGGTTGGCTTATGGTAATTTTTACACTTGTGATTTTTATATATACAGTTTTATATAAATGTGCTAACTATTTTATCCTGGTGGCGTGTTTAGGGAAGTCATTTGGGGAAACCCTACTGAGATTTAGTACTCACCCCATGCTTTGGCACTATGGTGTCTTTGCAGATCTTGTGTACCATGATGTGGGTAAAGGTAATCAATCAACCTCCTTTAGTGGTGTATTGTGATGTCTTGGTAGAGATTGGAGCATGAAGCTTGGTGTGGAGCTATGGTGGTTTTATGGCTCGTGGTGTTTTCTTGTTTGGTCTTCTGCATAGTACTCTGATGTTGTTTTTTTGGGTTGTTTTGACATGTGAGATCGTTATGGATTATCTGTTTGCCTTCAGTAATGTATGAGTTTGGTTGTTTTTTTACATGCATAAAATAGTTGTGGGTTGATTGGTTGGTTTTTTCTTAAGGTAAAATCATTCCCCAATTTGTTCTTCGAGCCCTTGGCATTTATTTCCAGCCTTTGGCGCCTTGGGAACATCGCTTAAGGCCAAGTGACCCTCACCATATCTTCAATCCAATGAGGTAGGGGTGGGGTGTTACTTGTATACCTATAAACCTCTCAAGAAAAATATATCGATTCCAACATATCAGTGCAACGAGTTCTTTTAGTAGATCTAAATCATGAATAATATCATTCTTCTCATTTAGCGTCAACTATTTGGATTCATATGAACTAACATTGATTTATTTCATTAAACTATTTCCAAAGCCAATACATTTTGTTTCATAGTACTATGTGTACTTCTTAATTAACTTAGGTAAGGTTAAAATTTAGTTTTGTTTTATCCTTCCCTTCAGATCAATGGATGATCTAGCGTAATGATTAGATTCCATAAACATCACCCCCTTCTTGTTTTGGGTCATTATCGATGAAGGAAATCAAAATAAATTTTTATGATATACAAGATAATATAATTCCAAAAGAAGAATGAATTGGACTTGAAATATGTTCTTAGTTCACTCTTAATAAATCACTACCAACACATTATTATGTTCCACTAATATATTCCCCTATAATTTCACATTCCCCAAGAAGTAATACATGCTATTCCAAAACTAAAAAATTTAGAGAATATCATATTGATCCATATATTTTATTTTTACTAGAATCATATTTGAATGTAATCAAATTTATTCCCATGATTGGGTGTATACCAAATTACTTATAATGAATAAAACCAATGAAGAACCCAAATAAGGATGGGAGACCCAATGCATTATGGACAAAATAGTATTTTCTGGCTCATCAATCAAAAAATATTCACTAAACAGTCATTCATATTATAGTTTATTCAAAAAAAATTATGTGTAATATCAAAAGGCCTCATGTACAGATAATGATAACTTGTACTAATGGAAATCATAAAAAATTACTTTCATCACTTCACCTAGTTAAATAAATAAAAAATAAGATGATAATGATATTTGATCTTAATAGTCATTGAGTTCATCCAATGGTTATCTATACATGAGTGCAATGAGTTATCATCAATTTTTGTTCATAATATAAGAACCACCAATGGTCATTTCCATGGTTAATTAATCCATTATCTTTATGTAACAATAGATAATAAGTTATATATCTATTATTTCAATGTGTCAACTTATAAATGGAAAAAATATGGATTCAAAACCTACAATAATATCGATCATAATAATTACATCTCTCCTTAAAAGAAAAAATAAGTGTTCCTTATAAAAACATCTTTAATGTTTTCAAAAATTATATGAATGATTTTATAATGAAAATCATCATCATCTAAAATAGCACTAGTAATATGGGGTAAAATTATCTCTTGCTACTAATTTTCAATACCCAAATATACTACCTGTAAATGAAACTCCCCCATTACTGTATATCTATAATGATAAATAATTTTGAATGATACCCTATCAGTACTGATAGTAAACATATTATTGATATTAATGAATCCAATCTTTACCTAGGATCATATAGATATCGCCATCATTAACATAGTTAAATCGAAAATATTTTGATATCCACTGTATCAACTAAATACTCAAGATATCTATGTGTAGTATTTTGTAACACATTAAATGGTGTATCGATAGAATAACCCCATACAATTACTTAATTATAAACCATATATTATTATCATAATGATCACATACAAACATATGTCATTTAATCATTTCATATAATTATCACACTAAGGTAGATGCAACTATGATCATACCTAGACTAGGTTGCTTCATGATGGTGTGTGGAATGATCATAATCATGAATCTACCCAGACCACTATATCTATGACTACCGAGTTGTTAAAAAAATTAATTTTTCTATGAATCATAATATTTAAATCAAAACCATGCCAGAACATCTGAAATAACTCTATCCACCACCCAATATTAATGAAAAAAAATCAAACACTAATCCTTGAGCCTGACCACCACCGTAACCTATCAAAAACAGATAATTCCTCAAAAAATTACTAGATATTTTACATATTTATTCCAGATAAAAACTCTACTAATGATTCGTGGAACTATTGTCAAGTATGCCCAAGCCTTCCAGACTAAAGGCATACTAGTGTACTCCTCTCACACTAGGACAAATAAGATCCATGACCCTGGATGGTATACCCATCTTTACTCTAGTTAGAATCATCAAAATTATAGGTCATTCTGATATATATATATATATATATTAAATAAAACCATCTATACTTTATATGTTATTAGTTATCCTAAGGTACATTATGGAGTCATTTTATGATAAAATATCTAATGTATGTGTCATTGATGGGAGTATCATTTATTGTGACATGGTTATATCTTAACATATTATTTAATAAAAATCATGTTACAACCTATACAAATCACATTTTAGGATATATGTATATCACATGTGTTATGATATAAATAAATCAGGTTATATTATTAGTGAAAAAATCAAAAGAAAATTACTAATTTTTAGAATTATATTCCATTAATGTTTTCAATGGATTAACATTTTGTTAGTTTAAATTGATGGGAGTGTAGATAACCAAAAGGATACTTGGGTTTTTGTCATTTCATTTAATTATTCAATTAATAAATATATGAATAAATACCAAATAATCATGATTAGTGTCCCCAAGGCGTATACGAAGTTCAAAAATCCATTTGATTTGTGTTATATAGCTCTTTTGTGGTACTTCTAACTAAATTCTTATATCTCTCAACTTATCCTTCATCATCATTAAAGAGAAACTGTCATATCTATGTTCAGAGAATGATCCTACTCATGCATCAAGTTATTTAGTAAATATTTGGATACACAATGAATGATGACGTCTATTGGCTACCTCTAAGAAAAATCATTCAAGCCAATGATTTATGATTGAGATTGAAAATATTAATAACGATTGTTAGACACTGCTCATTATTTCATTTATATGTGGTTTCAATTATATAAATGTATTATCTTGGGAATTAATGTTTTCAAATTCAATTTTATCTATTGAACAAGTGTTCTATGTTATGGAGAACCCAATTTTTGTTATCATATATTCACTATAATAATTTATTCAAGAAATCATGTTTCAAAATGATGAAATGTTTATATGATAATGATTACATATTTCTTATCATTAAAAATGATAATATTTTTTCTACAACTATTATGTGATATGTGATGTAGTATGTTGTAATTTTTTTATGAAATAAGATATAGAAGGTTATGGTTTGTGTTTTCTTTAAAAAAATTTATATTTTTCACATATTATAGCATACAATATATAATGTCGTATAGGGCGATATCATTTTGTAATATGATGAAATTATATCATAGTATCTATTTTTTTATTCTTATTCATTTTATTAAAATACATCTTACAATCTTCAAAATGGGATATCGGGGAATTATGATAGAAAACATATGAATATTATTTAGTTAATGTCATGTAAGCTAGAAAACAATGGGTTATTCTTGGGAATTTCATGTTTTAAATATGATTTCTGTGATACATCCGGATATTCTTTCACAGTTCACAAAACATGAACTATAATTCACATTATTCCCATTAACAACTATAATTTTTCTATGTTGGTTCATGGTTTTTTTGTGGTGATAGGTTTAAAAAATGTTAAAAGAATATTATTCATGAAAAATTTATTTTTCAAAAATTAGAAAAATAAATTGATATTAATAAATATTAAATTATTAAATTGGTATTTGGGAATATTTGTTTAATTTAAATCATTTTATAAAATAACTAATTTTAAATGGATGATATTTAATCAATAAATATTTTTGATATATTCCATAAGTAATTGTACCATAATATTATAATTTAATATTAAATTAAAAATTTAGATAAATATATATCATTCTATAAAATTTGGATATAATTTTTTTATATGGATGTTATATTTTTAATTTTTATAGCGTTAATATATTATAAAATAATGTTATATATAAATTATTTTATAATTCAAATTATATAATATTCATAATACATTTTCTGAAATCTAGAAACTAATGGGATTTATTGGGGAAACTTTTTACACAATATCCAAAGGTGTTTTAATTAATGATATTATCATTGTATAAATATTATTAAATTTATAAATGTTTTAATATTTACGAAATATTTAAATTGTTTAAAAATATAATATTTACATTACAGAAAATATATATTCCAGAAAAATGAAATATAAAACATAACATGATGTGTTTAAATTTGAAATAAATTTAAATTAATTATTTTTATTTAATTTTTGAATAACCAAAGTGCATGAATAAATAATAATTTTTTTAAAACTATATCCCCTTGACTTTGATGGGGTGTTTTATTTGCATCCATGCTCCATGGTTCTAACTTCTTTCTTATCACAATCCCCCACACACCCAAATAAGTTTTTTTGGGATTCATTTTCATTCAAAAATGTGATATGAATGTGTGAGTATTTCATAACCAAATTAGAAAATTTGAGCTAGTAAGGTGATTGTGGACCCATACGACTTCGAAAAAGGGTTGGATACAACAATGTGGAGTGTAGACTTCTTCAATAGAAGGAAGCGTGATGGTATGTAACATGTGAAATGAGGGGATAATGGTGAGGTGGCCCAGATAGTCCGGGATCTTATGAAGGGATTCAGTTTCACATAGTAATAGTTAAGTGGTCAGGGATACTCATTTTAAGGGAGGATCATATCGGATGGGTTAGTTCATATTAAATAATTATATACATATAATGATCAGAAATTCTATTTAAAATATTTGGCATCAAATTTTAGTCATTAGGGATTCTGGTTCAATTATTCATCCATATACTATGGGTTTTGTGACTCTAGACTTTTATTCAGGTATTTAATGGTCCTAAGAAATATTTATTGTCTTCCATATAAACATATTTGAAAAATAAATTCATTACAAAATAAATTCATTTGGTTTGAATTTATTTTGAATAAATTGTTATTAATAAAATTATTTATAATTTTTTTATAAAAAATTTCTCTCATGTTTTGATATATGAATTTATCATTTATTAAGTTTATTCTAAAATATATATATAGATATAAATTATTTATATTGTGAATGAATGAATTATTTAGTTTTAAGTGTTGTACATCTTCGATAAGTTACCATATAATCATATATTGAGTCTCATTCTATATTTGATGATTGATTTATTTATCAATTAACCTCACATCAGCTTTTACTAGGTAATGATAATTTATTAATATGATAGTTGTATTTTAAAAAAACGAGGTGTTAAAATTGTGTTGGAGTTATGGTCATTATTGCGGAAATTATATATTGTTTGCTGGAATTTGTGTCAGACGACTCACTATTATGGTGTCAAATGTTTTTCTAGAAAATTAAAGGTTTACTAAATGTATCAATAATATTACTACTATAAGGATTGATAATTTTAAATTATTATATGATTTTATAGGAATGGATTTCATGACATTCAAATAGAAGTCTATAAATTCAAATGTTTTTATAATTTTCCAAAAAAAACAAGAAATTTGTTTTCGAAATAGGTGAGCATCAATATGGTTTGTACATGTTGATTTTGAGGATAGAATATGATTCCAAATAAATCATTATATTCATGTAAATATTTAAATAAAATAAATTATTTGATAGAGTGAGATTAAATCCTCAATTAAATAATAACTATTGGATTTCATATAAAAAAATCACTTTTTAATAAATGGTTCACTCAACCAGGTAAGTGATTATAATACTGGTTACACTATATTATCTAGTGTAATGAAATCATGTAATGGGTGACTCTAATAGGATTAAGTGAAAAATTTCTTGAGTCTACATTAGAATATACATTGTAAGGATACACAAATAAAATTCTTTTACTATAGTAATAATTTTTAGTGTATAAATCCTATGACACTATTATACAAGATTATATGGTTGAATTTTTATATGGTCACCCAATATGGGACATTAAAACACAATGGACCGAATGGTTTCATATTCTTCATAGAATATATACAAAAAAGATTCCCATTTTACGTTATAAATAAATTAAAAAAACATAGTGAATGTTATGATTATTCCTCTAAGAAGAGATTATATTATTCCTTCTTTATATCCAAGAAAAAAACCATCAGGAAGAAATGAGATCAAATTCTAAGTACAAAAATTATTATATAAAAATATTTTATAGAATAAATAATTCCTAATTATTATGGCATGGTAAGTAACTATTAATACATCACATTTATAACATAACTTGAGAATGGTGACTAATATTGAAATAATAAATAACAATTAACTGGTCCTATATAACTAATCACATTACCTTATATAATATTATTGTACATATAAATTATTCAAATAATCATATGTGAATCAGTAACTAATATCATAATTACGGAATACTTATTTATGATCATATTAAACTTATGGTTGAGACCTCATTCAAAGACATCATACATAAATGGTCATGGCCCTAGCCAAATACCCAATCTAGTTTGTAACATGAAAGCATCCAATGAATCAAGGAGATAAAATGGGTCCTCCCCTTAATATGTATTGTATAAATAAAAAATATATTCCTTCATTAAAATAATTACAATTTTTTTTTTCTTTACTGAATAGATATTCGAGAGAAATTTCATTAAAAAATACTGAGTAAAATATCATTTTCACATTGAAATTCACATTAAAAAACTATAGTTTTATTTAATATTATATATATAGTTCATTGAATAGATTCATTAAAACATGTAGTTGAATATTCAATGAAATAATAATTTTTTACAGATGGAAATTCACTTTATTTCAAGTATTTTAGAATAATAATTCAACTAATATTATTGTTAACACAAAATAATTTCTTTATATGAAAAATGATAAAAATATTCCTTTCACATTGATTTTTTAGAAAGTAAAAATTGGGTAAAACTTTCATTAATCAATAATTGGAGATGATTAAATACGTTATAAAATTATTTTAAGGAAAATATATTCTTGGAATAAGATTATTCTTCACCAAATAGGAAAAAGCATGCTTGATGAAAATAATTCCATGGATCTCTTGAATATAATAGAGAAAAAAATTCAATGAAAAAATATAATTTCATAAAATAAATATAGAAGAATATAAATTTTTTTTATAGAAATATCTTATAATTATGGTAAGGGAAATATAAACCTAAATACACCCAAATTATGATGAAATTGTGAAATAAATACTTACTACATCGATGATTTTTGAATCATAACCCTCATGAAAGAGATAACATAAATGGAAACATCATATTCCATGGATAGAAATAGTGTAATTATATACCATATCAATGAGGGTAGTATATAAACCACAGTAAATAAATAATTGATGAATATAGCATATGTATCATTTTAACAAAAGGGAAATGAGAAACTCATACCTCATTGTTGACTTCTTTAATTTGTGGTTAAACCTCCTTTAGAATAAATATATATTTATTATATATATATTATATAATAATAACCATATATAAAATATGATATATAGTATAATTATAACATTTCATTCCACATATATTAAAAATTCAATATTTTAATCAATGATTTAAGGATAACTACTTCATTTTTCAAATTTAGTTTGGTTGAGTAGTTTAAGTTATTTTATTTTGATAATTGTTACATAATTCCAAAAATTATTTTTAATATATTAATATCATTTATATTAATTATATTCATAGATATAATCATACATCTATGTTATAGATGAAAAAATATTAACATCTTTCATGTAGATGGTAGGTCAAACGTTTGAATGACTACTATTTTCACTTTATAACAGATTGATTGAAAGAAAGTTAAAAATAATAAATATTTAATAAATTATTATCATATCATATGAATCATATATATATATATATAATTTACCCTTATTACCATCAATGTAAATCAGAAACAAAAAAATTATCACATTGCTCTGTGGAGGTGGTAGTCCACATGTATGCACATGGGATGTTATCCTTTTCCAATAGATTATAATATAAGAAGGTAGATATGATATTTTAATTATAAAATAATAAATATATCATTAATTTAATATATATTAATTATTTCCATATTTATAACAATCCATGAAAAGTGGTGAAGAAAGACTAATTACACTACTATGCGATGATAGTAATTAATACATACCCTTAATAGATGTTTTTTATTTTAATAGGATGAAAAAGATATGAAAAATGGTTATATCGTAACCATAATTACAACTCATTATATTTATGATAAAATAGTTATTATATTAGGAATTTTAAAACCATATTTTATGATGTATAAAAAGAAATAAATTAGAAATTTTCGGTAAATATGATTTCCTCATCTTCGATAGATATCAAATAGATTCTTTCATAAGGAAAAATGGAATGATATTTTAATAAGACCTGGGCTACTAATTAGTGGATGTGAAATTTTTTAACTTTAATTATCATGGTTTTATATTCTATTTTACTTAATGATGTGTGATAAACTGATAGAATTGTGAGATTATTTATAAGGGATGGAAAGGACACACTTTTAATTTCTACAAATAATATAATATTATTAATTAATTATCATGAAAATGATTCTAGATTTATATATATTCTAATAAAATGATTTAATTTTAGAAATAATCTTAGATAATAAAATTTAAAGACGTTTTTGTTTTATTTAAACCATATGTTTTATTTCAACCCTTCTATTCACCCATTTTAATGATAATCATTATAATGACTCAAAAATATTTAATAGGTGATAATTTTACAAATAAGTTAACAATTTTTCCATAAATGAAATAGGGATAATTTTTTTAAATCTATTCATATCCTACAAGACATACGTCAATAATTTTATCATTATAAACTAATATAATAATACCTTTTAATTATGAAATATTATTACTGTAATTTTAAGAACTACACCGAAATGTTGACTTCAAATACAACATGACAACAATGGAATTAGAATATAAAAACTAAAAAAATAGTATGTTATATATATCTTAAAATTTAATCCATTATAATAATTCACTTAAACTGTATTTTACTTCATATTGTTTATATCATTTATTTCAATTAATTGAATTAATACTACATCATCATTGCATAAGTAGTTAAGGTAATTATTTAATCACTATAAGTTACAAATATGTTTCCATGAAAAATAAAATAAAATATATTTCATGTTAATAAATAAAAAATTATTTCATTTTAATCCATTCATAAAAATGTATGAGATCTAAAATACAAGGTAGTGACATTATATATTTATTCTTTCTATAAATTAATTTAATAGTCACAATGGAAAATGGATCAAAGTGGTCATATATTATATAAATGGTTTTAAATTTCCAAAATCCAACCATACAATGGGTGAAGTAATATTTTTTTTTGATAGTGATTCCATATCTCTTGGTTTTAACGAAATATTACATATTTGACCCATATTGACAAGCCAGAAAAATTCCACCATTAATATTCAAAATAACCAAAAAAGGGACCAATTTAAAAAAATTTGGCATCATTATTAAAAATATGGATTCCTTATTTCATGATTTAGTTTATATATTTGTTAATAATTAAATTGAAATGAAAAAATGCAACAGAAAACTATTTTTTAGAAAAAATTCATTTCTGTATAACATATTTTCATACCAAAATCAACCCTAAAATTGATTATATTAAAAATTATTGAATTCTAAATATTATTATAGAACAAATATAAAATTAAAAAATTTATAATACAAAATAGGACATTGTAAATCCTTGAAAATATAATACTATTTTCAATAAAAATAATTATTTCTCTAAATTCATTGGTAATTAATTTTAAAAAACCGATAAATTCATCCAATGATTATTATTACATTATAACACCCCAAAATATTACCATAGGTCTCTCTGAAATAAATTATATTCATTAGATATACTATATTTCATAAATTATTGAGTTTTTTTAAAACAACACTTGGATCATTACGAGATAGTCATAACCATGCCATTAAACATAAATTTTCTACTTATGTTGTTAGAATTCCGAAAAATTGTCATACAGAATTGTGATCAAGGTGATATTTTTAGTTTTATAGAAACAATATAATTTTTGGGGAATATTAACTTACCATTATGAATTGTATCATACCTTTATGAATACCTATCCTTTTTTATAGTAACATGACACTTATGAATGTTTACCATAACCATGAATGTGTAAATAATATTTAGGAACCCTAATATAGAAGATGAATATTTTAAGTGTATGTATATTTCTATTAAATACTTATTTTAATTACAAATAAAATTTTTCATATATAGAAAATCATTTTTTAAAAATGGAGTTCATTTTTTTCTAGATGTCGAAAAATGGTTAGAGTGAATTTTGGGTATTTTTCTAAAATACATGAAATTTTTGTGATTAATAAAATACATTAATAACTCATATAAATACATTATAATTTAAATTAACCTTCCCTAGCATCATTTGTGATGTAAAAACTGAAAATGACGAACTCATATTCACTTATTACTATTCTAGGTCACAGGATCGTCACTATTTCTGGTATTGTGTAGAAGTAATAAATTAATGATTATAATATTTTGAAACCTTCCATCCCTACTCTATATAAACAACCCTTCACCTCTGTTCCTCTCAAACCTCTCAAGAATTATGCATTAACTATATTATTTGATATATATCCCTAAGCTCTTCTTCCACGTCCAATTCCATCTAGTCCCACCAAATGGCCAAAAACAAATTCCTTTATGAGATTCTCAAGGGGGAGTACTCAAGAGGGGAACCTCTCTTCGCTTTTATTTCAAATTATTTCAATAAGTTCCATTATTTTCATTATATCTCATCACCTCCCCACATCCAAATTCAATGATAATTATATTACCATATATGTAATGTATATTTTTTATGCTAATGTAATATTTCATCACCATATCTCTTTCCCCCCACCTATTACACATAAAATGAAAATACCGTTTGAGATGTGTTAATTTATAACATTCAAGGACGACAGGTTTTCAATTACTATTACTAATTTAAAGACTATTCATCAAACCATTTAATTCTTAAACCTTATAATGATATATGAATTTTACCTTATTCAATTTTTTTAATCCTTAATACTAATAATACAAAATAGTAATAGAAAACAAGTTCTTTGTGCACTAAACCACCATAATAAACAAATAATTTATCAATAACTTCAATCTAATGATCCATCCACAAGGTACATAAGCCCAAATCATTATATGATTATTTATAAGGTAATTAATAATATATATTTACAATTATGTATGTTTGACCACATTTCAAATGAACATCCATTTATTAATACAAGTAAACCAATCATGAAAACCAAGGAAGAGAATAATTCCTAACCAATTAAATTGAACCTCTTAAACAAATCAAAAAAAGTGTGTGAATGAACCTAATAAGGTTATACTAAATAAGTTACATGTTTATGAGGTTATATAATTATGAATTAATTATTTTATTATTTTTTTCTTTACGATCAATTAAGAATGAAATCAGGCATAAGGTAAGAGATCCTCTCTCTCAATTTTATTCAAGATTCAGCAAATAATGTTTCATTTTATTTGTAATTACAAATGATGTGGTATTTTTTATCACCTCCCACATTCTTCCCTTATGATATATAAATGATGGGATAACCCATACCTATAATTAAACCCTCACAAGAATAGCCATTACCATGTCAAAATGACTGTAAGGGGTTTCTTATCTCACTTTGAATTCTATGAGATTTAAATTATTTCCACATAATTCTTGTATGTAGTGTATTTTTCAATTATATTTGAAATATAAAATCATTATTGGCATTATATTCATGGAATTCAATGATTAAATTGGTGGTTATCTTTTATTTTGGATTATATATCTCGATTGATTATGACATGGTAAGGGACATTTACTCAATTTCCATCTCATATTCATTTTGTTGTTATTGTGCACAAAATAATTCTTATGTGGTGTATCCAAATTCAATTTGAGATCAATTTTTATTTGAAATTTTAAATATATTTTATATCCATATTATAGTTTCATGGATATGATTATTATCTTACACTGTATAATGTTTTATATATGGTGTATATTTTGAATGTTGTTATTACTATATAAATATTGATAAATATGTATCTTATAATCTATTCAGATTCTGAGAAGGCATATTTTAATTTCATTAAATATATATATAATTAATTACATGGAATTGTAGTGATGGGTGGGCCTAATATATCCCCTTGAGGCATCGACATATCTCATGAGATAAATTAGTTGGAGACAAATCCTTTGAGTTTATTTCCAAAAATTATCAGGGTTTCAACATAAAAACATAAGCTATTTCGATATTATAGTGGAATAATGTTTCAGATACTTGTCTTCAAATTAATAAAAACTATCTTTATTCATTTTTATTTATTTTTATCCATTATTTTTTCAATATTACAAAATCTATGGATGTAGTTTCCTTCTATGTTTATTAAAGGTGTGGTTTTTTTTCTTTTATTAAAAATTCAATATTTATATGTCAAATTGTTTATGATTAAATTATTACTGATTCATGATTCCACTATTTCTAACCCCTACTTTTCATTTGATCTCACTGATTTAATTTTATTACCTTCAATGAGTTATGAGGAGGAGGCAATTTATTGACATGTTGTGGATGCAGTATATTAGTTTTTGTAATGGAATGTATTTTGATACATTTACAAGAGTAAAAAGCGTATCAAATATGTATATTGTTTCTTTATGACTGCTATACTAAACATTCATTATGGATTTCAATTATCTTAGTGAAAATCATGTAATAAGTAATACACCAGCTCCAGTCTGGAGGGGCCGAGGTGTTGATGTTGGTATCAGAGAAGTTTAGATGAAACCATGAGAATGAGATTTAGAAAACATAGTTTTGGAAAAATAAACCAATGATATAATATGAGAATAATAATATAAGAACCACTCACATATTGATTGAGTACATTATACATGAAAAATTTCTAGGATGAAATTCCCATTGGAGGGAATAATATAACACCCCAAACATTTTATGTTATGTTTCTCTTAAAAACATTATATTAATTAAATAGAATGTCACAAACCGAATCGATCGCCACCAAAAATGGCACCAAACCCAGCCCATGACAAGGCACGAGGGGCGTTCCTGATCCCCACGGGCTGGCCCAAGTGCCCGGGTATCATAAAATGAAAATTGGGAACGATTTACCTGAGTTTACAAACATAAAACAACAAAAGAATCCAATGAAACAAATATGGATTTTTCAAAACAAAGAATCTTTTACAAAAATTCAGAACTAAAATACATGGCTTAAAACAACTCAAAAGGTCTATACTAAAGGTAAAAATCCAAATAAGGACATCCCAAGAACCCTCATGGCAAGGGGAACCGCCCTCAAGCCACCTCCAGAAGACCTCACCACCTAGGACCTGCTAGAAACCCAAACCACTGGAACAAAAAATTACTGTAACCAACCTGCGACAACAAAAACAACCATGTCTACTTACACCCAAGGGTGTAAGTAGGGTGTGAGCCAATGCCCAGTAGGATACCACCACTAAGAGATTCAAAGTGATAAACATTTAAAGACGAAAAGCATGCAAGTTTTCAAAAACATGAAAAGCTAGTTACAATTTCTAAAAGATTCAACTTTGAATAAAAACAGTTTTCAAGTGGGCTATCATTAAGAATCAACACTTTTAGAAATAATGTCAACAATACTGAATTTTCCAGCCAACTATACCGTATGCCGACAGTAAGTACAAAGTAAATAATGAGCACAAGAAATAGGAAGTAACCCCTAGGCACTAGCTAGCTGTGGGTCCTAGGTACCTCGTATCTCGGTGAGAGTAACCATCACAAATATCCATTCTCATGCACGAGCCACTAGTAGGGAAAATACTCATAACCTAGTGGTCCCAAATCATCATCATCATAGTTTAGTTAGGGTTTTAAGCGTCAATGTTGCTAAGTGAAACTGAGGCCAAACCCCACGGATTCACTAGCATACTAGTACACGTCAACCCACCTAGATACCCAGGTTTTCCCCTTGTGCTCAAACAAGTTCAACAAGTCAAGAAATATACATTGAACATGAAAATATCATTTCCACATCACAAATTCACCAAACATCCCATATGTATACCACACAAGTCACAAAAATCCATTTTTCATTCAAAATGATCTTGAAATCCGAATCACACCAAAATAGCCCACAACACGTTTCATATTTCTTCAACACTTCCACAAAACCATTAAACAATTTTATAAAACAATTATAAGATATTTAAACTCATATAACAGCCCACACACATGGAATATAACACTTCTTTCATAATCAAAAATTCAATTTTTCACATCACACTCACACAAAACACTCCACATCACTTTGACATCACTTTCACTCCTCAATATCTCCTTCAAACAATTTAATAAAATATTTACAGGATGATACATATCACATAACAACATTTTCACAAATGAAATTGACCTTTTGAAAATATACTCTTACCAAAACAGTTTGCTGATATAGTTTCACCTATTACACAACCCAATAAACCATTCAAAACTTTCATAAAACAATTATAAAGAGTATACCCAAACTTTGCCTATAAAATCCTTTTCAAAAACCTCTTTTTAAGCCAAAAGAACACCAAGACCCTACCAAAACAAAATTGTCAGCCCAATCAACATGTAATAATCCACTTTCAAATGTTATATAATCACCTTGAATAATATCACCAAAGATACCCACGAGAACACACAAATCCATAAAACACTTTCAAGGAGTATAACAAGGTTATACAAATAAAACCATTCAAATACACCCCCTTCTTAGGCCCACGTGGAATTATATCATTGCCCAACCATAATTGGCAGCCCCTTTCAACAACTAATAAACCACTTCTACATTTTACAAAACTACCACAAGAGATAACACATGAAATACATTTGAAAAATACTCACTTCAAGCAAAAATGTAACATTGAAAACAAATTCATTACTATTGATACCAAAAATTGTTTTCTCCTAATGCACAACACATAATGAACATGTGGAATTATTTAATCAACCAAACTAACTCATCATTAAATGGTTATCCACTGAATCACCTACCGAATGTGTCGAAACCCTCAAATATTGGGGCGAAACATCAACTGCATGACCGCCGCACCTCAAGGAAGTTAAAAGAAACCTAAAACCTCAATATTTCACCCAGAATACATTAATTTAGAACCTAGGAAAGAACCCTAACTTCTGGAATTTTTATAATTCAAGAATTTGGGAAGAAACCCTAAGCAATTTGAAAGAGGAAAGAAATAGACTCACCTCTTTGAAGTATCCTGAATTAATTACTCCAAAAACTATAGTCTCTGAAATTGAGAAGAGCCAAAATTCAGGGATTCTTCTAATATGATATAGGAGGTAATTTGTGAACTGGAATGGAGGGAAAAGAGTAAGAATTGAGAGAGTCAAAAAGGGATGAAGTTACCTCTTCAATTCTGACCGATTTGAGACACCCTATGACGATCAGCCCTAATTCGCGATATCAAATAGCTCCAAAGAGGGGGGGAAGGCAATGGGAGCGCGCCTGGGTTTCTTAGGGTCGAGTGGGAGGTGGAATCACCGAAAAAACCCAAATAGTGAAGGAGATATAAAAAATTTAAAAATTATTTTTAATGTAGGAAATGGGCCTTCGGGCAGGCCCAATATCTTAAATAAAACCCCATATCCACCATTATTATGGATTTATAAAGGCACCAAATTTATATTTTGGTGTTAATAGGTCAGAGGAAACCATTTAGGAATTAGAATGAAGTAAAAATATTAAAAAATGAAAAAGTTATAAGGGAAAAAAAATTTATTTTTAAATCTGGAATTGGGCTCACGGTTTGTCCCAATTCATGAAAACTCATCTATTTCTCCATAAAACCTTTGGAAACCATCCAAAACAATGAATGAAAGGAAAATAAATGAAATTTAACTTAAAAATAAGTCATGTATGTGAAAATTATCCCCACCATGAAAACTTTCCGTCCCCGGAAAGCTATAGAAAGTCCAGATATCAAAGCCAAACCCAACTGATAAACCAAGATGTACTCCCTTTCAAGGTTTCACCCCTAAAGGCCAAAACACCTCCATTGATCAATTAAGGAAGGAATACTTCACAACAAAATCATAAACCACTTCACATAAACAATCAATCACATCCAAGCTTTGTCCCAAAGAAAAACTCCAAAAACACTATCCGAACAAGAATCCAGCAATTCACTCAAACGAACAACAACATCGAACAAGGTGACACATACCTTGCTATAACTAAGCCATTGGGAACTCTCCAATCTCAATGGTTACCCAAGGAATATTTAGGTAGCTTGATAGATCCTAATGAGAATACCTACCAACAATACTTGACCATGGATAAGACTAAGTTATTGGTACGGGGGAAAAAAGGCTCCCCACCATAAGAACCAACAATCTTAATCGACGAGCATGGGCCGGTACAGAAAGACCCCAAAATATAAAGTGTTGGGATGACCACATGATGAGTCTGCACGGTTTGGGAAACCATGAACTAAAAATGTAGATTCTTCTATCTACATGGTTTTTTTGGGGGCATGGTCACTACTAACCATGTGCAAACCGTGTGGTCAACCTGTCTAGCCAAACTTCATACCTTTCTCTAACGACTCAATGGAAACCAAAGTGGGAGGGAATAACATTGGGCGATGACATGGGTACAAGGCCCTCCACCTATTTCCCCCGAACATGAACAGTAGAAGAAATATTATGACACCATAGGTTTAAACTCTTCTTATCTTTCATATTGAGGATATGACTTTGCACTAGGGTTTAAATGACACTGGGGTTTCCCCTGACTACGGGTCAGCTTCTCTCTAGGACCTATGGTTGGAGCTCAAAATATTGAAGCATCTTCGGCCTCTCAGTTAGGCTTTGGAAACCAACTGAATGAGAATTCTTCTTTCGTTGCAAAAAACAACTACACTGCAATCCCCGATAAGTTTTTCCAAGACATAAAACATTCCAAACTTACTTTACCCTAAATCAATATTTCACTGAAACAAGGGATTAAAAGATGTACACACATCACACCTTGTTTTTTCGGGTGAGAAACAATAGAAGTAAAGAAAACTTATACTCACCTTCCTCTAAAATAGAGGATTTGATGTTTTTCCCAAGAGAGACATAATCCCAGCATAACATAGAACCTTAGAGGATTGTGTGACCTTCACCTTTATGGTCAAAAGAGTACACAACGTCACAATGTGTCACCGAACATGACCCTTGTGATTGATAGAAACAATACATGGAACGTAAACATATTCAAAGTCCCTAAACAATAGATTAGTCCAAAAAGTGGACACAATGTCCTATTATGACCGAAATCTCAAAATTGGTGGTTTAATAATAAATCATTCTTCAAAGAAACTATAAAGAACCTAGAGGCCCTCTTGGACACCGTCAGGACACTCATCCATACTAACAACGAAAGAACACTCCCACCTTTGATGAATCAGGAAACTTAAGAAACTAAGGTCTCTTTCAACCTTCCACAAGCACTATCCCACTACAAGAGGATAAACAAAACCAATAAAGGAAAGGGTGTATACTCAATCTAAAAAGCTCAAGAAATAGATTCCTTATATTGATCAACTGGAGGATTTTTCAATGGAGAAACAATCTGGGTTGCGCTTCAGTTATGAATTAACCTTTAATGGGGGCGTACCTTATCCAATGAGAGAACCCAAGGACCCAACCAATCTGGTCCATTGGTCAAAACAAGCCATAAACCAGCTCCAAACACATGAAGGGAACCACCGTAAAGGCATCCCAAAACATTTTTCAAAAGAGACCACTAACTGTCCCTACAACACAGCTTACCGACCAAACACAAACCCAAAACACAGTTCAAACAGAAGGGGTTCTTGGAATCAAAACATCCCACAACATAAACATATTAAAAAACCCATAATACAAACCATACCAAACTATTCATCAAGACATCATGTTTTTCTTTAAAACCAATTCTTTGAAAACAAACGGTTTAGCAGTAAGCGTATCGACCAATGGTACCCCATGGGCCTCACACATGCATGTTTTTGTGCCACACTAGACACCCTCCTCATATCCGTCCCGGCACTCATCTAGTCATGCCATCAACCATCTATCATCCCATATAACCCCATGCATGTGGTCGCTAATGGAAATACCAAAGGTTTAAAAAAATTCTTTCCACTTTTCAAAACCAAAACGGTCAACCAACACATCCTTTTTTCTCATAACCGCTAACCACGAGATCAAAATCCCAACTCAAGTCTTACAAAAATTTTCATTAAGTCACTACCATTTAGAAAATAACTCACTTTCATGATATTCACATAAATTTCAAAACATATCATCCCATTAAAAAACACTCTGATTGTTTAGAAAACTCTATTGGAAACACTTTTCAAAACCAACTTCAATATAGTTCCTACTTTCAAAGAGGTGTAAGTGCACCAGTTTACATTTCAAAACAATTATGAAAATTAAGTTCAGCCATTTCATAAAGCAAACCATTACCTCTTTATTTGAAAATCATTTCACAAAAACTATACACTTCTTAAAACCAAAGTGCTAAGGTTTCAAAACCTAAGCACAAAATAGTGCAAGATGAAACTAGTTTCAGTGGGTGACTTGGAAATATGGTTGGCAGCCATATTCCAATCACTTCACTGTCATAGAGAGTGTTCTAGAGAATATCCTTGGATCCACATGTCTTTCCAGGCCTTGCGAGCTCACTAGGACCATTAACCCAACTCTCTTTGCATTTCCCTTAATCATCATCGAACCAATAAAACCGAAGGACTTAGATAAATCCCAACTTCTCTGGGAAAATTGAATCCTATTATGAGGTGTGGTGATCAGGCACACTACCCATAACTAGAATTTCATGTCCCAACAATACTAACTCCAGACTATCCTGACTCTTCCCCAAATAACATGACCCAAAGAGTTAACATGAACCTCCTCTGATACCATTTTGTCACGAACCGAATCGATCGCCACCAAAAATGGCACCAAACCCAGCCCGTGACAAGGCCCGAAGGGAGTTCCCGATCCCCACGGGCAGGCACAAGTGCCCGGGTATCATAAAATGAAAATTGGGAACGATTTACCTGAGTTTACAAAGATAAAACCACAAAAGAATCCAATGAAACAAATCTGGATTTTTCAAACCAAACAATATTTTACAAAAATTCAGAACTGAATTACATTGCTTAAAACAACTCAAAATGTCTATAACAAAGGTACAAATCCAAATAAGGACAGTCCAAGAACCCTCATGGCAAGGGGCACCGCCCTCAAGCCACCTCTACAAGACTTCACCATCAAGGACCTGCTAGAAACCCGAACCACTGGAACAAAAAAAATGTACCCAACCTGCAACAACAAAAACAACCATGTCTACTAACACCCAAGGGTGTATGTAGGGTGTGAGCCAATTACTAGTAGGATACCACCAGTAAGAGATTCCATGTGATAAACATTTAAAGACGAAAAGCATGCAAGTTTTCAAAAACAAGAAAAGCTAGTTACAATTTCTAAAAGATGCAACTTTGAATAAAAACAGTTTTCAAGTGGGATATCATTAAGAATCAACACTTTTAAAAATAATGTCAACACTAATGAATTTTCCAGCCAACTATACCGTATTCCGATGGTAAGTACAAAGTAAATAATGAGCACAAGAAATAGGAAGTAACCCCTAGGCACTAGCTAGCTGTGGGTCCCAGGTACCTCATATCTCGGTGAGAGTAACCATCACAAATATCCATTCTCGTGCATGAGCCACTAGTAGGGAACATACCCATAACCTAGTGGTCCCCAATAATCATCATCATTGTTTAGTTAGAGTTGTAAGAATCAATCTTGCTAAGTGAAACTAAGGCCAAACCCCACGGATTCACTAGAATACTAGTACACGTCCACCCACCTAGATACCCAGGTTTTCCCCTTGTGCTCAAACAAGTTCAACAAGTCACGAAATATACATTGAAAAATAAAATATCATTTCCACATCACAAATTCTCCAAACATCCCTTATGTATACCACACAAGTCACAAAAATCAATTTTTCATTCAAAATGATTTTGAAATCCGAATCACACCAAAATAGCCCACAACACGTTTCACATTTCTTCAACACTTCCACAAAACAATTAAACAATTTTATAAAACAATTATAAGATATTTAAACTCATATAAAAGCCCACAAACATGGAATATAACACTTCTTTCATAATCAAAAATTCAATTTTTCACATCACACTCACACAAAACACTCCACATCACTTTGACATCACTTTCACTCCTCAATATCTCCTTCAAACAATTTAATAAAATATTTCCAGGATGATACATATCACATAACAAAATTTTCACAAATGAAATTGACCTTTTAAAAATATACTCCTACCAAAACAGTTTTCTGATATAGTTTCACCTATTACACAACCCAATAAACCATTCAAAAATTTCCTAAAACAAATATAAAGAGTATACCCAAACTTTTCCTATAAAATCCATTTCAAAAACCTTTTTTTTGCCAAAAGCACACCAAGAACCTACCAAAACAGAATTTTCAGCCCAATCAACATGTAATAATCCACTTTCAAATGTTATATAATCACCTTGAATAATATCACAAAAGATACCCATGAGAACACACAAATCCATAAAACACTTTCAAGGAGTATAACAAGGTTATACAAATAAAACCATTCAAATAAACCCACTTTTTAGGCCCACATGGAACTATATCATTGCCCAACCATAATTGGCAGCCCCATTAAACAACTAATAAACCACTTATAAATTTTACAAAACTACCACAAGAGATAACACATGAAATACATTTGAAAAATACACACTTCAAGAAAAAATGTAACTTTAAAAACAAATGCTTTACTATTGATACCAAAAATGGTTTTCCCATAATGCACAACACATAAGGAACATGTAAAATTATTTAATCAAGAAAACAAACTCATCATTAAATGGTTATCCATGGAATCACCTACCGAATGTGTCGAAACCCTCAAATATTGGGGCGAAACATCAATCCCATGACCGCCGCACCTCAAGGAAGTTAAAAGAAAACTAAAACCTCAATATTTCACCCAAAATACAGTAATTTAGAACCTAGGCAAGAACCCTAACTTCTAGAATTTTTATAATTCATGAATTAGGGAAGAAACCCTAAGCAATTTGAAAGAGGAAAGAAATAGACTCACCTCCTTGAAGTATCCTGAATTAATCACTCCAAAAACAATAGTGTCTGAAATTGCAAACAGCCAAAATTCAGGGATTCCTCGAACAAGATATAGGAGGTAATTTGGGAATTGGAATGGAGGGAAAAGAGTAAGAATTGAGAGAGTTAAGGAGGGATGAAGTTACCTCTTCAATTCTGACCGATTTGAGACACCCTATGAAGATCAGCCCTAATGCGCGATATCAAATATCTCCAAGGAGGGGGGGAAGGCAATGGGAGCGCGCCTGGGTTTCTTAGGGTCGAGTGGGAGGTGGAATCACTGAAAAAAACGCAAATAGTGAAGGAGATATAAAAAATTAAAATATTATTTTTAATGCAGGAAATGGGCCTTCGGGCAGGCCCAATATCTTAAATAAAAACCCATATCCACCATGATTATGGATTTATAAAGGCTCCAAATTTATATTTTGGAATTAATAGGTCATAGTAAACCATTTTGGAATCGGAATGAAGGAAAAATATTGAAAAATGAAAAAGTTATAAAGGAAACAAAATTTATTTTTAAATCTGGAATTGGGATCACAGTTTGGCCCAATTCATGAAAACTCATCTATTTCTCCATAAAACCATTGGAAACAATCCAAAACAAAGAATGAAAGGAAAATAATTGAAATTTAACTTCAAAATAAGTCATGTATGTGACATAGAATATATTTAATAAATAACTTTGTTTCATTGAAACAACACTTGGTTATATATGATATAGTCAAAACCCATCCTTTAAACTTAATTTTTTTACTTCTGTGGTCTGAATTTTTTAAAAATGGACATACATGGTTGCGCTCATGGGTCTATTTGGAGTCAGATAGATTCATCTAAATTTCATGTGAATAGTAACTGAGATTCATGAATTGTAACATACCATTATGAATTGAATCCTAACCTTATGAGTATTAATATTACCCTTATGAATGGTAACCAAAACAATGAATGTGTTAATAAAATTAAGGCACCTAAAAAATGAAGCTAAATATTTTATGAGTTTATATTTTTTGATTAGACAATGATTATAATTAAAAATTATAATATTCAAATTTAGAAAATTATTTTTGAATAATGGAGTTCATTTTTTGGGTACTACGTGTCAATAATTTTTTAGGGTGAGTTTTTGAAATTTTTCTGAAAGACATGAATGTTTGGTAAATAGTAAAATACATTAATTTATTGTGTAACTACATTATCATTTAAATAAACTATTCCTAGCATCAAGATTGATGTAATCACCCAAAATCACTAAATAATAAGAAATAATTACAATTATACGTCATTTAATCCTCACTATTTCTTTTCTTATGGAGAAATAATAAATTAAAAATTATAATGTTAAAGAAACCCTCATCCCCTCCACTATATAAACCACCCATCACCCACTATTCCTCCCACACCTCTCAAGCATCAATAATTGCCTAAATTATTCTCAAATATATCTCTATGTTCCTCTTCCACACCTAAGACCTGCTAGACTCACCAAAAGGGCAAAAACCAAGGAATTAAGAATATTCTCAAGGAAGATTACTCAAGATGTGAACCTCTCTTTAATTTTATTTCAAATTATATTACTAGTTCCATTATTTTATTTCATTCTCCTCACCTCCCAACATCCTAATGCATTGATAATTAATTTATCTTAAATAATATGGAATTTTTTAATGTTATTGTAATATTTCATTATCATATCTCTTTTCCCCCACCTCTTACACTAAAATTTTAAATACCGTCTGACATGTGATAATTTATCACATTCAAGGATGACATGTTTTAAATTTCTGTTAAAATACTAAATATATGTACTGAATCCATTAAATGGTTGAACCAGTTATTGATATATTTATTTCTCATTATTAAATGTTTTGGAAACCTTACATACTCATAATACAAAATAATAATACAAAAAAAGTTTTTTATGGCCAAGACGCCAACTTAAACCAAGCGTTTATCAATAACTTTTTACTAATGTGTCATCCGAAAGTTATATAACCCAAAATAATTATAATATAATTTATAATGTCACAAAAAATATATATTTGAAATTATTTATGTTTAACCACAATTCAAATGAAATACCATTATCGAATACATGTTAACCGATCATCAAAACCAAGGAAGAAGATGCTTCCAAAATAATAAAATTGAACCTATTAATCCCATAAAAAGGGAATGAATGATCTTAATGAATTCATAATAAATCAATTAAAATTTTATGAAGTTATGGACTTAGTAATTAATTAAGATAAATTTTATTATTCAGGTTATTAATATCAATCCAGAACACCATCAGGCACAAGGTAAGGGATCATCTCTCCCATTTATATTCATGAATCCCCTTATGTTGTGTCCATTTATTATTAATTCATAATTTTGGGATATGTATTATAACCTCATCCATATTTTCCTAATGATATATAAATTAATGGATACCCCTCTAGCTCTCATTAATCCCTCACAAGAACACTCGTTACCATGTCGATGTTTTTGCAAGGGGTTTATTATCTCACCTTTAATTACATGGGATATCGATTGTTCACCACTTATTTCTTTTAGGTTGTGTATTTTGTAGTTCCATTTTATATATATTGTCATGATAATATTTATATTCATTTTATTCGATGATTTATTGGGGTGTAATTAATTTTTTTTGGGTCAATTGACTCAATTGATTGCTACATGGTAAGGGACATTGCCTCAATTTCATTTTCATTTTCATTTTACTAGTATTGTGTATCTAATTATTATTTTATGGGGTATCCACTGACAAATATATATACTTTTTCATTAAAATTGTAAATATATTATATATCCATATTTTGGTTTCATGGATATGGTTATTGTTTTAATCCGTATACCCTTTTACATAAGATATTAATTTAGAATGTTTTATTAACTATAGAAATGTTGATAAATTTGTATCCTCTACTCTATATAGATAATTAGAAGGAATATTTTAATTTAATTAATATTTAGATAATGAATTATTTGGACTTTCAATGATGTTTGGGTCCCGCTATTGCCCCATGAGGCATCAACAGGTCTCATTAGACAAATCAGTTGGTGACAAACCCTTCGAGTTTGTTTCCAAAAATCAGATGGGATTGTACCCATAGACATAAACTATTTCAATGGTAAAGTTGTATCAAGACCCATATACACAAATTCCAATTATTAAGAATTATCATTATTATTTTTATGTTATTTCTATCCACGATGTTTTTTTAATATGAAAAAATATATGCATGCAATTTTATTTGTAGATTATTAATAGCATGTGTTTTTTCATTTATTTTCCATGCCATATTAATTATGTCAAATTGATTATGATTAAATTATTATTGATTCATGATTCCAATTTTTTTAATGATTAATGATCCTTTGAGCTCACCCCTTTAATTTTTTACTTCAACATGTTATGACGAGGATACCATTTATTTAGTTATAATGGATATAGTTTATTAGTTTATTTTATGTATCATATTTTATATCATACCTACTGTGATATGAGTTTAATGTATGTGTCTAGTTTCTTCAAGATGACTAAAATAATAGTTCCTTCTAGATTTCACTTCTCGTAATATGGCCATTGTAATAATTAATGAACTGGATCCTCTCAAGAGGGGTCGGTTGTTATAGTTGGAATCAGAGGAAGTTTAGTAGAATCCTTGTGAACTGGATTAAGAAAAAAATATTTAGGGAACATAATCCTAAGATATATTTTGAGAAAAATAATACTATAACCACTAACATTTATTTTCATGTCATTATTCACAAAAAAATTTAAGGAATAAAATTTTCTAAGGTGGGAATAATATAACACCACAAAAATTTTAAGGTCAGTTTCCCTTAAATACATTCTATTAATTAGAAAAATTATATTTTATAAATAACTAAGTTTCATCAAAACAACACTTTTCTATTTGGTATATTTTTATAAACTACCCATTAAACCTAAATTTTCCACTTAGTTTCTCTGAATTTCAAAAAACGAACATACATGGTTGCAATAAGGGTGATATTTGTAGTTAGATAGAATCATGTTAATTTCTAGTTATTGGTATCTTACACTTATGAATAGTAACATTACATTATGAATATTGGAATACCCTTATTAATGGTAATATTACTATTATGAATTGTAACCATAACGATGAATGTGTTAATAAAAATTTAGACACCTTAAAAATAAAAACGAATATTTTAACTATTTGTATTTTTTTGAGTAAATAATGATTTTAATTAAAAATTAAATTTATCATATTTCTAATTTTTTTTTGGAAAATAGGGTCCATATTTGGGATTACATGTCGATAAATATTTAGGGTGAATTTCATGATTTTACTGAAATAAATGAAGTTTTGGGGAATAATATATTACATTAATTTACCATATAAATCCGTTATAATTTCAGTTAACTATTTCATCCATTATATCTGAATTCAGAACAATAAATAATGAACTCACATGTATATATTATTAATCTAGGCTATGTAAACCTCTCTATTTTGTGTCTTTTGGATAAATAATAAATTAATGATTATAATATTACGAAAATCCTCCTCCCCTCCACTATAAAAACCACACCTCTCTATCTTCCTCCCACACCTCTCAAGTTTCACTCTTGCCTAAATTCTAATAAAATATCTCCTTTTTCTCCTCCCCCATGTCTAATACCAGCTGAAAT
Organism: Viscum album; assembly: GCA_963277665.1. NCBI lineage: Eukaryota > Viridiplantae > Streptophyta > Magnoliopsida > Santalales > Viscaceae > Viscum > Viscum album. Next base: position 1,930,522,233 of record OY728137.1, on the reverse strand, counting down.
TATTAAAATAGAAAAAACAAAGGCTTTAAAGATATTCTCACGGAGGATTACTCAAGTGGTGAACATATATTCCTATTTATTTCAAATTATTTTACATGTTCCATTATTTTGTTTCTCTCTCCTCACCTCCCCACATAAAAATTCTATGATAATTTTAGTACCTTAAATGGACTGTAATTATTATTCTAATGGAATATTTCATCATCATATCTATTTTCCCTCACCACATACACTAAAATTGAAAACAACGTCTGAATTGTGTTAAATTATCACATTCATGGACTAAGGGTTTTCAATTTCTATTACCATATTCAAGAATGGAAATGAAACCTTTAACTGCTTGAACCGGATTAGGATATATGTATTTTAACTTATTCAAGTATTTGTAATCCTTACACAATCATAATACAAAATAATTATACAAAACAAGATCTTTATGCTCAAAACGCCAACTTAAACCAAGAGTTTGTCAATAACATAGATATAATGAGTCATTTTCATGGTATATAGCCCAAAATAATTATAAGATAATTTATAATTTTACTAATAATATATATTTAAAAATATGTATTTTTAAACACATTTTAAACAAACTTCAATTAATGAATCGAAGTAAACCGATCATGAAAACAAAGGAAGAAAATGCTTCCAAAAAAAATAAAATTGAACCTTTTAAACCCATCATTAAGGGAACTAATGACCCTAATAAAGTTATAATTAATCATGTAAATAAATATTAGGTAATTTAATTATTAAATAATGAACATAAATTATATTATTCAGGTTGTTAAGATCAGTCAAGAACACCATTAGGCATAAGGTAAGGGATCCTCTCTCTCACTTCGAATCAAGAATCCCATTAGGTTGTGTCCTTTTATATTTAATTCCAAATGATGGGGTATGTTTTATCACTTTCCCCATAATTCCCTTTTGATATCAAAATTATGGGATACCCCTTTACCTCTCATTAATCCCTCACATGAATATGCATTACCATGTCAAAATGTTTGTAATGGGTTTCTTATCTCACTTTTAATTCTGTGAGATTTTCATTTTTCACCACATATTTCATGTATGATATGTATTTTTTACTAAAATTTGAAATGTATCATCATTATTACCATTATATTCATGTTATTATGTGATTCATTTGGTGGTTATTATTTTTTTTGGCCATACGACTCGATTGATTATAGTGTGGTAAGGGACATTGACTCAATTTCCATTTCATTGTCATTTATTTGGTATCATGCACCAAATATTTTATATGTGGTGTATCCAATTACCATTTTAGAACATTTTTCATTTTAAAATTTTAATATATTATATATCCATATTTTGGTTTCATGGATATGATTAATTCTTAATTTGTATATCATTTTACATATGATGATTATTTGGAATGTTGTTTTAACTATAAAAATATTGATAAATTTGTATCCTATACTATATACTGATATTGAGAAGGAATAATAAAACTTTATTAAATATATATATAAGGAATTATTTGTACATAATATGATGGGTGTGGCCTGCTATAACCCCTCAATGCATCGATATGTCTCATTAGATAAATCATCTGGCGACAAACCCTTCGAGTTTGTTTCCAGAAATTGGATGGTGTTCTACCCACATACTTAAACCATTTTGATGGTATAGTGGTATCATGTTCAAGATATATAAAGACTAATTAATATCAATTTTCTTTATTTAATTTTAGTTATTACTATCCTTGGAATTTTCACAATGGGAAAATCTATGGATGTAGTTTCATTATCAGATTATTCATTGCATGTGTTCATTCATTTATTCGACATCCCATATTGATTATGTTAAATTATTTAAGATTAAATTCTTAATGATTAATGATTACAATATTTTTAACCCTAAATGATCATTTGAGATCACCCATTTTAGTTTTTTTACCTTCAACATGTTAGGAGGAGGGCACCATTTATTAAGTGCTCGTGGATGCAATTTATTGGATTTTGTTATGTATTGTATTTTTTTTACCATTCCCAGTGTAATATTGGTTTCATGTATGTTTATGGTCTCTTAATTTTTACTATATTGATCGTTTATTTTGGATTTTATTTTACTAAATCATGTGAATGTAATAAGTAATGCACTAGCTCCGGTCTATAGGGGCCAGACTGGTACATATATGATGATTTAAAAAATTTATATCATATTTATGAAATAGTTTTTCAAACATTTGAATAAATTCATTATAATATTAACTCAAAAAAACTATAAAATTACACTTTTGAAAAGAAAATAGAATATGAAAAATAGAAAAAAGTGAGTGATTATTTTCAAAAGAGTAATAAAATTATTTTTATTGATTTTGTTGTCTATATGTATTTCATAATTTTATTAATTAAATTAATTTCCACAAATTCAACATCAATGTAAAAATCTTCATATTTAAATAATAATTTTTTATTTTTCCCTTACGCTCTCTCTTTATTGTTGTATATTCTTTCGAATATAGTATTATTTTAAAACCATAGGGTGTTATATAATACCCCTATAAAATAAATTTCCCAATTTAAAATTAATATTGTACATAAAATGTGAAATATATGAAAATATGGCTTCATAAAATCCACATCTTATTGACAGATGATTAGACTTAGTTTAAAAAATAATGTGAGATTCATAATTGTGACCTAAAATATCACATATTTTAATTCCTTAAGGAGTCGATCGTTTTTTTAATTGAAAATATAGATATTAAAGAATATACTAATTTTCTTGTAAAATTATAATGTTATATAGAAAATGGTCTTTCTAAATTTATGAACCAGCAAACAATAAATACATGATATGTGAAAACACCACAGATTCATAGAAATTGTTTGTAATAGTTAAAATATTTATTTAAAGATCATTTTTATAGATATAAGTAATTCTTATAAATTATAGGATAATAATTTGTAGAAATATAATTACATGACATGCATAACATAACCCTTTAAAAAATTTCGAATAAAATATCATATTTTTCATTAAATGTTGAGTATTAAATATAAATATTTTTTTCCAAATCACTATAATCTACTCATATCAGATCACATAATCATTAAAATAACAAAATTATATTCCTTTTTTTCATGACAAATTACAAAACAATATTTTTTCGATCATGTTATAAAATAATTCCCAAAAATAATATTCATTAATATTAACTGTTAATGGAAAAGTTTAACTAAAATTATTGGGTAAATAAAATACCGTACATCCCAAATGACATAAAAATTAATGAATTGGTCATCCAAAAATGTCATCTCATACTATTATTCATATATATCTAAACTTTTAATATAATTAATCAACTATAATAATTTATGTTAGTATTAAAATTTATATATACCTTAACCAAATAAAATGTCTAATTTAATAGTATTAATAAACTCAAAAATCTAGAAAATAAAAAACTATCCCAATAAGATTCTTACAAAAAAATGAATTTAATGTTAATACAAAAAATATTTTCAAAAAATGACATTTTATCTCGGACATAACATTGGTCAGTGTGAGGTTCTACACTGTGGTTGTCCAATAACATTGGGCTCAGGCATTCTAGATTTTCTTGATGTCATATGTTGTCGCTCGACTTATGTGTTGTCCTTTTTATGGAACTATATTAATATAATTCCACAATACATCCTAAAATATGATTCAAATCATAGAAAAAATATTAATAATAAAATAACTTATTATCCATTCTGAAATTCTTTAAAACAATCCCTACAAAATAAAAAAATAATAATTGTGTAATACTACAATAACAAATATTATCATATTATTAAAAAAGATTATCAATAAAATTAAACATATTTTCACAAAATATAATAGGTTTTAAATAAATAAAATTCTAACTAAAACATATATGAAACTTAAGGGTTATATTACCATAAATGTAACATCATGGGTTTATAAGAACAATATGTTTGAAATCATATAGAACATGAATCATTGGGCCGAAAAAACTATAAATATTGTTGTTTAAATATTATTATTTTCACCTAACCAGAAAATTGGGGGGAATGATTAGTAATAACAGCATTTCTAAATATATGCAAAGTTTATATTAAACAAAAATAAATTTATTATATTTTAAGAAATAAAAAATAACTTTTTATATGAATTATATTCTTCAAAAATATATTTCACAAAAAATGTTTAAATTTAGTTTTGTGAGAAAATAACCTAATTATTTTTTTCATACATTTATAATATATATTTAATAAAATAAACTTTATTTTTGAAAAATACAAATCAAAATTATATTTTTGTGTTTTTTGGGATTTTTGAGAAATTATTTATATACTATGGATTATTGAAAATAATATATTTTATCAAAAAAACATCAAAATTCTAAATATTACACTAATAAAATTGTTTGAATTTATACATAGTAATTAAGTATTATGAATAATACAATTATGTTCATTATAATAAATTTTATGATGCAATCTTTTTTATTCGTAAAAAAGAATTTTTCATAAAAACGGATATTAATTCAATTTTTTATTATACTAATTTCTAACCATTAATGAAATTATATATTAAAAAATTAATCCCATATAAGGAACCAGTAGTTCCACATTTTTTAAATAGTCACCTTTTATTTCCAGCTAGTTTGAATAGTATCCATAGTAAAAAATTAATCATCGTTGTGAGGGTAAATTGAGTAATTAAGGTTAAAATAATGAGATAAGGTATTATAAATTTGACCAAAACATTCATAAATATCTTTTTATGGGTATATTACATCCATAATCATCCTAAAATGGAAAATATTCCCATTTTATCATTAGACTATGATTTTCTCCTTCATAACACATAAGTGAGAGATATAGAAAAAAAATTACTATAAATTCATAAAAAACTATAATATTTTATGATAGGGGAAAATAAAAATCATGTTTGGTTATAATTATTTATTTTAATAATAAATTATCTATATTTATCATGATAATTTATTTATAATTTTATATCATTATATAATTACATTAAATTCGTTCACAACACAAACACATTATTTTATTATATAATAGAAAAATTTTATTTTTAAAAACTAAAATATATGAAATAATTATCGTGTTCATAAAAATTAATGATAAATAAAAACAGTTAATAAAATATTAAATTATAATATTATAAATCCCACGTTTTATTTATGTACTAGACACCAAATTAAATGAATAATGGAAAAACTTATGCTGATAATGTAATGGCCCAGACATTTATGGTCAATTACTTTGCTAAAATCTAGTTTTTGATGGGTTTTAGTGGTCATGGTGACTTATCCCCAAAACATTTTCAAATTTCCTATTTTGCGAACAGTTTTATCGGTGAGACCGATGCGAACAGTACCATCGCTGAGACCGATGTGAAAAGTTCCATCGCTGAGACAGATGGGAACAGTTCCATCAGTGAGACCAATTAAAACTGTACCATCACTGAGACTGATGTGAATACTTCCATTGATGAGACCGATGCGAAGAGTACCATCATTGAGACTGATGGGAACAGTTCCATCAGTGAGTAAGATTCGAACAGTTCTATAGGTGAGACTGATGTGAACCGTTCCATTTGTGTGACCGATGTGAAATGTTCCATTAGTGAGACTGATGTTCATAGTACCATATGTGAGACCAATGTGAACAGTTAAATCAGTGAGGCCGATGTTAAAAGCTCCATTGGTGAGACCGATGTGAACAGTACCATAGGTGAGACTGATGAGAATAGTTCACTCGGTGAGACGGATGTGAAGAGTTCCATAGGTCAGACCGATGTAAACAGTTTCATCCCTGAGATTGATAGGAACAGTACCACTGGCGAGTCCGATGTAAATAGTGTTATCAGAATGACCGATGTGAACTATACCATCGGTATTAGTGAGTCATTCTATGAATAGTACCCCTAGAATCAGTGAGCCATTCTGTGAACAGTACCAGTAGTATCGATGGATCATTCTGTGAACATTACCATTGCCATCGATGTGTCATTCAATGAACAGTACCTTTGACATCGCGGAGAAATCCTGTGAAAAGTACCATCAGCATTAACGAGTCATTCTGTGAATAGTACCATTGACATTGGTGAGTCGTTTTGTGAATAGTAACATCAGCATCGGTGAGTCCTTCTGTGAACAATACTTTGGGTATCAGTGAGTCCTTCTATGAACATTACCTTCAGAATCTGTGAGTCATTCTATTAACAATACCATTAGAATTAGTGATTCAGTATGTGAATAGTACCATCGGCATCGGTGAGTCATTCTTTGAATAGTATGATTGACATCAGTGACTCATTCTGTGAGTAGTACCATCAGTATCTATGATTTGTTCTGTGAACATTACCATTTGAATCGATGAGTCATTCTGTGAATAGTACCATCATCATCGGTGAGTCCTTTTGTGAAAAATGTTTCTAGTATCAGTAGGTGTACAATGTTTCAATGATCAGTAGGTGTACAATGTTTCATGGATCATGAACAATGTTTCAATCTTCCTACAGTTCTCCTCCTTGATGTTTTATTTGATGTAAAATGGATTGCATGCCTTGTTTTACAGAATTTAATGGAAAATTAGATCCCATAACTCCTATATTAATTTTCCAAAGTCCAATGATGTATTTACTTGTTCAAACCGCATGGTTTAATGAGATCTTCTTTTAATGGGAAATCCATCGTATCTTAAACTATTGCTTCATTATATATTTTAAAGAGAAGAGATATACTACTCCCTTGTTCTTCTTCCTTATTATACCTTGTGAAAGATGCTCAAAATGTTCCATCTTCCCATAGGTCCGGCATGATCAAACCATAAACCTTGGATCGTTACCCATTGAGGTTTCTTCCTCCTACATGTTTTCCCAATGTTTTGGATGCAATCAAGATGTATCGATCAATCATCATTATAAAGTATGATCTATCATCATTATTTTGGGTTCATCTTCTTTTGTGTCAACTTCTAGTTCTATGGAATTCTATATCCATGTCGCTAATAGACTTTTCTTGGGTTTTGACTCATGTGGTTGTGTCTATATATCCTCAGGTTGATGCAGTTGTCATGGGAGGAGGTGATTGTGATCTGTTATATGGAATGTTCTCATTTAAGGAGAGTCAAGAAATATTTGAGTTAGTCGATTTATTGCTTCTCTATTCTTTTACGTGCAACTATAGAGTTTCCATGTTTTATACCACTGGATCAAAAATGAAATTGACATACTAAATATTTGAATCAGATAAATAAATTGTTATCGATCGAATGTTATTGCCTCTAGTTTACTAGGTAGTGTGGTATCTATGTCTTCTTTTTTTATGTTTTCTTTCTTGATAGAAACTGGTAAAGAACATAAATAGGTATTAATTGTATAGTAATTTTCAAAGATAAATAGGAATGTAAGTGAATCTGTTTCTTCTCATTGTAATTTGATTTTAATCAAATTGATGTCGTAAGCATGTTTAATCAATTTTTGATACCTTACTGTTATAATTTTCCAAAGTTGGAACCTAAAAATAATAAATCTGAGAATTCAATATGGATTAAAGAACTAGTTTTTGATAAAAGATAATTCTTGGTAGGGTTCTATGTTACCCTCATGTTTGTTTAAGGGCCATGACCCAAATTTATATGATGTTTGATTCCCTACTACTTGTGTTGTGATGTCAGCCCAAAAGGTTGTTGTGATATGTGGGGAAGGGATGCTTATTGGTTGTGGTAGTAGATATTTCCTAGAGTGGGGAGATGAATCGGTTTATGCATGTGGGTGTCAGGGAGGACACTGGAGATGATGGAACAGGTTGGATGTGAATGTTTGGATGCTTTCTATTTATTGTTGGTTGTTTATCTGCATTACATTCACCACTTCTCAAGGCATTTGGTCTTTATTACCCTTATTCTAAAAGTGACGAAGACACACAGGGAATACCACATGTTTGTTTGTTTTTATCTATTCAATGGAGGATGGGTCTACGCTCTTTCTATAGGTTGAAAATAGTCGACGAGTTGTTCGTCTAATCACCATTTTGAGACCCATTATGTTTAGTAGCATAGAATGTTTTTTTACAATTACTAGGAATATTCTAAAGTAATAATTTTGTTAATAAATGATATAATAAATGATGTTAAACCATGGGGTCAGTGCTTACTGGGAAGAAATGTTGAGATTTAAATTTTAAGAAACAGTGGACTTTAGGTGTGATGCTAAAGAAAAATAAATTGGAAATTATTAATTTAGAATTAAGGATTAATGAATTAATGAACATAAAGTGAAACTGATAAGAAGGGAATGAAGTATGGTAAACAAGCTCATTTAAAGGTTTTGTGATTAATGGATACCTAGTTTTAGAAGTGGCAGCCCGAATCCAGAGAGACGTAAGCTGCAGTTGATTTTAAAACTAGGTTATCACCATAGTGTGGTTTTGAGCTATTGTATATTCTTTATTTTTTGTTTCTATAGGCAACATCACCACGTCTATTAGGTAAACTGACACCCTGGGGATTCTGAGCCCTAGGGGGTGTTTTCCCCATCATTTCGATTGTAGGATAGATGGCTGACTACCCCCTTTGGCCCCTCTCTCTTACCTTGGTAGTTACTTTTTCTAGTGGTCACAACGGTTAGTTTTCCTCATTTATCTGTGTAGAGGGATGTAATGTGTTGTATTAATTCACACATATATATTCTAGATATAGTTTCATATGGACTACTATAGGTGTAACATGTATATAATGTGATGGCTTGGGGATCCTTATTGGGTGTGTGAGCGGTAATGGACTGAGGTATAACACCTGATGTATGATACACATTATAAAAGATATGTTGGCTCCAGAAAACAACCTAGTTACTATTATTACATAGACTTGGTGGTTTTTTTTACAAGAGGTTCTTGTTGTGGTGCTTCACCTAGTTGTATTCAGGCAAGCCTTTTTGGTGAGAGATGGTTTAGGGTGTGCGGGGTTTGGGAAAACAGGGAAACCAAAGGGGAAGTAGTAGTGGGGTAACACTAATATTATTTATTATATTATATACTATTATATGTGATACATTGTGAGAGTACCCATGGTGAGGCTGGGGACATAGTATACCTGTTTAGGTGATGAGTTCGTTTCACTTGTTGTTCACAGTGCTTTTGCACATTTTCTTTACTTTTGCATGAGATGCTCTTAGAAGGATCCTACTGAGTGTACTGATATACTCACCCTTTTTATATATATATAAACTATTTTCAGGACACTTTTAGTAGGTTGGAGAACAATATGGTTTATATTAGTTTGTGGTTTCATGAGCTCTTCGATCTTGTGGTTGCTTCTATTTTTATGTTCCATTGGTATTTATAGTTTTCCCCATTCAGCTGTATTAGTTTTTCATGAAATTAGATATGTGTACTTGGGATTTCATTTATAGATATTATAGAGTAAAATTTGGTTTGTGTCGCTCTTATCTCTCTCCTTCACATGTGTTCTCATAGATGGTAATGCATCCAATTTGGGTGTTTATTATTCCCTTAGTGTTATTCACCATCCCAGTGCCTACTCGAGGTAAGACTTGGGGGTCATTATCTTTATTCTCAGGTTATCGGTCCTGGAGGGATACTCTTTATGGGGAGGGGTTTGTGACATATGATAATATACAGTGAATAATTTCTTTTAAATTGATTCAAAATTCATATGAATATTAAATTTATAGAAAAATGATAATTTTTTATGATAATACAAGAACCATTTATAGGTCATTATTCATTTTATTGTATCTTATTCTCTCTTAAAGGGTAAAGACATTAATATTGTAAAAATTCTCCAAAGAGTTAACTATGGGTTAAAAATAAAATATATGCTTGAAAACATAACTAAAACATGTCAAAATTTTATTCAATGATAGTACATAAAATTATTCTCATATTGTATCTTAATTATATCAACTAAATATATTTTTAGAAAAATATATTTTATATTAATACAAAACATTACAAAAATACAAGAATGTCGCTCCCTTAACTTATTAGAGAACACACAGTCTATTAATTATTCACATTAATTTGATCAATCAACCTCAACAGATCACTGAACAATTCCATTTAAAAAATACATATAGAATTAATAATGGTTATTGTATTCTTAAAAACTAACATGAGGTCCCACAGTAGAGGATCTTTAGGAGCCCTATCCAAGAAGTGTAATTCTTATTTACAAACACTTTTCAATTTGATTCTTCTTTAAAATCATTTAAATATTTTATATTAGTTATAAAATAATAAATAAAATATTATAAACATAATTATAATTTATTTTTATAATTTTAAGACCATTTTAAATCCATTTTATATACTATAAAAATAATAAAACCACTCCTGTGTACATATGACTAAGCATCTCTATGTGAAAGGGTAATTTATTTTTCATCACAATATTACATGGATGGTTATAATGAAAGAAAAACTAAATATATATTATATTCAGGACATTTATATACCCATATAATTTTAAAATTATATATAACTAATTACTATCCAATACAATTTAAAACAATAATTTTGTGCGTGCGTACACGTGGGATACTACCTCTACAAAGTGATGTGATCCACATTTAATTTATGATTTACAGGGTAATAATTTTATATTGATAAGAAATGGATTATAATAATACCTTTATTAACATTATTATTATTATTTAAGCACAATTAAGGTATAATTATAATAATGTCCAAGAAAATACACGAATTAGAAAATAAAGCAGTTCACACCCAAAACAATGGTGACAATGAATGATTATTGATAAACAGGTGATAAGAGGTCATCATAGGATAATATAAGATATAATTAATAATAATTTTCTCTTATAATAAATAATTACAATTTCAAAACCACTGTATATTAGTCTAAATCGTGATCAACTAAGTGAAATCCTTAAATCATGGTTCTTTTCTCTCAATTCCCTGTCCATTAATATATTTTTTCTAATATGAAACTATATAAATTTATGTGTTGTATATATATATATCCCATTTTAATTATTTAAAATGAATAAAAATTTATTCTTGTTAATTAATTATTCAATTCATCTTACCCTTTCTAGATTAATGTTTAAATGAAATTATTATTTTGCCGTCTTTATGATTGAGTACACTTTTATTGCATTTCTATATTTTTATAATTTTTTTATGAAAATCCTTTGAGTGTAAAAAATAATTTATAAAGGATATTTGATGTTATATTTGAAATTATAAATGGAATGATAGAAATCTTTATAATTTTTTCGTGAAATGACTCATTTTCAGATTTTCTTATAAAAATTTAAAAGAAATTTTTTTGTCACTTATAAGACATTAAAGGACCTTAATGAATCCATAAAAATTTAAAAACATTATATTATATTCTAATTATTTGGATGTTTTATAATGTGAATTTTTTTTTATTTTTTTCATATCCATTTTCATTTAATCTCCAAATAATATAATTTATTTGTAATCCTATATTTCTAATTAATTTTTATATATCTTATATCTCTTGTTAATTATAATTATATTAAATTTATCATTAAACATTTAATATTTTTTGATCATTAAGCATTAAATTTATATAAAATATCCATATTGGAAATTATTTTTTACTAAATAATATACCATTAAAAATATAGGGGTTTAAATTGATATGTATTTGGTAAACAATGGAAATATTAATATTCTATATTATTTACTCAATATGGATATGTGTTGATAAATAATATTGCTCCAAAATTAAATATATCATTTAATATGTGAGGAATGCATTAACATAGAGTGACAAGTGGGGCCTATAATTATATAGACGCTCAATGTTTTGAATGGTCCCATGAGACATATCTATTAGATATATTAAATGGGTACATACCCATAATTTTAAAATTTCATAGGGAAAATAATTGATAGATGAGATATCATGATGTCAGAGATCATGATATCTTATAATATTCTTTTCAAACACTATGAATTTAGTTATTATTATTCAGGATATTATTATATTGATATTAAATCTTGACTCATTCAATTCACTTGTTACTGTTAAAATTAAACGTGTTTTTAGTTATTTATCTATCCATATTGATTATACCTTATTTACTCATGATACATACTATTGTATGTAACCCTTAATATGTATCTATGCTCACTAATTATTTATTTTCCTTACAAAATGATATTATGAAGGATTATTTTAATTAGTTAAATGATTTTGATCATTCTATTTTGTTATTATAATATTTTATTCAAAATTTAAAATGGTTATCAAGTATATATATACTTCTTCAAGTCTACTAAATCGATCGGTTCTTCAAGATAAGATCACATATAACAATATTGATTTAAAAATATATTCAAAATCAGTAGGTTATAGTATTTTATACTTTTATAGTGGTATTAGAATAATTTTAGTATAGTCTTTAAGGATTATATTTTATATAAACTTAACTAACCTGAGAGTTATGGTAACCCCTTTCAAAATTTGATAAAATTTTATGGGTTTTATTTTATGGAACTATTTTTATTGTTATTATGATGTAACTCATTGTGTTCCAATCTTATGTTATAAATCTTAATGCAAGAAATTTAATTAACACCCATGGTAAATGATAGAATTCTGTTATTGAGAAAACTGATACACTAAGTGATGGAGACGGGAAAATCATGAACATGTTAATGAAGTAGGACTTTGTTATCTATAATAACATTACACATATGAAGGAACATTATTTTATATAGAATTAAACACATATAAATGATAATTTTATTAGAAATATTCCTTTATTATTTAGTAGAACAATTAATCTAGTAGTATTTGAGAAATTGATTTAGTCTACCAATGCATTATTTCTTACTATAAGAGGTAATGACAAGAAAAATGTTTTACAAGTATTTTATTTTCATATAGGAGATGCTGATAAATGTTTTCATTGATCTTGGGTAATAGGGATGATTTAAAAATATAACATTTGTTGTAGAATGTAATATAATTTGTTAAATACTATCCTCATAAAAATGAAATGAAATTAAGAGAATGGTCCACAACATAAAGGAAATAAGTGATGATTTTTTTTGTTGAGTATACAGATGACATTACAAGAAAATTCTTGTTTATTAGCTATTATACAGGTATTGAAGACATATTTTTAACCATTTCATTAAATTATATAATAAAATCCTTTTATGGTAACTAAAATATTGAAAATGTTCCTTATATGGAAAAATAGAATTATGAACCATTAAAATAGAGATGTAATTTTCAAGATATTATATCACCAATAGAAATCAATAGATTTGGAGTTTATGTAGAAATATGAAAAAGTTAAATAATTAATGATGAATAAGGTAACAAAGTACTTCCCTTCATGTAAACATTTTATAAACAATCTGCCTGGAAATTTCAGAAAGGGAATAAGATATTATTTCCAATGTGGAGGCAACGGTCAGATGGGTAAAAAATGAAAGGGGATGAAAATAATAATTTATTTAAAATGATAATAATATAGTTAGACATGGAATTATTCATATCAATGAACCACTCATCAGGGGAACATAGTGTAGAAGTTTTCAGGGGGAGAGAGCCATGATTATGTGATTATTAAAACTAAACTTGTACTTCCAAATTCTATGGTGGAAGGTAAATAAATCATATATTCATGTTTAGAAAATTATTCATTTGATTTTGTAAATTTTAGTTATTTTTTATCATACTTTTTTTTCTATTAAAATTAGATTGATCTTTAGAACCATTATAATGGACTAGTTATAAAAGAATCCTAGTGAAAATCATACAACAACTAAGATATGTCATTCATTTCTCATTATGAAAAAATTTCCCCAATTTACAGATTGTTAAATATACCGTTGGATTATATTTATGCCATCCTTGATAAGTATTTTTAATGAAAATATAATGAAAAAATTTATTAAAATGATAAGTAAATTGTGACTCATGATGAAGATGTAGATTTACTTAACTTTAGAGGGGACATCATCATCTGATCCATTAATAAATCCACCTATAGTGCATATTTTATATGGGATCCCTTAAGGAAAATAGAATACACATCCCATGAATGAAAAAAGTGATCTTAAATTATATAATGTAGCTATTATAAGGGAAACTATTGACGTATTTTTGGATGAATAACCTAGACATCCACAAGAATGTGAATTTGAGTTTTCTGACATCAACAAGAATGTGAATTAATGTTTTACACTGATTCAATTCATGATTAAAGGACTATATAAATGGATCCCAATAGAATAACCTCTATGGAAATAATGTTTTTTATTAATACTATTGGAGTTTTTAATTACTGTTCTTATACACACTAGTGTTTCCCCTAGGGGTGACCATGAGGGTTTTATTGTGAAGATTGATTTATCAATGAGGTTGTGAATTTATTATTGGGAAATTAATGTTATTACAATAAATTATATGTATCCACTACAATTAATTTGATTAATTATTTGAGCAACTTCATAGAGGTAAATATTTTTCCAATACTGAGAGAAGTTTTGGGTATCATCAATTGAGAGTAAAGATGAAACATGTTTTATACAATGATTTCCAAATGAGGTACAAAATCAATAAATTTATAGTAATTACATTTGTATAGGATAATGAACCCTTTTTATAGGTCAAATGAACATAATATTCGAGTAATATCTATATAATTTTATGTGGTATTAATTGATTATATATTTTATATTCAAGGATCTATGATAACTATGATAATAAACTGTAAATCATTCATGAAACTTTTAAAAGAAAAGAAAAATATGGAATATTTGTCAATTATGAATTCAATATTAGGAATGTTAATTTTCCTTGGCATATTACTCTATAGAAGAAATTGTAGTTTATTTAGAAAGTGAAAAGTTAGTCCAAGATTTTTTTACCCAAATGATCATTATTTTGGTACCCAATTTAATTGGTTTGGCACATTACTATTAGAAATAATTTCAAGACATTTACAAATTTATTTCATTTTTAAAATGATTACATGGAAATGGATTATGTTATTATAGAAAATAGAATGTGAAAAGTGTTTTGAAGAATTAATGGGGAGGTAATTCAATTATCTGATTTTTAATCTACCATTAGGAAATGATGGATTTGTGATATATTGTGATCCATAATAGAATAGGGTTGGTTCTATATTTATGGATAAAGGACATTTATTAAATAAGAATAAAGGAAGTTAATGTATTATAAATAGAAATATATATATGATGATAAAGTGGTTTCGGTATTAATATTTTCTTTGAATATATATATAGAATATCTCAGTGATGATATACATCAGATATACACACATAACAAGAGTTTAACATACATATTTTCAGGGAAATGGATTAACATTAGGAAATATAAATTGACCAATTTACTCAAGGATTATGATTATTCAATACACTACCATATATGGAAATAAAATATGGTAGAATATTCCTTGAGAATGAAATATCATATATTCCTAACTGAAATAATGATTGATTGGGATCTTATATATATGAATTTAGTTATGATAATTATTAGAATTTATTTAGGAGAAACCCCATTCATTTTCCAGGATGATTTCCAAACTATCTGTATTAAAAATTAAAAAAGGTTCCCAACCTAGTGATACAAAATTTCAAAACAAAATTAATATCATTAATAATGGGAAATCAGAAGATGACATATATAAATATAAAATTATGATACACAAAAGGGAGATATGTGTCCCATTTAAACCTAACATAAAAATAGAATTATTAGATGGTTCTCATAAATCATATTTATATATAAACCATGGTTTTAGCAACATCTATAGTTATTTTTACAATCATTTTTTGTGGGGTAACATAAAATGGGAAATTACATCCTATGTATCATGATTATTGTCTTTTCAACAAATGAGGTCTATGAGACAGCTTAGTAAAAGTTTCATGAAACATATACATCTTACAATATATAAATGGGATGAAAATAATATTGTTTTTTACATTTTATTACCAAATTCATCTACAAGGTATGCGATATATCGGTTTTTATTTGTCAAATATAAAAAATGCACAATTACTTAATCTTATAAATGATTTACATATTGTTCACCAATAAAGGATAAATATTAAAAATGTTAAGTGATATTATGTTACAATTGTATCAACTATCTATGATCATGTTCTATAATTTAAATAAAAAATATAAAAATGTCATAGAAATCACTAGATATTAAGCCTCATTTGATAACTACATATCACCTCCAAAATGATTGATTTTACAGAAGTAAAATTATATCATTAGTTGAAATGTTGGAGACATAATCAGTTTAATTTCATGAGATATAAGATAATTATTTACTCTTACTTTAGTTTACATATAATAATATTATCCAATTATGTATTAAAATGTTCATGTTTGAAGAATTATATTTTTGGGATGTTATACTTTAACTTATTTGGACGAATATTGTAAAATAAATGCGGCTTTAGATCATGTTTAAGGGAAAATGGTAATGTTTAATTTTATTTAGGTTCATATTAAATAATATCAAGAATGTAAAAAAGGGTTATGTTAATAACTGTACGAAACATTTAAAATTTAATGTGGAAGTTCATATTTTTAAAAATTATCTCTATGGAGGGGTGTTATAAAGTTTGGAAAGAATGAAAAAATAAGCCACATCTACCACATTTATTTTGAAAATCTAGATATAATCAGTTTGTTGTCGTAGTGATTGGAAATGCCACTAATCCTCTATAAATTACATGATTTGTTTCATAATTGATTGTTAAGGATGTGTATTCTAATCCCAAAACATGTACTCTCGTATAAATACTTGAAACTAGAACCTTATCTTTATAGTATGAAGAAACAACACATATTCTTGACACAATAGATGAGGTTTTGAGAAATTTGACGACTCAACTTGAAAATTTACATTATTCAAATATGATATTTACATAATTTTCTGATAAAAAATATATAAAATATTTTCAAATTTTATAAAAATTATTTTATATAATTAAACTTATTTTTTAAATTAGATTATCAAAATTATATTTTTTAATATTTTGGAATTGTTTGAAATGATTAATTTTCTAGTGTTTAGTGAAAAAATATATTTTTTATTGCAAACTATATATCTTTTCATGTACTTAGAAGCACCATTTTAAAAATGTGATACTATTAAAACTAAATAATTAATATTATGAAAATTACATAAAATTTCATAATAATAAATTTTATGATAAAATCATTTTTATACAAAAAATTAATTTTTTAAACTATATTCTTAACATTTTGTTTTTTAATCATAAAATAATTTTATCTAATTATTAAAATTCAATTCACAATAATTAATTTCATATTCTGAATTAATTTTTCCCAATATCATATATACCTATTTTATTTTTGGTCATTATGAATAGTAACAAGGTTATATATTATTCATCTCGGTAAGTGTAAAATGGGTAACTAAGGTTATATGTAATGTGATAAGGTATTATAAATCTCACCAAAACATTAATTATTATTTTTAAATGAATCTATTTAATCAATAATCATTTATACCTATAAATTATGACCTTCTTTACACTATATTGTGATTTTTCAATTTATAACACTTAAGTTTGAGGTAAAGTAAAAAATAACTTTTATATTATTTTTTGTAATTTATATTTTAGGGTAATGATATATAAAAGATGTGTTTGGTTATAAATAGTAATTTCATATATAAAAAATTAGTTTTTCATGTTAATTAATTTTTAATTACTTGTGATGAAATAGTTACCATAATTGATTGTGCCATACTGACACAACATTTCTTTAATTAATTGGTCAATAAAGTAAATCATTAAAACTAATTTTAAATGTAATATATTTTGAAAAAAAATATTTTTCATAACATTTACATATAAATAAATTGTATTGATTGTTTTTATGATTGTATTTTAATTCCTTCTTTGTCTTGATGTATTTATGTTGAAATTATATTAATATGGTCAAAATAAGATTTTTGATATTTTATAAGGAATAATAATATATTAAATTATTTAAACATCATCATAATATTATATTCATCCAAATAAATTACATATTGGTGAAAAAAACAAATTTTACATTTATGGGCCATTATTTCATTTTATTGAAAAATTAATGACTCTTAAACGGTAGAAATGTTAATACTTTGGTAATTTTGAAGAGTATAAAATGGATTAGAACAAATAGATAAGGATGAAAACATAATGAAAAAATATCACAATTATGTTGGGAAATCTTATTTATAATATTACTCACTGTATATTTTAATTATATCCATTTTCATATGTTATGAAAAAGATATAATTTATGTTAATATACTAATATTTAAATTCCCATAATGCCCCTACCCTTACATATAAACGAGCACTGCTTTTCAAAAAACATCACGACACATTACAAAATATAGAATAAAACAGACCCAAATTTATTCTAAAAATACTTATATTGTTTTTTGAAGAGTTATTCAACCTAAAAAAGAATGTTTTAGGTCCCTTAATGGAAGATGTAACATTGAATTTTCAAAGATGAGGAAAAAAACTTCACCAGCTGTTTCAAATATAATTATTCTATAACATCTTCTAGATCTATTGTACTAATAATAAATTAAGTAAATAGTTTCCTCAACATAATGATATTTTATTACGATTATGTTCATACCATTTTACATATCTTTTCAGGACCATAAAATTTGATAATATCAATTGTTCATAAGTATGGAATATCATCTACATGATGTAGTGTAAATGTATATTTTTACCACATTTTATAAATAATTTTGAATATAGTAATATTGAATCTATATTATATTTAGGACATAATATTTTCTATATAATTTTAATATCATATATACTATCTTACCTTCCAAATCCATTAGAAAATGATAATATTTTTGTGTATTTGCTTGAAATACCACCTCTATAAATTTATGTGATCGATTTTTAATATCTAATATTTTTGGACAGTAATATAGTATTTTCAATTGATATATTTTATATTTATATCATTGTTAATACTATGGATATTATGGAAAAATAATCAATGTAAAAGGAAATTATGTTACATGAATAAACATTAATGTAAAAATAATGTAGATAAACACCATAAACAATGAGAATAATTAATGATTATTGACAAAATGTTGATAAGATTTTGTAATAGGATCATATATAATATTATTAATATTAATATGGTATGGAATGAATTAATAACATGATTAAAACCAATATAAATTATCTTAACTAACTATCCACATTAATGAAACCACGTATAATGGATTTTTTTCAATTTTAACATTATCTGGAGATATTTGGTAATATGAATCTATTTACATTTATATGGTTCATATATATTTACCCATGTATTTAATTAATAGGAATGTGTATATTAAATATATAATTAATGATTAAATTCAATTTAGTCTTTCAATATTAATGTGTAAAATAAAAGAT
The DNA here is from genome assembly GCA_963277665.1 of Viscum album. Classification (NCBI taxonomy): domain Eukaryota; kingdom Viridiplantae; phylum Streptophyta; class Magnoliopsida; order Santalales; family Viscaceae; genus Viscum; species Viscum album. The sequence continues at coordinate 1,930,502,741 of OY728137.1, read as the reverse complement.
GATCTTATTTCTCATATTTATAGGGTAATTTTTCGTAGTAAATATTATTGAATTTTTTTTTATAATTTTTTTAAATTTACAAAAAATATTTATGAAGAATATGGAAATTTATCATAAAATTGTTTTATTGTTTGAATGGAATAATTCAAATTTTTCATTGTAGGATTAATTTTTTCCTTTATTTGTAAAAATTCATATGTAATGTTCTTTTAATTTATAATACATTAAGGGGATTTAGTTCCATCATAATAATTTTAAATAATTTAGAATCACCTACCATATTTTATAATATTAAAAAATAATAATATTCTCTGAATTCTTTTCGAATCAGTTTTTTATTCTCTGAAATATATTAATTCATTTCAAAACCAATTTCTATAATTAATTGAAGGTCATATTGTATCTCTTAACTATTACTAATTTATTAATATTCTCTAATAACATACAATTTTATGTGATCATTAATTATAAAATTTCAATAAAATATACATCTTTGATATGATTACTACCTAACTGTATACCATATCTCAATAAAATGTTATAAATTTAATATTATTTGACTATATTTCCACAATATTGATTCTCTATATTCATTAATCCAAAAATACATTTGTCGATAAGTCAAAAAAAATTTGAATTAAATTGATCATTTGATATATAAGGAATGCATTGGACATGTTTTGATGGGTAGGAAAAATAAATAAATATCCCCTATATTCATCGATGGGTCTCATGAGACAACAAATATGAAGAAATTAAATGTGTATTTATCAATATTATTATACATTCATGGTGTGTGGTTTAGAATGTATAGATATCTTGATGTCTTAGATCATGTCCCCTGAGAGTGTCTATCTAGGTGTGTAAAATGGTTACATTCATCATGCACTATAATTATGTTGTAGATATACTCTTATAACCCTTTTTAATGTTTATTAACCAAATATACATATATTAAAAAAGAAATTATTCTAGTATTTTCCAAATTTGGAAGTTTTGCTATGAAAATGACATCATATCCCTCTTAAAATAAGAGTATAATGTTATTTTGTAATTATATATGTAGTAAAGTTCAATCACAGGGTCATGTTCGCTAATATATGTTTTCATATTTCTTGTTCCCATAGTTTATACTAATGTAATTTTTATACCAACACCAAAGTCATTAACCCTTGTTGCATCATGTAAAAAGATAAATTATTATATCAGTAATAGATACATGTCATCACATCCTAATTTACCAAATAGTTTACTAGTATTGTTAAACATGATGAAAACATGATATCCATTTTATATTTAGAATAAAATTTAAAACATAGTAAAATTAATTATTCAACATTCTTGAACAGATTTAGTGATTATTTATTAATATAATTGGAAAATAAATATAATAAATGGGTGACCTAATATTTCTCAATTAGGGAAAGTGTATAGACGAATCATTAATTAAAAATAAATAATAATAAATATAGAATGGTGAAAAATATTACAAAATAAATTTTTCAATATCATAATCATTAAAAAGAATATGGATTGAATAAATGATGATCAAATAAATCTATATAACTTATCACCTAACTATAAAATGTATCAATAGATATAAAAATTTCACAAATAAATATATGGGCCTCAAAAAATAAAATAATAAGAATGGATTTCATATTGTTGATCATCAGAAACATAGAATTTATTAGTCATTTCAATACATAATAAATATATTTTTAAGGACTTATAAAGATATCAAAACTAGTTCGTCTCATCCAAAAAAATTGATTAATTGAGGCCTTATAATATGAAATTATTGTAACATACTTTTCCCAATAAATTCTAATATGTATGGGGTTAATATCAATTAAATAGTAAAAACATACACATTCTTATTGAAAAATTAGTACTTGAAGTATAAATATATCCCCCAGTTAGAATGATCATAACCCGTCTACTGAAATAATAAGGATGGAATAATTACAATATATCACTTGTATAGGATTAGAAAAATATTTTTCTTGTTTCTATTAATTAATAGACACACCATACAATTACTATTATAATATTCTTTAGGAAAATAACACCTTCATTTGGAAATCCACTTTAAGAAACTAAGGAAATAAATTATATTAACAAAATACTTCCACTTGAAATGAAATATAGAATTATGTAATGGAATAACTAAATAATTTGTTTTCCATCAAGGTAGAAATTTTTTTCCATGTTGAGTAAGTTAAAATTGGGATTCCATTCAAATTTTACTTAAAAATAAAAAAATTTACCCTTCCTAAAATGGAAATAATCATTGATTTTATACATAATTTGAAAATTAAAACATGAATAAAAATTGATTTGATGAATCAGTTGAGAGTAAAAAATACCAAATTAATTAAAATATAGACATGGAAGAAAAAATTCGATAGAGAATGGGAAACAAAGTCGATTTCCATTAGAAGCATTATTTTGATATCATGAGTACATAGAAGCAAGGAATGATTAGATTACATATAATTTAATAAAATAATTAGAGATTTTAATATATTAGGTTTATGATATAAACCTCATATAATTCTCCCATTAGAGTCTTAATCATAAATAATGTAAAATTCTCATTAGATTGTGAAATAAACACTTACTGCTTAAAAAATTATTGAATCATAATGCCCATGAAATAGATATCATAAAATTAAAATTAAAATACCATGAAAATAAATGTAATATTTTTATATCATATCAATGGGGTAGTATATTGACCACATTAAAGAAAAAAAGTGGTGAATATGAAATCTGCCTCCTTGAAACAAAGGTGACATGAGAAACCCTTAGCTCAATTCTGAATTCCTTCATACATGATTAACCCTCCTGTATAATAATTGTATAATTTTTATAAATCATTTAAATAACCATAAATATATATATAATTCCATATGTAAATTTTTATACCATTTCCTCAACCTTTTATTGATAATTAAATAATAAAATTATTGTTCATGGGGTTAGTTACTTCTCCATTCATGAATGTTTTAGTTGATTATTTTTTTCAATTTTATTTTGATCACTATTCCATAATATCTAGTATGTTTAATTTGAAATGAATATAATATATAATGTTTATATTCATATATATAATCATCCATCAAATATGGACAAATAGAAAGTGGTTACAACATTCATGGAGATGGTATGTCGTGAGTATACATGAATATTCTTTCAACGATTTGTACATATTGAATAAAACAAAAGGTAAATAATAGTTTACCTTAACAGAATCCCAAAATATGATATATATTCATTACATAAATCCTTATTACCATTCATGAAAATCAATAATATAAAACTTATCTCCTCAAGTTGGGGTGGTGGTAGTGTACAAATATGCATGACAAACATTTTCATTTGCTAATAAATTAGAAGGTATTAAGGTATATATTTTATTATGATTATATAAGAATAATTACATATGAAAATTAATATATATTAAGTATTTATAAACATATAATATTCCTTGTATATTTTTTATGTAAGACGGATTACGTTATTACATAAAGAAAGTAAGCCATACATATACAAAATCAATGTTTCCCCATTTCATTTGATGAAAATGAGAATAAAAATGGGTTTTAATTAATCCTAATAAGAAATATGTATATTTATTATACTATATTAGTTATTTTATGATCGTTATATACAATTTTGTAGATTTATATGAATTAATATATTTAAATGTGTATGTAAATATGATCACCTCATCTTCGGTAGTTGTCATACAGATTACTTATTAAGTAACCATGTAATGACCTTTTATGAATAAATTCACCCATTATTTATGTATGTGAAATACTATAAGATAAATGGATTGTTTTGTTCCATTATAAATGGCTTAATGTGGCATGAATATTTGATTGAAATGAGTATGTAAAGATGATCACCTCATCTTCGGTAGAGGTCATGATGATTACTTATTAATGAACCATGTAACGACCTTTTATGAATAAATTCACCCATTATTTGTGTATGTGGAATACTATATGAGAAATGGACAGTTTTGTTCCATTATAGAGGGCTCAATGTGGCTTGAATATTTTATTGAAAGGGGTTTTCATTTATAATGGAGAGAAATGACACAATAGTAATTTATAAAAAGATTAAAATATAATTAATTTATTCTCAAAAGAAATGATTACAGAGTAATATATTTTCAAATAAAAATAGAATACTTTTGAAATAACCACGTCAAATTATGGTTAGATAGGTTATGGTATCATTTTAAACCATATCTTTTTGTTTAACCCTTTGGTTATCAAATTTTATTCCTAACCCTATTATAATCTTTTTTAATAGAAAAGGGATATAATTTATCTTATAAGCAATAAACTATCAGATAAATTTCCAAGGAATAAAATTTGACAACATTTCTAATTAAACATTCCAATTTATAAATTTTATTTATTTGAAAATATTATAATAATACATTTTTTTCTAAAAATACAAATAATTTCTTTCAAACAACAAGTCAAACAATTTTACATATAATATTACATGGAATTAATTGCATTAAAATATAAACTATCATAATTTTTATAATATTTCATTTTTATCTTAAAAATTATTAGATAACAAAAATTCACATAAATTTTATTGATTTATTGGGAATTCCATTATTTAATTTCCCTATTAATTGATTAAATACTATATATATTTTGTGTAAAAATTTATTGTAATTAAATAATAACTAAAAATAGAAATAAATTATAATGAAAAAATATAATTCATCTTTAAAATAAATATATAAAAAGGAAAATATAATATTTTTATACTTATGTGAATACTTTATAGATATTAAATTTATGAGAGTGGAAATTTATATTTATTCAGTCATTAAATTAATATAATGGAGATAATAAATGGATAATAAAACTAAATAGACATATATTCATTAATTGTATATATATTTATGAACCACACACATAAAATAGGATATGGTGTTTTTCTGTTTTGATTTTAAAGTTCTATCTCTTGGTTTTAACCATATTTTATCAATTTTACCATTACTGATATAAAACAGATTTATTATGGTTTCTATTCATAATAAAAAAAATAAAATAGATATATTTAACAAATTTTGATATACTAATTATAAATATGCAATTCATCTTTTAGTATTCAATTTCTGTAAGTGGTTTAAATGAAATTAATAGAAAACTGAAAAATGTAGTAAAACCAGTTATTTTATAAAAATTCAATATTTATATACTTAATTTATTTATACCAACATCTACAATAAAATTTAATCTAGTGGAAATATTTATTTTATTATTATTATATAATTAATAAATTTACATTAAAACCATTTTAAATAACATTGCATTTTAATTTCTTGAAATGAAAATATAACTTTTAATAAAATTATAATTTTTTATATTCAATAAAAAATAATATTTTTTTTGAAAAATAACATAAAATAATTCTAAGGTAATTCTAACATGATAATTAAAAATATATGTAATATTTATCATATATTATCTTTTTCCATTCAAAAAATTAATTATAAAAACTCTCACAAAAATAAATAAAACCCATTTTGAAAGAAAATGTATAATTTATGAATAAAAATGGATTTAGAAAATATTGAGATCTTATTTCATACTAATTATGAAATAAATCTGTTGATAAGTCCCTTTATATATATTTCATATTTTTGTTCATCGTATTCATACACTCTAATTCAACAGTAAGGCTATATCATTCATATTAAAATTATAGTAGTATATTTTTTATTAAATCATGGTATTGTGTGTTGTACATGCTATCCAACATAGTATTATTCTAAAATAGTATTCTAATATAGTGTTAATAAATATGATGGATTATGTAAATGAGTTTCTCATCTAGTTATCCTGGAGTCATAAATTATATGATTGAAATTTTATTCTTACTACATATCTATTTAATGAATGAAATGATAAAATTCCCCAAAGCTTCATGAAATATGAATCATAGACCACTAACATATATGATTCACTATAAAAGTGGTCATAATTTTATGGGATAATATTATATAATATTTCTTATAAAATGAATTTAAAATAATACTGATTTGATAATAGATTTTATAATAGATAGAAGTCATTCATATCATATTACATAAAGTTGATATAAATCCATGAGAAATTTGATGATTAATGTTTGATACTTTATAAACATGTTCATAAAATAATAATATTATTGAATCTTTGGGGAATAATTTTATATGTGCCGTAAAACCCATACCTAAGAAACCAACCATTTAAATTATTCAACACCCTAATATAGATACCTATAAGAATTATTCCATGAATATATGAAAGTTTTAAAAGAATTAAATGCGATTAGGATAAATTTAATTTAGTCCTTATGAAGATACTCAATGTTATGGGTAGTGACTAATACTTGTACAGACTGAAGGTTTCAATTAATCAATGATTTGGATAGAAAATTCTTTAAAAATTCGGTATTGTAAATGATCCATGATTATGAATGATTTATATAATGTGTAACATATTTCCCAATGTGTTAGGAATCTAATGATATTTGTTTATGTAGTGTATTGAAAGTACAATACTTAAATATTTTATGAAAAGATGATGAATAATATTTTCTAATAGTCGTCCTCATTGATTATAACCTGAAGTGTACATCTATGTAGACGAGATAATTTTTTATTATATTTGATTTGTCTAAGATAGGTGATGTTATTTGATATACTAAATGGAATTTCAATATCATGTATCATTGTTAATGAAGTTAGTTATTCCATTTTTATATGCATAAAATAAGCCAACGAGCCTTTACCAGAGTGGTAAGGGCTCCTGCTTGGCATCCAAGAGACCTGGGTTCAAAACCGGGCGGAGGCGAATTTCCAGGAACTATAGCAGTACTGTAGCATACACAGTAGCAGTTACTATTCATTACTATAGCAGCCGGAACTATTCACCAGATTTGGGCCTTCAGGCCACCGGTTTGGGCCTATGGGTCTCTGGGACTTCGGGTCATCAAAGGCCTTCGGGCCTTAGGGCCTTCAGGTCACGTAGACCATAGAGTAGCCCAGTTCACACAGATCAGGCTTCAGAATAGAATCAGAGCAACAGTAGCAACCACCAGAAGGAGACATTACCAGATTTGAAGAATGAGAGGGTATGGCAGCCGACATCGGGACCAGGCACCTCGCAGCTTTGTACGGGGCAATGCTAGCCAATCAGCAATGCAAGGTGGGGATCTAAGGTGATCAATGATGCAAGACACTGGGGAGGGACAGTTCTAGTGGGCTGGTCCTACGGGTCATGTATGGGCATGGTATGCCTCCGGGCCTTTAGGTCATGTATTGCGGGTCATGTTGGGCCTTGTACCTTAGGCTTACGGGTCATGTATGGGTTCCCCATAAACCCTTAAAAGGGGGATTATCTATAATAAAATAAAAAAAAGGCCTTCGAGTAATTCGAAGGATAGGAATAAAATAAAATTTTTTGGTTTAATAAGAATTTTTAAAATACAGATGTTTAAAATCAAGGAAATATCTGTTCAATATTATAGTTTCCTTCAAATGAAGAAACAAAATGCTATTTCATTGTATATTTTAAATACATTGGAATATGTCATTCCTATATGGATTCAAATAAATGATGAGTATAGTTATATTATTTATGTTATATAATAAGTGGTTTTTATTGTTAACAAAGACATGATACAAGTAAAATTATAGGATACAACTAGTTAACGATTCATCAAATTATATAACATGATTGAGAAATAGATTTGGACATAGTGATTTTTCTCTTGGAAAAATAACAAATCATATATGTTTTTAAATTAAAATGAATTGTGATTCATCTACACATTAATTTAATAATCTAATAAATAGAAAAAAGTTATAATTACACCCAATGCATATAGAACACCATGTAATATTTGGGTAAAATAGTTCTTTTTTTAAACAATTACACAAAATGATTATATCATTTATTTCATAATGAAAAGAAATTTGATTCATTATATTAATTTGTGAAAAGAATATACAATATAAGAGGGTATTGAGAGTATCTTTTAATAAATAATAAGTTACTTGAATGCAAAATTTTTCATTGTAATAGTCAATCTAAAATGTTAATGTCCCATATTTTACAAAAAGTTCAAGGTTATTTCACTAAAAAAGTAATTTAAAGACATAAATTAGTTACCAAAATGATCTAAAATATAAAATTAAATGGGATGGGTGTATGGGTAATGATAAATTTTATAATTAAAATAGATACAAATTTTATTAAGAAATAAAAGTTATTAAAATCGTAAAATTTTATATTGTCATATAAACGAGCATGAACAATATACTATAATATTTTATTAGTAGAAATATGATCCTTATGTCCCACCATTTTTTAAACAAACATTCTTCATATATGATACTCATTAAAAGAATTTACTTTTGTTGGTATTATCATATGGTCACATAGTTATGTGTAATGAATTACATATTTATGTAAATTGTGTAGAAAAACGCTTATTGTTATGAAATCAAAGGTATGATGTGGCAGTGTAAAACCCTGAGTTTTAGTGAAATGAAATTCTCAAAATGATTTATTTATTCAATAGCTTTACTTATACACAACAAAAAGCCTTAATAAACAATGATTCACTTTTATAATAGTATTATATTATTTTATCTCCTAGAAATAGGATTGGTCGGTCTGTATAAAAAAATAAGAAAAATGAATGTCTTTCAAATTTATAACATTAATTCATTGGATATAAAATATTTATAACTAAAAATAAAAATAATTTTAAAATAAAGAAGTTGATTTAGTGAAAAAAATTATGCGCATGATATATTTTAATTGTACTAATTTTAGTTTATCAATATTTTTGGAATTTTTTTAATTAAATTCGTATATAATATATCTAAATTTGAAATCATCCAACTCATAGAAATTGTTAAAAATAAATCTATTTTAATGATTAAAAACATATTTTTCTAAAATTAATATCATAGATGATTTTGTTAACATTCATTTGTGTTAATTTCTAAAACAAATACATAATAAATTTAATAAAATTAATTACATACATTTATTTTGGATGATCAAAATTAATAAATAGGTCTATTAAATTTTATTATAATACAAATATTAATTTTTGTATAATTTATCACTTCAATAAAGGTTAGATCGGGTTAATCTTGGTTAAAAAAAGTAATAATTACAAAATTATTCTTCTTAATTATTATGTGATGAATTGTATTCGACCCTTATCACTGTAGGTATAAAATTGATTTGATTAACTTCCATTTTCCATTGAAATTGAATGTTATATTATATAGAATAATAGGTTACAATGTGTAACTCTCTTAGAGTTAAATATATTAAATATATTCAACATATTAAATTATTAGTTATTAATGAGTCATGATAGTTGTAATTATCTTTGTGAAATTAATTTTCTGATAAAAATTTATAAAATAATTTAATAAACTATACAATTCCCATATACTCTTATGTAACACCGATGCATCATTTCTCCAATTAATAAAAAATATAATATATGATTTAAAATTATTAATGGTAACATAATATCCGTGAGTCAAGGTGTAACATGATATTATTAGAAGAATATAATATATTACAATTTTATTAAAAAATAGTGATCATATAATAAAATTTCTATTTATGTTTATTAAGTAAAATTTATGAATATTTTAAAAATTGACATTAAAATTAAAATTTCAAAATAATTATTTATCAAATTACCCAAAAGAACACTTAAATTGGAAAAATGGATAATATATCGCAGAAAATATTATACACTATGTATATATATAACATCTGAGGCCATTTCGATTGACAATGAGTTTATTATATATTAATCTTCAAAAAATAGTCTTTTATGACTCCCTCAATATAAAATGAATCCCATAATTTATATTATTCAAACCAAAATGAGCCTTCAAGCTCGGACATCCCATGGAAAACTATCTTTTCAACAACATTAAAAATGTTTTGTGGCTATTAACCACTCCAAATATCATACTTATATTTGTTAAGATTAAAATTAATGGAGGTCCTCTAAATGGGTGGATGATAGACTTCTTTCCAATCAAGTGGAAGTAAAGGTAAGGGAATTTTTAATTACTTTTATTTATATAGGACACAATATTTATATAACACGTGTTTCTTTTGTGTGGTGAATATAATCACCATGATTGTATTTTATGTTTCTTCTTAAGAAATGTATGTGTAATAACATATTCGTCAATGTATATTTCATTCTTAGGACTAATGATTCAAAAGATACCAAAGTGGTAAGGTTTTTATATTACATTTTCATTATTTATTAGGATGATTTATGATTATGTTTTAAATAGATAAATATTATCATCTACCAATCTATAAACATATGAATTTTATTTATCTCTTGTTATTTAATGAAAATATGTGTTTATTTTCATTTATATCACTTTATCTAGCCAAGAGAATAAAAATATATTTTTGAGGAAGATATATATTATTTCTCTCTTTAGTCGAAACAATTATTTCTTCCATATCCATGATTGATAAAAGAAATTAACTATGTTTTTTAATATTCTCATAAGAATTTGTATAATAATTATTTCCCAGGTTTTATATTTTAAAAAATGGTTTAAATTGAATATTTCTTTCTCTGAATGAGGTAACTTATTAGTATTTTATAAAAAAGTGTACATTAATGTTTTCCATTAAACTATACAAAATGAACGGAATTTCCAATTTTATGGTCCACTCAATACATCAATGCTCTAATTAAAAGATGCAATATTTATTTTAATATAAAAAAATCGATTTTTAAAAAACAGTTATTCTCAAAATAATTGATTTAAAATTTTAATGTTTATTTTCCATAAGAAATGTTCCAAGTGATCATTCAAAATAATTTTCCATCTATGATGAAATAATTTGATGTCACATAATCATTTCTAGGTTTATGATCCAATGATACTATACTTATTCTTTCATGGGATATCATTTGTTTATGGTGAGGAAATTTTTATGAAAACCATTTTTTCTACATGTTATGAAATGATTAAATGATTATGAAACCCATTTATTTTCCATGGGCTCTAATATGACGAATATTATATTATATTTTTGAAAACATACCCTCTTATGAATTGTATAATGATTAATGTTCTATGATCACAATGTTTACATGTGTTATTCCAATTTCATAATATGATGGATTAATTATTTGATTTTATATGATTTATGTTTAATGAACTTCCATGAATTATGCTACGATATAATTTTATGATCTGTGATATAAAATGAATGGATTTAAAATGTTAAACTCTTGTTACGATTATTCTATAATAGATATATACAGTTTTTTACACTTAATGATAATTACATATCACAATTTCTTTGGTTTCCACTTATGATTTTTTGATAAAATATATTTTGTATGATATGTTAAACAGGGGTTCGTGGTACAAAAACCAATGTGTGAGATGATTTAGTTCAATTATGAATTAGTTATTTTGGTATCCAAGAATCCTAGTGGTAGAACAATATGATTCCAAAATGTATCATCATGTTATGTAATTAATATTCATATAATTTTTTTTATATTTATCAATGAAATACATGAGTCAATATAGTTGTTATCAAAGAAATATTTTGATAATATTTTTAAACTAGGGTTGGAAAACATTAGTGGAAGCATTGAATATTAGTCTATGTATATGATAAAATTATAATATTTTTGTACTGATCATGAATGACCATTGTTAAACATTAGGTGTTATAGGTTAAAACTTAGTGTGTCGTTTTTTTACATATTGTATATTATTTTTCATGGTCACGTGGATTACCTATATGATTAATATTACTCAGACTATTTTTTTCATTTTATTTGATGGATGGAACCAAAAGTAATCATGTTAATTACGAATTTATTTTAAAAATAAATACATTTTCTCCATGGAAACACAATTTTAGGGGATCTACAGTCGAAAAAAAAATCATTAATATGATCACAAAAACATCTCATGCTATGAATCACATTGATCAGAAAATTGATAAATGTAGAGAACAATGTTTTGTTGTTTCCCACATGAGAAAAAATCATCTTTTTATTGGGTCTAATTATCAAATGATTACTAAGAAATGGATCATTAAAATAAAAATGATATTTTATATTATCCAATGTTCATACCATTAATATTTTATTTTGGATGATAATTAATCAAAATTTGAATATGTTCTATGGTGGAAATATATCAGGAACAAGACTGAATAATATGATATTTACTCTATGTTGTGGCATGATGATAAGAACATATTTATTCTTATGTACATTCCTTATAGTACTCAAAAAACAATATATAAGGAATTACATGAGATAATGTATAAGTATAATGAAATTTTTGGTACAAATAAGGAATATTTTATAAGACATGTGAGGTAAGAATAGGGAATTATCATCCAACAAAAAAGTTAGGTAGATAGATTATATAATGTCAAAATAACTATAATCTTATGGGATTTTTTGATAATGTAATTTAGTAGATGTGATTAAATCATTCAAATTGATATCATGGAATAAATTGGGAGTATATTTAACCATGATAATTATTATTTTAATAAAAAAAGAAATATAAAATTTAATGAAATTATAAAATCCATTGATAGAAGAAGGTGATACAATCATTATGCTCAAATTGTAGAAGGAAACATGGATGAAATTTTCTTAAGGAGACTAATTTTTATTTATGTGTCGAAATGATGTCCATTGAGTGACTAAATGTAAAATTAATTGGAATAAGTTATTAAATAATGTGAATAAATATTAATATCAATATAATATAGCACCCAAAATCTATTGTTTCAAATTTATGAATAATGTTTATTATGATTACATGTTCTGAAATAATATTTTTAATGAATATTATAATCGTTAATAACATATTTTACATGAAAACAATGCGAAATCTCAGACAATGACTTTTTTTGTTGATGTGTGTGATAGAAATGAGGTGAAATTTATACCTATAAGCAACTCAAGAACAACTATTACCTTATTTTATTGAATATTTACCCACTCATTAATTTATGAGGTATTTGATGAGGGAATTATATTACAAGGTTGATGATTATATATTTAATTACAATTTTTATACCATATTGATACAATGATCTCATCCCTTGTATATTATTCTTCTATGGTGGATTTATTTGGGAATATAAATTTGTAAATTATATTTATCCTCCCTCTGATTGAGTTTCATTTATTTTTTGGAATCTATTATATTTATCTACATAATTCCCAAATAATTTTCTATTTAATATAAATATCGTTCAATATTTTAGACCACCCAATGATCTTTTATCATTGGGTTGAAAATTGTTAACATGTGATATAAATAATAACCACATTATGGGTCATGAATCCAATTCAAAATATATTTTTACCTAAAATGGTTGGGTAAAAACTTCAAATCAATGATATGAATAATTTTTGTGAATTTTTCTATGTATTTTAATAAGAAATTCTTATTCTTCAATAAAATAATGAATTTTATATTTTAATAGCACACATGTTTGAATCTACTCCTATTTGAGATGCTCGATATTGAATTCCATCTATTGGGTTATAGGAATTTAAAATAAATTCATAGGAAAATATTTATAATATATCCATTCATCCATGTTTTTCTGTTTTGGATTCACCCTTCCTTTTTTAAGAAGAAATTTAGATCAATGAAACTTTGTGATGATTATTTGGAACCAAAAAATATAACTGTCAACCGCATGTATAACCTAACCTATACTGATGACTTATTCGATCAACTATATAGATATCAATATTATTCCATGATTAACCTCCATTATCGATATCATCAATTGAGGTTAAATAAAGTTGATATAACCAATATAGTGTTATTAACATGGTATACCCATTATGAATATATAGAAATTTTTTTGGTCTTATTAATCCCAATGTTATACTCAAGAATTTAATTAATATAAAGGATTGAGATTACAATAATCTACTTGTGTTAGTTTTTATAGATGACATTATTATACATCCATGGTTTAAATATGATCATGATGATCATTAGTGTATTTTACCAAAGAAATATACTTTGTGATATAGAGCATGAAAAATTTAAAAAGTATGATTTTTTCATTAAAATGATTTTTTTTTTCAAATATAATCTCATGAAGGGGTATATCTTAGGATCCATCAATGATAGAATCTATTAAATATTGTCACATACCTATAACAGTTACTAAGATCCATAAAATACATTATCTCATACATATTATTGATTGTTTACGAATATTTTTTCATGTATTTCCAATCAACCAATAAAGTTAACATTGATGGGATACGAGGTCCATTTAATAGATGAATGTAATGAATTTTCACTGAGCTATAGATAAGGATTGCCAGTATACCTATACATACATTACCATATAGTAGTTAAGGGTTTTTATAATATAATGATGCAAAGAATAAGATATTAGAATGTTTCCTCGTGTATAATTATAATGTTATATCATATGAATCTAGAAAATTAAAGGCTCTTGAAGAAAATTAATCAATTTATGATTTGAATTTAGTTATGGTAATTTTTTGTTTAACGATATTGAGGAATGATATTTTAAGGTATTTTTTTGATTTATATTTTGATCACAAAATTTTGAAGTATATATTCAGTCAAAAAATGTCAATATGTTCTAGCTAATATGGTTAGAGCTAATTTGTGATTATGACTTTTCAATATATTACCAACTTGGGAAAACAAACAAGGAAGTCAATACATTGTGTCAAAAAGATCATGACATCACATTTATGATGAGGATAAACAATATCCAATATTATTATATCTCAATAAACATGAGCTCAATATTTTAATGGAAGGGTTATAATTATATCTATCATTAATGAATGTTTAACCATATCTGGATATTTATATTAATGAGGTGTATAATGATGTTTTAGAGATGAGAAAGAAGGTTGAATTTTTTTGGGTTAAACCCTGATTATGATGGATTGATAAGGTACATGAACCGTGTATAAATGACCTCTATAACAATTTTGAAGGATATGTTTGAAGAAGCTCATAGTTTTTCACTCTATAATCATCTTATAAGTAAAAATATTTTTTGATATATGAAAGTGAATTTTTGGAGGGATTGTAGATATTGCAATGTTTGTACCTCAATTCCTATACATTCAACAAGTACTGTAGATAGAGAAAATTATAAGGAAATGATACAAAAATTACCCAAACCTATTTAGAAAATGTAAAACAAAACCATATATTTTTTAATTTCATGCCCCCAAAAATAATCAAGGAAACCATGCCATATGTGTTATATTTGATATCTTATAAATTAATCATTCTATATTTCCATTATATTATACTTCTCTATATATCATATTTCAAGGAAATATATAAATGAAGTGGTAAGAGTTCATATGGTAACACATTCCTATTTAAATAAATATGATATGAGGTTTACCTAGAGGTTCTAGTGTATTACTTAGTTGGATCTGGCTAAAAAAATTTATTTCAGCTTGGTGTATTTTCCTAAAATAGATTGTCATTCCAAGAGATCTATTTAAACATTATAATATATGTTGGGATATTGTTTTATGTAATTTTATGGTCAAGCGGATCAACACATTCATTTGTTGAAATTATTATTAAACAATAGAAATTATTAAAACATTTACATTGATCCATATGAAGCTCTCTATAGTATAAAATATGAAACACCAATGTGGTGGAATGAAGATAAAAAAGGAAATTAGTTATGACATTATCAAAATAATTAAATGATAGATAAGGATAGATCAATTTAGTGAAATTTAAGGGCAGTACAAATATGGTAATAAATTATATACTAACAGTTGTCTAAAATATTTTGAGTTTGATATAGTTGAGAAGTTGTTCAGATTTATAAATCCATGGAAAGGGTGTCGAGGTTCATAATGAATGGAAAGGTGATCCATATCTATGTTTTTAAAATATATAATCTTGATCATGTCAGGATGGTAAGTTATTTATTGATGTCTTCACCATATCTATCTCAACTTAAATATTTAATTAATGTGCGTCTCATGAGAATGTTTATACCTAATCCTTCACAAGTACTAAATATATAGGTCATACATCTTGATCAAATTCTCTCTTATAAAGAATATCTAGTAGAGATTATGGATTATAAAGATATATTCCTATAAAAGTGACCACTCACATGGTCAATATTTTATGGTGAAATAGTAAATATGAGATTGAAACTTGAAAACTTGAGGATATAATAAAATAGATATATAATATTATCTTTTGGGTCAATAATATTAATTTTATTGAAAAATATATTTTACTAAGGTAGAATGTCACAAAAAAAATTTATGAATTTCTTTCCTCAAGTTAATTGATTTATTCAATAACATGCATTATATATAAATTATGACTTAAAACCCATGATATATTATTATAAATTATATCTTATCCACTATATTGGAAGGAAATAATTGGAATAGATAAATAATGTAAATCAATTTATTTCACATTATAATATCAATTCCATGGGTTTCAAATAAATATAAAAAAAATCTATGGAAAATGGATTTCCATTCCTGAAAAATCATTTTTATAAACACAATGTTTTTTATCCTAATAAATTAAATTTATAACTATTGGAAAATAACTTCAATGAAATTTATATATTATATATATATTTTTTCAATATTCATCTAATAGAAATGATTTAAAAATAATTTTGATATTATGGTAAAAATATGTATTTTTTAAACAGTGTCAATTTTTCATGTTATTTACACTAAAAATAAATTAAATTTCTATATATTATAGCTATTGAGTTTTAGAAAATGAATTCCATTCTTATAATCGAGGGTTTTTCATTTGAAAATTTGGTCCATTTTATATTTTGTCAACAAGAATTGTGACCATGATATAATTTATCACCTCAGTAACGTGTTATTGGGATATTCCATGTTAAAACATAATAATAAGGTGATAATTTTTCATTGTAATTGTTTTCAGATGATTTTAATTTTACCTTTATCAAAGTAAACCTGAAATTAAGTTTCCTAATGTACACTTATCAATGAGAATGGAATTTATTATAATTTAAAAATATAAAATGACATAGTGTCACATTATTATTTGTAAATATATTATTTGTATTAAAATAAGGGAAAAAAGTTATGAATTAATATGGATTTTAATTTTTAGCTTATTCAAAAAAAATTCATTCAAAATTAATTTTACATTTTTATTAATTATATATGGACCATAAATTCATATCCAACACTGATGTTGTATTTCTCAATTTAATAAAAAATATAAAAATAAATTAAAAAATAATAAATGTCTGTAAATATGAGTGAGTGAATTTGATCAATGAATTTTTTAGACGCATATGACACATTAGTGTTATGTAAATAAATTATATTCAAAATGAAAGTTTTTATTTCTGAATTTAAATTCATATTAAATTATTAGGTTCAAAATTGATATTAATGATATTTTATGAAAATAAAAATTTATTAAATTACATAAAAATCATAAAAAATAAATAAATAAATAAATAATATATTGTTATAAATATAATTTTATGACCATTTATAGCCATTAATAACCATTTGGGTCAAAAATGACTTTATTATTATTTAATATTAAAAAAAATCCATTTTTTCATCTCCATCCCATATAAGATCTCGGATCTTTTTCCCATGTATGTTATCATTTTCTGCTCATTTTTTAGAAGAAGAGGAATTTATGGAAATTTTTTAAGTACATGCCATGTACCTTATGAGTACATCCCATGTACTCAGTTGCGGCATGATTCCGTGTGATGGTCGTGAAATGGCCACACACACGGTCGTGTGGGGTAACCTGGGGACCGCCTAAATTGGAGTATAGAAACGGAATGTAAACATTGTGTAATTTTTTTATTAAATGTACATGGGTCGCGTCTAATTGCCAAAAATGACTTCTTCTTGACATAGTTCACCCGAGAGAGCATGTACGGCCACAATTTTTCTCTAATTCCCCGACTGATCATATGATATCTGATTCGACCGCTGTTGATTGCGTTGGGATCACCTAAGTGAGCTCTTCCTTGTTCTAGATTGTTGTTTCATGATTCCTCTTCTTTCTCAAGTTATCCTTGGTTGAACGTTTGGATAATTATTGTAGATCTAATGTGTTTTTTGGTGATTCAAGGATTAAGGTTCACGTATAGATACCTCCCAACACCGAGGTAGGTGGGTTGTGTCTTTCTATTGAAGATCTTTGAGTTATAGATGAAAATTTCTTCAATACACGTGAATTGGGTATTGTTTATTTACTATTTTAACCTCTTAATTGCCTTCCATGATTGTGTGCTTGTGTAGAGGCAATTTTAAAGTGAATAGGGTTGATTTTTATACTTTGTATGTGGTTTCCCCTGTATGTTTTGTTTATGACTGTTTGGTCCTGTATATCATGTTAGGCATCCATGATGTTTTCCCATTCCTAGTACTATAGGATAGAGTGTATAATTTATCTGACAAGCTATATATGTTTTATAGTGTTTACCCAAGTATTTGTTATGGTTAATTTTGGCTGTATTTCATTTCTATGATCGTTTGATGTACAAAGGGCCGTGAGAATGTAGTTTTGGAGACCATAATGGGAATTGACCATGTGATCTTCCTTAGTGAGTCTTTAAGCACTTTTGACTATAAGGGGAACTGGTTGTGTGAGCTTCCTCATAGAGACTTTAAAAACATTTGAATATAAGTGTAAAATGCCATATGAGCTTCCTTATAGAGCCTTTAACCACTTTATACTATTAAGGGAATAGAACGTGTGAGCATCCTTAGAGAGTCTCTATGATTTTTGACTATAAGGGGAATTGACTGAGATTGTTTCCACAAAAATCCATTGTATATCCTTTTAACTGAACCAGAGGGGATATACTGTGTGTACTTCCCATAGGGTTACCTACTTTGATTAGCTACTTACTTGATATGTGGAATTAAATTCATTGAAACAGTGGAATTGTTTACTGCTGAGTACTTCCTTGTTTACTGCTTTTTTACTTATTGCCTGCCATATATATATTCACTGACTGTTTGGCCCAGATCATTTGGTGTTTTCCTACTCGGATTAGTCTCACTCCCTGTTTGGGTCATAATTTTGGGCCCAAAAAGATTATATTGGTGCAGGTATCGATAAGGTCAAGCACCCTTCTACTTCAGGTAGTTGACTACTTTGGAGATAGAGAACATGGGACCAAGTTGAGGCCTGCGATGCGAAAGAGCTGTTATCTGTCTTTTTTGTGTACTTTGCTTTAGTATTAATTGTATTCTAGAGTTGTGATGTGTTTGGATATTTTCATAGACATATGTACCATACATCAACCTTATATATATTTTTGTGTGTGTGGTCTAGTTTATTACAGTCAGTCATCTGTTTTTCAATTTTTCATGATTAATACTTCTTCTGTTTCTTCTATTTAATTACTTCCGTTGTGTTACTCATCCAATTAGTGCATAGTTTTTCCACTATCACTCCAAATTCCCTCACTACATGCTGGCAGCCTCTGGCGTTTGAGGATATGCACTTGAGGCCATGTGACCAACTGGGTACGGGGAATGTTTGGGCAGCTTCTTAAACCAGGACGATACAAAGTGGTATCAGATGAATTATTTTCTCTCGACTAACTGTTTGGAGCCAATAGTCATGGATATGATAGAATAGTTACTTGGTAATAAGTTTTTCCTGGGATTATCTAACTCGTGTACAAGGAAAATCCAATCTACCTCGTTACTACAATTTTTCTAGTTTTGCAAATTTATAGTTGATTTTATTCCACCATTGGGTGATTCACATGTTTGATGCCATTATTGTTGATAATATTGAGGTTCTATTTCTGTTTCAACCATATGAGAAGAGGGTATGCCATCTCATGCATCATATATGCACTGGTAGAAATCACATGTCATGTACTCTTTCCCTTCCATTTAGGGTGCATTAGCAATTACATGTTTTTCTGATAGATGTTGTGATATATAAGTATTTTATTGTGATAGATGACATTATATAATACCTTCTTTTGATAGTGTATCGAATTTTTTATTGTTCTGTTCTAATGAACTCCATACTTTGGTTCTTGTGGTGTTATGGGACCTCATGGATCATTATTTGGTGGATCATTAAGATGTTATTCTGGTATATGTCATGTATAAGACGCCAAGCATTGATTTGTTGGGAGAATGGGCCCCAAATATCGGAATTTGGCACTTTAAGATTCGTTTTTGTGTTTTATTGATTTCTAGAATAGTTTCTGAGACTTACTATCTAGAAAAAACAAGAATACACGCCATGTAATAATGAATACATGCCATGTGTTCATCTATTTGGGAAAAACTATTTTTCTTAAGTACATGTCATGTAATGATGAATACATGCCTTGTGTCTTTCTGTTTGGGAAGAAACTGTTTTTCTTAAGTACACGTTGTGTACTTTATTTACAAGACGTCTAGTTTCCAACCGTGTCACTGGCTGCGTGGGCAGGGACATAGGGTTGGGAAATCCTTTGGTAAACACCATGTCCTTCAAGATCACATCGTGTAGTTTGAGTCATGTATCTAGTCATGTCACTAACAACACAGGTCAGTGAAGTTCGTCTAGTACATGTCATGTCTTTTACAAACACTGCATGTAATCTTGTTCTAGGTGAACCATGTGGCGTAGCCTTATATGTGATCTTAGGAAGGGGAAGAGGATTCAAGTACATGCCATGTGTTAGGACAACACACCATGTATGGGGTGTTATAAGACCAATTTATGAAGAAGTACACAACCATCTGAAAGGATTAATGGAACACCTCATGTAGGCATTATACACGTCGTGTATCCTTGTTTTGAAAAACATGAATTTCTATCCTTCCTGAATTCCCTTCTTATAATTATAGGTTTCAGTCCGTCAAAATCTGGATCTAAGGTGTGCACATGACCATGCAGAGTCATGCCACCAAGACGTCCTCCAGTTGTCTGCCAGTTATAGGTCAGTAATCGGACACCAAACCTGACTGATCATGGACTACCTATAAATCCTCCAGTTGTTCCAGTCTTGGAAACAGCTGTCAATCCGGACATAGGGGCTGATGCACAGTTCTGAGAGGGATTTATGAGGTTCATGCAGACCGTCTAGGGAGCACCGCACCCTGCCCCATCTATGGCTGAGCTGACACAAGTTTTCCATCAGTAGCATCCTCCCACCTTTACAGGGGAATGAGGACCTCAGGTTGTAGATTCATGGCTGGAAGCCATGCTACCGATCATCGATCATCTTGAGATACCTCTAGAAAAGAGGTTGAAAGTCTTCCAGACTCTGTCAAGAGGTGGTGGGGTGTGATCTTGTAGGCAGGATGTAAGCAATTCATAGCTTGGGATGTGTTTCAGTGCATATCTATGAATAATTCTACCCAGAGATGTTGAGGGCTGATCGATCCCGAGAGTATTTGAGTTTGGAGCAGGGTACTACTTCGGTTCTGGAGTATTCCTCTCACTTCACCGAGCTGCGGTGGTTTACACCCTTTCTAGGGGAGGGGGAGATGATTTTTTCCTTGAACAGACGTTTGAGGACGGTCTCAGGTAAGATATTTGATCTCAGTTGAATATCTTCAGGTTGAAATCGATATCTTCTATTGTCAATAAGGCACTGATCACTAAGCACAATCTGAGGGATTCTAGGGATGTGAGCCAGGTTGGTTAAACATCTAGGGTTAGTGCTCTGCCAGTGGATAGTAGGAAGTGTCTTAGGGAGAATTCATGTGGAGATCTGAGTAGGCGGGATGCATATTCTGGTAGCCAGGTGGTGTGTCACTAGTGTAGGAAGAGTGGGAATACGAGGCCATATTTCTCGAGAGACCCAGTGGAGTGTCAATCTTGTGGAAAGATCGTTCATATTCATCATTTATCTTAGTTCTTATTACCAGATGATGGTGACATGGGTTCGCCTATGACTCCTCATCTAGGATCAGCACCACCGTTTCTCACTAGTCTAAGAACTGGAGTTCTTCTGGTCGTTCATGCCGAGGTAGAGGTCGTGGCCATGGTATTCAGTCATCAAGCATTGAGCGACAACATGGTGGATTAGATTTGGGTGGACATGCAAGGTCACAGGGCCGCATTGTAGGCTAAACTTTTTACAGTGGAGTAGACCCGGAAGGAGCAGGATTTTGGACCCTCTACCGTTTGAGGTACGATCCTAGCGGCCTCAGTTTTATCTTCTACTCTTTTCGATACAAGGTCTTCCCATAGATTTATATCTCTTGTTTTTGTGGAGAGCCTTAGGCTCTGTATCATTTCTTCTGCGGATATCTTGATGCTAGACACTCTGTTTGGGACTAGAATGACTAGTGTGTGTCAGTGTAAGGAGTGCCCTCTAGAGGTTGGGTGTGTCCCTTATTATGGGACCTCTATGTTCTAGAGATGGAGGGATTTTATTTTATTCTCAGAATGGAGTAATTAGTTCCCTTCCTAGAATTCATCTATTTTTATCATCATCAGGAGAGTTTCACATTACCAAAGGGTGGATCATTTCATAATAAGAGTGAATGGGGTGTCAATGCAAGCATAGAAGGATCCTATATTCATGGGCTAGGAGGAGATACTTCCCAAATTTCTATTCTATACATGGATGACTAGGGGAAATCACAGTTGGACATTCATATAGTGGCAGATCATTTCAGAAATGTCTTTCAAGATGAATTTTCAGCTTGGTCTCAAGAGAGTGGGGTAGAATTTTCCATTGAGCATGTGCCAATAGTGGCACCAGTGTCCATTATATGTTATAGCTTGGCTACACCATATTTACAGAAGCACAAGAAGAAGTTGGAGGAGTTTCAGGCAAAGGGTTTCATCTGACCCAGTACTTCTCTATAGGGTTCACATGTCCGGTTTGCGAAAAATGCAGACAATACCATCAGGCTTTATTTGGATTATTAGAAGCTAAACCAGTTGATGGTATAGAATCGATTTCCCAGGCTGAGGATTGATGATCTCTTGGATCAGCTTCGAGGAGACCTGGTATTCACGAAGATTGACTTGAGATCCAGTTATCATCAGTTGCGCATTAGACCATCAGATATACCTCTTACAGCTTTCCAGAGCAGGTATGTTCTATAAGAGTATGTTGTTATGCAATTCTGTCTCACGAATGCGCATGCAGTCTTCATGTCACTGATGAACCGAGTGTTCCATCGATACATGGTTTCTTTCATGGTGGTCTTCATGGATGATATCTTGGTCTACAATCACACTCGACACAACCATGCTAACCATCTTGATATCGTTCTGAGTACACTGAGAGATCATTAGTTATATGCTAAGCTCTCAAAATGCCATTTTTGGATGGATGGGATTCACTTCTTGGGTCATGTTATCTCAGAATCAGGAGTATCAGTCGACCCAGATAAAGTGAGAGCAGTAGTTTCCTCAAAGCTTCTGAAGCACATCATTGAGGTATGGAGTATTCTAGGGTTGTCCAGTTACTACAGATGTTTCATATTTGACTTTTCACGCTTAGCAGTACCACTAAAGGGTTTGAAAAAAAGGGTTCTAGGTTGTTGTTGTTAGATTCTTGTGAGTCATCCTTTTTGGAGATGAAAGGGAGATTGACATCTGCACTGATACTAGTCTTTCCAGATCTGGGAATGATCTATAATGGTTACTGTGATGCTTCAGGTATTGGGCTAGGAGTTGTACTTATGGAGGGGGAAGGAGTCGTCGTATATGGGTCTCGACAGTTGAGGCCACACGAGAGAAATTACCCAATGCACGATCTCATGTTGGTAGATGTTGTTCATGCCTTACGTTTTTTGAGAGATTATCATATGGGAGAGCATTTTTTTCTTTTCACAAACCACAAGAGACTCAGGTATATCTTCACTCAACATGATCTGAGTTTGAGACAACAGAGGTGGGTTGAGTACCATCAGACTTTTGACTTCGAGCTTGCCTATATGCCTGGGAAAGGAAATGTTATGGCTAGTCCACTGAACAAGAGGACATAGATACAGGGAGTTCAGGGGGATAGTAGTGAATGGAAGCTTATGAATTTGTTCTCTGAGATGCTTTTGGAGGTGCACGACAAACAGGGGTATACTTTTCATTCTTCGGTAGTTGTTACTTCTACTCTGCTTGATAGATTGAAATGAGGTATATATTACATTTTGAATGTCTAGTCATGTGGGAATTTGTATCAGGAGAGGACCATATTCATGGATGGACCATAGGAAAGGAAGAGATCATGTGTTTCCAGGGGCGCGTATGGGTGCCAGAAGACATACACGAGAAGATGATGTGGGACATTCATTCTTCATTTTGGGCAGTTCATCCTACTGTCACAATGATGAATTGGGATCTACACCATCAGTATTGGTTGCCTGGTATGAAAATAGAGCTTTCTGGTTTCATCGTGAATTGTTCCATCTTTCAGTAGTTGAAGGAAGAGCATCAAAGACTAGCAGGGCTTTTGTAGCAGTTACCCATTCTTGAGTTGAAGTGGAATGATGTCGCAATGGATATCGTAACAGGGTTACTGAGGTCACCTAGAGGAAATGATGTAGTATGGGTTCTAATTGATATAATCACGTAGGTTTCTCAATTCTTTCTGATCAAGAAGATGTTTAGTGTTGATGATATGGGATGGTTTTACATCTGTGAGATTGTGCGCATAAATGGAGTTACACGCTCTTTTGTTTCAGACAGAGTGCACATTTTATTTCTATGGACTGGCAGGGGCTTTAGAAGGCTTTGGGTTGATCGATACTTTTGAGTACAATGTACCATTCCCAGACAGATTGCCAGCCTGAGCATACGATTCAGGTGCCTGAGGATATTCTATGAGCATGACTTCTGAATTTTGGAGGTTCTTGGGAAAATCACAAACCTCTTTTTGAGTTTTCTGACAATAATAGTTTCCAAGAAACTATTTAGATGGCACTCAATGAGGCTTTGTATGGTAGGCCATGCTTATCACCATTATGTTGTTAGAGGAAAGAGAGGTTTCTATGCTAGGACATTGCCTTGGTTAGGAGACCACAAAGTAGATATAGTTTATTTAGAATAGGATGGCTACCTAACAGTCGTGATGAAAATTTTAAGCTGATCAGTGGAGATAGCTTCTGGAGTTCAAGGTAGAGGATCAGGTTCTCTTGCATGTTACATCGAGGTTGGGGCATAGAAGGATTATAAGACATGGAAAGTTTCTTCTGAGGTACATCAGGCCGTTTGAGGTGTTGGATGGAGTTGCGATGGTTTCCTATAAGTTACAGTAACCTCAGAGCTACCATGATATATACGACTTCTTCCACGTTTCACAGCTTCGACGCTACTTCTCGGACCTGCCTCATGTATTCTAACCCAAAGAGGTTGTGTTGGAAGTGGATGCATCTTTTAAAGAGAATCCTATCTAGATTGCTGATTCAAGTCTGAAGGTTCTCCATGGATGGTATGTTCCTCTACTACAAGTGTTATCACAACATGGTCGAGGATAAGATGTTACCTATGATAGGTAGACCAATGTAAGATCAATGTGGCTGGAGCTGTACGGGGTTTATTCTTCTACGTTTCCTTGATAAAGAAATTAAGGGATGAATTTTTTAAGGGGAGAAGTCTGTAAGATCCTGGATTTTCTTTTCATGTATGTTTTTCTATTTCTAGTATTTTTTTAAGAGGAAATTTTTTGAAATTTATGAAGTACACTCTTTGTAATTTATGAGTAAACTATGTGTACTTGGTTTCCACATGATGCCATGTGTTGTCCGTGTAATGGTTGCACACACAGCCATGTTGGGGTAACAAGGGGACCACCTAAAGCGGAGTTCAGAAACGGAATGTACATGTTGTGTACATCCAATGTACATGATCTGTATTTTTTTCATTAAATGTAGCTGGGTCATGTAAAATCGCCCGAAATTCCTTCATCTCAACCTAGTTCATCCGAGAGATCTCACACGACTATAGTCTTCCTTTGAGCCCCCAACTGAGCATCTAATCTCTGATTCGACAGTCGTCAATTGCATTGGATCTCCTTGGTAAGCTCTTCATTCTTCTAGAGTTTCGTTTCATGTTTCCTCCTCTTTCTCAAGTTATCCGCAATTGAAAATTTGGGTCATTTTTGTAGATCTACCATATTCTTGTGAGATTCAAGGTTTGAGGTTCACGTATAGAAACCTCCCAACACTGAGGTGGTTTGTGACATTTTGTTGAATGTATTTGAGTTATATGTGCATATTTTTTCAATACCCTTGAACAGGGTAAGGCATATTTACTGTTTTAGCTTCTTAATTTCCTTCCACGGTTGTGTGCTTGTGTAAAGGCTATTTGAATTTTAATAGGGTTAATTTTTATGGTTTGAAATTGGTTTCCCCGACATGCTCTGTTTATGAATATTTGGTCTTGTTTAGCCTATTAGGATTCCTTGTTGTTTTCCCAAGCCTTGTACGGAAGGATGGAGTGATTATTTTATCTAACAAGCTTGATATGTTGTAAACTATTTATCCAACTTGTTATTGAGGATTAATATTTCCTTACTGTATTGTTATGCTCGTTTGACATACACAAGGATGTGAGAACATGGTGTAGTAGACTATAAGAGGAATTGACCATGTAAGCTTCCTCTGAGAGTCTTTAACCAGTTTTTACTATAAGGGGAATTGACCATGTGAGATTCCTCAGATATTATTTAACAACTTTTGAATATAAAGGGAATTGACCATTGAGGTTCCTCAGAGAGTCTTTAACCACTTTCAACTATAAGGGGGATAGACCGTGTGAGATTCCTCAGAGAGTTATTATCACTTATGAATATAAGGGGAATTTACTAAGAGTGATTCCTCAGAGAGTCTTTCTATATACTTTTAACTGAATCAGAGGGGATATAATGTCTATACTTCCTGGAGGGTTACCTGCTTTGATTAGCTTCTTACTTGATATGTAGAATTAAATGCATTGTAACGGTGGAATTGTTTGTTGCTGAGTACTTTCTTATTTACTACTCATTTACTTATTTCCCTCCTTATATTTATTCAATGGTAGTTAGGCATATATCTTTTGGTGGTTTCCTACTGGGATTAGTCTCACACCCTGTTTGGGTCAAGATTATGGTCCCAAACTAATTATATTATTGCATGTATAGATAAGGTCAAGCACTCTTCTACTTCATGTACATGACTACTTTGGGACTGGAGATCATGGGACCAAACTGAGGCTTGAGATGCAGATGAGCTGTTATCTGACATTATTTTGTAATTTGGTTTAGTACTGCTTGTATTATAGAATTGTGATGTGTTTGGCTATTTTCGTAGAAATGTGTACCATGCATCAACCTTATATATATGTCTGTGCTCCAGTTAATTAAGGTCAGTCTTCCACTATTCACTTTTGCATGATTATTGCCACTTCTGTTACTGTCATTTGTTTACTTCCACTATTTTACTCTGCCAATGAGGGTATAGTTTCCCCACTATCACACCCAAGGCCCTCGTTTATAGTCAGCAGCCTCTAGAGTTTGAGGAAATGCACTTGAGACCATGTGGCCAACCAGGTATGGGGCGTCTCTGGGTGTCTTCCAGAACTAGAACTTTACATCACATATAATAGGAAACCCCTTATTTACATTCTTTACACAATAATGAGCCATCTAGCTTAACCATCCCCAACTAAGTAGTATTATCAATATCCTTATCCATGTTTTAGAGGTTCTAATCTCTCCAATACAAAATTACTAAATTCATTAATAGGGAATCTAAATGTGTTCTCTTGAATGATATGAGGTTATAAAGTCATAAAAGCAAGTGGAACTCATATTAAAAGATTTTGCATCCTTCTTTTCTTTCTCCAGAAAAAATTCCTTATGCATCACTTGTTTATTTTTGAGGGTGTATATAATACCCATGAATTCTTTTTATGATTCTTATTCTAAAAATTATAAGGATTTATTTATCCAACTAATTTTTTTTATTCATTAGACACATCATTCAAATGTTTCCAATACGTAATGTTTTATATCAGAAGATCAATTTTCATCATTATTTTTTAAGACCATATTTACAATGATGAAAAACTAGGTTATATATCTTAAAAAAAATTATTTTTATTTTTCTCTGTTTATTTAGGAAAAAAACATGTTTCCAATTCATTTTCCTTAACATAAGATCCCAAGAGGCTGAAAATATTATTTTTAATAAAAATAATATTACATATCCCTTTTTTCAAAAACATCTTCATCCATAACTCCATTTTCTAAATATTTTTTAAATAATGTTTTTATCATTATACTATCATTTATATTTTTTTTGACTTATTTTATGTTTTTTATATAATGGTTCAAAATAAAAAAATTTTCATTTTAATAATGTGGTAGATTATGATTGTTGTACTAAAGTGTAAATTAATGTTTCCTTTTATATATTTAAACCATGAAAAAAATTACTTAAATAATTACTTCTCTATATTTTTAATGTTATATTTAAATTTTTTCATGATTATCTTATAATAACTTTTTTTCTATATTATTTTTGAATTTTTTTAGTGTTTAAAGTCGTTTATTTAAAATTGAAAATTTATTTTACTAATGAAATCTTCCAAGGGATATTTCAAATTATTTTTCATCAAAGTTGACATACTTACATATTGAATAATAATTAATAGGGTTGTGATGAAATTATACCATCATTATTATTCCTTTTGAAGTTTTATGTTTGTGATGGAAATATATTTATAAAACATTTTCCATTGCCATTTGTTATTTTATGAGGGTTTTTTTTGGAAACCCATTTCATTTCATGGGTGATTTTATGATGATTATTTTATAATATTTGTGGGAAAAGATGTATTATTTTCATTGTGGGGTTAGTATTACCTTTATCTCCCTCCAATTTATTGGGTAATTATTAGTGTTCTATGAGCTCAAAGGGTACATGAGAGGTTATCCCCATCTTAAAAGAGGGTACATGGAATGTTATCCCATGGTAGAAGTATGTACATGGGTGGTTATTCCAAGAGTAACATGATGTTAATTTTTTTCTCTCTAAACATAAAATTTTGTCTTATATGATTTTTTTATTCAAATATTACATGTCTTATTGAAATTTTATTCTCTCATGTACCATGTTCTTTAATTCCAGTGTGATCCATTACATAATATGTACTGAGAATTTTTCAATGACTCAAAATTATGATCTATGATATACCAATAATATATTTCAAATGATAAAATAAGGATATACTTATGTGATCATAAATATATATTTCATATAACCTTACTGATCATTACAGATTATCCCTTATTAGGATTCGTTTTCATAGGTCATGTAGAAATGTATTAAGTTTTATTTTTATAAAAAGGATGACAGATATAAAAAACTATGGAATATACGATGTAGATAACCTATGAAAGTTTTTTTTTGTATCCATGTTTCTGATAGATATATACTGATATGGTTATGTTTTGTATCAAAATGATATGTAAATAATATTCATCTAACAAGATTTGAAACAAATATATGATGATTAATGGTAACTATAAGAAGTCTATCATATGTGATTTGATTAGATTTGAACGTATGTATGGTCTTGATATTATTCATCAATGTGTCAATGTGTATAAAATTTATCACATTTTAAAAAATTAAATATTCAAATTATAATTTTTTATATATGATGTATATACACAAGAAATAAAATGGTAATTCCATTTCTCTAACTATAACATTGAGTTATCCTTAACAAAATTTTATCATGGTTTATTATTTTTTATAATGATATTAAATGGTTAGTATGAGTAGGATTAATATATAGTTATTAAATATGATCGTGAGGAACAATATGGGTTTTGAGTTCTATATGCCACAAAAATTATACCACATTATCTATTATACACAGTGTATTTGAAATAATCAGGGTGAATGTTTCATATTCTAATTACATGTGCATGAATTTGGAGAGATACCTCTCATGAAAACCATCATAAAATGATAAAATTGTTACATAATCATTGATAAATAATTTATCCTGGTAGTTTGGGTATATTTATGATCATGTCATATATTGGATCTTAACCATTATTGGATTTTACCTCTCAAATGATTAGTATGAAATCTAGGAAATCAATTGAGAGAGACTGAATAAGTTTATGTTAGTACCATGGTAAGGAATGTGAAGTGTTTATCTATCAAATATGGGGAATGTGATGTGTTCATCAATGTGGGTTAATTAAATTTCTTGTATTCCTCAACCTATCATGGGTATTCATAGAGAATTGAGAATGTATGAGTCACCATACTGGTTATATATACACTATGACTTGTAGTTAATTGATTTATTGTGATGAAGGGTCCATTTAAATTGCATATTTTATATGATTTAATTAGTGGAATCATATATAGTAATGAAAATGTATGGTGGATATCCTGCCAAATCCATTTTAAGCATGAGTGGAACTAATTCTAAACTAACAACCAATATTTCAATACATTTATGGAATACATAAATAATATTCATTTTTCAATCTAAAAAGGATAAGTGGACATACATTATTATTTAATGAATGAGGATTGAGTTTGAAAAAGAAATTTTATATCCTAAAAAAGTTCATTTGATCATATAAAATAGCAATTCATGTTGGTTATTCATAAGGTAAGTTATATATTGATACATAATTAGTTTTATAATGGATTTATAAAAGTGTTTTTAAAATATGTTAAAAAAATTATATGGTTTCTTAATTAATTATATATGACATAATATAATGTTACATTGCATAATGGTTTTTAATATATATTGTACATTGTATAATGACATAGATATACTCTAAATCAAGATATTTATATGATACATGTTAACTGTTGTCCTAATTTTTTATATAAGTGTATTTTCGGTGATAGTATCCAATAAATATAACACATAGGGTTATATATTTAATTATGTTAAAACGATGTAATAATCTGTTACATAATAAAAATGATTTTTCCACCAATATATATCAAAACATATGATATTATTATATCAAAAAACATATACTTCCATTTAATACAATATATTATGGGTAAAATATAATTTTTATTATTCAAATTTATCCTCAAAATATTCTATCATTGAATAAACATTTCATATGTTGAAAAATAGGTCAGAGTTCAAGTTAAAAATGTCCCATGTATTATGATAGTTCATATAGAATCTATAATTTATTAATGTATGTGTAATTATATAAAATGCTCAATTAGTGTCCTAAATTACTATATAAAGCATCCACGTCAACTGAGATTGGTGGTTGAGTTCTTTTATGATTCATTATCAATTTATTCTCATATCTCTCTTCTCATTTTTTACTTGGATTCAGTGAGATACACATTATGAAGTTACTTCACAATAATAAAATTAATTTTACTTTATGATTAATTTTATAGATTGTTTTCAATAATATAATTAATTTTATCACATCATGATTTTTCTTCATTATGACACAGTTTTTCATATTCATTGATGAGTAGTTATTACAATGAAAGGTCATAGATATTATTTAATATGATGTAAAAAATATTTTCCATGACATTTTTAATAAATATAAGTTATATATATCGATAATGACACTTTTTGGATTCAAATTTAAAGGGGTTAATAAGTGTGTGAATTCAATTGAATTACAGGAACATTCCCATGGTGTGTGAGCGAGAATTGTTTAGTCCACGACATAGTGAGAACATGACCCACTAATAAAAAGTCAACATTTATTTGATTAATTTTATTTTTCTATATTTAGTGTTTGTATTTATACTTTTAATTTAATATAATTCTTAATGGATACTTTTATTCAAATACTTTTTTGCATTGAAAAAAATATTGAGGTCATATATAGATAGTGGTGTGGGATATGCTGTGTGATTTAGGAGTGATATTATATTAATGGAATATGTGAGAAAGAATTTTTATATTATATTATATAATATAAGTTTAAATCTCATTCCCATTTATTAGAAACTAAATTTCCCAAATAAATAAAGGGAAGTGGTGTTGTGCCAGAAAGATCATTTTTGGAAGGTCAAATATAGAGACAATGGACACATAGGTAGATTAAACCAACATTAAACCATCTTAAAAAGTGATTTCATGAAAACTATTATGATAAACAGTAAGAAATTGTATGGGTTTCTTTGTCATAATGACATTAACATCTTTACAAATAGCTTCCTTAGATTTCAACAAGATGATATCCTTGGGCTTTGGGTGGATCTAGCTGGTTATAATGAGAAAGTGTTGATGATGGTCACACACTAGGAATATCAAGATACTCCACTAAATAATAATATTATTTATTTGTTAACAAGTTTAATAGATATTATTCTCTTGTATAATTTAATAGTTATTCATTATTATCATGATCACATATACTAATTGTTTATTTTGTATGAGATAATTTTTTTGTCATTGTAATTTTTTTAATAATAATTAGTTAAAATAATAGATTTTATTCATAGTTGAATAATGAAGCAGTTTTTATTAATTAGAGAAATATTCATTATTCATGAAGAAATAAAATATTTGGGGAAATGGAAATAAATTTTTAAACTTTTAGTGAGAAATATTATATTATATTTTTTATTTGAATGTAGTTTAAACATTTTATTCAAGAAATAATTTTATTGAGTTCTTTGGTAATTCACATGTCAATACATAATAATTATAATATTATTAAGGAAATGAGATTCTATATGGATCATGTAAACAACAAGGTTACATGGGAAATTATCATTCAATGGATTTAAGACTATCGAAATGCAATTATATTTTTTTCGAAGTCAGTGTCTACTCACCTCTTTTGTGTGAAAAATAAATAGGGGAATTGTCCTGATCACTAGGGATCCCCACTATTTGAATTCTCTCAATAATGGATATAAAACCTCCTCTAGAATCCTGAAAAATTCGATACTGATCATTCCTAATCATTTTTTGAATATATTCTCAATCTGATCCAAGACAAAAGTCATTGGCTATGGGATCATTAATGCTAAAACTCTTAGATACTAATGGAGACACTATATTATTCATGGTATATGTGTGGAAATAATATATTTTGAATATACACATGACTCATATAAAAAAATGATGGTTAAATGTGGATAAATTAATGATTAATCAATGAAAAATGAATT
Organism: Viscum album; assembly: GCA_963277665.1. Taxonomy (NCBI): domain Eukaryota; kingdom Viridiplantae; phylum Streptophyta; class Magnoliopsida; order Santalales; family Viscaceae; genus Viscum; species Viscum album. Next base: position 1,930,469,501 of record OY728137.1, on the reverse strand, counting down.
CATCCCATAGAAATTATTTAACAACAACAATTAATAACAAAACATTATTCAATGAAATTTTATTTTGTTTTTTATTCTCATGTTAGAAATTATATTATTAAATTTCATTTTTATTGAATTCATAGCCAATTTAAATAATCAAATAATCATACATTATGAGGAAAGGGGATGTTTTTCATTCCCTTTATATGAATCGATTATACTAAAAACCATCAACAATCATGGAAAGTTAACAAGATTGATGTGATCCAAAAATCTGGTGATTCAATTTATTTATTTATAGTACCTGGATAATGAATTATGTTGGATTCCGCGTAGGGTTCTCTATAAAAAAAATTTCTTATGAATTATGAATATTTTATCTAAATTGAATGGTATATATTATTCATAATTTTATTTATATAGGATTTGGGTTTTATGAATGATTCATATTTGGAGTTAGTGTCCTATAATTCATTTTAATGTGTTGACTAGGTGTTGTTTGATCCTCAAAAACCTATAATTATTTTACTAATAATGAACTCGTATACCCAAACTATTAACAATAAATTTAATATTTTCTACCCGCATCCAGTTTCCTCTCTATAATGAGGGTTTAATTCCAGATATTAGGGAATTACAGGTTGTCGAAGATGTTCACCAGAGACAAAATAAAATTTCTTGACCCACCTTCAAATCCTTGAACTATAGTTGTATCATCGCTCTGTATAAGAAGTGAAAATAGAAGAAACAATATAATATGGGTTTAATATTTTATTACATTAATGAACATCTAAACCAAATGCAAAAAAAAATTAGTATTATCATCTATCAACATCCTAGGGAAGAAATTATTGAAAAAACAAGTCTAAAATTACATCTAAAACATCACCACATAAATAATATTCTCTAATAGTACATCACACCAATTATTCAGTGGTCTTAAATTTGTACCAAAAATAATATTCTCATGTATCTCAAGGTATAAATCCAGACGGCCAATGATATGCAACATTGAATAGGCCAAAAACTCTATATTCTGAGGTCCACCTTCAATAATTTTTTTATGTTGTTGATAAAAAACTAATATATATATGACATGGATGGATAACTACTCTGAGAATAATAACCAAAAAATAAAATCATATTAGGTAGACTTTCATATATCTTCAGTTTAATATTATGCATTGGTAAAACAAGAATATCCAACATAACAATTAGTGGGGGAATGACAATCCCTATATCATTGTTCTTAATTGTAGTTTCTCATAGTTTCATGTCTCTATAATGACATAGGCATGAATCTAAATAAATTTTTTAACTTATATATATATATATATTACATATATTATAATATGTTTTATACAATGTCCTTCTATATCTCAGTCAAGGTACCCAACCACTAAAAACAAAAGACAACTCATGTAAATCCTTTGCTCCAAGGATGTTGAATTAAATCATGACTCATACCATACTATTATAGGATTGAATTCACACAACATATTTGAAAACCCAATTCTTTATACACGATAAAAATCAACTCAACAATAATAGAAATATACAGGAATAACAATCATGTCTACTGTATCTTGGAATTTTTCGAAATGTGGATTATTTATACCATTGAATAAGTGAAAACCTATAGGATAATGATGTTGATGGTGATAATTTTTAAAAAATTAAATAATAAAAATTCATCTAAAATGTCAAATATGATTAATAAATTTTATGTTTTTTATTTGTTTTTAAAATTTACAAATATTGAAAGTAAAGTCACTCGAATATAATACCATAAAATTATGGGACTCCATTAATGCATATAAGTTGAGAAAAATATAATAATGGGTGAATTAGGACTTTCAAGAAGTATTTAAATCCAAAATCAGGAATAAAATTAATATGATGTTATACTGATCGATCAATTAAAATATATCTTATTGTTAGAATGACCATAAATTATTCAATCCAAGGTTTCATGAGACATTAGGGTAGAAACATTATATAGTACGAGTTGATCATATCATATTACTAAATCAAATGTCAAAAATAATGTTTTTATATTGTTTTTAGACTGTCAAATGCAATGTTTTTCATCCGAAATGATCTCTGTGATGAATGTTTTAGAAGATGGTTTGAGATGATACTGAGGATTCAATATAAGTACATTCTCTAAATGTATTCCACCTATGATTCATTAAAAAATCGTGTTCTCAAAAGTAATATATTCACTGTAATTTTATTTAACATATTTATATTCCCCATAAGTATATTTTCCAAATATAAATTCACCTGAAATACAGTCATTGAAATTATATTAACTAGATTTATTTTTTCCCAATTTACATCACTAGAAGTAATTTTATAGGAAGTATATTATCAAGAAGTACATTATTCATAACTAAGACTCTAAATAAAGATTGATTAGATGTACATTCACCTAGATAACATTTAGCATAATTTTTTTCACCCAATTAACATTCACAATAAGAAAATTTACTAGAAGGTATTGAGTATATTTTATATAATTTATATGATTTTACCTTTATAAGTATGATGATTAGATGTAAATTCATATTTCAACATTCATTATAGGAATTTCGTGATTCTAACTGAGATTTATGGATGGGTTAAAAAAATATTGATACCATGTTTTGGAGTATTTAGAATTGTCAAAATTTGATATAATTTCATTAAACTCAATGTTGTTTAGTAAAAACATGATGTTAGCCAGAGTTGAAAATAAGAGTCCTGGCGTTCCCCATAACTATCATTGGTAGATTAAATATATAATGGGGTAATTTTATTGGATAATTTTTTTCGTATGAAAAATAACTAGGAGATTCTATCTATTTTAAAATAATACCATAACAAGGTAATTAAGAGGACCATTTATTTCAGGATAGATTTAGTTCTGTTGATGTTTTGATAAGACTAGAGCTTGAATTTCTGATTAATTAAGTGAGCCCCCTGGACTCGAAAGAGCATGAATAAAAAATACTGATTACTGTTAATTGGTAATAATTGATTTTTATATAACTCATAGTCTCTGATAGTGGGATCTACGGAATAACATCCCATAAAAATAATAGGATAGAATTCTTTGAAATGATTTCAATAGATGTTCAGGATGTAGTAAAACATTGATTCATGTTTGTTACAACATTTTAGTCTTAAGGGAACATGTACTATATGAAATATGTTTAATTTTTGTAATTTATACTTTTGGGGTGTGGTTGATCCTTTACCATACCATTATTAATTTCTATCAACGATATAATTTTGGAATCCTTGACTTGATGGGAGTCGACATGGTAAGGAGGATGTTTGGACAAAGAGGATAAAGAAAATAAAAACCCCTAGTTGTTATTTCCATTTCATTATAAGAATTATATTTTGGAAACATAGTGAGGGAATGTATTAAATATCTATATATAATAACCAATTATATTTTTTAACCAATATTAATTATTTAAAAAATTTCTATAGAACATAATAAAAGAAATTGTCATTACAAATTCACTCCCACCACCTCTCAGGGTACAACATTATCCATTAGACAATAATATTGGTATCAGATGTATATTTCCTATATTTACTCTATAAGATTATATTATTACTTATTTTTACATAATTTGAAATAATTTATAAATACAATAAGATGAAGAAATATTTTCTTCATATTATAAGTAAGGTATGTCAGAGATTATGTTAATAAGATATTATAGAGTGTTTGAAAATAATGATGTATTCACCACAACTATAATTAATTTAATGTTGAATAAATGATATAATTAAAGAGTGTTATTATGTAAAAGTCATTATAAGGATGATTCAATATTATTTGAAATTTAACTGATTGAATGTTTATATGAAAAAATAATTATTATAAATCTTTTTTAAGAAGATGAACATTCAAGATGCAGTGATTTTGAACCAGTTCAATAAATAATGAAATCTAGACAAATGAAAAGGATTTCTTGATAAATGTTTTAACTGAGGTAATATCATATATATTTATTTCATCAAATATCATTATTATGAAAAATAATTTGATGAAGAGAATGTAGGTTGAAGGTATAATACTTTTGCCGAATGAAGCAAGTGAGCCTAAATATCTCATGAAACTCACTATAAGGAAAATTGAAATTTTACTACATTCACTATAAAATATCAACCTGTAAGATGAATAATTACAGGTGTGGTTTTTGATAATTATTTTTGGGGGATGTTTTCAAGGGAAGATTCCATGAACAAAATGATGTGCTAAATATTAAGGACTCTCAAATGGAAGCCAAAATAAGAAATATAATAAATTTATAAATATAAATTATGGATGAGATAATATTAATGAATAAATTATATTGAAATAGATTTCATAATATAAATAAAATTTCAAATATATTGATAATTAGTAGAAAAAATTTGATTTTAATTATCTTAAATTTTATATAAAAAGGATTTTCATCAACGATACATATGATTATCACCTAAATTAGTGAGAAGTGATATAATAATAATTAAAAGTTTTGGTTTGAATTATTAATAAACTTGATAGTAATGTATTGTGAATTTGATAAAATTATAAGTATCTTCAGCCTTTATGTTAAAGAAATATTTAATCACATGTTATGATTAATTGATTTGAGCTCATTATACTACATTGAATATCCTATATTGTAGTTACAAACATATGTGGGATAAAAATGTTATGTAGAAGTAAATTTAATTAGTGATGGTTGATAAAATATGTAATAAATGGAGATTCAAACATTGTGTTCATAAGGACTAATTTCCAGGACTATACACCATTCAATGCAGCAATAAATAGAAGAAAACATTATTTCCTAGAATTTTTTTTGTTTTAGAAGGGTTATAATTTATAGAATTGATTGTTGGAATAATATTTTATTCATGAAAGAATATAAAATGAATATATTTAGGGGGGTAAATGAATTTAATAAAAAATCAAATTCATTATCCCAATCCATATAAGAAAAATATAAATCAGTTGACATCTAATATATTTAACTATCTTGAAAATTTATGTGGATATTATTGAAGAAGAGTTAATAATGATAACAAATTTCTATTTATTTATACCAATAAAAACCCACCTACTGAAAATATAAGGATTCCAGAATATCTTATGAACATTTCATGGATAATTGGCTATAAGACTATATTGTTGTGTAAATAAAAAATATATAAAATTTTAGAAAACCAATAATAATGTAATCAATTATTTCACACCAAAAAATGATACTTATTTGGAAGAAAATGTCCCTTTATGGAAAATTTAATATTGAAAAAAATTACAAATTAAAATTTAGAAGAAGTAATATATTTATCCTAAAAATATAAAATATTAAAAATCTAAGGGTGAATATATAAAAAAATTACATTCAATCATAAAGTAGTTTCCCAGTTGTGAAAACCATCTTAGCCATGTGGCTCTAACATATTTTTAAGGGTACATAGAACATTTTAGGGTTTATAAATTGAAAAAAAATAATTGAAAAGGGAATTTAAGTTAATGAAATTGATGGTATTTTCTTCCATTAAAAATTTCATAGAGAAATATAAATTTTTAATGACAAATAATTTAGTTGGAATGAAAGGATATAGATATTTAGTAAATTTATCTGATTGAGTATTGTATTAAAAATTTATTTGTTTGGAAGAACACCTTCCAGGCATTAAAATCATTTAAAAGATATATATCCAGATAATGAACATTCAATGTATCATTATTAAGTGCTATAAATACTAAAATAAAGAATTGTAAAATTGGGTGTTTAATGGGAGGAAATCAATATCTGATTTAGTAGTTCATAAAAAATAATATTTTGAGATAACCATACCATTGTAAGAAATATCAATAAATATTTGAGGGGCTCGATGATCATTTTTTGAGAAATCAGAGTATCATATTAAAATTTTATATTAATTAAATATGTAAATTCAAAATATGGGAATGAATGTAATTAATATAGTTTAACATATATAATTAAATATATAAAGAAGATGTAGTTCATGAAAACAATACGAAAATAAGAGGTGAATGATAATAAAATTTCCATTTATTTCTTTTGAATTATTATTCATGAGGTACATAACCATGATTGGAAGTAATGGTCAGAATCAATGAGATGTTTAGAAATATAGTGATTGTTTGTGATGGATATTTACTAAATTATATGTTGAGAAATATGTAGGGACATATAAAGAACAATATTATTATTTATGAATAGTGATATTACTAGAGGTGGTATTATGAATATTCCTATGATTATATACTATAAGAGATTTCTAAAATGATAATTTATTTAATTTGAAGTCACATGTGGATAATTATTAGGGTGTTCAAAAGATATGGACTTTGAAAAATTCTAAAAAAAGAGCATGTTTATTATTCCAGATGTAGTTATTTGTGTGTGAAAAAAATGTTTTTAATATTCTATGGGTATATTGTGTTGATATCATCATAAGAATGATGCATGAAATTATATAAATGTTGTAAATCAAGGATGTTCAAAGTAGATCTAAATAGAAATGGAAAACCATATGAATAATCATTAGAAAAATATGTCATAACAATGGAAATGTTTTTAATGTTCTATGAATATATTGTATTGTGATATTCTAGTAGTCTGCTAAAACTATAATTTGAGGAAACAATGAAAAAATAGAGAAAATAATTTTTTAACTCTGAGAGGAAATTCATGTGAGTTTCCAAAGTTGATGTATGATATTTTTTACAATAAATTAATCATTAATGAATAATTGATATTACATACCAATACATATATATGAATGTTTATGAAGTACTTTCTTAGATGAAAATGTTTAGATGGGTTTCTAGACATATATCAATAGATTTTATGATGATTTTGGGTAAGAAAAATGAATTTTTAGAATATATATTGGTTTTTTATCATGATTTCGTAGAAAGTTTTTATTTAGGCATGATGTATATCTGATCATAAGTAGATGGTTTTGGGATGAATAAGATATTTTATTGGTAATTTACGGAACATACATACACACGATATATAATCTGAATATGAAGAGAAGCATGAATGAAATAAATATAACATACAATGATAGGTTTTGTTTACACAACTATGTTGTATAATGATGAACTCACCTAAATCAAATGTAATTTCAATTACACATTGATGTGTGTTATAGGGTATCATAAGGATGATTTAAAAAAATAAAATAAAATAATTATAGAAGGAGGCGGTATGTAGCTAATTCCTAGATGATCATATATTTATCATGTTATTTTCTACACATTGAATCACCTAAACAATGGTGTTCCTTATTTAAGATGTTTGTTGATTTGTGGTTATTTTCATCTAAGGCGAGTAAACATTAGTTCACAAAATGGCAATTTTTTTAATTCATGAATATATTTTTTCTATTGGTTTGGGTCGATGCATCAAGCTATATTGAATAAAAGGATGGTGTATTTGCCTTTAAAAAAATAATATTTTATATATTTGGGCATCCCATAGTAAATGTTTTGGTTAACTATAATGTATGAGTTTATAATTTTTTTTCTTCACAAAAAATTTATCTCATAGACTAATAGTATATTAATTCAATACATATTTCTTTATGAAAAAGATATTATCCTACCGTAAATGAATTCACTGTAAACATTTAGATCAAATGAAGTAAATTGGATAAGAATAAAAAGTGTTATAAAATCATCTTCATGACTAGAAACTATAAATAAGGGTGATTTCATTTAAAATCAATTAGTGGTAGGGGAATTAATGAATAAAAAACATCTTATAAAATATATTTAATTCGTTGTCAGTATGTTGGAGAAAAATTCATTGAATTTATGTTATAAATTTCTATAGAAATCAAATCTAAATTGGTATATTTATTAACCCATGGGATGGTGATTATGATACTTGTATTTTTTGTAGTTTCAATGAATTAATTAAATGTAAAAAATTATGTACAATTTGATTGATGGAGTTGATGTTCCTTAAGGATGTTCTGAATCTATAAATACGAGAAGAAAACCCACTGTAAGGTGGAACCATTAAGATAAGGAACACTATAGACTCATTTATGTGAGGTGAATGATGATGAAATTCCATGGTGAAATTTAATGAAGTATTAATATTCAAGAGTATCCACAAGTCTAATATAATTGTGTATTTATCAGTGAATGGAATTTAAAAAATATCTCAAAAAGACCAACATGTATTCAAGAATTTGTTTCATTAGAAGTCGGAGCACTATATATCTAGAGTATAAGTGATAAAATTAGAATGATACAATTCATGGTTCAAACATTATGCTTGTGTAACATATTTAAACCACCAAATCCATATTATTTCCTTAGAATTAATTAAATTTCTAATTTCTATTAGATGATGAGTTGATATAAAGTAGATTATTGGTTATATTGACATTCATGAAGTGTTTTCTCATTAAAATCACATTGATTTGAAGTATATTTACAAAAATTATATTCCCATAGATAAATTATTTTGAATTATATACACCTGAATTATAATAAACCCAAGTATATTCATCAGATATATGATTACAAAAGATAAATTTACTAGATCTACATCCAAAATATTTAATTTTACAAAAATTATGATTATCATAAGTACATTTAACTAAATTAAATTCATTGTAAGTAAAATCATTTGAAATATCTTGTCCAGAAGTTCTTTAAAAAAAGTAGATGTAACTTCATATAATTAATTGGATTCCACAACATTTATGGTGATTATCTATAATAAATTCAATGTTCAATATGTATGATATAATGTTCATGAATCTAGTCCTGATCTATGAATGATTTGAATAATTTTAAGAATTAGTTTTCTAAATGATTGGGAAAAGAAAAACTACAACATCATCGATATATATTCAACGCTGTTGACAAAAGAGTAAAATATAGAGGGAGATTCAAATTAGATCTTGAATATTCCCCATTCTTATTAGAGGTAGATCATATATATAATGGGTTAACATAATTTTATTTTATATATATATATCTAATGATAAATAATTTATATACAAATACAATTATAAATAAATACTACTATGAGAAACAATCCAACTCGAGATTTCATAAAACATTTAGTAAGGTAGATTTAATGAAAATTATAGAACTATATGTTTTGATTATTGAGTGACTCATCAAGATTCATAAGAATAAAAGGATGAAAATTAAAATGATTTCATACCAAAATATACGAATGTACTTGATGCCGGATTCTACGGTAGGGAGGGATCTAGAAGATTATTCTAGCATATAATGAGAATATATTGATGTCCATGTGAAATATATTCAAGATCAAGTGGATATCAAATACCAATTCATGTTTGATGGAACATTGTATACCAGAGGATACCAATATATATGAATTTAGGAGACTTTTATTATTGGTTGTAAGATTTAAATAAGGATGTTATTTTGAAAATTTTACTTTTTATTGATTAAAAATTTCATAGTGTAAAAAAATTATAGTTCTATGTATTGTATACCAGAGGATACCAATCGGGTCGACCCGGTTCGAGCGAACCAGGGGGGGTAGGGCCGGGTCGCCCCGGGCCCAGACCCCCGTTTTCGGGCCACTTTCGGTCAAACGCCCATGACATGAGCTACAGGCCTCCAAACGACTCGCCGTCAATGGCAACGCGATATTTGGATCGAGACGTTCGTTTCGGTATATCGCACACAAGGTTTTGGAGAACTTTGGGTTTGGCCGGGTTGGTTCGTACACGAAACCAACAGGGCCCTCGGAGCAGAAACGCTCATATCTTGAGCTACGGACGTCCGATTGACGTGCCGTCAGCCTTGTTGAATTCCTCTAAGTGAGACGGATATTTTGGCTTACTCCGCTCGAGGTTTGGATTCCGTCGGAGTGAGGTCGATTTGGTTCGCTCACGAAACCAACCGGGCCCCTGGAACGAAAAAGCCAATAACTCACAGACCAGGTGTCCGATTTACGCGCCGTCTGTCTCGTTGCGTTCCTGTTGACGGTACGGAGCATTTGGAATCCTTCGCCCGAGTTTTGGATGCAGATGGATAGTGGCCAGGTTGGATCGCACCGAAATCCAACCGGGAACCTGGAATGGAAAAGCTGATACATTTCTGACAGAACGTCCGTTTGACGAACCGTCAGCGGAGTTGGTGATATCATTGAGAAACGGTCCCTATGAGTATATCCTATGAGTGTTGGGGGTATAGTTGAGTTACGGCCGGATTGGTTCGCACACGAAACCAACCGGGCCCCTCGGACGAAAAGGCTAGCAACTAACAGACCGGGCGTCCGATTGACGCGCCGTCTGTTGCATTGAGACCCCTATGACGAGGTGGTCCTTTGAAATACTTCTTCATGGGACTTTGAGATAATTTGAGTATTGACATTAGCTCGTGGAGCGGACCCTCCTAGAGATGAGCGTACGGAGTACGAAGACCGTATAGCCAGCAGAGACCTGAAGACTGCTTGTTCGATTCGATTCGGAGTGACTTACACAGCCCAGTGGGGAGCACTACTTTGTGAGGTGGCCAACCCACAGCGGAGGAGCACTACTATGTGAGGTGGCAGACCCGCAGTAATCGACAGGAGGAATACCTCTGTAGGCTATGAGGGGGGAGCATTACTGTGTTGGGTGGCAGACCCCGGCGGGAAGAACTACTGTGTGAGGTGGCAGGCCCGCGGTACTCGACTGGAGGAGTACCTCAGCAGTCTTAGGTTAGTGAGAAATACCTCGAAGTCATGAGAGGACCACTGTACACTCCAGAGATGGAGCTCTTCAGCAGTTACAGTTTCGATAATGTAAATCCTGGTTGAGTTGAGACTTTTGACCTTTGTGTTTACCTCATGATTGAGATGGGTCACTTGATAACTTAGGTATATGTATGGTCATATACCTGGGTAGTGGTTATCCGTTGATTTCACAATCCTTGTGTTTCCTCATGGTTGAGATGGGTTACTTGATAACTTAGGTATATGTATGGGAATATATCTAAGTAAAGGTTATCTGTTGAGATCTTCTTTGTGGTTATCCTTATTGGTTTAGTGAGACTTTGAGGGTCTCGGGGTCCCTACTGAGTATCGTTATACTCACCCCTGCATGGGCTATGCCCGCACCTCGTTGTGTTGGTTGCAGACGACGGGCAGTGCTAACAGAGGTCGAGTGTTCGAGGACTGGTCAGTACCCGGAGGTGGACTACATGACGAGTCAGTACCCGGAGGAGGACATCACGGTGAGAAGACACCCGGAGGAGGATGACGGGCGAGAGCGTTGAGGAGGCTATCTGTACCTACCCTTCAGGTAGGATCCGTGACGGACGATCCAGGAGCTACGCTATCTATACCTACCCTTCAGGTAGGATCCGTGACGGGCGATCCAGGAGCTGCGCTATCTGTACCTACCCTTCAGATAGGATCTGAGGAGGACGACCCAGGATCTGCTTTCTTCTTCCAGCTGTTTGCCTTTTTTTGTTGTACATTCGTTCAGTTATAGCTGCACTTTCAGTTGGGTTTGTATTCTGGCCCATTTACTTTTCAGCACTTTCTTTTGTATTTAGTGTTTACTTTTTTCGCTTTCTTACTCTGTGGTGCTTGTTTTCTTTTTTAAAGGCAATGCCTTCCCAGTTACCGGGATTTACACCTTTGGTGCTAGTCTCCAGCCCATGGCTTATGGAAGGCGGGCTTGGGGTAGTCATGGCACGGGCCCCGAGGACGGGTCGTGACAAATTGGTATCAGAGGAGTTCGGTTCTACCGCATAACTTATAACTCTGATGTTTTTTTCTGTGAAGCAATAGTGTTAAGAGTACCGAGTGTGGTTTTCAGTTAAGGGAGTCTAGTGTTGGTGCGGGTGGCCGACGTATCCATACACCAGGACCCTGACAACTGATTTCTGACTTTGTGCATGAAAACACTGATTGCGTGTGTGTTTTCCAGAAGTTTTATTTAAATGTCAGCTCAAACCAGGTCAGATCACCAGGTATAGCCTTTTGACCGTGTCACGTTGTTTCTTTCAGGATGCATCCCCGTGGATGACCAGCTAGAGCCCCGAGAGTGGTGCGTACTAATAGCTCGCCGGGCGACGAGGCCTCAGTACAGGGCCCTATCCCAGTTGAGGCACCATCGGAGGCACCAGCGGTACTACTACCCGTTGGGCCACCGATGCCACCAGCCCCAGTAGCAGAGGATGCATGTCGCTTGAGCACTCTGCATGAGTTCCAGCGCCAGATACCACCCAGGTTTCAGGGAGGGACGGACCCGCAGGTGGCTGAGGATTGGCTGGAGGCTGTGGTCAGAGTCTTCAGGCTAGCGGGGACATCGACAGATTTCATGGTGATCCTTGCTGCCAGCCTTCTTTAGGCTGCAGCAGGAAGATGGTGGAGCTTGATACTTCAGATGCATGTCGAGGAGACACTTCTATGGGCAGAATTCGAGAGCCTGTTCTGGGCAGAGTTTGTACCAGCCACCCTTCGAGCGGTGCGTATTCAGCAGCTACTTCAGCTGCGGCAGGGCAGCATGTCAGTGGCGCAGTACTCAGCGAGATTCACAGACCTCTCGTGCTACTCAACAGATATGGTATGAGACCCGTTCTTCTAGGCCCGAACCTTCGAGCAGGGGCTCAGGCGGGAGATCAGAGCTTCGGTTGTATCGCACAACATTCCGACGTAGACAGGAGTGTTGGAGTGAGCCCTCTTAGTGGACAGTTTCCTTGCTGAGCAGTCTCCAGCAGCAGGACCCACCACTAGCTGGTATGTGGCAGATTCTTCTGTAGCGGGCAGTAGACAGATGACGCAGGGGTCCAAGAGGACCAGACCTACAGGTGGTCGACCACGTGACTCAGGGTCAGTAGTGTGAGGCACCAAGGGAAGTGATAGAGTCAGACCTGCCATGAAGTGTTACTCCTGCGGTGGAATTGGTCACATGGGACGTGACTGTCCGACCCACCATGAAGATGACCAACCGTTAAATGAAGAACCTCCGAGGCAGAGGCAGAGGTTCGATCAGGGCGGACCGCAAGGAGCAGGCGGCCATGGCAGAGGAGCTGGCCATGCAGCTGGAGGTGGATGATGCTTTGGGATGTTTCCACCACCACCAGGGGGCCCACCCCGACCGCAGGGGACAGGAGGACATGGGAGAGCTCAGCTTCAGGCAGCTGAGGCCTATGGTCATGGAGCTCCGGAAGCAGATGGCTAGGAGCGGGACTAGCTTCCAACCTGGAGGATATTGATCCTGTTGCTTCTGGTTTTGTTGATGTTTGTCTGTTGTTGCTTTGTGTCTTGTACTATGAGCTGTGATAATAAAAAGACACTCATCTTTTTTTGCTTTCCTATCCTTTTGTTTGGTTGATATTGAGTGGTCCCGGTTAAGACTGTTGACTTGACCCTCACATTCGAGTTTTCTAATGAAGGAGACCTAGTGACCACACACTGATGCCGACAGTGTGACTCGACCCTTGGAGGCGAGAGTGACAGTTGGATCCCTTGGTAGTTACGCCGAGGCCTTAAAACGTCATCCATGGCATGAATGCATCATTCATGTCAGGATTGACTGTATTAGGAAATGAATGTGGTTCATCCAGGGTATGAGACCAGATTTCTCTTATCGGAAAAGAAGAAATCATAGCAGTTCTTGTGAGACTAGAGAAGGTCCAGGTCATCCACGAGCGGATGAGGACGACAAAGGGCCGACAGAAGCCTTTTGATGATAGGACATGGAGGCCTCTAGAGTTCGAGGATGACCATCACGTCCTTATACAAGTCTTGCCTCGACGAGGTTTACAGAGATGTGGCCAGGGAGGCAAGTTATCTCCGAGGTTCAACGGACCATTCTAGGTCCTCAACTGGGTAGGCGAGGTGGTTTACTGCTTGACCCATCCACTTCAGTTGCACTAGGCGCATGACATTTTCCATGTATCCCAACCAAGGAGATACGTGCTCGACCATGAGGAGCTGGATGGTGTCGATGAGGTGACTTCTACGGAGGTTCCTGTGGGGATCGAGGATCGACAGGAGCGTGTCCTAGGAGGATGGTCGATTCCTCTTGTACACTTTCTCTGACAGCACGGAAACCTCAAGGTGAGCACATGGGAGCGGAAGGCTCAGATGTGTGCTCAGTACCGCCTTTGTTTCCCTAAGTTTGTGGTGAAGCTTTACGGGGATGTAAAGCCCTGTGGTCGGAGTAATGTAATGACCCATAAATTCCAAGGAATTTTTTTTCCTTAATTTTCTTTGGAATTTTACAAGAACGCAGTTTCTAACGGCGCCTGATTCCGAGTCCCGGTGTGCCCGGAATCATTTTCCGAAGTTTGGCTTGGTTACGTTCAGTGAACGGACGAGCGTGTTTTTTCTAACTTTTGAACCGGTTCTCAGAATCGATTTCTAAGGGCACCGATGGAATCACAGCGCCAGTAATTTCTTAGAAACACCTCTTCTGGAGTAGCGTTTGCTCGGTGGTGGTTTTTAATTTTTGGGCTTAAAGTTATGAAATAAAATAAATTGTTCGAAAAACATTATTTTATTTGTCCTAAGCTACTTGGAAAACACTTGAAGCGACTTAAAGTGGATTAAGCTGAGTTGATGCGGATAGGGTACTATCCAAAAATATTCTACCCTCTTGGTAGGATATTTGTAAGGTGGGGCCTACACGAGCTATAAGGCCCCAGCCTTAAACCTTACTTAATATTGAATTAAATGAATAATTCACATTGAGGATCTTTTCAGGTTTAGAGTTTTAGAGAATTAGAACATAACTATTACATCTTAAAAGATTACAAAGTAGACACTTCTTCTAAGTCTCCATAAAATAAAAACTCTTAAAAAAAAGATGTCTAGATTCCATGTTTTAGATAGCATGAAATTCCCTTGATCCCATCCTTGACCTTATTCCACTTTAAGTCCTGTGAAAAACATTTCGAAAAACTTGGGGTGAGCATAAAAAGATCAGTAAGGGATACAAAAATAATGAAAACTGTTAGTTTTTCAAACATCAAGTAAACCATGTATACTATATCAAAGTAATACCTTCACCTTCATGAAGTAGTAAAAAAAATCTTCACTGAATAAAGTATCATTACTTACCTTTTTGTAACCAAAGGATTACCATAAAACCCATATAAAAAACACATAGAATATATAAAGGTAACTTGGGACATAAACATACTTAAGTGGAATAACCATACGGTCGACTTCCACACATATCACTTAATGGAATAGCCATACGGCCAATTTCCAAACATACTTAATGGAATAGCCATACGGCCGACTTCCATACCCAATGCATTGGAGTTTATAACGTAACCACCCGTCCTGGTATTCACGGCACCACCCGTCATGTGGTTTATAACGTAACCACCCGTTAAAATGTCCAAGTACCAATATAAAATCATAAAACATAAAACCAATATAAATGAATGATAACATTTCCACATTTCAATCACAATATATCATAATAGAATCCTTTATCAAAATCAATTTCAATACCAAAATAGATAAAAGAGTATATGGTATTTATTTCATTTTAAAAACATAACGGCTTGTTGAGGATGCCAAAGACCAAATAATACTCGCGGTGGCAGAAAAGGTTTTTGTCGCCGCGTACGTTAAAAGAAACATTCTTTTTTGTCGTTTTGTAAAACGCTTCGTATAAAAAGATTCCTTTTGTATAAAAGTAAAATTCAAAGGGGTTTTATACACCGTATAAAAGAAAGTTGTGTATAAAACGAAATATGCCTCAATGAAAGGAGATTGAGACGAAGTCCCTTACCTTGGGTCCGACTTGACTCGATCGTTCTTTAACGTCCTGAATAATAAACTTGAGTTAATTTATACTTGATTAAGAACCTTTTTAAAGTTAATTATTCTTTTTATATCACTTATTTCCATGTTATAAACATTATGTAACCATTTAAGTTAATAATGTTTGTTTTGTCAATATTTGGTTCATAAGTCGAAAGTTGACTTCTTACAATTACATGTTGTTCATATGGTCAAAAGTTCTTTTTATCCAGAATGAAATTACCGATTTGGATATAATATTTATCATATATATCCAGCATATACATGTATTTATAATATTACATAATCATTTAGAGGTAAGAAATGAAATGCACCGTTCATGGAGACGGTAAGCCGTACGTACGCATGAACGCTACTTTCATTTCTTTGTCATATTAGTGGAATTAAAACTAAATGAGAGGTATGTATATTTTAATTACATAATTATATTCATTATTTAGATATATCATTAATTATATATATACATTATATACATGTAATTTTATTAGTACATTACATTTGGGGATAAGAAATGAAATGCACCGTTCATGGAGACGGTAAGCCGTACGTATGCATGATCGCTACTTTCATTTCTATCTCATACATTAATGGAAAGAAATAATAATGATATAGAGGTATATTATAATTCCAGTATAACATCATATATAATAACTTTAAATCCATCCTTTACACGTCCCACATATGGCATTAACGAATCACGTCACTTTTAGGGGGCGGTAGTCCGCACTTCCTTAAATGAAGATATCGTGTTTACCCATAATGGAAACCATAAAGGTATGACAAAAATGAAAAATACAGAAGCTTAAAGAAAAAATAAACATATTATATATCATATATAAAAATAGTGACATCATAATGGCCACCCTTGAAGGTGTTAAATGAGTATTGAACAATCATCGTTTCGGGAGGCAGAATTTCGCCATCCACGGAAACCGTATGTTCTTTAACCATTTGATGTAGTTTTGTGAGAGTGTAGCGCAAATAAATATTATAACAACATCTTAGTATATTTAAGATACTGGTGTTGTTACAAAAGAAGTAAATAAAAAGAGTTTAGAGGGTTGGAGAAGCAAAATAAAACAAATGAACAAGAGAGAATGAATTACCTTTAAAAGTGTAACTCCTTTTTGATTTGAGCCTAAAGGCTTCCTTTGAAAGGATTATGCCCAGAGGGAATCCTCTAGGATTAGTAGAGGGATGTGGAGAGAGTAAATGGGCTGGGTTTGTCCGAGCCAAAGGCTTGAGAAGTGTGTGAAATGAGGTAGAGGTGGGGGCCTTTTATAAGAGGAGAGGAGGGTCACTTTTGGAAAGTAAAGAAATATTACTTTATTTGAAAATGTGTTTCGGTTTTAAAAGGTCCCACATTGTTATAATTCGTGGATAAGGTGATAAGGGTTCGAATTCCACTCATCCAATTGGTTTTGGACATGTGTAGGTTTTAGAGTTTTCATTATCTTTCCATTTTATTTAAATCTCCAAAAAATGATGTCATCGCTGCATCATTATTATGTCATATATAATTTAATTTATTTAATGTCTAAAAAATTATAAAAAAATACTATTATGTAGGAAATCTTTTTATATTTCCAATGACGATTTATAATCAAAATTTGGACTTGTATAACCCCACTCAAAAATTATTTTAGTAAAACAATTTATGTTAGTGTCATTTTCACTTTAACATTAAATAAAAATATATTAATGACATTTTCCAACTAAAGTGGCTCCATGGGGTCCCCAAGTTGGCCCATGGCTTGTCTTGGTCGGCCATGACTCACCCAATAGGTGTAGAACAAGTTTCATGGTGTTTTAACATTCTTATAATATCATTTTGTACCTTAAACTACACTAATTACCTCTAATCGCGATTAATGAGAAAAAGTTACTATTCACCAAAAAATTATTTTAATCTCATTGAACCAAATTTTACTTCTTAATGACAACCATGTATGTCGGATTTTCAAAATTCAATACACATTAGTGGTAAACGTTCATTTAACTGAAAAATCAGTTTTCTTGATTACCACTTAATGGTTTTACTATTCATCAAAAATTGACGTTTTTCATAAAATTACCAAAAATTCACCCTAAGCTATATTTGATATTCCGAATTCAAAAATGAATTCTATTTTACAAAATTCAAAACATATTAGTCACATTAATTAATTTAATAATTAATTCCCGCTGTCAGAGCAAATAGCGTGTTTTTATGAAACAATAAGTATTAAAAGATTGACACTAGTTTAAGTCCGATTTCAAAGTGAAATTGATTCCAATGACCACCATTGGATAAAATTGTAAAAATATTTTCTAATTTCACTTTAAAACCAATTCAAAAGATAATCTAATCATATAAATAAATTAGATTAAAAAGAGGTTTTGAATTAAAATACAACATTTTACACTATTCATAAAAAAAATGAACTTTATCAGAAAGGTACCAAAAATTTACACAAAGTAAATTTTGATGTCCCGATTCTAAAGAAGAGTTATGTTTGGTCCAAAAGAATGTATAAGATTGATCAAAACTATATTTAATGACGGTTCACCATTACAAGTTGATAAGAGAACCTTTAGTGAAAATTAGAGTATATATGCCCTAAAATTGAACTCTTTCCGTATTTTAAGCCTTTATCTTTTATTGGGTAAATGTAAAAACATTTAAAAACATATGTAATCATATTTTAGTTATTTCTATCCATTCCCTCCAGTACAACGGCTACTCGTTAACTAACATTTAAAATAATATTATTTTATTACTTGTGTGCAACGTAAGTTTTCAAAGAAACTCATCGTTGCGTACCAAGTACGCTATTGAACGTAGAAAACCCTTTTAATTAAAATTAATATTTAATTCGTAAATATTAATAAATATGAAAATTCTTTATTCTTTATTTACCTGGGATGTTACACGAGCCTTGCCGTTTCTTTTCTTCCATGTAACGCACCCACGAAAAGCCGTCTTTATGAAAGTCAACTGACGCATTTTCTTAATTTGTTAACGCACCATTTAATTGGGTGGTTTTTATTCGTGAATTAAATGGGCAGTTTCTTTCGTTAAATTAATTCTACGAATTGATGGGTCGTTACTTACCCTTTTTTTCGTTTATTGGCATAATAATAAAATAGGACCAACACGACATCTGGGAGGATTACACCTTTAGAGGTTTTTGACAGAAGTTCTTGTGCCTTCACCCTTCTTCGCGAAGAACAAGAAGAACATGAAGAACGCGAAGAACGCGAAGAACGCCGACCTCCGACGAAGAACGCCAAACCCGCGGAAATCGATGACGCGACGCCGTGTGCCGCGACGCCGACGTTTCCTCTCCCACAACGTTCTTCGGCGACGTTCCTTCCTCCACGACAAAACCTCTGATCATCTATTGAGGTGAGTGTTTACGTTTCTTTAATTTCCTTTGAGGTTTTGACTCAAGAAGGATTTAATTATTATTAATTAAATCTTTTTGTTCTTGAACCTCGGAGTTCGTCGACGCGAAACCCTTCCGCGACGACGCGACGCCGGATACCGCGACGACGTGATGATCCCCTCTTTTCGCGAAGAACGCGCGTGCGACGATATGATGAGGTAGGGGTTGTTGTGAATAATTCTTTTATATTCCCGTGAACGTTTCTTTAAAATTAAAGAACCTGTTTCCTTTGAAAAATTTTAATTTATTAAAATTGTTGTTTCATGTGTTGAATAATTTCTCCCGTTGTTATTAACTAACGCGGAGGGTGCGGGCCAAACGAACAAGGCCCGACAACCCTCCTCCGTTCTTCGTGGTTGTGTGGATTTGGCGGGCGACGACAAAACGTGACGCATGGGAAATTTGTTGATTCTGTAGTGAAGAACGGAACCCGGGAGGGACAACGGCGCAGACAGGAAGGAAAACGGACCACCGGAGCGACTCCGGTGGCCCGTGGAAGGCGGCGGCGCGCCACACCGGCGCGGCGGCGCCGTTGACCGACAACGGTGGCGCGCCGCCGGAAAAAGGGCGGCCGGCGAACCGCCGGCCTCAATTAGCGGTGAAGGGCGGGGGATCCGCGCGCCCCGCCCGCTTGTCGGCTCGGACGCGCTGGCCGAGCCGCGGCTGGTCGGTCGGGCCCGATCGAACCGGACCGCACCGGACCGTGTCGGGCCGGGCCGGGCCCAGCGGGGTCGGACCCGGGTTGGGTCAACCCTGTTCAGGTCGACCCGGTACGGCCAACCCAGGGGGGGTCGGGCCGGGTCGACCTGGGCCCAGACCCCTGTTTTCGGGCCACTTTCGGTCAAACGCCCGTAACTTGAGCTACGGGCCTCCAAACAACTCGCCGTCATTGGAAACGCAATCCTTGGGTTGAGATGGTCGTTTCGGTATATCGCACTCAAGGTTTTGGAGAACTTTGGGTTCGGCCAGGTTGGTTCGTACAAGAAATCAACAGGGCCCTCGGAGCGGAAACACTCATATCTTGAGCTACGAATGTCCGATTGACGTGCCGTCAGCTTTGTTGAATTCCTCTAAGTGAGACGGATCATTTGGCTTACTTCGCTCGAGGTTTGGATGCCGTCAGAGTGCGTTCGGGTTGGTTCGCTCACAAAACCAACCGGGCCCCTGGAACGAAAAAGCCAATAACTCACAGACTGGGCGTCCGATTGACGCGCCGTCTGTCTCGTTGCGTTCATGGTGACGATACGGAACTTTTGGCATCCTCCACCCGAGTTTTGGATGCATATGGATAGTGGTAAGGTTGGATCGCACCGAAATCCAACCGGGCCCCTGGAACGGAAAAGCTGATACCTTTCTAACAGAACGTCCGTTTGAAGAACCATCAGCGGCGTTGGTGATCTCGTTGAGAAACGGTCTCTATGAGTATAACCTATGAGTGTTCGGGGTATAGTTGAGTTACGGCCGGATTGGTTCGCACACGAAACCAACCGGGCCCCTGGGATGAAAAGGGTAGCAACTTACAGACTGGGCGTCCGATTGAAGCGCCGTCTGTTGCGTTGAGACCCCTATGATGAGTCGATCCTTTGAGATAATTTTTCATGGGACTTTGAGATACTTTGAGTATCGACTTGTAGCTTATGGAGCAGACCCTCCTAGAGACGAGCGTACGGAGTACGGTGACCGTATAGCCTGTAGAGACCTGAAGACTGCTTGTCCGATTCGATTCGGAGTGACTTACGTAGCCCAGTGGGGAGCACTACTTTGTGAGGTGGAAGACCCACAGTGGAGGAGCACTACTATGTGAGGTGGTAGACCTGTGGTACTCGATAGGAGGAGTACCTCTGTAGGCTATGAGGGGGGAGCACTACTGTGTTGGGTGGCAGACCTCGGCGGGAAGCACTACTGTGTGAGGTGGTAGGCCCGCGGTACTCGACAGGAGCAGTACCTCAGCAGTCTTAGGTTGGTGAGCAGTACCTCAGAGTCGTGACAGGACCATTGTACACTCCAGAGATGGAGCTCTTCAGCAGTTATGGTTTCGATAATGTAAATCCTGGTTGAGCTGATACTTTTGACCTTTGTGTTTACCTCATGATTGAGATGGGTCACTTGATAACTTAGGTATATGTATGGGCCTATACCTCGGTAGTGGTTATCCGTTGATTTCACAATCCTTGTGTTTCCTCATGGTTGAGATGGGTTACTTGATAACTTATGTATATGTATGGGAATATATCTAAGTAGAGGTTATCTGTTGAGATCTTCTTTGTGGTTATCCTTGTTGGTTTAGTGAGACTATGAGGGTCTCGGGGTCCCTACTGAGTATCGTTATACTCACCACTGCACGGGCTATGCCCGCACCTCGTTGTGTTGGTTGCAGACGACGGGCAGTGCTGACGGAGGCAGAGTGTTCGAGGACTGGTCGGTACCCGGAGGTGTACTACACGACGAGTCAGTACCCAGAGGAGGACTTCACGGTGAGATGACACCCGGAGGAGGCTGACAGGCGAGAGCACTGAGGAGGCTATCTGTACCTACCCTTCAGGTAGGATCCGTGAAGGACGATCCAGGAGCTGCGCTATCTGTACCTACCCTTCAGGTAGGATCCGTGGAGGACGACCCATGAGATACTTCCTTCTTCCAGTTGTTTGCCTTTTTTTGTTGTACTTTCATTCAGTTATAGCTGCACTTTCAGTTGGGTTTGTATTCTGGCCCATTTACTTTTCAGCACTTTCTTTTGTATTTAATGTTTACTTTTTCCGCTTGCTTACTCTGTGGTGCTTGTTTTCTTTTTTAAAGACAATGCCTTCCCAGTTACCGGGATTTACGCCTTTGGTGCTAGTCTCCAGCCCTTGGCTTATGGAAGGCGGGCTTGGGGTAGTCACGGCACGAGCCCCGAGGACGGGTCGTGAAACTGGGCATCCAGTATTTTGTAGATAAATATATAAATAAATGAGTTAAGAACATACGAAACTTTTTAGTAGTAAATGAGAAGACGGAGTACATTTTAATAAAATATAAAAATAATTATTTAATATAAATAAAATTTTAAAAATCCCAAAATAGGTCCCCACCATAAATCCATCAAGTACCTTCTCTAGGGTCACCAGGCACCAGATGGACCACCTATAGCTATTGCCTCATTTCTAACCCCCAGTAGGTTACTGGTACTATGAAATTGGGTACCTTTTGTTATCTTTAAAAAATGAATATGTCAAAAATCCAGGTATATTCCCTCAAAAAAGACACATGAGTATATTTCAAAACTCAAACAACCACAGATCAATAAAATACATTGGTTTCTGATGATAATATATCAAAATTTCACATAAATCACATGGCATTATATGTAACACTAAAATGTAGATATCAGTCAATAATTTATTATCTATAATGATATTTTCCATGACCAAATGAATTTTTGAATGATGGATGGTGGTGAAAACTAAACAGAACAATATAATTTACCAATGAAAAAGAGTCATTAAAAATATTTTTTGATGATATCCATCAACAGTTAAATATAATATTCTCAGAAAAAAATATAGACGGTGTGCAACATAATAGTAATTTAAATTTATTGACGTAAAAAAATATATTATTTCAGGAAATACAATAATTAAATTAGAATATGTGATTTATGAATTTTCAATCCTTGTAAAATTTTCTCTTTTAAGTCAACACATCTTAAAATTTTAAATGAATATCCATAATATATTAATAAATTAATTAATGATTGAAGGATATTGATTTTATCAATATTTTTTATTACAAAAAAATCTATAAGATATTTTCCATTTTCATTTTCCTAAAAACAGTGATTTATAATATTTTTTTCTTATTATTAAATGTGTTAAAATGCTCCAATGAACCACATTTATCATTAAGAAATGAAAAAATAACATTGCCTTTTATGTTCTTCCCAAAATTAATTACATCAATATTGTTACATATAATTATATAATATTAATAAATACATTTAATATATATATAATCATTTTCGTCCATTTTGTATAACAACTATTTTTGATGTTGTGCCTCCAAATTGTTTCCCATCATTAGTATACTAATTAAATATCTATAGATACATATTAATAATCAATAATTACAAAAAAACAAATTGAACTACAAGTCACATTCAATTAAATTATAAATTAATTTTCTCCATTGAATTGTTTATTATTAAAAATAAATTTATCAGATCCATCAAGAAATCATTAGTGAAACATGATGAATGATGTTCTAATATGATATAAAAATTGGTTGTTAAATTTCCACATTATAAATAGTTAAATCCAAATATGAGTGAATGTTATGAACAAATAAGTTTCTTAATATACTAAAGACAGTAATAGTCCATATAAAATTAATATTCATTGTAAGCATTATTCTCATTGATGAATCCAATGACACCACTTAGTCATTAGATAATCCAATCAATTCATTGATGAGAATATATTGGTATAAATCAATGTTGTTTCTAGGATATTTTTTGGAATAACCATTTAAATAGAGAATGAAGAATAATTTATACACATACTAGGTAGTATATTATAAGGATTTATAGTAAATAGACATATATTATAGTTTTTTCTTATTATACCGAAATCGATAAAACCTTCAAAACCCAATAATAAGCATACATTTGTTGGATACAAAGAAAAAATTAATATAATTAATAACACATTTTCCAAGATGTTGAATATTTGTTATGTTTCATTGGGTTCCCATTTTTATATTCTGAAGTATTCTACTTCAACAAATATATGGTTTCTAATGACATGATCAATATTAACAATTAAGAATACAGATAACTGTATTACAGTTCAATTTAAGGAGTTTTCTTCTGCATAATCTTTTTGGTTTTAATATTAGTTCATACAAAAAAATTTTGACACTAAAATCAATCTACTTGTATAGATTGTTATGGATTCTTCATTGTCAAAATATTTTCCCTAATATGTAATGTAATCAAAAGGATATCCACTTATATTTTTACAATATTGATGAATTTTATAGGTCACCTTATTTATCTCGTAGAATTATGTGGGGATCATATATTCAACAATTATATCTTAATGAAACTCCATAACCAGGGACATTATATAATGAAAAATTCTTTTATAGACTAATTAAATGGTATAACTTGAGATGAAAAAAAACATCAAATAAATGGAACTTAATTCATATATGAATTTATTTACCACTTCAACTAATTCATGAAATTTATTTTTTTCTCACTAATGTTCTATGTACCATTAACCAACTCCAGATCAACTGATTTTTTATTAATTATAATCTTATTCATTATATCCTATAAATTTTATTAAATCATTTATCTTATTTTGAATGGAATTATCCACTAGCTCAGATAGAAAAAAAAGTGAGATGAATTTCCCTTACCTTATGTCCTAAATCTAATAATATTCATAAATACCTCATTTATTAAAAAAATAAATTTATTATAAATCTAGTATTAAATAATATTATTATATGAAATACCATACATGGTTTGATTTTGTCGTTATATTAACCGATTGATAACAATTCTATGTTAGTGTTTCACTTCATGATATATACTCTTTGTTCTTATCATGTATCTTAATTTGTTATATCTATTGTCCTTATACTTATAACATGACTTAAATAATCTAATACATGATATTGATTTCATTATATGTTTATTATAACAATATAATTATATAAATTTAATACACAATTCATCGAGATAGTATGTTGTATGCACGCTTCAAAACTAATTTTGTTTTGTTAATGTATTAAAATAAATAAATTAAAACACACACACACACACATATATATTATAATTACATAATAATAAATATTTCATCTATATATCATATACTATCAATAAATAAATTCGTAATACATTCTGAAAGTGGTGTGAACGAATCACATCACTTTCAGGGGGTGGTAGTCCACACTTCCTCAAATGAAATTATCGTATTTACACAAGATGGAAAGCTAAAAAGTATGTTATTATTACAAATTAAAATATCATAACATAATTATAAATTTGATATGTATCACACAAACACACACACACACACATATATATATATATACGTATTTCCCATCATAATTTCCACCATGAGAGGTGGTAAATAAAAAATGAGCAATCATTGTTTCGTGAGAAGGAAGTTCTCCAAACATGTAAAAAATATGTTCAGTACCCATTATGAATTAGTTCATATAATATTAGGATGAATAATTATAGAAATAACTTCTTATTATATTTATGATACTTGTTTTGTTATTTATTCATGGAATAAGAAGAGTTTAGGGAGTGGACAATGGCAATAAATTAAAGGAGTGTGGGGGAGGGTGTTAACTCTTAATCAGGTTACTACTTTTCGTCTTTCACCAAAGGGATTCAATGGAAGTATTTATGCCTAAATGGAGGATTAAGGGATTAATTTATTATTTTTTCAATGTATATGGTACCCCGATTCTTACCCAATCTGGTTTTATAGGTGTGAGGAAGTGAGAGTGTTTTTTTCTTTTTATAGTTGAAGGGCAGGGGTACTTTTGTAAATACAGAATAGTTTTAATAATGGGAGGTATAACATAAAAAATGTGACTTAAACATTAAAAAATCACATAATAATAGAAAATAACAGTGAATAAAAACTTCAACCTACCAAACATATTATCATTTTAATAATTTGGTTCTTTAACTTCTATGATTCCCAAATTTAATCATTCGGATTTTTATTAACGACAGTAGTTTCCAAAACAATATACTTTACTAATTAAAATATATTTAACAAATATTTTTTGAAATATAGAGAAACATAATTATAAATATATTAGATATTTTACAAAATAATACATCCGTGTGTTTTATAAATTAATTTTAAAATAAGCTCATGTAACGTGAAAAAACATTTCCTAAACTCGGACCATGAAAAAAATAATTTTACAATCTATGGGTCAATATGTTAATTATAAAATAAAAATTGTTCCATTAATATAATACAATTAATATTTATTAGAACATACTAATCACTTGGATGATTATATGTTTTTTATTAATTTTCATTCACTTAATAAAATATCCTTTGTTGTAAAATAACATTTATGTCAATTTAATCATTATTTATTTATTTTAAAATTTATAATATAAAAAATTGAATTAAAATATATTATTTACATAGATGAATAACATGTGATATTCATCTAAAAATTAATTAGCGAAAAAAATTCAATCAATTTCCATCTCTTTTACTATTTATAGCATCATATATTTTAGTTAATTTTTAACTAAATAACCACTACATTGAATTTCATTAGAATTTTATGTAACTATGCCATCTCTGCAAACTAATGACAATCTATTATAATAAAACTAACCCATTAATAATTATAAATATTAGGTATAATAAAAAATATAATATTTTTACATATCCCAATCTTTTAAAAAAAGTTAAAGATAACGAATTATTCTTTTTTATTTTTCTTTACTTATCCTTTTATATATGAAACATCCCTTTATTAATATCACAATACCCTATATGATTAGAAAAAATATGATATACTATCAAATTATTGGGAACCAATTTACTTTAGACATGTTTCCATGTAATTTTTTCCCTTAATATACAGTTTTAATCTTTTATTAAGAATAATTTTACCTGAATCACCATAATTTATTTCAATTACTTTCACTAATCATCATAGTCAAAAATTGTGTTGATCATATTAGACCAATAGTATTACACAAATTACAATATTTTATGTCATTTTTTCAAAATTAAATTCATATAAGTGGTAAAATTATGATTAAAACTAATCCAATGGTCGTTGTGAGAAAAGGTTTTTTAAAAATAGAAACGTTCAAAAGTTCAATAAGTGTTTATATCTAATTTTTATATAAAAATGATTATATTGACCAAAATTATATTAAAATATGCATAATTGATCTATTTTGACTATATAAACAAATTTATAATATTATTTATAATTATTCAATCCGATAGTAAATTTTTAACAAAAATACATTATTTTCACTATTCATCAAAAATTATATTTGTCATAAAAATCAAAAAAATTTCAATCTCTACTAATTTTAAAATTATAAATTCAAAATATTTTTTTCTTTTTAAATATAATATTCATAAAAGTGTCAAAATTTAAATATAAAATATGTTCTCTATTAAAAAGAGATAATACTCTGTCTTGCATGTAATGCTGGCTAACTGAATGTTCTATGTACCGTAATCTATTCTATGTGTTTTGTGTCACGCAAAATCAACATGGTTTTTCATATTAAATAATCTATAATTATTTCTACTCTATTTATATAATGTAAATATTATATTATGAGTTGTGTGAAATTAAATATATCATAAATATTAATTTAACTCAAAATAAATTCATAAAATCTCATGGTAATACATTTTAATAGTTTTTTATAAATAAATATTGTTATTGTTTCCTAATTATCACCTATATTAGTAGTTTTTATCTATTGATTTTTATAAAATCTATAATAATATTATATATATATATATATTCAATAGTTTTTGTTTACATGATAATTCTGTTTATAATTAAAATCAATATCAATTAAAATATTAGTTATGGTTTTTAAAAAAACGCAATAGAATAAATTTTTATAGTTGTTGGTTATGGATTAGGGGATGATCTAATAAAAATCATCCTATTATATAAGAGACATTCTGTGATGATTTTCCAATCGAAGGATTCATTCCATAATTATTTCTAGTAATTCTTGTTAGAAGAACCACATAATTCAATGGGACCTACTCATTCTGACATTGTAATGTACAAAATAATTTCAAATTATCCTCACCCATGTAGATAATTATTATTTATTATCACACAAAATTCAAGTTTTTTCTTTTAAAAATAAAGAAAAAAGTTTTAATCTACAAACACTAAAAACAAGGTTTGTTAATAAAAAAATTTACATTTGAAAAATAAGAAACTGTTATTATATAATATTCCAAACACAATAATAATTTTTTTTCTATGTATGTACACAAATTTTAGCAAAGAAAATTATTCCATTGTTGAATAACAGTTTTTAAATTTTATTTTCTACACATTTATTTTCAAATTATCAAACTTTATGTAATGTGTGCGCAATGATTTAAACATTATTATATTCAAAAAATCTATACATTATTTCCGGATGAAAAAGAGTATACATTAACTGTGTGGCCAGCAATACCCATTAAATTAAACAGAATTAGGATAATGGTTAAATAATTTTTTAATATTATTAGTGTTTTTAATTAAAATCTTGATTAGTGAAAGTGTATGATTAGACTAACATTATTAGAGAACCCAAACCTGATTACATTAATTTTTATTCATTTAGTATCCAATTATATTTCAATATTACTAATCTTATCAAATAAATTAAACAATTTTGAATTCATTTTATATAAGAGTAACAAATACATTCTAAATTTTAAAATATTTAAATTAATTATTATTTATTCATTGAATATTCCTTTTTCAATAATGATAAAATTATAAAATATATAGAGTTAATTCATATCCATTAATTTAAATTTAGGATTTGTTTAAAAACATGAATAAAAAATTCATATATAAATATAATTGAGTTGTGAAATAACAACTTCAAAACATATTATTGAAGGTATAGAATAATGAGTTTAAAATTTGTAATAAATGGGATTGTGTTTCCAAAAAATGTACAACATTATGTTCAAGTTCCCTAAATGTCATGGTTTAACGATTCATTATCATTCAATGATGTTCATATAATTTTTAATCAATACATTATATGAATAAAATTAGAATGCAATGATTATGAGTTAATATATGATAATTTTTTTCAATACTATTAACTTATTCCCTATTTTTATGTTCAAATGAATGTTATTAAATGATTTAAAACAATTTAATTATTCTTAATTTGACATTATGACTACAATAGAATCATATTTTAAAAGTGGACATAAGAGAATTTATCAATGTTTTTTAATTATTTAAAATGTATTGATTAATAAAGTTGAATTATCTATATCAATGTTAAAAATATATATATATTGGAAAATTCTCGTCACAAAAAATAGAACTAATCAAAGAAACAATTTATAAGAACTAATACATGTGCTGAAATAGTCTTTGGTGGAAACTGAAATTTGTTGGTATATAAAAAACACCTTTGAGGAGTTGAATCCCAACTTAATTAAAAATTTAATTACTATGATTAAATAATTATAGACAATTAACAAAATATTAAAATTGTGATATTTTTGAAAAATATATTTACATAAAATCATTTCTATCCAACCCAATTACATTGATAGTCTATTCACTTAAAGATAAAAACCATTAAAACTAATACAAAATGTATTTGACTCATAAGAAACCATATCTGATAATCAATCTATAATAAAAGAAAAAATTATTTTGGAAATAATGTATGAATAAATGAATAAAAAATATAACAGAAAAAACATTCATTGATACCAGGAACATTAATTTCATCTTTACTTGTGATGAATTACTACTTGTCATAAATGAAATATGGTAAAATTTCCATGAGTATTAATATGATCTTACATCATATGACCAATTTTGAGTATTTGAAACACATTTTGACCTAAAATTTTATTTCCATGTTGGAAATTTAAAAATTCAATCATAATAGTATCACCATGTGTCATATTGAAATGTGGTTAACATCTATATGAATAAAGGAAAAAATAATAATTTCACAAAACCAAATAAAAAATAATTTTCTTATTTATGAATATGTGACATATGTTTTGAATTTATATATCAATTTAAAATTGGAAACATGAATTATTAGTCATATCGAGAACACCAAATATTTTATTATCATGTCTATAGTTTATACATGTAAAAAATGAATAACCATTTTTTTATTATATTATCATGACTATTCATGTATGGTTTCTTATTTTTGAGTAAATGAAGCATGTTTTGGAGAAAAATGTCACTTTTAAAATAAAAAAACACACATTTAAGTAATTATAGTCACACCATATGTCCAGATAACAATTTTCTATTTCCCAAATGTTATAAATGAGTCACAAATCATTTTCGAGAAATTTCATGATAATCAAAGCATGATTTCATTATTTTGAGTCTGTGTTTCATGGTTTGAAATGAAATTTATCTTTAAAAATGATAACCCTCACATTGAATCATACTACCCACTCCATGATCTAGATTCACATGTTTTATATTCATATTTATCACAAATTAATAACAAATAATTTTCCTAATGTATCATGAAAATTTTATAATGTATTATTTATTTTTACTATGTAATGACTGCTTTGAAGAAAAATATCACTTTTTAATTTGAAACATACTATTACAGTTAAACCAACCACATCACATGTTAGTTTTATATTTCGTTAATTTTACACATAATAAATGAATCATTTATTATTTTTAATGTATCATAAAAATATGTCTGCGTATTTATTTCGAATATGTGATACAAGTTTTAAACTAGAATATTTATCATCATTAAAATGAAAACCAATAAATCCAATCGCAAAGATCACAACACATGTAAAATTAACTTGTTAATAATTATTATATGCTACAAATGATTCATTAATGATTTTATAAAATAATAATATTAATCTTTTTAAATTTGATTAGCTTTTACTATGTATTTTACGTTTTGAACTAAAATTTTTCTATTAAATTGAGAATATGATATTTTAGTCTTAATGGCCACACCATGAAATAAATAACTATGGGTAAAATTTTAAATATAAAAATGAGTGATTGATCTATTTTCTAAAGCATTATAATAACATGAGTATGTTTTCTCATTTCTAACTATATTATGGATGTTTTGAAATATAATTCCACTTTTAAATTAAAGACACGAACATTTTGTCATACTAACCATACTACTTATTGAATGTCTACATAGCTACTTTATAAATGTAAAAAAATTAATATCCAACCATTTTAATATGGTATCATGAATATATGACACTTTTATCTCATTTTGACTATGTGACATACAATTTAAACAAATATGTCACCTTTAAGCTAAAAATATGCACTTTTACCCAAACTGTCATTACATTATTTTATATTTTTATGATGATATTTTATACATAGAAAACTTTAATTATAAAATTTTTAAAAAAATTATCATGACAATTCAATGATGTTTTCTCTATTTTTAGTATTTGACTCTCATTTAAAAAAATACTTTAAAATGAAAAACACATATTTTTATTTAAATGGACCACACATTTTGTCATATTAATGTGAGTCTAATTACTATATGTCAAAAATGAATAAATTTTCATTTTATTAATGTATCATGACTATTCAAGCATGTTTGATCAATTTGGACAATGTGGTTTATGTTTTGAACTAAAATATAACTTTAAATTTAAAAAATTTAATTTTAGTCACACCAAACCCATCACTTGTCAGATTGATATACATTTAATTAATACATGGAATAAACAAATCATTCATTTTTTTTATATATTATCAGTAAATCATGAGCATTTTTAATTGATTTTGACTATTTGTAGATTATTTTGAACAAAAAGATATATCATTTTTAGATTGAAAACATAAAATATCAGTTATAATGGACGAATCATGTTTTAAAATAACATGTATTTAATTATTACATGTCAAAGATGAATAAAAAATCAATTTAAAAATTATTAAAAAAATCATGCTTGTTTGATTGGTTATGACTATTTTATGCACATTTTAGTAGAAAATAACAATTTCAAATTTAGATCATGCATTTTTAATAAAATCATCAAAAATTTGTTTCATATTAAAATATGGTAAAATACTTTATATCAAAAATGATTCATAAATAATTTTCCTCACGTATTAGTCAAATATTTTCATTATTTCACATTTTTTAAAATATGATATGTGTTTTAACTAAAATATCACTTTTTAAATAGATGAAATTAAATTTCAATTATATCATCCAAACGACACATTATGTTCTTTTGTAGATAATTTATAAACATCACAAATTATTAAAAGATCATTTTTTCTAGTATAATGATGATATGTGTTTGTTCTTGTAGATTGACATTGTGACATACATTTTTAACATAGATCCCTCTTTTAATTAAAAAAACAGAAACTTTTAACCATATAAGACATACCAAATGTGGGATCTAAATACAATTATTTCATAAGGATAAAAAAATATATTATAAATAATATTCAAATAGTAATAGTTTAATTTGTGTTTTTTATCTTAGTTTTGAGTATTTGATGCATTCTTTGAAAAAAATGTCAACATTAAAAATTAAAAAATAAACATTCAATTATATGGGACACACTATGTGTCAGATTGATATGTGATTAATTTTTAAATTTCAAAAAAATGAATAACCAATAATTTAATTAATGTAACATGACATTATCAACTATATTTCTTATTTTCTCCACATGACACATTTATTTAACTAAATTATCCACTTTAAAATTAAATCATGTACTTTCAATCATAATGGCCACACCATACATTGTATTAATTTGTGTTTAACTTAAATTTTTTAAAATTTAAACTTCTTCATTTTATTAATATATCATAATAATTTGAGTTTTTTTTCATTGTATGGAAAATGAGATGCTTCTTTTAAATTAAAATATATCTCATTTTTCTCGAAAAAACATGAACTTTTAGTTATAATAGCCACACTAAATATTTGAATGAGGTGTGGTAAATTACTAAATCTTAATAATAAATCAATTATAATTTTTCAAATATGTTATGAAAATATGATTGTGTTTTAATAGTTTTTACTATATTGTATATATTTTAAAATAAAATGTTCCTTTCTAATTGAAATCCTACACTTTTTGTCATATAAGAAACACCATTCTTAAAATTTATATCTGATTAATTACTAAATTTCAAATTTTAATCTTCATTCATATTCTTATTAAATCATTAAAATTAAATCCTGTTTTCATAATTTTTACTACGTGAAAACTTTTTTGTTCTAAACGGTCACATTTATATTAAAAACACATTCTTTCATTAATACAAGACACACACTAGTCAAATTGAAGAGTCGTTAATACATGAATTTCAAAAATGAATAATTAATAATTTTACTAAAGTATCATATCAATTTTATGTTTTTTATTAGTTTTAAATATGTGGAAATTTTTTTGAAACAAAAATTATTTTTAAAATTTAAACATCAACATTTAATCATACTGGCCCCACCATGTGTTGGAATGATATTCGATTACATCATGAATTCCCAAATTTATTATTAAACATTATCCTAATGTAACATGACAATTAAAGAATGTTTTATCAATTTTGACAATCTGACACACATTTTGAAATATAATATATATAATTGTAAAATTGAAAAAAACACTTTGAATGTATGTAAATAAAATAATTAATTATAGATTGATATATTTTTATGATTGAACATCATTACGTATAAATCTAAAGCACAATATAAAAATTTCAATCTCCTAGGTAATTTTAATATAAATGAACTAAAATAATGAAAACAAAACATTCATATTATAATAACAATAATAAATTCTTAATTAGAAACAATTTTTTAATGAACCTCATATATACATTTATATTAGAGTATCCAAAACAATAATTTATATATAATATTTTCAATAAAATTCGGGTATTTTTATCAACTATAACAAAATGACCATGGAATTTTTTTGTTAACTAATACTTTTTCCAATTAATTCTAAATAATGGTGAAAATTAATATAGTAAAGATATATGTTCATCAAAATTTCCTCAATTTTTTTATTTTGTTGGTCAAGTTTAATAAAAACTATCCTTTAGATTTTTGAAATCTCAATACAACACTATTAGTGTTTGCTTTTTCATTTTAAACTATTCATTAAATTCATAAATGAAATCAATAATTTGTTTCATCATACCAGATTTCAATCAGAGATAACAAACATAAATGTCAATAATATTTATTGGAAAATATATGAATATTTCAAAAATAAGTAAGAGATAAAATATCATCATTATGTTTATGAAAGAAATGATAAAAATGATAGGAAACCACAAATTTTTCATGTCTATAAAAATATAGAATGAATGTATGGTGACTAATCATTCCTAAAAAAATCTATTTCCCCTTTTGAATTTGCGAACTATGGATGATATATGGCATAAAACCTATATAAACCCTGAGAAGAATTTTGTTATAACATAAAATATAACATTATATTTTTTAAATTTACAACATCCTAGAAAACCTAGGAATTTATTTTTATATGATATATATATATGTAATATTAAAACTATTATATCTAGTCATATTGGAAAAATTCATTTCACCATATACTTTTTCATGAATTCATGTGACAGGAATCACAAAACACAAACTGGCACATTGCTACCCATCCATATAATTTGTATGCCAAGAGTTCCACCATAATACCACCTATAATGGTTGAGGGGAAAGTGGCTAGAATTGATTAATCATATCACACGTGAGGGGAAGGACTAGACTAATTCACCTATGTGCAATGCATACCTCTATACGCAACAAAATAATGTAGAATAAGTAATAGTAATTAAAAGTAACTATATTTAGACATTACATATTCAATAGTTTAATGTAAGTAATTCAATCACTTATATTTGAGGATTATTTTATGTTTCATGATTTTAATAAGTGAATCATAAATCATAGATAAATACTATAAATTAAAAATTATAAACATTTGATAACAATCCATTTTTTCAGAATATTTATCATTTAAAATAATGCATGATTTTATTTCATGACAATTCTTCAGAAATTTTATCTTGACTTATTCTTTTCGTATACCTATTATTAACCCCTATAAAGAAAAAATTTCAAAAATATGTTGGGCATAATAACATATTAAGGGGATGAAAATGAAGATAACCATTATTCAAATAATAAATATAAACACCCATGAAAATAAATTTTTATATAAACATAGAATTTACTAGTAAAAGTTATTATCATTATTTTAATAAATAGAATTTATTTTTTCTTTCATAAAAAAACTTCCCATGATAACTCAATAGAAAACTAAAAAATTCATGTTGGTTCCTTAGTATATTATCTCATATAAACCTTATATAACCCTTACATGAGTCATATAAATTCATATATATATGCATCAAAATTTCAATAAAAATATTCACATAACATAATCATTACCCATTTCATTTTAGTGTGGTTTCACCCATTGTATAATCTCTAAAGAGTTCACTGAGTGTTATATTGTAGAATCCATCGAATAATATGTAATAAGATCACCTATGAGCAGTAATTGATCTCAACAGTACGTAAAAATGTTCTGGGTTAATATCATTAATAAATAAAATCTTCCACATTTTTAATATAAATTTTTTTAAAACTATTTTATAAAATAAATTTCATGTCACATTCGGATATCGAAATACATGTTTCTTTTCAAAATTCTTTTTTAATACCAAAATATAATTTTATACTAAAACTAAATTTTAAATAAAAAATATCCACAAATTTTATAATATGTTTTCTTCATATAAAAAATGTTATCATATAATGTAACTTATGAATCAAATAACTGTTACGATGGTGGAAAAAGTCATTGTACCTGTGTATATTAAAATAGATTTTATTTTTCAATTAAAATGTATCATTCTATATACAGACTAATTTATTAAAAAAAATGTAAATAATTGTGAATATAAAATTAATAAAATACTCTTGTCTATAATTTTTTTTAAAATAACTTGTACTTGGAAGAAAAATTGAGTTATAAGGAAAACAATAAAAGATATTTTTTAATATTTTTACATTATAACTTTTTAAATATTTTGATCAGAATCACCATAAAATAATAACACTAAAACATTAAATATCATAATAGTCATTATATTATTGACATAACAGGTCAATGGTTATCTATGTACACTACATAAAATAATATAAGTGTGTTACATCAAAATAAGCCTCAATGAAATGAATTGAGACAAAGTTTGTTTCCATCTCTTAGATTCATGATGTTTGATATTAATATTCCAAAATAATAAAAATAAGTTAATTATTTACATTATTAAGAACAATTAACAATTTTATTATTCATTTCTTGTCACTTATTACCATGTCATATGATATTACTAATTCCATTAAGTATACAATGGATGTTTCGATGATATTTGGATTACACATCGAAATTACATCGATTGGGTGGATATTGGATACAAAAGTCATTTTTTCAAAACAAATTAAATAATAAAAATTAAATATTAATAATTTTTATACATTGGTTTTATTTTTAAAACTAAACAAAATGAATGTTTATGAAAAATGAACTATGTTAAGATCATGGATATGGTGGATCTTATATATGTATAAGTAATGTTTCCATTTTTCAATGATCATTATATAAACTATTTAAATAAAATATAATCATTACACAAAGATTATAATCAAATGTATAAAATATTATATCATTAAATATATTAATATATATCATTATAACAATTTTTTATGATCAAAATGAATCCCATCACATCATGGAGGTTGTATTCCACATGTAACAAAATGATGTTATCATTTTCAGTGTAAGAATGAAAATTATATATTATTTTTACCAAATAATATAAAAGTCATTAATATCGTAATAATGTCATATATATCTCATATATTCCTTAAATTTACCTTTTTTACCTTTTATTTAATGTTTTAGTGAAGAATAATTGCATCTCCTCTTGAGGGAATAGTTTGCGGTACACATCAACGACATTATTGAATTTCCTATAGAATGTAAGGTAATAAGGTATATCAGGCAAGATAACTCTAATGATATAAATATATTAATAATATATATATATATATATAATATAAATCCATCATTACAATAATTCTTGATAGTAGATATTGAAAAATAAATGACATCGATTCAAGAGGCGGTCATCCGCCGTACATACAAATGATGATTTAACATCTCAATTGATAGACCGGGATATAGTATTTTGTTGTGAAATTATAAAGAGAAAATATAAATGCGTGTTATACATTTTTTTATTATATAGTTATAATTTAATAATATTTAATGTATGTGTAAAAAGAGGTAAAATAATGACACTTGGTTAAACATGATACCTCTTCTTCAGACAACCATATACAATAAGCATCAAATGACTTTCTAGGATAGATTTATGATCAAACTAATGGTTCTAGGTAGTATGGTGGGAATTTATTAAAAAATAATTTCAGTTAATTTTATAATCAAATGGTTTTGAAGTTTTTAAGATGATAGGTAAAGGGTGTAATTTTATAAATATGCTTAGAGTCACACTTGTATATTTTATAAATAAAAATTTGTACCCCCATTTTTCACACCGCAAAATGAATATAAATTTAATATTATATATATTTTGACATGATATGTTCCAAATATTTACGTACAATATATTAATGAATTTTCATTTCAATTTATCCCTTATAGTTTAACCCCTATGTAAAGCAGTTTTTACCCTAACCATGGTATATAATTTGTAATACCTTCATTATTCATTATGGTTAAAAATTATGTTGAAATTATTACATAATTTAAATTTTAATGTTGCAAATTATAGAATATGTTTCTATAAAATCAATTCCTATTAGAGTAAAAATTTATTATAAATAAAAACTCGTTGAAAAGAAGCAAAAGCGAGCTTTCAATAATTGTATGTTTCTAAAGAAATTTGATTTCACATTAACTCTATGATTAAAAAGAATAAATGTATGAGTATAAATTAGTAATTTTTGTTAATTAATATGAAAACATAATTTCATAAAATTATCATTATGTATTATTTTAATTAAC
The DNA here is from genome assembly GCA_963277665.1 of Viscum album. Lineage (NCBI taxonomy): Eukaryota > Viridiplantae > Streptophyta > Magnoliopsida > Santalales > Viscaceae > Viscum > Viscum album. The sequence goes on along the minus strand of OY728137.1, from coordinate 1,930,431,427 downwards.
TAAAATAGAGAAACATTATAAACTTTATCCATTTTTTATAAAAATCTAGTTTGTAAACCCAAAAAAACATATAAAAAGTAAATTGCAATTGTAATTAAAAATTAATTTTTTTCAATAAATATTATGACATAATAATTATGTTACATTAAATAATATTCAAAACCTAATGATACTTTTAAATTATTTATTTTATTGGAAATAAATGACAAATCTACAAGAATTGGTATTTTATAACTATTAATTGAAAAATCAATATTTTCTAAAATAATATCAAAAATTAACCCAATGTAAATTTTTATATAATGATTTCAAATATTATATTCAATTCATAAAATTAATATTATAAAATATTTAAAATAATTTTTTAATAAATCTATAAATCAAAAATGTTTAATTAAAACTATTTTATTTTTTATTTTAAAAAAACACTAAATTTTTTAGAATGAATATACTTATATTAATAAAAATAAATGAAATTTAATAATCCAAAAAATTCACCCAATGTAAATTTTTATATCATGATTTAAAATATTATATTCAATTCATCAAATTAATATTATCAAATTTGTGCAATAATTTTTTAAATAAAACCGTAATATAAAAGTGTTTAATTAAAACTATTTTATTTTTTATTTTAAAAAAAATTCTTAATTTTTGAGAATGAATATACCTATATTAATAAAAATTAAATAAATATAAAACAATCCAAAAAATTTACCCAATGTAAACCTTTATGTCATGATTTCAAATATTATATTTAATTCATCAAATTAATATTATAACATTTGTAAAATAATTTTTTAAATAAAACCAAATAATAAAAGAGTTTAATAAATATGATTTTATTTTTAATTTTAAATAAATTAATTATTTTTTAGAATGAATATATCTATATTAATGAATATTAAAGTTATTTATTTTATCATTAACTGGTTATTACATTCTTAACTCCTTTGTAAAAAATTTTTTTTGTAATTTTATACACATTTTAAACATGTTTCTATATCATTCACTCATAGAATTTTCAGATCACCATTATTCCACATCATGAATATTTGTTTCACATAATACCATAACCTTGAGAATCACATTATTTGGTAATAATTGTTCACAATGGTCATGAATATTAATATGATGTTCTTCATAAGAAATATTATATTCGAATTTAATGTCTTCAAATTTTAATATGTGAGGTTAATCTATAACATAATTTCATAACATATAAATATGAAAAATGATGTATAGATTTGATAAACAAATTAATAAAGAATTTCAGTAGGCAATTGAACCATCTTCAGCCAAGATATAATACAATTTGATGAACAACATTCATAAATTGCCCTTTTCACCAAATTTCAAAAGAGATTTCCTTGGAGATGCTTTTAGTAAGACAAAATAACATACCTATAAATATTGATCATTCATATAGCTATCCACAAAAACAATCCTCCTACTCTGAGTTATCCTCGTCTATTATTGAATCAACTACACTAATCATCCATTTCCTCTACCAAATCTTGAACCATTAACTTCTTTTTTCAAAATTCATCACAAAAAAAATTTGTTTGACACCACTTTCAAATTATTCTTTCAATGTTTATTTGTTTATATTGGAATTAAAAATATTAATAATAAAACTCAACCTATGTAGGACTTTTTCCAAATCATCCCATATAATCTATTGGAAAATAGAATGATGTCTTTATTTTCTTGAATAATCTTACCATGCAGTCAATCATATTAATGATAGAATGATATAATGAAATTTTATTTTGTTCTCATCTTATTCTCAAGTCCTTTCAATAAATTAAAGGTTAATATAATATCACATTAAGTGACAATATAGAGATTAACTCCATGTAAACTGACTATATCCTTTAGATAAAGTTGCAAAAAATTTGTCCAAATACATAATATCTTGAATGATTAGTAAATATAAAAATTTAGGTAATCGATCAAAAATTTATTCATTTTAATGATAATTCAATGGGAATACCACCATGAAATATATTTATGTCTTTTATCATTTCCACTACAGTATTGGAAAAAGTTGAAGACTTCGTTCCAGTAATTATAATTCTACTATATACTAATAACATGAAAAAAAGACTTCAGAGTATAGTCAGAAATATCTCTTATCATTCCATGCCATCATTAATAAATATGAAGGTCCTTTTAAATATTAGTTATTCCAAGATGAATTAACAATTGAGAATTAAGTGCATCACCAAAAAAATCCTTTCTTTAACTATGAATTATAATGAATTCATATTCCTTTTATGAATAATTAAAATCCTTTTTCATCGACAATAAAATTATGAAACACAACCTTCATAATGTATTCTACCTCTTCCAAAAAAGAATGATCAAACTTTTAATAATTCTTAATTCTTTCTAATAAATTGGATTTCACTAAAACAAAAAAAATTAGATGTCCCGGCATCCACATCACCTAGGAAAAATTTGCCCTAATTATTAACCACATGGTCTTGTGCTAAACATGATATGGTGAATATGGAATTAATTTTCCTGCTCAAAACATCATCTACATTGTTCCCAATTCTAGGATGTAAATTAATACTGAATTAATATTGATTTATTAGTTCCAGCCATTTTCTATGTCTGGTATACAATACTTTTGAGTTAATATATATGTTAATCATTTTTTATTATTATATATTTCACAATTCACTTTATATAAATGATTCTTCAAAAGTTTTAAGGGAAAACCCAAAAAAATAATTATAAATTATGTGTAGTTTAAATTAATTCATACGGATTAAAATTACTTGAATAATAAGAAACTAAATTACCATTAAACATTTATATATAACCATATACCTTTAATAAAGACTCAATATAGATTATCAGTTATCAATTTTTTTTAATTTAGTTCCAAAACAGGATCATTCAACAAATATTATTTTTATTTTCTGAAAACAATCATCACATTATTTTTTCAAGATGAATATAACTCATTTTAAAATTTAACTTCTTTATTGGGCTAGGAAATAGAGAAATTTTTTCAAAAAACCATATATAGAAACCATATATTCCTTGAAATATTCCAATAATTATGTTAATTGTGTGTTCTGGTTATTCTTAAACAACTTATTTTTAATAAAGGTTAATAGTTTTTCAATTTTTACAAAAAAATATTTCTGAGGATAGAATTTTGTTTTAGACAAAATTATTAGAATATAAATTTCCCATAATGTTTATTTTATTTACAGTCTTTCAAAACATTTTTAAAAATATTTTCTTATTCATCATGTATTTTATAATATAAAAATTGTCTTCAGTATATACATCTAGAAACGTATCTCTAAACACATGGAAAATGCTATTTATTTGGTCCACAAATACCAATTTATTAGTAGAAAACAAGAACTAAATTACTAAAATGTCATGGTTCACATATCTAGTCCAAGATATAATATTAAATATTTTATCAACATTCAATTTTATCTAATAGTACCATGACCTTAGATAAACCATTTAAAAATACTGATCTTCATTGATCTACTCTAACAAATATTTAATATTAGTAAAATGATATTTTTTCTAAAAATTGTTGTTATTCATTTCTCGATAATTATTGAAATGTATCATTGAAAAATAATTTATTTTAAAAAAACATATTAATGTAAAAATGAAGTTATAGGTTGAATGAATCCTTAATATAACTAAAACTATAATTTCAGTTTCATTTCTAAATGTTATAAATGAGTGATTCAATAAGTAGTTTTGATATAGGATTAGAATCATGAACTATGTAAACTTTAAACCAAACCTCCCAATTAACAGTAACACAAGAAAATTATCCGAAAATACAACCATGTATTCATTTTTTAATACAACACAACTATTTTCAACATTTTTCTTTATTTTCCACAATACGAGTTAGGTTATCTTATTGCATTATCTAATGAATTTATAAGCATCTTGGTATGTTATCAATATTTTGAAATCATTCATCATACCTCTCACAAATAAAAATATATATTATCAAGAAAAATTGAAAACCAATCCATACCATGATTAATATCAAACTCTACTATGGTTAGTATAACAATATTTGTATAAAATTCACCGTCACTTATAAAAGCATGAATTTTCTTATAAATCAAGGTATTATTAATACATTCAATTAGTGTTTTCACTAAAAATTATATCTTTTTTTCTTGGGATGATATTCCAATTTTAAATGATAGGTTCTCAAGAAATGATTTAATATAAAGATATAGAGTCAAAAAATGTATTTATAGTCATAATATTGAAATAATTTTCCTTCCTCTATTTCATTTGATGGACCCATGCCAATAATAATAGTAGGCAAAGATTTTCATCACCCCATTTTTGTTTTAATGACTATGATTTCTAGCATGATTTACTAATTTTGGGAATATGTTAGCATATTGATCCCACTCATTGTAACTAAAAAATCACACCATTTTATGGATATATCTTATTATAATCATGGATTTACCAGTATTAATTTCTTTTCAATAAAAGACCATATGTCCAAACATTCAATAGTTTAAAAAAATCCATAATTTCATAAAACAGTTTCTTGTGATTTTTTACCACACATACAATAAGATTGAAACATCAATTTCAATCCTCCATATTTTATTATTTATGTTTTACTATCACCTGTCCTCCAAACTCCTTCATACATTTTTCGTCCCAATGTATATAACTGTTTGAAAAATCCATCACCACTTTTGCAACACAATGAGAAAATTTCAAATTGATTTTACATTCTCATCCAGCCAAATCTCATCATATACATCATTTCAATCCAGATTAAAATACATTGATTTTACTATAAATGTCTAGTAATAAAATTATGCTACGTTACTGGATAGTCTTGTAAAATTGGATTCATTTTTGGACATAGAATAATTGTCTTCTTGCATCAATTTTTGGATTTCATCCACCTGGAGTCGAACAAACATAGAAAAATATATCACAAGGTTTATATACTTAAATATTTCCTATTAAATATAATCAAGATCACATTTCCCTCTAGTATTCGTAACAATAGACTGTCATAGATTAAATACACCTATAAGTTTTAAACTAAAAGCTTTTTATTTTTGTGTTATAAACATACATTGACTTCAAATATTATCTCAAAGGAATATATCCATCTTTCATCATTCATAGGGTTTGATGATCCACTGAATGATGTGGAGCTATTGTCTTATTAAATTATCCACTACTAATATGTTCCTCTATAATAAAACTAGTTTGTCTACAGCATAGATACCCCCACCAATTTTTTCTTACCTCAACTGATCTATCACTCTAAAAAAAGAATATGTTCCCATTTCAAACATCTTTGGACACTTATTTAGAGAGATATTTTCCTATATAATTCATCCCAATACCAGTTCCCTATTTCTTCTATAAAAATTATTTTAAGTATACATAGTATTGATAAATAAAAAGTGTAGTCATAAAATAATATTTCACTTCATCTTAACCATAATGTAAATTATTTTAATGGAATTAGATCAAAATTATTTTAAAATATTATATAATATAAATCATCTGTTGATGGAAACTATAAGTACCTTTCCATAAAATGTTTTATAAACATGAGTATTTATCAACGAATTCAATCATTTAGATTTTATGATATCCTTAATTTTAGAGTTTTTTACAGTTAGGTCATATCTCATACATAATAAAAACTATAAATTACAATTTGGTCAAATCTAATTAGTATCCACTTTTTCAATAATATAAAACTTTTCAAAAAAATAATTATTTACTTTCTAGAACTATCTTCACAAATGATTAATTGACACCTTAATTTTCATCACCAATCCTTAGAACCAAGGATAATAATTTAAAACATAGGAGGAGCATAAAAATATCATTAAGGGACATAAAAATAATAAAGACATTAGTTTAGTGAAAAACATGAAAACTCATTTCATGAAAACATGAAATTTTTACCAAGAAGTGGAATTTTAATTATTTTTTAATAATAAAATTTTTCATTCATTTTCATATAAATTGATTTCCATGATTACTCATGAGATAACATAAAAATTCATGTTGTATCTTTTGTAAATCATCTAATATTTCTTGTATAGAAACATTATTGAATCCCTAAAAATTTTAAAAACCATAAAACAGACATAGAATATAATTACTCAAATAATATAATCATTAACTGATGCATATGAGAACTATATGAAAGGAACCTTCATATAAGCTATAATGGGATCAATAGATGTTATCATGGTTCTTAAACTATGTATGTTATAACAGAATCACCTAGGAAATATAATGGAGATCAAACATTGGAAAATAATTGTCGAGGATCATATAATTAATAAATCTTTTTATTCATTCAGTTTTTTATTTATACAACTGTTGAAAATTATTTTAAACTCTTATTGAAATTATTTTTTAATATCAAAATACTCCTTTCATTTATAACCGTATTTTAAATACTAAATTACTATATCATTTAATGAAACTTTCTCAGTATAAAAGTACAGTAAAAAGGGGAATCAGGGTTATATTTAAATAAAATTTAAAAAAATATAATGGATTCTATGATTCATATAATTTATATTGATGTGAGAATAGTCATTATCTCCTTATACATTGCAAAAAAACTTTCCATATTTTGTTTTTAAATAAAGTCAAACATTTCATTCAAAGATTTGTTTTTACCAAAATCGTTCAAATAAAGACAAAAATTTCCATTATAAAACTCTCATTTACATTATAATATAATTTTAAAAACATGGATATGAAAGAAAATTCTACTTATATGTTAAACATCAAAATATAATTTCTTTAAGGTAATGTCTATAATCACATTGGAAATATTTTAATCATATGAATCATTAAATAATTAGATTAAAAAAATTATATAACTAAAAAATATAATAACATATGATATAAAATTCCAAAGGGGATATATATTCAACACATAATATTATATTTTTTATAATGTTAATATATTCGTCAAAAAAATGAAATTCATTTGAAATCCTTTACCTTGAGTTGGATTCACTACATTTTTCTATATTTTATAGGATATTTAACTAATTAATATTATTTACATGATTAAGAACATTTTTCATATTTATTATTCCTTTTATTTCACTTATTACCATATCATATAAAATTACATAATAAAAAAATTTATGCGTGATGATTTCTTGATATTTTCTTATTTGTCAAAATGACCTCTGTAGGTACACTATTACTCTAAGTGGTCATTTTTTTAACAATTCAAGAATAATAATCATGAAATATTATTCATATTTCTATATAAATTATCCTTGTAACACTTTTTAGGGAATATGGTTATGAAAAAATAACTATTTTATGATATTTGATAGGGTAGGTCGTATATACGCGTGAGTAATATTTCTTTATTTCTATTATAATTATGGAAAGGGGTTAATAAATATTTTATATTTACATAATGATAATAATATAATATATACCATATTATTTCATTATATATATCTATATATATGTAAATATATATCATTCTCGTGATGTGGTGATGAAAACGGTATCACCTCACATTATGGAATCAATAGTCGACATGTACACAACTGACATTATCATTTATCAGTATAAGAATTAAAAATATATTATATTTTTATAAAATATAAATGTAAAATTAGTATAATATGTATTTAATTTATATCACGAGTATTTATTATATTCACCCTTATTACCTTACATTTAAAACATTGTGAAAAATGAATCACATCGATTAATAAGAATGTAGTCTACCCTATACACGAGCGAGATTATCATATTCCCCCCGAATGGAAATTAAGAATAATTTAGTGATATAATAGATTAAATAGTACAAATATGTTAAAAATATCATATATATACATTAAATAAATCATTACGATAGTCTGTGAGAAGTGGTGATAGAAAAAGTAATGACATTAGTTCGTGAGGTGGTATTCCATTGTACACATGAATGGTGATTGTGTTTCCCAGATGATTGAAGAAGAGATGGATTATTCTATTCGATTAAAATAATAACATATAAGTTTATGACAAATAATGTATTCATAATATAATTATATTTGAATAACAATTTAAGGAGGTGGAAGATGAAAAACAAATATGCTCAGTTAAGAACAATAACTCTTTTCTAGAAAACCTCCTTGAGTAATCACCAAAATCCATCACCTGATTGGTTTTTGATCAAATTATGGTATTGAGGATGTGTTGATGGAATCTAGAAATATATTTTGGTATTTTTTTCTGATACAAATTTATTTTATATTTTTAATAGGATTTGTGATTGGGTGGCCTTTTAGAAGTATGTTAAGAAGCAGACGTTTATTTTATGGAAATAAAAAGTGGAAACAACATTATTAAGATGAGAAAAACATCAAAAAAATTTCATTATAAATAATTATAAATTAACGTTTATAAATATTTCCAAAAAATAGATTTTATATATTTCTTTAGTACATTTTAACTCTTATCATTCTAGTTTAAACCATTTTAAATGTGTTTTTAGCTTAACCGTAGAAATTAATTTAAATAGTTTTTACTATTCATGATGGTAAAAAATTAATTTAAAATTATTATATTATATAAATTATCAAATTTATAAATATAAAATCCAATTTAAAAAATTGAGTTCAACGAGGTGGAAAATATTCATTTAATTTAAAACTGATGAATTGATTAAAATTGGGTCGTTAGGATGTTTATTTTTCGAGAAAAATATGATATTATATGAACTCAATGAGTAATAGTAATCATTGTATGATTGTAAATTAATATTTATTTATTAATTATATATAAATATAGTTTAAAACATTCCAAAATAAGATTTATAAATTCAATTAATTGGGAGAGACATTATTCACATTATAATTATTTTCAGAAAACTCCGGTTTTATACCAAAAACCTAATGATATATTTGAATCCATTATAAAGTTGAAAAAAAATAATTAAGTGAATTAAATTTATATAAATAATACTTATATTAATTTATAAAAAATTAAAAACATTATGTAACTTTTAACTCAAATAATTTATAAAAAAGTAACAACTTCTTTATCATAATGGTTATTTTTATACAATTCCCTGAAAATGGAATATTTTATAAAAAATCATAATATATCACTATATGAAAATTCATTAATTATAATTGCAAAAATGATATTTATTTTCTTAATTTATTATAATAATCATTATAAATTTAATTGTATGCAGCCTTATAATATAATTGTTTAATTAAAACTGTTTTTAAAAAAATACATAATATTTTTTAATTGAATAGAAATATATTAATAAACATTAATGTGATGTATTATATCATTAGTTGTGTGGTAATAGTATTCACTCTTATTATTTAATTCCATAATTTATTATAATATTCATAATTAGAAATATAAAATAATAATGTATAAGGGAAAAGATGCATGCCAAAAAACTAATATAAGGAAACTCACAAAAAGAACTGAGGTGAATAGGTACCCTATATGTATAAGATAATGTAACAACCAGAATTTAGTACTACCAACTCCATGCGATACTATTCTCCAACAACACCATGTTTATTGTGGTCACATTTGAACTATCATTCATTAATAAAATATTTTACATTTGTGTGTTACGATTACTATGTTGGGGTGAATATATACTTTCTGAATAGAAATAATTAAATGAAGAAAAATATAAATAAGAAAAATATCCAACTAAAACTAAATGTAAATAATAAATTAATGAACATAAAAATTAAAAACTCATATATTCATTAATTTATAGAACCTGATACATAAGAGATCAACCATCTATATACAACCTAAAAACTAGAGAATATGAATGTATCTCCAATAATATTAACTACTGAACATGTACCCCACAATACCTCTCAAAATTTGTAGTGGGTTACCCATTCCTAACAATAGGATATGTTTCAATCAAAGGGATAATAGTTCCCTACTAGAGGATATTCACCCCATCCAAGCTCTTCAACAATGGAGTATCTTACCCCATAGATGGAGGATGATTTACTCAACTATGTGGGAAACCAACCGTATCTATATGTTATGTGTGACCAACTACATGACATAACCTCACAAATGTGGTACATATTTTGTTACTTATCTGATAATAACACCTTATCCATATTATAAACCATACAAAGATATGTAGACAAGTATTCCATCTCACCTTTCCTCTCAGTTGTGATGATGAATATAAGAATTCCATCACGTTATATATAGAGAAACATTTTTTATTGACTAATTTAACACAATAATATATGTCCTAATACTGGATGTATAGAAATATACTATGATGGAAAAGTTTATAGAATATTCCAGGGGGATACAGTACATATAGGTCATTAGGATCTACATTTTTTTAATGTTGCACCACTTTGTTGTGTATATTTTTAAATTTTTCAATCACAGGTTATGGACCACGATGTTTAGAAATTACGGCATACTCTATATGTACAACACTAACTCGGGTCATCTGTAGCTCAAAATGAGTGTCTTAACTCTACATTGTACATGATTTGGAGACAAAACTAACCCACTCAATGTGTACAATAAATTCAAATGATTCATGTAATAAAAATGTTGATTAACATGTGGTCCTGACCCACATGACGACCACTTTAGTGTTTACTCACTATACACAATATTATAATCTGATAAAGGATGTATTTATATAAAATGTCATTAAAATACAATTGATCCATAAATTATTTAAAGATCATATCCATTATCTTGACAAATATTTTACAAGGTATTTTTTCAACTGAGATATATTCCATGTACTCATTTTTATCAACCAAAATCTATAGTATGATCCAAATTTTATCATTATAAATTATCTCACCTTCTACAATTTATAGAACACCCTCAAATTCCTCATCCATGGATTTCATGCACACAATGAAATATTTCATGGGTATGTCAACAAATAAACCAACTTAGATGCCTTTTACAATTTACCTCAACACCTATCCATTCCACTACATAAAAATCAGATGTTTTTTCATCTCCAATAAAATTTTAATATTTATTTATTCTCATTAATTTCGACACCAATTGCTATTTTTTCTAAAATCAATTTAATGTAATAATTAAATATCATTTTTTATTATTAAAAATCGAATCCATCAATCCTAGGTATCTAAAAATGTTAATTGTTAAAACAATGATGTGTAAGATGGTAAACCATGATTAATGATCTAGTATTGATTAGTTGGTTCAGCAAAATATATCAGGAACCATTAATTCAGAATACATCATAAAATAAAGAATAATTTATATTATTTGATGGAAAAAATTTATTTCCATTCCAAAAATAGAAAAAGATAATTTCATTCATCAATAAATGATTTACCAGTGAAGAAAATGATTTCCGCAATCAAAATCACGATGAAAGGAGAATGTATATATGTAATAAATATACACCTACAAATTACGTCATCTATTTAAGTGTTTGACATCCACTAATTATTCCATTCATGATTCCTTGTTTATTTCAATTACATGGATTCTCAATCTCTCTTAACATCCCTCTAAAACCATACTGATATCGGTAGAAATTCCTTGTGGTGAATGTAATAAAGGATTACAAATTTAGGGATTAAGGTTTATCGTTATAACCAATAATCTATTTATTAAATAATTAAATTAATTCCATTAATTTTATATATGATGTTTACTAATCCCATGATGGATAGAACTAGAGGCATGTGATGTAAAAATATTACACTCCTAATAGAGTAAACCCACATTCCTGGTGCAACCATGGTCTCTTGATTACTTCTGATGCTCAATTTTTCTGTAAAATATTTATTCTAATCCAAAAATTCATATATAATAAAAATTATTGTATTTTTTAATATATTATTTTTCAATCTAGAGAAAACCCAAAACTCTATACTGGCTAATATAATATTCCAAAAATTATTATTTAAAATATTATACATTTTTAATAGTAAAAACTAGGGGAAATATTATCATTTGGGTCATAATACACATTTTTTTCATTAACTATGGCTATTTCATATGATGAAACACATGGGATAATTAAAGATTACATAATATGAATATTATAAAATTATATAAAATAACTCATACTTTATATAACATATTATTTAATTATTAATTGACTGAATAATGTACCTAGTTATTATATAAGAGTTCAACATCTATGGGATGGTTTCATTAGTGTGGTATAACCTTACGAAAGATATTTATATGTTCATTCTCCCCATAAAGAATTAATTTCTTCTTCATATGTTTCATTTAGAGACAGTACAATATCATGAGTAGATTAGATTCCCCTAAGTGCATTGAGTGATTCGGTAGATCTAATAGATACCCCACATAGGATCGAGTAATTTGGATACCATTTAGATACCCTCATATACAATATGGTGAATATATTAATGTAAGATCATCAGTGTAATGAGAAAAAAAACTTATATTTCATTTAATTTAATCTTGGTTTCAGTTTCATGTCGGGTTGATCTTGGGATTTCAAGGTTATTTTTTTAAAATTGTGTTGATTCTGTATTAATCAAACCATAGCTTCCCATCAATGGTATAACAGCTTCACTATCTGATTAGAGTCAATAAATAATGTTCAAAAGAATAGTATATAATACTGATTACATATTAATTATTATAATATATGATTTTGATTTTGTTCCATGGTTGTACTTATGATATATAATTTCATTTTTCATGATGATATCATGTAAAAATATTTTACATATCGCTAGATTTTCATTAGGTTATTCAAATCATAGAATGGGATATATGATATTTTATCCATTGTATGAACCGATCTCTAGAAGAAAAATGTGTATTTATTCATTGAGGTGATATCATGTTATATCATTAAATATGATATCTGTTGTGAGTTATTATTATACTGGTGTTTTTTCATGTTTTTTATTGTTGGGTGAACATTTTTTTTATCCCAAGAAACCTATGTGTCATATCACACTAAATTGATATTAGTAAGAAAATATTATTGAGTGTTCTAAAATATTTTATTCCATGTCTAGTCTATTTTTTATTACATCAGGTATATACCACAGTATACTATATAAAATGGATTTTCTCTTTTTAAGATTTTAATTATTTATTGAAATGAATAACTTTCATTTTTTTGGAAAATGTTTAATGATATTTTCAAGGATATTTATTTTATATATAAATTTTTTTTAAATTAAATAATTTTAAATTTTTTACAACTATTTAATTAATTTTTTATCAAATTTTTATTAAAAAATATAACATTAATTTGAATTATCAATTATATTTTTTGAATTATATGTTCTGAATTTAAATTTATTAATGAAAATTTTGTATAGAAATTATTACTGTCATATAAAATAGGTTTAATGAATAAAAACATTGGTATAAATAAAAGTGTTTAGTTGTAAAATAATAAATTATTCATTATATTAATAATCAGAATTGTTCTATTTAAAAAGGCTTATTTGATGAATTACACAAATCATATCAATAAAAGTTTTGATATTTGATATAATCAAGGAATAAATAATATTGAAATATGTTTTTGAAATTATTTAAAATAATTTCATGAAATTATAGGAATGGTTTAATTTTTATTATATAGTATATTTAGAGAAAATCCTTGTAATTGGTAATATGAAATATTTCATATTAGATGTAAATAAAAACACATTGTAATTTTTTTTAATATAATATCCGAAATAAATGAATTTTATTAACGTGTTTGTAAATTTTTATATATGATTTCTTTATAAATGTTTGTCTCGGGATTAAATATATGAGTTATTAATTTGTATATATTTATTACCCAGAAAATTCATTGATAAAAACAATATATGTCATGAATGGATGTATACGGTATCTTAATGTGTTAAGATTATTTTTTATTTAGTCATAAATCTATATAAAGAGTTACATAATTTGATTGATAATTTATTTATTTTATTAAAAAATTAAAATTTCCTTGTATTTTGTTATATGACTATATTTAAAGGATGAATATATTTTAAAAATATGGAGTATTATAATTGTGATGAAATTAAAATATATTCTTTGTAAAGTATACACCTGTATATTTCATATGGGCCAGACACCTGACTAGCATAAAGGTTTATGTGCCATGTCATAAGAAATGGGGGTGGTTAGATGTTTCATTATTATGATGATTGTTTCTTTTAGATGACTCTTCTCCTTTACATGATAGGTTTTTATTTTCCTTTTTCAAATGAATTTCGGCATTTAAAAAATATAGTTGTATTTTACTATGTGGTTTTAATATAAGTTATGAGTTGCATTATGATTTACACATTAATATGGTTTAATAAAATTATTTTTTGGAAGTTATATGAATCCAAACTAATTCAATACACACATGAATACAATTAAATAAAATATATAAGGTAAAATTTTTATATTAAATCCCTTTAAAAATTATATGTCGCAGATTCCATCATATTTTAAGGCCTTTGAATACATAAATAATCCAACCAATTTGGTCTTAAATATTCTAGTTACCTTGGATCATCATTTTATGGAAATCAAGTAATGGGTGACCCTACAAGGATTATGTACTAATTCCTAGAAATTTTAGGATAAGCATTCCGAGAATAAATTAACAGAATTTGTTAACCACTGTAATGGATATGAATTTATCAATATGATGGATTGGTAAAAGTGATATCCATTCAATAATCCAAGAGTCATATATGATATAATTTGGATAACTCCTATAAAAATTTACTAAATTGAGAGAGAAACACCAAAGAAGACTCATTTTCTAGTGAATTATAGTTTGTGAACCACTAATGTATATGATGGATTCTCATATGGGACATCATTTTAGTTAGATACAAAAAAAATAATCCATATTTAATTATTGTAAAACATTATATTCATGTGATTATACATTTTTTTATTAAAAACATATCATTGGTATCACCTAAAATCACATCAATATAAATATCCAAATAGGAGAAGTGATATCATAGTGTCTTTATATATTGGTAACTTATTATGTAATTTTTATGTGTGAAAAATTCATGTGTGTTTATATGAATCAAACTCCTTATAAAAATTTATTCAAAAATAAATAAACTGAGGGATATTTATTCTATGAACATATAATATAATTTATTAAAAAGGATAGATGACTCAAATATAATAAATGATTTATTTAATGTTTTTTTATCTATGAAGTAGTTATGTCAATCATTATTGGATGTTTTACAACTCAGTTAATGTGTTTAAGAAATGTTAACACATTTTTCCCAAATTAATTAATATAAATTACAATGACATGTGATGTCTAAGATTTTATGTCATCTTGATTATATAAATGGGTAAAAGTTCCTCTGAAAATATGAAATTCTTGTGGGATAATATAACGATATTTCTTCATTCTTTTATCATTGAAACCTAAAGATAATATTAGGTGTGATACACCTTGGTTCCATAATAGATGTAATTTTCCATGATACCAATATGTTTTTAAGATTAAATATGTAAATTCCAAGTTATGTATCATTTTTATATAAGATAATTAATATATTTGGAATGGTCTATGATACTGAATATATACTTTAAAATTTTTCATATTATTATTATGTTAACAATCAAGATAATAATTAATTATTCTTGTATGATTATTTAAATTATTGATACAAATGGTTACTAAATAGTTGAGTTTAATAAGAAGAATTAATTTTATCTCACATTTTCTTAATAAAAATTACATATTTTAATTTCATTACCATGTGTGATAAGGGAATTTTTTTAAGAAAGTGATATTATGAAAAATATTAGATGATATATATAATACAGTATTTTTATGGTTAATTAGATACATCAACATGTTTAAAAATTAAAATGGTATATAGGAATATTTTACTCAGATAAATATTTTATCTATAATATTTTTCAAAATATAACATAATGAGTTTCCACCTATCAATAGTGGGATATTTTTAATAATAAATCATTGTTCATAATTATTCTCAAAAACATAGAATATTTTATTTTATATGCAAAATCATTTTTTTGATAATTTTTTTACTAAATGGAATGATTTTTATTCCCTATATCAGAAATAAAGATTTTTAACATGTAATTACATTCCAATGATAAAATTGGATCCTAGATGCTTGTGGGATTATTTTTGGAGAAATATACATTGAAGAATATCAAATAAAGGATTGTGAATATCACCATTAAAATTGAATATCATTGAATATCATAAAATATATTAGGGTATATTGTTAATGTGAAATTTAAAGAGTTAAATATATTTACTATAATGAAGTGACAATCACATTTTATCCTATATAGATTAAAGATGTGTTGTTAAATTTATAGAGTAATAATTAAAATTTGTATCCAAAATTAAAACCAAACAATATTTATGGAATGTAAATAATAATTAATATGATTATTAACATAGGGAGAGATTTAAATATATAAAATATGTTAGTAACATTCTATAATTATATGTTTTGTTTTAAATGGGATTAAATATATAAGGCCCCAGCCTTAAACCTTACTTAATTTTGGGTTATTTCAATATTACACATTGAGGATCTTTTAAGGTTTAGAGTTTTAGTGAATTTGATCATAAAACTTGCATTACATTCCACATTTAAACAAAGTGGTTACATAAAAGATAGTATTCATTTTTTCCCATCAACAGAAACATATTTAAAAATAAATCATGGATTCTTTCTTGACACTTCCTTGACACTATCACCATATCATGTAACTTTCCCTTGACCTCTGAAAAACATTTCAAAAAAAACATGGGATAAGCATAAAAAGCTCAGTAAGGGTTTTAAAAATACGTAAAGGAAACATGATTTCATATATACATAAGAATGAAATCATACTTTACCCATAAAACATAGACATATCAAATCCTGAATAAATCATAGAAATCATAAGACATAAAAGGTAACTTGAGGCATTCATAACAGTCTTACGTAGGGAGTAACCCTATTGGTTATGTTTGGAATACCCACCACAGTATAGTCCCTAAATCTCTTCGGAGAAACCTTAACGTTTCACTCCTTCGTGTTACCCAATGCATTGGAGAGAAATATCGGGCTCACCTGCCCTTAGTTTATCATGGAACCACCCATATTCATAACAATTACCAAGAACCATAACATAATCGTACCACATAATACATGCATAAAAGAAAACATAACATTTCCACATTTCAATCACAAGATATCAATAAAACACATTCATATAAACAACCATTTTCAATACCAATATAAAAGAAAAGTAAACCATGGTATTTATTTTTATTTTAAAAAGAAGGTATGGCTTGTAGAGGAAGCCGAAACTTAAATAATGGTCACAGCGGCAGAGAAGTTGTTGTCGCCGCATACGTATGACAAAAACATTCCCTTCTTTCATTTTGTAAAAATTTTCATATAAAAAAGATTCCTTTTGGATAAACGTAAAAGTCAAAGGGGTTTATACACCGTATAATAGAAGGTTGTGTATAAAATAAAATATGCCTCAATGAAAGGAGATTGAGATGAAGTCCCTTATAAAGACGGTATCCTTGGATTAAGGATAAATCAGTTACATAATTATGTTTGACAAACGAATACATGAAATATAAGTGGGTATTAAGTGTAAAACAATCTGAGGATATTCACACACAATCATAGAACGACATATTCAAGGTGTACATGTTTATCCCAAAGAATCAAAATTGGGTTAAGAAGATCCCTTGCAAAAATTCGACAGCATAACAGCGTCACTTCCAAATTCAGAAAAAGAGTTGATGAGAGATAAAAAGGGTATCTCATCTCTTGGTAATAAAATTTAAATCAATAAGGATATATAATAACATATCCTAACATAATAGTGTTTGAATTAAAAGACATAAAAAATAAGTCCTTTAAAAAGAGGAGGGTGAAAGGTTACCTTACTGACTTGGGTAACTTTCGAAACATACACCTCATTGAAGAAGGGTCATACAATAAATATGTAAATACCCGTAAATGAAATTATATTACACAAATAGTATAATAATGGAAAGTTCATACACCACTCAACGTAAATGGTGGCAAATGTAGCATAAATCTCACGGGACTAAAAGTGAGATGAAAAATCCCTTACGAAAACTCGACAGCCTAACGACGCCACTTAAAACATACAAAAATGGATTGATGAGATCAAATAGGGTCTCTCATCATATTAACATAAAGTTTAGAGAATTATTAACAAAATAACATCCCACAACATAACAAATAGGAGCTTAAAAGAAGTGACATAAAGGAGAGTACTTAAAAAGAAAGAGAGAGGTTACATCTCTTATGAAAATTCGGTAGCCTAACGGCGCCACTCAAAACTTAAAAAATGGATTGAAGAGAGAGAATAGGTTCTCTAATCATATGAACATAAAAATTACAGTAATATTAATATAAAAGAAAATCCCAATAACAATAAAGATGAGATTTAAAAGGAATGACATAAAAGAGTGTACTTAAAAAGAAAGATAGGAGTAGGATCCCTTACCTTGGGTCCGACTTTACTCGATCGTTCTTTAATCTCCTGAATAATAAACATGAGTCAATTTCTACTTCTTTAAGAAACTTTTTCAAATTCATTATTCCTTTTATATCACTTATTACCATGTCATGAACACTTTGTTATTATTTAAGTTAATAATGGTTGTTTTAATGATCATTGGTACTCGAGTCAAAAAAATAAACACTTTATAATTACAAGATTGTTCATGTGGTAAAATATCATATATATCCATAATTGTATTCATTATGTAGAAATCATATATATCATATATATCCAGTATATTCATTCATTTATATTATTACATAACATTTAGAGTTAAGAAATGAAATGCACCGTTCATGGAGATGGTAAGCCGTACGTACGCATGAACGCTACTTCCATTTCTATTTCATATTTAATGGAATTAAAAAATAATGATACATAATAGTATTTTAATTCTAGTATTGAATCATATATAATATCAATAAATATATCCTTTATACATACCACATATGGTATTAACGAATCAAATCACTTTGAGGGGGTTGTAGTCCGCACTTCCTAAAATGAAGATATCATGTATACCCATAATGGAATCCATAAAGGTATCCCATAAATGAAAAATACAGAAGCTTAAGGAAAACATAAACATATTATATATCATATATAAATATAGTGACATCATAATGGCCACCATGAAAGGTGTTAAGTGAATATTGAACAATCATCGTTTCGTGAGGCAGTAATTCTCCATCCACAGAAACCTTATGTTCTTTAACCATTAAGCGAAGGTGAATGTAAGTGTACCTCGATTACAAAACATAATAAAATCCTAGTATATTGAATATACTAGTGTTGTTACAAAAGAAAGGAGTAAAATGAGTTTAGCGGGGTGGAGATGCAAAATAAAACCAAAGGACTCCAGTGAAGACATTACCTTAAAATCAGGTAACTCACTTTGGTTTTAGCTCAAAGTATTCCTTAGGAAGACTTATAACCAAAGTGATGCTCTTAATGGTTAGAGAGGGGTGTGGAGTGAAAAAATGGGCATGGGTTGGCTGAGACAAAGGCTTTGGAAGTGTGGGTAAGGAGGTAGAGGTGTGGGCCTTTTATAAGAGGAGGGGAGGGGCACTCTTGGAACGTAAAGAAATGTTACTTTATTTTAGTATGAGATTCGGATTTTAATGGTCCCACATTGATGTTTTTCGACGATATGGTGATAAGGGTTCGACGTACACCCATACAATAGGTTTTTGACGTGTGTAGGTCTTATATTTTACATTATCATTCCATTTTACTTAAATCGTTAAATAATGAGGCCATCGCTCCATCATCATGATGTCATAAATAATTTAATATATTTAATGTCTAAAAATTATAAAAAAATACTATGATGTAGGAAATCGTTTTAGATTTCCATTGACTATTTATAGTCAAAAATCTGACTTTTATAACCCCATTTAAAAATTGTTTTAGTAAAAAACCTCATGTTTGTGTCATTTTAATTTTAACATTAAATAAAAAGGTATTTATTTAATTTTCCAAACAAAGTGGCTCCATGGGGTCCCCAAGTTTACCCATGGATTTTTTTGGTCGTCCATGTCTCATCCAATGAGGATAGGACATGTGTCTAGGTCATTTCATATTATTAAAACATTATTTTTACCTTAAACTATACTAATTACCTCTAATCGCGTTTAAAAACATAATATGGTACTATTCACCAAAAAATTATTTTAATCCAATTGAACCAAATTTTACTTCTTAAAGACAACCATGTATGTCGGATTTTTGAAATTCGAAACACAAAGGTGTCAAAATTTCATTTAAAAGGAAAATCAGTTTTTATAAGTACCACTTAGTGGTTTCACTATTCATCAAAAATTGATGTTTTTCAGAAAATTACCAAAAATTCACCCTAGACTATATTTGATATTCCAAATTAAAAAATTATGTCTATTTTACAAAATTCAAAATATATAAGTTGAATTAATTAATTTTATAATTAATTCCCGCTGTCAAAATAAATATCGTGTTTTTATGAAACAAAATGCATCAAAAGATTGACACTAGTTTAAGTACGATTTCAAAGTAAAAATAATTCCAACGACCACTATTGGAATAAATGGTAAAAATATATTATAATTTCACTTTAAAACCAATTCAATAGATAATCTAATAATATAAATAAATTAGATTAAAAATAGGTTTTGAATTAAAATACAACATTTTTCACTATTCATTAAAAATTGATCTTTTTTGGAAAAATACCAAAAATTTACACAAAGTAAATTTTGATGTCACGATTCTAAAGAAGAATTTTATTTTGTCAAATATAACACATACAATTGTCATAAATTGGATTTAAAAGAGGTTCGCCGTCAAAAGGTGGTTAATCGACATTTTAAAGAATATTAGAATGTTTACGCTTAAAATTGGATTCATTCACATTTTTAATCCTCTAACATTTATTGTAAAAAGTAAAAATATTTGGAAAACATATATAATAATTTGGTAGTTAGTTATATTCATTCCCACCATCACAACATCTAGGCGTTAACTACCATTTAAATAATATTATTTTATTATTAGAGTGCAACGTAAGATTACCAAGAAACTTGTTGTTGCGTATTGGGTAAGCCATCGAGCATAGCGTCCCTTTTAAAGTTATATTAATATTTTATTCAAAAAATGGATAAATGTGAAAGTTTCATATTCTTTATTTACCTGGGGTGTTACATCCTTCCCCCCTTTTGGAAATTGCGTCCTCGCAATTTTAAAATTGGGCTTGGAAACATCATTGAAAATCCCACATCGGAACAAGAGTCAGTTAAAAAATCACTTTAAAATAAATAAAGATAAGTACAAAGGTCACCCGAGTTAACCCATACTAGGATTACAAGTATGAAAATATGGACATGGAGGAAAAAACAAAGGGTCATGTTCTGATGGGGAGTGATAGTAAACATGTCAAGGAGAAAGTTAACCATAAGAAAATCACAAACTTGTGATGGGTTAAACGGTATACGATTCCCCAATAGGAAAAGCTAACAGACAACATTTTTGTTTTAAGTTTGTTTTTATTGGGGAATTTATTCATAAGGAAACATAATCATTTATCATGTTGACTTTCATGTTTTATTAGATTTCTTACGCAAACTCATATTTTCTCCAAAAGATGAGTATTTAGGAAGACTTTTTCACATTAAGAGTACTATAATCAACTTCTAGAGAATCACCTAATCCACAAAAGAGAAATATATACTTCCCATGACTTTATTATTTAACCAAAACCAAAACCAAAAAGGTTATTACAAGATCAGATAATCTAGAAAAGGATAACCCTTTATAAAAAGAAAATCTATTCTTAATCTCCAAATTTTTTCCAACAAAACCCAATGTTCAACGTGGACCATTCGATAAACAATTTGTCCATAATATTCTTCATATAAACCAAACTAGGATTGAAACCAAAATATTTGAAGGATTTAGTCACATAGTCTTCGATGTTAAATTGTAACATTTATCTCCAAACAACATCAGTTTCTCTTAATGTCTCGTATTAAAAAGTAATTAACCTAATCACATATCCTCCGTGATAGGTTAATAAATTTCAATAGATAACCCAAAATCAACATACTATTAAATCATAAAATCAACTAACTAAAAACAATCAGTCAAACTATCCAGGGATTTCACATAGTCCAGTGGTAGGTGATAAATACCAGTCGCACTTTGGTTGTGGGTTCGATTCCCGCAGCTTTGTCTGACGCGACGGGTTGTCACACGGTCTGCGTGTTGTCCTTTTTATAAAACTCCAAAAATAACCGTAACATGTTTTAACCTCAATGGTTTCCTTATACCTCTCATTTTCATCCAAATTCATTACGATCTCAACATCTTAATTCATGAAGTCTTATTTCACCACCATAAGATAAAATAAAATGATTCCCAAAATGAATAACATCATACCGTGATCATGGAATCCACTTGGTTTCATCGTCATCTTTCTCACATAGGTAGAAGTCCCATGCATTAAAATAATGATTTAGAGATCCTTCAAAATCATTTTCTTCCTCCATCCAAACACACCTTGTACAACATGGGTCATATGGGTGTTCAAAGAATATCATTTTTGGAAAATAATCATGTATGACATATAATTCCATAACTTCTGATAAAAAATTATTTCTATAAAATAGTCAGATAGAATTTGAGTTGAAACTTTCTATTATTGGTCCTTTTAAAATACCATAAGTATGTGCTGAGAGACTATTTTTTAAAAGAAAATATAAATAGTTTGTGCAAGGTTCTCCTTCCTCATCACCATTTTTAAATCATAATATTCCTCAAATTCTTGTGACAAGGTAAAATATTTGAAAATAACTTGATAATATTTACCTTTCTTGAAAATATTAGAATATTGTGAAAATAGTATTTTCCTAAAAACGACCCATGATCCACGATGATGACGAGGTATAGTGGAGGTGTTTGATATCTCAAACAACTTCTTTCAAGTGAGTTGTATGCTAGAAAAAGTTTCACAATCATCCGATTATGACTTTGCAATAATTATTGCAAGCATGTCGTATGGAAGAGATAGGAATTTTGTTTGAGATCCTTCTCCTTCCATTCGTAACTGACTTTACTTGACCTGAAAAAAGTTATAAAACAAAGATTTAATTGAAATAATAGATATAGGGACAAATCATGTGTCTAACAAAAACTCCAAATCCATAAAGTTGTCTATACCGACCTTTGATACCAAATATAATGCCCCAGCCTTAAACATTACTTAATCTTTAGTTATTACAAGATTACACATTGAGGATCTTTTCAGGTTTAGAGTTTTAGAGAATTAGATCATAAAACATGCATTACATTCAACATTTAAACTAAGTGGTTACATAAAAGATAGTATTCATTTTTTCCCATCAACGAAAACATATTTAAAATTAAAGCATGGATTCTTTCTTAACACTTCCTTGACACTATCACCATATCATGTACCTTTCCCTTGACCTATGAAAAACATTTCAAAAAAAACTTGGGATGAGCATAAAAATATCAGTAAGGGTTATAAAAATATGGAAAGGAAACATGAGTTCATATATACATAAGAATGAAATCATACTTTACCCATAAAACATAGGCATATCAAATCCTGAATAAATCATAGAAATCATAAGACATAAAATGTAACTCGATGCATTCATAACATTCTTACGTAGGGAGTAACCCTATTGGTTACGTTTGGAATACCCACCACAGTATATTCCCTAAATCTCTTCGGAGAAACCATAACATTTCACTCCTTCGCATTACCCAATGCATTGGATAGCTATATCGGGCTCACCTGCCCTTAGTTTATCACACAACCACCCATCTTCATAACAATTCCCAAGAACCATAACATAATCGTACCACATAATACATGCATAAAGGAAACATAACATTTCCACATTTCAATCACAATATATCAATAAAAAACATTGATATAAAAAATCATTTTCAATACCAAAATTAATGAAAAGTAAAACATGGTATTTATTTTTTCTTTTAAAAAGAAGGTATGGCTTGTAGTGGAAGCTGAAACTCAAATAATGGTCAGGGCGGCGGAGAAGTCGTTGTCGCCACATACGTATGACAAAAACATTCCCTTTTTTGATTTTGTAAAACGGTTCGTATAAAAAAGATTCCTTTTGGATAAACATAAAAGTCAAAGGGGTTTATACACCATATAAAATAAGGTTTTGTATAAAATAAAATATGCCTCAATGAAAGGAGATTGAGACGAAGTCCCTTACAAAGACGGTATCCTTGGATTAAGGATAAATCAGTTACATAATTATGTGTGACAAACAAATACACGAAATATAAGTGGATATTAAGTGTAAAACAATCATAAGAAATTCACACATAATCATAGAACGAAATATTCAAGGTGTAAAAGTTTATCCCAAAGAATCAAAATTGGGTTAAGAAGTTCCCTTGCAAAAATTCGACAACCTAACGGTGTCACTTCCATATTCAGAAAAAGAGTTCATGAGAGATAAAAAGGGTATCTCATCACTTGGTCATAAAATTTACATCAATAAGTATATATTAGAACATATCCCATCATAAAAGTATGTGAATTAAAAGACATAACAAAATAAGTCTTTTAAAAAGAGAAGGGTGAAAGGTTCCCTTACCGACTTGGGTAACTTTCGAAACGTACACCCCATTAAAGAAGGTTCATACAATAAATATGTAAATACCCATAAATGAAATTATATTACACAAATAGTATAATAATGGGACATACATACACCACTCAAAAGAAATGGTGGCAAATGTATCATAAATCTCACGGGACTAAAAGTGAGATGAAAATTCCCTTACGAAAACTCGGCAGCCTAACGGCGCCAGTTAAAACTTACAAAAATGGATTGATGAGATCAAATAGGGTCTCTCATCATATTAACATAAAGTTTACAGAATGAGGAACAAAATAACATCCCCCAACATAACAAATAGGAGATTAAAAGAAGTGATTTAAAGGAGAGTACAAAAAAAGGAAGAGAGAGGTTAGATCTCTTACGAAAATTCGGCAGCCTAACGGCGCCACTCAAAACGTCAAAAATGGTTTGATGAGAGAGAATAGGGTCTCTAATCATATGAACATAAAAATTACAGTAAGAGTAATATAAAAGAACATCCCAATAACAATAAAGATGAGCTTTAAAAGGAATGACATAAAAGAGTGTACATAAAAATAAAGTGAGGAGTAGGATCCCTTAACTCGGGTCTAACTTGACTCGATCGTTCATTAATCTCCTAAATAATAAACTTGAGTTAATTTATAATTCCTTAAGAACCTTTTTCAAGTTCATTATTCCTTTTATATCACTTATTACCATGTCATGAACTCTATGTTATTATTTATGTTAATAATGGGCGTTTTAACGATCAATGATACTTGAGTCAAAAAAATAAACTCTTTATAATTACAAGTTGTTCATGTGGTAAAATATCCATTATATCTGGAATTTTATTCATTATTTAGATATCATATATACAATATATTTCCATTATATTCATGCATTTATAATATTACATAACATTTAGAGTTATGAAATGAAATGCACCGTTTATGGAGACGGTAAGTCGTACGTACGCATGAACGCTACTTCAATATATATTTCATATTTAATGGAATTAAAACATAATTATACATAATAGTATATTAATTCCAGTATGGTATCATATATAATATCATTAAATATATCCTTTATATGTACCATATATGGTATTAACGAATCAAATCACTTTGAGGGGGCGGTAGTCCGCACTTCCTAAAATGAAGGTATCGTGTAGACCCATAATGGAAGCCATAAAGTTATGCCATAAATGAAAAATACAGAAGCTTAAGGAAAAAAATAAACATATTATATATAATATATAAATATAGTGACATCTTAATGGACACCATGAAAGGTGTTAAAATAATATTGAACAATCATCGCTTTGTGAGGCAGTAATTCGCCATCCACCGAAACAATATGTTCTTTAACCATTAGACGAAGGTGTGTGTAATTTTAGCTCTAATACATAACATAAAAACATCCTATAATGTTGAAGATACTGGTTCTGTTTCAAAATAATGGAATAAAAAGAGTTTAGTGGGGTGGAGAAGCAAAATAAAACAAAAGGACTCAAGTGAAGACATTACCTTAAAATCGTGTAACTCCCTTTGGTTTGAGCTCAAAGGCTTCCTTAGAAAGAATTCTGACCAAAGTGAGGCTTCTAAGAGTTAGATAGGGATGTGGAGAGACAAAATGGGCAGGGTTTGGATGAGCCAAAGGCTTTGGATGTGGGTAAGGAGGTAGAGGTGGGGGCCTTTTATAAGAGGAGAGGAGGGGAACTCTTGGAAAGTAAAGAAATGTTATTTTATTTTAGAATGTGTTTCGGATATTAATGGTCCCACATTGATGTGGTTCGAGGATAATGTGATAAGGGTTCAAAATCCACCCATACAATAGGTTTTGGACATGTGTAGTTCTTAGATTTTACATTATCTTTCCATTTTATTTAAATCGTTAAATAATGAGGTCATCACTGCATCATCATGATGTCATAAATATTTGAATATATTTAATTTCTAAATATTATAAAAAAACTACTATGATGTAGGAAATCGTATTATCTTTACACTGACTATTTATAGTCAAAAATATGACTTGTATAACCCCATTTAAAAATTGTTTTAGTAAAACAACTCGTGTTTCTGTCATTTTAATTTTAACATTAAATAAAAAGATATTTATGTCATTTTCCAACCAAAGTGGCTCCATGGGGTCCCCATGTTGACCCATGGATTTTCATGGTCGGCCATTACTCATACAATGAGGGTAGGACTTGTGTCTAGGTCATTTCAAATTATTAAAACATTATTTTTACCTTAAACTGCACTAATTATATCTAATCGCATTTAAAAACCTAATAAGTTACTATTCACCAAAAAATTATTTTAATCCCATTGAACCACATTTTACTTATTAATGACAACCATGTATTTAGAATTTTTTAAATTCAAAACACAAAGGTGGAAAATTTTCATTTAAAGGGAAAATCAGTTTTTATAAGTACCACTTAGTGGTTTCACTATTCATCAAAAATTGAAGTTAAATTACCAAAAATTCACCCTAGGCTATATTTGATATTACAAATTCAAAAATTATGTTTATTTTACAAAATTAAAAACATATATGTTTCATTAATTAATTTATTAATTAAATCCCGCTGTCAAAACAAATAGCGTGTTTTTATGAAACAAAATGTATCAAAAGATTGACACTAGTTTAAGTCTGATTTCAATGTGAAATTAATTCCAACGACCACTATTAGATTAAATGGTAAAAATATATTCTAATTTCACTTTAAAACCAATTCAAAACATAATCTAATCATATAAATAAATTAGATTAAAAATAGGTTTTGAATTAAAATACAACATTTTTCACTATTCATTAATAATTGAACATTTTCGGAAAAATACCAAAAATTTACACAATGTAAATTTTGATTTCCTGATTCTAAAGAAGAATTTTATTTCATCAAATATAACTCATAAAATTTTCAAAAAGTGGATTTAAAAGAGGTTCTCCATCAAAAGGAGGTTAATCGACCTTTTAAAGAATATTAGAATGTTTACATTTAAAATTGGATTCATTCACATTTTTAATCCTCTAACATTTATTGTAAAAAGTAAAAATATTTTGCAGACATATATAATCATTTTGTAGTTAGTTCTATTCATTCCCGCCATCACAACAACTAGGCATTAACTACCATTTAAAATAATATTATTTTATTATTAGAGTACAATGTAAGATTCCCAAGAAACTTGTTGTTGCGTATTGGGTATTCCATCGAGCATAGCATCCCCTTTAAAGTTATATTAATATTTTATTAAAAAATATGGATAAATGTGAAAATGTCATATTTTTTATTTACCTGGGGTATCACATCCTTCCCCCCTTTTTGGGAATTGCGTCCTCGCAATTTTAAAATTGGGCTTGAAAACATCATTGAAAATCCCACATCGGAACAAGACTCAGTAAAACAATCACTTTAAAATAAAGAAAGATAAGTACAAAGGTCACCCGAGTTAACCCATACTAGAATTACATGTATGAAAATATGGACATGGAGGAAAAAACAAAGGGTCATGTTCTAATGGAGAGTGATAGTAAACATGTCTAGGAGAAAGTTAACCATAATAAAATCACAAACTTGTGATGGGTTAAATGGTATTCGATTCCCTAGATGGAAAAGTTAACAGAAAACATTTTTTATGTTTCATTTTATTGGGGAATTTATTCATAAGGAAACATAATCACTTATCATGTTGACTTTCACGTTTTATTATATTTCTTACGCAAAATCATATTTTCTCCAAAAGATGATTATTTAGGAAGACTTTTTCACATTAAGGGTACTATAATCAACTTCTAGAGAATCACCTAATCCAAAAAAGAGAACTATATACTTTCCATGTCTTTAGACTTTAACCAAAACCAAAACCAAAAAGGTTAGTACAAGATCAGATAATCCAGAAAAGGATAACCCTTTATAAAAAGAAAATCTATTCTTAATCTCCATAATTTGTCCAACAAAACCCAAAGTTCAACGAGGACCATTCGATAAACAATTTGTCCATAAAATTATTCATAGTAAACCAAACTGGGATTGAAACCCAAATATTTTATGGATTTAGTCACATAGTCTTCCAAGATAAATCGTAACATTTATCTCCAAACAACATCAGTTGCTCTTAATGTCTCGTATTGAAAATTAATTAACCTAATCACATATCCTCCATGATAGGTTAATAAATTTCCATAGATAACCCAAAACCAACTTACTCTTAATTCATAAAATCATCTAACTAAAAACAATCAGTCAAACTAACCAGGGACTTCACATAGTCTAGTGGTAGGCGATAAATACCAGTCGCGCTTTGGTTGTGGGATCGATTCCCGCAGCTTTGTCCGACACGACGGGTTGTCACATGGTCTGCGTGTTGTCCTTTTTATAAAACTCCAAAAATAACCCTAACATGTTTTAACCTCAATAGTTTCCTTATACCTCTCATTTTCATCCAAATTCATTACGATCTCAGCATCTTAATTCGTGAAGTCTTACTTCACCACCATAAGATAAAATAAAATGATTCCCAAAATGAATAACATCATACCTTGATCGTGGAATCCACTCGGTTTCATCATCATCTTGCTCACGTAGGTAGAAGTCCCATGCATTAAAACAATGATTTAGAGATCTTTCAAAATCATTTGCATCCTCCATCCAAACACACTTTGTACAACATGGGTCATATGAGTGTTCACAGAAAAATAGTTTTGTAAAATAATCATGTATGACATATAATTCAAAAACATCTGATAAAACATGATTTCTATTAAATAATTAGATAGAATTTGAGTTGAAACTTTCTATTATTGGTCCTTTTAAAATACCATAAGTTTGTGCTGAGAGACTATATTTTAAAAGAAAATATAAATAGGTTGCGCAAGGTTCTCCTTCCTCAGCACCATTTTTAAAATCATAATATGCTTGAAATTCTTGTGATAAGGTAAAATATATGAAAATACCTTGATAATATTTACCTTTCTTGAAAATATGAGAATATTGTGAAAATAGTATTTGTCTAAAAACAACCCATGATCCACGATGATAACGAGGTATAGTGGAGGTGCTTGATATCTCAAACAACTTCTTCCAAGTGAGTTGTATGCTAGAAAAAGTTTCACAATCATCCGAACATGTCTTTGCAATAATTATTGCAAGCATGTCATCAGGAAGAGATAGGAATGTCGTTTGAGATCCTTCTCCTTCCATTCGTAACCGAATTTACTTGACCTGAAAAAAGTTATAAAACAAGTATTTGACTGAAATAATAGATATAGGGACTAATCATGTGTTTAACAAAGACTCCTAATCCCGAAAGTCGTCTAAACCGACCTTTGATACCAACTATAAGGCCCCAGCCTTAAACCTTACTTAATATTGAGTTATTACAAGATTACACATGGAGGATCTTTTCGGGTTTAGAGTTTTAGAGAATTATATCATAAAACTTGCATTACATTCCACACTTAAACAAAGTGGTTACATAAAATATAGTATTCATTTTTTCCCATCAACGGAAACATATTTAAAAATAAAGCATGGATTCTTTTTTTGACACATCCTTGACACTATCACCATATCATGTACCTTTCCCTTGACCTGTGAAATACATTTCAAAAAAAACATGGGATGAGCATAAAAAGCTCGGTAAGGGTTATAAAAATATGGAAAGGAAACATGAGTTCATATATACATAATAATGAAATCATACTTTACCCATAAAACATAGGCATATCAAATCCTGAATAAATCATAGAAATCATAAGACATAAAAGGTAACATGAGGCATTCATAACAGTCTTACATAGTGAGTAACCCTCTTGGTTACGTTTGGAATACCCACCACAGTATATTCCCAAAATCTCTTCGGAGAAACCTTAACGTTTCACTCCTTCGTGTTACCCAATGCATTGTAGAGCTATATCGGGCTCACCCGCCCATAGTTTATCATGGAACCACCCGTCTTCATAAAAATTCCCAAGAACCATAACATAATCGTACCACATAATACATGCATAAAGGAAACACAACATTTCCACATTTCAATCACAATATATCAATAAAACAGATTGATATAAAAAACCATTTTCAATACCAGAATAAAAGAAAAGTAAAACATGGTATTTATTTTTCTTTTAAAAATAATGTATGGCTTCTAGAGGAAGCTGAAACTCAAATAATGGTCACGACGGTGGAGAAGTCGTTGTCTCTGCATACGTATGACAAAAACATTACCTTTTGTCATTTTGTAAAACGCTTCGTATAAAAAGACTCCTTTTGGATAAAGGTAAAAGTCAAAGGGTTTTATACACCGTATAAAATAAAGTTGTGTATAAAATAAAATATGACTCAATGAAAGGAGATTGAGACTAAGTCCCTTACAAAACGGTATCCTTGGATTAAGGATAAATCAGTAACATAATTATGTGTGAAAAACGAATACATGAAATATAAGTGGGAATTAAGTGTAAAACAATCAGAGAAAATTCACACATAATCATAGATCTACATATTCAAGGTGTACAAGTTTTTCCAAAAGAATCAAAATTGGGTTAAGAAGTTCCCTTGCAAAAATTCGACAGCCTAACGACGTCACTTCCAAATTCAGAAAAAGAGTTGATGAGAGATAAAAAGGGTATCTCATCACTTGGTCATAAAATTTACATCAATAAGGATATATAAGAACATATCCCAACATAATAGTATGTGACTTAAAAGACATAACAAAATAAGTCTTTTAAAAAGCAGAGGGTGAAAGGATCCCTTACCGACATGGGTAACTTTCGAAACGTACACCCCATTGAAGAAGGGTCATAAAATAAATATGTAAATACCCATAATTGAAATTATATTACACAAAGAGTATAATAATGGGAATTACATACACCACTAAAATGAAATGGTGGAAAATGTAGAATAAATCTCACGGGACTAAAAGTGAGATGAAAAATCGCTTACGAAAACTCGGCAGCCTAACGGTGCCACATAAAACATACAAAAATGGATTTATGAGATCAAATAGGCTCTCTAATCATATTAACATAAAGTTTATAGAAAGATTAACAAAATAACATCCCCCATCATAACAAATAGGAGCTTAGAAGAAGTTACATAAAGGAGAGTACTTAAAAAGAAAGAGAGAGGTTAGATCTCTTACGAAAATTCGGCAGCCTAACGGCGCCAATCAAAACATCAAAAATGGATTGATGTGATAGAATAGGGTCTCTCATAATATGAAAATAATAATTACAGTAAGATTAATATAAAAGAACATCCCAATAACAAGAAATATGAGTTTTAAATGGAATGACATAAAAGAGTGTGCTTAAAAAGAAAGAGAGGAGTAGGATCCCTTACCTCGGGTCCGACTTGACTCGATCGTTCTTTAATATCCTGAGTAATAAACATGAGTTAATTTATACTTACTTAATAAAATTTTTCAAGTTCATTGTTCCTTTTATATCACTTATTACCATATCATGAACACTAGGTTATTATTTAAGTTAATAATGGTCGTTTTAACGATCATTGGTACTTGAGTCAAAAAAATAAACTCTTTATAATTACAAGTTGTTCATGTGGTAAAATATACATTATATCCAGAATTTTATTCATGATGTAGATATCATATATATCATATATATCCAATATATTCTTGAATTTATAATATTACATAACATTTAGAGTTAAAAAATGAAATGCACCGTTCATGGAGACGGTAATCCGTACGCACGCATGAACGCTACATCAATTTCTATTTCATATTTAATGGAATTAAAACATAATGATACATAATAGTATTTTAATTCCAGTATTGTATCATATATAATATCATTAAATATATCCTTTATACTTACCACATATGGTATTAACGAATCAAATCACTTTGAGGGGGCGGTAGTCCGCACTTCCTAAAATGAAGATATCGCGTATACCCATAATGGAAGCCATAAAGTTATAACATAAATGAAAAATACAAATGCTTAAGGAAAACATAAAAAAAATTATATATCATATATAAATATAGTTACATCTTAATTTCCACCATGAAAGGTGTTAAGAGAATATTGAACAATCATCGTTTCGTGAGGCATTAATTCGCCATCCCCAGAAACAGTATGTTCTTTAACCATTAGACGAAGGTGTGTGTAAGTGTATCATGAATACTTAACATAACAACATCCTAGTATAATTAGGATACTGTTGTTGAAACAAAATAATGGAATAAAAATATTTTAGGTGGGTGGAGAAGCAAAATAAAACAAAAGGACTCAAATGAAGACATTACCTTAAAATCGTGTAACTCCTTTTGGTTTGAGCTCAAAGGATTCCTTGGGATGACTTCTGACCAAATTGAGGCTTCTAAGAGTTATAGAGGTATGTGGAGAGACAAAATTGGAAGGTTTAGGCCGAGCCAAAGGCTTTGGAAGTGTGGGTAAGGAGGTATAGGTGGGGGCCTTTTATAAGAGGAGAGGAGGGGCACTCCTGGAAAGTAAAGAAATGTTACATTATTTTAGAATGAGTTTCAGATTTTAATGGTCCCACATTTATGTGTTTCGAGTATAAGGTGACAAGAGTTTTAAATAAACCCATCTAATAGGTTTTGGACATGTGTAGTTCTTAGATTTTACATTATCTTTCCATTTTATTTAAATCGTTAAATAATGAGGTCATCGCTGCATCATCATGATGTGATAAATAATTTTATATATTTAATGTCTAAAAATTATGAAAAAATACTATGATCTAGGAAATCTTTTTATATTTCCAATGACTATTTATAGTCAAAAATCTGACTTGTATAACCCCATTTAAGAATTGTTTTAGTAAAACAACTCATGTTTGTGTCATTTTAATTTTAACATTAAATAAAAATGTATTTATGTCATTTTCCAACCAAAGTGTCTCCATGGGGTCCCCAAGTAGACCCATGAATTTTTTTGGTCGGCCATGACTCATGAAATGAGATTAGGACATGTTTCTAGGTCATTTCATATTATTAAAACATTATTTTTACCTTAAACTTCACTAATTACCTCTAACCGTGTTTAGAAACTTAATAAGTTACTA
Organism: Viscum album; assembly: GCA_963277665.1. Classification (NCBI taxonomy): domain Eukaryota; kingdom Viridiplantae; phylum Streptophyta; class Magnoliopsida; order Santalales; family Viscaceae; genus Viscum; species Viscum album. Next base: position 1,930,397,608 of record OY728137.1, on the reverse strand, counting down.
TTCACCAAAAAAATATTTTAATCCCATTGAACCACATTTTACTTCTTAATGACAACCATGTATGTAAAATATTTGAAATCCAAAACACAAAGGTGGAAAATTTTAATTTAAACGGAAAATCTATTTTTATAAGTACCACGTAGTGGTTCCACTATTCATCAAAAATTGAGGTTTTTCTGAAAATTACCAAAAATTCACCCTAGGCTATATTTGATATTCCAAATTCAAAGAAGATGTCAATTTTACAAAATTAAAAACATATAAGTTGCATTAATTAATTTAATAATTAATTCCCGCTGTCAAAACAAATAGCGTGTTTTTATGAAACAAAATGTATCAAAAGATTGACACTAGTTTAAGTCCGATTTCAATGTGAAATTAATTACAACGACCACTATTGGATTAAATGGTAAAAATATATTCTAATTTCACTTTAAAACCAATTCAAAAGATAATCTAATCATATAAATAAATTATATTAAAAAGAGTATTTGAATTAAAATACAACATTTTGACTATTCATTAAAAATTGAACTTTTTCGGAAAAATAACAAAAATTTACACAAAGTAAATTTTGATGTCCCGATTCTAAAGAAGAATTATATTTTGTCAAATATAACACATAAAATTGTCAAAAAGTGGATTTAAAAGAGGTTTGCCATCAAAATGAGGTTATTCAACCTTTTAATGAATATTAGAATGTTTACGCTTAAAATTGGATTCATTCGCATTTTTAATCCTCTAACATTTATTGTAAAGAGTAAAAATATTTGGAAAACATATATAATCATTTTTTAGTTAGTTCTATTCATTCCCTCCATCATAATAGCTAGGCGTTAACTACCATTTAAAATAATATTATTTTATTATTAGAGTGCAACGTAAGATTCCCCAGAAACTTGTTGTTGCGTAATGGGTACGCCATCGAGCATAGCATCCCCTTTAAAGTTATATTAATATTTTATTCACAAATATGGATAAATGTGAAAATTTCATATTCTTTATTTACCTGGGGTGTTACATCCTTCCCCCCCTTTTGGTAATTGCGTCCTCGGAATTTTAAAATTGGGCTTGGAAACATAATTGAAAATCCCACATCGGAACAAGAGTCAGTAAAACAATCACTTTAAAATAAAGAAAGATAAGTACAAAGGTCCGCCAAGTTAACCCATACTAGGATTCCAAGTATGAAAATATGGAAATGGAGGAAAAAACAAAGGGTCATGTTCTGATGGAGAGTGATAGTAAACATGTCTAGGAGAAAGTTAACCATAAGAAAATCACAAACTTGTGATGGGTTAAACGGTATTCGATTCCCCAGTAGGAAAAGTTAACAGACAACATTTTTGTTTTAAGTTTCTTTTTATTGGGGAATTTATTCATACGGAAACATAATCACTTATCATGTTAACATTCATGTTTTATTAGATTTCTTACGCAAACTCACATTTTCTCCAAAAGATGAGTATTTAGGAAGACTTGTCCACATTAAGAGTACTATAATCAACTTTTAGAGAATCACCTAATCCAAAAAAGAGAACTATATACATAGCATGTCTTTATACTTTAACCAAAACCAAAACCGAAAAGGTTAGTACAAGAACAGATAATCCAGAAAAGGATAACCCTTTATAAAAATAAAATCTATTCTTAATCTCCAAAATTGGTCCAACAAAACCCAAAGTTCAACGAGGACCATGCGATAAACAATTTGTGGATAAAATTCTTCAAAGTAAACCAAACAAGGATTGAAACCAAAATATTTGAAGGATTTAGTCACAAAGTCTTACAAGTTAAAGCATAACATTTATCTCCAAACAACATCAGTTTCTCTTAATGTCTCGTATTGAAAAGTAATTAACCTAATCAAGTATCCTCCATGATAGGTTAATAAATTTCCATAGATAACCCAAAATCAACTTACTCTTAATTCATAAAATAATCTAACTAAAAAAATCTGTCAAACTAACCAGGGACTTCACATAGTCCAGTGGTAGGCGATAAATACCAGTCGCACTTTGGTTGTGGGTTCGATTTCCACAGCTTTGTCCGATACGACGGGTTGTCACACGGTCTGCGTGTTGTCCTTTTTATAAAACTCCAAAAATAACCCTAACATGTTTTAACCTCAATAGTTTCATTATACCTCTCATTTTCATCCAAATTCATTACAATCTCAACACCTTACTTCTTGAAGTCATATTTCACCACCATAAGATAAAATAAAATGATTCCCAAAATGAATAACATCATACCTTGATCATGGCGTCCACTCGGTTTCATCGTTATCTTGCTAACGTAGGTATAAGTCCTATGCATTACAAAAAATGATTTAGATATCCTTTAAAATCATTTGGTTCTTCCATCCAAACACACCTTGTACAACATGGGTCATATAGGTGTTCACAGAAAAACAGTTTTGGAAAATAATCATGTATGACATATAATTCCAAAGCATCTGATAAAACATGATTTCTATAAAATAGATAGATAGAATTTGAGTTGAAGCTTTCTATTATTGGTCCTTTTAAAATACCATAAGTATGTGCTGAGAGACTATATTTTAAAAGAAAATATAAATAGGTTGCGCAAGGGTCTCCTTCCTCAGCACCATTTTTAAAATCATAATATGCTTCAAATTCTTGTGATATGGTAAAATATTTTAAAATACCTTGATAATATTTACCATTCTTGAAAATATGAGAATATTGTGAAAATAGTATTTGTATGAAAACAACCCATGATCCAGTATGATAACGAGGTATAGTGGAGGTGTTTGATATCTCAAACAACTGCATTCATGTGAGTTGTATGCTAGAAAAATTTTCACAATCATCCGAACATGACTTTGCAATAATTATTGCAAGCATGTCATCAGGAAGAGATAGGAATGTCATTTGAGATCCTTCTCCTTCTATTCGTAACCAACTTTACTTGACCTGAAAAAAGTTATAAAAAATGATTTAACTGAAATAACAGATATAGGGACTAATCATGTGTCTAACAAAAACTCCTAATCCCTAAAGTTGTCTAAACAGACCTTTGATACCAACTATAAAGCCCGAGCCTTAAACCTTACTTAATATTGAGTTATTACAAGATTACACATTGAGGATCTTTTCAGGTTTAGAGTTTTAGAGAATTAGATCATAAAACTTGCATTACATTCCACATTTAAACAAAGTGGTTACATAAAATATTGTATTCATTTTTTCCATCAATGGAAACATATTTAAAAATAAAGCATGGATTCTTTCTTGACACTTCCTTGACACTATCACCATACCCTGTACCTTTCCCTTGACCTGTGAAAAACGTTTCAAAAAAAACTTGGGATGAGCATAAAAAGCACATTAAGGGTTATAAAAATATGTAAAGGAAACATGAGTTCATATATACATAATAATGAAATCATACTTTACCCATAAAACATACGCATATCAAATCCTGAATAAATCATAGAAATCATAAGACATAAATGGTAACTTGAGGCATTCATAACATTCTTACACAGGGAGTAACCCTTTTGGTTACGTTTGGAATACCCACCACATTATATTCCCTAAATCTCTTCAGAGAAACCTTAACGTTTCACCCCTTCACATTACCCAATGCATTGGAGAGCTATATCGGGCTCACCCGCCCTTAGTTTATCACGGAACCACCCGTCTTCATAACAATTCCCAAGAACTATAACATAATTGTCCAAATAACACATTCATAAAGGAAACATAACATTTCAACATTATAATCACAAGATATCAATAAAACACATTGATATTAAAAACCATTTTCAATACCCAAATAAAAGAAAAGTAAAACATGGTATTTATTTTTCTTTTAAAAAGAAGGTATGGCTTGTAGAGGAAGCCAAAACTCAAATTATGGTCACGGCGGCGGAGAAGTCATTGTCGCCGCATACGTATGACTAAAACATTGCCTTTTGTAATTTTGTAAAATGATTCATATAAAAAATATTCCTTTTGGATAAATGTAAAAGTAAAAGGGGTTTATACACCGTATAAAAGATGGTTGTGTATAAAATAAAATATTCCTCAATGAAAGGAGATTGAGACGAAGTCCCTAACAAATCCTCTATCCTTGGATTAAGTATAAATCAGTTACATAAATATGTGTGAAAAACGAATACACGAAATATAAGTGGGTATTAAGTGTAAAACAATCATATGACATTCACACATAATCATATAACGACATATTCAAGGTTTATAAGTTTATCCCAACGAATCGAAATTGGGTTAAGAATTTCCTTTTCAAAAATTCGACAGCCTAACGGCGTCACCTCCAAATTTAGAAAAAGAGTTGATGAGAGATAAAAAGGGTATCTCATCACTTGGTCATAAAATTTAGAACAATAAGGATATATAAGAACATATCCCAACATAATAGTATGTGAATTAAAAGACATAACAAAATAAGTCTTTTAAAAAGAGGAGGGTGAATGGTTCCCTTACCGACTTGGGTAACTTTCGAAACGTACACCCCATTGAAGAAGGGTCATACAATAAATATGTAAATACCCATAAAATAAATTATATTACCCAAATTGTATAATAATGGGAAGTACATACACCGCTCAAAGAAAATGGTGGTAAATGTAGCATAAATCCCACGGGACTAAAAGTGAGATAAAAAATCCCTTAAGAAAACTCGGCATCCTAACGACGCCACATAAAACTTACAAAAATGGATCGATGAGATCAAATAGGGTCTTTCATCATATTAAAATAAAGTTTACAGAAAGTGGAACAAAATAACATCCCCCAACATAACAAAGAAGAGCTTAAAAGAAGTGACATAAAGGAGAGTACTTAAATAGAAAGAGAGAAGTTAGATCTCTTACGAAAATTCGGTAGCCTAACAGCGGCCCTCAAAACATAAAAAATGGATTGATGAGAGAGAATACAGTCTCTCATCATATGAACATAAAAATTACAGTAAGAGTAATATAAAAGAGCATCCCAATAATAAGAAATATGCGCTTTAAAATGAATGACATAAAAGAGTGTACTTAAAAAGAAAGAGAGGAGTAGGATCCCTTACCTCGGGTCCGACATGACTCGAGCATTCTTTAATCTCCTGAATAATAAACTTCAGTTAATTTATACTTTCATAAGAACATTTTTCAATATAATTATTCCTTTTATATCACTTATTACCATGTCATGGACACTATGATATTATTTAAGTTAATAATGGTCGTTTTAACGATCATTGGTACTTGAGTCAAAAAAATAAACTCTTTATAATTAAAAGTTGTTCATGTGGTAAAATATCCATTATATCCAGAATTTTATTCATGATGTATATATCATATATATCATATATATCCAGTATATTCATGCGTTTAGAATATTACATAACATTTAGAGTTATGAAATGAAATGCACCGTTCATGGAGACGGTAAGCCGTAGGTACGCATGAACGCTACATCCATTTCTATTTCATATTTAATGGAATTAAAACATAATGATACCTAATAGTATTTTAATTATAGTATGGTATCATATATAATATCATTAAATATATCCTTTATACGTACCGCATATGGTATTAACGAATGAAATCACTTTGAGGGGGTGGTAGTCCGCACTTCCTAAAATGAAGATATCGTGTATACCCATAATGGAAGCCATAAAGGTATGCAATAAATAAAAAATACAGAATCTTAAGGAAAAAATTAACATATTATATATCATATATAAATATATTTACATCTTAATGGCCACCATGAAAGGTTTTAATAGAAGATTGAACAATCATCGTTTCGTGATGCAGTAATTCGCCATCCACAGAAACAATATGTTCTTTAACCATTAGACGAAGGTGTGTGTAAGTGTAACTCCAATACATAACATAACAACATCCTATTATATTTAAGATACTGTTGTTATTACAAAATAAAGGAATAAAAAGAGTTTAGGGGGGTGGAGAAGCAAAATAAAACAAAAGGACTCAAGTGAAGACATTACCTTAAAATCGGGTAACTCCCTTTGGTTTGAGCTAAAAGGCTTCCTTGGGAAGACTTATGACCAAAGTTAGGCTTCTAAGAGTTATAGAGGGATGTGTAGAGACAAAATGGGTAGGGTTTTCTGAGCTAAAGGCTTTGGAAGTGTGGGTATGGAGGTAGAGGTGGGGGCCTTTTATAAGAGGAGAGGAGGGGCACTCTTGGAATGTAAAGAAATGTTACTTTATTTTAGAATGAATTTCGAATTTTAATGGTCCCAAATTGATTTGTTTCTAGGGTAAGGTGATAAGGGTTCTAAATCCACCCAACCAATAGGTTTTGGATATATTTAGGTCTTAGATTTTACATTATCTTTCCATTTTATTTAAATCGTTAAATAATGAGGTCATCGCTGCGTCATCATTATGTCAAAAATAATTTAATATATTTAATGTCTAAAAATTATATAAAAACTACTATAATGTAGGAAATATATTTATCTTTCCAATTACTATTTATAGTCAAAATTCTTAATTGTATAACCCCACATAAAAATTGTTTTAGTAAAACAACTCATGTTTGTGTCATTTTAATTTTAACATTAAATAAAAAGGTATTTATGTCATTTTCCAACCAAAGTGGCTCCATGGGGTCCCCAAGTTGACCCATGGATTTTCTTGGTCGTCCACGACTCATCCAATGAGGGTAGGACATGTGTATAGGTCATTTCATATTATTTAAACATTATTTTTACACTAAACTACACTAATTACCACTAATCGTGTTTAAAAACATAATAAGTTACTATTCACCAAAAAATTATTTTAATCCCATTGAACCACATTTTACATCTTAATGACAACCATGTCTATCGGATTTTTTAAATTCAAAACACAATGGTGGAAAAATTTCATTTAAACGGAAAATCAGTTTTTATAAGTACCACTTAGTGGTTTCACTATTCATCAAAAATTGAAGTTTTTCAGAAAATTACCAAAAATTCACCCTAGGATATATTTGATATTACAAATTAAAAATTTATGTCTATTTTAAAAAATTCAAAACATATAAGTTGAATTAATTAATTTAATAATAAATTCCCGCAGTCAAAACAAATAGCGTGTTTTTATGAAACAAAATGTATCAAAAGATTGACACTAGTTTATGTCCGATTTCAAAGTGAAATTAATTCCAACGACCACTATTGGATTAAATGGTAAAAATATTTTCTAGTTCCACAGTAAAACCAATTCAGAAGATAATCTAATCATATAAATAAATTATATTTAAAAGAGGTTTTGATTTAAAATACAACATTTTTCAGTATTCATTAAAAATAGAACTGTTTCGGAAAAATACCAAAAAATCACATAAAGTAAATTTTGATGTCCCAATTCTAAATAAGAGTTTTATTTTGTCAAATATAACACATAAAATTTTCAAAAAGTGGATTTAAAAGAGGTTCACCATTAAAAGGCGGTTAATCGACCTTTTGAAGAATATTAGAATGGTTACGCTTAAAATTGGATTCATTCATATTTTTAATTCACTAACATTTATTGTAAAAAGTAAAAACATTTGGAAAACATATATAATCATTTTGTAGCTAGTTCTATTCATTCTCGCCATCACAACAGCTAGGCGTTAACTACCATTTAAAATAATATTATTTTATTATTAGAGTGCAACGTAAGATTACCAAGAAATTTGTTGTTGCGTATTGGGTACGCCATCGAGCATAGCGTCCACTTTAAAGTTATATTAATATTTTATTCAAAAATATGGATAAATGTGAAAATATCATATTCATTATTTACCTGGGGTGTTACAAAATACATGTTGGCAAGTTAAACATTTGGAATATGACTATTAAATATCATAATTATTCAAAATATATTACCTCATATGTGTCAACCACTAAAGTTTTATGTGGGATCATTATTATTGGATGGTAAAATAATGATATGGTTGAAATTATATAGAGATTTAATGAAAAACAAAATTTTAAAGGGTTACAAATCATATCGTCAGCAAAGAAATAGATCGTATGTGTTTTGATGATATAGTTGTTTGTATTTTATTTTAATAAAATTAGGAAATGAGTTTTATAATATAAATTTATGATGTAATACAAAAGGAGATCTACACATTTTCGTTATTTCATTTTGGATATATATATATATGATAATGTGAAAATACAATTGACATCTCGATGGAAGACATTTAATTATACAAAAACAATGTTTATCATGTGGTATTATAGGTTATGATGATATTTCCAGAATATATTGAATATTATTGTTATATTATAATGAAATATACAACCATGAGGTAGAAAATGTTTTCTATTCATAATGGAAATGAATTATTCTCGATAGAATCTCAAACACTATGTCTTTGGTATACATGGGCTCAGGTTTCCTATAGAATAATAATACTTTATTTTTTTGGGAAATATATAATTATTACCAACATACATTGATACCTTTCTTACACCCTCCCTATATCCTAGTTATTTAGGTGATAATTTTCAATTTTTCTGATCATGTAATCAGTTTGAGAATAATTGACATGGGTTATTTTCTCTATAATGATGAGTACGTAATGCATGCACTTGATTTATATAAATATAAAATGGTTAATTCCATTCATAGATATTATATATTATGTAATTATCTACACGCATGAGTGGTATATGATGTGTTTATCAACTAAGATAAATTACATGTATGTATTTTTTTGATCTACTTAGACAATACTCTGATGATTAAGAACATATAGAGTGGATATATGGGATTGAAATACAATATATCCCATGGTCACTTGATAATAATGAAAAATGGATTATATGATTAAGAATAAATTTATATGTTATAGTTTTGTAAATAAGAATGGGGATACATGTTATTTACAAAGATCATGACATATTATTTTGTATATTTAGTAGTAATGATTATTTTCTAAAAACCATTATTTCCATAAATTTTTGGTTTTTTAAAATTCACATAGTTTTTAATGAAAAAAATTCATGTGGGATCTCAAGTTTTTGTTGATTTAATTTGTATTTGTTTTACGAAAAGTTATCCTGTAAATTTGTTTTATTGTTCATTATGACGGGTTTTGGAAGGTTTTCCAAAATTCATATCATATTATGTGATAATAAAGGGGAATTTTATGAATGTGTTAAAAAAATGTTTATAAGGATATCCAAAAGGAGGTTGGATATGGTTTCACAAGTTATTATATATCATACAGTATCCGGATAAATGATGAAATATTTACTGGCCTTTAGTTTAGGTGAAGTATTGAAATAGATATTCACTAAAACTAAAATAATCCATGAGAAGAATTTGTTTCATTCATTATATATTAAAAATCTTTTCGTAATGTAAAACATTAATGAAAACCAAAACATATTTTTTGTAAGATGTATAAAATTCTTATTAATTCTGATAGAGAAAATTGTATTATCCAACATAGATGCACTATATGATTCATCATATATCTGAGTTATAATTATTATCATTTAGGAAATATTCGATATTGGATATTATTTAGAATATAAATATCATAAGATGAAAAAAGAGGGAGATTTAGCACATTCAAAATAATAATACAAGCATTCTCATGACATTAAATCATATTTTTTATCACATGTATATTAATTCATGGAGAAATCATTAATCCATCAAGGGATTATATAAAAATTCCACTTTAATGGGATGATTTCTTTAGTGTGGAAGAACATTGAACTATATTTTGGTTGAATCATTACCTATATTAAAAAACACATTCTTCATTATCCTTTTTATCTCAAGATACTACAATATAGTGGGAGTAAATGATTCTTTCTCTGGGTTTTAGTGAATTTTTAAAATCATGGATACATTATATTCGAGGGAATCCTTTTGTAACCACTTATTGATCATCATAAAAAATTTAATGAGGATTTTTATGGAAGATCATTGGTGTTAGGTTTAAAATAGCTTGTTCTTAATTTTATTTAATCATGGTTTTGGTTTTAAGAAACATTGTTTATATATTTTTGGGTTTATTTTATTCTATGTTATTGATTAATTATTGATCAATCCATAGAAACCGATTGGCCGATTAATGGAACTGGTGGTACATGATATATATATATATATAACTATTTAAAATTTATTTGAGAGAAATTGAAATTACTCACTGGTATTTAATTTGGGTGTTATCCTTGGGGAGAAGAAAAAACATATGATTAACTAATTACATACTATCTAAAAATATGTTTTATTTTTGAGAAAAAACTTGTTATTGAGTGTGATTTAATTGCGATTTTTATGTTTTTTTCATAGAGAATACATCTGGGAGGTTATCATTATAATGGTTTTATGTTTTCACTATCCTAATATTTTTTCTTCAAACTCATGCTTTAAGGGTCATCATTTATTGAGATATTGTTGTTTTTTGGATAATATTGATTGAGGGATTCTAGGGATATGAAGACAGGTAATTGTTTTATTAGGTTCATCGATAGCTTCCAAGGATTCAAAGATATACATTACTACATGTTTAATGTTATGGATACCTTATGTTTGGTTCACAGTCTACAATATCAATTCATGTAAAAGTGAATATCCTTTGATATTAAAAGGTTTTTATTTCTTTTTATTGTTGTACTATTTTTTTATACAATGAAATCACTATTTGTACAATTTTTATATTTTATTGTTTTCTTATTATGTTGAATATACATTGAAGTCATAACATTCGATCTTGATGATTATAAAGTTTTTCCAAGTAACATTTGTTATAGTAAGTGTCTAATGAACATAAAATTTCACTTTGGGAAACTAATTTATTGAATATATGAATTGGATTTAATATGTTTCAGTTAAAAAGATATAACCTTAAAAAAATGGTATTAAATGGAACCACATTTAAAACATGTAATGTTTCACAGACAACAGATATATCATTATCAATAAATATATTTCGATATATATGAAAAAAAAATATATTTATATAAATAAAACTCCATATAACTATATATATATACACACAGACATGGTATATATATCCCCAAAAGGGCATACATCATCATGATATATTCAAAAATGTCATGGAAAACCCTTATTTTAAGTATGTAAAATTATAAGAAATTATATCATGGTGGAAATGAATGCAAATTATTGGGTTTCATGAAAATCATTGGTTAGGCCACAATATTCTACACAATATATTATTATCAATTAAAACCATCATGTGATTATGATTCTGATGGTTTTTATCAAATAAAATTAATTTCATCAATGTTAAAAATCAATTTCGTTTATTCATGATGAATGTAAAAATAGTTCAAACATTACTGAATTTTGAGATATTTAATTTAATATATATCGATCTTTTGGAGTTGTTTTATTCATATATAAGTTAGTTGAATCCTTATATGTAGTGATTGACTCTGTAATACATCATTATCATGTAGTAATCTGTGAAACTAATATCATTCTAATCCATTGATTCTATCATTTCCTTTAACAGAAACTTCTGGTTTATTATATCGTGAGAGTTGCTTTACCTTATTATTGGTAGATTTCCTATTTCATTGAATACCAATTAGGGAAAGATTATTATATATTTTTCATATTGATATTGTTTAAATTTATTTTATAAACATGTATAAGAAAGATGAATCATTTAAATGTACAATTTTCTAATTCTTAATTTTATTATTCATTCAAAACATGTAGATATATTATATTCTTAATAGTTTACAAGAGTTTTCATTAAATTACCATTAGAATTTTATACACCCCACTAAAATCATTGAGTTGTATTTGAGTCAATTTACCAGTGTATGGTTTGAATTGTGAAAGGATGAAGAATATAAGGAAAAAATGTCATATATGTGCAATAAAATTGAGGAAGGAAAAAAGACATTTATATTCTAGAAAATTCATGTCTATAAATTATTTCTTTCGAAATTTTTAATTATGTTTTTTGATATCGACAAAACATGACATAAATCTAGTGAAATTATCATCTCAGTAGTCATAATAAAATCGTGTAAAATGCAGTATTGTTGTATGATATTTTATGTCAGGTTCTGGGGGTGCTTTCTGTCAAAGTCAATCTTGTCTAGGAGGAATCTATAAGGCCTAAAACAAGCTATTTCATAATAAAATATTACTTTACAAAATGGTATTACTCATATTAATGTCCAAATGTGATTTCATAATCTTATGCATTCTATTTCATAGACAATAATATTTGAGGCATTGATTCACTCATATATTTCCAAACATTATAAACATCCTCCAAACAGGGATCAAAAATAGTCACCAAAATGGCCATGGTGTACATAAAAAAATAGTCTTCAAAAAAAATATTGCAACATCTAGTGAAATTCAGTTTTGGGAAAATGTATAAATAATATTATATTTTGCTTCAAATTCACTATGAACTTCACTAGTATGGGCCCTCAAGGATAAATATAAATTTTCAGTGGGGGATTAAAATAAATAAAAATGTTTTGGAGGATTTAATTTATGATTAAAGTGGATTCATATAGTAAATAAATAATATTGTTTTTAAAAATTAAATTCTAAGATAATTAATAATTAATGGAAATAAAAACCCTTATTATAGATAAATTATGGTTAATTTGATGTTAAAATGTATATTTTAATGAATAAAACATAATAGATGATTTGGATGGATTTTTTAATTGTAATATCATAGCTATCGAAATGAAATATTATATTAGATATTTTCATAGATTGGTTATTACATAACCTATAATTCCAAGGAACGTAGAGCCTTAGTGCATATAGAATAAATATATTAAACATATTTTATTATGTGCTCATGATTTTTACACAATAATTTAGTATCTTCTAAATAGTGCAGTATATGAGAGATAGGAGTGAATTATTTTCTCTCTGATGAAGTATTTACCCTAGTTATGACATAAAATTTGTGTGTTTTCGGAGTTTTTTAAAATCTAATGTTAGGATAACATATTTTATATTTTATTATATTCCTTTCCAAAAATTAATTTCATATTTATAAAATTGTGAAGCGTATCAAAAATTTGAGACCACCATTAGAACCAGGATGTTGGGTATACACTATGCAGCACATATAACTTTTTCTCGTAGAGTGTTGGTCTGATCAATATTATTATTAAGATATTTAATATTTATTTATAATATTGTATTAATTTAATTAATTAATTTTTTTAAATTTTTTGTCTTCTTCAATAAAATATTTCTACCATGGATGAATCAGTTACATTTGAAAATCTTCAACATTCGTTATATTTAAATAATAAATATTGCAACAACATAATTCATTGAAAATGAAGTGCCTGCAGTGACTGTTTGGTTGAATCTCGCTTTAAGTTGAGGTATTATATTATTTTGGTTTGGAATGGTGTAATCATGTTTGGATAGGTTCATATACCTATTCAGATATGATTTAAATTGATCTGATCAAATTAAAACAACCTAATTTTTTTCGCAATATATGTTGTCCAAATATCAGTTATGTTCCCCCGCCAGGGAAAGATATTTTCTCCTCCTTTGGCGTGGATCTCTTGTTGAAGGATGTAATTTTTCTTATTTTTTTAATTTTGTTTTTCACAACCCCATCCCCAAAATGTGTACCCCTCCTGGTCCGACAATGTGAGAAAGAAGATAATGACCCTGAGTCCTGCCTCCAATAGGCCCCGGGTTGGAGACTAGCACCGATGGTATAGTAAAAACACAGATGAGAGGCATTACCCTCTAAGAGAACACATGTTGAAAAGAGGGATAAGATAGACACCAACCAACTCCACCTCAGAACTAAAATATAAAATAAAACCCAAGTGCACATATGTAATGTCATGAAAAAGTACTACAAGTGGATGGAAAAAACTACAAGTACCCAAAAGAAAGTAAAAACAATAGCAACCACAAGCCCGAACAACTCCTGCAACCTCAAGATAGTAGAATCCAGCATCATCTCCATCCTACTATAAGTGACTTGAAAACAGTTTATATATATATAGGGTTAGTATAAAAGTATACTCAGTAGTTTTCTCCCAGAAGCCTCTTGTGGAAAAGTAAAGAAAGTATGCTAAAGCACAGTGAACAACAAGTGAAACTAACGTTTCATTTAAACAGGTATACTAAGTTCCTAGCCTCACCAAGTAATGCATAATATAATATATTATATAGTAAATAATATCAATGGTACACCTCTACTACTTCCCCACTGGTCTACCGCTTTTCCCCAACGTCTCACATCCTAATCATATCTCTCCCAAAAGGCTTTCCTGCAGACACATGGCTGAAGCAGCACAACATGCACCTTGTGCAACAAAACCACCATGTTCACATAAGAAAAGTAACCAGGTAGTTTCTGGGAGCCACCACATCTCACATAAAGTTTATCATTCATCGTTTATTATACCTCAAGCCATTACAACCCACACATAGAGTAAGGATCCTCAATCCATCATAGCCTATACAAGTTACACCTATAGTAGTCCATGGGAAACTATATCTAGAATATATGTGTGTGAATAACCACAACCCAATACAGCCCTCTGCACACATATATGTGGAAAACTATCCAATGAGCCTACCAGCATAAGTAACTACTAAGAGAATAGTGTGGGGTAAAAGGGGGTAGTTAGCCATTCATCCTCCCACCGAAATGTTAGGGAAAACACCCCCTCTAGGGATTAGAATCCTTGGGGGTGTCAGTTTCCCATACTGACAAGGTGTAGTAGTGTATAGAAACACAAAATGTACAGGATATACTATATCTCACAACCACACTATGGGAATAACATAGTCTTATACTGAACTACAGCTAACGTTTCTCAGACTCTCGGTTGTTACTTCTAATACTAGGTATCCTATAAGAACACAACCATTTAAAGAGCATAAATATATTATTTCATTCTTTTTTATTAGTTTTACTTTACATTAATTAATTCTTTAAACATTAATTAACCATTTAGAATTCCACATTAATCATTGTTAGCATCACACACAAAGTCCACTGTCCCTTTAAAATTTCAACCTCATCATTATGTTCTGCCAACTCCAACCCCAAGGGTTAATATCATTTATTAAATCAATCATTACATAATTACTTTCCCATATTCCCAATAATTCTATAAAAAAATTCGATGCTACTAAACACAAGGGGTTTCAACATTGTGAGTAGATGTACTACCCATCGAGTCTTTACCGCCTATAGAAAGAGCATTGACCCATTCTACAATGACTAGCTAAACAAGGAATGCATGTGGCATACCCTACGCATCTTCACCTCTTTCGGAAGAAGGGTAAGCAAGGCCAGCGGCCTTGAGATATGGGGAAAAGTAAAGCAGATAATCAACCAATAAGAATTAGCAGACATCCAATAATCATTTCTATCCCATTCCATCATCCATGGTGTCCTCCCCAACAACCACATGAATAAACCTATGCATCTCGACACACAAGGAGTCATCTTCTACCACAACCAAAGGTCTCCATTCCCCCACAAATCATAATATCCATGCAAGCTCACATCGCAATACATGCAGCAGGAAAACAAATATTTTAACAATTCAGATCTTGGCCCTTTAACAATCAAGAGAGTAACCCAGAACCCCTCAAAGAATTATTAAACAACCAGTTCATTAAATCCAACTTGAATTAACAGATTTATTTTTCATTGGTTCCAAATTTGGAAAACCGAATAAATTATCTATAAAAAAAAATTAAACATGCTTACTACACCATTTTTATTATCATCAAATTTCAACAAGGAGAAACATATTTATTTACAAGCCTTTTTATCTTTATCCAATAATTTATCAATTAATCCTGGTATACATTTATTGCCAATTTCCATCAAGAACAATCACTTATATGAAGCAATCATAGATATCACACTATCTAGCAAAACAAGAGGTAATAACATATGATCGGTATCAATTTATTTATCTAGTTCAAATATTTATTGTGTTAATTACATTATCATCTAGTTGGATAAAACATGCTAACAATACAGTTTCACGTAAAAGAAAATAGAATAAATTAATACCCTACCTCAAACGGTTCATGATGTTCTTTATACAAGAACAGTCCACAAAACGGGTCACGATACTCCTCTCGCGACAACTATATCCACCAAAGGATGCTAAGGTATGACCACACCAACCGAAACCCATGAAAAATCCATTAGAATAATGGATATCACATGTCCAAATATGGAATGGATAAAAATTTCAATATGAACCCCAATAGAATGACGATAAAACATACCTTATATTTAATATTGATTGATAAAGAATGGTTACACAAATATAGAGCAGAACCAATCAGAGGAGTAAGTTTGATTATACAAGTCCTATGGAATAGAATGAAAGGTTCTAGTGTCTCATAGTTGATAACCTAGAGGAATTATTATGGAGGAACACATCCCGTCTCTTTTGAGGATTTAATGGTTCAGCGGTTTATAATACACTTGATTTCCCATTGAATGTGGATCGTATTAAACCACGCTGTTTGACCATGTAAAAACATCCTGAGCCTTAAGAATAATTAAGATAGGAGTTATGGCCTTTGAATCGAAATTAGTGTTTTTAAAATGAGGCTTTAAAAGTATTTTACGTCAAAGGAAATGTCAATGGGGAGAAACTGTAGGATGCTAGAAACACTGTTTACAAACTCAAAATTTGGCAAAGGAAATAAAGGCTACCATTAGAACCTCACCGTTTTAGAAACAATGTTCAAGTACTCAAAATTTTGCAAAGCTAATAAAAGGTCACAGTTAGAAGGTCACCGTTTTGGAAACATTGTTCATGAACTCAAAATTTGGAAAAGGAAAAAATGTCATAGTTAGAAGGTCACCATTCTAGAAACATTGTTCATGAAATCAAAATTTGGAAAAGGATATGAACAGTCATAGTTAGAAGGTCACAGTTCTGGAAACATTGTTCATGAACTCAAAATTTGGAAAAGGAAAGAAAATGTCACAGTTAGAAGGTCACCGTTCTGGAATCACTTTTCATGATCTCAAAAATTTGGAAAAGGAATGAAAAGGTCACTGTTAGAACCTCAACATTTTGTAAACACTATTCATGAACTCAAAATTTGGCAAAGGAAAGAAAATTTCACAGTTAGAAGGTCACTGTTCTGGATACACTATTCATGAACTCAAAATTTGGCAAAGGAAAGAAATGGTCATAGTTTGATGGTCACCGTTCTTGAAACAATGTTCATGAACTCAAAATTTGGAAAAGGAATGAAATTTTCATAGTTAGATGTTATAGATAGTGGTTACAGATAGAGGTTACTGATAGAGGCTACCGATAGAACTGCTCACCGATGGAAATATTCATAGAATTGGAAATTTGGAAAAGGAAAGAGAAGTTACTGTTAGAGGTTACCGATAGAACTTTTTTCCGATGGAAACGTTCACAGAATTGGAAATTTGGAAAAGGAAAGAGAGGCTACCATTAAAGCTAACCGATTGAAATATTTACCAATGAATCTATTCATAGAGTTGGTAATTTGGAAAAGGAAAGAAATGTTACCATTAAAGGTTACCGATAGAACTGTTCCCCGATGGAAATGATCAAAGAATTGGACATTTTTAAAAGAAAATAGAGGTTACCATTAGTGGTTACTGATAGAAATGTTCACCGATGGAACTATTCACAGAATTAGAAATTTGTAAAAGGAAAGAGAGGTTACTGTTAGAACTGTTCACCAAAAGAACTGTTCACAGAGTTCGAAATTTGGCAATAGAAATAGAGGATACCATTGAATTTTTGACAAATGTGTACCATTGGAACTGTTCACCGAACTGGAAAAATTCGAAAAGTGTTGGGGATATGTCCCCTTTACCACTTAAATCAACTCAAACACCATATTTTTACAAAGGAATTGGCTAGAGAGGTCTTGGCCATTAGATCATATACCCCTCAAAACATTCTCATCCCTGAGAATTCAAAACCCACATAATGTTTAAATGAAACAAGTTATGAACAATTGTAAGTTTTGGTTCTTGTTTTTGTGGTACATTTTTCTTCTTTTCTCTTTTCCTTAGGTTTTTTTGAGAAAATATGAAAATGGGGAAAAGCCCAAAATTTTGGAAGTACTTGTCGTGTTCTTTTAGTTGTGTGGGATGAGTACACAGGGTGTGTAGCAATGTCGGTGATGAAGGGTGCAAAGACAGACTACACATCGTGTAGTGGTCCCTTACACACCGTGTAGTCAGTTAGTAGACGAATAGAAAGTAGGTGGCCAGTTTTGCGATAGAACACACCGTGTAGTGACGTCGGTAGGTGAATAGTTCCACGCTGGAAGGAAACCGCCAGAAGAAGAGTTAATAATTGGGAGTACACGCAGTGTACTTGGAAATACAAGCCGTGTAGTTTTTTTCCCTTAAAATGGGCAGTAGCCTCCCCTCTTCATAGGTATGGATTATAATGGGAAGAGGGCTCGAGAGAGGATGGCCGAATCTTCGGTGATCCACCAGGCGCACATCGGGAATCCGTTTCCGCGTTGGACGATCTCGTTGGAACCCCACGGTTAAGCCCTCCAATCTTCTTTAATCGTTCATGCCAATTCTTACCTTAATGGGAGTTATTTCCATTTAAAAGAGATTCATTTTACCTTAGATCTACCTCGTTCTCGGAAGATTCGTGGGACGTCGTTCGAGTATAGTGATCAGGGGTGTTAAAGGTAGGTAGCTTGGTGTTTATTTTCCAACTTCTATGGGTTTTTTGTTTTTGTTGTGCCACGGACCCATATTGCAGTATCCTGTGGCTGAGTTCGTAGATATTTAAATACCTAGAATTTCATAGGTAATTAAATGTGATATTAAAATGCTATTTGGGATCACCACTAGGATCCAGGACCACCGCTGGGATGCGTTCCTCTGTTTATCCATTTGGCCCGGATACCCGAGGGTATTCTTTGTTATACTATTCCTTGAAATAATGATTATATAATTTCCATGAGAGGAATTGTTTGTGTATTGTTTGTTTACATGTTGGGCATGGCCCGGTTACCTATTTAGCCTGAGGGAAGTGTTATGATTAGCCTGTGGGAACTACACTGTTTAGCATGTGGGAAACTTCTTCTGTGCCTGTGGGCAGCTGATTTTGTTCCTGTGGGTGACACTTCTTACACCCGTGGGCAATATCTATATGTCTGTGGGAAGATTCTTGTGTTTTGATTCTCTTTACTTGAGGTTAGGGGTTTTCATGTATGAGGACGTTGGCTCTTTACTTAGAACATTCACTGTGGTGATATTTTAAATTAACTGATTAAATGGATATTAAAATGGCAATATAAATTATAAGTTAGTTACTTTTGAGTACTGCTTAGTTTATTGCATTTACTTTTGTAAACTGTTGTTACATGGTTACATATAGTTGGGGATGGGCCTTTTGTGGGTTCCAATTGGGAATTATTTCTCACACCCTATTTGGGTCATGCTTTTCGGCCCAAACAGATTATGTTTCTGCAGGTGTAGATAAGGGCAAGGGTCCCTATATAGGTACTTGATTGCTACTGAGGAGTAGAAGAGCATGGGACCGAGCATTGGCTCGTGATGCCGCTGGCTGTTCTGTTTTGCTTTTCTGTACTTGTACATAAGTTGTATTGTATTGTACTACAGTGTAACATGTTCTGGCTGTTTTATAGAATAGTGACATGATACATCTTCATATATATATGATTTTTGGTTTCCCTTTTTGTTATCAGTTATTCATTTTGAGTTATATGTACTGTTACTACTTCCACTATTGTTGTATGTTTAAGTTATATTCCGTTGTGCTAAACTTTGACAAATGAGGGAATAGTTTCCCTACTATCAGATCTGGGCCCTTGCTACTAGTCGGCAGCCTCTGGCGTTTGGGGAAATGGGCTTGACATCACATGGCGAACCGTGTTCGGGGCACCCGTTGAGTGGCACCCGGAACCAGGACGTTACCAAGTGGTATTAGAGAGTTTTTTTCTTTGACATACTATTTGGAGCCTTTGTCAGTGATAGTATGGGAATGGTAGTTGGTAATAAGCTGTGCCCAGGCGTAGCTAACTTGTGTATAGGGATAATCAAATTTACCTCGTGTTGAAATTTTTCTGATTTTGCAATGTTACAGTTGATTTAATTTCACTGAAGGGTGACACACTTGTATTGTTCTATTTATATATAATTCATGGGTTCTATTTAGTTGCAACCCGATGATATGAGGGTATTCCATCTCATGCATCATTTAGGCACATGCTAGAAATCACATGCCATGCATAGTTTCCATGCCATGTAGGTGCATTAGAAATTGCTTGTTGTTGTGATAGTTGTTCTGCTAGAAAAGAATGTTGTTTTAATGGATACTTGATAAATACTTGTTATGTGATAGGGTATTGTGGTATAAACTTGTTAAAATAATGGACGCCAAACATTGGTCTTTGGGGAGTATGGGCCCCTATTTATCGTAATTTGGTGTATCATTGACTGTTTATTATGTTATAACACATATAAGCTATCAAACATTGATTTGTGGGGAGTATGGGCCCTCACGAATTGGAATTTGACACTTAGGTGTTGATTATCGGTATTTTCTGGGTTCCGAAAAAGTTTCTGAGGCATAATGTCTGGTAACCTAGTATAAATGCCATGTAGTATCTTAAACACACCGTGTATGTTCTTCTGTTCGGGAAGAAAAATATTTTTTTCAGTACACGCCGTGTAGTCTCTTGCCGTTTCACAAACCGTGTGGACGGTGACATGGGGAAGAGAAATTCTTGGGGCGGACATGCCGTGTACCAGATGTACATGCCATGTAGTGTTGACTCGGATACCCGGATGTGTAAAATAACAAACAAGGGCCGGTGTTGTCATTTCATGAACACGCCGTGTCAATGCAGAACACGCCGTGTAGTGTGGCCTGGGAACCCAGTCGTGTAACTAACAAACATGGGTCCGGGAAATCCTTTCCTGTACACGCTGTGTATTTATAGAACACGCCATGTTGGTTGAGCCGTGTACCCGACCGTGTAACTAACAACACGGGTCGGTGGAGCTCGTCTATTACATGTCGTGTACATGTGGGATAGGCCATGTAGTCTTGTCTGAGGACAGATAGTGTAGAGTTAGCCGTGTGGCTGGGAAATGGGAATTTGTACACACCATGTGTGGGTGTAACACACATTGTAGTGTCAAGCTGAGTAGTCGGCCATGTCACAAGTGACACATGATGTTGGAAATTACACCATACACACCGTGTAGATTTTATACACGCATTGTAGTTTTGTTCCAACGGGAGCTGTGTGGCTTAGCCATATGGAAGGACCCAGGCAGGCGAAGAGAATTTAAGTACACGCCGTGTAGTCAATATACACGTCATGTAGTCTTGTTTTGTAAATTTTTAATTCCTTCTTCCTCCTGTTCCCTTTTGGATTCTTCGTTTTCGGCCTTTGATAATCTTGTTCTAAGGTGTGCTTTTGACCATCTAGAGTCATGCCACTGTGACAACCACACATTGTTCACCAGGAGTGCAGTAACCTGTATACTCTAGATATGGTGGGCCATGGGCTACTAGAGGATCCTACAGCAAAACCAGATGCAGCGGATGCTGTTATACCGAACACAGGTGAAGATGCGCAGTTCCATGAATTCTTTATGCAGTTCTTGCAGACCTTTCAGGGAGCACCGACGGCTACCACATCTATGGTAGAACAGACACGTAACTTCTAGCAGTAGCATCCGCTGACATTTTAAGGGGATGGCGGACCACAAGATGCGAAGTATTGGATTTGATCGATGCATACTATTTTCGAGTATCTTGAGACGTCTCCTGAGCGGAGGGTCAGGCTCATGACATACATGTTGTGTGATTCCGCCAAGACGCGGTGGGATGTTACCACCAAGATAGAGCATCACAGATACATGGCTTGGGAATATTTACAGATAGCCTTTTATGACTTCTTCTTTCCAAAGATGCCGAGGGAAGATAGAGCTCGAGAGTTCATGAATCTTCAGCAGGGAGCTATGTCAGTGATGGACTATTCTACCTGTTTCACTGAGCTTCAGCATTTTGCCCCCGTTTTGGTTGGCGATGAGACGCTGATGGCTAGACTCTTTGAGGATGGTCTTCGTTATGACATTTAGGAGCTGGTGAATATTTTCAGCTTTCCTTCAGTACAAGCTATTGTGAACCAGGCAATGATCACAGAGAGGAACCTGTGGGAATATAGTGGTGTGGTCTAGGTTGATTCAGTGCCAGTTACAGGTACTATTTATACTGGTAAGAGGAAGAGACATATAGAAATCTCTTAGGGTGGAATTACCAGTGATAAGAATGCTTCAGGTGGCCAGGTCATGTTATACCAGTGTAATAGTGTGGGGCACAAGAGGCCACAGTGTCCACGAGACCCCATGGAGTGCTGAGCTTGCAGAAGGATGGGCCATCTGCAGCGCTTTTTCAGTGCATTTTAACCGATGGCTAGTGAGAGGTGTTCTGTGAAGACTCTGCATGCAGGAGAAGGACCAGTGGCTTCTTACCAGTCAGGGAACTGGAATACGTCTGGGTGTGCATGCAGAGATGGTGGTTGAGGCCATGGTAGCCAGACACCAGGATCTCAGAGGAAGTAGGGCGGGACAGCTCAAGGTAGTCAGGCTGTGTCACAGGCTAGTGGTACTCGGCAGACATATGCAGTGCAACATACCCAGCATGAGTAGGATCCCAGACCTTCTATAGTTAGAGGTATTATTCGAGTAACTTCGGTTTTATCTTAAGTACTTTTTAATATGGGTGCAACGCATAGTTTTATACCTATGACTGTTGTAGAGAGCCTTGGGATCTTTGTTTCTTCTTCTTCTTCTAATATCATACTGCTAGAAACTCTGTTGGGGACTAGAATGGCTGGGGTGCATTAGTACAATGAGTTCCCCCTTGATGCTGGTGGGTGTCACTTCCCTTGGGATCTATATGTCTTAGAGATGACGAGCTATAATTTCATTCTCGGGATGGACTGGTTGGTTCCCTTTTGAGACTTTGTAGATTTCTATCATCGGAGGATGAGTTTCATGTCACCAGAGGGAAGAGAGTTTCTATACAAGGGAGAATGGGATGTTCAGGCGAGTCGAGCTAGACTAGAGCATCATGGGTGAGGTGGAGTCACATCCCAGATTGCGAGTTTATGTTTGGATGACCAGGGGACTTGTCAAAAAGATTTCCCTCTAGTAGTTGGTCGTTTCAGGGATGTCTTCTCGGACGACTTTTCAGGTCTTCCTACGGAGCATGAGGTGGATTTCTCAATTGATCTTGTGCCAGGAGCAGCTTCGATGTCCATTCCTCTTTATAGGATGGCTACACCTATGTTTTAGGAGCTCAATAAGAAGTTAGAGGAGTTGTAGGCAAAGGGTTTCATCCAACCCAGTACTTCTCCATGGGGTTCTCCGGTCCACTTTGCAAAGAAGGCGGACGTTACCCTCAGACTCTATGTTTTTTACCAGAACCTGAACCAGTTGATGGTTAAGAACTGATATCCCTTTCCACGAATAGATGATCTTTTTGATCAACTTCCTGGAGCAAGAGTGTTTACGAATATGGACTTGAGATCAGGATATCATTAACTGCACGTTAGATCATCTGATATACCACTCATGGATTTTTGGAGCAGGTATGGTCTATATGATTATATGATTATGCCGTTCGGACTCACGAACACACCAGTAGTTTTTATGGATCTGATGAATCATGTGTTCCATCCTTATCTGGACTCTTTTGTTGTAGTATTCGTGGACGACATCTCGGTGTACTCTCACACTCGACACGACCATGCCACCCATTTGGAGATCGTATTGAGTACACTGAGAGAGAATCGACTATATGATAAGCTCTCAAAGTGCCACTTTTGGATGGACCAGATACACTTCCTAGGTCATATCATCTCAGAGGCAGAAGTTTCAGTAGACCGAGAGAAGGTGAGAGCAGTAGTTTTTTGGGAGCAGCCTAAGAGCGTGTTTGAGATACGGAGTTTCTTATGGCTGGTTGGTTACTATAGTCACTTCATACAAGACTTCGCCCACTTAGCAGTGCCGTTGATGGGTCTGAATAAGAAGGGTGTGAAGTTCTTATGGTCAGAAGCAGGGCAGGCAACCTTTCTGGTCATGAAAGGAAGGTTGACATCAGCACTGATGCTGACACTCTCAGAGGAGGGGAAGAGCTATAAAGTTTACTGTGATGCATTAGGTATTGGGCTGGGAGTAGTGTTAATGCAGGGAGATCGAGTTGTTGCATACAAGTCTTAGAATATGAGGCCACATGAGAGGAATTACCAGACACATGATCTCGAGTTGGCTATAGTTGTTCACGCGTTGCGCTATTAGAGACATTTTCAATTGGGATAACGTTTTGTGGTTTTCACCGACCACGAAAGTCTCAAGTATATCTTCACTCTGCATGACCTAAACTTGAGGAAGCGAAGGTTGGTCGAAAACCTTCAGTCCTTAGATTTTAAGCTTGCCTATACACCTGGTAAAGGTAATGCAGTAGCTGATGCACCGAGCAGGAAGACTCAGATATCGGGAGTACAAGAGGCCAGTGGTGAATGGCCATTTATGTCTTTGTTCTCTGAGATGCATTTAGAGGTGCATGACAGTCAGGGGAAGAATTATCTTTCTTCATTAGCTATGACTTCTACCCTCCTCGATAGAGTGGGGATGAGACCACTATCTTTAGCTGTGACTTCTACCCTTCTGGATAGAGTGAGGATGAGGACCCTCCTCCTGGTTGGATGATAGAAAATGATGAGGTTTTGTGATTCCATGGACGAGTATGGGTTCTAGGGGATATACCTGAGGAGATGATGGGGGAGTATGATTCTTCAGCATGGGCAGTTTATCCCAGAGTTACCATGATGTACCGTGACTTCAGACGTCAGTACTGGTGGCCGGGTATGAAAATGGATGTATATTGTTTTGTTACGAGGTGTTCCACCTGTCAACAGGTGAAGGCGGAATATCATAGGCCAACTGGACTGTTACAACAGTTACCCATTCCAGAGTGGAAATGGGATGATGTCATGATGGACTTCGTGACTGGGTTTCCGAGGTCACATAGAGGAAATGATGACATGTGAGTTGTAGTGGACAGATTCACGAAGGGAGCTCAATTTTTGCCGATCAAGGAGACCTTCGGTGTTGACGAGCTCGACCGGTTGTATATCTGAGAGATCATACTTCTTCATCGGGTCCCTCGTTCTATCATTTTAGATAAGGAAGCCCGTTTTACGTCTCGTTTCTGGCAAGGTTTTCAAAGGGCACTGGGTACACAGGTGCTTCTGAGTACATCATACCACCCTCAGACCGATGGTCTGTCAGAGCATACGATAAAGGTGAATGAGGACATGATTTGAGCATGTTTCCTAGACTTTGGGGGCTCTTGGGAGAATCATATACACTTATTCAAGTTTTCCTACAATAATAGTTTTCAGGAAACTATTGAGATGGAACCGTACGAGACTTTATATTCTAGGTTGTGTCGATCACTCATGTGCTAGTTAGAGGTAGGGGAGACAAGTTTACTATGACCCCGACTTGTGCAGGAAACATCAGAGCAGGTCCAGCTGATTAAGAATCAGATGGCTACAGCACAGTCTCATCAGAAATCTTATGCTGATCGACGTAGACAACCCTTAGAGTTCATGGTCGGGGATCAGGTTTTCTTGTGTGTTTCACCAAAGTTGGGACATAGGCGGATCATAAGACAGGGGAATCTTTCACCGAGGAATGTGGGGCCATTTGAGATTCTGGAGAGAGTCGGGGAAGTTGCCTATCTGTTGTAGTTACCACTGAGGTACTGGGCCATGCACAACGTCTTCCAAGTAACTCAGTTGCACCTCTATCATTCAGACCCATCTCACATCCTTCTTTCCGAGGAGGCTGAGCTTCAAGAAGATGTGTCCTTCAAGGAGCATCTGATTCTTATCGTTGACAGGATAATGAAGGTTCTCCAATGCCGGTGAGTTCCTCTCGTATGGGTGATATGGGAGCATGGCCGAGTGATGGATGAAACCTGAGAGTAGGAGACCAATGTATGTGCTTAGTGGCCAGTGTTATTCTCAGCTTTATCTTCGAAACCCATGGAAGGGAAATTTGGGGACGAATTTCTTTAAGGGGAGATGTTTGTAAGAACACGGTTCTTGTTTCTTATGTACGAGTTTCTTCTTTTATCTTTTTTTTTGAGAAAATATGGAAAATGGAGAAAATCCCCAGATTTTGGAAGTACACGCCGTCTACATTTCCACATGCAGTGTACTTTTGGAAATGTGGGATGAGTACACAGGGTGTGTAGCCATTTCGGTGACGAAGGGTGTAATGATCGACTACACATCGTGTAGTGGTCCCTTACACGCCGTGTAGTCGATCAGAAGACGAATAGTAAGGAGGTGGCCAGCTGTGTGACAGAACACGCCGTGTACTCAAGGAGACATGCTGTGTAGTCACGTTGGCAGGTGAACAATGCCACGCTGGAAAGAAACTGCCAGAGGAACAGTTGAAAATGGGGAGTACGTGCCGTGTACTTAGAAATACATGCTGTGTACTTTGTTGTTTTCGCTTAAAATGGCCAGTAGCCTCCCATGTTCACAGGGAAGGCTTAGAATGGGAAGAGGTCTCGGGAGAGGATGACCAAATCTTCAGAGATCTACCAGGCACATGTCGGGAATCCGTTTCTGCATCGGACGATCTCGTTGGAACCGCACGGGTAATCCCTCAACTCTTCTTTAATAACTCTTTCAAATTCTTCCCCTAATGAGAGTTATTTCCGTTTAAGCTAGAATTCATTTACCTCATATCTACCTCGTTCTAGGATGATTCTTGGGACATCGTTCGAGTATACTGATATGGGGTTTTAAAGGTAGGTGGCTTGGTGTTTATTTTCTAACTACTATGGGTTTTGTGTTTTTTTTATGCCACAGACCCATGTTGGGGTATCATGTGGCTAAGGTCGTAGCTGTTTAAATACCTAGAATTTCATAGGTAATTAAATGTGATATTAAAACGCTATTTGGGATTGCCTCTAGGATCCAGGACCACCCCTGGGGTGCGTTCCTCTGTTTAGTTGTTTGGCCAGGATACCCGAGGGTATGACTTGTTATACTATACCTTGAAAGTAATGATTATATAACTTCCTTGAGAGGAAATTCTTTTGAACTATTTTTTTACATGTTGGGCATGGCCCAATTAACTTTTTTTCCTCAGGGATGTGTTGTGATTAGACAGTGGGCACTACACTATTTAGCCTGTGGAAAAATTCTTTTGTGCCTGTGGACAGCTGATTCTGTGCCTATGGGCGACACTTCTTACACCCATGGGCAATATCTGTATGCTTGAGGGCAGATTCTGGTGTTTGGATTCTCTTTACCTGAGGGTAGGGGTTTACATGTCTGCGGATGTTGGATGTTTACATAGAACATTCATTGTGGTGATATTTTAAATTAACTGATTAAATGGATATTAAAATGGAAATATAACTGGTATGTTAGTTACTTTTCAGTACTGCTTAGTTTATTGCTTTTACTTTTGCACACTGTTGTTGCATGGTTCCACACAGTTGGGCACGGGCTTTTGGTGGGTGCCTACTAGGAATTATTTCTCACACCCTATTTGGGTCATGCTTTTTGGACCAAACAGATTACGTTTCTGCAGGTGTAGATAAGGGCAAGGGACCCTATACAGGTACTTGATTGCTATTGAGGAGTAGGAGAGCATGGGACTGAGTATTGGCTCGTGAAGCTGCTGGCTATTCTGTTTTTCTTTTCTGTACTTCTACTTCAGTTGTATTGTATTGTAATACAGTGTAACATGTTCTGGCTATTTTATAGAATAGTGACATGCTAAATCTTTATATATATAGGACTGATGGTTTCCCATTTTGTTATCAGTTCTACATTTTGAGTTATATGTACTTTTATTAATTCTATTGTTGTTTTATGTTTAAATTTTATTCCGCTGCGCTACACTTTGAAAAATGAGGGAATAGTTTCCCCACTATCCGGCCTAGGCCCTCGTTGCTAGTCGCCATCCACTGGCGTTTGGGGAAATGGGCTTGAGGTCACATATTGAACCGGGTTCAGGGCACCCGTTAAGTGGCACCTGGAACCGGGACGTTACAAAGTAGTATCAGAGAGTACTTTTCTTTGACATACTATTTTGAGCCTTAGTCAGTGATAGGACGGGAATGGTAGTTTGTAATAAGTTGTGCTTGGCGTAGCTAACTCGTGTATAGGGAAAAGCCAATTTACCTCGTGTTGAAATTTTTATGATTTTGCAATGTTACAGTTGATTTAATTTCACTGAAGGGTGACACACTTGTATTGTGATGTTTATATGTAATTAATGGATTCTATTTAGTTGAAACCAAATGATATGAGGGTATTCCATCTCATGCATCATTTAGGCACATGGTAGAAATCACATTCCATGCATAGTTTCCATGCCATGTAGGTGCATTAGAAATTGCATGTTGTTGTGATAGTTGTTCACCTAGAAAAGGATGTTGTTGTGATGGCTGCTTGATAAATACTTGTTATGTTATAGGGTATTGTGGCATAAACTCGTTAAAAGAATGGATGACAAACATTGTTCTTTGGTGATTATGGCCCAGTATTTACCAGAATTTGTGGGATCATTGACTGTTTATTATGTTATAACACATATAAGCTATCAAAAATTTATTCGTGGGGAGTATGGGCCCTCACCGTTCGGAATTTGACACTTAGGTGTTGATTATCAGTATTTTATAGGCTTAGAAGATGTTTCTAAGGAATACTATCCAGAAACCTAGTATCCACGCCATGTAGTATCTTAAACACGCCGTGTATGTTCTTCTGTTCAGGAAGAAAAGTAATCATTTTGAGTACACGCCGTGTAGTCTCTACCCATTTCACAAACCGTGTGTACGGAGACACGGGGGAGAGAAATTCTTGGGGAGAACATGTCGTGTAACAGATGTACATGCCGTGTAGAGTTGACCTGGAGACCAGGATGTGTAAACTAACAAACACGGGTCGGTGCGGTCATTTCTTGAACACACCGTGTCAATGCAGAACACGCCGTGTAGTGTGACCTGGGATCCCGGTTGTGTAACTAAAAAAACGGGTTGGGGAAATCCTTTCCTGTACACACCGTATATATATAGATTATGCCATGTAGGTTGAGCTGTGTACCCAGCCGTGTGACTAACAAGACGGGCTGGCGGAGATCGTCTATTACACCCTGTGTACCTATGGGATAGGCCATGTAGTCTTGTCTGAGGACAGACAGTGTGGAGTTAGCTTTGTGGCAGGGAAATGGGGAAGTGTACATGCCGTGTGCAGGTGTAACACGTCATGTAGTGTCAAGCCGAGTAGTCAGCCATGTCACAAGCGACACGGGATGTTTGAAATTATACCATACACGCCGTGTATAATATATACGAGCTGTGTAGTATTGTTACAATGGGAGTTGTGTGGCTTAGCCATGTGGAAGGACCCGGGCAGGGGAAGAGAAGTCAATTACTTGCCGTGTAGTCAATATAAAAGCCGTGTAGTCTTGTTTTTCAAAATTTTAATGCCTTCTTCCTCCTGTTCCCTTTTGGTTTCTTCATTTTTGGACTTTGATAATCTTGTTCTAAGGTGTGATTTTGACCTTGTAGAGTCATGCCACCAAGATGACCATGCGTTGTTTTCCAGGAGAGCGGCAACGAGTATACTCCAGAGATGGTGGGCCATGGGATACTAGTGTATCCTCGAGCAGAGCCAGATGCGGCGCCAGCCGTTATACCAGACACAGGCACAGATGCGCAGTTCCGTGAATGCTTTATGCGATTTATGCAGAACTTTCATGTCACGACCCATCCTCGGGGCCCGTGTCGTGACTACCCCAAGCCCTCCTTCCATAGGCCAGGGGCTAGCGACTAGCACCAAAGGAGTAAATCCCGATAACTAGGAAGGCATTGCCTTTATAAAAGTAAAAAAACACCACAGAGTACAAGCGGAAGTAAAACACTAAGTACAAAGAGAAGTGCTGAAAGGTAAATGGGCCAGTATACAAACCCAAAAGGAAGTACAACTACAACTAAACAAAGTACAACAGAAAAAGACAACAACTGGAGGGACAGAAGCGGCTCCTAGTTCGTCCTCCTCGAATCCTTCCTGAAGGGTAGGTACAGATGGCACAGCTCCTGGATCGTCCACCACAGATCGTACTTGAAGGGTAGGTACAGATAGCCTCCACAACGCTCTTGCCCGTCAACCTCTTCCAAGTGTCGTCTCGCCATGAAGTCCACCTCCGGATACTGACTCGTCGTGCAGTCCACCTCCGGGTACCGTCCAGTCCTCGAACACTCAGCCTCCGTCAGCACTGCCCGTCATCTGCAACCAACACAACGAGGTGCGGGCATAGCCTGTGCAGGGGTAAGTATAACGATACTCAGTAGGGACCCCGAGACCCTCAAGGTTCCACTAAAAACCAATAAAGATAACCACAAAGAAGATCTCAACAGATAACCTCTACTTAGGTATATGCCCATGCATATACCTAAGATGTCAAGTAACCCATCTCAATCATGAGGAAAACACCATGATCATGAAATTAACAGATAACCACTACCTAGGTATATGCCCATACATATACCTAAGTTACCAAGTGACCCATCTCAATCATGAGGTAAACACAAAGGTCAAAAGTCTCAGCTCAAACCAGGATTTTCATTATCGAAACTGTAACTGCTGAAGAGATCCATCTCTGGATTGTACAATGGTCCTGTCACGACTCCGAGGTACTGCTCACTAACCTTAGACTGCTGAGGTACTCCTCCTGTCGAGTACCTCATGTCATCCACCAAGACACAGTAGTGTTTCCTGCCGGGGTATGCCACCCAAACACAATAGTGCACACCCCCTAGTAGCCTGCTGAGGTACTCTCCGGACGAGTACCGCGGGTCTGCACTGTCACACAGGTAGTGCTCCATCCGCCATGGGTCTGCACCTCACAATGTAGTGCTCCATCCATTGGGCTAGTCGACTCACTCCAAGTCGAGTCGGTCAAGCAGTCGTCAGGTCTCAGTCAGCTACACGGTCTCTGTACTCTGCACGCTCGTCTCGGGGAGGGTCCGCTCCATGAGCTACATGTCGATCCTCCATGAATCCCAAAGTCCCACGAAGAAGTATCTCAAAGGACCGCCTCGTCATAGGGGTCTCAACGCATCAGATGGCGCGTCGATCGGATGCCCGGTCTGTGAGTTATTAGCTTTTTCGTTCTAGGGGCCCGGTTGGTTTCATGAACGAACCAACCCGGCCGTAACTCAAATGTACCCCGAACTCTCATAGGGTATACACATAGGGTCCGTTTATCAACGTGATCAACAACGCCACTGACGGTTCGTCAAATGGACGTCCAGTCTGAAAGATAATCATTTTTCCGTTCTAAGGGTCCGGTTGGATTTCGGGTACAAACAAACCTGGACACTATCCAACAGAAACCAAAACTCGGGCGAAGTATGCCAAAAGTTTGGTCTCAACAAGAAGAAAACAACGAGACAGACGGTGCGTCAATCGGACGCCCGGTCTGTGAGTTATTGGCTTTTTTGTTCCAGGGGCCCGGTTGGTTTTGTGAGCGAACCAACCCGACCTCATTCCAACGGCATTCAAACCTCGAGCGGAGTAAGCCAAATGATCTGTCTCACTTAGAAGAATCCAACAAAGTCGATGTCACATCATTCGGACGTCCGGAGCTCAAGATATAAGCGTTTTCGCTCCAAGGGCCAGGTTGGTTTCGTATCCGAACCAACCCGGCCTAACCCAAAGTATTCCGAAACCTTGAGTATAATATACCAAAACGACCGTCACGTTTCAAGGATCGCTACACAACTGACGGTGCGTCGATCGGAGGTCCGTATTCCATGATATGGGAAAAATACCAAAGAGGGTCCGAAAACGGGGCGTCTGGGCCCGGACCGACCCGGCCCGACCACCCTGGGTCGGACCGAATCGGGTCTGACCAGGCTAGACCTGGCCCGGCCCGGCTGGCCCACCGCGGCTCGGCCAGCATGGCCCCGCGGAAGCCACGGGTGGGGTGCCCCCCCCCCCGGCCTCGCCGCTAATTGAAGCTGGCGGCACCCGCTGCCGCCGCCTTCGGGCGGCGCGCCGCCACCGCCTTCCGCGGACCACTAGACGCGCTCCGGTGGTCCGTTTCTCCTGCCGTCTTCGCCAACGGTCCTCCCGGGACCCAACCTTAACTAAAAAGGGATTCAAACGCCATAGCGATCTTCTTCATCGTTGTTCGTCGATCCGCACATCGATAAACAAGCTGCGGAGGGTTGTCGGGCCGTGTTTGTTCGGCCCGCGCCCACCGCGTTAGGTGTTATCAATTGTAAAATAATAACACATGATTTTAAACATTGATGAGGGTATAATTTATCCAAAATAAATTATATGAATGACTTGCAATCAAAAACCCTCACACGGGAGTTTAAAATTTGAATACGCGGCGTGACGACGTCGCACATTCTTGCCGCTCGATCCCGCGCGGCGTGACGATGCCGCACATCCTTGCCGCTCGAACCCGCACGGTGCGACGGCACTGCGTCAATTTCATTCGATCCGCAACAACAAGAAAAACAAAAAGGGAGGGGGTGGCCGTGTTTGTGCGGTCTGACCTCCTCCCGTTAACTGATATCATGCAGTCTAAACAGACGTGGATAAAAGACGGATGGGAATCACATATAGAAAACACGCAAACCCCCTACCTCAGTTTCAAGAGAGGAGTCGCTGAAAAAGGATTTGGAGACGACGTCAGGGTGCATCTGAGGAGGAAGCGGCGTCTCCTCACGTGTTGCGGTGAAGAGGAAGGAAGGCATGTCGTCGTTCTTCGTGGAAGGATGGTGTTCTTCGTCGGAGACCGATTCGTTCTTCAGGTTCTTCATCGTTGAAGAAGATGTTCTTTAAGCCTCCCAAATCCTCCCAAGAAACAAAGGAACTAACCCAAAATAAATTAAGTCACATTAAATTTATTAACTCAACATGGATTTTGAAATTCAAGTGTTTGAATTTCAAAAACTCACATTTAACTCACTCCATTAATGTCATAAGATATTAACTTAAGTTAATCAATATTAATGGTGAGTTGAGGGGGTTAGAGGATATGAAGAGTTGGGGTTCGTGTGGGACCCACCACCCTCATAACCTCCCAAGGGAGGTTGGGTAGTTACCCAACATCCTTCCAAAGGATTAAACACTTAAAGTAAAATAAAAATTGTAGAATAATTATAAAATAAACTTCCACAATTTTTATCATCAACTCTCGTGAAAATGAAACTCCGGAACAAGTTTTTCTAAGAAATTACCGGCGCTACGGTTTCATCGGTGCCCTCGGAATTTGATTCCGAGCACCGGTTCAAAAGTTAGAAATTCCCGCTCGTTCGTTCACTGAACGTACCTGAGCTAAACTTTGGAAATTAATTCTGGGCACACCGGGCCTCGGAATCAGGCGCCGTCAGAAATTGCGTTCATGTAAAATTCCAAAACAAATTAAGAAAAAAATTTCCTTAAAATTTCCGGGTCTTTACATTACTCCCACCTTAGGGCTTTACATCCCCATAAAGCTACATCACAAACTAGGGTCACAAAAGCGGTATTGAGCATGCATCTGAGCCTTCCGCTCTCATGTGCTTACCTGGAGATTCCGTACTGCCAAAGAAAGCGCACCTGAGGATTCAACCGTCCTCATAGGATCCACTCATGTCGATCCTTGATCCCTACTGAAACCTCTGTGAAAGACACCCCATTGCCATCATCCAGCTCCTCATGGTCGATGATATGCGAAGGGTCGAGCACGTATCTCCTCAGTTGAGATACGTGGAAGTCGTCGCGTACTTGGTGCAACTAAGGTGGATGGTTCAAGCGGTAAACTACCCCGCCTACCCAGCTAAGGACCTAGAAAGGTCCATTGAACCTTGGAGATAACTTGCCGCCTTGGCCACATCTCCGTAAACCACGTCGATGTGAGACCCGTATAAGGACGTGATCGTTATCCTTGAACTATAGAGGTCTCCAACTTCTGTTAGAACTGAAACTCAAACGACTTCTGCCACGAGGGTAAGGTTGACTGACTCATGGGTGATCGGTCACACCCTCCTGTGAAAGAGTTTATCCTCTGCTGCCTGGGGTTTCGTTTTCGCCGACCAAGGAAAACCTATTCCGACGTCGTAGTTAAACCACAACCTTTTATCCTAATACAGCCAATCCGTGTATGAACTGTGGATCCAATCCATACTCAGACAAACGTCATAAGTCCTCGACGCTGCCACCAAGAGATTCCAACCAAAACTCTCGCCTCGAGGGTCTGAACACACTGTCGGCGTAAGTGTGATTATCGAGTCTCCTCCCAAGGTATCTCCACACGTGAGGGTCTAGTCCAAGGCTTACCGGAAACTCTAGGTCTGAAACAATATTTGTGAAAGTAAGGAATGATTCATATCGACGTCTGTTACAACAGAAGCTAGTAGTGGACACAGACTATCCATTGAATCATTTTTTTAGAGCCATTGGGTCACACTCCTTGACCGCATGCAGCCGCACACTTCCTCCGCTCTCCAACTCCCTGAGCCTTGCGGGGATAACTAAGGAGGGTGGTTGTAGAATGTTAAGATGTACACCACCTCATGCTACACTCCTAGCTCTGCCTCCACGTCTACTGCTTTGCAGACTCATCTCTCCCTAAAGCTTCCTCTTCTTGAAACATTTAACATGCCCGAGTCTCTAAGACTGGCGCCGGTTTCCTGTTTATTACTGCACTGTGTAGTCTTCATCCACTCCTGGATGATCTGCAACTGCTTTTCCTATGATCTGAGGAGCTGCTAAAATTTCTCCTTTGCTGAAAAGAGAAACTCGGTCTCATCCCATGGATGAACCACTCCAATTACCTAATACAGTCAATCCTGACATGAATGACGCATTCATGCCATGGATGACGTTGTAAGGCCTCGACGTAACTACTAAGAGATCCAACTGTCACTCTCACCTCCATGGGTCGAGTCACACTGTCGGCATCAGTGTGAGGTCACTGGGTCTCCTCCAGTAGAAATCTCGAAAGCGAGGGTCAAGTCAACAATTTAACCTGGACTACTCAGTATCAACCAAACAAAAGGACATGAAAGCAAACAAAGATAAGTGTCTTTTTATTATTGCAGCTCAAAGTACAAAGACACGAATACAACAACAACATGGAACTAGAAGTACAAGGGACGTATCTACTAGTTCCTTTCCTATCCACCTGCTCCCAGAGCTCTACTTCCTTGTCCACTGTTCGGCTGTTGCTCAAGCACTCGTCGCTGCATCTGCCTCGG
The DNA here is from genome assembly GCA_963277665.1 of Viscum album. Taxonomy (NCBI): domain Eukaryota; kingdom Viridiplantae; phylum Streptophyta; class Magnoliopsida; order Santalales; family Viscaceae; genus Viscum; species Viscum album. Next base: position 1,930,362,265 of record OY728137.1, on the reverse strand, counting down.
TGGCTCCTCCAAAGCCTGCGGATCAATTGTACGAGGAGTCGGACTGTCAAGTGCCAAGTGACCCTTCCCGTCGCAGGAGTAACACTGTCTGTTTCTGGAATTCTTGGCTCTAACCCCACCCCAAGTGCCCTGCACCACCGGTCCTAAAACCTGAGATCGTCCAACTGCTGTTCTGGTCCTCCTAGACCTCTGCATCATCTGTCTACTGCCTGCAGATGACTCGGCTACTGATCGAAAAACATGCGGAAAAGTCAGCATCTCCTGAACACTTTCGGGGTATAGAGCTTCTGGCACAAACTCCACCCTGAAGAAGGTCTCGAAGTCTTCCCATGCGAAGTCCATCCTGTCGCAAAACTGAAACAAGTGGCTCCACCACCTGCCTGCTGCTGCCTGAAGGAGGCTGGCAGCAAAGATCACCATGAAGTCTGCAGGCATCCCCACCAGCCTGAAGACTCTCACCACAGCCTCCAGCCAATCCTCAGCCGCCTGCGGGTCCATCTCTCCCTGGAACCTGGGTGGCCTCTGGCGCTGGAACTCGTGCAGCGCACTCAAGTGGCATGCATCGCCTACTTCTGGGGCTGGTGGCATCGGTGGCCCAACGTATGGTAGTACCGCTGGTGCCTCAACTGCAAGAGGGCCCTGTATAGAAGCCTCGCCGCTAGGCAGGCTGTCAGTACGCACATCCCTCTGGGCTCTAATTGTTTGTTCGAGAAAAGGCATCCTAAAAAAACAACATGACATGGTCAAACGATTATACCTGGTGAGCTGACCTGGTTTGATCTGACATTTAAAAACTTCTGGAAACTCACACGCAATCAGTGTTTTCATGCACAAAGTCGGAAATCAGTTGTCAGGGTCCTGGTGTATGGATACTTCGGCCGCCCGCACCAACACTGGACTCCCTGAACTGAAGACCACACTCGGTACCCTTAACACAATTGCTTCACAAAAACAAAATATCAGAGTTATAAGTTCTGCGTTAGAACCGACTCCTCTGATACCAATTTGTCACGACCCGTCCTCAGGGCCCATGTTGTGACTACCCCAAACCTTCCTTCCATAGGCCAGGGGCAGGCGACTAGCACCAAAGGCGTAAATCCTGATAACTGGGAATGCATTTCCTTTATAAAACTAAAGAAAACACCACAGAGTACAAGCGGAAGTAAAACACTAAGAACAAAGAGAAGTGCTGAAAGGTAAATGGTCCAGTATACCAACCCAAAAGGAAGTACAACTACAACAGAACAAAGTGAAACAGAAAAAGACAACAGCTGGAGGGACGGAAGTGGCTCCTGGGTCATCCTCCTCGGATCCAACCTGAAGGGTAGGTACAGATCGCCTCCACAATGCTCTCGCCCCTCAGCCTCCTCCGAGTGTCGTCTCACCATGAATTCCACCTCTGAATACTGACTCGTCATGTAGTCCACCTCCGGGTACCATCCAATCCTTGAACACTCGACCTCCGTCAGCACTGCCCATCGTCTACAACCAACACAACGAGGTGCAGGCATAGCCCATGCAGGGGTGAGTATAACGATACTCAGTAGGGACCCCGAGACCCTCAAGGTCTCACTAAAAACCAACAAAGATAACCACAAAGAAGATCTCAACAGATAATCTCTACTTAGGTATATGCCCATGCATATACCTAAGTTATCAAGTAACCCATCTCAATCATGAGGAAAACACCAAGATCATGAAATCAATGGATAACCACTACCCAGGTATATGCCAATACATATACCTAAGTTATTAAGTGACCCATCTCAATCATGTGGTAAACACAAAGGTCAAAAGTCTCAGCTCAAACTAGGATTTTCATTATCAAAACCGTAACTGCTGAAGAGCTCAGTCTCTGGAGTGTTCAGTGGTCCTATCACGACTCCGAGGTACTACTCACTAACCTAAGACTGCTGAGGTACACCTCCTGTCGAGTACCGCGGGTCAGCCACCCAGACACAGTAGTGCTTCCCGCCAGGGTATGCCACCCAAACACAGTAGTGCACACCAACTAGTAGCCTGCTAAGGTACTCTCCGGACGAGTACCGTGGGTCTGCACTATCACACAAGTAGTGCTCCGTCCGCCATGGGTCTGAACATCACAAATTAGTGCTCCGTCCACTGGTCTAGTCAACTCACTCCAAGTCGAGTCGGTCAAGTAGTCGTCAGGTCTCAATCGGCTACACGGTCTTCGTAATCCACACGCTCATCTCCGAGAGGGTCCGCTCCACGAGCTACAGGTCGATACTCCAAGTATCCCAAAGTCCCATGAAGAAGTATCTCAAAGGACCTCCTCGTCATAGGGGTCTCAACGAATTAGTCGGCGCGTCGATCGGATGCCCGGTCAGTGAGTTATTAGCTTTCTCGTCCCAGGGGTCCGATTGGTTTCGTGAATGATCCAAACCGGCCGTAACTCAACTGTACCCCGAACTCTCATAGGGTATACACATAGGGACCGTTTTTCAACGTGATCACCAACGCCGCTGACGGTTCGTCAAACGGACGTCCAGTCTGAAAGATAACAGTTTTTCTGTTCCAAGGGCCCGGTTGGATTTCGGGTACAAATCATCCCAGCCACTATCCAGCAGCAACCAAAACTTGGGATAAGTACGCCAAAAGTTCCGTCTCATCAAGAAGAAATCAACGAGACAGACGGCGCGTCAATCGGACGCCCGGTCTCTGAGTTATTGGATTTTTCGTCCCAGGGGCCCGGTTGGTTTCATGAGCGAACCAACCCGACCGCACTCCGACGACATCCAAACCTCGAGCGAAGTAATCCAAATGATCCGTCTCACTTAGAGGAATCCAACAAAGTCGACGGCATGTCATTCGGATGCCCGAAGCTCAAGATATAAGTGTTTCCGCTCCGAGGGTCCTATTGGTTTCGTATCCGAACCAACCCGGCCGAACACAAAGTCTTTAGAAACCTTGATTATAATATACCAAAACGACCGTCTCGTTCCAAGGATTTCTACACAACTTACGTTGTGTCGATCGGAGGTCCGTAGCACAAGATATCTACAAAAGACCAAAGAGGGTCCGGAAACGGGGGGTCTGGGCCCGGACGAACCCGGCCCGACCCCCCTGGGTCGGCCCGCCCGGATGGGCACGACCCGGGTCCGACCCGGCTGGGCCCGGCCAAGCGGAAGCCGTGGGTGGGGTGCGCGGTCCCCCCCCCCCCCCCCCGCTGCTAATTGTAGCCGGCGGCTTCCGCCGCCGCCGCCTTCCGGTGGTGCACCGCCACCGGCTTCCGCGGACCACAGGACGCGCTCCGGTGGTCCGTTTCTCCTGCCGTCTTCGCCAATGGTCCACCCCGGTCCCGACCTTCACTGCGAAGGGATTCAAATGCCATTGCGGTCTACTTCGTCGTCGTCCGTCGATCCGCAAATCGATAAACAAGCTGCGGAGGGTTGTCGGGCCGTGTTTGTTCGGCCCGCACCCACCGCGTTAGGTGTTATCAATTGGCAAATAATAACACATGACTTTAAACATAGACGTGGGTATAATTTATCCAAAATAAATTATACGAATTCCTTGCAATCAAAAACCCACGCACGAGAGTTTAAAATTTGAATACGCGTCGTGATGATGTCGTGCATTCTTGCCGATCGATCCCATGCGGCGTGACGATGTCGCGCATCCTTGCCTCTCAAACCTGCGCGGTGCGACGGCACCCCGTCAATTTCATTCGATCTGCAACAACAAGAAAAAAAAGGGCGGGGCGGCCATGTTTGTGCGGTCCGACCTCCTCCCGTTAACTGATATCATGCGGTCTAAACAGACGCGGATTAAAGACGGAAGAGAATCACGTATAGAAAACACGCAAACCCCCTACCTCGGTTTCAAGAGCGGAGTCGCGGAAATAGAATTTGAAGATGACGTCGGGGTACTTCTGAGGAGGAAGTGGCGTCTCCTCACGTGTTGCGGTGAAGAGGAAGGAAGGCACGTCGTCGTTCTTCGTGGAAGGATAGTGTTCTTCGTCGGAGACCGATTCGTTCTTCATGTTCTTCATCATTGAAGAAGATGTTCTTCAAGCCTCCCAAATCCTCCCACGCAACATAGGAACTAACCCAAAATACATTAAGTCACACTTAATTTATTAACTCAACATGGCTTTTGAAATTCAAGTGTTTGAATTTCAAAAACTCACATTAAACTCACTCCATTAATGTCATAAGTTATTAACATAAGTAAATCAATATTAATGGTGAGTTGAGGGGGTTAGATGATATGAAGGGGTGGGGTTCGTGTGGGCCCCACCAACCTTATAACCTCCCAAGGGAGGTTGGGTAGTTACCCAACTTCCTTCCAAAGGATTAAACACTTAGAGTAAAATAAAAATTGTAGAATAATTATAAAATAAGCTTCCACAATTTTTATCCTCAACTCTCGTGAAAACGCAACACCGGAACAGGTGTTTCTAAGCAATTATCGATGCTATGGTTTCATCGGTGCCCTCAGAATTCGATTCCGAGCACCGGTTCAAAAGTTAGAAATTCCCGCTCATTCGTTCACTGAACGTACCCGAGCTAAACTTTGGAAATTAATTCTGGGCACACTAGGCCTCGGAATCAGGCGCCGTCAGAAACTGTGTTCTTCTAAAATTCCAAAGAAAATAATGAAAAAATGTTCCTTGAAATTTCTAGGTCTTTACATTTCAGGGAGCACTGCCGGATACCAAGTCTATGGTAGAGCTGACACGTATCTTCCAGTAGTAGAATCCGCCAACATTTTTAGGGGATGGCAGACCATAGGCTAAGAAGAATTGGCTTGGATTGATGCAGACTATTTTCGAGTATTTTGAGATGGCTCTAGGGGGGAGGGTCAGGCTCGTGACATACATGTTGCGTGATTCCACCAAGAGGTGGTGGAATGTTACCACCCAGACAGAGCATCACAGATACATGGCATGAGAAGATTTATAGATAGCCTTCTAGGACTTCTTCTTCCCGGAGATTCTGAGGGAAGATAGAGCTCGAGTGTTCATGAATCTACAGCAGGGTGCTATGTCAATGATGGACTATTCTGCCTGTTTCACCGAGCTTCAGCATTTTTCACCAGTTCTGGTGGGCAATGAGACGCTGAGAGCCAGACTCTTTGAGGATGGACTTCTTTATGACATCCGGGAGCTGGTGAACATTTTCAGGTTGCCTTCAGTACATGTTATTGTAAACTAGGCACTGATCACAGAGAGGAACCTGTAGGAATCTTGTAGTGTGGGCTAGGGCAATTCAGCACCTGTTACGGGTACTATTTCTGCTGGTAGTAGGAAGAGACCAATATACATCCCCTAGGGTGGCAGTACCAGCCATAAGAATTCTTCAGGTGGCCAATTCATTTTCTACCAGTGTGACAGAGAGGGGAATAAGAGGCCATAGTGTCCACGAGACTCAGTGTAGTGTTGATCTTGTGGCAGGATGGGTCATCTGCAGCACTTTTGCAGGGTGTTTCCACCAATGGCTAGTGATAGGTGTTCTGTGTAGGCTCCTCATGAAGGAGCAGGACTAGTGGCTTCTTACCAGTCAGGTAACTGGAATACGTCTAGGTGTGCTGGCAGATATGGTGGTCGAGGCCGCGGTAGCTAGACATAGGATCTCAGATGCAGCAGGGTGGGACAGCTCAGGGTAGTTAGGCTGTGTCGTAGGGCCGTGGCATTGGGCAGACATGCGGTGCAATAGACCCTGCATGAGTAGGATCCCAATCCTTCTACAGTTATAGGTACTATTCTAGTAGCCATTGTATTATCTTAAGTACTTTTTAATATGGGTGAAACACAATGTTTTATATCAGTGCCTGTTGTGGAGAGCCTTGGGCTCTTTGTTTCTTCTTCTTCAGATATCATAATGCTAGACACTCTACTGGGGACTAGAACGGCTGGTGTGCATTAGTTCAAGGAGTGCCCCCTTGATGTTTGTGGGTGTCACTTCCTTTGGGATCTCTATGTCTTTGAGATGATGAGCTATGCCGTCATTCTCAGGATGGACTGGTTGGTTCCCTTTTGAGCATTTTTAGATTGCTATCGTCGCATGATGAGTTTCACGTCACCAGAGGGTGGAGAGTTTCTATACAAGGGCTAATGGGATGTTCCGGAGGGTCGAGCTAGACTAGAGAATTGTGGGTGAGTTGAAATCACATCCCAGATTGTGAGTATATATTTGGACGACCAGGGGAATTGTCAGAAGGATTTCCCTCCAGTAGTTGATCGTTTCAAGGAGGTCTTCCCGGACAACTTTCAGGTCTTCCTCCGGAGAATGAGGTAGATTTCTCTATTGAGCTTGTAGTAGGAGTAGCACTGGTGTCCATTCCTCATTATAGGATGGCTACACCTGAGTTTCAAGAGCTCGTGAGGCAGTTAGAGGAGTTATAGGCAAATGGTTTCATCCGACCCAGTACTTCTCCATGGGGTTCTCTGGTCCTCTTTGCGAAGAAGGAGGATGGTACCCTCAGACTCTGTGTGTTTTATCGGAAGCTAAACCAGTTGACGATTAAGAACCGATATCTCTTTCCATGAATATATGATCTTTTTGATCAACTTCATGGAGAATGAATGTTCACAAATATTGACTTGAGATCAGGATATCATTAGCTGCACATTAGACCATCAGATATACCTCTCATGGATTTCCGGAGCTGGTATGGTCTATATGATTATAGGCTTATGCCGTTCGGACTCATGAACATACCAGCAGTTTTCATGGAACTGATTAATCGTGTGTTCCATCCTTATCTATACTCTTTTGTGGTAGTGTTTGTGGAAAAAATCTCAGTGTACTTTCAGAGTCGACACGACCATGCCACCCATATGGAGATCGTATTGAGTACACTGAGAGAGCATCGGCTATATGATAAGCTCTCAAATTGCCACTTTTGGATGGACTAGATACACTTCCTAGGTCATATCATCTCAGAGGCAGGATTTTCAGTAGTCCTAGGGAATGTGAGAGAAGTAGTTTCTTTGTAGCAGCCTAAGAACGTATTTGAGATACAGATTTTCTTAGGGCTGACTGGTTACTACAGTCGCTTCATACAAGATTTCTCCTACATAGCAGCGCCGTTGACGGGTCTGACTAAGAAAGGTGTGAAGTTCATATGGTCAGAAGCATGAGAGATAGCCTTTCAGGACCTGAAAGTAAGGTTGACATCAGCACAGATGATGATACTCCCAGAGGAGGGGAAGAGCTATACAATTTACTGTGACGCATTAGGTATTAGGCTGGGAGAAATGTTGATGCAGGGAAATCGAGTTGTTGTGTATGGGTCTCGGCAGTTGAGTCCACATGAGATAAACTACCCGACACATGATCTCGAGTTAGCTGTAGTTGTTCACGAGTTGCACTGTTAGAGACATTATCTATTGGGAGAACGTTTTGTGGTTTTCACTGACCACAAAAGTCTCAAGTATATATTCACTCAATGTGAATTGAATCTGAGGTAGCGAAGGTGGGTTGAATACCTTTAGTCCTTCGATTTTCAGTTTGCCTATAAACCTGGTAAAGGTAATGCAGTATTTGATGAACTGAGCAGGAAGACTCAGATACAGGTAGTACAAGAGTCCAGTGGTGAATGGCTGCTTATGGCTTTGTTATCTGAGATGCATTTGGAGGTGCATGATATTCAGGGGTAGACTTATCTTTCCTCTTTAGCTATAACTTCTACCCTTCTGGATAGAGTGAGGATGAGACAAATATCTGATCCCGAAGGCCTAGTTATATGGGATTCAGTGGCAAGTGAGGAACCTCCTCCTGGTTGGACAATAGGCGATGATGAGGTTTTGTTATTCCATTGACGAGTATGGGTTCTAGGGGATATACGTGAGGAGATTATGCGGGAGTATCATTCTTTAGCTTGGGTAGTTTATCCCAGAGTTACCGAGATGTACCATGACTTGAGACGTCAGTACTGGTGGCCGGGTATGAAAAGGGATGTAGATGGTTTTGTTACGAGGTGTTCCACCAGTTAATAGGTGAAGAAATAACATCATAGGCCATCCAGACTGCTACCTCGATTACCTATTCCAGAGTAGAAATGGAATGATGTCGCGATGGACTTCGTGGCTGGGATGTCGAGGTCACATAGAGAAAATGATGCCATGTGAGTTGTTGTGGACATACTCACGAAGGGAGAACACTTTTTTCCTATCAAGGAAACCTTTGGTGTTGATGAGCTCGGCCGGTTTTATATCCGAGAGATCGTATGTCTTCATGGGGTCCCTCTTTCTATCATTTCAGAGAGGGACGCTCGTTTTACGTCTCATTTTTGGCAGGGTTTTCAGAGGGCACTGGGTACATAGGTGCTTCTGAGCACAACATACCACCCTCAGACCGATGGATAGTCAAATTGTACAATACAGGTGCTTGAGGACATGCAACGAGCATGCGTTCTAGAAATTGGGGGCTCTTGGGAGAAGCATATACACCTAGTCAATTTTCCTACAATAATAGTTTTCAGGAAACTACTGAGATGGAACCATACAAGGATTTATATGCTAGGTCGTTCCGATCACCCTTGTGCTACTTACAAGAAGGTGAGACCGCTTTACTACGACCATGTCTCGTGCAGGAAACTTCAGAGCAGGTCCAGTTGATTCAGAATCGGATGGCTATAACACAGTCTTGTCAGAAATCTAATGCAGATCGTCGTAGATGACCCTTGCAGTTCGTGGTCGAGGATCAGGTTTTATAGCGTGTTTCACCATGGATAGGACACAAGAGGATCCGGAGAAAGGGGAAGCTTTCACCGAGGTATGTGGGGCCATTTGAGATTCTGCAGAGAGTCGGGGCCGTTTCATATCAGTTGCAGTTACCACTGAGGTACCGGGCCATGCACGATGTCTTCCAAGTAACTCATTTGCACCGCTATCATTCAGACCTGTCTCATGTCCTTCAGTCCGAGGAGGTTGAGCTTCAGTAAGATGAGTACTTCTAGGAGCATCTGGTTCGTATCGTTGATAGAAGCACGAAGGTTCTGTGAGGCCGGTCAGTTCCTCTCGTACGGGTGCTAAGGCAGTATGGCCAAGTTTAGGATGAAACCTTGGAGTGGGAAACCAATGTACGTACTCAGTGGCCATAGTTATTCTCATCTTTATCTTCGCCACCCATGGAAGGGAAATTTGCGGATGAATTTCTTTAAGGGGGGAATTTTGTAAGAACATGGTTCTTGTTTCTGAGGTACGAGTTTCTTCTTTTCTCTTGTACTTATGTGTTTTTTTAAAAATATGGAAAATGGGGAAAATCCCAAAATTTTGGAAGTACATTCCGTGTACATTTCCACACACCGTGTACTATTGTCCGTGTTTGATGAGTACATAGGGTGTGTATCCATGTCGGCGACGAAGGGTGTAATGACTGACTACACACCGTGTAGTGGTCCCTTACACGCCGTGTAGTCAGTCAGCAGACGAATAGTAAAGAGGTGGCCATCTTTGCGACAGAACACGCCGTGTACTCAAGGAGACACGCCGTGTAGTCAAGTCGGCAGGTGAACAGTGCCACGCTGGAGGAAAACCACCAAAGGAACAGTTAAAAATGGGGAGTACATGTCGTGTACTTGGAAATGCATGCCGTGTACTTTTTTTTCACTTAAAATGGCCAGTAACCTCCCATGTTCACAGGGAAGGCTTAGAATGGGAATAGGGCTTGAGGGAGGATGACCAAATATTCAGAGATCTTCCATGCGCATGTTGGGAATCCGTTTCCGCGTCGGACGATATAATTGGAACCGCACGGGTAAGCCCTCAACTCTTCTTTAATCATTCTTTCCAATTCTTCCCCTAATGGGAGTTATTTCCGTTTAATATATAATTCATTTAGCTTAGATCTACCTAGTTCTAGGACGATTCATGGGAAATCTTTCGAGTATACTGATCAGGGGTGTTAAAGGTAGGTGGCTTGGTGTTTATTTTCCAACTGCTGTGCGTTTTGTGTTTTTTTTGTGCCACAGACCCATGTTGGGGTATCGTGTGGCTGAGGCCGTATCTGTTTAAATACATAGAATTGCATAGGAAATTAAATGTGATATTAGAATTCAGTTTGGGATCACCGCTAGGATTCAGGACCACCCCTTGGGTGCGTTTCATTGTTTAGCCTTTTGGCTAGGATACTCGCGGGTATGACTTGTTATACTATTCCTTGAATGTAATGAATATAGAACTACCTTGAGAGAAATTTCTTGTGTACTGTTTGTTTACATGTTGGGCATGTCCCGGTTACCTGTTTAGCCTGAGGGCAGTGTTGTGATTAGCTTGTGGGCACTGCACTATATAGCCTGTGGGAAACTACTTTCGTGCCTGTGGGCAGCTGATTTTGTGCCTGTGGGCGACACATCTTAGGCCCGTGGGCAATATCTGTATGCATGTGGGCAGATTCTTGTGTTTGGATTCTCTTTACCTGAGGGTAGGGGTTTACATGTCTGAGGAAATTGGCTATCTACTAAGAACATTCAATGTGGTAATATTTTAAATTAACTGATTAAATGGATATTAAAATGGAAATATAACTGCTAAGTTAGTTACTTTTGAGTAATTCTTAGTTTATTGCATTTACCATTGCACACTATTGTTGCATGGTTACACACATTTGGGCACAGACCTTTGGTGGGTGCCAACTAAGAATTATTTCTCACACCCTGTTTAGGTCATGCTTTTCGGCCCAAACAGATTACGTTTTTGCAGGTGTAGATAAGGGAAAGGGTCCGTATACATGTACTTGATTGCTGCTGAGGAGTAGGAGATCATGGGATCGAGCATTGGCTCGGGGTGCCACTGGCTGTTCTGTTTTTCTTTTCTGTACTTTTACTTCAGTTGTATTGTATTTTACTGTAGTGTAACATGTTCTGGCTATTTTATAGAATAGTGACATGCTGCATCTTTATATACGTATGACTACTAGTTTCCCTTTTTGTTATTAGTTCTTCATTTTCAGTTATATTTACATTTACTTCTTCCACTGTTTTTGTATGTTTAAATTATATTCTGATGTGATATACTTTGAAAAATGAGGGCATAGTTTCCCCACTATCACACCTGGGCCCTCGCTGTTATTCGGAAGCATCTGGCATTTGGGGAAATGCGCTTGAGGTCACATGTCGAACTGGGTTCGGGGCACCCGATGAGTGGAACCCGGAACCGGGATGTTACAACAACCACCAATTGAGATACAACTCAAAAGAGAGCAAGCCAAAAAAGCAACAAAGGGAGCCATATCATAAAAATTAATGGTTCAAAACTACAAAGGCTACATAGATAAATGAAAATAGATAAAAATCAAAAAAATGTGGGTAAGGAGCACATATTTCTGACTCATGTTCCTAGGTACTCTCCTTTGTGCCACCGTGTCGCCATAAGACACGAACCAAGGGGATGGAATTCTTGTGAAACTCTTTCTCCATGTAGCCTTGGATCTCAACAGGTCGATGATCAAATGTTGCATCAACATAAACATAGATCTCTCCCCAATCAAGGACATGAGAGTCACCATGAAGATAATGACATAGTTGTAATACTTGGAAAACATCATGTATCTGACTAATCTGCGGGGGAAGTGCTACTCAATATGACACATCTCCAACATGAGAAAACACCTTGAAAGGCCTAACAATATATGGAGAAAGCTTACTTCCATGACCAAAGCTTCGCTTCCCACGACGGGGAGTCACCTTCAGAAAAATTTGGTCCCCAACATCAAACACTATGGGCCTACTCCTTTGATCGACATATGATTTACAATGATTTGTGTTGTCTTCATCTTCCCATGAATCACCCGAACCATCTCTGTTGTATTATACACTAGTTCTGGTCCGAGAATTGATGACTCTCTGACCCTAGTCTAGCACAACAGAGAATGGCAAGGTCGGCCATACAAATCATTAAAAGGTGCCATAACGATGTTGTAGTGAACACTATTATTGTATGTGAACTCCACCATGGGTATGTACTTCATCCATGAACTTCCAAAAATAAGAACACAAGAGCGTAACATGTCTTCATGAGTCTGGACGGTTCTCTATTTCTGACCATCTTTTTTAGGATAGAAATAATTTCTAAGGCATAGATGAGAACCAAAAGCATGTTGGAGGCCTCTCTACACCCTAGAAGTAAATCGAGGATCTCGACCAGAAATGATATTCCTTGGGACTCCATGAAGTTTCACCACCTCCTCTATATACTGCCTTGACAAAACATCCTTTGATCTTGACTCCTTGATCACTATGAAGTGAGCCGATTTTGTTAAAAGATCCACTACCACCCAAATTGTATCATGTCTTCCAAGAGCTCAAGGTAAACCAGTAATGAAGTCCATTGAGATGTCCTCCCACTTCCACTATATAATCTCTAATGGATGGAGAAGACCACCAGGAACACGGTGTTCGGCCTTCACATTCAGGTAGACCATCCATCACGACAGAAACGCCGTAACTGCACACATCAGCCCTGACCACTAAAATTGTGTCCTCATGGCTTGGTACATCTTTGTCACACTGGGATGCACTTCTAAAGTGGAACAACGGAACTCTCTGAGAACCATCTCACGCATCGTCAAAGAAAAAAAATCCTTCCATGATACAACACTGAATGTTATTCATCCTTCATACAACCATCAAGGGCCTCACCACAATCAACTCGGTCTCTCATGACATCCACCTCTAGATCCACCAACTAGGACCCTTCCACCTTCTGCATCAGGGATGACTATACAGTCATCTGAAAAAAGACAACCCCTACCCCCGACTTCTCTCATATCAAGATTTAATGCTATCATTTCTTACATTACTCCCACAGAATCACCAGATTCATGCACAGCATCACTACGTGACTTTCAAATCAGCACATCAGCTAAAACATTCTCTATTCCATGTGTATATGATATTTCGAAGTCATTTCCTGTAATAATTCCATCCACTGATGTTGTCGTCAGTTCAAGTCACACTGGGAGAAAACATACCCCAAACTCTTATGATCGGTGAAAACCAAAAACTGCTCACCAATGAGGTAGTGCCTCCACAACCTTAAATAAAATAACATGGCTGCCAACTCAAGAACAAAGGGGCATAGATACGTTCATGGGGAAACAACTGCCGAGACCCATAAGAAACAACTGACCTCTGTGTAATGACAACACAACCTAACCTTAGATGCAAAAAAACGTAGAAAACATCAAACTGAACTCGTCCGACTAGAATAAAAAGAACCAGTGCACATACTAACTTCTCTTTTAGATACTCAAAATCTACCTGACACTGAATAGTCTATATGAATGTCTGATACTTCCTGGTCAAAGCTGTCATAGGAGGCACAACTCATGAGAAATTGGCTATGAACCTCATGTAGTATCCTGTGAGACCAATGAAACATTGCACCTCTAACACTATCTTGGGGCCTTCCCAAAACACAACTGCTACTATATTCGATGGATCCAAAGCTAATCCCTCCTGGGATACAACATGCCTCACGAAACGGACTCCTCGATCCCAAAACTCACACTTCTAAATCTTCCCAAATAGATGATGTTGATGAAGTACTCTCAAAACGGCATGTATATGATCTTCGTGCTCCTTATCATACATGGAGTATACAAGGACACCATGAACTTTTACAAGAACACATGGAACACAACAATCATTAATCCCATGAACACAACTGGAGTATTTGTCAAGTCGAATGACCTTACAATGAAATCATAAAGCCCATGACGACAACATCAAGTAGTCTTTGGGATATAATCATCCATCACACACATCTGATGATATCATGACCACATTTTGATATTTGAGAACCAACTAGCACCCTTCAGTTGATCGAATAAATCATCAATCTGTAGAAGAGGATAGAGATTCATTATTTTCACTTTGTTTAAGCGATGATAATCGACACCCAACCGCAAATTGTCGTCACCCTTCTTCACGAACCAAACTGGTGCACCCCACGATGACACCCTTGGAAAACCAAAATCGCACTATAACAGACCATCGAGCTATATATGTAGCTCTCGTAACTCAGAAGGTTCTATCCAATATGGAGACATATAGATAAGAGACGCTCCGGGATGTAGCTCAATCCCAAACTCCTTCTCTCATCGAGGGGGTAATGATACAACCTCTTCTGGAAAGAAATCAGGGTACTCTTCTACGACCCTAGGAAACGCCAACTACTGATCCTCTAAGGAACTCAACATCATCTCATCCATCATGGATGATGAGGACAGAATGCGCCTATGGCCCATATGAGGATCTCGCTCGCTAACAAACACCACTAGCTCTCCATCCACACCAATGAAAATGAACTTCTTCCTGAACAAATCCACGATATCCTGCATTGAATACAACTAATCTATGCCGATGATGACATCATATGATTGTATTACTAAACATAGGAAATTTCCCCAAGAGAGGTGTTTCCCCAACACTAACTCACAGTCTCTACATACTTCAAACAAGTCATCTCGACCTCCAAATGACATTGTCAACTCGAAGAACACTAGAAGCCTCTCTACCTCATGTCTCAAAGCATGGAAAAGGGTAAGTGATATAAAGGAGTGTGTGTCTCATGAATCAATCAAGTCATACACAAAGGTAGAAAAAAAAATCAAAGGGTACCACGAACAATGTCTGGCTCACCAAGAGCTGCCAATGCTAGAGCATGAAGCTAACCATGACCACCTCTATGGCCTCTCTATCTCTAATGATGACCACCACCATGACTATGATCATATCTTTGAGTATGGGGAACATCATGGGGTTTTCCTCTACCTACCCCATCATCCTTATGTTGATCTAATGCTAGTGAAACCTGCTGCTGCTGCCTCAGCTGAAACTTCCAAAACAAAAAAACCTGGAGCGTAGCACCTTGTGCACAATGACTGCTCTGAATGGTTGGGAACTCCTGTTGTTGACCTCCTTGACTACCACATGAAAAACAAGCACTGGAACCCTTTTCATAGGCCATAAAGTTACTTCCACTTGAGAAATGAGATGTGAAGGGCTGAGACCTACCCCCGACTGAACAGAAACTCTTCTGCCCAGAAAACTGGGATCCCCAGAACAAATTTTTGCTTTGTGAGGAATCATGATGAATCACCTCTGGTGAAAATATGGTCTTGGTCAATGTTCTCTCGACAACCTCTTCCCTCGCCAGTACCTCAATACATGTCTTCATCATAAATGGGGTGGCCTGGAGTTAGATATCTAGAAGCAAAGCCTCCTAGAAATTCCATGATTTGGCCTCCCCATCTGGAAACAGGTCTGAAGCATATTGTAAAAGGTTCCTGAAATGGATTCCAAACACTCGAACATTGGAGCTCCCCTGTTGATGGGTAAGAAGCTCATGGCGACTGGGTGGCTTCGCAGTTGAAGAATGAAACTCGACTCTAAACTTTTCTTGGATCTCCTCCCATGAGATCGCTCACTCCTCGCGATCCCTGTGGAACATGAACCATCACTACCTCGTTGCACCGCGCATCATCATCACAACTAAGGACACCCAGTGCTCCTCCTGAGAACGGTTCGATCTGAAGCCTATCTGATCCACCTCCAATCAGTCATCTGTGACCAAATCTGAAATGGAGCCCTCATACTTTTGCAGACTCTGACGCTGAAACTCTCGTAGTGTCTTCCTCCAATTGTATTTGTCATCAATCCTTACTTTGTGGTGATCTACTTGAACATACTATTGGACATTTTCTTGGAAACCCTAATGAGGTCATCTACCTGGAGCCATACCTGTAAAATAACAAACCGTTAGAGCTCTTAAACCTAGAATATAGAAGAATCAACATTAATTAACTAATTGTTTTATTTTATTGATGTTAGGTTAATTATCCCAAGGTCTTCCTTTCAAACACAAGCATAAAGAAGAATGATGCAAAATACTTTCTTAGTTCTCTACCCTACAACTAGTATTAACTTCTTTTGTAGACATTGTAAACATAAAGGTTTGTACATCAGATCATAGGGTGGAATTAACACCTATAACTCAGCCAGTTTCCAATTTTTACATCACTTTCTAAACATGAATGACATCGTTTCCCTACCAACCCATGGAACCTCACATGTACCTACCTCCAAAATTCATTATATCCCTCAACCAGACCACTGATACCACTCTGTGATATCCCCTCCCAACAAAGTGTACCCCTCTTGGGCTGACAATGTGATGACGGAGATAATGAACCCCGAGTCCCACCTCCAGTAGGCCCCGGGTTGGAGACTAGCACCGAGGGTATAGTAAATACACGGATGGGAGGCATTACCCTCAATGAGAAAACATGAAGAAGAAAGAGAAAAGATAGACACCAACCAACTCCGACTATGAACTGAAATATAAAAGAAAACCCAAGTGCACATATGTAATGTAATGAAAAAGTAATACAAGTGGAAGAAATAAACTGCAAGTACCCAAAAAAAGTTAAAATAGCAGAAACCACAAGCCCGAAAAGCTCCTGCAACCTCAAGCTAGTAGAAACCAGCATGATCTTCAACCTTCTCCAAGTGTCCTGAAAAAAATTTTATATATATCTAGGGTGTGTATAATAGTATAATCATTAGGATCCTCACTGAATCCTCTCAATCAAAAGTAATGAAATCATGCTAAAGAACAGTGAACAACAAGTGAAACTAACTCATAACCTAAATAGGTATAATAAGTTCCCAGCCTCACCATGGGTACTCTCACCAAGTAACACATAAAATCATATAGCATATGGTAAAGAATATCAAGGGTACCCTGCTACTACTTCCTCACAAGTTTGCCACTTTTCCCCAACGTCGCACGTCCTAAGAATCTCTCTCCAAAAGCTTGCCTATAGACACCTGGGCGAAGCACCACAACATGAAACTCGTTCAACAAAACCACCACATCCATGTGTTCAATGTAACTAGGTAATTTATGGGAGCCACCACAACTCGCATAACATGTATCATATGTCGGGTATGACACCTCAAGCCATTACTTCCCACACACTGAGTAAGGATTCTCAAGACATCACAACCTATACACGTTACACCTATTGTAGTCCATGAGAAACTATATCCAGAATATATGTGTTTGAAAATAGACAAGACATTACAGCCCTCTACACACATATTCGGGGAAAAATGCCCAGTGTTCCTGCCAGCACAAGTAACTACCAAGAGAAGAGTGTGGGGCCAAAGGGGGTAGTCAACCATTCATCCTTCCCGCAGAATGTTGGGGAAATAACCCCCTAGGGATTAGAATCCCTAGGGTGTCAGTTTCCCTTACTGACAGGGTGTATTAGCATATAGAAACACAAAAATTACATGATATACTATATCTCATAACCTAACTATGGGCATAACCTAGTCATAGACTCAACTGCAGGTAACGTATCTCAGACTCGGGGCTGCTACTTCTAAGACTAGGTATCCTATAACCACACAACCATTTAAATAGATTTAATAAATTATTTCATTCCATTTTTATCAGTTCTACTTTACATTAGTTAATTATTTAATCATTAATTAGCCATTTACAATTCTACATTAAACTTTTTTCACATCACAACCAAGGTCTAATGTCCCTTTAATATTACAAACTCATCATTATGTTACAGTAACTCCGACCCCAAGGGTCAACATCATTTATTCAACCATTCATTACAGAATTACTTTCCCATATTCTTAGGAATTCTATAAAAACATTCTGTGCTACTAAACACCAGGGGGATCAACAAGGTGAGTAGATGTATGACCTGTCGAGTATTTTCTGCCTATAGAAAGAGTATAGGCCCATCCTCCCTTGAGAAGCTAAACACGGAAAGCATGTGCCATACCCTGCGTGTCTTTGCCTCTTTCGGAAGACAGGTAAGCAAGACCATATGCCTTGAGAAGTGGGGAAAAGTACATAAGATAATCAAACAATAATAATCACTAAGCATCCAACAATCACATCCATACCATTCCATCATTTCTAGTGTACTCCCCAACACCCACATGCATAAACAGATATATCTCTCCACTATAGGCGTCATCTGCTGCCACAACCAAAGGTATTCAAGCCCCCACATACCAAATCAGCCATCTAGGATCACATCACTACACAAGAAGCAGTAAAACAAACATCTTAACAATTTGGCTCTTGGCACATTAATAATCAAGAGGGTTACTCAAAAACCATCATGGAATTAGCAAACAATAATATCTTTAATCCATATTGAATTTACCGATTTATTATTCATGGGATCCAAATTTGAAAAACACAATCAGTTAGCTATCAAAAATAATTAAACATTCTTACTACACCTATTTGAATAACATCAAATTACAACAAGTATAACTAGATTCATTTACATGCCTCTTTATCTTTAGCCAATCAATTATCAATTAATTCATGTTTAGGTTCATTACAAATTTCTATCATGAAAGAACAACTATACGAAGAAAAAATAGATATCACACTATTTATCAAAACAAGAGGCAATAACATATGATCGATATCAATTTATTGACACGGTTCAAATATTTATTATGTCAATTCCATTGTCATATAGTGGGATAGAACATGCTAACAATACAGTTGCACATAAATGAAAAGAGAAGAAACAAATAACCTACCTTAAACAGTTCTTGATGTTCTTTATACATGAACAGTCCACAAAACGGGTCACGATCCTCCTATCGCGACAACTGCATCCACCCGAGGATGCCACAGTATGACTGCACCCACCAAAAGCCAATAAAAATCCATTTTAAGCAAGAATACCACCTGAAATAATATGGAAGGGATAAACAAGAAAAGATGAACCCCAAAAGAATGACGATATATCATACCTTATATTAAAGATTGATCGATACAACTTGGTTGCATCAAAACAGAGAAAAACCAATCCTAGGAGTATGTTTGATTACAAAAATCCTACGGAATTGAATGAAAGGTTCTAGCATCTCATAGTCAAGAACAAATAGGAAGAACTAGGTATGAATATATCACATCCCTTTAGAAGATTTAACAGAGTGATGGTTTGAGATACGCTTGATTTCCCATTAAAAGGAGATCTATTAAACCACGCGGTTTGACCAAGTAAAAACAACCTGACCCTTAGGAATAATTAATATAGGAGTTATGGACCTTGAATTGGCCTTAGAGTCATTAAAACGTTGTATTAAAAACATTTTACATCAAAGGAAATATCAAAGGGGAGAAACTGTTGGATGTTGGAAACACTGTTCACACACTCAAAATTTGGAAAAGAAAATAGTGGTTACCATTAGAACCTCACCGTTCTGGAAACACTGTTCATGAACTCAAAATTTGTCCAAGGAAAGAAAAGGTCATAGATAGAAGGTCACTATTCTAGAAACACTATTCATGCTCTCAAATTTTGGAAATGGAATGAAAAGGTCACAGTTAGGACACCGTTATGGAAACACTATTAATGTAATCAAAATCTGGAAAAGGGAAGAAAAGGTCATAGTTAAATGGTCACCGTTCTGGGAACACTGTTCATGAACACTAAATTTTGAAAATGAAAGAAAATGTCATGGTTAGAATGTCATCGTTCTAGAAACATTATTCAGGAACACAAAATTTGGAAAAGGAAAGAAAAGGTCACAGTTTTAGAAACAATGTTCATTAACTCAAAATTTGGCAAAGGAATGAAAAAGACACAATTAGATTCTCACCATTCTGGAAACACTATTCATGAACTCAAAATTTGGCAATGGAAAGAAAAGATCATAGATAGAAGGTCACTATTCTAGACACATTGTTCAAGAACTAAATATTTGGAAAAAGAAATATAAGGTCACTGTTTGATGTTACAGATAGAGGTTACCAATACAAGATACCGATAGACCTATTCATCGATGGAACTATTCATAGAATTAGAAATTTGGAAAAGGAAATAGAGGTTACCGTTAGAGGTTACCGATAGAACTGTTCACCGATGGAACTATTAACATAATAGGAAATTTGGAAAAGGAAATAGAGGTTATCCTTAATGGTTAGCGATGGATCTTTTCACTTATGTAACTGTTCACAGAATTAAAAATTTGGCAAAGGGAAGAGAGGTTATTGTTATAGGTTACCGGTAGAACTCTTCACCTATAGAAGTGTTCACAGCATTAGAAATTTCGAAAAGGAATGAGAGGTTACCGTTAGAGGTTACCGATAGAATTGTTCACTAATGGAACTGCTCAGAGAGTTGAAAATTTGGCAAAGGAAAGAGAGGTTACCTTAAGAGGATACCAATAGAACTGTTCAAAGATGGAACTATTCATAGAATTGGAAATTTGGAAAAGGAAAGAGTGGTTATCGTTGCACTGTTCACAATTGTCTACCATTGGAACAGTTCACCAAACTGAAAAAATTTGAAAACTATTGGGGATAAGTCCCCTTAACCTCTTGAATCACTTCACACACCCTATTTTCACATTGCAATGGGTCTGAGAGGTTTGGGGAATTACATTTTTTATATATTTTTTTTTAATATTTCTTCTTCTAAAGCAATAGAAAATGATATTATTGATTAATTATGTAATAAAAATGCAAATTATCTAAGGATAATTTGCAAAATTATCAGTATGTTATTAGAATAAATATTAAGGTATAATTTGTTGAATTTATGAGTAGATAATTACTTAGAATTGTCAATAGATAAATTATTTCAACTATCAATTGATTATTATACAATTTTACCAAATGATAATTTTCTATAATTAACCAATGATAACTAAAAAATAATCAGTGGATAATTGTTATAGACTAGAAGAATATTATAATATAGGAATATGAAATGATAATTTACTAAAAATAATCCTAATATAATTAAATGGGGTTATAAAATTATTATTCCCCAAGATTATCAAAGGATTGTTTACTGAAGAAAAATTATCATAGGATACTCAAATTGAATTATAATTATATATTTTATATAGTTTTTATAACATAATTACATTTAATTATCAAAAAACAATCATTAAATTATCAAATAACATTATAAAGTTTATCAAAGTATACTCACATAAAATTATAGAGGGTTACATTATAAAATTACTAGATTATAATTTAATGGAATTATAAAATACCAGTTAAAGAACTAAAAAACACTAATTGGGATTTAATCAAATCATAAATTATTCTTAAATTATCAAATTATATTTATAAAAGATAATTTATGATAAATTATCATAAGAAAAATTATAACATATAATTTATAATAAATTATAAAGATATCATTATTTCATTATAATTTATAATAAATTATCATAATAAAATTATATTGTATGATTTATGATAAATTATTATTAAATAACTAATAATGGATAATTTGTGATAAATTTTCAAGTGATAATTATAGAAGGATAATTTTTGATAGTTTATCAAAAAATATATATATAAGTAAATTTTATGATATATAATAATGGAATAATTATAAATGGACAATTTATATAAAAATAATAATGTTTTAACTGTAAAAGGATAATTTATGAGAAATTATCAAAATAGAATTATTCTTTTGTAAAATATTGTGATTGCATTCACTGGGTAAAATGATAATAGAAATATTATCTAGGAGAGATAAAATGTCATCTTATGAAATATTTTATTTCTTTATAAATAAAATAACTTATTTAGGTTCTAGAAACAAATTAGTGTTCCTAAATAATTGATGTGTCCACATTTATGATTATAAGGATACAAAGAGGTGTTCTTGACATGTGAGATCTTGACTGTAGTTATCTAGCTACATAGTGTGGTTTATCCTTCCCTATTACATCGATGAATTTTTCTATAATATGTTCCTTAAACTTTTTTTCTCTCATTCCACATTTTCATAGTCGTATGATAGATTCTTCTAGATTATTTTATATTCATGTTTTATATGATATCATATTTGGGTGTGTATGTGTATGTGGACCTGGATACCATACAACTTGTTTCCATTATATTTGATATAATTGATATATTCCATGATGATATTTGACTAACATGTTGATGTATTCGCTGATGGTTTATTTATCATGATGTGTGCTATAATTTTCATCATGATATGACTTTTGATGTTTCCTTTTAGAGGATTGGTATGTGTATCCATGTCAGGTGACCATTGAGGTTTCTGTTACTCTTTATGTGCTATGTCCATGGAGTTGAGGTGATAATGATGGTGGAGTAGTATAGCCCTGTAACATAGACTATACATTATGCCATGTAGATTTTTTAGAATACATTGACACTCGATGCCTTGTATTTTTCAGATTTCTACCTACTACCTTGTATATTTTTCGAATGTTAGATATATTGGAGGCTCGGTAGATTTCCGAGTATTAAATGGTTCCTTTTGGATTCATGCTAGGTTATTCACACGATGCCTTATGTATTTTTTAGCAACATACCAACTCCCTTGTTGCTGGTGCTATGTGGCTGGTTATGATCTATTATTAACACAGTATACATATTTTGTTTTGAAGCCTAAAAAGGTATAGTCAAGTGTTTGTGGTTTCTTCTATAGTGCATGACCACTTGGTTTCAGATTGTGGGTTTCAATGTCTGTTACATATTTATTATTATTATTATAATTTAATATAATTGAATTCTTGAGAAAATCATATTAATAACACTTTGTTTGTTTCAAACTAAATCTTGTACTCACAAAATACTTGATAATTTTGGTACACTTGTAGAATTCATGAGAGATCCATTGAAGGGAAAGATCCCTATGTTGAACTACATAGTTGATGAGAATGGATTGAGTGGTGGGATATGATAGACACCAGAAGGACCCTCAGTTCATTTTTTAATTTCTCTTCTTCTTACATAATATGGACAGACTTTCCACTTTTGGGAGATTCATTTATTTACATTATATGGGTTCAATTTATTTTGTTTTCACATGTTTACTGAAATGAATTATTATTCCATTTTTTTCTTCTTATTTATTAAATTACATGATACATTTGGTTCAGTTTCCCCCACAGTTAGACCCATACTGTCTATTCTAGTTAGAGGACTCCTACATATGGGTAGAAATGCATATGGTCATCTGGAACTACAGCTCAAACTCGGTGGTTCTGGTTGAGATGTTACATTATGGAATAGCGGATCATAATTCACTAACATATTGTTCTATTTATCTTGGTATGGGACATGATAGGAATGAGTTCAGACGATTGATACTAGGTTAGGGGAACTAATCCAGTTCATTGATTGTATTATATATTCATCATGTAATTTTCCTTAACCTGGGGAATTTATTTTTTTCATTTTAATATTTATTAATTTCATCATGTGGGATACAAATGATTTTATATTTGATTTATGATATTTCATGTGGGTTCATGCATCATGACTATGAACTTGGGTTCATAGTACATATATATACATTTTGTTGTGATGCATAATATATCATTAATTAACATCCTTATTTTAGTTTTATTTTATCTGTACATTTTCCCTTATGTGATATATTTCAGTTTTAATGAAGTTATGTTGTATATTTTTTGGAATATTTTAGTTCAAGTGATCATATTTTTGTATCATCATGTATCTTATATATGTGACTAATGTGTAGGGACAAAGACTAGGGTTAGCTATAGGATATGTATACCTTTGGTTAAGGGTATTCTTCTAGAGGAAACTTGATGACCCCGTAGACTCCTATCAGAAACATTATGTGATCACATATAATTATTTGGGATTATCAAAATTAATCTTTTTCACTTCAAATGTGTGTTCAATAAAATTATAGAATATTTCACATCAATGTAGTCTTATGGAAGTATTTGGAGAGGAATCCAAAATAATATCACAAGGGATAAGGTTTCAAAATTACCACTATATGTGTAATAGAATATAGTTGAGCATGATCCCATATCCTCTCTATGGTTAGGGATAAGGGTTTAATCAATCATAAATCATTAGATTACTGCTTTTCCATGTCATAGGTGTTTAGATCTATGCTCAAATATTATCATAAATCAACTCAATAATTCTTCATCCATCCAGCGAAACATATGCCCTCAAAATGATGAGTAATGGGTGGAATTGTTTTTTTATATTTGAGCGAGTTGATAATATGATGGATCAATCAATTATTTTGAAAAATATCATTCAATGTGTTCATCACATTTAGATAACCCATATCATCTGTAATCATCCATGCTAATTGAATCGATGGTTTAGCTATATGAATTAGAGTAGAAGGGATTCATTTGTCTGAGAAAATCACAATGATATTCACCTATGTTTTTATCTATAAATTATAATGGTATTATTAAGTTATGCATTGAATATTGAATGTAGAACCAAATTCTAGTGAAGAACTGATATTGTTTCCAAGGATTGATTATCATTTCTAAATTCTATAGGGATCCTAGTGGTTCTCCAATATTTATCATTCATTGGCCTATCTCTTGTTCAGAATTATAAAGGTGGACATTTTTAGGATGGATTTTTAGAGAATATATGTAATGTATGAGTATCAGGTAATGTCATTTGGGCATATGAACAAGCGTAAAATGTTCACGGGCCCATGAACATGTTCTTCATTCCATACATGGACTCCATCATAATAGTGTTCATCAAATATATCCTCACTTACTAAATGAATGTAGAGAAACATGCATGGAAACTATAGATAGTCTTGGGTACACTTCAAGAACTTGGAAGTTTGAAAATATATCAAATCATTCCTCATAGATTCTAGAGGTGAAGATCCTAGTAAATGCAGTGTACGAGATTGGTATATTTCATAATTTTCGTGAATGATGATGTAGTCATTTCATAGACAGATCCCATGAATATGCTTCAGATTAAGAAAATTCTAGTTTTAGTATGATATTACTAAATTGTTATCCCAATAATCTCAGAACTATAAACCCCTATGATTTTACTTATAAATAATGTAGTGGAGTTATATTGTTCAAGAAAACATGAATAAATATTCTTTTAACTAAATTGATGGTTGACTAATTCTATTATTGTGACACTCCATGAGTATGGGATTGGTAATACAATGTATAATGATTCATAAGTCATTTGTTTTTGGAGTGATGTTGATGAAATTCTAGTCAGTATTAGCTTATGTGTATCATCATAAATGAACCTAGCCATTACAGGGAATGGGAATAAATGGTATATGATATAATATTATGGAGACACTATCTCTTCAGTGATATACTATTTATTTAGAGACACCAAAAGTGACTCCTACATATCATCAAATAGGAGGACGTTAAACTAAGGAATGGGATATGTGATGACTTCCTATAGATTTTTTTTTTAAAATGGAATATACACCTTGGAAATGGTAGTTTTTTGTGTAGATTATCTTATCCATATAAAACATGAAGAGATAGTTCTTAGAAAGAGGCACCCAGATGATTAGTGGCACTTTATGTGCTTGTTTTTTTATTCGAGGATGGATGTGTTAGAGGATATGTGTTCTATGAAACGTACTCCCTTATTATTCACATATTTACTTTTTTACTAGATAACGAATGACCAAAATTAGTCACAGAGTGTTTTGTAATGTGTAAACAATGAGATGGTGGTGACTCATTGCACGAATGGTCGATGGATGAAAATGTTGTGATCAAGGTACTTAAGAGAGTTTTAGTCCCTACATCCATTAGAGAATGTTTGATGTGTGATTACCGTACCACTATACGAATAGTAATTCCTAGTGAGACCAATATATATCATGAATTTATAGAGAAGATTTAGTGGCAAGGTATAAAAATTGAAATTTCAGGTTTGGTCACATGATAACTAACCTATTAGAGGGTGAAAAACAAACACCTTCATCTTTTTGGAATGTGGCAGCCACTCTATGTACCAGTTTGGAAGAGGTTGTATGTCATGATGGACTTTTTGATGGTATAGAACAAGATGACAAGTAGTTGCGACATGGTGTTAGAGATTATAAATAAACTAGATAAATGTTTTCACTTCTTACCAATCAATGAAACCCACTTAATGGAGGATCTAGAAATGATCTATGTCTGAGAGATCTTACATCATCATGGAGTTATTTTTGGCATTTTTTCGATAAAGATACATGTTTTACGTAATCATTTTGTAAGGTCTTTTAGAAATTACTTGGTAATTAGCTCCGATTGAGAACAACATACCATCCCCAATATGATGGATAGTCGTAGTGGACTACACTCATTTTGGAGGATATGGTGGAAGATTGTGTGATAGACATTGGTGGAGAATTGGATGATCACATTGGATTTATTGGGTTAGAAAAAAAAATCAGCTAATAAGATTTGATTCATATGGACCCTTACGTGGATATTTATGTGATTTTTTATCTCATTTTTATATTAGAATGAGGCATATGATGCAGCTGTTTTTATCCCCATCATATTTCAAGAGACCGCTGAGATAGAGAAGCTGATATGGAAGAGGTTGATTAATTCTCAGAGTAGACATATAGCTTATTGTGACAATAGGAGGATACCATTTAAGTTCACTATATGAGATTAGGTTTTTATGAGATAAACACATTAGTCAGAGAATATAATATAAAGGATTCCTGGAATGATATATAATCCTTTAAATAGACCATTTGTGATCACCAGGAAGATAGGGCATCTGGCTTATCTTTTGGACATCTTTTCCAACTTTGGAGGTATAAACGATGTGATTCATGTGTAATAAACTCATAGGTGAATATCCCACACTACAAATGTTTTTATTATTAAGAAGATGATCTAGATAATGTTTCATCTTTTAGTGAAAATTTGGTGACGATCATAGACTGATGATATACGGTGTTTTGAAGAAAGAATGTTTAACTAGTCTGGATTCAGTGGTGTCATCGACAGATCCAATAGGATATGTGGGAACATGAGTCTAATTATCGAGCTTAGTGTCCTATGATTCCAGAGTAAGACTTCTATAGATACATCATTGGGATGATAATTCTATATTGGGGGGATTTTATGATCCACCATATTTTTTGATAATATAAATCCATATTGATGATAAATTATGAATATTTATATTTTATAATATAACGTTCAATAAAAATATCATTATATATTATTTAAATTTTTTTTCATATGTGTAGTATCCCATTTACACAAATTAATATTCTGAGGAATATTTTCATTGTTTGGCACAAAGATAACATGGGATTCCGTGTCCTGTAGAGTATTGGTGTAGAAGGAATAAAAATATTAATTATATTATATTACATGTGTGTTTGTTTGTTTTTTCCAAATTTATTTAATATATATCAAGTAATGTGTCATATGACAAATTAGATACATTCATTATGTTTATAATGATGGGTTTATCATCGGCATGACATAACATTTTTTGAGGATATGATGTCTGGTAACGTAGAACGAGAGGATAACTTGTCTAATATTGTTTAAAATTATTTTTCATAGAAAAATTGAATATCTACATGATGGTGAATCTTATAATTAATATGAGACCCCTGTTAGGTCTGATAGGTTGGGTTTACAGGATCATGGACAAAAAATTTATATAGATTGGTCATTTTTTCATATCGCCCATAATGTTCAGTTATATACAATTTATTTAAATTATTATATTAATTTAGTTAATTGAAAAATCATTTTATTAATGGTTCTTATTCTTTTGTGAACAATTATAACAATGGATTTTTTGATGTAATCAGAATTATTTAGGTTCAATTTCATTGAATAATATATTTTGAAACACCATAATTATGTGATATTAATGTCTTTGTATTGGATGTTATGTTGAATATAAGTATATACAAGACTATTAATTTGGTTTTTTTGGGGAACAATGTATGAATTAATTGTTTGGATCATATTTTATATCACCTCTAAATTTAGTATATATCGTAACATTTACAAAACAAAAATCCTCCATTCACATAGATGGGTGTTGGGAGACTAATAACATTTCTCTGGAAGGGCACGGTCGACTCTCCTCCAACGGTGTGGGGGTGCCTATCGATGAAGGAGATGATTTTTTTATTTTTTATTTTTCATTATATTTTATTTTCAGTATTTTATCTTCTCAAATTATAGAAAATGAAATTTTTTATTATCGAAATAATAAAAACATAAAGTACATAACAACAATTATCAAATTTATCAATGTTATATTTCATGAATTATCAAATCATAATTTTTTAAAAATTTTTGAAGATTATAAAATTGAATTATTAAAAGACAAATTATTTCAATTGTTATATGGAAATTTAATAATTTAAAAAAATATATAATTTTAGGAATTATAAAATTATAATTACAACAAATTATTAAAGTATAATAAAATGATGTTATCAAATTAATATAATATACGATTATCAAATTATACATTTTTAAAAATTATAAGAAAATAATTAAAATTAATTATAAACTAATAATTTCACCTGATTATAAAAGGATAATTTATAGAGAAAAATAATTAAAGGATAATTACTAGAAATTATCAATAAGAAAATTTATAGAATATATAGATGATAATTAAATTTAATTACAAAAGAATAATTATTAAACTATCAAAAGAGAGTTGTGGTTTTACAAAAGGATAGTCACATGGAATTTTTGAGGAGTAATTTATAGAATTGGTATAGGATAATTACATTGAATTATAACATAAAAATTATAGTGTTATCAAAATATCATTGAGAGTTTATCGAAGGATAAATTATTAATCAATTATAAAAAGGCAATTATAATGGAAGATTTATGAAATATTATCAAGAGATAAATATAAAATGATATTTTAAAATAAATAATCAACGAGTAATTATAAAACGACAATTAATAATGAAGATTAAAAAACATTGTTATTAAATATAATTTATGAAAAATTATCATGAAAAATTTATAAAATGATTTTTTTGGATAAAATATCAACAGAAAAATAAAAAACTATAATTTCAAATAAATTAATAAAAGATAGTTATAAAATTATAATTATGAGTAATTATCAAGAAATGGTTATAAAAAGATAATTTTTCAAATATAATAAATAGATAATCATAAAAAAATAATTTATGTGAAATTATCAAATGATAATAATAAAATGATATTTTATATTAAATAACAAAAAATATAATTATTCTTATGGAAAATATTTTGATTAAATGAACTATCATATAATGAAATTACTAAAATTATCATGGAGAGAAAAGAATCATTTTTTTCATTTTTTATTTATTTTGATATAAAATAACATTTATTAATAGGAAACCTTGATGATACTTGAGCTTTGATTTGTCTGTATTAACAATAATCGGGTTTGAAAGAGGTTTTCTTGACATTTGAGGTCTCCACTCATTCTATCGAACCCCGTAGGGTGGTTTACCCTAGCCTTTGATGTCATCAAATTATATGAAAGTATTTTTCTTAACTAATCGGGTTCTCATTAGACATCATTTTTATTAAATGACTCATTATTTTGTAATATTTGATAATCATTTTTGATATGTAATCATATGTGGGTTTATGTGTATCCCATAATACAATATGACTTGTTTTCTTGAGATTTGATATGATGGTAATATTTTATGGTGTTGTATAATTCACTTGTTGATAAATATGATGAATTTATATTTCTTAAAATTTATGCAATGGGTTTTATAATGATATGACTTTTTTTATTTTCATTCGAATGATTTGTATGTGTATCTTTAATAGATGACCTTTGAGGTATGGTTAATTTTTAATGGGTACATGCAAAGAATCATAGCAACGATAATGATAGGGAACAATAGCATTCTATATTGACCTCTACTCCATGCCTTTTGAATATTTTAGTATATACTGACACATTATTTCTTCTAGATTTCTATGGGGTAATTGGTACTTTTATGATTCTGGGTAGGTTATATATACTCAAAGCCTTTTGGGATTTTTATTATTATTCGATGTCCTATTGATTCCATGTAGGTTAGTCATTCAATTCCTTGTGGATTTCCAAGAACCATACAAACATACTCGTGGTTGTATCTTTATGATTGGTTATGAAATCCTATCGACACACTATTCATATTCTGACAGGGATCCAAAGCATGGACATTCAAAGGATTGTGGTGGCTTGGTTAGTACACGAAAGCTTGGACATGGATTGTGTTTTACTTATATTTTTATGAATGTATTATTATTAGGTAATAAACTTGTATAAATGTGAAAATATTGTTAATTATTCATTACTGTTATCCTAATGATTCGTGTATGTAGACCCTACTAAGTAATTTCAGTGCAATTTCAGATTTTATAATCGATCCAGCAAAGGAAAAAAAAAATTTGGTGGATTGTTGATTTGATTATTGTGCAGATAGTGGTGGGATAGGATGAAAAATGGAAGGAACTATAGTTAATTAATGAATTATTTATCTATATATTTACTATGAGAGGGATTCCCACATATGTTAGATTCTTTAATTTACATGACATGTACTGCATTTATTCCGTTTTCAACTTATTTACTCTTATTATTTATTATGTGTTATATTTCTTATTATAGATCATATTAAATGATACTGAGGTTATTATATCCCTACAGTCGAACTGATCCCTTTGATAATAGTCAGATTCCTTTTGTATAAGGGTATGCGTGCATGACTTCATGTGGAACTCTGGATTGGAATCGATGGTTTGAGATGGGATGTTTCATAAATAAGGTAAAATACGAAATTGAATATATTTATGTAAAATTATTTCATAAATATAATAATGAAATATTTATATAACTGATTTATTTAAATAATAATTAATCCATTCATAATTATGTTTTCTGTCATAATACAATTAGTATTTTAAATAAAATAAAAGCTTTTAAATGGTTTATTTACATAATTTTATTACATGAATATGTCATATTTATTTTTTTAAACAATTGATTTCATAAAATATCTCTGATTGTGAGTTATGTTGATGTTTGTTGTAATACCAAGTATATTATAATATGAAATGTTCATATTTGATTAATCGGAGTGGTTCAAGTTAATAATTTCCAAAATTATTGTTGTTTTTTCAATGTTTTATTTATAAATCATTTATAAATATTTTCCCCATTATTTATTTATAATTTATAATTTATTAATTTATTTAATATGATATTTATATATATAATGTGTTGTGTTAATAAGTGTGTATTATTATTTATATTAAGGGTTAAAATGATTATAAACTATCATACATGTACCTAAGGTGGAACATGCTATGTATGAGAATTGATTTCTTTTTCTACTACCTTCACATTTGATGGTATTAAGGTGTCACCAATAAATAAGAATGTATTTATAATTTATATATAGTTAGTTTTATAATTATAATTGGTAAAAATATTTATTGAGTAAATAATCCTTATTTCATAACACAAAGCGGCGTTGAGAACCAATGATTTTGAGTTTAATAGCAAGAAATACACCTTCATAAATTTCCAAGACCATATAGTTAATAATTTTAGTTAATTATAGAATAAATTACAAAATAATGTGAAAACTTTTTCATGATGTATATTTTTCTAAAAAATAATTATTTATAAATAGACCATATTTAAACCAACATATTTTTTCATTATTTAATATGTCCTTCCATTATAGAGTGATCAGTAACACAATAGTTCCAGCTAATACTTTTATCCTATGAACTAATTTTCAAATAGTGGGTAGGTTAAAAAAATATCATAAAGAGATTTAAAAATAATTTAATCCTCTTAGTCTAATGAAAAACATGAAATCCCATATAAAATTTTACCCATTTAAAATTAAACAATCAGATTTTAAAATAATTCCTAATCATAATTAAAAAATTTCTATTTATTAATGAAGCTATAAAAAATATATAGAAATCATAGGAAAACTATTTATGTATAATTAGGAAATCACGAGAACATATTAAAATTATATTCCGTGAAAAAAAACTTTTTCACTTTTAAAAACATGAATTCATTCTTCTAAAAATAAAAATACTTCCATAAAAATCCATTTTAATGATAGAAAACCCATACATTTACATTTTAAATTTATATTTATCACCTATTATAACTCATGATTCATTAGTATATGACCACTAATAATCACTTCACTATAATTATCATTTCTCTATCGAAAAAATCATTAGTCAACGCATTACCAAACTATAACCCTTGATCACCCATAAACTTCTATATTACCCATCTACAACATCATGGACAATAAATTCATATTATGACACTTTTTTTAATATAAAACACATTAAAAAATCATTGAAAACAAATATGAAAATAACATTATATTTATTTATAAAAATTATTAGAAATTCCCTTCTCTGTAAAAAACTCATAAAAATAAAAAATATAAGATGAACGTGAATATTGTCATCATTGTAAAATTATTGAATCTTTTAGAGGATTATTTACAATGAATATTGGTTTTGGTGGCATTAAAATTCATTCTTTTAGCAAATATAAAAAAAATATTTTCTTCAGTTTGGTAAGAAGATACAATTTGGAGTCATGCAAAAAATTATTACAATATTCCATTTTAATCTTTGTAGATAGAATAAAAACAATTTAAAAATGGAGATTAAAAAAATTAAATTTTAAATAATATTATACATCAAACATTTTTTAGAGTTGGTAAATGGATTTAAAAGAGTTGAAAAGAAAAAACATAAAATGGTTTTAGAGAAATATCTCAATTGATGTTCATATTTTTTATATCAGAAGAAGTGTGATGGAGAGATATTTAAAAGTATTCATAAAATAATTCAATTTCATTAAACTAAAAATAAAATAAATCAATATTTATTTTTTATACACCCCAAAATATATTTTCAAAATTTTAATAAGTATCCAAGAATTTGAATTATAATATAAAATCTAATACAGTGGGTATAGTCCGGCTCCATAAATTCTCTAACTTCTAAATGATAAAAATATATTTATTTTTTAGTATTTAAGATCCTATACCTTGTTAATTTACATATTATTATTTATTTATTTTCATTTATTACCATGAAAAATTTACATACAAAATTTATGATGTTAATATAAAATGTGATGAGGTTATTTAGGAAAAAAAATCAACGTATTGACCATGGTCAGAGGGATCATGTTTCCATCGTACCCCAATTTAAAAATAAAAATTTATAGTTTTTTGTTTTTAAATTTAATTTTTGAATAATCCTTGAAATGTGGTATTGAATAATTTGCTACATTATTAATGAAGGCGAACGTCTATATATACACATGGTTGACATTTTAATTATTCAAATGGATGAAAAAAAAATATAGGTATATGTTTACCCTAGTAGAAACATAATAATAATAATAATATAAAATTTATTCATTATATCTATACTTATAACATTTCATGGGAAATAATTATGGAAAAAATAATTACCTTTATTTATGGAGGCGGTATTCTACACATGAAAACAAGTGGTTTTTCTAATTTACTACACATGAGTGGTTAACCTGGTTGAAAACATTTAATGTGTAGAGAATAATAATTAGGCCATATGTATATTATACATATATTTTATACATTTTAATAACCCCTCATGTTAGATGGTGCTAAAAAATGATACGCATTTCTTCAAAGAGGTGATAGTCTACATTTACACAGAAGTGATATTATAATTTTCACAATGATGGATGGGTGGTGGAAAATAGTTATTTCATACGAAAAATAAATATTCAATATAGAATAAATTAAAATTTCATTACCTTATAATGGTTATATTTATTTTAAATATGTATTAAATAAAAAAACACTAATGAATTCAATTAAGACTCATACCTCCTCCTCAGATATATACCATTGTCCTACAAAATAATACCTCTATGAGTGTAATTTTTTGAAGAAATATAAATTCAATACATAGGAATAATAGTTGGTATGTAATTTTTCTAGATCTTGGTCGATATAAAGTGCTCAATCTATGGGGATAAGTAAAGTGATGAGGTTCTATTTCAAATGTGAGAGGAGTGGAAACCTTATAAATAAATAGAACCTTAAAATAAACTAAATTTACTTCTCATGGAATGATAATCTAATATTGACATGTTTTATACACAATTTTAACCCTATCTCTTAGTTTAATCCCCTATTTAAATATTTTCCCGTAACTATAGTGTCAAACATTTACCATGGTATATCTTAATTCTAAGTAAAAATGAAACATAACTCATTATAAGATTTCATCATGTTCAATCCAATTATGTAAGCCATTTCCCATGATTAATTTTATTGATGTGGTAAAATAAAATTTATCATATGTTCAAAAAATACAATGAAAAATCCTTTTTCAAAAATCATTTTTTAAATTTATAAAAATAATTTGACAACAAAATCAGGTATAATGTTGTTTCCCCTGGAAATAAATGTATTTTATTAAACAAAGTCTAATTTATTTGGATTTTAAGTAAAAATAAAATAGAGAACAACCTTTTGAAGGCATATTTAAAAAATATACACCAAAGATATTTATTGTTTGATTAAAAACATTACAAATATTTCCCAAATGTAAAACATGGATCCCAAATTTCAAATTTCTATTTTTATTTTCATTATATTTAAAATTTAATACAAATTAACTATTTAAAAATGTATCCTAACCATTCATGTAATTATTATTTCATGATATTTCTATAAAAAAGAATATATTTGTAAAATAGTTATATTTCACTGTTAACTAAAAATCCAAAAATATTATAAAGTCACCAAAATATCACCCTAATATAATATTGACATGATGAATTCCAAAATAAAGTCTGTTTAATCATATTTCATTTTTAAAAATTAAAAATTTAGCTTCTATGGTAAAAAATATATAAGGGAAACTAATTTCATTGAAAAATGGACCTCTTAGACATAAAATATTCTTAAACATATTTCATATCATTAACCAACAATAGTTAGTTTATTTAATTTGAAATTTAACAATAATTTTTTTTAATGTTTAGCAATAATTTAAATTAATTTTTATTCATTTATTCTTGGTTTTAATATATCATGTAATATTACATTTTATATTTATTTAATGCAATAAATTATAGAATCATTGGTTACTAAATGTGTAGAGAAACCTTGGGTTACAATACTAACTACTTAAGAGGCATAGTCATATTCGAGAACATAGGTGTTGGATATTTTTATATGTA
Organism: Viscum album; assembly: GCA_963277665.1. Taxonomy (NCBI): domain Eukaryota; kingdom Viridiplantae; phylum Streptophyta; class Magnoliopsida; order Santalales; family Viscaceae; genus Viscum; species Viscum album. The sequence continues at coordinate 1,930,327,206 of OY728137.1, read as the reverse complement.
GGATAATTCTTTTAGGAATTATTGATATGGTATGATTCTTAGACATTACATTAATTTTTTTAATTTTCATTCTTAAATTGATTCATTTTTACATCAATGAATATAAATTAATTTTAACATGGGATTGTAACCGAATATATGAAATAGGTAAAGCGTTACATATTAATATGGTCCTAAAAAATTGTTTCGGGAAAAGGAATATTATACCAAAATAAATCACAAGATCTTTCATACCTAGGAAGGGAATATCCTAAGATACATTTATGATTTCTTATCTCATTTAAAAATATTATTTATTATAATCCTATGGAAATTACATGTGAATGCCTTGATCATATAATAGTTTTTTTATTGATAATCCTAGGAAAACATTTATTTAATGTGTGTGGAATGGTTGAAATCGACGACCCTAACATTTTGGTAACAAGATTTCCCTATAAGTATTTTTTTAATGAACGACATTTTTTATATGTGTGAACCATAAAAATTAATGGGAACCTAATTTGAATGCGCTACAAAATAAGGAAAACATTTAATGACTTTGGACATAAAACCACACCTTCAAATTCATGTTTTAAATTGAAATCCAACCACAAATGACACCACATTGGTCATAAAAATGGGAGAATCTCGATTATTATATATTAACACACATAACCATAATAAACTCATCAAATAATCATGAATTAATCACTTGTGAGAAACCATAACTACCGAAATACTTAATATATTAGAACACTAATACCATTGAATAGAATAGGCCCACAAAAAACTATAACAAAACTACAATATTGAATATTCACTATAATCATTGATGGATAAATAATTAATAAAAATTATAAAAAACTCATAAAAGTGCTTAAAAATTGGGGGGGGGGGATAAAGTCACTTAATTTTTAGAGTCAAAAAGAAAAACACAACCATGTAAAACAAAATGGGCCCAAAATGATGAAATTAAAACATCCATGATTAAATATTGACTTATGAATGTCAATCAAACACATATCTTACCACCATAGACCCACAAAACATTGGAAACCAAGTTTCCTAAATACGATATGGAAAAAAAATATTAGTGTGAGCATTTGTATATACTATATTTGAATACCCTTATAGATAAAATACTAGATTAATAGTTTAGATCTTACCATAAAAATAGTTTAGGAATTTTTTTCATTCTCAACTATACATGAGTTGTATATTATATTATTTTGTGGATTTCAAACTGAAATAGTTTTTTGGTGAGATTAAAACTAATGTAGACTCATTACATTTGGATATATTTATCTTTTCCCAATAATGGATATGATGTAAATTATTGTCCTCATTTTTGTGGGTGTATGTATAATAATAATAAAAATTATATAAATGCTAAAATATGACAAACATTAGAAATAAAAAATAGATATAAATGGAATCATCATCCTTTAAATAGAGTTTTATAATAAGTTTTACAAGGGATGGGAAAAATGGTAGAAAATTATTATTGCAACATCTTGTTTCCGCTTTCAGGTACCACATACTAATTTTCCTATTTTTCTATTTTCATTATTGTAGTTCATATTTGTCAATAAATTTATGGAATCTGTATACTTTTTAATTTGGGTGGAATTGTGGAGGATATTGGTTACCCTGTGGAGTCTATATGTCCACCTCACAGGGACTCTAATATGGAATATTTCACTCAGTAGGTGGTTTCAATGGAATTAAAAATATTGATTTTTTCAGTCATGGTCATCCAGTGAATAGAATTATGTGATTTTTAGCATCATACAATTTGGGAATGGATATAGTGTAGTGAATTACTACGTATTATAGGTTGTTCTGAGTTCTAGTGTCATTCTTAGTGGAGCTGCAACATGGTTCTTAGGTTGTTTCATGGCCTTACCTTGTATAATATTATATAGAGAGGTATGATGTGTTTTTTTGGGAGTCTTGTTGACTGTGTAGAGATTCAACATAGTCACGGGATGGTTTTATCATCGTCTAAGGAATTATCAACCATTTGAATCATGTATATGTAGGATTATGTCATGGTATTTGTATTAAAGACATAAAATTCTATCACCCAATAATAAATCCCAAATTATCCTAATCAATATAATTTCAATAATTTTATCTTTGGAAGGCTACCAAGATGTTTTTTAATTTATAAAACCACTTTTCTCCTTAGATCAACGTGTTAGTAGAGGAAATCTATCTCCCTCCATTATGTCAATTGTCTGATGATTTGGGTGCATTATATTTTATATTTTTCTCTCTAGGGAGTGAAGTGAATCCTTATATTGTTTTTGATTGGGTATTTGATTTTCACGACCATGAATATAATGATATCTCATATATCAACCTTTTCTTCATTCTTCATTGGAGGTTCCCATTGTGGTTTTTTAATGAAAGTGTTTCTATAATAATTTTCCATTAATATGAAACCGCAATTTAATTATTCTTTAAAATTTGTTATCAATTTATTTAAAAAAAATTATGTGATTGTTTTACAAATGAATAGTATTTTCAAAAGGAATGCATTTATAAATTGATTGGAATAAATTAATGGATTTTTATTAAATGTTTATTGAATTAAAACACGTTCTACTGAACCTATTTTCTAATTGATTCAAAAGAAAATGTATTAACATTAAATTCCACATTAAAAGGAATGAAATTTATTAAACCCATGATTGAATTTTTAAATTGAAATAAGGATATTGAACCTAAATATTAATAAATTTTGTAACATCCCCCAGTATGGAACTCTCTCACATGGATGAAATGGGATGGATCAGAGGCATATTCCACACCTCTATATATGTCAGAGGATGCATATTAGCATTAGGGGTCTGATTACTATAATGTGGAGTCTAAAATCTCTAATTACAGAGTTAAAAACAGGAAGAAATAATAAATATGTATATTTTAATAATTATCATTTTGTCAAATTATTTAAAAGTAATGAAAAATAAGAAACAATAAATACATTTAACTGAATAATCCAATAAATATTAAGGGGGTAATTTAATGACATGCTTGAATGTAACTAAATTTAATGTTATAAGTAATATAAATAAAATATTATAGGACCCAAATAAATACTCAAATGTCCCCGATCCTGATACCCATATTGTTCCTGATTCCAAGCTGCAACCCATCCAGTAAGACAACAACTAACAACAAGGTCTCTTTACCTTATCAAATATTTCGTCCCCTTTGATTATCATAGTACCAATTGAAGTCCGGAATAGTGTATCTGTATAACATATTAGATCAACACCACTACATCAAAATATAACAAGACAAATAATATGTGCATGGAGTAATGAAATATAAAATATGTAATAATTAATCAATTAATTTGATTAATAACTTATCCAACTTCTTCGGCACCACGACAGAATGTATATTAACAAGTCTCCCAACCATTCCAATCATACCCTTGTAACCATGGTATAAAAAAACATGTGTCAGTACCATACCAGAATTCCTCTGAGAATTTCTTATTACTAAGTTGAATATAACCATATTTCCATGGTATATAAATTACTGAAATCTAGGTGAAACCATATATTAAATAATTTCAAAAATAAATTAGGGTAAATTCTAAAATATCGTTATATCTACCTATCTCGGGGCCAAGCCTATTATATCTTCATTTCATTATAGTTTACGAATAAGCTCAGTATATAATCATTTTAGCATGTCTCCATGATAACACTAGAATATCATCATTTTGGAATTAATATTGGGACACCACCCCATATAAGCATTACAACATGTAATCACAACACATGTCATAGTAAAAAAGGTTTCGTAATACCATATCATAAGGATCAATGGTTAATTATGAAGATTTATATTTATACTTAAATTACTCATTTCATTTATCAATTATTCATGACAAATAAAATTCTAATTATCTCAATACACATGGAAAAAAAGTGAATCTATATCAATAAATCACAATAAAATAATATCACAAAAAACACACGTTAATCCATTAATGGAATTATTTATAATCACGTGTTTCCACACCTGAAAAATATCCACATGAGAGATCAAATTTCAATTTGATCGAAAGGGACTTCAATGAAAAATCCAAATCACTGTTGAATTTTTTTTCACACACACTACATTGGATTAATTGAAATATTGCAAATATTTGAAAAATATAAAACCTGAGGGTTAAGGCCTAGACCCCATACCATTATCTGGATAAAAATGTGAAACATCCAATAGAAAATTAAAATGAATAATAATTCGTAAATATTCTATGATGGATCATATATCCTACCTAATAGATATAAAAAAGATCAATGAAAACAGATAAGATATTTGCTGCAATGGCTAGAGAACATTGGGAGAGAAGGGAAATACATACCATAACCACTTACTAGGGATCATATATGTAAACAAATGTACATAATAAAGAGAGTCACTCAAAAATATCATATAAATATCTCTATAGTTGATAAGAAGAATCTTCACATGAGGTGAAAATAAAAATCATCAACACTACACTTTTATAAAGCTTGTCGGTAAATTTTATGGTGTTTAATTCAGTAACACATCATCAATTTCATTCATGAGGGATATACCAAAAAAATAATATCCATGGCTGAATATTTATTTCTCTTAAACATTACACAATATTAATTGCTTTAGGATGTGTAATTACATACCATCCTGAATCAGTTCATGAAATGAGTATGGTTGGTTTTACACATTGTGTAACTCATTTACACAGTGTGAATATGTCTTGTATATAGCTTTAAGCACTATTTTAATACAAGAATGAAAAACCCTTTTATGGTTTCAACATATTCCATTTATTCCTCAAAAAACATAAACCCTTTATACTAAGACTCAATTATTTTAAGAGACATACATCCTCAAACTTTAAGACATTATCCCCCCCCAAGGCTCTCTATGTTGATCCTATCTATTTATCCTAGGTTTTCTCCCAAACAAAGTCTGCGCTTATTCCAAATAATAGACATCCATGATGAAAAAAAACCACTAAAGATTAAATATGTGGAAAAAAATACAATGTATTTTAAATAAAAAATAAATAGAGACATGCTTGAAAACCCACAACATCTTAAAATCACCCTAACATATAAAACATTATCCCCATGCTACTACAAACATCACTCTAGGGTTTTAGTAAACAACTCTAGATTCATTACTTTCATATCATAATCCCTCTCATAGGTATGGACCTGAAATTTTAAATTCTATTACTAAACTGGTATTAGTGGAATCACCCTACCTCATAGATACTTCTCCCTACGGTCTACAATTCGTATTGGATTCTCCCCAACAGGAGCATCCAAATAATGTTCGATGTCTGCTACATAAATCATGTGATAATGGTCTACATAATATCTTTTACTTTTAAATATGTTAATTATTTAATGTGTAGAATTTCTGTTTTTAAGGACTAGATTGTATGCCATTAGAGAAACCCTATCCACTATCTCAAATGATTCGAAAATCCTAGGCCCTAGCATTCACTTATTTCCAATATTATAATGAAAAAAACTAGGTGAGACCCAATGGAAGAAATTTTTATCGGCCTTGATCTCCATTGGCCTTATTGAAGGGTTATAATATTATATTTTCTTAATTTTTATTAGTCCCAAACTATTTACTGATCAACTAAACCTGCTCTTATTTTTCATGTAAGATACTATACCCCATATGTGATAACTCTCCAAAGTCCGACCAATAAATATTTTAACGACATAGACTTCTATACAAGTAATCCAAAGTTATAATCTAGATGGATTCATGGAAGATTTTATTATTATAAAACACCACGAGGTCCATATGATTGTTCAATAATCCAATGAAATTAAATACATAAGTCTATAACATATCCTTATATCCCTAAATTCTTATCTCAGATTAACCATTAGTTTAAGGATTATATATTTTATTCAATCTAATATGAGATCTAAAAGCCTTATGAAGGCCATTTTATTATAGTGATGCAATATGATTATCCATTTCTAAATTAATACACCTCAGAATATAGTGCATCCATAATACCTCATACATGTAAATACAACCGAGATAATCAACTAGGATGTCCTCCCTAAAAAAGATAAAAGTGGGTTAAATTATTTATTTAATGTCTAAAAAAACCCGTACATCATCATTCATAAAAGTTTTAGTATGTACTATTGTAAAAAAATACATTTTTACACCATCCCATTTCCACCTAGTAATGGTAAATGGATTAAAAATTTTAATTGTCTTCTTATGCTCATCTTTAAACTGCTGACAAGTGAAACATATCCCCATAAATCTTTCCACATCATTCTTCACACCTGACCACCATTACATTCTATAGATATCATGGTACATCTTTCTCATATATGGATTTACCGACCATCTAGAAACACAAAAATAGTTCATTAGATCCCTAAAAATGCCTATTGGAACCCATAATCATCTAAATAAAATATTTGAATTCCCACTACCAAGAGTCTATATTGATGGTTTCTTTGCACCATAAAGGTTATCACTCAAAACTAAGACCATTGAATAAGATAGATACTCAGTGTTGTTATAGTTCAAATACATCGGTATGATTTATTTTTAACATAGATATACTTATAAATGATACTCTAGAACATCTACATTCAAGTATATAAAGAGGACATCACGTTCCACTCATCTAATGTCTCAAATACTACCTCATTCTACATCTTTAATCCTAATTCATCGACTACTATGATCACCATTTCGTATATATAAGACATATAGAATTAAAAATACTATAAATACTAGCCCAAAATCATATACCAATAGTTTAGGTCGCATTGAGAAAATATGTACCTTGGGATATTGTGGTGTGTGTATACCACAAACCTATCACCCATGAGATAATGCCTACATCATCCCTAATAATATACCACTACTACTAAATCAAAGTCATCTTTTAGAAAATTACTCTTTAGTGGTGTTAGGTGTCTAAAGCCACAAAAAACTAGTCAATCTTCCTATATGGCAATTTCTCCATTTTTAACTCTAGAACTGTCACAGTACACGGTATAAGCATTACCTAGAACAATTAATGAGAGTATAGGTGTTGAGGTCATCTATTATTTTAATTCATATAAATATTTCTCATAATCATCTAAAACCATGAACCATCATTTAAATTTCGCATAGCCCAGATCATAGTACTTCCAGATAAGAGAAGTCCGGAATAAAGTGCTGACAATAACCTATTAAACCTAGTATAATTTTAATTTTTAAGGTATTGGTGTGATATTACCTAGATATTATGCTAAAACATTTTCTGATTCCACTAACACTTGTACCATTAGATGACATAAAATAATAATTACAATTTATATATCTTTTAATTTCTTGTAGTTAGATTTCATAATTCATGTTCTCTCTTAATTCACTCAATTCAATGTCACAATATTTCCATGTCCATCTACTGAGGGGATTAGACTAATATATTATCAACAAAACCACAAAAAATGATCTAGAAAATTATGAAAGACTATATTCATTTATGCCATTAATACCACTACTGCATTGGTCAAAACAAAGGACATCAATAGAAAAACACACAATCCATATATACTCCTCAAATAATCCTTAGGTATGTTCCATGGTATCACCTTAAACTGATGGAATCATTAACTATTGCCGATTATGGGGAATATTTTATAACCAATCGACATATTACAGAGATTGTGAATGTGAGGAAGGCAATACTGATTCTTGACCATCATCCAATTCAATATATGATAATCCACACAATATTTCAAAGACCCGATAGCCGTATTTTTTAAGAGAAATAGAGAACCCCTAGGAGATGTCCTCGGACATATGAAATCGCTACATACATAATCATATAGATGATTTTCCACCTCATGAAGCTTTTCAAATGCCACTCTAGGAGGAGAGATATACACCAGATCTATTACAGGGAACAAATCAATAAAAATATGATATATCTCTCTATAGGTAAGTTGTAAAACTCCCCAGGGAAAACATTTTTGAAATTTTCTAACACTAGAAGAAAATAATCCATCTACATTCCACCATTATCTAGAGAATTTATTACTATTTCAATTATGAGAAAATATAATCTACACTAAATTGGTCCTATATGCAAGGCCGGAAGATCCTAATAACCCTAGTGAGAATTTCTGTCTCCTTAAATATAAAGATAGGTAACTCTACCCTAGTAATATTCGATGTGATCCTAGAATAGAAATAGACATTACAAGAAAATTAATCCAATTGAAATAGCTCATTTCTATAATGATCATTTCCCAAAAAAATTCTAACCAACAATATCTAAGGAACCTTCCTTGCAATGGTTGATATACTTTGATCACTCTACCAACTGTGTTTCTCTGTTTAAAAACCCATCCAATATCACAATATCCAAGCCCAAAACGTTTAAAAAAATGGATAAAATTTAATGTAGTTCTCTTTTATTAAAAAACAAAATAAGGGGTAGATGATTCCTGAATCAAACCTCGTTCCCTAGATAGTGCAACATCCACAATAGATAGAGTAGTTTCAATAACGTGAAGCTGACAAGCCCCTCTACCATAGGCTTCACCTTGAGTCTCCTAATATATACACTCTTCCTTGAACTTATATTCTTTATTAGGTGTTACACATCCCGTTCAATTACCATAATGTCATTTGGAACTCTAGTAACATGTCTTCTGAAAAGTATTTAATTATTTCCTGGATTCCATTAACTGTCTGGTTCCCCTACCACTACATTACAGCATCATGGTCCTACCTAAACATATGCAGGTGGACCAATATTCTGCAAGCATGACACTCCAATTTGCGGTATGGACACTTTTTCTATTTGGGTTCTATATTGACACATTGATAACACTATAATGTAATATGATAATGATTTGGATTTCAATATCCCTGAATACTTTTCCCACTATTTCCATGTCGAAAACTATCATAATGACACTTCTTTACACTAGATTAATAGTTTATAGTTTTCCATGTTGAAACAGTCTGGCTGCTACATAGGCCCTCTCTAAAATTCAATACCATGATAATTACTTGATTTATATCATGTGAAAACTACTTAGATAGACCATGTTCTCCTATGGATTAATATCATATTAAAGACAATCCTTAAGACATCTCTTCATAGAGATATTATAATCTACCAATGATGGTACAATGTCATGTAGTTATGTGAAATAGTCAATGTAGTCCAAAAATAAGATTCCCACCTATGTCAGGTTCACAAACTCACTATCCTTGTCATCCCTAAATATATCATTATATATGTGGCTCTAGAAAATAGTCTCAAATACCTTCCAGGATAACTCTTTTTTCTACCATTAATTCTCCATAATATCCCACCAATTCATGATTTTTCCATCAATCATATATGTAGAATGAATTACCCTCCAATATATGGGTTTCTAAAAAATATTTTAGATCGTATGTACTAACATTATCTAGTACTCATCTACCTATTTTCCTCCCTCACTAGTGAATGTATTAATATAATGTAGCCAGATCTCTCCCGACATTATATCGATCAAAGGAATAGATCATACAATCCCTATGTCCATGGATCTCATCACTCTCACAAAAATTTCTTGAAGAGAATTATACACATGAACCTTATAAATTGAATGAATCTTTTGTTCCACTGCACTTGGAGAATACTGATAAAAAACCTACTAGAACTCCACATTATGAGGGAAAAGATGAATTTTATCTACATGAAAAACGCACTCTATTGGACCTTGGATATTACAATGTAAACCTCATCATCTGAAAACAACAAAGAAACACTAATCATAGTCTCTCTAGACATATATTACATGTGTTTTAGAACGAAATAACATTTCATTTATTTAAATTCATAGATGTAATGGGTATATCATATCATTGATAAAAGAGAAATTATATATCAAATGCAACAAATATGTCTTCATAACTAACAAATAATATCAATATATACTCATATATTCTTATTATGATCCATGTATACACTTCCCGGGCCATATTGGGCCCCAAGTATAAATCTCAAGAAAAAATAATTTCATGAAATGATAACACCCCCACAATATTAGAATCACCAATGTTTAAATATCATCAAATGTAATAATAGAATTACATAAAAATCTATCCATCCCTTAGTACCTCAATTTTTCCTCACACATGTGTTTTCTAGTACAAAATAGAATCTCATTACAAATTCATGACACACCTAGTATCATTTCAATCCTTATCAAATAGTAAAGAAAAATAAAATATTCATGGTGTTCTTTGATACATCGTTGTAGAGTCCTCCAATTCAAAAATCGCACACATGGATGAAATGGGTTGGTTATAAGACCTCAAGTGTTCTCCCCCATATACAAGCTACTACAAACTAGAAGAATCATGTGATAATTATAGTGGGGAGACTATACCCCTGGTTATAAAGTTACAAAACATCAAAAATATGAAATAATAATAAATATTAAAATATGAGAGTGATGAAAAAGTGAAATCAATAGAGACTGTTGAAGTAACCAATAAAGGCAATTTAAAATCCCATAAATAATAAGGGAATAATGTAATTTTAGGTCGAAGTGGACACTCATCAGGGGCATGAATTGAGTTCCAGATACATTTTTTTTAAAAAACATTATGATTAAAATCCCCCAAATTAAATAAATATTAAACTGTAGTGAATTTATAAGTATTGTATCTTTTCAATTAGTTTCTCAAGAGACTGATTATTTCTCAGTTAACTCAATATGAGGATTAATTAACTTTTGAAACTAACATACTAGATAAGAAAAGTTATAAAAATTTACTAGTTTAGATCTCAGAGTTACATTAAAATAGATTTATATTTAAAGTAATTCGCTTCAGAATATAAAATATACTTTAAACATAAATGAGATTCACAGATGTTTTAACCAAGAGGTTTAGTCTCAATCCAAGACTTAGTACTCTAAAATATTTTATATAAAACGTTGATCCACACCTCGGATTAGGGTTAACAATAGTACAAAGACTGTTTAGGTACTAAGACCTCTACCACAGTTCTACGTGGAAAAAAAACAATAGCACACAGGCTATCCCGCTCACACACGACCTGTACCACAATTCACAATGGGAATAAATAAAGGGTTTAGAAAAATTGAGTGAAGATATTAGATATACTCTAGTTATGATCAGGAGATAGTGTCTAAATACAAAACAAAATGTAAATAAATGAAAAACAATATATCTAAACAAATAGATATGAGTTTAGAATGCTCTATGTGTTTTGAGTGAAGCTATGGAGTCCTTGGATTTATGCAGAGGAATCTTTGATTCCTTCTCTGGTTTTTGTCAAGAAAAAAAAGTGTCATTTTTGTATTTGACTTCCATGTCCAAGTTGATCAGTTTGATCAGGTTGAGTGCATATGAACTCACTAAAGCTCTTTACACCATGAGTGGTCATGTTCTACAAATTCAGAATGTATTCTTCCTTCTAATTTTTTGCATGTAAGTCCTTGTGTATCTCCATAAGGTTGTTTTGTATGTGCATGGAAACACTGATCGATTTTTCTCTAGTAGTTTGCGGTTCCCTTTTATAGCTCATGTGGTCCAACAAAAAGTATGATTACTTCTGCAGGTACGAGGTACAATTTTCGGTTTCCATCTGAAGATCTTTGTATCAGTGAGCTTATAGTGGTGGACTTGAATCAGTAGGTCTATATTGGTTGCTGTTACTATTTATAATGGTAGAACGCTTGAATAAGTAGATCCTTCTATTGGTAGCTCCTTCTATCGATATCTCCTCTTGTTGGTAGCTCCTTGTGTCGGTAGCTCCTTATGATGATAGATCCTCCTATATCAGTGACCCATACTGGTGAAAATCTTGTATCGGTAGACTTTTTAGCTATAGTCGTCTATATGTATAGCAGACTTGTATTGGTAGCTGTCTCTCTGTCTATTTTTATCGGTAGATTGTATAGGTAACTATGTACTAGTGGCCTTATGTCACAGTAAGCTTGGTCTATCAGTGACCTTTACATATCGGTATACTATATACCAGTAGGTCTGTATCAGTTACTCAACACTTAAAATTCATTTTTTATATGAAAATCATATAGAGATTGAGTTAGTACCAGAATTAATCACTTCTAGATATTTATAAACACATAGAGACATTGAATAACACATTCCAACAATCCCTTTGAATATTTTATAAACTTAATAATATTATGTCATAGGTTGAAAGAATAATAAATATAAACATTATTTGGGATTATCAAATCATATTGAAACATAATTGAGGTTATCAGAAAACGTGAGGTCAATAATCTCCCCCTTTTTGATAATCACAAATTATGATATTATAATCCAAAATAATCATTAATGTATCAGAGGTAAAACAATAAAACAAATGTTACAGAGGCAAAATATATTAGGCTTCATATCATAGTTCTCCCCCTTTGTGATTAAAAAAAATGTAAGCAATAGAAATACAAAAAAAGAGAATGACATAATGTATTTATCTTGAGGAAAAAATATAGAGAGATACATAATTGAGGCAAAAAGAATACATGTGACTCCTATAAAATTGTCCTAGACACTATTCAATCCACCTCCTTAGAATTTGGATTGGATTCACACTTGGAATGAGAACTAGATTTAGGCTAGGTAAAATCAGGTGGAGGCTTGTGAACATTAGTGATAATTTGAGGAGGCGTAGAGAGTGATACAGTGTCTGGCCTATATTGGGTAGCTCTCTGAGTGATCGTAGGAGTGAGATGGAATATTTCTTGAGGAGGTTTCATCTAAGGAATGGAGGCAGACTGAGCCAAGGTAGGCAGAGCTGGAGGTACAATGATAAGGGTATTTTCCACATGTAAAAAATGGCAGTAAAAGATTCCTAAAGTCCATTATGATCACTCCTTCTACTTCTATATTAGAAATGAAGTCATCATTGTTCTCCATAAAGTTATCTAGAGCATGATAAACCTCCTTAATCTTTCTTACGTGTTCTCTAGAAGCCTGAGTGACTGGGGGTAGCATCATGTTTTCTAACAAAAGCTTGAAATGGTTGTTGAGAAGATTCATGGTATAAACTTTCTGAAAATACAGATCAATCTTGTCCTTCATTTTTTCTGAGCAGCAATAGCATCTCTCATATGGTCCTGAATAAACATTCTTATATCTCTTATGGTAGACATCACTTGAGAGTCAGATGAGATACTGGTACTAGCCTATCCAAGCTCCTCATTTAGCACAGATCGAAATTGATCAAAATATACTAAAGCACTGGATGAAGCAAGAGGTTTAATAGTGAATTCTATAGTCTCCTTGAATGATTGGGTCGAGTTGCTTATAAGCTTATGGACAACCAAATCCTTGGTGCTCATATTCTCTTTGATAGACTTCTTAAAAGCTTCAAAGACATCCACAAATTTCCTTACTACACAATTAATGTAATTGATATCAGCATTAATTTGAGCTTGAGAACTACTCAAGGTAGTTAAAGAAGCAACAGACTACTTCAAGGCAACAACAACTCATGTCCAGCTCTCAATCTGAGTATGACATACTATTATCTCATTCATAATCTTTGTCATAGGGCCTGACACCATACACCCAATAGAGAGTTTTGAATATTTTTCCATATCACTAATCTCTTCAACAAAGTAATTCTTTCAATCTGCAACAGATGCATTCAAAGAATCTTTCATCTCAGCCTTTAAAGACTCAAGGTCAACCTTAGAAACCAGATTTTCAGGCACAACTATAGGTGCCCTTTCTGACAAAATACTGGCCATAGAGTCATGAATTACATATTGAATGGAAGATATTAACAAGGTTTCCATTATTCTTATCTCTTCCACAAATTAGGTCTTAAGATCAGACTTCCTCTAGTATAGACCATCTTTTCTTACCACATATTTAGGTAAAATCCTAGAAAGGATATTATAGTTAAATTATGGTCTATTTATGGGTGTCTCATCTTCAAAATCAGGATAGTCCAACCCAAAAACTAAAAAATCTGGGTCTTCTGCCCAGTCTTCAATCTCATTAGCTACTAAAACATTGACATGTCTGGTTGGATGCTCCCCCTAAATTTGTGCATTCTCCTGTATATGTAAATTAATAGTAGCCTCAGCAGGCAGGTCTTCCTCAGAATAATCTTTCACAAACATCTCTAATTCAACAATAGGAGGCTCCTCCGGAATAGGTGCAGGTCAATGTACTTTTTCAATTTCCTTAGTATGCATTGAGGAGTTCCCAATCGGTGGACTAAGACTCAATCAAGAAGAAACAGATGCATCAGTTTCAGATTCTCTTTCTTCTTTATTCTCTAGGGAAGTCTTCTCATGATCTGAACTAGCTTGGTCTTCCACATCAAGAAGTGATTCTTCATTTCTTACACCCATACCTATTTCTTTTCTAGCTAGGTTCAAGGAATGATTTTCCTTTTCATGTGAAACAACATCACCACCTAGACTAGGGGGAAAATCCGGATCCCCTCCATCTTTTACAGAGTTATCCTCCTCATCAGTATCATCACTATATTGGGGTTCCTCTTCATCAAGTTCTAGACATGTATATATTCTATCTTTTAAGCTATTATGATGGTCAGCAGGGTTAAACATATCATAAACCCTCTCATCATCAATTACCCCATGCATTTTCCATCGGTTCCAACCAATCTTAATATATTTAAAAACTATTCGTGTGATGTAAAAATTATTCCTTACCACCACTGTCTCATCCTGAGACTCTGCTACATCTTTCACTTTGATCATAACCGAAATAAACTTGGAAAAGAATAAAGCAATGGAATATGATTTGGGCCTAATCATATCCTTAATCTGAATCATTAACAGTTAACACATATTCACCTCAACGTCATGTCTTAATAGATGCAACAAATATATACCTCGATACCTCAGATTTTCAAAGTCCCTTCTTCTTGGACTTAGCACATGTTGTTTGAACTTGCAAAGAAATCTATTTTCTATATCCATATCTGCAACCACTACTTTCATTTGTTTTCCACTACGAGTGAGTTCATCCAAGGCAATATCATAATAAAAAATGTCCCTGGTTAGAAGAATTGTCTTTGAGAAATACCAAAAAATTCCTTCATGTGGGACTTTCAAACATTCATCCCATTTAATAGAGGAAAAATATATTTCTATTCCATTCACAATTGAAACCATTATATTCTCCTCTTTAGATTTCTCAAAGCGCACAAAATCATAGAAATATTTTACCAGCATGGGATAATAAGGGATATTGTTGTTTGCAATGCATTCGAGCCATCCTTTCTCATCCAATATCCTTAGAATCATCGACTTACTGGACATAAGCCGTTCTGCAAAAGTTCTTTCTCTATTATAATTTCTACATTCTGTAAATGTGGGTTCACTACACGCTTCCCCAACCTTGTTATACTACCACTGCCACTACCTTCAAGACTTGTTTTTTACTTCATTGCATTCGGCTCATCACTCTCATCCCTGACTATTGGGAGCATTTTTCTTGCCATATCTAATTGAATAACATAGGGTTCTTAAAAAATGTGGGGGTTTGAGAAGAGAGATTCAAAGAGAGGAGAGTTTTCGATGGATTGAAATGTGACGAAGCTTAGTTTTTATAATTTAGGAATAAAAATGTAATAGAAACAATATTCTAAAAACAATTAAGAGTTTCAGCTAAAGAAAATGAAAGACTAGAAAGAATAATACATATCGGTGATAACTACCAATGAGAACCCTATCAGTGAGATTTAACTATCGGTGAGGTCTCTATAATGGTGAAGTGTCTCTAGCGGTGAGGTGTGTCTAGCATTGAGGACTCTAGTTGTGAGGACTCTAGTGGTGGGGACTCTATAGGTGAGGAATTTAGTGGTGAGTTCTTCCAAATGTTGAGGTGTGCCTAAAGGTGAGGATTCCAACGGTGAGGATTCTAACAGTGAGGTTTCGAACGGTGAGTTTTCTAACGGTGAGGTTTCTAAAAGCGAGGTTTCTAACGGTGAGTTTTCTAATCTACAAAGTCTATAATTCCTAACTCGTGTCTAATGTAACTCAACCAATCTGAACTTAAGGTCTTGGTGAATATGTCAGCTAATTGATGTTTAATACCTATAAATTCAAGAGTAATAACACTTTTTTGGTAATGATCTCTCAAAAAGTGGTTGCTTACATTAATTTTCATAGTCCTAGAGTGAAACATAGGATTCTTGGAAATATTGATTGCCCTAGTGTTGTCACAGTTTATAGATACATACTTAAATTGATAACTATAGTCCATTAGAGTGTGTTTCATCCACAGAATTTGTGCACAGTAACTACTAGCAGTAATATATTCTGCTTCAGCAGTATACAATGCGACATAGTTATGATTTTTACTACACCATGATACTAAGGACTTAGATAGAATATGACATGTTCCAGAAGTGATCTTTCTATCTAACTTGCAACCAGCAAAGTCAGCATCTGAATAACTTATTATATTGAATGAATGTCCTTTTGGATAAAATAATTCTACATTAGCAGCATGTTTATGATATTTGAAAACACTTTTAATAGCAATCAGGTGTTACACTTTTGGATTATCTTGAAATCTTGAACACATACATATACTAATCATAATATTAGGTCGACTAGTAGTAAGGTATAGTAGGCTCCCAATCACACATCTGTAGTTTGTTTGATCCACTGGTTTTCCAATTTCATCAGCATCCAACTTACAAATAGTACACATAGGTGTATCACTTTCCTTAATACAATCTAAACCAAAACATTTTAAAAGATCCTTTGTATTTTTATTTTGATATAAAATGATACCATTTTCATTTTGAAAAACTTGAAATCCAAGAAAATATTTACGTTCTCCCATTAAACTCATTTCATATTAATTTTTCATACTCTTTGAAAAATCAATACACAAAGTATTTTTAGAAGTTACAAAAATAATATCATCAATATAGATTTGTACTATCAAATCATATTTGGAAATTCATTTAATAATGAGAGTTGGATTATAAATCCCTTTAGAAAAACTTTTTGAAATAAGAAAACTACTAAGTCTATCTTACCATGCTCGTGGCGATTTTTTTAAACCATATAAATCTCTATAAAGCTTAAAAATCCATTTGTAAAATGAGGATTAGTAAATCAAGGTGGTTTTTCAAGAAAAACATAATCAACTACAAAACCATTTAGAAAAGAAATTTTAACATCCATTTGATATAACTTAAAATTCAGATGAGCTTCATAGGCATGTAGAATCCTAATAGATTCTAATATTGCTACAGGTGCAAAGGATTCCTCATAGTCTATTCCTTCTTCTTGAAATTACCGTTGTACAACTAGCCCTGCTTTGTTTTTAATGATATTTCCTAATTCATCAACTTTATTCCTAAAAACCCATTTAATTCCTATTTTCAATATGTCCTTAGTTCTGTCAACTAATTACCAAAATAAGTTTCCTTCAAATTGATTTAATTCTTCTTGCATAGCCATTACCCATAATTCATCATTTATTTCATCATTGATATTTTTAGGTTCTAACTTTAAAAGAAGGTATTGATGTTCAACCTGATTTCCGAGAGAGGCTCTAGTTAGTTTCCCTCTATCATGATAACCTACAACAACATCTAAATGATGGTTATTTGGAATGTGAGTTTATTTAGTAAAGGTAGGACTAAAATTATCAGGTTCCTCTATAGGTTAGATTCCAACAGAATCAGTTTCTTTAAAATTTCCATAATTACTTGTTTTTACAGCAGGTTCACTCCTTTTACCATTAATGTCCATAATAGATATTTCTTCTTAAAGATTTTCAAGAGAAATATTTGGTTCATGCATATCAGTTTCATCAAATTTGATGTGAACAGGCTCTTCCATGCATTTGGTTCTTTTATTAAAGACTCTATTTGATTTACTAGTTATAGAGTAACCTAGAAAGATTTCCTCATCCATTTTTGAAGAAAATTTGTCATGATTATCCATAGTATTGAGAATAATGACTTTTCAACCAAAAACTCTAATGTAACTAACATTACTTTTTCTATTATTCCACAGTTCATAAGGGGTCTTTTTAAGAACAAGTATAATAAAGAATCTATTTATAATATTACAAGGTGTATTAATAGCTTCTGCCCAAAAGTAATCTGTTAGGTCATATTCATTGAGCATAGTTCATGCAATTTCTTGAAGGGTTCTATTCATTCTTTCTACTACACCTTTCTTTTGAGGTGTCCAAGGGGTAGATAAAGTATGATTGTAGACATTGTGTGATCAGTATGATTCAAAGTCACGATTTTCATACTCACTTCTATGATCACTTCTCAAGGTCTTAACCTTAAGTCCACTAAGGTTCTATACCTACATGGAGTATTTAATAAATTAAGAGCAAGTTTCACTTTTGTGAGCTAGAAAATATACCTAAGTATATCTAGAAGATTCATCTACTAAGACATAAACATAGTGCTTCCCATTCGAACTAGAATCTCTAGAAGGTCCAAATAAATCTATGTGAATGAACTTGAGAGGTTGAGATGTTGACACATATTTCTTTAATTTGAATGAAACATTATGTTTCCTTCTATTTTGACATGGAGTGAAAACTTTGTATTTTTGGAATTTTAGTTGAGTTAGGTCTCTAAATTTTTTTTATTAGTCTGTTTAATTAGTGAATGAACGTTGTAGTGTCCCAATATTCTATTCCATAGCCAAGACTCTTTGGGAAAAGAATTTAAACAAGTAACATTTTGTTTGGATAAAGAATTTAAATCTACAACATTGATATTTTCATTTCTAAAGGTTGTAAATACTAAAGAATGTTTAAAATAAAATACATTACAAGAATCATTTTCTAAAATAACATTAAAACCATCATCAAAAAACTGAGAAATTCTTAAAATATTTTATTTTAATCTATCAAAAATCAATACTTTAGATATTAGAATTGAATCAGTGTACCCAATCTGGCCTATGCCATTTGTTTTTCCTTTTGAATTGTCACCAAAGGTGAAATGACCTCCATAAACCTTGATTAAACTTTTTAAACATGTGTAATATCCATTCATATGCCTTGAAAATCCATTGTACAAGTACCATGACTTCTTATAGGAACTCTTCAAGAAAGTCTCCTATAAAACAAGTTTAAACAGAGAAGGATTTTGGTACCCAGATTTTCTTGGGTCCAGACAGGTTAGTAAGAAAACTTTTGGTACTCATATTTTTATAATGGGTTTCATATAATCTATAGGTTCCAAATATTTTGAAATATAATATTTTTTTGATCTATAACTATGTGAATAACTAGTTTAGATATAAGAGTTTACAATGCTATAACTAGCAGCATACTGTTCAGATTTTAGAATAAATCTATTTTTTGTAATCTGTCTCTGTCTAGGCTGATAGCCTAAACCAGTAATATATTTCAGTGCTACCTGTTTGCCTAGAATTTTTGTAAGAGTGTTCTTTCCATTAGTGAATTTCTCTAAGTCTATTGTATGTTTCTCATTGGAAAATTTATGTTGAGTATTCTCCTTTAACAGTAGAGAATTATTTTCCTTTTGTATATTAAAATCGGATTTAACAGTATTGGACAAGGCATATTGTTTCTTTAATGATTTGTACTTGTCCTCCAACTCACTAAAAGTATCCTCTATCATGTTACAATATTTAAATTACTCTTCACTGGTCATGTTTTCTGAATCAGAATCATCTTTAGAATAATATGAATTTAAAGCAGGAGTATCCAATGTTACCTCATATTTGATTGTCATGAAACACATATTAGATTTGTGAGATTTTTGATCATGAGTAGAATCATATTCACTCGAACAGTATTATGAAGCACTCAATATTTCATTCATAGATATCTTATATTGGTTTTCAATGTTTTCATATTTCTTCTTGTACTTAAATTTTGGATAGTCAGCTTTCACATGTACATTTCTCTTGCATTCGTAGAAGACTATGTCATCACTTTTATCAGTCATTTTCAAATCATTCTTCCAATGACCATTATTGTCACAGATTTCCTTGTAATTGGATTTTATTAAAAACTTCTTCTTCCTATAGAACTTCTTAAATCGTCTGGAAATTTGAGCCATTTCATCACCACTGTATAATGCACTTTCATCATAGCTTGAGCTATCACATTCACTTTGAATTTTTCCATGGTTATTATTTTTTGAAGCATATGTCTTAAAAGCTACAAACTTCTTTCTTGGTTCACCATTATCTTCTTTTTTTACCTGTATCTCTTCTTCATGCATTATCCACTTACCAATTAGCTCCTTAATAGGTATGAACTTATGTCACACGATTCTCTTATTGAGTCTAATGTGCCTCTCCATATTTCTGACAGACATCTATGTAATCTCATGATTTTCTCCTTTTCTGGAACAACTTTTCCCAGCATTCTCATAGTGTTAACAATCTCATTGAACCTGATATAAATGTCAGAAATAGGTTCATCAGGTCTCATTTTAAAATTATCATTTTTAATATTATAATTGTTTAATCTCATTTCTTTCACACTAGTTATTCCTTCAGAAGAAACATCCAAAGTATCCCAGATTTCATGTGCTGTTTTAAAAGCATGAATTCAATTAAATTATTCATCTCCTAAAGCACAATATAGAGCATTCATTTCATTACAATTATTGTTGTAATCAGATTTTGTATCATCATGCCAAGTAGCTCTAACAGTTTTTGGAATTTTATACTCAAACTCTATACTAGACCAGATATTAAATCCAATAATTTCTAAATGAATTTTCATATTGAATTTTCATTGGGCATAATTAACACCATTAAAGGAAGGTGTCATGTTGGTAGCATCACCTTTTAGTCTATTATCCATAATTATATTTTAGAAAATATATTTAATTATATAAAATTTAGACCTAACAGAAATATAAGATCATTAAGATACAACTAAAATCACAGTTGAGAAACAGAGCATTTGGAAATTCGTTATAAATTCTATTTCCTTTGATACCAAATGTTGGTCGGATTGGACACTAAAGAGGGGGGGTCAATTGAGTTCCAAATAAAATTTTTGTTAAAAGATTTATGTTTAAAATCCCATAAATTAAATAAAAATTAAACTATAGTGAATTTAAAAAGATTGTAATTTTTCAATTAGTTTCTCAAGAGATCGATTATATCTCAGTTAACTCAATATGAGGATTAATTTACCTTTGAAACTAACTTATTGGATAACAAAAGTTATAAACACTTTCCAGTTTTACTATCAAAGTTAATTTAAAATAGATTTATACTTAAAGTTATTAGAAACTTAATATAAAATATACATGAAACATAAATGACATGCACAACAGGTTTAACAAAGAGGTTCAGTCTCAAGACGAGACATATTCCTCCCAAATAGTTTATATAAAACATTGATCCACACCCTGGATCGGGGTTAACAACAGTACAAAGACTGTCTAGGTACTAAGACCTCTACCACAGTTCAACGTGTGAATACAAAAACAATAGAACACATGATATCCAGGTCACACATGACCTCTACAACAATTCACAGTGGGAATAAAGAAAGGGTTTAGAAAGATTGAGTGAGGATATTAGATATCCTCTAGTTATTCTCAGGAGACAGTGTGTAAATAAAGAACACACACTGCTCAAACTGTAAATAAATGAAACACAATAGAGCTAAACAAACAGATATGAGTTTAGAATGCTCTATGTGTTTTGAGTGATGCTCTGGACTCCTTGGATTGATGGAGATGATGATTTGAGTCCTTCTCTAGTTTTTTTCATGAAAAACAGAGTGTCGTTTTTTATTTGACATCCATGTCCAAGTAGATCAGCTTGATCGGGTTGAGTGCAGTGGAAATTGTTGAAGCTCTTTACACCTTGAGTGATCAGGTTCTATAAATTCAGAATTTATTCTTCCTTCTTCTTCTATACATGTAATTCTTTATGTATCTCTAGAAGGTTGTTTTGTATGTTCATGGAAAGACTGATCGATTATACTCTAGTAGTTCGAGGTTCCCTTTTATAGCTCATGTAGTCCAACAAAAAGTATGATTACTTCTGTAGGTATGAGGTACGGTTTATGGTTTCCATCAGTAGCTCTTTGTATCAGTGAGCTTGTAGTGGTGGATTTGATTCAGTAGGTCTGTATTGGTATCTGTTACTCATTAAAACGGTTGACCACTTGAATCAGTAGCTCCTTTTCTCGGTAGCTCCTTCTATCGGTAGCCCCTTATTTATATATCTCCTTCTGTCGATAACTCCTTCTATATTAGTGACCCATTCTAGTGAAATTATTGTATCAATAGACTTTGTAGCGGTATCCGTCTGCCTGTATCAACAGACTTGTATCGGTAGTTGTCTATCAGTCTGTTTGTTTCGGTAGCTTGTATTGGTAACTATGTACAAGTGGCCTCGTGTCTCACGAAGCTTGGTCTATCAGTGACCTTTACTTATCAGTAGACTATGTACGGATAGGTATGTATCAGTGACTCAACTCTTAATATTTATTTGTTCTAGACAAATCATATCCAAATTGAGTTAGTACCAAAATTAATCATTTCTAGATATTTTTAAACATAGATAAACATAGAATAACACATTACAAAGATCATTTTTATTATTTTATCAACATAATGATAAGATTTAATATGTTGAATGAATAATAAAGATAAAAATTATTTGGTATTATCAAAGCACATTGAAACATAATTGAGATTATCAAAATAGGTGAGGTCAACAGTAATTACATGCTGAAATATAACTAAATTTTAAGAGAGATGTAATACAAATACGATACGAGAAGTCTCGGATAAGAATCAAAATACAAAATTCTTTAATCCCAAGTTAGTCCCAAATCCAAACACTAGCCCCTCTAGTAAAAATAAATAAATTTCAAGTTCATTTTCCTTTTTAAATCTTTTTCCATGTAATATTCTTATGTAACAAAACAAACCCCCAAATAGGTTTTGCATATAAATCTTTAGTTTGACACCACCTTTTCTAATGATTACTATTATAATAATAATTTAAAGCACTACTGTAATATAGAAATATTATTAATAAATTAAATAATTAAATTAGTGCCACATAAATATTATTCGACTCTATAAAGGAATACTTCGGAACATGTCTTGCAACCATTCCAACCATATCCATATGACCATGGTACCACATAAACTTCCATTAGTCCATACTATAATTCCTCTGAGTTTTTATTATGACCATTCCAAACATAACCATATAACAAAGGTATATAAATTAAAAATTTGGGCCAAACCCACTTTATAAACATTTTCGAAATCAATCAATATATAGACCGATATATCATCATTTCAGCTTATCTCTAGGTCGTGCCACATATATATGTAATTTTACATGTCTTGGTACCAAACCCGTTATATAATAATTTTTTCTTAACTTAAGGGTTATCCTCATATATCATAATTTCATAATTTAAATGGTGCCAACACCCCATATAATCATTACATCATAGAATCACAACACATGAAATAACTACATGGATATCGAAATATCGCATCTTACGGATCCAAAATAAATTATAAGAATTAGAATATGTCAATCAATTAAAAATTTCATTTACTGGTTTGTAATAACCAATAACAATCTAGTAATTTCAATAAAAATTACTAGATAATGTGATTTTATATCATGAAATCAATCAAAATCCATGTCATGCTAAACAGACATTATTCCATTAAAAATTAATTCTTAATTCAGTTGTTTTGACACCTAAATGGGGGACACAATCAATGTAAAAATATAATTAGATCAAAATGTTATCTGATGATTAATAAAATTCATTTTTTAATTTATATAGGCACAAAAAATGTTGGCATAATTGAAATATTACACATTCTATGAAAATATCAAACCATAGGGTTAATTTTTATACCCCATAACTATATCTGGTGAAGAAAAGAACACATACAAGGAAAAAATACTGTGACCAGTCCTTTTCATACATTATTATTACATAATAATGATGAAAAACAACATAATAGTGTTACACGATGAGGATATAGAGATTTAGTGTCTTGGGAAATGAATGACCATACATAACATTTACAACATTAAACATAATCATTTAATTAATTAATTCTTCTCCAGTTTATTATTGTCCCTTTAAACCTCTCTAGTACACAAATTCACCAAGGATATACATCAAAAAGGGGTGATCAAATATCTATATAATAGGATAGATATTAACATGAAAAAATAAAACATGAGATGAGGATTATCTTTTTCATCATAATATAGTAATTGGATCATAATCTTGAGTGGAAAGATTAGGAAATGTCTTGTAATATTGAAATGCAAAAAAATCAAAGATCATGTCTTATTGTTTTTATACCACATATAGTTATGAAATATTATAGAATAAAGTTCAAAACAATTTCACATTAACTCATTAAATTAATCACATAACCCAATTCATTTGAGTGTTTTATAATTCTGGGTGCACCCATAACATTCAAACATTCATATTACGCTATATAATTCTAGGAACACCCATCACATAAGGACATTTTCATTATCATGCAGGCCACATTGAAAAATTAACTTAAAACCCATTTAAAGGAATGGTTTCATCTCATAATAACACATTCATAAACATTTTGTTCCCAAAATAAAGAGGGAATTTCAAACATGATAAAAGAACCATAAACCCTCAGTGAGAAGCAAAAGACATGTTTTTTAGTGAAGAGTTATTTGGGAAAACATTTTTTATGACATAAATTCAAGTGTAAAACTTTTCTTTACCATAAAATTTATTATAATGATATAAAAATTATTTTTAATTAGTAACCATATCCAAAATTTAGTGAAAGTGGGAGAACACGATGAAAGTACGTTAGGTTTGAGAATTTTCCCTTACCTTGAATCTGAATGATTTCTTCAAAATAATGTAATGTATAATATCATTATATTACTTAATTTGAAAATAAATAACCCTTCCTATTTGAATATAGTTAATTATGGTTTCATAATATTGTTATATGGTTTTTTGGATGAGTTATAGAGCATAAATTCATTGTTCGGGAGTGTAAATTTCCTTAGCTTTTATGAAAGTTTCCATTGTATTCATGAACAGATGTTCATTTCAAATGAGGTTTAACATCCATAATTGTAAATAAATATTGTGTGTTAAATTCAAGAGATATAATTATCTTATAATGAATTAGGTTTTTTACCATGAGGACGAATCATTAGATAATATTTTCTGATGATAAATTTTGTTTATTTTGGGGGGGTTTTCGATCACAACAAACTTGTTTTATTTTATCACCTTGTGTCATGTAACTATGATAAATAGAAAAAATAAAAGGGTATAAAACATAAAATATATAAAAATTAACCATTTTATGGTTTTATTGGCATCCTTGATAGATTTGATGGAAAATATAATTGCATTGCTTATGATGTAGGTCAATTAACACATCACAGGAATCAATTTCATTTTTATTAACAAAGATAAGGAGGTAGTATAATGAATAATATTCAAATAAAATTATATAATAATAGTATATCAATCAAAATATATTAATCATGAAATATGGCTATGATAAATCAAATATAAGAGAAGAAATAAAAGAAATTTGAAAGGAAATTGAATGAAGAGATAGAGGTATTACCTCATAATTCCTCCTTTTGTGATCCTCCTTAAGGAACCTAGGCGTGGTCTTTTCATGATGCCAAGAGCTTCTGGTCATGTGGGAGGGTCTGAAAAAGATATATGGATAGAATATAGACATTTCATTTTGCTTGAGATGTGTGAAGTAATGATGGTGTGAGTGGTGGTATTTATGGTGAAGGGGACTTTTGTTTTTTTAATATTTACATTTTTAGTTAGTTAATTTCACCCAAGATAAGAAATAGTGATGATTACATGAACATGAATAGTAAAGAAAGAATTCGAGTTATTGATTTGGTTTTATACATCACTTGTGTTTTCAGGAATAGTGGATTTAATTTATGATTTATTTATACAGTAAATTAATGCATTTTACTATTCACAAAAAATTCATTTATTTCAGAATAATCCCAAAAAAATCACCTAATTTTTTTTTCGACGTGTAGAATCCAAAAATGAATTCCAATTTTCAAAAATAATTTTACATATATGATTTATTTATTTTTTAATTGAAATAAAAATTTTCATGAATAATACAGATTTTAAAATGAAAACTTATTTTATAATGCATTCAAATATTACATAAGTTCTTATAAAATTATCTCAAACCCAGAAGACATAGAAATGTTACATTATGAATACATTTTAGGAAAATAAATTTTCTTTTAAATTTCATAATTATCTATAATTTATAATTTATAACTTATATAAATACCAATACATTTACTGTGGTTATATTGTCACATATACGAAATATAACTTTTATTTACACATTCATGGGTGGGTTTACTATTATTTTAGATGATTTACTATTCATAAATTTTATATTACAATTCATAAGGTAGGGTATTATTCAAAAAAATAACTATATTCGAATGGACTACAAACATCGTACTGATCACAACAGTGTATGTTAGATTTTTTTAATTCAAAACACAAAAGTGCAAAATTTATGTTTAATGGTCCCATAATTATTCATTTAAGAATGATGTGGAATTGTGTTTCCAAATGTTACTAGGCATTTATTTTAATATGGGATTATCATTGATAAAATTGTGAATCATTTCATTGTTCCCCCATTAGGAAATTTTTAACTCGAAATATTGTTTTTCAAAAATAGGTGAAGGTGTGTCTCCATCATCGCCCCTTTCGGTTCCCTAGAAGGATCTTCAAATATATAGTTCCTCCACAAAAAAATGACAAGTTGGGTTGTCTTATGCAGTATAAACTTATCTCTTCGGTCCAAAATCTTTACTGGCTACTCCTCATAGATGATATCATCATCTGTTTGTACCATCTACGAGTTCAGTACATGTAAGGGATCTGTTATGTAATTCTTCATGAGTGACACATGAAACACATCATGAACATGATACATGTTTGGTGGAATTAAAATATGGTAGGCCACGACTTCTATGTGGTGAAGGATCTCAATGGGGCCAATGTACCTTGGTCTTTGCATCCCCTTCATTCCAAACCACATGACTCTCTTCCATGGTGATATTCAAAGAAAGACATTATCTCTAAAGTCGAACTCCATGCCCTTCGATGGTTTTCATCATATCTCTATTTACAACTCTGATAATCATTAATATTCATTAAGATTACATGAACCTTCTCTCTCATATCTTGAAAAATATCATGTCCATGTAGTTTTTTTTCTCCAACATCATCCCAATTGGTTGGAGTTCTACATAGCTTTCCATACAGAGCAACATTTGTAGCCATATGAGTACTATAGTGGAAACTATTTTTGTACAATAACTCAACCAATAGAAGATTCTGATCCCATCCAGCATTGAATTCGTGAGAGCATGTTCATAGAATATTTTCATATGTCTGAATAATTCTTTCATATTGTCCATTATATTGGGGGTGTTGGATTTGTTAAAATTTAATTCAGCCCTCAAAAAAGTTGAAGATGTGAAACTTGATACATAGTTTCAGTAAATTGATAATGGAACACCATAAAATCTCACCACATCCATCACGTATATTATTGAATGTTATTCAAGCGATAGATCTTCCTGGATAGTGATAAAATTGGTAGTTATGGTGAGTCTTTCAACCACAACCCATATCTCATTATTTCCCTTGTACATCATCGAGAGACCTGTGAGAAAGTCCATAGTTACATTCTCTCATTTCCACATGGGTATAGGAAATGTTTTCATCATCCCTTTGGAATTTTGTCACTATGATTTTACTTGCTGACATTCAAAGAACATTGAGATATACTCAATAATCACTTTTTTATGTTGTCCCACTATAAGTGTTTTTTAAGATCACGGTATGATGGATATATAATGTTGAGCCATGTTCATTGTTCAATAGATCCTTCTTTATCTCGAGTGATGAAGACACACAAAGACGCATTCCAAACCAAATCACACCGTCATAATCTATATGGAACTATTGCAGTTTCCTTTATGTTACTATATACACCTTATTTTGATACTCCACATCATCCCTTTGTGCCTCCTTAATAATATCTTGGATTGATAGTTTTGCAATAATTTGGGAAAGGTAGTTTTTCTCCCCTTCCATTATGATTTCCAAATACATCCTTTGTATATCCAAGAATATAGGGTTTTCTCAATCCATAACATAGATAGAGTACCGAGTTCTTTTCTGCTTGGAGCATAAGCTACCTGGTTCTCCATTCTAGGATTATAGTTAATAGGGAAATCATAGTCTTTAATTAGTTCTAACTATGTCCTTTGATGTATGTTTAGCTCTTTTTGTGTGAATATATACTTTAGGCTATTGTGGTCAGTGTATATGTCAGACTTCCCACCATAAAGGTAGTCCCACCATATTTTCAAGGAAAAACAACAGCTTCCATATCATGATCATGTGTCGAGTAGTTTTATTGATGGATATACAACTACCATAATGTGTAGGCTATCACATTATCTTTTTTCATGAGTACGAAACTAAATCGAATATTCAAAGAATCAATATATATAAAAAATCATTCTCTACTTTTTAGTAGTGTGAGTACAGGTGATGTGATGAGACTTCACTTTTTCTCCATATAGAATACCTCAAATTATTTCCTCTAGATATACTTTACCCCCTTCACTGTTAACTTTGTTAGCAGGAATTACAAATGGGATAAATTTCTCAAAAAACATGTGTAGTACCCATCTAATCCAAGAAAACTATGGATTTATATGACACTAGAGGGCTAGGGACTTTCCTTGATAACCTTCATTTTTGAAGGGTCAACAAAATTTCCCTCACTTTTGATCACATGTCCCATGCACATGACTTTCTTCCTCCCAAATTCACACTTCATGAACATGGCGTACAATATATCCTTTCTCAATGTCTCCAACACAAGTCTTAGATGTTCTTCATGTTCCTCATTTCTCTTGAAGTAGAATACAATATCATTGATAAATAGTACCAAAAAATTGTTTAGGTCGTGAAAAAGTCTATATTAATCAAATTTCTAAATATTAAATGGGCATTAGTAAGTCCAATGTGCATCACCAGAAACTCATTGTGCGCCTACCTTATATAGAAGGTAGACTTATGAATATATTCCTTCTTCACCTTTATATGATGATATCCACAACGAATTTCTTCTATTGATAAGTATTTATCTCATACTAACTAATTTACCAAGTCATTAATCCTTGTAAAATGATAATTTTTCCTTATGTGTATCATGTTGAGTTCTCAAAAATCGATACACAACTGCATTGATACAACCTTATACGCAATAATGAAAACTGGTGCACCCCAAGGTGATTCCCTAGGGAATATGTTCCCTTTGTCCAAATACTCTGGAAGTTACTTCTTTAACTCCCCCAGTTTGATAGTATCCATCCTGTAAGGACACTTTGAGATATGAGTACCTCTGGGTATGAGTTCTATTAAAAATGCTACCACAAGATCTATAGGAGGTCTGGGTAACTCTTTATGAAATACACAACAATATTCCCTCACGATGGTCTTTGGATTCGGTGGCTTCTAACACAGATTACCATTGTGGACTCAATGTTTAGTGAACTGGCTTTCAGATTTCCCTAGCTCCATACAGTTTTAGAAATAAACCATCAATGGGTCTCTACATTCATCCACTACATTCTCCTTCCTTATCATATCTTTTCAAAACTATTGAGCATGGTGTCCTTCTCTCCCTCAATTGAATCATTTCCCTATCTCTTTGATTCTGTTCCCATGATGTAATTTCCAACATTGTTTTCATGTGGTTCGTTGAGTTTTCTTATATCATTTATCGTTAGATCCTAGATCTTGAAACTCTATATTTTGTTTCTTATCACCATAGCCAAGGGACCATTCACCAAACACCATATCCAATTTTAGGGCTCACCCAAAAATATATTCATAGCTCAAAAATTCTTGAATTTCATGAGCCTTTCGTAGGTGTGGTTTTAATCCACTAAAGCATCTATTAATTTCTATA
Organism: Viscum album; assembly: GCA_963277665.1. Lineage (NCBI taxonomy): Eukaryota > Viridiplantae > Streptophyta > Magnoliopsida > Santalales > Viscaceae > Viscum > Viscum album. Next base: position 1,930,297,106 of record OY728137.1, on the reverse strand, counting down.
TCATTGTTGATAACAAAACCCAATTCATACCTTGTATGCACTATGAAACATGCATCATAGGATGTGATTGATTATCCATCATTTTCCTTGATCTCTGTTAATTATCTCTCTATATTTACATGAAGAGTTTGCGAGAAATACATGTTTTGAAACATTATCTTAATGGCTTATCATTCAATCTTTTCGATTTCTTCATCCGGCTTAGTATTCTTAACAAAATAACACCATTGATCAACCTCTCCATTGAGATGATAAATTTATAGAATAACTTTACCTATTTCATAATTATGATGAACATAAAATATCATCTCCCTGGATTTGACACACTTTTCCGCAACTAGTGGACTAGAATACCCAATAATCATTGGTGGTCGTTGATGCATAAAACATTTGATAGCCATTTTCTTTCTCATTGGTAAAGGAAGAAATTAAACATTATTCTGGTTATTGTTCATAACATGATATAGATGGGTAAGCATCGCCAAAAAATATTGAACTACAACTCCCAATTCATTTGGGATATTGTTTAGGAAATCATTGCATTGGCACTCGCATGGGTTGTTGGCCTAATTTCTCATTGTTACCAACATTTTCAAAAACAGAAAAGGTTAGAATAAAAAACATAAGTCAATGAGTCACAAATAACCTATTCATTTTTGCAATTTAAACTAAAATAATAACTTGTGGGATCCCTATGTAAATCTTCTTATGTGAATAATTTTACTTAGTCTCTTAATAGTGGTTTTCTCTAGGGGTCACTAATACTATTTCCAAAATTAACGAAACCATGCCCATGATACCAATTATAGAGACCCAACCCTTTCTTACATTACTATTACATCATTATAAAGATAAAAACATAATATTAATACATCATGAGGAACCATAGGTTTAGTGTTTTGGGTAAACTAGGACCATGTATAACATTTACAACATCAAACAAACAACTTTTATTTAATTCATTCTTCTCTAGCTTCTTATTTACCCTTGAAACCTCCTTAGTACAGATAATAACCTGAAGATATAAATCAGAAAGGGGTGAGTTAATATAATATAAAGAGGATATATATGAACATTATCCAACATAACATGATATGATCATAATCTTTAGAATTATAACATAGTCCTAGGAATATAATCATGAGAGGAAACATTAAGAAAAATCATTGAATGTGGAAATTCATAAAAATGAGACATCATGTCCCAATGGTTTTATGCAACACATAGATGTGAAAATATATATAATCATGGGCACATATCATTTAAATTTAACACATGATATTCATCAATTTATCCAATTCATTGGAGCACTATATAATTTTGGACGCACCTGCCACATTCAACCATTCATATTGTACTATATAATTTCGGGTTCACCTGTCACATCATAACATTTTAATTATCATGAATACTAAATGGAATAATGAAAATATGTAAAACATGTAATGAAATGGGATTCATCTCAAAATAAAACATTCATAAACTTTGAGTTCCCAAAATAAATAAGTAATGACATACTTGATACAAGAACCAACCACCTTGAGTGAGAAGTAAAATGTGTTTTTTTTTGAATGAAGAGTAATTTTGGAAAAATAGTTGTATGGCATAAATTATAGTGGTAAATATGTACATACTATAAAATGTAATATAATTATTAATGTTATATTTTTATGGAGTAACCATAACAAAAATGTAGTGAAAGAGGGATAACCCGAATAAAGTATGTTGGGATCAAGAATTTACCCTTACCTTGTATCCAAACACTTTCTTCACATTAATTTCATGTATAATGACATTGAATACATTAATACGAAATTAAATAACCTTTTATAACTTAATAGTGTTCATTATGGTTTCACCATGTTCTTTTATGGGCATTTGGATGAGTAAAAGAGATTAAATTAATTTTTCATGAGTGTTAATTTTATTAGATTTTATGAAAGTTTCACTTGTATTCATAAACAAATGATCATTTAAAATGTGGTTGAACATACATAATTGTTAACATATATTATTAGATAAATTAATGGGATTTTAATTTTCTTATAATGAATTATTTTATGTATCATGAGGATTAATCATTAGATAAAATTTCATAATGATCATTTTTTTATAATTTGGGTGGTTTTTTTATCACAACGAACTTGTTTTATTATATAACTTAGTGCCTTGTAAATAATCTAGTTCAAGATCATTAAGGGTATACAAAATAAACATTTCAATCTTTTTTCAACCATTTAATGGGTTTATTGACCACCTTGAATGATTTTTAGTAAAAATTGAATTGCATCACCCATGATGTAGGTAAATTAACACATCACGTGCAACAATTTAATTTTTATTAACAAATAGAGGGAGGGAGGATTATTATGAATAATATTACATTAATAATATAACAGAACATTATATAAATCATACTAGTGTTATCATGAAATTTTTATAATATAATATTACGATTAGAGTTGAATGAAATGAAATTTGAAAGGAAATTGAATGAAAATAGAGAGGAATTACCTCTTGAATCCTTCTCTTGAGATCCTAGTTATGGAACCTTGGATTGGTATTTTGATGATTTCAAGATCTCTGAGTAGTGGGTAGGTTCTATGTTATACCTTTGGGATGAATTTTTACTAATATTTAAGCTTGAGAGGTGTGAAGTGATGACGGTTTCAGGTGTGGTATGTATAGTTAATGGGAGAGTGGTTTTCATAATATTATAATCATTAGTTTACTAATTTCCACCAAGATAAGAAATAGTGATGATTACATGACCAATAATAGTAAATAAGAGAATTTAGATTTATAGTTTGGTTCTTACATCACTTGTGATGTCAGGAATAGTAGATTTAATTTAAAATTTATTTATACGGTAAATTGATATATTTACTATTCAGCAAAAATTCATGTTTTTTAGAAAAATCACAAAAAATAACCTTAAATATTTTTTGATGTGTAGAATCCAAAAATGAACTCCATTTTTCTAGTTGAATTTTCTAAATATGATTAATTTATTTTTTAATTAATATCATAATTTACATGAAATATAAAGATTTTAAAATGAGAATTTATTTTATAATGCATTCAAAATTTATTTATGGTCTTATGAAACATTATTAAATAAAAAATAATAACATATAATTTATGAACACATTTTATGAAAATAATGATTCTTTTAAATTAATCGGAATATTATACAACTTGTTCATTTCCAATTATTGTATGGTTATGATTGACATAATAATTTGGTGTGTGGTTCATTGATTAGAGGGAAGTGGCCACATAATTAACCATTGAATCTTCATAATATGATTTTTATGGAAAAAATGTTATTTATTTGGTAGTATGTAATATCTATTTACCTATATCATGTAAACATATCACTTTTCTATTATGTCTCTTTTTATGTGTACTTCAATTATTTCAGGACTATCATGGAATTTATAGAATATTTCAAGGGGGTTGTGCCATAGAGGTGAAGGGTTGAATCATTGATTATTTAACGATACATTGTGTGGACTATAATGAGAGGTTGAAACCTTGGAAGTGTTTTTATTACACATTTAAATTGGTAATAATTTTATCATGGACCCCGTGCAATAGTGTGGTGGTGTTTTGAGCCTCATCAAATTTATGTAGTGATATGGTGAATAGGGGAGATATAGTGTGGAGGTGTTTTTATGGGGATATTAAATTTTATGGGGAGATGTTGCATGGTACATAGGTTATTACATTGACTTAATCCAGGATAATATGTCAAAAATTAAATAAAAAAATATATTTTTAGGAGGCTGTCTGACTTAGAGGGGCCATTGTGTTTATAGGGGTAGTTGTTTCACTGTTTGGGGAATTATCAATCATCGAAAACATATCATTGAGGGATGTGGCATGGTATATTTTTTGTTGAAACAAATGTTTATTACACCATTTTTAATAAAAGGATTTCGACCACAATAAACATTTTATATTTTAGCTTCTGAAAGCTCAACTAATGATTTTGAAATATTCATACTAGTTATCCCCTAAGATCATTGTGCGGGTTGAGGACCTAGATATATATCTAGAATGTTCTTTATCCCTCCATTTGGTTGTTCTATCTTCTCTAATTCACTAACCTTGGAGAGTGGTTAATATTTTTTTTTGGACATGGATTTTATGGATTTTATTTTATATAATTTTCCAAAATCACTCCCACCTTTTCCTTTATCTAAAGTTCATGTGGCAGTTATTTATTTGATCATGTGAATAAATGTTAGTGGTTCCAAAATGAGTTTACCATCATATAAAACCTTGATTTTCATGATTGAAATCAATTTTCTATTCATATTTTAATATTAATTTAATTGTTTTAGAAATATATTGTTTGGTAATGGAAAACATTTTTTAAATGAATTGATTATCATGATATATTTTCATAGTATATGGCTTGGATTGAAAATTTATTTTGTAAATTTTTTTTTTGATTGACCCATTAGAAAATGGATAAAAATTAATGATGATTCTAAAAGCCTTGAAATTGATAAAAATCATTATTTAGTTTTTAATTGAAAAATTCATATAGAATCCCAAAAACTAAGAAATATAATGATGTATTGTTTTGAAATGAATAATTTTTTCAAGGTTATTTTGATTGATTGAAGCTCATGTGAGGCAGATTATTTAGTTTATACATAAATAAGAAATGTAGGACTCTATACCCATGGATATATATTGGTTGTATAAACTCTAATGAAAACCTAGTTAACATGATTATACCACAATGGGGTTCCTGTATCATGGGAATGAGTTTATGGATATGTGAAAAAATAATCTATGATCATCAATTGACAAGGGTGATGATCCTTGAACTAGAAATTAACTAACTTCATGGGTTCTGACATGCTGTTATGGTATATTTTTATTTTAGTATTAAGTTGAATTTATTATAGTTTTGTTTTAGTCATTAATTATTAATTTTATCAATAAATATAACTTAGGCCTAAATTTATATAATTTCTATGCATTTGAATTGAATTTTAATTTGACTAAAAATGAGAATAATTATTCTATATTTCTTTTAATTTAATGTTAATACATATAAGGGTTATTTTTATTTTAATAGCTTATGTAAAAATTGGTGAGATCATATTGGGATATTCAACACACAATCTTCCATTACCATTGGTAATGTTTAGATTTTGTGATGCGAGGTTTAGGAAATGGGAAAGAACCACTTCACAGTTTTGAGGGTGTGTGATCCTTATAAATCAAGTATGATGGCCATGAAAAGTGGTTTAATGGTCTAAAATTTTATTTAGATTGTATTTCATTGAATATTTGTTGGTGTGGTGTCTATATTGTTTTTTATACCTTGGTATTTTTAACTATCATATTCTGTTACTTTTCCCCTTAATGATTGTTTTTCATACTAATTATCGATTATTTGGTCTTCCTCAATTATATATCATTGGTTTTTCTTATTGAAAAACTATTCAATTGATTTTATGATAGTTTATAAGTGATTACCACCAAATTATATGAATTAGAACAATATATCATACTATGTCAAGACTTGCTTTGGTTTTTGTGTTCCAGGGTATCTGTAAAGGATAATGACACATAGACTTGTACAAAAATTTAAAAATAATTCTCCAATAGGTAGTCAAATTATATGTGTTATGGAAACTAATTCATATGGAACGCCTTCCACATATGAAATTAATTATGTTTAGAGTATTTATTTTTATCATAAGTGAGAATCTATTTATTATTATGTTTTAATTCATTTAATTATAGAACATTGAATCATAAAGTAACATGAAACCATAGATTCTCAGGGGACGATTGGTAACCAAAAAAACATTATCCATAGAAATCCCGTAATGACATATGTTACATTTGTAATGAATATTATCAATGTTATATGATAGAAGGTACATCGGTCGTACCTCATATAGTTAACATGATTGGGTGTGTTGCTGACATTGAGATATTGGGTTCACCTATTGATCATGAACTGGATATTGATTTTATTCTATAATGAAAATGTTTTGGTAGTTCATCATGAATTATTTTATAAATATTCTATGAAAAATTTCACCCAATATCCTTACAATATTGTTGATTACTGAGGATGACATGGAATTTCTATGATCATGTGTGAAGATTTTGTGAATAACAGAATAACCATTCATGAAAAGACAACTATAAATTCCTTAAAATTCATTGTTTATTCAATGATATACGTAATAAAGAATGTTCTGACCAATTTAATTTAATATAAGATTAATTAAATGACTATCCAAATCCATGAAAATGTGATCTTTTCACATATAATTTATAATTAATTGTTTTAATTTCTAAATTATGTATGTTGAATTTATTTTTATATTTTTGATGATCTGATGATTATCTATTTTCTAATCATCATTATGTTTTAGGATTCAAGTGTATATTTCCACTAGAATTTATTCGCACAAGTTCTAAAAACCATCAATAGTTACCATGACATCCACCATACAAAAGCACACAGAGTTCTATTTCATGTAGAGATCATTGTAAATCTTAGAAAAATCCTTCAAGGATATAAGGAATCACTATAGTAGGGGTGAATAATTACAATGAGTTCTTAAGATCATTCATTAATGGAAGCTATGTAGATTTGGATTGAATCCACTCTATACATAATTAAACACAATTATTATAATGTATATGATTTTCTATAACTAATTTTATTAAGATCAAGGGTTAGAGAATAATATTTTCACAAGGGTCATCAGGATTTTGTTAAACAATGGAAAATCCATGAAAAAATAATAATATTATTATTTTTTACAAGGAGAAATTTTAACTAGAGGATAAATAAATATCACTTAGCTATATAATTAAATAAATATTTAATTAGATAATATTTAATATGTACCTATGAAACAACCATTAAACATGCTCAAAATATCCTCCATAATATTTATCAGGCCTGGAATAATGACTACTTATTTATTTTACCAAATATTAATATATTGTTCTCATTAAAATAATTGAATATTATATTAAATAAATATGTAAATAAATTATTTTTTAATATTTTTGTAACTCAATAAATAAATATTTAGTTACATGGTGAACAAAATAGACCACATAAATATTTTACCTTGATGTAATTTAATATATAATTATCTTGTGAATAACCATCAATAAAATATTCAACTCATATATATATAATCTTTAAAAACTGATGACTAAATATTTATGATCCACACAAAAATGAATAAGTGTTAATCAATTATGAGAATAATATATAACAAATATGTATGATTCATTTTGAAATTAGCTATGTTCCTTGATACACATAGAGTGTTACTCACCAGTCTCATTTCTCAGTGGCATTAGACTAAACCTCCTGAAGTCCAATGATAACATCAAGTATCATTTCAATGATCTCATATTGAAGTATGTTAATGATTTAGATACATGAAACCACATTATAATCATCATATGATATAATAATTTTCCTCAAAATATTTAATCATGAATGTTGAATAATTGTGTTGTTAACAAATTAACTCGATCTCCCTCTATTTGACTATCTATAATTGAACATGTAGAATTAATCCATGGAAATGGATTTAAATAGGTATATTAATTTCCATAAATGAGTATGTGATGTCTCCATCCACAATAATCAGAAGGTAAAATCATTTCTCACATTATTTTTTAATTAAATATTACTTGTGACACACATAATGTATTACACCACATCCCAAGAATATTCCTTCATTGGTTCAAAATTATCAAAAAAGGGGAACTACTATTAACATCCATTCTGACTATTACTTTTAAAAAAGTACCATATATAAATCCATGAAAAAAATAATTATATGAAAATAAAATTATTAATATTAATAAATGAATACATGTAAGAATATTAATTTTTTTTCTAGGAAACCAATTATAATAAAAACCAGCATATACTACAGTTGAATACTAACAATATTTAGTATCCAATCTCAGTCATTGTTTTATTTTTTTCCAAAAAAAATTATTAATCAAGGAGAACACCTTTTCTTACACTATATAAACTATCCTCAAATGACCTCAAAAATATAAGAAAAATCCATTAAGTAGTGATTCTTCGGGATAATGTGCTTCATCTTTTGGTGTGACCATGAATCTCTTATGAAATCAACCACTATAGTTTAGTCAAAATATTATTTGAAGGGTATTGATTGAAAGGAAACACATCATGATCAATAAAATGTTATATATCCAAATATATTATTTTCATAAATAAAAAGTCCATATATATTTGAACTCCACAACAGAATTGAAATGCACTGTATTAATTGAACACTTCAGTTTCGTAGATCATCTATTGAGATTGAAAATATATAAAGTCTTAAAAAATATATATATATCTAATATATCTAATATTTGGAATCTCTATAACCCCAAATGACTATACACTCATCTATGTTATATACAGGGAACATATCCTTACACCATTATAGTCACTTAAGTATATCCCTAAAAATAGTCAAATGATGTATAGTGGGACGACCTTTATTTCTATCTACCATGATCAAAGTGTAAAAAATATAAATCCTAAAATATTACATCGGATGAAATATATATAATTTCATAAAAAATTATAGGACATTATTCATTCTATCTCTCTACTAATATCTGTTTGAGGACACAGTTTCTTGATGAAATTTATATCCTGTCAGACAAAATCCAATCCCATATTGAATTGCTTAGTAATAAATATCTTCTTGATCTGGTCAACGTATATTCCTATAAATAGTCCATGTATATTTTTGGATGTATCAAGAATGGTCCTAATTCCAAGGATATATGCTATGTCACATATGTCCTTTAGAGATAATTATTTTTTATGAATTTCATAAGTGATAGTAAGATGGGATTGTCATATCAAATCAAAAATATTCATTCAACATATTCTACAATAAATATGACCGAACACTCAATAAATAACCTATAAACACATTGTTAATATTCATTATTTATTATAAAAATATTTTTATGGATTCTTCAAACCAAATATACATTGTCTTATATGATTTCATCAGTATTCAAATGCATCATTTGGCCTTTCAAATATTAATTGAATTTATGGTAGTCACGAACCATTAATGTTAGGTCAAATTAAAATATTAGTAAAGGTTCTAATTAGTAAATATTGTTTTTATATCGATGTTCTCAATCTGATAGTCATGGAATGAAGAAATAGTAAGTAGATTCTAGTTATTTTAAACATGGTTTCTAGAGAAAAGGATTCACCCTAGTCTATGACATGATGATATTTAAAAATATTATCCATTATAAATTATTTATATGTAATTTAATTACCACACATGTACTTTTTTCTCTAGATTTTATATTTTTTAACCGATGGGATTTACATCAATTGATGGATTAAACAGAGCATAGGTATGGTTATGATATAGGATATCCGTATCATAAATCATGGATTCTAACCATCATGCAGATTCTGATCACTCTATTTCCATTTTTTTGGAAAGAGGTAATTATTTGTAATATATAATTAGTCACTATCATTAGTGAATAGAAAAACATTTATTTCTAGTTATTTAACATTTATGGTGATCCCACATAAAACATGTAATTATGGAAAAGCTATTCTATTTGGTCATGTGGAATTTTTTTAATGTACAAAATATTTTATATCGTGAGTTCCAACATCATAGATTCAAATCTAACTCCCAATATCTTTCTTGTTGATGTGTTCCATATCCAAAAAATGGATCCACTAGTTATGGTCATAAAATTTTATAAGGGGTTATACAGATAGTATTCCCTTCTATTTGTAAGATATATAATAAAGATATACATTATCCTATGGTTTTCCGATGGTTTCCTAATATGACTTTAACATACGCCTCAAAACCCCATTCATGAGTATGTGAACAAGTAGATTTATTCCCATAAATAAATTTATATTGTATTTTTATTTCCTCCTTATTTGGAAGAATGATTATAATTGTTTTTATCATATTCATTTCATATACTAAAAAAGATAATGGAAGATCTATATAACACATGAAAGAATATAACATTTCTAGAAATCTATAGTTCATCCTTTCACCTACACTATCCATTGTATTTTATAAGGTTGATTGGGTGGATATTGAATTTAATAATCAAATATAATGTTTAAAATACTTGTTCTGGATATTCCATAGCTTGATAATAGTAATGATTCATTTTCTTTTAGTATGTTTATTTTCTACTTCATTATTGAACTATTTTAATTTCTGAAATGATTCCGTCTTACGCATCATCATTTATACAAAACCATATCTAATATAGTCATTAAAAAACATATGATGCCAAATGACTTTCCTTAAGGGTAAAAGTATACACACATCAGTTTATAGAATTTATTTAAGAATTATATTCCATTCAACCTATACATCAAAAGTTATCTTGTTCTATTATTGTTACAAAAATTGGATACATCAATAAAATTTGTTATTGTTCAAATTAATATAAAAACAACATGATAATGATTTTATATGAACTTATCATTTACATGATAGAGACATTGATTCCATATAAGAGTGTCAAATGTTTCATGAAAACCTATTTCATTATTCACTTCTAATACACAGTTTTAATAATTTAAAAAATAACAGTCATTATTTAAATTCACAGATCAGTTTCATATGTTGTATTTATAAAATGAGTGTCACTTATTTTTAGAACTAAAAATAAATTTATATATATATATATATGATGGATATTGATATTATATTATCAGTATCATTTGATATATGATATTAATATTTTATAAACAAATTCCTCCATTTTTCATAACAAAATATGGTTGATTCTTATATAATAAATTGAAATACATACAACATTAGCTACTTAACGATCCACATATTTTATATAAATATTTTAGGATATTTTTGTTCTTGTATTTTAATAAATAATTTATCTTCATATGATTTATCTAATACCTATTGTGTAGATATGAAAATATTTTACTTGATAATGTATACTCCTTGAGTTTCAATTTTCTTTTATATTTTGGTATAGTTCTTATTCTAGTGTCCTTTTTTCCATGTGGAAAACACTTTACATCAATTTCATACACTTATATTTCTATCCTCCTTTTCATATAAGTATTGAGGTTGGGAGCCTTAGACATATAATGATTTATTACAACATTTTATTTATTTTCCCTTTTCAAATCTATAAGAAATACCATGAGTTTTTCCCTACCATCATATTTATCTATATAGAAAATAAAATTAACGATCCAAATGATTATTCTAAATATTTTTTCTGTTTCAAATTAAAATGAGACCATAGAATATGTTTGGTATTGATGGTATAAGTATATCTATGCAATGCTAATCAAGAATCATAACCTCCATGTTTTATGTGTTATATATACGCCCAGTCAACACTGAATGTCAAAGATTTCTTGTAAAAAATCAATTAGAGATCTCATGTATCTCATGAATATCCTTATCTTAATACATATTTTGAATCTGAGAAATTATTCTATATGAATGAATATCCTCATGTTTCATTACAATCCTATTATATGTAATGTATCTCATTAATGTTTCCGCGTATTAGTCTTATGCATCATGTGGTGTGTATTTGACAGCTCAATATCTATGAATTGTGTTATGAAATCATGTAGAGTAAATGATTTGTACACAATCTAGAAAAAATATAATCCAAAAAACCATGTACCAGGAAATAATAATTTACAGGGAACATATTAAATGCATTTAATGAAAAACTATATACCATTTATTACGTAATTCATCATATTTCCTAAAACACCTCTAGATTTACGAAACCTCTGTACACAATGTGTACATACTATCATTTTCATTTATTTTTGTGTACTAGACAAAACCCATATAACCACATAATGGAATATCTTATTAATCTTGATATATTTATAATCCTTTTTGGACTGTATGAAACATGAACACAACATATTAAAATTTAAAAAAATATCTCAATTATAGTCTATATTGATGAATAATAATCTTGAAGAGAAAATATGAGAACAATTGAACATAATTGATAATAGATTAATGAATATTTATAAATTATTATGGTACTTCTATGAAAAAACGTGATGGTTTTGGGAGTAAAAAAAGAGCATTTTGGGCATAGAAAACTCTGTTTTTTCATATTTATTGAATAATATGAGATATACCCGACAATTAATTTCCTGAAGAATGGAATTAATTCAAATATTAGTTAAGATGTACTTAGGAACCAAGACGTGAGGAATTGTTCACATATAAATTGTAATAAATTTTATATGATTAATGAAATACCTTACATTGAATTTCTTTCATCATTGTTGAGGATCAGATGATGATCTATTATTGTAACATTTTTTTAGTGGAATAAATGGTAGATTCCCTTGATAAATTAAAGACACATGGTCCATGATCTTCTAATCATCTTTATTGGTTCATTTGAGTGCTATAATGAACTTTTCGAATACTTACAATGATCATTGTTGATCACAAAATAATCATTCAAGGACACAATAGATCTCAATGGATGCAGTAAAGAATTTCTATATATCCTTGATAGTGTTCTAGTTGAGGATTTTTCTAGCTATCGAAAAAAACACTCTATAAATCATTATGCAAACTGATTAGATCTTATAGGGTTTTTGATAAACGTTTTTATTTAAAGACAGGGTTACAGAATAATATTTTCAAACAAACCCTAATAATTATATTAATCCTCGGTAAACCCCTTGTTTAAATAGTAATAAAATTATTTCTTAGGTGACATGAAGTATACTCTAAGATAAATATTTTCAAACAAAAATAAACTAATATTAATCCCGAAAATATTAAATATGATAATTCTCATCAGAACAATAAACATTGTTTGTGAATAGTCTTTAATATTTTGTGGGAATTAAAAAAGAATTTTTTAATTAATTAAATATCATTAATTTATATTCCAAAAAAATAAATTAATATTACATTCAATAAATAAGTAAAAATATATTAATTAAATGTTAAATTGACTAAATTGATATATATTTCACTACATTGTCAATAAAAAGGAATAAATACATATTTTATAATATTGTATGTAATTAAATAATTTCATGGTGAGTGAATATTGATTCAATATTCAACAAAACAAATATATTTCCTCAAATAACAAGTGTCTAAATATTAGTGATCAACACAACAATAATAATTATTAAACCACATCTAGGTATAATATTTATTCAACAAGTTAAATTCATAGATAATTTTGTTGACGTTATATATACACATAGTTTTTGACCCTCAATTACCCTTTTCACATTAGCATTAGGCTACACCACTGTAATTCTATAGTATGAATTTTGAAATATGATAAGGATCCCATGGTGAAATAAGTCAATGTCACAATATCATATATCCACATGTGAACACTCACTCTTTAATATAGTCCATTTATCTCGATATCTCATATCAGTGGATTTCATTCTTGTTCCATCAACCTATATTCTTGATGTATGATTCATTGAAATTTAATAAATATATATATATATAAATACATGAACATATACTAAAGTGGGATATTTTAATTATATCAATATAACTGACAGAAATGTGTAATAAACTGAGAAGGTACAAATCCTTTTTGCATTAATCATTTATTCAATATAACACATAACACACCATGGGTAATCTACATCTCCGTGAGTATATGACATAATGGTTTTCATTAGTACTAAAATATAAGTGACCATTGATATTCATTAATAATAATATTAATGATTAATGATCCTTAAACAAATATGTGAATAATAAAATCCACTGAAATATATAAATGTGGATTCCCTACTTATATCCCATGATCATATAATATAATTATTTAGAAATTACCATGATCTTACACCATCAGAAAAGGTCTGAAGGTCTTATGAGATTCTATCAGTGATAGAATAATTCATTTTTATCACGTCAAATGACATAATCTCAATAACGAACATATATTTTAAAATAATACCATGTCGCTGTTTGGATTTCATCATAGGGGGGACATATAATGACATTTTGATATAAAAGTTTCCATAAGAACAATATCACATACACTGTCACATATATTATCAAACATTATATTATAAAAGCATTATTAATATTGAAAATAATCAATATATATGATCATTAAATATATTGATTTTTGTTCTATTAAATATATTAAACTAATCATTACACATGTAATTAAATGTGAAAAAGGTATCGCCCAAAATATCCATTAAAAATACTAAGAGTGAATCTTTTGAAAGCTTCTTAAAGCCATTTATTCTTAAGGTTGGAGTCCAAATAAAGGTGTCTATTTCAATAGTAGAAATCATTCCCACTATATAAGGAATATCATAGATTACCTAAGAGTTTATAATAATTCTAATAGAGATTCCATGACAGATATGCTTATATAGAAATAAATTCCAAGATGTAAAATATTATTATGATACTAAATGTAGGTTTTATATGTGTTCTATTTATATAGAAGTTAAATATCAAAGAAAAATTGAGGGTTGAATATGATTGTTATATTAAAGGATAGGGATCAAAGTATTTACACATTAAGGACATAGATACATCAATCACTTCAAGGTTATCAATGAATTTTAAAAGTGGAATTTTTATCTTATCTCTTATTTTCACTTATGTAACCAAAGTTTCTTATAAATAATGTTTTTTATTGAATAAATGAGATGATATTTTTATTCACATTGATTTTTATTAATCTGATTCATTAACATGGTCTTAATATTTAAAATTAAAAATATTAGTAATGTCATTTAAAAAATGTACATATTTTTTTAGTTAAAGTTTGATAGATATGATCCAACCACTCTTTATTATAATACATTAAATATTAATCTTCCTTTAATGATGATAATATAGACACATGAAAAAACAATTTTTTGTTATCTATAGTTTATTTATTAAATTTTCACGCCCTAATGATATAAGAGTTAAATTTTTATTATAATTTCATATAATGTCATTGTAATGGAATATAATTTCTAAGACGGTCATAGAAGTATGTTTTGGACGTATATATTTCCAATGTAAATAAAAAATATTATTCCAATCCAAATTCAACATGAACATTTTTCAATATCTAAAAAGGAAAAAAATATAATGTAAAAGAAAATTTAAATATTTATGTTTAGTTACCATAACATAGAGAATTTCAGTCAATATTATAAATGAATTTAGGACTTTTTGTTCAAGAACTAATGTAAAAAAATTAAACTGGTTATCAAATTGATCTCAAGGAAAAGTCTGATGGAATGGTTCTAAGATTGATGATGGTGATGGGCATCAAATTAATTTTATCTAGAAAACATAAGTTATAAACATTGTAATATTTTATCAAGTGAAGTATTGGACTTTTAATATATATTCAAATAAATAATAATATATTTTATGATTCCATTGTATAATTAATATTTTAACGAGCTTATATTATTTATGTGACACACTAAATGATTTTATTTGAAATATTTTATCAGATTGTCACAAAAATACTTTATAGTAATTATATATAGATGTAATGAATTTAGAAAAAACATTATTATATAGAATGAATATGGTTTATTTTGTAGTATATCATTTAGGATACGATCATATGTCAACTTTTTTATAGTTATTTAAATGTTCATAAAATTTTGTATGCATATAAAATGTATCATTTTAATAATAATGATTGATTTAAATTTTTTAATTGGTTATATATATTACCAAAAATAACATCACAAAGTATAAATTTTACATAAACCTAACCAATGTGCATCATGGTATATTATTGGTATAAAATAATTATTAATCTTATCATTAGTGGGATTTTTATATTGTGATATGAAATATGATCATGAGGAATAAAGCATGTATAGTAAAAAAGGAAACACCTTATAAAAATACTATATCAAGTGTCACACATAATATCATTGGAATACTATGGGTGGATGTCACATATATAGATATATGAATACATGAGGTTAAATAGAATCTTATTATTGTAGACATAATACTTTAATTGCATTATTTTAAAATATTTTTGGTAACTAAACATGGAGTGGTTTTGTATGTTACTAGTCATGTCATCAGTTGGATACTTACTAAGCTTAAATTTTTCCTCATACATGATGAGTTAGAAATCTTGGAAATTGATTTAGAAATAATTATAAAATGTATATTCATACCATGATATGACATGTGTTTTCCATATCTATTAGGTATGGTCCATGTGATGTGGTCACCCATAATGGTTAATGACATGTGATGTATTGATCAACCAAATTTTTTAATACTCAGAGAATCCAGAACAAAATAGTAGTTATGAAATACTGACATTATCTATTATTATATTTACAAGGTGGATTTGCAAATGGGATCACGTAAATATATATACATTCATACATTACATTTGGTGGTAAAAATAAAATAGATATATATGTTTTATAGAGATCATGAAATTTTTTTAACCAATTTTGTGTAAAATCATTTCATAAGATTCATCATTTCTTATAATTGTGGATAACATATTTTTAAGGTTTTTTAAACACTATTAAATCATTTTCAGTTAAACAAAATGGTTATTTAATAAGGATGGATTTTAGAAAAACATTGATAGATTCCCAAAATGGTTTTTAAAGGGAATGCTAAAGAAGTTCTATAAGACATTAAAAATGTATTTCATATGATGTGATTCACTGTTAATTGATGATATATTTCCCAAGAAGTGTTTTAGAGATTTCCAAAAAGATTTTTGGACAAGGTTTCTCTAGTTATTACATATTATGTGAATGAAGTTAAATGTTCACAATGTTTATGAGTCTTTTAGTGTAACTTGTAGTGTGTTTATTTTGTCCACTAAAACATGAGTCCATATTTGATGATGAATATGAAGTGTTCAATCGCAGAACATGAATCATAATACATTAATCATTAATAAAGTGGATTCATGTGAAACAAAAAAAAGATGAAATGTTTGATTATTTCTTAAAAAAATTGCATTATATAGTCTTATGGTATTGAGTTCCTTGATTTCAATATAATCTAGTTCAATACCCATAAGTATTATTCAATTCCAAAGTATCAAAATACATTGTTAAAATCATCATAAAATAAGAACTTTCATAGAACATAATTCTTTGTTTACTTGTACGAAAAGGTTTTAGATAATTATGTCTTGATAAAGTACCTATATGGGCAATGAGTGATTCACATGATCATTGGAAAACATTAAAGGATTGATTCCTATTGTTGTTTCTCTGTGATGTCAATTATATTAATGTTTAATGCACATTTAGGTCCAATAAACATGTGATATTACACCACTCTTGTTACTCATCCTAATATGTGTTTCAAATTTATAGATATATTTTTGTCTTCATAATGTATTGGACCTAACCTCAAATTAACTTTTAAAATCCATGATATTCCATCAAAATCATCAAACACATACAAATAAAAATATATTAAACATAAAATTATATATGTAGACACACACACAGAAACACACATATATATATATATATATGTTTTTTATTTATGATTTACATAACAAATTATATAAATAAATATGGACACATACACACATAAATATATTTACATAGGCGTTTATAAACAAATTGCCTATATATATACACAACGATGATCAAAA
This sequence comes from Viscum album, assembly GCA_963277665.1. Classification (NCBI taxonomy): domain Eukaryota; kingdom Viridiplantae; phylum Streptophyta; class Magnoliopsida; order Santalales; family Viscaceae; genus Viscum; species Viscum album. The sequence continues at coordinate 1,930,279,412 of OY728137.1, read as the reverse complement.
TAGATGACAATAACCTAGAAAACACTAGAAATTCTTTCATCATCATTGGATAAGTCATTAAAAATAAGTTTCAAATTGTATACCATTGGTTTTTGAATTCAATATGATGAGAATGATCCATTAAGAAGGTCATAAGATTCCTCTTCAGTGAGAGCTTGAATAGTAAGCTGAGTAGCAACGGGGTAAGGGTTCATTAAAAAATTAATCAATGAATTTACTAGTGCTTTCCAAAAACAGATGATAAAATCATCCTTTAATAGTTCCAATATAGTAAGACCTAAATAAGTAATTTTTTATGAACATAAATTTTAGCACATATAATGAATGATCTTTATCATTGTTGAATTTCACACTGATATATGAGGAATTATTAGCTCTAATATTTTCACTAATGGTGAATATATATATATATATATATATATTATTAATTATATAAATTTTTTTCTTATTAATTATATTATATATTAAATATATTAATATTTTCTAGTTAAAAAAATATAAATAATATTTAAAATATTCTATATAAAAAGAATATTAATTATTTATTTTTTTAAATAATATTATATATATTTAAAAATATTTATATATATTAATAATTAAATATAAATATAAAATTTACTGTATTTTTAATTAAAAAATAAAATGTTGTATTTTTTGACATGTTATTTATAATTTTTTAAATATATATTAATTTATATAAAATTAATTTTTTATGAATAACATTAAAATGCATTTCATATATATAGATAGATATTTCTATATAAATTTGATATTATGTAGAAATATTATTCTAACAACACACACACACACACAAACATTTGATTAATATATACATATATGTTATTATAGGGGTCAAACATGCATGATTTGCATATAATTAATAACATGATACATAAAAAATATCTAATTATTAATAATACCTAACATAAAAATATAATGAATTACTAATTGTATTTAAGTTCTGAAAATAATTATTGATAAAAATATATATAATTATACGAAATACAATAAGAATCAATGTGAAAAATATTTTAAAACATTTTAATAATTATTTATAAAAATATTAAATTTTCAATTTTTTTATAAAAATATAAAACCATGTTACATAAACAACCCATAATTACATGATCAGTAAAAATGGTTTCACTTTCTTAAATTCTGAGGTTATTTTCATTTTAGAGTTTTAGATAATTAGAAAAACACATACATATAAAAGTCTTTTAATTCAATGTGCAATGGTCCACTCAATCTATACTTCTTAAAAAAATATGATTCGTTTGATTAAACAAATGATTCAAAAGAACATTTTTTTTATTTAATGGTCATTACCAATAGTGGAAATTTATCCCCTGATATAGTTATTTACACACACATATTCTCTTTTATAAATATTTGAAAACATAGGATGTAAAAAAAACTCAATAGTTGATATAAAAAATAAATAAATCTGTTAGTTTATATTGAAAATCTTGTAATCCTATAGGAAATGATTCCCTTTTTACAAAAAACAAAATTCTTCTCAAATATAATTTTTCTTAGACAATAAATTAGAATCAATGCTATAAAATTCATCAATATAATCATAACAAATTTTACTATCAAAATGATAATCATGAGCATTTCTTATAGAATAGGGGTACTGAGGAAAACATTTTCTCAAAAAACACCCATTTCATCCTTAACAATGGCTTAATCATTATTATAAACATATAACCATTATCATAACATATAATGTAAAAAATAATTCATGAAAACACCTTTTCAATCCGAAAAAAATAACTAGGTACACTATGACATCATATTCTTATCAAAATAATGATAAATCCATCAATAACAAATATTAATGGAAACCCCCTGCTTGATTAATTCTAATTCATTCCTTGGGGAACAAAATCAATACCCAATAAATGGGAGAGATGCATCACATTCTCCCATAATCATAAACCACATCCTATTACAATAATATTCGTTAAAAACATATAATAATTTATTCAAATAATAAAATATCATAAATTATTCCATTTATTATTTTTTTAGTATCACTTTTGGCCTCCACGTAAAAATAAGTTTAGAGTCTATTTTCATTCACAACATAATATAAATAAATTTTATGAAAATAAGAAATAGGTTTTTTAAGAAACAAGGAAAACCCAAATCGGAAGGCCCTTTGAAAATAAAATTTATAATGGTTGGAAATTCCTCTCATTCTATGTATGTTAAAAAATATTTTATTTCATAAAAAACCCCATTTGGAAAACATAAAAAGTATTCTTTTAAAACATTTTTAAGGAAACCAAAACATGTCTTAAACATAAAAGTGAATATTAATTTTTGAATATTTATGAAAAAATTAAAATATGATAAATAACATTGCAATAATGTAAAATATAGGAATAAAATAAATCCTTTAGTTAACGGTTTTAATAAAAAATCTCTTACCTCGAGTTTGACTCTCCATGTAAAAAAATTAACTACTCTTTTTTTAAAAACTTCACTTGTTTTATATATTATTGATTATTATTTGTTTAATTATATTTATATGTAACTATAGAAAAATATGAGGTAATTTGGTGGAGATATTAAGGTAGGGAATTCACTATATATAAAGTTCAAATGATTTGAGTATGATATGAGATAGGGATTAATTTTATAATTGTGGGGAGTGGTGCACATATACTATGAATAAAAAATAAATTCATAAAAATATATTAATCATGATCTATGGGATCAATAAAATATTCAATTTTGAATATAAGGTGATAATTTTTTTAATAAAACCATCTAATAAGATTTTATATTATTTTTTCCTTTATCACAATGTATTAATCACAGTTAACCCAATTTATCATTAAATGTTGTAAAAAATTTTACCATAGTTACAATTCATAATTAGAAAATTTGGAATTGATGTAGTTAATAAATCTTAACCACTTTATTAAAAATATGGAATCAGTTTTTATTTAATTAATATTATTACTGAAACAAATTATTTTTAATACACGTTTTAAAAATGTGCCAAAAATAGTTTTATAGATAAAATCGTGTTTTATGCATATAAATGAACTTATAACAAAATGAAATAAAATAATGATTATTATGGAATTATATAGATAATTATTTATCAAATTTATAATATATTAATAAAAAATAAACTCAAAATATATTGGGACTTTTAAATTTCATAACTAATATAATAGAAATGTATATTTTAAAACATCGGAATGTTTTAGTATTCATTCAATAATGATCTTTTTTATAGAAATCCATTAAGTTAACGTGAATATATATTTAATATAGAGATTTAATAAATTAATTTTATTTTATAAATTTTAATTCCATCGATTTATAAACCAACCAATGAATAAAAACTATATAATAGAAGAAAAACACTATAGTTCGAATAAATTTAGTTTTTTATGTGAAATTATTATAATGAATTTGAATGAAAACATACAAACATAAATATATATAAGAAAGTAAATTTAGTTATTATTAATATCACATAGGTTTTCAATCTATTCCCAGTTAAGGAATTTTCATCCATATAGTTTTTTTCATCATGTAAATAGGTAAACATATCTTTCCATCAAATCCTTTTCAGGTTCCCATGTATCATTCTAAATCATGAAACTAATCCACAAAAAAATTAACCAGTTTCATTACAATATTATGTGATTCCAACTATCTATAATATAGAATCATCACTATATTTTCTTGATAAGAACAATTCACTACAAACTGTACTAACTCATGGATCAAAACAAGTGATTTATTGGGTATATATTTCATTAACAATTAAACATGAAACATCTCATGTACTTGGGATAAACATTGAAAAAATGATCTCACTAAGAAAATAGTACCGCAGTTTGTAAAATACTATATTAACTAAAAAAACTCAGACTTAACATTAATTTAATTTTTAAATTCATAACACCTTTCTATGGATTTATTTTTAGAATCAAATGATTTCATAACTCAAAAAAGTCAATCCTATTATTATATACATGACACTTCTACATAATTTGAGAAACCCTCATTCATTACTGAATAATATTTCCCTTATCATCCTTTTCTACACATGGTCTATTAATTTTATATTTATTTTCACCAACATCATCCCAACATGATGGAGAACGATGCCACTTTCTATATAATTCATTAAAAGGTGAAGTCTATATACTAAAATGGAAATTTGTTTTATAAGACAGTTTCACTAAAGATAAATATTGATCCAAATATCCCTAGTAATATACAGACAAATCCTAAAGCATATTATCTAACTATGGAATAGTACAATCTGATTGTATATTAGATTGAGGTTGAAAATTTATATTAAAATTTATTCAACTACCTAAAGACATCCAAATTCATTTCTTGAAATTTGATGTAAGTCTAGGATTAAGGTCAGATGTAGAAGATAGAGGTATTCTATGAAAATTATAGATCTCTTTATGATATATTATATTAGTATAATAAAATGATATATTATCTTTAATATGAATAAAAAAATTAACCATATTATATGAATAACAAAAATCCTGTTATTATCTAGAGATTTATTTTGTAATCTGAACATTAAATCCATGGATACAATCCCCTATTTTGATTAATTCATTCGACAAATACTATGATTCTAAATCAGTAGTTATCACAATTTGTACTCATGTTGATTCGTACACTAATTAATAGTAAAACTATCAATATCCTACTTCATTATGTCCCACCAATAATATTCTTCAAGTTAATTAAATATCATAGAACTGAAAAAAAAATTAATATAGATTAGAGAGCTATATGCTTGACATTATAATTACTTCTTCAACATTGATCAACTGGAACGCACAACCACAATATAAATATTATAACACCTTATCATCCAAAATTATATTCAGGAAACACAACCTTATGAACACACTTATTTATTTCATTAAAACGATAATCTTATTTATGATTAAGATTAAATTTTTCTAACTAGGTTTTCTATACTAAATCTTGTCCCTAAAGAGTGGGAGTTCCATTAATCATCATTTTTAGGATAAATATCTATACATTATTAATATAAGGATCATAATAAAAACATATCACAACAAGTAATGCCATATATTTTTGTCTCAATGCATAATATTCTTTGTTATCATTACCAGGATGATAGTGAATTTTAATATCATAATACTTTATCTATTCATGAAATCTTTTCATCCACTTTTCCAACTTTTTTTTGAATTTATAAATTAACCATTTGAGGTTTGTATATATTTCACATTTCACACCCTATAATATATTACTCTAGATTTCTAAAGAAAAAACTGTAGTATCTAGTTCTAAATCATCCATGGGGTTATTCAAATAATGTATTATTTTATTATAATTATTAATATTTAATTACCCAATTGTTATTTTTCAATGAAAAACAACATCTTTAAATATAAGAATAATTATTGATAAAAAAACAGACATTTCTAGATGGAAAGGATAACATTGGAGAATTAAACAATATTCTTTTCATTTTCAAGAAACAATAATTATTTTCATCTTTATAGGTTAATTTATTACTTATAATATTTAGCATAGTTCATGTGGTATAAAAAAATAGTATTCAATAAAAAAATGTCTATAAACCACTAATCATAGAAGACATAATAACTTAATGACATTCATATATCATAACTTCTCATAAACCTCCATAATTTTATATGGATATAAAATTATTCCATATTTAGATATAATAAAGAAAATTAATGAATTATTTTGTAACAAACAAATAAGATTTATTAAATTTTACATCAATCATTTTTTTCTTTTACTTTATGCAGAATAGTTCTTAGATATCATTCATGTACCTCATAAAATTTATAAATAATCCAAAATATAATCAATAAACAATTCCATGAATTTATTCAAATACTCAGGAAAATATATATCCATTGGATCCATGAATATAGAAGGTTCATTAGTCACCCCTAAGAGAATAGTATGAAATACACAATGACCATATATAGGTAATGAAATTTCCACTTTATAATGTTTTATTTATTTAAATTCATGATATTATATTCATACTTGTGATCAATCATTTAAAAATATTAATTTCCCTAAATATAATAAGTCACGTTATCCAAACCAAGTAATAGATATTATTCCATAACTGTAATGTATTTTTGTAATCTATAATCAATGAGAATCCTTATTGAATCATACTTTTTTACCAAGCAAAACATTATCCCCAAGGTGATATTTTTTGATGAATAACCCCATTTTTAATTAACTCATGTAAAATATTTTCAAATTACAAAAAATATAAAAGTTCAATTAAAAATGGTTATTTAGAAAAGAAATTTTATTTTATGACTCATTCAAAAGTGGATTCAACATCCCGAGAAAAAAATAACAGAATGAAAATCATCAACTAAAACATCCAGATAATATTTCTCTTTTGGAAAATAACTAATAAAAAAAATCCCTTATTTTAAAAAATTTAATTACCCCAACTCTATCAACCCAGATCTAATGCACACATTATTACATTATTAAATTGATCAAAAGGTATTGGATCTTAATGGACTGAATTGTTTAATAGTTGAGTTAATCTATATAAATAGTTGCATATTATATACACATGAAAACATAAATAAAACTAATGTACTTAATTTGGAAAATACATTGTTCTCATTCGCATATCCTTATTGATCAGTCATAATACACTTATAGATATCGTAGGAAAAATAAAACATAATAATACAGTGAAATAAAATTCATAGTAATGGTATGCGCACTAAAAATTTTATCACAAATAAATAAGTATAATAAATATGGAAAGTAAAATAACTATAAAATTCTATTTAAATAGTTAGTTTAACATATATACAAAGAATAATTTATGATAATATAAATCTATAAAAATAATTATATTAACTTAAAAATTATCCATGAATATTCATTCATATCAAATAATCACATGGACATGAATAACTAATCTAAAAACGAGGTAATGAATAATATTGAAAATCTAAAAATAAATATTCAAGACCGTTCATGAGATAATCTATATACTTATGGGTGTAAACCAATGCAATTTGGCTAACTAATTTTTGTCATCATACATATCGAAGCATTGAGGGGATATCTATTATTAATCCGCATTTTAACATACTAATTCTAATGAATTACTCATTTAATAGGGATGAAACATAATAAACATAAACATGAATAATGAATAACTAATGTACATAATGATAATAATTACCCCGATAAAATAATCATTATCATAATCAATCCTGAGTAATATGTTGAATGGTAATAAAATTGTACATTATTAGTCAAACTGGTCATTAACCATCCACAGTAAAAAAATATAGATGATATCAATAAAACATATTCATACTGTGTCATGAGGATTGTAAAGGGTTGATGTTATATACCAGGATTGGACCAAAAAAAAATTATAAAATGATGACATAATAGGATATACCCCGATTGATTGGTTAAATGCATATATAGTGACCTTGACAAGTTCTGTATTATTCATTAACCTTGGCTATAAGGTTATGGTGGGTATGGTTTAAAGACATGATCAGAGTCATTTTAGCAGGGTTCCATGGAAAGTTATGTTATTTCATAATTATATGGTTATGATTTTTAGGGATGGGAGACATTTTTAGAGATATTTTTTGTTGGGGTTAAAGCATGTTGATTTGGTATTAATTTAAATTTTCTATTAACAAATATTATTGTTTATTACATTATTCTAGGAACTTGTTATCAGTGTAATTATATATATACATTGTTTTTTCAATCTATAGATTTATACTCACTCCCAATTCAGTACATCATCTGGTACCCAAGAAGAAAATTTCGATGAAGGATTTGATAATGAAAAATTACCATGATGATGATTGTTTTCATTATGGGTGGGATGTAGTTTTGATATGGGACTAACATGGGGTTCAAGAACGAGGGACATTTGAGATATCATTTGAGTCATCTTGTCTTTTATTTTTCTTACATATATAATGAAATTTACTTATTTTCTAGCATCTTATTGCATCGTTCCATTAATATTTATTGGATTATTCAGTTGACTTGTTGTTTTTATCTTTATTATATTGTTTCTATATTTTGCACACTCTGATATTTTTAATTTATTTATATTGATTTATTCTCCAAGTTGTACACTCTTAATCTTGGGGTTATAACCACACCACTACACTTATCACACCCTCACTATTATCAAATACCTATTGGCATACATGGAGGCACACTTGATGTCTCTGAACCATCCTTTGAATCCACTTGTGAGAGTTCATGATCATGGGATATTAAAAAGTGATGTTAGAGCATGAATTATTTATTTTAAATTTATTGAATATTTTGGAATGGTAAATGGGAGTCTAGAATGTGTTGGGACATCATAATGAGCTTCTACTAGGGTGTAACTAACCCATGTATGAGGGAAAATCTATGTTCATGTGGTCTATTATCAGTTTCTATTGTTCACTGGTAAAAATTTATGTTATTTCACCTTGTTTTAATGACATGTTGTGTGATGTTATTGTGATATGATATTATTCATTCTTAGTATTTATACATGTCACTCTATAAGGAGTTATCTGTGTATTCATGCAATAATAGAAACATAGACACATATATTGACATTCTTTGTTTATAATATAGACATATAAATTGAATGTGATATATAATTGCATGTTGAAATCTGATATACGATACATTTTATATCTAGGAAATAAATAAATAAATCGTTATGTCATGATAAAACACTTTTAATCCATGTTTAGAAAGATAAGAAGCTAGTGGTTCAATATTTTCATAACATATTGAGGATATATTTTTTATATAAAGTGTTATAAGGTTTGTTGTAGATAAAATTAATCTTCATCATCTTCACAATGAGTATCAGGTGTGTGTAAATCCGCACAATACAAACATATATGAACTAGGGCATCCTATTGTTCATGAGGATCGAATGGATGTTCAACATCAAAAAATATTTTTGAGGGTCACACAATTCATGGAAAGAGATACTTTCTTCACAATTCCTTCAGTGTCTGATATGAATATAGTGTATCAACTATAGAATCTACCTATGATTAAAGGGGAAGGAGGTACCTAGGTATCCATGTTATAGATCGAGTTATTCTTGATGATATTTAATAATTTTGAGACACCAAAAATAGGAGGTTGATGATTTATGAATATATGCTTATTTGAACATCCATGTTTTGGTGGGATATTCCAAGGATGGGAGGGTAGAAAGAGGACTTATACTAGAAATACTTCAAGATAATTCTTTTGATCCATTTATATCCAGAGACATTGAGGGGTTAGAAGGCTCAGGATTTAATGGACTTTATATAAGAGTTAATGTTAGTACTTCACTATGAAAAACATTTCACCGACATGTTGTACTTTGATACGTATTTGGTAGATAATGAGATATCCAGGGTGACAAATTTTCTAGATGGAATTTTATGTATGATCAAGTCAAAGTTGAGTGTATTATTTTTCAGCAGTTTTCTGGATGTGATAAAAAAGTCACTCATCATAGTAGAGAATCTATGAGAGGCCTGAGGCATCACATTTTTTGTTTCATCATGGGAAATTATGAACTGTATTTATACTGTAAAAAAGTTTTGTTTTGTCATATTTAACCATAGGAATAGTGGGAAAATCAATCCTTGTAGTGGGAAGAAATCTCATGATAATGTTCTATTGTAGTGTTATTAGTGTGGGAATTTGGGCCACAAATGACCTATGTGTATATTTCCCACATTAGAGTGTCATTATTGGGGTGTATTTGGCCCCCTAAATAATTTTTTATGGGAATGATATATTAAGGCAATGGGAGGAGAAAAGATAGATACTATTTTCCAAAAGGACTAAGATACTCCTCAGAAGACATATAACATGAGTTATCTAGAATGTTCTCATCGAGGCTAGGGTCACGGTTCACCATGTTATGGAATATAGTAGTAGTTAGAGGGTATAGTTAATGGGAGTCATGTTGTATCCTAGGGAAGAGGGGTTATTAGCATCATGTTATGTAGACTAATCCAACTATTGTAGATTCAGGACCATCTACTGTCAGATGTTTGACTCTATTATCATGTACTCTTTCTAGTGATTTTCTTATATAGGAGAATGAAATTTATTTTAATCCACACATTTGTTAAACAGATTGGGGTTTGATGTGGAAATAATGGATAGTGTTTTTAACATCGACACAACATTGGGGAGTGAGGATATAGAATGTAAAAAGTTTCATGTTGTGTTATCTATAATGATTTGGATTTTATTTCTTTTGGGAACTATTCATGATGGAAATGGAAGGATTCAGATTTATTCATTTTATTGAATGGTTATTTCTATAACAAGAATATATTAATAGTTAAAATATGAGAGTTACATTTTTATATTTCTAATGACCTAGATATTCTCACCAATGTAAGTGAGATATCTAGGCTAGTTGTGTAGGGACAATTCTATGGAGATTATTTTGTCTCATTGCTTAGATAACTGGTATATCTCTAGATGATAGTCGAATGCAATAGTATTTTTCCACAAGGGGTATACCATTTATACTTTATCTTTTCTGCTGAGATATATGACCTACCACCCAAATGATTCATATATTTCATGATCATGTTGGTTCCAGGAGCAGATCCAGTTTCTATTCATCATTATAGAATAGAACATGAAGGGATTCTGGATTTGAATGTTTAGTTTTAATATTTATAGTTTTAAATACTCATATGACCAAGTAAATATCATTAGGGTTCTACAATTTTCCTTTAAAAAATAATTATGGTACTTTTTTATTTTGTTGGGATTATCATAGGTTGAAGCTAATGATACCCAAGGACCAGTATCCCCATCCTCACATTGATGATATCTTCCATCATCTGGGAGGATCTAAGATATTCTCAATGATTGAACATAGCATGGGATACCATTAGTTTAGGTTCATTCCATGATACATACCTCATACGTATTTTAGGATTAGGTCTAGAATTAATGTTTTTGTTGTGATGCCATTTGGATTCACTAATGCACAAGTGGTATTCATGTCATTGATGAATCATATTTTGCATCCTTTAGATAACTAGTTTGTGCTGGATTTTTCCAAAGATATCTTAGACTACATCAATTTAGAAATAAATCATTCCCAATCACCTTGAAATAATCATTTGATTGTTGGGAGATCTTCATATTTACACTGAGCTACCTGAATATAGTTTCTGGTTTTATAAAGTGCAATTTTAAAGCCATGTTAGCTCCAATGTAGGGTTGTTAGTAGACGCCATGAACATTACAAAAGTTGAATCTTGGGATAATATCAATAATTTCATCAATATTTGAATCTTTATGGGTTTATATGGTTATTATAGGAACTTTTCTATTCATTCTATTATATGGAAGCACTGATTTCCAAGATGACTGAGAATGATGTGATGTTTGTTTTGTTAGTTGCATACGAGAGTAATTTTCATGATCTAAACGGTTGGATGAACTCAACTCATATCTTCATTTTACCCGTGTTAGTTAAATCTTATACATTTTATTGGGACACATATAGAGGTAGACTTGGAGTAGTCCTGTTGTAGGAGGATAGATTAGATTATTATAGCTCCAAACACGTGATACTACATGAGAGGAATTACCCTACCTATGATTTGGAGTTAGAAGAAATCATATAATCCCTGAAATGATGCCTGTATTGTATCATGGGTGATAGACTTTTGGTATATAAAGACCAGAAGACCCTAAGGTACATCATTTCTCTACATGGCTTGAACCATCAACAAAGGAGGTGTGTCGAGTATCTAAATTCATTGGAATTAGAGTTTCCCTATACACTGGGCAAGAAAAACATCATTGTCGATGATTTGATCTTAAAGACCCCGGATGAGGTATTATGGGATTATTTAAATAAGGGGTGGGTGATGGACCATTTTTAAAAATTGTGTCATGATGATCAAGAGTATCATGGTCAATTAGCTCTAAATTCAACATCTATTATACTTGTTCTATATGACCAGATCAAGATCAAGATGTTATCTAATATTGAGGGTGTAGATTAAGGGACCTCTTATAAGGTAGGGATACACTATCTCTACGGTCTCATTTTAATGGAAATTATCTTCTTTTTGGTTTCCATGTATGTGTACTTATGGGTTTTTTCAATGAGCTAATGTTGGATTTTCAGGATTGTAGATGGGTGGTATATCCTGGTTTGATAAAGATGTATCATTATTTCCATAGAGATTAATAATACATGTGAATGGAAAATGTGGTTGTATGATTTTTTTTTTGAGATTTTTCACTTCTCACCATGTGAAATCAAATCATTAGATACTAGCTAGGATTTGCAACATCTTTTCATTGCATAATGGAAGTGGTATGATGCCACAATGGATTTTGTGATAGGATTATAATGGAAACCCCATAATAATGATGTTTTAGGGGTGATTATGGGTCTAATATCAATGTTATCCCAAAAATTATTATTAGGGAAACCATCAATATTGGTGATCTTGGTGGTCTTTATGTGTGTGGGGTAGTTCAGCTACAATGTGTTCTGAGGAGTATAATGTTAGACAGACATCCTAATTTCACATAATTGTTCTAGATGGTTCTTTAGAAGGCTATGAGAACATAGGTTCTTTTGATTATTTCATATAATCCTGTGACTAATAGTCAATCTTATTAGACTATTCACTTTCTATAGGATATGTTACGAGCCTGTGTTTTTGATTTATGTGGTTCTTGGATGCAGAATAAGGTCATCATGGAGTTTTCATATAATAAAAAATTCATGGAATATCGCCAGATGAAGCCTTCAGAGGCCATTTAGGTCAGTTCATGTCATATCCTCTTTCTTTTTTGGAGGAAAGTGAGTTAATTATCCTTGGGGATCGTCTCTTGTAAGATATTGTTGAGTTGGTTTTGATTATCATAGGAATATTGGTGATCATGTAGTGCAAGAAGAAATCATATGCTAACCATCGGAGTTGACCTATGGAGTTTGAGTTTAGTCGTCATATATTCCATTTGGTTTTCCCTGGGATGAGGTAACAATGTAATAGGAAATAATAAATTATAACATCCATGTTTTTTAAACTATGGTATCCTAACTTTTTATTATATAAAATTTAATTACATGGTACAAACATTGGAACTTTAAAGATTGGTTTCATTGAAATAAGGTACATAATACATGAATAAATAAAATTTTCATTTAAATACACTTGAAATATATCATAATGGGTTAAAATAAAATTTTATATTTCATCACATATCAAGGTAATATACATCAGAGGAAATGGTGAGCAAGAAACCTAGTGAGGGAAATAATGAAAGGAATTTGATGATTGTGATTATGTGACATATCAATAAGAAAATGAGGCATAACAATAAATCATTAACAGGGGATATAGTTATTGTAAAACCCCAATACTTCATAGTATCATATCTCTTAAAAGTATTTTAATATCTTATGTTCCATGCAACACTAAATTTACTTTCATTATATGTAATATTGAGTTTCTATGAAACAACACATTAGTATTATAATTATTTAAAAGATATAATTATTTATAAATTAGATATTGTAATATGAATAAAACAATTAAAAATTAAATGTTATTTATAAACTTTTTCTCATAAAAAATGTATTTATAATAAAAATTTTAGGTTTTTTTACTCAATTATATATTTAGAAAAATTATTTTATTAAAAGAAATACTTTTTATATCATTTTGTGAACCATAAAAAATTAATGTTTGATACTCCAAAAAATTAAATTTGTTAAAATAGAATTCATTTTTTAATTTGGAATATCAAAATGATCTTATAGTCAATTTATGGTCTTTTTTAAAACATTCAATTTTTTTGAAAAGTGAAAAATACAACATGTTATATAAAAACTGTCTTTTTCATTAATAAAGTTATTATTAATTAAATTTTATCTTAAATTCAAAATAGATACAACATACTTATATAATCCCAATTTATGTAATTTGAGTAATTTTATAATAATATTGGACATATAAAATTTAATTGATCATTTAACGTCTTTTACCCACCGTCTATGCACATTTCTAAATTTTCATAAAATGTAATCTTACCGGTTAAGTGAATTGAATTTCAAAAATATGATGGACACGGTTTTCATCAGTATGTAAAATTTGGTTCAATAGTATGAATATTATTTTTGGTGAATAATATCTTTTGACTTTTATTTACCATGGTTCAAAGTAAAAAGCGTAATGAAAGGTAAAAATAATATTATAATTACCCCAGAACATGTCCTAACTCTATTGGATAAGTGTTTTGCGACCAAATCCAACCATTGTAGAGAAAAAAGTTCATTTTTGGTCCATTGGAATTAGATTAGGATATTTATTATATTTATTTTAATGAGGAGATAAAAGTGTTAAATTAAAATATTAATAACTAAAACATTTTTTATATATGGTTATACCTAATATAAATTAAATTATAAATATTAATTAGAACTATACAATGATTTCCTACATCATGGTATTTTATTTATAATTTTTAGACATTATATAATTAAATTTATTTAGGACACAATGATAATGTAGTAATTACCTTATTAATGATTGATTAATTTAATTGATATTATAAATATTGAAATAAATATCAATTGAAACATTTGATACTAATCCAAGAATTTTCTTGGTGAATATGACATGTTAATATTTATTTAATGTATTTTTTCGAAGTAATAAAATTGTTATATCATTCACAAAAACCAAATACTAACTAGTGTCAAAATTGACATTATTGAGTTTTTAAAACAAATTGTATTTTATGAAATGATATAATAGTCTTAAAAAAATTTGATTTGCCTAAATGACATAAATATTATTATATATGAAATTAATTATCGACTTGAGGTTCTATTGGAATTTTAGAGTAACTATATTTACCCTTTATTATAAAAACAAATAAGGCATGGTAAATGTTAAATTATTTAACTAACGGTTAAATATAAAAGATAAGGTCAATATGGTGACCTAAAAATGATTAAAACTTATTGGACGAGATGGTTTAGACCCATATCCAGCTTATCATATAAATAAATCCATTTGGATCTATTATAAACCGTACAATATATGTAATAAATTAACATTTCATGTTTTTCCTAAAGTACCCATCACCTATGTTATAAAAGGGTACTTTCCATTCTCTTAAATTGACACCTCCAATTCCTTTTTGATCTGACGAACACTACTCAAATATTCTCCCAACTATCCACAATTAAATATAGAGGCATTACATTGATCATAAATCCAACCTAAGAAGCTATTTTGTTGAAATCAAAAGGATGCACCTGAAAAAGATGTAATTATTACATCACCTCTTTCAGAGTTCTTTTTGATCTTATGTTTCTTATTTCTTTATTGTTTCCATACTAAAATAGTAACTCCAAAACCTTATACATACAGAGATGTTATTATTAATATGATACAACTATATTCACTATTCAATCCATCTTATAAAGAAAAAAGTCTTATGCTTGCGTAAGTACAACATACTGTCTCCACATCGTGGTGTAGTTTGTTATTGAACACTACATTATTTGGAAGAGTACAATAATGAGAATAATTAATTTCCCTAATTAATATAACATGTTAATTGTTATTTATATATAATATACCATATAATTAAACTCCTTTTGAACATTAATAGAATGGAATTTTCACTTGACCATACGTACGTCTTGCCGTCTCCACAACGTGAGATTCATCTTCAACGATCACCCACCATAATTTTTTTTAAAATATATATGTATTTATTTAGTATGAGATAAATGAAATAATTTTTCTACAGGAATAATATATATTTATGTAGATAGATATATATTGTTTAATTCCATACTATAAGATAATAAAATGGAAACAACGTTCATCCGTACGTACGGACTACCATCTCCATGAAAAGCATTTCCATTTCATATATCTATCCATTATAAATATTTAATTAATTAATATATATGATATATACATCATGTTTTGTATTGTATAAGTATTTAAATCATGATCTATCTGATACGATCATTAATAACAAGTGAATATTCATAATATAAAGAATGAAATAATTACCTAAATTGTTACATTAACATAAAATTATTATAAATGGGTAGTATAATGTCATAAATTAATCATATAAGATATCATAAATATGGTTATGTATATTGAATAAGTTAATAACATACAATTTTCATTATATAAGAGGTTAAATTTACCCTCAACTAATGGAAATTACAAGGTAAGGGTTAATTCCACAATAACATTATTATACGAGACTCTTTATGTGTAAGTATTTTTTAAGACATATTTATCATCCCTGAACAAGTTTTATACAAATGTTTTAAAAAGAAATATTTTACAATTTTATGGAAGGGACTATTTAACTATATATTAATTTTAAATGTTTTAATGAATTATTTATAAATCTATTTAATTATTGTCGAAGTTTTAAAACTGATTTGATAATTTATTTACAAAGACAATATTGTTTTAAAATGTTGATTATTTTCAACAGTTTTAAAGTGGTATAAGACAATTTGAATAAAAAATATCGTTTTAATGACTTCCTTTATAAATAGTGTGACTTTTAAATTATTTCATTAAAAAGGGATTTTTTTTCTCAATGTGTTTTACTAATCATTTTCAACTATGTCCAAATTCATTATTGCGTATTAATCTTGATTGACATTGATTTATTATAATACAATATTCAATATTATATTGAATGATTTATTATTTTTTTACTATTGATTTTCTATTTCTACACCATTCATGGTTTATAGTTAATGTATTGACATTTATTATGCTAGTTTTAATACAAATTATTATGTTATGTTTCACCCATTTTATATGAGGAATGCATTAAACATAGTAAATGACAGGCATGGCCTACTATAGCCCCTCGATGCATCGGTAGGACTCATGAAACACACTATTGTCCTAGTACATGGCCTCAAACGAATATTTTGGAATGGTCTTGTAAAATGGCCTTGACGTAGTAGTTATTATGTCCGGAATTATGCATTCCCTCGTTCTGAAATTTGTTATTACATGGGATTATTCAACTAGTAGAACATGCATGTTCAATTTTATACGGTAATGTTTGATATATTTTTCCATATTATGTTCTTGTTTATGTTTAAAAGGATTATGTTTTTATTATACATCTTTCCTTAAAATATCAGAGTATCTGATAAATTATTTTCCCTTCCTAAGCATCTGAGATCACCCTTTTATTATGTTTTATTTTCCAAGGATTCCTAGAAGTGTGTTTTGATTGATATGAAAGGTTATGGTAGGGGAAAAATGGAATTATAAATGGATTATTTCTGTTTTGTTTTATGTTAGAAATTATAATGTTATTTTCTTTTATGTAATTTATTTTCCAAGACTGCTTAACGGATCAGTTGTTTGGGACATGATTACTTGTAATCATGCCAATGTATTAAAATAACGCATTGACATTGGTCTTCTATGGTTATAGTGTTATAGTTGTTATCAGAGGAATTTTAGAAAAAACCTTGGAAATATATTCAGAAATCATTGATTAGGGATTATAACCCTTATATTGACTTTGAGGATAAATATAAGAGACCCCCATTAAATTTCGGTAATGTATGGATTATATAGATATTATAAACAATACATCCATGTCTGGATACTATGAGTGTACGTGGTTCTAGAATGGATTTACCTAGGGTTTAAAACTATGACAAGGTGTTCCATGCCTTTCTCAGGCTAACCTGGTACACAACAATGGGCCTTACAATGCACCTGGATTAACAATTTTGGGGGATATCATAAGGGTAATTCAAATTTTCATTACAAACCATAATGAATTATATATGATTAAATATTTCTATAAGGTATCCATATTTTTTATTATGATATTTAATATGTATAAATTTTTTTGTTAATGTAATATATTTCAGTAGTTTAGAAACATGAATTATGATTCATAACCTAATATATTGTATGACATTGTTTAGAAGTGCCTATTAGTAGAATTAATGACTACCTCACCAATATGCATGTTCCAAAGAGTAAGAAGGGTCCTATATTTTATGGACTTAATCTAACATTTCGAAGTGAAATATCCTCCCATGTATTTCAATAATACTGGGAAATAATATCATGTGTTAAGAAGATAAGTAAATAATTCTATGAGTTATATGGATTTGGAGGGAAGATAGGGAAAAAAAGGATGGCGTAGATAATGATTAATAAATGGAGGAAGGGAAAGAAAGATTTTCCTATATGTGATAACTATCATATTAATCATCCTGGGATGTTTTTGAAAGGACTAGGTGTTTGTTATAAGTGTGGAGAAAAGGGTCATCATAAAAAATAATTCCAATAAAACAAATAAAAGACTAATATTCAGTGTATCAACTATATTGGAATAGGTAATTACACAAATAAATGTCCAAATTGTCAAAGAAATATATCTCAAAAGAATCAAAGGGATCATAGTAAAGAATAATCTATTACTACAATAGACATGGAATCATTAATGTATTAGTGATTCTAGATTGATGAATTATTTTATTTGAGTATGGTTTGAATGATGTACTGGTTATCTAAAATATGAAAATAAATAAGGATCGTAATGAAATACCGCTTCATTTAGGATTATAGATTTTATGGTAACAATAAATGTGACTCAATAGAAAGTTGATCATTTTTTAAAACGCATCGTTGATGGAAAGATAAACAATAATATGACCCTAATACTGGGGTATAAATTTTGGAATAAGAGATGATTAATTTCGATAAATTATATTTGATATTTGTGACTAACATGAAACTAATTAATTTTTTTTATTACAACATTGATGGATTTTACAACATTTTTGGATTTAAGATGTATATCTAGTATTCTATAAGGAATAAGGGAGAATGACTGTATTAAATAAGGGTTTATGTTAATTCATGGTGTTACCATTTTTTAATAGAATATATGATTAACGTATTCACATGTTATTATGTGGAAAAAAGAGTTCTTCCTTAAGATTACCACCAATATTAATTTTTGAACTATGAGGTTGGACACAAGTATTTTGGAAAAGTCTAAAGGATGAAATGGAGTATGTTGGGGACATAATTTTTTTAAGGATAAAGTATAATTTATTAGATACTTTGGCCTATCCTTTTGGATTTATATAAACATATATGGGATTATGAAAATACTCATCGACCATATGATTTATAAAATACGATTCAACTGTAAAAATTAATTTTGATCATTCATTTCATAGTGTAAGGGATGAAGTGAAAATATATCACAACACAATCAAATGATGATATTATGATTATGATAGGTAATGAAATCAATTAGGTTTTCATGGGTTATTTTCATAATAGTAAATTAATCCCTACTCTTCAAAATACAATATCTAAAAAAATGTTTTATCCTAATAGCATATATTTTTTTGACATATGATACTTTAAATCATCATAGAATTATGGCTTTGAGGCTCTCAATTATCCATTTAATGTTCACTGTTATGTAATTGATTACCTTAAAACTCATTATAAATAATTATGCATTTCATCCAATTATGTGTATATAATTTCCACCAATGTTCTCCTATTAAAAATCCTAATTTGGGTGTGACTTTTTTATTTCCATTTAATTCTTATTAAGACTAAATATTATTACCCCTATTTTCCGATGTGGGTTTTCCACCATCGTATATTCAATTTTTATTCTATTATTTCCCATGAATAATTTCAAATTGTGAGGAAGTAGTCTATTGAAGGTGGGGAGAATATAACAGCCTAATATTTCATAGTACATTATCTCTTTAAAGTAGTTTAATATATTATATTGCACGCAACATCGACTTGGATTGCGTTATAGACAAGATTGAGTTTCTATGAAACCACACATAAGTATTATAATTATTTAATCAATATATTTATTTATCAATTAAATATAGTATTATAAATAGTAACAAAAAAATTATATCTTATTTATTGTGGTTTCAAATAAATAAAACAGATCCATAATGAAATGTTTATGTTTTTTAGATTATTTTTATATATTTAAAAAAACTATTTTCGTAAAAAGGATACTTTTTATATCTTTTTTTTATACAATAACAAAAATTAGACACTCATAAAAATTTAATTTGGTAAAATATACATGATTTTTTAATTGGGATTTTCAAAATTAGCTTAGGGTAAATTTTGGTATTTTTGTGAAAATATTCAATTTTTTATGATGATTGAAAAATACAACATAGTATATAAAAACTGACTTTGTCATTTAAATAATTATTTTTAACTAAAATTTATCATAAAGTCAAAATATATAAATAATAAATATATTTTTCCTATGTAAATCATTTAATTCATTCTATAATATGATTATATATATATATAATTTTATTGAACTTTTTAATGTTGTTTACCCACCTTCTAAGCACATTTACAAATTTGTATAAAACATAATTTTAATGATTCTATTAATTAATTTTTAAAAATCTGACAGACATTGTTTTCATTAGTAAAATTTGTTTCAATATGAGGAAAATAATTCTTAGTGAATAGTATCTTTTCAATTTTATTTACCATGTTTAAAATTAAATAGTGAAATTATTGGGTAAATTAATATTATAATTACCCCCAAAAATGTTTTAATTCTGTCGGATAAATTTATTTCTACAAAAATCATCTGTGTGACAAAAAAAGATCAATTTTTATCCATTTGGATTATATTAGGACATTTATTATATTTTATTTAAAGATGAGTAAAAATTGTTAAACTCAAATATTAATAACTAAACCATTTTAAATATAGTTCTAT
This sequence comes from Viscum album, assembly GCA_963277665.1. Classification (NCBI taxonomy): domain Eukaryota; kingdom Viridiplantae; phylum Streptophyta; class Magnoliopsida; order Santalales; family Viscaceae; genus Viscum; species Viscum album. Next base: position 1,930,258,526 of record OY728137.1, on the reverse strand, counting down.
TCCTAAGATTAATTCAAATATAAATATTAATTATAAAGATAAAAAATTCATATATCATGGTATTTCATTTATAAATTTTAGACATTGAATAATTAAATTTAAGTATGACACAATGATGATACAATAATTACATTATTAATGAATGATTAAAATAATTGATATTATAAATAATAAAATAATAGTAAATTGAATTGTTTCATGCCATCCATGGATTCTCTAGTTGAATATGACTTGTTAGGGTTGATTCAATGTATCTATTTCGTAGGAATAAACTATTTATAAATTTCACAAAAACAAAATATTAAATTGTGTCAGAATTGACACAAAAGAGATTTTAAAACAAATACTATTTTATTAAATGATATAACAGTCCATAAAATATACGATCAGAAAAATGAATTAAATAATGTTATATACGTCATTAATTAACCACTAGAGGTTATATTGGAATTTTATAGTTACTAAATTAACCATGTAGTATAGAAGTACAAGAAGACATGGTTAAAGATAAAATATTTAACTAAGGGTTAAATATAAAATATATGGTTAATATGGTGACCTAAACATATCTAAAAACTATTGTATGAGGGGTTTTATACCCATAAATACCCTATCCTCAAAATTAATCCATTTTTATCTATTTGAAACTGAAAATATGTTTATATTAAATTAATATTTCAGGATTTTCCTAAAATGCCTCTCACCTCTCTTATAAAAGGGTACTTACCCTTATCTTAATTCACTCCTCCAAAGTCAATTGGCTAAGTAAAAACCTGCTAAAATCTCATCCCAACTACAATAAATTCATCCTAAGGGCCTTTTTTTTATCAGAAATCCAACCTATAGAGCTCTTTTGTTCATATCAAAAGGAATCACCTGAAGAAATAGTAATTATTTCATCACCCCTTTCAAAGTTCTTTTCTTCTTCTACTTTATTTTTCATTATTGTTTAAATAATAAACTATTAACTCCAGTAAATTTTACATACTGATATGTTATTATAAATATGTTACAATAATATTCATTATTCTAAACAACCTATGAAAAACAATATCTCATGTGTACGTACGTACGACTTACAGTCTCCACGTCGTGGTGTCGTTTTTTATTCAACAATACATTATTTTTACGGGTATAATAATGAGTAAAATTAATTTTAATAAAGAATATAACATGTTAATAACAATTTATAAAAAATACTCTATCAAATTAAACACCATTTCTCCAACAATAAAATGATATTGTCGCTTGTTCGTACGTATGGATTACCGTCTCCACGACCTGATGATATATATTTTCAATGATCACACTTCATGAATTTCTGTAAATATATATATATTGATTAAATATGAGATATATTAAATAATATATCTAATATCATAATATATATTTATGTTGATAAATATATTTCATTTTCTTACATTTATATTATAGTATAAGAAAACAAAAACATGTTTCATGAATACGTATGGACTACCATCTCCATGAACGGTGTTTCCATTTCACATATCTATCTTTAATAAATATTTATATTCATAATATATATGATATATGAATCATTTTTTGTATTATAGATGCTTTTAATTCATGATATATGTGATACGATCAACAATAACAAGTTAAAATACGTACGATAATGGAAACGATTATTACCCAAAATGTTATTTTAACATCGAAATTATTTGTAAATGGGTAGTATAAAGTCATAAATGAATCATATGTTATATCAAAAATATGTGTATGGTTCTGTAATAAATTATTACCATATAATTTTCATTATACAGTAATTTAAATTGACCGTTGACTGAAGGAAGTTACGTGGTAAGTGTTAATTCCTCAATCTCATTATTATCTATGATTGTTTATGTGTAAGTACCTATTAGAACATATGTATCATCTATATGAATGTTTCATAAAAATGTTTTCACAATTAATCTTTTACAATTTTATGGAATGGAATATTTTACTGGATTATCAATTAAAATGTTTTAATGATTTATTTCTAATTTTTTTTAATTAATGTATTTTTTATCAAAATGATTTTATGAATTTATTTATATAGACATGATTATTTAAAATATTGATTATTTTCAATAGTTTCAAAGTGGTGTGGGACTATTTGATTAAAAAACCATTTTAATGGATTTAATTTTAAATCGTTTCAATTTTATATGATTTCATGAAAAATGAATTTTTCTCTCAAAGAGTTGTACCAATCATTTTCAACTATGTCCACATATTTTACTAAGTATTACTCTCAATTTAGATTGATTTATTAAAATAAAATCATCCATATTTTATTTAATTAATTATGAAATATTTGATTTTGGATGTGTTATTTATATAAAATTGATGGTTTGTGGTAAATTTATTATAATTTATTTTTCTATTTTTAATACAAATGATTATGTTATGTTTAACCCTTTTCATATGAGGAATTCATTAAACTTAGTAAGTGATGGGAGAGGCCCATTATTGCCCCTCAGTGTATCAGTAGGTCTCATGAGACAATCTAGTGTCTTGTAACTAGTCTTTTATTAAATATTTGTGAATGACCTTGGATCAAGTCCTTGACAAAGTTGTTATTATGTTCGGTATTATGCATTTCCTCGTTAAGAAATTATTTATTACATGTCATTGTTAGACTAGTAGAATATCCAAGTGCATGTTTATATGTTAATTTTTTATTTATTTTTTCCATATTATGATCATGTTTATGTTTGAAAGGATTATGTTTTTATTTTGGATCTTTCCTTATTAGTATATAGGTTCTGCTAAATTCATTACCCTCACTTAGCATCTGAGCTCACCTCTTTCTTATTTTTTATTTTCCCTGGATTTCAAGAAGTGTATCATGATTGATATGAAGGGTTAAGATAGAGAAATAATGGAGTAATCAAAGGATTATTTATTCTAGGTTTTATGTTAGAATGTGTAATGTTGTGTTCTTATAGTTAATAAATTTTCTAAGACAATTGAACTGATCTGTCCATAGGGACTTGATTCCTTGTAATCATAACAATATATTAAAATAATGCATCGACTCAGAGCTTCTGGGGTTTTGGAATTACAATTATAGAATGAATAATTACATATACCTGTGGATAAAATAATTAAATGAGACATTCATTAGCATATCAGCATGATTTACCCCCACGACCTCACAAATGAATAATTACCAAGTTTATTCACCAAGATATTGAAAAACATATTATCTATATAGACTAAAGACATTACCAAATGAATTAATGTTCTATACAGGGGAACCATCCATATGTATATTCTAATTTTATACACATAGATATTAATTAAATAGTTCATTAATAACCTATGTAGAATAAACAACAAGTTTCTTATAAAACTCATGGCATAAAAAAGTGTTTAATGACATGATAATTACATCATTTTTACCTTAATATATAATTTTTCAGTTCCATTTATCTAAAATATTATATCATATAAATTATTTTTACATATAATTTATTACCCATGGAATATATAAAGGTATGGGTGCCTATATAATGAAAATAAAAGAGAAATTCATATGAAGAATAGAGAATGAGAAGTAAATTCGGCAGCATGATGGTTATAAAATGTGGATTGTGTAAAAGGTAATTAGAGAAGGCACTAGGGTATCCCATTTATAATAAATAATTTATCATTAATATTATTATAAAAACGGGAATAAAAGAGAATAATCATATCATTTAGAATACATATATAAAAAGTGGTTCTTGAATTGAAGATAAAAGAAGTATAATTCTCTAACCCTAAAGAGTGAATCATTAATCACAAGGATTGGGACCATGGGGGATTGAGGGGTTCTTCGGGGTACATTTTGAGAGGAAATATTCCAAAAAACGCAATTTGGATGGAATGGAATTGAAGTGGAGAGGTGAAATTGGTTGTTATTTGTAGAAAAAGTGAAGGATTTGTTTAATAATTTCCAAATACAGGTTTTTGAAATATGGGTTGTGGAAAATGAAAAACCATTGGATTACCCATGTTTTCTTCTGGGTTTTGAATATTTTGGACACATTTTATGTTATTTTATTCCACAAAAACCAAAAATCATATTTTATTACTTATTTTTGAAAAAGAAAATAAATTCTTACACAATGTAATGTTTTTAATGTTAAAGATTTTGTTTTAGACTTTAGAAAGTCGCATACAGGTTTTAGAAATATATTAAAATACCATAAATATTATTATTAATAAAATAAAATATTTTTGGTCATAGACTATGGTTAAATAATTATTAAATCATTATGATAATAATATTAGGTCATTAAAAAAACTAATAACCAATAACTTTATTTTTACTATTCATAGAAAGATTTATGTATTTAAGAAAATTCACATAAATTCAGTATATCCTAATATCTACATTCTAATTTCAAATTTTTTATTTATATAATCATAAAATATTATGAAATATAAAAATGTTAACATTTAAATATTAATAATATTACTTTTTTAAATGTTTTTTTATGGAACAATCAAAAAACTAAAAATTATAAAATAATTCTGAGGCCATTATAATATTATTTAATCAGTTATATTTTGTTTAGATTATTTTAATGGATTAATTAATAAAAAATATTTTTTTTCAATACCTGTGTTTATTATAAAATTAATTGTTTTCTAGAAAATATAAAATAACGTTTTATTTGCGTCTATAAAAATATCATATTCCACTCAAATAAATATATATTTTATTAAGAAAAACTATTCTTACCTAGAAATGATGGAATAAAAATTTTATATATAAAATAAAAAATACACTTTTTCTTAACTATGGCCTTGAAAAATAACCCCTTATAACACCTGCATACGCCTTATGTGAATGTGATGGTAGAAGTTTCATGCATTGGCTTGACTAACATTGATCGAGTGTTAATATCAATTAACATGATCTTCTCCCACATGAGATTTTGGTTCACAAATAACTTGTTGAAGTTCAGTTGGGTCATGATCATGGATAAACTCAAGTGATGATACCTCCCACCCATTTTCACAAAAAATGGATTCAAACACCCCAAATCTACTGGTTGAGGCTATTGATTCTCCTATTAATACAAATAATTCATTATCATTACTACTTATAAACACCAACAATAAAGGTAAAATTATCAAATAATTGTATAGTTTCCAATGTTAATATATAAAAATGGCCACATAATAGTAGAATCACAATGGTCACATTTCCCTTTATAGACTATAAATACCACATCATTATTTCACTAACAATTCAATACACTTTATCTCAGAGGTTATATTATCACATATTAAGATGTTGATTAGTTTAATAATATCTTATTCAATTATATTGTTTTTTAGTGGGGTGATTTTACAAAATTGGGTTGATCCATACATTTCCATTTTAGATGTTCTATTTTATATTTTTTGTCATGTTGTAATGTCTAGCATTTTAATTGGATTCATAGATAAATAATGTAATGTTATTTATTAATTAAAAAATATTTCATCATTATTTTAAATTTTTTATTTTTATAATATTATATAATATGTAAAAGAATATATTCATGAATTAAATTTCATTTAGGAATTATGGGCCATTACATTCATCCCCACTTAAAAAATTGCATCCCCGAAATTTCAACTCATTATCTCATTTAAGAAAGGGTGACAGTAATTTTATCTTAGTGACTCATCAAGTTCCCACACGAATTATTCATATTTATAGTTCCTCTAACACACATTGACATGTTGGGTAGTCGTTTTATGTAAAATAATGTTTATACAGTTATAGATCTCCACTGTATGCTCCATATATGAGAGTTCACATTCCATTTGTACAACCTTTAGATTTAGTAAATGCGAGGGATCTGTAATGTACTTAGTCAAAAGAGATATGTAAAATACATCATGAACATTAGCTAGATTTGATAGAATTTCTAGCCAATAAACCACTTCTCCTTTGTGGTCAAGTATTTCAAAGGGGCCAATTTACCAAGGGATAAGTTTCCCTTTCATACCAAAACACATGACTCTCCTCCATGGTCACATATGAAAGAAAGATTTTTCTACAATATCAAAAACCATGTCCCTTAGAAAATGGTAAGCCTAACTCACCAACCATCAGTGAGCAGCCTTTAGATGTTTTTGTATGGAATGAACAATTTAATTCATCTCTTACTCAAGATTTGGCACAAGAAATATCCCCTCACCAACATCATTCCAAAAAGATTGATTTCAAAATAACATTCCATATAAAGATTCATGTATTTTTATTTGAATACTTTAGTGGAAGTTGTTTTTTATGGAAACTCAACTAATGGGAGATGTTGATCACATCCACCATTAAATTATATTGATCATGTTCTCGAAATATCATAAAGTGTCTAAATGGGCCATTTAGATTTTCCATCAGTTTGGTGGGAATAAACTGAATGGGAATTCAATTTAGTATTCAGATAATGTTTAATACTCTCTATAATATACTTGTGATCCTTATAACATGATCCAAAATGATAGTAATTGGAACCCCAGGAAAACTCACCACTTCATATTCATATATCATGGCATTTTGGTCAAGATAAAAATCACGCCAAATATAAATCAAATGGGCAGTCTTGGTGACTCGATCCACTATAACCCATATCACATTGTTTCCATGGGATATTTTACTGATACGAGTGAATAATTACATAGTGATATAATCCCATATCAATGATGGTATGGGTAGTGGTTTCCATTTCCCGTTATTATTTTTTAACTCATCGTTCACTTGTTTAAAGACCATGCACATTGAAGTGTTTTCATATGTAACCATTTTCATATTATCCCACTAATAATGTTCGCAAAGGTAACTAGTTCTTCCAAGATGTATAACTATTTTGAATATATGATCTTCATCCATTACATCCTTCTTTATCTCCGAGATTAATGGCACACATTTGCTTGTGTGAAATTTAAATACACTTTAGTGATCAATATTGAACTCACAAAACATATCAATCATCATAGACTTTATCTTTATTTTAGTAAATGATATTTTATTTGATATTTATTCATATTCTACTGTATTTATGGTTGAGAAATTGTCTGGTATAGGGTTGATGACGTCCCTTCCATTATGATTCCCATGACCAATTTTTTTACTTCATTTATTAAGGGATCTCCTTAAATCCTCATCATTTTTATCAAAATAGTGTATTTCCTACTTAATTAATTAGTTCCATTGTTATCTATTCTAGGGTGACAAATAATAAAATATTCATTATCATTAAGAAGTTCCAAATATTTTATTTTTCTCATGTTAAATTAATTTTTTGTGAAATAAATTAAACTATGTTGGTCTATTTATATATCACATTTATCCTCATAATAGGAGTTCTCTATATTTTCAGAGAAAAAATAACTATAGATATTCTTGGTCATGTGTAGGATAATTTTGCTCATGAGGCATTGACTGTCAATATTCTTAAGCTATCATATTATTATTTTTCTTGATAGTGAACCCCATCCCTTTCAGTGATACATAACTATAAATTATAAATCCTTCTCTGAGAGAGGGTAGATTTTAAATAGGTGATGTAAAAAATATCTTCTTTAGTTCTCAGAAACACTATTCAGAGTCATTTTTTTAGATGAATGAATTCCCATTTCAATTTATTTTGGTTTGTAGATTAGAAGTTTATAATATTTTTTCCCAAGCCTAGTATGTAATCCTTCATACAAAAGTAAAATATGAATCTATGTTACCATTGTATGATGAGGTCACTCCTCTAGCATTTTTCTTTATAGGGTCTATTGAGATTCCATCATTGTTTACAATGTGCCTATAGAATGCTTCTTATTGTAACCAAAATTCACATTGCTGAATTTTACATACATCTTCACCTTCCTCTGAGATTTTAATATAACCCTATAATGATTCCCATACTCATAAATGAACTTGTAATATTTTATAATATCATCAATAAAAACTAAAAATAATTATTTTGATATTCTTTGAAGACTCTATTCATCAAATCAATAAATATAGTAGGAGAATTTTTCTAGATGAAGGTCGTAACAATAAAATCAAAATACCCCAATCTTGTTCTGAAGGAAATATTTGGAATGTCATATTTATTCACACATAGATAATGATACCTAGATCAGAAGCCATTTTGTGACAATAATTTATCCCTACAATAATTATCAAACAAATCATCAATCTTTAGTATTTGGTAATTTTTTATCATTGTGATCCCATTAAGTTATATCTAATAAACACATAACAACAATTATCAATCATTATTACTCATAAAAAGAACATGTTCTCCCCATGCAGACAAACATGGATAGATAAATCCCTTCTTTAGAAGATATTCATGTTGTTTTTTAATTCCTCTAACTCCATATTTTCTATTTTCTATAGGGTCTTTGATATCGTCATGGATCCCAGTAAGATTTCAATTAAGAATAGTACCGCTCTTTGTAGTGGAGATCTATGTAACCCTTTAGGAAATACATCAACATATTCCATAATAGTAAGGTAATTTTATATATTTACACTTTAATTTCCTTCTCCCTCTTCACCGATAATCTCTATAGAGAATGATGTCAGAGGTGCATCTAAAAAAATACTAGGAAATGATATATCTACATTGAAAGTGACTATAGGTTTTCCATTCATGACTACTATTATTTACATTCTCCTATAGTCGATCTCATCTATATACATTGAGAACTTATCCAACCACAGTATAGTAATGAATTCAACCATGGAAATGACTACTTGATTTTAGACGATATTGTACTCACCAAAGATAATACTATAGATTCAATACACTGTTCATTCTTGGATAATACTTCTAAATGTATTGAATAATAAATCTACATATATTTTTTCATGGTTTAATTGTATATTATTTTATAATATATATATAATAATGGAACTTAAAGAAATATAATCAGACAAAATACTTACTTTCTTTGAGAAAACAACGATTGTACCTTCCCTCATATCATTCAAAGACTCTACTTCATCCATAATGGTAGAAAATGTTCATCCATTCTCTCTTGTTCTAGGATAAAGATGATGGTGGTTTCCCTCTATTATCATCTGATTAATAAATTGATTGGTAAATTTCCCAACCTATAAATAGTTGAAGAATTTAACTTCCTACTAGACCTTCACCATCTTCCATATTTGGTTAATGTTGAATTTTTCTTTGACAAATTATCATGAATTTTATGATCTATATTCCAATACCTTCTACATTTGTAGATCATTCCAATCTCCAAATAATAATTTCTATGTATGTTTCATCCTACATTTGATACAAATGAGATGTTACAATTTCTTTCCTCTTATTATGTTATCAATGTTATTCCATGATTTTTGATCCATTGGAATCATATTTTCACTTAATATTTATGTATTCTGCATCTCTCCAATATCCATTTCATCCTTTATAGCACTTCGTCCAATCTCCACATAGAATTTATTAACATGATTTTTTAGATTCTTCTACATATGCTGTCATAGTCCACTGTGATATCTATCAGATATTTCATTAGGATCCAGAAAAATTATAAATTCCTATCAAGAATGTCTTGTAATGATTATCTTATAGAATACCATCAATTCTTTTTTCCTTCTTCTTCAGTTCATGGGATTTCATCTGCGTTTATATTTTCATTTAATTTTGGGAATGTTTATTAGAAAAAATTCATTGTAACTCTTCCAAATTCATATCATCGATGTCCCATCGTGAATTCATGTTTTTAATCAGTGTAAACTAATGATAATCATGCTTTTATAAGACTTATATTTCCATCGTTTCATTCTTTTTTTCTAAATAATGAACTACAGAAAAGGTCTTTTCAATTGAACATATACATTGTTCATAAATCAATGGGTCGATAGATCTACAGGGGGATTCAAGTCATTGATTCATGAATGACTGAATAGAAAGTTATTCCCTTTGAGGTGAATCAGGTCTATCAGCTTAATTTTTATTATTTTTCATAAATTGAGTTAGTCGGTTAGTCATCCTCATGAATATTTATATTCTATATTCCATTGGAACAATTTATCTACATAATCCATTTCACTCATCAATTATGCAGTTCCTCCAATTTCCAACCATTTATTTATAAAAGAAGAAAACCATGGTGAGAATCATGTTACCTTTTGAAATATTATTATTATAAATGGATTTGTGTCTTAAAACATCATTCGTAAATATTTTTTAACCTATTCTAAAAAAACAATGTTTTTAAATATCCTACATAAATGATTTAAAATTATTCTAATTGACCAAAAAAATAGCATGGGAGTATAAAAATAGGTGTTCAAGAAGGAATATTATCGTGCACCCATTATCATTCACATATGGCTCAAATTGGTTTTATTTGGTCTTAATCCTTGGTACTTCTATGCGAGGGACATAACCACTTTTATTATCCAGACATTGATTTTTTTTGAAACCACATAATTATAATCACCAAAATACCTTACCTTTTTTCCTTTTTTATACATGTCCCTGGGGTTGTCCTTAATTTTTTGAAGTTCTAATTTCCAAAAAAAATAACATTTATTTTATACTAATTATGAAATCCATCCTTTTTTAAAATTTCATTTCACGAAATCTTACTAAAAGAGGATCTTTTAATGTTTGGTTTCATAATTATAAGGTACATATTACATTAATTCATAAATCCTTCTCCAAAATAAACATAACATAAAAATTCATGTGTTATACCCAACTTACAAATACTTAATATCACATATTTGGGACACACATCCTTGGAAAGGGGTGAGCATGAAACCTAGTATGGTAATAAGCAAGGAATGTAGAAGCATATGGTCATGAGAAATATCAAAAAGAACAATAGGCATAAAAATAATGAATAAAAATGTGAAATAACAATAACATGGTTAATAAAATGGAAATGTGGACACAACATTCAAATGATACATTCATAGCAATATCAACATGATTTATCACGATGGATTCATAAGTTAAAATTTATCAAGGTTATTCGCCAAGGTATCATAAAGCATGTCATGTCTAGAGATTAAATTCGTCACCCAATGCATTGAAGATGTATCAGGGGTCATACTTTATATGAATTAATTAATTTGACCAATATAGATCATAATAAATCATTTTTTTTATCCCATGGAAAATAAATAATGTGGTTCTTATGAGTGTCATGTTTTACAAAAGTGCTTAAGGTCAAGATGATCACATCATTTTTAACCTAAAAATTGAAATGTGGTTTTTATATTTGTATATAAATGAATTTGGTAAAACATTCTTACCTTTAGTTTAATACCCCTGAAAAATTAAATTATTTTGGTACCGACATAGAGAAAATAATACACAATTTCATAAGTTGAAGAAAAAAAATTGGAGATGAAAATTCTCCATGATGATGGGTATAAAATGATGATTTTGAAAAGGGTAAACTGAGAGTGGAAATAGTCTCCCATTTATAAAACATAAATTATAAGTAATGGTATTATCAAATTGGTAACAAAAGAGAGTAACCATAACATTAATAATACATATCCAAAAATAGGTTCTTGAATTGAAGAGAAAGAAATGATAATTCCCTTAACATGAAGAGTTACACCTAAATCATGATGAATCAGACTATAGGTGATTGAGGGAACCTTGGGGGAATCCTTGGGATAAGAAATAACAAAAAATCGTGTTTTAGGGATAGGGAGTGAAAGGGATATGTGAAATTGTTTCTTATTTATAGAAAAAGTGGAGGATATGTTTAATAATTTTTTAATAATACCTTTCAGAATCTAGGTTATGGAATATTTAATGAAATTGGATTACCCATGGTTTTTTCTCATGGTTTTAAAAATTTGGGACATATTTTATTATATTTAAAATAACTATTATATAACATCAATTTTGATTTCTTCATTCGTAATAGAAATGTAATTTTTCCACAAAGTAATGTATTTAAAGACAATGTTTCCATTTTAGACATTGAAAAGTCACTTATATTATTTTAAAATATTTAAAACTGTATTAAAATACCTGATATCAATACAATAAAATATTTTAGTTCTTTTTTTATAGTCAACTAATTATTTCATCATTATTACATAAGTATAAAGTCATTAAATATATTAAAAACCCAAAACAGTATTATTATTATTAATGGAAAAATTAAATAATTTTTTAAAATTCACATAAATTCACCCTAACAAAATTTCAACCATAAAATTTTAAATAAGTTATTTACTTTATCATAAAATATCTCAAAATGTGTTAATTCAATCTTTTAAATATTTAAATCATTATTTATTAAAAAACAACTTTTAAGGAACATTTAAATTTTTAATACTTAATAAAAATTTCTTCTCCCATTATAAACATAGTTAACTATTTATATTTAGGTGATAATCATTCAATTTAATATTTTATTAATATACTTGTTACTCATAATACATTAGTTTTTTTATAAAATTCTATACTTTTTCTAGAAAAAATATTGTGCTATTTTATTAGAATTGAAAACAAAAATTATCAAATTTATCTCAATAAAACATTTATTTTGTTGAGAAAAATATTTCTTGGATGGAAGTGGTGGAATAAATATTTTATTTATAAAATGGAAAACATGTTTTATGTAAATAAGAAATATACATTTATCCCCTTATTAGAGTTGTATAGATCATTTGGGTAATGTGTTACATCATTGTAGTTTCAAGGGGTGGTAGAGTTATCATCATTCGAGTCCTAATATCCACATACGTGAAATTATACCATATTTTATTTCATTAAAGATTAAATTTATGAATATAATATTTTTATTAGTCAAAGTAAAACCCCAATGATGATACTTCCTTCCCTTTTTCGAAAAGTTACATCAGATGCCAAATATCTATTGGGTGATTCCATTGATTCTCTCTTCTATACTAATATTACTTTTTTATTACTACATATAAAAACTAACTATAAAAGAAAAAATATCAATAAAGGTTATATTTGACAATGGTCGTATTTACCAATGGTTATATTGACCAGTGGTCATATAACATTTGAATCCGAATGGTCACATTTCCATTTATACCCTATAAATTGCACTTCATTATTTCACTCAAAATTTATTAAAATTTATACCTAAGGTTATATTATAATTTATTAATTACTTTATTAGTTTAATAACAATTATTTTCATTTATAAATAGTTTTTAGTGGGTTAAATATTCATGAAAATTTTGTTGATCATTACATTCAAATTTTATCTATTGTATTTTATATTTTTCACCCGGTTGTAATGTTTTCAATTTTAATGGGTCTTATAACCATCTAATGTAATGATGTTTATTACTGATATATATTTTCTTGTTTATTATTGGTTTTTACTTGTATAAGAATATTTATTATGGATAAAAATATCAATTAGAAAGAATGGGATGTTACACATGCCATTATAGATAGTGGATATGGTTGGTCTAGTGACATATCTTTTATACATTCCACAACACTATAGTGCTATGCATTATATATTTCCATTTTTTAGCATTGGTGGTATTTTTTAGAACCATGATATGCGATTTTAATTATATATTTTGAGTTTAGTGGTGATGCATTCCCTAAGGATCATCTCATATAAATTGTGAACAATAGTGAAAAGTATCTTCAGGGTATGGCTATTCCTTGTGATCAAGTGTAGTGGCTGGATTAATGAGTTCAATAGGAAACATAGGATAGGGAGTCTAATATGTGAGAAATGTGGCCATACTTGTTCACCAAGATCCCACAGTAACACATTGAGAAGCTCATGTATGAGACTATATACATTGGAGAGTTTGTAAGATCCCATATTTTTTTAGGTATGTTATTCTCAGTGTTTTTCATTAAAATTAATTCAATTGACTTTTTATTCGTCATTATACATTGATTTTTGATAAAACCATAGAATACTAGAGAGGATACATGTTGGTAGTTATTCTTTGGGAAAATGAATAAATGTCTGATGATGTGTGTTTCTTCATATTAAAGGTAATTTGGGTAAATTGGTTACGTATTTCCATAGGATCATGGTAATTTTATAATACTTATAGTGGGTTTTGTTTTTCATAAGGAAAATTGGTTGAAAACCCATTTTCAGAACATTAACACATCACATAAATGGATTACATGTCATGTAATGTTTGGGGGCATTAAATATTCAATCTAGGTGATGGGTTTTTTTGGTGTCTCCCACTAAAAATAATTAGACAATGTGTAACTACTTTACATGAAGTGTAATTTATTGACCTGTAATCTTAATGTGTTATGTGCAGTTTTTTTATTTTATATAGTGGGTTGTCATATCCTCTAAGATAAGGGTGACCTTCCATGTGATTTTAGTGTTCCTTACTTGATTACGTACGTCTAGTTTGTGTGATCAATACCTATATCCCTTTTTTGATCATCCAAACCATCATCCTTATGGTCATTCATTATTGGAATAATTGTGTTATTCATCTATTAAAGATATATGGTCTAAATCATAACCCTATGTATTGATAATTGTCATGTATGTGAAACATTGAATTTTTGTGAACATACCATGTTCCGAATTAATTAATTAATTAATTGGATTATTCGTTGAAGTCCCTTTGGATCCAATTTCTTTTTTACCCATATTTTAGCAACCATTTAGGTGAGAGAGTCTGTGGGTATAAATATATTGTTTAGTGACTAATTGTGAGTTTAGAATTACATGGGTTTTTTGATTGTTTGAATTAGATTCACCTTATTTTGGACTTTTTTATTGAAAAAACTACAATTTTATTGGTTATGAAGAATTAATAAAAGAAATAGGAAATTAAAAGATAAATATTAATTCACATAATTTAACATTTATCTATATGATGTGAAATTTTGATATCATTTTTATAATGATGTGTGGCATGATTTATTATGTTGTGATGATTATATTATGTGATTTCCCTGATATATGATGTAATGATGATATATCTACTATAGCCATGACTGGATGATGAAATTATAATATATACGGAATGAACATTAATATAGTTCTAAAATGCTGATATATTAGGACCATCCCTGACTGATTACTGAAATTATTATATAGCAGTTTTGACCATGTTTTGTTGGATTCATTTATCATGGTTATAATTTTATTGATGGAATGGTCGTGAGATATTCTTAGGGACCATTCAACATCTTAATGAGTCATTTTATGTTATTTCCTAGATATATGGTACTCATTTGAGTTGTTGTGGACATTCTCTGTGATATTATAGCATAGAGCTAAAGTATATTGATGTGGAATTAATTTAATTACATAATTTATTAAAATGACTGTTAATTTAATTCATTAATGAATTTATTATTATAATTTTTATAGTTTTACCCAGTGGTGTTGACCTACTATGTTATACACACACCATTATGGGTATGTCGTTTGGTAACCGATCATTTTATATAGATGCTGAATTGGAAATGGGAAATTTACCTTATTATTGATTGTTTTCTTGCGGAATGGGATGGATTTCGGATATTGGGCAGACATGGGGATTAATACCGAGGACTTTTGAGTATTAATTTTAGTATTATATCCTTTTATCTTTATTTCTTCTAGAATGACATTTTTTACATTTCATCATGTCATTACATTGTTCCTTTTTAATTAATTGGATGATTGTGTTGGATTATTCACTAGTTTCCAATATATTATATTTTTTTCTATTATTTCTGCACTCTAATATCTAGTCATTTAATTACATTTATTTGTTTATATGTAATAATCTATAAATAATAGGGGTATAGTATCCCCACTATACTTATCATACACCTTCTACTAGTTGGAAGTCTCTAGCATACATGGAGGACCACATGAGGTCTCATTACGATCCTGTTTTGTCCATGTGAGAGTGTGCCAGATTGGGGGAAGTTATATAACATACCCCATCTAAGACTACCCCTAATAAAACTAGCTCTCATGGTCCCACCATCACCTATATTCTTCATCTACATATCCCAAAAAAATTATTCTTGGATCATCAGTACCCATCATTGCAGCATAAAATGTGCCATCACGTGCTCGTCTTATTTTTTCTAAGGTAGTCAAGAATGATTTTTCTTCACCTATATTATTATGGTATTTTTTATTCACCAAATGAATTATTTTTCCTTCCTAGATCAAAATAATGTCCCATATCATTTTATAAAAATAATTTCATTTCATACTTAATATATTTGGGTTTATAGTTGGCTTGATTATTATATTTGAAATCACTGTCCATATATACCAAAATACCACCGTAATAACACATTATAGATTTTTAAGACACTCCATGAGATTATTATTACTGTACTTATCATAATAGGGAAAACTGTGCAAATTTCTATATGATTTATTCAATGGATACTTTCTCATTAATTAAAACTTGTACCACTACTATAATTTGTTATTTTAAAAGTCAATAGTCTCTATATGAACCTTTTTAGCACTACTTAGTTCATTATAATATCATTGCATTTCACAAGAGTCCAAATATATTCAATATAATTATTTTAATCTTGATAAAACCTATTTATTGTACTATAATGGAATCGAATAATAGTTGGTTCAGACCTATCCAATATATTAAATTTGACTTCATTAGTGAAAATTGATTCCACCTCTTTTTTATTTAGCTACAAAAAAATTGTTTTCCATTTGAGGTGGAATAAAATTAGGGAAAAATCACAGAGAAAACATATATAGACATTTTCAACTACATAGAATCAAAATCATCCTTCTCCATGGTATTCTTAATTCGATCCATGCACTTATAAAATTCAACTTTAAAATATTAAATGGAAATAATTAACTTCTAAAGTTAAGAACAACCCAAAAACTAAAATATATTTTCTAGACCCTTGTTGTATCCTTATGGTACCACTGGATTTATAGTCACCCCAAATACTAGAGAGTGTTGATTCAAGAGATTATTTACTATAGTCGAATCCCTCTAAAGAGAGTTTGATCACAGTCTATCCCGGATACCCCTAATAATGATTTTTCTAACTTACTTAACATAGATCGAGCCTTTCTACTCTAAATTCAACTGTTCCGGGTTATTGATTTAAATTTTAATTATCATAGTGATGCCTTTATATTCCACTAACATTATTTTTACTATATAGAAATATTATGAAAATATCATATAATATATTAAGAAAAATGGAAACCCTAAAATAATTATCATGGTAATAAAATCCATAGATGAATGTCCCTCAAATTATTTTTCATAATAGTATTATATCTTCTTTTCTATGAAAACCAATGCTCTGATTCCAAATATAACCCCATTTATCAAAAATAAACCCTAATTATATGATTGATAATAATTTTTCAACATCATACATTTAATTCTTTTTTTATATTAATGTTTTATGAAATTCGGAAAAACCCTTATATATAAATCCCATACAATTCAAAGTTGTAACTTTAAAAAAAATTCATTTTTTCGAAAAAAATAGGAGAACTAAATTTAATCACTTATTTCATTAAATAAAATCCCTCATTATTCTGGATTCCCAATATTAGAAAGTTAAAAATTTATATAATTTCTTACTCATCCATAATCCATGTGAAAAACAATTTAAACCCTGATATGAGAATAAAAGTCATAGTAAGAGATACAAAAAATCATTAACATGTAATCCAATTTAAAAATCATGTAATCCCATAAGAAAATCATCCAATCCTAGATAATAAAATTTTAGTTAAAATATTCATTTTATTACTCATTAATTAAGATTAATTTCATAAATATTATTATAAAACATGTAATAATACAGATTAAAAGATAAAATAATTATTATGAGAGTTTATAATAAAACAACTATAATTAAGAAAACTTTTTCTCAAAAAACATTATTTTATCCATTAATGTGGGCATAACTATACCTATACACAAAATCTAATTTTCTTAACTAATAAAATCAAAATACATTTATGAAAACACAAATTCAAGACTATAAATTTCAATTTGGAACATTTGTACATCATCTTAATATCACTCTTACAATTTTTTTAGGGACTCCAACAAGTGGAATAACCTACTTTGGTAAATAAAACATAATAACCCAATGAATCTAATCCATAACCAATTCATTAGATAGTTATGTCGATATCACTTCTCTTCATGATGAATGTATGAGGAACATAACATACAAAAAACATGTTGCATTATTCATTACTAAAATGATATTTCGGAAATTATAATGTTAATCCCATATATATAAGTACATTTTTGGTTCATATAAAAATAAGGATTGAAGAAATTTCTCATTAAAAACTCATTAAAAAAATCCCTATGGAAAGAGAAATAAAATATAATTTTAAAAATCCATTAAAACATGAATAAGAAGCTTCTTAATGAAGAATAGTATAGTAAATAAAGAAATGTTCTTATAATGTATATTTTAAAATAATATTCCTTTTAGGGTTTTTTAGAAATTTCAAAAATAACCTATTTGGAAAACATTTAGGAGTCTCCTTTTAAATAATTTGAAAAGAATATTATACATTTTTTTAAAATGTATTTTCATATAAAATATATTATATTAATAATACAACAAATAAGTTTTAATAACATGTAAATTGAATAAAAAGACAAAGAAAAGTTTTATATTTTGTTATCAGTTTTTTTAAAAAAATCCCCCACCTTGAGTTTGATTCACCCCAAAAATAATTTCACTCAAATTCATTATAAATAAGTATTTATCTTGTCATATAATAATTCTTATGTTGGTATTTTGGTAGATTTAGTACATTTATGAAAAGGGGATGAATTTTGTTTTGATATTTATGTAGGGTATATCCATGAATGATTTCTCAAAAGATGTTATGAAAATAGAATTGTAGATTCCCTTTTATATGTTAGGTGAGTGGAAAAGCTGTAATATTTATAAAGAATTTTACATTAGAAATGTATTAATCCTTTCCATTTGTCTCATTAACTATAAAATTATTATGATTCAATGATATTCGTAAAAATCACATCATCCAATAGAATATAATATTGTTTTTTATGTACTCACTACAATGTGTTAACATTAATCTACCAGATTTACTATTTCTTATTGGGACACATTTTACCCAAGTAACTATTAATAGTAAAAAAAAATATTATTTTCCCTCATTAATAAATTTTAACTTCTTGATTCAGAATATGGATTCCATTGTTCATGATTCAATATTTATTATGAATTTTAATTTATGTTAATATGTGTGTCCAAAACACTGGGGAAGATATTTTTTAGAGAATTGTGTTCTTTTGTAAAAAAATGAACTTATACCAAAATAAAATATAATATTTGATCCTACAAAATTATTTAAAATATTTTTCTTCAAATAATTATTTTTGAAAAATAGTGAAATATTCAAATAAAATGGGGGTTTTACCATACATGATTTTATGGAATTAAATGACAGAGTTTCAAAAATCATCATTATACACTATTTTCAAAAAAAATCCATAATTTATTTTAAAAATAACCCTAATATATATTTGATTTGGTGATATCAAAAATGAACTCCATTTTACCAAATTTGGTTTATAATATTTTAAAATATAACATTTAAATAATATAATATAATACATGGGAAACACATTAGTTTTAATACAACTATTTTTTGATATAAATTTCGTATAGTGAATGTGGATCCATAAATCAAAATATTAATATTACATTGGTTTTCAAATACTATCCTATTAATTAAATAAGATACTCATTATTTTATTCTTCTTGTAAACTATTTGGGTTATTATTCCATCATAAACTTTTCAGGTTCCCCAAAGGCTTCCTCATTAATGTTGTTTTTATTCAGAGAAATATCCAAGTGAGTTTCCTTATTTCATACAAATAACTCTTTATGATCTTGAACATTCATTGGATTTTCCTCATATGAAAACATTATCTTCCAACATTAATACCTCAAATTTAAAATCATGAGAAGCCTCTAGTATATATTTCATTAATAGCGAAACCTGAATCACATAGAGTACTTGAGATAGAATCCATGACAATTATACACTATAAAAACATAGTCCCACCTTTTCCAATTATATATATATGTATAATACAATTTCATACCATTAAATTATATCTAGAATGGACAACACATTTCCATGTATTTAATCTAAGAAATCCAAGATCACCTTTTACAAATAATAGGCTTATTATCTGATTATCTGTATAAAACTTTTATATACTATGATTATCACTCATGTGAACAAAAAATAGTAATTAAATTCCCAAAAAATTATATGAAAGTTCTAGTCCCAAAAAACATTATTTAACCAAATTCATCATAACCGGATAGAGTCCAAATAAACTCTTATAATGGCGAAAAAGTGAAATTTTTATATTGGAATTAAATCTATTATTATATAAAAATCACACTAAAGATAAATTACATCGTAAATTTTGTTAAAAATCTATGATGAAGCACAAATATTATCCCACAATGTATAAATCACTCCCTTCAACATTCTATCAGATTAAGGATGAAAATATTTAATTAATTCTATATATGTGTTTAATGACTTTTGAAGTCGTTTCAGAAATTTAGATGTTATTTTAAGATCATTTAGAAATACCATATAAAGAGGGAATTAATGTAAACTCCCCATCAACTAAATAAATATTATATAAAGATAATACAATTATATAGTATCTCAAATAAGTAAAAAAATAATATATTTAGTCAAATGAAAATTAATAAACCATATCACATTATTATCTCAAGATGTATTCATTAATTACACAATGAAATCCAAGAATATATTCTGTTATTTCTATTTAGACATTGGAAAATAATGAATCAAATCCCTTAATTGGTTATTAATGAACCATAACCAGTTTAATGGTCATACATTTCATTGCAAAATCATAAATATCATTCTTTATTCCTTCCCACAAATAACAATATTGAATGTCTTTTTGAATAATATAATTGTTCAAATAAGAAATGAAAAAGTATCTATGATATTTACATAATAATTTATTATTAAAATGGAGATAAAATGGCACACACAACATATTTTTAAATCATATAACACTTTATTTTCCAGAATTAAAATTAAGAATCTTCACCTCCATAACAAACTCTATTCATTCCTGTAAAATCCATTGTTCTTTATGATAATTCTTAATTCAATATATCATGTATTAATGCAATAAAATTAT
Organism: Viscum album; assembly: GCA_963277665.1. Taxonomy (NCBI): domain Eukaryota; kingdom Viridiplantae; phylum Streptophyta; class Magnoliopsida; order Santalales; family Viscaceae; genus Viscum; species Viscum album. The sequence goes on along the minus strand of OY728137.1, from coordinate 1,930,237,338 downwards.
AAAAAAATTATATAAGGTTATATAAATAAAATTTAAGGATTTAATTCAATAAATTTTTAACAAAAGGATCATTTTCCAAACAGATCATAGCCAAAGACTCATTATATATATATATGAAGGAATCAACCCACTTTTTTCTCATACTTGGATAATAGTGAATATTTTAATAATAATAAATTTTAAATTTAAAAAATCATCGATTTTTCTTGTTCAACTATTTTTATGTAATTTCTATTGTCAATATAAATATGTATAATTTTACACCATATAAAATATGTGTCCTTTTTATTAAATAAAACACTACAATAAAAAAATTCCGATCATGTGTGAGGCTAATTGTATTAATAGATTTTCAGTTTGTGTGATCATTATTAATTTTTATGATTACCTTCTATTATTACATAACCATGTCCCATCAAAGAGTAATCATTATAGATAACAAAATACCTAATTCATTGTGAAAATGAAATCACTAGAAAATTAAATATTATTATCTTCAATTCCATAGAAAACATCCCATTCCTTTTTTTAAATTAATATATTTTTATTTTGATTTAGCATAGTTAGTGGGATAGGTAATTGAAAAAAAATTCAACAAACCTCTATAAGTATCCATAAATTCTCTGAAATATTTGAAACTTCGTGACATGCGTAGGTCTCAGACACCCTTCACTAATATAGTTTTACTAGTATCAAATTTATGTTATATTTAGAGAAAATAAGTCTAATGAATGAAATGTATTGTAACAAGAATTCATATTTATGAAATTTTTCAAATAATATTTTTCAATTTAATGTAGATATAATAATATAGGTAAATTGTTCATCTTCCTCATATTTTTTTTAACAGGACACAATATCATCAATAAACACAACCACCCATTTTTTAAAATACTCATAGAAAACTCTATTCATAAGATCCTTGAATAAAACAATTGAATTTTTCTACCTAATGGGTATAACAACATTCTCATAATTATCATACCTACTGTTAAACATCATTTTCAAATATTCATGTCCTTCAAAATTATCTGATGATATATGGACCTATAGACAATCATTCAAATATAATACATTCCAAAAATCTGACCAAAGAAGCCATGTAAATGAGGAACTTGATTGTTATTATATGTATAGATGTTATTAAGTTCCCTATAATTATTGAAAATCCTCATTAAACATTCATTATTTTAATCAAAATAACACTTACACCTTAGAGTGATGTCTTTCATTGAGTAAATCCATTTCAAATAAACTATAGTAATTGATTTAAATATTCTAATAACTCAAATTGATCCATTCCATAAGGGGGTTTTGAAATTGGAATATCATCATGACCTATGAATCCAAAGAATTCACACACCCATTCTTGAATTAAACTAAGAAATTTGTCATGTGAATCATCAATATATTCATTTACAACTAGAAAATAACTAATCTAAAAAAATTATATTTTATGAGAATATGATCTGGATTACTTTCACTACAAGCATTAATCAATTTCTCAGGTTCTTGATATATTACAGTAGGTAGGAATTCATTATTATATAAAAATTAAAACATATTCCTAATATTTAATAAAACATCCTTAGATATACAATATTTAGTATCATGATTAATTTTAAGGCATTCAATACTATGTACAACCTCAAAAACAAATATATTAAATATATTTTTTTTAGTACATTTAATGCTAATAATAATAATAATGATTATATAAATCATTGTTTCTTTTATACATTCACCATGATTTATTAATACAATTCTATTCTATATTTCAAAACGATACATTTTAATTTTACTAAAAATATAACCTGAATATTACATAAATTCTGAAACCCACATAATATATTATATTTTTCAAAAATGGAGTAAACAATTAGTGAAGATATATTCATATCATTTGATTGTCCTGATTTTTCTAATATAGTCATGATTGAATTTTCAACCCCCTTCTACATAACATATTGTTAATTACCATAATAAATTATTATCTTCAAACAATAATCTTTATAATATCATATCTTCTATAATTTAAAACATATCATTACCATCTTATAATTTATGGTCTAACCATTACCTATATTTCATTCCTTGAAATCACAATCCAAATATTTTATTATACCACATTGATATCACCAATATTTTTCCAAAATATAGTCTCTATGAATATTCTTTCAACACTTATCTCAAGTGGGAATTCAAGGCCACATACCTTTGTATTTCATCAATGGATAATTTCACATTAATGAAAAAATGGATCTATTCTTATCTTTCATCATTCTCAACACATTGTACAATATTTTTATAGATTTAAAATTTATGAGGAAAAATATCCTCAAAACATGGATTCAAAAATTTTAAAACACATCCAAATTAAAATCATGATTTAAAATGAATTTTTTTGAAAATCAATATAATAAAATAAAATTGGATTCGTATTTTTCAAATGATTCCTCTTCTTTTTGGTTTCTTCCCCAAAATATTATTTCCATCCTATGTAAATAAACCATAGGAAAATAATTCTATGATAAAAACCATAAAATAATTTCCACTCCATTACATGGATATCATATTTTTTCTTGGTATTCTTAATCAAATCTGACAACTTATTTTTTTCAATGCCAATATAGATAATGTAAATACTATTTTTAGAATAACTGAAAACACTGAATATATTTTATAGATATCTAATCCCAATATCAAATAATAATTGATCTGATGTTAGAAAATATATTATAGGATTTTGATTTATTATATTAAATATTATTATTATAGTTTCCTAATATTCCTTAGAATTGATGGAAAACATTTGAAAACATTAGATGATGAAAAAAATATTATTAATGGATACAATTAATGTGAAACTCATTAGTCCATTTTTAATCTCATGTAATTAAATAAGAAATTACTCCCTTTTATATAAAAAACATTAAACTGAAATATATATTTTCGTACTCATGAAGTATGTATCCCATCCCAAAAAACAAAAGTTATCTTAGTAGAAAAATAATAATCATTAGAATTTATTTTCAAACATGTGTGCACAATAAAAAAATATTCCTAAAAACATACCTTTCCCCATTAAAAAGAAAAAACATTCCTTCAATCATAAGACCATTATCTTAACATATGAATTAAAAATAAATGCATGAAATATTATTTTAAAGTATTAATGTTTATTCTAGTTACCCTGGGAAATAATCTTTATATGACCTTCTCATTGACTCATATAGAATACCATACAAATGGAATAACAAACTTCTGTATTTGCAACATAATTCTTCAGAGTACATAATCATTACCTAATGCATAACATATTTTTATCATTCTCACATATAGTTATAAATATTTTCCAATGACTGCTAAATAAATAAAAAACATTTAAATATGAATTTAAAACATAAATTATAATATATTATTTAATTTAACACATATTCATGATTTATTTTATGATGCATATATAAGTAAATTTATAAATAAATTTTATTTTAAAATATTTTATGAAAAGATCACAAAAGTATTGGAAATATCATATTATTCTCAATAAAAAAGACTACATAAATTGGAAACATCATAAATAATAATGTTAAATATGGTGCTAAATTACTCCCATGTTGTTTATACTAAAATATATTACATTATGTTTTTACTAAATGTATAAAAAAAGAATATTTACAAAACATTTAATTGTATTATTTTAAAACATTCATAATAGAATTCACACATGTTTTAAATTTGAATTTTAATATATGTTTATATTTACTAATATCATACAAAAATTATTTTAAAAAAACATATATCAATGATAAATTTATGCAGAAAGAATAAAACATTAAAAATGTTTTTCCAATGAATAATCATATATCTCGCGCCTAACTCAACACATAAGTACATTAACTAATTTTATATTCAGGTACTCCATTATCTTTCTCCTTAATGTTTTTTACGTTTATATTTTTATAGGATAAGGAAAAATTGGTAGTGGGCAGAGATTTTTAGTAAATATATTGAATGATAGTCTCTAAGCTATAGTATTGAATGTATGTGTGGCAGTGATGAGATAAGGTGCCCTTTAGTAGGTGAGGGGAGTGAAAAATTGTAATATTTCTAAAATATTCGATATTATAAATTTCATTCTCATTAAAAATTGGCTATAAACTATCTATATATGTAGATCAGATAATAATGATTAAATATCATTAGATAACAATATTTATGATTTATTTTGTGGATTTATCAAAGCAACTAACCTTACCACCAAAAAACTATATATTTTTTAAGGATGAGGGTAATTAAGTACATGGAAAACTAAAAGATGATATATAAAAAATAGTGGGGGTCTAAAATATTAGATACTGAGCTCGTCCTGTTAAAAAATGTTCACACGATCAATAATAAAGGACCCAAGGACTGAAAAATCATTGAAACTGACATATTGGGTTGCAAGTGAAGATAAAATGTAAAAACAATTGTTTCCCTTACACCAGGTATGATTAAAATTCAAGTGATTAGTGATTAATCCATTTAATTCATGTATGGGGTAGGTAATACAATATTGTATGATCCTAGACCTGACCAAAGAGTTGTGAATTATGGAGTAGTGAATTTCCATAGCAGTAATATTAATATTCTACTCCTGAAACATGTGAGGACCGGCGACCAGTTTATTAGACTTAGCATAATGTGAATTCCCAGTAATAGGCTGTAAATAAATGAACAACATAAATTTAGTGTTTTGAAATCACCACTACTCCCCTAATGATATTTAAAATAATTGATTAATCTATATTGAGTATTATACCTAGTCTCTGAGGATGCTAACAAATCCCCCGTACTTGATTTTAACTAATGTTTATGGTGTGAGTGGCTCTTCCAACAAGTGAAATACACAGAGATATGGATTCCCACCTGTTGTGGATAATCCATCCAAGATCCATTATAAGGTTTTATATTCTGGAATAAAAATTGATATGTGTATAATGGATGACCATATGATGTGAATTATTCTTCAACATCCAAATGATCTAGTAACATACAATAAGAATCAGATATTGAGACTTCATTTATAGACCATATATACCAATCCCCAGGGGCAAGTTTTATCAAAAGGTTGCACTCAATAAGGCCTTTTTAGGTGGTTTAGTGAATGTGAAGAAGGTGACCCATATGGTGAATACCCAGTCAATATAAAATAATCGATGATTTGGGGTCTCTTCCTAAGTAATATTATAATAGTAGCACCTTAAAACCATGTGGATTACCATTTTCTTGTTGTTATCATCCACGAGGAGAACCAATATTTGAACATGACATGAAATAAAATTTTATATAACAAGGATCTTCATATTCTACATGATATCTGCTGAGGGATCCAAGACTCAATGGTTTATATTCACTCGTTGATAATCCTTATAAAAAAGTGCTTATAGTGGAGCTATAAAATACATAATTACCTGAACCATAGTTGAGCTTGATGAGGTCTAATTTATTACGTTGAGCATTATCCATCATCGTATAGTTGAATATTGGGAACATTTGAGCTAGACAAAATTTCATGTTCAAGCGTGAAAAGATGAGAAATTCGTGATTTCATCCCATTAAATCGTAAAATGAAATATTAATCTCCACCTTCCAATAATCCACCAGGTGTGCGAATAGAGATTGTTTATATTAGAATGGAGCATGTGTCGAAGGAAGGAGTGATATCAAGTCATGACGATGTCTATCATATTTATCGCCCATAATCCTTCCCAATATATTATTATATTCAATGATTGTTCATTCCATTTTCACATGAATAATTGTGTAGAAGAATAAATATTCCTAAAAATTATTCATCCTTCCCTCATCAGAGTATCCATCTACATCCCTGAAATCTATAGTTGTTTCCAAAAAAATAGAGAATCAATTGAGAATGTCACAAGGATATTTTTGTTATGAAAAATAACTCCCTTCATTACCCTAGTATACCACTTTACATTCATGCATATAGATATTTAAACACTATTAAGAAATATGATTCTACCTCCAATGGAAAAAATGATATTCTTCTCGCTCATAATTTAGATCATGGATCTTCCAAAAATCTTATAAAAAATTTTAATTTAGAGAGGCCCTCGGGAGAACAGAGCATCTTGATAATACATTAGGATGTTTTCTTTATTAATTCCATGAATATTTGTAAATTATTTGGATGTTTTTTTATGTAGTGTGAAGAAATGAATTGGGAACTATTTTTATAGTTAATCACAATACCACTTCATTTACATTATTATTCGATGATCTTATATAATACAAATAAAATTTCATATTTTATTAGTAAATATGAGGGTTTCAACCTCAAAGATGATTTGGGATATACCATATGAACTATAAATACACCAGTATGAGAGAATTCTTCCAGTTGAATGAATCTACATAAAAAGGTTTCTATATGAGTCTTGGGAGTGAATGAATATAATAGAAGAAGGTGGATTTACCTTTCTCAGACCCCTAAATTACTTCAAGAAATTGCAGTTCCTACCTAGAAATGATATAGAGGTCTGTGGAAGAAAAAAGAAACAAAAAAGAAGGCCTCCAAAACATGTTGAAAATACAATGCATGTAAGAACCTAAAAAATGATGTTCCATTCAATATGGTCAAATGAATTATTAATGTCAAGATTGATTATATATTAGAACCCATGATCCATATCTTGATGTATGTTATTATTTTATAGGATAGTTTAATTTCCCCATGGATTGATCACACCAAGAAAAAACGGTGATGTTCTTCTGAAATCCAATAATAGAGGGTGTTGATATTATTTTGTTGACCACACGTGCTGAAATATTATATCGTAGGTTATTAAAAATAAATGGTCAATAGTGATGGAGCGTGGAGGGGTCTTTTGTCTTTGAGATGAAAACAATGTGGTTGTCCCGGCCACAAATTGTAATGATATTTATATATTTAAAATAAATAATAAAATTCATTGAAAATATAGAATCAATATTTTGAGATTAAATTTTTATAAGTGGTTGAACTATTTTTAATGTAGCAACACAAATCACAATAAAATATGTTTTTTAAATGAATTTTTAAGAATAAAACTAAACAAATTCCTAAATCAAATATAATATTTATCGATATGAAATTATTTAGAATTTTTTTAATCATATTTTATGATTCTCGAAAACCAAATCCAAAAAATAATTATTCATTTAAATTACTTTATTTATGGAAATGAAATAATATTTTGAAAAAAATGACATTTTTTGATCTTAAGTATTGAGTCGATATTTTTAAAAAAAAATTCCAAACTATTATGGTAATATATATATATATACATATATATATTTTCGTTATACATAACAGTTGTGATGTATTGAAAATTTATAGTATTTTATTATGAAAATATCAATAATTACTACTAAAAATATATATTAGAAATTATAATAATTAATAAATATACTTGAATGATATTAGATACATGTTGAAAAAATTTATCATGAGTAATTAATAATATAAAAAATTATTATTTATAATAACTAAAAATGTTTAGTTATACACACAATATAATGGCGTAAAATTCAAAATATTTATAAAATATTTTAATAATTATATATATAAATATTAAATATACAATTTGTCTAGTACCATTGGTGTGAGGGCCCATGTAGTTTTTTATCCTCTAAACCTAATAAATATTTAAATTACCATGAATCGGTTTAAAAAAATTTCATTATTTAATTTTAACATATTAATTGCATTTATTTTTTATAAAATATAAATTACCTATAAACTTATTTTATATTATGATCGACATTAAGATAAATCATTATATAAAATATCATTAAATTCACTTGAATGTAAAAGATACAAAATATTATAAATAATGATGATTTAAAATATTTAACATAGAACTATAAAAAATTAATAAGTTCAATTTATTAATTAATTTAATTAAATTAAATATATAATTATTATTGTTGTATACAGATTTATATTTATTTTTCATAGAAACTTCATTTTAATATATAAATAATTAATACATAATTATTATATTGGAATAATGTGTGTGAAACTGTGTGTTTATATATATATATGCATTGATTAAATGAGACGTGAGAATGGTAAAATAAATTTTTTTTATCTATAAGTGTGTTTGTGTGTGTGTCTATATATATAAAAACACATTTAACAAAAATATACTCTTATATTTTATATTCTGTGAAATTGAATTTTTATTCAGTGTAAAACCTATCACTAATAAATTCGAACTCTTATTGGTGTTAAGAAAAATATAGTTTATAGATGATATTTATAGGTACTAAAAATTGAAATAAAAAATAAAATTATAAGAAATCACTTCTAGAACAAATCACTTATAAAATTATACATTTATTATTTCAAAATTAAATAATAGATAAAATAGACCAATTTTTTCTTTTCTATAGTAGCGTAATATAAATTTTATTTCATTATAATTTTAGGATAAAATCATATGATTCTATTCAATAATAAATTCTCAATATTGAAATTTATCACATCCACGATTAGAAAAAAAAATTCAATAAAATATTTATAAAATATAAGGTTTTTAATAATGTTTTATAAAATATTTATGTCACAAGTTATTTGTGATAGATTTTATTTATTGATTAAATAAAATTATCAAAATAATAACAATTATTAATTTTGTCATCTTGTTTATAATTGTAAACTAGATATGAATATCAATAATTAACTATGTTAAGTAAATTTGATACAAATGGTTAAAGATTATAAATTTTGTAATATATATGAGATAAATGTTTGAGAAAAACATAAAATTATTATAAAAATATAACACATGTATATGAAAATTATATCACATATATTACATTTCGAAATTTTCCTTAATTAATTAAATGTTAATATGATAATAAAATGACATTTTCATTCTTACATATCATGTCAAAAATCAAAAAAAATCATTGTTTCTAAATAAATAAGTGAGACATAATTTACATAAAAGAATAAAATATTCTGGAATTTCTATAGGTGTTATTTTCCTCAATCACATGGTCAGATAAAATAGTTGCAAAACATAATGATTTATGAATTTGCAACTCATTAAAAATAAAATTATCACATCTATATATGAAAAATTTTATTTACCGATAACCATTATGTTTACAAATAATATAATTCACTAATTTTTTAATATTTCATTATTTATAAAATAAAATTTTTTTTTTCACTCAATATATTAGATAAATGTTGTAAAAAAATTATTGCCATAATTTATTTTAAAATTATTCTTAACAAGTGTATTTTACCTCATTCAATGGATCATAAAATTTCAATAAAAAACACAAAAATATTATCATTTCAAACATAAATATAATAAATGTATTTAACCAATAATATATTTTATATGTTTCATATAATTAATTTAATATAACTATCAAAATAATTCATCCTCTTCAGTTTGATTAGTTAGTTACATTTATAATAAAAAAATATTTTATGTAAAATAAATTCCTTATGAAAAATTGGAAACATTGTAATTTTTTTCGATAATGTATTATTATGTGTGAGATTTATCTATTTGTATCAATTTGATGAATTTTTAAAAAACATAATATGTTACAAAACTCTTTATACATAAATGATAAATTCATATTATATATTTTATATACTATATTTCTTTAAATTATGTAACAAAAGTGAGAAAATAACAAAAAATCATTATTTCATACTTTTGGATTACACATTTTAAAATTATTTTTTCATTGAATGTATTTTTGTTGACTGATCAATGTATAAATTATTTTATTATCAAAAGAAAAATGATTTGGAAATATTTTAATATATATAAGGGAATATTGTAAAGTGTCATTTCTATTGAATTTTTATATTTTTAATTTTTTCTAGATCATTCTTTATTATGAGTATATTTTGTTAGAAATTTTTCATAATTATTTTTGTATTATTATTTTTATACCATAAACGATGAATTCCTTTAATGAATAAAATTTTTAATGAGAATATGGAGAATTCCATTTATGTTCTATCAAATATTTGAGGATTTAGATCAATGTAGTTTAAAAGGATTTAATTTTTTCCCCATTTTATCATATATATTCTCTAATAATGTAAGGATATATCATATTTTTGATCCTATTATATTAATTTTTAAATTATTATATTTTATGTAAATATTTTTAAAAAATTTAATTATATAGGTATAATAATTGTGAAATATCATTGTGAGCAGTATTTTGGATTTCATATAGTACAAATTTTTTTCTGACCTATTATTATTGTCTAAAATTAGATGATTTAAGTTAGTACTTTATTTCTTATTTATGATCTAAATTTGTTCCTCGGTTTATTTTTGTTTGTGTAGTATATTTATAGGGTTTAGGAACTGTTAAAATAAGATTGGATCAGCTTTCTTATGTGTCCATAGATGTTCATCACATTGATTCATAACGAGCTACCTGAGGGCACTAATGATATGGTCAAGTGATTTATCAATTATATGCTTAAAAAACAATTAATACATCTAGGAAAGATGGGTTTCACATTATTCTCACCCCATAACATAACAAGTTGATATGCATCACTTTGGTGATGGATTGATCATTTATGGAATATTTTTAGATTTCCAAAATAGTATACAAATCCAATTTTATATCCTTGTAACCATCTTATTTATTTCTATTAAAATAATGCTAAATATTATAGGGAATATTATAAATCAATAATATTTTTTGTAAGGTATATTTATTTTGGATCATTAATTTTTTCATTGTTAGTTATTGGATTAATATTGTTTCCTTTTATGAATACTGTTTTTTTATTTATGGAAATTTGAGGTTCCTGAGAAAATCCTCAAATTTCTTTCAACCCAATTTATATCTATGATTCAACAAGAACCTCCTTATAATAACTTATAACTAAATACCCATACTCTAATCTTTAGCGATATATTCCTTTTATACATATTTATCACATATTATTAGATGATTATTATTTACAGAAAATAACGATCCATTCCATAATTGTATAGGTATATCACATTTAGAAACAGGGATACATAAATAAATGGTTCTTAAGTGAACTTTATCATCCCCAAATAGTTTTTCATAACATTAACCCAGAATATAAACCTCTTACAAAAATATCTTTCATCATAACCTCGAATAAGGGAACATAATAAAGGGTGCACTCTAATTTTCAGTATGGGTAAATAGGGTGTATATCTGTGGTAACATAAGAATAACATTTGTTTACCATTTTAGATAAATTCCCTTCCAACCATAAAAACTAATCATGTTTCATGAAATAAAATTTTAGAGTTCATTGGACAAGAATAATAAAATATTCAATGAACACAGCCCATAATAGTGTTATATAAGCATAAGTCAATGAATTGTGGAATATCTGTAAGCATATAAAATATTATGTCAAGGATACCCACTAAGATAGTCCAAATTTGTTTGGATTCAACTATCCTCTCATTAGCAGTCATTGTGATTGAGATAATCTATCATGTACATTATTTTGGTATCAGTATAACAACTCGTGTAACCTTTATCCTTATAAAATATTAATAATTATCCAATTATTTTGTTGTGGATATTGGTCCCACCAATCACATAATGAAAATTGTATATTTTTGTTCTTAAAAAATCATATAATATTAATCATATCATAACACATGACATGAAATAGGTTTTATAAACAGATCATTTCATAACTTCTGGAAAAAAATTATTTTCATAAAAATCATATCATCCTAAATATAAACAATCCAGAAAAAGGATAAGGATCTTATAAATGGATCATAACCCCTGTAATAATTAATTATCATTAAAGACATAAAAATTTATGGAAAATGATTATAAAAAATCACTATGATCATTTCTTGATGGAAATAAACATTCAATTTTTAAATCTCTTCATTAAAATTTGAATATTATTAAATATATTTTGCAAAAAAATTAAAATAATCAATGAAACATTTAAAAGAGGCCTTAAATAATCATGCCTTAATTATGGTGCTAAATTATGTTAATTCCAAATAGGTTATAATAAAACATTTTTTAATATTTTAAAAAAAATTCACAATGCACCTCCATCAAAAAAGGCAATAAGTTTCCATTTGTGCCATTTTGTAAAATAAAAATATAGATAAAACGAATTTAAAAAATTATTTTAGAATTGTAAGATAATTATTGGAAGCATCTTTATATTACATTGATTTGTTTGAAAAAGGTTTGTTTAACAATGGGTGAGTTATATCCGATTTTCCAGAAACCCTATTTTTAGTCTCATGAGCACTAATGGTGAGGAAAATGAATATAATACATTTATTTTAACGAAATAGACAATATATAATAATATTATTAAGTTTCATGAAATTTTTATCATATTATATCGTAATTAAAAAAATATTTATAAACAATCCCGTTAAACAGTGAGATTGTAACATAAAACCCTTTCCACTTTGGTATCCTTTGAATCATATGTACATTGAAATAAATATCATTATATGGGTACGTAAATACCCAATTTTTTTTAATGAAAAAATATGAAATTATATAATCGGAATTATATTTACTATAAAAAATAATCAGGTTATGGACAAAGATTTCATCAAGAGAAATATAAGTGAGAGAAAAATTGATTACCATGATTCCCACTTACATCAATAGCATTCCATCATACATTTTAATAAATATAAATTTATTATATTTATATAAAATAATAAAATAAATTATTATTATATATTATATATTGATTTTGTACATATATTTACATTCATCAATAATGGTGGTGGTTGAAATTTAATTAAATCGTATATAGAGACGGTAGGTCATATATACGCATGATAGATACTTTCACTACACATTTTGATTTATTGTTTATAGATAATGGTTATTTTATAAATATAATAATATTTATTAAAATTTAGTATAACTAATTTATTATTTTATGATAAATAACATAAATTTATAGGATTTATAAGATGAAATAATTCAAAAAAAGTTGGGTATGACAACTACCTCATAATCAAGAGACCTCTTTTTGATCCTTTATAAAGGAAAAAAAATATGATATATTGGGGATATTATCACCACAAAAACATTTAAGAAAATGATTATATTAAATTTTATATGGTTAGGGCTTAACTATTCAGCTCTATGTGTTTTGATGAATATAATGATTGGATGTCTTTTATAAGGGTGGGAGGGAAAAAATTTAGAATTCCATAAAAGCTAAAATTATAATAAAGATATCCCCAATAAAAATTGTTATAAATGGAAAATAAATGGAAATTGGATGAAATATTCAACCATAAATTATCTCCTATTTCAGTTTTAATATTTTTTTGATTTTAACAAGTTTAATAAAACATTTTTTGATAAAATATCTTAAATTTCAATTTTCACAGTATTAATTTAATTAGGGAAAAAATTATTGGATTTAATTTGACTATAATTAATAAAAATAAAAAATATTAATACATATTATTCTAATAAGTTAATGGAACACATTGAATAACATAAATTCTAGTACGTTAAATATTTTAATAATCGTTTATTATATTTTTTAATTAATTAGGGAAACAGTATATCAGTGATTTATAAGAATTTATTATTGTTATTATATAAGACAATAAATTATAAATAAACATATATCATGAAAAGAAATTCATGGATAGAAAATTTAATATCAATATCCGTTCATAACTATTTTTTACCCCATTATTCATATATAAATGATATTTAAATCTGCGGCATTGATACTCGGTAACATTTATTGATTTAAATATTTTAAATTCCATTCAAATGGAAATATTCCCATTAAATAAATTAGTTTTTAGAAAAAGGTGATAAAATTTTAATTCCATTTATCAAATAATAATTAATATGAAACCATATGGCCTTATTACAATGTTTATCACTAGATTTCCCTTTTTCACACTTATCTAAGGTGATAAAGTATATCGTGGTTAGTATTCATATTAAAAAAAAATAAAAGGGACCTATTTAAAAAAAATTAACTTCTTATTTATGTGTATGGATTCCACGTTATTAAATAAAATACCTATAATTGGAATAAAATAATTTTAATTTCTGTGGGAGAAATACGACTAAATAATCCTTTTTAGAAAAATATAGTTTTAAGTATAAAACGTTATCTAATATTGTCCCATTTCTATTAGATGAATGTAAAAAAATATAGATATTATATATATATATATATATATTCATTAAAATAGTTAACTAATGATGATAAATTTAATTTATTAGGATAAAAATATATATTGTGTATAAAAACATTTTTTTAGAAAAAACTTCTCCTTTATATTAAAAATATTTTTATTATTAATTTTAATTATTGGATAACTATTGGATTATTTTATAAAATGAGTAAACAATACATTTCCATAATTTATATATTATTATTCATATCTAATAATACAATATATTTCTGATAAAATATAATAATAATATTTTAGAAGTATTTCATTTTCATTTTAGACATGTTGTTGTGTGTAACATATACTATCGAAGAAATAAGTTTATTTGAAAAAAAATTAGTTCATAAATTTATATGGTATGACATTATGTCCCCCTTCAAATGAAATCATAATTTTAAATTAATCGCATTTATATAAACAAATGAAGATGTATATACACCATTATTTCATTTGGTTCCCATGAGATTACTCAAATTAGTGGTTTCTCCACATTACCATAACCAAGTGAGTGGTCCTGTTTTTTTGAACTCTGTCTCTCTCACTCTATGGTCTAGAATTTCAATTCTTTTTTCCTCATAAGAGATATATTACCCCAAAAGTACGAACACTAAGTTCAATACACCTACATGATGGGGTATATTTTTCCTTATGAGAGACACATAGAACACGCCATGAACATGAGAGAGATTTAGTCGACATTATAATTGATAAGCTATGTTAAATCCTAAAATGATAAATGTTTAAATAAACAACTGGTATCACTCATATCAACAAGGTGAACCTTCCTCTTCAAAAGCCTACTTGATTAGAACTCCATAGTTACGTGTGCATGGCCTAGAGTAGTGATCATGATGGGTGACCTTCTGGGAAGTTTCCCAGAGATTGTGTAGGTGAGGAAAAGGAATAGTGGAAAGGTCATGTGTTGGCCTGTGGGGGAAATCATTAGCCAGATGACTCATTCAGGCATGTGGGTGGGCCACCGGGTGGGAACCATGTCTCTGCAGGGCAACTGGTGGGTGGGGCCTAGTAATTAAATTTAGTATCAGAGGTGGTACCCTGCATTAAGTGTGGTGCACTGCCTGGGTTGAGGTGTAGGGCCCACAATGAGAATGTTGGGCTCTAAGGGGGGGGGGGTGATTGTAACACCCTAGAATGATAAAGGGTTAAATGACTAAATGACATGACTCATGTCAACAAGGTGCATATTCCTTTTTGGGAGCCTACCTGTTTAGAACTCCACAGATAAGTGTTTGTGGCCTGGAGTAGTGATCGGGATGGGTGACCATCTGGGAAGTTTACCAGAGTGTGTGTATGTGAGGAAAAAGAATAATGGAAAATACATGTGTTGGCCTGTGGGGGAAATAATTGGTTAGATGAACCGTTCGGGCATGTGGTTGGGACTCAGGGTGGGGACTAGGTGCCCGTGGGGCTACTAGTGGGTGGGGCCTAGTTGTTACAGCTACTGTCATGCCGCCCCACTGCAGATTAAGTAACTCCTAAATTCGCATCGTAGGAAGGGTGGATAGAACAAACTCCTCACAGAATAGGCTCTCGAAGTCTGTCCGAAGTAATGATGCCTTTCCATGCACCTGGAGTATCAGGATCCACCATATGCCTGTTTCTGCATGGAAGAGCCTCGCGGCAAGGCTCACCTTGAGGTCGGCTGATGTCCCCACCAATCTTAAAACTATCACAACAACCTCCAGCCAATCCTCAGCTTCCTGTGGGTTCATCTCTCCTAGGAACATGGGTGGCCTATGGCATTGGAACTCGTTCAATGCGCTCAGATGGAGTGCACCATCTGCTACTAGATCTGGTGGTATCTGTGGCCCAGTGGGTAGTGGGACAGCTGGTACCCCCTTGTGATAGGGCCCTACACCGAGACCTCATCGCTCGGTGGGCTACCATATCGTACGAAACTCAGAACCCTAACTGGCTGCCTTGGTGGGGCCATCCTAAAATGTAACAGGTGCTCCATAGTTAAAAATTATACCTGGTGAGTTGACACAAAGTAATGATGAAGAAATCATTTTCAAAGGAAACACACACGCAATCAGGGTTTTCATGCACTGAGTTGGATATCAGAATTTAGATTCCTAGTGTATGGATACGTCGGTCGCCGCACCAGCACTAGTTTCCCTAAACTGATAACCACACCCAAAACACTTAACACTATTGTCGTTAAAAGAATCAGAGTCTAAGTTCTGTGGTAGTACTGACTCTTCTGATACCAATTTGACACAACCCGTCCTCAGGGACCATGCTGTTTCTACCCCAAGCCCGCCTTCCATAGGCCAGGGGCTGGATACTAGCACTAAATGTGTAATAACCATAAAAAGGGAAGGAATTGACTATAATAAGTAAAAAAAGATTATTCCACTGGAAGTAAACACTAAGTAAAACTATATACAGAAGAAAGTGTTGAAAATGAATGGGGGATAAAAATAAAGGCCCAACAGTAAAGTACAAACAACTGAAAGGCTTGTACAACTGCAGAAAGGTAAATTATCAACTACTGAGTCATCCTCTGGGAATCCCACCTGAAGGGTAGGATCAGATAGTCTCCTCACCACCCCAATCCCATCCGTCCGCTCCGTGTACGTCTCGCCAAGTGGTCCACCTCCGGGTACCATCCAGCTCTACATCTCTCTACCTCGATGATGAGTGTTGTCTGTCATCTTCAACCAACACAATGAAGTGCGGGCATAGCCCATGTAGTGGTGAGTATAATGATACTCAGGTGGGACCCCGAGACCCCTGAAGGTCTCCCAAAATCCACAAAGGATAAACCATAGAAGAAAAATACAATCACAAATTATCATCCAAACCTACTTAGGTATATGCCAATACATATAGCTATGTTACCAATCATAGTTTGGCTCCAACTCTCGAGCCCAAGCACAACCCAGTCCACACAGGATGTAAAGTCAATCACATCGATTATAATGATTGAATGTCAAGACTCAGATCACATAGGTATTTATCTTTCTTAGAGTGATAGAGATGATCAGATGTAGTCACATATTTATCTAAAATATCAGAACCACATAAGATATAGGACCAAATAAGCTGTCAGACCTAAACAAGATACATGACCAGCTACTCTGTTGCACCACCAGAGGATAGAGAAACAGAAGTCAGAATTGTTGAACCCATGAAGGATTCCATTATAGATGTCATCACTGTCGAACCCACAGTGGATTCCAGAACATAAGTCATCACTATCTAACCCACGGAGGATTACGGTATAGTAGTCATCGATGTCGAACCCATGGAGGAGACCGATATAGTAGTCATCATTGTCGAACCTGTAGATTATTCTATTATAGAGGTCATCACTGTCGAACCCACGAAGGATCCTATCATCTCAATCGCAGGCAGCTCTAGGGTTCCCGCACACAGCACACTCGATTCTTGGAGGTTCCACTCCTCGAGAAAAGTTTTGATACATCAACTATCCCGATGTCTTGAGTTGATGTATCACATAGTTCTTTCTCATTATAAAGAACCCATTGCGACAGACGACGCGTCAATCGGATGCCCAGTCTGAGAGTTATTGGCATTTCCGTTCTTAGGGCCCAGTTGGATTCACCCTCAATCCAAACCTGGCTCTTTTCAAAAGATCTCCAAAACTCACCTAGAGTACAGAAAAAGGACCACCTCGTTGCATGGGTCCTAGTGCAGTAGATGTCACGTCATTCAGATGCGCAGTCCTGAAGATATTCGCATTTAAGAGAAGTCAGGTCTTGCCGGTCAAGCCCAGTGGACTATGGTGGGCCAGCCCGACCCATATCGGTGAGTCAACCCCGGCTGGGGGGTCATCCCGGCCCGGCTCAGTGGGTCCGACCCGGCTGGGGGATCATCCCGGCCTAGTTTGGCGGGTCCGACCCGGCTGGGGGTCGGCCCAACATGGTGGGGTGTGACCCACTTGCGGACCCGGACCGCGCTGCGGGCCGGTCCGGTTCAACGAGTGGCACCAAGCGGCCCCACCTCCTACTCATGTCGGTCAGTCGTAGATGGCCGGTTCTGCCTGGCGCACGCGGCCTGCAGACACGATCCCCAGTTCTAACCACGCAGCGCTTGCGGATGTCGCTGTTCTCCTACCCGGCCGACACGCAGCCAGGCTGTTCCCCCAGCCGAGTGGCCTATGGAAGCAGGATGCAGTCTTCTCCACGCATCGCCTGCGGGAGCTGTGGATCTCCGGCCTGGCTGGAAGGCGGTCGACCAGTTCCTCTAGCCGAGTAGCCCACGGACGCGGGCCCTGGTCTCCCTCCACGCGGCTCCTGTGGGCACTGCGGTCTTCCAGCAGGATGGCCGGTCGGCCCGAGGTCCAGCTCCACAGCGGTGGACTCAGTTGGCCGCCTCTACACCACCACCATGGCGCAACGACGCCACGGTACTACTACCCTCCTCACGACTCGATGGCTCCATGCTTCTTCTTCTACCATGTCCCTCCCTGATGTGTTTCCTCTTTCGTCCGCTATGGTTCTTCTCCGGCACGGTGCGACGACACTGCGCCCTTTCGGCTCTGCCTCTGACATTATCCAATTATTACTCAATGGAGGGATGTCGGGCCGTGTTTTTTTGGGCCACACCCTCTACTTTAGGTGATATAAATTGTCTACCCTCGAACCAAAGTAACCATCGAAGAAGGATGATATAATTCATACGTAGAAGTAATCAAATCCCCCTACCTCATATCTCGTCACTGAATGTTGACGAGTCGCAGAAGTCAGTCATTGCAGAAGACAGACGTCGTTCCATCAACGTCAGAGGGAATTTCATTGTCATTGGAAAAGTTCTTCGATGGTGATGTCTTCCCTTTCCTTCCCCGGTTGGAAAGGAATGAGATGCGTCATCGTTCTTCGGTGGAAACGGCGTTCTTCGCGGAGAGGATAAATTTCTCAAAAGGTTTTCCAGCCTCCACCAAGTGAATGCTCAACCAAAATAATAGAGGAAGTCCCTATTTTTTATGGAACCACAACACATAAGTTGCGCTTTATTAAATGAGACAAATCATTTAATTAAATGGGTTGGAAAAGATTCAAAATGATTTGAATTAAATTGAATTAATCCTCTTAATTAATGGTGGAGAGTTGGCATGAATTAAACCATGGATGTCAAAGAGTTTAAAGTGGATTCAAGGGGAGTTGAGGGGTATGATCTCGTGTGGGCCCCACCACATAATATCCTCCCATGGGAGGTTATGTGGGGGTGGACACCACCTCTAACGTCCATTTGGAGAAATTAACTACTACCTAAAAAAAATTATCCCACACATAATTTTTATTTAATTTATTTATAATCCCCTAAAAATTAACCTCTTTCCTCGATAAAATGAAAATGTAGTGAAGGTCTCAATAAGCAAATACTGGCTTTGCGAGTTCATCAATCTCCTCCGATTTCAATTCTGAGCAACAGTTCAGAAGTTATATAATTCCGCATGTACATTTTCTAAATGTACCCGAAAAAAACTTCAGAAATAGATTCTGGGCACACCAGGCCTCGGAATCAAGCGCCGTTAGTAACTGTGGACTCGTAAAATTCCCGTGTATTTAAAAAAAATTCCCACGGAATTTATGGGTCTTTACAGTATCTCAGTACACAGTGTGGTTCACTGACCTCTCGTGCTACTCCACGGATATGGTACAAGACCCATTCTTCATGACCCAGACGTTCGAGTAGGGACTCAGGCATGAGATCTAGGATTCGATGATCTCTCTAAACATTCTAACGTAGGAGGGGTGCTGGAGTAAGCCCTTCTAGTGGAGAGTTTTCTTTCTGAGTAGACACCAGCAGCGAGACCCACCACATGGCGACTTGTTGTGGAGTCTTCTGCAGCCGACATTAGGCAGATGTCGCAGAGGTCCAAGTAGACCAGGCCATAATGTTGGTGACCCTAGGATACATGTTCGAGTGTGCGGGGCACACGAGACAGAGCCAGCCATATAGGGAGCATGAATTTCTATGCGTGCGGAGGGCATGGTCGCATGGCCCGTGACTTTCTGACCCACTGTACATACAATCAACAGACAGTTGAGGAACCACCCATGCAGAGGTAGAGGTTTGGCCGTGGTGATCCGTCGAGAGTAGGCGGACGTGACAGAGGAGCTAGTCGAGTAGCAGGTGGACAAGAGCGGGACAAGCTCCAGACATAGAGGCCTTTGTTCGTGATGCTTCTAGCTTTATTGATGTCATTGTTTTTGGTTACATTGTGTCTTTTTACTTAGAGTTGCACTAATAAAAGACATTTGTCCTTGCAACGTTTTATTTCCTGTCCATTTATGTAGTTGATACTGAGAGGTTCTGGTTAAAACCATTGACTTGACCCTTCCATTCGAGATTCATACTAGAGGAGACCCAGTGACCACACATTGATGCCGATAGTATGACTCAACCCTTGGAGGCGAGCGTAACGGTTGGATCTATTGGTAGTAGCATCGAGGCATTACGATGTTGCCTATGGCATGAATTAGTACCTTTCATGTCTGGATTGACTGTATTAGGCAATAGACATGGATCATACTGAGGATGAGACTGAATTTATCTTTTCGGAAAACAGAAAAATTTTAGCATCTCTTATAGGACGTATGTGATGAAAGGTGTAGTCGATTTCTTTACAATTGGCTAGTCTCACCCATAGTTCATTGAGCGAATAGTTTACAGTTTACTCTGATCACAAGAGTCATAGGTACATCTTCTCGCATAAGGACCCGAACCTGAGACATCGGCGATGGCTCGAGTTCCTCCAGAACTATGACATTGAGATTTTATATACTCCAAGGAAGGGATAAATTGTAGAAGATGCTCTCAAGATGAGATCAGACATTCAGATGCTAGGAGAGGTGATATAGCAGTTGGTCGCATTGCAGATATTCTTTGTAGATAGAGATGGAGCAGCCTTTCTGCAGTATCTCACAGTCACTCCTCCACTTCTTTAGTGAGTCAGGTAGGCATGACATGGGGATGTTGACTGTGAGATGTGACGTGTTTAGATATCCTCTGTGCAGGCACCTGATGGATTTTCTAAAGTTGGAGAGCATGTCATTCATTTCAGGGGATGAACCATGTTACTGGTTTCACTACAGGAGGAGGTGTTGAGAGAGTTCCACATTTCCTCTCTAGCGGTAAATCTAGGAGTGGTGAAGATATACCATGACCGCCGACGACAGCACTGGTGGCCGGGTATGAAGAAGGCGGTAGTAGAGTGTGTCTCACAATGCCTCACATGTCAGCAAGTGAAGGTGGAGCAGCAGGTTCCAGCAGGCTTGGTTCCGCCCTTAGAGTTTTCAGAGTGGAAGTGGGATGGGATATCCATGGATTTCGTGACGAGACTACCACGTATATCCAGAGGACATGACTCTATCTGGGTGTTTTTCGACCGACTCAGCAAGTAGGCCCACTTCCTATCGATCATAGAGAAAGGCTTAGTAGAGAGCATGGGAATCCTCTATGTACAAGAGATCGTATAGCTTCATGGTGTTCCATTGACAATCATTTCCGATCAAGATGTGCACTTCACTTCCCGTCTATGGATGGGGTTGCAGGAGGCCTTCGGGACACAACTTCACTTGAGCACCACCTTCCATCCTCAAACTGATGGTCAGTCTGAGAGGACCATTCAGACTCTCAAGGACATGCTCTATGCATGTGTCTTCAACTTTGGTCGTAGCTGGGAGGATCACTTCCCCTTGGTAGAGTTTGCGTATAACAATAGCTACCACTCCACCATCGGGGTGGCACCTTACGAGGCACTTTACGGCCGACCTTGCAGATCGCCACTATGATGGACTGACCCTGGGGTTTCCACACATGTACAACCAGAGAGGGTACATGCTACGATGGAGAAGGTGCAGATCATCCAGGAGCGGATGAAGACTGAACAGAGAAGACATAAGTCATATTTTTATAGGAGACAGAGACAATTAGAGTTCGAAGATGGTGACCACCTCTTCCTGCAGGTCTCACATCGACAACGTCTGTGGATATTTGACCTAGTTGGCAAGTTATCTCTACTATTATTCAGACCTTTTCATGTCCTTGACAGAGTGGGCGAGGTGGCTTACCACCTGGTCCTTCCACCTCAATTGCACCAGTTACACGACGTCTTCCATGTATCTCAGCTAAAAAGATACATGCATGACCTGTCTCACATCATCGACCATGGGGATATTGAAATCGAAGAAGGGGAAAATTTCATAGAGGTTCCAGTGGAGATTGAGGATCGACAGGAGTGGTTTCTACATGGACGGTCGATTCCTCTGGTGTGCATTCACTGGCATCACGAGAACCTCCAGGAGAGAACATGGGAGTGGGAGGCTCATATGTGTGCTCAATACCCCCATTTTTTCCCTTTGTATGTGTTGTATCTTACAGGGATATATAGCTCTGAGGTTGGTAGAATGTAAAGACCCTGAAATTTTGTGATTTTTTTTAAATACATGGGAATTTTAGGAGGCCGTAGTTTCTGACGGCGCTTGATTCCGAGGTCCAGGGTTCCTGGAATCAATTTATGAAGTTTTTTTCGGGTACATTAAATAAATGTACATATGGGATTTTATATATTTTGAACTGGTGCTCGGAATTGAAATACTAGGACGCTGATGAACTCGCATCACCATTATTTTCATAAGGAGACATTTTCTGCAGTTGTGTTTTATCGAGGAAGGAGGTTAATTTTTAGGGGATTCTTAATAAATTAAATAAAATTTATGTGTGACAAAATTTTTATTTTGGTGGTTGTTATTTTCTCCAAAGAGAATTTGGAGGTGGGTCCCACCCCCACATAACCTCCCGTGGGAGGATATTATGTGGTGGGGCCCACACGAGCTCAAACCCCTCAACTCCCCTTGAAACCCCTTTAAACGCTTGGACTTCCATGGTTTATTTCTTTCCAACTCTCCACCATTAATGAAGAGGATTAATTCAATTTAATTCGAATCAATGTTAATCCTTTCCACCCAATTTAATTAAATGAGTTGCCTCATTTAATGAATCACAACTTCTGTGTTGTGGTTCTATAAAAATTATAGGGACTTCCTCTATTATTTTGGTTGAGCATTCTCTTGGTGGAGCCTGGAAAACCTTTGGAGAACTTTATCCTCTCTGCCAATAATGTGAAAAATGTCGTTTCCCCCGAAGAATGACGATGTGACTCTTTTCCTTCCAACCAGGGATAGAAAGGGAAGAAATATCCCACGAAGAACCTCGCCAACGACAAATACATTCCATCCTAAGTTGACGGAACAACGTCCTTCTTCCGCAACGACTGACTTCTATGACTCTTCAACGTTCAACAACGTAATATGTGGTTGGGGGATTTGATTATTTTTATGTATGAATTATATCCTCATTCTTTAACATTTACTTTTTTTCGACGGTGGAAAATTGATATCACATAATGCGGAGGGTGTGGGCCGAACAAACATGGCTCGACCTCCCTCCGTTGAATCATATTTGGTTAACGCCGGAGGCAGATCTGAAAGGGTGTGGTGTCATCGCACCATGCTGGAGAAGAACCGCAGCAGAAGAAAGAGGAACCGCATCCAGGAGGGCCATGATAGATGAAGAAGGGCGGCGTCGTCATGCTACGTGGAGGGCAACAGGACCGCGACATCGTCACGCTGCAGGGGTGGTGTAGAGGAGACCGATCGAGCCGGCCACCGTGGAGCTGGACTGCGGGCAGACCAAACAGCTTGCTGGAAGACATCAGCACCCGCAGGCGCCGCGTGGAGGGAGACCTCGGCCCGTGTCTGCGGGCTGCTCGGCTGGGGGAACCGGCCGGCCGCCAGCAGGCCATGTTGGAGAATATTTGGCGCCCACAGTAGCCGCGTGGAGAAGACCATGACCCGCTTTTGTGGGCCCCTAGACTAGGTGAATAGGTCGGCTGCGTACCGGCCGGGCTAGAGAACCGCAGCGCCCGTTGGTGCCGCGTGGGGCGAACTACAGCCCGCGTCCGTCAGCCACGTGCACCATGCAGAACCGGCCGACCAAAAGAAGACTTGGCGCCGCTTAGCGCCGCCTGGCGAACCGTACCGGGCCGCAACACGGGACGGGTTCACAGGTGGATCGCGCCCCAACGAGCCAGGCCGACTCCCATCTTTGTCGGACCCGCCAAAACTGGGTCGGGCCGACCCCCCATCCGGTTCAGGCCGACCCGCCACAGCCCACTGGGCTTGACAGGCTGGGCCTGACTTCGCTAAAATGGAAATATCTTCATGACCACACCTTCAAACGACGGGCCGTCAGCGGCATTGGGTCCCTCATGACGAGGCAGTCCTTTTGAGATACTCTACGTGATTTTTGGACAACTTTGAAAAACGTCCAGGTTTGGATCGAGCGTAAATCAAACCGGGCACCTGAAACAGAAATGCCAATAACTCTCAGACCAGGCGTCTAATTGATGTGTCATCTATAATGTTGGGTTCCTTATGATGATATGGAACTATGAGATAAATCATCTCATGAATTCATGATCGTTGATGTATCAATACAGGAATTGATGATCAGACCCTCCCGGAATCGAACTTGTTGTGTACGGGAACCCTAGAGTAGGTCGTAACGGAGATGACATGATCCTCCATGGGTTCAACAATGATGGCCTCTACACCAAAATCCTCCATTGGTTCGACAACGATGAATACTATATCGGGATCATCTATGGGATCGACAATGATGACTACTGTACCAGAATCCCTTGTGGGTTCGACAGTGATGACTTCTGAACAAGAATCCTTCATGGGTTCAACAGTGATGACTTCTGTACCAGAATCCTCCATGGGTTCGACAGTTCTAACATCAATTCTTGTATCTTGTGTGGGTCCGACATAGTATCTAGTTATGTATAATATGTGGGTACGACATCATAGCTGGTCCTATATCCTGTGTGGGTCCGACAGCTTAGATGAATCCGTGACTACATCTGATCATCTTTATCACTCTATGAAATATGTATACCCATATGAGTTGAGTCTTGTATTTCAATCATTACCATCAATGTGATTGACTTTACTTTCTATGTGGACTTGGTTGTGCTTGGGATCGAGAGTTGGAGCCAAAGTTTGATTGTTAACATAGGTATATGAATAGGCATATACTAAAGTAGGGTTAGTTGATACTTCGTGATTGTATCCTTTGTCTGTGGATAATCCTTCATGGATTCCGGGAGACCTTCTGGGGTCTCGAGGTCTATACTGAGTATCGTTATACTCACCCATGAACATGTTATGCCTGCACTTTGTTGTGTTGGTTGAAGACGATGGGCATCACTAATCGAGGTAGAGAGTTGTAGAGCTAGACGGTACCCAGAGGTGGACCACTTGGAGAGACATACATGGAGTGGACGAACAGACTTGGGGTGCTAAGGAGGCCATCGGTACTCACCCGTCATGTGGGATTCCCAGAGGACGACTCAGTAGTTTCTGTTTTACCTTTCTATAGTTGTACTTTCTTTTCAGTTGTTTGTACTTTACTGTTGGGCTTGTATTTCCGGCCCCCTATCCCTTTCAGCACTTTCTTCTGTATATAGTTTTACATAGTGTTTACTTCCATTTGTGTACCCAATTGTTTTTGTTTACTTATTAAAGGCAATGCCTTCCCTTTTTATCAGGATTATTCCTTTGGTTCTAACCGCCAGCCCCTAGCCTATGGAAGGCGGGCATGGAGTAGTCACGGCACGGGCCCCGAGGATGGGTCATGACAAGATATCATCGTTAAAGATTATTATAGGGACTACTATACATAGGTCTCTACATCCCCTTACATAAAAATAAAATCACCCTCTTCTATGGTGATATTTATAGTAATACATTTTCACTAACAACAATCTCCAAATATCTCTAAAACATTTTAGTGCAACACATTTTCTGACTATGAGATACCCTTATATTATACTGAATGGATATAAAATTATCCACCTTTTACTAAGATAGGTCAATACCCAAAAAAATTCTTTCTAAATAATCATTCCAAAAAAAGTGTTCATTACATTCTACCTTATAAAGCTTCATAAGAAGAACACTGAATATTTGAGTGAAATCAATTTCTGATGAGAATTCAAGTAGTGGAAGGTGTTATTCCAAACCACTATTAAATTCCATATAGTATTATATAAACATGAATTATAGCTATTTAATAGTGATTTTGGACTGAACATCTTTCTATTGATGATACACTGTACTGAAAACCAATTTTTAATCCAGATCTTATTGAAGAATTCTCCAGAATAACATGAAAAACCTCAGATCCTAATCGTATACAATGGAGTGTAGTACTCCATGAAAACATACCACTTCTTTTATATATATCCTAGAATTATGACAATTATATAATGGTTTTCTTATGGTAATTATGTTCTTTAGATTATATAGTTATCGACAACTACCTTGTTGGTATTTTTTCCTTTATTAGTTTTGGGATTCCAATTAAAATATCCACGGTAATGTGTTCCCATTTCAACTCTACTATAGTAAATGGATGTAAAAAATTATTATACATTACATTATCATATTTAAAATGATTACATACTAGGAAATGACATGAAAAATCTATAATATCTCTCTTGATAACCATTCTTGAGAAATCCACGTTCAAATATCTATAAATCATTTCGCATCGAGTATGAATAGAGAATTGAGTATTATGAGATTTATCTGATTGTTCCTTCTTCAAAACTAGTATATATGGGGCATGAACAATGTTTTTTAACTTTATCACACCATCCTATAGAATTTTGAATGCATTAACATTTATTACCTTCTTTTACATCTCAATTACTTATTTTTCACCTATTTAATCCTTATATGGATTGATTGTTGAATACACATCTTATGAAGATAATATTTTTCCATTTTTAAATTATTTCAATATTAATACAAGTGAAAAATAATAATATTTGATCTTTTAGGATGATCATAATAGATAATCTAGAATGATCCTTTCAACTAAAAGCATCTTCATCCCTGTTTACATTCTTATGGAGGTGATGTATTGATTATTCATAATCATTAATTATCTCTTACCATTTTCTTTGGAGAATGTTCATCTCTTTG
Organism: Viscum album; assembly: GCA_963277665.1. NCBI lineage: Eukaryota > Viridiplantae > Streptophyta > Magnoliopsida > Santalales > Viscaceae > Viscum > Viscum album. The sequence goes on along the minus strand of OY728137.1, from coordinate 1,930,210,043 downwards.
TAAGTTAATATATAGATTAATATTTTGTTATCAGTGTATTTATCACACATTTATCTATAACACTTATTCCTGCATATATTTAATCTAAATAATACAAATTCTAACTCCACCACATGATTTGTGTAATTTTGTTCAAAAAACAACTATTATCATGAGGTATAATCTATAACTATATAATCTTTCATGAGGATATATCCTAAAATATTCATTGATAATTCACTATTGATTATAAAACCTTACCCAATATATTGTAATGTAAGAACATGGGAAATAACTATCGTTATCTTTAGTTCCATGAATCATTAATTACATTCATCTATCCAAAAGAACATGGATCCCTTTCGTGTTAACTTGTTTAGTAGATTGAACATTTCTGAGAAATTATCCATGACCTGGTATTAATATCCAACCATGAAAAGATAACTACAGATATCAATAAACATGGTTGGTATATGATAATGATCAATATATTATATCTTTGATATATCCAAGGTCATTACATCACATGAGATTATAAGTCCCAAAAATTAAAAATTCTATTTTCAAAAATAAAACATATAAAATTTTACATACATATTCTCCTTCTTTTGAGTCTTTATTAAAATCCTCAAAGGATGTTCATTATCTTTCTTTAATATTGAATGTATAAAAAAATTCTATAATGAAAACCAAAAACTGAGTTAGATAATAAGTAATGTATGAATTCGTTAATCACGGATGATATTAGATGGATTAGTAATACCAAAAGAAATCACAATATATTCATATTTTCTTTTCATTCTTATAAATTATGCCTTGTGTATATCCCCATTCATGACAAAAAATTATGATCTATAAATGAAGCTCAATCTTGGAAAAATATTTAGCTTCCATTAGTCGATCATACAAGACATCAATATGGGTTATGTGGTATATGGTCTTTAGAGTGGTGTTGTAATGTCTATTATAATTATTTTGTTGTCACATTGATCCATAATTATTATTAACAAAAAATAGGTGCACCCGAAGGTGAAACAATTGGTCGAATGAATTCCTTATCATGATTCTCTTGGTGTTTCCCTTACAATTCAGGGAAATCAATCTGGGAAATTCTATATGGTGTCTTTTAAAAAAGACATGAATAGTTCACTAGTTCTTTTGAAAACTCAACATCATGATTTGGTGGAAGACCAATAAAATCATCTAAAAATACATTGATATTAACCAACATTGTAGACATATCTTGAGTGTTGAGTTTTGTTCAATCCATTTACGAAAATCTCCCACCGTGAATTTGAATCAAGACCCATTTAAATGATGTGATTACAACCAAAATATCATATTTACCATCATACTAATAGAAAATAATTATTTCATTTTAAATATAAAATAAAAATTACCTTATATAAAATTTGATGTTACGTTTATATAAATAAAGACAATCTATTTCCAAAAAATGTAACAATCAATAAAAGGATAAGTAATGATATTTTCAAGAAGAATATTCTCAAAAACACTAACCATAGAATAATCATATACATGAGATGTAGTCATTTTATGATTATGGATTTTCACTACTAAATTAATATATAATAATTTATGTTGTACTATAATAACAATAGAAAATCCAAAATATTAAAATTTTGGGTATATCCAAAATCAAATAATTTCTTAATAGTTCTAAAGTCGATTAAAGGTGAACCTTTCACAATATGTTCATCGCACAATTCATCCAAAATTGTATCCCCAATAGATTTTCAATTTTCATTGGGTTTAAGAGGTTTTTGATTAAGATAATCATCTTGATACTTTAAATTTTCTTACTAGTTAGAATAATTCTCGTACTCAAAGCATTTGAATAACTGGATGGTAGGTGATGATTTCAATGGATATTTCACTTTATTCCCATCATTAGATAAATTTTTCCCATCAATTAAGCATTATGTTACTAGGTATTCTTCTTTTCTACACTTAAAAATTTTATTAGATTCCTTAAAATTAATTTATACATGTTTCCTTCCTCCCAATTGGCACAACGGATGACTCGTCTTCTTCTATCCATGGTTTTTATATTTTCCTTTTAGTGACATATTTCTTCTTCTATCATAACCATGAGATTTATTGGTAACTCCAATCTCCCATTCGACCTTGATATCAAAATGATCAATTTTATAATATCTACTGATGTGCCTTATGGTTAACTCTATTTACAGAATTGGTTTTAAGCCAAAAAATAATCTATCAACCTTACTTCCATGTTGAATGATATTTTCAAAAGTGTGCCTCAAAATATTAGGAAATTTTTCCTCACTGGTACCGATGTATTCATCATAATTTAGATTTAACTCATGGAGTTCTTTCTCCAATTCCTTTTCAATGAATATCAGAAAAGTGTCTATTTCAAAATAAGAACTTAAATTTTTTTCCCCTCAATGGATTATATTTATTTGTGTTCCCTCATTTTACTATAAGATTCCTCTATTGATCTACATCACCATCAAAATAATAAATACCCAGAATAAACATTTCATCATCCTAAAAATATAGAATGGAAAATATATTTTTGATGGTACTGATCGACTACATATTAATTAGTGGATTAGAAGAACCACTAAAATAATGTGTGTGTTTACTCATAAATATCATAATAAAAAATTGTCCCCACTTTTTTAGTTTGGATGCTCAGCATGATTAATATCTTGAGATTTTTTTAGGATAATATTAATTGGATTTTTCATTAGAGAAACCATATTTTTATTTTCTCACTAATAAAACCATAGAATTTCCCATGTAATTCACCTATATAATTATTCTTTCAAGTTTTAGAAATATACTATATCTATAAATAACATTGCGAGTAACATTAATCATAGATAGTATCGAAAATTTCATAAAAAACATCTATAGGATTTCTCAACCATGCCACCATATTTTCAATATTTTACAACATAGGAATAACCTCATTTAATAATGGTCGTTAACAAAATATATTGATTTTATCCTATCATAATACACATCCAAAGATCTTCACTAAGGCTTTCACATCCTAGTTATTAAATTTAAACTAAACCTATCTTTGATTATAACTATAGAGACACATTCTTTTCATAAATAAATATCACATCATATTATATAAATATTATTTACATAAAATGATGATTCATTCTATTATTATATAGTTCTAGTGCCTTTGGAAACATGGATACATAAACTACCAGTTCCTAAGTGAAATATATCTTATTTCACTTATTTATACATAACATTCACCACCCTTAGACTTATCATACATAATACTATTATTCATATGCTTCAAAAATGTAATGTAATATTGGATGAGATATATTTATCAGTAATGGTAAATATGGGAGATTTTTATAATCTTATAATCATTATATGATTTTAATGTTAAACATTTATTCTCTACTTTATCATAGATCATAGTCTTATGTCATGACACATAGGTTGGCATATTATAAGACATAAACCACAAATTAATAAAATAATTGGATCCATAAGAGCATAGAAATGTCATAATACATGGGCATTTTGAATAAACATTATCATATAAATATATACGTCAATTATTCTAAAAAATACATTCATAACATGCTAGGCTTTTTAAAAGTGCATGTGTGTCAGCTTAGGGCTTGGGATAACCTCCAGTGTACCCACTTTTGGGATTAGGATAACTCTTCATGTACACTTTGAGATTATAAAACCTAGATAATAATCAAATACATTAGAGGGGTATATATTTACCAGATTTTATATAATTTTAATCATACACAAGTCATCCAACATATTATAAAATATTCATCATATTATATCCCATGAAAAATATGTGTATTAACAATTCATCATTGCATAAGTCATGGAAAAGGATCGGGATTCATAAAAATAATATCTTCATAATAATAAAACATCCATTTAAATAAGAAAGATGATATCATTAGATCATAAACCCAATAAGGATAATGTAACATCAAAGGATGTAATCTTATATGGAAAATGATTTTTAATGATCACTCGAAACATTTTCTGAGGAAAATAACCTACCAATTTCGAAATCACATATTTTAAATTAAAAATAATCAAAATATAATTGAACAAAATTCATTAAAAATTACTATATAAATATTTATATGATGATTCAAATCATTGAGTAGTCATGCCTGTCAAAAAATCTATTCTTGTTGTACAATTTAAAAATATTTATTTTAAACGAATTTAAAAAAATGAAAAGTATCTAAATTATAAGAGAACAAGATGATTTATGTGAAAAACAAATATCATTAAAATTCAAATATGGATAAAATATAATTTTAAAAATATAGGATAATCTTACAAAAAATATTTATTAAATTCTTTAGAAAACATGGATATAGAAGAAAACAGGTTTTCGACCAAAGAGGGGAATAAATTTGATTTTTTTTTTAAATATATTTTGTTTCCCTTGAGCAATTACATGGATGAAAATGAAATGAAACTTATATTTTAATGATATTACCTTAAGATAAGAATAGTCATATGATTCTTGAGAGTTAAGTCATAATATTTCATCTTTGTAAACATATTCATAATGAAACCCAGTACAAAAAATGAGATTATATCATAAAACTCTAACCAATTTAAAATATTATTAATCATAAGTACCATGAATAAGATATACTTATATGGATATGAAAATACCTATAATGTTAATAATAATAATAGTAATATACATTCAAGGAAGTATATTCACTTCATAACAGAAACATGTGATTGAAAATGTATATATCCTATAAAATTAAAACTAAGACACAAAATCCCATACCTTTAGTACTACTTGATTTTAAATAACACAAACATCCTCTACAATTAATTTTATTTTATTATAATTATTTACAATAATTAGTTGAATTATTATTATATCATATATATTTATTATATGTGTATATGTAGATCCCTCAATAATAGATGAGAAATCAAATTAATTTCATTGTTCATGGAGATGGTAGGCTGAACATACACACAACTTACACATTCACTTCCCATTAGATAGAAAGAGCGTGGTTAATGTAATTTTAATAATCATAATAACATTTCGTACTATTAAGTAAATTCAATCCATTATTTAATAATAAATATTAGTGATTTAGTGGATATAGAAGAAGAAATCAAATTACACATGTTAGGAATGTCAACCATATCTATTTCAGGTTACCACTTATAAATAATTTATTAGATTACATATGGTTGGTGTTTTGGGGACATTATATCCAAAAAAGTCATATATAGATGTTTATAAGACAATATTATCGTATATCATTAATCTAGATGGATTAATTCTATGTAAATAATAGAAATAAGGGGTTTCCTTTTATACAAGTGGGAGAGGACGCTCTAGAAATTTCATAATATTTAAAATAAATTTAAACTCATTATCAATAAAAATATTTATAATTTTCCTAAAAATTGATTTAAGGTGAAATGTTTTACCATTTATTATCAACATTTTCCACATTTAATATTTATATCATTTTTATGTTATTTAATAAAATATTATTTTTATAACATGTAATTAATGAAATTTTATCTAAAATACCTTTAATTTGACCTTAAAAAAATTGAATCCAATTTTTTAACATAAAACTAATAAATCATATTCACTTACAAAATAACATGAAACAATTTAACTCACAAAAAATATTTTTCACCAAATGTTATTAAAACCATGTATAATATTCCATTATTAGTTAGAGAAATATTGTATCAGTGTTGCATAAGAATGTAAATTCATTATATAATTAATAAAAATTAGAAATAAATTTATATCTTCAATACAATTTCATTGATCTAAAAATGAATATAAATAGTCATTCATAATTTTTTTCCTATTTGTGAATACATAAAAGGTATTGATATCTAAGAGAGTTACACTTTATATCATTATTTATTTTACATAATATAGATTTTATTTATATGAACATGATACTATTAAAAAATGAGACTATGGTGACAAAGGAATAATTATATTCATCCAATAATAATTTAGATTAAAAATTATATCCTTATTACTTAGTTTTGTCCATGATTAACATGATTTTCCATTTACTGAGGTGAAAAAGTATACTATGGTTACAATTAATATTGAAAAAAGGGGAGTTGTTCAAAACATTTGAACCTACTTATTTTATGTATCTAATTAATTTTATCAAATCCAATACCCATAATTTGTATAATTTAGCCTTAATGTAATTTTAAAAAATGTGATAAAAATGTTTTTTAGAAAAAAAAATTATTTTACTTATAATACCATCTTTATTTTTACCTAATTCATATTAGTTGAATTAATAAATAATTTGTTATAATATATATATATTTCATTAAAATAATTTACACAATTGATAAATTTAATTTATTTGGATTAAAAAATGTGCACATAAAAATAGATTTTTAGAATAAATTGTCTTTTATTTATCAATTGATTTTAATTTTCATTTTTACATTATTAATAACTAATGAATTATTTTTAAAAATGTGACTCCTATTCATTTTAACAATTTATTTAGTCCCTTTTAGACCCTCCAATTCAATGGTATGGTGATAAAACATTATATTAAAAATATTATATTACAATATCTTGGAATTTTTTGACTTTTTGTTGCGTGTAATGTAGTCTACTGAAGAAATAAATTTATTGGAAATAATTATTTCATAAAATCTCATGTTATTACATAAATTGAGTTTCCACTAACCTCTAATTAATATCCTCAAATCAATAGATCATATTGATTAATTTTATGTGAATTTGGAATTTAGCATTGGGTAATGATATTTTGAATAACATTCCCCACCCTTAAATCAATATTATTCATAAAATATGTTGTAAAATATCAGTAATTTAGTGGAGAAATCCCATACCTATATGTTTTAAAAATCTATAATTTAATAACCATTTTATTTTATGGGTTCTTGTTTCACTCAATGGAGATATAAAATAATTCCATAAACTAAAACTATATAGCACACATCACATTAAAAAAATAATAAATAAAATCCCACAATATTATAGAAAATCTATATATCTCCAGAGGAATTATATATTGATTAATCCTATAAAAAAATGAATGACTAGTGTGACTAGTGTAGAACTTATAAAAATTCAAAATATTTATATAAAAAAGATTCATTAAACTCTCTATAAAAATCATCATGTTACAATAAGACGACCCCAATAGCTACCACTATAGGAAAAAACACTTACAAGATTGAAAAAATATATCAAACCCAACATTGATGAAATGATATATCTCCCAGGTACCCATATCTTGAAAAACATTCCTACATGCATACATGAGGAATATATATATGGGAATTGTAAAAGTTAATAAAATTTCATTAAATAAATAATATAGTGATGAATATATATATATATATAACTAAAATGAAATGAAATTATCTTTACTAATGTAAATAAATAAATATATAAATAAATAAACAGAAGGAATAAAATAACGTGCCCAATATAAAAGTGAATAACCATTCAAATATAATGTCCCTAAAAAATAATGTAATAGGTAGGGAACATAAATTGACAACCGTTAAATAAATAATAAGGCATTTATGGAAACCCCTCTGAATTACATTTTAATAAAAGTATGAGTTAGGCCTCCAACATATGTTACTTACTTATGGGATTAACTAAGAGAAATCTCCATCGGTTTCTATGAGGATCTATGTGGAAGATGACATTTCCAAATATCTAGTAGATTATATTGGCATAGAGATATGGTGATCTTATATGGACTGAAAAAGTTAATTATGAGTATTGGGTATTATTTTATCACTATAAAGGAATCTTGGACATGATTATCACAATTTTAGGTAAGGAGTTGATTATAAATATTGAGTATCCCTCCATGCGGACACCTTGGTAATGGATCAACCATTGCTGGATGCTAAAGGGATTGGACTAAATAGATCTAGCGTTGTTTCATCATGAAAGGCCCTTGAGGTAAAACAGTTAGGAAATCTGGAGTTGTGGCATGTTACCATCATCTAAAAAGTGGCGCCAATAATGAATCTATCCAAGGATGATCTTCCTTTGAAACAATAATTCCTTATGTATCATAATTTGAATTATTTAGATGTTTTTTCGGAGAAAATAGTGTGCCCTATTTATGGAGGTGAATGGTCTTGTAGATGCATGAGATGCTGATGGTTCCAGAAATTATCTAAATCTAGACTATAACAATATTGACCCAAAATATGCTTCATATGAGGAAGGTATGAATTTAGGGAAGGAGACAGTATCAAAGAGCATGTTCAAACAAAGGTGACTCGTGAGGTTAGAGAAACAGGTTCAACATGTGATGAGTTTCAAGAACTCCAAAAAATAGGTAATGGAGTTCTGAATTGAAGGGAGGAATCAAATTTTAAGTTAAACAATTGATTTGAAGGGGTAGAGAGTGAAGGGGTAGAGGATATTGATGACCCGACATGGGTATAGAGACTAATTTGATATTAGAGTTTCCAAATGGTATAATATAGTGGTGAATAATTTTTTCATCTTTCATAAGATTATGCAAATGAATTTCAAGATAGAGGGATTCACATCCCATGGAGAAATAAACTCTATAGGGGAAACTGAGAATTAGGAAGCAATACACTAATTAAAGGATAAAAGACAAAAGGGTACAAGGACGTTTCCTACACACTCCAACCAATAAGAACAAGATCTAAAAAAATTCAAATGAATAGGGTGGAATCTTTTTAGGGGATTCCATTGTGAGACCTTTTATTCCAACATGCTTAACATTTTCCAGGATTAGGCTATTTGTTAAGAGGAGCCATGGGAATTCATTATTCAATCTATGATGAGATAAAATAGATATATCTTCCGATTGATGCATCAAAAAAGTATAATGATAATATGACCGAGACATTTCTATGCGTGGACACTAATGACGTGCAGATGACATGGATCAATAAGCAAGATATTTTTTTGGTAAGAGAATTCAATGCATGGATTTTATGCATAGAAGAGGACATTTAGACCTGAGAAAAGTTGTCCTAAGGAATTGATGACTTTACGAAGATTAATCCAGATTTAGGGGTAAATTTTTAGCTTAGTAAATTACATTGGAATATTGATTCTAATAGAGTTAAATTATATTTTAATCGATCATCTACTTTTAATGATGTTTGATATTTTGTGTTTTTACTAGCTTGGGTTCTCACTTTCCCTTAATAGTGATTTCAAAATAGAAAAGCAATATTCAAGTCATACCAATATGTTTTCTTTTCTCTAAGGTGTTTTGGGAAATTACATGAAAATTTCCATCCATATTTCCAACCATTTATAATTAGGAATGATTATGGTTTTAAGGACTTGATAAATAATAACCCCATAAACACTTGTTTTATAATAATATTTCATCACATACACCCCCAAATATTGTTATCTTTTGATATTTAGATGAATATGAGACCCATTAAATTATAACATCTCTACATCCCCAGGGAGTAAATTTATTCCATGAATAAAGATTCTCAAAATGATAAAAAAGATTCATTGAAGAAAAATATCTATAATTTGAACCTTGAATTAATAATTTTTCAGGATCATCTATAACACCTATAAAATAATTCTAAAATTTGGGATGATTATATACATATTATTAAGAAGTTTATAATGTAACACCCTATTTTATAAAAATATGAAAATCATATTATATTGTTTGTATGACATGTAACACAATGTTTATAAGGTACTATAACATCCGAATACTTGACAATATATATATATATATTATAAATTCCATCCCATTGATTTCTTATGAAACAAACAACCCCAAGTATAAATGATGCGTAAAATAGTACGCTGTTATACCCTATCCATTAATCTGTTGGGTATGACAAGTATTAAATATATTAATAAATTCACATGGTTGAAATGTGTATAAAAAAATAAAATGGATATCAATTTATTCTAAATAAAATTAGCTCCATTTTATATGAAAAGAAATGTCATTTGAAAAAAATATTTTTTATTTGTCGGTTTAGTCACGCTTTAGCGACATAATTTATAATTTATTTTTAACAATTTTATAAAAAAAATTACAAATTAATCTCCATTTTTTAAATTAGTACATCAATCTATATTAGTGTGATTTTTTAGTATTTCACTAAAAATATTCTTTTTTGATGAATAACGAATCATAATAAATTTAAATATAATATTTCATTTTCATGTAAATTATTTATAAGGATAAATTTTTTTTGAATTAGTATTAAAGTAAAATCAGTATAATTTCAGGTCATTTAATGAAATTTAATTAATTAGAATCATTTTATTTTTTTATTTAAATAAAAACTTTGTAAATTTTTTAACATTTTCTCTTTGAAACCTAACTTTATCATGAGGTATAGGGAATTAATTTTAAATTATATTTCTTCACTTATCTGAATGGACTTGGAAATTATGGATTATATATTTGGAATCATTATTATTTTATTATTTAATTAAATAATTATATTTTTTATCATAATTATATATAAAAATAGTAATAATCATTTACCCCAGTTAATGTAAAATATGGTTTACTTAGGGGGTTAAACTAAAAATTGGATTGTTAAAATTAACTGAAAATGTGTGAAAAAACCATTTTATGGCTATATATATACAATTTAATGTATCGTTATCTATTATATTCCATATTGGAAACTTTTTCAAGATAAATTTTTTGGTACAACATTTTGATTCAAAAATTACTAATGTGGAATTCACCTCCCTTATAAATGTCCACCATCTATCATCTCTTATTTATACATTAATACCATTTTTATTCATCCATGTCCTTACAAAATCACTTCCCAAAATACATCCCCATATAATAGAGTCATTTTTTAAAATCAATTCTTTGAATAAATTTGGTATTGTCTAAAAGAGGTACTCTAAGAATATGTAAAATTCCATAATATCTGTTTTTGATTTATTTCATCCTCTACCTCCTACAATTTTTATTAATCCATGCTGATATTATAACCTCGATATATTACTTTCAATTTTTTTATAGGTTATTATCATGATATAAAACCATCCCCACTTCTATAAAATAGCTTATAAAATTATTATTAATATGTACGGTGGACTATTTCTTCTCGAAAGGATGTATTTCATTTTTTCATTTCCACATTTCATGGTTTGGTATGATGATGTATATAAATTATATATAAGATATTTATATCATTTTTATTCCATTGGAGTCTTTATATAAAATAAAATATTTTAACTTCTATTCTATTGGGAATATAATATTGTCACTCGTGTCTATGGAGAACTACCACAATACACAAAATTCATCTACTAGCGGGGGGTTTTAGCCTCAATTTAAGAAACTTCTGCTGAGAAAAGTGAACAATTTTATGGTTGGTTTCTAAATAATGTTCCAAAAATATTTTAATTTTTATAAAAAATCACTTCCACGACCCCCCCCCCCCTCACGATACCCCAACCCTCTCCCCTTTAGCTTGATCAATCACCACTGGGATTCTCTGCTAATTCTTTTCCATTGTCCCCCTTCTCCCCATACTCCACCAAATAGTATCCTTCAACTCTGGAACACATTCTCCCCCAGTACCCTATATCCCAAGCTCGTGTTTTCATCATCTCTCACCCAAAAACACTCACTTCTACTGCTCCCCATTGTTGTCTCCTAACCACTACTTCCCCTCATCACCACCCCCTTCCCCCTCACAATTTCCCCTTCTCCATAAATCACGGATCCTAAAATAAATATGGTGGTAATATAGGTAGTTAAATTAATATGGTTAGATTTATTTTTGTTTCGGTATTAAATAAAATAAATCACATAATAAATTGACACATTACATTCTATTAATATTGCACATAAATTGATTATTTATGACATATAAAACGAATATACTGATGACTTAAAATTAATAGTAAAAAAACCTAAAATCAATAAATTAACTCTCTAGATAGATAAATTATTTGCAACAGTGACTAATCGAAGAAAATATGAATTTTCATTTGAGAGTCATAAGGTTATACTTGTTTTATAAGAATATGGTTTTAAATAATAATTCTCTATTCTATGTGTACCTCAAAGTACATGACACATGATGATGGATTAATATGGTGGTTAACTAAATACTAAAAATATCTAGTAATTTATTATTTTTATAGTGAGTGAACCATATTATAGTATGAGTATTTTATACCGAGGCCCACATTAATTAAACTATTTGTATTTATTTAATATAAATTATTAATATGTAATTAGTAATAATTATATAATGAACAAATTAATTAGTGGTGTAATGGTTTCCCTATGCTACGTGGTGGGGCATCGATAAGAAATAAATGTGCATTTGAATTCAGGTGGAGATGAATTTCGTATTACTATAATGGAACTGTATTTGGAAATATAGTTGGTAAGATTGAAAGAGGACTTTAATAATGAGAAACGATAAAAAAGAACCCTCATGTGCTGTTTGTAGGGCCTTAAAGCCCTTATTGTAATGCTATATAGCCCCAATGTGTAGTTATTTATGGCCTTGTGTAAAACGGTGGATAATTGGAGTTGGGTCATCCCTTTTCAAGGAAGTGGAATGGTTCAATAAGCCTCTATGTAGGGGTTGTGTTTTTTCAAATGATTATATCATGAAAAATAATAATAATATTATTAAATAATTAATTATAAATTAAATATAATTTCATTGTGATTGTTCAGTAGTTATAATTTAATTCTTATTAATAATAAAAATATTAAATAAATTAATAATTATTATTTTAACATTTTTCATGACATTATTATTATCCATCAAATAAATCATTAATTGAAATATGAAAATGGGAGGACTATGAGGACCGAATCCCATTAATTAAAAAAATAGAACATAGTTAACTCTCTTTGTGAACAAATTCACTTGAAAAGGTGAATGTGTGCAATATGATATATGTATATACATAAATGTGCAGATGTATATTAGTATAATAATAAAAATATTTACTCTTATCCTTATTCTTGATTCATTATTTGGTTTTCTAAATGAATATATGTATTTTAAAGATGATTTTTTTCGTGATTTTTAATAAAAAATTGATTTATCTATTTTACTTCTTTTTTAAACCTTATAAGAGACCTAGGGTTATTGGGTAGTCCAACCTATATTTGAAGAGGTCACCCACTACTAGCAATTCAATAAAAGTATTATATGACACCACCTATATCAATAGAAGTGTTAGAACTCTATATCCACTACTAGATATCAATTTGGAATTGTTTCCCAGTTCATAATATTTATGTATTTTAATTTATTTTAATAATATGTTGAAAAATTTTATATTTATGGATAAAATAAGGATCCCATTACTGAAGAAGACACCTCAGTATGTAAAGGGTTTGGGGTGTTTTTAGATTTTGAAAATTTTAATATATCCACTGATGGGACTGCAATATGCCTATGTCCAAAATGTTAATTTAAAAAATAGATGCTGACACACAATGTTTAATAACACATTATATTTGACCAATTTTTTTTTAAATATTTGTATTGGATTTACAAAGGATAATAGAATAGTTAATAATGTTTGAGTGCAGATTTATATCAATAGAATGAGCTACCAAAATAGTTTAAAATAGACAATTAAATGAAAAACCATGTAAATGATTATTTTGGAAGGAAAGACAAAAACACCAACCTCAAAACAATTTCAAAAAAATTATTGAGGGTGCTAAAAATTGTAACATGACAAGTGAAGTTTTGGGAATATAGGATAACAAGATCAAGATTGTAACATATCATTTGATCCTCTTTTGGATTTCATGGAGACAAAAATGATAGATGAAATCACTAGGAAGACAAATGTTTTTCATGAAATAGTTGATAATGGAAATTAAGAGCTCTATATAGGATGATTGAAATTTGAAAATGCATTCTTTTTTACTGAAATTGTACTATATCAAATGCCTTGGTTGAATTTAAAATAAGTTGATGTCCATGATTCTGGAATTTTTTGTAAGTCATTCCTAGAGGCTAATATCCCAAAGTCTTTTTATGATATAAGATTTTATATAAAAATGTTGGTCTGAATTATAATAAAAACACATTCTTGTCCCAATTATTATATTTTTTATTTGGGGGAATAAAGAATTTAGGATTGTTTTTTTATTCTAAATGGTAGTCAATGAGTGATCCTCAATGTATGCATCAAGATACTACTATGAAGTAGAAGATAAATAACACACTAATAATGGTTTTTCATTATTTTCATTAGAAACATTGATTTTAATGATTATTCCAGTCATTGAAACCCTCTGAGCACATGAAGTATAATTCTATAGATAATACCAATGATGGGTTTATTCTATATCCAACGTATTCAAAATTATAGAATAAATTTGAATAATTACATCCATATTCTCACTTAATCCTAGGAATGTATGATTGGGATTGGTTTATGATGGATTTAACCCATTTTGGGGCATTGAGCACCAGTTATAGAATTTAGATGGGTTTCTTGATCCTTTATACTCTACGAAAATTGATTTTAAGAGTTATGATGAATATTATATAGAAAAGATTAAAACAATTCCACTTTAATGTGGTACATTAGTGACATCCTTCGACATGGAAACTTATCTGGATGAGACACTTACACGGGTTTGGATTATCCTATTTTTTTCATTGATATTGAGCTCAAATGACTACCTTATAGTAAAAATTGATTTATACTATCACCCAATATCTATAGATGCATATCATAATTTTTAGTTGAATAAGTAAAAATTCTATGTATTTATTGATCACATAGCACCTCCAATGTTGTTGAAATGTTCTGAAATATTAGCATCACATGGAAATGTTGAAAAAATGGAAATGTGAATCACTTGAATGAAAGTGGGAAATGATTTCAATGTGCATCATCAAGTGAAATTTAAATGAAAAAAATGAATGATAAAAATTATATTATGCAATCATTCTAATTGGAAATTTGATTTGTTGGAAAATAATGTCGATCATAAGAATATTGGGAAGAATGTTTGTAAAAATTTGATCATCACATTGTAGAATGATCATGGAATATAAAATGATATATTCAATTCTAGGAAGGGATTACAGAAAAATGAGCATAATGTTTTATCTCTTGCTATATAAGAAGGAAAATTATGATCTAACAAATTTTTAGAAAAAAAATAGGGATAAAGATAATTTCTTTAAAATTTTAAATCATGTGCCAATATCTGATGGATGATAAATTCAAATATCAAGGTGTGTCTACTTAATGAATCATAGGTCATATGGATTGAAAATCCATGATTCACATATTTTATTACAATAGTTACCTCCATTGGAATTGTATATATTTCTACATAAAAAGGTTAATATAGTTTGTACACCAATTTTTCACATTCATGAAACAAATATGTGAGAAAACAAAACAACTATATAAGATTAAAAACCTTCTGTATAGATTTTTATTGACACTCTTTTAAATGGTTATAATCCTTCCTCTGCCTTTATTTACTGTCATGATGCATTTAAGACTGCATTTGGTCAGGGAAATTAAAATAATAGGACTCAGAGATTATCAATGGATGTATCCAAGTGAGAGGTAATTTATTTATATGTTATAAATCCTATGAGTAAAAAATTCATGGAACTTAATTTAAAACACAATTATGTTTTATTTATTTATTTTCACAGATATCTTTGAATTTTGAATCATATCTGAAAAAAACTCAACATGAAGGATCTATTTGTTATTGTTATTTAGCATATGATGGTATTACTTTGTTTTCTATATATATGGTTGATATTAAGACAATATTCAATCAAGATGGATGTGTTGATGGAACATAGTCTCAATTGAAACTACGTGTTAATTAAAAAAAATTCCGACAGTGAACCAATTAGTTAGAAGGATCACAAATGATTCACTCAGAGAAATGGAATTATTACAGGAACATAGTATGTGATGTTAAATAGTGAAATTTAAGATCCATTTATTTAATAAATTAAGATAGAAACATATTGATGTATGAGAGGTCTAACATGAAATGAAAATGATATAAAAAAATTAGTTAATAAAGAGATTAAATATTTGTTTTCATGTGATGTATGTTTATAAATATTGAAATCAAAAGGGATATTTGGTAGAGATATTTTTTGTAAAATAAATAATGTTTAATAATATTTTTGATAATTTTTACTGATACTCGAGTTGAGTATTCAAAATATTTGAAGTATATGTCTTAAGGCCCACTAAAATAGGCTAGATAATTCAATAATTACAATTTTAATGGCGTTAAATTTATTACTGTCCATCTGAAAGTTTCTATGGGAACACAGAATAGTTATATATTTATAGTTTCTGAATTGGGATATTTTTAAAAATTTACAAATAATATCAAATCCAAATTCAAAGAGAAATTTTTATTTGTTTCATTCAAATTCAAGTTATTCAATATTTTCAAATATATTAAATGAGATTCCTTGAAATTTAATTCAGTGAACATATCTCCCTTGATAGATGTTTGTGAACATGAATTACATTATTCATAAATCATCTCATCACCATTGAAAATGGTATTTTATGTGAAATATTTCATGCATGAAGGGGGGAGTATTGTTTATCACATAAAACAAATATATTTTTATGATATAGGTGATGATGTGGAATACTTTTTATCTAACATTGAATCCAATCAGTATCAGGAAATGAAATTTTTTCATCATGATATTGAAAATATTTATTTCCAAGGATGGATAAATTAGATGAAGTAATAATGGAGCAGGGCAACAACATGTTTGAAGGAAAAATTAATTTTATGTATTTTCATCTATTAATTTACCCACAACATATGTTATATGTGCATTCATTCATAATCATAGTTAAGTATATTTTGTTTGTTATTACTATTCATCTATTATCATTTCTAAATTTTCATTCCTATATTATTATTATTTTAAATATATGTTCATAATTTAATTTTATTTAATTAAATGAAAATAATGATGAAATAAAAATGTTTCATTTATCATTGTCCACTCTCAATTAATTTTCTCTTGACTATATCAACTGATGATGATCCATCAGTCTCTATCCATAAATAATCTGATACACTCTCCATCTTTCCCCCTTCTACATATCTCACACCGTTAATTCTACCAGCATCTAAAACAACAACATTTTCCATCCCATCAACATCAGAGATAGTGCCACCCCATTTTTTAGGTTTGTTAGTTTGATAACAAGTTGTTACCCCTATTTCATCACAATGATATTGGAGGCCAATGGTTTTAGGTGCAAATTTTTATGTGGATAAATTTATTATACCTTTTTATATTACTAACTATTTTTTCATAGAAGATTCAAACAATGTTACTAGAGAGAGAAATATAAGAATTTTAGATGACTATATTCTAAAATGAATGAATATATTTTTCCAATTTGACTATTATGTGGTCCCAATGGGTGCTGTTGTTGGGTTATTTGGACATATTTGAAGCCAGGTCGCAACGGAGCTAGTCACTATTCCCATTACCTATGATGATTAGTGAAATGTCCCTAAATCATGAAAAAATGATGTCTTTGATTTCTACATAAATGTAATTTTAATAAATAATGGTTAAATTTAATGTAATTATATTTTTAAACACAAATATTATTTTAAACTAATATCATTGTAATAATGTTATTCTTAATTACCTACTCATATCATACAACATGAAATTGGAAATTAAAATTTGTTGGTATGAAATGGAATGATTATAAATATTGATATGGAATTAATTCAATGATGCTTCATTGACCACTCAGAATCCATATGATAAGGTAGGTGAAGGGTTACCTATAGTGGAATGTAATGTTTTTATTGTAGTTATTGTGATGAAAAGAACATGTTATTGAAATAAATATTATTATGTTAATCTAATTTTACATATATAAATTCATATGAAAAAGAGATTAAATTTAAAACAATATAATTAAATTAAATGTTTTTTATTTCAGGAAGTATCAATGGATACTTCTTTATAATGAGATAAACAAATAATCCCCCACATTTTTGGGTTAAGGACTTTTTCATAAAACATATTGAATCTTATAATATTTTATTTATGTTAAATATTTATAATATAATAGTGTCTATTTCATATATTATATTTTCAATTTATTTTTTATTAATACATTTAAACAATTTTGGTCTCCAATTCTCCCATGAAAAACATTGTTTGAAAGATCTTACAAAATATAATGGGTGTTATGTTAATAAGCCCACCAATGAAGTTGGGGTAAAAATTAATTTTTCATGGTATTAACATATTGTCATATTTCATTGTGTTAAAATGTACTACAAAAAATATGACTGATATTAGATTTATAGAAAAAAATAAAATAACTACTTGAATCCAAAACCTTTTAGTAATTCTCAGTCTCCCAGGATGATCTCATTGGTCATGTCCTTGGGAAGGAGGATCCTAGAAATGAGCACATGATCGGTTTGGGTCCTTTACTATTAGTGTAATTTGGAAGTCCATCAGGGATAATATCATCATCTAGCCCTTGCTGTAGTGACTACCTACATTGATATGATTAGATGGAATTTTTTTAATGAAAATCACAATTCATGAATAGGTGGAACATATAAAGAGGCAGGAAAGAAAGGTATTTTATTTCCAGAACGATTTAATTGACTAATATTAAATGAAAACCAAAACTATCCCCAGTGATATTTCCTTGATGGATGGTACTAAGCATGTAAATCCCCAAACATGAATATCATTTTCTATAAACGAATTTATTGGATTTAATATTAAATATAAATATAAAAAACTATTTAATTATCATCATAATTTTAATATAGGTGCCAATAGCTGGGATTGAAGATAAAGACCAAGAGTGTGTAGATCAATGATAATCAGGTAGTTATTAGTGTTTATTGTGGGATTGGAAATGATGTGTCAATAAAACTATTACAAGATAACACTGATATGGAGATACAGAACCACTATAGTGGTTTTTGATAGCGATATGTAAATTTCCTATACATTTCATAAAAATCTATATGCTTGTTGATTTTTCTATGATTTATTCAAAAGTTTATCTGGTGATTTATTTTCCTTGATTATTATGTAGATGATGAATAATGAAACCCCCATGAAACTATAATATAAAATAATATATAATTACTAGTATTTATTAATTTTTATGATATTTGGAAATATACTTTGTTTTTATAGAGGCCTTTTCATAATGAATTGTTTTTATATTGATATTTGTAGTTATGAATAAATCCTTAGTTTCTATGTAAAACAATGCATATTTATTATACATATGTGATTTCATTATTGAAAAAATAGTGAGTATATTATTTATCTAAAATTTAACAAATATATTAATCATAGAAATATTTTCATTCACTTTATTCATGAAACCACGTGGTTTCTAAAAACTTTCACATCAACAAAATTATTATACAAATAATATTTAATAATATTTATCTAATCAATATGATTTTCAGAACATAAAATCGATATCTAAAATCATCAAATATGTTTTTCATCCAAATTAACAAATTAAGGAAACTCTATTATCATACATTAAATGGATAGTAATATTTTTCATTCATTGATATTATTTTTCATTTACTGAGAAGAAGTTACATAAAAAATCAATGGATAGATCAAAAACCTATTTGGGATTTTTTTATGTTAACAATATTGATAAAACATTCACTACATCATTAAAATTCATTTTTATCTTCAAATATTAAATCATGATATCATTATTTTACATTATGTAGTGTGGTCAAAATTTCCCAAAATAATGATTCTTTGATAGAAATGGGTTGATGACTTTAAAGATCATAATTATACTTATTTAGATAAAAAAAATTGGTTATTCATCATTTCTGATGGATACACATATTGGAGTTGATAGATTCATAGAGAATAATTTATTCTATTGAGGGGATGATTATCCTTACATATAGAAAAATTATCGTTAAAATTGTATAAATAATGAATATTCCATAGTAGATTACTATTATGAATATATAGAGATGATTCTAACATAGCATATTAGACATAAAAAATTTTCAATGATACCACTATAATTCCAAAAATATTTAAAATTAATGCATGTCCATGTTAAATTGATGTAGATTATCATGTTAATTTTTTCAAGAGTTTTATTCCCTAAATAAAATTATTCATCATAGTTGATTCACCAAGAATGTTTTCACCAATAGTATATCTATTCAATATCCCATGTGTTATTTTTTAAAACTTCTTATGGATAAGATAGAAAAAACCTTAAACTCTAGTACATGTATTGAACATTTGAACTATCTCTCCAAGCACCTTATGTAATTTCTATTATCGAGATTCTATCCAACTACATTTTTCATAGTTAGTAACCATTGTATCATGAATTAACCCAAAATCTATGAGTATATCCATCACTTAGTTTGGGTGGAAACTCAGTTCATAACCAATGCTATCATTTCTAATAATTTTAGAACATTTAGGTAGAGATTAAATTATGTGAGTCCTCTTCATACCATGAGAAATAGTGATATGATACAATTATCAACATATTGTCTCCTTTTATTGAATGTTTATTTTTTTTACATATTTAGTGTTTCAATTTATTTAATTTTATTGATATATAAATTTAATTTAATAATGTTATTTTTCTTTATTTTACCTAATTCCTTTTTTAAAATTGGTTTCAAAAAATTCAAAAAAAGATATCTTTTTTCTTTTATCTGCTTTCTCTTTTATCATATCCTATTTAAAATGGTAACACCACCCTATCAGACAATCCTTTGAAACATGCCATTATTTTATTTTTTTATACTATATTCTAGTAGCAGTAGTATTCTTGTAAAATGGAGTTAATGATTAATTTCCTGGTTTCTTAATTGTACATGATGAAAAATCATTTATTTGAAATCCATATATCCATATATTCATTCACATTCTACATGAATATTTTTCATCTACTAGGTTACCCTTTTTTGTTTTTTAACTTCTTCACAACGAGTATAAAAAAATAATCTGGTATAGCTATCTCTCTCTTGTGGATGTATTGTTTTCTCAATTCCATCTTGGTCCTTATTGATTTAAAATGTGTATTATTCATGATATCGTAAATTTTATAGCCTTTATTTCCATAGTAAAAGAATCATTTCATTGTAGGATAGATATTATTATGATTTTTTCTCATAGCCTTCTTGAGTTGAAACTCCTAACTAGATTACATTAATAGTTTTCCAATGAAGACATTCCATATTTACTCCAATTTTGGACATAGTATCAAATTAAATAATTCAAAATTAAAGATAATAACATTGGGTTGGTAGAAACTAACCCTCTTTATACTTATAGTTTAACTATTCATTCACTTATGTTTTATCAATATAATGTAGTTATAATGTCACATGTGTTTTTATAATCTTTAGTCAAAATGTAATCCTAGTCCATATTGTAGCTAGTTATTATCTCATACATTGATTTCATACTAATGATATTATTATCGACACATGTATATTGTCATATCTGTTTTTTTCTAATTATTACTCTTTTGATTATAATACTATAAATATTATAATTATTTTGTCTGGTATATAGTTATATCTATGTTTGATTATTTTTTTAGTGCTATTAATTATTCATTTTTATTCTTTCATGGAAGATGATATATAGTGGCTGTTTAAACCGTCACTATATCTGCCAAATTATATTTCAAGAGTGATTTAAACCAAAACAATATATAGTATAAATTTATTTTGGAGTCATTTTTTTCATGGTAGTTTCTTCCCCTAAAAATGGATTTTCGATATCAATATTTTAAAACCCTAATATTTCATTAGAATTTTTTGGGATTGGAAACTACCTCTAAAACAAAATAAACTACCACTAAAGAAGTTTCTACAATGGTTCCAAGAAACCACTGCTAAATAGAATGTAGCGATACATGATGTATTACGACAAAAAATTTAGAGATTATATTTTGGAAAACATCATAGAATAATATGTTTATTATTTTAACCACCACATAATAAATAAACATTTATCTATCGATTTTGATGTATTGTCACCTCGTAAATATATGTGACTCATCTTTCTCTAACTATTTAAATAGAAGATAATAAAAATATATTTATGCTACATATGGGATAAAGATGAAATAATTTTTAAATTCATGAAATATTTACAATTCATAAAAGATAACATTTTATTTCTTTCTTATCTTTTTACTCACTCAAATATTCTAGTGTCATCCGTGTATGTGCGGACTACCTCCATAATGATATGATGTGACACTATTTTTTCAGCCCACTGCATGGATGAAATATGAAAGTATAATAAATAATTAATAAGTTATACATGATATTGTATTGATTATATGAAGTTAAAATATTACATAAATTATTTCCATAATGAAACTTGAAAAATGAAAACATTTCCCACACGTACGTGCGACCATCATCCACATTATTTACATATTTATGTGTCTTATGATTCAAACATCACAAAAGATGTTAGGGTTTTCAAAATCTAATCATTTTTGGGGTTTTTGTTTAAGTATTCCATGGTGGAATTATTTGATTTTTCTTTCTTGAATTCAATATATTTTTTTCTCATGTGTTTCTTCAATAACTCATTCATTTAATAATACATTTTTTCATCTCTTTGGTAATAGAAATGATTACAAAAACTTTATTATGAAACCCCATCTTAATTTATCCCTCCAGTTAAAAAAAATAAAAAAAAACCCAGTAATCTAAATAGGTTTTTAAAAAAAATAACATTCATGAAATTATTTATTAAATAAATTTTTACCCATGTTATACTTTTTTAAAAAAATTTATGGAATAATCTAGTCAATTTCTGAATGAGACATTATTCTATAATTTTTATAGTGAAAATGAATTTTATTTTAAAATAGTAGTTATAACAATGAAAATACAGATAAACCATTGGCCTTGGTAGTTAACCCCAACATGTATTGAAATACCCAAAATCATGAGGTTCATCCATTTGAATCTTCCATTAAAAGGTTAAAAATTATTTTTATGATATTTTTTTACTAATTTATAATATCTTATTATTTAAAATTGATTTTCAAATAATGAAATTTTGACAATATTTTATGATTATTATATTTTTAAAATAAAAAAGTTAATTTTCAATGAAATGTAATTTTCATCAATAAATGAGCCATGTGATATTTCAAAACCACTTTCCTTCTATGAATACATTTTGTGATGTTACATATTATTTAATGTGTATATACTTCTATGGTACCATCATTGTTATTTCTATGAATGGTTTATGATCAGATTTACTAATGATGTTCTATGTTGATATGATTCATTTTACTCTACATGGTTTATGTTTCTGTTTATTCATTAGGGGAATAATTTAAATTTTATATTCTATTTCAAATATTAATTTTTAGTAATTTTTTTTGAACCCAATCATATGAAGAATTCATTTGACCTTATAAGTGATGGCAGGTGACCATGATAGCTTCACAATGCCTCAGTTGGTCTCATATGGAAATGTAGATTAGTGTTTTTCAGAGTACTTACACATTTATATAAATGTATTTGCATAATTTCTTGAGGTTTTTAGATGTCTTGGTACAAGGAATATGTGGTATTTTATTTACTGGGACAAGGACTTGAAAATATGTTTACATATATAGTATTATGAATTCAATATTTATGAATTTAGTTATTGATATTCTATGTGATTATTTGATTATTAAGAATATTAATGGTGAAGATTATTTATCATGTGTGTATTTATATGAAATTATTTTATAATAATTTATTCTTTCTATATTATTCTCATTTTACTAATTAAATGGAATGGGGTTCAATAATGTTTCATTACATATTAACTATTCTTTATTTATTTATATCTACCATTTTTCGATTTCCCTTACTGAGTATCTGAGCTCACCCCCTAATTATATTTTATTCTTCCCAGGATATATGGAAGTGTATTGTGATTGGTATTTTGGGATACATGAAGTGGAATAATTTTATTATAAGGGAATTTTTTCATGCATTTAATGTTTGGAAATGTTATGTAAATTTTAATTATTTATCTGGATTTTATATACAAGTAAGATATATTTTACCTTGGGATGACATTCAATTTATCCTATAAAAATTTAACAAAGAAACCACCACCATTAGGCTACTAGGGTCAAGGCATTATAGTTGGTTTAACAGTAATATTTTATGAACCATGGGAATATGATTCTAGAAAAACATGGATTGGGGAACATAACTATGTGATATAATTTGAGGATAAGTATAGAAGAACACCCTAATGTTTTATAAAGCAATAGACTATATGGTTATTTATATAAAATATATCTATTTCTAGATGTAATAGGTGGACATGGTTCTTGCACAGATGTACCTATGGGTAATCATTCCAAAAATGGTAAAATAGGGATGACCCAATCATCACCTACAATATGAACATGGTAATTACTATGATCCTAGTTTCACACTCTTAGGGGGTATTCTTTAGATAATT
This sequence comes from Viscum album, assembly GCA_963277665.1. Taxonomy (NCBI): domain Eukaryota; kingdom Viridiplantae; phylum Streptophyta; class Magnoliopsida; order Santalales; family Viscaceae; genus Viscum; species Viscum album. The sequence goes on along the minus strand of OY728137.1, from coordinate 1,930,185,485 downwards.
CAAATTTACTTTACAAATCAATGTGATGGATTTCAAAATAATGAAATCACCGAAAACCCTTGTTTATTATTATGAGATTATCTATGCATAAATTTTTTTAATTGCTGTTATGTATTTCCCTAGTTTTTCTATTAATAATAATGGTGTTTATAATGATATGATATAATATTATGTATTTCATTATTTATAACTGTAACTTAATAGAGTTAATGGCAACAAAATCAATGGACGTAATGAAAAGAGAAATAATGATTTTATATTTGACAGGATTAGTGAAATCATACAAATGGAGCTACTCTCCCAATCATTCTCAACGTATGATGATATAGTGTCATATTTTTACAATATAGAAAAATAATTATCTAATTATTATTGATGCAAAGGTTATAAATATAATAATAGGATTAAAAAATTATGGATAAAGGGAATGATGGATTTCCCCACATGTGATAATTATGGAAATAAATACGTAGGGAGATAATAAAATGGAATGTGTGTAGTCTAAAAGTGTGGATTGAAAGGCCACCATGATCATGATTTCAAGGGACGGAAAATGATTCCACTATTCAATGATTCAATTAGTTGGAGAATGGTCACTATGAAAACAAATTCCCCAAAAGGAAATGGAATTTACCTCAAAAGTAGTTATTGGATCATGTTAAAGATTAAGATATTACCATATATGAGTAGTAATGATTAATTTTATTTAATTGGATTCTTGAATTATTAAATTTGGGTAATTTAGCAATGACAACCTTGTTATATAAATTATTTTTTGTATACGTATTAGATGTTATTATTTTGACATTAAGGATATAAAAGAGTGTGTTGAATGGTTTCAATGACAATGAAAATTGATTTAGTAGAACTTGATCTTCTTGTAAAACGCATCGTTAAGGGACTTATAACCCTTAATATGTTTCTAATGTTGAGATATTTATATCTGGATAATTTTATGATTTATGTTTATAAAGTAAATTTGATCGACTGCTTACATTGGAATAGATTGCTGATTTTTTTGTTTAAAAATGGTCAATGATATCATTGATAGAGTTATTGCCATTTTTAATTTTAGTAATATATCGAATAATATATAAATTTTTTATGGAATAATGAAGCATGTATGCTTTAAGTATGGTATTATCATAATTTTGGTTGTTGACATTTTTAAATGTAGTACGTGATATCGGTATTCGAATATTTGGTATGTGATGTTTAAGAGCTAATTTGTATTATTTGTGTGATGTATGATAATTTCAATTGAGAAATTTAGAGACCTTATTTATAATGTTTTGGCTATTAATCATTTGTAATGGTCGTATGGTTTTCTATTTATGAAATTGTATAAGTTGAACATTGTGTGGGATTTTTGAGATTAATGTATTATTTCATCATATGAACTTTTCTGCATAATGGATGACATGTTCCACCAACTTTCTTATAATAATAACTTGAGATCAAAGGAATTTCATGTCATTCATTATTGAATCTTATAATCCCTTGTAATTTAGTGTTAGTGATTCATGAACAAAAAAATTCTTTGGAAATCATTTCATATATTAATAAATGATGTGTAAAATGATCAATGCACATCCAAAAAATGAAATTCTATCTATGAAATAGAAATATATCAAGTGTATTCCTATATTATCTCAATTGAGATGTTATTGGAATTAAAATCCTCTAAGAAATAAATATTGAAATAGAATTTCTACTAATTTATTCATTTATGCTGAGCTAATGGTCTTTTAAATAATCATAGATCTATAGTTTTGAGGTCTTTAACTTTCTATTGATCATTTACATTATCTTGATCAATTATTTCCCTCACTATTTATAATTATTTTTGTTTTTCTTCCATACTGATATCTTCACATTCAACTAATGTTCACCTATATTTAAACCTAGTAATGTTTTATTCCATATGACCATTATAATTACTTTTATCTCTTATCAAGAAGATTTTTTTCTATCCCCTCTCACAATGTCATATTTCAAGAGGGTTTTTTCAAATGGAAAACCCTTGATTATCTTCAAGATTAAATTACGGGGACACTATTTATTTAATTGGGTAGAATGTAACACCCAAGGATTTTATAATATAAAAATAGTATTTGATAGTTTGTATGAGACGAAGAACTAAGCATAGAATACAATATAACACTGTTATACAAATAAATACATATTTATTAATTAAATATATTGAACCTTTTTGATAGCTTGTATAACACGTGAGCCCATGTCTAAATGAACTGTAATATTGTATATTGTTATAACCTAGGAATTAATTTAATGATTATTTATATTAATAAATATATTAATAAACTAATATCATTTACACATGTATAAATTAAATAAAATTTTTATCCACTAATTTTAGATTAAATTAAAACCATTTGAAATAAAAAAAATCGGAAATGGATATTTTTCTAAAAGGTAGTTTTCTCACGCTTTCTGCACATAATTTATAACTAAATTTCTCATATTTTAGAAATATTGTTTTTAAAAATATAGTTAATTTTTTAAATCATCTTATTATTATTATGTTAGGATGATTTTTTTTGTATTTTTTAGAAAAATTTTATTTTGGGATGAATAGAAAAAAATTATGAATTGAAATTAAAAAATTCTTTTGATTTAAATTATTTTTATCTTTACAATATATTTATAATGGATTTAAAGTAAATACAATTCAGTTATTTTTTTATTAATCCAATTAATTTCATTTGAATTATTTTCATTATGAATATTGATTGAAATTATTTTTATTCATTTGAACATCTTCTCTTTAAAAACATGTATTATTATAATGAATGTGAGATTAATTTTAAATTAAAATATTCCACTTCAAAAAAATTAATTTCTAAAAATTGTTTCTATATTTTAAATAACAAAAATTTATATTATAAAATATTTTGAACAAATATTTGTACAAAAATTAATGGTAAACAGAGTAAAATTTATTTTCCATGGTTACAATAATAATGGTTTTATCTCAGGTTAAACTACAATATTACGGTTTAAATTGAACTAAAACATTTTTTAAAACCTATTTAGGGCCTTATTTTGACCATATAATGACTATTTATTGATAATACACCATTTTGGACTCTTTTTTCTGGTGAGAAATGTGTGTACACCTTTTTATTTCAGAAATTACTTATGTGTCACTCCCCTCACCAATAAAAGGCCTTTAATAATCCGCTCTCCTTCACAACATCAAAGCCTATTAGTTTTTTCAAGACCAACTCAACCAACGTCCCATTTTCAATACCTTCATCTTAGATGATGATTTTTTGGACGAAATATAATATATGAATACCTTATGTATAATCTAAAAGTGGTACTTTGATAATTAGTGTAATTTCTAACAATGCATTATTCTTTTTATTTCTTCATTCACCTATATAAATTATTATAGAACTATGATGTGAGAAGAACCTTAGTATATTCCATATAATAATATGTGTTTATGTTAGGGTAATGTAATATCTTGATCATTCTATAGATTCCTTATGCTCATTTTTAGGGACTCGTTTACATTATTTTGGTTATACATTGGTTAGGGATTTATATGGGGTTGTTTGAAGTGAAATTGGTGACATAGGGAAGAAATAGGTTTTTTTAAAGATTGAAAAATTGTTATTAGTACTATATAGTTTTAATAGGAAACCAGTAACCCCTTTTAGGATGAACAATATGTGGTGCACATTTGGTGCATGGTTTGGACAAACCATGAGTCCACCCTCCCTAGAACAGTGCACCCCTCAAAAGTTTTGGTTTGTAGGGTTGAAACAAGGTTTTTCATCCCATTATATATTTTGAAGAAATCAGTTTCCCATTAAGTATAGGATCATAGTTAATGTTCACTGTCTAGAAAACCATTCATCCCTTCCCAGGAAACCATGCACGTGGCTTTGTAGTCCCCTGTTATTTAGATTAAAATTCATGATCCTCGCTAGTTTTATCCCTAATCACCCCAAGTCATCTATACATTTTTTTAAACATTTATAGAGGACCGTGAATGGATTTCAAGGCTCCTTAAATACTTTTCATTATAAATCATTCTTCTAATTGAAGGACAGACTCCTCTAGTAGTACGTAATTTGATCTGATTAGGTTCTCTATCTCTCTCGACTCTTTTTTCCAATAAATATGAATGATTTTTAATCGGTCGGTGATGGTTTGTATATATATTTTTATGGATCCTAATCCATTGGATCATAAACTCAGTTATTGCACCCAGATCTTCTGCACCACTGTGGGTTTGGTTTTCCCACATATATTTCTTGATTTTTTTTGAGATCGTCTCTCAATAACCTTGAGGTAGGTGGTATATCTATCAAGCCCCCTGGTATTTATTATAAATTAATATATGTTATTTTGAAATTTCAATTTTTACTTTTGAAATTTAATTATAAATTATATTTATTCATTGATTTCCCATTTTATTATGAATTTTTTTCAACATGTAATAACAGATTTTTTGAATAATGGAAATTATGAAATTGTTTTATAATTGAATTTTATAAATTTCATGATTATTAAATTATAGAAATGGGTTGATATCAATGTTTATAATTTCTAAATATGAAAAATGATAATTGTGATTGAGTTTTAGGGTAGAGACTATAGCTCTAAATAGCTATGGGGTGCCCAAATGCCTCTCTATGTTCCATATATATATATATTGTATGTTATTCCTGAGTTATGGGATTGGAAAAACTACTCCAAATACCCATGAGATTATAAAAATATTCTCTAGGAACCCATTATATTAATTTGAGTGTTTTATTAAAATATTAATGGAAACCAATGATGGAATGAAATGTGATTCCATTTTGTGGAAGGATTAAATCCCATCACATTAATGAAGTATGTAATTTTTTTTGTTTGGGTGTCATACTAAACCTTGGGTTTTAGGTGCTTAATTAAAGAATAATTTAATGTAAAAAGGATTAATTTATCTTTTTACATTATTCTATATACAATTGAATACAATTTTATTGACAGGATTTTCATTTAGATGTCATTGATTATGTATAACTGAGTTGCTATCATCCCCTACTAAGGTTACAAGTTCAAAACCTAAACATGAAATTTTTTTCTAAGATATGATAAGGTAAAGAAACCATTGTTAGATGGATCAGTTTGAATGGGGAATTTATGATGGAACTAAACATGATAAAAATAACAAATTTGGAGTTGTTGAAGTGTTTGTTTTGTGTTACAATTTACACTCGATACATATATTTCTTGACATATGTACCTTTTATTGCATATTTTTTTCTTGTTTTGGGATCATATATTAAGGTTGGTTATTTTTATTGTGAAATTATTATAGTTACTATTTTTATTGTTTAGTTATTGATTATTTATTTCCACTATTGTGATTCTTCCAAAATGAGGTTAATTCCCCCCATGATATATATATATTCATATATTAGAACCTCACTTCTAGTTGGAAACCACTTCCATAAGCGGAGTCGTGCATGTGGTCATTTAACCAACAGCATGGGGCACTCACATGTGGCGCTCAGTTCTAGATGTTAAAAATTGGTATCATATGATCGTATTACTTTCTTTTCTATTATCATAATTTTTGTATACAGTATATATGAGACTGGTATGAGTCAAAACTTAATCATGATATCATTCATGGGAGTAGATAACACATGTATAGAGGAAAACCCATGTATCCAAGGTGGGATTTAAGGTGTTGATGTTTTTTTTATGTTGAATGTTATTTCACCTTTTGCGAGGCCCTTGTTTTGTTATGTTAATATTTTTTTTAAATATAACTCCAGGATTGGATGGCATGGGATTTTGGTATACATGCATAATTTTAGGAACTCTAGATATTATGTGACATGTATCATTTTAGGAACACATAGAAAATGATGTTTGTGCTGTGTTTTTTAAATAAAAAAGATTTTATAACTTGTGTGATTTAAATGAAAAAGAGAAAAATATGAAATTTATTGTTGTAAATAATGTAAAATGTGGTATGTTGGAATGTAAAAATGGGTTTGTAATGATAAACATGATTAATTAATGTTTTTCACCCTATGTTATCCATGGCCCAAGTAAGCAATGGTTGAGTGTCGTGATAGTGATGTGATTTTGACCATGTGGCGGGGTATGAGAGATGACTTGTTATGGATTTTTGTGAATCCCTCACATTAAAATTTTTGATTAATGTGTTACATTTTTTAAGATATATGTTGGGAATTTTAGAGAGATGGATCAAAGATGGTTCTTGTTGATCCCGAGGAAGGAGTACATGGTTTTAATTGATCCTCCAGTAAGGGAACTATGTGCTCAAATAGTTATGGGTGAAGAAGATAGAGACTATTTCCCTATGATTTTTTTCACTTAATATAGTTTCTAGATTTAGTTGTAGGGTGGGTTTTGTGAAAGATATAGGATCAGAAATGATAAATCTAGTTTTTTCACACTCTAACCATCACCAGAGAAGATGGATCATAGGATGATAAGTACTAGATTGAGTCCATCCAGATAATCATTGAACATTTAAAGACTCATTCTAAGAATTGTGTCATGGGTGAATCTTATTGGTTATGTGATCCGGTGAATCATTGGTTTCATATTCAGAATTGGGATGAGAATATAGGGAATATGGTTGGGAATGAATTTCAAGAGAAGTTATTGGGTCACTATTACCAATAAATGATAATTAAAGAGAGGGATGCTAAGTTCATGTGGTTGAACTTGGTGTTTATATAAGTGATAGAATATCTTTCACATTTAACTAATTTGAAACACTTTATACCATCATCGTTAGGATATGAGGCTACTATTTGATTGTATTTAATGTAAGGGAATAAATTTTATAATAAGTTCCATGTTAACAAATTTTAGTTGAAGAATATTTGGGAGGTGGTGAATAATGATATCATTTGTATTGGGATCATGAATGAGGACTCCATTTAAATATAGTTGGTTCTCCTAAATGACTCGATGATATGTCTTCTGATATAATGAAATATTGATATGAAAATGTTAGAAAGTGAGGTAGAAAATAGAGTATCCATGGAGAAGGATTAGTTATCTAAATAAGTAACTGAATATATTTTCACCATTGTGTTACGTTAGGTATCATTTCAATCAATTTTCCATGAAAACCAATGGAGATCCATGGAGGATCCAGGAAGATCCATAGTACCAAAATGGGGTAATATCCCCAATATCATTCAATCAGTTTGGGTTCATCAAGCCATTAAAGTTGCGGTAAAAGATATTGTAATTCTGGGAAAGAAAAATTGTATCATCAAAGTGCTGCAGCTCCTGGGACTCAAACTACATAATAGTGATGAGGGGTTGGATAGCCTCATGTAGTTCAACCTGAACCTGTGGATATCAAGGATATATAATTTAAAATCATAGGTATTGTTGTTTTATATTATAAATGATCTAGTCCTTTTAATGATCCATGATACACTAATTTTTTAATATCTATGAATCTTGTCTATGGTCTATATTTGGTGGTGGAATTTTTTATTGGGTTTATGATGACTGACACACTATTATTAGTATGGTTGAAGGAAATTATTTATGTGAGGGGTTTTCTTGTCAACAATGGTTTCTATTTTTTATGTTGGGATCATTACATACATGAAATTTTAGGATTTGTCTTCATTTTTTGCATTTATTTGTTTGTAGCATATCGATACCACATTTATTTATAATATTTGATTGTAACATTTACATCTCTTAAGGGTAATAGATATTTTCAATGAGGATAGTGGGATATCCAAGAAATTCATATAGAGATAGTTCATATGCAACTATGGTATCTCACAACCCTATTTTCAATTATTTTTCTAGATAATGGGGGTAATAAACCTTGTTCCATTTCACCCATAGTAGATAAGATTCAGCACATATTTCCACATTAATTCTCAGTGATACTACCTAAAAGTTATTTTTAGTTTCCAAATTATCTCATTCCAAGAACTGAACATTTTTCTATTCCTCCTTATAGAATGGAACCAACATAGCTTCAATAGTGTAGGAATATACTAGAATGTAGATGTATAATGGATTTTTCAATCCGACTACCTATACATGAGGTTATATCTTTTTGTTTTATAATTAGGCCAATGGGACATTGAATTTATATTTTGATAACATTAATTTGATCCAAATGATAGTAAAGAACTAGTATACAATTTCTCATATCAATGATATATTTGACTTGTGGATAAGAGATAATGTATTCTCCAATGTTAAAAAGATATAGTTGTATAATTAGTTGATATTTAGACCTAAAAATATACCACATATTTTGTTTAGATGAATTTATTGCCGATATGAGTTTCTAATGATCTTAATCAAGATGAAGAATGCTTCAGTTGTGTTTATGGCCTTGATGAACCAAATCATTCACTCATACCAGGATCATTTTGTGATGGTTTTTGAATACAATATCTCTGTGTACTATAATACTCATGAAGATCAATCCAATAATCTTGAAATAAACCTTATTAATCTATGATAAAATCATCTATATTCCATTGTATCTATGTTGCAATTCTGGATCAACTGGGTATATTTGTTGGGCCATATCATCTCAAATGAAGTCTTTAATGCTGACCCAAAAAAATTTACGTTGTTTTTTTATGAGAAATCAATTTTTTTAACAGATTTTTTTTCTATTTAGTTATTATAGGAAATTCAATAAATATTTATCTATCTATCCAGCATTACATTTAGGGTTGACTAATGTGGCTATTATGTTTGAATAATCTGGGGAATCTGAGAATTATTTCTAGGGGAGGAAAAATAATTTGACTACCACAGTAATTATTATCTTACCTGAGCCGAGTGAAGAGTATACAATGTTATGTGGTGAATATATTATCATGATTGGATTAGTGTTATTGTAGGGGGTATAGATGTGGAATATATCTCAAAGTAGTTGAGGAAACATGAATGGAATAACCCTATGCATGATATCAAGTTAGTTGTGGAGGTTTATGCCTTGATGTGTTGGCAGGGTTATCTATTGGGTGAGAAGTTTTTTGTTTATACCAACTACAATAGCTTAAAGTATATCATTAAATAGTGATATTTGAATCTCCACTAGGATAGGTGGTTTTAGTATGTGGTGTCATTTTATTTTGAGATATCATGTAACACAACATGGTTTAGTGAATTATCTTTTTATGAATTAGTTTTATCTTTTATATATTTATTATTTATTGCACACTAGAAGTAGTTTCTTAATGAAATATGTTAGATATTAATTAGATGTTACGACAAGGTATGTTTTCAGCACATGGAACACAGTGGTCGACTTGCGTTACATGCAACTTTGATCATCTTTAATGGATTCTGTAACTTAGAATGATGAGTTCTACAACAAAATAATATATTATAAAAATACTATTATTTAATATAATAATACACAACCTAGAAGTTAAATTATATGTTATAAATAGAAATAACAGAATTATGAAAATCATTTATTTAAAAAAATATTTTGAATACATTGGTTACAAATTAATTAAATATTCATATGAAATAAAAATGAATACAACGAAAAATATTACTATTCTAATGCTCAAAAGCAATCTTTGTAACATCTCATGTAAATGAAGAATAAGTGATTTTCATACTTATTAATATTTTTTAATTCGATATTAGTTTTACTTTAAAAGGGTTTTTATGTTCGATAGTGTACCCGATACGCGAAAACTGTTTTCATAGAAATATTATGTTTCACACTAATAATAAAATATTATTATTTAAAATGGAAGTTAACTCATAGACGTTGTATTGGAGAGAATGAACAAAACTAACTACAATATAATTATTCATGTTTTTTAATGTATTTACTTTTATACAATAAATGTTAGAGGATTAAAATGTGAATGAATTTAATTTTAAGTTTAATTTACATTAAAAGGTCAAAATACCACCTTTTAATGGAGAACCCTCTCAAAATATAGTTTTATTAACTTTAATAAATTAAATTTTAAAAAATAAAATCTTTATTTAGAATGGGGACATCAAAATTTACATTGTGTAAGTTTTTTGTATTTTTCTGATAAAGTTCATTTTTAATGAATAGTGAAAAATATTGTATTTTAATTCAAAAGTGCCTTTTAATCTAATTTTTTATATGGATAAATTATCTTTTTAATTGGTTATATAGTTTAATTAGAATATATTTTTTACAATTTAATCCAATTTTGTTCATTATAATAAATTTCACTTTGAATTTGGACATAAACATGTGTCAATCTTTTTATAATTATTGTTTCTGAAAAACACGCTATTTGTTTAGACAACAGGAATTAACTTAAAATTTATTAATTAAACTTCAATGTTTAGTATTTGGTATATTATACATAATTTGTAAATTCAGAATATCAAATATATCTTAGGATGAATTTTTGGTATTTTTCTGAAAAACGTCAATTTTTTATGAATAGTAAAACCACTTAGTAGTAGTTAAAAAACTGACTTTTTCATTTAAATGAAATTTTACCCCTTCTATGAATTGAATTTCAAAATTAAAACATACATAGTTTTTATTATTAAGTAAAATGTGGTTTAATAAGATGAAAATAATTTTTGGTGAATAGTAACTTTTGACTTTTATTTACCATAGTTAAAGTTAAATTGGGTAACTCAAGATAAAAAAGAAAATTATAATAATTAAAAATTATATTAACACTTATACTAACCTTATTGGATGAGTAATGGCCGACCATGGGAATATTTGGATAAATTTTGGGACCCCATGGAGCAACTTATGAATGATAATGACACTTTAGATTAATTAATTTAATGTAGAGACAAAAATGACATAAACAAATATCACATTGTAAATTAATTTTAACATTTTGTTATATAAGTTATATTTTCTACTATGAATATTTACTTGAAATCTAAAATATTTCCTAAATCATGGTATTTTTTATTAATTTTTAGACATCAAATAAATTTAATTATTTATTACACAATAATGAAGCAGTGTTTTCCTCATTAATAAATCATTTAATTAAATAAGATTATAAATATTAAAATAACATCCAAAACCTGTCCAATTCATATTGTATCATATTATTTCGACTATGAGTCATCTTATCTTTGACATTAATGATTTTTGGACCTTTATAAATCGAATATCATTATATAATAAAATAATATTATCACACTTTCTTAAAGAGCCCACCCTCCCCCTTATAAAAATGTCTCACTTCTAACCAATTACTCACACCTCTTAAGCATTTTGGCTCATCCAAATTGTTCCAAATTAAGAACCCTACGTCCCTCTCCTCCTCCTAAAATCCATACATTTGTTAGAAGTCACTTCAACAAACGATTTTGGTTCAAACTAAAGTGAGTTACCCAAATTAAAGGTAACGATTTCTCTAAAATTATTTTGTTTTATTTTCGTTTATTTTTTATTATTTTACCTCTCCAACAACTAACCTCTTTTTATTCCATTATTTTATTACAAAACCATTAACCTCAATATAATATGATTTTATTATGATAAGGATTCGAACTACACATACACACACCTCTATCTAATGGGTGAGAAACATTATGTTTCTGTGGATGGAAAACTAACGCCTCACGAAAAGATGATTGTTCGATTATCTCCTACTGCCACTCATGGTGGAAATTAAGATGAAACTATATTTATATATGATATATATATTATGTTTATGTTTCCTTTATGCTTCTGTATTCTTTTTATTATATCATTCTTTTATGGTTTCCATTATGTGCAAACATGATAATTTCATTTGAGGAAGTGCGGACTACAGCACCCTCAATGTGATATGACTCTTTAATGCCATATGTTGGATGTATAAATGATAGATTTAATAATATTATTTATGTTATTATACTATAATTATAATATAACAGTGTATCATTATGTTTCAATTTCATTAAAGTATGAAATAGAAATGAATGTTGTGTTCATACGTACATACGACTTACCGTCTCCACGAACGATACATTTCATTTCTTATCCCCAAAATGTTACATATTGTTATAAATACATATATATACTGGATATATATAATATATATGAGATATAAATCATGAATATAATTCGGGATATAATGATCTTTTGACCACATGGACAACTAGTAAATATAAGGTGTTCATTTTTTAATCAAGTACCAAATATCGACAAAACGAATGTTATTAACTTAAATGATTAAATAATGTTTATAACATGGTAATAAGTGATATAAAAGGAATAATAAACTTTAATAAGGTTCTTAAGCCAGTAGAAATTAACTTTAGTTTATTATTCAAGAGATTAAAGAATGAACGAGTCAAGTTGAAAATGAGGTAAAAGAACTACTTAACCCAATTCCTAAACTTTGGGTTGAACATTTCTTTCTTATTTATGTCATTATTTGATTATGTGGGAAATAAATTTTTATATCTTATCATGTATTTATACCTTTTTTTTGATCTTATAGTGAATACACATAAGCGATCTATTTTATGTACAAAATGATCTTTGTAAGGGACTTCGTCTCAATCTCCTTTCATTGAGGCATATTTTGTTTTAATACACGACTTTCTTTTATAAGATGTATAAAAACACTTGACTTTTCATAGGGGAACTTTATCTATGATGCATTTTTCTAAACAAAAAAGAAAGAATTCTTCTCTTAACGTATGTAGTGACAAAGACCTTTCCCCCACCACTAGTATTATTTGTTCCTTGGCTTCCTTAACAAGTCGTAAAGTTTTTTTAAGGAAAATAAATTCCATATAATATTTTATGTATTTTGGTATTGATAATGGTTTTGATAATGTGTTTTTTTCCAATATATTTATGTCTTATACGGTGATTGAAATGTGGAAATTTTTTCATCCCATTATATTTGTTTTATATGTTAGGCTTTGTAATGGTACTTGGACATTTTAAGAGTGGTTACGTGATAAACCAAATGACGGGTGGTGCCGTGATAAACAAGGATGGGTGTTTATGTTTTAACCTCCAATACATTGGGTATGGAAGTCGGTTGTATGGCTATTCCATTTAGTGATATGTGTGGAAGTCGACCGTATGGTTATTCCATTTAAACATGTATATGTCCCAAGTTACCATTATTTGTTATGTGTTCTTTATATAGGTTTTATGGTATTATTTTGGTTACAAATGGGTATGTACTGATATTTCATTCAGTGATGAATATTTACTACTTCATAAAGGTGAAAAGTATTACTTTTGTTAAAGTATTCATGGTTTACTTTTTGTTTTGAAAAACCAATAGTTCTACTCATTTATGTATCCCTTGCTGAGATTTTTAGGCTCATCACATGTTTGAAATGTTTTCACGTGACATAATGATTAATAAGGTCAAGGATGGGATCAAGGAAAATTCATGCTTCTAAAACATGGAACTTGACATAAACCTTTTTTAAAGAGTTTTTATTTTATGAAAAAATGGAAACTGTGTAGAATTGTTTACTTTGTAATCTTTTGATATGTAATATTTATGTCCAAATTATCTAAAACTCTAAACCTGAAAAGATCCTCAATGTTAATTAATCATTTAATTCAATATTATGTAATGTTTAAGGAAGGGTCCTTATAGTTGGTATCAAAGGTCGGTTTAGAGAACTTTAGGATTTAGGGTATTGTCAAATAATTGTCCATACATTAATTTATGGTAATATTGAAATGATATAGAATTTAAAAATTACCATGTTGCTTCACCTATGATATTTCTGTGTTCAGAATGTTTTTCCACAGATGAAATAGGGTAGCTATGTTTGGATGACATCATAAAGAAGACAACCATCCAAATGAGAAACTTGAGATGGTCGGAATCAGAACTGAACAATTTTTTGTTGTGATGGAACAGTTGAATCATGCTATAAATGGTGGTGGAATCCATGCACAAGATCATCTAGATCAACCGCATAGGAACATGTCTGTAGAGGATCATTTCATGAGGCAAAATCCCCCATCATTCAGAGGATCACCAGACCCAGTGCTAGCAGAAGGGTGGTTTAAAGCACTAGAAAATATTTTCAATGTCATGGGTTGTTCAGAACATTAAAAGGATAGTCTTGATGTTTATAGTTTTGAAGGTGAAACTGATCAGTGGTGGTCGATGGTGATAAATATCAAGGATAGTGAGGAGATTGATGCTCTTGATTGGGATGAATTCTATGGTATGTTTCTTGAGAAATATTTTCCCAAGGTTGTTTGTCTTAGGATGGAAACCCAATTCTTGGAATTAAGTCAGGAGGTTGACTCAGTGGCTGCTTGTGAAGAAAATTTCACTCGATTGGCAAGGTATACACCTAATTTCATCTGAGATATTGATAGTAAGATAAATTTATTCTACTCAGGACTGAAGCCATGATATCGAATAAAATTAGACTCTTATGAGTTAAAATGTTTTGAAAAACATGTTTAATGTGCGGATAAGGTAGAAATCAAGTTTGCTGATGATCAGGTATTCTTTAACAAACAGTATAATAAGAGGTCTAGTTGGCAGGCAAAGGGAAAGAATAATCAAAGAATCATGGAGGTAAGAAAATTAAATATCCAACTTTTGAGAAGTGTGGTCAAAAGCATCCTGGAGATTGTTTATCAAAGTTTGGAAAATGATTCTGGTGTTGTAAGTCTAGTCAATTTTGCTCGTAACTGTAAAGAATTTGATCAATCTGGAAATGGAAAGCCATCGGTAAGATGTTTTAAGTGTAATTAAATGGTTCACTATGAAAATGAGTGTCCGGAGAAGAACTCAACTGATGGAAAGTAGCCAGACTACATGCAGAAAGGGGTGGTGAAATCCTTTGTAACTTCTTCAGCGTATGTTGGTCCATCAAACGAAATAGTATCTAGTACACTGTTTGTTTGTTCATAGTATTCCAATGTTTTGTTTGATTCGGGGTCTATATACTCTTTCATTTCTGAGAAGTTTTTTAATAAATTGGGAATTCGTTATCAGTATATGAATACAGATATTATAGTAAAAACACCTGGAAGAAATTTTGAGCAAAAATAAATTATAAGAACCTTCTTATCCTTGTGTGCAGAAATAATCTTCCTGAAATTCGTATTGTCTGTCCTCTAGTAGAGTTTGATGTTATTTGGGGAATAGATTGGCTCTCTGTTTATCATAATCAGATTGAATGCAGAGCTAAAGAGGTGTCATTTCAGAAAGATTTACAATTTCTGTACAAGAATTAACCATTTCTTTTGATAACATATCAAGAAGCTGATAAAATAGTAAAAGACAGAAATGAATGTTACCTTGCACATATTATTGAAAATAAAGGAGTTGTTCAGATTAATGATGTTCCAGTGGTAAACAAGTAACATGATGTTTTTCTTAATGAGCATCTTGGTGTTATACATGACCGAGAAGTTTAATTTTCTATTGAATTAGTTCCTGATGAAAAGCCAAATCTCAAAACCCCCTTATCGAACAGCTCAAATTTAACTTTTAGAGTTAAAGAAACAATTGCAATAGTTATTAGATAAAGGTTGCATTCGACCTAGAACATCACCATGGGGTGCTCCTATCTTGTTTTTTTAAAAAGAAAGGTGGTTCAATGAGACTTTTAATTGATTATAGAGCATTGAATAACATCACTTTTAAGAACAAGTATCCTTTGCCTAATATCGATGATTATTTTGATCAGCTCCATGGAGCTCAGTATTTTTCGAATATTGATTTGAGTTCGGGGTACCATCAGTTGAATGTAAAGGAAGTAGACTTTCTGAAGACCCCATTTTGTACTAGATGTCGCCTTTATGAATTTGTACTTATGCCTTTTGGGTTAAACAATGCACCTTTTGTATTAATGGATCTTATGAATAGAATTTTTCGCATGTTCTTGGATATGTTTTTGGTTGTGTTCATTGATGATATTTTGGTTTCTTCCAAAAGTAAATAGGAACATGAATGTCATTTATGGGTTGTCTTGAAAACATTAAAGGAAATGAAACTTTTTGTGAAATTCAAAAAGTGTGAGTTTCTATTACAACAAAGTTCTTTCCTTGGTCACATTGTTTAAAAAAATGGTATAACTGTTGATCCTGGTAAAAAAAGTTGTTGAAATTGGCCATGACCCACAAATATAACCTAGATTTGTAGTTTTCATGGTTTGGAAGGTTATTACCAAAGGTTTATAGAAACATTTTCATGGTTATCTAGTCTAATGATAGGTTAACTCGAAAAGGTTTTAAGTTCATTTGGAAATAATAATGTGATGATTTCTTTCAGAAATTGAAAATAAGATTGGTGAATGCTCCAGTTTTGGCACAACCATCCAGAAATGGTGAGTTTTTTATCTACAGTGATGCTTCGTTGAAAGGACTTAGTTGTGTCATAATGCAGAATGATTAGGTAATTTCTTATGCTTCATGTTAGTTGAAACCTCATGAGTTAAATTACCCTACACATAATTTGGAATGAGCTACTGTTGTTTTTTCTTTATAAATTTGGAGGCATCATTTCTATAGAGTAAAATATGAAATATATACTAACAAAAAAAGTTTAAAGTATTAATTCACTAAAAAATAAATAGGCATGAGTTAGGGGAGATGGATAGAATAAATCAATGATTATGATTGCACAATCTATTACCATCCTATAAAAGAAAATAAAGTGGATGATTCTTTGAGTCGAAAAGTAGTGCTTCATTAATCATGTTATGTTTCGAATGAGATCCTATTGTTTTTGATTTGATAAACTTTGGCACAGAAGTTGGTGGTGCAGAAAATTATTCTTTTTTGTTCCAGGTGTCAGTGAAATCATATCAATCATACAGAATAAATCAAGCACAGAAAGAAGACAGTGAGTTACAAGAAAAGGTAGAGTTGGTTCATAAGGGTATGTTTCCTGCTTTTAACATTGATAATGACTGGGTTTTAAGGTTTGGAAAGATATTATGTGTTTCTTGAGATTCACATTTTAAGAATGAGTTGTTATGTGAAGCTCATAGTTCCCCGTTTTCAGTTCATCCTGGAAGTACTAAGATGTACAGAGATCTTTAAGAGTATTACTGGCGGGATGGAATGAAAAGTGATATTGCTGATTTTACTACGAAGTGTTTGACTTGTCTGTAGGTAAAAGAAGAGCGGATGTTACCAGAAGGGGTGATTCAGCATTTATCGGTGCCGGAGTGGAAATGGGAAAATATATCCATGGACTTTTTTGTGGGATTACCAAACACATATCGTGGTAATAATGCAATCTGGGTTATAGTTGATCGATTGACTAAATCTTCTCATTTCCTTCCTATTTGAGATACTTTGTCTCTTGATCAACTTGCTCTATTTTATGTGAAAGAGATAGTATGGTTGCATGGAGTTCCCCTCTCCATTATATTTGATCATGATCCCAGGTTTTCATATAACATTTGGAAAGGCCGTCATAATTCATTGGGTGATGAATTAATGTTTAGTATATCTTTTCATGCTCAATCAGATTGGAAATTAGAATGAACAATTTAGAAATTAGAGGATATGTTATGTGCTTTCTCGATGGATTATCAGGGATGTTGGGACCAACATATTTCTTTGGTTGAATTTTCATTTAATAACAGTATTCATTCCAGTATATTGATGTCTCCATTTGAGGCATTATATGGAAATCGTTGTCGAACTCTGGGTTTTTGGGATGAAGTAGGTGAAAGGATGATGATGGGACCCGAATTGGTAGAAGAGATGGAAGAGAAAGTTCAATTGATTCTTAATCACATGAGAATAGCTTCGAGAAGACATAAAAGTTACACGGATAACCGGAGGAAGGTTATTTCTTTTTAGGTAGGTGATCATGTCTTTCTCAAAGTTTATCCATGGAAAAGTGTGACGTGTTTTGATAAAAAGGGAAAGTTGAGTCTGAGTTTTATTGGACCTTATGAAATCATAGAGAAAGTTGGGTTATTTGCATATAGAGTGGCTTTACCTCCATGTTTATCCTAGACATGCAATTTTTTTCACGTTTCGATGTTGAGAAAGTATATGCCAGGTACATCTGAAGTTTTGAGTCTGGAGGTAGTTCAGTTGGATGAGAATCTCTCTTATGAAGAACAACCAGTCTGGATTTCTGACCGTAAAGAGAATGTTTTACGGAATATGGTAATTCTCCAGGTAAAGGTTTTGTGGAAAACCCATATGATTGAAGAGGTAATGTGGTAATTTTAAAATTCTATGAGGGATAAATACCACCACTTATTTTGATAAGTGAATAAAAACTACGAGGATGCAATTTCAAAAGGGGGGGAGGATGTAACATATAAGGTAAATTAAGAATAAGAGATTTTCATATTTCTTAATAATTTTGAAATAATTATTAAATTTACTTTAAAAGGGTTTCTATGTTTGATAACGTACCCGATACGCAATAACGGGATACTTTGAAATCTTACGTTGGACACTAGTAATAATATATTATTATTTTAAATGGTAGTAAACTTTTATGTTTTGTATTGGAAGTAATGAAAAAAACTAACTACAATATGATTATACATGTCTTTCAAATGTATTTACTTTTATCCAATAAAATTTAGAGGCTAAAAATATGAATGAATCTAATTTTATATATAATTTACATTAAAAGGTCAACAAACCACCTTTTAATGGAGAACCCTCTTTAAATCTAGTTTTGTTCACTTTATTAATTTCTATTGGACCAAATAAAAACCTTTCTTTAGAATGGGGACATCAAAATTTACTTGGTGTAAATTTTTGGTATTTTTCCGATGAAGTTCATTTTTTCATGAATATTGATAAATATTGTTTTCAATTCAAAAGTGCCTTTTAATCTATTTTCTTTATATTTTTAGATTATCTTTTTAATTTGTTTTAAAGTTTAAACAGAATATATTTTTATCATTTAATCCAATTTTGTAATTCGAATTATTTTCACTTTGAATTTTTATATAAACAAGTGTCAATCTTTTGATAGTTATTGTTTCTTAAAAAAACGCTATTTATTTTAATTGGAATTAATTTTCTTATTAATTAATGAAACATCTATGTTTCTAATTTGTGAAAATAGACATCATTTTTGAATTTGGAATATCAAATATATCTTAGGCTGATTTTTTGGTATTTTTCTGAAAAACTTCTATTCTGGATGAATAGTGATACAACTTAGTAGTAGTTAACAAATTGACATTTTCATTTAAATGAAATTTTACTACTTCTATGAATTGAATTTCACAACACCGACATACATGGTATTTATTTGTATGTAATATGTGGTTCAATAAGATGTAAATATTTTTTGGTGAATAGTAACTTTTGACTTTTATTTACCGCGGTTAAAGGTAAATAGGGTAATTCATAGTAAAAAATATATAGTAATTCAAAATTACCTTAACACTTGTCATAACCTTATTGGAGGAGTAATGGTCGACCATGGGCATCTTTCTATTGATTTGGGGACCTCATAGAGCCACTAATGAATGATAATGACACTTTAAATTAATTAATTTAAAGTAAAGACAAAAATGAATTAAACAAATATCTCTTTGTAAATTCATTTTTACATAGTGATATATAAGTTATCCTTTAGACTATAAATAATTATTGGAAATATATAAAGATTTCCTACATCAAGGTATTTTTTCATAATTTTTAGACATCGAATAAATTAAATTATTTATGACACAATAATGATGTAGTGTTTACCTCATTAATAAATCATTAAATTAAATAAGTTTATAAATATTAAAAAAACATCCAAAACCAGTCCAATTCCTTTTTGATGATATTATTTTGACTATTAGTCATCTTATCTTTGACTTTAATTATTTTTGGATCTTTATAAACCAAATATCATTATATAACAAAATAATATTATCACACTTTCGTAAAGAGCCTCTCCTCCCCCTTATAAAAATCCATGAATTCTAACCAATTCCTTACACCTCTAAAGCCTTTTGGGTCGTCCAAAATCTTCCCAATTAAGCTCCCTACATCCCTATAGTTCTCCTAGTATCCTTACTTTAGGAATAAGACACTTTAAAAAACCATTTTGGTTCAAACCAAAGTGAGTTTCCCAAATTAAAGGTAACAGGTTATCTTAAATTCTTTTGTTTTATTTTGTTTTTTTACTTCAACAACCCATAAAATCTTTTTATTTCATTCTTTTATTATGAAAAAATTATCCTAAATATACTAGTATTTTTTTATGATGAGGATTCGAACTACACTTACACACACCTCCATCGAATGGGTGAAAATCATACTGTTTCTATGGATAGCAAACTAACACCTCACGAAACGATGATTGTTCAATTATTTCCTACCATCTCTCATGGTGGCCATTAAGATGGAACTATATTTATATTTGAAATATACATTATTTCTATGTTTTCTTTATTCTTCTGTATTTTTTCTTTATAGCATACCATTATGGTTTTAATTATTTGTAGACATGATAATTTCATTTGAGGAAGTGCGGACTACCGCCCCCTCAAAGTGATATGACTTGTTAATTCCATATATGGGACGTATAAAGGATAGAGTTAATGATATAATGTATGATATTATACTGTAATTATAATATAACTATTTATAATTATGTTTTAATTCCATTAATTTATGAAATAGAAATGAAAGTTGTGTTCATGCGTACGTACAACTTACCATCTCCATGAACGGTGCATTTCATTTCCTATCCCCAAAATGTTACGTACTGTTATAAATAAATATATAATCGATTTATATTATATATATGATATCTAAATCATGAATATAATTCTTTATATAATGATATTTTGACAACATGGATAACTTGTAAATATAAGGTGTTCATTTTTTACTCAAGTACCAAATATCGACAAAACAAACGTTATTAACATAAAAAATTACATACTGTTCATAACATGGTAATAGGTGATATACAAGGAATAATAAACATGAAATAGGTTCTTAATAAAGTATAAATTATATTTCGTTTATTATTCAAGATATTAATGAACGAACCGGTCAAGTTAGACATGAGGTAAGGGAAGTTCCTAACCCAATTCTCAAACTTTGGGTTGAACTTATGTTTTGTATTTATGTCGTTCTTTGATTATGTGAGAAATAAATTTTTATATCATATCATTTATTTATAATTTATTTTTGATAGCTTATAGTTAATACACTTAATTGATAAATTTTATTTACAAAATTATCTTTGTAAGGGACTTCGCCTCAATCTTCCTTCATTGAGGCATATTTTGTTTTAATACACGACTTTCTTTTATATGTTGTATAAACACCCAAGAATTTTCGAAGTGAATATTTTTCTATGAAGAGTTTTACTAAACGTCAAAATGGAATGCTTCTTTTAACGTAAGCAGTGACAATGAACTTTATTCCACCATGAGTATTATTTGTTCTTTGTCTTCCTTAACAAGCCTTAATGTTTTTTTCGTGGAAAATAAATAACATATACTCTTTTATGTATTTTGTGATTGAAAATTGTTTTGATAATGAATTTTTTATGACAGTATATTTAAGTGATATATGGTGATTAAAATGTGTAAATGTTTTCTTTCCTTTATTTTTTATGATTTCATAATGATACTTGGACATTTGACGGGTGGTTACATGATACACCAAATGACGGGTGGTACTGTGATAAACTAGGACGGGTGGTTACGTTATGACCTCCAATGCATTGGGTATGGAAGTATAATGTATGGCTATTCCATTTAGTTATGTGTGAGCAAGACGACCATATGGTTATTACATTTATGTATGTATACGTCCCAAGTTACCTTTATTTGTTATGTGTTCTCTATATGGGTTTTATTGTAATATTTTGGTTACAAAAGGGTAAGTATTGATCTTTTATTCAGTGAAGAGTATTTACTAATTCATAAAGGTGAAAAGTATTAATTATGTTAAATTATTCATGTTTTACTTATATTATTGAAAAAATAACTATTTTCTCATTTGTGTATCCTTTACTAAGATTTTTATGCTCATCCCATGTTTTGAAATGTTTTTACAGGACGTAAAGATGAATAGGGTCAATGATAGGATTAAGGAAAAGTCATGTTGTCTAAAACATGAAACTAGACATGACTCTTTTTTTCCATAGTTTTTATTTATTGAAAAAAAATGGAAATTGTGTAGAAGTTTATACTGTGTAATCTTTGGAGATGTAATTGTTATTTCCTAATACTCTAAAACTCTAAACCTGAAAAGATCTTCAATGTGAATTATTTATTTAATTCAATATTATGTAATGTTTAAGGTCTGTTCCTTATAATATTATCTGAATAACATGAATTAATTGAAATTAGTGAGTGATATTAATGTAATATATATATATATTATTCAATCAATTATTTTTTATATTCATACAATAGATTTGGTAATCATAAGATAATAACAAACCTAACATTTCACATAAAAATCAATATTTTTCTAAAGGCAGTTTTACCGCCTTTTATTTTGATCTTATTTTAAATATAATTTATGGATATTTTATAGATTATATATGTAAAAAACATTCAATTTGAAATAATTACATAAAATTTTTTGTAAAAGTGATTTTTCTTATTTTTCTATGGAGTTTCAGTTTTGGATGAATAATTAAAAATATAGAATTTTATTTCAAAACCGTTTTTCCATTAATTTAATTATAGTGTTAAATTATATTTTATTTTTGGATATAAATAAAAATTATTTCATTATTATATAAATTAATCTAATATATGTCATTTTAATAATTTTCATTTTCAAATTTTATATAAAATAATAGAAATATTTTGGAAATTTGTACATTAAAACCCCGCATTGTCGTCCCAACTATGAGATTAAATTTAAATTAATTTACGCCGCTTATGTGATTGGAAATTTGAAAATTTATGTAAATATCTATAAAAATTAAAAAATTTAATTTTTAATAATTCCAACATATTTTTTTACCCAAAATTTTAGTGAATGAAATGAAAATTAATTTCAAAGTTTATAATGAAATTAAGCTTCACCAGAGACTAATCCTTGATCTTAATGTCCCAAATGACCTATAAACTTGTCCAAAATGGATTGGATAAACACATTTTAACCCAATAATCCATTGGATATTATTTGGTCCATTTTCGTAGAGAATTTAATTATAAAAAATGTAAGTGGAATACTGTTATTCAGAATTGTCAATAGTGTCACTCCTCATCCACTATAAAAAACCTCATCTCCTCTCAATTCCTAACACCTCTCAAAGCAGTTTTTCTATACCAAGATCTACCCAAATATATACTCAACATAACTCTCTTAAACATACTATCCTTCCCATTGGTAAAAATCCATCCAAGGAATCCCTTTGGTACACAAAAAAATAATTTATCCAAATAAGAGGATGTTAGTAAGAGTATGATGGGAGTCAAGACATATGGTAAGGGAATTCCAACCCACATTTTTTTTCCATGAGACACATGCCTGTTTCACCACCCTCTTATTTTTTGTGGATTATACACTACCCAAATAAATTTAATACCATTAATTTCATTAATTTAAAGATATTTAATTCTCTAATTAATGTTATTCTTTTATGGAGATCATGATTGTAATGTTACTCATTTATTAAGGGTTTCTCATATCATTTTTATTTTCCATAAGACACAATCCATTTTCACTATGTATTTATTTTATATGGTCTCTATACATCCCATAAACATATTCAATGATTATTATACATAAAATTAATTATTATTTTCATATAATTTTGATGATATTTCATTTATCAGGTCTATGTTTCAAAAGATTCCAAAATGGTAAAACTGTTTTTTCTCAATTTTCTTCATTTGATATAGATAACATGTTACAAACCTATATTTATTTAATGTGGTGAATATACTACCATTTACATGTTAAATCACGAATCCCCTTTTTTAAATGATATTTTAATCATCATAATATTTCATTTTCTTGCATGGGTAGTATAATGCATATTTATCAAGTTGGTATAGTTTATTGAAATAATCACATTATTTATCAATATTTATTATAATTATTCTCTCTTTTATGATATCATATGATCCATATCTTAATAGAACATATGAGATTTCATATCCCTTGTATATTCATTGTATATTCATGTATTGGTTCCAATTTTCCACTATTTGGAATGTAATATTATTAAGAAATTATTTTTATGAAAGTCTGACATTACACTTATTTTCAATCTAAAATCATTATTATTTAAAACCCATTTTTAAAAAAAAAATCAAACCATTTTAAATATTTCTTCATAATTTTTCAATATTCTCCCAATGAAATTGTGTTAAATTTATTTCCACGATTTTTTTTTGTGATGTATTTTCAATGAAATTGTTTTTAAAACGTTTTAAAGACTTCATTATTAGTTTTGAAGTTGTTTTCAAATAAATATTTTTTTAAAATAATTTCAATATTATTTAAAAAATCATTGATAAAGGTTTTCAATATGATTTCAAGACTTATTTCTATGTTTTAAATGTATATCGAATGAAAATGGTTTTCATATAAATTTTATGTTATAAAATTATTTCATCAAAGAAGGAATTATATCTTCTTCAAGAAATGCTTTCAAAATACCATTCCACATTATTTTCCATCTACAATGAAATTATTTAATTTTAATCATGTCCTTATTTGAAATGACCCAATGCTTTCATTCATATTATTTAATCAATGTTTTATTTTTTGATGGAATGATTCTTAGGAAACCTATTTCTCTTCCAGGACTTATATGATTTTGAATCCCTCTTAGTTTTTTGGGGTATGTATTGATAAAATGATCATAAAATATATATTTTTTCCATAGGAAATGATGTGATGAAATTTTAAGGATACCCATTCCTTTTCATGGGTTATGATTTGATATTTCTAAAACAAATATCTTTGAATTGGTCATGATATGATGAAAGATATGTGGTAATTTCATATAGGATTTCATTATGTGAAGGGTGGGTCATATATATTTATTTTATGAATTAGGTAGTGATGGAAGACTCATGTGTATAAATGTTATGGGTGAACCGGATTACAGGTTCACAATGTTCTACATGGGCCTAGTTTCATCTGCATAAGATTATTCATGAACCTGATTAAATGCTCACATTGTTACGATTGAACCTCATTATGTATTTATAACAAAATGATTGAATCTTATTACATGTTGACAATGTTTGGAATGGATCTGGTTGCATGTCAGCAAATTTATGTGTAAAACTGATTACCTGTTCATAATGTTGTGCATGAACCTGATTTCATGTTCAAAATATTTTGTGTGGACATGGTTTCATGACCATAAGTCTGTGTGAGGGCCTTATTTCATGTCCATAACTTAATGTGTGAACTTGTTTCTACTTATACATGTTCACTATGTCACACATTGATGTGAATTCCCTAATTCTTTGTGGTATTCATATGTTATTCTTTAATGGATTATTCCTCATATTATCTAATGACTCATATCTTATGAATTTCGAATATTTATTCCATGATTCTTCTTCTATATATTTGATATGTAGTGTATGATCTTCTAATGATACAATCATGTTCTCATACCCTTATTTTCATGTTATATTTATGTATTTTTAATTTGCCCTTACTATGAATTGGATATCACCCCATTATTATGATTACTTTCCCTTTGTTAGGAATAATGTTTTTTAAGAATAATCAATAGGGGTTATCATTTTATTAATCATTGATGGTCATTCAATTCATTTATATGATTTTTTCCTACATTATAATGGAATTGACTAATATGGTCTTTCTTTTTATATTCTTTAATGTATTATGTTTTTAGAAAAAATGATGTAATATATTTATATTAATACTGGGTCATTATAGTTAGTATTAGAAAAATGTATTTGACAACCTTTAGAATAGAGGATGAGAAAACATTGGTTTCATCCTAATGGATATTTCCAAGTATATTTCTAGCATTGAATATTAGGATAAGTATAAGGATTAGTTAATATTGAAGAAAATGTCCAGGAATTTTGGAAAAGAAATGGGGGAGAGATTTCATAGAATTAAATCCATGTATGGATAATGCAAGTGGATGTTTCTCTGTTATAGATGTACATATGGGTAACAACTCTAAAATGGTGCATCGGCCCTAACTCGGTGAAACTCAGTACATGAAAATGGGCTTTAAAACACACCGGGTTTTACATTCTCAAGAGATATGCATTGGAAATTTACAAACCCATAATCAACCATCACGATGGATTTATGTAAAAGATAACTATAAATATCCTAGTATATTCCTAATTTTACATATACTAAATAAGTGTGATATATTATTTAGGCATCTTATAAGTAATTCTTCTTGATTATATGATACGTAATGATAAATTTTTTTCAAACGATGATTTTTTATTATAGTCAATGGGGAGAATAAAAAAGAAAATGTTTTTTATTTAATGTTTTAGATGTCGAATTTATTTTTATTATCTTAATAGGCTTCCAAACTGGAAATATGATAAAGACAATCGAGAAGGTGTTATGAGTATAGTTATACGTCTAATGATAAAGATAAAACAAACAACATGTGAAATGTATTTTATGTTATTCAAGTACTCTTTACCTTAAACATAAAAAGCATGATTATATTGATGTTTAGGAACAATAATAAATTAATCATATTTATTATTTTAGGAAATAGTAATTATGTAATAAGTTGAAGAATCCTTATTAATGTTTTATGAATAAGGTAAATGAATTCAGTAATTATGTTTTTGAATTAAAATATTATGTTATAAAAATCATGAAATGTATATGCATTTTCAGTAGAAGTTTTCATTAAGAAGTGAAAATCATATGTTTAATGGTGATGAGTACATAGAAAGTGATTTCATGGTATGTTTATATCGTCATTATTGGTAGGTAAACATTAATAAATTCCTACAATATCAATAGTGATGTTTGGATAATTATATATTGGATAAGAATTAATAAACTGGAAGGTATGAATTATCATGGAAGTTATTATTGATAAAGTGGTAAATTTCAACAAGGATGAAGTTTAAATATTCTTGGATTCGAATAATGTGACCAGTAATCATTGGGAAAATAAAAAATGCATGATTTCAAAAAGTACATATGATAATCTATGTTATTGACATGTTTCATGGAAATATGCGATGAGGGTGTTCACATGTTTGGAATGTGACATTCAAGTGATACTTTTTGATATATGGGGGATCAATGTTAATCTCATTTTGGGACATTTAGTATAATTATATTTATTTTAAACATCCTAAAGGTTATAAGGTTAACCATTTAGGGAATATTTAAATAAAATATCAAATGATTTTTGTGATATTAATGTATTATCTCACAACATGAGGATGTATGCATATTAGATAAAATATTCTAAAAACATTGTGTTGATGATAATTGATGAAAAATGGGATAGTATATCATGGATCTCATTATCTATTCGTACTTCAGAGAAGAAAAATTCATTTTCTATTTGGGGAAAGGGGTGAAGTGCATATAGGAATAATAAAGGGAGTGGTTGTCTAGAAAACTAGAAAGTATATCTTTTCCTAGATATTTATCAATATTAAGAAAAAATAATATTCAAACCAAAAATGAAATCCTAGTACCTTCATTTTTATGACTCATATTGTCCTATATGTCATTGCAGTTTTACGGCTTTGTGATTGTTAACATTATCCTAACCTTATTCTCTATCAATCACCATCAAAACATTATGGTGAGAATTATATTCCTTGTAAATGTTTTCACTTCCAACCTATTTTGTTCTATATGGTAATCTAGTTATATGTTTCTTTGGGTAACCAATACGGTTCCAACTTTTTTTTGATAAAGGTTGTTTTTTGATTCATTTTTATATTTTGGGTTTCTATGAAAGAAAATTTCAAGTATTAAAACATTGATAACCAAGATGATTTTTTAGGGAGAAATTAATTTTATGGAGGTAAAATGTAACACCAAGAAATTTTGCGAATTATTTTTTAAAGTTAATTTATACATTTTTATATTTAGCATTTTTATGCAACGCTCAAAATATTTTTATATTGCAGATAGTCTTATATTCATTATATAGTACAACAAGTTATGTTTTCACTACATAGAACACTGAGTTTAGATTTCGTTACATGCAACAGTGAATTTCCTCAATGGCATGCATAACATGAAACCTCAAACTATACCGCATATTAATATATTATTAAAATATTATTAATTAATTTAATAAGACTTGGCCTAGCACTAAAATTAGTGGTTATAGATATTATCATTGAACTTATGAAAATAAATGATTTAAAAATATATATAATGAATTCATTAGAATAAAAATAATTAGAAATGAATATGAAAATCAGTTTAATATAAAGTAAAATATTATTATTTTTATGCGCATAAAGATTTTTTAACCTAATAAATTATATTTTTTTAATTAGTGAGTGATAAAAATTTAATATATATATATATATATATATATTGTATATTTATTAAAAAAATTATATTCATCTAAAATATTTTGTTCTACTAAGATTACAAAAACCGAAAATTTCACTTAAAATCATTTTTTTATTAAAACAGTTTTTACCCCCTTTTTATGAACAACCTATTTTAAATCCTATTTTTTTTAATTTATAAATTATTAATGTCAAATTAAATGTCTTATTTGAAAAAAAACATAAAAATAGGGTAGGTTTAATTTTTTGTATTTTTTATGAGGTTTCATTTTTTGATGAATCATGAAAAATATTGAATTTTATTTCAAAACTACTTTTTAATATAATTTTTTAAAATTGATAAAGCATTTGTTATAAAGTAAAATTATATCAATAGTTATTTAATTGATTCAATATACGTCATTTGAATTAATATTAATTTGAAATTGGGTATAAAAACATATCACATGTTTGGATGTTTTTACTTTTTAATCATGCATTGTCACCCCGTTTGGGGGATTAAATTTTAATTTATTTCTAAAAAATATTTTATTAGAATTTATTAAAATAGATAATATATGTATAATCCCAATAATATATAATTTATAAAAATATCAAATTATATTTCTACAATGAAATATTATTGAAGGTAATTAAAATTAATTATAATGATTAATATAAATTGATGCTTAACACGGGACTGAACCTTACTCTTAAAGAACCTAATGACCAAGAAACATTTCTGCAATCCATTAGATAAACATTTATCGACCCTATCATCCCTTTGATTGACTTTATATTATTACTTTATCAATGTGGAATGAGAAAAATGTGGGTTAAATTCCCTTTTTCCAAAATTTACTAGAGTGACACTCTTCTCCACTATAAAAAGATCACATCTCCACCATTATTCTCACACCACTAAAGCCACATTGGATCAACCAAGATATTCCCTAATAGATTTTCAAAATACCTTCCATTATCCTAGAATCATCAGTTTGGGCGTAAATCTATACAATGAATCCCTTTAGCACAAACTAAAAGAAGTTACCCAAATAAGAGTATGTTTGTATGAGTACGATGAGAGTCAAGACATAAGGTAAGATATTTTCATCCCTCTTATTATTCTCATGATATACATTCTATATTCACAACCCATTAGTTTTTTTGTGGTGTATATACTACCACAAAAAAAATTATATCATTAATTCTATTTATTTAATTATATTCAAATATTTAATTAATTTTATTCCTTTATGGAGATGACAATTCTAATGTTACTCAATTATTATGTGTTTTCTCATCTCAGATTTATTTTCCATGATACATAATCCATTATCATCACATATTTCTTATATGTGTGGTGTATACTAACCATGAATTTATCTATGATTCTATTTCATTCAAATAATTGGTATTTACATATTCATTTGATGATATTTCTTTAAACGGGTATATTTTTCAGAAGTTGCAAAATTGGTAATATAATTTTGTCTCGATTTATTTAATTTTAAACACATTCAATATTATAAGCCAATATTTTTTAATGAAATTTGTATACTACCTATGATAAGATAAATCATTAATATCATTCTTTTAATGACATTTTAATTCTCATGAAATTTAATTTTCTAACATGGGGAGTTAATTCGATATTTCTAAGTGGTAAGAGTTTATTGAAAAAATAACATTTTTTATCGAGATTGTATAAAATTATTCTTCCATAAATGAATTATTATGATTCATATCTCATGGAAACTCGTGAATTTTATTATCATGTTTGAATTCATGATATATTCATGTATTGGTTCCATTTTTCAACTCTTTGGTACATAATATGATTAATAAAGTGTTTTTATGAATGGTCAATTTTTACACTCTTTGGTTGGAAATATATATTATTTAAAAAGATTATTTACAAAAAAATTTCAATATTATTTCAATATTTCTTTATAATATTTCAATTTATTTTATAATAAATGGTTTTTAAAACTTTTTCATCCCTTATTTAGAAATTTAGAAAATATTTTCAAATAAATAATTTTGAAAATGTTTTCAATATTTTATTATATGTTTTTAATGTGATTAAATAGGTTATTAAATTTTTTCAGATTACTTTATAATGTTTCAAGGTAAAAGTATTTCAAAATTATTTCAATACTTATTTTTATAATTTCAA
The DNA here is from genome assembly GCA_963277665.1 of Viscum album. Lineage (NCBI taxonomy): Eukaryota > Viridiplantae > Streptophyta > Magnoliopsida > Santalales > Viscaceae > Viscum > Viscum album. Next base: position 1,930,154,902 of record OY728137.1, on the reverse strand, counting down.
TGTATTTCAAAAATAAATCAAAATAATTTTATTTATTAAAATCCATTTTTCAAAGAAGAAAATATATTATCATCAATAAAATTATTCAAAATATATTTACATGTTATTTTCTATATAATATATCATTCAATGAGGTTTCTCAAGTACTTGTATGAAATAATGAAAATATTTTATTCATATTAATTTTGGAATGCTTTATATATTGATGGAATGAAGTTTATTACACTTTTTTCTCTTCCACGGGATATTTGCCTTTCAAACATTCTTCATTTCAGGGTTATGCATTGATGAGATGATTCTAAATCATATAAATTCTCCATGGGCTAGGATGTGATTAAATATTAATATTACCAATTTTATTTCATTGGTTATGATTTGATATTCTAAAAACCCAAATCATTTCATGGGTCATGATATGATGAATTTTATGTGGCACAAGCATGTATGATTTCATTTTGTGAGGGTTTTTCATATAAATAAAATATTTTAAATGTAATTTTCATTTAATTTCGATTAATTCTTTGTTTTAGGGGGTTCCGATTAATTTCTAGAGGAAAGGGTGAGTGTTCCTGATTTGTGCCAAATCTAGAGCCCATTTCCAGATTTAAAAACCAATTTTGATTATTTTATAAGTATTTAATTTTTAAATATTTTTCTCCCATTTTACTTCAAAAATATCCTCCACTGACCTTTTAATACCAAATATTCAATTTGGACCACTTAAGAATCCATAACAATGGGGTATTTGTGTTTTTATTTAAGAATTGGGCTAACCCGAAAGCCCACTTTCCAATTTTAAAATGTTTCTTTAAAATTTTTATATTTTATTCATTATAATGACTATTTTGGTGATTCCACCTTCCTTTCTACCATAAGAATCCCAGGAGAGATCCCATTTCCTTTCCACCCTCTTTGGAGCTCTTTGAAATCTCAAATTAGGGAATAACTTAATAGGGTGTCCCAAATGGTCCAGAATTAAAGAGGTAAATTAATCCCTTCTTAATTATCTCAATTATTACTATTTTCCCTCCATTCTAGTTCCTAAATGACCTCTTAAATATTTTTCGAACAACCCCGGAATTTTGGTTGTTTTCTATTTCAGATACTGTTGATTTTGAGTGATTACTTCAAGATACTTCAAGTAAATGAGTCCATTTCTTTCTTATTTCAAATTTATTTGGTTTTCATTTGTTTTTATTAGGGTTTATTCCTTATTACTTGAAGTCCCAAATGAACAGGCAGTAGGGTTTTTAACCTATGGTTTATCCTTGGGTTTTCTTTTCCAATTATTGTGTTTTTAGTTTTGTTCTAGGTCTATATTGGTGTGGTGGTGGTGCAAATTAAGTTTCACACAGTGATTCAAGCGTTTTTCTTAATTTGGTTGGTAATTCAACTGTGCATGAAATTTTTGTGTCTTATCTTTCTGTGTTCAAGGTAATTTCATGTTTATTTTAGTTTAATGTTTCTGCAAAAATTGGTTTTAGTTGCATTTATAAAGAAAAGTAATTTTAAGTTCCAATTTTTGGTGAAATTGGGTGGTTTTCATACAAATATTTTATTGGTTCATTTGGGGATGAAAAAAAATTACTTAGTGGATTTTATTCAACTGTATTAGGATTGAAAATCATGTTTTGAATTTTTATTCCTTTTGTTTTTGGCTGCGAAAGTTTGTTGAAATGGTGTTTGGGAAGCAAATGGGCTTTATGTTACATGTTTGTGTGATAATGGAGGTTTTTAAAAGATATAACTTCTTGGTTAACATGGGGCTACCCCAAATCTGATTTTTTTGGTTTCCATTAAAGGTTATTAAACTGCCATTTTTCTTTAGTGACTTAAAAGTGTGCGCATTGTGTGGAAACTGGATATTTCAAAGAGCTTTGTGTGAAAAACAATGGGATATTTTCAGATGTTGTTTTAATGTAAATTAAAATGTTTTGTTGTGTGTTTTAAATGATATAAAGTGTGTATAGGTACTGTATAGTTTTTTGTGACTATTAGTGGTGTTTTATATGCAAAAGGATGTGTTTTGTTTGCTGATTTTTTTTAGCACAAAAAGGGGAATCCCTGGTACTTAGGTGGGTGGATATGTACAAGTACGAATAGTGAAACGGATGGGTTGTGTCATTGTTTCACTGAGAAAATGGATAAAGACAACTCTAACTAAACTATGTGGATAATATTTGGGGACCACTAGGTTATGGGTATGTTCTGTAATAGTGTATCATGCCTGGGAAAGTACTGTGACTTGGATACTTTACACTAAGGTACGAGGTACATATGGCCCGAGACTATCTAGTTGCATAGGGGTGTTCCAGGTTTTGTTGCTCATTGGATTTATGGTATTTAGCCTTTTATTGGAGTTTTTTTTCAGTACTTTACAGTATCTCACATGTCTATTTAAATTTGTGAACATTCTGAAATTTTTAGCATGAAAACTGTTATCAATTGAAAGTTGCATCTCTTGTATTTTATCACTACTTTTCTTTGCATATTAAATCTGCATGATTTTTCACATTGTATTTAATTCTATTTGAAATCATTTCATAGTATCTTATTGGCCTTAGGATCACACCCTACTTACACCCTGTGGGTGTAATTAGACTTGGTTATATTTTACTCTAGTAATGTAAAGGCCATGGGTGATGGCGGTTCAGGGTGTTACTCCCCATCACTAGGGAAGAGTTGTGGAGACAGCTTGTGGTTGATGACCCCCTTGTCATGTGGAGTCTTTGTGGATGTCATTCTATTGTCATTATTTTTATTTGGACCACTTTTATTGTCTTTAAACAAATTTATTCAGATCTGTTTTTTTTAAGAATTTTTTAGAATGAAAATTTTAGATTCTTATTATTGTTTGTTTTTTAATATGTTTTATGCTTTCATACTTAGGTAAATCATTCCCAAACCAGATTTTTTGATACTCGGGCACTTGTTCCAGCCTGTGGGGATAGGGAACACCCTCCGAGCCTTGTCACGGGATGGGTATGGTGCTGGTATTGGTGGTGACCAGATCCGGTTTGGGACAAAATGTTATCAAAGGGAGGTTAAAGTTGTTTGGTTATATTGCTATTTTGGGATGAGTCGGGATTGGAAGGAGCTGGGACTATTGGGGATCGGGGTTTTGGTTGTGATTAGGGTTCCTGGCCCACAACTCTCATGGAAGACCATGAGTCACTAGGGGATATTGGAATTTACAGATTGACTTCACTTCCAGGTGAGACATGTGGGCTGCAGACAACATGTGGACATCAGGCGGATGTGGAGTAGTTGTTTCTTTTATTACTGAAATGTGTTTAGTTTATTTATATTTGATGTATTTGAATACCGTTTTTATAATTTTTTTATTGACTATTATTTTTTTACTATTGAGTTTTTTAGCAACATGCCTCCCCGAAAATCTCTCATGCGCCCACAGGAGGAAGTTGGAGAGAGTTCTCCAACACCGATTGATTAGAGGATCATGGAGTCTCTGGTTCGAGAAATCCATGCTTTGGTACAGGGACAAAATCTTTCTCCTTTTCTTGTTTGGGAAGAAGAGACACGTCCTAGAAAATATAAAGCACAAGAGTTTCTGAAAAACAAGCCTCCTACCTTCCGAGGTAGCAAAGAACCCTAGGAAGCAGAAGAATGGCTCGGGAAGATCGAGTGTATGTTTGAGTTTCTGGAAACACCCAAGGAGCTCAGGGTGAAGTGTGACTCATTTCTGTTGGAGGGTCCCATCCGTAAGTGGAGGGAGTCAATGCTTCAGGTTGGGAAGAATGAGCGGATACGCTTGGGAGATTTCAAGTCTGTCTTCAATAAACAGTACTGCCCTAAGGTGTTGGTTTATGCTTGGTCTAGAGAGTTCATGGAACTTGTTTAGGGGAATATATCTGTGATGGAGTATTCCAACCGTTTTTCTGAGTTGGTTTGGTATTCTCTAGAAATTGTCTCTAATGAGCAGGCGAAGGCCTAGAGGTTTGAGAACGACCTACGACTGGAGATAAACTCCCAGGTGTTCTTGTTTAAGCTGAGGACCTATACTAAGGTCGTTGAACGGGAGTGAATGGTGTAGATTGATAGGAAAGGAATGGATGGTTTCTATGGTTCAGTATCAGTAGTGGGCATTGGAAGCTCCTCAGAGAAGAAAATGAATCGGGGGGATCATGTGAAGAAAGAAGGGGGCATTTCAGGCCACTCTTCCAGACAGTTTTGTTCTATGGCTTCTGATGCGAAATCAGTCGTGTTCCACCAACGTGGGATGCCTGGGCATATAAGAGCATAATTTCCACTTCCTCTGAAGCCTTGTTACTAGTGTGGAGGTATGTGTAATTTTCAGCGCTTCTACAGTGTGGCACTTCCACTCCCCAGTGGGGCAGGGTCAGTGGCTTCAAGAGGAGTGCCAACATAGTCTGAGATGTCGAGGACTAGGGGATCTCGATTTAGAGGTCATGGTTGTAGGGCAGGATCATCTTCTGGACAGATCCAGTTCAGTGCACAAACCACATACTAGCGGTCTTCCTTAGGTAGATACTTGACATCTCCATGCAGTGGAACAGGCACCAGCAGGATCAGAGGTGGGACCGTCGATAGTTCGAGGTAACGTTCTGATCACATCTTCTATAGATACTTCTCTATTTGATACTGGAACCTCTTTTTCATTTATTTCTACCCATTTTGTAGAAATTCTGAATTTACTAATTGATTTGATGTCTTTCATGATGGAGTTGGTGACACCGCTGGGAAAAAAGAAGGAGAAGGGCCTCAGGTGCCCCTCGTGTGCAGTTTCTGTGTCAGGGGTTGAGATAGAGTGGGACCTCCTGGTTCTAGATATGGAATTTTTTGACATAATAATTGTCATGGATTGTCTAGTACACTTATAGGCCCACATCGATTGCTACAGATGTCCTGTGTGTTTCACGACACCTGATGGGAGTCCTCAGGTTTTTCCTGGAGAATGGGATCCTCAGTCAGGTCGCGCATGGCCTCCACTTCCAGAGTTGAGAATTGTTCTCTTCTAGTTGTCTTCGATCCTTCTAGTGGATGGTATTTACTTTGAATGTTCACTACGTCATGTGGTGAATTATTTTCCAGAGGTATTCCTAGATGATTTTTCAGGTTTTCCCCCAGAGTGGGATGTGCAGTTTTCGATCAATCTGGCGCCGGGAACACAACTGATATCTCTTCCCTCTTATCGCATGGCTCCCACCGAGTTGAGGGAATTAAAGATACAGTTGGACGACTTAGAATCCAAAGGATTCATTTGTCTGAGCATCTATCCTTGGGCCGCTCCTATGCTGTTTGCAAAAAAGGCTGATGGATCCCTCCTGTTGTGCATTGACTACCAGATGCTAAATAAGGTAACAATTAAAAACATATAACCTTTTCCCAAAATACATGATTTGTTTTATCAGTTGAAGGGGGAAAAGTTGTTCTCAAAGATAGACCTACATTTAGGGTATTATTAACTCAGGGTGAATGAGTCAGATATCCCAAAGGCATCCTTCCGAAGTAGGTACGACCACTTTGAATATTTGGTCATGCCCTTCGGATTGAAAAATTCTCCAGGGGTATTTATGGAACTTATGAATAGGGTGTTCCATCAGTACCGATATTCCTTTGTTGTGGTGTTCGTGGAAGACATTCTTTTATACTCTGGCTCTAAGGAGGAACACGGACATCACTTGAGGATCTTTTTGGGAACTTTACAGGATCACTTCCTCTATGCAAAGTTGTCAAAGTGCACATTTTGGATCTGGGAGGTGAAATTTCATCGTCACGTGATCTCTGAGCAAGGGGTTTCAGTGGACCCCGAGAAGATTAGTACGGTTGTGTCATATGAGAATCCAAACAATGTGTTTGAGATCAGAAGTTTCCTTGTCCTGGCTTGTTATTACAGGTGATTCGTTCGGGATTTCTCTCGGCATGCTTCACCGATTACAACGCTCACTCGAAAAGGGGTGAAGTTTGTATGGGGTCTAGAATGGCAGGCATCATTCAAGGAGCTGAAGAGGAGGTTGACTACTTCCCTCTTACTGATTTTTCCAGTGGCTAGAAAGGGATATGTGGTCTATTGTGATGCTTCAGTTATGGGTCATGGGTTTGTGCTTATGCAGGATGATCACATCGTGGCGTATGGATCTCGCCATCTCCGACCACACTGAAAGAACTACCCAACCCATGACTTGGATTTGGTATTGGTGATGTAACATCCCAAGTAAGTAAAGAATTATGAATTTTTATATCTATGTCTTTTTTTAAATTAGAGTGTGTTTTAGAGGTATAAAGATAGAATAAATCAAATATTAAGCATAGAATTCACTAATTTTTTTAAAAGATTTTATTACCACCTTTTAATGGAGAACCATTTTTAAACCTATCTTTTGAAAATTTTATATAATCAAATTTTCAAAATAAACATAACATTTAGTATTGGGACATTGAAATTTACATTGGATAAATTTTTGGTATTTTTCTTGCAATGTTCATTTTTTTAATGAATAGTGAAAAATACTGCATTTTACTTCAAAATATCTTTTTCATCTAATTTAATTATATGTATAGATTATTTTTTTAATTGGTTTTAGAGATTAAATATAATTTATTATTACCATTCCATCCAATGGTGGTCATTGGAATTAATTTCACTTTGAAATTGGACATAATCAATTGTCAATCTTTTGATAGATATTGCTTCTAAAAAACCTGCTATTTGTTTTGACAACAGGAATTATTTTTACATTAATTACTACAATTTATGTGTTTGGAATTTGGTAAAATGGATTCCATATTTGGAATCAGAAGGTCCAAATAATTTAATTAACACACTTTTTTGGGACATTATGGATAGTAACGATGGTAATTATCTTTATTTATCGTGATTAATTAGTAATTAGGTAGTTAAGGGTAATAAAATAATATCATAATAATAAAAATTGACCACAACATGTGTTCTAATACTACTGGTTGTGTCATGTCCGACCATGGGATGCGTTGTTCCAAACTCTTGTACCCCATGGAATCACTTTTGGGTGATAGTAACATTTTATTATATTATTTTTTAAAGGGAAAGTATAACCAAAGTATGCATCACCCAAGTAAAACAATTTTAGTTTTGTCTGTGTTAAATATATCTTAGACTATAAATTTTCATTGTAAATCTAAAACTATTTCCTACATCATTATATTTTTTTATAATTTTTATGCATTAAATAAATTAAATATTTATTGACACCATGATGATGCATCAATTACCTCACTAATTAATGATTTAAATAAAATGAGAAGATAATTTAAAATATAAGACTTACACTTGTCAAAGACCTATTGGATGGGTGGATTTAAAACCCTTATCACCTTATCTTTGAAATATATCATTGTGGGACCTTTTAAATCGGAAACTCATTATATAATAATGTAACATTTCTTGACTTTCCAAGAGTGCCCCTCTTCCCTCTTATAAAAGGCCCCCACCTCTACCACCTTACCCACACCTCTCAAGCCATTTTCTAGGCCATGATCTGCCCATTTTATCTCTCCTCATCCCACTCTTCATCATAGAAGCCTTACCTTAGGCAGAAATCTCTTCAAGAAACCCTTTTGGTTCAAACCAAGAGGAGTTACTTGATTTAAAGGTAAAGTCATCTCTAATGTTGTTTTGTTTTATTTTTGCTTCTACAACCCCATTAAATCATTTTATTTGTATCTTTTTTAACAACACCAGTATCTAAAATATAATAGGATGTTGTTATGAAAATGATTATATTTACTCATACACACACCTCCGTCTAATGGTTAAAGAACATACTATTTCTGTGGTTGGTGAATTTTTGCCTCACGAATCGATGATTGTTCAATCTTCTTTTGACACCTTCCATGGTGTCCATTAATATGTAACTATATTTATATAACATATATATTATGTTTATGTTTTCCATATGCTTCTGTATTTTTCTTTTATGGCATAACTTTATGGTTTCCATTATGTGTAATCACGATATCTTCATTTTAGGAAGTGCAGACTATCGCCCCCTCAAAGTGATTTGATTTGTTAATGCCATATGTGGGACATATAAAGGATGGAGTTTATGATGTTATATATGATATTATACTGGAATTCTAATATACCTTATTATCATTATGATTTCACTTCATTAAAAACAAAATAGATATTAAAGTGGGGTTCATGCGTACGTACGTCTTACCGTCTTAATGAACGTTGCATTTAATTTCTTACCTCTAAATGTTATGTAATATTATAAAAGAATGTATATACTGGATATATATGATATATATGATATCTATATCATGAATATAATTCTGTATATAGTAGATATTTTACCACATGAACAACATGTATGTATAAGAAGTTTATTTTTGGTTAATGTACCAAAGATCGACAAAACAACCGTTATTAACATAAGAAATTAAATAATGTTCATAACATAGTAATGAGTGATATAAAAGGAATAATTAACTTGAAAAATGTCCATCAGAAAGTAGGAATTAACTCTAGTTTATTATTCTGGAGATTAAATAACGATCGAGTCAAGTCGGACATGAGGTATGTGGCTTCATCTCAATCTCCTTTCATTGAGGCATACATTGTTTTATACACAACTTTCTTTAATACGGTGTATAAACCCATTTGACTTTTACTTTTATTCAAAATGAATCTTTTTATATGAAACGTTTTACTAAATGAAAAAAGGTAATTTTATGTCATACATATGTGGCAACAATGAATTCTCTACTGCCATGGCCATTATTTGAGTTTCAGCTTCCTCTACAAGCCATAACTTTTTTTAATGAAAAAGAAATACCATGTTTTTCTTTTATTTTATTTTTTTATTGAAAATTGTTTTGATAATGTTTTGATTATATAAATGTGTTTTTGATATCTCATGATTGAAATGTGGAAATGATATGTTTCCTTTATGCATGTATTATGTGATACGATTATGTTATGGTTCTTGGGCATTGTTTATTAAGAGGGGTGGTTCCATGATAAAATATGGGTGGGTGAGCTCATGATAGCTCTCCAATGCATTGGGTAATGCGAAGGGGTTAAACGCTGGGGTTTCTCCGAAGAGATTTAAGGAATATTCTGTGATGGGTATCCCAAACGTAACCATGAGGGTTACTCCCTACGTAAGGATGTTGTGAATGCCTCAAGTTACCTTTATGTCTTATGATTTCAATGAGTTATTCATAAACCTTATGATTTCATGAGGTATGTTTAAGTGATTATGTTTATGAGTAAAGTATGTTTTCAATGATTTTTATGTATACATGGACTAAGGTTTGCTTTCTGTATTTTTATATCCCTTACTGAGCTTTTTATGCTCATCCCGCATTTTTGAAATGTTTTTCACAGGTCAAGGGAGAAGTACATGATTTGATGATAGTGTCAAGGAAGTGTCAAGAAAGAATCCATGTTTTCATTTAAATATGTCTCCTTTTATTGGAAAAATGAATACTGTCTTTTCTGTAACCACTTTGTTGAAATGTGGAATGGAATGCATGATTTATGATCTCATTCTCTAAAACTCTAAACAAGAAATGATCCTCAATGTGTATTCATGTAATTACTCATGATTAAGTAATGTTTAATGTCGGGGCCTTATAGTTGGTATTAAAGGTCGGTTTATATAACTTTAGGAGTTAGAATTCTATTAAATTATTATCCAAAAATATTTTTTTAATGGTCAAATTTAAATGATATAGAATTTTATGATTACCATGTTGCTTCATCTCAGACATGTTTGTTTAGAATGGTTTTATGTAGTGGAAACGGGGAAGTAGTTCTAGGAAGGAAAACAGAAGGAAATGACCTTCAGAATCATCTTCCTGAGATGGTTGAAATTGGAACTGAATATTTGGTTATAGTAATGGAGCAGTTGACTCAAGCGATAAATGGTGGTGGAATCCATGCACAAGATCAACCAGATCAACTGTAGAGGAACATGTCAGTGGTGGAAAATTTCATGAGGAAACATCCCCCATCATTCAGAGGATCATCTGACCTTGTGATATATAAATGGTTTATTAAATCACTAGAGAAGATTTTTGATGTCATGGGGTGTTTAGACAATCATAAGGTTAGTCTTGCAGTTTACCGTTTGGAGGGTGAAGCAGATCAGTGGTGGTCGATGGTTAAAAATATCAGGGACGCTGATGAGATTGATGCCCTTTAGGGGAATGAATTCAAAGGTACGTTTCATGAGAAATATTTTCCAAATGCTATTCGACTTAGGATGGTAAGACAATTCTTAGAATTGAGGCAAGAGGAAGAGTCAGTGGCTAGTAATGAAGAAAAGTTCACTCGATTTCCAAGGTATGATCCCAATTTTATCTGAGACCATGATAGTAAAATCAGTCATTTTTACTCAAGATTAAATCCAAAATATCAAAGGGGTTTAGATTCTCGTGAGTTCAAAATTTATAAAAAGTTTGTTTGAGGTGCTGATATGGTGGAAATGGATTTTTACGATGATCACATGTTCTATAACAACCAACAAAAGAAAAGACCGAGGTGGAAGGAGAAAGGAAAGAATCCTTCAAAGAAGTCTAATGGTAAGAAAACTAGGTTTTTAGTTTGTGATAAATGTGGTAAAAGGAATGTTGGTGAGTGTCTTCTGAATTCTGGAAAGTACTGCCGATGTGGTAAGATGGGACATAAGGCTTGTGATTGCTCTGAAAAATATCAGGGTGATGGTAAAACAAAATTTCATTTACAATTAGTGAATTTTTTTAAGTGCAATGAGAAGGGTCATTATGAAAATGAGTGTTCGACAAAGAGATCAAATGATGGAAATCGTTCAGACTACAAGAAGAAAGGTGTGTTGAAATCCATTGAAACTACTTCTGTAGATGTTGGGCCATCAAAGGAAGTGGTGTCAGGTACTTTGTTTGTTTTTTCATATTATGCCAGTGTGTTTTTTAATTTGGGGTCTACACATTCTTTCATCCCTGAAAACGTTTCAAGTAAATTTTGAATTCCATCTGAAGAAATGACTCCTAAACTTGTGGTAAAAACACCTGGGGGAAATGTTCAGACAAAAAAAAGTATAAGAATCTTCCAATCCTTATCCGTGGAAAGAACCTACTTGAAAACCTTATTGTTTTACCTCTATTAGAGTTTGATGTTATCCTGGGTATGGATCGGCTCTCTGTTTACCATGCTAAGATTTATTGTATAGCTAAAGAAGTTTCTTTTGAGAAAGTCTTTCAGTTTGTGTAAAAGAATGAACTCTTACTATTGATAACATATCAAGAGGTTGAGATTCATGTAAAATATGAAAATGACTGATACATTGCACATATTGTTGAAAAAAGGATCTGTTTGGATTAATGATGTGGCAGTGGTAAATGAGTATCCTGATGTTTTTCCTAATGAGTTTCGTAGAATAATACCAGATCAAAAAGTTGATTTTACTATTGACTTAGTTCCTGAGGCTAAGCCAATTTCAAAACCCCCTTATCGAATGGTTCAAATTGTACATTAAGAGATAAATGATAAATTGCATGATTTATTATCCAAAGGTTTCATTCGACCTGGCACATCACCATGGGGTGCTGCTATATTATTTTTTAAAATGAAAGATGGTTTTATGAGACTTTTAATTGATTGTAGAGCCTTCAATAACATCACTGTTAAGAAAAAATATCCATTGCCTCATATCGATGATTTGTTTGATCAGCTCCAGGGAGCTCAGTATTTTTCAATGATTGACCTGAGATCGGGGTACCATCAGTTGAAGGTAAAGGAATCTGATATTCCGAGGACTGCATTTCGTACCAGATATGGCCATTATGAATTTGTAGTAATGCCTTTTGGGTTGACCGATGCACCTTCTGTATTCATGGACCTTATGAATAGAATTTTCCATCAGTTCTTGGATATGTTTTTGTGTGTTTTCATTGATGACATTTTGGTGTTTTATAAAAGTAAAGAGGAGCATGAAAGTCATTTAAGGGTTATTTTGAAAACCTTAAAAGAAAATAAATTGTATCGGAAATTCAGCAAGTGTGAGTTTTGTTTGCAACAAATTTCTTTCCTTGGTCACATTGTTTCTAATGATGGAATTACTGTTGATCCTACAAAAACAAAGGTTGTTGAATAATGGACAAGACCCAAAAATGTAACTATGATTCATAGTTTTCATGGTTTGGCAGGCTATTACTGATTGTTTGTTAGAAATTTTTCATGGTTATCTATTCTAATGACTAAGCTAACTCGGAAAGGTGTTAAGTTTATCTGGACAAAAGAATGTGATGATTGTTTTCAGGAATTGAAAAGAAGATTGGTGAATTCTCTAGTTTTAGAACTAACTTCTATAAATAGTGATTTTGTTATCTACAGTGATACTTCATTAAAAGGACTTGGTTGCATCCTAATGAAAAATTATCAGGTAATTGCTTATGCTTCACGACAGTTGAAAACTCATGAGGTAAATTACCCGATACATGATTTGGAATTAGCTGATGTTGTTTTCACATTAAAAATTTTGAGGCATCATTTGTATGGTGTAATGTGTGAAATATATACTGATCACAAATGTTTAAAGTATATATTCACTAAGAAAGAGTTGAACATAAGACAGAGGAGATAGCTGGAATTAATCAAGGATTATGATTGTACAATTCACTATCATCTAGGAAAAGAAAATAAAGTGGATGATGATTTGAGTCGAAAAAGTAATGCTTCATTAACCATGTTATGTTTTGAACGTGATCCTTTGGTTAAGGATTTGATAATATTTGGCATAGATGTTGTTAGTGCAGGATTTTATTATATTTTGTTTCAGGAATCAGTGAAATCTTTTCTATCTGACAGAATTAAGCAAGCACAGAAGCAAGACAGTGAGTTGCAGAAAAAGGTAGAGCTGGTTCAGAAGGGTAAGATTCCTGAATTCAACATTGATAATGCTTGTGGTTTGAGATTTGGGAAGCGATTGTGTGTGACATGTGATTCACAATTGAAGAGAGATTTGTAATGTGAAGCTCATAGTTCTCCATTTTCTGTTCATCTAGGTAGTTTTAAGATGTATAGAGATCTTCGGGAGTATTACTGGTGGGATGGAATGAAAATAGATATTGCTGATTTTACTATGAAGTGTTTTACTTGTGAAGAGGTTAAATTAGAGCGGTAGTTACTGAAAGGGATGCCTCATCCTTTACCAGTTCCAGAGTGTAACTGGGAAAATATATCCATGGACTTCGTTGTGGGGTTGCCGAAGACACCTCGAGGTAATAGTGGAATATGGGTTATTGTTGATATCTTGACTAAATCTACTCATTTCCTTGCTATAACAGATAATTTTTCTCTAGATAAACTTTCCCATTTTTATCTTAATAAAATATTCATGTTACATGGAGTTCCCCTCTCCATAGTATCTGATCGTGATCCTAGGTTTACTTCTAACTTTTGGAAAAGCATTTAGAAGTCGTTGGGTACTGAATTAAATTTTAGTACAGCTTTTTATCCTTAATCAGATGGGAAGTAAGAATAAACAATTCAGACTTTGGAGGATATGATATGTGCTTGTTCTATGGATTATCCTGGAAGTTGGGACCAACATCTTTCTTTGGTTGAGTTTTCTTATAATAGCAGTTTTCATTCTAGTATACAGATGGCACCATTTGAGGGATTATATGGGAAGCGGTGTCGAACTCCATATTTTTGGGATGAAGTGGGTGAATGGAAGTTGATGGGACCAGAAATGGTAGAAGAGTTGGTAGAAAAAGTTCAGCTGATACAGAAACACATGAGAATTGCTCAGAGCAGGTAGAAAAGATATGCAGACAACAGGAGGAAGGATCTCTCTTTTGAGGTAGGTGATCATGTTTTTCTCAAATTTTCACCAAGGAAATGTGTAATGCGATTTGGTAAGAATGGAAAGCTGAGTCCAAGGTTCATTGTACCATTTTAAATTCTAGATAGAGTGGGATCAGTTGCTTACCGAGTGGCTTTACCTCTGAGTTTATCTTAGGTACACAATGTTTATTATGTTTCAATGTTAAGGAAGTACATACCAGATCCAACTCATGTTTTGAGTCTATAGGTAGTTCATCTGGAAGAGAATCTATCATATGAGGAACAACCAGTCCAGATTCTTGACCACAGGGAGCATTTATTGTGGAAAATTTGATTCATCAAGTAAATTTTTTGTGGAAAAACCACATGATTGAAGAGGTAACATGGGAATCTGAAAATGCAACGAGGGAGAAATACCCCCACTTATTCGGTATGTAAATAAATTGAGGGGACATAATTTTCTAATGGGGGGAAGGATGTAACATCCCATGTAAGTAAAGAATTATGGATTTTCATATCTATTTCTATTTATGAATTAGATAGTGTTTTAGAGGCTTAAAAAGAAAATAAATCCAATCTTAAGCATATAATTCTCTACTTTTTTAAAAAGATTGTTTTACCGCCTTTTGATGGCGAACCATTTAAATAAATCTTTTGACAATTTTATAAGCTATTTTTTCAAAATAAACTTATTATTTAGTATTCTGACATTGAAATTTACTTTGGATAAATTTTGGGTATTTTTCTGACAATGTTCATTTTTTTAATGAATAGTGAAAAATACTGCATTTTACTTCAAAACTGCTCTTTTATATAATTTAATTTTATGGATAGATTATATTTTTAATTGGTTTTATCGTGTAAATAGAATATATTTTTACCATTAAATCGAATGGTGTTCATTGAATTTAATTTCACTTTGAAATTGGACATAAACATTTGTGAAACTTTTGATAGATATTGTTTCTAAAAACCCGATATTTGTTTTTAAAACGAGAATTGTTTTTAAATTAATTACTACAATTTCTGTTATTGTAAAATGGTAAGATGGATTCCATATTTTTAATTAGAAGGTCCAAATTATGTAATTAAGACAGTTTTGTTTTTTGGACCTTATGAATAGTAACCACGGTAAGTATCTTTATTTATCATGATTAATTAGTAATCGGGTAGTTAAGGGTAATAAAATAATATCATAATAATAAAAAATGAACCCAACATGTGTCCTAATTATACTGGTTGTGTCATTGCTGACAATGGGATGCCTTGTGCCAAAATTTGGGACCCCATGGAATCACTTTTGGGTGATAGTGACATTTTATTATATTATTTTTTTAAAGGGAAAGTTTAACCAAAGTATGCATCACCCAAGTAAAAGAATTTTAGTTTTGTCTATGTAAATGATATCTTAGACTATAAATAGTCACTACAAAGATAAACAGATTTCCCACATCTTGAATGTTTTTTATAATTTTAGACATTAAATAAATTAAATGTTTTATGACACCATGATGATGCAGCAATTACATCATTAATTAACGATTTCAATAAAATGAAAAGATAATGTAAAATCTAAGACTTATACTTGTAAAAGACCTATTGGATAGGTGGACTTCAAACCCTTATCACCTTATCCTATAAATATATCATCTCGGGACCTTTGAAATCCGAAACTCATTATATAATAAAGTAACATTTCTTGACTTTCCAAGACTGCCCCTCCTCGCTCTTATAAAAGGCCCCCACCTCTACCACCTTACACACACCTCTCAAGCCATTTTCTCGTCCAATATCTACCCATTTTAACTCCCCACATCCCTATCTTCATCATCGAAGCCTTACCTTAGGTAGAAAGCTCCTCATGAAACTATATTTCTTCAAACCAAGAAGAGTTACCTGATTTAAAGGTATTGTCTTCTCTAATGTTCTTTTGTTTTATATTGCTTCTCCAACCCCCTAAACTCTTTTTATTCTTTTATTTTGTAATAACACCAGTATCTAAAATATACTAGGATGTTTTTATGTGATTTATTTTATTTAAACTCACACACAACTCCGTCTAATGGTTAATGAACATACTATTTCTGTGGTTTGCAAATTTCTGTCTCACGAAACGATGATTGTTCAATATTCTTTTAACACCTATCATGGTGTACATTAAGATGTAACTATATTTATATATGATATATATTAGTTCTATGTTTTCTATATGCTTCTTTATTTTTCTTTTATGGCATACCATTATGGATTCCATTATGGGTAAACATGATATCTTCATTTTAGCAAGTGCGGACTACCGCCCCCTCAAAGTGATTTGATTCGTTAATGAAATATGTGGGACATATAGAGGACGTAGTTTATGATGTTATATATGATATTATACTGGAATTATAATATACCTTTTTATTCTTATGATTTCACTCCATTAAATACGAAATAGAAATGAAGGTAGTGTTCATGCGTACATACGGCTTACCGTCTCCATCAACGGTGCAATTCATTTCATACCTCTAAATGTTATGTAATATTATAAAGGAATGTATATATAGGATATATATGATATATATGATATCTATATAATGAGTATAATTCTGGATATAATGGATATTTTACCACATGAACAACTTGTAATTATATGAAGTTTATTTTTGCCTCATGTACCAAATATCGACAAAATGACCATTATTAACTTAAGTAATTACATAATGTTCATAACACAGTAATAAGTGATATAAAAGGAATAATGGACTTGAAAAAGTTTCCTAATCAAGTAGGAATTAACTCTAGTTTATTATCAGGAGATTAAAGAACAATCGAGTCAAGTCGGACACGAGGTATGGGACTTCGTCTCAATCTCCATTCATTGAGGCATATTTTGTTTTATACCCAAATTTCGTTACTACGGTGTATAAACCCCTTTGAATTTTACTTTTATTAAAAAGGAATGTTTTTTATACAAATCATTTTACTAAATGAGAAAAGATAATTTTTTTTGTCATATGTATGGGGTGACATTGACTTCTCCACTTCCATAACCACTATTTGAGTTTCGACTTCCTCTACAAGCCATATATTTATTAAATGAAACATAAATACCATGTTTTACTTTTATTTTATTTTGGTATTGAAAATGGTCTTGATAAATTTTTTATTATATAAATGTGTTTTTGATATCTTGTGATTGAAATGTGGAAATGTTATGTTTTCCTTTATGCATGTTTTATGTGATACGATTATGATATGGTTATTGGGAATTTTTTATGACGACAGGTGGTTATGTGATAAACTAAGGGAGTGTGAGCCTGTGATAGCTCTCCAATTCATTGGGTAATGTGAAGGGGTTAAACTCTAAGGTTTCTCCGAAGAGATTTAGGGAATATACTGTGATGGGTATTATAAATGTAACCATGAGGGTTACTCCCTACGTAAGGATGTTTTGAATGCCTCAAGTTACCTTTCTGTCTTATGTATTCTATGAGTTATTCATAAACCATATGACTTCATGAGGTATGTTTAAGTGCTTATGTTTATGAGTAAAGTATGTTTTCAATGATTCTTATGTATACATGGACTAAGGTTTTCTTTCCGTATTTTTATATCTCTTACTGAGCATTGTATGCTCATCCCATGTTTTTGAAATGTTTTTCACATGTCAAGGGAAAAGTACGTGATATGATGATAGTTTCAAGGAGGTGTCAAGTGAGAATCCATGTTTAGTTTTAAATATGTATCCTTTAATGGAAAAAATGAATACTGTCTTTTATGTAACCACCTTGTTGAAATGTGGAATGTAATGAATTATTTATTATCTAATTCTCTAAAACTCTAAACCTGAAAAGATCCTCAATGTGTATTATTGTAATAACTGAAGATTAAGTAATGTTTAAGTATGGTGCCTTATAGGTGATGCATGCTTTGAAGACATGGAATCACCACCACTTTGGAGAGAAGTTTGTGGTCTACTCTGATCACAAAAGATTTGCCTATATCTTCTCGCAGAAGGACGTCAACCTGAGGCAACGTCGTTGGATAGAGTACATGTAGGGGTTTGAATTTTACATTGTCTATACCCCAGGAAATGGTAATGTGGTGGCCAACCCATTGAGCAGAAGAGTTCTAGTGAAGGATTTAAGGAAGTCTAGTGACAGGTGGACTTTTATGGGGCTCTTTTCATAGATGCATGTGGAGAGCAGGGAACACAATGGAGGGGAATTCTGGGAGAGCGTCCAGTTTAATTCGTCCCTATTGGAATTGATTCAGTGGGAACCACCCAGTGATGAGCTTTGTCAGCAGTCGAAGCTGTTTCTTCATGTTGGGGAGACATCCTCTGATTGGTTATCATCTCCCAAGGGCATCTTATACTTCAGGGGTCGTTTAGTAGTGTCTTTATCTCTGCGGAAGGTGGTGAATCAGGATAGCCACTAGTCTCAGTGGGTAGTCCATCCAGGTGCCACTAATATGTATTATGAAGTTCTTCGACTGTTTTGGTGGCCTGGTATAAGACGGGACATAGAGGACTTTGTGTCGAGATGCTACACATGCTAGAAGGTGAAAGAAGAGCACCAAAGGCCCTCCAGTTTTCTCCATCCACTACCCATTCCTACCTGGAAGTGGGAAGAGTTCTCCATGGACTTCATTGTGGTCTTGCCTTATACACCTCGGGGTAATAATTCCTTTTGGGTGGTGATTGATCATCTAACCAAATCATCCCACCTGATTCTGGTAAAAGATAAAACTAAAGTGGATAAGTTAGGCCATTTGTATCTTTAGGAAGTGGTGAGACTCCATGTCATACCATCAGCAGTTGTCTCAGATAGAGACCCCCGCTTCACTTCTCGATTTTTGGGAGGCCTTTAGAAGGCCTTGGGGTCCCAGATTAAGATGAGCACGACATACCATCCTAAGACGGATGGACAGACAAAGCGGGCAAATAAGATTTTGGAGGACATGCATCGTGCATGTGTTCTAGACCTTGGGGGTTCTTGGGATCCCAATTTGGGATTGGTTGAGTTTTATTATAATAACAGTTACCAATCCTCGATTTGAATGGCTCCTTTTGAGGCGTTGTATGGTCATCCTTGTTGGTCCCCCCTGTGTTATGCTGAGGTATGTGCAACCTCACTATTGGGGCCAAGTCTGGTGCAGGAGACATCTGAGAAGGTAAAATTAATCAGGCGATGTTTATTGATAGCTTAGAGTCATCATAAATCATATTCTGACTGGAGGCGTCGAGACCTAATGTTTTCTATGGGTGATATGGTATTCTTGAAAGTGTCCCCTCATCTGGGCCATCGTCAGTTAGGGAAGCAAGGTTATTTTATGTCACGGTATGATGGACCCTTTTAGATCACTGAGCATATTGGAAAAGTGGCATACAGGTTGGCCTTACCTTCTCAGTTGACATCCATCCATGACGTCTTCCATGTCTCCCAGTTGAAGAAATACAACCCGGATCCATCCCATGTGCTAAGTTGGGAAGAACTGGAGATAGATTCTAACATGTCTATTGTAGAGCACCTGGTGCAAATATTGGACTCCCAAGACAAGGTTCTTCTAGGGAAGTCCATTCTACTGGTCTGGGTTAATTGGCAGTATGATAGTGACACTCATGAGACAAGGGAGCAGAAGTCATGGGTCGAGGAAGAGTACACATTCATATTTTCAAAACAAGCTTCATGTTGTCATTACGCGGCAAAATGTATTTCATGGTGGGGAGAAATGTCACATAAAAAACTAATTTTAAAGGTAAATTTCAATTAATTTCAATTAATTATTTGGTTTAGGGGTTTCCCATTCATTTCTGGATGAAATGGTGAGTTTTCATGTTTTAGGCCAAATCGAGAGCCCATTTTCATATTTAAAAACATATTTTGATTATTTTATAAATATTTATTTTTTAAATACTTTTCACCCATTCTACTTGAAAAATATCCTCCACTGAACTTTTAACACCAAAAATTCAATTTGGACCCCTTAGGAATCCATAACAATGGGGTATTTGGTTTTTTATTTAAGAATTGGGCCATCCCCAAATCCCATTTTCCAGTTTTAAATTGTTTCTTTAATTTTATAATATTGTATTCATTATAATGAATTTTCGGTGATTCCACCGTTCTTTTGACCCTAAGAATCCTAGGCACGCTCCCATTTCCTTTCCACTTTACTTGGATCTCTTTTAAATCGAAAATTAGGAGAGAACATCATAGGGTGTCTCAAATTGGACATAATTAAAAAGGTAACTTCATCCCCTCTTAACTCGCTCAATTATTACTCTTTTCCCAACATTCCAGTTCTTAAATGACCTCCTACATCTTGTTTGAACAACCCCTGAATTTTGGTTGTTTTCAATTTCAGATACTATTGTATTGTAGTTATTACTTCAAGATACTGCATGTAAGTGAGTCCATTACTTTCCTCATTCAAATTTATTAGGGGTTCATTTGTTTTTATTAGGTTTTATTCCTTCTTCCATGAATTCCAAAATCACCAGGGGTAGGGTATCAAACCTAAGGTTTATCCTTGTGTTTTATTTTCAAATTATTTTGGTTTATGTTTGTTCTAGGTCTTTATTGGTGCGGGAGTGGTGCGAATTAATTTCCGCACGGTGATTCTAGGGGTTTCCATAATTTGGTAGGTGATTCCATTGTGCATTCAATATTTGTCACATAGCTTTCGGTTTTCATGGTATTTTCATGTTTATTTCATTTTAATGTTTCTGAAAAAAATTGGTTTTAGTTTCATTTATAAAACAAAAGAATTTTATGTTCAAATTTTTGGTGAAATTGGGCGGTTTTCATAAAAACCTTTTATTGGTTCATTTGGGGCTGACCAAAAATTACTTAGTGGATTATATTGAACTGTATTAGGACTGAAAATATTTTTTTGAATGTTTATTCTTTTTTGTTGTTGTGAAATTTTTTTAAATGGTGTTTGGGATGCAGATAGGCTTTAAGTTCCATGTTTGTGTGAAAATTGAGGGTTTTTAAAAGATATAACTTCTTAGTTCACATGGGGCTACCCAAAAACATAATTGTTGTTTTAATTAAAGTTTATTGAACTTAAATTTTGTATTTTTACTTAAAATTGTGCACATAATGTTAAAATTGTATATTTCAAAGAGCATTGGGAGCAAAACAATAGGGTATTTTGGGAGGTTGTTTTATTGAAAATCAAAATGTTTTGTTGTGTGTTTTAAATGGTATAATGTGAGTATAGATACTGTATTTTTTTGTCACCAATAGTGGTTTTTATAAGAAATAATATGTGTTTTGTTTTCTGAAATTGTTTGATCACAAAAAGGGGAATCCCAGGTACATAGGTAGGCGGATATATACAAGTACAACTTGTGAATCAGATACGTTGTTTCCATGTTTCACTGAGAAAATGGATAACAACAACTCTAACTAAACTATGTATATGATATTTGAGGTCCACTGGGTTATGGTTATGTTCCCTACTAGTGGCTCGTGCACGGGAAAGGATTGTGACTTGGATACTTTACCCCGAGGTACGAGGTACATAAGGCCCGAGACTATCTAGTTACCTATAGGTGTTACCAGTTTTGGTTATCATTGGATTTGTTGTATTTACCATTGTATTGGGGTGTTTTTGGTAGTACATTAATGTATCTCACATTTCTTTTTAAATTTGTGAACATTATGAAATTTTTATCTTGACAACTGTTATGAATTGAAAGTTTCATTTCTTGGATGTTATCACTGCTTTTCTTTGCGTATTAAAACTGCATGATTTTTCACATTGTATTGATTTATATTTGGAATTATTGGGTGGTATCCTATTGGGCTTATGATCACACCCTACTTACACCCCTCGGGTGTAAGTATACTTGGATATGATTGACTCAGGTAGAGGAAAGGCCAAGGGTGATGGCGGTTCAGGGTGTTACTCCCCATCGCTGGGGCGGAGTTGTGGGGACGACATGCGGGTGATGACTCCCTTGTCACGTGGTGTACATGGGGATTTCTTATTGTAGTCAATATTATTTTATTGGACCACTTGTAGTGTCTTTTAAAAAATTTATTCAGATCTGGTTTTGTTAAGAATTTTTTAGCTTGAAAATTTCAGATTCTTATTATTGATTGTTTTTTTTCTATGTTTTATGCTTTCATACTCTAGTAAATCGTTCCAAAACCAGATTTTTTGCTACCCGGGCAATTGTTCCAGCCCGTGGTGATAGGGAACGCCCTTCGGGCCTTGTCACGGGCTAGGTTTGGTGCAAGTATTGGTGGTGACCAGATCTGGTTCATGATCGGGGGAGCTATAGCTCCCTCCAATTCATTTTGTAATGATGGATGACTCATGAGTAAAAAGTTATGTGTAAACCTGATTATATATTAAAAATTTTCTACATGGACCTAGTTTCATGTCAATAAGTTTATGTGTGAACCTTATTATATGTTCACAATGTTATGGGTGCCCTTTATTTTGTGTTCATAATGTTATGGGTGAATTTGATTACATATACACAGTGTTATGCATGGACTGTGTTTCACATCAATATTTTTATGCATAAAACTTATTATATGTTCATAATATTGTGTGTGAACCTGGTTTCATGTTCATAACATTATGTGCGGACTAGGTTTCATTTCCATAATTCTTTTAGAGGGCATGATTTCAAATCCTAAACATAATGTGTGAACTTGTTTCTACTTATACATGTTCTCAATGTTAAACATTGATGTGTATGCCACAATTTAATGTGTTACTCATATTTCATACATTAATGGTATATGTAACCAATTATCTTGTGATTAATGTATTATGATCTGCTAATATTTATCTCATGTTTCATCTTTATGATCATTGATATGGAAGGTATTCTATTCTAATGATAAGATCAAGTTATCTTACCCTTGTGTTCATGTAATGATTACATGTTTCTCTTTTTTTTAAATTTACTTGGAATTTAAGCTCACCACATTCTTAGGATTTCTTTCATCGAGTTATGAAGAAGTGTTTTTAAGTATAATTTCTAAAGGGGGAGATATTTTTTGGAATCAATGAGGATATTTACTGAATATAGAATATTTTTGTTCCAATATTAAAAAGGTAATATACTAATATGGTATTTAGGAATCTATTTTGGTAAAATATTAATTAATCTATAAAACTTATGTAATGTATATGTTTGTTAATATTGGGTCAATATATAGCATATATTTTGAGTAAGGGGATAATTTTTATTGATGCTTTTAGTAGGAAAGACAGACTCAGGTAGTTCTAGAGTCTTGTTATGAGTGAAATACGATGACCATGCTGACTAAGATGAATATTTTTGTTTGGAATGTCTAGAATAAGATGACCCAGGTCTTACTATCTTTAGAGTACACACATTTGAGCTACATCATGGAGAGACAATATGATGATGTATACTTATTTACCTAGAGAAAAATCATTGAAGGTGGGGAGTCACCTTCTGGTTGGACACCATATGAGGATGAGATCATCTATATATGAAACCATGTTATTATGATTATGAGTATGTAAGAGGAGCTTATTCATGGTTTTTAATGCTTCATTGTGGGTAGGGAGTCTTGGTTTGCCCAAAATGTACCATGACCTACATTGAGAGTATTAGTGTTCAGGCATGAAATAGAAGATTGTGGGGTTTATGACATGAATATAATCCTTTTAATAGGTGAAGGTTGAGAATTAGAAACTTTTTATTTTGCTACATTTGTTTCCTATATAACTTATATGGGTGGTGTTACCATGCACATCATGGGGGGTCTTCTAGGGATGTTACAGAGGAATAATTCTATATGAGTGATTGTGGACCAATTAATGAAAGTATAAAATTTCCTTACAATCAGTAAGATATTAATAGTGTACAAGTTTGGAGAATTGTACATTTAGAAAATAGTGCATCAGAATAGAGATATGTGGAGTATAGTTTCAGACCGTGGTGTGTTTCTCACATTAATCATAGGGAAATTCTTGTGGCACCTAGAACACATTGGTCATTGTTGATATATTTCCACCTACAGATAGCTGGGAAACTGAAATGTACTATTCCGGTATTGAATGATATGTTATGGGTATGTTTTCTAGACTGTGGTGGGTCTTGGGAGAAGAACTTATCCACCATTTAATTCACCTATGAAAAATAATATCCCGATACTATTCATATGGACCCATATGAGGCACTTTATTATATTTCATACAAATCACCAATATGTTGGATATAGGATGGAGTGTTTATGAGTCTCATATAGGATATTTCAGAGTATGTATAATTGACATAGAATCATGTGGTTGTAGCTCTATGTTTGAATAATTTATATTCTATTCAACATTGATCAACCCATTAGTATATAATAGGCAATCATGTATTCCATTAGGTGTCGCCTAGATTCAGTCAATGTGGGATTCAAAGGCAGTGATGGTTGGAATCCTGGTTTGAAGGTCCGTTTTAGATTGTGGAGTGGATCTAACTTGTGGCATACCGATTGGATATTCTATAGAGGTATAGTGATATACAATATTTATTTTATTATGTCAAAGTTTCAGCGGTATCACCCCTACATTTCAAACATGATTAATGTTGATGATGTTGATCTTTAGGGTGATGATTCCTTTGTGAATCATTTGATTTGTGTTTTGGATATTATAGAGAAATTGTTGGAGGTAAATACTATGCTGACAGTCTAAGTATTGTGAAAACATGTTCATGTTTAGGAGGAAATAACAGAGGGAGAGTGAAATATGAGGGATTAGTTGCCTAACGTTTTGACCACATAATATTAGATATTCTTAGGAGTATAGATCGAGGAAGGGTTGTTATATGTTGGCTAGATTTAATGATCCCTCCCATTCAAGAGATACCTCATTCTCATTTTGATGTAGTTTCTACCATCTTTGAATATACCTTATCTAGGTTTTTATATGTGAAACTCCCCAACCCCAGTTACCCAGAGTCGATGCATTATTACACCACATTATAATGATACAAGGAATCATTTCCTGATAGACCGATCGGTTTAGAAGCCTTGGAAGTACTAGATACATTCATAAGTTTTACATTACATAATGAATTAAACATCAACAAAATTTTGTCCCATTTTGAACACAATTATATCATAGCCTATCCCTAGAGGTCAAAGATATAATATATCTTCAAATACTAGGAAAAAAACATAGAAATGGGTGAGCTCAGATGCTCAGGAAGGATAACAATATAGTGTAATCTTTCATAAATAAGAATAAAAAATTAATAAAATGTATAAGACTAAAACAAAATCCTTTTAAACTTAAACTTCAGCAGAATATGGAAAAGATAAAATTTAATAATTCCATTTACATATTCACATGAATATTATACTAGTCTAATAATAACAGAAAATATCAACAGCCACTTTCATAATGAGGGAATGCATAATTCAAGACTTCATAACCACATTTTTCAGGCCTTGTTCCAAGACTACAAATAAGATTTTGTCACTGCCTTAGGCCAAGACACTACTTTGTCTCATGAGATCTACTGACGAACTGAGGAGCTACAATAGGATCTACCTGTCACTTTCTAAGTCCAATTCATTCCTCAGTTGAAATCGTTTAAACATAACATAATCATTCATAGTAAAACTATCATACGAAAAGTAAATATTTTATCCGTAAACCTTGAATGGTAAAAAAACACATCCACAGTAAAACATATCACAAAACCTTCAATACAATATTGAATATTTTTATCATAATAAATCAACTTTAAACATGTTTAAAATCCATCAATGATGTTGACATATATGAAATATAAACTATTTGAAATAAATACCTATTTCTATTTTGAAATCATTTAAAAGTCACATAATTATAAAAGAAAATTTTATTTTAAAAATATTCTTATAATCTTGTATGGGAAGCTTAGAAGATGATATAACGGCAGAAAATAGCCACACCCTCCATATACGTTAAAAAAATACATTCTTACGTTAATTTTGTCGAAAAGTTCATAAAGTACCTTGTTTGGAAAACAACAGAAAGATTCCTGCCAAACCATTTTATAAAATGTAAAATAATTGTATAAGTTAATTTAACCAATATTCTATTAAATAGTAAAAATCTTTTGAAACAAATTTTTAATAAACATGTATGTGGATGATAAACGGGTCCAAGTAGATACGTAAAAACAACCTCAAATAATAAAGAGATTGTGAAAATAGCCCTTACCATGAACTTTTCCTTGGTTGAGAGTATGTTAACCTCTTGTATAATAGTTGAATCATTGTTATTAAAATATAAATGAATCATATATGTAAATATGATATCATATATGATCTTATAATATTGATTTTATAATAATATTTTAGTAGTATCATCGTTTTGGGTGTTAACTGATTCATTTTACTTTATATACTTGGTTATGTAAGCCATGTTTGTGATGAATATGATATATTTTATTCATATCCATAATTATAATATGTTCTAAAACATTATTCTGAATCATAAAATGAAAATTATTCTATAATTATTACAATGGTGAATGATTCTCATCGCGTTCGTGGAGACGGTAATCCGTACGTACACACGAGCGACAAAATCATTATATTGACGGTGAAATCATATTTAATTGGATGTTATATCATGTATAAAGAATCATTAATATGTTATATTTATTATTTAAATCAGTTATACTCATTTTTATACACATCAAAATAATGAAGTGTTTGAATAATAAACTCCACCACGGCGTGGAGACGGTAAGTCATACGTATGCACGTATAGTGACTTTGTCATTTATAGGATTGATAGAATAATGAATAAGGTTGTACCATATTTCTAATAACATTACAGTATGTTTAAGGTACATGATTTATTATTTTTGTATGGAAAAAAATAATAAGGAGGAAGTTGAAGAAGAAAATAACTAGAAAGAGGGTGGTGAAATTATTACCTGTTCTTCAGGTGTATCTTTTTGAGTCGATCAAAATGGATCCATTGTAACACCCCAGGTAAATAAAGAATATGACATTTTTATATTTATCCATATTTGTGAATAAAATGTTAATATTACTTTAAAGGGAACGCTATGCTTGATGGATTACCCAATATGCAACAACGAGTTCCTTTGAAATCTTACGTTGCACTCTAATAATAAAATAATTTTATTTTAAATGGTAGTTAACACCTAGTCGTTGTAATGACAGGAATGAACAGAACTAACTAAAAAATTATTATATATTTTTGTCAAATATTTTTACTTTTTAAAATAAATTTTAGAGGATTAAAAATGCAAATGAATCCAATTTTAAGAATATATTATTCTAATATTCTTTACAAGGCCGATTAACCGCCTTTTGATGGAAAACCCTTTTTAAATATAATTTTGACAATTTTATATGTTTTATTTGACAAAATATAATTCTTCTTTAGAATAGGAACATAAAAATTTACTTTGTGTAAATTTTTGGTATTTTTCCGATAAAGTTCATTTTTTAATGAATAGTGACAAATGTTTTATTTTAAGTCAAAACCTCTTTTTAATCTAATTTATTTATATGATTAGATTATCTTTTTAATTGGTTTTAAGGTGAAATTAGAATATAATTTTACTATTTAATCCAATGGTGGTCATTGAAATTATTATCACTTTGAGATTGGACATAAACGAGTGTCAATCCTTTGATAGATACTGTTTCTTAAAAACACGCTATTTGATTTGACAACGGGATTTAATTATAAAATTAATTAGTGAAACTTTTATGTTATGAATTTGGTAAAATAGACATAATTTTTGAATTCAGAATATCAAATATAGATTAGGGTTAATTTTTGGTATTTTTCTGAAAAACCATAATTTTTGATGAATAGTGAAACCACAATGTGGTAGTTACAAAAACTGATTTTTCATTTAAATGGAACTTTACCACTTCTGTGATTTGAATTTCAAAAATCCAATTTAAATTACTTTTCTTATTAAGTAAAATTTGGTTCAATGGGATGAAAATAATTTTTTATGGAAAGTAACCTTTATGTTTTATTAATCGCGATTAAAGGTAATTAATGTGATTTAAGGTAAAAATGATATTATAATAAAATGAAAATATCCTGAAACTTGTCCTAAACCTATTGTATGAGTCATGGAAGACCATTAAAACTCATGGGTCGATTTTTGGGACCCCATGGAGCCACTTGGGTAAGATGATGATATTAATGCCATTTATTTAAAGTAAAAGTAAAAATAAAACAAACATGTATTGTTTTAATAAAACAATTTTTACATGGGGTTATACAAGTCAGTGTTTTGATTATAAACATTCATTAAAAATTAAAAATATTTCCTACATCATAGAATTTTTTATTAATTTTTAGTCATTAAATAAATTAAATTATTTATGACATCATGATGATGAAGCGATTACCTCATTATTTAACGATTTAAATAAAATGAAAAGATAATGTAAAATATAAGAACTAAACATGTCAAAACCCAATTGGATGGGTGTATTTAGAACCCTTATCACCTTATCCTATAAATATATCAATGTGGGACCTTTAAAATCGGAAACTCATTTGAAAATAATGTAACCTTTTTTGACATTCCAAGAGTGGCCCTCCTCTCCCCTCATAAAATGCACCCACCTCTACCACCTTACCCACACCTATAAAGCCTTTGGCTAGGCTAATATCTAATCATTTTGTCTCTCCACATACCTCTCCTCATCCTATAATCCTTACCTTTGGCAGGAATATCTTCAAGAAACTTGTTTGATTCAAACCAAAGGGAGTTACCCGATTTTAAGGTAACGTCTTCACTTGTGCTCTTTTGTTCTATTTTGTTCCCCAACCCCCTAAAATCTTTTTATTCATTTCTTTTTTAACAAAACCAGTATATTACATAAACTAGGATGTTTTTATAAGAATTATTCGAGCTATACTTACACAAAACTACATCTAATGGTTAAAGAACATATTGTTTCTGTGGATGGTGAATTTCTGCCTCACAAAACGATGATTGTTAAATATTCTTTTAACACCTTCAAAGGTGGACATTAAGATGCCAATATATTTATATATGATATATAATATGTTTATGTTTTCTTTAATCTTCTGTATTTTTAATTTATGGAATAACTTTATGGTTTCCATTATGGGTAAACATGATATCTTCATTTTAGGAAGTGCGGACTACCGCCCCCTCAAAGTGATTTGATTCGTTAATACCATATGTGGTATGTATAAAGGATATATTTAATGATATTATATATGATACCATCCTTTAATTATAATAATATTATGTATCATTATTTTTTAATTCTATTAAATATGAAATAGAAATGGAAGTAGCGATCATGCGTACGTACGGCTTACCGTCTCCATGAACGGTGCATTTAATTTCTTACCTCTAAATGTTATGTAATATTATAAATGCATGTATATATTGGATAAATATTATATATATGATATCTAGATAATGAATATAATTCTGGATATAATGGATATTTCACCCCATGAACAAACTTGTAATTATAAAGAGTTTATTTTTGACTCAAGTAGCAATGATCGTTAAGACGACTGTTATTAACTTAAATAATTACATAGTGTTCATGACATGGTAATAAGTTATATAAAAGGAATAATTAACTTGAAAAAGATTCTTAAAAAAGTAGAAATTAACTCAAGTTTATTATTCGGGAGATTAAATAACGATCGAGTCAAGTCGGATACGAGGTAAGGGATCATACCTCTCTTTTTTTAAGCACTCTCTTTTATGTCATTTCTTTTAAGCTCATCTTTCATATGTTTCAGGATGTTCTTTTATATTCATCTTACTTTAATTTTTATGTTCATATTATGAGAGACCCTATTTGATCTCATCAATCAAATTTTTAAGTTTTATGTGGCGCCGTTAGGCTGCCTAATTTTCATAAGGGGATTTTCATCTCACTTTTTATTCCCGTGGGATTCATGCTACATTGGCCACTATTTCCTTTTATTTGGTATATTTACTGCCCATTATTTTACTATTTTTATAATATACTATCATTTATTGGTAGTTACATCTTCATTGTATGACCCTTCTTTCATGGGGTGTATGTTTCGGAAGTTACCCAATTCGATAAGGGAACCCATCACCCTCCTCATGTTAAAAGACTTCTTTATTAGGTATTTTAATCTTATTTTGATGGTATATGTTCATATATATCCTTATGGATATAAATGATATGTAAAAGTGATGAGATACCCCTTTTTATCTCTCAACAACTAATTTTATTAATTTTGAATTGACGTCGTTAGGCTGTCAAATTTTTGCAAGGGAGCTTCTTAACTGAATTTTTATTCTTTGGGATAAACATGTACTCCTAGAATATGTCATTATATGAATATGTGTGAACAACCTTTGATTTTTTTACACTTAATATCCACTTATATTTGGTGAATTATTTTGTCACACATAATTATGTAATTGATTTTTCTTTAATCCAAGGATACCGTCTTTGTAAGGGACTTCGTCTCAATCTCCTTTCATTGGGGCATATTTTTTTCTAATACAAGGCTTTATTTAATATGGTTTATAAAACCCTTTGACTTTTAATTTTATACATATGGAATCTTTTTCTACGAAGCATTTTATAAAAATAAAAAAAGGAATGTTTTTTTAACGTACTCGGTGACAACAACTTTTTCCGCCGCCATGAGTTTTATTTGGACTTTGGCTTCCTTAACAAGACATAATGTTTTTAAAAGTAAATAAATACCATATACTATTTTATGTATTTTGGTATTGAATTTTTTTTTTATAATGGATTTGTTATGTCAATATATTTTAGTGATATATTGTGACCAAAATGTGTAAATGTTTTCATTCCATTATATTTGTTTTATGTATTATGATTTTATAATGGTACTTGGACATTTAACAGGTGGTTACGTGATAAACCATATGACGGGTGGTGCCGGGAATACCAAGACGGGTGGTTACGTAATAACCTCTAATGCATTGGGTATGGAAGTTAGCCGTATGACTATTCCATTAAGTATGTGTGGAAGTCAACCATATAGTTATTCCATTTAAGTATGTTTATGTCCCAATATACCTTTATATGTGATGTGTTCTTTATATGGGTTTTATGGTAATATTTTGGTTACAAAAGGGTAAGTAATGATCTTTTATTCAGTGAAGAGTTTTTTTAATACTTCATAAAGGTGAAACGTATTACTTTGGTAAAGTATACATGGTTTACTTGTTGTTTTGGAAAACTAATAGTTTTCTTTCTTTGTGTATCCCTTACTGAGCTTTTTATGCTCACCCTAAGTTTTTTTGAAATGTTTTTCACAGATCTTAATGTGGAATAGGATCAAGGATGGGATCAAGGGAAAGTCATGCTATCTAAAACTTGGAACTAAACATGTTTCTTTTTAAGAGTTTTTATTTTATGGAAACTTAGTAGAAGTGTCTACTTTGTAATATTTTGAGATGTAATAGTTATGTCCTAATTTTCTAAAACTCTAAACTATGAAAAGATCCTCTATGTGAATTATTCATTTAATTCATGATTATAAAATGTTTTAAGGTCAGGTCCTGATAGTTGGTATCAATGTTCGGTTTAGAAAACATTAGAGGTTAGGGTATTCTCTAAGCATAAGTGACATTACCATAATGGTTAGGATTTCAAAAAGGGTCCTAGTTTTAGATAAAGTGAATGAGTAATTATATCTTAGTGTTTATCTTCCTCATTAGTACATGATGGTTTTGTTGATATACTCACACTGACTTTTTTGGTTTTAGTAAATGGCTAGATCTAGCAGGCACCAAAGTAACAGTGGATGTGAAGGAAACTGTGACAGTTTTCTGAGCGGGAAACTGAATGATATGGGAGCTACAATGAGAAATCTTGTTTTTATCCTCAACCAACTATCTGGAGTCATGATTGACCACCTAAACCATGGTGATTTCTATAAGGCATCATATATGCGAGAAACAAATCCCTACAGAACTACAGGTAATAATCATAAAGGAAAGTGTGTTAAAAAACCTATGTGTCAAAGATGTGGAACGAAACACCTAGGAAAATGTCTCAAAGGGAAAGAAATATGCTATAGATGTGGAAATGAAGGTCATAAAGCAAGAACCTGCCATGGAAAAAGGAAGCATCCAGTTGACTCGAGGAAAGGTAAAGAAGTTCTTTCTGAGGGATCAATTGAATGTTTTAAATGTGGTGTGCATGGTCATTATGAAAACACATGTCCTATGAAGAAGTTTTGGGAATGGGATCCCCAAGATCATACAAATATTCATTTACCAATACCTAATGCCATTCCAATTGAGGATGAAGAAGCTGACAATGACCAATCAATGGTATGGATTATTTCTTAACATTTTTTTTCCTATTTTGGAATCATAGGATATGATTCATGATTTTGTTTGTAGGAAAGAAGTATTTCAGAATAAGTTTGAAAGGAATGGTTAATGGATCACGAATAATGTTGAATGAGTAAGAAGTCAACATATAAGGGCTTCAAGATTTATGGTGGGATTCATAAGGGTATTAAGTCTCTTTTGATGATTGGGTTACATTAGAAAACTTTTTTATAATATGTGTAACCCTGATGTTTGATATATAAAAATTTTATTCAAAGTATAGTTATCTGTTCTTTTGTGGACATAGTTATAAAGAACCATTTGGGTTTATATGATCCTTAATTTTGAGGGAATTATGGGTTACTATATGTTATGATGGATAGTGAAAGGAATGAGCTTGAGGTTAAATAATGTTATGATTATTTTTGAAGATTTTATCTGGTTGTTGGGGAATGTTTTAAGAATTATATAGTTCTGGAAAAAGGAAACCATGCAGACCGTGTGACAACCCGTCGTGTCGGACAAAGCTGTGGGAATCGAACCCCCAACCAAAGTGAAACTGGTATTTATCACCTACCACTGGACTACGTGAAGTCCCTGGTTAGTTTGACTAATTATTTTTAGTTAGCTGATTTTATGAATTATGAGTAAGTTGATTTTGGGTTATCTATGGAAATTTATTAACCTATCATGGAGGATATGTGATTAGGTTAATAAATTTTCAATACGAGACTTTAAGAGAAACTGATGTTGTTTGGAGATAAATGTTATGATTTAACTTAGAAGACTATGAGATTAAATCCTTCAAATATTTGGGTTTCAATCATAGTTTGGTTTACTTTTGGTCTTTGTTGAACTTTGGGTCGTTTTGGACAATATTTGGATATTAAGAATAGATTTCATTTTTATAAAGGATTATCCTTTTTGGGTATTATCTAATCTCATACTAACATTTTTGGTTTTAGTTTTGGTTAAGGACTAAACACATGGGAAGTATACAGTTCTATTTTGTGGATTATGTGATTCTCTATAAGTTAATTATAGCTCCCATAATGTAAACAAGTCATCCTAAATACTCATCTTTTGGAGAAAATATGAGTTTGTGTAAGAAATCTAGTAAAAGTTGAAAGTCAACATGACAAGTATGTATGTTTCCTTATGTTTTAGTTAAGCTCAAAAATATATTCCTCAGTGAAAAGTAACTAAAAAAATATTGTCCGTTAACTTTTCCTACTGGGGAATCCAATACCGTTTAACCCATCACAAGTTTGTGATTTTCTGGTGATTAACTTTCTCCTAAACATGTTTTCTATCACACTCCCTCAGAACATGACCCATTGTTTCTTCTTCCATATCCATGTTTTCTTACATGGAATCCTAGTATTT
The DNA here is from genome assembly GCA_963277665.1 of Viscum album. NCBI lineage: Eukaryota > Viridiplantae > Streptophyta > Magnoliopsida > Santalales > Viscaceae > Viscum > Viscum album. Next base: position 1,930,121,393 of record OY728137.1, on the reverse strand, counting down.
GTTAACTCGGGTGACCTTTGTACTTCCCATTATTTCTTTTAAAGTGATTGTTTAATTTACTCCTTTTCCGATGTGGAGCTTTCAATGAAGTTTCCAAGATAAATTTGAAAATTGCGAGGACGCAATTCCCAAAAGGGGGGAAGGACGTAACACCCCAGGTAAATAAAGAATATGACATATTTATGATTATCCATATCTGTGAATAAAATATTAATATTACTTTAAATGGAATGCTATGCTTGATGGCTTACCCAATACGCAACAACGAGTTCCTTTGAAATCTTACATTGCACTCTAATAATAAAATAATTTTATTTTAAATGGAAGTTAAAACCTAGTCGTTGTAATGATGGGAATGAACAGAACTAACTACAAAATGATTATATATGTTTTTCAAATATTTTTACTTTTTACAATAAATGTTAGAGGATTAAAAATGCAAATGAATCCAATTTTAAGCATAAATCTTCTAATATTCTTTAAAAGGTTGATTAACCGCCTTTTGATGGAAAACCCTTTTTAAATATACTTTTGACAATTTTATATGTTTTATTTGACAAAATAAAATTCTTCTTTATAATCAGGACATCAAAATTTACTTTGTGTAAATTTTTGGTATTTTTCCGATAAAGTTCATTTTCTAATGAACAGTGACAAATGTTGTATTTTAATTCAAAAACAATTTTTAATATAATTTATTTATATGATTATGTTATCTTTTTAATTAGTTTTAAAGTGAAATTAGAAAATATTTTTACCATTTAATCCAATTGCGGTCATTGAAATTAATATCACTTTGAGATTGGACATAAACGAGTGTCAATCTTTTCATAGACATTGTTTCTTAAAAACATGCTATTTGATTTGACAGTGGGATTTAATTATAAAATTAATTAATCAAAATTCTATGTTATTAATTTGGTAAAATATACATAATTTTTGAATTCATAATATCAAATATAGATGACGGTTAATTTTTGGTATTTTTCTAAAAAACCTTAATTTCTTATGAATAGTGAAACCACAAAGTGGTAGTTACAAAAACTAATTTTTCGTTTAAATGGATATTTACCACTTCTGTGATTTGAATTTCAAAAAACCGATTTAAATGATTTTTATTATTAAGTAAAATGTGGTTCAATGGGATGAAAATAATTTTTGATGAAAAGTAACTTTTATGTTTTATTAATCACGATTAATGGTAATCAATGTGATTTAAGGTAAAAATGATATTATAATAAAATTAAAATATCTTGACAGTTGTCCTAACAATATTTTATGAGTAATGGACGACCAAGACATCCCATGGGTCTATTTTGGGGACCCCATGGAGCCACTTGGGTAAGATAATGACATTAATGCCTTTTATTTAAAGTAAAAGTAAAAATGGCACAAACATATATTGTTTTAATAATACAATTTTTACATGGGATTATACAAGTCAGATTTTTGACTATAAATATTCATTGGAAATATAAAAATATTTCCAACATCATAGTTGTTTTTTTATAATTTTTAGCCATTGAATAAATTAAATTTTTTATGACATCATGATGATGCAACGATTACCACATTATTTAATGATTTAAATAAAATGAAAAGATAATGTAAAATGTTAGACCTAAATATGTCAAAAACCTATTGGATGGGTGGATTTCGAACTCTTATCTCCTTATGCCTTAAATATATCAATGTGGGACCTTTAAGATCCGATACTCATTTGAAAATAATGTAACCTTTCTTGACTTTCCAAGAGTGCCCCTCCTCTCCTCTTATAAAAGGCACCCAACTCTACCACCTTAACCACACCTCTAAAGCCTTTGGCTCGGCCAATATCTGATAATTTTGTCTCTCCACATCCCTCTCCTCATCCTAGAAGCCTTACCTTTGGACGTAAGCTCTTCAATATACCCTTTTGGTTCAAACCAAAGGGAGTTACCCGATTTTAAGGTAACGTCTTCACTTGTTCTTTTTTGTTTTATTTTGCTTATCCAACCACCTAAACTATATTTATTAATTTATATTGTAAAAAAAACAGTATCTTCCATATACTAGGATGTTTTAATAAGAAGGATTCTAGGTACACTTACACACACCTACATCTAATGGTTAAAGAACATATTGTTTTTGTGGATGGTGAATTTCTGCCTCACGAAACGATGATTGTTCAATATTCTTTTAACACCTTCAAAGGTGGCCATTAAGATGTCACTATATTTATATATGATATATAATATGTTTACTTTTTTCTTTAAGCTTCTGTATTTTTAATTTATTGCATACCTTTATGGTTTCCATTATGGGTAAACACGATATCTTCATTTTAGGAAGTGCGGACTACCGCCCCCTCAAAGTAATTTGATTCGTTAATACAATATGTGGTACATATAAAGGATATATTATATGATATTATAAATGATAACATATTGGAATTATAATAATATTATTTATCATTGTGTTTTAATTCCATTAAATATGAAATAGAAATTGAAGTAGCGTTCATGCGTACATACGGCTTACCGTCTCCATGAACGGTGCATTTCATTTCGTACCTCTAAATTTTAAGTAATATAATAAATTCATGTATATAATGGATATATATTATATATATGATATCTACATAATGAATATAATTCTGTATATAATGGATATTTTACCCCATGATCAAACTTGTAATTATAATGAGTTTATTTTTGACTCACGTAGCAATGATCGTTAAAACGACCGTTATTAACTTAAATAATTACATAGTGTTCATTACATGGTAATAAGTGATATAAAGGAATAATTATATTGAAAAAGGTTCTTAAACAAGTAGAAATTAACTCTAGTTTATTATTCAGGAGATTAAAGAATGATCGAGTCAAGTCGGATACGAGGTAAGGGATCCTACCTCTCTCTTTCTTTTTAAGCACTCTCTTTTATGTCATTTTTTTAAGCTCATCTTTCTTATGTTTTGGGATGTTATTTTATATTCATCTTACTTTACTTTTCATGTTCATATTATGAGATACCCTATTTTATCTCATCAATCCCTTTTTGAAGTTTTATGTGGCGTCGTTAGCCTGCCGAATTTTCATAAGTGGATTTTCATCTCACTTTTTATTATCGTGGGATTCATGCTACATTGGCCACTATTTTCTTTTTTTGGTATAAGTACTGCCCATTATTTTTCTATTTTAATAATATACTATCATTTATGGGTAGTTACATATTCATTTTATGACCCTTCTTTCATGGGGTGTACGTTTCAGAAGTTACCCAATTCGGTATGGGAACCTTTCACCCTCCTTATTTTAAAAGACTTCTTTTTATGTATTTTAATATTATTATGATGAGATATGTTATTATATATCCTTATTGATATAAATGTTATGTCCAAGTGATGAGATACCCCTTTTTATCTCTCATCAACTCATTTTCTGAATTTTGAAGTGATTCTGTTAGGCTGTCAATGTTTTGCAAGGGAGCTTCTTAACCCAATTTTGATTCTTTGGGATAAACTTCTACTTTTGGAATATGTCGTTCTATGAATATGTTTGAACATACTCTAATTTTTTTACAATTAATATCCACTTATATTTGGTGAATTCGTTTGTCACACATAATTATGTAATTGATTTATCATTAATCCAGGGATACCGTCTTTGTAAGGGACTTAGTCTCAATCTCCTTTCATTGAGGCATATTTTTTTATAATACAATGATTTATGTTATACGGTGTATAAAACCCATTGAATTTTAATTTAATAAAAATGGAATATTTTTCTACGAAGCATTTTACAAAATTATAAAAATGAATGTTTTATTTAACGTAAGCGGTGACAACGTCTATTTCCTCCGCCGTGAGTATTATTTGGACATTGGCTTCCTCAACAAGCCGTAATGTTTTTAAAAGTAAATAAATACCATATACTCTTTTATGTATTTTGGTATTGAAAATGGGATATATAATGGATTTCTTATGTCAATATATTTTAGTGATACATTTTGATTGAAATGTGGAAATTTTTTCTTTCCATTATATTTGTTTTATGTCTTATGATTTTATAATGGTACTTGGACATTTAACGGGTGGTTACGTGATAAACCATATGATAGGTGGTGCCGTGAATACCTGGACAGGTGGTTACGTTATAACCTTCAATGCATTGGGTATGGAAGTTGTCCGTATTTCTATTCCATTAAGTATGTGTGGAATTTACCGTATGGTTATTCCATTTAAGTACATTTATGTCCCAGATTACCTTTTTCTATTATGTGATCTTTATATGGGTTTTATGGTAATCTTTTGGTTACAAAAGGGTAATTAATGATCTTTTATTCAGTAACGAGTTTTTTTACTACTTCATAAAGGTGAAAAGTATTACCTTGATAACGTATACATGGTTTACATGTTGTTTTGGAAAACTAACAGTTTTCATTCTTTGTGTATCCCTTACTGAGCTCTTTATGCTCACCCCATGTTTTTTTGAAATTTTTTTCACAGGTCTTAATGTGGAATAGGGTCATGGATGAGATCAAGGGAAAGTCATGCTATCTAAAACATGGAATTAAACGTGTTTCTTTTTAAGAGTTTTTATTTTATGGAAACATAGTAGAAGTGTCTAATTTTTATTCTTTTGAGATGTAATAGTTATGTACTAATTCTCTAAAACACTAAACCATGAAAAGATCATCTATATGAATTATTCATTTAATTCATGATTATAAAATGTTTTAAGGTCGGGTCCTTATATCCATAGGTTGGAATAAAATAAAATTAAGGACACTAGGTTGATTTGAGTGAAGTTGGTAAGGTATTTGGGAAGGGTTTGGCTGACCCAAATGGATTTGGAGGTGTGACATTAAGAGAAGGGGAATTTCCATTTTATAAGAGAGATGAGGGGAACCTTTTGAAATGATTGTAATATTATTTTATAATAAAATCATTTTCAGTTTATAATGGATCTAAGAGAAATTATTTCTAGAATAAAGTGGGTATGGGTAAATAAGCTCTCAAACAATTGGTTTTATATAAGTTTAGGTCACCATATTAACCCTATATTTTATATTTTACTCAAATTTGAAAAGTTTTACTTTTACAATGTCCTCTTGTATTACTATAATAAATGGTTAATAAACTTACTATAAAATGCGAAGCAACCCCCATGTTTTTCAATAATTACATATCTATTGTTATATAATTATTTTGGTAAAAATTTAGATTCTTAGGAATATCATATCAATTTATAATATAGTATTTGTTTTAAAATCTCATTATTTCAATTTTGACACTATTTGGAATTTGTTTTTCTTCTGATTGTGAAGATAACTTTATAACATCGAAACAAATACATTATATCAATCCAAACATGTTATATGCACCTAAAAAATTCGTGTATGGCATAAAAACATTCAATATATGTTTATTTTAATATTTATAATATCATTTATTTGATTCTTTAATTAATAAATAAAATACTGTATCATTTTTGTGTCATACATAAATATATTTATTTTCTGATTAAAAATTATAAATATAATATCATGGTCTGGGACATATTTTTTATCGTTCTAATTAATATTTATTTTCTAATATATTAATTATATAACTTCATATAAAAATCATTTTACTGAAATATTTATTCTTTTGTTATTTTTTTCTTCACTTTAGGTTATTTTATATAAAATGTCATTATCAATCTCAAGTGGCTCCATGGGGTGCCATAATCGACCCAATGATACCCATGGTTGAACATGTATCATAAAATAGAAATTGGATACATTTTAAGGTAATTTGATAATATTATAATAATATTGGTTTACCATTATTTACCAAATTTACCCTTTTACCAAGATAAATAAAATATTTACTGAAGTAAATATTCATAATGTATGAAATTATAATTTAACTATTTACATATTTTGGAACTCAATATTCCAAAAATGGAATCCATTTTTCCGTATTCATAATAGATATGTGGCAGAAACTAATTTAAAATTTATTCTTGTTGTTAAAACAAAAAGCCTATTTTTATGAAATAATAACTATCAAATGATTGACACTTGTTTATGTCCATTTTAAATGTGAAATTACATCAAATAACCTAAATTATATTAAATTATTAATAAATAATCTAATAATATTTTAAAACCACTCAAATCTATAATTAAACACTATAAAATATTTAGATTAAAAAAGTTTTTTTAATTAAAATTTAGTATTTTTCACTATTTATCAAAATATTAATGTTCTCATAAAAGTACCAAAAATTTATCCAGACATAATTTTTTTATCCTAATTCTAAATAATAATTTAATTTAATTAAATTTAATATCTAAAAGTGTAAAATATTTCTTTTAAAAAAATGATCACCCATAAAAGTCGGTAAAATGGAACTTTTGGAAAAATACTAATTTTTTCAGAAAAAAATGAATTTGTCCATATATTATGTCTAAGAAACACATTATATGGATTCTAGTATTATATAGGGAATATAAAATTCAAAATTAAGTTAATATTATTTGTACCGGCTTTTGAATAGCTAGATTGGTAAGATATGGTGTGCTCGAACTAGATGGTTCTTATAGCACAAGTTATTGAATTACATTGAAGAAATAACGTACTATGAAATATTGGGTGTTAAATTCTCCCCTACTTCAATAAATTTCATCCTAAGAATTTTATATTGTTCTTAAAAAATCAAAATAATAAAATACCTTTGTGGAAAACCCACATCTGAAATTGGGTTAACAAAATTTAGTCTTAATATGAGGGAAAGGGAAATGAAAAAGTCACCACCAAATTAAGTTTTTGATTACAATAACATTTGTGGAAATTAGAGACACATATTTGGAGAAAAAACATAAATATTTATAGGGATGATGAAGTCATCAATCAAAAACATGTGTAAAATTGAGGGCCTCAAATTAATCAATCTATGATGATTTAAAATATCGTTAGTTCAACAAAACTTAAGGTATTAGGATAACACATTTTTTGGTTTTATGATCCATTCCCTAATCATTTAGAATTAGTTTATTCATAGAATGAGAGGTAAAAATTATACTTGACATGTAGTGTTTTATAATTCAACTAATTCCTACCACAAACCCATCTTTTACTCCAAAACATAATAGAATTATAAAAATATTATATTTGTTATAATAATATAGGGTTAAAAAAATAATAAATTTATAATTCACTAGTCAGAAATTTGAAAAAAAATACATTACCCAAACCCAAACATCACATGGGCCAGTGTTAGGTGATTCATCCTTGTCGCCCTTCGGTTGCGGGTTCACGTATCACGGGCTTGCTGGACACGACAGGTTGTCGCCCAACCTCTAAGTTCTCTGTTTTATGACAATACAAAAACAATCTCAAGATATTATTTAACCTTAACAATAGTATCCAATGTCAATCCTAATCGATTCCAACCTTTATACTTTTCCAAAAATCTTCTTTCCAAACTCACAAGACAAAATTTATAAGAAATGTGAACAAAATGACGAAACATTTTTCCACGTAATAACATGTGAATAACTTCATCATATATTAATTTAAAACACTATAACACCCGGAATTACCATAAAACCTTATTGATTACATTCATTCTCCCTTATTACTTATAGAATACTTGATATACTCTATCTATCCAAAATTGATGTCAACACCAACAATGATGGAATATACAAATCATTAATTAGATTCAAGGATTTCAAGAATGTCCTCTATAATTTATCCAATTGAATGATATATCATTTTTAAATCACTACCTTATTATCAGAACCATGTTAATGTTTATCTTTCTGTTAACCATATATTTTCCAAAAAAAATATAATATTGAGTAATTTTTCTAAGAACTAGATAATCTCAAATTTTTAATGTAATAGTACTACAATACATTCCTTATTTATATACATAATTTATGTAATCAGTACATCATTGATACAACACGAAAATGAAATAATCCATTTATAACAACATAAGAAAACATTTTATTCATTTTTATCTATGTTAGTATCATAACTCGATTAGTATCTAATAGCCACATTTTGGGTCATACATTGATGGTTTGGACATTGATTCAAGTAGTGTCCCAACTCCTTGCAGATAAAGCATCGTACATTTGACACCTTTTTCTTACCCTTGCAATCACATACTTGGTGTCCTTTTGCGCACTTATAACACACTCTCATTCCGTTCAGGAATTTACCAAGGTGATTCTTTCCACAATTATCACATGTGGGAAAATTCATCTTTTACCTCTTCCCTTAATCTATCATTATCTCTTCCTTTCTTTTCTTCTCTTGCTTCCTTTAAAATCCATATGACTAAAATATTTCTTTACATATCTTGTTAACAAATTATATTATCTCTTAATATGATGAGAATACATGGGCGACTATTTCCCTTCTAAATGTTGGCATAATTCTATGAAATATATGATCCTTCTAAATCATTGGATAATACATATTACCTGATTTCTCATTCTGTCTACTGGGCACCATTTCTAAAAAATTTCATACACTAGGTTAGTTTATGAATCACAATGCATAGTTCCAAAACTGTAAAATACCTAACTTAAATTGAAAATATTATGCATATAATTAATAATCATACAATGTTTTCTTTGATGAAGTATTTAATCTTAAATCTTTGATAATGGATTATAATGAAAATGTGACTTATCCTAAGCATATCCCCCAGGAGTGTGGTAACCAAGAGTGTAGCAAGGCCCATTATTTTGTACCAGAATATTCCAGGTAAAGCCCAAAACTCTTTGTCGGTGTTTTTACTCCTATGTATATCTTTTCCAAATCTTCCACTACTGGATCGTATCCAGAAAAGGTCATACTTCTTGTAAAATAGACAAAATCCCTACATTACAAAAATTCATGGAAGTTCATCTATACTAATCCTATAAGTCTATCTTAGGGTAATGTGCTCTAATAAGAGTTTATCAAAATATACTTCCCAAGGTTTGTACAAAACATTATTTGATACCAACTGTAATGCCTCGACCCCAGTTACCTAGTGTCTGTGGATTATTATATAACATTGGAATGATAAAATATATCATGTTTTGAAAGAACGATCAGTTTAGTATCCTTGGAATAACTATATAAATTCATAAGTTTTATATTAAATAATGAAATAAAAAAATCAACAACATTTTTTTCTCTTTTGAACACACTTATATCTTATCCTATCCTTGCAGGTCAACCATAATATACTTCTTCCCATCCTTGGTAGAATAAAACATAGAAAAGGGTGATCTCAGATTCTCAGTAAAGATAACAATATATAATAAACCTTCATAAATAAGCATAAACATTAAGGGAAATGTATAGGACAAAAAAATTATTTTGTACTTAGACTTCTACATAATATGGAAAAAATAAAATTACATAATTCCATTTACTTATTCACATGTATATTATACTAGTAGAATAATCACATGCAATATCAATAGCCACTTTCAAGATTATGGAATGCATAATGACAGAATTCATTGCCACATATTCAAGGCCTTATTCCAAGATTAGTAATATGAATTTTTCAAGGCCTCATGCCAATACACTAGTTTGCCTCATGAGACCAACTGGTGTACCAAGGAGATATAGCGGGCTACACTCATCACTTACTATGTCGAATGAATTCTTCATATGAAAAGGTTTAATCTTAACATAAACATTCATATTAAAACTTGCATATGAAATGTCAATTCTTTATACCTAATCCATGAATTGAAAAATTAACACATCCACAATCCAAAATATAAAAAAAACTTCAATACAATATGGACCATTTGTATCCTAATAAATCAACTTCATACATGATTAAACTCTATCAATGGATGTTGACATATATTCAATGAAAACTATTTGAAATAAATACCTCATTCAATTTTGAAATAATTAAAAAGTCACATAATTAGAAAAGATAAAAGATATTTTTAAAATATATTTATAATCTTGTATGAGAAACATTGATGATGATATAATGGTGGAAAATATCCACACCCACCATATAAGTTAAAAAAAAGACATTCTTACATTAATTTTGTTGAAATGTTCATAAAGTACCTTATTTGGAAAATGACAAAAAGATTCCTTTCAAACCATTTTATAAAAATTAAAACAAGGGTATAAATTACTTTATCACATAGTCTAATAAATTGTAAAAATGTCTTTAAATATATTTTTAAGAAACATGTATGTGGATGTCAAAGAGGTCCCAATAGGTACTTACGTAAAAACAACCTCAGATAATAAAGAGATTGTAAAATTAACCCTCCCCTTGTACTTTTCCATGGTCGAGGGTACATTAACCTCCTTTATAATAATTAAATAATTTTTGTTAAATTATACAATAATAATATACATATGTATGATATCATATATGATATTCTAATATTTCATTGTTATTAATGTTTTAGTAGTATCAATATTTTGGGTGTTAACTGATTTGTTTTCCATTATATGCTTGGTTATGTAAGACATGTTTTCAATGAATTGGTTGTATTTAATTCATATACATGGTAATATTAAGTTATTAAACATTATTTTTAATCATAAAATGAATATTATTCTTGAAGGAATGCGTTGGGGAATGAATCTCATCGTGTTCACGGAGACGGTAATCCTTACGTACGCACGGGCGACAATATCATTATATTGATGGTGAAATTGTATATAATTTGATGGTATTTTATAAATAAATAATAATTAATCTATTATATTTATTATATATATCATTTATAATCATTATTATACTCATCCAAATAATTAACGGTTTGAATAACAAACTACACCACGACGTGGAGAGGGTAAGCCGTATAAACGCACGTATAGATACTTTGTCATTTATAAGATGGATCAAATAATGAATATGGTTGTAACATATTTATAATAACATCAATGAATTTAGAAGGAACTATATTTATTATTTTGGTATGGAAACAACAATGAAAGAGGAAGTGGAAGAAGAAAGGAATTTGAAAGAGGTGGTGAAATTATTATCTCTTCTTCAGGTGTTTCCATTTGAGTTTATCAAAAGGGATCCTAAGGTTGGATTAATAATCAATGTAAGGACTCTAGGATAAATTTTGGAAAGGTGGGAAGGTTCTAGGTAAGGGGTTTTCCGAGAAAAATGGATTTGAAGGTGTGAAATTAAGAAAAGTGTAAGTTCTCTTTTATACGAGAGGTGGGAGGCACCTTAGGATATGATTAGAATATTATTTTATATTAAAATAATTTTTGGGTTTTAATGGCTCAAAAAGGATTTTCTTCGAGGATAAGGTGGGTATGGGTTTAAATTCTCTCAACCAATAGGTTTTATAAAAGTTTAGGTCACCATAATAACCCTATCATTTATATTTAACTCTAAGTTAAAAATTTTAAGTTTTACATTTTATTCTTTTATTATTGTAATAAATGGTTAATAAACATACTATAAAATGAAAAGATAACCCAAAGTGGTTCATTAATGACATATATATTATTATATATGTTGTTAGGACGAACCATATATTTTTATGAATATTATATCAATTAATAATATATTATTTTAAAAAAACTCAGTTATTTCAATTTTGACTCTTTTTGGTATTTTGTATTTTTTTGAGAGTAAAAAAAAATCATTACTTCAAAAAAATACATTATATAAATCCTAACATGTAATATTCACCTATAAAATTCGTGAATGATCAAAACATTCAATTTATATTTATTTTAATATTTATAATATCATTTATTAGATACCTTTATTAATAATGAAAAAACAACATCATTATTGTGTCATATATAAATATATTTATTTCATGTATAAAAATTATAAATTAGTTATCCGGATTTAGGAAATTGTTTTATCTTTCTAATGAATATTTATAGTTGAATATATCAATTATATAACCTCAAATAATTATTGTTTTAATAAAAGATATATGCTTTTGTTATTTTCGTCTTTACTTTAGATTATTTAATATATAATGTCATTATCACTCTAAAGTGGCTTCATGGGGTCCCAAAATAGACAGATAGAAGAACATGGTCAGAAATGTACTATAAAACATGAATAGGACACATGTTAGGGTAATTTACTATTATTATAATAATATTTTTTACCCTTATTTACCAGATTTACCCTTTAACCATGTTAAATAAAATATTTAGTGATGTAAATATTCATAACATATAAAAAAAAGTTACATATTCACCTAATCTTGACCTAATGATTCAAAATATGGAATCCATTTTTTCAGATTCAAAACACAAAAGTGGCAGAAATTAATTTAAAATTAATTCTCATTGTTAAAACAAAAAACATGTTTTTAGGAAATAATAACTATCAAAAGATTGACACTTGTTTATGTCCATTTTAAATGTGAAATTACATTAAATGACCTAAATTACATTAAATTATAAAAATATAATCCAATTATATTTTAAATCCACTCAAATTTATAATTCAACACTATAAATTATTTCGATTAAAAAAGTTGTTTTTAATTAAAATTTAGAATTTTTCACTATTCATTAAAATATGAATGTTTTTAGAAAAGTACCAGAAATCTTTCCAAACTAAATTTTTATGTCATTATTCTAAATAATAATTTAATTTCATTAAATTGAATATATAAAAGTGTCAAATATTGGTTTTAAAAATGGTTCTATATTTAAAAGGTGGTAAAATTTCCTTTTGTTTAATACTTCATTTATCTGAGAAAAATGAATTTGTTCTTATATTATATCTAATAAACACATAATATTTATTAAAAAATTATATAGATTATATAAAATTCAAAATTCATTTAAAACTAATCATAACTACTTTTGAACAGCTAGTTTGGTAAGTTGTGGTGCGCTCGAACTCGTTGTTGCTTGTAGCGGGAGTTGTTGATTAATTTGAAAAATAACGTACTATGAAATCTTAGGGTGTTACATTCTACCCTTCTTCAATAAATATTAACCTTGCAATTTGAAATTTTTCTTCTAAAATAAAAGGGTTAAAATAGATAAATACCTTTGTGGAAATCCCATATCAGAAATGGGTTAATAAAATTTAGTCTTAATAAGAGTGAATGGGAAATGAAAAAGTCGCAAAAAAATAAAGATCTCGATTAAGATAACATTGGTGGACATTAAGGACACAAAATTAGAGGAAAAACATAAATATTTATATAGAGTGTTTGAGGTCATCAATCAAAAACTATTGTAAAATTCAGGGCCACAAATCCATCAATCTATGATGATTTAAAATATTGTTAGTTCGAAAAAACATTATGTAATATGATAAAAAAATTTGGTTTTATGATCCCTTCCCTATTGTTTAAGAATTATTTTTTTCCTAAAATAAGAGAAATAAAAATATTCTTGACAAGTATAGTTTCATCCTTCACATAACTCCTAACAAAAACACATCATTCACTCTAAAAGATAATAGAAATAAAAAAATATTCTATTTGTCCTAATCATAATGTGTTCCAAAAATACTGAATTTATAATTCATTTGTCAGAAATTTTAAAGAATACATTACACAAACCAGGACAACATATAGGTCAGGCGTTGGTGATGCACAATTATCGCCCTTCGGTTGCATGTTCAAGTCTCAAGACCTTGTCGGACATGATAGGTTGTCGCTCGACCTCCAGGTTTACCATTTTATGACAATCTAAAAACAATCTCCAGAAATTATTTTACCATAACAATCGTATCCAATGTCTAACATAATCGATTCCAACCTTTAGACTTATCCAAAATTATTTTGTCGAAACTCACAATCCAAAATTTATAAGGAAGGTAAAAACAATGACAATCATTTTTTCAACGTAATAACATGTGAATAAATTCATCATGTATTCTTTTAAAACATTGGAACACGCTGAATTACCATAAATTTTTATTGATTACACTCATTATCCCTTATTCCTTATTAAATACTGGATGTACTCCTTCTATCAAAATTTTTTGTAAACTCCAATAATGATGGAATATAAAAATCATTAATTAGTTTCAAGGTAGTCAAGAATATCCAATATAATTTATCCAAATCAATCATTTCTTTTTCCAAAATCACTACCACAATATCAGAACCAGGTTAAGGTTTATCATTCCTTCACCCATTTATTTTCCAAAAAAATTAACCTGCTATTGAGTAAATTTTCTTAGAATCATATAATCTCAAATCCATAATGAAATTGTACTGCAGTACAATCTGTATTTATTTCCATTATTCATATAATCAATACATCATTGATATGACACTCAAATGAAATAATTCTTTAATAACATCATAGAATCACTGGTAATTCCTCTTCATATTTGGTAGTATCATATCATTATTATTATCCAATATCATCATTTGGGGTATACTATGGTGATTTGGACATTGATTCTCGTAGTGTCCCAACTCCATGTTGATGAAGCATTATACCTTTAACACCTTTTTCTTACCCTTGCAATCACGTACTTGGTGTCCTTTTTCTCCACACTTATAACAAACTCTCATTCTATTCAAGCATTTACCAAGGAGATTATTTCCATAATTATCACATATGGGTAAATCCTTCTTTCCCCTATTCCCTTTATCCATTTATCTCTCTTCCATCATTTTCTCCACTTTCATCCCTTCAAAGTCATCTGACTCAGAAAATTCTTTACATATATTATTAACACATGATATTATTTCTTCATATGATGAGAATATGAGGGAGACTATTTACCTTATAAATGTTGGCTTAATACCATGAAAGATATGATCCTTCTTAATCTTTGGAACATGCATATTATGGGAGTTCTCATTCCTTCGACTATGTGCCACTTCGTAAAAAATGGCATACACTAGGTTAGTTTATGAATCGCATTGCATAATTCCAAACATATAAATACCTAACATAAATTCAAATGATTATGCATATAATCTATAATCATAAAATTTTTTCTTTGAGAAATTATTTACTTTTAAACCCATAATAATGGATATAATGGAAATGTGAATTATTCTAAGCATATCCCTCGAGAGTGTCGCAACCATGAGTGCAGTAAGGCCTGTTGTCATGTACCAGGATACCTCGGGTCAATCCCGAAACACCTTTTTGGAGTTTTCACTCCGAGGAACATTTGTGCCTAAGATGCCTATACCTGCTCGTATCTAGGCTGGGTTTTATTTCTGAAAAAATACACAAAATATCTACATTACCAAAATTCTAGGAAGATCTTCTATAACAATCATCAAAGTCTATCTTAGGGTAATGCTCTCTAATTAGAGTTTATCTAAATCTACTTCCCATGGATTGTACTAAACATCCTCTGATACCAACTGTAATGCCCTGAACCCAGTTACCTAGTGTTGGTGCATAATTACCTATCATTGGAATCATACAAGGAATCATGTCCCAAATGAATGATCAGTTTAGTAGCATTGGAAGTACTAGATAAATTTATTAGTTTTAGATGACATCATTAAATAAAAACACCAAAAACATTTTGTTCTTATTTGAAAACACTTATATCCTAGCCTATCCCGGTAGGTCAACCATAAAATACTTCTTCACATCCAGTGAAAAATAAAACATAGAAATGGGTGAGCTTTGATGCTTAGTAGAGATAAAAATATATCAGAAACATTCATAAATAAGCATAAAAATTTGATCTGTTTTATAAGGCTAAAACAAAATCCTTTTAAATATAAACATCATCAAAATATGGAATAGTTGAAATTATATAATTCCATTAACTTATTCACATAGATATTCTACTAGTTGAATAATCGCATACAATATCAATAGCCACTTTCACACCGATGGAATACATAATAAAAGAATTCATAACGACATAGTCAAGGCCCTGTTCCAATACTACAAATAATATTTATTCAAGGCCTTGTACCAAGACACATGTTTGTCTCATGAGACCTACCGATGCACTGAGGAGTATATCGGGATCCACCCATCAATTACTAAGCCCAATGCATTCGTCATGTGAAAAGGTTCAAACATAACATACTCATTCATATTAAAACTAACATACAAAATGTCAATACATTATCAATAAACCATGAATGGTAAAAATAAAAAATCTACAGTTAAACATATCACAAAACCTTAAATGAAATATGGAATATTTGTATCATAATAAATCAACTTCAAACAAGTTCAAAATCCATCAAAGGATGTTGGCATAGATGAAATGAAAACTATTTGATGTAAATACCTCTTTCTATTTTTAAATCGTATAAAAGTCACATAATTATAAAAGAAAACATTTATTATCAAATTATTCTTATAAGATGATATGGTAAACTTTGATGATGATATAATGGTGAAAAATATCCACACCTACCGTATAATTTAAAAAAAGACATTCTTACAATAATTTTGTTGAAAAGGTCATAAAGTTCCTTGTTTGGAAAATGGTAGAAAGATTCAATTCCAAACATTATATAAATAGTCAAAATAGGGTATAAATTACATTAACCCATATTCTAGTAAATAGTAAAAATAGTTTGAAATAAATTTTTAATAAACTTTGATGTGGATGATAAATAATTCCCAGTAGATACTTACGTAAAAACAACCTCGGATAATAAAGAGATTGTGAAATAAACCCTTACCTTGTACTTTTCCTTGGTCAAGGGTATGTTAACCTCGTGTATAATAGATAAATCATTTTTATTAATTTATACAAGAATAATATACATAAATATGATATCATATATGGTCTTTAAATTTTTCTTTGTTAATAATATTTTAGTAGTATCATCATTTCGAGTGTTAACTGATTCTTTTCCCTTTATAGGCATGGTTATGTAAGCCATGTTTATTATGTATAGGACAAATTTAATTCATATCCATAATGATATTATGTTCTTAAACTTTATTTTTAATCATAAAATGATAATTATTCTTGAATGACTATGATGGGGAATGAATATCATTGCATTCGTGGAGACGGTAATCCGTACGTACGCATGAACGACAATATCATTATACTGATGGTGAAATCATATGTAATTTGATGGTATATAAAATATTCAGAATATTTAATATGTTATATTTATTATTTACATCAGTTATACTCATTATTATACCCATAAAAAATGAAGTGTTTGAATAACAAACTACACCACGACATGGAGACAGTAAGTCGTACGTACGCATGTATGGTGACTTATTCATTTATAGGATGGATAAAATAATTGATATGGTAGTACCATATTTATAATACCATAATAGTATTTATAAGGTATGTTATTTACTATTTTGGTATGGAAAAAAATGAAAGAGTAAGTGGAAGAAGAAAAGAACTTGAAAGAGGGTGGATAAATTATTACCTCTTCTTCGGGTGATTCCTTTTGAGTTGATCAAAAGGGCTTATTGGGTTGGATTTATGATCAAATTAAGGACTCTATGATGAATTTAATAATGTTTATAAGGTATTTGGGCAGGTGTTGGCCAACCCAAATGGCTTTGGAAGTGTAAAATTAAGAGAAGGGGAAGATCCATTTTATAAGACAGGTGAGGGGCACCTTAGAAAATGATTGGAATATTCTATTATAATAAAATAATTTTCAATTTATAATGCAACCAAAAGTATATATTCCTAGGATAAGTTGGGGATGGGTCAAAATAATCTAAACCAATAGGTTTTAGACAAGTTTTGGTCACCATATTAACCCTTTCTTTTATATTTAACTCTATGTTAAAAAGTTTAACTTTTACTATGTCCTCTTGTATTACTATAATAAATGGTAAATAAACATAAAATAAAATGAGAATATAACACCATGTTGCTCATTAATGACATATATATTATTATATATGTTTTATGGCTGATCCTTATATTTTTAGGATTATTATATCAATTAATAACATAGTCTTTGTTTTAAAACTCATTTTTGTCAATTTTGACACTATTTTGTATTTGGTTTTTTGTGAAAGACATATAAACATTATTACTTAGAAATAAATAAATTATATAAATTATAACAAGTCATATTCACCGAGAAAACTTGTGGACTGAATAAAAACTTTAAATTTATAAGTATTTTAAACGTTATAATATCATTTATTTGATTCCTTCCTTAATAAAGAAAATACTACATCATTATTATGTCATATATAAATATATTTATTTTATTTATAATAATTATAAATAAAATATCCTGATGTATGAAATCGTTTTTTTTTTCTAATGAATATTTATAGTCGAATAGATCAGTTATATAACCTCATAAAAAAATTGTTTTACTAAAAGATATATGGTTTTGTTATTTTTGTCTTTACTTTAGATTATTTTATATAAAATGTCATTATCACTCTCAAGTGGCTCCATGGGGTCTCAAATAGATCCAAGGATAACCATAGTCGTACATTTATCTACCAATATAAATATGGCACATGTTAGTGTAATTTATTATTACTATTATAATACTTGTTTACCCTTATTTACAAGATTTACCCTTTAACCATGGAAAATAAAATATTTACTGAAGTAAATACTCATAATGTTTAAAAATAAATGTTACCTATTTACATAATTTAAACCTCATGATTCCAAATATGGAATAAATTTTTCCAAATTCAAAACACAGAAGTGGAAGAAATTAATTTATAATTAATTCCATCTGTTAAAATAAAAAGCATGTTTTAAAGAAATATTAACTATCAAAATATTGACACTTGTTTATGTCCAGTTTAAATGTGAAATTACTTCCAATGACCTAAATTATATTTCATTATAAAAATATATTCTAATTATGTTTTAGAAACACTCATATTTATAATTTAACACTATAAATTATTTCTATTAAAAAAATTCTTTAAATTAAAATTTTGTATTTTTCAATATTCATCAAAATATGAATGTTTTCAGAAAAGTCACAAAAATTTATCCAAAATAAACTTTTTTATGTCTATATTATAAATAATAATTTAATTTTATTAAATTTAATATATAAATGTTTCAAATATTGGTTTTAAAAAAAGGATCACCATTAAAGGAAGGTAAATTTGATTTTTTAAAAAATTATTCTTTTATCTGAAAAAAATGAATTTCTTCTTAAATTAGGTCTAAGAAATACATAAAATGGATTCTAAAATTATATAGAGTATATAAAATTAAAAATTCAATTAATAATATTCATAAACCCTTTTGAACAGCAGGATTGGTAAGTTGGGGTGCACTCGAACTCATTGTTGCTTGTAGCGCAAGTAATTGAATTACAATGAAGAAATAATGTACTATGAAATCTTGGAGTGTTACAATACGGGTATTTTCAAGTAAAATTGTAGAAATTTTTATTCTCCCGTGTCTATTCATGGTTGAAAAATGGTTAGGGAAAATTGTGTGGTGTTCCTAGGAAACCATGTGCCCCTTTTGGAATCATAGGAGGAGGCACACAATTTTGTGTGGTGTTGAGAAAATATATAGCCATCCCCACCCACACACTCACAAACACAACTTTTCACCCCAAAACATAGTTTGTTTTCACATTTGGTGCATTTCTTTTCAAACCATGTTCCATTTAAGTGAAAACATACACCCCCAATGTAGAGGCACAAACTTATGGAGATTTTTTCGTAAAACATTTCTCTCCTTTTTAGGAAACTATAGTTGAGTGTTTTTAATACCGAAAAAAATTAATTAATAGTCACTTAACCATGTTTTTTAACCCTAATTACCACTATTTTACCTAACTCAGTTAACAATATTTTTTTGTTTTGGGAGACAATTCCATGGCTCCCCAAACACTATTCTTGGATAACTGAAGATTCAATTGATTTTTAGGCTCCTCTTCTGATATGTAATCTCATCTGGCTTGGTTTTTCCTCTCTCTCTCTCTATAATATCAATTTCTTGATAAATACAATTATATATTCTTTAATTTTTTATGGTCTAGATATAGGGTTTGTTATATCTTAGTCCCATATTTCATGATCTTAGATATTGTCTTATATCTTCAATACAATTTTGGTTTTGTTAATTCATGATCAATTTTGGGATTTTTGTATGGAGAGCATCCATTTACATCCATGAGGTAGTTATTATAATTGGAAAAAAATCCCTTAAAAACAATTTCATGTATCAAATTGTGCAACTTCAATTTCCTTATTTCGATATTTTGTTCTAAATTAAATTGATTTATTGATTTCCCAAGTGATTATGAAATTGGTCCATCATGTGACAAAGAAATTTGATTATATTGGGAATTATGAAATTAGTTGATAATTTAATTTATGAATGTGGGTGATTATTGAATTATGAAAATGGTTTTAGTATTGGGTTCGAATTATAGAACCATGAAATGTGATAATTTTGACTGATTTGTGGGACACGTAAAACTACTTAGAATACACATGAGGTTCTAGACTACCATTATAGGCCCCAAAATATATATGTATTTCATGTGATCAATGAGTTTTGGGATATTTAATAATGATATAAATAAACATTGGGTGATAAACTACTACTCCAGGCCCCCATTGTATAAATTTGAAATTGGTATTAAATTATTAATGGAAAACCATTATGTAATGAAATGTGATATACCTTTATGGATGGTTAAGTCTCTTTAATTGGAAGAAGTATGTACTATAGGTTTGGGTGTCAATGTGAACTTTGTTTTTTATATGTTTAATTAAAGAATAATTTAATATGAAAATGTTTATTTAATATTTTACTTTTTTTCATTAAAATTTTTCATACTGTTTTATAGATATTATTTTGCTTTAGATTCCATTGGTGGTTCCCTACTAAGTTATACTCACACCCTACTTAGATGCATGATCTATACTCGAAATGAATTCTTGTTTTTAGTATATGATCCAGGAATGATCCCTATGATAGATGGTAAAGTTGGGATGAATGAAATAAGATTAGAGAAGATATGATATTGGGACCCACATGGGAGTTTTCATTGTCTTTATTTTTTTCATTAGACACTTGATACATATATGACATGAAAAATATAATGATTTGGGTTTGGATCTTGTTTAAATGTTTTGGGATCATCATTATATATTGGTATTTATTTTTATGTCATCTATTTGTTATTATTATTATCATTTGGTTTATGGTTATTTATTTCCACTATTGTACAACTTTGATATAGTGGGTATAGTCTTTTCATGATATATATATCTCTATATTAGACCCTAATTGCTAGTCAGAAGCCTCTGATATATGGGGAGCGACACCCGAGGTCATGTAACCAAATATTTTGTGAACTAAAATATGGATCTAGGGACGTGGCATTACATTAAATTACATAAAATAATCTTTACTTCCTATAATGGGTTACAAAATCATTATTATTGTTTATGATGGTATACCACCTTGCTAACGTATTCATTCAATTTTCTATTAAAACCTCTCATTTTTTGGTATGATGATGGATCTATTGTATTCATAATATGTTTAGATAATAATTATACCTTAGGTTTTACTTTAAAATATAATTCGCTTTACATTTTATTCCTTAAGGACACAATAAGGTCAATCGTGTGTATGACAGACTACCACCTCACTAAGCGATCTGATTCATTATTTAATCATTCTTTACATGGAAGGTAATAAAGATAAATTTAATTAATATATGTTATATAAATGACATAATTTAAATATTAATGACATATATATAATTAATAAAACATAATTTATCATTTTTTCTAATGTTTTTACTCATTTTTTGATGATAACATCATTAAAGAACCAATGGACTACCACCTTCATGAAATGGTAAGATTCCATTTTTTTGACCACACCAAATGAGAGGACCAGTATGGGATATACCTAACACTGACTGGGTGGGTGAATCAGTGTTGGGGACTTTTTAAACCAATTCCAACTTTTATCCCTGTACCTCTAGACCTGTTAGTATCTTGATTCTCTTATTCTCTTTTCACTGTCGCATGAAATGATAGAAAGCGGTAAAGATATCCACACGATATTTTTACAAGGTTCATCACTCAATAAGAGTAGCTACGTCCTTTCCATTCATGGGAATGACTAGTGCATGGATTCTCCATTATAATGTAAAATGATGTTACAATAGAGTGGCTAGGAAAACAATCCTCTTACCAGTGTGAGTCCCTACACTTTGGAGGGGGTGGGAAACGATCCTCTTCCCTGGACTGGTAAAATCCTAGTACAACTTGTAGCCTCTAGTTGGTTCTTTATACTTCCTATGAAGATAGTCTCTTGCAGCCTCTAGCTGGTTCTTTATACTGCCTATGCAGACAGTCTTCTCTCTATTAAAAGAGTTTGCAACACCAAAAGAATCATTCACCTGTTGAGACCTATTGGATGTCACAGTGCTACTTTGTTCTTCCTCTATTCAGTAATTACCTTCCTAGTAGTATGTAGGTAAAAAACCACTTCTTTCTATGTAGAAAACCTGAAAGCTGCACAACCTTCTTCCCCTTCTTCTTCAGTGAAAAACCAGCTACACTGAGATCACTTCTGCTTCAATCTACTGGAATCACAAACTCCCATTGTGATTATTAGAACAATAAAGACAATATCATCATAGCATCATCAGAATTAAATTTCCCTGAATAATTTTCATCCTTCAGTTGGGCATACTCTGTTCTTATTCTTCTCTTCGTTCACTTTGACATAGTATAATTACAGTGTTCTAATATCTTTCTTCAATTCTCTATACCAACACAAGAGTGTATTGGTATACTACCTTCTTTCGTGGTTCAGATATGAATTCAGTTTCACATCTTGTTCTTCCTCACTTCACAATGAACAACGATAGTGTTAAACACCAGTCATGTGAGTGTGGTTCAACTTCTCTTTGTGAAACCTAATGGTTCACAATTCTTTCTTCTTTGCAAAGCTGCTTCGAGAGTGCAATTCACCTATCGAAGGTATACAAGAACCTCAAAACTTCCGCGCATCCTTCTAGGTGGCTTGGGCGTAAAATTCTAGCCTTGCGCGTAAAAACACCTTCTGGCGCGAAAAACCCTTTTCGCGCAACCCTTCTATTTCGCACAGAACTTCCCTTTTTTGCGCAACACTTTCTTTTTGGCACAACACTTCTTCTTTTCGCACAATAATTTATACTTCACTTTTTCTGCACGTCAGAGCTCATGATTTTTCTATGTGACGAGTCTTAACAAATGCGAAGGGTTAGCCTCATATTTATAGGCATTTTTGACCCCGCACGAAAAACACTAATCCGCGCGTAAAAACTCCTTCAAGCGCGTAAAAACTCTTTTATGCAACTTCATATTTCGTGTCATGCTTCAATATTTCATGCAGAACTTCCCTTTTTCATTTTTCATCCTTCTAAGAATGAAGCACAAATTGCACACAAAATTCCACACTGAATTCCATATTGCGCGCAAACCCATCCTTTTACGCGACATCATATTTCGTGCAATGATCCAATTTTTCGCGCAGCTCATGCCTTTGAAAATTTTTGAGCTTCTGATCTCAAAACATATTTTTCGCGAAAAATATAATTCCTCTATTTCGTGCATCCCGCAGATATTTCGCGCAACCCACTACTATTTCACGCAACCCGCTACTATTTCACGCAGCCCGCATATATTGCGCGCACCACTTTATTTTTGCGTGCAACATGCCTAAATTTCTGCGCACTCCATGCCTTTGTCATTTTTCGATGTTCTGATCTTGAATCATTCCTTGCACGAAAATATATAAAAAATATTCAATCTTTCATGCGTCATCCATTTCCAAAAACATTTCTTCATCTCCCGATTTTCAGGCCCTAATATTTGGAAAACACTGGAAAACGGTGCCACCTTAAACTGTGCTTTTCTGCCGTCCCTAGATTGTCTATTTATTTTTCATTTTCTCTCTTCACTACTTCCCATAACCATTGTTCTGCTCTTATCACGAATCCCACTATCGTGATATTTATCCTTTGATAGATCATCTTTAGCATCTTCAAAGTTGCAATGGGAACTGAAACTTCCCTATCCCCCAGTAGAAACATTCCTTCCAATCAAAACTTTATATGACTGGAATCATCATTTCTCCCCCTTTCCTTCATAAGTCTTGCATCACAAGTTCTCCTGACTCATGATATGTTTGAAATACATACCAGCAATGCATCTTATGATTTAGATACAATGTGAAATGTCTGGCTACCTTAGAATGTCAAGCCCTTCCACATTTTCTCTTCTTCATAACCATAATTCTGCAAATCATTTGATTCTATACTTCAAGTAAGGTTATACATGGTTCACATGAAATCATAAATCATTGCATTGTCTTCTTCAAATCCTCATTCTTCTTCAACCATCCATAGATAGATGATACCTCACCATTTTGCTCCAATCATCCTCAAATGGATGATACTTCTACATTCTTCATTGTTGTAAACAATGTGTCACCTTTGACACAAGTTCTTTGAACTTAGGATCAGTTCAACAATCAACTGAATTGATCTTATTAGATAATTGCTCAAGTATGACATCCACTTCTATGATTCCATATAAATTCTCTAGGAAACCTCACTTCAGCCGATCTCCATTAACTTTGTAGTTCTTTTTTCATGTCCTTATTCATTTTGACCAGCATTGACAACTGTTGACAACAAATACAATCTTCAAACACAAAGTGGTCCCAACACCAAATGGATGATATATATATATATATATGTGTGTGTGTGTGTGTCTTTTGACAAATGAAAATATATATACGATATTATCTTCATCCTTGAAAAATAAAATATTATGTATCTTCTTTTTCACAAGGAACATTGAATACTGGAATCATTACCTAAGCGTATGTACAACCCACAGTCTGCATTATCATAACATACTTAATTTTTAAAACCCTACTATCATGATTGGTTTTATAATTAAAATTTATTTATAATTATGAAAATTATTTCATGATGATTATTCCTTATATTTTTAAATAATGAATGCTTTCACCATAGTCAAACTATCAAAATATTTTTTTAAATATAATCCAAATATCATCGAAAAATCGAATGTATACTTACTTGATTAAGTAATCATATATTGTTTAGTAATATGTTAAATAAAAGCAATAATAGATTTAAAATAGTTATTATGTGAGTAAATAATTAACATATTATTATTATTATCGACGATAAAGAACTTATGTGATGAGTTAGACTTAGTGTAAGTGTTTATCGTCTCACTATTATTTCTATGAGACATATGTCAGGTTTAACATTTATTTATTTTGTGTGGTTTATATACTACAAGTTTTTTGTCTTATAACATGAATAAAATTATGTTCATGGAATTTAATGTTTAATTTCATGTTATTTTTTTCATAAGGCTTATGATTCCAATGTTACTTGTGGAAATGTTTCAACAATCTTATCATTATTAATGATAATTTTTTTTTAAATCACCCTTCGGTGAATTAGATGATATATTTTTCATAAAATAAATCTATTTATTTATGATATGGTTATTTCCTAACTTTTTTATATAGTAGAAAAAATATTCATATCCTTGGTATATAAAATTATTAATAAAATGTTTTACAAAAATTTAATTTTTTTAATCTCTTTGGTCGAAAAAAATTGTTCCTCTTACCCGTTTTTATAATGTTTTAATTTTTTTGTTATTCAATAAATTATTTAATAATAAAAATTTTATGTAGTTTTTACTTTTAAAAAATGTTCTGAAAGGATTTATCTTGTTTCTTTCTGAGAGAGACACTTTTTTCAATTGTTTGTACACTGAAAAATGAATATACTCTTCAAATTATACAGCATGTTCTGATTTACCAAAAATCATGGGAATAATTTTATTGACGATTTCTTTTAAATATACCAAAATTATATTTTTAAAAAATAGTTTTTACAATATTATTGAAATAGATAGTTTTGAAAATTTATTTTTTAATGAAAATGATTTTAACAATATTTTTTTTGGAATTTCATAGTTTAAAATAAAAATGGGATTTTCATATAAAAGATATTTTCAAAAAAAATGTTCCTTGTGGCCTTAAAAAATAATTTATCCTTAATGGATAAATAATTTTATTTTATTTATAATTTAATAGGGATATAATACAATGATGCCATAATTATTATTTCTCTGGACTGTTTATGATCAGTTTTCTTGGGGATTTATTATGTTGATGCCCATAATTTTACGTTGGATGGTATATGTTTATTATTAATGATTTAAGAAAATATTTACATGTTGTGCTAGTTTAAATATGATGCTTTGTGTGCATTTTTTTCACCCATTCATATGAATAATACATTGGAACTAGTAAGTGAAATGTGGGGCCTATTATATCCCCTAGATAAGTATGTTGGTTTCATTATACAATCAAGATTGTGTCTTTTCTAGTACATTACCATTTATATTTATGTGATGGTACATGGCCCCAACGGTATTAGAGGTCCTAGAATAAGGCCTTGACATGATTATATGACTTCAAACGAGGCCTCAACGTCATTTGTAGATATCCAACATTATGAATAACAACATTATGAATTAAATTATTAATATTCCTTGTGATTATTTGATTAATTAGAATTTACATGGTCATGTTTAATTCTCATGGGATTATTTATATGTAATTATTAGATCATAATTTATTCCTATAATTTTTAGACAATGTTATTGAATATATGGAATGTGATTTAGTTATTTATCATTCCATACTGATTATTCCTTATTTATTCATAGATTATGTTGTAAACATAACCTTATTGGGGATCTATCCTGTCTATATTCTTATGTTTTAATTTAACCAGGATATAAGGAAATTTTTTCATTGATATGCAGGGATATGCTAAGACTATTAATGAAATTACCAAATAAAATTCATTAGGTTTTTTGTATTTTTATTTTTAATGTGAATTTCATTCATATATCTACTTTACAGGGACTATTAAATTTTTTTTATAAATTCATATGTCATTCCATGAATCTTATTCCATTGTAAGAAAAAACCCCACCGGATCCGAGCTATTATGGTTGGAGCACCACAAAAAATATAGAAAACAACTTATCTTAAAAAAATACATTAGAACCCTTAAAAACAATAAATTTTAAATGATAATTGTTGTCCACATGTCTGTATGTTATCTCATGAAATAACATTCACTGATTAATGAATTAAATTAAATAATATAATAATAAATCATAATGTGAATAGAAAATTTATGAGGTTTATTTGGACATTATATTCATAATCATCCGTAGAAAACACCCATTTAATGGAATAAACAATTTGGACACTACTATTATATCATTTTCATATAATAATTTATTACCCAATGAAATGGGGCACATCATAGGACAAAAAAGTATCATATATAATTATTAACAACCATAACATGAATAAAAATAATTATTTCTTTAATTCCAACCATAACATGAATAAAAAACCTAGAGACTTAAATTTGACCCCATAAAAACTTTTATTTAGCATCACTCATGTAAATAAAATTAATTTAATTTTTTTGACCAATTTCTAGTTTAATATAAAATGAAATTGAGGGATACAACATTGATAAGGATAAAAAAAATAGAAGAATTTATTTTTCAAAATTTTATAGAGAGTTAATATAAATACATGAAAAAATGAAAAAAAAAATATTTATTGGAAATTAATTTACAAAAAATCCATAAGTTTCATTAATATCCAATAAAATAATAGGTAATAGTATTCAATTAATTTTTAAATTATCTTTTAAATATATTATTTATCATTATTAATTTTTATTCATTTAATATGTTATAATATTTACTGGATTTATTTTTTATTCATCATTTGTTCTTTGGAAGTCTTGTTTAAATTACCAAAATAGATTTGGTGAAATAGTAATAGTAAAAGATCATTATCCAAAAGTTTAAAAATATTTAAATGTGTCAGGTATATTTTATATTTCATTCTATAAGTAAAAGAGATCAGTATATTTGTATTCTTTATCATTCTGTAAAATATGAACTAGTAATCTTAATTTAGATGCTAAAGAATAACTTCGGTTATTTAATTTTAATATCATTGTTATCAAGAATATTTTATCATTCCCGAAACATAAATTTTTTTTCAAATATTAATTATATATTATATCATTAAATATAATTTTAATAATATTCAAAAAATGGTTAACATAAAAATAAAATGTAATCATTCCCGTAGGTGGCATTCAACCACCGTAGGGAAATGATTATTTGTAATTGAGTTTAAAAGATAATAATTCAATCATTTATTTATGTTTTAAAAAAATATAATATTTACACAAATATTTAGATATTATACTTATATTTTAGCAATATTATGTGAATGGTATGAGGATAATAGAAAATAAATGACATGTATTTTTAAACTCATACGTTGGAATAGTACAAACTTATGAAAAATGGTCTATATAATGTAAATAAGTGATATATCATTAATAATTGAATGGAATGGTTTCAATAATAGGAGTATATAATATTTCCATAAAAATAAATGGACTTTTAAAATATTTTCATGTTAAAATAATATTAAATATTAAATAATTGGTTGAGTTTGGAACCCAAAACATTCCCTTTAAGTCACATTCTTTATATTGAATCTTATATAATGGGAGTATTGAATTTTATATAAAACAATTCAATATGAACAAGGTAAGTAATATTTTTAGATATATTTGCGTAGAATGTTGAATAAAAATAAAAAATTATATGTGGTTTGGAAATGGTGTAAAGATTCCCCTTGGGTACCCACTATATGATGAAATTTAGACAAATATTAAATAATTAAGGGTCATGAATGCAATTTTCAGATATCACATTGATCATATATGGAAAATAAAAGATAGTTTTGTTCATAACATATTGTCATAGTAACCTAAATAATTTTATAGATATTTTATTATGTTTAAATTGATTAATAACATTACAGCCCAATTAAAGACATTTTCAATTTCATTCATGTAGTTTAACAATAAAAATATATAAATAAAACTAAAAGGAAAAATAATATATTAATATAATTATATAACTATCAAATTAACCAAAAAAATTAAATAATATAATTCATCTAAAAAATATCATATTATATTTTCTAAAGACTCTATTTTTGTCTTTATCCCTTCATGAAAAAGCATTTTTTTACGGTACATAAATGATTTGGATAATTATACTGAATGTTATTTTTTTTAAACATTATTAAAATAAATATTATCTATTATACATTATTATTATAATGTAATACCAATGATAATATATTTTTATTCTCATTATTTTTGAGTTAACTATTTCAATATATGCATCTTCATTATTCATAACTTGTGTAGGCATTGGGAAATCATTTTGGTAAATAAAATTTTATATAATTTTAAAATCAATTAACACAAATATAAATTATTAATTAATCATAATATTTTTCTCTTAATTTGATAATATCATTATCCCTTCATAAATATTATCTAAATGATTCCAATTTCAACTCTTCCAATGTTATGCAAGTATTATATCTATATCTATAATAGAATTCCTATTTTCTATAAAAAAATTATTTTATGCTAATTGAATAATATATATATATGATATTATTAGTATTTTATCATGTAAGACACATTATATAGGATTCCATAATAATATATATAATTTTAGATTTAAATATAGTAATAATAAGTTGAATTCACCATTAAGTCAATTTTTAATATTAAATATAATATGAGTTCAAAATAATTACACAAAAATAACCACATTTAATTTATTCATTTACTTTTTTAATAATATGTTTCTAAAATTAAAAATAAAAAATAAAAATAAAATCTTATTTCTAATCATTTATCCAAATTTTTTCTAAAAAAATAGTTATTATACATCTAAATTACTCCACAACATCACATCTTGTTTTTTATAAATTTTTAACAAAATACAATTCATGTTTTGAAATTATTAATAATAACATTATTAATATTAAAAAATCCATTTATAATTGTTAAATATTATATATTAATATAAAAAAACAAAATATATATATATATTATAGAATAAAATATATTCCATTTAAAATATAAAATTCCCCTCAATGTTTCGTATTAAATAATAATATTTTCATAATATATTAAAAATATTTTAAATAATTATAAATTCATAAAATTAATATAAATAACCATATATAAAATACATAATAATAAATTAGATAACATAAGAAATATTATGTTACTATTGATTGATTATATTTTCATTTGTTATGAAATGATTATTTTTTAATAGATAATTATAATAAATATATTTTAAATATATATATATATATATTATAACAATAAATATAATATAAAAATATAAAAATACAATAAGGATTGTATCATAATGGATGGTTAGTTTTTAGCATAATTTTCTTATAGAAAACTAATATATTTCAACACAGAACCAACTACCTCCATTTTTTTCTCACCCACTAAAATTGTTGTTTAATATCATTTCATGTATTTAAAGATATGGAGTATAATGAACTATATATTAATGAAAATATTTCATATCCTCTCCTAAAAATTTTTGATGGACACATATTTTTTTTAATATTATAGTATCAAATAGAGAACATCCAACCATATTTCAAATGAATCTTGACTATTTAAATATTTCAACTTGGAAATATATTTTTGATATAAATATTATATTTATTAATCCAATTATAAATTGTATAAGTGATAGATACTCAATTATGTATAATCTATAAATTATTATTTGGTGTCATGGTCAAGTGGTTTGGATTTTATATTAGACTACATAATCTATTGGATTCAATCCAAGATGGAATCAATTGGAGGGGATTTATGGTGGTGGTTCCTTCCAAATTGAGATGTTCCCACTTGGTGGGTGATTGGATGGGGTAGGAGACTGTTTTTCAATCTTCAAAGAGTGTGACTAGTCCCTCAAATGTTGTTTTCTAAGGTTGTTTAGGAGGATCAGTGTGAAGAAGTCAGGCCATTGGATGCAGAACATGGAGGAGGAGGAGAGGGACTTTACTTTAATCTAATGGTGGTGAGATTTCTATAGTGGTGATAATTATTATAGAAATATGATTGAAACATGGATGGTTTGGTTTGTGATAGCGCTGATGGGGGTGATGATACGGGCAGCGAAGATGCTCACACATGCAACATTGATTATGGTGGGTCATCACACCATGTGAGAGTTGTGGTGCTAGAGTAATGGAATGGGTATAGGTTGGTGACCAACTCTCTGGGGGTAGTGTTGTATATCTTCTTTGATGATGTGGTGGGGTATATGATCTATCACTGTTATGGAGAATGAATAATGTGATTGGAAAACCACCACTCAATAGTGGGTCTGGGGGTTTGGTGTTTGTGTGTGTCAATATGATATGTTGTCTCATGACGAAATCGTAGGTAGGAATTTCATTGTTAAAATATAAGGGAGGCATGCTCGGTTGTTAAAAAAACTCCTAAATTTTTGGTTCCATGATAAACATGGTAATTCCTTTCTTTAAAATCACAGTTTAATGGTCTTCGGTCTCATATTGTGAGAGTTATGTAATCCTATACAATATATCAATAAAAAGGGACCTTGGGGGATGGGTTATCCCTTGTGGGGATATATCATACCGATTGGCCTATGTGATGTCTATGTGGGTGTGTTTCTCATTAATTTTACCCCTAATCACTTATAATATTCCACTTATCTATTAAATCATGAAAATTAAACTACATGTTGATTATAATGATCCTAATTTTTCATACTTCATTTTATTACTGAACCAAATACACCTTATATTATTATCATAATTCATTATACACTATATTACCTTTCCCAATCATATAGTCTAACTCAAAATCAAAGTTACTAAACATATTCTATCAATATCATTTGTAACAATTTATAACATACTATGAAAAAATATTAAATACTTTTCATAAGTGTGGAAAATAAATTTTACACCGAATAGATGCTTACAACCTCATTTAGAAGAATAAACTGTAATTAAGACTGAATTATATCAGTGTTATATTAATATTAATTTTTTTTATTTCATGTTTAATACTATAGGTTTTCGATATCAAAAACATGGAAATTCGGTTGACATATAAGGGTTACTGTTAGTGTTAACAATATATCCTGACTATGCATTAGTGGATCTTTAGTTTAGTGGATTATGCATGGTTGATGTAAGGTTCTCCCAATATTGTAAAAAATCCATGCATCCTACCGATACAACAAAATAAATAATCACATGGTTTGTATAAAATTTCTTAAACCGTACAATCTAACCATATGGACATCCAAGAATTCAATTTTTAAATTCTAATTTCACCCACATTTTTTGTAATTTCTTCACTTTTCGTACACCCATTTCATGAAAACACTCCTGATATCCCTCTAGACATTGTCACATCTCATCACATTAATTTCTTGTAATTAATTTGTGGATTCATGTGGTTTTATTCAAGGTAATATATCTATTTCATACCTATTTTTCTTCCTCTTATCTTCATTATCTTCATTCTCTTTGTTTTTTCATCATCTCTACTCAACAGTCGGATATGGAATTGACTCTAAAAAATAGTGTATTTTTTAATTTTATTTTTATGACTTATAAGGATTTTAAGGATTCCCCCTCATCAATATCACTTGTTTTTCTAAAGAGTGATTATGTTTTATTAAAAAAGATATACTTTTTCATAATCAATCTTTGTTTGGATTAATATTACATCTTTAGGTATTAAATTTTTTTTCTCATATATTACTATTTAAATATATTAGATAAATTGTTGTGAAAATTATTTTCAGATTATTTTTTGATTTTTTTAGTTTTATCTTAAAGAGTGTTTCAAGGGTTTAAATGGTTATTTTTTTTGTAAAACTAGTTCTCATTCATGTATGGTAGTTGTAAAAATGATTGAAAGGGTTGTTTGGGTTTATAATACATCATTATTAGAGATTTAATGGCATGTCTATTTTCAAAATACTGTTTTGAAATAGTGATTTTTTTATGTTTGATAATGGATTATTTTGAAACATATATATTTGAAATTGATGATTTTTATCATTATTGTGTACATTTATTTATTATTAATTTGATTTTTATTGTTTGTACATTGGTGGTTTGTGTTATGAGTTTTAGATTTATATTGTATACACATGGGTGATCATGGTAGTTATATAGATAATTAATATGAGTGCTCTATGTAGAGACTTTGACCCCAGCAGCCCATAGTTTGTGCCAGATTTATTACATTGGCATAAGATATATGGAATTTCAACCTGATGGATAGATTAGTTTAGTGGCCTTGGTAAACTTGATACCATAATTGTTCTACATTTTATTTTAATATAAAAAATTCAATACAATTTTTTTTTTGAGAATATCATTATTTCCACTAGAATATTCTTTCATATAAGTCACAAAAAACATCATTGAATCCTTGGGAAAGAATAAAATATAATTTTTACCACAAATTCCTAGTAAGGGTTTATTATAATGGAAAAATTCATGAATCAATAAGTATATTCAATACTAAAATGTAAATAACAAAACACACATGTAATTTAAATGACATTAATGATTGAATAGGTAAGTCAAGGGGAATACATCAAGGTAAATAACAAAAAAAATATTCCATTAAATAAATAATTACTAATTGAATGGATCCCTAGATAATTTCATAGTGAAAATATTCTTGATTGTAAAAATTGAATACTGAATGGAGGTGATTCTTACTAATTGGAGTCCATGCTTCACAGGTACATAATAACTTTACTTTCAATACATTTCACAATATTATTTAAAACATAATGGGTAAGAACCATCTTAACTAAGAATATCCTACCAATTCATCCCATGGTACTACCGATGCATCGAGGGGATATATATATCTAGGCCTACCGGTGTTATACATTTCCAAATCATTACTCATATATATAATAGTCAATTAAATTGAAAAAAAATGCGTCATATCAAATATCTGTATTGATTAAATTATATGGATTTATCAATATTTCCCCATATAACAAATATATTTCAATTTAGTACACCATATGTACGGATTATATATTATTTATGATATAATCATATCCATGATAAATAATATTAATATTTATGTAAAATTTAATGTCTAGTGATCATATGAAAGTGAAAATTAATATGGAAAAGTTATTGACTACAAAAACTCATCATAGAACTGAATGCCAACAAATTACTTAGGCGTAACAATCATAAAAAATTTAGATGATGAATAAGGATGGTATAAAAATATACCAATTTATGTAATAGTATAGGTTTTATGATATTGGTGAATATAAATAACATAAATATATCTATAAAAATATTATTCAGAAAAAATATCATATTCATTTAGAAAAATGTTTTTGAAAATAATTTTAACATAAAATAAATTTTAAAAGAATATTCATTATTTATATCCTTGTTAACATGTAATGGAATAAATTATTGTCCTAATTGAGGTTTATTCATTACATGTTAAAAAATATAATAATAAAATTATTTTTTATTGGAAAACATTAATCAATGTGCCATGTTCTGATAATGACAATAAGATTCCATTAACATTTGCAGTAATATATAAGTGATTTTTTTTGAAAATGACATTTGGTTTGTTTTACAAAAAATAGAGAGTAAAAACATGGATTAAAATTCCTTTTATTAATCATATATAAATGGTTAAAAAACTTTTGAAAACATTTTTAAGACAAGTGGTTTTCTACGAAAATATATTTCTGACCAAATTGAGAAATTATGTTGGATCTTCTTAAAATATTTTTAAATTTATTTAAGAAAAATAATGTGGAGAATTTGTAAAATTTCTTGAAAGTATCCCTAATAACTAGATTATAGTATAAATAATTGTTTTATTAAAAAAGATAAAATAATTTCATTTAATTGAAACTTAAAAGTAAATAATCTCAATTTAATTGACATTATGATTTGAACTATTGAAAATATCATAATAATGAATATAATATAACATAATTAATAATAAATGTTCATTATTAATAAATCCACATAAAAAAGTTTAAATTCTAGATATGATAACAATAAGATATTACAAAAATAATTTTAAAATATTAACAGGAATGGGGAAGAAATAAAACCCAATAAAATGAAATTTAGTGATGAAATTCCTTACTGCATGGTAACTCTAATGTTAAATATAATTAAATAGAATTATTCAAATTGAAAAATAAAATTCCATGAATAATGAAGTAATCGTGAAATTAAATTTCAATGGGGGAATTATATAAACCATATGAAAAACTAGGTGTGTAAAATTATTATATATCACAATGAAATTAAATTGAGATGAAATCCCTAAAATCACTGTTCCTTTTGGTGGAACATCACTTAACCTCAAATATAGTAGATTTACATGTGTTATTAACATATTCTAGAACCATATTAATCATTATAACATCATCAATGTAACATTTATTATGACAACCCATCTATTTATTATATATTAATTCATGATTTATTACATTAATGTACACATGATATGACTAGGAAGATCATGAAGTGTAGTGTATTTTGTAATTAGGTA
Source organism: Viscum album (assembly GCA_963277665.1). NCBI lineage: Eukaryota > Viridiplantae > Streptophyta > Magnoliopsida > Santalales > Viscaceae > Viscum > Viscum album. Next base: position 1,930,085,900 of record OY728137.1, on the reverse strand, counting down.
CATTACCAATGTAATTAAAACAAGAAATACATCATCAATATTGAAATATTCCTTAAATCTATCATTCATAAAATAAAAAGGATAACCTGGGGCAATACATAGGAATCCGGTGATCAATAATTCCCATTGGGGGAAGAAAAATATCATTACATGAAGAATAGAAAACATGTAAGATAGTATATATACACATTATAAAAAATTGTGTTAAAATCATAAACACTAACAAAGAGGCATGATATATAATGATAATGTAATTCAAACATGGGAAATGTGCTAACAAAATAAAAGGATAAATAATAAACATTAGTTATGGCCATATTCCAAGTCATTATGATGGTAAATGTACTATAAATTAATCAAGTTTAATATATATCCCAACGTAATGTGTCATGATAATAAACATTACCCAATGCGTTGGATATCTATATAAATTGTGTGCACCCATCACAATAATTTCATTCTCTTGCTTAAGTGTGCGACATGGATCATTCAACATTAATCCATTCAAAATATTATTTTATTCCATTATCATAGATTGTTTTATAATAACATCTATGTTACCAAGAAAATATTTTTAAGTACATTAATAAAAAAAACATGATAGTAAATAGTTATGGTATCCTCTAAAAAAATATTTTTTCATGGAAAATTGTAGTGAAATTTTGGTAGCATAATAGAGTCACATAAAGATTCATAAAATTGGTTGATGAGAGATAAAGGGGTATTTCATAATCAGGAAATCAAAAGGATAGTATTTGCGACATGTAAAAACATATAACCAAATTAGGAATTGGAAATTTGAGGTGTATGATAATGAATATACTTGACTACAGTGGGGAAGGAAAATATCCCTTTACCTTGAGAGTGTGAATCAAAATGTTTGTTATATGATTCTTGAGATCTTGGGGGAACCATAAGAGGACTATAGAGATTATAGGGTGGGGTAATGACACTATTCATGTATTTCTAGTGAAGATATATGGGTTCTTAGGTGGGTTTACAAAATAAATGAGGGGGTGTTTCTAGTTATTTCTCAAATATATGCTTTGGACTCGAAATAATAAAATAATCAAAAATGAATACCATTCATTACTTTTTTACAATGCTTACTTATAATTGGGAGTCATTTTCAATATTTTATAATGAAAATGTCCAAAATTAATAAAATAATACTCTTGCTGATGTGGTTTTGTGGCATACCCTAAATAAAATTATTTTGAAACATGAATATATATAAATTATTTTTGAGGATTCATAATGGATATATAAAATTAAAAATAATCGCATGAAATCACATTATTTTAAATGTAAAACATATATTTATTTGTGGATACACTTCATTGTATTTATTACGTCACTTTTTAGTCATTATGAAGTCATAATACAAACCATTTATTTATAAGATATTTAATTTTTACATGAACATTTGAAAGCCTCGTTAAATTTTGAAAAAACAATAATTGGATAATTCCAACATTATGATTCAAAAAATAATATTCGATATTTATTGAGAAATTCTTGGTTTTTTGACAATAATAGTTTTAAAACCCTTATAAAAAATAAATTTTACATCATAAAAATTATATAATAATTTATATTTGATAAAAAAATATTTAATAACAATATTTCAATAAAATAATACATATTTACAAAATCCATCACATCATAAAAATAAATTCATTAATTTTTTTAAATATCCACAAAAATACAATTTTTGTTTTATTGTATCAAAATCAAAAATCATTTGTAAAGTAAAAATAATATAATGTAAACATATTCATTATTATATAATATATACATATTCATTTTATGAGGTTCTTTATACATATTTAATTAATACACTAGTAAAACATCTAAGAGTAATGTCTGAAATGGTGATACATTCATGGGGTGGTTTGACGTACCGGGATTGGGCCGTGATCTCGATGAACGTTAAATTATCTAATAAACGGTTCCACTCATGCTTATGTAGTTGTATATCATCCATGATTTTTTTGAGTGAATATCCATATAACAGTGTCTCCCTTTGAATCTCTGATAAATGGGCTTCATAGAGTACGATCCTATTGGTTGAGGCAATCACTTCTGTAGACTGTATCAATTTATTTTGTAAAAACGGTATATTTATAATAATCATATAATCATTGTTAAATGGATATATTATCTAGAAAAGTGTTTTTTAAAAATCTTCTAAATCAGATTCTATATAATAACACCAATGAATTTCATGTGTTTTCAATAAACATATTACATAATAAGACATTTAATTAAAACATAATATAGTTTTATTTATAACAAATGGGGCCATTATAGTATTTCCCCATTCAGAAATTTTTACTTCGAAATTTTTCATATCCCACAGTAAAACATATGATGGTAACTCTTCTTCATCACCTCTTATGGTTCGTAAATCACATGTAAAACTTTTATTTTCTCCACCACATATTGATAAGGTGAATTTTATTATTTTTGTAGAACAATAGTACTTTTCCCGTTCTAATGCACGAGAATAATTAGTTTTCTTTCAACTGCATCATTAAAGAAATGTTTAACGTCATTGTACACAGTATAAGCTTTAGAATAAAATGATGATAATGATGTGACTGGGTTTCTATTGAAAGGAAATTTGTTGAAGGCTATTTGTGACAGAGATTTAACATAATGGAATTAGAGATGTGGAAGGTATATCATATATAATAAACCATGTGATCAAAATTATTGATAAACATAGAGGAATATATTATATAATGAAAAGAAATTAATTTGGGGAGAATAAAAATATTTTAATGTTTTAAAGTGAGATCAATATTATATTTTAATATTAGAACAAATTATTATCTTCAATAGGATCAATAAGTTTAGCTTTCAAGGAAAATATATTATCTTGTCACTATTTTGTTGCATTATTATAATGTTTGGATCCATCGTTTCAAGCATTAGACCCAATAATGTAATTTATTGGAATAGTTATGATTTTCTATGAATCATAATCACAATAGAAATTTTTAAAAATATATATGAAAAGGAATGAAAATTTAATTTCACCATAGAGAATGAATAATACATGATGTGATATACATTTCAAATAACAAATATCAATAATAAACATTAGAAAATGATATTTGAAATTCTAATAATAACAAAAAGGATATTGTTTTGAAGCAATGTAAGCATAACATAAATTATATATAGAATGATTTTTTTGGTAAAATAACAATAAAAAATGTACCAATAATAGCGGTTGTTAACTGTATCTTGTGTGCGAGTAAAACTAACATATTAAGGTTCCTCCTTCTAACTTGAAGCCTTCTAGATGTGTGCATCTGTGCTACATAGAATGACCACTTACAAATGGTAGTTGAATGTAGTGATGTTCCTTGAAGCTATTTAATTTAATTACTATAAATGAAATAGTGAAATCATTATGTAGTAAAACCTATAATAATTATATAGGACTAGTGTGTGAATTATATGTTTTAGTTCAAGAAACCAATATTCTGTGATAAATGTAATGTTAATATTTTAACTATAAATGTATAAGATAATTTCAAAAAAAGTATATTCAATAAGATTTTTGTGATACCTTGTAAATGCTCCACCTAAATGGGGATGTCATTCATTTTCATAGCTTGTTAATGTCGTATCGTCTCGAGACATTACAACTCTTCATTAGACTGCACAGGAAAAAACCAATCTCAGTTAACATGTTTTTTTACATGAATAGATTAATTAAATCAATAAGTTAAAAAATTCTTAACCACTATAATCATTTTAACAGTAATCAAATGTTTACAAATTAAAAAATTAGAAAAAAAAAATTAAGAATGTTTTAATGATCAATGAAAATGATACTCTAAATAATAATTATTTTCCACTCCACTGATGTAATGAAAATAAAAGGCAATGAAGATAAGTAAACATTATCATAAGTTGTTTTATAGCATTCATGAATGGATACCAATCCTGGTTATGTAGAGGGGAATCCATATATCATTTCCCTGAATGAAGACAGTCACCCATGCTAAGCATCATCTGAAGAGATCCTTCAACCACTCCATAAGTCCTAAAAAATGAAATTGAATCAAAAAAATAGATGAAGATAGATTATGTGTTGATGTTTCATAATGTAATTTCAAAAGTGTTTTTTTGTTGTAATTAAATCTCATTTTAAATATATTAAAATAATGGGTATGTAGTGAGGATGATAGGGTTTTTTTCACTAACTGAAGACAATCACCAATTCTATGAAGCTTCAATAAAGATCTCTCAACCACTTTATAAGACTTTGAACAAGATATTGAATTAAAAAATATTTGAAGACAAATTGAATCTTGGTGTATCATGAGAATCAATATCACAATTCTATTCAACAAAAATGATGTTGAAATAATAAATTCTTGTTTAATATGAAAAGAAAAATAAGAGCATTCATATTTGAAAATAAAAACAATTTCTTATTATATGGTTGCAGTAATCTCTGGTTGTTATAACTGGTCGATATTCATAATTGATCCCATGCATATGTAGAAGCCAATGAAAAGTCTAGTCAATCATGGTTCTAAAATGAGTGGAAAAATTTCCTTGATTATTTTCTGTTAAACATTGAAGGGAAAAGTAAACATCATAGAGAGGCCATATTTTTTAAACATATTTAAATTCTCTATTGATAATAAGAAAACATTTCTAGAAAAAATTGATGATTTTGTACCAAATATTTTAGTGGTGATAAGGATTTATAGTGGTTGATGAATAATTAATAATCGAGGAGCAAATCACATACACATTCATTCAATATGTTTAACTACACATATAGTAATGTTTCAGAAAAAAACATAATATGTATGACTAAATGGGAAAACTAAAATAATCTCTCCAAAATTATATAGAAGATATATGTAAAACCCCCTTTTTCATAATTTGGATACACATCAATAAGAAATTCATAAATATCATTGTATAACTAAAAGGGAATAACATACATATAACAAATTAGGAATCTAATAAGATTCCAAAACCTATAAGATATTTTATAATCATAAATCTAATTTGAATGCAGGTGAACGAACATGTTACTTGAAATAACATCATTGCAAATATACATATAATAATTTAGAGAAGTCTGTGGGGTTGAAGATATATCAAATACACTAGGTTCCACTGAATGAAATTACTTGACAACTGATTTTCTCAGAGAAGATTAATATTTCCCAGTATATTATAGTTGGTATCCTAATAATACCTAGAAGATCAACCCTTAATAAATGTCAAATCAATTTCACGAAATAATGACATCTCACAAATATATAAAGTCTATATGTTGTACAACAATATGAATATAATAACATAATCAAACATCATTTAGTTCTAAAAGAACATTAACATAATTGATGAATTATAAAATCAGATGTATTATAATAACCTATGAAAAAATTCTAAGGGAAATAAAAAAATATTTTAGAGAGGAATGAATTAATTCATAAGGTATGATGAATGGACCTTATATAGAGCACCAACATTTTACCTCCAAGAAAATCATTTACATTCTATGTAGAACAATATAGAAAAGTTGTGGGGATGGAGATATATCGAAGATATTAGGTTCCCCCTAATGACATTCCTCAATAGTTTATTTTCTATGAGAATATTTTTATTTCCTACTACACTATACTTGGAATCCCCATACTTCCAAAAGATCCACCCTTGCTAAAAATTAAATCAATTTTTAGAATAAATTAATAATCCTAAACACCTAAAGTCCTAATGTAATGCAAAAACATTAAAATATTAACATAATAGAACATCATTTATTACCAAAGGAATGGGACCATAATTGTTTAATCATTAAATTAAATGTATCGTAAAATCCTATAAAAAATTATTAGAAAAGGTAAATACAAAATATTTTAGATAAGAGATGAAATTAATTTAGATGGAATGAAGAACAGACCTTATACAGTGCACAAAAATATTACTTAAAATAAGATCATTGGCATGCTATGTAAGAAAATATAGAAATGTTAGTGGGGTTGCAGACATATCCAATAAAATAGGTTCCTCTAAAATTCATTCCCTGAAAGATGTTTTTTTTGGATAAGATTCACATTTACCAGTAAATTTTGGTTGGCATCCCCCTAATGCTCAGAATATCCACCCTTACTAAAATAAAAATCCACTTCTAAATAGAATGACAGCTCAAAAACACCAAAATTTTGGATGTTGTACAACATGAAAATAATAACATTATTGAACATCATTTATTACCAAAATGATGACACCATAATTGATAAATCATTAAAATACTATTAAATTCTAGTTTTCATTTCATATATCTATCAATTATGAATATTTATATTCTAAATATATTTAATATATAAATCATGTTTTATATTATAGATGTATTTAAATCATGATCTAAATGATACGATCAAGATTAAAAACTTAGAACATGTACGATGAAAAAAGAGATTATTACCTGAAATGTTAATTTAACAGGGAAATATTTTCTAAATGGGTCATATAAAGTAATTAATGAATCATGTATGATATAATAAATATGAATATGACTCTGGTACAATTTAATAACATACTATGGTCAATATACATAAGGTTAATCATACCCTCGACCAAAAGAAAACACAAGGTAAGGGTTAATTCCTCAGTCTCATTATTAGATGAGATTGTTTAGGTGTAAGTATTCAATGGACAATTTTTTTATCCATGACCATGTTTCAAAAAATGTTTTCCACTTGAATATTTTAAGTTTATGTGTAAAGGACTCTTTATCAAGATCAAAATTTTAAATGTTGTAAGGCTTAATTTTTGTAAATGTTTTTAGTTAATGTATGTGTTTTAAAAATGATTTTAAGGATTTATTTAAATAGACATGATTGTTCTAAAATGTTAATTTTTTTAAGAATATTAGAAGTGGTATGGGATACATTGACTCAAAATCACTTTTATATTAATTCTTTTATAAATTCTTGACTTTTAAGTGATTTCACAAAAGGGTTATTTCTCTCAAAGAGTTTTACTAATCATTTTCAACTATTTCAACATAATTTACTGAATAATATTCTGGATTGAGGTTGATTTATTATAATAAAATCTATTATATTGTATTGAATGAGTTATTATATGTTTGAATTTGGATGTATTATTTATTTACCATTCTTAGATTATGGTAAAAGTATTGATATTCCATACACTAATTTTAATACGAATGTTTATGTTATATCTCAACGTTTTCATTTGAGGAATGAATTGGACATATTAACTGATGGGTGGAGCCCTCTATGGCTCCTTGATGCATCAGTAGGTCTCATGAGACAAAAAAGTGTCTGGGAACAATCCCTTTACAAAAATATTATTATTCGTCTTGGCATGAGGCCTTGACTATGTGGTAACAATGTCCGATGTTAGGCATTCCCTAATTATGAAATTAATTATTACATGTGGTTATTAGACTTGTAGAATCTCCATGTGCATGTTTATATGGTAATTTTTGATTTATTTTATCTATATTATGTTTATGATTATGTTTAAATGGATGTTATGTTAATTAAAAATATTACCTTAAAATTTTATATCTTTCGCTAAATTATTTACCCTTAATGAGCGTCTAAGCTCACCCCATTCTTATGTTTTGTTTTCCCTAGATTCCAAGAAGTGTGTTGTGTTTAATATGTAGGGTTAAGATATGTGAATAATGGAGTTCTAAAAAGATTATTGATGTTGTGTTTTCAGTTTGAATGTGTAATATTACTTTCATGTATGTAATCAATTTTCCAAAACTAATAAATTCATGAGTCCTTCAGGACATGATTCCTTGTAATCATGCCAATGTATTCAAATAAGTCATTGGATCTAGGATTTTGGGGTTGGGGTGTTACAGAAGGTATCATCGGATGTTTATTACAAACCTTGGAAATTAGATTTAGAAAACTCTGATTAGAGAACCTTACCCTAAGATATACATTGAGAATCGGTACAGAAGAACAACATAGAATTTTGGTAATTTAGAGATTTTGTGTATTTTCTAAACAATACATCACTTTCTAGTTACAATAAAGAAACGGTGGGTCTGGAACAGATATAAATATTAGTGAAAACATTAACAAGGGGATTTGGTCTTGACTCAAGGTATCTTGGTACATGACAGTAGGAGTTGCTTCACTCTTAGTTACTACACATTCAGGGGATATTCTTAAGATAATTCACATTTTCATTTCAATCCATTATTATGTATTTAAGAGTAAATACATTCTCAAAGAAATTTTTTTTTATGATTATAGAATTTATGAATAACCTTTTCAATTTACGTTAGGTATTTTAAAATTTTGGAATTATGCATTGAGATTCATAAACTAACCTATTGTATGCCATTGTTTAGAAATGGTGCCCAATAGAATGATTGAGTACTCCAGAAATACGCATGATCCAAAGATAAAGAAGGATCATATATTTCATTGTATTAATCCAACATTTATAAGGGAAATAGTCTCCCATATATTCTCATAATAGGAATAAATAGTATCATGTGTTGATAAGATAAGTAAAGAATTATCTATGTCCTATGGATTTGATAGAAAGAAAGAGAATAAAAGGATCGTAGAGAGAAAGATGTATAAAGGGAATATGGGAAAGAAGGATTTTCCCATATGTTATAATTGTGTAAATAATAACCTTGGTAAATAGATGAAGTGAACAACAGTTTTTTATAAGTGTGGAGAAAAAGAAAACAAAATATGTGATTTCAATGTTAAGAAAAAGGTTTCAAATGTACAATGCTTCATCCACATGGAGTTGGGACACTACAAGAATCAATGTCAAAATAATCAGAGTATTCCCCAATTGATTCAATTGGATAATAATCAAGTAATGACACTATCCTAGATGAAGAGGAATGACTATTGTTGTTATGTTGTTATTAAAGAATTATTTCATATGAGGGTTGTATCGATGATATACCGGTTATATTAATTACAGAAATAAATAAGGATTGTACGTCAATATTATTTCATTGAGGATTTGAGATTATATGTTTTTAATAAAAGTTACTCAATAACAAGTTAAATTTTTATGGAAAATTCATGGTTGAAGGAAAGATAAACCTTAATATAGTTTTGATATGGAGGTAGTGATTTTGGAGTAAGATATGATTTATTTGGATAAATTGTATTCGATATTATTGACTAATTTGAAACTAATTATTTTTTTTATTCCATTATTGTTGGAGTTTAGAACTTTTTTGGATATAATATGTATATCTATTATTCTATAATGAATAAGGGAGAATGAATATAATTCATAAGGTTTTATGGTAATTCAGAGAGTTACCATGTTTTAAAATAAAACATGATGAAGATATTCACATGTTATTACATGAAAAAAAAGATCTTCATTATGTTTACCTTCCAAAAAAATTTTGGACTGTGAGATTGGACATAACTATTTTGGATAGGTATAAAGGTTGGAATGGAATAAGTGTGAAATTGGATACGATTTTTAAGGATATATCATTTCATAAGATTAATTTTGTATTCTTATAAAAAGGACAACCTAGAGTTCGGGCGATAACATGTCTTGTCCAGCAAGGCCGCGAGACTTGATCCTGCAACAGAAGTGAAAAAAGGGTGCATCACCTACCACTGGCCTACATGATGTTATGGTTTGTATAATTTAGTTTTTTTTAAAGTCTGTCAAATGAATTATAAATTCATTATTTTTGGAACCTTATTCGATTAGGATAAATACAATATTTTCTAATTCTATTATCTTTTAGAGTGAATGAGGAGTTTGTGGTAGAAATTTGTTTAAGGATGAAACTTTACTTGTCATGTATTTTTTTCCTCTTATTCTATGAATAAATTATTTCTTAATCATTATAGAAGGGATCTTAAAACCAAATTTTTTTCCAAATGCCTTCTTTTTTATTCAACCGTTAATAATTTAAATCATCATATATTGATGGCTTTAAGGACCTTAATTTTATAATTATTTGTGATTGATGGCCTCAATCACTTCATATAAATATTGACATTTTTCCTCCAGTTATTTTCCCTTAATTTCCACCAATGTTCTCTTAATAAATATAATAATTTGGTGGTGACTATTTCATTTCCTATTCCCTCTTATTAAGACAAAAATTTATTAACCCAATTTCTGATGTGGGTTTTACACAAAGGTATTTTATTATTTTTAGCATTTTATTTTCAATTGACAATTTCAAATTGGGAGGAAAAAAATTATTGAAGCATGAAATAATGTAACACCCCAAGATTTAATAGTATGTTGTCGCTTAAAAATAATTCAATAACTAATGCTACACACAACACTGAGTACGAGCGCACCACTATATACCAAGCACACCGTTCAAATAGTGGTTATGAATATTATTAACTAAATTTTGTATTTTATATACTCTATATAATTTTATATTTTATATTATGTTTATTATAGACATAATATATAATCAAATTCATTTTTTTAGATAAAAGCTGTATTTTTCAGAAAATAAAATTTTACTACCTTTTAATGGTGATCATTTTTAAAAAGAATATTTCACACATCTCTATATTCAATTTAAGGAAATTAAATTCTTCACTAGAAGCAGGACATAAAAATTTAGTTTCAATAAATTTTTGGTACTTTTCTGATAACTTTCATATTTTGATGAATAGTGAAAAATACTAAATATTAATGGAAAATGACTTTTTTAATCAAAATAATTTATAGTGTTAGATTATGAATTTTATTTGTTTAGAATTATAATTAGATTATATTTTTATCATTTAATATAATATAGGTCATTATAAGTAATTTCAGATTTAAATTTGACATAAACACATGTCAATCTTTTGATAGTTTCTACTTTTTAGAAACCCTCTTTTTGGTTTGACAATGATAATTGATTTTAAATTAACTAATACAACTTCAATGTTTATAATTTTGTAAAATAGAATTTATTTTTTAATTCTTAATATCATAATTATCTTAGGGTAAATTTTTGTAATTTTTCTGAAAACTTTCAATTTTTGATGAATAGTGAAAAACACTACGTTATTTGTTAAAACTAAATTTTTATTTAAATAATTATCTATTTTATTAATATTATTTTAAGTCAAAATATATATATAATACTTATATAAGTTAAATTTCATTCATTGGTTTCATTTTAAAATAAATTTATATGTATAATATTTTATTGAACTTTTAATCGTCTTTTACACAACTTCTTTGCACATTTTAAAATTTTCATAAAATGTAATTTTACCGCTTCTATGAATTTAATTTCAAAAATATGACATACACGGTTAAAAATTGTATGTAAAATTTGGTTCAATATATTCAAAATAATTTTTCTTGAATATTAACTTTTGACTTTTATTTACCATAGTTAAAAGTAAATAGGGTAATTAAACGTAAAATGATATTATAATTACCATAACACATGTCCTAATTCTATTGGATAAGTGTATTTCTACCAAAAATAACCTTATGAGTAAACTATGTTCTTTTTGGTTCAGTTGGATTAGATTAGGACATTTATAAATATTTTACTTAAAGAATAGTTAAAAGTGTTTAATTAAATGTCTAATAACTAATTTATTTAATATAGTGTTATATATTAGATATATTAGAATATAAATATTAATTAAAAATATAAAAACATTTCATACATAAAGGTATTTTATTTATTATTTTTTATATTAAATAGTTAAATCTATTTATAAAACAATGTCGATGTAGTAATTACATTATCAATGCAAAGATTATAATAATTGATATTATAATTCTAAATATAAATGTAAATTGAGGATTTCTATACCATCCCATAATTTTATAGGTTAATCTAATATGATAGGTTAGATTTTAAAAAATGGGAGTGATAAAGATGTTATAACTTTAACAAAAACAAAATTTCAAATAGTGTTAAAATTGACATAAATGTGTTTTTAAAACAAATACTATATTACTAATTGATATAATATTTTTAAAATAAATGGGTTGATCGATGGACCTAGATAAATTATTATATATCCATAATGAACCCCATGGGGTTCGTGTGTCTTTTTATAGTAAGTTTATTAACCATTCATTATAATAATACCAGAGGACATGGTAAAAGTTATACTATTTAACAAAGAGTTAAATCTAATTGATAGGGTTAATATAGTGACATAAACTTCTATAAAACCTATTTATTGAGAGTATTTAGACCAATACACACCTCAAAATTTAAATATATCAATTTTTAGGCATTAGAAACCGAAAATTATTTTATAATAAAATAATATTTCAAACTTTTCTAAAAGTGGCCCTCACCTCTCTTATAAAGGGGCACTTCCCCTTCTCTCAAAATCACACCTCCAAACCCATTTGGATCAGCCAACCCCATCCCAAATATCCTCCCAAAATCCATCACATAAAATTAGAGGAAATACAATGATCATAAAGCCAACCAATGAAGCTATTTTGTTCAATTAAAAGAAAACACCCAAAGAAGATGTAATTATTTTATCACCTCTTTCGAAGTCATTTTCTTCATCCACATTCACTTTCTTGGTTATTTCCATACCAAAATAATTACACCATTACATTATACATATTGTGATGTTATTATAAATATGGTTCAAACATACTCATTAATATGTCCATCCTATGAATGATAATGTCACCATACGTGTGTACGTACGGTTTATCGTCTCCATGTCGTGGTGTAATTTTTTATTCAACACTGTTATTTGGATGGATATAATGATGAGTAATAAGTATATAAATAAAAAAATAACATGAAAAATTGTCTATAAAATTAATATACCATCCAATTACACACATTTTAATCATTAAGGAAATGATATATCCACTCATGTGTACGTACCGCTTACCGTCTCCACGACGCGATGAGATTCATTTCTAGGTTCACTATTCAACAATGATTATAAAAATATTTATTATTAATAAGCATGTAATATATGACATAATAATGTTACATGATATATATATACACACATATATATATATGTACTTATATATATCTTTTTCACTTACTTCTGTTCAATACGATATGAAAACAGAAACAACGTTTATGTGTACGTACACCCTACCGTCTCTATAAATGGTGTTTTCCATTTCCAATATCTATCTATTATACATATTAATACTCTAAATATATATTATATATAAATCATGTTTTATATTCTGGATGTATTTAAATCATGATCTAAATGATATGATCAAAAATAGCAAGATAAAATACGTACGATAAAGAAAATGATTATTACCCAAAATGTTAATTTAACATAGAAATCATTATTAAATGGGTAGTATAAAGTAATAAAGGGATCATGTAGGATCTAATAACTATGAATATAGTTTTGTTATAAATTAATAACATACTGTGGTCATTATACAGGAGGTTAAGTGTACCCCTGACCAAAGAAAAGTTCAAGGTAAGGGTTAATTCCTCAATCTCATTATTATCTGAGATTGTTTACGTGTATGTATTTACTATGAAATTTTTATCATCTATGACAATATTTTATAAAATTGTTCTCCATATGAATATTTTATGGTTTTTTGGAAGTGAATCATTATCAAGATAATCATTTTAAATGTTTAAATGATTTATTTTTATAAATCTTTTTAATTAATGTCCATGTTTTAAAAAAGATTTTAAGGATTTATTTATATGGACATGGTTGTTTTAAAATGTTAATTCCATTAAAATATTTTAAATTTTTATGGGACCCTTTGATTCAAAAATATATTTTATATTAATTCATTTATAAATTCATGACTTTTAAATGATTTCACAAAATTGTAAATTTCTCTCAAATAGTATTACTTATCATTTTCAACTATGTAATACTCATTTACTGGATATTATTCTTGATTGAGGATGATATATTATAATTCAATATGATATATTTTATTGAATGAGTTATGATATTTTTGACTATGGATGTGTTATTTTTATACCATTCATGGTTTATGGTTAAATTATTGACATTTAATATGCTAGTTTTAATATGAATTTTTATGTTACATTTCAGCATTTTCATATGAGGAATTAATTGGACTTAGTAAATGACGGGTGGAGCCCACTATAGCTCATCAATGCAACTGTATGTCTTCTGAGAGAAACTAGTGTCTTGGAAGAGGGCCTTGACAAAAAAATTTATTTGTAGTCTTGTCTTGAGACCTTGACTATGTGGTAATGATGTCCGGCGTTAGGCATTCCCTCATTATGAAATTAATTATTACATTTGATTATTAGAATTGTATAATATACATTTTCATGTTTATATGGTAATTTTTGGTTTATTTTCTTTATATTATGTTCATGTTTATGATTAAAATGTTGTTCTTTTTATTACACATCTTTCCTTAAATGTTTATTGCATCTGTTAAATTATTTACCATTTCTGAGCATCTGAGCTCACCCCTTTCTTATGTATTGTTTTCCTATGATTATAATAAGTGTATTATGTTTGATATCTAGGGTTAATCTAGAGGAATAATAGAATTCTCAAAATATTATTTATGTTTTGTTTTATATTTGAATGTGTAATGTATCTTTCATGTATATAATATATTTTCTAAGACTATTAAACTCATAGGTCCTTCAGGACATGATTTCGTGTAAAAATTCCAATGTATTAAAATAGTGCACCAGGTCTGGGATTATGGGGTCGAGGTATTACATATTCAGGGTTTATAAAATTAATCAAATAACTTAAATAAATTATTTTAAATGAAAAAATATATTTGGTCATGGGTTCCTTTTATAGAATTTAATTTCTCACTTTTCGGTCATTATGATATCATTATAGAAACTATTTATTTATACCACATTTAATTATCACCTGGTCATTTGACTATTTCATAAATTTATGAAAAATTCAACCTTGGATAATTTTAATACAATGATTTCAAATATGAAACTCATTTTGTCAAAACAATTTTCTATATAGGATAATTTTCAATATTAAATTATAATCCTTATTTGTTGACAAATAATTTTTTATGATGCTATCCAACTTTTAACTCTTATAAATATTACATTGGGTTAAATTATTTATATCATCATTTATATTTTTATAATTATTATCTAATATATTAATAAAATGTTGTTTATTTAAAAATTATTGATTTTATAAATATATTTTCATAATTGAATCAATATATTTCCACCAAATGAAATTTTGATTTATTCTTATTAAATTATAAAACGAATTATATAATCATTGATAAAGTAATAATAAATGTTGATAAATATAATAACGTGTTCATTAACAAGGAAAAATAGAAATTCATCTTACTAGTGTCAGGATACATATCCCATGATTAAAAAATAATACTCTCTAAATGTATGGGGTGTGGTTGTGGTGATTTATTGTGGGTGTTCAACAAACATAGTTTTGTCTATGATCTTGATTGTCTTGATAATGTTCTATAAATAGTTTCCCTTGAGTTTTTGTTCTTCAATATTCGATTGGGTTTGTTCAACTTCAATTACTAATGATTCCATCCCAATATGAATATATAATATATGGGCTTCGTAGGATATAATCTTATTATGTGATTTTATCTCTTCATCCTTTTATTTCTACTAGACATTATCATAAACCAAAATATATAATAATCACAACTGAAACATCAAAATTGTTAATTATGAATGATTAATATGATTAAAGATCATGTAAATCTGATAAGATATATCCTTAATAAAATAACTAAATTAGTGAATTTTTCCTATAACTATAAGTAATTTCACCAACATAAATGTAATTCCACTTATCAAAATTAGATTCATTACATTCTTTCCCAATTTAGAAATTTATCTCTCGAAATTTACATTATTAAAGTAGAACATTGGAAGGTACATTTTTTCAACAACACTTTTATTTCTCATATTACTTCCTCAAACTTGTGGTTCCTCCTAAACCATTTTACTAGGCGATTTTCAGTTTTTGATACATCTTAATCATTATTATATAATATATTCACTGACTAATCCTTTTATGAATGATCATTGAAAAATGGTTACAATAATTTATCAAGTATATGTAAGGGATTCTATATACACTTCTTTAAGAGGGAAACATTGAAAACATCATGTACTTGGGATAGGTTGGGTGGGAGATCGAGTCAATAAAAAACTACTGCGATATGATAAATGATCTCACAGGAGTTGATGTCTCTTGGACTATGCCTTCCCTTAGAAATAATCATCGTGAAATTATTCCACAATGATATTTGAAGTAACACTTTATCTTTGGCCTCAAACTCTATATCTCATCGACGTTGGTCTATATGGATTTTCTATTGTCTCTTTGAAAATTTATATGATGTTAAATGGTTTGAACTTTTTAAATAATATTTTCATAATATTGGGTCACATAAGCTTCTTATATTAAACATTATGAAAGTACGCTGGAATCTGAAACCTATTCCCTTATAGAACATTATAAGGTTCTATTGTAATACTATAATGGAAACCGTTTTTATGTGAGTAATCTACCAGGGGAAGGTTTTGATCCCAACATCCATGGGAATTCATTTAACAAGATCCCAATACAACCTTTAGTTTTTTATTGGTTATCTTATACTGACCACCCATTAAATGGTGATAAGAAGTATTAAAAGATATCTCTATATCCAATTCTTTCTAAATGATTCACTAAAGCGTTGAGGTAAACCTCATATCTCGATCAAATAAAATTGAGAGTGTCACTTCATGCAGTCTTACATCTTCCCTGTTGTATATCTGGGAGATTTTTTCAGGAGATAAATCTTTCCTGATAAATATGAAATGATCAAACTTTGTATGGAGATTGAAAACAACCAAGATTAATTTATTTCCATTATAAGTCTTAGGGATTTATATATGAAAATAAATGGATATGTTTTCCCATTTATATACTATTATAGGAAATGGTTTCATTGTACCCTTATAATTTTATCATTCATCATTGACATGTTGGTATACCAAGCATAGAGATACAAATTTCTTAATTGCCTTCATCATGGTTTATCACTAGAATATTTTATTCAAATCTATATAAAACTTAGTGCATCCAATATGAATAGAAAATGATAAGTTTTAGGCATTATCTAGAAGTTCTATCCTCAATTTTGGTTTTTATGGGACACATATTTTCATTCCAATCCTTCTAACTCCATCTTTATTAAATTTATACGTGAAAATCATCACTACTGTTAGTGATTTCGTGTGTTATGATTTGACTATTCCTTAAATTTTTAAATCACTCCTCACATTCACCATTCCATACAATCAACACTCTCTTCCATGATAGTTTAGATAGTGGTATTGAAAATAAATTTATTTTTCTAAAAAACTGATGATAATACCCAAATAATCAAATAAAACTATGAATATTTCTTACAAATACTATTCTAGGAAATCCATTAATTCCCTAATATTTTTGAGGATCTACAGATATCCTGCTGTTAGTGATTACAATCTCTAAAAATATTTTGTGCTCTATCTAGAGCATTCATTTACTAGACATCCCATCAAAATATTCCTTTATCATAGTATTTAGTATAGTTTTAAAATACTTTTCATGTTCTTCCATTATTTTGGATTATATTATAATATCTTCTTTAATGCATAAAACAAATTTATTGAGGTAATTACTAAAGAATATATTAATTATGTACATGATGATAGATAGAAAATTAGTTGGTCCAAATAAAATCACATTTAACTTATAAGGATTGTGCCTTATAAAAAATGTAGACTTGGGTATATCCTCCATCTTAAAATTTAATGTATATTCTACCAACTACAAACACCATAGAGACGTATTTTTCTCAATTTAGAGGATCAAAAAACTCAGAAATCCATATTAGAGGATAATTTTTATTTATCAAGATATTTTTTTACCTCATAATAATTAAACTGAGGAACATTAACCAATACATTTTATTGAGTAAGAGGATCGACATACCCTATGAGAATCACTTGGGAGTATAATATCTTTATCTGTATCATAATATAGTTTCTTATTCAAATCATGATGTTTATGAGTGGTCATTCTATATGGAGTCTTCTATATTGGAAATTCTCTAGCTATATACTCAAAAATGGATGTCAAACTCATGGATTACGAGAATAATGGGAAATTATTTAGGAAACTCATTATCATATTACTTTACTATAGTAATGCTAGTTATGGTGATCATTTATTTGGTCTTAGTCATATGATATGGATACACATTCCTATAAGAAAATAATATCCACTACAAAGATGATGATAACAAAGAATATTCTTCACACTCCATCACTTGTATAATATTAGAGGGCGATTCAAAATATGGATTGTAATTATAAGGCCCCAGCCTTAAAATTTACAAAATATTGAGTTATGTTAGGAATTCCCATTGAAGAAATTTTGTAGTTAATAGTTTTATATAATTATTCCTTAACTAATATATAATAGAACTAGACATTACATAAGGATATTTAAACTCAGTATATACTTTTTTCACCAAAGGGAACCTATTAAACAAAAAATGAATTATTTTTCTTGATAAAAATATTCTTGACATATTTCTTTCTATTACCCATCCTTATACCCTATAGAAAACATTTCCAAACATGGGATGAGAATATAAATCTTAGAAGGGAATATAAAATAATGAATATAATCATTAGACCATGAATATTTAAAACCCATGAAATTTTTTCCACAAAATAATAATATTCACCCATAAAACATAAAATAATTATTATACATCATGTAATCCTTAGATTCATACAAAACATTATAGAAACCATAAAACATAAATATTACCAATAAAATTCATATCATACATACATTATAGATTTCACACCTACATTGTTAGTAACCTTCATGGTTATGTTTGGAATAACCATCATAGTATATTCCAGAAATATCATGGAAGCAACCTTAATGTTTAACTCTATCATGTTACCAAATTCATTAGAGAGATATAACAGGCTCACCCACCCTTGTTTTATCATGGAACCACATGTATACTTAAGTAATTACCAAGATCCATAACATAATCATATCACATAAACTAACCAAATAATTAGAATAGCATTTCCACTATGAAATCACATTTCATATTTACAATCCATGAACTCATAAATAAAAACAAATTATTTTAAATTAAAATTTAAACATGTAAAAAATCATCAATACATAATAGTGAAATAATATTGAGAAATTCCATTCATGACGTATATATAAATAAACTTTCAATGTTATTGAAATAATCAATCCCATCTTAAAAATCAATTAAAATATTTTAAAAGAAGTTTTTTGAATCTTAGTGTGCCCTTACACATTGGTAATTTGGAAAGGAATTTACCCATAAAAAAATTCATGCCCATGTCAGTAAATCCTTAAAATCATTTTTAAAACATAGACGTAAAATAGATGTATTTAGAAGATTAAATCATTGAAACAATTAAAATAATTTTTTAGGTAAAGAGTCTCTTACCACTTTAGAAAATAATTGATTAAATATAACTAAAAAATAAAATTTCACAAAACATAAAATATAATTATAATAAAGTGATTCATGATAAAATATTTCAAAGTAAAGTATATACACCATGTGAATTTGAATTGGTGTATAACAAAAAATCAGTCTAAATTAAATGTAAATTGGGACAAAATCCCATACAATGATCTTATCCTTATATTAAGAATAAATTAATGATATATTTATGTGTGAAAAACATAAATACACCTAATATAAATGGGTATTTGTTGTAAAACAATCACAGGTCATTTACACAAATTCCTGGAAAAACAAAACCAATGACATGGATATTTAACTCAATGAAATGAGATTGAGTTAATATTTCCTTTACCATTAGAGTGACTCATCTTGTACAATCGTTATGTTCTTAAATTGTAAAAATAAGTTAATTTATACTTTCTAAAAAACCTTTTTCATTTTTATTATTCATTTTATATTACTTATTGCCATTTTATACTAATTTTTTAATTATTTGAGTACATATCGGACGTTTTGTCGATGTTCGGTACATAAGTAAAAAATGACCTTGTTTTGATGTAAATTGTACACATCGTCAAAATTACATCATCTCTAGAATATTATTCATAATTTAAATATCATATATATTCAGTGCGTATATATTTATAATAATCCATAACAATTTTATATAAGAAATTAAATGCATAATACGTGGAGATGGTAGGTCATGCGTACAAATAAACGCTACTTTCATTTCATTGTCATGTTAAATGGATGAAAACTAAATGATATATAGGTTTATTAAAATTAAATTATAATATATATTTAATATATGTTATATAAGTTCTTTAACACCATCCTTTATAAATTCCATGTATGGAATTAACGAGTCATATCATTTTGAGGGGGCAGTAGTCCATACATCCTCAAATAAAATAGTCATATTTACCAGTTATAGAAAGCATAAAGGTATATTGTAAATAAAGTTTAAAAAATAATAGGGAGAAAAAATATATCATTTATAAATATAGTGCCATAATAATTGCCACCATGTGAGGTGGTAGGAGATAATTGAATAGACTTCCTTTCGTGAGGTAGTAGTCCACCGTACAAATAAACATTACGTTCTGTATTTATTGGATTGAGGTGTGTGTAGGTGTAGGTAGAAAACGTATCATAAAGATTTCTTAATATATTTAGGATGTAGGTGTGGTAATACATTAATGTAAATAATAGATTTTAGGGGGTTAGAGAAGGAAAATAACTGAAAAGATCTTGAGATAAGATGCTCCCTCTAAATCAGGAAACTATTTTTTATTTGGGCCAAAAGGCTTCCTTGTGTTGCCTTCGGAAAAAAATTAGGATTCTAAGAGGAAGTGAGGGATTTTGGGAGGTTTTTTGTGTAAAATTATGGTGATCCAAGGGGCTTGAGAGGTGTGAGTAAATCTGTAGAGGAGGTGGCGTCTTATAATTGGGAAGGGGAACTTTATGAATGTCTTCAAATTTTATATTATTATAAATTTATTTTAGAATTATAATAGATTAAAATTATATATTTAGTGGATAATATTATAATGGGACGAAATTAACACAATAAATAGTTTTTAGACATGTTTAGGTCACAATTTTAACCTTATCTTTTGGGTTTAACCCTTAGATTAAAAAAATTAACTCTTATCATGTGTTCTTTAATTTTTACTCTATAAGGTTAATATGGTTACGATAAAAGGACAATAGAACCTCAAGTGGATCATTAATGAAAATTTTAACATTATATATGTCAGTAGGACAAATTGTAGATTTTTTTGACAGTTGTATCATTTAATAAAATATGAATTGTTTTAAAAAAAATTATCTAAATTTTGACACTATTCAGTAATTGATTTTTAGAAATGTTGTGAAAACACTTATCAATAAGAAAACTACCTTAACATAAATATAACATGTCATAATAATTTCTAAAATTTATTTATGGAATAAAAATTGTCAAATTATATTTATTATATAATTTATAACAGAATTTATTTGAATATTTCATTATAAGGTAATCACTTCATCCACATTGTGTCATAAATAAATTTATATATTTAATTTATAAAAATTAAAATGAAATAAAATTATGTAGGAATTTTTTAAAATTTATAATAACTATATATAGTCAAATATATCAGTTATATAACCTTATATTAAATTTTTTTAGTAAAAAGATACATGTTTGATTTATAATTCTCTTTACTTTAAATTAATTATTATAACATGTCATTATCAATCCCAAGTTCCTCCATGGGGTCCGAAAATTAAACCAAGTATGCTCATGGTCGACCATATATCCGAAAATAGTATTAAGACATGTGTTAAAGGGATTTTTATATTATTATAATATTATTTTTACCCTTATTTACACGATTTACCCTTTAACCATGGTAACTAAAAAAAATTACTGAGGTCACTATTCATAATGTTAAAAATTAAAAGGGACCTATTTACGTAATTTGGACTTTTTGATTCTAAATATGGAATCTATTTTACATATTATAAATAGATAAGTTGTTGTAATTATTTTAATATTAATTAACATTTTATAAACGATAAAACCAATTTTTAAAATGTAATAACCCTAAAAATATTTACAAGCGTTTATATCTAATTTCAATGTGACATTACGTAAAAGGACCAAAATTGTATTAAATGACAAAAAAATCCAATTACACTTGAAAAACAATTAAAAAGATAATCTGACTATATATATATATATATTAGACAAAAAGGCAGTTTTGAATTAAAATGTAGTATTTTTCACTATTTATTAAAATATGAATTTCATTAGAAAAATAACAAAATTTAAAATGAGGTAAATTTTTATGTCCCTATTCCTATTAATAATTTCATTATTTCAAATATAATATATAAATTATCAAAACTAGATTTAAAAAATGTTCTACATTAAATTCCTGTAAAACTATATTTTTTATGAAAAAAACTTCTTTTATCTGAAAAAGTTGTTTTGTTCTTATATCATAACAAGGATACATATAAGATGAATTTAAAACATTACATTGAATATATAACATATATTTTATATTAAAAAAATCAATAAAGGGTGATATGATTTTATGAACACAATTATTCTCTTTTTTAATTGGTTTTCTTAAAAATACATCCTTTATAATCAATTGGTTTTTATTTCCTTTATAATAAATTTGGTATGCAATGAAATATTATTTAAACATGTGTAAAAAATATTTTCATAATTTAGTTGATTAAATTAATTACCTCCATTCTAATGGTTATGTTATAATATTAATAATTAAATAATAATATTTAGTTATTCATTGAAGGTCGATGTACTGTATCGTGTGTGCTATTGAACATAGTTTTTCTTTCTTAAAACTCGGGATTTAAATCCTCCCCTCTTTAATAAATGTTGTCCTCGTAATTTGAATTTTCAGTTGTTTACCAAGGTAGCACATTTAAATATATCTTTATTACAAACCCACATCAGAAAAATGGTTAATAAAACATCAACAACAAATGATAGAAAGTGAGGTGTAATGGTCACCTGGGATAACACATACTAGGGTTACATGTAGAAATACATGGATATGGATGAAAAACTAAGGGTCCTGTTCAAATTTCGAGTGAGAGAAAACCTGATTAGGTGAAAGTTAACAATCTAAAAACTACAAACTTCTGATGGATTAAACGGTCTTTGATTTCTTAGTTAGAAAAGAAAATTGAAAACGTTTTTGTTTTATAATCCATTTCATAATATTAAGAAATTATTTCACTACATAGAAAAATAAAATAAGGAAATATACTAACTAGAAAGGTAGAGTATCATCATTTAATAAATTTCCACCACACACTCATCTTTTTTTCAAATGATAAATATTCAAGATGTATTCTCATACATGAAGAACAATAACCAACTTATGAAAACACATATCATCCACACAATGTTAAATATATATGTATACTACACTTTAAGATTATCCAAACCAAAAATGGATAGTACAATATCATATAATTCCCCAATAAGAATAATCCTTTATAGAGAAAACAACAACTTGTAATATCTAAAAATCAATAGTAATACCCATGTTCTACATAGAACATTCACCAAAAAAATGTCCGTAAAATTTATCAAAACAATACAATCTAAGATTGAAACCCAAAATCCAACATGATTTGACCACATTGTCTTCCATAATAAATCACAACAGTTATCTCCAAATAATATTGACTACTCTTAAAGTCAAATACTGAATAGTAATTGAGCTAATCACATATTCATTATGATAGAATAATCCCTTTCATAAATATCCCAAATCACCATATTCCCAAAATGAAAACATATATTCATTCAAGATAAAATTCAATCATTACACCTCAAATGAAATCCCATATTATTCTATTTTCCATAGGCATGTAGTTTTCCAAAAATAATGAATGTCTTCCAAAATAATATTTATCACTTAATAACCAAATAATTTTCCAATATAATGGATATCTATTGGATAAAACTTATTTTCCAAAAATCCACTTATTATTAATAAATAAATTAATTTAACTGAAAATAATAAGTCATACTAACATGGGACTTCACATAGTTCAGTGGTAGGTGATAAATCTTAGTCACACTTCGGTATTGGGTTCGATTCATTTACCTTAATATGATGTTACGGGTTTCCCCACGGTCTGTGGGTTGTCATTTTTCAAAAATAATATAATTTATAACATTCCCAAAAATAATATAAAATACTCAATAAAATAAATATAACATTTTTTAACCACAAAGGTTATCTCATACCTCACATTTTGCATCCCAAGAATTAATAACCTTTAGTTTCTTCAATGGTGAATGTCTCCAAACATACTATTAGTCGACATAATATTTCAGAACATATAGACTCAAAAGAGGTATTTATGAAATTGAACAAGTGATCTATAATAAAATTATTAACCCGTGATGATATCCTTAACCCTTAAGAAAACATCATAATCTCTAAAGTTGTTTATACCACACATTGATACCAATATTAGGGCCCCAACCTTAAATATTAAATAATCTTAAGTTAAGTTGTTAATTCACATTGATTATATTTTTATGTTTCTTTTTTTAGAGAATTAGTCCATAACGATTACATAATATATCCACACATTACATGTAGATAGTTACACTCAGTATGTAATTTTTTCACCAAAGGAAACCCTTTAAACAATACTTTATTTATTTTCATGGATAAAAATTATTTTGGCTTATTAATTTATCTTACCCATATTTATACACTATGGAAAACTTTTTGAAACATGAGATGAGAATAAAAATCTCAGTAAAGAATACAAAATAAGGAATGGATCTTTTAGTCTATGAATAGTTAAAACCGATGACTTTTTTTCACAAAATCAAACATTTCACCCGTAAAACATAAACAACATAGCATAAAACATATAATCATATGATTCATACAAAAAAATATAGAAATCAAAAAATATAAATGTATCTTTTTTAATCCAAATTATACTTACGTTGTAGCTTTCACAGCAACATAGGGAGTAACCTTCATGGTTACATTTGGAATACCCGTCACAGTATATTCACTAAATATTTTTAAAGATTCCTAAATGTTTACCTATGTCCCGTTACACAATGAATTAAGGATCAATCATAGGCTAACACTTCATTGTTTTATCATAGAACCACCCATATATTTAATCAATTCCCTTGAACCATAACACAATCATAACACATAACCCACGCATAAAGGAAAAAATAACCTTTCACAATGAAATCCCATTGCATCATTACAATATGTGAACTCATAAATGAACCAAATTATTTTAAAATAAAATTGTAAACTTCAAAAGTAAATAAAAATAAATATGAGTCATATTAAAATACATAAATTACATTCATGAAGTAGATATAAAAATCATTCAATGTTATTGAAATAATCAATCCCATTTTAAAAAACAATTAATCCACTTTAAAAGAAGATTTTTGAATCATTGTGTCCCATACAACTTTGAACCATTTGGACGGAATTTACCCATAATAACATTAATTTCCATATAAATAATTCAGTAAGGTTATTTTTAAAACATGTACATGAAAGATAAATATTTATAAGATTATATCTTTAGAATATTTAAAAGTATGTTTTAGTTAAAGAGTCCCCTACCAGTTGATAAAATAATTGAATAAAAAAATTAAATAAAAAAATTAAGAAAACAAATAATATCATGATAATACGGATATTAATGATTTAATATGTCAAAGGGTAGTATATACACCATATAAATTTGAATTGGGTTATAACAATAAATAAGCCTCAATGAAATATAAATAGAGATGAAATACCTTACAATGATCATATATTTAGATTGAGGATAAACCAATGAAACAATTATGTGTGAAAAATATATATCCTCCCAATATAAATGGATATATAGTGTCAAAATGTTAGAGGTCATTCACACCTACTCTTGGAAAAACAAAACCAAGACCATTGATATTAAACACAATAAAATGATATTGTGTTAAGATTTCTCTTACATTGAATCTGACTCATCATATTCAATAGTTATGATCTTGAATAAAAAACATAGGGTATTTTATACTTTATTCACAAAAAATTTCATTTTGTTTATTTATTTTTTATCACTTATTACCATGTTATACAAATTTTTTAATTATTTGATTTCAAATCATACATTTTGACAATGTTTGATACCTGAGTCAAAAATGAAATTGTTTTGATGTAAATTGTCTATGTGGTAAAAAGTCCATCATCATCAGAATATTATTAATTATTTAAATATAATATATATATATATATAATATTTTATAACATTTGGAGATTTGAAATTAAATGTGATGTTTGTAGAGATGGTAGGTCATACGTAAGCATGAACGCTACATTCATTTCATTGTCATATTAAAAGAATGAAAACTAAATGAAAAATAGGTGTATTACAACAAAATTACAAAATATATGTTATATAAATTACATAATTTCATTAATTCTATCATTTTTATGTTCCATTTATGGCGTGAACGATTCATATTACTTTAAAAGGGTAGTATTCCACACTTCCTTAAAAGAAATTATCGTTTTTACATATTAATGAGAGCATAAATGAATGTTGTAAATAAAAATTACCGAAACATTGAGACAATATAATTAAAATATATATAACATATAAATATAGTGTCAACATACATTTCACCATTAGATTTTGTAGGTGAAAATTGAACAATCATTGTTTCATGAGGTAGTAGTTCACCGTACACATAAAAAGTTTGTTCTATATCCATTAGATGAAGGATTATATAATTTTAGGTTAACACATTAGCATAAAACATGAAATACTTATTTAGGATAATATTTTTTCCATAAAATAATTGGAAAAAGTGAGGTTAGGGGTTGGAGAAGGAAATAAATGTATGTAGCTAGAGAGAAGATATTACCTCTATATTGGTTAACTTCTTTTACTTTGAGAACAAATGCTTCCTTGAGTTTCCTTATTCCACATGTAAGACTTAGAAGTGGAATTGAGGAAATATTGGTGGTTATTTTAGAATAATTTTGGAAATTTTAGGGACTTGAGAGGTGTGAGTACATGGGTAGAGGTGGTGGTCTTTTATAAGAATGTGGAGGGGCACGTTTTGTAAGTCTTGAAATATTATTTTATTATAAATTCGATTTAATTTATAATAACCACAAATTGATATATATCTAGGATAATATAATTATGTGTCGAAATAATCTCAACCAATATGTTTTTGAAAAGTTTGGGTTAAAAATTCATCCTTATCTTTTGACATTAACCCTTAGTTAAATTAATTAACTCTTACAATGTCTTATTGTATTTTTACACTATATTGTTAATATAGTTATTATAAAATTATAATAGAACATCAAGTGGATTATTAATTACATTTTTAACATTATCTATGTCATTTGTCTGGATCATAGATATTTGTGACTGTTTTATCATTTATTAAAATAACATTTTTTCCTAAAACTCGTTAATTTCAAATTTGACACAAGTTAGTAATTGATTTTTTTAATGTCATGAAAATTTTATTCTTTAGAAACAAATGCATTAACTCAAAGATACCATGTTATAAGAATCCATAAAATTAGTTTATGGATTATAAATTTTCATATTACATTCATTTTAATACTTATAATATCATTAATTTTAATCTTTCATTAATAATGTAATCACTTCAATATTATTGTGTCATAAATAAATTTAATTATTTAATGTATAAAAATTATAAATTAAATACCATAATCTATGAAATCATTTTTTATTTATAATTTATATTTATAGTAAAATATACAGGTTTTATAAACGTATATTAAATTTTTTTAGTAAAAAGTTACATTTTTGTTGTATTGCTCTTTACATTCAATTAATTATTAAAACTTCTCATTATCCCACCTAGGTGGCTCTATGGGGTCCTAAAATCGATCCAAGGAAGTTAATTTTTGGGCATATGTAATCCAATAAGATTATGAAATTTGTAATGGTTGTTATATATGATTATAATATTATTTCTACCCTTATTTACCTGATTTACCCTTTAACCATGGTAAATGAAAATAATTAGTGATGTTATTATTCATAATGTCCAAAAATAAAAGAGAAATATTTACCTAATTTGGACCTATTATTACAAATATAGAGACCATATTTACAAATTCACAACATAGAAGTTATAATAATTAATTTAAAATAAATTCAGGTTGTCAAAATGATAAAAAATAGTTTAAAAAGAAATAACCATCAATAGATTGGTGTGCGTCAAAATATAATTTCAATGTAAAATTACATAAAATGTCCAAAATTAGATTAAAGGATAAAAAATAATCCAATTACTCTTAAAAACAAATTACAAATATAATCTAACTATATAAATAAAGTATATGAAAAAAAATGTTTTGAATTAAAATATGAGTTTAATTAGAAAAATTCCAAAATTTCCACCAAGGTAAATTTTTATGTACTGATTCAAAATAATAAGTTTAACATGTCAAATAGTACTTATAAAAGATTAAAAAACTATATTTAAAAAGGTTTCTCCATCCAAAGGTGGTAAAACTGTACTTTTTTGAAAAAATAATTCTTTTATAAAATTTTTTGGATTTGTTCTTATATCATATATAGAAACATATACGATGAATTTAATACATTACATTGAATATATAAAATTTATTTATTTTTAAATATTAAATATATAAAGAGTGATATCATTTTATAAACACAATTACTCTCTTTTAAATAGGTTTTCATAAAAACACATCCCTTATATTCAATGGGCTATTATTTCCATTTATAATAAATTTAGTAACCAATGAATCATTATTTAAACATGTGTAGATCATAATTTCATAATTCAGTTTATAATATTCATTCATTCCATTCTAATGGTTGGGTTATAAGTGTGACATTTAAATAATAATATTTAGTTTTTTTATTTAAGATTGATATAGATAATCATTAGGTTATTGAACATAGTGTTTCTCTCGTAAAACATGGAACATTACATCCCCCCTTTAATTAATTGTTTCCTCTCAATTTGAATTTTTTGTCAATAATTAGGGTATGACTTTTCAAAATACATTTATTTCAAACCCACTACATAAAAATGGTTTATAAAACTTCTACAATAAACGATAAAAATGGAAGTTACAAAGGTCTGTTGAGATAACACATAATAGGGTTACATGTAAAAAAAATGGATGTGGAAGAAAAAATAAGTGTCAAATTCTGATAAATAGTTATATAAAACACAACCTAGAGAACATTAACAATCTGAAAACCACAGACTTCTGATGGGTTAAATGATATTTTATTTTTTAGTAGGAAAAGTAAATGGAGAACTGTTTTTTTTAATATTCTTTTCAAAATGTTAAGGAATTATTTTAATCTATTGAATAAGAACATAGAGAAATATAATTACATGAATTGTATATTATCAAACATTAAATAAATTCCATCACACACTCATATTTTTCTTCAATCCATGGGTTTTCAAGTTGAATTCTTCACACCTGAAGCACTATAATCAACTTATAAAAACTCTTATAATCCACAAAAGGTTACCTAGATATTTCTCCTACCATTAAACACAAAATAAAAACTAAATTATTATTACAAGATCAGATAATCCCCCAAAATTTATAATCATATATATGGAGAAGGACTACTATTAATCACCAAAATTCAACATTAATACCCATGTTCTATATATACTATTAAAAAAATGTCCTCCAAATTCTTCAAAACATTACAAAATAATTTGAAACCCAAAATTACAATGGATTTGATCATATAGTCTTCCATAATAAATCTTAACATTTATCTCAAAATAGATCAATTACGCTTAATGTATAATACTGAAAAGTAATTGACCTAATCACATATTCTTCATTATAAGATAATCACTTACATAAATATCCCAAATCACCATAAGTCCATAATAAAAACATGGCTTCTTCCAATATAAAACTCAACCACTACTCCTCAAATAAAATCCCATAGTATTATCTTTTCCATGGGCATATAATGTTCCTAAAATAGAAAAAATATTCTAAAATAACATTTATCCATTAATCACCAAATCATTTTTTATACTAAGGACATCCATTTTTTAATGCATATGTTCCAAAAATAAAATTATTCTTAATTAATAAAATCATTTAACTAAATTTAAAAAGTAATTCTAACAAGGTACTTCACGTAGGCCAGTTTTACGATATAAATCATAGTCTTGCTTCGGTTGTGGGTTCAATTCTCCTAGATTTTTCTGATGTTATGGGTTTCCACATAGTATTCATTTTTTCCTCTTTCAAAAACTATATAATTTTATAATATTCCAGAAAACAAGATAAAATCCTCAAAAATGACCATAACATATTTTAAACTCAATGGTTACACATACCATTGATTTTCCATTCCAAAAATTAATATCATATAATTTCTTTAAATGTGAATGTCTCCAAAAATACCATTAGTCACTTTAACAATTCATATCATAAAGCCTAAAAATGGTTTCTAAGGAATTGAATTTATGATCTACTTTAAAATTATAAATCCATGATGATATCCCAAACCCTTATGAAAACATCCAAATCTCCAATATTTTCTAAACCATACTCTGATACTAATTATAATGCCCCATCCTTAAACAATTCATAATCTTAAGTTAGGTCATGAATTTTGATTGAGGATAATTTCTGGATTATAATTTTAGATAAATAAGAAATAAATATTACATAATTGACCCATACATTACATGCAGACAGTTACACTTAGTATCCACTTTTTTTACCAAAGCTATGACTTTAATCAAAACCTGATTTGTCTTTCTTGATTATAATATTCTTGATTTATTCATTTCTCCTTACCATCCTTATATCCTATTGAAAACATGTTAACACAATGTATGAGCCTAAAAATATCTATAAGGAATATTAAAAAATGAATAAAACTTTTAGTGCATTTATATTTAAAACCCATGATTATTTTATAAAATCATACCTTTCACCCATAAAACATAAAATTGTTATCTTACTTCATGTATTCATAAGATTCCTAAAAACAAAATATAAATCATAAACCATAAACATAACTTGTGGAATCTGTATCAAACTTACATTTTAGCTTTCACAACTACATAGTGAGTAACCATCATGTTTACGTTTGGAATACCCATCACAGAATATTCCCAAAATATTTTGGTAGAATCCTTAACATTTACCTCTAAAATGTTACCCAATGAAGTTGAGAGATATCACTTTCTCACACACCCTTTTTTATCACATAACTTTCCATATACTTAAGTAATTCCCATGAATCATAACATATTGATAACATATAAACCAAGCATAAAAGAAAAAATAACATTTCCACTTATAAATGACATTACATCATTCAAATATTCAAACCAATAAATAAAAACAAATTATATTAAAATAAAATGGTAAACATGTAAAGTGAACATTAATACATAATAGTGATATAAAATTGAGAAATTCCAATCATTATGTATATATAAAAAACTTTCTAAGTTATTGAAATAATCAATACCATTATAAAACACAATTAAAACATTTTAAATGATGATTTTTTTCAGACAATGTGTCTCATACCACATTGAATCTTTTGAAAGGAATTTTCACTGAAAAACATTCATCTCCTTATAAATATGTACTTAATATCATTTTGAAAACATGGACATGAAAGGGAACAATTTAAATATTAAATTATTAAAACATTTAAAAATATGTTTTAGTTAAATAGTCTATTACCGCATGAGAAAATATGTAAATAATAATAATTAAAGTATATCATTGAACAAATATTTTAATATTTATATAATGAGGAGATTAATAATATAATATGTCAAAGGGAATAATATATTCCATATAAAAGTGAATTAGTGTATAACAACAAATAAGACTCAATAGAATGTAAATTGAGAAGAAATACCTTATAGAGATCTTATCCTTAGGATAATTATGAATCAATGACATAATTATTTGTGACAAATATAAATACTCCCAATATCAGATGCTTTGTCGACGTTCTATACATGAGTCAAAAATGAACTTTTTTTATGTAAATAGTCCATGTGGTCAAAATTAAATCCTCTATAGAATATTATTCATGATTTAAATATCATATATATCCAGTATATATATATATATATTTAAAAATAGTCCATAACATTTTGATTTAATACATGAAATGAACTGTTCGTGGAGACATTAGGTCGTACGTACGTAGGAATGGTACTTTAATTTATTTTTCATATTAAAGGAATGAAAACTAAATCATACATAGGTATATTCTAATTCAAGAATAATATCTATGTTATATATATTTCATAATTTAATTAATTATATCCTTTATATGTTCCATGTATGGTATGAATGAGTCATGTCACTTTGAGGGCACGATAGCCCACATTTCTTCAAATGAAATTATAATATTTACCCAATATAGTAAGCATAAAGGTATGTTATAAATAAAAATTATAGAATCATATAAAAATAAAAATATATTATTTATCATTTATAAATACGGTTCCATAATAATTCCCAGAATGAGATATGGATGGACAAAATTGACCAATCATCGTTTTGTGAGGCAGTAGTTCTACGTACACATAAAAAATATGTTCTATATTCATTAGATGGAGCTGTGGGTAAGATTAGGCATAATTATTTTGATAATAATGTACTAGAATATTTAGAATACATTTTTTGTAATAAAAATATAAAAATAATAGTTTAGGGGTTTAGAGAAAAAAAATAAATGAAAGGGTCTTTAGAGAAGATGTTACCTCTATATTGGGTAAATCCGTTTGATTTGAGCGAAAAGGCTTCTTTGATTTGCCTTATTTTTTATTTAAGGATTTAGGACGGAATTTAGGTATTTTTAGATATTATATTAGAAGAATTTGGGCTAGTTAGGGGGCTTGGGAGTTGTGAGTAAGTGGGTAGAGGTGTTGTCCTTTTAAAAGCGGAAGGAGAGGCACATTTAGAAAGACTTGAAATATTATTTTATTATAAATTCATTTTAGACTTCTAATTTTTAAAAAATCAAATATTTCTAGTATAATATAATTATATGTCTAAATATTTTCAAACAATTGGTTTTATATAAGTTTATGTCAAAAATTTAAACATATATATTGGATTTGACCCGTAGTTAAATAAATTAACTCTTACCATGTCTTCTAGTATTTTTACACTATATTGTCAATATAGTTACTGTAAAATGCACAGAAAACCTCAATGGGGTCATTAATTAAAATTTGAGAATTATCTAACTCATTATTTAAAAAAATTATATATTTATGACTATTATATCCTTTAATAAAATAGTATTTGTTTTAAACACTCATTTATGTCAATGTAGATACTATTATGTTATTTATTTCTGATAAAGCCATGAAAAAATTATTCATTAAGAAAACTAAATTTATTGAATGATAAAATATTATAAAAATCCATAAAATTCGTGGATGGCATAAAAATTTTAAAATTACATTTATTTTAATATTTATATCATCATTTATTTGAATATTTCATTAATAAGATAATCACTACATCGACATTGTGTCAAAAATAAATTTATATATTTAATGTCTAAAAATTATAAATAAAATACCATAATTTAAGAAATATTTTTATCTTTATAATTAATTTTATAGTCAAATTGATCTGTCATATAACCCTATATTAAAACTATTTTGGTAAAAATATACATGTTAATGTTATATTTCTATTTACTTTAAATTAATTATTATAACAAGTCATTATCACACCTAAGTGACTTCATGGGGTCCTAAAATAATCCCATGTATTATCATGGTCAAACATATCTCATAAAATAGGATTAGTACATTTTTGGTTAGTTTTATATTATTATAATATTATTTTTACCCTTATTTACCTGATTTACCCTTTAACCATGGTAAATAAAAATGAAAACTAAAGTTACTATTCATATTGCCCAAAAATAAAAAGTACCTATTTTGAAATTTGGAAATTGAGATTCTAAATATGGAATAATTTTTTACAAATTCATAACATAGAAGATGTCTTAATTAATTTAAATATTAATTCCCATTATCAAAACGATAAAATAGGTTTTTAAAAAGTACTAACAATCAAGAGATTGATGTAAATTTATATGTAATTTAAAATTTCAATTACATAAAATGACCAAAATTTAATTAAATTATAAAAACATAATCCAATTAAACTTTTTGGCAAATTAAAATTATATTCTACGTGTATAAAAAATTTAGATGAAAATACAGTTTTCAATTAAAATACATTATTTTTCACTATTCATTAAAATAGGAATTTTATCTGAAAAATAGTGAAATTCAACCAAGATAAATTTTGATGCCTCATTTAAAAATAAGAATATTATTTTGTCAAATATAACTTCTGAAACTGTCAAAAACTACATTTAAAAAGGGTTTTCCATCAAATGGAAGTAAAACTGTATTTTTTTGAAAAATACTTCTTTTATCCAAAAACTTGAACATCTATGTAAATCATGTCTACAAAAAAGGATATATGAACTTAAAAAATTAAATTGAATATATAACACATACAATTCATTAAATAACAAATCCCTATACATTGATATGATTTTATAAACACAATTATTCTCTTCTAAATTTGTTTTCATAAAAACACGTCCTTTATATTCAATTTGTTTTTATATCCATTTATAATAAATTGGGTAACAAAATAATCATTATTTAAACATTTTTAAATATTATTTTTTTAATTTAGTGATACTATTCATTCCTTCCATTCCAACAACTTGGTTATAATGGTAACATATAAATAATAATATTAAGTTGTTCATTTATGCTCGATCTAGCATATCATGTACACTATTGAACATAGTGTTTCATTCTAAAAACTAGTGATGTTATATCAATTTCCTACCCTCTTCAATTTATTTTTTCTTTTTATAACATAAGTCAATCCATTCCCTGAATTTCATAAAATTCAACTAAAGAGAGTATCACAAGGTTTACTTGGATGTTAGACACAAAAATATACTTAGAGAGAATTTTATATTCCTATGATGAAACATTTAATCCATTTTTTATTTCCACATAAAGTTCCAAATCATTCTATTGAGGTGTTGTTTGAATACTTCTACTGAACATATGGGTTATGAAAAAATGTGTAATACTATAGATGATAATCCTCCGTCTCACTCTTTACTTCAATTTTTAATAATTTAATTTGTAGAAACTAGACTTATGGATGAGAATTATTAAAATATAAAAATATAAAAGTTTAATTATGAAAATTTAAGGGATATGACCTAAATTAAAAACATTCCTTAAACTATGAATTTATAGGTTTCAATTTATGTTTTCCCTAGTATGTTTCCTAGTTAAAAATTTTATGGGATATTTTTCATCCCTCTATAATGGTTCATAAAAAGAATATGAATCTACCCAATCCTATCCCCCATGATTTTTTAACCTGGTGTATATTAAGTCCAATGTTTCATGTACAAGATGATGACATTGTCAATACCAAGGAAACCATTTTAGTGATATTAACACATGGAATAACTATACCAGAACCATATCCACTTGTAGTATCTATATAAGGATTTTTCTATTTTTAAACCACTAAATATATCATTAAAAATAATTTTGGGATGTTTAACTATATTAATTATTACCCATAAGTATTTCCCTAAGGTTTTATAATCACAATTTATAAAATTAACTAAGGCTTGCTCTTTTTTTGACTCACAACCCATATTTTAAATATATAATAATTAATTATTTATTACATAATAATACACTTAATATAATCCCAAAATATCATAGGTCTTACATTATTTGGGTAATTAGACACATAGAACAATAATATCAAACAATAATACAATGAAATTATTACTAAACCCCATAACAAGAATATATATTCATATGATCTTCTAAGAAAACACTAGATAACCACATGATGTATATTAGATTGTGGTTAACTATGAATCCCAGTATGGGAATAATAAAAAGTATAATGTGATGAAATTAATACATGTCGGTAAAGATTCATATTGTTGATACATAAAAGAAGTGAGATTCATAAACATGACCATTAAAGAATGATATTATATGATAAAATCAAGGCATCATTGGATTGTGGAAAAAATATAACATAGGACTTCGTCAGAATATGTTAAGTCCAAAAAGAAATACATCACAACATAGTGTTATTAAGATAACCTATGATGAACCATACATGGTATCATATGGGTTAAAAAAATTACCCATTTCATTAGTGTGATATATGATGATTAGCGCACACATCACATTCATATCATGTACATTCATTTATGTTCCACCTAGATCATACATCATAAATGTGACATTCACCACCTTTAATCTAATGATTATGGATTGTAGGATACATAAATATAATTCCAAAATAAATTAATGATTGGCCTATTAGGGTGATACCCATGAATGGAAATGGGTATGGTTATTCACTACACAACTCTACGGCATGGAAAATATTAGTATAATTTAAGAAGCATTACAGGTGTCAAAAAATTGATGGGAGGGTTTAATGATAGTAATATGTGTTCAATAATTACCTGGAAATAATAAGGATAATAAAATTTATGTGTAAGTATGTATTCTAACATGAGAAATTGGATATAAAAGGAATAATACAGAACATGTTCTTGAATAATGAAGAGTAGAGAATTCCATTACCTTGAGTGACTGCTTCTAAAACCATTAGATGAGCATCTTATGAAATTAGGAACACCAAGGTAGGTATTTATAAATGTATATAGACATAGAATTCATGATCAATGGTTTTGAGTAAAGAGGTGTAATATATTGGGTGGGTATTTATAATTAAATAGGGGTATTTCTTTATTAATTATTAAACATAGGTTATGGACTCTATATGATAAAATAACCAAAAAAACTCATTAAATGTTTTTTCCCATTACATATTCCATATAACATTTTTTTCAATATTTTATATTTTCATGTACTGAAATACAAAAATTAATATCCTTGGTGGTGTGGAAGTGAGTCATTTACAAATAATAATTGATTTAGAAACCATAAAATATAATATACACATTCAAGGATTCATTTAGGGTTTAAAAAATGAAAAAAAATATCATAAAAAATAAATTCCTTTATTGAATAAATATAATTTTGGTCATGGAGTCCTTTTATTGATTTTTTTACTTCACTTTTTTCCCATTATGATGTGAGAATAAAAAATTTATATTTATACCATATATATTTTTTACTCATAATTTTGACTATCTTGATAAATTATAAAAAAAAATAAAACATTTACATTAATAAAGTATTGATTTCAAAAGAAATATTTACTAAATCATAATATTTTTCAAAATATGATTATTTTATCTTTTCAATAAAATTATATTTATTATAAGAAAATAATAGTTTTACAATATGAATAACATTATGAGACTTATAAAAATTACATTGGAATTAATTAAATTATATTATCATTTATATTTAAATAAATATTATCTAATATTTTATTGAAATATTATTTAGATAAAAAATTATTGAAATTATAATGTATTTTATAATTGAGAGAATATATTTCCAAATAATAAAATTTTGATTTCTTTATGACAAAATATAAAAATATATATATAATCAAATACATTGTAATAATAAAAAGGGATAATTTTAAAATTATTTCATTAAGACGAAAAAAAAATTATAATTATAGTAGAATGTTGCATAACCCTGTATTAAACACCCTAAAGGTAAGGTGTGTGATGCTGGTACTTTTATGTGGTAGTTCAACGAACATGGTTTAGGTCATGATATAGATGAGTATTAACTCCTCTGATAAATTGGTTTTCCCTAGACTTAGTTTATGAAATCATCCAACTCATCCTTTTTAAATTCTTCAATACCATTAATAGTACTAAGACTTCATGTTATAGAGTAATTGGGGAAGATATAAGGGGAACCTAATATAAATATGATGATTTTTTAAATTAAATTCACTTTTTATTGAGTAACTTTCCTATAATTATAGAAAACACTTCCTCTAATCTGGTTATTTTGACCAGATATACCCTATAAGATTTATAATAACATTAATACTATTAAACATTCATAATATTTTCATTTTAAAATTACCCTTATGATATTTATATTTTAAGGGTAACAGTAAAGCTAATTTATATACATGAAAGAAGCGATGGCCTCATCCAGTAGGATCAGACCCCATGAATCCCATATATTAGGGCTTCATAAGAAGATGGAATCCTAGTGAATTTACCTCGATCAAGACCAATCAATGACTTAATAACTAATGAATTTATATGGAATTAATTAGTGCAAAAACATGGAATACATTGGTTGAAGGTGTTCATCTTTACATTGTGAGGGGCCTTTTTGGTACACAATTTCCACTCTGTTCTACACTAGAGGTATAAGGATATATAAACATGTGATGTTATTATTATGGATTGATCACCACCTGTGAATATTTTTATTTTTTATTTTTTCAGGCATGTTTACATGAGTGGATAGATTTGTTTAGGTTATTCAAGGTTGAATCGATGGATACATTTTTCAGCTTTTAATTTATATTCTATTTATTTCTAAAATAATGTAATATTATTTTATTTTCAATAAAATTTATTTTAAACCATGAGATAACATGTTCTTGTCTTCATGGTTAGTGTTTACATGTATCATGGGGATGGAATAAGTTTTATGATTACCCACCCAATATATTAACAATGGTGCATACGCAAACATTTTTCTTCCTGAAGAAGGTAATGTATTCGTCCCTTATTTCTCATATGAATAATCATGATGCTACTTCCCCATGATAATGTATAAAACATAGAGATTCTCTTATGGGTTTATTTGTGTGATGTTATCCTCGTGTTGTTGCATTATGATTTACTTTTTATTCATTAAGACATATTATTTTATCTTCTCACTACTAATATGATGTTTTAGTTTTATTGATCATACATTTGGGTTGTATTTTTTTATATCATTCATTATATAGTTAGTTTTTTATTTTTATTATGTCGTGCAATTTTTTATTTTTAGAATAGTAAATAATCCCTCAATGTGTAGGTAAGTCAGTGGTTTGTATTTCCCTCCTTTGGTGTCATTATGGCATCACATATCATTAGTGGTACCTCATCTATTTCGATGACAACGGTTAGGGTTGGGATTCTACCAGTGAAGCTGATTAGGTGGAATAGAATGATTTGGGAGAATCCAATAATGGAGGAAACTAAAAATCATTCATTGGGATTCAGTTTAGATTTTAACTATCTCATTCATCTATTTTAGATTTATATTTAAATCCTACCATACAATAAACCACCAGAGAAAGATGAATAATCCCTCATGATATTCAAAACAACTTGAATCATTGAACAGAGAAGAATAAATTCAACCCACCATTGGTGAAATGTGTATAAACGTGGAATGAGGTAAACATTAGTTCAAAATAATACTTTATTATTGAGTATAAGATTCGAGGAACATAGGTTTATGTGTGTATGTCAGTAGGCAGGAAGTGGAAATTAATAGAATGTACTTAATGGAGAAACATAAGAACATTTAGTAGGCTTGTTAACATGAAGGATATTGTGTTAAATGTTTAACTCACATCGTCTGTGAATTTGAATTTTTTGGGAATATTTTTTAAATTCACTTGTCTAGAGTCCAATATTTTATTATGGGAGAATTTATAGTGCTAATAATTTTAGAAACTTCATTCAGTGTCCCCGTGTTTTTGTCCTACCATTCAATCATCTACTGTAAAAATATGAAATTTTTCAATTATAGCTATATTCTTGGGATCAGTGTGAAACTATCATAAATGTTTAGTTATAATTTCTATTTTTATGTTTTTTATATAATATAATAATGATTAAATTTATTCCATTGTGTTTGAATGATAGTGTCATGGGTCCAATATAATTTTGTGAAGAACTCATTGTGATTATATATTTTCCTAGGATTGTATAGTTACTATAAACAATTGACCATGTTCTTATCATATGGTTGATAGCTTCACTACCAGAAGGAAACTGATAAACTATTCCTCTCTTAATCAAACAAGTATTCAATTGTTTAAATTCATTAACCTACCATAAGAATAACAAGAAAATATAACCTCCATATCAATTGACCTCGTGAAAAAAAATTATTCTTTCAATGTGACTACATGTTTATCACAACTTCCCGTGGAATTTTGATCAACCACATGAAAGAAAATAGATGAACCTACCATTCTAAATACATGAAATAACTATCTTATTTACCATACATTTAACATTCCATTGTTTCACTTTTATAATGAATGTTCACTTTTTCCTCATGGTAATCTAATACATTTACAAAAACCAACTTATATAGATCATGAGAGAGTCACATGGAGACATCTGGGAACACATCCAAGATTAAATGCAAGAGCCTTAAGCTACCACATCGGTTCTCATGAAAATAATGGTAGGATACCATATGGATATAATAATATATGATATTTCCCATAGATGAATGAAGGAATTTAATGTATTACCTTGAATATGATATCATTATATGTGTTCAACATGGTGAAAACAATGTATATTCATAAATTCAAAAGAGTTAATAACATGTTGTTTTTACCAAGATAGAGGATAATAAAACCAATCCTCTAAAAATGGAATAATAGACTAAACTGTAGAGGGATATTATTAACCATACTTTCTCATGCAATCTGTGAGATGATTTTTGTTGCTGATTAATTTTCAATTTAAATTTTTTATTGTGATTTGTAATACCCTTTTCATTTTCATTCATCAAGGTTATCCTTTATAAGGAAATGTAAATAATGAGTGGTCATGGAATGGAAGGCTAAACAATTTTGTAATTCTTCAGTTCATGAGCATAATGGGATATAAATATTTCTGGTGTAATGACCCAGAGTTTCCATATTTTTTTAAAATTATTTTGAATTATTACGAGTCTGTGAAAATTGGCGGTGCTTTATTCCAAGGCATGTTGTGCCCAGAATGGATTTGTGAACTTTTTTAAAGTTACCTTCAGTAAACGCATGGGTGGTGTTTTCTATCTTTTTAAATGGTTCTAATATTAAAAAAATGAGTGAACCATTGAATCCTTAGTGATGGGATTCTCTTAAGACCCTAGTAGACCAGGTGAAAAAGTCATATTTGCTACTTTTAAAGAAATAATAAAATAACATATTTGTTATTTTATTTTTCATACCACCTGTTGAGCAGTGGTGGTGGGACTGTTAGGTTGTCGTGCCATTTAATGGCTTGACTCTCTTATTTTTTAATCACATAGTTGTGAATTAAGAGGTTCATTCATTAATAAACCCCATAAATTCCCCAGTGCAATACTCGCCCTCCCCCTCTTTTTAAATGGAGCTTGGGTTAGAGTTTTTGACATAGATTCATCAAGCGAGGAACCTCTGGAAATGTATCATGGAACCATCCACCAATGATGAATGGAATCTTGGATGAGATTGATCTAGGATAGACGACGGCTGACAGATTCATCGAGCAAGGACTCTTTTCTCTCCACGACCACGCCGTTACCTCCATTTACGATGTAAGATTGTTATTAAACTCAATAAACTCTCATTTTTTTCCTTGTTGTTGAATTTGGGGGGTGTTTGTTGTGGGATATTTAAACGGAGCATAATAAATATATATGTGGTGTTTTTATTTGATACCCACTTGTTATGATGGTAACGCGGAGGGTGTGGGAAAAACAAACGAGGTATGGAACCTCTGCCACTTGATCAATCATTGCGTTCTTCGTTAAATATTTTTGAATTTGACGTCAACAAGAATTAGAGGATCATGTAGTGACAACGACATCCCATGAAGCTCGTATGCATTAGCAGGAGTGGAAACAGAGCTTCAAAGTGTCATCAGAGCCCCATGAAAGAAGCATCAGCGGCAGGTACCAGCAAGAAAAGGCAGCGGCCAGCTCTCACCGGCCGTGGAATAAGGCGGCGCCGCGTCAGACTAGACGGGTGGACGACCCTCGAACCGATGCGTTGGTGGAGATTGGTGTGGCCCATAGAAGGGAAAATGTACCTTGTAGGTCCCGTTACAAGCTAAGGAGGTGCCACTTGGTGCTTCTAATTAAAACATATGAATGGCTTAGCCATTCAGAAATTCGGTCGGCCACTCAGCTGGCGGACAGTTCTAGCTAGCGGGCCAGTTCACTCGGTTGGCCAAGCTGGTCTACATACTAGCACACTCAGGCAAGCCTAGACCATTCGGGCTAAGTTGTGCTGAATCTTGGTCAAAGCTAGACCATGTCAATTCGGCCCATGGTGGAACTGATTGGGTAGGTCTGATCGGGTCGGACCAGATTCGAACCCGCTTCATCCCAAATAAACAGAAATGGCCATATCTCGCAATCCAGACATTTTTTTGATGAACCATCTATGGAACTGGAATCCTAGGAATGGGATGTTACTTTTTATGATATATCCCCTGGGTTTTGGAAAAATTTGAAGTATGGCTGGGATGTATCATACCCAAATCAAACCAAGCCTTTGGCACTAAAATTCATATAACTCTCAGACAGGGCGTCTGATTGATGCTCCATCTATTGAGTTGGAACCCTTATGAAATAACAAATCATTGGGTTACATCTTCATAGGAATTTGTGGTTGTTGGTGTACATGTGGCCACATGAGGAGGGGATCATCCCATAATCAAGAGTATTATGTATATTAATTCATTGGTTGGCTAAGACGTGAAGAATGAATAGAGATCCTGGGAATATTAGCACCTAGCGACCATATGTGGATTAGCACCTAAGTATCATGTGTGGATCAGTACCTAGAAATCCTATGTGGATCATCACCTAATGATCATGTGTGGAATAGAACCTCGCGATCATGTGTGGATCAACACCTAGCGATCCTGTGTGGATCGCACTGAGCGATCCTGTGTGGATCAGCACTGAGCGATCCTCTGTGGATCAACAACTGAACCCTTGAGAGAATAAGATGATCTAGCATTATGTCTAATCATCTGTACTTTTTTACTTAAGTTATACCTTTTTTGACGTAATATTTTACATTGTTATTTTTTATTGATATCATGCATTGTATTTTTCCTTTGTTGAATTATGAGAGCCCTTCAGGGGTCTCGGTGTCCCTACTGGATATTGTTGTACTCAAACCTTCACTGGCTTCACCCGCACCATGTTGTGTCTTGTGCATATCATGGGTAGCCTTGACTGAGACTCGGGGAGCTAGGACCTAATAGTGGATGGTGATGACTGTTGATGTGGATAGCTATAGAGAGATTTTGTACCTGCCCTTCAAATGGTATCCTTGGAGGAAAATCTTAGGATATGTTTTGTGTTTTCTATTATAGTTGTATCTTTTCAGTTGGGCTTGTATTCCGCCC
Organism: Viscum album; assembly: GCA_963277665.1. NCBI lineage: Eukaryota > Viridiplantae > Streptophyta > Magnoliopsida > Santalales > Viscaceae > Viscum > Viscum album. The sequence goes on along the minus strand of OY728137.1, from coordinate 1,930,042,394 downwards.
CCCCCCCCCTTTACTTTTAGTACACACTTTTTACACTGCAGTTTTACATTGTGATTTCTTCTTATTGTGTTCTTTGGCTATGTGTTTGTATTGGATTCAATAAAATTACTTCCAATATAGGGATACTCCTTTTCAGGGCTAGTCTCCAACCTATGTCCTATGGAAGGCAGGCTTGGGGTAGTCACAGCATGGGCCCCATGGGATGGGTCCTGAAAAAGAGGTATCAGTTCAACAGAGCAACTATGAATCTAACCTTTCTAATAATGTAGTGGTGTTATGTGTTTTGAGTGAGGTTTTCAGTTCGGGGAGTCCAGTGTTGGTGAGCTGACCGACATATCCAGACACAAGGACCCTGAATTCTGAATTCTGACTCGGTGTAGGAAAACACTGCATTAATGTGTTTTGGAAATGTTTTACATTTAATATCATTAGATTTAGGTCACCAGGTATATCTTATTTACTATGTCACAATAGTTTTTTTTCAATATTTTTTTGCATATAAATCCATCTAGGATTCCAAATATAGTTCATGATGACATACCACTGAGTGATGAGGCTTTACTACAGGTCCCTCTTACTGAGTTGGGACCTTCAGGTGGTTTACCAACAACACCACCACTCGGAGTGTAGCAGTTGCCACCAACCCCACTGGTTGACCGTACACACTGGCTGAGCATGTTTCTTGAGATCCAAGGATAGAGGCCTCTAAATTTTTTAGGCAAGATATATCCCCATCTACCTGAGGACTGTCTAAAGGCTGTGGCAAGAGTTTTGTTCCTAGTTAAGACACCAGTAGTGCAGATGGTGATCCTAAATACTAGCATATTCTAGAGCACCATAAGGAGACAGTAGAGTCTGACTTTCCAGATGCATGAGGAAGTGACACTCACTTGGTTGGATTTTGAGACCCTCTTCAGAGAAGATTTCATACCATCTACTATAGGCTCAATTTGTATCCTGGTTCTGAGGAACTTATAGTAATACATCTAATAAGTGGCCCAATACTTGGCAAGAGTCATTAAACTGTCACGATACTCCACCGACATGGTACAAGAACCATTCTTCAAGGACTAGACCATTGAGAAGAGTATCTGGTGAGATATAATAGTTTCGGAGATATCACTAAATATCGTGACGTCAGCAGGATTTCTAGAGTGAGAATTATGGGTGGAGAGATTCTAGGCTGAGCAGGCACTGATGGTGAGAGCCACCACCAGACGACAGGTAGTCGAGTCATCTATAGCAGGCAGTAGGCAGATGACGTAGAGGTCTGTGCATTATAGACCTTCCCATCGATGACCCCAGGATGTTGGGTCGGATTTGTGGAGCTCACGGAGGGGTCAGCAGTGGAGCAGACTTTTCTCCACAAGCGGTGGGCAAAGTCACATGTCTTGCGACATCCTGACCAACCGTACTGATTATCAGAAGATGGTCAAGGGACTGTTGAGACAACTGTTGAAGTTCAAGTGAGGGGGTATGTTGGGTGGAAGACATGGAAGAGGATCAGGTGGTGTAGTAGGTGGTGGAAAACTATTTGAGGTTCTACCACCACCCTCTAGGCGGTCCACCCCGACCACAAAGAGCATGATGACAGGGACGATCTCAGCTTCAGGCAGTTGAGGTCTACGACCATGGTTCTCCAAAAATGATTAGAGTTATGATATGTTTCTATTCCACTGTAGTTACATTTCTTATTGACACAGGTTACATACACCCTTTTATTTCCATGACACTTGTTCGGATTTCAGAGATTCTGACAAATATGTTGGCTTGATACTTTAAATTAAGACTTATGAGAAAGAAAATTCGATGATTACGCATTGGTTCAAATATTGTGAGATCACTTTTGTGTGAAAGAGATTCTACTAGGATCTCCTAGTAGTTTTTTCGAGGCCATACGACATCATCTTGGGTACGGACTAGTTATCCATAGTCCATGCTCACATAGACCATTATTGGTGCAATGTGCGGTGTGTTTGCGAGGATGGTATCAGGTTTTCCTTCACCAGCAAGAAGGGATTATTTTCAGCACACGATGGACTTACTCGGATAAGGGTGTAGTCAATCACACATTATATGGCTTGCCTTAATCTCATAGTAGTTGACGTGAGGATCCCGAGTTATCAGGTAGTGGTGGACTAGTAAGTCATTATCTTTCTTGATGATGTTTTGAGGCTACCTCCTCACAGAAAGTTAGACCTCTACAATAACTTATACACTAGGATGACACTTATATCTACACCAGCATATCGGACAGCTCTTGCGGAGCTTCTTGAGTTGTAGGTACAGATGGATAACTTTCAGAAAAAGGGTTTATAAGGCCTAATGTTTCTCCATGGGGGTCCCCTATTTTGTTCGCCAAGAATGCATATCGGCGCTTGAGGCTTTTTGTGGACTATCAGTACCTGAACCAGGTGACTGTGAATAACATGTATCTACTCTTGAGGATTGATGATCTCTTAAAACAACAAAAGAGTCCTCGATGGTTTTCAAAGATAGACCTCAGACCATACTATCACCAGCTCAAGGTATGGGAGGAGGACGTACCGAACATGACCTTCAGATGCCTTTTCAGGACCCCTCCCCACAAGGTGTACCCATCCAAGGCCGGAAATGTGATAAGGTATATAATTACCCCTGAGTCATGTCCCTAGTAGGCCCTGGGTTGGTGATTAGCACTGTGGGAATAGAAACACATAGATGAGAGTCATTACCCTCTACGAGAACACATGCGGAAGAGATATATAAGATAGACAAACACCAATTATATCTTACACTAAACTATAACATAAATCCCAAGTTCACACATGTAATGTCATGAAAAACTAATAAAAATTGAATGGAAAAACTACAAGTACCCAAAAGAAAGTAAAAACATCATCAACCAAAAGCCCGAACATCTCATAAAACCCCAAGCTAGTAGAAACTAGATTTACCTCCAACCTACTCCAAGGGACTTGAAAAATAGTTTATATATACACAGGGTGACTATAACAGTATACTCAATAGGGTCCTCCCCGGAGCCTCTCGTGAAAATGTAATGAAAGCATGTTAATGTATAGTGAACATCATGTGAAACTAACACATCACCTAAACAGGTATACTAATTTACCAGCCTCACCAGGGCTACTCCCACTAAGTAACACATAAAATAGTATATAATATAATAAAGAATATTAAAGGTACCTAGCTGCTACTTCCCCATTAGTCTGCTTCTTTTCCCCAACATCACACACCCTAAGCATCTCTCTCCAAGAAGGCTTGCCCACAGACACCTGGGAAAAGCACCACAACATGCACTTCATTTTACAAAACCACCACGTCCACACAAGAAAGTAGTCAGGTAGATTATGGGATCCACCATAGCTCATATATTGTGTATCATACAATGGGTATTATACCTCAAGACATCCAACCCATACACCGAGTAAGGATCCTCATGCCAGCACAACCTATACACGTTACGCATATAGTTGTCTATAGGATACTATATCCAAAATATTTTTTGTGTGAATAACCATAAGCCATTACAACCCTCTACACACATATATGGGGAAAAACTAACCATTATGCTTACCAGAACAAGTAACCAACAAAAGAAGAGAGTAGGGACAAAGGGGGTAGTTATCTATCCATCCTCCCACCAAAATGATGGGGAAAACATGACCCTAGGGTTCAAAATCCCTGAGGTGTCCGTTTCCCTAACTGATGGTGTGGAGTATCATATAGAAACACAAAAAGAAAAAAATATAATATATCTCACAACCACACTATATGAATGACCTACTATTAAACTCAACTGCATCTAACGTCTCTCGGACTCCTGGTTTCCACTTATATGATTGTATATCCTATAATCACACAACCATTTAAATATCTTTATTACATTCTTTCACTCCCTTTTTATTAGTTTCACATTATGTTAATTAATTATTTAAACACTATCTAACCATTATCAATTTCAACATTATATTTCATTGGCATCACACCCAAATTACAATGTCCCTTTAAATTGTAACCTCAACATTTCATTCCGACAAGCTCCACCTCCATGGGTTAACATCCTTTATTCAATTATTTATTACAACATAACCTTCACATATTCTCAGGAATTCTAGAATAACATTATATGCTATTAAACACAAGGGGGTTCAAAATAGTGAGTGGATGAGCTACCCATCGAGTCTTTTCCACCTATATCAAGACCGTAGACCCATCCTCCCTTGAGAATCTAGACACGGAAATCAGATGGCATACCTCGCACGTCTTCACCCCTTTCGGAAGAAGGGTAAGAAAGACCAGCTGCCTTGAGTAGTGGGGAAAGTAAAGCAGATAAACAATCAAAGAATCAACAAGCATCCAAACATTCACATCCAACCCAATCCATCATCCATGGTGTCCTCCAACACACCCACATGCATAAACTGAATCATCTTGCCACTCTAGACGTCAGCTTCTTCCAGAACCAATTTTCCTCCATGACCCCATATATCACAACACCCATCCAGGCTCATATCACAACTCAAGTAGCAAGAAAACAAACATCATATCAATTGTTATCTTGGCTCTTAAACAACAAAGAGGGTAACTCAAAACCCTATAAGGAATTATAATTTATCAAATAACCATTTCTTTAATCCTTCTTGGATTAACTGATTTATTATTCGAAAGTTCTAAATTCGAGAAACCTAACTAGTAAGCTATCATAAATAATTAAACATGCTTACTACACCAATTTGATCAACATAAAATTACAACAGGAAGAACCAAGTTCATTTAATTACCTCTTTATATATAGCCAATCAATTTTTAACTAATTCCATCTTTACATTCATTACCAATTTCTATCATTAATGAAAAGATAAACAAGAAAGAATAGATTTCACACTACCTAGAAAACAAGAGGTAATAACATATGATCGATATCAATTTATTTATCCAGTTACAAAAATTTTTATATTAATTACATTTTGATATTGTGGGATAAAACATGTTAACTATACAGTTTCACGTCCAAGGAAAAAGAATTAAGGAATCCCCTACCTCAAATAGTTCATGACGTTGTTTATATGAGAATGATCAACACAACAGATCATGATCTACTCATCTCATGACAATTGCATCCAACTGAGAATGCCACAGCAAGACTGAACCAACTGGATCCCCATAAAAATTAATTAGATGCATGGATAACACAATCCATAACATGGAAATAGGAAATACGATATGATGAACCCAAAAGAACCATAATAAAACATACCTTATATCGATGAAAGATCATCCCTTGTTTTTTGCACCAAATCAGGGGGTGCACATACAATAGGAAGAAACATCAAGGGGAAACGATCCAAGGATTATGGTTTGATGACACTGCTACTATGAGAAGAAAGAAAGGTTTGAGCATCTTGCATAAGGTAGAACAAGTCTGAAGAACAATGGAGGAAGATATCCCATTCCTTTAAATGATTTAACAGATTAATAGATTAAGATATGTTGGATTTTTCATTAAATGTGTATCACATCAAACAACATAGTTTGACCATGTAAATACATACCAAGCCTTAGGAAAATTAATATAGGAGTTATGGTATTTGATTTGGGATTAAATCCCTTAAAACATGTCCTTAAATACATTTTACATCAATTAAAATGTAAAGGGAAAAAACTGTACGGCGCTGGAAACATTGTTCAAAATCCTGGAAACACTGTACACTCACCGATCCTGGACTCACCAATCATGGAATCACTGATATAGGAAACACTATTCACAAAATGACTCACTTATCCTTGACTCATCCCTCTAGTGATCACCGATCCTAGACTCACCAATCCCGGTATTGTTCATAGAATGACTCATCGATCCTGGTACTATTCACAGAATGATATACCCATCCAATGGTACTGTTTAGATCAGTCTCACAAATGGAACTCTTCACATTAGTCTCACCGATGGAACTATTCACATCTGTCTCACCGATGGAACTCTTGACATCGATCTCATCGATTGAACTCTTCACATCAGTCTCACTAATGGAACTCATTACACCGGTCTCACCGATGGAACTGTTCACATCGGTCTCACTGATGGACCTCTTCACATCGGTCTGACTGATGGAGCTCTTCACATCGGTCTCACTGATGTAGTTGTTCACATCAGTCTCACTGACGGAACTCTTCACATCAATCTCACCGATGGAACTGTTCACATCAGTCTCCATGATAGAACTGTTCACATCAGTCTCACCAATGGTACTATTTGTGGAAATGGAAAAATTAGAAATGTGTTGGGGATAAGCCGCATCAACCACCAGAATTCCACAAACACTAGATTTTCACAGTGGAATTGACCAGAGAGGTTTGGGCCATCACATCAGATACCTCTCCAATCATTTTCATCCTATAGAATTCAAAACCCAACTAAAAGGTACAAAAACAATGTCTGAACAACAAACCATCGAGATACCTCTAAAAAAAGCGCATGCCATAAAATGAAACCAAAGAATTCCATCTCATAAATATGAATGTTCTACAACCACAAAGAGAACATTGTTACATGGAAAGAGTTAAACAACAAAAAACTCTAGGTTCTAAGAATGTATATGTAGCTCACATTCCTAGGTACTCTCCTCCGTGCCAACGTGTCACCATAAGAAACGAACCAATCGAATAGAACTCCCATTGAACACCTTCTCTTTGCGGTCTTGTATCTCCATAGGTCTCTCCTCAATGGTCGCATCATCATTGTCATCGATCTATCCATAATCAATGAAATGGAAGTCATCATGAAGATAATGATGGATCAGTGATACGTGGAAAAAATCATATATCTGGCTCATATGTGGGGTAACTCTTACTCGATATGCCACTGCTCCAACAAGATCCAAAACACATAAAGGCCCCACAACCTGGGGATAAAGCTTACTCCCACGACCAATCCTTCACTTCCAACGACAGGGAATCACCTTTAGAAACATGTGATCCCCAACATCAACCATTAAGGGTATCCACCTTTGATCGTCATATAATTTCTGACAATAATGCTCTTTATTCACCCTCTCACAAGTCACCTGAACCATCTCTGTTGTATTCTGCACTAGTAATGGTCTGATAATTGTGGACTCTCCGACCCCAGTCCATCACAATAGAGAATGGAAAGGTCGACCATACAAGGCATTAAATGGTGTCATACCAATGTTGGAGTGAAAAGTATTGTTGTAATGAAAAATCCACCAAGGTTATGTGCCTCATCTATGAACCTCCAAAATCTAGGAAACGAGAGCGTAACATGTCTGCTAGAGTCTGGATGGTTTGCTCTGTCTGACCATCCATTTGAGGATGAAAAGAAATGCTAAGGCATTTTTGTAAAACAAAATCATGCTGGAGACCTCTCCACACCCTAGAGGTAAAACGGGGATCTCGATCAGAAAGGATTGTCATTGGGATTCCATGAAATCCGACCACCTCCTTTTGATAATGTCTCGAAAAAATATCCATTGAGGTTGAATCCTTGATTACTATGAAGAGGGCCAATTTTGTTAAAAAATACACTACCACCAAATAGCATCATGTCCTCCATGAGCTTGAGGTAAACATGTAACAAAGTCTGCTGAGATGTCCTTACACTTCTACTAAGGAACATCAAATGGATGGAGCAGACCACCAGGAACACGATGTTCAACCTTCACCTTCTGGTAGACCAAACATCGAGACACAAACTCTACAACTTCACGCTTCATCCCATACCACTAAAACTGAATCCTCAAATATCGGTACATATTTTTCACACTAGGATGCACCGCTAACAGAGAACTATAGAACTATCTGATAACTGTCTTCTGCATTGTCAAAGGAACAAAAAGTCATCCATGATACAACACTCGGTATTGTTCATCCTCAGACCAACCATCAAGGGACTCGCTAGAAACAACTTGGTCTTTCCAAACCTCGACCTGTAGATCCCCCAACTGGGACTCTTCCAACTTCTACTCCATAGAAAAACACACCATCATCTAAAAAATACAACCACTGCCCTCAACCTCTCCCATGTCAAGATTTAATGCCGACAGTTCTCCCATTACTCTCCAGGAGTCACCAGATTCAGGGATTGCATCACTACATGACTTGCAACTCAGTGCATCATCTACAACATTCCCCTTTCTTGGTGTATATGATATTTCGAAGTCGTATTCATGTAAGAACTCAATCCATTGTTGTTGTCATAAATTCAAGTTACGCTAGAAGAAAACATTCCTCAGGCTCTTATGATTAGTGAAAACCACAAAGTTCTCACTAATGAGGTAATGTATCCACAACTTCAGAGAAAACACAACAGCTGTAAACTAAAAGTCATGGGTGGAATAGTTATGTTAATTGGGGCGTAACTGCTGAGACCCATAAGAATCAACTGATCTTTGTTACATCAGAACACGGCCTAACCCCAGATGTGATGTATTGCAGAAAACATCAAACTGAACTCCCTCAGCTAGAAGACAAATAACTGGATCACATACTAGCTTCTTCATTAGATACTCGAAATCTGCCTGACACTGATCAGTCCATATGAATGCTTGACCCTTCCTGGTCAAAGCTGTCAGAGGAGTTGCAACTAAAGTGAAATTGGCTACAAACCTCCTGTAGTAGCATGTGATACAAAGGATACTTTGATTCTATGACACTATCTTGAGGGATTACCAAGTCACAAATGCTTCTATCATCGATGGATCCATAGCTACTCCCTTTCAAGACACAACATTCCCCATGAAATAGACTTTTCGAGCCCAAAACTCACACTTTGACAACTTCCCAAATAGCTGTTGTTGATGAAGATATCCAAAAGTGGTGTGTAGATTCTCTTCATTCTCCTATTTAGACGTAGAGCACAAAAATATTTCATTAATGAAAACCACCACAACTAGTCTAGGAACACACTGAACATAGCATTCATCAATCCCATGAACGTAGCTGGATCATTTGTCCTGCCGAACGGCATTACAACGGACTCATAATGCCCTTGACGACAATGGAATGCAGTCGTTGGGATATCCTCAACCTTCACTCGCATCTGATGATATCCTGACCATAATTTGATCTTTTAGAACCTACTTGCATTTTTCAGTTGATCGAATAAATCACCAATACATGGAAGAGGATAGTGATTCTTTATTTTCACTTTGTTCAAGAAACGATAATCATAAAACAATCGCAAAATGTCGTCGGCCTTCCTCATGAACAAAACCGGTGCACCGTACATTTCCATAGTCGTCCGATCAAAACCGCACAATAACAGACTATCAAGCTGTATATGCAACTCTCATAACTCCGAAGGGGACATCCTATATGGTAACATAGAGATAGAAGATTCTTTTTTTTGTAGCTCAATCCCAAACTTGATCTCTCATCATGGGGATAATGCTACAACATATTCTGAAAAGACATCATGGTAATCTTCTATTACCCTATGAAACGCCAACTAATGAACCTATGAAGAACTCAGCATCGGCTTAGCCACCAGGGATGATAAGGATGGAACATGCCTTTGATCCATCTGATGGTCTCGATCACCAACAAACACAACTAGCTCTCCATCTGCATCGAAGAACACAACCTTCCTCCAGAAGCAATCTACAATAGCCTGCACCGAATAAAAGTAATAAATTCTAAGGATTACAACATATGGTTGTATTTGTAAACATAGAAAATCTCCCCATGAGAGGTGTGACCCCAGCACTAGCTCACAATCTCTACATACTTCAAACAAGTCTGCTCGACCTCCAACTTGTGATGTCAATGCCAAGGGAACTGGAAGTCTCTCTACCTCAAGTCCCAAAGCGTGGACAAGGGTAGGTGATATGTAGGAGTGTGTCGCTTCTGAATCAAACAAGGCATACACTTTGGTGGAAAACAAGCAAAGGGTGCCTCAAACGACGTCTGGCTCCCCTGGTGCTGGAAACGCTAAAGCATAAAGCTATCCACGAACTCTTTCACAACCTCACTAACCCTTATGATGACCACAACCAAGGATGCACTTTGCTCTCTGTGGATAGGGAATTCCATAGGGTTGTCCACTATATTCCTCATCTACCATGTACTAATCTAAAACTGGTGCAACCTGCTACTGCTGCCTCAGCTGGAACTTCCTCAACAGAGGAACCTGGAGCGGAAAACATGGTGCATGATGACAGCTCTGAAAGGTCGGGCACTCTCACTACTGATGACCTCAACCATCACAAGAAAAACAAGTGCATGATCCCTTGTCATTTTCATGAGAGATGTTGCCTCTAGAGAAATGAGATGTGGAGGGCTAGGACCTACCCCCAGTTGAGCGGAAACTCTTCTGCCCTGAAAACCGAGAACCCCTAACCACAACTCTTCTTTATAAGGAATCATGATGACTCCCATCTAATGATGATCTGGTTCTAGAAAATGTACTCTTGATAACCTCTACCCATGCCAGCACCACATGATATGTCTTCTGCATAAATGGGGTGACCTGGGGCTGGATCTCTGGATGCAAAACATCCTCAAAAGGCCTCGCCCTAGCCTCCTCATCTGGAAACAGGTCCAAATATTATCATAAAAGGTAACTAAAATGGATTCCAAACTGTCGCACACCGGAGATCCCCTGTTAAAGGGAAAGAATCTATTGACGACTGGATTCTTTCGCAGTCGAGGAAAGAAACTCGACTCTAATGTTGTCTCAGAACTCATCCCACAAGATCGTTGACTCCTCATGATCACATAGGAATAAGAAGCACCACTACCTCGTTTCTCCACACAGAATCGTCACAAACAAGGACACTTAGTGCTCTTTATGATCACGGATCGAACTAAAGCCTATCTAGAACTCCTCCAACTGGTCTTCAGTGACTACATCTGAAACGGATCCCTATTACTTCTATCGACTATGGTGCTGAAACTCTCAAAGTGTCCTCCTCTAAGTCTCATCATCGACAACCTGTACCCGATGGTGATCTACTGGCACAGCCTGTTGGACATCTTCTATTAGATCCGGATGAGGACGTAAACCTAGATCCATACCAGTAAAAAAAAATTAGAGCTCCTAAACCTAGAATATGGAATAATTAACATTAATTAATAAAATTTATACTTTTATTCAATTTAGGTTACCATATCCCATGGACTACCAATTCAAACACATGAACAGAGAAGAATGATGCATGATCCTTTCCTAGGTCTCTACCATGTAACTAGTATCACATTTTTTATTACCCATTGTAAAAATAATGTTCTGTGTATCCGATAATAAGGGGGCCTTAAACACGTCTCATCTGATCTCTAGTGTTTATGTCACTTGCTAAACAAGAATGAAATTTTTTCCCTACTAACCCATGAAACCGTGCATCTGCAAAACTCTGAACTCAGTCCTATCCCTCAACCATACCTCTGATACCACTCTATCATGACTCCCTCCCCAAATGGTGTACCCCTTTTTGGTCGGCAATGTGAGAATGGAGATAATGACCCCGGAGTCCCACCTCCAATAGGCCCTAGGTTGGTGACTAGCACTGATGGTATAGTAACACAAAGAAGGGAGGCATTGCCCTCTAAGAGAACACATGCAGAAGAGTGATATAAGATAGAAACCGACCAATTCCATCTCAAACTAAAATATAAAAGAAAACCCAAGTGCACATATGTAATGTCATGAAAAACTACTAAAACTAGATTGTGAAAACTACATGTACCCAAAACAAAGTAAAAAAAAGTAGCTACTAGAAGCCCGAACAGCTCCTGCAACCTCCAGCTAGTAGAAACCACCATGATCATTAACCTGCTCCAAGGGACCTGAAAACAGTTTATATATACATAGGGTGTGTATAATAATATACTTAGTAGGATCCTACCTAGATCCTCTCATGAAAAAGTAATGATGGCAGGCAAAAGCATAGTGAACAACAAGTGAAACTAACTCATCACCTACACAGATATACTATGTTCCCAACATCATCATGGATACTCTCATCAAGTAACACATACAAGTTTATATAATATAATAAAGAATATCAAGGGTACCCCACTGGTTTGATGCTTTGCCCTAATGTCGCACAACCTAAGCATCTCTCTCCAAAAAGGCTTGCCCAGAGACACCTAGGCAAAGCACCACATCATGAACCTTGTGCAATAAAACCACCACATCCACATAAGAAAGTAACGAGGTAGTTTCTAGGAGCCAAAATAGGTCGTTTAATGTGTATCATATGTTGTGTATTATACCTCAATCCATTATAGCTCGTACACCGAGTAAGGATACTCAAGCCATCAAAACCTATACACATTACCCCTATAGTAGTCCATAGGATATCATATCCAGAATATATGTTTGTGAATAACCACAAGCCATTAAAACCCTCTAAACATGTATATGGGAAAAAACTAACCACTGTGCCTACAAACACAAGAAACTACCAAGAGAAGAGAATAGGGAGAAAGAGGGTAGTCATCCATCCATCCTCCCACTGGAATGTTGGGGAAACACCACCCCAGGGTTCCAAATCCTGGGCTGATAGTTTCCCTCACTGATGGGGTAGAGTAGCATATAGAAACACAAAATGTACATAATATACTATATCTCGCAACTATACTATGAGAATTACTTAGTCTTAAACTCAATTGCAACTAACATCTCTCGTACTCTTGGCAGGAACTTCTAAGACTAGGTATCCTATAAGCACACAACCATTTAAAGAGATTTATTACATTACTTCATTGCATTTCTATCAGTTTCACTTTATGTTAATTAATTCATTAAACACTAATTAACCATTATCCATTTCAAAATTATATTTCATTGTAATCAAACCCAATGTTCACTGTCCCTTTAAATTGTAACATCAACATTTTGATCCAGCAAGCTCCACCCCCATGGGTTAACAACATTTATTCAATTATTTATTACAGAATTACCTACACATAATCATATTCATTCTAGAAAAACATTATATGCTACTAAACACAAGGGGAATCAACACGGTTAGTAGTTGAACTACCTGTCAAGTCTTTCCCACCTATAGAAAAAAAGTAAATCCATCCTCCATTGAGAAGCTAGACACGAAAAGCATGTGGCATACCCCATTTTGTATGCGCCTCTTTCTGAAGAAGGGTAAGCAAGACTAGCTACCTTTACAAGTGGGGAATGTAATATATATAAGAAATTAAGGAATCACAAGCATCCAAACATTCACATCCAACTCATTCCATCATCCTTGGTGTCCTCCCCAAAACCCACTTTCATAAACCAATGCATCTCGCCACTCTAGGCATCAACTGCTACCACAACTAATAGGCCTCCTTGCCCCCCACATATCACAACAGCCATCCTGAATCAAATCACAAGACAACAAGTAGTAAAACAAACTTCATATCAATTGGGCTCTTGGACATTAAACAAGAAATAGGGTAACTCAGAACCCTACAAGGAATTATAATTTATAAAACAACTAGTTCGTTAATCCATCTTAGACTAACAGATTTATTATTCGTCAGTTCCAAATTTGAGAAACCTAAGCAGTAATCTATCATAAATAATTAAACATGTTTACTACACCAATTTCATTAACACAAAATTACAACAAGAATAACCATATTCATTTACATGTCGGATTATATTTTTCCAAACAATTATTAATTAATTCTGGCTTTACATTCGTTACCAATTTCCATAATGAACAAAAATCTAAACCATCAATCATAGATATCACACTACCAAGAAAAACAATTGGTAATAACATACAATCGATATTAATTTATTAATGTAGTTCAAATATTTGTTTTGTAAATTTCATTATAATCCAATGGGATAAAACATACTAACTATAAAGTTTCACGTACAATGAATGATAATATACTAATCCCCTATACCAAGTGGTTCCTTACATTATTTATATGAGAACGATTCACACAACGGATCACAATATCCTCCTCTCGTGAAAACAATATCCATCTAAGGATGGAACCCTTTTCAAATTTGAAAATGAAGGTACAACCATGCATGTGGACGGATATGTGGAAGTAGGGTTTTTAGGAGCTAAGACATAGGCTGATTATTGCCCCCCAACTTGTGTCTACCAGAAGAGGGTGTTGGGTATATAGTCTACTATGATGCATTAGGGACCAGACTGGGTTGTGTCCTGATGCAGTAGCAAGTGGTGATCACCTAGAGATCACGGAATTTGAGACAACACAAGAAGAACTACGCTACCCATGACCTGGAGTTAGCAGGAGGGGTCTTTGTGCTAAAGATGTGGGCGAAATACTTAATGGGTGAACATTTTACAGTAAAATATGATCACAAGAGTCTTAGGTATATATTCTCATTGAAGGAATTGAACCCGAGACAACAGTGATGGCTGGATTTCCTCCAGGAATATGACTTGAGATAGTTTACACTCCTAGGAATGGTAACATAGTAGCAGACGCACCCAGTAGGTGGTCTAGTTTACAGTTTTTGAGTAAGGTGACAGAGCAGCTAGTCGTGTTGTTGTTATCCTTCATGGATAGAGATAAAAAACCATACCTCCAGTCTAGGACAGTTACTCCCCAACTCCTTCAGATAGTTCGGGAGGCATAACTTTTGGACATTGATTGTACGGCCCGACATGCTCAGATATCCATAGGATAGGATCTTGATGGATTTTATGAAGGTGGGGTCACGTCGTTCTCTTTAGAGGATACACCATGGTACAAGTGATGCTATAAGAGGAGGTCTTGATGGACTTCCACACATTCTATTTGGTCATACATCCTGGAGTATAAAAGATGTACCAGGACCACCAGCGTTAGTACTGGTGGCCAGGGATGAAGAAAGTAGTGGTGGAGTTCGTATCATAATGACTCACATGTCAACGTGTGATGGGTGAGCATTAGGTACCAGCAGGCTTATCTCAGCCACTTGAGATACTATTGTAGAAGTGGGATGGTATCTCCTTGGACATAGTGACAGGGCTACCACGTACATCCAGGGGCCACGATTCCATCTAGGTGCTTATTGACCAACTCACCATATCAGTCCACTTCTTACACATCTGATAGTCGGGATTAGTAATGGAGTTTAGTTGCCTCTATCTAAAAGAGATTGTAAGGCTTCCCGGGGTTCCATCAGCGATCATCTCAGATCATGACATACATTTTACTTCCCACATGTGAAGGGGTTGCATGATGTCTTTGAGACTCAGCGACACTTCAGCACCACCTTTCACCCCCAGACAGATGGTCAGACCAAGAGGACCATACAGACACTCAAGGACACACTATGTTCTTGAGTCCTCGATTTTGTCCATAGTAGGGAGGACCACCTTCCACTGGTAGAGTTTTCATACAACAACATTTATCATTCAACCATCAGCATCGCACCATTTGAGGCCTTGTACAAGAGACCTTACAATTCACCTCTATGTTGGACAGACCTAGGGGAGTCAACACTTATGGTTCTTAAGTTAGTACAGGCTACCATGGAAAAGGTGAAGATCATCCAAGAAAAGACAAATACAACTCAGATCAGGAAGAATTCATATGTCGATAGGGGACGAAGACCCTTGGAGTGAAAGGAAGGTAATCATGTCTTCCTACGAGTCTAACCCCGATGAGGATTACATAGGTTTGGTAGGGGCGGCAAGCTATATCTAAGGTTTATTAGACCTTTCTAGATCCTCAAAAGAGTAGGCAAGGTGCCGTAGTATCTAGCTCTTCCCCCATAGATGCATAGGGTGCATAATGTTATCCATGTGTCATTGTCGAAGAGGTAGGTGCATGATCAATTGCATGTTATTGACTAGGGATTGCTGGACTTTGATGATGGGGTGATATTAGAGGAGTTCCCAGTGGAGATAGAGGATCGAGAGGAGTGTGTCCTTCATGGGTGGTTGATTCCTCTGGTGTGAGTTTTTTGGAATCACGGGAACCTCCAAGAGATCTCCTTGGAGCAGGAGGGTCAGATATGTGCTTAGTACCCCCATTACTTCTCCTAGTTTTTGGTAGCTTTTGAGGATAAAAATATCAAATGTGGGGAGAATTTAATGACCTAAAAATTCAATATAAATTTTTTAAATTATTTTGGATTATTATGAGTCTGTAAAAATTTATGGGGATCGATTTCGAAGACCTGTATGACCAAAATGGATTTTCAACTTTATTAAATGTATGTTCAGTAAACATGCGGGCGGTATTTTAAATATTTTTAATTGGTGTTAAATATAATATCAATGGGCAATGTTGAACCCTTAGTGCCAGGATTCACTTATAGGAGTCTCAAATTTGACCGCATTAGGTTGGGTGAAAATTTTAATTTTTGCGATTTTAATCAAATAATAAAATAACATATTTGTTATTTTATTTTTATTACCACCTATTTAGCAGCGGTGGTGGAACCGATAGTCTGTCAAACCATTTATTGGATTGGCTCTATTATTTTGTAACTGCACCATTGGGAATTTAGACAATCACTCATTAATGAACCTCATTAATTCCTCCATGTGATACTCACCCTCCCACTCTTTTTCAATGGAGCATGGGTTGGAGTTTTTTACATTGATTCATCAAGAAAGAAACCTCTGACAAAGTAACGAAGCACCTTCCACCAATGATGAATGGAATCTTGGATGGCAACGATTCAGGATATATGAATATTGGAGGATTCATCGAGCAAGGACTCTTCTCCCTCCACGACCGTGACGTTACCTTCATTTACGAGGTAGGGATTGTTATTAAATTCAAGAAACAATCATTTATTTTTCACGTACTTTAATATGGGAGTGTTTGTTAAAAGAAATTTAAACAGGGCTTATTCAATATCAATGTGATGTTTTTATATAATACCCACTTTTTATAATGCTAATGAAGAGGGCTCGGACCAAGTGAACAAGGCCCGGACCCTCCACTTCTTTTTTTATCATTGTGTTCTTTGCGGGAAAATTTTTAATTTGATGTCAATGTGGATTAGAGGGTCATGCAGTGATGGTGCCTTCTTGGGAGGCCCATAGGGACATACGATAGTAGAAATGGAGCTATGGAGCATCATCGGATCCCCACAGAAGAAGCATCTCCATGGCACTCGCATGGCCAACTATTAAAACACATGAATGGTGATGCAGTGAAGGGGACCCATGCCATAGGATGTGGTTGCAGCTTAGATGACATGGTGAAGGGGACCCACGCCCCATGGGTCCCACTTCTAGCCATGGGGGTTCCATATGGCACCGCAAATTAAAACACATGAACGGCATTTCTATTCAAGAATTTGGTCAACCACTTGGATGGCGGACATCACCAACTGGCGGGCCAATTCGCCGAGCAGGCCACACCCAGCCGAGGCCGGCTGGGATGATTCGCAACCCAGCGAGCCAAGACTGTGGCCCAACCCACTCGGCCCAGCCTAGCCAGTTCAGCCCGGCCCAGGTTGGAATGGGTCAGGTCGTTATGATCAGGTTGGACCAGACCTTGACTCTCTTCGGCCCAGATACGTACAAAGGCCATATCTCACAATCCACATGCTTGTTTGAAAAACTGTCTGGGGAGTTGGAATCCTAGGAACGGTAAATTCCTTTTCAGATACTCTTACTTAGTTATGGAGAATGTTGGATTATGGCTGGTTTGGATCGTACCCAAATCTAACCAGGCCCTCAGCACTAAAATTCATATAACTCTCAGATCGGACATCTGATTGACGCGCCGTCTGTTGCATTAGAACCCTTATGATGTGACAGATCATTAGGTTACTTATTCATAGGAAATTGTACTTATTGAAGTATGACAAATGGTTTGAGTATCTTATAATTCTATAATAAAGTGTACTATGTACGGGAATCCAGTGGATGGCTGAGACCTGAAGAATGAATAGTGATCATGTGTGAATCATCACCTAATGACCTAATGTGGATCAACGCATAGAGATATTGTGTGTATTTGCACCTAGAGATCTTTTGTGGATCAGCACCATGAAATTATATGTGGATCAAAAATATAACACTTGATAGAATAAGATAATCTTGCTTTACGGCTAATCATATATACTTTTATACTTATGTTATACCTGGTTTGAGTTGAGTCTTTATTTTTCTGTATTGTGATTGAGATCATGCATTGTGGTTTTCCTTTGTGGAATTCTAAAAAATCATCGGGGGTCTCGGGGTCACTTCTGAGTATTATTATACTCACCCATGCAAGGGCTACACCCTAACCTTGTTGTGTCTTTTACAGATGATAGGCAGCCTTGACTGAGACTTGGGGAGCTAGGACCTGATAGTGGATAGTGGTGATAGTTGACGTGGTGAGCTGTTGAACTCCTCTTTTAGATAATTCATGATAATTTGGGAAAATTTATCCCATAAATTGAATTAATATAATAAATAATATCTTATAATGTCTATATATTTTTTCCTGTAATTAATAGTAAAAAATGGTAAACAAAATTACTACAATTAAGGTAAAAATGGGTTTATAAAGGGATAAACTAAAATGATACGGGATAAAATTAACCCAAAATCTCTCCAAACAACATTTTAAATCAATATTATCACATTATGATTTTTAATTCTCAATAATTTCCCATTTTTAATCTTGCTGGAATGAGAAAAAAATTTATATACATTTGTTTTAAAAAAACACAAGGTTTCCACTCAACAAAAATATAAACAAGCACCCTTTATTCTATCCTATTAACACTAACAAGCCCCATTGGTAAAGAAAATATTGTACCAAATTTGTTACATACTTACATAACCACATCCTATATGACTACGTGAGATATTAAAGATAATATTTGAATGATTTTGGTTAAACCTAAAGATGTTTTCAGAAGAAAATGAAATGTTTTAAACTTGGTATTTTTGCATTAATACTTCTTCTAATACCTTAATATTTTATTAAAATATTCTAAAATAATAAATACGGTATCTAAAATATATTTATTAACCATTATGTAAATGGTATAACCTATATTCTTCTCCAGTTCTAACAAACTTGATACAAAATCATCATTTTTGTATATGGAGGACTACTGCCTCTGGAATAGATGTTATTTGTTTTCCATCACCATAAAAAAAATACTAACTATACCAAAGATAATATACCAAACGTTTATAAAAACCCATGGTATAGGTCCGCCAATGGTACTTTTACACCACTTTTCCCAATGGTTTGTCCAAACAATTGGGAAAGGGTCCACTTTTCCAAATGGTTTTGCCAAAACCATTCGGAAAGGGTACTTTGAGGAAACTATTACCAACGGGTTTCCCAAATTATTGGGAGAGGGTCCACTATTACCAATAGTGTTTGAAAACCATTGGAAAATTTTACATTGAGACCACCTTTCCATACGGTTTGGGAAAACTGTCATGAAAATGTCCTTTTTTCCCAACATTTTTTCCAAAACCATTGGGAATGGGTACTTCAACACAACTTTTCCCAACATTTTGGGGAAGGGGTCCACATTTCCCAATTTTTTTGGAAAACTATTGGTAAATGGTACATTGAGACCTCGCTTATCAATGGTTTGGGAAAACTATTGGGAAAGGGAGGGTACTAATCCCAACAGTTCTCATAATCGTTAGGAAAGGCATATCCCAATAGTTTTGAGAACCGTAAGAATATGTACCCTTATATTATATAATTAAATTTATAAAATATCATAAAATAAATAAATATATAAATTAAATATATTTATATATCCAAATATATTCACAACGGTTACTATAGGATAGTGGTAATGTCTTTGATATATAATGTCTAGGTTGTGGGTTCAAACCTCTGTTGGAACGTTTTTTTAGAATTACCTATCCCAATGGTTTGGGAAAGACATTGTGAAATACCAATCCCAATAATTTGTAGAATCTTTGGAAAAGAACTATCCCAATGATTACATTCTTAGATTTCCATATCCCAATGGTTTGGGAAAACCATTGGGAAAGACCTATTTTAAGGGTTTATAAAAACATTTGGAAAGAGATATCCCAAGGGTTTGAAAACTATTGGGATATATATTTCCCAATAGTTTTACCAAATATTTTTTATATTTCTCTCCCAATTCCAAATCACCTAAAGGCTTCCCAAATCGTTGGTATAGGCTATACCAACAGATTTGGGACATATATCAATTGTTCCAAAATGTTGGTATAAGCAATTTTTACAACGGTGGCCAAATCTATAGAATGGATATAATGATGGATTAAATATTTATATATATTATATATTATATTATTATACCTATGGAATTATTATTTCACATATAACTTATTACTTTCTATTCTGTGAGAATAGGATAAGGTTGCACATGTGTACAGAAAATTATCGCCTTCTAAAGAAATATAATTCATTCACACTTTATATGGATGGTAATAAAGTTTTTTTTAATAAAAATATATTCTAAAAATTATATGAAATGATTTTATAGGGTTAATATAATATTTTACATTCATTTCTCATTTCTTATAGAAATTGGAAATAACGTTCATGCGTGTGTACGACATACTGTCTCCACAAACGATGTATTTCTTGTTCTATCTCTAACTATTATGGATTACTCTAAATAAATATATAATAAATATATTTCATATTTAAATAGTTTTTTTAATATGGATATTATTCACCCATGATCAAAATAATAAGATATAATTTAAAAAACAAAAACATATATTCAATACAATTTAGTTATTTCCCAAAACGTGACATTAACATTTAATTATTAGTAAAAGTGTAATAAAATGTCATATGTTAATAAAATATGGTTTGATATATAATTATTTATATGTATTTTATTTTTAATAAATTTTTTTTATTATACTAGAGTATTTAATATGTAAGAAATATGTTGAGATGTAAGGTAATAAATTTTTGTCTGAAATTGTCTTTTTTGAGACATTTGTTATGTTATGAACTTATCTTATTTTAAGAGATGTCTATATATATCAATTGACTAAAAAATAATGAATTTATTTATTCCAATCACATTATATATTTCGTTTACTTTTATACATTCATTAGTTTTATAATTCAATGTTTCTAATGTGGTAATGGTTTTATGATATAATCAAATTCTTTATCGGGATTGTTTATGATTATGTTTCCAATAATGAAGTATTTTTATCCATAAATGATGAAAATATTTACATTTATTATCTTATGGTTGTGTAATGAGAATGAATTTTTTCCAATTATTTTCATCTCTTTAGGTACAAAAGAGTTTAAATGAATTTTATTAAGAAAAATAAGCTTTATTTCTCTCTTTAGTGAAAAATAATTTTCTTCCAAAATCTTGTTTTATTAATATGATTTAAATATTGTTTTTATAATTCTAAATATTAATTTTTATATACATAATTATTTATGCATCACTTTTTATAAATAAATTTAAATGAAATATTCATGCCATTCTCCCAACAATGACGATTAGTCTTTTACCAAAAAAATTAAATGAATATTTCTTTTAAACTATGTGGTATAAATGGTATTTTATTTTTTTTGTTACCACTTAATGTTTTTTTGTTTCCTTTATATGATTTAAATTTTATTTTCTAATAAAATTATTTTAAAGAGGATAATTTAATAAAAATGGGGAAAATATATTTTGCTCAAGAAAATTTTTAAATAATTTGTGAAGATTAGTTTTTATGTTTTATGGACATTTTTAAATAAAATTATCTCTGTTGTTTTTTTATGAATTTATAATTTCCAAAATATTATAATCAAATACATTTTATTTTCATAAATAAATGTTCCATGTTTTGTATTACATAATCACCTTCCATCAAAGATGAAATACTTTGATGTTACAAAATATTTATTGGGGATATGATCCAATGATACCATCTTTATTTATAATTTGTAAGGTTTATGATTATGATGAAGTTATGTTAATGGGACCCATTTATTTTCCAATGGTTATGTTATAATGAAATTTATAATAAACCCATTTCATTTCTATGGTATGTGTTATGATTTAATTCTTATGATGCCTATTTATTTTCATTGGTTATGATGTGATGAATTTTTATGATCTTGTGGCACACAGATGTATGGATCATGTGATGGGTGGGGCTAATATATATCATTAATGAATTTGGAAGTGGTTAATGTTATATGAGTGTTTTAGGTATATGATGTCATATCCCAATACCAAAATATGGTATATAAGAGGTTTTCTAAAGCCCCAATGAGGGAACATGGGAGGTTGTCCCAAACCCGTAAGAGGGTACATGAGATGTTATCTATATTCTTACATGTTACTAATGTCTGGAATGGTATCCTAGGAAAAATATTTTGAATTCAAATATATATTCCCCAAATCTATGTCTTATTCAAATTTTATTATCTCATGGATCATGTTATTTTATTCCATTACGATTTGTGTCTTATAAACATTCATGATTTATGCCATGAATCATGTTTATGATCATAGATATCAAGGGTATTGTTTTCATTTGTTATTATCGTGTCATTATACCCATATTCCTGTTTTATATTGATTTCTTCATTTTTACCATTACTGAGCATCTGTTCTCACCCATTATTATGTTTCCCACCCCCAGTATATGAATAAAAGTGTAATGTATGTTATATCTACTATGGGTGAGGGTTTTAAATATCTTAGTGGGATATAACGTAGATCAATTTTTGACGAGTTCTTTATGTGTCAATGTTTTCAAAGTCACAAGACCAAAATGATTATTGCATTAATTGTTATATTATGTGGGTATATTTGTCTATTAAGATGTAATGTTTAGGTATGAGATATTTGGGTCTCTATAGTTGGTATAATTAAAAGGTGTAGTGAACCATTGAAAACTAGGATGAGAATAATATAATGAGATCCTTAATAATATGTCTATGGACTTTTTTATGGATGTCAAATATTATAGGAATTTTTTTGGAACTTTGGTAATGTCACGACCCGTCCTCGGGGCCCGTGCCATGACTACCCCAAGCCCGCCTTCCATAGGCCAGGGGCTGGCGACTAGCACCAAAGGCGTAAATCCCGATAACTAGGAAGGCATTGCATTTTTAAAAGTAAAAAAACACGGCAGAGTATAAGCGGAAGTAAACACTAAGTACAAAGAGAAGTGCAAAAAGGAAAAATGGGCCAGAATACAAACCCAAAAGAAAGTATAACTACAACTAAACAAAGTACTACAGAAAAAGACAACAACTGGTGGGACGGAAGCGGCTCCTAGGTCGTCCTCCTCGGATCCTACCTGAAGGGTAGGTACAGTTGGCGCAGCTCCTGGATTGTCCACCACGGATCCTACCTGAAGTGTAGGTACAGATAGCCTCCTCCACGCTCTCATCCGTCAACCTCCTTAGTGAGTCTTCACGTCGTGTAGTCCACCTACGGGTACTGACTCGTCGTGTAGTCCGCCTCCAGGTACCGTCCAGTCCTCGAACACTCGGCCTCCGTCAGCACTGCCCGTCGTCTGCAACCAACACAACGAGGTGCGGGCATAGCCCGTGCAGGGGTGAGTATAACGATACTCAGTAGGGACCCCGAGACCCTCAAGGTCTCACTAAACCAACAAGGATAACCACAAAGAAAATCTCAACAGATAACCTCTACTTAGGTATATGCCCATACATATACCTAAGTTATCAAGTAACCCATCTCAATCTTGAGGAAACAAAAGGATTGTGAAATCAACGGATATCCACTACCCAGGTATATGCCCATACATATACCTAAGTTAGCAAGTGACCCGTCTCAATCATGAGGTAAACACAAGGTCAAAAGTCTCAGCTCAAACCAGGATTTTCATTATCGAAACCGTAACTGCTGAAGAGCTCCATCTCTGGAGTGTACAGTGGTCCTGTCACGACTCCGAGGTACTTCTCACTAACCTAAGACTGCTGAAGTACTCCTCCTGTCGAGTACCGCGTGTCAGCCACCCAGACACAGTAGTCCTTCCCGCCGAGGTATGTCACCCAAACACAGTAGTGCACACCCCCTAGTAGCCTGCTGAGGTACTCTCCGGACGAGTACCGTGGGTCTGCATTGTCACACAGGTAGTGCACCGTCCGCCATGGGTCTGCACCTCAGAAAGTAGTGCTCCGTCCACTGGGCTAGTCGACTCACTCCAAGTCGAGTCGGTCAAGCAGTCGTCGGGTCTCATCCAGTTACACGGTCTCCGTACTCCGCACGCTCGTCACTGGGAGGGTCCGCTCCACGAGCTACAGGTCGATACTCCAAGTATCTCAAAGTCCCACGAAGAATTATCTCAAAGGACCGTCTCGTCATAGGGGTCTCAACACAACAAACGGCGCGTCAATCGGACGCCCGGTCTGTGAGTTATTAGCCTTTTCGTCCCAGGGTCCCGGTTGGTTTCGTGAGCGAACCAAACCCGGCCGTATCTCAACTGTACCCCGAACTCTCATAGGGTACACTCATAGGGACTGTTTCTCAACGAGATCACCAACGCCACTGACGGTTCGTCAAACGGATGTTCTTTCAGAAAGATATCAGCTTTTCCGTTCCAGGGGCCCGGTGGGATTTCGGTGCGATCCAACCCGGCCACTATCCATTTGCATCCAATTCTCGGGTGGAGGATGCCAAAAGTTCTGTATCATCAACAGGAACTCAACGCAACAGACGACACGTCAATCGGATGCCCGGTCTGAGAGTTATTGGTTTTTCCGTCTCACACCCACCCTGGGAAACTTCCTAGGAGGTCACCCATCCTGATCACTACTCTAGGCCAAGCACGCTTAACTATGGAGTTTTAACCACGTAGGCTCCCGAAAAGGAAGGTGTACCTTGAGTATAGTATACCGAAACGACCGTCTCGATCCAAGGATCATGTTGCGGCTGACGGCGTGTCGTTTGGAGGCCCGTAGCCCAAGATACGGGCATCTGAACAAAAGTGGTCCGAAACTGGGGGTCTGGGCCCGGGCCGACCCGGCCCGACGACCCGGCCCGGCTCGGAAAACCCGGCCCGGCTCGGAAAACCCGGCCCGGCTCGGAAATCCCGGCCCAGCTCGGAAAAACCGGCCCGGCTCGGAAAACCCGGCCCGGCTCGGAAAACCCGTCCCGGCCCGGAAAACCCGGCCCGGCCCGGAAAACCCGGCCCGGCCGGCGGCGCGGGCCGGTGCGGCGACGCGGTCCAGCGCGGACCGGCACGGCGGCGCGGCCTGGGCGCCGTTCGGGTGCCGCCCGCGGGGGGCAAAGCCCCCCCCCCTTTTGAGAACCGCGACCCCTTAATTGGGGCCGCTTTTGAGACCCGGCCGGGGGAAATTAATTCCCCTAGTCTCCACTGCCCGGCCGGCCCGCACTGGCCGGCCGGTTTCGCCAGCAAGGACCGGCGACGGCCGGTCCTTCCTTCGCCTACAACGGCGGCCCGGTGCCGGCCGCCGGTCATCTTGCACCGCCGCGGCCCGGAACCGGCCGCGGCCTATGCCGTTCGGCGCGATGCGACGACATCGCTTCCCTCCGCCGCGGCCTCGCTCCGGCCGCGGCGCCTTTGACTTTCTTCGACGTGACGCGACGGCGTCGCTTTTTTCGATTTCTTTCCTCGGCGCGGCGCGACGGCGTCGCGCGTATCATCCGCAATAAATCACGTGGTGCGACAGCACCACGTTTTCTCGTATCATCCTCAAGAAACCAACACGAAAACAAAGGAGGAGGGTCGGCCGTGTTTGTGCGGTCCGACCCCCTCGCGTTATTCGATAACAAAAAGGGTTTAAAATCATCACCAAGTTTGTATTCACGAACAATTAAATAAATAAAAACCCTCAATCATCAACTGCTTGATCGGATGATCCGCGGATCAACCCGGTATTAGTTGGTCTGTGCTCGTCGTTTTTTCACAAAAGATAAGAGAATTCCAAAATAAATTCCCCTGCCTCGGCTTCAAGAATGGAGTTCTTCAACGACCTGTGGAAGACAAGCGTCGCGGAGGTCGGGCGTCGTTCCGTCTAGGTTGGTGGGAGAAGAGCTTGGTGAAGTCGAGTCGAGACGTCACCCTCTGTATACTTTGTAGGCGGCGGTGCATCCCTTCCTTACTCCGGTTGAAGATGGTCGGAGGTGTTGCTTCACGTTCTTCGGAAATGTGGAACGTTCTTCCTCGAGTGGTTGGTGATCTTCCAAGAGTTCTTCTCCTCTCCTTAGTTCTCCCCACAAGGTTTATGCCAACCCAAAAAGAAGAATATAATCTCACTTTTTAATGTTGGCAAAATGAATTCAAAAGAATTCAAACACTCAAAATAATTAATTAAGTTGGTTTAATTAATTAATTGCAAAGTGTTGGCAAGAATTTCAAAAGATTGAAATTCAAATAAACCATACTTAACTCACCTCATTAATTAATCAAGTTGTCAAATATTGAAGAATCTGAGTTAATGGGGAGTTGGAAAGTGAGCGGTTAAGTGGGTTAGGGTGTTTAAGGAATATGAAAAGGTGGGGGGGGGGTCGTGTGGTCCCCACCCTTTCAAATATCCACACATGGGAAGTTGGATGGATGTGGGCCCACCACCAACTTCCCATGGGAGAAGTTAACCACTTAACATTGTTAAAATTTGATTTAACAATTTTATTCACTTTTTTAAATAAACCCCAAAAATTAACTTCTCCTCCCGCACAAACGCAACTACAGTAAAGGTTCTCTTAAGCGATTACCGGTGTTGCGAGTTCATCGGTGCAATCAGATTTCAATTCTGAGCACCGGTTCAAAAGATAGAAATTCCCGCTCACTCGTTCACTGAACGTACCCGAGCCAAACTTCGGAAATTAATTTTGGGAACACCGGGCCTCGGAATCAGGCGCCGTCAGAAACTGCATTCTTGTAAAATTCCAAAGAAAATTAAGAAAAAATTTTCCTTGAAAATTCCGGGTCTTTACATTACTCGCACCTCAGGGCTTTACGTCCCCGTAAACCCTCAACACAAACTAGGATCACAAAAGTGGTACAGAGCACGCATCTGAGCCTTCCTCTCCCATGTTCTTACCTGGAGGTTTCATACTGCCAAAGAAAGTGCACCCGAGGAATCGATCGTCCTCGTAGGATCTTCTCCTGTCGATCCTCGATCCCCACTGGAATCTTCGTGAAAGACACCCCATCGCCATCATCCAGCTCCTCATGGTCGATGGTATGCGAAGGGTCGAGCATGTATCTCCTCAGTTGAGATACGTGGAAGTCTCCGTGCACCTGGTGCAACTGTGGTGAATGGGTCAAGCGGTAAACCACCCTGCCTACCCAGCTGGTGAGCTAAGAAGGTCCGCTGAACCCCGGAGATAACTTGCCTCCTTGGCCACATCTCCGTAAACCTCGTCGAGGTGAGATCCGTATAAGGACGTGATCGTCATCCTCGAACTCCAAAGGTCTCCATTTTCTCTTAGAACTGGAACTCGAAAGGCTGCTTCCACGAGGGTAAGGTTGATCGACTCAAGAGTGATCAGTCGCACCCTCCTGTGCAAGAGTTACCCTGCGCTGCCTGGGGATTCCTTTTCCGCCGACCAAGGAAAACCCATCCCAACGTTTGCCTAAAACCGTCAATTTGATTATGAACAGTTATTGCCCATTCCATACTCAAACTAACGTCGTAAGGCCTCGACGCTGCCACCAAGAGATTCCAACCGAATCTCTCGCCTCGAGGGTCTGACCACACCATCGGCGTATGTGTGATTATCGAGTGTCCTCCCAAGGTATCTCCAGACGTGAGGGTCAAGTCCACGGCTTACCGGAAACTCTAGGTCTGGAACAAGATTTGTGAAAGCGAGAAATGATTCATATCGACGTCTGTTACTACAGCAGCTAGTAGTGGACACAGACTGTCCCTTGAATCATTTATAGAGCCATTGGGTCACACTCCTTGACCGCATGCAGCCGCATTCTTCCACCGCCCACCAGCTCCCTGAGCTTGGCGGGGATAACTAAGGCGGGTGGTTGTAGCATGTTAAGATGTACAACACCTCATGATGCTCTCCTAGCTCTGCCTCCACGTCTGCCGCTTCGCAGACTCATCTCTATTTAAAGATTCCTCTTCTTGAAACATTTAACACGCCCGAGTCTCTAAGACTGGCACGGGTTCCCTGTTTCTTACTGCATTGTGCAATCTTCATCCGCTCCTAGATGAACTGCACCTCCTTTAGTCTCACAAGAGCTGGTATGATTTCTTCTTTTCCGATATGAGAAATCTGGTCTCATCCCCTGGATGAACCACATTCGTTGCCTAATACAGTCAATCCTGACATGAATGATGCATTCATGCCATGGATGACGTCGTAAGGCCTCGACGTATCTACTAAGAGATCCAACTGTCACTCTCACCTCCAAGGGTCGAGTCACACTTTCGGCATCAGTGTGAGGTCACTGGGTCCCCTCTAGTAGAAATCTCGAAAGTGAGGGTCATGTCAACAGTTTAACCGGGACCACTCAGTATCAACCAACCAAAAGGACAGGAAAGAAAACATCTCAAAGATAAGTGTCTTTTTATTGTTGCAGCTCATAGTACAAGACACGAATACAACATCAAAATGGAACTAGAAGTACAAGGGACGTATCCACTAGTTCCTCTCCTGTCCACCTGTTCTCGGAGCTCTACTGCCCTGTCCACTGCTTGGTTGTTGCTCAAGCACCAGCCGCTGCTTCTGTCTCGGTGGCTCCTCCAACACCCGCTGATCAACCGTATGAGGAGTTGGACAGTCATGTGCCAGGTGACCCTTCCCGCCGCAGGAGTAACATTGTCCATTTCTGGCACGCCAGGCTCTGACCCCACCTCGGGTGCCCCGCACCACCGATCCTAAAACCCGAGATCGTCTAACTTCTAGTCTGGTCCTCCGGGACCTCTGCATCATATGTCTACTGCCCACAGATGACTCGGCTACTGATCGAAAATCACGCGGCAAAGGTAGAAGATCCTATACACGCTCGGGGTGTAGAGCTACTGGCACAAACTCCACCCTGAAGAAGGTCTCGAAGTCTTCCCATGCGAAGGACATCCCGTCGCAAAACTGAAACAAGTGGCTCCACCACCTGCCTGCTACTTCCTGAAGGAGGCTGGCAGCAAAGATCACCATGAAGTCTGCCGGCGTCCCCACTAGCCTGAAGACTCTCATCAAAGCCTCCAGCCAAACCTCAGCCGCCTGCGGGTCCGTCTCTCCCCGGAACCTGGGTGGCCTCTGGCGCTGGAACTCGTGCAGTGTGCTCAAGAGTCGTGCATCGCCTACTGCTGGGGCTGGTGGTATCAGTGGCCCAACGTATGGTAGTACCGCTGGTGCCTCCACTGGTGCCTCAACTACAAGAGGGCCCTGCACCGAAGGCTCATCGCTCGACAGGCTATCAGCACGCACATCCCTCTGGGCTCTAGCTGGTCGTCCGTGAAAAGGCATCCTGAAAGAAACATCGTGACAGGGTCAAACGTTTATACCTGGTGAGCTGACCTGGTTTGAGCAGTTTTAAGGGAAAACCTTTGAAAACACACACGCAATCAGTGTTTTCGTGCACAAAGTCGGAAATCGGTTGTCAGGGTCTTGGTGTATGGATACGTCGGCCGCCTGCACCAACACTGGACTCCCTGAACTGAAAACCACACTCGGTACTCTTAACACTATTGCTTCACAGAATGAAAATATTAGAGTTATAAGTTCTACGGTAGAACCGACTCCTCTGATACCAATTTGTCACGACCCGTCCTCAGGGCCCGTGCCATGACTACCCCAAGCCCGCCTTCCATAGGCCAGGGGCTGGAGACTAGCACCAAAGGCGTAAATCCCGATAACTGGGTAGGCATTACCTTTATAAAAGTAAACAAACACGACAGAGTATAAGCGGAAGTAAACACTAAGTACAAAGAGAAGTGCAAAAAGGAAAAATGGGCTAGAATACAAACCCAAAAGAAAGTACAACTACAACTGAACAAAGTACAATAAAAAAAGACAACAACTGGTGGGACGGAAGCGGCTCCTAGTTCGTCCTCCTCGGATCCTACCTGAAGGGTAGGTACAGTTGGCGCAACTCCTGGATCGTCCACCACGGATCCTACCTGAAGGGTATGTACAGATAGCCTCCTCCACGCTCTCATCCGTCATCCTCCTGAGTGAGTCTTCACGTCGTGTAGTCCACCTCCGGGTACTGACTCGTCGTGTAGTCCACCTCCGGGTACCGTCCAGTCCTCGAACACTCGGCCTCCGTCAGCACTGCCCGTCATCTGCAACCAACGCAACGAGGTGCGGGCATAGCCCGTGCAGGGGTGAGTATAACGATACTCAGTAAGGACCCCGAGACCCTCAAGGTCTCACTAAACCAACAAAGATAACCACAAAGAAAATCTCAACCGATAACCTCTACTTAGGTATATTCCCATACATATACATAAGTTATCAAGTAAACCATCTCAATCTTGAGGAAACACAAGGATTGTGAAATCAACGG
The DNA here is from genome assembly GCA_963277665.1 of Viscum album. Classification (NCBI taxonomy): domain Eukaryota; kingdom Viridiplantae; phylum Streptophyta; class Magnoliopsida; order Santalales; family Viscaceae; genus Viscum; species Viscum album. The sequence continues at coordinate 1,930,012,035 of OY728137.1, read as the reverse complement.
ATATCCACTACCCAGGTATATGCCCATACATATACCTAAGTTAGAAAGTGACCCATCTCAATCATGAGGTAAACACAAGGTCAAAAGTCTCAGCTCAAACCAGGATTTTCATTATCGAAACCGTAACTGCTGAAGAGCTCCGTCTCTGGAGTATACAGTGGTCCTGTCACGACTCCGAGGTACTGCTCACTAACCTAAGACTGCTGAAGTACTCCTCCTATCGAGTACCGCGGGTCAGCCACCCAGACACAGTAGTGCTTCCCGCCGAGGTATGTCACCCAAACACAGTAGTGCACACCCCCTAGTAGCCTACTGAGGTACTCTCCGGACGAGTACCGCGGGTCTGCACTGTCACACAGGTAGTGCTTCTTCCGCCATGGGTATGCAACTCAGAAAGTAGTGCTCCGTCCACTGGGCTAGTCGACTCACTCCAAGTCGAGTCGGTCATGCAGTCGTCAGGTCTCAGCCAGTTACACGGTCTCCGTACTCCGCATGCTCGTCACTGGGAGGGTCCGCTCCACGAGCTACAGGTCGATACTCCAAGTATCTCAAAGTCCCACGAAGAAGTATCTCAAAGTACCGCCTCATCATAGGGGTCTCAACACAACAAACAGCGCGTCAATCGGACGCCCGGTCTGTGAGTTATTAGCCTTTTTGTCCCAGGGGCCCGGTTGGTTTCGTGAGCGAACCAAACCCGGCCGTATATCAACTGTACCCCGAACTCTCATAGGGTACACTCATAGGGACTGTTTCTCAACGAGATCACCAACGCCGCTGACGGTTCGTCAAACGGACGTTCTGTCAGAAAGATATCAGCTTTTCCGTTCCAGGGGCCCGGTTGGATTTTGGTGCGATCCAACCCGGCCACTATCCATCTGCATCCAATTCTCGGGTGGAGGATGCCAAAAGTTCTGTATCGTCAACAGGAACTAACGCAACAGACGACGCGCCAATCGGACACCCGGTCTAAGAGTTATTGGTTTTTCCGTCTCACACCCACCCTGGGAAACTTCCCAGGAGGTCACCCATCCTGATCACTACTCTAGGCCAAGAACGCTTAACTATGGATTTTTAACCACGTAGGCTCCCGAAAAGGAAGGTGTACCTTGAGTATAGTATACCGAAACGACCGTCTCGATCCAAGAATCGTGTTGCCACTGATGGCGAGTCGTTTGGAGGCCCGTAGCCCAAGATACGGGCATTTGACCAAAAGTGGTCCGAAACTGGGGGTCTGGGCCCGGGCCGACCCGGCCCGACCCCCCCTGGGTCGGCCGAACCGGGTCGACTCGCCCCGGGCGGCGACCCGGCCCGACGACCTGGCCCGGCTCGGAAAACCCGGCCCGGCTCGGAAAACCCGGCCCGGCTTGGAAAACCCGGCTCGGCTCGGAAAAACCGGCCCGACTCGGAAAGCCCGTCCCGGCCCGGAAAACCCGGCCCGGTTCGGAAAACCCGGCCCGGCCGGCGGCGCGGGCCGGTGCGGCGGCGCGGTCCGGCGCAGCGGCGCGTTCCGGCGCGGACCGGCACGGCGGCGCGGCCTGGGCGCCGTTCGGGTGCCGCGCGCGGGGGGCAAAGCCCCCCCCCCCTTTTGAGAACCGCGACCCCTTAATTGCGGCCGCTTTTGAGACCCGACCGGGGGAAATTAATTCCCCCGGTCTCCACTTCCCGGCCAGCCCGCACTGGCCGGCCGGTTTCGCCAGTAAGGACCGGCGACGGCCGGTCCTTCCTTCGCCGACACCGGCGGCCCGGTGCTGGCCGCCCGTCATCTTGCTCCGCTGCGGCCCGGAACCGGCCGCAGCCTCTGCCGTTCGGCGCGATGCGACGACATCGCTTCCCTCCGCCGCGGCCTCGCTCCGGCCGCGGCGCCTTTGACATTCTTCGACGCGACGCGACGGCGTCGCGTTCTTCGATTTCTTTCCACGGCGCCGCACGTATCTTCCGCAATAAATCGCGTGGTGCGACGGCACCACGTTTTCTCGTATCATCCTCAAGAAAACAACACGAAAACAAAGGAGGAGGGTCGGCCGTGTTTGTGCGGTCTGACCCCCTCGCGTTATTCGATAACAAAAAGGGTTTTAAATCATCACCAAGTTTGTATTCACGAACAATTAAATAAATAAAAACCCTCAATCATCAACCGCTTGATCGGATGATCCGCGGATCAACCCGGTATTGGTTGGTCCGTGCTTGTCGTTTTTTCTCAAAAGATAAGAGAATTCCAAAAGAAATTCCCCTACCTCAGCTTCAAGAATGGAGTTCTTCAACGACCCGTGGAAGACAAGCGTCGCGGAGGTCGGGCATCGTTCCGTCTAGGTTGGTGGGAGAAGAGCTCGGTGAAGTCGAGCCGAGACGTCACCCTCTGTATACTTTGTAGGCGGCGGTGCTTCTCTTCCTTACTCCGGTTGAAGATGGTCGGAGGTGTTGCTTCACGTTCTTCGGAAATGTGGAACGTTCTTCCTCGAGTGGTTGGTGATCTTCCAAGAGTTCTTCTCCTCTCCTTAGTTCTCCCCACAAGGTTTATCCCAACCCAAAAAGAAGAATATAATCTCTCTTTTTAATGTTGGCAAAATGAATTCAAAAGAATTCAAACACTCAAAATAATTAATTAAGTTGGTTTAATTAATTAATTGCAAAGTGTTGGCAAGAATTTCAAAAGATTGAAATTCAAATAAACCATACTTAACTCACCTCATTAATTAATCAAGTTGTCAAATATTAAAGAATGTGAGTTAATGGGGAGTTGGAAAGTGAGGGGTTAAGGGGGTTAGGGAGTTTAAGGAATTTGAAAAGGTGGGGGGGGGGGGTTCGTGTGGGCCCCACCCTTTCAAATATCCACACATGGGAAGTTGGATGGATGTGGGCCCACCACCAACTTCCCATGGGAGAAGTTAACCACTTAACATTGTTAAAATTTGATTTAACAATTTTATTCACTTTTTTAAATAAACCCCAAAAATTAACTTCTCCTCCCACACAAACGCAACTACGGTAAAGGTTCTCTTAAGCGATTACCGGCGTTGCGAGTTCATCGGTGCAATCAGATTTCAATTCCGAGCACCGGTTCAAAAGATAGAAATTCTCGCTCGCTCGTTCACTGAACATACCCGAGCCAAACTTCGGAAATTAATTCTGGGCACACCGGGCCTCGGAATCAGGCACCGTCAGAAACTGCGTTCTTGTAAAATTCCAAAGAAAATTAAGAAAAAAATTTCCTTGAAATTTCCGGGTCTTTACAGGTAAAGGGCGGAGAGATTAGTTTCCATGAAATTACATCTCTGTCAAGATACTATAAGTTTATGTGGCTCTAGAACTAATGTACTTAGGTGTAATAACTCCAAAAACGAAATGTCTGGATTGAATCGTGCATTTTCTATGACATGAAAATATTCCTTACTATACACATAGATTGACACTCTGGGGGCATATTCATAGAATATTTACAAATTCACTACAAACCATCATGACACATTTAAATATATAATGACTTTTAATGACCTAGAATAAACCTAAATTGTCCTATATTAAAAATATGGTGTTATTATTTTTTCATTATATAAGTTATTCTTCATGATTATGGGGTTCCCCACTATGATTATTATTTCATACACTATAATTTTTTGGTTTTAGTTAATGGATAGAACCTGAAGGAAACATGTTAATGATGATAGTGATGGAAAATGAAATTATTATCCTCCTTAGTGTCAAAATGTTATGAGGTATGGAATTCAAAATTTAATTGTGATATTGAAACAACATTATGAATCCATGAATTATGTTGATCTTAAAAATGTAAAAATGATGGAAAATTGTTCTGTTGAGTCCACCAAGCCGAAACAACCACCATATTTCTATGTTTCTACTGATATTTTTTTCAATGAGAAATGGATCAGTGCCACAGAAAAGTTATTTTCTATTCTCTAGTGTTCATAACATTAAAAAGTTTTTTGTTCTTTCTATAATTCGTTAGGTGAAGTGAATAAATGGTGGAATCTCTTCAACAATACAGGGGAACGTGATTAAATTGTCTCTACAGAGTGGGATGAGTTTAGGAGAATATTTTTCAATACCTTATTCAATAATATTATTCATAAAAATTGGGGAAGGAATTTCTTTATCTAAAATAATAGTAATGATTAATCTACTTGTATATAAGATGACACCTTTTTAATACATCGGTGGTACGCTTTTGAAATTATCATCCAATATAAAATTATTGCTAATTCTTTCTGAATTGGATTAAAATTAAGAGTCTAAAGGGTTTTAGGAATAAGGGGCTCCAACAGATATGAGGAAGCTATTTTATGTTCCCATAAGGATGAAATATAGGTCTAAGTTACCCATCAATCTCATTTTTGTGGAAGGAAAATGATGATGTAGGTAAATGTAATTTCTAAAAAATAAGTATAGAATAATTTGATCCTTCCTTCATGATCGATATTTGGAAAGAAAATGTGTAATATTTATTAAGGGGATGTGAAAATGTTTTAAGTCTTGAAGGTATGTTCATCGGGGAATTTTGTGTTTATGTTATTGGATGAAGATATCAAATGATGAAAAGAAATATAAATCTCCACAGAATGCACTATATATAATATATTTTTCAAATACAATGAGTATGGGAATTAAACTATCTAGTACCCACGTTTGATATTTTATAACTATGATTGAAATCCTCAACATCTTATGTGATCATTATTTATGATGATGCGTGTGATAAAGAAATGTTGAAAGGTACACATACCATTAACTCGAGAACTATTAATTCCTTATTTGAATCTAGATGTTCATATTCATTCATATTTGAAGAATTTAATAAGGGTATAAATATTTATCCAAAACAATTAAATATATAATTAGTAGTTAAAACCCCAAATGGTATGATTATCACATTTCATGTATTTGATTCCTCTCTTATTGAGGGTTGGGAGAATCTTCTTCCAATAAATCATATCCTCCCCCCTACATTTTAATTCGATGATATCTTATGAATTGAAATGATCTTTTTACATTAATCTTAAATTAATTATCAATGACGGTAAGTCACATTTGATATTACAAACCTACCTATGATCTTCTACCATTTAATTTATAAATTTGAACATCTTATGGATATCACATCTATTATATGTTTTTTTATTCCCATTTAAGAGCGGTATTTATCTCATATGGTTTTAGAGAAACTCATTGTTGATGACTTACCTATTTTATAAGAGTTTTATGATATCATTGTAGAATATTTTTCTAGCCTTACTCCAAAAAAATGAAGTTGAGTTATCAATAGAATGGTTACCTATTTCCATCACTATTTTAAAAGATCCATATATAATGGACCAGATTGAGTTGTCAGAATGGAAGAATCAAATCAAAGAAAAGCCCGAAAAAGAGATTCATCTTTCCATGTTTTTAATCTTCGGGGAACCTATTATTTTAAATAAAATATGGATCAGTGGGAAAATTTATTTATTTTCAAGATCTGGATAAGATCGTGATCAATAAAATTTATCATCTACTTCTTTCTAATGACATATTTTATAAACAACACATATATCAATACGTTCCCATGATTTAAATTTATTTTGGATGTCATTAATTGATTTTTAAAGAGTATAGTCCAAAAAATCATTATATACTAGGTATGGGCACTATGAACATTAATCGATTCTATTTAGTCTTACAAATTCCCTCTCTATCCTTATAATTTTATTGAATATATTAATTGGATATTACCTTGATCGGTTTGTGGTAGTATTTATATATGATAAAAATACATACTCAATGTGAATGGAATATAATTACATTCAATTTATAATTGTACTAAAGAGCATATTTAGGTATAAACTATATGAAAATATTATAAATTGTAAATTAAATATGTAAAAGGTATCAATTTATGTCCATATAATATCAGGAGAGGGTATATCAGTAGATCCATCAATGATAGAGGCTCTTGAATATTTTCCTAGAACAACCATGGTGACTGAGATATGTATTTTTCATGAGAGGATATTATTGACTATTTGATGATAATTTCATAAGACAATAAAATCTACTCCACATGTTAACACAAAATGGAGTGAAGTTCCTCTAGGAAGATGGGTGTAGGGAAAATTTCAATGAATTGAAGAGAAGATTAATCAACTCACCTAGGAAATCATTAGCCTATGGTGGAGAATAGATTATAATATAAATTTTATGGATAAGTTATTGATTACCTAAAATTTTATACCTAACAATAACTACAAATTAGAAATAAATTATTTATTCCCTTGATAAATAATATTGAGTTTTCAATAAAATACTCATAAAAAACAAAATACACAAAAAAGGAAAAAAGATATTAATATTTTTAAAAGAAAAAATTGAGAATTGAATGACTTGTTATTTTTGAATTTCAACAAACAAACGATTACTCAAATGAAAAAAATGGACCATGATGGAAGAGAATGGTTAATTTCAACTTCTTGGTCTAAAATTAATTTAATCATTAAAAGAAAATTCATTTTTTGCACTTCAAAAAAAGAGTTTAGGTCAATATACATCCCTGTGAAATTAACCTTTAATTTGAATAATTCTTGAATTTAATCAGTAATATGTAAAATCAAACCATGAAAATATTGACTAAATCATGATCCAAATAGTCTCACCAACAATTATTTCGTTTGAAAAAAATAATTAAGAAATTTGCCTACAATTTATAAAAAAAATGATCTCTATATAAGATTTTGGAATATCTATAGTTGTGGTGTGAATAAATAGAAGAAAGGACCAATAAATTTTTTAACTATGATAATTTATTCAAATAACCTTTATGAATACAAGTAGATTAATGTTATCATTGAAGAACAAATAATGAAGAAAAACATAAATCATCCCACAATAATTTACACCAGGTTGATCTATTGTCTTCTTACATCCCTTTACGTCATTCAACTATAGAATTCCAAGAAATTTGTGTCTGAAATAATGAAGGAGTCCTCATTTTTTTCATCATATCTCACTTTTATATTTTTATTTGGATAATTTCCCTTTTCTGATACTCTCACTTATCATTCATAAAGTTAAGTAAAATTTTCCATTACCATTTTTAATTACCTCTTCACTTTAATAAAACACTACAACCATATCTAAAAACATCACAGAATCATTAATTTTACATCATGTTTCCATCCATGTTGAATGTATTACTTATATATTCATTATACCAGTGCTGCCTCAAATAACCATGAAATCAAATCATTGATGACTCCATCAAATTATTTAATTGAGAAACTAATCTAAGACTCAAGAAGCTACCTTGACTGATTATAGATGTACAAAATCAAACATGGTACATTATTCAAAAAATTTATCAAACAACCCTAACAAAATTCTCTAATATGAGTTTGGAAACATAATTCTCATACCTAAAATTTTTAACCCATGTTTTCCTTCTTCAAAAATAAACATGTCATCTCTCTTAACGCATCTCAAATCCTTAAATGTTGTTCCGAGAATGATTTTATGTGGATTTTATTTTCTTCAGTAAAAAAACTCAAATGGATATTTCTGATCCTACACAAACCATCACTAGTTCGTTCATCTTCAAATTTTTACATAAAAAATAATATAAATTTTGATGGAAAAAAATAATTACTAAAAAGAAATGTTATACATCATAAACTCATGATTTTTCTTTTATTTATGATGATTCAACTTTATCAAAATATTTCATCCCAATGTCAATCATTATCCAAGAATGTTTTTTGTTTCTAAATAGTGGGTCATCAACATCACACTAAAACATTGAAGATACATCGACAAAAGAGGATTGAAACCCATATTCGATCTACTTATGTTCATCCCAAATCACAATTCTCTATATAGAATAGTAATTTTGATTTGATGATTGAAAAGCCTAAAAAACATTGATGATCTATTTGCATCTATAATCTTATATTGATAATCATTTAACATAAACCTCACATTTCATTGAAAACCAGAACTCACATTCATGGAAAATACCCTATCCGTTGAAAAAGGGTAGGAACCTGATGAAAATATTCATCAACACTCCACTATTTCTATTAAATAATCATACAAGGAGCTTGAATCAACCATAAAATTAAACAATGGTCAAATTAACCTAGAAATTTATGATGAAGGATCACCTAAGACAATATCTACAGGTTCGGATCGGACGACCTTCAACAGTTTCAGCTTCATTTCATCTGATTTTTCTAATATCCATCCGGGGATGTTCATATTCACATTGGCATCAATAGTAGTAGATCAAAAATGATTCAATAATTTGGATCCTCCTTTATGTTTTCAGTTCTTTAGATTAGTTCTTAGATTTGATTTCCTCATTAAATATTTGTAGGATAATTTATATTACAAGAATCACGATCTATTTATTTTACATAGAGGATTCTCTTGCATAGTTTTTGATCATATAGATAATAAATTTATCTTACGAGAAAACTAATTTCCAATTTTCTAAATTCTCTAACACCCAACCAATGGAGAAAAATTATCTTACAGATATTGGTTTAAAAATATTTATATATGATTTACATGCACTACAAAAAAATGAATAAAGAATTTAAAAATAATGTAAACGATAACAATCCAAAAAATATACAAACTAACAGTTTATCTCAAACTAATAATTAATAATTTAGTTGTTTATATAAACTAATCTATGAAAAAGTATTATAATGTAATCAAAATAATGAAATATTTTAATATTCAGTAAACAAAAATGAAATAAAAAAAGTAAACTAATCCCACACGAAATTTATTTACTCATTAAATTTATTATTTAAACATCAAAATGATAATTAATAATTCTCAACAAAAAATCTCTATCACTATATTCAAACACTAAAAAACATATATTATCATTAAAAAATACACAAAAAGTATCAATAATGATGTCAAAAAGTGTATGAAATATAAGTAACATAAAATTCCCCTGCACATAAGCATATATTTTACATATGAAATTAAAAGATACATTTCAATGGAAAAATATAAATATAAAATGTGAAAACCAAAAATTTCAAAAATAATTAGTCATTAAAAATATTTTCCTCTATGAAATATCTCAATATAAAAATGTGATTTCCCCCTTGAAATAAAAGAGATTAATTGTAAAGTTGGGTTCTTATTTTACAAACTAATTCAGATATAAATTTTTTAAAATAATTAAACAAACATTAATTTGAATCCAACTAGAAGTATAAATATCTCTTTACCTCTACGTGATCTGACTCACATAATTAAGGGGAATAATAAATAGGCATTCTTAATGGATGTGAAGGTCTAATAATAATAAATATTATAAATAAGCCATCCAACCGCTTGAATAATTAATGAATTAAAGAATCAGGACTCAACACGTATTAGTATTTTCATATAATAATCCATTTAAAATTATATATTATAAGATTATTAAAAATAATTTTTTAGCCGATAAAATTTTTAAAAGATTCCACAAAATTATTTACAAATACAGTTTTTTTAAATTCAAATTTGACATGTTTTGCTTAATTAATTCCATGGAGTAATAAAAATTAACTTCCTCAATGTGGGATCAAAATATTTAAAATTCAGAAAAGAAATGATCAAATAGAATAATTTGAAAAAAAATGTAAGTGATTTTGATGGTAATCGAATTAAATCACTGTTTAGTTTATTTATGAAGACCCCCTCCATCACATATAATACTAAAAATTTTCATCAAAGTTTAATATTAAGGGTAAAATAAAATGATTAATCCTTTTGGTTGCAAAAAAATCAATTCAATACTATAATGAAATGAATTTTATTAAATCATTTTTTCCATAAACATCCATTGCATTGAAAAAATATAGAAAATAATACATGATTTAAATTTTTCAAATAATAAATGTTTGAAATTAAAATAAAAAATTAAATGCGTATGACATTCATTTCACATAAACTAAAATTTTTATTCCAATATAATCTAAATGGTTTTAAGCAATGTTTAAATTTATTTTCAAAATAATTTTCATCATAGAAGATATAAGAAAGCCTGACACCCTAAATTTATATGAAGACACATAAAATAAATTTATAATAGCACCACCCCCACACTTAATTTTACATAATGGATATATTCAAAATCATATCAATATAATTTTCAGCAATGTCATGACAACAATTTATGTTCAATAGAAAACAAAGGAAGAAATTAAAATTAATCCACACCCATGATTAATGAATCTTTTTATTGACAGTCACCAAAAAACTAATTCCTCCATCTTAGATTTGAGTGTAATTTAATGGTCTATTAATATATAGTTCCAAAAAAATGAAACATATTAACATAATAATTTATCTAATTAAACATATATGTAAGGAAAAAAAAGTGATTGTGTTTAAAGAATTTATATCTAACAATGTACCATCCAGAATATTCTTATGATATGATAATAAATGGAACTATTCTCCTTTGTAAAAACCAAAACCCTTATTAAATAATTATTACAAAGAAGACAAATAATATCAAGAGTACAAATCTAGATGAAATAGTGGACAAAAGACAAAGAAATGAAAACACTTTATTCTCAATAAAACAAAATATATACACATAATCAGAACATGGATTGAATTTTAACAAGCACTGAAGTTTAATTTCTCAATTATACATCATTGAAAATCAGATTTTGCACAAAAATATGGTATACATAACCTTTTGTTTCCCTTCGAATTTATGTTTAATAAATTCATGATTTACCATCATTGGCTTATTTTATTCTCCTATAATTTCAACAACTACATTCTTTAACACTCGATTAATAATGAATGGTCTAGATCATTTGGATTCTAGTTTCCCTATAAAGGGATTATGTCTGGAATTAAAGAGAAAGAAATTATGTACAACTTTGAATTTTCAATTTTTAATAACATAATCATGAAGAGCATTAGTCCTCTCATTATATATCCTAGCATTGTTATAAGAATTTATCCTAATCTCATCTAGATCACTATGTTCTAGTATCCTCTCCTCTCCAACATCCCAATAATCAAGGATTGACATTTTTTAGGACTAATACAACTTGTGATGAAAATATATAGGTAAATGAAATAATTACATAAAAATAACCTATATTGAGACATACCAATTTGGGATTTGAGATTAGTTCTGTAGGAACAAAAATATTCATCCAATTTCAGGGACCAATCTTTCTTTGAGATTGATACATTTTTTTATAAAATTTGATTCAACTCCTTATTGGAAATTTCTATTGTTCCACTATATCAGTGAAGGTAAGGAGTTATATTCTTATGAAGAAAACTATATTTCTCCATCAAATATTTTATCCTTAAATTTTTAAAGAGAGTTCCATTATTATTTATAATGGTTTTTTAACCTAGATAGAGAAAATATATTATTCTTGATGAATCTGATAACACTATTTGATTGATTATTTTGGAGCTCCAATGCCTCATCTCACTTTGAGACATAATCTAGATCCACCGAAATGCACTCATTCCTATATTAATCTATAAATGGTCCCATAAAATCCAAACTCCAAACATAAAAAATTTCAACATCCATAATACCTTTCTTAAGCAACTCTTATTTCCTTCCAATATTTCCATCCCATTGATAGTTATCACAACCACCAACTAAGATCCAAGATTCAATGAATAATTATTGATAATAAAACCTATCTTTAAATACTTTTGGAGATATTTTTATCCTCTATGATGGTCATCCCAAGGTGATGAGTGAAAAATTTCAAGAATGGACATCATCTTCTCTTTAGGAACACTTATTAAAATAATTCCATCAACACAATGTCTAAATAAGAGTGGTCCATCCTTAAGGTATGACTTAAGCTCCTAAATTAATATTTTTATTTTTTCTCTTTAAAATCATTTTCGATGACTCTGATGATTAAAAAGTTTAAAAAATCAATATACCACGAACAATATTTAGCCAAAATAGTTATTATTTTTTCAGCAGTAAAATTTTAGCTTATCTCTCTAATATCATCACTTTGGGTATTATATATTCAGGAAAATGATATACCACAAATTCTTTAGCACTCTTATTATTCAAAATTTACAAATCATCCACATAGAGTAATAGTATAGACCTAATAAGCATGGGTCTTGCATCTTTTTTAGAAAAAAAGTATTTCAAAAAATAATGGCCAATGAAATATATAGCTTTCGGTACAATTTTTTATTGCCTAAATTTTTTCATGGAAAATACAATAACCAAAAAATCATTCTTAGTTATGGTGTAATTTATTTGATATGAATCTAGAAATTGGCTAGCATAGTACACCCCATGAAATCTCTTATATCTCTTCAATCCTAAAACTTATTTTATATACAAATCACTTATGTCACATATAATTTCAAAAGGAAACATCAAATATTGTGTAGTTATGATGGGTAAAGAAGTGAGTTTTCCCTTAAAAATAATGAAATATTGTTGAAATGTTTCACCAAATAAATAGGTGTGTCTTTATGTATAAATGAACAAATATTCCAAATGATTTTTGAAAATCCATTTATGAATATTGGGTAAAACTATTGTGTCCTACAAAACTTTTTACATCCTAGACATTGACATGAGGAGGAAAATTTTGTGTAAACTATATATTATCCTTTTAGACCTCTATAACCCTCCAATATACTTTTTTATTGAGAAAAATTCCCTTAGTAACCATGAATTTACATTTATCCCAATTTAGAATTACATTGATCTCTCGTCATCTTTCTAAGACAAGTACCATATTTTTCAAATTGTTCTCAAGAAAATACAACCAATGGAAAATTAATCCATGAAAACCACATTATTTAGCTCAAACATAGATGAATATATAAACATAATACATATTTAGAAGGTGTTTGGAACACCACAAAATCCAAAGGTAATTCACCAGTAAGGAAATTTCATAACGGGGCTTCTGAAAGTGGTTCTCTCTTGGTCTTCAAAGGCTACAAGAATCTGGTTATAACCAGAATGAACATCTATAAAAACTCATTTCCATATAGTATTATGATAATTTTTTCTATAAATGAAATTGGAAAATGATACTTTCAAGTTACATAATTAAACTTTCAACAATCGATACAAACTCTCTTCTTCGTAGTTCTTCTAACATGAATTTTCTCATTTTTCTCATTGGCCATGGAAATGAAACCTCTATATTGGGTAATAAATTGACCAATAGAACCAAATAACTATCCAAAATAGTATTTATAATCCCATAATCAAGCATCAAGATAACATCCTCCCTCAAAAAATCTTTTATGTTTGGGTTTATCCCTCATTGACACTCAACTATTTTGTTTATGTTATAGTTTCATAGGTATACTATGCAGAAAATATGTAGGTATAATCCATTTGGTAAATGATAAGGTATAAATTATAGTATTTTAGTGCATCCTCAATAAATATAAAAACTTTTCCTCTTGGTTGTTATCTAATTCAGTAGCAATGGTGATCTATAATGATGAGTTTTTACCCATAAATTAATATTTTATTACTGATGGAAATGGTTTAAGCTTATGTTTTTTCCTATTAACTGGATATTAGTGTCTTTGTCCTAGTAAGTCTATGTTATTCATCATGTTTCTTAATGTGAGTCTAAATATTTAACAAATTCTCAATTCTAGGATCAGAAACACACCTTTCTGCATTGATATCCAAAGTGGACAGATCATTACACTCAATGTCCATATTTGATTTTATAAATACCTTCTTTAAAAAATCCATTGAAGTGATGAAAATTATATCCCTCAGAATTATCAAAAATACCCTAATATTATTTATAGAGGGAAAATTAATCCTCAATATATCCTATAAATTTTATATATTCTATGAAGAAAATCACATCTTATTGAATGTTCACCAAATATAAAACAGTGCTAATGTAAAATTATAGATATCGCCTATATTCCCATTTTTGAAACTTTTATATTTTTTTAAATAATTAATTTCATCATTTAAACAATTATATTTAGTGACATACTGTTTAATAAATTTTTCTTTTAGATTTAATGAGTCCTCATCTTCCATCATTTCCACTCATTAATAGTTTTCACCAAATGCCATTTCATTGACATTATTTAATACAATAAAATCTTCTTCTTTCTCACCAAAGGTATAAATCAAAATATTATTTTCTACATTGATAAAGGCTCCTATAGTGGCTAAGAATGGACTACCAAGAATGATAGGTACTAATGGACACAATACACTTCTAGGAAAAGAAAGTTTATATGCAATAAATGATTACCAACTACTATAAGAATATTATCATCATTACTTATGGGATTTTTAAAATAGTGGTCAACCAATAGTAATAAAATATTGGAAGGTTGAAATCTCCCTAAAAACAAACATTTAAATAGTTATAAAAGAAGAAAATATATTCTTTCACTAAGGTCACAAATACAATTAAATTGACCGATATAACCTAAGGTGCAGGTAATGAGAAAAACCATGGATCTTTATATTACAGTGGGATTTTCTTTTTAAGAACAACATTGAACTCTTCAGTGAGGTAGTAAGTAGATAACATTTCCAATGTTTTCATATTTGTAAAATTTTTTCATGATATTTCAATTCTGATAGAATGATAATTAAATATTGTATAAAAGGAATATTCACATGGAGATTTTTTAAAATAACAATTAATTGAATAAAATCTGGGTTTTTATTCGTTGATTTTAATATTTTAGATAATAAAATAGATGGGAAAAAATTCATAAGAAAAAAACCAATTACCTTTAATTCAATAGTAATCTTTCCTTCCCCTTTATTCATTCTCTTTCTCGAGTCTTTTTCTTCATGATTTTCATGTGGAGTGGTCTAATTTACTTGATTTATAATAGTGTTTTCTCTATTTACATATGTCGAATTTATGAGAATTTTGTTTCTATAATCATTTGTCTTTTTAGTTTTAACTTTTTTAGGTTCATATCATTCCTCCATTGGAGTTTTTAGACCACTCATAGTGACTACCACCATGGAATTATCCATGGGTATCATTTCAATTGTAAACGGACGATTCCATTTTTCCCAACCACCTAACACTCTATCCAATCATAAGGATTGGGTTTTTTATTTAAAATTTATTTTTTATATCTCTCCTAACTATAGAACATCCTACTCATCATCTGATTCATTTTAGAATGAAAATTTCTCTCAAAACATCCTTTAAAATTAAAGGATTCATTATTTTTTTGGTTTTGAAATTACAATTTGTGTTGTTGAGTAAAAACAAGGGGTTTTTTATTATCACACCGAGTTCATTCGATGAACTTTTAGGATTATTTCTATAAATAAAGATGTAGTTTTTGGAACATGGGTCATCTAGATCATGAAATCTATGACCATATAATAAAAAATTATACTATTCCTGTGTTTTTTCTAGCATAACGATGTTTGGATAGAAAATATCAGTGTGACTAAACATCCCATATTGAGAAAATTTCTCCCTGGGTTATTTATTTAGATTTTGACATCCCAGTTGGTTTAAAATTTTTGCATATTGTTTCCTTGATTATTGAATTTGTTCAATAATTTCAACTAGTTGAGAGTTCATTTCCATGCCAAAACAATTGTTGTTTCCTCCCCTATTCATTCTTTTCCACAGAGAATCTTATTGCTGAGAATTTAAATCATTTTGTTTTAAAATTTTCACCAACTCTTAATTAGTTTTATTATTTTAAATTCCCCCAGTATATTATTCAAGAACATTTTTACTAGAATAAGATAGTCCTTTATATAAATAATCGATGAGGAGATGAGATAGAAGCTAGTAATGGGGACAATATAAGATCCCAACCATTTTTGCAGAAGTGTCGGGCTTATTTTTAGTTATTATATTTCCTTGTTTTGTGTATATTTTTATGGGATTTTTCTTGGGTGTGTTTTATTGAAAGTTATATAAAATAGGAAGGATGAAGGGTAGTTCACAGTTGGTGCACTGTTTTCCCAAAACATGCACCTCAGCCCAACTAATCGTGCAACCCTAGACAAATTGGTATTGCATAGTAGGTGTACTCTTTTTCAACCATGTTACATAATAGGAGAAACCATTCACCCCCACCCATTGATGCCCATGGTTAAGGGGAATGGTGTAGAAAACTTTGAATCCCTTCTAAGAAAACCAGGCTTGGGTTTTAAATTAAAAAATAGATTTTAAAATCCTAAACCCCTCTGAAATCACCCCAATTCGACCTAAATTAACCCTAATTTATTTATATTGTTTTTTGAGGATCCTAGATTAATTTTTACATCTCCCAACCTTTATTCATGATTATTTTTATCCCGTATTGAAAATATGAACCCCTACAATTAAGACACCCGAATCCTGTGTGGTTTCCCCCCTCTCTCTAGTGGTCCTATAGTATTTTTAAGGGATGTGTTTCCTCTATTATAATGGATCTAGATCTAGTTTTTCATATATTTGTTCATTAAATATTGGATCTTGTTTTTTGGATAAAGATCTCACTCCTCATCACGTGGTTCATCATTCTGCTTAGATTGGGGAATTTCATAGTTGAGTGTTTCTCAACGATCTTGATGTTGGGGGACTATTGTTATAATCCCAATGTCTTGATTTCAATGATTTCTATATAATTATAGATTTTATATTAGATTATTATTTATTGATTTTCTTAAATTTAAATGATTAAATTTTTAAAATCATTAATTAGGGGATTATGGAATTGGGGATCATGAGATTAAATGAATTGGATTAATTATTTTTTGAATTAGTTATTGTGAAATGATTTGATCATCAAATTATTGAATTAGATTTATTAATTATTGAATTAGTTAATAGAACTAAAGGATTATGTAATTATTGAATTGGATTAATTAATTGTTTATTTAATTAATGGAGTTTGTTGTGATTATGTAATTGAATAAATTGGATTAGCTAATTATTGAATTAATTAATGGAATTGAATTCGACTAATTAATTTCTGAATTAATTAATGGAATTGGTATGATTATTTAATTATTCAATTTATTTATTCGATTTTTGTTATTAATTAATTGTTGAATTAATTTATGGAATGATGCGAATAAGTAATATTGGAGTTGGATTACTTGATTGGGGAATCAATTAATTGGATATTGTGGAACTTGTGATATTTTTATATGTGTGGAGTTTTGATATAGGGATAATCACTGTTATTCATGTGTGGAATACGGTCCGATGCATCAAAATCCCATAGTGATAAATATTTTTATTCATGAGTTGGACATAGTTTGTACCATCAAAATACCATAGTTATTTGAATTGATATTTGTGTATGGGAAATGGATTGTTCTATCCAAAGACCATATTGATAAATTGATAAATGATTTTGGGATAGGGTATACTTCTTCATAATCCCACAGGGTGTTAGACACAATGTTCTACACCCATGAGTTTTTTAGACCATGGATCCAATTGGTTGTGATATGAACGGTGATGAAATGGATAATAATATCCCATATTTTATGATGAATTATGATTGAATCATGGTTTTTTAAAATCTGTAATGGGCTGAAGAAGGTATTGAGGGTTCTGGTGTCTTAGGGGACCCATGGGTTTATGTGGTTAAATAATGTTTAATTTTATATTTGTAAACTATCAACTTTATGGTATTTATTTCATTCGTTATACACATTCATACACTATTATCAATTATATATTGTTTAGACATAATTAGTTTTCTGCAGCTATGTTTTAATCATCACCTGCTCGGGTTTCTTGATTGGTAACCCAATAGATTTGATGGTTACAAGACAGGTTAAGGGAAAAAGACCTATATTAGATGGCTGGTATTGGATGGATCTAGGATGGGGGAACAAGACCAGGATTAAGGACCCACATGGGAGTTATCAATGTATTTATTTATTTTGGGTTTTTCATAATTATAGTTGACCCTTATTAGCATGATATATCTACTATTTATTTTTTGATATTTTATTTCCACTTTTGGTCATCATGTGATTCTGTTAATTTTCTGGTTATGGTTATATCATTTGGATGTTTTATATTTATTTATGTTTTTGAGATAATTTGATAAAGATGGTATATCCTCTAAATGTTCGATATTGGACCCTCACTACTAGTCGATAGGCTCTGGAATATGGAGAGGTGCGCTTGAGGTCACCTAGCAAGCCAGTTTGGGGCATCGATGTGTGGCCCCTAAATTGGGGCATTAAAAACTTGTATCAGAGGTGGATTATTTTCTATTATTTGGATTACTATTTTGGAATTTCAGATAGGAGAATATAATTTTTCAGCCATTGCTTAATAGATTATTCATGGGAACAGATAGCCCATGTATGAGTGTAAAATCTAAGTACCCAAGGTTGGATTGATGGTATTGATGTGTGTTGTTACAGTTTATGATCTATCACCTCGAGTGACACACTTTTGGTCTTATATGAAAATTATTTCTCTATTTTTCTGATATTTCATTGGTGGCACAAGTTAGGATGGTATGACTATGAGTATGATATACTCTGATATACAAAAAGTAGGATCGAAATAAGAATGATATTCTCAGATACAAGACGGGGAGTGAATTGCACCTTTTAAAAGTTCCTTTAAGAAATTTCTAGGACGGTTATGTTTAACAAGGTTAAACAGGATAATTCACAAAACCTCTATGAGTACTATAGACTTTCTTGATTCTGGAAAAGTGATTCCAGAAATGAAACTTAACAAAAGCGTACAAAGATTAAGATTCTACCTTGAAGCGTATAGAATCTAACTATATCGAAGTATAAGTAAGTATAAGAAAGTTATACTTTCCTTAGAAATACAAAATGCATCTGAAAAACAAGTAGTAAAACTACAAGTAACAAACAATAACTCTTTTAACCCAAAGAGAAGGGTATCCAACAACCTGGTATAATGGTCCCCTGATTTATACCTTCAAGAAAGTCTATCTTACCCACACCAGGGTAAGCCCTTGACAAAAATATCATAGTCTGTCTTTCAAGCCCCACAAGACCTCAACTATAAGGTAATTGACACCTCTATCTTCCTCGGCAAGGAATCACTCAACTTCAAGTTGTTAGAACCTTTGTCTTCCTATCCCTGAAATCCCTCGATTATAATCAGCAATAATCGGAGTTGCACGACGCATGTATGCACAAGGAAAAGTTTGAAATAGCTATTCAATCTTTATGCATGGTGCTTTGAGAGTTGATAATAGCCTCTCTCTCTCTAGAAATCACTTCAACAGCATGTAAGCACAAGTTATGTCAAAGTTATTTCTTCTTTTCAAATGAGCTCCTATTTATCAGTGATGCTCCAACGGTCGACTCCCTCTTCCAACGGTTATGTTTCTCCTTGAATTTCAGAGGGACCTGTACATGTGTCACTCAACCAATGGTTAGTTAAAAACTAAAATCATGACATTGTTTTGTAACGAAAAAATTGTATGTATAAGTAAAACTAAAGTTCAGAATGTATGCAAATAAAAAATTCAGAGTCTAATCAAAATAGAATTCGGAGTCTATAATAAAGAGATATTTTTATTCAGTTTTGTAGGAATTCGGAACCTGAATTCTTTAGAAATCCAGAGTCTTAATTTCAAGGAATATTGAATTCTGTTTTCACATGTATTCAGAACCTGAACTTAAAGAGTTTGGAGTTAACCTCATAGAAGTTCGGAGTCGAACTACATGAGAGTTTGTATCCATAATTCAGAGTCTAACTTCATGAGAGTTTGTATCCAGAATTAGGAGTCTAACTTCATGACAGTTCATATCCAGAATTCAAAGTGGAACTTCATGAGAGTTCATATACAGAATTCGGAATAGAACATCATTAGATTTTGTATCCAGAATTCGGAATGGAACTTCATTAGAGTTTGTATCTAGATTTCGGAATGGAACTTCATTAGAGTTCGTATCCAGAATTCGGAATGGAACTTCATTAGAGTTCGTATCCATAATTCAGATCCTAAAATAGAATGCATCATATCTATGTATTATATGATTCTGAGGTGTTAGGTATGAATCCGATTTTGATATTTATGAAAAATATTAATATGAGCGATGAAAATATGGTAGGGGTAAATTTCTTTGGGAAGTAAATTTTTCTTATAAAAGAAAAATGTAGATTTTCTTAAGTATAAGGTGTTTTTGATTTTCAAAACAAGAAGGAATAGAAAAGTCATAAGGAAAACCTTATTGACTCAACAATCTCCACCTTTTGGGAAATCACAATCAACCTTTTGAAAATGAACATAATGACTTATAAAAATTTCTTTAGACATCGAAATTAAAACATATCTCCTTTTGTTCATAGATGATGGTGAATACAACTAACTCCCCCTTAGGCTTAGGAACTCTAAGGATTATATTCTATATTTTCGGAAAGGTGTTTTAATTATCATGGGAATCAAAAACTTCGTAACGATAAACTCCCCTTTTCTTAAGGATAGTTCATAATGTTGAAATTTTTCTTCTCCATTTTTGATTTTTCCTTCTCCCCCTTTGAGTAGTTCTTTTTTCTTTCTCCCCCTTTGTGATTTTCAAAAAGAATTTAAGGGAATGAAAAAGAGAATAAAGCACCTGAAACATTAGTACATAGTAACAGAAGATACAAACAACCAGATATTTCATTAGAATTGAAAGAATTTTTACAAGGAAAGACATTACAACAATAAATCAGATTGGTCTATTTGTCTTCCTTTTCTTTGGGGATTAACTTCTTCAACAGGGTTTTCAGCTTCTTCAAGTCTTTCTGGTCCTCCTCAGTATGTTTTCGAAGGCTTTAATCCTTTCATCTTGAGCCTTCAGATACTTAGACTGTGCCTTATGAATTTCATCCTGCTTCCCAAGCTTCTCTTCAATCTCAATCTGGAGATCTATTTCCCCTTTCTAGTTTTGAGCAACTGATTTAAGCTTCCCATTCAGATCCCTTACCTGTTGATTCCAGGAATTTTGCTCAAGGATTAGCTTATCCAGAAGATCATTTATTTTGGAATCCTCAGTGTTGGAAGCTTCTTTAACATCATTCTGAAATTGATCATACTCTTCCATGTCATCATCAAATTTCTTTGACCATAGAGTGATTTTTCTGCATGATTTTATGTGAACATCATAATTCATATGAAAATTTCTATGCTCAACCTCAATCTTTACACACATATCCATCACCATGGATATATATTCTGATTTCTGATTTAGTCTGTGTTGAATCATCTGGCATCTAGAGTCTATGGTGGGAAAGATTGGAATTATATCCACCAACTTCTTTAAATATTCAACAATAAAATCATGACCCAGTGCTGATGATTCTGAATCAGACACCTTGCTTGGGGATTTTTCTTCTTCAATTTGCACCAACATTCTTCTTAAAGATTCAGCAACGTCCTTCTTCCTTATTATATATTTTGTTGGGGTGTCCATAAGCACTTGCTTACCTTTATCAATGTTCTCAATGGGTTCTTCATCAGGATATTCTTCCTCACTTTTAGATAGTTGATCTATCTTGTCTTCATCAGGTTTCCCCTTCTCTGCTCCTTCTTCATGAATTTTGTTATCATATCTTTCTTCTTCAGATAATTCATTCTCTTTCTCTTCTTCCTTGTCTTCATCTTCCTTAGCGTTTTCCTCACCTCCCTTTCCCGGAGTGACATGCTTTTAGGTCTTGTCCTTAGAAGTTCAGAGTGGTATTTTTTATGATAGGTTTTCGTTATCTTGTAATCCTCAACTTGTTTAATCAAGTCATCTAGATCACCACTATATTCTTCTACTTCTACTTCCTCCTCTTCTTCTACTCTTTCAACAACATCTTTCTCTCTAGGTTTTTCCAGAGAGAAGTAGCGCTTTCCAGGGGTCTCTGGTAATGGTTGAACAAAAAAAGTTTATGGTATGGGAATCTTCTCAAAAGCTACCTCTGTGTCTCTCAAAAGGTATTGTACAACTTTAGCTTTAGACATCTTTTTCTTCATCTTCTTCTCTTTGGAATGTTTCTCTAACTCATCCGCAGCTTTTTATCTTAAGGTCTTATCCTCAGCAGGGTCCAATCCAAACTGTGGATCCCCTTCTTTCCTCTTCTCCTTATCTTCCCTCCATTTAGAAGCCACCTCATCTAGATATTCATTCTTTTTCTTCAGCATAGGAGGTGTGTATTGGGTTTTCTTATCATTCGGAGTCTTGCCTTCAGCTCCCGCTTGTTTCAACTTCCTCTTCTGGCCAACCTTCTTTATTGGCTCGACTTTCTCCACATTTTCCAGAATGGCTTCTGCCTCCTCCTCTGGTAGATTGTAAAACTCACCTAAATCATTATAAAAACCGTCTTTCATCCTCTTTATGGTGTCATCACTTATCAACATCATCTTACAAATTCTTTTCTTGGAGGTGCAAGAAACCTTGAAAGAATCAAGACACCAAATAATAATCTTGGAGATAAGATAAGGATATCTAATAATTTGAGCTTTCAAAGACCCATTCTTGATGTTCTAAACTGTAATAAGAACGTGCCTCATCAGATTGATCTTTCATATATTTACCAAGAAATACAATATGTACATATCACTTTTCTTTAGGTTATCCTTATCACCTCTTCTCCAAACGAAAAACCCTTGAACCCAAAACTGCAGAATCCGATTGTTGGTGGAAAGATGAACAATATTTGTTGTTTTTTCATCTTTAACACCAAGGCATTCCATTGCCTTCAGTTTGATGAATCATCCTTGCACATATGGTAAATTATGTGAAAAAAATTCTGCTTCACCATCTTATGAGAGCCCCACCAAGCATGCAGCCTTGGTGTAAGAAAGCTTGTAAGTCTTACCATAGCTCTTAAAAGATAATTTTTCTCTGCTATCTTGTTCATAGAAGGAAAAAGACACATAAAACTGTACAAGAAAATATGTATAAACAACATCATAACCCCCTGGTTTCGATACACAAAAATATTCCCATCCATTGAGTTTGATATTCTTAGAAATTAAGGAATCATACTCACTGAAAAATTTTGGATGGACCAACCATTCCTTATAGAGGAACCATTTTGAGATTGTCTTGATAAGAGACATATCATGGGAAGTGTATTTTACAGAAATTCGGAATGGAGGAGCACTGAAGGATTCAGAACGGGCTTTAAGAACTGAGGCAGAGCTTCAAGACGCGAGAGCTTGGAGATCTATGTGGGACACAAATGGGGTGGCTTTTATAGAGGCGATGGAGCTTACCTTTCAACTTCCATAACAATATAACGGTTGAAAACCCCTCTGACCTAATCTGATGGTTGGAAACATACCTACACGAAATCATGAATATGATCTTTTGAGGTTTTAAAAACATTCAGATTTAAGAAGAAACGAATCTGAAAAATTTAAAAGCAAAGGAAACTGCTAGCAAGAAAAAGTTTCTACGAAAACATAAGTAAGGAATTCATACCTTTCAGATTGGCTAGAAAGTTGATTTGTAATATGTGGTATTCTTCTTGAATAAAATTTGACTACGAAAAACTCAATACGAAAAGGTTTTATTGCAAAAGCTTTGATTACCAAAATTTTAGTACAAAAAGTATGAGTACAGAAATTCTCATTATGAAAATTCTCATTAGGAAAATTCTCCTTGCGAAAATACTCATTATGAAAATTTCCAGTACGAAAACATCATAATTAAACTTTCCAGAACAAAAATTTCATTACGAGAATTTCCAGTACAAAAACTTCATTAAGAAAATTTCTAGTACAAAACATTCATTATGAAAATTTTTTGTATGAAAACCTCATTATGAAAATTTCTAGTACGAAAATTTCCATTACTAAAATTTCCAGTACAAAACATTCATTAGGAAAACTTCCAGTACAAAAAAGTGATTACGAAAATTTCCAGTACGAAAATTTCCTTTACAAACATTTTGATTCCAAAAAATTCCATTAAGAAAATTTTAGAAAAAACTATTACAATATACATGAAAAACTCCATTACGAAAGAAAACAACATCATTAGGAAAAAATTTAAAAACTTCATAACAGATGTACTATCCTTATGAAAAGGAGTTTATTACTGTAAGGAGAATGGATCAAAAAGAAGTTAATAAAGGTAGATTACC
Organism: Viscum album; assembly: GCA_963277665.1. Taxonomy (NCBI): domain Eukaryota; kingdom Viridiplantae; phylum Streptophyta; class Magnoliopsida; order Santalales; family Viscaceae; genus Viscum; species Viscum album. The sequence continues at coordinate 1,929,987,970 of OY728137.1, read as the reverse complement.
TCATGATTATCATTCCTAAATTCTGTTTAATGTATTAAAATCTATCACAGGGTAAAGATTTTGTGAAAATATCAGTAAGTTGATCTTGTGTTCTGATAAACTGAAGAATGATATCTCCTTTTAGTGTGTGATCCTTAAGAAAATTATGCCTAATATCTATGTGTTTTGCACAATAGTGATGTGAAGTTTTTTTACTAAGGGAAATGGAAAATGTGTTATCACACCAAATTTGAGTCTTAGTAAAACATAAGCCACAATCTATGAGTGTGTATTGCATCCACAACACATGAGCACAAAAACTTCCAGCTGCTACATATTCAGCTTCAGTATTGGAGAGTGCTACAGAATGTTGCTTCTTGCATGACCAAGAAACTAATGAATCTCCTAAGAAATGACATGTTCCAGATGTACTTTTTCTATCCATTCTAAATCCACCAAAGTCAAGATCTGAAAAAGCTCTTTAAAACAAAACCATTTCTAGATGTATAAAATACTCCAAGATCCATGGTTCTCTTTAAGTTGCGAAAACTTATTTTCACTACCTTTAAATGAGATTCCTTAAGATTGGTTTGATATATTGCACATAATCATACCGAAAACATTAAGTCTAGTCGAATATCTTTCAAGTAAAGTAGACTTCCTATCATACCTCTAAAAGATGATTGATCTACTGGTTTCCCAACTTCATCAAGATCAAGTGTGTTTGATGTACCAATATGAGTACTTATACTCTTAGTGTTGTTATACCCATACTTTTTAATAAGATCTTTAATATACTTATGTTGGGATATGTAGATTTCTTCTGGTTTATGAGAAATTTAAAAGCCAAGGAAAAATGTTAACTCACCCATCATACTCATTTCAAACTCATATTTCATTAGATCCACAAAGGAATCAGTTAAAGATTATTGAGTTGAACTAAATATGATGTCATCAACATAAATTTGAACAATAAAAACATTTTTCTTATCTTTCTTTATAAAAATGGTTGGATCTGCATTTCCCTTAACATAGTTATTTTAAATAAAAAATCGTGTAAGTCTATCATACCAAGCTTGTGGGGCATGTTTAAGGCCATACAAACCTTTGGTAAGTCTAAAAACATGATCATGATGTTTTGTGTCTTCAAATCTAGGAGGTTGTTCAAAAAAAACTTCCTCTTGAACATAACCATTAAGGAAAGAACATTTCACATCCATTTGAAAAAGTTTAAAATTGAAGAATGCTGCAAAGACAAGTAGAATACGAATAGATTCAAGTCTAGCTACTAGAGCATAGGTTTCTTCATAGTCTATTCCTTATTGTTGATTATATCCTTCAGAAACTAATATAGATTTATTTCATACGATGATTCCATTTTCATCACATTTATTTCTGAAAACCCATTTTACTCCAATTACAGAAGTTTCCTTAGGTCTTTCAAAAAAGGTCGTGACTTTATTCCTTTGGAATTCATTTAGTCCGTCTTTCATGGCTTTAATCAAACCATCATCACATAAAGATTTATCAGTGATTTTTGGTTCTAATTGGGAAAGGAATGATAGATGTTACATTTCATTTCATAAGGAACTTCTAGTCCTTACAGGTTGATTCATATCACCAATGATACTATCACTGGGATGATTCTTAAGAAATTACTGGTTTGGGTTTTGTAAAACATGTTCATCAAAAAAGGGTAGGAAATCTTCTGGGGTAATTGTTTCAAAAGCACCTTCTTGTACGTTTTTCTTTATCAGAATGATCTTCTATCAAATGTTGATAATCAGTTTTTGAAAACACATCCGAAGATGTGGGTTGGGGTTGTTTGAAAACAAAAGAATCAGTTTCATCAAATTTGAAATGTAATGTCTCATCAACACTGCAAGTTTTTTTGTTGAAAACTCTATAAGCCTTAGAGGTTGTGGAGTAGCCTAAGAAAATTCCTTCATCAGATTTTGGTGTGAATTTGTGTAGGCTATTTATAGTATTTAGAATGAATACCTTGTAACCAAAAACCTTAATGTAGGAAAGTCTAGGTTTTCTACCATTCTATAACTCATAAGGGGTTTTATTAAGAAATTATCTAATTAAAACTCGATTTATAGTATAACAAGAAGTACTTATAGCTTCAGCCCAAAAATTTTTGGCAATAGAATACTCACTCAAAATGGTTCTAGTTATCTCTTGAAGAATTATATTTCATCTTTCAGCAACACCGTTTTGTTGAGGTGTTCTGGGTGCTGAAAAGTTGTGATTAATACCATTTCTACAACAAAATGTTTCAAAATTAGAATTTTTAAATTCTCTTCAATGATCACAATGAATAGTTTTAAATGGAAGATTTTTCTAATTTTTAACTTGGGCTCTAAAACTTTTGAAATAAGAAAACGATTCAGAATTATTTTCTTGAAAATAGACCCATGTAAATCTAGTGTAATCATCAACCAGAAAAAATACATAGTACATGCCTCCAATGCTTCTAGTTTGTGTAGGACCAAAAAGATCCATGTGTACGAACTGCAGTGAATCAGTTGTTGAGACTTCACCAATTGATTTAAAACTTGATTTTGGTTGCTTTCCATATTGACAAGGGTCACAAACTTTTGAAGAATCAAATCTAAGCTCCAGTAGATCCTTAACTAAACCTTTATTAAAAATTTTGCATAAGTTCCTAAGGTTACAGTGTCCTAACCTTCTATGCCATAACCATGAATGATCTTCCATTTCACTAAGGAAAGGTATGTCTTTGCTCATAAGATCTTCTAAGTTTAGTCTGTAAACATTCTCTTGCCTATGGGTAGAAAGAATAACTTCATCCTTGGAATTGTGTACTAAGCACTTATCAATCCAAAAATTCACAAGGTATCCTTCATCACATAATTGACTTATGCTGATGAGGTTATTCTTAATACCTTTAATAATGAAAACATTTTAAATCAATGTTTTTTCAAGAATAACGATGTTACATATACCAATAATTTATCCCTGAGCATTATCTCCAAAAGTTACTTTTCCTCCATTCTTCTTGATAATATTTTCGAAATAGCTTTTGTTACCAATCATATGCCGAGAACATCCACTATCCATGAACCAAATATTTTTGTGGTTACTTTCCTAATTTTCCTGAAAATAAGAAAAAGTTAGGTTTTCAGAATCCAAACTTGCTTGGATCTAGAAATTTCAGAAAGCAAAATTTGGGTTCCCACATCTTCTTAGAAAAATAAGCCTTATGAAATCATAAGGATTGGGATTTTTTTAAGAAACAATTCTTTGCCCAGTGACCACCATATTGACACTTTTTACAGAATGGGGCACATTGAGGAACAAATTAATTGTTACTAAAAATTGGTTTAGAACTTGTGTAACCAAAACTAGAAGTATTCTTTCGAGGTCGAATTTGTGAATACATTTTATCTAGATTTTCCATACCTAGGGTAAAGTTTGAAAAACACTTTCTCAAAGAAAATATTTTGATTATTAGTTTTATAACTAAGTTCTTGTCTTCAAAAATATTTAAACTAGATCTAGGCTTGAAAACATCTTTCTTAGAAATTACGTTTTCAAGATATTTTGATTCTTTATTCCTCTCAGAACTTTCATCCTCAAGATTTTTTGAACTACATTCAAAATAAACATTTTTCTTATCAAGATCATTAGAAAGATCTGATATTTCCTAAGAAAGAATAGTATTCCTAGAGTTTTCCTTATCATGATTTTTCATGAGTTTTGAGTTCTCAATATCAAGAAGTTCAAGAAACCTAGAAACTTCTTCATAGGTAGGTAAAGTATTTTCTTCATCAAAATAATATTCTTCATAAGAAGAGTTATAATATTTACTATTATTAGAATTTAAAGGAACATTGGTCAATGATTCATCATTGTGTACCTTAGCCATCAAAAAATGATTATCAATAGGTAGCCTGGATATAAGACCAAGATTCTTCTATCTAGAAGATTCATAATCTGAAGATTCATCTAAAGAGTCACCACCACTGGCACTCCAGGTGTCATTGGCATTCAGAACATTCTTAGCTATGGACTTGTAATAATTATTTCTATTTGTTTCAGAATGTCTTTCTTTCCTCTCTTTTCTTTTGAGCATAGGGCAGTCAGGTCTTACGTGTCCAGCTCTCTTACATTCATATCATGTGACCACTGAATCATTCTTATATTTCCTTTCCTTCTTCTTATACTTGGATTGGAAATTTCTCTGTCCAGCTATCTTGTTCATCCTTCGATCAAGATTAGCTAACTCATTTTTTGAGACTTCACTCTAACTAGATTAGGATTGAATAATAATCTTCTTAGATTTGGATCTAGTAACTCTATCAGGATTCTTAGCATTCATATGATTAGAAGTTATAGCAATGGAAACACTACCATTTCCATTATTCTTCTTCATGTTATCATCATCTCTCTTCATTCTAGTGTCATGTTTAAGAAGTGTTCTAAATAGTTCATCAAGAGAAATTTGAGTAACCTTTCTATTTTCATCAATAGCAGTTCTCTTTGATTCCCACTCATTCGGCATGATATCTATGATCTTGTTAACAAAGGGATTCATCATCTAGACCTTTATATCTCATATATTTTAATCAATTCACGATAGTCATGAATCTCTGTTGCACCTGGAAAATTGGTTCTCCATAAAGAAAATTAAAACCATGATACTCAGCTCTGAGCATGGCTCTTTTTATCTCAATCACTTTAGATGTACCAAAATGTGTAATGTTAAGCTTCTTCAATATATATTTAACTTTTTCACCAGAAGAAATTTTGCTATATAAGTTCCTAGTCATTGAACAATTTAAATTATTTCGTACCTTATAGTTGAGTCGGTGTTCATGATTTTCATGATTAGAAAAAGCACTAACTTCCTTGTCAGGCATTTTGTTTCCTCCCGCAAGAATAAAAAATTTATCTATCTCAGTATTGATAATGAAAGTCTTCATACGATCTCTCCAATATTCGTAATAATTACCATCAAAGATGAGCGGTCTAGTATGATTTATGTTGTCGATAAAACCAACATTTAATCCATCCATCCTTAAGAATATCTTTGGAACCCAAACTTATTAGAAGTATAAGTCTGTAAACAACAGAAATATTCTATGCAAGAAAAAAAATTCTCTATGAAAAAATTGAATCAAAAAGATGATTCCAAAAAATAGATTCTGAATAGTATGAATCTGAAAATATGAATCCAAATAAGCAATTCTGAGAATTCTATTCAGAATCTAATCATGAGATTAATTCCGATTGAACCAATGCTCGAATACCAATTGTTAGGATGGTATGACTCTCAGTATGATATACTATAATATATTGAACATATGATCAAAATAAGACTGAGATTCTCAGATACACGAGTGGGGGGTGAATAGTACCTTTTAAAAATTACCTTAGGAAATTTTTAGGACGGTTATGTTTAACAAGGTTAAACAAGATAATTCAAAAAACCTCTATGAGTACTAAAGATTTTCTAGATTCCGGAAATGTGATTCTGGAAATGAAACATAAAAAAATCTTACAAAGATTAAGATTCTACCTTAAAGCGTATAGATTATAACTATATCAGAGTACAAGTAAGGAAGTATAAGAAATTTATTCTTTCCTTATCAATACAAAATGCAGTGGAAATTGATGTAGTAAAACTACAAGTAACAAACAATAACTCTTTTAACCCAAAGAGAAGGGAATCCAACAACCTTGAATAAAGGTCCCTTGATTTATATTTTCAATAATGTCTGTCTTACCCACACTAGGGTAATCCCTCGATACGAATATCAGAGTCTATCTTACTATCCCCGCAAGCCCTCAACTATCAGGTAGTCGGCACCTCTGTCTTCCTCATTAAGGACGCCCTCAACTTCATGGTTCTAAAACCAATGACTTCCTATCCCCGGAAGCCCTCAATTTTAATCAGCAACAATCAGAGTCACACGAAGCAAGTCTGCACAAGGCAAAGATTGAAGAACCTGTTCAAAATTTCTTCATGAAGCGTTGAGAGTTGATAAGAGACTCTATCTCTAGAAATCACTTCAGCAGCATGTATGCACAAGTTGTGTCAAAGTTATTAATTATTCTCAAATAAGCTCTTATTTATAGGTGAAGCTCCAACGGTCGACTCCCTCCTCTAATGGTCATATTTCTCCTTGAATTTCAGAGGGACCTGTACACATGTAACTCAACCAACATTTTGTTGAAAACTGAACGCACGACATCATTTTTTAATGAAAAAAGTGTATGTATAAGTAAAACTGATGTTCAGAATGTAACCAAATAAAAAATTCTGAGTCTAATCAAAATGGAATTTGGAGTCTATAATAAAGAGATATTAAAATTCTATTTTGTAAGAATTCGTAACCTGAATTCTGTAGAAATATAGAGTCTGAATTTCAAGGAAATTTTGATTCTTGTTTCACCAGTATTCAGAACCTGAACTTAAAGAGTTCGGAGTTGAAATCATAGATGTTCGGAGTCGAACTACCTGAGATTTCGTATCCAGAATTTAGAGTCGAACTTCATGAGAGTTCGTATCCAGAATTAGGGGTTGAACTTCAAGAGAGTTCGTATCCATAATTTATAGTGGAACTTAATGAGACTTCATCTCCAAAATTTGGAATAGAACTTCATTAGAGTTCATATCCAAAATTCATAATGGATCTTCATTAGAGTTCGTATCCAAAATTCCGAATGGAAGTTCATTAGAGTTCGTATCCAGAATTCGGAATGGAACTTCATTAGAGTTCATATCTAGAATTTGGATCCCAAAATAGAATGTTTCATATCTAAGTATTATATGATTCTGAGGTTTTAGGTATGAATCCAATTTTTATACTTAAGAAAAATATTGATATGAGCAATGAAAATATGGTAGGGGTAAATTCTTTTGGGAAGGAAATTTTCATTAAAAATGAAAAATATAGATTTTCTCAAGTATAAGGTGTTTGTGATTTTCAAAATAAGAAGGAATGGAAAATTCAAAAGGAAAACCTTATTCACTCAACATCATGGTATGCCCTTAAATTTAGTATGCATGGGTAATTATAGGAACTCATGATAATTTTGTAACACAACTCATTTTAGGCACACTACGAAAAACATGTTTTATGAACGTTATTAAAAGTAAATTGAAGATCCTTTTTTTAATGAATAGAAAAAGTTGCCTAATATGAAATTGATTTTTTAAAGATGATGAAAAATGTAAATTAATTTGTTTATAATGAGAAACCTAAAATTAAGAATTTATTTATATGTTATTTACCATGACCTATATGTACGACAGTTAGGGGTAGTGATAACTTCTATTTTTGACCATGTTGTGGAGAAATAGGGGAATAACTTTTCATGGATATTTTGATTCCAATTCATTGGATATTCTAATGTTTTTATGTGATTTGATATGTGTTCTAGTAATTTTAGAGATATTTCTCCTTGAAGATGCTTGTTGAGATGATTATCGGAGGACAAGGCTGAAGATGATCTTGAGTAGTGTTACATGAAGAACAGATTGTTTTTTGTGAAGAAGAAAGAGATATGTTTCTTCACTGCATTACTTGGTTTATGCAGGTTATGGAGAGTGACCTAGAGTGGATAGTGAAGATTATGTTTTTCCTGATACAGAAGATTCAGTTACATCACCCTCTTACTTTCTCCAGAGAGGGTGGACCTGTGGTAGTAGAGTTCTTCATTGAGTGCATCCAGACTATACATGTCCATTTGGACACTCCTACTAAAAAGATGGACAAGTTTTAAACTTATATGTTTTGGGGATTACTGAAATATGTATGGTATATTCATGTTCAAACTGGGATGCCAGATGGAATGTTATAGAAGGAATTTTTGTAGAAGCTCATGTTGTACTTTTTTCCAGTGAGGCTGAGGCAGGAGAGAGTCGCTGAGTTAATGAGGCTGACTTAGGGGTGTATGTCTATGATGGTTTTTGGTTTCTTTATAGATTCTCTGATCTTTCCCCCAAAATTGGATGTATATGAGGCTATGATGAAAAATATGTTATAGGATATGATTAAATGTAAAATTATGTCCTACATAAATATCATTAGGATGAATAATTTTTTAGAAGTGGTGAATTAGCCTCACATATATAAGGGGAACCTAACAAAATTTTATGGTGGGGGATAGTTTCTTTCTATTGGATGGTCAAAAGGTATGACCTCTGATATTATGATGTTTATTTATGAGAATTTTACTTAAATATGTGGAATTAAGAGTGTCCAGAAATAGGGGTCTGTTACATAGGACCTTGCTGGAGCGATTTTTCACTAGAATGGTAGGTCGTTTCACTTACGTAGACAGTGCCTCAACCCGTCGGTAGAGTTATGAGCCTATAAAAATATGGGTCATATGTAGATGTTCTATAGGAACCCATGAAAAATGGGTAGTGATGGAACAGATATGCATAATTTGATTGTGGGAAGGTGATATTCAACACCATACCATCCTAGCAACTGAAGAACTACTAGACATTGAGGTAGAGGTAGTAGACATGGTGATTCTGGGAAATGGAACCTGTATCAGTATAGTAGTGCAGCTCATGGGGCTCAGACTATATCACATGGATGTGGGGAAGGAAAGTTTCATGTCGTTTATCCTACACATGTGGATAGAGAGGTTGGACCATCGATAGTTAGAGGTATTATTCTTGTATCTTCTACTCTAGCTAGTTCTTTATTTGATACTAGAGCTTGTCATTATTTAATATCTATATAAATTTTGAATGGTTTGATACTAGATTTAGATTTCATGAGTGCGTTTATGATGATAGATACCCCATTGGGAGATCAATTGAGAGACATCTGGTTATGCAAGTGGTGCTCCCATGAACTTGGGGAATATCGCTTTCTTTGGGATATATATATTCTAGACATGTCAGGCTTCTACCTAATTTTGGGTATGGTCTAGTTAATAGCATAGAAATTCCAAATTCATTGATACCATAGGATTGTGACTTTTAGATATTCTAAAGGTCACAAATACATGAAGCATGGAGAATGGGATATCAAAGATATCCATCCAGGGCTACTTTATCAGCAACTGAGGGAGATTACCACCTTGGCTTCTAGAATATTTTTATATGGTAGAGGTGGGAAGGATGATTTCTTCCCACACATAGTGCATGAGTTTTAGGATGTGTTTCCTAGATGCTACTTATAGATTCGATATAAGAGATGTGGAATTTACCATAGAGCTCATGTAGGGGCTAAGTCAGTTTTTATTCCACCATACAAAATGGAACTGGTAGAGCTTCATGTGTTAATGAATCAATTTAAAGAGTTTATGGATAAGGTTTTTATCCACCAAGGTACGTCCTTCTGTGGTTCTTAGGTTTTATTTGGAATGAATTTTGATTGGACTCTGCAGTTGTGAATTGATTACTAGATGTTGAACTGAATGAATGTGAAGAACCGATATCCTCTTCCATGTATCAATGAGATGAGTAATTGTCTTAAAATGAATAAAATTACACCTCCTTGGAAGCCTGATATTCAATTGCACTAGTATGAGGATAAAAAAGAACATTTTAAGGGTGATGATGAACCTTCCATTCCTACCTATAATCTCAAACTGAGAAAAGAAGCAAATAGAGTTATTCTTGAGGATATTTTCAATCCTACGGTTATTGAGAAATGTGGTTGGACATGTAACAAACCTAATTTCTATGCCTCTACATATGAGAATAAGTAAAAATCTTGGGCTGTTGTCTTTTCTGAATAAGTGAATATACAAAATGTTGATACCTTTAGTCGTGGAATGTGTGCTGGTTTGTAACAAATTCAAATTTCACCATCATTTAAAATGCTAGGCCCTGATAAAATCTCAATAGCTGAACAAGAGACTGTAGAAAAAATTCAAGAAAAATTTGACAATCATCTTTCACAATATAGGATGGCTACTTCGGGTATCCGAAGGCTAAAAATATTTACAATGTAACTCCCTAGTCATTTCTAAATCTTTTCATGCTTCTTCAAAACCTATTGTGGATAATGAGTCCTTTCATCTTGTTTCCTACAAGAAGGAAAATCCCACATCTATGTCGATTTCAAGTAAACGAAATCCTTCCTCTAATCAACATATTGATGTTTCCAAATAGATGCAATGTAATATTCAGGGCTCTCTTGATCAGAATCAGGGTAACCTTACCCGAGCTACCACAATGGATGGAGATGATTATCTTAGAAAGGGAAAAGAGCAGCTAAAGGATAGCTCTGATACTGAAAACACTAATGCTAAGACACTATTGGAAAGGCTTCAAGATCTTCTTACAAGTATGGGATGATCTAGAGGTCGGCGCATTGCCACAGAAGGGATGAATGGAATAAAATTCAATATGAAGAAAGAAAGATATGTGATATATTGATGAAAATGATAGGAAAATATCTTTCTACCTTGAATTTTGACATGTTTTTCAAACAAATATAGTTTACATTCTATTTCATGACTTTTAATAAAAGTTTCACAACCTCCATATTTATTAAAAATTAAGTGTATCATTAGTTGATATATTGACCTTCTAATTTACTGAGTACTACTTTCAAAAGTATGTATGTCCTCTATAACATCTCTATAATGTTATTTGGGTTGAAAAAATGCACCATCTGTCCTTATGACCATGATGAACAGAATCTTCCACCCATACAATGATAAGTTTTGGTAATGCCTGTAGATGAAATCATGGCTTACTCCAAGAATCTTGAGGATCATTGCCAACATCTTGACATCATCATGAGTATGCTGATAGGCCATCACATATATACCAAGATATCTAAGTGTTATTATTGGAATGATCAAGTACACTTATTAGGTTAAATCGTTACAGAAGAAGGTATGTCTATGGACACAAAAAAGGTTATGTAATTTTTATCTTGGGATAATCCTAGGATCATTTTCTATATCTGTATATTTTTTGGATTGGCTAGATATTATCCTGGGTTCATCCCAGAAATTTCTGATTGGAGGTACCTATTTCAGGCTGAACTACGAAATGTATAATGTTTTAATGGACAATATCATGTGAGAGTGGCTTCGAAGAGATAAATAATTGTTTAATATGACAACAATATTCATCCTACCATATCTTGGTGAGGATTGAATAGTGTTTTATGAATCTTTGGGGATCGGTCTTGGAGCATTTTGTTTGTACGGTGATTGTGTTGTGGCATATGGGTCTCCGAAATTAAAGCCACATGAATATAAATACGCAATACATGACCACTAGTTTGTTTTAGTGATTTATACTTTGAATATATTTTGGCACTATATGTTGGTGGAAAAGTATACGATGTATATTTATCACAAGATAATAAAGTACATCATTTCCCAATGAGATATTAACATCCATCAGTGGAGATTGTTGTGTATAATTAGTCAGCTGATTTGGAGATAGAATATATGACCAAGAAGGGAAACAGTGTTGCTGATTCTCTATGCAAGAAAACTCAAAATCAGTGAGTTCAAGAGTTTAGTGCTGAGTGGAAGATGATGACTTTATTGCCTTAGAGGTATGTTGGGGTTTAATAGATTTAGGAGTAAATGATTCTGGTATCATCTTAAATGGTGTATACACATTTTAGATGGATCAAGGATAGATATTATGAGGATCTAGAAGGTTTTCCTTGAGAGAAAGACATAATGGTAGGGATACACCTTTCGACTGGATCATAGATGATGATAAGATCATATGTGTCATAAATTGGGTTGTTGTACTTATGAGTATGTATGAGGAGATGATGCGTGAATTTCATGACTTGAAGTGGGTGGTGCATCTATGCATAATCAAAATGTTCTTGACCGACGATGATAGTTTTGGTGGCCAGGCAAGAAAAATGAGATAAATGGATTCATGAGAAGATGCTACACAGCTCAATTAGAGAAGGCTAAGCATCAATGACCATGATGTTTACTAAATCCACTTCCCATTTTATAATGGATGTGGGATTATTTTACAATATATTTTTTGTGGGACTCCTAATGAAGACTCATAATAATGATGTTATTTTGGATCAGATGGAACTTCGGTGAAAGTAGTACATTTCTTGTCAATATGAGAGACTTTATCAACTAAACAGTTTGAGGAATTGTACATTCGAGAGATAGTATTTCTATATAGAGTTCTATGGTCAATATTTTTAAATAGTGACTCGCATTTTACTTCATGATTCTGGCAAGGATTGTAGAGGGCGCTTGGTACAAATGTTTTACTAATTATGGAATTCCACCAATTGAATGATGGCCAGTCAAAACATACTTTTCCAGTTCTTGAGGATATGCTATGAGAATGTGTCCTAGACATTCGTGGCTAATGAGAGAATAACCTACCTTTGGGGAATATTTCATATAAAAACAATATCATGAAACAATACATATAGAACCATATGAGGATCTTTATGGTAGGCCGTGTAGATCACCAATATATTGTATAAAGGTAGGTGAATAAGAGTGGTTGGGACCCAGTTTCGTATAGGATATCACAGAGCAGGTTTTAAAAATTATTAAATATTTGGAAATGGCGTAATTTAGAAACAATTCATATGTTGATATATTTTGATAAACTATATAGTTTTTAGAGGGTGATCGTGTATTCCTGCGAGTGCAACCAGTATTGGTTCATAGTATGATATAGATGCGAGGCAAGTTGGTACTCAGGTTTTTTCGACCTATTGATTATTTTGAGAAAATCATGAATGTTTCATATCAATTAGATCATATATATATATAGTATTATTCATGATCTTATGAATGTGTTTCAATTTCGATGGTATCACCCCAACCCTTCTCATGTGATCGATGTGGGTGATATTGATATTAAGACTGATTCATCCATTGAGAAGAATCTGATATGTCTGTTGGATCAGAGCGAGAAATTTTTTTGGGAAATATTAGGCCAATAGTTCATCTATTATGGAAACAAGATCATGTGAAGGCAGAAACATGGGAAAGAGAAGTGGATATGCATGCTCAATTGAATGATCTATTCGAGTCAGAATCATAGAGATTCTTAAGTGTACAAATCGAGAATGAGATGTTATAAGGTGGAGAGGTTTTAAGATATGAATCTTTCTTGGAGATTTCTATTGCTTCTATTTATTTATTCTTTTTACTTGTTTTTTGTATGATTTTGTATGGTTTTAAAGTTGGTGTTTCTGGTTATAAGATATATAAAATTGGATGGAAAAGGGAAGTGCACAGTTTTCCCAAACCATGCACCCTGGCCCAACTAACCATGTAACCCCGAATAGAGGTGGATTTCATGGATGGATCCCATTTTTCCCAAATATGACCACATAGAAGATGAACATGACAATGTGGATCAGTGTAAAAAACCGTGCACCCAATCCCATGAAACCCTTCTCAAGTTTTTAATTACTCAAAAAATTAGATTTTAAAATCTCAAACCCCCTAGGAATCACACCAAATAGAGCCAACTCATCCCTAAATGGTTCATATCATTTTTTAGGGCACCCAAAAGAGTTATTAAGGACCCAACCTTTTTTCTTGGCAGTTCAACGCCTAAATTAAAGATCTTCACCCCACCAAGTATGAGATTATAATCTTGTTTGGTTTCCTCTCTCTCTCATGTTCCTACCATACTTTTGGGGATGTCGTCCTCTATTTTGATGAATCTAGATCTAGTTTTGTTGGATCTTTATTTTATTGGTCTTGGTCATGTATTTAGATCCTGATCTCATTCCAAATTATGTCCTTGAATGTTTCTCTTAGATTGAGGAATTATATTGGTGAGCGTTTTTCAATGATCATGATATAGGTGGTCTATTAATAAAATCCTAAAGTATTGATTTAAATTGAATTTATATAATTTTATATTTTTTCAGAAGATTTTCAATTGGTTTTCATAAATTGAATTGACTAATTTGGTGACGTAATTAATTGGGGGATTGTCAATTTGGAGATATTGAGATTGATTTAATTCGATTAATTAATTATATAATTAATTAATGGTAGTAGTTTTGATTATGAAATTGTTTAATAGGATTAATTAGTTGATTCAACGTTCGTATTAAGAAATTATTTAATTAGATTAGTTAATTATTTATTTGATGAATGAAATGTTAGGATGATGCAATTCTTGAAATATATTAATTAATTTTTGAGTCAGCTAATAAATATTGTTTTGATTATATAATTTATTGAATTAGATTAATTAATTTTATAATTAATTAATAAAAGGTAATTAGTTTAATTAACTTGTTTAATTAGCTAATGAAATTGAGGTGATTAAATAATTGTTCAAATAATTAATGGGATTTATTCCATTAATTAATTATTGAATTAATAAATGGAATGATGTGAATATTAAACTATTGACTTCGATAAATTAATTGGTGTATTAATTAATGGGAGATTTTTTGTACAATTGAAATAATGATACATGTGAAATATTTATATGCTGATAATTATTGATATTCATGTGTCAGACATGGTCTACGGTACCAAAATCGAATAGTGATAAATATTACAATTCGTGTGTGGGACATGGTCTAATGTATCAAAATCCCAAAGTGATAAGTGTTTATATTCATTTGTGGGACATAGTCTTCTGTATCAAAAGACTATAGTGATGTATTAATAAATGAGTGTGAGATAGGGACTGCTTCTTGAAAGTCCCATGAGGTGTTAGATACAACATTATATACCTATGACATGGAATTAGACTGTGCTTTCAAAAGGTTATTATCTAAATTGAGAAGGAATGGATAATGAAATCCCATGTGTTATGTTGAATTGTGATCGATAGATGATATAGTTCAAACTCTAACATGGGCCGAAGTTGGTATTGAATGTGTGAGTGTCCTTAAGAACATGGGGTGTTTATGTGGTTAAATAAAGAGTAATTGAATAAATGTAAATTTTTTAATTTACGTCTTGTATTTTCTTCATTATACAACTGAATACACTTTTTTTATTGGATATTTATTTAGAAATCATTCATAGTGGCCTAATGAGTTTTACTCACACCCTACTAAGGCTTCCTAGTCGGTACCTGAATATATTTTATGGTTATAGGATAGGTTAAGGGATGAAAACCTATATCAGATGGTTGATATGGGATGGATCATGGGTGGGGGAACTGAACATGGATTCAAGACCCACATTAGAGTTTTCCGTGTCTAATTATTTTGGGTTTTGTATATTGACACATGACATGTATTGGTATGACATATTTGCTGTTTAGTTTTGGATATTGTATTTCCTATTTTGGTAATCATGAGAATTTCATATTTCATTACATAGGGTTATATCAATTTGTTTTTTTATAGATTTATTTCTCTTTTGAGATTGTTTGATAATGTGTTTATAGAATCCCCTTTATTGATATTAGACACTCACTACAAGTTGGAAGTGTCTAGTGTGTCGAGAGGCGCACATGAGGTCACATAGTGAACCAGATCGGGGAAATTGTGTGTGGTACCTAGGACATCCAATTATATAAATTGCCTAAGAAGATCCCTAAATATCTCTCAAGCCTCATTCAAAGATTCAGCATCTTTTTTATATAATCTAGTAATTTTACTTCCAAACCCACCCTTATGTCTTTGTGGATATAATTTCATCACAAAATAATTGTAAACTATCTCCTAGTTCTCAAAAATATTTTCATCTACAACTAATAACTATTTATTTTAATTTACTTTAAGATAAAATAGAAACACCCTCATTTTATGCTCATCCTCATTGAGTATTTTCAAATGAAATTGTTACACAGTTCTATAAAATTCCCTAATAAAGGCTAACGAGTTTTCATTATATAAACAATTAAACACAGGAAACATCCATATATGTGATCGTGTTTGAGATTTTAATTTTATGACATGGATGTCAATATATTGAAATATGGATTACTAGAAAACTTAGTGATTTGATACTCCATCATCCCATGCCTGTCAAAGTTATCTTGGATGATTGTAGCTTCAGGGTTTTATTCATTTTCAGCATTATTTCATTCTCTTTGATTTTCCATTTCACTTTTAACTCCTTTTCTTAAAACTAATTAATTCATTTCAATTTTAGGATTAATAATGTCAATATTATGAGTAGAAAATTTTTAAAAAAATAATAAATATTTCATTATAATAGAATAGAAGAATTTTTTATTGGGTTTTTTTATAGAAATTTTATTTAATGAATTTTTTAAAATTAATTTTTCTTTAATAATTTTTTGTTTTAGTATTTTTGTTTTAATATTTCCTTTTGGATTCAAGAATCCTTCCTTGAAAATGAATCTAAAAAAATTATGGATAATTCATTGATTACATCAAATTATAAAGCTAAAAACTACTAAAAAGTTGCAAGAAATGTATCGATTCCACCAGGAAATTAGATTGAATGTGAATCCCAAGAAATATAACCAAAAAATGAAATACAGAAATAAAATAAAAAGAGTTAAAGAAATTTTTAAATTAAACAAAAGAAAGAGTATGAATTGAGGTTTATGATGTAAAATACATGAATAATAACCTAGATGATAAATTAGACCATGATTGAAAGGTAAGGTTAATTTCAACTTCATGGTTTACGAAGAATATAATCATCCACAGAAAATTAATTACATGCACCTTAACAAAAAAAATTATGTCAATGTCATTCACTAGGAATGTAATCGTTAAGTTGAATAATTCTTCTAGCTCCCCACTAACAAGAAACATCCTTCCATGAAAATATTGAATAAATCATGATAATAAAATCTAACTAAAAATTTTGACATAAAAAAAAATTTAAAAAGTGATTATAATTTATAACCAGAATTAAACTCTCCATAATAATCTTGTATATCTAATTTGATGACGAGAAAAATTAGAAGAAAGTGCCCTGACATTTTTATCCCCAACCTATTTTTTTATCCAATAACAATTATAAATATAAGAAGTTTAAAATTACAACTCAAGAATAAATAAAGAAGAAGGTGATAAATATTATTTTGATCTTTCACTCTAGATTGAGCTTCTATCTTCTTGAAACTATTTCCTTCACATAGATCTAGAAATCGACGAAATGTGTGTCTAAAATAATAAAAGTGTCCCCATTTTTTATCATGTCTCACTTTATTATTTTTATTCAATGAACCTCCTTATTCATCTAATCTCAATTTTCATTCAACACACCATGCAAAATTTCCCATTTCCCTTTTATTATCATCTCATCACTTTAATGAAACACACCAACCATAAATGAAAACTTCATAGATTCATTATTTTCTCATGATGAAACGATGTTTCATTGAATCTTAATAGTAATACTTGTATCTTCCATAAACTATTTTTACCATGAACAACCCAGAACATAACTCATCAATGACACCTTCATAACAAGAACTATAAAAATAGCTCAGTAACATAATTCTAGTACCTAAAACTTTGAACCATGGTTCTCCAAATTCAATAATTTGCATGCCATCTCCCATTGATAGATCTCAAAACCATAAAAACAATTCCACTATAGCTCTGACATGGATTCAATTTCATTAAATAAACATAAAACATGACAAGAATAATTTTGATCCAACACAAACCCTTACATATCAGTTCATATTATGATTTCAACATCCACAAAAACATGAGATTCTGTCAGAACAATAAGTCTTACCCAATCACACAGTTATTGATCCAAAACCTAACATTCGGATTTCCTTGGATATGATTCAACATTATTAAACAATATTTTTTTCGTGAATCTTCATTCCGATATTTATTCATTTCAATATAGTTGATCACCATCATCAGTTCACTCAAACTTGGAAGGTATGTTAATATACCATGTTTGAACTTGTTATTCACTCTACATATATTCTTGGAAGAAAAAATTCCCTAGGCAGAAGAGTCTGGAATAGTCAATGACTGAAAACCCTACAAAACGTCAATTATAAAATTATCATCTTCAATCATATTTTTAGAAATTGTTATCTTCAACCTCACTTTTAATATATAATTTGAAATCATACTTAATGAAAATACTCTCATGGTTGAGCAACGAAAGACACACAATTATAAAATTCATCAAAATACAACTTGTTCAATTCAATCATATTACCAAGATTTGCAATAGATATTCAAACAGGTATAATGGATTCAAAAACATAGTGAAATCGTATGAAGTATTAGCTATGAAAAATGGTATCGGTTCAGTTACAATGACCATTATCCATTGCAGCTTATTTTCATCAGAGTTTCCACATCTCTTTGTTTAGATCTTAGAATTCTCATTAGATTCAATGAAAGTGGAGTAAAAATCATCAATGATACGGACCCTTATTTTGGTTTTAAGGTCCTCAGTCTTGGGAATCGATTTGATTTCCTCTTCATAGTGGCGTGGGATAAATTACCATTTCATAATCCTGATTTAATAATGTTATGTGAAGGATTATCTTTTTCATTTATCTTACATGCAGAGAAATTATCAATTTACTAAAGTCTCTTACCCCCAACACACTAAAGATGTTATCTTATATAGTTTGGATTAAGAATATTTATCCTTGAATGACCTATAGTGAAAAAAAATTAATAAATATTTTTAAATAAATAAAGTATGAGATAAAAACTGAAAATATTTAACAATACTATTTAAAAAAATCCTCAATTAATATACAAATAAATATTAAACTAAAACTGAGGAATAATAATTTAACTCTTTACAAGAACTAAATATAGAAAAAATATAATAATGTAATCAGAAGAGTTAAATTATTTAACCTTTAAAAACAAAATTTGAAATGTAATAAAAACTAAAATATACTAATCTAACACTAACATTATTTATACAATAAATTAAACATTTAAACATACAAATGATAATGAATAATTATAAAAAAGAAAATATCATACACAATAATAAATAAATTAAACACCTATTTTAACAATAAAAATGTACTAAATATTTCAAATACGATGCGACAATGTGTTTGAAATATAAGGGGAATCAATAATAATGCATATTAGAAAGGATCGTGATGTTTTCTATTACAGAATGGCATACAATAATTTTTTCATTTATGATATGGAAAAATTATATTTACTTAGAAATATTTTATTTATATAATGATAAAAAAAGATTAAATTATATATTCACATAGAAGGGGTTGAATATACACTGTAGAATATGGTTACAGATGATTAAATATTATGACATACAATACTACTAGGGGAAAGATAACAAGTTGGTTAATTCATTGATTTGAAAGGATCGTGCTCTTTTATCCATGATGTGGATCACAAAATGTCCAATATTTTTTCATCTGCAATGTATGGGTTGGGAAATCCTAAAGGAATTTTAGAAATCATATCTTTTTTAGTTGAAGGTCCGACCATCTGTCCAAGTGTAGATTAAAGAGGTCTAAAAGAAATTGTAACGTTTCAATAGAAGGGTAGAAATGTTGTTGAGTTTATCCTTTATCATGATGAAATAATGAGGTTCAAGTAACATGTATGTGTTCCTACCATACTAAATTTTAAATATTTTTTAGTGGAAGATCATAACTCTTCATTATCTATTCATCTTGGAAGTATTATGATGTATATAAATTTTAATATTTGTTTTTAGTGGGATGTAATAAAAAGGGATATCATAGATTTTATATATCAATCCTCGGTATGATATAAATTTAAGGTAAAGAGACAAAATTATAAGGGTATGTTACATATAATATCAACACTAAAATGGAAATGGAAAAACTTTATAATGGGTTTTTTTTTCATCCAACTCACAAAAAACATCTAAAGGGAATAATTATATATCGATTGTAGTTGATCATATCATTATTTTACCACACGTTATTGCTCTTAGATAATATTTATCCCTATATTAGTATGCTCAGATATATATTAAGGATGTTGTGAGGTTTAATTGAGCACCATAATCAATTGTATCTAACTAGGATCCAAGGTTTTCCTCGAATATTTGGTTTTTTGTTTAGCAATATCTTGATATGTTTTGAGTTTTAGCATTGTGTATCAACCTTAAACAGGTGGTAAATCAGACAGAACAATTCAAAGTCTATAGGATATACTGGGATATTGTTATACCTAATTTAAATATTATTGGGATCAAGACCTTCTTCTAGTTGAGTTTTCACACACCAATATCATTCAGTCATGAATTAAAATAACTCTTTATGAATCCCACTTTTCAAATTAGTATAGTTCTCTAATGTGATGGAATGAAGTTAGAGAAAGAAATATATCAAGACATGAGATAGTTGAATAAATGGAAGACAGTGTTAGATCAATTTAAAATCATAAAAAGTTAGAACAATGTTGGCTGAAATTTTATATTAACAATGGATAA
This sequence comes from Viscum album, assembly GCA_963277665.1. Lineage (NCBI taxonomy): Eukaryota > Viridiplantae > Streptophyta > Magnoliopsida > Santalales > Viscaceae > Viscum > Viscum album. Next base: position 1,929,967,675 of record OY728137.1, on the reverse strand, counting down.
CATGGTTTAGAATTTGAATTTGGTGAAAACATGTTTCAAAGAATTTCAATTAGTAAAATTTTAATGAGATTTGTAAATTAGGGAAAACTAAGAACTATGTATATAGGTCTCTTTAAAATTATTAATCGCATCATATTAGTAGCCTATCAGTGGGTTATTCCAAAAATTATATCTCAACTTTCCAATGTTTTCTATGTATCTATATTGATGACCTACAAACATAACCCTTAACCTGTACTAAACTAAGAGGTAATACCACTGGAGAAATATATACAATGTTTTGGTTTTTTGAACGGGTTGTTTTCCTGGTTAAATTTGAAATTAATGTTTTTTTGGATGGGATGACGTTCATATTTGGGATTTGGGACCTCGTACCAAGAGATTTAATGAATATATATACCCCTTTATATGGGTTTAAAGTCTATGTGGGTGCCTAGGGAGTATGAATTGGTTATAGAAGCATCAGTCTCTGGAACCCCGATTTTAGAAAAGATAGAATCCGGAGAACAGTTGGGGCATGGTCTATTTAACCATGCCACCACAACCATGTTATGTATTCTTCAAAGGGTCATGTTTATCTTAAAATATGAATCCCCTTTAAGGAATGTTTTTTCTATTGTGAATGTGTAAAGAATCACCCACATGGTTAATTGATGGTTTATTAAAACATGTGGTTATACCATGTCAGGTGTTTGATAATTAGACAGTGATCACCGCATAGTTAGTGCAAAATTTTCCATGCTATGGGGAAACCATGCATAATTTTTAAATAGGGATAACATACTCTTTCCCTATACTTATTTATGTGGAGTACCCTATTTTTTTCCACCCACACAAGCACCTCCCTTTAGTATGTCATGGGTATTCCCCTCCTCTTATTATAGGATTTACCCTCACATCTTCATTTGGGATTCTATTTAAGATACATTGGAGGTTATTAATTTCTCTTTGTAAGGATTCAATACACCATCTTATATATATCATGTATCACTTCATATGGAATCATAAATCTTTGTGATATCATATTCTATTTATTTGGGTGGTCATTTAAAACTCCATTATTTCTAATATGGCTCGAATTTGTGGTGAGTATTGAAAGAGAAAAAACCTATTAGTCTAATGTAGGTTGTTCCAATATTTCTCCTTAAATATATAGGTGTTCTAGAGTATGTTATTAAATAACAAAATGTGGGTTATCTGAGTTAATCCCTTAATTAATTAATATTTTTTAAAATTGAAGGCAATGTATAAGGACCTAGCCTTAAATATTACTTAATCTTGAGTTATTTCAAGTATACACATTGAGTATCTTTTCAAGTTTAGAGTTTTATAGAATTAGATCATAAATCATGCATTACATTCCACATCTCAACTAGGTGGTTACATAAAAAACAGTATTCATTTATCCCATCAAAGGATAGATATTTAAAATAAAATATGGATTCTTTCTTGACACTTCCTCGACACTATCATCACATCATGTACTTTTCCCTTGACCTATGAAAAAAATTTCAAAAACATAGGATGAGCATAAAAAGCTTAGTAAGGGATATAAAAGTACTGAATGAAAACATTAGTCCATGTATTCATATGAATCAATGAAATCATACTTTACTCATAAAACAAAAGCACTTTATCATACCTCATGAAATCATAATATTTATGAATAACTCATAGAACACATAAGATATAAAGTTAACTTGAGGCATTCATAAAATTCTTACGTAGGTATTAACCCTCATGGTTACGTTTGGAATACCCATCACAGTATATTCCCTAAATCTCTTCGGGGAATCCTTAGCATTTAACTCCTTCACGTTACCAAAGGCATTGGAGAGCTATATCGGTACCACCTACCCTTAGTTTATCATTGAACCACCCGTCTTCATAAACAATTCCCAAGAACCATAACATAATTGTAACACATAAAACATGCTTAAAAGAAACATAACATTTCCACATTTCAATCACAAGATATCAAAAACACATTTATATAATCAAAAAAGTATCAAAATCATTTTCAATACCAAAATAACAGAAAAGTAAAACATGGTATTTATTTTTCATTTTTAAAAAGGTTATGGCTTGTAGAGGAAGCTGGAACTCAAATAATGGTCATGGCGATGGAGAAGACGTTCTCGCCATATACGTAAGACACAAACATTCCCTTTTGTCACTTAGTAAAATTCTTCATATAAAATGATCCCTTTTAAATAAAACTAATAGTCAAAGGGGTTTATACACCGTATAAAAGCAAGTTGTGTATAAAACAAAATATGCCTAAATGAAAGGAGATTGAGACGAAGTTCCTTACCTCGTGTCCGACTTGACTCGATCGTTCTTCAATCTCCTGAATAAATAACTAGAGTTCATTTCTACTTTATTAAGAACTTTTTTCAAGTTAATTATTCCTTTTATATCACTTATTATAATGTTATGAACATTATGTAATTATTTATGTTAAAACGGTCATTTTGTCGATCTTTGGTACTTGAGCCAAAAATAAACTTCTAATAATTTCAAGTTGTTTATGTGGTAAAATATCCATTATATCCAGAATTATATTCATGATGTAGATATCATATATATCATCTATATCCATTTTATACATGCATTTATAATATTACGTAACATTTAGAGGTATGAAATGAAATGCACCGTTCTTGGAGACGGTAAGCCGTTCGTACGTATGAACGCTACTTTCATTTCTATTTCATATTTAATGGAATGAAATCATAATGATATAAAGTTATATTATATTTCTAGTATAATATCATATATAATATCATTAACTCCATCCTTTATACATCCTATATATGTCATTAACGATTCAAATAACTTTGAGGCGGCGGTAGTCCGCACTTCCAAAAATGAAGATATCGTGTTTACCCATAATAGAAACCATAAAGGTATGCCATAAATGAAAAATACAGAATCATAAGGAAAAAATATACATAATATATATCATATATAAATAGAGATACATATTAATTGCCACCATGAAAGGTGTTAAATGAAGATTGAACAATAATCGTTTCATGAGGTAGTAATTTGCCATCCACAGAAATAGTATGTTCTTTAACCATTAGACGGAGGTTTGTGTAAGTGTAAATCAAATAATTCTCATAAAAGAAATTTAGTATATTGAAGACACTGGTGTTTTTAAAAAATAATGTAATAAAAAAAGGTTTATTGGGTTGGAGAAGAAAAATAAATCAAAAAAACATAAGAGAAGACATTACCTTTAAATCAGGTAACTCCCCTTGGTTTGAACGAAAAAGGATTCTTGAAGAGCTTTCTGCTTAATGTAAGGCTTATACGATGAAGATAGAAATGTGGAGAGATAAAATGTGCAGACTTTTTCTGAGATAATGGCTTTAGAGGTGTGGGTAATGTGGTAGAATTGGGGGCCTTTTTTAAGAGAGAGGAGGGGCACTCTTGGATATTCAAGAAATGTTACTTTAGTATATAATGTGTTTCAGATTTTATAAGTCCCACAATGATATATTTCAAGGATAAGGTGATAAGGGTTCAAAATACACCCATACAAAAGGTTTTTGACAAGTTTATGTCTTTGATTTTACATTATCTTTTCATTTTATTTAAATCGTTCATTAATGAGGTAATCCCTGCATCATCATGTTGTCATAAATAAATAAATTTATTTAAGGTATAAAAATTATAAAAATATACTATTATGTAGGAAATATTTTTAGATTTAAAAGGACTACTTATTGCATAAGTGATCATTTACATAGACAAAACTAAAATTGTTTTTCTTAGGTGATACATACTTTGGTTATACATTCCTTTTAAAAAACATAAAATGATAAAGTGTCACTATCACCCAAAAGTGATTCTATGGGGTCCCAAAGTTTGCAACAAGGCATCCCATGGTAAACCATGACACAACCAGTAGCATTAAGACACACGTCGGGATAATTTTATGTTTTTATGATATCATTTTATTACCCTTAACCACTCGATTACTAATTAATCACGACAATGAAAGATAATTATCGTCGTTACTATTCATAATGTCCAAAAACAAACGAGTCTTAATTAAATAATTTGTACCTTCTGGTTCCAAATATGGAATCAATTTTAGAAAATTCCAAACACATAAAAAGTAGTATTTAATTTAAATATAATTCTCTTTCTCAAAACAAATACAGGTTTTTTTGAAACAATATCTATAAAAAGTTTGACAATTGTTTATGTCCAATTTCAAAGTGAAATTAATCCTAATGAACACTATTGGATTAAATAGTAAAAATATATTATAATAAAATTAAAAACCATTTTAAAAGATAATCTAACCTTGCACTTAAATTATATGAAAATTTTTTTTTGAAGTAAAGCGCAATATGTTTCACTTTTCATTAAAACATGAACATTGTCAGAAAAATACCAAAAATTTATTCAATGTAAATTTAAATTTCCCAATCCTAAAGAATAAGTTTATTTGACAAATATATCTTATAAAATTATCAAAAGTTTTATTTAAAAAAGTTTTTCCATCAATAAGCGGTAAAACAATCTTTTAAAAATATTAGATTATTCTACGATTAAGATTGGATTTATTCTCATTTTAATCCTATAAAACATAATCTAATTCATAAATAGACATAGATATAAAAATACATAATTCTTTACTTACATGGGATGTTACGTCCTTCCCCCTTTTGAAAATTGCATCCCCACAATTTATTTACTTATTGAATAAGTTGGGGTATTTATCCCTCATTGTATTTTCAGATTCACATGTTTCCCCTTCAATCATGTGGTTTTTCAACAAAACATTTACTTGATGAATCACCATATTCCAAAATACATGCTCCCTGTGGTCATGAATCTGGACCGGTTGTTCCTCATAAGATAGATTCTCTTCCAACTGAACTACCTATGGACTCAAAACATGAGATGGATCTGGCATGTACTTCCTTAATATTGAAACATGAAAAACATTATGTACCAGAGATAAACTCAGAGGTAAAGTCATTCAATAAGAAACTGCTCCAAATCTCTCCAGAATTTCATATAGTCCAATGAACCTTGGACTCAGCATTCCTTTCTTACCAAATCGCATCACACATTTCCATGGTGAAGCATTGAGGAAGACATGATCACCTACCTCAAAAGAGATATCCTTTATCCTGTTGTCTGCATTACTTTTATTCCTACTCTGAGCTGTTATCATGTGTTTTTGTATCAGCTGACATTTTTCTACCAACTCTTCTACCAACTCTGGTCCCATCAACTTCCATTCACCCACTTCATCCCAAAAAGCTAGAGTTCGACACTGCTTCCCATATAATGCCTCAAATGGTGCCATTTGTATACTGGAATGAAAACTGTTATTATAAGAAAACTCAACCAAACAAATTTGTTGGTCCAAAATTCCCTAATAATCCATCTAACAAGCAGGTAACATATCTTGAAATGTCTGAATTGTTCATTCTGACTGCCCATCTGATTGAGGATGAAAAGCTGTACTAAAATTTAATTCAGTACCCAATGACTTCTGAAGGCCTTTCAAAATTTAGAAGTGAACCTGGGATCACGATAAGATACAATAGAGAGGGGAACTCCATGTAACCTGACTATCTCTTCAAGATAATAAAGAGAAAGTTGATCTAGGAACAAATTATCTCATATAGCAAGGAAATGATCAGATTTAGTCAAGCGGTCAACAATAACCCATATTGCATTATTACCTTGAGGTGTCTTCAGAAACCACACAACCAAGTCCATGGATATATTCTTCCATTTCCACTATGGCACTGGTAAATGCTGAAGCATCCCTTTCAGTAACTATCACTCTGATTTAACCTGTTGAAATGTCAAACACTTCAATGTAAAATCAGCAAATATCACTTTTAATTCCATCCCACTAGTAATACTCCGGATGATCTCTATACATCATAGTACTACCTGGATGAACTGAAAACAGAGAACTACGAGATTCACATACCAACTCTCTCTTCAACTATGAATCACATGGCACACACAATATCTTACCAAATCTCAAAACACAATCATTGTCAATGTTGAATTCAGGAAACTTACCCTTATGAACCATCTCTACCTTTTTATGCAATTCACTGTCTTGCTTTGGTGCTTTCTTAGTTCTGTCTAATAGAGAAGATTTCACTGATACCTGAAAAAACAGAATAACATCCTACACCAACAACTTCTATTCCAAATTTCATCAAATCCTTAACCAAAGGATCATGTTCCAAACATAACATGGTTAATGAAGCATTACTTTTTTGAATCAAATCATCAGCCACATTATTTGATTTTCCCGGATAGTAAGGAATTGTACAATCATAATCCTAGATTAATTCTAGACATCTCCTCTATCTCATGTTCAATTCCTTCTAAGTGAATATATACTTTAAACTTTTTTGATCAGTATATATTTCACACTTTACACCATACAAATGACGCCTCCAAAATTTTAAAGCGAAAACCACTGTAGCTAATTCCAAATCATGTGTAGGGAAATTTACCTCATCAGTTTTCAACTAATGTGAAGCATAAGAAATTACCTGATCATTCTGCAATAGGACACAACCATTTCCTTTCAATGAAGCATCACTGTAGATAACAAACTCACCATTCCTGGAAGGTAGTGCAAAAACTGGAGCATTCACCAATATTATTTTTAACTCTTAAAAATAATCATCACAATATTTTTTCCAGATAAACATAACACCCTTGCGAGTTATATTAGTCATTGGACTAGATAACCATGAAAAAAATTTAACAAACCTTCTGTAATAGCCTTCCAAACCAAGAAAACTACGAATCTCAGTTACATTTATGGGTCTTGGCAATTCTTCAACAACCTTTTTTTTACAGGATAAATGGTTATTACATCATTAGAAATAATGTAACCAAGGAATGAAATTTTTTGCAACCAAAACTCACACTTCATGAATTTCCCATACAATTTCGTTTCATTTAAGGTTGGAAAAATAACCCTTAAATGTCTTTCATGCTTCTATTTAATTTTCGAAAATAGAAAAATATCATCAATGAAAAAAACCACAAACTTATCCAAGAACTCATGGAAAATTATATTCATAAGGTCCATGAATATAGCAGGTGCATTGGATAACCCAAACGGAATTACTACAAATTCATAATGGCCATATCTTGTACGATATGTAGTCTTCAGAACATCTTCTCCATTAACCTTCAACTGATGGTACCCCGATCTCAGGTCAATCATTGACAAATACTAAGCTCCCTGGAGCTGATCAGACAAATCATCGATATGAGGAAAATGATATTTGTTCTTAATAGTGATGTTATTCACGGATCTATAATCAATGAGAAGTCTCATTGAACCATCATTGTTTTTAAAAAATAAGATAGGATCACCCCATGGTGATGTGCTCGGTCGAATGAAACTTCTCTCTAATAAATCTTGAAATTGCTTCTTCAACTCTAAATTTTCAATTTGTGCCATTTGATAAGGGTGTTTTGAAATTGGCGTTGCTTCAGGAACTAAGTCAACAGTAAATTAAACTTCCCGATCTGGTATTATTCCAGGAAACTAGTTAGGAAAAACATCAGGATACTCATTTACCACTAGAACGTCATTAATCTGAATGGTTCCTTTGTTTTCAACAATATGTGCAAGGTGACATTCATTTCCATCTTTTACAAGTTTCTCATCCTCTTGATATGTTATCAAAAATAAGGGTTCATTCTTGTAAACAAACTGAAAGTCTTTCAAAAAAGAAACTTCCTTAGCTCTACAATCAATCTTAGCATGGTAAACAGAGCGACAATCTATACCAAGGATAACATCAAACTCTACTAGAGGAAAAACAATAAGGTTTTCAAGTAGGTTCTTTCCACAAATAAGGATAGGAAAATTCTTATAAATTATTTTTGCCTCAACATTTCCATTAGGTGTTTTTACCACAAGTTCACGAATCGTTTCTCGAGATGGAATCCCCAATTTACTAGAACATTTTTCAGAGATGAAAGAATGTGTAGACCCCGAATCAAACAACAAACTGGCATAATCTGAAAAAAAACAATGTACCAGATACCACTTCATTTGATGGCCCAACATCTGCTGAAGTACTTGCAAAGGATTTCACTACACCTTTATGCTTGTAGTCTGACTGCTTCCCATCATTTGAGCTCTTTGTTGAACACTCATTTTCATAATGACTCATCTCATTGCACTTGAAACATTTCACTAACTGTAAATCAAATTTTCTCTTACCATCACCCTGAATTTTTTTATGTGAAATCAGGATCCTTATGTCCCATATTAACACATAGGCAGTACTTTCCATAATTCAAAAGACATTCCCCAGCATGCCTTTTACCACATTTATCACAAACTGAAAACGTAGTTTTCTTACCATCAGCCCTTTTTGAAGGATTCTTCCCTTTCTCATGCCACCTCGGTCTCTTCTTCTATTGGTAATTATAGAACATTTGATCATCGAAAAACTCCATTTCCACCTTCTCAGCACATCGAAAAAGTTTTTCATAACTCTTCAACTCACGAGAAGATAAATCACTTCGATATTTTGGATTTAATCCTAAGTAAAAATGATTGGTTTTTTAATCAAGGTGTTAGATACAATTTGGATCATATCATGCTAATCGAGTGAACCTTTCATCATAATCAGCCAATGAGTCATCCACTTGCCTAAATTCCAAGATTTTTTTCCATCCTAAGTCGAATAGCCTTAGGAAAATATTTCTCAAGAAACACACCTTTGAATTCATCCCAGTCAAGAGCATCAATCTCATCAGTGTCTGAGATATTTTTAACCATCGACCATCACTGATCTGCTTCTCCCTCCAAACGGTAAACAACAAGACTAACCGTTTGACTGTCCAAACACCCCATGACATCAAAAATATTATCCAATTCTTTAATCCACCCTTCAGATAGCCTAGGGTCAGATGATATTATGAATGATGGGGGATGTTGCCTCATGAAATGTTCCACCACTAACATGTTCCTCTGCAGTTGATCTGGCTGATCTCGTGCATGGATACCACCACCATTTATCGCTTGAGTCAACTGCGCCATTACTGCGACAAACTGTTCAGTTCCAATTCCGACCATCTCAGGATGCTGATTTGGAAGTTCATTTCTTTTTCTATTCCTTCCTAGAACTGCTTCCATATTTACTCGGTGGAAAACCATTCTGAAAAAACATGTCTTAGATAAAGAAACATGGTAATATTTAAATTCTATATCATTTCAATTTGACCATAAAAAAATATTTTTGGATAATAATTTAATATCATTATAACTCCAAAAGTTATCTAAACCAACCATTGATACCAACTATAAGGCCCGAGCCTTAAAAAATACTTAATCTTGTGTTATTTCAAGACTAAACATTGAGGATCTTTTTAGGTTTATAGTTTTAGAGAATTAAATCATAAATCATGCAATACATTCCACATTACAACAAGGTGGTTACATAAAAAAATAGTATTCATTTTTCCCATCAAAGGAGACATATTTAAAATAAAACATGGATTCTTTCATGACACTTCCTCGACACTATCGTCACATCATGTACTTTTCCTTTGACCTGTGAATAACATTTCAAAAAAATCGGATGAGCATAAAACGCTCAGTAAGGTATATGAAAGTACGGAATGAAAACATTAATCCATGTATTTATATGAATCAATGAAATAATACTTTAATCATAAAACATATGCACTTTATCATACCTCGTGAAATCATAAGATGTATGAATAACTCATAGAAATCATAAGACATAAAGGTCACTTGAGGGATTCATAACATTCTTACGTAGAGAGTAACCCTCATGGTTTATGTTTGGAAAACAAATCACAGTATATTCCCTAAATCTTTTTAGAGAAACCTTTGAATTTAACTCCTTCATGTTAACCAATTCATTGGAGAGCTATATTGGGCTCACACACCCTTATTTTATCACAGAACCACCCGTCTTCATAAAAAATTCCCAAGAACCATTACATAATCGTAACATATAAAACATGCATAAAGGAAACATAACATTTCCACATTTCAATCACAAGATATCAAAAACACATTTATATAATAAAAACATTATCAGAACCATTTTCAATACAAAATAAGAGAAAAGTAAAACATAGTATTTATTTTTCATTTTAGAAATGGTTATGGCTTGTAGAGGAAGCCGAAACTCAAATAATGGTCACTACGGCGGAGAAGTTGTTGTTGCTGCATACGTAAGACAAAAACATTCCCTTTTAGTGTTTAGTAAAACGCTTCATATAAAAACATTCCTTTTGAATAAAACTAAAGGCTAAAGGGGTTTATACACCATATAAAATAAAGTTGTGTATAAAACAAAATATACCTCAAAGAAAGGAGATTGAGACGAAGTTCCTTACCTCATGTCCGACTAGACTCAGTCGTTATTTAATCTCCTAAATAATAAACTAGAGTTAATTTCTACATGATTATGAACCATTTTAAAGTTCATTATTCCTTTTATATCACTTATTTCTATGTTATGAACATTATGTAATTATTTATGTTAAAACGGTCATTTTGTCGATCATTGGTACTTGAGCCAAAAATAAACTTCTTATAATTACAAGTTGTTCATGTGGTAGAATATACATTATATCCAGAATTATATTCATGATGTAGATATCATATATATCATATATATCCAGTATATACATGCATTTATAATATTACATAACATTTAGTGGTAAGAAATGAAATGCACCATTCATTGAGACGGTAAGTCGTATGTACGCGTGAAAGCTACATTCATTTCTATTTCGTATTTAATGGAATGAAATAATAATGATATAAAGTTATATTATATTTCCAGTATAATATCATATATAATATCATTAACTCCATCCTTTATAGGTCCCACATATGTCATTAACGATTCAAATCACATTGAGGGGGTGGTAGTCCGCACTTCCTAAAATGAAGATATCGCATTTACCCATAATGGAAACCATAAAGGTATGCCATAAATGAAAAATAAAGAATTATAAAAAAAACATAAACATAATATATATCATATAAAAATATAGTGACATATTAATGTCCACCATGAAAGGTGTTAAAAAGAATATTGAACAATCATCGTTTCGTGAGGCAGTAATTCGCCATCCACAGAAACCGTATGTTCTTAAACTATTAGACGGAGGTTTGTGTGAGTGTAAATAAAATAAATATAATAAAAAATCCTATTATTTTTAATATAATGATGTTGTTACAAAATAAATGATTTAAAAGAGTTTAGGTGGTTGGAGAATCAAAATGAAACAAAAGAACATTAGAGAAGACATCACCTTTAAATCGGGTAACTCCCCTTGGTTTGAACCAAAAGGAATTCTTGAAGAGCTTTATGCCCAGTGTAAGGATTCTATGATTAAGAGAGGGATGCTGAGAGATAAAATGAACAGATTTTGGCTGATCCAATGGCTTGAGAGGTGTGGGTAAGGTGGTAGAGGTGGGGGCCTTTTATAAGAGGAAGGAGGGGCACTCTTGGAAATTCAAGAAATGTTACATTAATATATAATGGGATTCGGATTTTAAAGGTACCAATATGATATATTTCGAGGATAATATGATAAGGGTTCGAAATAAACCCATCCAATAGGTTTTTGACAAGTTTAAGTCTTTTATTTTACATTATATTTTCATTTTATTTAAATCGTTCATTAATGAGGTAATCGCTGAATCATCATGTTGTCATAAATAAATTAATTTATTTAATGTTTAAAAATTATAAAAAAAATACTATGATGTAGGAAATATTGTTATCTTTCCAATGACTATTTATAGTCTAAGAGATAGTTTACACATACAAACATAAAACTGTTTTACTTGGGTGATACATACTTTGGTTATACTTTCCTTTCAAAAAACATAAAATGATAAAGTGTCACAATCACCCAAAAGTGATTCCATGGGGTCCCAATGTTTAGAAAAAGGAATCCCATGGTCTTCCAGGACACAAAAAGTAGAATTAGGACAAATTTTGGGGTCATTTTATGTTATTTTGATATCATTTTATTACCCTTAACTACCCAATTACTAATTAATCAAGATAATTAAATATAATTACCTTTGTTACTATTCATAATGTCCAAAAACAACAGAGTCATAATTACATAATTTGGACCTTATAATTCCAAATATGGAATTAATTTTACCAAATTAAAAACACAGAAATTTTAGTAATTAATTTAAAAATAATTCCCATTGTCAAAACAAATAGTGGGTTTTTTAAACAATATCTATCAAAAGTTTGACAATTGTTTATGTCCAATTTCAATGTTAAATTAATCCCAATGACCACCATTGGATTAAATGGTAAAAATATATTCATATTGAACTTTAAAAAAAATTAAAAATATAATCTAACCATATACTTAAATTATATGAACAAGGAGTTTTGAAGTAAAACGCAGTATGTTTCGCTATTCATTAAAAAATGAACATTGTCAGAAAAATACCAAAAATTTATCCAATGTAAATTTCAATGTCCCAATCCTAATGAATATGTTTATTTTGATAATGTGAGCTTTTAATATTGTCAAAAGATTAATTTAAAAAAGGTTTTCCATCAATAGGCGGTTAAACAATCTTTTAAAAATATTAGAGTATTCAATGCTTAAGATTGGATTTATTCTCATTTTAAGCCTCTAAAACACTATCTAATTTATAAATAAACATAGATATAAATATACATTATTCTTTACTTACTTGGGATGTTACATAATTTTTATTGATCTTGATGGTTATACTCTTACTTTCATTTAAATGTATTAAGTTATGTAAATACTTTGGATGAATTGTTTACGTTATGACCATGGTGTAAATTGGTTAAATTTATTACATGTCGTATGATTACATGAGTTTCATGGGATTTGGATGAAAATGGAAAATGGTATTGAGGAGATTTAATTCACCTTTACTGAGATGATAGGGTTTTCAGGCTGAGGGTGTGGCCTGAGATACAAGGGGTGATACTGATCACCATGTTTAAGTGACATTGTTTATTGTGATTGAGGCATTGAGGTCATCATGTTTGAGGGGATGGACAGTATAACATTTGATTATGTTGACCATTGAAATATTTTATACATGGTTAACATGTGTAAAATATGTTTTAGAGCTATGTGTTTGTGGTACATGTTGTCGATTTCCACTCACTGTTGTCAGTCAATGTAGTTTTTGGCATTGTGTGCCCACGTATAGGACATATTGAAGTGTTGTTGACCACTCATTATTGGTGGATCCCTCCATTTTTATAGTGTAATAGGGAATACTTTTTACCATTAGATATAAAGTAGGTGTTTACTTTAGAAACACACTTGAGATAGTGTATTAGACTATCATTTGGGGAATGAGGCCAACCATTACATTTGATGGTGATGGGTTGTGACTATTGGATAATGGATACCATCGTGCCATGGGACATTGAACTATTGAGATAACAGTTTCTTGTTATTCATTACATGATGGTTATCACCATTCCTCTTGATGTTAGGAAATTGAGATGATGATGATGTTTTGAAAGGAGGACTATGTGACCTGGTATATATTTATGGGAATGTTTTTGACATTATATATACTTGATGGGTGACACATGAGGTTTCAAGTGGAATATGCTGCTATGTTATGTGGTTATGGATGAGATATTGAGATAGTTATGGTACAACTGACCATGGATATATTATTCAAATTAGTTAGTGGTCGAAGAAGGTAAATGCTCACTTATGTAAATTGAAGACGAGTGGAGAAAGTAGATTATTGTGATGTGTGTGTTACTACTATTTATTTTAATATTCATACACTATATAATTATGGATAAAATATAAGAAAATGTTGGAGGTGGCCTACTATATTCACACTCAAACCTTGCATACGCCCCTCAGGACACATGTAGACTTTATGCTTTGGAGATCATGTAAGGTATCAGCCTCAGGATATGTACCTTAGTGACCAAGGATTTACAACATTTTCATAAGATGAATGGAAGTGGTATAGGTGGTTCCTCTAAATTGAGATAGATCTTCCTTCTTGGATTTTGAATATATGAACATGTGGTCAGCCATGGGAAACCATTAATGTTTATTTTTTATGACTTATCTTTATTTATTTATTATTATATATATGGTATAATTCCTTTGGGCTTGTTATTACTGTTGTTATTGTATATTATTAATTTGTATTCATTCTAGTGCTTCTGCTATATTGGTCTTTCTTTATTAGTGTCATGTATATATATAGACCATTATATTTATTATTATTATTATAACCAGAGGGTAAAATATATTTATTATATCTTATTAGACACTCTCTACTATTCTAAAGCCTTTGGGATATGGGATGGTGTGCCTAAGGCCTAGTGGTCACCACCCTGGAGAATAGATAATGTGGAATCCCAGGTCAGGATGATGTAAGATCACTCTTGTGATGAACAATTATTAGAGATTATGGATTGTATAAAGAATTTTATATTAAACAGAACCAATGAATTGGTCAATGTTTTTTGTGAAACCACTGGTCTGATGATTTTATCTAGGAATATGTGGATTTAATAGGGTACAAGTATCCTCTACTGTTTGTACCTATACTAAATAATTTTTAGATAAAAATTCATTTTAGGTATGTTATAATATAACATATTGATATTTTTTGAAGTTATTTTTTTAATAAATAAAATTTATTTGATACCTTTCATTAAACACCACACTGAATTCATCTTTTATTACACACAATACTAATTTTTAATAAACTGTGACACACTATTTATTTTATTATTTCAACATGGTTATTATTAACTAGTTTTTAAACATATTTGTATGAATGGGAATAAAAAAAATTATATATTATGTATTATGGTTTTGTATAAATAAAACATATTGATAATAAGGTACTTAATTTTCCGTAAAGTCATTATATGTTTTGAAAATTCAATTTTCATTAAAAAAAATTTTACAATTATTATTATGAATAATAATATAATAAATTTTTAAAAAATTTAGAGAATTAGTTTTATAAAATTTAAATAAATTTTTATATCTTAATGCAACAATTATTATAGAGTTAGTTTTTTTGATTTTATTGAAATGATTTATTTTTTTAATGAATAGTGAAAAATACAAGGATTTATTCAAAACATTATTATTTTAAAGAATTAATACAGTTATTTTTTTATGTCGTTTCAAATGTTTAATTATTTAAGCTATATATTTTTAGTCCAATTTCGATAATATTAATCATTTTAATATTAAATTTTTATATCAAAATATTTTAAACTTTTGATCATTTTTTCTTCAGAAAAATGCTTTCTCATCGTTCCCCTGGGTTTACATTTAAATTATATTTCATACATCAAATAGTTGAATTGAAAAAATATATTCAATATTTAGAATAATAATAACTTATATTATCTAATATGGTAAAGATATATTTTTACCACAATTAATATTGAAACTAGTAAAAAATATTTACATCAGTTAACGTAACATGGGTTTAATAAAAAGTTAAACTAAAAATATAAGGCCTTAAAATAGACACAGCACATGTAAAAAACATTATGTCCATAATTATACTTTTTCATGTATATGGCTCACAAATGGTTTCTTTTTTAGCCTTTATATTGTAAAAAATGTTAGTATACCTTTTTATTTTCATAATTACAAGTGTGACACTCACCACACTTATAAACGGACACCACTTCCAATCTCCTATTCCCACTGCCAAAAACCATTTGGTTAGAATGTCACCAATGAAATATCTTCCTTTTTATCACCCAAAAATCCTAGATTCATTGGTTCGAATATTATGTGAATCTATGAACGCTTCAATTTGAACCTAACGAGGTTGTCAGACGAAGAGGTAAAGTTTCAAATATGCATTTTTGTTTACTTATTTTAACTCCTTTTAATATTTTCCAACTATGAGAAAATAATAACACGAGTATCTGATGTATAATTATATATTATTATGTTAATTTAATAACCTATATTTATCACCACATACATTAAATTGGATACAAAATAATATTTCTTCTATTTGGAGGAGAATCGCCTCATGAATCAATGTTATTCATTTTCGATCACCACTTCTCTCAGCTATATATAATGGTGGATTAAATTTTTACATATATATATGATATTATTACACTTATTTGAGTATTATATCACATATACCTTCTTAATTTATGTTTTTTGAGTATGATAACATCGCTTGTGTGTATAGTGGACTACCACCGCATGAAGTAATGTGATTCCTTCCAACATTACATGGAATGTAAAAGATAGTATTAATGAAAGTATGTAAATATGATATAAAAATTTTTACATAATGTTAATATATTATTTAAAAATATTTATTTTAATCCATCAAGAAAATGGAAACAAGGTTCACGCATATACAGGACCTACCCACTCCATGAACGAAGTATTTAATTTTCTATATGTAACTATTATGGATTACTATAAATACATATATAATGAATAAATATTATATTTATATCATGTATAAAATTACAGATATTATTAAATTATTATTAATTTAATAGGATCAATAATAACACAACAAAACATACCCAAAAAACTGAATTATTAACTGAAAGGTGACTTTAACTTGGAACTATTAATAAATGGTAATAAATTGTCATAAGTAAATAATATATGGTATGCTATATAATTATGGTTTTTAATATATATGTATTTATAATATAATTATATTTATTATAAAGGATTTTTTAACATTTAATGAGAAATTCATGACTTATGGTATGGAATTTTTGAGTCAATTTTTCTTCATTGGGACATGCATTTTGTTATGAACCTATGTTCATTTAAAATGGTTATATACAATACCTTCTAAATGTTATATCCTGAATATATTTTTTTATAATTATATTATATTATTTTTATTTAATTTTAATCTTTTATAGGGATTATGATTCAATGTTACAAAAGTTGTATTAGTTTTATGATACAATCTCATCGTTTATCAGGATTTTTTATGATTATTTTAACAATGGTGAAATATTATAAACCATATCTCAGAAAAATCATTAAATTTCCTCTCTTATGTTTATATAATTAGAATACATGTTTTTAATTCACTTTTCTCTCATTAGTTTCTCAACAGTTCAAAATAATGTTTTATGAAAATCATATTTTTTCTCTATTCGGTCAAAAATAACTTTTATACTGAAATCATGTATTGTAATATTGTTTTCATGTTTTTTAAGAAAAATATCCAAAAGATATATCAAATATATTTTTACCCATTTTTTTATTTTTAAAATTAATTTTTAAAGGAATCTTTATGTCTTTTTCCAGACAATACACATTTGTATTTTACTAAAAATTGTAAAGGAATCATTGTTTTACACAGCACCCCCTAAATGGTATTTTCCACCATCATGAGAAATCAATTTTTTGGAATATTACATTATATTTTTCAAATGATATTTTTGATGAAAATTATTTTTTATGAGTTTTATATTTCAAAAATAGTTTTTTAATATGTAATGGATATTTTCCTTAAATATTTATATAAATGGGTTTTAAATTTTGATTTATACGTTTTCTAAAATATTATCATAGAAAGTGATTTCCAAATTTTATTTAATACTTTCTAGTATTAGTAAGGTGACTAAAAAATTATTTTTATTATCATCAAGAACTGGTCTAATTTATTTTTCATTCAAAATCAATTTCTATCTAAGATAATATCAGTTGATGTCATTTAATATTTACTAAGTTTGTTATCCAATGATACCATCTTTATTGTTTTATTGGATGATTTATGATTAGGATAAATAGATTCTTATTTAACCCATTTATTTTATATGGATTATGTTAAGATTAAATTTATATGAAACCCATTTCGTTTCCTTGGGTTATTCTATGACGTATGGATTATAAAACACTTTTATTTTTAGGGTTTGTTATATGATTAAGATTGAATGTTCTTTTAGAACATATATGAATATAATATCTAATGGGTTATAACTATATCTCTATCCCATGAATTTGATTATGATTAAAATTATATTAAATAAATGGATTCATAGGTTTTAATCCCATGTCCCAATTTGGGTACACATTAGGTTATTCTTGGCTCAAAATATGGTACATAAGAGGTTATCACAAGCACAATAGAGGGTACAGAGGAGGGTACCCCATTTATAATAGCTTATTAATTTCTTGGTGGGTATACTTGACATATAATTTTCTAATATAATGTATATTACACAAATAGAGGTATTATTCCAATGTTATTATCTCATGGATAATGTTATTTGAATAAAATATTGTTTATGTTTTATAATCTATAAGATTTATTCTGTGAATAATTTTTATGATCCATGATATGTGGGGAATATTTTTTATTTTCTATGATCTGGTTCTCATACCAATATTCTGATGTTATATTTTTATCTCCCTTTCATACCTTTTCTGGGCTTTCAATATATTTTTTTATGTTTCATTTCCCCAAGATATGACAAAATATATTATTTATGATATGTCTGAGAGGTTTTCTAGTTATGAATAACATAGTGTGATATGACATATCTCACTTATGTACTAGTTATTTATGTTCCACCATTTCTAATGGAACTAGAGCTAAACTATTTGGGAATAAATTATTATGTTATTCAATGAATATTCATCAATTAAAATATAATATTTATACATAAGAATATTGGGTACCCCCAACACCCATAGAGAATGATGTTAATATTGGAATGACAACAACCATATATAAAGATAGAATGTGTAATATAATTTTTTGTCTTGATATCTCATCATGGGGTTCTCATTATGGTTTCATAAACCATAGTCCTTATTTACTTTTTTCTTAATCACAAAAATAATCTTATTGATGAACTAAATTTTCCATGGATTTAATCTGATAGTTCGATTTCAATCATGGGTTCAATGTATTCATAATCTATAACTCAAAAGAAAAAACATTTTACTATTAATTTCATATCACATATTAAGAATCGAATGTATCTTATCTCTTCATAGGATTATATTTTCCTAGATTTCATTAATATATCAATATATGTGGTTCATGATATACATTTATAATAATCTAAACTCTAATGATAAATATTAACATTCACATATAATAACATCCAATGAAACATATAACATACAGAATTACCATTTGAAGTTATGTAATAATAACCATCACTATTTGATATTATCAAGTGTGAAACATCATGATTAAAATCCTCATCATCTTACAAGCATCCAACACTTGGTAGTAAAACATCATCTATTTTTCATAAGATATATGTCATCATAACCATAAGAAATATGATTAAAAATATTCACATGAAACACCAATGTTATCATTATTTAAGAGATCTTATATAACCTTTTAATAAAAAAATACACAAAGGATATTATCTTATTAATGTTGTGTATACAAACACACAAATGTGATATGATAATTATTAACATTAGGGATTCTGAATTTTTTTGTGATCAAATGTACAATTTCATTCGATTATGCGGAACCCATACCATCAAGTAAGTAAGTATATATCATTGTATATTTGTGTTTGTGTTTGTGTATTATATATATATATATCTCTCTCTGTTTAAATTATAAAATCTATGTGTGTATGTGTGTGTGTATTTGTGTGTGTGTGTTTAATTAAATATATATATTTCTATACCTATATAAATATAAATATAAATGTGTGTGAGTTAATATATTTATTTATATGTATTTACTTGCATTTTTATTTATTTTTTTATATGTTCAAAAAATTATATGTCCAAATATAAATTCCAAATAACAAGTTGGTAAGGGTTGTAGTGGAAATATCAATGATTTATTTTCCAATGGGAAAGGTAATAATTTTAAATAAATTAATATTCATGTTCTTTCTTTCATAATAGATAGGACGGGGGTGAATTTTGATATAGGGTGTATTCCACATGGAAATGATGGAATATGTGGAATTGGAGTGGGGATGAGTCGAACTGAGGTCCATTTTATTGGATTAAAATAATATTTAATGTTCATTAATCCATGTTTTCAAATATATTGGTGGGATATATAGTATATTTTACTAAGGTAAACATGTAAACCAAAATAAATATCCCATATATATTGTTAATTACACATGTATTTTATAAAATTACTCATATTTTTATAATATATAACTATATGAGGTGTGGGTAGTAACACATACATTGGAATTTATCTAATTAACAGACTTTTTTATAATATTGAAAATTATTTTATTGAAATTGAAATTGAGTATTTATATCTAATACCACATCTAATTTATTCAAACCACATTTCGCAGAATTTTTTTAAAACATGGGTAATTACATTATCCATATGTATAAACATGTATAAAGTAAAAAAAATTCTAAAACCCATCTTTTAGTGTTATATTAAAATTATATTTCATTCGTCCAAGGTGATTTAATAATTTATTAAAGAATTTATTATAACCATATAAATTTAGGAATGTTGTCCTAAAGCATTGTATGTTTTCCTAAGAGTCTTTAACAACTTTAAGATTAATTATGAATGAAATGGGCTAGTTTAGAAGCATGATAATTATAGATTGATAATTTATATTATTATTATTTTTTGATTTTATTATTAATGTTGGAACATTGGTGATTAATTTTATAATATTTTTATTAGTATTGGACAGAGATTAGAACATTGGGTAGTAATATGGATAATCAGGTTGAGTTCTCTTTTACCTTAGATTATGCACTAGCTAGTGTGCCTGCATGTAGATCATAATCTAACTAAATGGTTACTACTTGGTATGTCTAAGTTGTATGTTGAGACTCATATCAGTTAGTGTGAACTATAATATGTAAATTGGTTCTATTAGTGAGATCAGAGGTTACCATATTAGGCTCACGGTTGGGATCCCATGTTATATTATTTTTAATTCATGCCATGTATACTATATTTATTTTCATTTTGATATTAATCAAACATGTTTAATTAATAGATATAATTTTGGGGAATAATCCCTTACTCGTTTTACAATTTTTTATTTTATATGAATGAGAGAAGATTTATTTTTGACACATATATATTTGAAATGGTAATTTTTCATCGATTTGTAGTAGACACACATGGAAAACATGGGTAGTTATATAGGTAATAATTATGATTTATCCAATATTTGAGATTATGATGTATTCAGTATAACATAGTGTAGTTCATTCCCACAAAAGGGGGTTTCTTCTTTGTAATTCCATCAATGAAAGTATGTGTATGTGTTAATTAACTCGCACCATAGGCTAGAATGTGGTTCCAATAATGAGATCGTAGGTTACCCAATTAGAACAAAGCATAGGATCCTATGTTACATTATGTTCCATGAATATTTTATTTTTTACCTTGATTATTGTGGTTATGTTCCAATGACATGCTATCATCTTAGACTTAATTACATACCCTAAGTTATTTTTAATTTTCAAAATTAGATTTTCTTCAAAAATAATTGTGATGGGATTCATTTTTATACACATATAAAGGGAAAAAGGTAATTTATAATTTTAGTTTAAACTAGAGTGATATTTATACCTTATAAAATGAGGTTAATTGTGGTGTCCTGCTAGGAAATTTCCCAAATAACAAATATACACCTAGGTGTATGTAACCATGCCATGAATGATACTGGTAAAAGAAAAGGAACCACTTCCTTTTTTTAGCATTATGTCTTCATCATATGTTGATGTAATATTGAGGGTGTGGTGACCATATGATTTGTGTATATGGTTCATATGTTCTTTATTTTTTGGGATAATTTGGGATGTTCATGTCTCTTCCACCTTAGGCATTCATTCATTTTGGTTTCCTTGATTTTATAGTTTTATTCATGGATATAAAATTTGTTATGTATCCATGTTTTGATGTTTGTTTACATTCCATTACATATTTGTTATTTTGTTGGAATTATATTTTACAAATATTTTAACTAGAATTAATTTCCAATATATTGATGTTTCATGTAAGATTCTAAAATTAATTATTTTTTGTTGATTTTTTTAGGATGAAGTTGCTCCTATTAATTATGTTTTGTTACACTCAGTTATTTTCAATATATCATGGGGATCATGAATTCTTTTTATGATTTCTGGTGGATTGGATCAAGTGATGTGGTGAGTTGACCTACACCAAATATTTATAACCACGAACAATTATAAAAAATGATAAGGGTTGTTTTCACATGATTTCTTAACTGGATAGATCTGTAGGCCAAAAAATAATGTGATTTTCCCTAAAACCATAAAACATAAAATAATATTTGGCTATATAATATTTCTTGATTAGGTGATATCATAAACAATAGTTTCCATCAAAATTGAATTCCCAGTCCAATTAGATGCTATATGAATATTGTAATTCATAGAATCATAAGGTGTGATTCATAGAAGACCTTATATTTTTATGAGAATTTTTTATGGGTTATTGTTTTGTTATATGAATCAACTATCATTAATGTAATATGTTTAATAAAATTGAAATTATTAGGATGAATAAATTTTGAAATTATTATAAATATTTATAACTAAAGTAATTGACTCATACATTACTTAAGGTACATGTGAGTGTATGCATATCCTGATTAGAATCCTCAGGGGATTATAAAAGGGTTCATTATAATAGAGATTGAATACATACATATCTCTTCCCATTGATGCTCTCTTCATTCATCATAATTTTCCTAATGTGTTAATATAATACTATGGATGTAATTATGATCATTCTTGAACATCAAGTTATTCATGTTATACTATAGACACACTATATAGAAGGTAGTCTAATAGATTCCTCTTGGATATCATTATTAAGCATGATAGAATATATTTGAAATAGACATAAATGTTGTAAGTTTCAATTAATAGTTATTCATTTATATTTAATCACTTTTTCATGTTTCATCAATTGTTGATCTTGGATCGTGGGTTTATATTTTTTTTCTATTCTTCTGATTAAGTTTAAATAAATACAATGAAAGGTAATAGTGATATCGGAGTCATACAATGATGTTTGACAAATAATATCAATATATAAAATTCAGAAATAGGATATCATAAATAATTAAATTCGGAAATTATTATAAGTGATATAGAAAATGAACTATGACTGGATGTACAAAATATGATATCATAGGATGTAATGCAGTCATTTTATATGATAAAGGTGTAACACAGTGTGATCTATTATAGATTATTTGGTTTCATCAAATAATAGTACATGATATGGAATATCATATACTATGATAAATTAGATTAGAACATGAGTAACAAATCTTCATTTCGTTCCAGAGATATTGATGTGTATCATTGAATATGATTACCACATTGCGGATACTCTTACGTAGTGGAATATCAAAGGTCACGAGTCATCATAAACTTTATCAAACATAGGATACCATGTGTTATGTAGAGATAATCCTAGAATCAAAGGATAACCCATAAATAAGGATTATAAATTGTACATTATTAATTATAATTCAGTAATTCCTGATTTATGATTTTTGGCAGATCTCCAAATACGATATATGTATAAAAATATCATTTTTCTATATCTCAAATAAATTCGAGTATAATCTTTTATAAATTATTTTTAAATCATAATAAAACATATTTTTTGACATTTCATTAAAATAAAAAATATAAATTACTTATTAGAAAAAAATTTATAATTCATTAATTAATATTTATAAAACTATAGATAAATAAATATTCCATAATACTAATTGTTAATATCAGAGTAGATTTACCATGTAATATATCATCACATATAATTTAGATATTTTTTTAATTGTTGGGGATGAAGCCTCATTTATTATTTAAAGAAATGTCCTCTTTTAATCTAGGTTGTGGGGGACCCATTACATAGCCCGAAGGCCCAAGAATAAGTGGTCTGAACACAAGGCAGGAAAGCCCAATTTTTTGGCCCAAAGAGCCCTTCGGTGAATAGTACTGCAATAGTACCCGGGCTGCTACAATACTGCCACCTCTACAGTTCCTGCTATAGTTCCTCCACCGCTATAGTGTTGCCGCTGCTACAGTTCCATGGCTCCTACAGTACTTCTACAGTGACCTGCTACAGTACCCGGAAATTAGTCCATGCCCAGATTTGATCCCGGGTCTTTTAGATTCCAAGCAGGAGTCTTTAACACTATGAAAATGATTTTTTTATTGTTGATATTTTTTTATTTAAATAATATTAAATATGTGGTGTCTTGATTATGTATGTTTTTTTCATGAAATATCTTAAATATAAAATTATTTTAGTTCATTTAATATCGTATATTTAATGTAAGTTACAAATAATAGGTAATATGATTGAATTAATATTAGGATAAATATAAGGTTTTTATAATTATTTTATTTTTTAATTTTCATAATGTCTGGATATTTAAAAAGTATTTATACTTACATTAATTATGAGTTGTTCATTATTGTTTATCTCTTATATAAATAAATTATTTTATTGATTTTTTTCCCTTCATCGTTCAGGAACATAATTGTTTCTATATGAAATGGATGTATGTTAGAGTATAAATTTTTTAATTTTTTAAATTTTTATACATGAATTAATTTAGTTAGACATTATTTATAATTATTAATTTAGTTTCCTTCAAAAATATTTTGGAGGTATGATTATAATTCTAGATGTTTTGGAAGGGAATAATTAATAAACCATTAATCACGATATCAATAAATATTTCATGGATGAATAAATCAAATAAAAATTAAGCTATAACTTAAACCTTTTAATATTAGATGTTAATGATCTTTAAATAATTTTATCATTATCATTATGAAGAATTTTAAATACACCTTTCTATAGAGGTATCCATGGATCATGGGAATCAACAAATGTTCAGGATATACCACTCAAGTTTGTTAATAGGTTATTGTATAGTATGTGAGATGTAAGGGATAAAGATAATATTTTATAGAGAGTTTTATATTTTATTGGCATACTGAAATGGTTAAAATTAACACAAACCATTAGCCTCCATATATAGTCATTCAAATATGACCCTATGGAGTCCAATAATTTCCCAAATTCTTAACATGTTAAATGAAATGATTTAAAAAACACTATTATAGTGACTCAAAACTTCATGATTCGTTATTTAATACTTAAAAATATCATGGGATATTAAAAATACTTATATTTATAAACCTATTATGATTGTAACAGATTATGGTAGTGGATGTTGAAGATAATAATTGAACCAGGACTAATCAAATAATTTAGTAATATCACATAAAACCATTTTCGTATAATGACTTATAATATATCATCATGTACATATGTGTAGGCCATGAATTGGTCTAAACCACCTCATCATGTTCATCCTTTTTGTACATATAACTATCAATTACCCAATTACACTAATGTTATTTTGTCTATCTTAGGCTATAACATATTTAAAAACATGTGAAACTATTTCGAAAAACTATTTTCGATATCCCCAATACATTTTTTCCAAAATTAATAATTCATTTTCATTACTTGTTACATAATATATAAAAACATGGGGAAATTAATCCGTAAATTTTTCTAAATCTCGTTTATTACAATTTTGGTGTACCTCTCATTGTTTCATAAAAATAATCCCATTTTTATAACCAGAAAGTGTTATCTCATTGACATTATAAAGTTTAAAAAATATATAAATTCCCAAATACAAATATTTAATAAAGGAGAATAATCTATAAAAGATTCAATGACAGTCATGTTATAAAGGTATCTGGTGTGATCTATATCAAAAACATGTATGTCCATACCTTTTAAAAAGTGTTGTATCATATTAATGTAGTCATATTCGTGTGATAACTTTGTACATAAAATACCATTAACATGGGACATAGAGTTTCTCAATCCCATATAGAATATTCACATGTTCTTGATTCTCAAAATATATACACTCCAGGTCTATGAATTCATCTCATGTCATTCATCATAATATTTAGTAATATCACACACCCCTCTCCCAAATAAAAAATAATATCATATATACAATATTGGTACAATCGTACACTTCATAGTCTATCTCAATCGAGTTCCTTGATTTAATAAAATTTACATGAGTGGAAAAATTCAATTTTGTATAATCTCTAGTAGAAAACATGATCAACAACATACCCAACCATAATTGACTAATACTAATGTCTTATTTAATAATATTTTCAAAATATGAAGGTTCACATGTATGATAAATTAGAAACTTTTAGTATTAAGGGATAAACATATGAACCAATGACCTATAGTATTCAAATTACCTATTATATTACACTCTATGTTGTATAAATCATGGACTATAAGGTATAGTTTACTCATTTATTGCATTATGAGCATATTTATTTTTAGGATTTAAAAATTCTACTCATGATGATCTTAATATTTCATCATTTTTATAAAAAATAATGATAAAATTATTTTAGGGATAAATAAAATACATATATTTAGAGAAAAATTATCATTTAACTTAACAAAACATATGCTGCTAATGTAAAAAATTATAGTTTTTAGTTTTCCATTTATATAAACGGAAACATTTTTTATTTATTTTTATTCTCCTTTAGGTATACTTAACATAACCATATATAAGAAATAATATAACCATATCATATACAGTATTATACAATATAAGACTTATGTTTACTACACTTTTTTAGTTTTTTAAAACTCATTACATCTCTATATAATTAGTACCATGTCTCTATGTGAACATTTGATAATAACCTTCCACTAGACTCCTTTAGTGATTTACATCTATGAAGAAAGGAATATTAAATAATTTTTAAATTTTGTAATCATATTTTTGATATAAAAATCCTTGAACAGGTATTGAAACTCCTTAATATTGAAATTTCAAATGTTATAATTTTAACAAAAAATACTATTATATACTTATATTTCTCTAATGTTTATCACTATAATCTTTTGTTGAATGTTGGAATTAAAATTTTCATTGGGATAATATTGTTATCAAATTTTACTCGTTAAATTTTATTTTTCAACACATTTTAAAACAACTTTAAGATATAATGTTAAATTTTCCTTATTATGGTAACTAAATATAACACTTTAAATTTATATTTACAGATATATTTTAATGTCTTTTAGGATAATTAGTAGTATTAACTTGGAAATTTTACTAGTGTAGTAATTTATTTGTTATTTTTAACTTCTCAAAGTCTAAACATACTCTAATTAATATCTTTTAAACTATTTTATCATCATAATATCATGAAATTATAAAAAATAATTTGTGATAAGATATAACTTATATTTCCTCTTAGTAGGAATATTTTTCTAAAAAATAGTTTTATTCGTATCTCACGTGGTGTTTTATGTGTTTTTACATTAATCCTTATAAAGAATATCATTTTTCCGAAACTATATGTATTAAACCCATAATATTATATATTTTCTAAAAGAAATCTTTAATAACAAATAAATCATTTATCCTTCAAAACTGAGATAATTATTCATGTCATTTTTTTAGATTCATCTGGTCTTCAAATATACATATTCATTTCAATAATAATTAAATAACTATTTCCATGTTTATTTTTAAATAAATTATAATGTCCATCAACTTTTAACTTCATCATGAACTATTATAAAATCATTAGATATGTATACTTTTGGTATAACATACCTTTCAAAATATAGGAATTTATTATTTAACACTAAAAACTGATATGGAATTTCCCACCCTTTAGTTATCCAACAAAAATTCCATCTTATTGAAATAATTTCCTTTATAACAAATATAATCTTTAGTATTAAATTATAAAGGCTAGCTTTTTGTAAAATCTAGTGTTCACTTTCTAGTTTAATCCTTTACCCATAATTTTTTTCTACATATCACTAAATCCTAAACATCACATATCATGCTCATATACCCATAGGAAATTTAGAAAATAATGTTAACTTTTATTTAACTCACTCACACAATTATAAATTTTCCATTTATGAATAAATAAATAATTTCACATCTATAATAAGTTTTATTGAATACTATTAGACACACCCAAACATTACTATTAATAATCCTATTGAGCATGTGAGTTGAGAAAACCTATCATTCTTTGTTCACGCATATAATACCTTAAACACCTTTAGGAAAGACTTATATTCTTCAAAAAAATTACAGATTTCATTTTTTTAAATCATCAATGGTATGTTAATGAGGAATGACTTTCAACTATATATAGTTTTTAAATTATTTTATTATTATGATTAATTTGTAATATTTTTTCTAGTCTAATATGTTTTCTTATTTTAATATTTTTTACATTATAATATATGTCAAAAAATTTAAAGATGATGATACTATAATAAATTAATAACATAATTTTTTATTATTTAAGTATCAAATTTAATATTAATTAAACAAGGAATTTTATAAAACATGATCCCATAAAACTCATAACCCCTTTTAAAATTTAGCATATCAATTTGTGTGATATGATCCATAATACATTACATAATGATTCCAATTTATTGGTCCTGTCATCATTTTTTTATTAAAGTGGGTCATTATTTCAATATTTTCATATATGATTCTACGATGGTTGAGTGGACAACTATTTTCCCTATCCTAAATATGGATAAACACAAAACTATTCTTATAATATTAAAATTATTTTAGTTTACAAGATATTTGTAACCAATGTTCAATGTGGGATTTGGTTATACAACACTTAGGGTTCACCATATCTTCCAAACCTTGTACAAGATAATCTATTGGTAATGTAACGACCCATACTTTTTTAATAAAAATTATTTCCTAAAAATGTGTTTTATATTATCTTGCACTCAATAAAACAGTATCTTGTAATAATTAAGTGATTATAATTGATATTTTACCACTGGGTTTCAGTTTTTATATGATCGTTAACTAATTATGATGGTTGGTGAATATGACTATTGGAGACAATACTCCTAATAATAAATTTAATTTTTTAACTAGTATTATAAATATAAATGATAATAAATAATTAATGAAGAAAGAAGATTTGATGACCTCATCCAGTACAGTCATGTCTTATGAATCCCATTTATTTGATCTTGGGAGGGAGGTAACATCATTGGGCTTCTCTCTTGACCGAACCCAAGTCGAGCTTCAACATGTTAAACTTGAATGAAATCACCTCTGGGATAAGATCATGTTAATACAGAGTACCACCCGAGCAATGTGATCCGAGCCACCCATGGAGTCCATCACCATCGCACACCATACACTTAGGTCTTATGATGGTGTTATAAGATTTTATGTTTCATGTACCTAGTTAATTAAAATTTAATCCATTTGTTTAAATAATTTTTTTCATTTCATCATTTTATTTTTGAGAATATTTTTTCTTAAAAATTTAGATGGAATTTGATAAACATATTTTTGAGGTAAAAAACTATACTTTCAAGATAGATATAAATTATTATTATAAATAGGGTTTTGTTAATATTTTTTAGTATAATATTTTTATTAAAAAAATCTTATTTAATTATAGATTCTAAAATAATTTTATTTTTTCCATGTGTCGAAAAGTTTACTATGGCTTTTACTATATCTTCTTTTCAACTATTATTTTTAATAAAATTTTATCATATTTATAGATTTATTATTATAAAATAAATTTCATTTTTGAAATCATAAAATCGATATTAAGTTAGGTTGATTTGTTGGTAATTTTATAAAGTACATTAGTTTTTCAGGAATATTAAAAATACAATTTGAGTTTTTCGGTATGTTTAATGACATCATAATGATGTAATAATTATTATATACTATAATTGACTAATATAAATTAAAATATGATTTTAGGTGTCCCATGATGCCAATACCATGGTCACATACCATAGTCAAGCTCATGGTTTTGAAAATCAACTACTTAGGTGTCCATGGAAATTAATAAAAAAACTCTCTCTCTCTCTCTTCCTATATTTACCCACCCATTCCTAGATTTTCAATCATTAAAAATTCATTGTGCATGAATATAAGAAATTATTACCTCCCATGGAGTCCTTCTATGGTTTCCTCAAGCCCCCCAAGTCACTGATCATCAAGTGTTTGGAGTCACTCTTCATGGTAAGGGGAATATGAACTTCTCGTTTCCGTTCAATTTCCTTTTTATATTGTATTTCTATCAAATTAGCAAACGATGTTCTTATGTCCATTTTCTTATATAACATTACAACACTGATATTATATTATTCCTATTATACCCTTTCCCATATATTTTCAATATATTCTAATACAATGTTTCATACCTGTTATGCTGCAAGATTTTAGTCTCAAAATTTCACTCTTTTTATCAAGAAATTATTTTAAATTTTTATAATAACAAAAAAACATCCTTATCTATGAGTGTCCACATATATGTCAAGATTATATATTTAATTATTATTTAATATACATGAAACCCCCTTACCTTTTCAGGGGGTTTAAAAAGAAAAAAAAGGTTCTTGGTTTTAAGGACTTTCTAAATCACCAATATTTTGAAATGAAACATGTTTCTTTTATTATCCACGGGTTATTTACGAAATGATTTATTATGATATAATGGATAAAATTAATTAATATATATTAAGGGTGTTCCCGGATATCACTCTTATTCAATGGGTAATGAATTTAATCACTAGAGATGGCATGGTTTATGATGCCTTGGTGAATAACCTTGGTAATTTTAATAACACTGTAGTGATAAACCATGGAAAATGCTTATGAATGACTCAATTAAATTTTGTATCCACATTTTCAAGATATTATTCATGTTCTTATCATTTTTATATTCTTATTTCTCATGAATTTATGTATTTTCTCACATTATTAATATTTTTTCTCAACATAACAATTAAATTGTTTCCCTTGTTTACCCTTACTGGGCCTTCTGCTCACCATTTCCTTTGATGTATGTCCATGGGATTTGAGATGAAATAATTGAACTTTATATGAACCAATTATCATTCCATTTAAGCGGTTTAAAATATTTTTTTTCATATTATCATATATAATTCACCTTTTTTCAAGCCAATATCCATTAAAAGATACTCGAATTGTAAAAGTTAATGAAAATTTAAGTTATAAAAAGGAAGGATATCATATTTGGTTTAAAATAATGAATTCGTTTTTTTTTTTGAAATTAGCATTGGAACACTATAGGAAGAACATTAGGGAAAATTTAAAATATAGGAAAACATCTGAGTATTTTGTGGAAATGTTATGTAAATGGCTTTCATATAAATAAATCCACATTTGGATATGAACAAGTGGATGTGGCTCTAACACATAAGTATCTAAATATAATATATAAAAAACTAATTCGATTTGAACTTGAATTGGAACTAATGAACGAAAATGGTTCTTAATTCACTTATATTTTGACGCTCCTTGGGGATATGTTTGGTTTATCACAATCTTTTTAGGAAACATTTTAAAGGATTTGTAGAAAATTTAATTATTGTTAAAGAATATAATATTTAAGAATAATGTTTTAATAAATTAAATTATCTTACGATTGTTAAATTAATCAATTTTCTCAAAATGATTTTATTCTTTTAGAAAATGGGTAAAAATACAATACACTGTGTAAATAGTGAGGAAAATAGACCAAGCACTAACTATCTTCTAATGGAAGTTGGAATGGAAACCATCATTAAAATGATTAATTAAATGATTTTAATTAAGGGAAGTAATTTAAATAAATCTGTGGGACTAGATTAACCCTAAAGGGAAAAAAATTATGTTGATTGCATTATGCATTAATGACCACCTTCTTTCAATGGATCTACCGACCCTTTGATTTCTTAGTAGTGGATATGCTCTATCAAAAAGATAATTTTTGTACTTCATTATTTAGAACAAAATAAAGTCACCTTGAATGTGTACTACATAGAGGTAGATTCCCATTATTGTTGTAAAGTAGTTAAGAACATGATTCCATGAGGGGATATTGAAGCTATGGAGTGGTAATAGTTCAACAGAAACCTTTTTTATAATAGTTCCCTCATTCAATGCGAACAAAAATGAATAAGGAATTCCTAGAGCTAAAGCTGAAGGAGAATTATTCTATGGGATTATATGATATTAACATCATAATGCATTCCCATTACACATCTACATTTGTCATGGATCCTAATGAGAATGATTTTCATTTCATTAGTGGACTAATACCTAATCTATGGAAGAATCTTTCAAATCTGGACTATAACAACTATGAGGAGATTGTGATGAGTGTTATGAAATTTGAACTATTGTTTGGTGAGATTTAGTGGTTACAAAAATCAAATGAAAGGAATAAATATTTGGAACCACACAGGGGGAGGGGATTTGGGACAATTAAGAGAAGGAAATTATGTGAAACATTCCACAAGCAAGAAATGTGGGAAGAATAATTTAGGGAATTGCTTGCTCAGTAGAGATAAGTGTTACAAGTTTTGAAGTGATGTACATATCACTCATAACTATTGTAGTCAATTTAATCCTAAATATATCAACACTAAAAATAATGGGAAGATGGTATAAGCCTTTCTTATAGTCTAATGCATCAATTGTGTACATCTTGGAAACTTTTCAAAACATTTTTTAAATCCAAAGGAATTTGAGGGGAATCATCATCAACCTCAACATAGGCCAAGAAATCAATGTCATTATGTTTAAATCATTATGGATGAAGTTGATGTTTCAAATGATGTAGTGGTTGGTACTCTCTTTATTCACTCAAATCTAGTAGGTACTTTGTTTTATTCTGGTTTCATGAATTCATTTACTTTTTATTAGTTTTCAAATAATATAGAATCAATACATAAACTTCTTGTTGTAGAATATCATCAAATAATCCTGGAGGGATTATCCCAGAAACAATATTGTACCGAAACTCCATTATTCGCCTTGGAGAGCATAATATCACTCTAAATCTAGTATTAATTATAATGCAGGAATTCAACATTATATTGGGGATGAAATTGTTCTCAAATTATAAGGCTAATATCAAATTCATAACCAAGTAAATATCAGTATTATTGAAACTGGATCTTATAGTTGTTTTCAATAGATATATACCTTGACCGGAGCTTTTTCTTGAAAAACCACCTATAGCCTTCATTATTTCCTATTGAGTGTAGATACAAAAGCATGACATACAAGTACATTAAATTTATTTTGAGGAATACTTAATACATGATACAAAAAAACACTCAAAGACTGTATTAGTTTAGTGTCATTGAAACTTAGAACATAATCTTCTAATCATTGTGAAAGAACTTCAACATCTGCCATAAATTTCATCCCCTTTTTCCAACATTAATCATTTCCTTATATCATGGGGAAAAGAAAACATAGAAAGGGTGAGCTCAAATTCTCAGTAATGGTTTACGTGGAGAACATAAAACAAACCAAAAACATTTGATTGTAAAAACATGATCATAATGTGTAAACATCAAATATTGAGTCTTGAAATAAATCTTGGTAGTTTGTAAGGCATAAATCATAACAGAACACTATCCATGATATAATATCATGGGAATAAGACCCAGAATTTTTAAAACCCATTAAGAATGTAATATGATTTCCGTAGTAGCCAAGTCATTATTTCCAAGACCATCATTATGGACAAAGTCCATTAGTGAACCGAGATTACTTTTCGTTCCATCCATGTAACACTGAACCAAATTTACTTTCCATTCCAATCATGTCTATATCATGCGATATAAATCTTTACCTAATGAATTAGAGGGAGATATAGGTCCCACATATCTAATAATGAAATCATTTTTACATGTTCCACAAAAACAGGAGCCATTCATCATTTCATAACCCATGTAATAAAATGAGATTCTTAAACATTATGAAATTATAACATAATCCATATAAGATAAATGGACTTCATAAAAATAATTCCATCATAATCACGACAAAACAAATGTAATTATAGGGATAAAAACATAACCCTATGTCATCTTTGATGAAAAATAATTTTGATAAAACACAGGAACTTAGTTCTTGTGGAAAATATCCTTTCTTCTTCAAAAATGTTTATTTTCTCAAATTTCCCTACAATTTTGAAAGAAAATAATTTAGTTAAAATAAACTTGGAATAGTGTAGTGGAAGCCTTGTAGAAATAACATGTCATGAAACCTTAAAAATCCAATCATTCTGAGAAAACATTCTCCTTGTACTTTTGTAAGAAAAGTCAAAAAAATACATCATATGGTAAACCATAGAAAGATTTCTTCCATACCATGTAGTAAAAGTGAAAATCTGTAAAAATGACATTAAACATACATGTAATAATTTTAAACATATTAATATTTTTTTAGAAAATATGGGTATTGATGATTAATATAACCCCAGGAAAAACTTACGTATAAGCAATCTCGGATAAAAATGAGATTACAAAATTATCCTTTTCCTTAGGTCTGATTTCTTCTGTATGTATCAGAAACTCTTGTATAGTGGGTTTAAACATATTATAAACATGTATTATAACCATAGTTATATGTATTATATCATATATGATTCACTTTTGACTTTATATTACCCTTTCAATTGTCAATTCCATGTTAAAGCAACGTGTTGGGTAATAATCGTTTTATTTATCGTACGTGTTTGGACTTGTGATTCTTAAAATGATTACATAGGCCCTGATTTAATTACATAAAAAATGAAAAACATGGTTTATATATCATATATATTCCATATATATTTATATAATATATCGATAAATGGAATGGAATACAACTTTCATAGAGACGGTATGTTGTACGTACTCATGGATGCTATTTTTGTTTTTTTATTAAATTGAATGGAAGTAAGTAAATGACATATATATATATATATATATGAATCAAGTAGAATTATTATTTCATATATTTAATTATTATTTATTATATATAATTTATAATTATTCTTGAATGGTTAACATGGATATTTAATCTCATTGCGTCGTAAAGAGGGTAAGTAGTATGTACGCACGAGTGATGATATCATTCCCACAGTTGTTGAACGGTGTTGAAGTGGATGGTGTATAATATCTCAGAATTAGTAACATGTTATAATAATCATATATTGTTATTATCTTTACCATTATACACATCCATGTAAGGTGTTGGTTTAAAACATATTACACCACTCTGTGGAGATGATAATCCATACGTACGCACGTGCGGTGATTTCATTTTTCATAGGATCGATAGAAGATAAAATAGGGTTGTTTCATAATGATAATATAATTTCAGTATTTTAGTTATAAATATGTTATTAATTTATAATGAAACAACTAAACAAGAGGAAGTAGAAGAAGCAATAAATTAGAATGAATCAGTAGAAGAGATTGCCTCTTTTTCGACGTGACTCCATTAAATTTCCTCTTATGGAACTAGAGTTGGAGTTTTCCGAAGAATAGAACATCTATAATGTTACTAGGAAATTTTATAAGTGAATTAAGAAGGTTTTTTCCAATATTGAATGCCCAAAATAGAGTTAAGAGTAGAGGGAGGAGGTGGCCTTTTATAAGAGAGGATTAGGGAACGTTAAGAAAGATTCAAATTATTATTTTATTATAAATTCAATATAGACATAAAATGGTCCAAAAAATATTTAATTATAATATTGGAAGATTTTTTTTGAATACCCAACATCAAATAAATTTTTTACATGTTTGGAATATTTTATTATCCTTATCTTTTTGGTTTTACCCTTATTTTACACTATTTAGTATTACCGTGATATCATATTATTTACACATTATGGGTTAATGTAATTACCATATCATATAAAAAGACCCAATAAAACTATTTATTCCTTAATTTGACTTATATTAACTATTTAGAATAATTTTATATATTTAGTAATTTAATATCATTTAATAAACAATTTTAGGTTTTATGTTAGGAATTCTATCAATTTTAGACAGTATTCATAATTCACTTTTTAAAAAATTTCAAACAACCTAATTCCTTATAAAATAAGTCACTAAATCAATGATAATATGTCAATATCTTTTATAAAATTCATTTATTGAATAAAAATAACTAAATGAATTTTTTTAAATATTTATATATTCATTTATTAGAATAATTCATTAATGAGGTAATCCCTACATCATAATTGTGTCTTAAATAAATATATTTATCTAATATATAAATATTATAAATAAAATTCCCTGATTTAGGAAATATGTTGAGATTTATAATTTCTACTTATATACATATATACTAGTTATATAAACCCATATTAAAATCGATTTAAAATAAGATATATGTTTTAATTATAATTATCTCTTCTTTAAATTAATTCTTATAAAGTGTCATTTTCACATACAAGTGAATCCATGGGGTCCCAAAATATACCCAATAATTTCCATGTTATTAAATATCTCATAAAATTTGATTAGTTCATGTGTTAGTGTAGTTTAATTTTATTATAACCAGATTTACCAATTAACCATGGTAAATAAAATAATTACTGATGTAACTATTCATAATGTCCAAAAAATAAAAAGTTCCTTTTTATATAATTTGAACCTTATAATTCCAAATTTGGAATCCATTTCTCCAAATTCAAAACAAATAAGTCGCAGTAATTAATCTAATATTAATTCTGTTGTCAAAAAATGGGTTTTTGTTTAAAACATTGCAAAGTTTTTACATATGAATTCAATGTAAAATTAATGAAAATGAATTACATTGTATTAAAATATAAAAATATATTATAATTATAATTTAAAACAATTTAATAATATATTTTATCCATATAAAATATTTCAATTAAAAAGTTGTTTTCAATTTAAATTTACCGTATTTTCAATGTTCATCAAAAAATGTAATTTTTCAGAAAAATAACAAAAATTAATCCAAAGTAAAATTTTATCTTCCTATTACAATGAAAAGGTTTATCTTGTAAAATATAAGTTATATTAGTGTCAAAAACTAGATTTAAAATGGGTTATCCAATAAAAGATGGAAAAATGGTATTTTTTTTAAAATACTTCTTTTATACAAAAAACTGATTTTGTTCTCATATCATGTATAAGATGAAAGATAATTTTAAATAAAATTAATAAGGTGGTTAATATTATTCATGAATTCTAGTTTATATCCCATTAAATAATAATATTCTAATAATATATGATTGTTTAGTGAAACTCGATATCACGTACAACGCAAGCTATTGAGGAATGTCACTCTAGCCTATAATGCAAGGAAAGTCAGTGTTTTGTGTAGTAAAGGATTCATTTGGTGTTGTGTATAACATAATCAAAACTTAATTCATTTTTAAATTGAACAAAATCTATACTCCTTGTTCTGTGAAATAAATTCTATCAAAAGAACATGAATTTCTGTGCAAGAGAATCCAATAATAGTGTTGTGTATACTGCAAACTAATATTGTGTTGCATATAGCACAACATAATCAAGGTGTGTCAAACAACATAAGAAATCAGTGAAATTAAAAAAAAAACTGTCTCATAAAATCTCAGGGTGTTACGTTCTACCCCCGTTAAAATGAATTTCTCCCTCGAAATTCATCAGGGTTATAAATGGTTTTCAACATGAAAGTTTCTTTCATGGAAACCCACATCGTAAAAAGGGATACTAAAAATTCATTTTAAAATGGAAATTAAGAAAGATAATTATTACCTGATTTAATTTATCGTTGGGTTTCCACATAGAAGTACATAAGTGGGAAGTGAAAACATAGACATGAAAGAGAAATCTAACCGTCAAGTCCTGATGGATAGTGATAGAAAATAAGGTTTGGAGATAGTTAACTACCTGAAATCCATAAATCTACGATAATTTAAGGGACCATAGTATTCGTCAGATAATAAGGTACTAGGACAAAATTTTTTAGTTTTCATGTTCCTTCCCCTAAATTTGAATAATTTTTCATGAGAATAAATACTAACATGATTTATCTAAAATCCCACCATGGTTCATGCCTTGAACAATTTCCAATTCATATCTAATTTAAATAAATGAAGTTGAATTTTTCATTAATGAAGTGTGAGTAGATCATGTGATAGAATGATATTTCATTCCTTCTGTCTAAATAAAAAGGTTATAAAAGGTAATAAAATATGCATAAGTCCACCAATAGTTATATAATATATTAATCTAACAAACTCAAAATGGAAAATAACTTATACTATCCATAAATGGATGAAATTATAATCCTTAAAAAAAATAAAAATTAAAAACTTTAGAAAGAGGAGAACTAATTTGACCTAACATTTATCTCCCATATCTCATTTGTTAGTTCAGGGTTATCAAATTCCAATCATGTTAATAAAAAAAATAATGTATTCTATTGAATCATGATGATAACATGAATTGCCAAAGAACCTCAGTGAAAACATGAATTCTATTAAAATTAACTCTTTCGACACAAAAAAATACCAAAAAATATATACACTCAAACCATGAAATCACTATGTCCTTTTATGACATCATTAATATTATCAATCATCTCACCATATTCTAATCCCTTCATTATGTTCATATCAGGTGCCTTCCAAAAATATTTTAATCACTTTTCAAGGTTACTAGTACCATATATTTATTGAAAACCACAATAAACCAATACATAGATATTCAAATATTCCATAATACTATAAATGATATTCCACAACACTATTCTGAAATCCCATTACTATTACACTTAATTATTCCACTACTTTATTTTCATACTCAACATCGCCTATAGTGATCACATGTGACATCCCTTTGTGTTTTTCCTTAAGAGGTTGTTGATGTTGATCATCATTAACCCTTGGTTTGGTAATTGGTTATAAAAATGCCCCATTTCCTTGAACTTATAGAATTGAAGTGTAAGTGGTGTGTTCTCTGTAGTCATTTCTCTATTTACATAATTAAAATCCTTTTTCCCATTACTTTGGCACTCAACTGTTCAATGAACTTCTCTTCCACAATTGAAACATTTTCTATTCCCATTAAGTCAATCCCCACCATGCTTCTTTCCACACTTTGAGCATAAGGAAACATTTATCTTCTTTTCACCATTTTACTGAGATTTCCACTTAAACTTCATTAATTGTCTCTTGTCAAAACCATGAGATGTATATGTAACACTAACTTCCAGTTCTACCTAGATCACACAATGCACAGTCTCTTCAATGTTAGTGAAGTCTCTTAATGCTAATTTCGTTTGAATACTTGGTTTTAATATTCTAAATAATAAATCGGCTTTACATTCAAGATGGATGATGAAGCTAGAAGAATACCTTACAAGTCTTATAAAATTCACATCATATTTACCAATAGATTCATAATACTTTTGCTTATGCTCAAAGAACTCCTTTTCTATCAATGTTTTTAGAATAATAGGGTAGTACTTATTGAAAAATATGTTCATGAATTCATCCCATTACATGGAATCAATTTCATCTTGTTGCATTGCATTCTTAATTAGATACAACCACTGGTCTGGTTCACCTTCTAAACGATAGATAGTTAAAATGTATTTTTCATGTTCTGGACAATGAGGTATGGAAAATATCATTGCAATGGTAATGATCCATTTTTCAGAAACAAGTGGATCAAAAGACCCACTGAAAGAAGGTGGACGTTTCCTCATGAAGGACTCAATAGAATGTTGTTCCCTTCTCTACTCATTTGAGAGCCTAGAATAATTCATAGCTCTTGTAAGTATATACATAATATTTTTCATTCCATATCCCATAACATTTGGTTGTTCAGGAGAACAATCATTGCAATTCCCAGTGCATTGATCATTAATTGGGTTTATTCGGGTTCCAGCCATCGTCTAAAACCCAAAATGAATAGTTTGAGTGGAAAATATCAAACTATTAAAATAACATAATCAAGGAGGAGTAATTTCAATCAAAAAAATCATAGGTTTAATCCAAATTTATTCATGACCATTACCATAATTCTAGAACTTTAATCTATATTTATACATCACCTTATAGACATCCCTAGACTTGATGAAGAATTATCTCTAGGGATCTTACTAAATTTTTAGCATTCTAGTTTCCAATGGTTGACTAAAGATTTTCCCTGATACCAACTATAGAGACCCATTCTTGATGTACATGTAAATTAAGTTTCTTTTGCAGAATACATAATATGTGACACAAACAAACTCTTAAATACCATATTAGTTTACTATCTTTGGAAAATCCAAACATAATCATCTAATCATGGTTAATGGTCTTCAACATCTCCCACAAAGATCTCCCTCTTCTGTATTTCTACCTAAAACCTTTCATTATATCCTGGGGAAAATAAAAAATAGAAATGGTGAGCCCAAGTGCTCAGTAAGGGAAAACATGAAGAATATAAAACAAAAAATAAACATCTGACTATAAAAACCTGAACACAAAGTTTAAAAATCAAAATCTTGAGTCATTAAATAAATATTGGAAGTATATAAGAAATAGATCATAAAATAAAATTAACCATAATAGAATAACATTTCAATAAAACATGGAATTTTGGAAAACTATTAATCACATAATATGATTTCCATAGAATCCAAGGCATTGGTGAGAAGACCATCATTGGGGAAAAAGTCCATTATTGAACCGGTTTTACTTTCTATTTTAGCCATGTATTACTAAAATGTATTTACCTGTCATTCTAGTCATTTCTATCTCGTTAGATATAAATCATTACCCAATTCATTGAAGAGAGATATAGGTCCCACCCATCTCATTATAAAATCATTATATCATGTTATACAAAAACACAAATCATTAATCATAGCATAACCCATGTAATAAAGTTGAGTTCTTAAACATCATTCCATCATAATGTAATCAATATATAATAAATGGAAATCATAAAAATAATTAAATCATTAAATCAATAAAATTAATGTAATAATTGGGATAAAAACATAACCCTATATCATCTTAGATAGAAAATTATTTTGATAAAACACTAGAACTTAGTTCTTGATGAAACTATCTTTTCTTCTTCAAAAATGTTTTTTTCTCAAAATGCCACAAAATTTTAAAAGAAGAAAATATTGTAGAAAATAAAATTGAAATATTTTAGAGGAATATTTTTATAAATAAGGAATCATGAAACCATAAAAACCATTCATGCCCTAAAAATATTCTCCACGTACTTTTTCCAGAAAAGTCAAAAAACAGTTCCTCATTTGGTAACCAAAAGAATGATTAATTCCATACCATTTTAGTAAAAGTGAAAAATGCCTAAAAATTTATTTAATCATACATGTAATAATTTTAAACATTTTTAGAAATCATTTTTATAAAATATAGTCATGGATGATAAATGTAACCCCAGCAAATAGTTACATATATGCAATATTAAATAAAAATAAGATTGAAAATTTTTTCCTTACCTTAGGTATAATTTCTTCTATATGTGTCTAAAACTCCTGTATAGTGGGTTTAAACATATTATTAACTATTAACAGAAAAATAATAAAATTTATGATATCATATAAATTTCACTTATGACGTTATATTACCCATTCATTTGTCAATTCCACGTTAAAGCAACGTTTTGGGTAAAAATAATTTCATTTATAATACATGTTTGGACTTTTTATTCTTTATATGATTACTTATATCATAATTTAATTACTTTGATAATGTAAAAGATTATTTATATAACATATATATTCCATTTATATATATATATATATAATAGACCTATAAATGGAATGGAATACACTGTTCAGGGAGATGGTAGGCCATGTGTACATATGAATGATGTTTTAGTTTCTTTATTAAATTGAATGGAAGTAAGTAAATGACTTATATATATAAATATAGCATAATTTTTATGTCATATATTTCATGATTATTTATTATATCTACTTTATAATCATTCTTGAATGTTAACATAGAGATTGAATCTCATCGCGTCGTGGAAGTGGTAAGTCGTACGTATGCATGAGAAATGATATTGTTCCAATTGTTGTTGAATGTTAATGAATTGGATGGTGTATAATATCTCAGAATTATTATCTTGTTATAATAATCATATATGGTTATTATTTCTACTATTATACACATACAAATAAGGTGGTGGTGAAAAACACATTACACCATGACATTGAGACGGTAATCCATACGTATGCATGCATGATGATTTATTTTTTTGTTGGATGGATAGAAGGTGAAATAGGGTTGTTTGATAATTATAATAACATATAAGTATATGAGTGACACTTACATTATTAATTTTTAATGTAACAACTAATGAAGGGGTAGTAGAAAAAGAAATAAATTTGAATTAATTGGTAGAAGAGATTACCTCTTCCTCAACATGCCCCCTTTAAATTTTAAATTAGGGAACTAGAGTTGGTCTTTTGAGATGACCATAACCTCTATAATTTAACTAGGGATGTTTATAGAAGAATTGGGAAGAATTTGGCTGAGCATGAAGGCTCAAAATTGAACGACGATGAGAGGGAGGAGGTTCCCTTTTTATAAGAGATGAGAGGGGCACTTCAGGAATGTTCCAAAATATTATTTTGTTATAAATTTTGTTTCAACATAAAATGGTACAACACATATTTAATTCTATGAGAGTTGATATTGGTTTTAAAAACTATCATTCAATAATTGTTTTATATGTTTTGAATATATTTGTTATCCTAATATTTTTGGTTTTACCCTTATTTTACGATTTTTAATCTTATTGTGATATCAGGTTATTTAAACATTTTTGGTTAATGTAATTACCATATCATGTAAAAATGCCCACAAAAAGTTATTTATAAAATATATTAACTTATACAAACAATTTTTCAGAATCATATATTTTTTGAAATTTAATATCATTAATAAAGAATTTTATAAATTAAGTTATGAATGTTGTCAATTTTTGACACTATTCATACTTGACTTGTAAAAAAATTCCTAAAAAAATGATTCCATAAAAAATAAGTCATTAAATCCAATATAATATGTCAATATATTCCATAAAATTCGTGTATGACTTCAATATAACAAATTACATTTGTTTTAATATTTATAAATTCATTTATTTGAATCTTTCTTTAATGAGGTTATCACTATATCCTAATTGTGTCATAAATAAATATATTTATCTAATATATAAAAATTATAAATAAAATATTATGATATAAAAAAATATAAATTTATTTCTAATTAATATTTATAGACACAAATATCAGTTATATAAACCCATATTAGAATCAATTTAATTAATAAAATATGTTTAGATTGTAATTATCTTTATATAAAATTAATTCTTATAATCTTTCATTTTCACATCCAAGTTAATCCATGGGGTCCCAAAATAGACCCAAGGATTCTAATGGTTGGAAATATTTCATCCAATAGGATTAGGTCATGTGTTATTGTAGTTTAATATTATTATAATATTATTTTGTTTAACCTTATTTACCAGATTTACCGTTTTACCATGGTAAATAAAATAATTACTAAAGTTACTATTCATAATGTCCAAAAATTAAAAAAACCAATTTACACAATTTGAAAATTATGATTCCAAATATGGGATCAATTTTTTACAATGAAAAACACATAATTGAAAATAATTAATTTCAAATTAATCTCTTTGTCGAAAAAATGGGTTTTTTTAAAACATTACGAATGATTGAAATGTTTTTACATATGAGTTCAATGAGAAATTAATGACAATGACTTACAGTGACTTAAACTATAAAAATATATTCTTTTTATACTTTAAAACAATTCAATAATATATTTTAACCATATAAATTATTTCGATGAAAGAATATGTTTTCAATCAAAATTTAGCGTATTTTAACTTTTCAGCATAATATAAAAGTTTTCAGAAAATTATCAAAAAAAATACAAAGTAAAATTTTATGCCCCGCTTCAAAATAATAGGATTATCTTGTCATATATAACTTATTAAAGTTTCAAAAAGTAGATTTAAAATGGGTGATCTATCAAAAGGTTGTAAAACTGCATTTTTTTGAAAAATACTTCTTTTATCCAAAAAATTGATCATGTTATCATATCATGTGGAAGATGAATTCTAATGTTGTAAAAAATTATTAATGTTTTTAATAAAATTCATAAAAGATAGTTTATATTTCATTAAATAATTAATATTTTAATAATATATCATTTTCAGTGAAACTCT
Source organism: Viscum album (assembly GCA_963277665.1). Classification (NCBI taxonomy): domain Eukaryota; kingdom Viridiplantae; phylum Streptophyta; class Magnoliopsida; order Santalales; family Viscaceae; genus Viscum; species Viscum album. Next base: position 1,929,923,490 of record OY728137.1, on the reverse strand, counting down.
GTATCGCGTACAACGCAAGATATCTAGGAAGGTCACTCCTGTGTGTAACGCAAGCCAAGTCAGTGTTGTGTGTAGTGAATGCTTCTTCTGGTGCTATGTATAACATAATCAAAAAGTAATTTATTTTTATATTTATAAAAATCTATACTCATTGTTTCATGGAATGAATTATATCAAAAGAACTTGAAATTGTGTGAAACACAAACCAAGAATAGTGTTGTGTATAGTGTAAGGTAATCTTGGTGTACTGTACAACACAGGACATAAATGAAATTAAAAAGAATCTATCTCATAAAATCTCGGGGTGTTACAACGATTTAACTAGACATCTCATATAAAGACAGATAGAGTTTTCCCTTATTCTCATTCATATTTCTATGATGATTTTAAACAACCCATATAGAATAGAAAATGTGGAGTGGGGGAATTAAGGAAACAACTCCATGATCTTTTGGAGAAGGGATTTTTCTAGCCAAGTAAGTCTCCTAGGAGAAAACCTATTCTCTTTGTGAATAACAAGGATGTATCAATGTGGTTTTGTATTGATTATAGATTACTTAAAGGGATCACCGTGAAAAATAAATACCCACTCCCAAGAATTGATGATTTATTTGACTAGATTTTTGGGGCTCAATTATTCTTGAAAATTGATCTTCGATCTAGTTATCATCAATTTATGATGAAGAAAGAAGATATTCCAAAGACTTCCTTATGATCAAAATATTAGAACTTTGAGTTTTTTGTAATGCCCTTTGGCTTGACCTATACTCCTACTATTTTTAGGATTTTGATGCATAGTGACTTTAAGGAATACCATGAAAAATTTGTTGTAATTTTTATCGATGATATTATGATATATTCCAAATTTTATGAGGAGAATTTGGATCTTGTAAGTGTACTATTGAAAACTATTATGAATTATAGTCATTTGGAATGTTTAAAAATGTTATTTTTCATTACAATAAGTTTCTTTATTGGGGAACATTGTAACTAATGAAGGAATCTCAATTGACCCTATAAAAATAATGGTTTTGGACGAGTGGTCTCATCCTACAATAGTAATTGAGATTCATAGTTTCATGGGTTTAGTAGGATATTATAGGTTGTTTCAAAACTTTTTATTACTTTCTATTCCATGAACCATGTTAATGTGAAAAGGGTAATGTTCATATAGAAAAATGAATGTGAAGAATGTTTTAAAGAGGTAAATAATATAATGGTTATTGAACCGTGTTAACTCTACCCTCTATGAGAGACTGATTCATTATTTTTAGAGATGCATCTCTGAATGGTCTTTGGTGAATCCTCATGAAAAATGATGAGGTGATTTTTTATGATTCATAACATTTGAATCCTCATGAGAAGAATTATCCTTTGCATGACCTAGATCTAGATGCAGTTTTTTCTCTGAAGATACAGATACAGTATATTTGTAGGGAGAAATGTAATATATAAACAGACCATCAATGATTTGAGTACATTTTTATGAAAAATTAATTCAAAGAAAGACATAGGATATGGTTAGAACTTATAAAATACTATGATTGTTCAATTGATTATCATAATAGAAGATATAATAAAGTCACTAATGCGTTATGTTGGAAAAAACATGTTGTGGTGGAAATGTTTAGGATTCAAGGAGATACGTTGATTCAAGACCTAGTAAAACTATACATGGAAATTTTATGATAAGGGACATCATCAACCCTATACTAAATGAATTATCGACCTTCATTAATATAGATGATCATAAAATATCAAAGGAAATATCCTCTATTTTAGAAGAAGGTGGAGGCTGTTAAGAATGGGAAGCTTCTTGAGATCAATGTAGATGAAAAATGTGTATGGAAATTTCATACTTGACTTTGTGTTCCATATTTTTCATAAATTATGATGGAGATGATGGATGAATCTCATAGCTCTACATTATCTATAAATCCTATAATCACAAAAATGTATAGGGAACTTTTTGATCATTATTGGTTAGATAACATGAAAAGATAGATTTTTGACTACACTATGAGGTGTCTGGTGTGTCGTCAAATTAATGTAGAGCAACATATTATTAAAGGGGAATTAAAATAACTACCCATACTATCATGGGAATGGGATAATATCACTATGGACTTTTTCACTAGTCTCATGATAACTTCAAATGGAAACAATCTCGTATAGGTTATATTTGACTATCTCGCAAAGACAATCCATTTTATTTCTATTCAAATAGATTTATCTCTGGACTAAATCATCAAGATATACATAAATAAGTGGTTAGGCTACATGGAGTTCCGAATTCTATCATATGTGATCGTGATCCAAGATTCATATCAAAATTATGGAGAATTCATCAACATGCTCTGGGTATCGAATTGAATTTCTGGGTAGCTGATCACTCTAAAACTGATAGACAATCAAAAAAGACAATTTAGACACTCAAGGACATGTTGAGAACATTCTTGATAGTTTTTAAAGGTGGAATATATCAACATCTTCCATTATTTGAGTTCTCATAAAAAAACTTCCATTAGATTATTCACATGGCACCCTATAAATCACTTAATGGGAAGTAATGTAGAACTCCTACATATTGGGATGAAGCTGGTGAGAGAAATATTCATGGGACTTATATTGTTCCAGAAATGATAGAGGAGGTTCTGGTTATCCAACACCACAAAAATTATACTCCATGTCGGTATAATAGATACACTAACAACCATCGAAGGGACTTAGAGTTGGATGTTGGCGAACAAATTTTCTTTCAATTTTATCCTTTGAAGAGAGTCATAAGGTTTAAAAAAAGGGAAGCTCATACCAAGGTATATTTTCCCCTATGAAATCCTTGATCTCAAAGGAGTAGTGGCCTATTGGCTTGGACTTCCTAAAAATATAAATTAAGTTCATGATGTTTTCCACATGTCTCTCTTGATAAAGTAAAAAACGAGACCCTTCACGTGTAAAAAATATTGATGTGGTACAACTGTAACATGACCTCTCTTATGAGAAGAATTTGGTGAAGATCAAGGATCGTAGAGACAAGGTTCTATGGAAAAAGACTACCCGCCTCATTAGATTGTTGTTGAGGAACCACAAATATGAATAATCGAGGTTAGAACAAGTTGAAGAAATGAAGAAAATTACCCAAACCATTTCTCAAATGAGTAAATGAGATGAAATTTTGAGGTTAAAATTTCTTACAGGGGAAGAATGTAATGACATGAACATTTTGAATAAAATTTGTCTCTTGAAAATGCGTGTAATATTAATTTTCACTCAACAAGACTATATACCTTAATTATGAAGTAAGTATAATTAAAATGTGAACATTGTGTTTCAACCATTATATGAATGTGGGTAAATTATGACCATTGGTCAATATGACTATTAGAGAAAATATTCATAAAAATAATTTTAACATTATAATTAGTATTAAAAATAGAAATGAAAATGGATAATTAATTGATAAAGAAGAGTCAATGGCCTCTTCATATACGGTTGTGTAGTATGAATCTCGTTTGTCCAACCATGGTAGGGAGGTAGCATATTTGGTCTTCTCTCTTGAACTCTCTCAATATGAGCTTCAACATGTTATGTTTGACCAAAATCAGCTTCAAAAGAGGTTCAAGTTAGTAAAGATTGCCTCATGGGTGATGTTATCTGAGCCTCTGTAACAGTCTATCATCATCGCACTCCTTACACTGGGCTCATATGTGGGTGTAATAAGTGGTTATCATTCAAGTACCTAGTTACTAAAAATGTAATCCATTTGTTAAATAAATTTTTTATTTCATCATTTGAGTTTTAAAAATTGTATTTCTTAAAAATTAAGATCGAATTTCATGAATAGATTTTCAGGTAAAAAATTATACTTTTAGAGATATATAAATTATTATTTTGCAATATAGTTTTATTTATAGTATTAATAGTAATGTTTTTATAAAAACCGTCTTATTTAATTATAAATGATAAAATAATTTTCTTTTACGTGTTGAAAATTTTACTATGCATTTTAATATGATTTTTTTGGCTATTATTTTTAATAAATAACTATATTTATAGTTACGAGTTAAATTTATCTTATTTATAAATGTATTATTATAAAATAAATATCATTTTTTATATAAAAACAATTATACTAGGTTAGGGTTAATTTATGATATGTTTAAAAAAGACTTGTTTTTTAATGTAAAAAATATGTTTTAGTTGTTTGGTATGTTTAATGAAACCATACTAATTTAATAATTAATATCAAATTATGGAAGGATTTATTGGATTATAATATGATATTAGGAGTCCCAAGTGGACAATACCATGGGAAAATACCCTGTAGAAGCCCATGGTTTTGAAAAACCACTACTGAGATGTCCATGGAAATTAATTAAAAATTATCTCTCTCTTGCTATAAATATACACCCATTCCATTATTTACATTAATTCAGAAATAATACATCAATAATATTTGATATTTTAGCTTTATAAGAGTCCTAAAAATGTTTCCTCCATTACCCAAGGTCCCAATCATCAGGTTTTAGGAGTCAATCTTCAATGTAATGGAAATATCAACTTCTCTTTTTCTTTCAATCCCATTTTTATGTGGTTGGTAATTAAAATTTCCATAATATGTTCTTATATACATTTTGTTATATCCATTTACTATATTAATATTATTTTTATGGGGTTACCCTTGTCCATTATTTTTTAATGGTTTCTAAAACTATGTTTGGTACTCTTTATGTTGTTGGATTTTTGTCTCAAAATTTTACTCTTTTTGTCTTGAAATTGTATTTTTTTAATACCCAAAAATATTTCTTCTCACGGGTATTCACATAAATGTTGAAATGATATATTTAATTATTTGATTAACATACAATTAATCCTCCTTCATTTTCCATGGGATTAAAATGAACAGAGGATCTTGTTTTAAAAAACTTTAAAAATCACCATTATTTTGAAATGAAACATTTTTATCTTATTCTCCATAGGTTATTTATGAAATGAGTTTTTATGATATTGGGGATTATATTAATTGAGACATATTAAGGGCACTCCATGATATCTCTCCAATGCATTGTGAATAAAATATAATCTCTAGAGATGAGATGTTTTACTATACCTTGGTGAATAACCTTAGTAATTTTTATGACACCTCGGTGATAAACTTTGGTGACATGCTTATGAATGACTCGATTAAATGTTGTATACACATTTTCAATTAACTATTCATTTTTTTTATTATTATGATATATTGTTTTCCTTATCCTTTGTTTATTTCCTCTATTTATTATTAATATTCCGCAAAATTATAAGTAAATTGCTTCTTTTGTTTACCCTTACAAGGACTTCTGCCCACCCTTTCCTTTGATGTATGTCCCTAAGTTATGAGATGTAGTAGTTGAACCTAGTATGAGCCTATAATTAATCCATTGCATTGCATTAGAATAATTTTTTCCATATTTTCATATATCATGTATCTTTATTCAAGACACTAATCTTTAACAGATACTTTATTTGAAAACATTAAGGAAAATTTATGTAATAAAAAAGATAAAATGTCATATGAATCTGGTTTCACCATGATCCTATTCAATTTTATGATCAAGGTAATGATTTTTTTTTCATTTGAAGGAATATTATAGTTACTTCCCATTATAATGGATTCTATCCCACCATATTATACCATGTTTTACACCCTCTAGGTATAAAAACATCAGAATATTTTGTTTGGATTCATATCCCTTCAACCAAATAAAAAAGTAAAAATGATGATGATGTATAAATCAATACATAACTCATAACTCATGTTACTGAACCAAAATAAATAACTAACTATATTCATACATATTCAAACATGTTCATTTACTAAGGTATATAAAACAATTTAATATATCATTATATAATTTTACAAACCCAAAAATCATTATAAGAGTAGTCCAAAAGATATATGTATACAACCCCCTATTTTCTATAAAATCCATTATGCTCTTGGACAATGAGTAATCTAAATCCCACTGCCCAAGGAAACATTAGTCAAGATATATTATAATCACATTATAATTTTATAACCTAATATGTATAAAATATAATAAAATTATTTGTTAAAACTCATAACCCTATAAAATCTAAAGTCAAGGAAGAATAAAAATAAATCTACTATCATTCCAAGCATGTGACACCTTATATAAATGTGTGACAACTTATTATTTTATTTTAAAATTAAAATTAAATAATACATAGATTATTAATAAAATATAGTTTATATATATGAATAATGATATGAATAAATAAATGATTGAATTATTAACATATTTATATATCAGATAATGAATTCTGAAATTAGGAAATTTAAAAAATTAAATAATTCAATCAAGGATAACATGAAACATTACATTTTATCCAATAATACTATTTTATATTATTATTTACATATTATAAGTAATAAAACCTTCATAATCCACAATATCATAAAATTTTTTATGTCTTTCCTTATTTATTGAAAATTATTTCATATTTATGTAAACAATTTACAAAAAATTAATACAACATTTTTTATTTTATTTTATCCATTCATCGTAAAAACATTCAAAACTATTTTCAAATTGATTAAATAATTTTATAAATAAATCAATAATATAAATATTTTATATTATCATTTAAGAATTTTTTATAAAATATAGACATATTTGTATTTACCTTATTTTATAATTTGTAAACACTTTATAAATTATATAAAATAAAAATCCATTTTCACCATTTATACAATTTATAAAAATATTTTATGGAAGATTTAAATCACCCTTTTCTGTGATCATAGAGGGCGCACACTAGTTTTGGTTATTGATATTTTTAACCAAAAATATTTTCCATAAAATAATTTTGAAAATATAATAGGCCACGAGCATTGTAAAATCTATTTTGGTAATTTAGAAATTCAATAATCCATAAAAAATTTTGTTTCTATTTTGACTGAATACATGCATTTTAAAAATCCATTTCACGGTCTATGGCAGTTTTATTTGAATACATTTTTGGAATAATTATTGAATATAAAAACATATTAGAAATCCTCAATGCAGTGTAGCAATATTTAGGGTTGTGTTCAACATACAACAATTGAAGGCTAACCAAATCATAGGGCGTCGTCCTATTATTCATTAAATTTTATTATTCAGAATTAATTAATATAATGATAATTTTTCATAAAAAATTTCATGATATTGTAATATAAATGAAAAAATTGGTGTTTTGGTTTCACTCATGTCATTGTCTTACACCAACAATAATATAACTGGTGTTTTAAAATTAACTATACTGTATTTTACATAAAATCAATTTTCAGAATTATTTATCCATTTGAATTTCAAACCAAAAATTGATAAATATGATCTGATACCATTGAAGTGTTTCAAATGGATTTCTGACATACATAATTCATGGGAAGAATAACTTTAAAGAAAAATTAGTCCAAGATTATATCTATAAGTTTGGAACAAGAAAATAATAAACAATAATGGAATATCATGAGATTTTCTATCGAGACCATTGAATTTATACACAATAATTTGATAGAGATCACAAATGAGCTGATGAATCATTCCTATATTGTTATAAATATATTATAATTCTTAATTTATTCTATGATAGGTATTATCTCAAAACCATACTCTACTAAAAATATATTTAAAAATGAGAAATTAGAGAGAGGTAGAGATAAAATCAACATGGCAGTGTCACATTATCCGAAAAAAAATCAAATGTTATAAATTATCACAAACCATGAGCCTCTATATATAAAAAAAAATATAAATCAAATAATTATAAGTGTTTAACAAATCTTTGAAATATTTAATGAATCATTCCATAAAATGTTTCACGATTTATTATAAATTTATGATTCAATTTTTTATGCATAAATATATGAAATGGGACATTAAAACTCATCCTAATTATAATTTTATCATGATTAAACTATATTATGATATCATATGTGGAATATGGGGGTCAAACCTTGTATTTTCATATAATATGATAATCCCATATTCAATCACCATGACATAGTGTCTTACACGATGTCTTGGTACACAAAAGGATATAACATGGAGTGGTATATACTACTAGATCATGGTCATTATTATAGTGCACGTATCTACAATCCTTTCCATTAAATTATTCATTCATTAGGTTGTGATATTTAATTGTGTTTTTAGTTGTGATTTATACATATTAGATGTTATAATTATGATGATGTTAAAGTTTATATAGGGTAATGTATTATTGGGTAGAGGGAATTTCGGTGGAACTACTCATATGCCTAGTTTCTTATTTCGTTTTTATAAAAGTAGGGGTTTGTTATCCATCACTTAAATATTAACATTAAAAATATTTTTGAATTTATGTCCTTCAAGACCTTTAAATTAATGCGTTTCATATACCTTATATATGAGATTAATTTTGATTTTTATTAATATTGTTGGATTTTAATTTATTTAGTAATATAAGATATTATTTTCATGGAGATATTTTTTGAAGATATTTATTTCATATAAGGAATAAGTATTCCAAACTAAATCACTTGAAAAATGACTACATGTTAATGGAATATATGATATAACAGTAATTACCTTGATACACACTCTCATATATGGTTCTATAAACACATACTTTAAATACTCACTCTGATATCAATGGTATAGAACTACATATTTCTATCCTCAATTAAAAAACAATAATTAGTATTACATCTCTTACATCTGAAGGATTGTTTTATTTATAGTTCATTATAAATTTAAGAAAAAATCAATTACTAGCAACTCATGTGGTAATTTAATCAATTAGACATTTTTTCACTATATACGATATAACTTAATCCATAAATATACTTTAACATATCCCATAAATTATTAATTTATGATATCCTATTATAGATATCATGCGTAATAATTTTCTTCACAATATGTGTTAATTGAAAAAGATGAAGAGGTGAGATCAAATGCTTAGTTTGTATAAAACATAATACTAAGGAAATCATAGAATAAATATGAATTAACATTATAGAAATAATAAGTAATCAAAATGAATCCATAATAAACTTGAATATGATCAATTTCTATATCCATTATGATTAATGAAAAAAATAATGTCAATAATATTGATCTTATACTGATGGAATGTATAATGTGGATCATTAAAAACATGTTTTCAAGGACTTGTGTTGAGACACTATACTATTATGGGAATAGATATAATGAAAAACTCTGGCTATTTTTTCTCATAAGAAATTTTGATGTATTGAGGGGATATAAAGTTCTGGGTCCCACCCCTCACTAGATTATGTCTAATGCATTCACTACAAGATTCAATAGTAATTTTTATTCCATTTCATATGGAATATTATACTAAATAAAAAAAATTTATCTATAAAAATGATTATATGAAATATCAACACATATTAACCCTTTAGGAATATTAAATAATCACAAAGAATTTGAATACATTTCCCTATATTAACATATTGAATGACATGATCATAACCCATCTAGAGAAAGAGGCAATATGGTGAAGTAATAAAAGGCCAAATTTTTAATAATAAACTATTTTGGAATAACAACATGCATAATGCCAACATATTTCACCATCCCAATATAAAATAAAACACAATCATAAACCATGTGTATAAAAAAGGTAAATAGTTAAATAATACATTTTCCTCATTCTAATAATAAACTATATTACAATATCAACATATGGAACAACAATACCATTCCCAATGTTAATAGAATATCATTATTTCTAGTTTAACATATACTAATACTAATTATATAAAGTGTAATGTTAATTCCATATAAAGCGAAGATCATACCCCAATGTTAAAAATTAAATAACATGACCATACCACATCTATAGAAATATGTTTTATTGTTCTGAAAGAAAATAACCCTGATGTAACAAATGAGGCATCGATGGTTGTTTACATAGATGAAAATCAACATTCAAAAAGAATTCTTGAATGATACTACCCATGAATAGATCATGAACAATAATTTATGGCACTATGAGTTCATTCCACTAAAAGATAAATATATAAAGAGTGAAATTTTAACCCTGATAGGTTATCTCATTTTGATATTTTTATGTAAAATGGAAAAATAAAATATAAAAAGTAGTATATTTTTTTAACATGGATGTAAAATACTATTTTACTAAACATTTTCAATGTATACTTTTGAATTTTTGATTTGAAAGACTCTGAAAATTTTTACTTTTAAAAATATTCTCCAATAATGGATCATTTAAAATACATAAAATTTATCTTGATGAAATTGGGATATTATGACATAACATGTGAAATTTAAATAAATTACACTTTTTATTACATTAGAAATACTTTTGATTAAAACTCACATTGTATAAAGAGAAAAAAATATAAGTGTTTGTGTTAAAATAATATTTTCCTACAGTTTCTGATAAAATACTATATAATAATATGTTAGTGTGGAAGAAAGTTAGTATAAACATTCTTATTTCTCAATGATTTAATTTTTCTCAAAGTAGTAAGGAAAAATACCCTTTTTTGAAACTAAAGATAACAATTAAAAGAAATGATGAGGTCATACATGAAAAAACATCCCTTCTTAGTGAATAGTCAACGAACAAGTTTCTATCAAATCTAAATACCAATCATCCATTCATTTTCATGTATTTAATTCTATTTAATTCAGATTTGACCACTCCAATGACCTAGACCCCTGGTTGATACATTATAACTCAAAAAAATGAGACAATAGTTATCAATAACTCATATAGGAAGCATTCACCAAGATAAATGAATCATTTCAAAAAAATATTATGTTCTAAAAATATATAAAATGATATAATACAACATAATAAAAAATAGATCTAAATTTTTCAAATTGTATTCAATAAGTTTCATTGAATGGCCATAACTTAATAAACATAAATTGAATTACAAAAAAACTATTATAAATAAGGTCACACCTTATTAAAAGTTATTTGAATAAAATAACATCATTTTTATTAGAATATCCAATGAATTAAAAGGAAAATAATATATTTCATAATTGTGGGATAGTAATTAAAAATTTCTCCACGATAAGGAAACATGGTTCATATCATGTAACAAGTCTCATAGAATCAAAATTGGGAACATGAAAACCCTTAATGCTTGTGTATAAATTTAATTAAGACCCCTTGAAATAGATGGATTTCAACTGAATTTTAAATACCATGATTAAATGATAATTCATTATATGATATCTAAAATGGGTCCCACATACACCACATTAGTGAAATTAGTTTCTTAATCCCAATCATGTCTCAATGAAAATAATTTTTGACCAAAAACATCAACTTGGTCCTGATTCATTCTACACATAATCCAAAAATCATGAATAATTGAACTAATTTCATTAAAAAATAACCCAATAGTATTATTCATATATATAACCATTTATATTTTTTAATTAAAAAAATATATAAAAATATTTTTATTTTTTACCAATTTTCATCATCGACTGTAAGTAATGTATATCCCTTTGAGCATGTTTTAAAAAATTTATGTTGGTATCAATTATTTTCCAAAATTCAGTTGTTCATATATCATAAAAGGTATTGGACGTTATTTTCAATGATACCGAAAAAGATATAATTTCATTCTACTGTATTATTCATTAAAAACCATGAAAATAAAATAGATGACGATCACGTTTTGATGACTCATAAAATATAAAAAGGGATATCTTAATTAATCAAGTAATAGTTTATAAATAATTACTATATATAAAAAAAATATTTATATATTTATATCATATTATAATTGTAAAGATGTTCTCATAGTCCTAATTGATATAAATTTCTAGTATCATTAATGTTAGTTGTTAGACTAACCCACACATGAACTTACTATGATTAATTGATGATTTTTATTTGTGTTAATTTTGATTTCATTATTTCAAAAGAATAATGAAAATATTTAGTATTTAATATGGTGATACTGTAATGAACCATTGATTTTTTAATATAAATTCCCTTATAATAATTATTTCATATGGTAAAAACATATATAAAACACATTAAAAACTTTATATATTAGGAATGAATGAAATAAGAATCATTCTAGAAATTAAGGAACCTACACCAATGAAATTGTAACTTGGCCTTTGGAATAGTAATGTCAACCTTATGAAAAGTAAACTAGCAAATTGAATAGTAACATCACTAATAAATGTATAAATAGAATTTATCTATCTTAAAAGTGACAATATGATATAATTATTTTATAGTATAAGTAAATAAATATTTTAAAAATTATTAATTAAATGAGGGTATTTTTTTAGTCATGAGTATTTAATTAAAATTTTATAAATAATTATGTAATTTAAAATAAAATTTATTTTCATAAAATTTATTCTTAAATTAATATACTGATATCTTATGATTATAAAATAATTTTATTTGACATTAGTTGATTTTTTTAAGTAATATAAAATCAGCTATAACTTTACATATTATATTTCTTGAGTAAATTAGGATTTTAATTAAATATATCATTTCTCATATTTAGAAATTTATTTTCATAAATTGGAGTTCATTTTATCATTTTATATATTGATAAATAGTTTGGTTTAATTTTTTGTATTTTTCTGAAATACTTTAGTTTTTGTGAATTATAAAATACCACAATTTATGGTATATATAGATTATAAGTTAAATACATTATTCATTGAGTCAAGTATGGTTTAATCACAATTGGTTTCGAATAAAATAATCTAGTTACTATATGTTTTCTCAAAAATCAATACAATTTCTTTTCTTAAGAAGAATAATAAACTAGTGAATTAAATAATGGGAAAACACTTCCCTTTTCCTCTATAAATACCACCCCTCCCCACTTATTCTCGTCACACCTCTCAATCCTTGAGAAATTTCTATATTCTACCTAATAATATTAACAATCCTCTCCCCATGTTATAGAATCTTTTTGTCTTACCAAAAGACCAAAACCAATCACCTAAGAAGGCTCTCAAGAAGAAGAAATTAATAGTTAAACCCCTCTTCTATTTTTTTTCCAATTTCATTTCAAGTTATTTTATTTTATCATATTCTTATCACTTCCCCTTCTAAAATTTTAAGGAAAACACCATTATCATATATCTATTTTGAATTTATCATTTTTATTCAATAATTATTCATCAAAGATCTTCTTCTCTCTCTTTTATTTTACGAATGAAAACATCGCCTATGAGGTGTCAATTTATCACCTTCATGGAAGACTGGATTTCATATTTCAAGTCAAAATTAAATTTGGGTAATGAAACCATTTTTACAGTTAAAAATATATTATACAAAATGTATTCAATTTTATTTAATGTTCTAGATACAATATATATGAATAATATTTAATAATACAACAAAAGATGTTTGTGATGATCAAAAACAAAAAACTAATATAAACGATTATCATTAATGATTTATCTAATGAATAAAACTCACATATGATAAAATATGGTATTTTAATATTCTATAAGTTCATTAATAACATATAATTTCAGTTCTGTACAACTATCCTCATTATACATGTCTTTCGATACAAAAAATCAAGTAAACTAGTCATGAAAACCACGAAACTCATGCTTCTGAGTGATGAGACTAAATTTCATAACCCACCAAAAAGGAAATAAATGAACGTAATAAAACTATAACAAATACAATACATGTATAAAATGTCCACAATTAATTAACTAAAGGATTTTATTTTATTATTAAAGAAATTAATATCAATTCCATAATCATTTTAGACATAAGGTAGGAGATTCTACCCAAACCTTGATTATTCCTTTGGGTTACGCTTTCTCTCTTTTACCCCAATGAGATTTTAACTTTATTTTATTTACCTAATTTAAATTTGGTTTATATTTCAAATACTTGTGTATTAAAAACCAATAATCCTTCTTTTTCTAGGGTATATATATTTTTAAATGGTTCCCTGTTCAATTCTTCCTGATTTGCAAGCCCGATTTAAGGGAACTTCTAAAATTCGTACCCTAATTTTTCTAAAATCACTCATTTTATTATGAAAATATTTTTTCTTTAGTTAGGGTTTTATAAAAAAATATTATTATTATTTCTTTTTTAAATGCTCTTTAATATTTTCCTTAAACCGCGCTAAATTTTTTTAATTCTAATGTTTCTTATATACTATATTTACATGTCATAAATCCAGTTTGACATCACTTATCATGATATATTCCTATTTAACATTATGAAGGTCCATGTATGATTTAAATCCTTTCTTTCATAGACACTATTATGATATTCCCTTATGTTATTCTCTTTTGATAATATTATGATACCCAAATCTTACCATGGGTAACACTTATGTTTATTATGATTCCTAACACATGATTCTACTTGTGCGACACATATTCATGAACATGTTATAATGGGTGCACCCAGATAGTGATGTAAATAATTGGGTAATTCTTATTAACATGAAATGTTGTGTGCAACGGTCTTGGTGGTTATCCTTGACTCATGTTCCATGTGGGACAATCGTGGTGGTCATCCTTGATTCTTGCTCCTCTGTGCACAGCGAGCCTTGATTTGTGAAATATTCATGTTTTATGTTTCTTCCACATTTCAATGATTAAATGATTATATAATCACATGTTTTGTTGTCCTAGACCTGGATTCCACTTAATGGGTTCACCGAGCCCGGTCGGCCACATGACCTCAAGCGCATCTCCCCAAATGCTGGAGGATGTCAACTATCAGCGAGGGACTAGGGTCCGTCCTTAGGGATAATATGCCCTCATGACCAATGTGTAGCACATAGAAATAATATAAACAAAGGTTAACATAAGAAGAAATATTTAAATATAAGGCATGTCCAAAAATAGAGATAACAGTGATAATAACTAAAATAAATGGAATAACATACAATAATTGATGATGATTTGTCATGTCTATAGAAAACTGGTTAACATGGATACAAGATAGCAGTCAAAACCTATTCCCAAAAAGAATAAAGAAAATAAAATATTATCCCAAGAATATTGAGCTCTAGTTCGGTCATCAGCTATCAAGCACCATCCTAAACATAAAGTAATCAAGTGTTTGGATATGTGTGCTTCCATTTATTAACACCTTCACTCAAGTAATATACTCTTAGTACCAATGGTGCCCAGAGAGTGTGTGAGATAAATATCGTTGTGCCAGCACCAATGGTATCTGTAACATCATGCTCATGTAATTGAAATGTAATAGTTTGGAAACTCAAATATAAAAAGTAAAACAACATAATATAACTAAATACCCAAGTACATGATTCAGCCCTCGTCTAGTGTATGAACCTAACCAGTTAATTAGATTATTATTAAGAGTTTATAATGAAGTCCCACGTTATCAATAGTGAATATTCTATTTTATAACAAGGACACCAGTAATGAAATTTAATAATTATGTTCTAATGTAATAACACAGACAATGTTGACCTCAAGGGTCCCCAACTCAGAAAAAATTGTAGCATGGATAAGGGTAGACTTTTAATTCATCGAGAATTTTACAAGGCATTCCACAATAATATCCCTACCGAATCCCAGTTGAACATCAAAGGTAAAATGGGGCTAAGCAGATACAAGGCCCAATGGGGTGTAACTTTGGCACTGACTCATCAATGTTGGATCCCAGTAGTGTTTCCATATAATCCTTTAACACTATGTGACGGTTCCTATAGTGTCAAACCTGGAATCCAAAAATAGATGAGGACTGATATCTAGGTCAGTCTTAACCAAATAAATCCATATCATTGATTTAGAATGGGGTTCTTGAGTGATCAGGGAATTCCCCGATAGGCGTCCATGTAAATCTTGAGTCCGACCATTTCTATTAATTAAATAAGTCATGCAATATTTCATTTGGATTAGGACATTCCATTCATTACTGAGATAAGTTCAAGTAGCCTGAGCCCGAAATTAATTCTAGTTAAAAAATATTCAACAATAAAATTTCATTCTTCTACCTTCCATTAATGTAGTCAGGGGTGCTAAGGACATGAAATCAATATTTCGTTCGCATTTAATACGGTCATTCCATATACATAATATACATTTCAATTTCCCCTTCACATTTAATTATCAATTTGAATCACTTACTTTAGGCGGTTCTAGTGGTGAGCATACATGGTACTTTCCATTATGCAATTCACAATATAAATCAATCTATTTAATATATAATATTTTCCCCTTTGAGGAGTCATGCCATGTCAAACCCGATCGATGGCTCAAACATGCCACATATTAAAAACACAATTACAAAATAACATCCTACATGGGATGGATGGAGTTGTGGGAATTACCCACAACAATTAATCCCAAATATATAAATAGAATAATCATATGGTTCTAATGATAATAATCATGACATATAAATTCACTAAATGGACCCGATGAAATCAGTGGGCCCCACACGACACTTCCAAAATCAATGAACATGAGGGATGTAACATAGAACACCCACTGTAGGCTTGTAAAACTCTCCTCCTCGGGTATCATCCATTTATTTGGATTTATTTGGAGTCTATCTTTAAAAATAGAAAAAATAATAACAACACGATAACTAGGCTGAGGGAAAAAAGATAAGGAAAATTGCTTCAATGAACTCAATTACCTGCCATTGCACATCCAATGTGATGAACGATAGCTCAATCATATCTCAGAAAAATGTTTAGTATTATCTTAGGTGTTCAAAAATATTCAAAATGAGTGTAAAAAAGGTTAATCCCACTGGATCTCATATTAGGTAATAAGAGGTGGCTTAAATAGTTCATTAATGGAAAGATAGACATTTTACTAAGAAAATTGGCATGTTTACAGTTTATCCAAACTGTTTGAAAAACTGTGAGAAAGCCATGCATGGGTACCTAGGTTGAATAGGAGCATACATAGATAAGACACATGGCCATGAACCAACCGTGTGATCTAGTTTTTCCTAAAAATAGACAATCCACATGGTTAGGAAAAGTGTTTTCCAACCCTATGATATGGATAGTTTTCCAAAAATATTTGTTCTGGGATTCGAACAAGGCCCAGACACCCCTACGAACGTGTCCCCGAGTTCACCTTACAAGGGTGTATAAGAACTATATGATAACAATTCTACCCACTAAAAACATATGTATGCCTCCATCTCCCAAGTCTCGTCCTGCACATGCCTATGCTACCATAGCACCCATACTAGAGGGATAGAACAACCTCAAAAAAGAAACACGCTCTGGTCGACGATTCTTACTAGATACTCTTCAAAGGAAAAAGTATAATCTAACTAAACATCCTCTAGTTTAATGGTATTTGATGGGTGGGAATGATACTTGATAAGCTGAAAAAAACTGGAAGATGTTAGGTATGGAAAGAAACTTCAGAGTTAATACAAACTGATAGGATACAAATCAAATTCTTTCTAGGATATCAAATAGACCTACGTATCGAGGCAACAACTTACCTTTCTTCTGTAACCATATATTCCCTAGCCTTGGTGATACTCGAAGTAAAAAAATCCCCAAACATGAGCTCCAGAGGTCAATGATGATGATAAATATAAGATTTTTTCTAGACATATCAGTAGTCATACACTTTCTAGTCAGATGAACCTGCTCTGAAGTCACTTACTAAAGATGAGGACCTAGTTGGGCTACCCCCCCAACCTCTATCCAGCACATGGGTAAACAACACGACCTATATAAAAGGCTTCAAAATGAGCCATTGAAGTCATCACTAACATTTTATTATTATAAGTGAAAAATAATGAGAGGGATATTATTTTCCCATGAATCACTGAAATCAAGGACACATTCTTGAAGTATATCTTCTAGAATACGCATTTTATGTTCTAATTGTCCATCGGTTTATGGGTGAAATGTTCTGCATAGAATAACATATGTTCCCATATCCTTGTGGAATACCTACTAATATTTTGATGTGAAATGAGCATCCCTATCTCTAACTATTGTACAATAGACCACGTGGAGTCATATGATTTCATGGACATACAGTTTTCCCAACTCATCAACTCAGAAAGTCTAATGAATTTGAATGAATTGGGATACTTTCATTACTATTTCAATGATAACCCATATATCATTTCTTCATCTAGGTGACCTAGGTAAACAAACTACAATGTCTATATCCACATTTTCTCATTTCCATTCTAGGACTAAAAGTGGACGTAACCGGCCTATAGGCCGATGGTGCTCTGCCTTCTCCTGCTGACTGGTGGAACACCTAGTGATAAATCATTCTATCTAAAGTGTCATCCCAAACCACCGATACAGGTGTTTCATGTCTCAATAAATCATCAATATTACAGGATGAACTTCCCACTGAGAGGCGTGGGAATTTTTCATAAACACCTCTCTCATTTCGGAAAGAACCGAGAAACATCCATGGATAAATATGATATCATCTCTATCAACAAAACAATCTGAAGGCTGTTTATCTCTTGATATACTCTCATGGAGTACCAAGACATCATGTTCTAAAAAATGTCTACCATACACCTTACCATGGAGAGAATAGGTAACTATTAAAGATGGGAGGTAAGACTACTCATGACTGTCATGAAACACCAAATACATCTATGAAAATAGGGCCATTAACATCCAGTCATCACTGGCTTCCCATATTTCTCATGCCTGGGTTTTCTAACATAGTCCATCAATGACTAAATTACCCTTTATTAGTGTATAAGAAAGCTCAATATCAAAGGATATCAAATATTAAACCCATGTTTTCTGTCTAAGGTTCAAGTCAGCTATGTAAAGATATATTTTAGGCTCTTCTGATCAGTTTACACCACAATGTTATTACCCAAAAAATAATGTATCCAACATCATATTTCAAGGAAATTATGTTATATCAATATCATGCATCTAGTAGATTATATCATGATGCATCAACTACATAGATCCATACACAATGACTTTTTCCTCCTACATCAGTGATGCTCCAAGGCCAATGCCAGATGCATCACAGAAAATGGTATATCCACTTCTTTTCCTTAGTATAATCATAATATTTACTAATACAGACCTTCCATTCATCTCTAAAAAGGACATATCTCACTATTTTGACCATAGGAACATAACACCCTTCATGGTAAGACCAATAAGAGTTGAAGAAATATGTGATAAATATTTTATGAAACTCCTTCAATATCCAACCATCCACAAGAATCATTGTATATCAAACACATGAATTGGATTCTCCTAGGAAACTATAGCCCCAAACATTTTCGGGTCAAACTATATGCCAGATTCTAAGATAATATAACCCTTGAAATGAACTTCATAAATCTAGAAGTGGAACTTAACAATCATGTAATAATGTTAATTCTCCCTCATTGAACTCATAATAATATCAAGATGTATGGAATTGTATCTATGATTTGGAGAATACTACAAGATATAATCCAAAAATACTATGAAAAATTATTCCAAATAGGGGTGAAAATACCTATTCATCAGATCCATGAAAATAGTGGGAACGTTTGTAAGACTGAATGACATAACAAGGTACTCATACAAACCATAAAAACTACAGAATTCGATATGAGGTATGTCTGGGGGCCTAAATCATACCTGATGATAACCTGATGTTCGGTCAATCTTCAAAGAATACATTTTCTCCTCAAGGTTGGTTGAATATATCATTAATTGAAGGTAGAAGATATCAGTTCTTGACCATAAGATGGATCAACCTTCTATAATCCACACATAGACATAAGGTTATATCCACCATCATGTAAAAAATCATGGGTAACCCCAAGAATATGTACAAGGACATATAAAACTTTTGTCCTCTATGTCCTCTAACTATCACATGAGAACCTAAATATCTATATGCTCAATCCTATATAGAGGAATGGACAGTGGAGCTACTCCCAGAACTAGCACGATTGTGAACTCTGCCTCTGTATCATTAGGAATGCCAAAAATTCATCAGGAAATATTTCCAAAAAATGATCCTCTACTAGAGGTAAATAATCATTTCATAAACCCTGGTACTCTATGAATAGATTTTCAATCATGGTATTCACTCCACCTAGCCCATGACTCACTAGTCCATATCTACTAGCCTGGAAATCCTACTCACCCTTATGTTGATATCTGCTGCACTCTAGTGGCGTTAATGATACCCTATGGCAATCGCAGTCCACAAAATCATGATACAGAACCAACCAATCCATCCTAAGAATGACATCAAGGCCTATCATCTTAGGAATTAAGAGGTTATATATGAAAGGGTAATTACCTACCTCAGGGGCAGTCCCCATACTGGCCTATGCCCTCTATCCGTACCCCTAACAATGTATTTAGGGTCATTAAACCATAATAATATTGTATTTCTTGTACAAGAACTTCCATAATAGATACAAAGATAAAAGAGTTTAGAGCACTTGTATCAAATAAATAATATACAATAGTAGATTCTATAAGAATAGTACCTTGTACTGTGGGTTTTCCCACAGCCAAATCCCCGGGTATCGGTTGTAATGAATGCAACTGTCTTGATCCATGACCATGTGAAATATCTAGACTACCATGATCATAACTGATCTACTAGAACTGCTAGGGATCATGATTCTAGATACCATGGCTAGGACCTCAAACATGGAAAGCCCTACTGGTTGTTTCCAACTCCCTGTCTGATGTAGCATAAACGAACCCACTCATGAAGTTGGAGACGGTACAGATCATTCTCCACTCGATGCTGGTGGAAAGGTTCTGTAGAAATGCTAAAGATTCCCCATATGGCTACAAGCCCAATACTCTAGTGGTTTTTATCGCACTGAGGCATTATATTCCCCCATTTTCCACACTAATGAAATGCATTGGAGCTATAGAAATAGGCACACCTGTTGTCACTCCACAAATGAGGAACCTCAAGAGAACATTTCCTTTCACTGAATGAACTATTGGCAGGAAACGACACTACTCTAATATAACCAGTGATATTTTCATCCCTTAGTTTACACTCATTGATAAGTTCTTGACTAATTATTGCATAAATTTTAAGTAGTATAAATACAATCACCTATATATTGATGGAATATTGGATCCCATCCTCAAAATATCTAACATGCGAAAGATCATCATGGGCTAGAAACGGTGGAATGTATTGGAACTATGAGAATTGCACTTAATACTATATGAATGAAATAGAACCCTTATAGGCATTCATGAACTCTTTAGATCTATAATATCTCAATGTTTTAGGAACAAACCAATCATAGAAGGCAGTGTAGAAATCGTCCCATGACATGCCCTGATGACAACCAACCTGGAAAATCACATCCCACCAGCACTTGGATGAATCCCGAAGAAAGTATGTGGAAATCATGAACCTCTAATATTGAGGAATATTAAGACGATAAAAGGTAGATAGGGTGGGTTATATCAAACACTCGGCATCCTGCGGCCTTCTATCTCTTAAAAAGGTATATGATTGTTGCTGCTGGAACTCACGATTCTGATCTACCATCATAGGTGCAATCCATGGAGCACCATGCATGAACTATATCATATACAGAAATATATCACAAATTTGGGCATTAGTGTCGAGATCATTGTAAAAGGGGAGTATCTCGAGTGTTAATCCTTGAGGTAAGAGTGGAATCTCGGGGGCCACCTTGTCTGGAGAATGGTCTTCACCACCATCATGTCCTATGATACGAGAAAATATTTGTGAAATTGGTATAAAAATTCCAAGAACATGCATCAAAACAAGCTTAATAAGAAATATAGTATCTCTAGTGGAAGTTAAATGTATGAAAATCCACTACCTACGGCATACAACCCCCAACATCCATCATAGATAGCTAGGTATCAGTAAGTTCTCAGGTATATGTTTCATTTAATTTTACATTTAATTTTCTAGGTTTAGTCATTTACCATTAATAAACGTGACAAAGTGGGATAAGGATATACAACTGATTATTTTTATAATTCATGATTGACATTATAATGGATATCCCTTCCCATTGACTCGATGCCCACACACCTTATCACAGGAAAGAACACCCATTTATTTATAGCATAACAGCTCGACTTGGTAAATTACTCATCCCAACCCATGAGGGCCCATACACCTCATGAATTGAGACAAGAAATCACTCTATCACAACCATAAATAATACAAGCACAATATAACTATCACAAAATCACTAAACAATAACAAGAATAGTAAGAAATGAAAATAAATAAAATTCACTCATATATAATGGAAATATGCAAGGCAGGTGAATTGAAGGTGCCTATAATGATGCATGTAACAATGCAACTTTCCATCATGTAATTGAGACATGGATGAAAGAATATCCTCACATAGTGTAATAATAAAGAAAACCACATAGCATGTGGGTAACCCAATGATGAAATAATATCAACTATAATAGGAAAAACAGAACAACAATTATATTTTGGTTAACATGGCATTCACCATGAACATGTGTTCGTGATGCCCAATCACAGATTATGACCAAGTTCCCATAATTTTTAATCTCCAATCTATTATCTATGAAGAGTAATTAATTAAAGGAAAGCCCTCCTATAATAACTCGTTGTGATGTCCCGGACCTGAATCTTGCTTAATGGGTACCCCGAGCCAAGTGGTTAACTTGTCCTCAAGAACATCTCGGAAATTGCAAGAGGATGACGACTAGAAACGAGGTCCTAGGGTGTGTCTATGGGGAGAAAATGACCTCATTACAAAATATTAGTGTAGAAGATAAACATAAAGAGAGTTAAATAGTGGAAGCAGTATATAAACATAAGACACAATGGGAAATATATAAAATATTAACAATAATTAAAGAACTATAATAACATAAAACAGCTGATGATGATATTTCATGTATCTTAAAAATTAGTAAACATGGATACAAGACCACAAGAATAACATGTTCCAAAAAAGTATAAATGAAATCGAAAACTATCTATGAATCCTAAGCTCCATCGTGGTTATCTACTATCAACCTCCATCTTAAATAATAAGTAATCAATTGTTCGAAGCCTTATGATTCTCTTTATCTACACATGAATTAATGTAATCTAATTAGGGTTCTAAACTTCACCTAGAGATGGTGGGAGATAAATCTCAATGGGCCACCACCAATGGAGTCTATAACATCTAGCCCTTGTATTGGAAATGTAACACTGTGAAAACCTACTTATAAAAAGTAAATCAGCACAATGTAACTAAATACCATAGAACATGCTTCTACCCTCGGTCGGTGTCTGAACATAACCAGTCTGTTAATTGATTATAACTAGTTTATAATTAAGTCTCATGTTAAAAATATCTATGGTCCCTAATTCTGATTGGGAAACCTTTAATGAAATTTAATAATGAAGTTCGAAGGTAATAACCAAGGATATGTCGTCTTTAAGGGTCACCAACTCAGTAATAATTGTATCCTAGCTAAGGGTAAAAGTATACTCCAAGGATCATATTCCAATGTATTCCACCATAATATGCATACCAAATAAAAGGTGTTCATCCATGGTAAAATGGGGTTAAGTAGAGATATGGCCTTATGGGCTATTTCCATGGAACCATCTTTTCAATGATGGATCCAAGGAGTGTATCCAAGAAATTATTTAATACTATATGAGGGATCCTCTGGTGTCATAAAGGACATCCAAGAATAGTCAAGGGTCAGGATCTTGGTGGGTATAAAACTAAGAATTTTTTATCCTTGAATCAAAATGGAGTTCCCGAGTTCTCACAGAATTACTTGATAAGAATCTATGGCGAGCTCTAGTCAGGCCATTCTTATTTAATTATGAATTCATTCAATATTTAATTTGGTTCAGGTAACACCTTTCATTAGTGTGATATGGTAATGTTTAATGAAACCATTATTAATTACTTTAATATAATCTTTAATAATTATGGGTCTTTCTTCTATATTACATTAATGTGGTATGGGGTGATATAGACATAAAACTTATATTTCATTCACATTTAATACGGTCAAGTCATATACTTAATATACATTCCAATTTCCCTTTCACAGTTAATTACTATTTGAAGCACATAACTATGGTGGTTCAAGTGGTGAGAAAACATGGTACTTTACATTATGAAATTCACATTATAAATAAATAAATGTAATGTAGAAATGATTACCCTCATAAGGGTTAATCCATTTCGCACCCGAACAGTGGCTCAAATGTGTTAGATATTAAAAACCCAATTATGGAATAATATCATATATGATATGGATGGTGTTGTGGGTATAACCATAAAACAATTAATCACATATATGGAAAGATCATGATCATATGGTTCTATGGATTATAAAAATGACATATAAATTCAATAAATGGTTCTCAATAAGATAATTGGGGGCCATAAACCAATTCTAAAATCAATGATATTGATGGATGAGTTATAGACCGCACATCATAGGATTATACAACTCTACTCTTTCATTATAGGTCTATTCTTTGGCTCAAAACATAGTAGATATAAGAAAAGGGGAAACTATCTCACACAATGGTAACTAGGTTGAGAGAAAAAAAGAAGGAGATAAGCTTAAAAAGACTAGAGTAATTACTGTTGTGCATCCAATGTGACCAATGGAATCTCAATCAAATCCCGAATGATGGGGGTCTCTTGATTCCTACCATAGGTCTTCAAAAATCTCCCAAATTAGAGAATAATATGTTAATCCCACATGATCTTATATTAGAGAGGGTGTGGTGGCTTAATTTGATAATTAAGGGAAAAATAGACATTTTACCCTTAAAAACAGTATGTCCAAGGTTTTTCTGCACGGTTTGAAAACCCATGTACAACCCAAGCACTAGTAAATGGGATGAAAGGGGACCTACATGGTTAGGCCGCATGTTTATGCACCAACTGTGCATTTTTATTCATCTGAAAAAATAGACCATCTACACAATTTGGAAATCCATGCGCTAACCATGCATCAATCATGCGATATGGATGGTTTGCAAAAAAGATGTGTTCAAGGCTCCAAAAACCCACTGAACAACCCTAAGAGAATTTATAACTCATTAGGCATCCACATTATGTTCAAAATATTGAATTAGAATAAAATTTATAGGATCTATATCGGAGTGAAAACCTAGGATCTTACACATGTTATATATGTAATGATTCTATTTATTTAATCATATTTCATGCCTTTATTATTCTTTCTAACCCATGTTCTAACATTTATTCAAATGTCTATTTTGATACTGGGATTTTAGATAGTCCCTTTGTTAATTTTATCCCGAGGTTATTCTATGCATATGTAAGGGTGCAAAGGATGTTAGGAGCACCTAATGGATGAAAAATAAAGAAATTTTTTATTTAGTCCCCTATTTTCAGTTTTATGTTCCTAATAATCCCAGACACTAGACTTTGTGATCCTTGGATTATAATTTTATGTTTAATTATGATTAAAAAAATGTAATGATATTTGTAAAAGTATAGGGTTTTTATAGTTGGAATAAATGGATATGGTTTTATATTTTCGGAGACTAGGAGTAGATAACATTTGTAAGAACCCTAGGGATCAGGCTAATTATTAGAAAATGTGCCTTAATTTTGGTTTGTATAGAATATGGGGTTTATCAAGAAAATGAATCCAGGTCTGGAAAATACAAGTGTACCTGGTTTTAGTATGGAAATTATTATGAGTAAAAACAGTGAAAAGGTGTTCCGATCCTAACTTATGGTTACTTGGTACATGATAATGGGCCTTACCACACACTTGGATTGACACTAATGGGGGATATTATTTGGTAAATTCGTAAGATCATTACAATCCATTATTAAGGGAACAGAAGAAAATACCATAAGAATATATGTTAGGAAATAGATCATAGTTAACCAATATTGAAACCCATGGAATCAGAAGTTAGGATATACTTTTCTGTTAAGAGTTTAACCTTTTACATTTATAGATTCCTTTTTATAATTATTAGAAAAGTATTCAAGAACCATAATTTAGCTTCATTTTTTCTTAGTTAATGGATGGAAATAAAAGAACACATTCCAAAAAATAATGTGATTCCAAAAGTGGTGATCGCCCTAACGATTTTCTAAATATGATAGAAATGGTTGTCGAAAATATCCGGAAAATGCTTTCTCAACTGAATCAAGTTATGAATAATAACATGAATCATGTGGAATTACCTCTTTCTTATAAGAGATAGAAATTTTTTGTCGAATCCTTTATGTGGAAAATTCCTCCTTGTTTAGTGTATCTTCTAATACCCTCATCATGAAATAGTGTATTAACTCCATTGAACATATATTATCTATCCTCTTTCCCATAAAAGAATTGACATTTGTGTAGGCAGTCTATCATTTTGATGGGGAAGATGATCAGTGGTGAGCACTGATAAAAAAAATTCCAAAAAGGTAATTGATTCCATGGAATATGAATAATTAAATAGAATGTTTTTCAATAAATATTTTCCCCAAACCCTCTATCTGATGTTTGAAAGAGAGTTCCCCAAACATAATTAGAATGTATATGTCTCTATCAGGGAATATGAAGAAAACATAACAAGTCTTGCAAGATATGACTCCATCTTTTTCATATACACTATATAAAAGGTGAATTGCATCTTTAATAGGATAAATCTGAGTCTACAAAAATAATTGTAAATTCGAGACATTTATAGTTATGACGAAATTTTCTATTGTTCCCTAAAGGTTGAAATGGAGATCAGAGACCCTAAATGGTATCCTGGTCCTTGTGTAAAAAAGTGTAAAATAGTGACTATTATGGGTGGATCATCAAATAAAAAAAATGATGTAAAGAAGACTGAATTTCCCATGTGTCAAAATTGTGGGAAGAAGCATCCTAAAAACTATCTAAAAGAACTAATAAATAATTAAAATGTGGAACAGTGGTACATCTAGATAAGAACTACCCAATGGATGTAAAGAATTACATAGATGTGGAAGAAGAAAGGAAGGTTCATATCAACACTCATCCTATAGTAAAAAATTTCAACTACAAGGAACATGTGTATTTTTCAAACCAATTAACTAATCCCTGGGTTTTAAGAGACAATAAATAATAACCTCCAAAGAAAAAAAGAAGGTATTATGGTAAATATACTATTGATGTAGAGCCAAAAATTTGATGTGGCTATAGATATGTAGGTTATTCATTTAGGAATAGAGAATTTACTATTTGATTCTTGTTCTATATATTCTTTGATATCTTAAAATATTATTATAACTATTCAAAAAAACCACATAAAAATTTCCCATATAGATTTATCTTTGAGAACAACTAATGGTGAAATTATTTCATCCAAATTACATTACTCCTATTTAGTTAATGTTTGTGGATTGGATATCTTTTTACAAATACAACATCAACTTTCGGGAAAGGGAGGTCATTATTCACATCCCAAATCATCCTCAAATTATTTAAATGTCTAAGGAAGAAGATTAATATCCTTATGAATCATCCTCTTAGGTGTGTATTTTACTTCCCTATTAGAAATAATATCTGTAACATCCCAGGTAAATAAAGAATAAAGCATTTTCATATTTATTAATACTTATTAATTAAATATTATTTTTACTTTAAAGGGGTTTCTATGTTCGATAGCGTACCTGATACGCAACAAATAGTTTCATTGAAATCTTACGTTGCACACAAGTAATAAAATAATATTATTTTAAATAGTAGTTAACACATAGCCATTGTATTGGCGGGAATGGATATAAATAACTAAAATATGATTATATATGTTTATAAATGTTTTTACATTTATCCAATAAAATATAAAGGCTTAAAATATGAAAAGAATTCAATTTTAGGCATTTATACCCTAATTTACACTAAAGGTCCACTTATCGCCTTTTGATGGTGAACCGTCATTAAATATAGTTTTGGTCACTCTTATACATTCTATTGGACCAAATAAAAATCTTTTTTAGAATCGGGACATCAAAATTTACTTTGTGTAAATTTTTGGTATTTCACCGATAAAGTTCATTTTTTAATGAATAGTGAAAAATGTGTCGTTTAATTCAAAACCAATTTTTAATCTAATTTATTTATATGATTAGATTATCTTTTGAATTGTTTTTAAAGTGAAATTAGAATATATTTTTACCATTTAACCCAATAGTGGTCGTTGGAATTAATTTCACTTGGAAATCGGACTTAAACTAGTGTCAATCATTTGATACTTATTGTTTCATAAAAACACATTATTTGCTCTGACATCGGGAATTAATTATTAAATTAATTAATGAAACTTATATGTTTTTAATTTTTTAAAATAGACTTCATTTTTTAATTCATAATATCAAATATATCTTAGGGTGAATTTTTCGTATTTCTCTAAAAAACTTCAATTTTTGATGAATAGTGAAACCACTAAGTGGTACTTAAAGAAACTGATTTTTTGTTTAAATGAAATTTTACCACCTCTGTGTTTTGATTTTCAAAAATAAAACATACATGGTTTTCATTAAGAATTAAAATGTGGTTAAATGGGATTAAAATACTTTTTGGGTGAATGGTAACTTTTATGTTTTTAATCGTGATTAGAGGTAATTAGTGTAGTTTAAGGTAAAAATAATGTTTTAATAATATGAAATGAACATGAAACACGTCCTAACCTTATGGTATATGTCATGGCCGACCAAGAAAACCCATGGGTCAACTTGGGGACCCCATGGAGCCACTTTGGTAGGAAAATGACATTAAAAACGTTTTATTTAATGTTAAAATTAAAATGTCACAAACATGAGTTGTTTTACTAAAACAGTTTTTAAAAGGGTTTATACAAGTCATATATTTGACTATAAATAATCATTTTTATTTTAAAACGATTTCCTACATCATGATATATTTTTTATAATTTTTAGACATTAAATAAATTAAATTATTTATGACACCATGATGATGCAGCGATGACCTCATTATTTAACGATCTAAATAAAATGAAAATATAATGTAAAATATAAGACCTAAACTTATCAAAAACCTATTGGATGGGTGGATTTAGAACCCTTATCACCTTATCCTCTAATTATATCAATTTGGGACCTTTTAAATCTGAAACTCATTTTAAAATAAAGTAACATTTCTTTACATTCCAAGAGTGCCCCTCCTCTCCCCTTATAAAAGGCCCCCACCTGTACCACCTTACCAACACTTCAAAAGCCTTTTTCTCGGCCAAAACCTACCCATTTTGTCTCTCCACATCCCTCTATAACTCTTAGAATCCTCACTTTGGGCATAAGTATTACCAATGAATCCTTTGAGCTCAAATCTAAGAGAGTTACCTGATTTTAAGTTAATGTCTTCACTTGTGTTGTTTTGTTTTATTTTGCTTCTCCTACCCTCTAAACTCTTTTTATTCCTTTATTTTGTAACAACACCAGTATCTTCAATATACTAGTCTATTTTTATATGAATAATTTGATCTACACCTACACACACCTCCATCTAATGGTTAAATAACATATTGTTTCTGTGGTTGGGAAATTTATGCCTCACGAAACGATGATTGTTCAATATTCTTTTAACACCTTTAATGGTGGCCATTAATATGTCACTCTATTTATATATGATATATATTATATTTATGTTTTCTTTATGATTCTGTATTTTTTATTTGTGGCATACCATTATGTCTTCCATTATGGGTATACGCGATATCTTCATTTTAGGAAGTGCGGACTACCGCCCCCTCAAAGTGATCTGATTCGTTAATGCCATATGTGGGGCATATAAAGGATGGATTTAAAGTTATTATATATGATGTTATACTGGAATTATAATATACCTTTATATCATTATTATTTATTTCCATTAAAGTATGAGATAGAAATGAAAGTAGCGTTCATGCGTACGTACGGCTTACCGTCTCCATGAACGGTGCATTTCATTTCTTATCCCCAAATGTAATGTATTATTATAAGTACATATATATAATGGATATATATGATTTATGTTACATCTAAGTGATTAATATAATTATGTAATTAAAATATACATACGTCTCATTTAGTTTTAATTCCTGTAATATGACATAGAAATGAAAGTAGCGTTCATGCGTACGTACGGCTTACCGTCTCCATGAACGGTGCATTTCATTTCTTACCACTAAATGATTATATAATATTATAAATACTTGAATATGATGGATATATATGATATATATGAAATCCAAATCATGAATATCATTCTGGATATAATGAACCTTTGACCACACGAACAACATGTAATTGTAGGAAGTCCATGTTCGACTTAAGAACCAAATATCGACAAAACAAACATTATTAACATAAATGATTACATAATGTTTATAACATGGTAAGAAGAGATATAAAAGTAATAATGAACTTGAAAAAGGTTCTTAAGAAAGTATAAATTAAATCATGTTTATTATTCAGGACGTTAAATAATGATCGAGTCAAGTCGGACCCGAGGTAAGGGAACTTCTTAACCCAATTTTCGTTCTTTGGGTTAATCTCCTACTTTCAAATTATGTCATGATATTATTATGTCCTATCTTTTATTTGTACTTTATTTACTTTTACTTATAGTGAATACACATAATAGATCTATTTTATTTAAAAATGATCTTTGTAAGGGACTTCGTCTCAATCTCATTTCATTGAGGCATATTTTTGTTTTATACACAACTATCTTTCATACGGTGTATAAACTCGTTTGAATTTTACTTTTATACAAAAGGAATATTTTTCTATGAAGAGTTTTACTAAATGACAAAAAGGAATGTTTCTTTTAACGTACATGGTGGCAATGACCTTTTCCACCGCCATGAGTATTATTTGGTATTTGGCTTCCTCAACAAGCTGTATTGTTTTTTAAAATGAAATAAATACCATATAATCTTTTATGTATTTTGGTATTGGAAATGTTTTTTATAATGGATTTGTTATGTCAATATATTTATGTGATATATTGTGATCAAAGTGTGGAAATGTTTTCTTTCCATTATATTTGTTTTATTTCATATGATTTATAATGGTACTTGGACATTTGACGGGTGGTTACGTGATAAACCATATGATGGGTGGTGCCATGAATACTAGGACGGGTGGTTACATTATAACCTCCAATGCATTGGGTATGGAATTCGGCCGTATAGCTATTCCATTAAGTGATATTTGTGGAAGTAGACCGTACGGTTATTCCATTTAAATATATTTATGTCCCATGTTACCTTTATATGTTATGTGATCTTTATATGGGTTTTAGTGTAATATTTTGGTTACAAAAGGGTAAGTAATGATATTTTATTCAGTGAAGAGTTTTTACTACTTCATAGAGGTGAAAAGTATTACATTGATAATGTATACATGGTTTACTTGTTGTTTTGATAAACTAATAGTTTTCATTCTTTGTGTATCCCTTACTGAGCTTTTTATGCTCACCCCAAGTTTTTTTTTTGAAATGTTTTTCACAGGACTTAATGTTGAATAGGGTCAAGGATGGGATCAAGGGAAAGTCATGCTATATAAAACAGGGAACTAGACATGTTTCTTTTTAAGTGTTTTTATTCTATGGAAACTTAGTAGAAGTTTCTACTTTGTAATCTTTTGAGATGTAATAGTTATGTCCAAATTCTCTAAAACTCTAAACCTGAAAAGATCCTCAATGTGAATTATTCATTTAATTCAATATTAAGTAAGGTTTAAGGTCGGGGCCTTAAAATATCTCTCTCAAATAATTGAGACAAAGGAGTTAATCATGATCAAATATATGCCCATCATGAGGGATTATACTTATGTATTCCCTAAAGAATTTTCTATCCTTTTATCTGAATAAGAGGTTGAGTTCTCCATTAATCATATTCATGGATCTATTCCTATATAAAATAAACCTTATATAATGTCCACCTTCAAGATCGAGGAACAAATGAATCCATTATTGGAAAATATGGACATGGATTTTATACGCCAGAGTGCTTCACCATGGGGTGCTCCATTACTGTTCATCAAAATGATGGACGGATCAAGGCACCTATGCATCGATTATATTGATCTCAATAAAATGATTAAAAAATACTAGCACCCATTTCCAGGGATATATGAATTATTCTTTTAGGTATGTGGGTCCAGTTATTTCTCTAAGATTGAACTTTGGTCTAGATATCACTAATTAGAGGTGAAGATGTAAGATATTCCCTAGACTAGCTTATAAATGAGGTTTGGACATTTTGAATTCATAGTGATTACCTTTGGACTCACTAATTCTCTACAAATTTTCATTGATTTAATGAATAAAGTATTTATAGATTACCTAGAAGACATTGAGGTTGTCATTATCGATGATATAATAATATACTCTAAAATAAAGAAGGAAAATGAGGAGTATTTGAATATTTTGAGGACGAATTTTTGAAGGGAGAAACTATATGAAATGTATATTAAATGTGAGTTTTTTATAGAGAAGGTATCATTCATAGGACATGTTATCAATAGTAATGGAATATTTGTTGACCCTTCTAAGACAAAGGCAATCAATGAGCGGAGTAGGCCAAAATCCATAATGGATATCTTTAGATTTTGTTGTCTAGTCAGGCATTACCAACTATTTTGATGAATTTATCAAGATTTTCAATCCTAATAATCAATATGAAAAATATGGGAGTGATGTTTTTATGTACTCAATAATGTGAGAAATGTTTTAAGAAGCTCAAAAGAGGCTTATCATTGTGTTATCACCCACAATTCTAAAAAGTACAGAAATGTTTTTTTATAGTGATTCTTCAATGAGAGGATTAGGAATTGTAATGATGAAAATTAAAAAGTGATAGTATATGCGACAAGGCATTTGAAAATTCGTGTGCAAAAATATCCTACACATGATCTAGAGCTGGCAGATGTGATCTTTTAATTGAAAAAATTTCAACGTTATCTCTATGGGTAAAAGTGTGAGAAAGATACTAATCACAAGAGTCTCAAATATATATTCATAGAGAAGGATATTAATATATACCAGAAGAGATGGATATATCTCATCGAGGATTATGACTTCTTAATCCACTACCATACTAGTAAGGAAAATAAGGTAGTGGATTCTCAAAGTATAAAGGATCATGAATATTTATCAATGATGATAATTTAGAAGGATATAATATTCATAGGCTTATAAAGGATGGGTAGGGGAATCATTAATGGAGGAATATAAGCAATCCTTCATCAAAGTATTTCTCAATCATCCCTAGTGGTGAAAATAAAGGATTCAAAAAAAATGATGTAGAAATTCAGAAAATGGTTGAATCTATTCAAAATGGGAAATCGATTAAGTTCATGATTGGTGACGGAGTCATATGATTCGGGTCACAGCTACGTGTAACAATCTATATATAAATAAATAAACAGCCTTATAATGACACACATAGCTCAACCTTATATATTCAACCAGGGATAACAAGGATGTATCAAGATCTCTAAGAGAAATTTTGGTGGGACATTATAAAAAAGTTGATAACTGAATATACAACAAAGTGCCTGGTATGTTATGAAGTGAATTCTAAAAGGAAAATGTCTAATGTGATGATGCAGACATTACCCATACCAACATAGAAATGGGAAAACATCACCATGGACATTGTCACCAGACATCCATATACATCCTGAAGAAACAATTCTCTACGGGTTATTAAGGATCATCCTATAAAGGCAGATCAAATTATCACAATTAGATAGTACATCTCACTGAATTAACATGCATGAAGATAAATTAAAGAAGTGGTAAGGCTATATGGAATACCACTATAAATTATATCTGACTGAGATCCTAGATTCACCTCTATGTTTTAGAAAATTCTCTAACATTCTCTATACACTCAGCTAAACATCAGTGCAGCCTATTATCCTAAAGTTGATGGACAATTTAAGTGGACTATTCAGATGTTGGAAGTCATGTCAAGAGTATTTTCTATAGACTAGAATGGAGGATGGGACCACTATCTTTCACTGGTTGAATTCTACTATAATAAAAGATTCCACTCGACTATCCAAATGGCTCTATAAGAAGTCCATTATGGTAAATGGTGCAGAACATTGGCATTCTATGATGAAGTCATGGAATGTATGCTTCTTGGACCAAATATTGTCAAAGAAATGGTAGAGAAGGTGAAACCCATTTAGCAGCACATCCTTTTAGCCCAAATATGACAATAGAGATATGTAGACAATCATTTATGGAACCTAGAGTTTAAGGTTTAAGACATTATATTCCATTGAAAATATCCATGGAAGAGGATCATGATATTTGAGAAGAAAGTGAGGATAAGTCCCAGGTTTATCGGCCCCTTTGAGATCCTTGATCATGTTAGAGTAGTGGCCAATCAACTATCACTTCAAAAAACCATGTAACAAGTACTTGATGTATCCCTCTTGAGGAAGTACAGACCAGAACATTAACCTGTACTGACGTTATAGGTGGTATAGCTGTAGAATGTTCTTTCTAACGAGGATTAGTTAGTGAAGATCATGGATCATAGAGATAATGTTATATGCAATTAGAATACTCAACTGATCAAAGTACTTGGAAAATTAGTAATTATGAGGAGACAGCATGGGAACCATAGAAAGCGACTAAGGCAAAGAACACACACCTATTTTTAACTTAGAATTTAAAAAGATTTTTTGTGGGAACAGTTTCACAAGGGGGGAAGAATGTAATGACCTAAAGTTTCATCTATTTAAATTCCGTTATTATAATTATTTAATACAGTATAAAAACATATAGACGACAATGCAATCATTATAAATGGTCAATGAATGAAATAATAAGAATTTCTAGAATATAAGGATCCCATATCGATGATATAGTAACTTGACCTTTGGAATTGTAATGTGACCCTTATGAATATTAAAATGAAAAATTGAATAGTAACCTCAAAAATGAAAGTATAAATAAAATTTATCCATATTATAAGTAAAAATATGATATAATTATATCATAGTATAAGTAAATAAATATTTTAAAAATTACCTATTTAGGGTTGGTATTTTTTAAAGTCATTAATATTTCATTAAACTTTTATGACTAAATAATAATTTAAAAGAAAATTTATTTTCATTAATTGATTTCATAAATAAATATTTTGATTTCTTATTATTATATGATAATTTTATGACAGATTAGTTAATATTTCCAAGTGATTTAAAATCAGTTAAAATTTTAAAATTTGTACTTCTAAGTGAATTTTGATTTTAATCAAAAATTATATTTATCATATTTAGACAATTATTTTCATTAAATGGATTTCTGTTTTTTAATTTGAAAAATATAAAAATTTGTTAGCTTGAATATTTTGGATTTTTTTTAAATAATTGAATTTTTTATGAGTAGTAAAATATGATAATTTACAGTATATATACATTATAAGTTAAATACACTATTCGTTGAGTCACGGATGATGTAAGTACAATTGGTTTGAACTCAAATGATGTCATTAATTTATTTAGTTTCATGTATCTATACTATTTCTTTTCATGAGAAATATAATAAACTAATGGATTAAATAATGAGAAAAGACCCCCTCCTCCAAATTAAATACTACCTCTCACCACCTGTTCTCCTTACAACTATCAAACCTTGAGCCTTTTCTATATTCTACCCAATAATCATCCCAAACCTCTCACCCATGTAGTGGAGATTTTTTTCTTAATAAATGAAAATAAAATTCACAATGTAGGTTCTGAAGAAGAAGGAATCAAGAGGTAAAACGGAATTCTATTTTATTTCAATTTCTTTTCAATTTATTTTATTTTATTTTATTATTCTCACATAACATTGTCCAAGTGGAAAGAAAACTCTAGAATCATATATATAATGGAATTTTATTGTGGAATAACTATTCATCAAATCTATTCCCCTCTATTTAATTTTAATAATGAAAGTATTGACCCTGAGGTGTCGATTTTCCACCTTCGTCGATGATGTGCTTTTATAATTCAATTACACCTTCATGGCTGGTCATGAAACCATTTTTATGGTATGACCAAATTATAATATATTTATTAAAACCTATTTAATATTCTATAACATGTATCTGTTCCTTATATTTAATAATATAACACAATTAGTTTATGATGACAAAAAAAGATAAATTAGTCTAATTGATTATAATTAATGATTTATCTAATGAATAATCCTCACTTTTGTAAAAAATTGGTATTTCAATTTTCTATAATTTCATTAATAACATATAATTTTAGAGTTTTACAACTATAATCATTATACATGTTATTATATTCACATATACAAGTAAATTTATAATGAAAACCATGGAAACTCACACTTTCGAGTGATGAAATTGAATTACTTAACACATAAAAAGGGACATAAATGAACTTAATAAAATTATAAAAAAGGAAATACACATATAAAAGGTTACTAATTTATTAATTAATCTATTTTATTTTATTATTCAGGAAATTAAGATCATGTAAAGAATCATTTTGAAGATAATGTAATTGATTCTTCACGAATATCCATTATTTTTTCAAGTTACTCTTTCTCTCTTTTTACCCAAATGATAAACTCTTTTAATTTTATGTAAATATTATAAATGTTTTGTATATATCCCAAAATCATGTATCATGATTCTATCATTCTACATTTTCGGGTATATACATGTTTTTTAAAAGGTTACCTATTTAATTCTTGCTGATAAGTAAGCCTGATTTAAGGGATCTTCTTGAATTTTTAGCTAACATCATGTTCAAAATATAATCTGTTTTAAGCCACAATTATTTTTTTTAAATCATTAATTTTATTATTAAAACATTATTGTTTAACTTATAGTTATTCATATAATATTATTCCATTTTTTATATTAAATTATCTTTTATATTTTCCTTAAATCTCACTAAAATGTTTTAATTCTAATCTTTCTTAAATAATCTTTTTAGATGTCATCAATTCAGTTTGACATCACTTATCATTATCTATATCTATTTTACCTTATGAATGTCCTTGTATGATTTTGATACTTTTATTCATGGACACCATTGTAATATTCCATTATGTTATTCCACATTGACAAGATTATGATATCCAACTCTTACCATGGGTAACCCTAATGATTCTATTTGATTCATTATGTATAAGTTTTCATTTGGAACACATATTCATGAAATTGTTATAATGGGTGAACCTAGATAGCTCTATAATGAGTTGGGTATTGTTTATTATCATTACACATTATGTGTTGCGGTCATGGTGGGTGGCCTTGACTCTTCCTCCTCTCAGTGTAACAAGCCTTTAATCATGATAAAGTCATATTTTATGTTTATTCCATGTTATTATGATTCTTTGATTATATAATCCCAATTTATATATGTTATTATTCCATGTGTTTAATCATGTTCCATTTTTTATGATTTCTAACCCATTTTCTGAGCTTCATTTTAATGTTTATTCCCTTACTGGGCTTTTTAGCTCATTCCTTTGTCTATATTATCACCAGGTTATCCTATATAGATGCAGGGGCCCAAATAAAGTTCATAACTAATAAGGGATAATAACTAAAGATATTTTCTATTTAATACCATGTTTTAAATTTATGTACCTATTCTTCCAGGACACTAGACTTTAGTATCCTTGTCTTGTAATTTTATTTTTACTTATTCATAAAATCATGTAAAGGTACGTGTAAAAGGATTTGTTTGCTATAGATATATCAACATTGGAATGGATTAAAAGGACATGATAATTTATTTCAAGTAATTAATTAGATGTAATATTCTTTTATACTGTTAGTTCTTTCATTTCAAATGATTCAATTGTTAATAAGCATTTGTTAAATATATCATTAATATATTTTCAAATATTCTATACTATAACCTCAATGATATCATACACATCATAATTTTACATAAATCCCATCCTCAGAAAAATACATATATGTAAGTGATGAGAAGATAAATGAAAATAAATTTTTCTATGGAGGAGGTAGAGAATACGTACACATGGATGAAGATTTCATTTTCTGCAGAACAGGATAAACAATTAATTATAACACCCTAAGATTTTGCGAACTTTTTTTGACGTAATTTAATTCTTTTTATTTTTTGAATTTCACGCAACACTGGATATAATTTGTATTATAAGAAACCATCACTTATTTTAAAATTTTATTCTACAAAAATTTTATATTTTTTTATATGCTACACTATGATAATCTTGTACTACACACAACACAAGATTGGCCTGCGTTATTCGAAAGACCAAGTTTCTATGAAACAAAATTTTATTATTATAATTATTTAAATGAGATAAATATAAAATATCTATTAAACTATGTAACCTGAATAGTAATAAATAATTTTTAATTATTGTATATAATGGTTTTATATAAATAATACATATTGATAATAAAACATATTATTTTTTTTAAAGTATATATATTTTGAAAATATAATTTTCTCAATTTATTTTTTTATGTCGTTTTGTGGAAAATAATAAAATTAATTTTTAACACATTTAGATATTTAATTTTCTAACATAATTTTTTTTAATTCATATGAAAAAAATATATTAGGTTTGTCTTTTTGATTTTTTCTAAGAAACATTATCTTTGGATGAGTAATGACAAATTCTAAATTTGATTTCAAAAATGATTATTTCTCTAATTTATTTATATTTCTAAATTGAATTTTAGTTTGGTTTTAAAATGTAATTTTCTCTATTTTAAATAAATTAATCCAATTTAGTTAATTTTATCTAATTTCACAATGAAATTTTATATAAAAACATTTCAATCTTTTAATAATTTTCTCTTGAAAAATCTTCTTTCAGGACACATCTAGATGATTATTATGAAATAAATTTATTACACTTCCATTTTTAGATTTTGGAAAAGTAAATTACATATTTTTAGTCATCATAATATATAATTTCTAGAATGTTCATTTTTATTGACAAACAAACATTATTCATATTAATTAAAATTAATTACACATATTAGGGAAAAAATAGTTTACATATTCGTTAATCTTTAATCATAAGTTTAAAATGACATAAACACTTGTACAAAAGCCATTGAAAGACTATATGTTGACTGTATCCCCTATTTTTTATAATTTTATGAGTTATTCTTACACTTTTTCGAGAAAGTGACCTATATAATAAGTTCTTCAATAAAAAATACAAAAAAAAAAGAATATTACACACATTTAATATTTATAAAGCCCTCAGATATGCACAAATAACAACAATAATTTGGTTGTACACAATATTTTGAACGGTCAAACAGTTTTCTTAATCATATTAATTTATATATAATTTTTATAAATGAATTAGTAAGATTTTCTGCTTAAGGAATTCCAATTGTGGGATAATAATTAACTAAAATTATTGTAAAAATATTTAATGTGAAGTAAATTGACTGAATTATTTTATTTAATTTTTTAGGTTAGTATATAATGTTAAAATTTTTGAAACATAATAGTTTCAAATTCCATATTTGTCTTGTTATTTTAAAATTTATACTATGTAAATAATGTAAAAAATCACATTAATGTTATTTTATAATAAATTATATTTTATTTAATGATATAAAATATAAAAAAATATTATATTATTATAAATTATTTGTCATATGTTAATAAATATAAAATCTTTCCTATTAATTGACCAATTGATCTTTTATAATTTACATATTGACCTATAAATAATAAAAACACTATTAGCAACGTTCATGTTAAAGGAATGTTTTTGTGCGTTACCTACGCTTGTTTTAAAACTAATTTCCAACACATGTGGTATTTCCTTATTATTAGTAAATTAGATATAATATTTTTTAATTCATCGGGTCTATATTTTCTCATAAATATCACCTTAATTTATTTTTTTGTTTATATTACATAGGTTAGAAAACTACTTACCTTAGAAAAAATTAAATGAGAAAAGTGGGGAAACATAGAAGTTAATAATAAATGTTTTAAAAATGATATTGTTTTTTTGGGGTAAAGGTATTTATCATTCATAATTATCCATTAGTCCATTATTTTTCTATTTTATAATCACATGAGGTATGGTAGACCTCACAATAGTGTTTACCTTTTGGTATTTACAAGAATGTCGCCCCTCCTCCTAAACAAAATGGCATTCAATCTTCCCATTGATAGTATCTCTTAATAGAATATGGCTTATAAAAAACCTACCTAAATATGCTTCAAAATTTCCTTATAAAATCCTAGAACCCTCACTTTATCTATAAAAACCCATGTTTTTTCTTAAATACAAATAAAAACTGAATTACCCAAAAAAGAGGTAACATCCTTCCACAAGCACTTTTTTTATTTACATTATTCACCACTAGATTTCTTCATATTCCATGATTACATAATAACCTCAGTATCCTAAATATAATAAAATATTTTTATATTATTTTTTATACTGACACAGACACACACTTCAATCAAATGAGATACATAGTCATTGTTTGTGTGTACAACATACTATTACCTCGCGAATTGATGTCGTTCGTTGTTCAATTCCCACATTTCATGGTTTGGAATAATGATGTAATTTATGTTATTATATGAAATATTTCATATTTATAAGGTATTTATGATTAGGTAATTATTATATAACACATACCTTCATGTTTTCCATTTTTTTAAATATTATAACTTTGTTTGTAGACCTATGGACTAACGCCTCCTCCAAGAAATGTGTTTCGATCACTTGTTACATGGAATTTATTAAGGATATGTTTATTAAAAGTATATTATATATAAAAAATAATATATATTTTATAATTATAATATATATATATATACATATATTTTGTTTACTTTCATTCTTTCAATATGATAAGAAAACAGAAACATCATTTCTGCCGACATACATCCTACCATCTCAATGAATGGTGTATTCTATTTCATATTTATGTCATTAATATATTATTATAAATAATTATATAATGAATATATATGATATTAATATCATTTTTTCCATTCTTAAAATATATAAATTATTATCTAGTCAATAGGATCAATAATAACACGTCAAAACATATAGGAAAAAAATCGGATATTACATGAAACGTATCATTATCATGGAATTGTTATTTAATGGGTAATATAAATCCATAATCAAATAATATATGGTATTATATAGAGTAATATTTTTTTTGTGGAATATTTTAATAAAATTATATTTATTATACAGAAGTATTTAATGTGTACAATAAATTTCTAGACTTGTGGTAAGTGTTTTTTAATCTCACTATTTATATATTTGAGATACATGCCATGTTCACCAGTCATTTATTTTTTGTGGTTTATATAATCCCCATGAATATATTATATGATAATTATACATAAATTTATGGGTATTTACATATCAATTTTATAATCTCTCTTTAATGGTGTTTATAGTTCATTGGTTACCAAATTCATATGTTAATTTTGTCTCATTTATCCTTCTTTAAGACACATGTTTCATTACGAACCTATATTTTTTATGAGTTGTTTTTATTGTCCCTTTGAAATGTTATATAATGAATATTATTATTTTTATTATATTATAATATTCCGGTAAATTTATTCTCTAATGGGGATTATGATTTAAATTTACCAAATTAGTAATAGTTTATTGCTAGAATCTCATCACTTATCAGGATTATTGTGATTGGGATTACATTGATGGAATATTATAATCCATATCCTATAAACTCTCATGAATTTTATTCTCATAAGTTTATTCATGATTAAATAAAATTAATGGTATAATTTCTTCACTCTTCTGTACTTAACATAATTAAGATAATGTCTTAATGAAAATCCAACTTTATTTCTCTTTTGGGTCCGAAATCATTGTTATTTCAAAATGGTTTTTTAAATTTTCAAAAAAAAATATTTGTAAAAATGGTTTTAAAATATTTTTTGATATTTTTTCAAATAATTATTTTTAATGAAAAAATATTTTAATAATTTTATGCTATCATTTTATGTTTTCAAATACATTTTATAAAAAAAATTTAAAATTGATTCCAAGACTTATTTTTATGTTTTCAAAGTATTTTCAATGGGAAACAGTTTCAAAAGGGTTTTGTGATTTTCTTTTATGTTTTCAAGGTGTTTCCATGTAAAATGGATTTTATATTTTTTAAAAAAATCCTTTATATTTTTTGAACATTATTTTTAAATAAAAAGGGTTTAAAAGGATTTATCTTTTAAAAATATTTTTTCAATGTGGGAAAGTTGTTTTACAGAATAATTTTTTTTAAAATGAAATTATAATGGTTTCATTTAGAGAAAAGAATATTTTGAAATGGTTTTATGAAAGTTATTCTCAATAAATAATATTTTCCTTAATAAAAATAAATGTGATATTTATAAATTATTTTCCCTCGATAGATTATCTTTTAGAAGTGATATGATAAAATAATATCAATCATATTCTTTCTTGATTGGCTTATGTTTTTATTTAATAATGTTTATGATACCCATTTCTCTTACAAGGATTATATGATTTTAGAACCTGTTTCTTTTCATTGGTTATGCTTTGATGAAATTATTATGAGATCTCTCCCTTTTACATAGTTAAGGATATAATCTCATGTTTATGATACCCATTTATTTTCATGGGTTATGATATAATGTTTAGGAAACCTGTATATTTTAATGTTTTATGATATGATGCAAGTGTTATTATCTTGTAGGACATGTATTCATAAATGTTTATGTGATAGGTGGGACCTATATCTCTCTAAAATTCATTTGATAAAGATTCATATCTCACAATATAATAATGGGAAACAAGTCGATATACTTGATCCACAATGGGAAACATGTATGTCTTAATCGAAAATGGAAAATTGGTGCGTCATGAACCAATATAGGATGATGGAGAAACCCAATTGACTATGGAATGATGGGGAATCCTATCCACTATGGGAAGAAGGATAAAATGAAACATTATAAGGAATGGAATTTGACTATTGATGGTGGTATGTCATGCCCAGTAGGTGTAGTCTACTTTATATTCCCTAAAATGTTTTGGAAGTGAGACATTATTTCTTGGGAATTATTTTTATGTGGGACCCTGAGTACATGTTCAAAAATTAATGCATGGACATGGTTTCATGTAAATAAGTTTATGTGATGGCCTTATTTTATGTCCTTAACTATGTTAGTGAAATTTTTTGTATTTAAATATGTTATCAATTTCATAAGATGGTGATTATACAGCATGAATTTTCATTGTGCCTATAATATACTGACATAACATATTCTCTTTTAATTCCATATGATTAATGTATTATTAACTACCAATATTTACCCAGTGACTCTTGATTATTATATTTGATATGAAGGATATGATCTTATCTTGTTATGATTATGTTCTCATATCTTTATTCTTATATTGTGCTTAAATATGTCCCATGATTAACCATATTGAGAATATGAGATCATCCCTTTCTTATTTTCCACTCTAGAGGTAATGAAGACAAGTTTCATATATTATTAAAAAAATGATGTTTAAGAGAGATTTTTCAGATCTTTCACCAATTTAGAATATTAAGTTTCAATTTTTCCAAAGAAACTAATCTATTATGGTCCTCAAGAATTTATTTTTTGTAGTTTTATGAATATTCTTCTAAAATGGTGTAATATACATGTTTGTTATGATTGGGTAACTATAGTTGGAATTTAAATGATGATTTATTCAGCCATTGGAAACTACTATAGGAAAATAATTGTGAGACATATAGGGATATTTATAGTTATATTTCTAGGGATGTCTCTAATGATAAGCCTATGGTGTTGTAGATTTAAAATAAGGTGTAATAAGTCAAACATCATATAAGTGATTTTTCATGATTATGTGGTTTTCTTCTATGATTTTTTTACACACTATGATTTATGGATTTATTCATTGGAGGGAACCCGAAAGAATAGGGTTAACTTTGAATGTCATAGACAATTTATTAATGATCAGTCAAATGGGATGATCATTGGAGTGAACTATATTGTGATCAATCCTAATCAATTTTAATGGAACATGGTTAATAGTGAGTACCATAACCAAATCTCAGACATAATAATGAAGAGAAATAAAGATTTAACGGAGGGTTTGGGAAATGGAGACAATGGAGGAAAGAATATTCAATTTTATTTATGTTGAGAATGTGGAAGGAAGCACCCAATTGAGTGTCTTAGAGGAACAAGAAAATGTTTTGACTATGTAAAAGAAGGAAACAAATCATGTAACTACAAAGTAAAAAAAAGGATAGATTGATTAACACACTATAATGGATTATTGTCCTCCATAATATATCATCAATTTCTAAATGATTTAAGTGTAAAATGAATGTTCATTATAAAAATTGATGTCCCAAATGGAAATCTCACAAAGAAAATCAAAATTGTTGTATGAGTAATGGTTATATTTCTACTGATGTTGACATTATAGGTTAAATGTGAACAGAAATAGGTATTAAGTAATAGGAATGGTAGCATTTTTTAATGGAT
This sequence comes from Viscum album, assembly GCA_963277665.1. Lineage (NCBI taxonomy): Eukaryota > Viridiplantae > Streptophyta > Magnoliopsida > Santalales > Viscaceae > Viscum > Viscum album. The sequence continues at coordinate 1,929,878,950 of OY728137.1, read as the reverse complement.
TAAGGATGAAGTAGGATAATTGATGTGTTTTTTATTTAGATTCATGAATTATGAATTGTAAAATATATATGGATTGTTGAGTTTAGGTTTTTCCCTATGTTTTTACAAGAATATGTAGAATTTTTTCAATGTACAAGAAAATTTATTTAATAGCATGGTTATATTAATGGGAAACATATTATTATGGTAATTATAACCCTTAATATCTTCCAAATACTGAGATAATTATGTTTTGATATTAATGTGGTGGATATGAATAAGTAAATTACAAAGTACTAATTACCTTGGTACTAATTAATTATTTTTGATAATTGGTTTATACTATCATTAATGAACCATACAACATTTTTTAATGGATATATCCAATAATATTCTGAATAAGGAAACATGAATGTTTTTAACATGTATTTGTGGTAATTTTGTTTATTAATATGTTCCAAGAGAATAAATGACGCAGGTATTTCCATGTTTGGTATATGACAACCAATATCAACTTCATGATATTTGGGTGATTAGTGATAAACAGTTTTCGACGAATTTAGAAACCGTATTTCTAGATTTTCAGACACCAATATTTTAGAATGGTTATAAGGTTACCCAAATATGGGATAGTTTATGTTATTATTCATATGAGGTTTTAGATATTAAAGTATTATCTCACTCTATGATGATTTATGAATGTCGTATAAGTTGGGATAGCTTTTTTGTTTTGATAAACACAGATAGAATGAAATTTCCTTCTATTTATGGATCTCATCATATGATAATTCTTTAGGAATAATATTTTAAACATCATTTAGTTTAATAAGATATAAAGTGTAAAATTAATTTTGTAACAACAAAAAGTGTGGTTATCTTGAATTCATGTAAGTTTATCTTTATATGAAAATTCGTCTACTATTGGAAAAAGGGTCTTGAAAACAAATTGTCATATTATCATCATTTTTTATGACATTAATGTAATTTTTAATGAGTCTTTTAGTTATGGATTTAATATCATTAACATTATCCTAACTATAATCTCTATCACTCCCCATCATATCTTGATAGTTATATTTTTCTTCCATGTCCTTATTTTGACTTTCCACTATTGTTCTCTTATGTGGAAACCTATTTATGAGTTACTTTAGGTAACCATTATGTTTCAATCATTCCTTTTTTAAATAAAATTTTAGTATTCATTTTTAGGATGTGTATTTTTAGGAAAGGATAATTCAAGTATTAGATCTTTTAAAACCCAAAAGAATTTCTAGATTAAAATACATTTAAAGGGGTGGTAGAATGTAACACTCTGAGATTTTGTGAAATACTTTTGATATAATTTAATATTTCTAATATTTTGAATCTCAAAAAACACTAAATATATCTTATGTCATTTTAAAGAACCATTTTATTATCAATTTTTTAAGATATACCAGTATTATACTTCATTATATGCTACATCAATATAAGCTTACGCTACACGCAACACTAACTTGGCTTGCATCACACGTAACACTGAGTTTCTAAAAAATACATTGTATTATTATAATTATTTAAATGATATTGTTATAAAATGGTCATTAAACATAGTTACATGAATATTAATATATAAATTTTAAATATTATTTACAATTGTTTTATACAAATAATTAATAATTATAGTAAAAGATATAATTTTTAGTAAGGAATTTAAATTTTGAAAATGCAATTTTTTAAAATGATTGTCCTTTTATTTTCGACTATGAAAAATAGAAAAATTAATTTTATACAATTTTAGAAAATAAATTTTATAAAATAAACTCTATTTTTAATTCATAATGTCAAATTAAGCGGAGTGATGGCGCAAGGGGACTCAGATGAGAACCTTAAATTAGGGGAGTACACGAAATCAGATGAACTAGATGACCACTTGTGGGGAAAATCTGGAGGATATTTAGATGATGGTGGCCACTCTAAATGTATAAGTGAGCACATTAGTTACAAGGAGATGTTTTCTTTCGCAAAATAGTGTGAAGAAGCCAAAAAAATTTCTACCCAGGAAGTTAACTGGCTGCGGAAGAATTTTTCAAATGTTCTTAAACATGTGGATAGACCCTCATTATTTGAATTTGAGTCTCATACTCCTCATAGAGTGATAAATAAGGGTAGAGTTTTGAATGTCTCACCGAATTAAGAAGTGGTTGAGGAGCGAATCAACCTCCATCGCTACTCAATTAGCGCGCGAGTCATCACACCAAAGGGGAGTGGCTTTGGATGATTAAAGACCTGATGAAATGAATTTAAGAGGTATGGGGATTCAGAGAATGCGGAATGACTATGATGGGAAAGTGGTATTATCATATTGTCTTCCCTTCAGATGAATACTAGCGTAAAGTATAGAGGAAAGGTGTTATCTCCCTTGACCCTGGCTTCTTGAGTATACAAGAATGGGATCAAAACATTGATCCTTTGAGTGTCAGGAATACACATTCCCAAAAATGTATTAGAATCTATAAATTAATCTAGTTGTATTATCCTCAAAGGATCCTATGGGATATTTCCTTGACGGTGGGTAACCCTATCCCAATGGATAGAGAAATAGACATTCCAGGGTTCGAGAATTATGTTTGAATCTTGGTTGAAGTCCACATGGCCAATAAACATGTAGAGGTGGTGATTCATACAACTATGGAAGATAGCATGAAGCTTTAAATCCTTTATGTGAGAAAGGATATGTTCTATTTAAACTGGTTATTTTTTGAACACCTAAGTGTTCAATGTAAGAGGGATAAGGAATGTAGTTATTATAAGGTGAAAGGTAATGATGACAACACTTGTAGAAGGTGAAATGGAAAGGGAAAACTTCCCCCTCACCTCTAGATAATTGAACATGAACAATATGTTGGACCTATGTAGATGGAACATATGGGAATAACTATTGTTGGTCACATTTCAATGGATTCTAAGAAGAACATGGGGAAGTAAAAAGATCCCAATGGAACAATACATGGGTCAGTGACCCCGTCTGCTGGGGGCTTGGACTATGGTTATAATTTGATGGTCCCTCCCCTCTACAGTGACAATGTCATGGTGGTGGAAAACCAACCTAGGCAGCAGGATGACCTTCATGCACCCAGTGAAACTGCCCCTGTGGAAAAGATGTCAACTAAACAAATGAAAGATGTGGCTACGGATGATACACTAATTGGTTCACCTGAACCCTTTTAAGGCACTAATGATGGGGACTGTATTGATCTGAATCCTACCTCTGATCTATGTGTGAACTTCACATAGATCACCCCTCCAAGTCTTCCTGGAAAAAACTAGATGTGGCCAGTGACCGTTCTCACATAAAATCTAAAAATACTTTCACACCCTTGAGTGGAATTCTCTAGTTAGATGAAGTAGAGGAAGATCAACTCACTACTTCAATTGTTTTCAACCACTTAATTGAGGAAGTGGTCTCTAATGATGGTCTAAAATATCTCCTAATAACCGCTGACTCACATCACATGATCATTAGCAGTGATGGAAATGAGAAGAATTTGAGCACACTAGCACAAGAGAACAGGGAGGGAAATGACAATCATAGACCTAGAATGATTCTAAAGGGGGGGAATCAATGGGATTAATGGAAATGTTTAGGCCTCCTTGGAGAAAAAGTAGGTCCCCAAGATTAGGGAAAATGCCCATAAAAATGAGGATCTTCTATTGGAAATGTCAAGGGTTAAGAGACACCCGTACGACCAAATCCCATAGAAATTATACTATGTCCTATAAGACATTAATTTTTGGAATATTTGAACAAAAATCTATGTTTGATAATTATAAAGGTTATATGTGGGGATCTCTTGGTTATATATTTGTTTTGAGTAACTCACATGCATCTAAAATGGACCACTTGTGGGCCCTTAGGCATGAATGAATTTAGATCAACTCTTGTGTGAGAGGGAAGTAATATATTTTCATTTCCTGCAACGTTGCAGGTCAAGTGTAGTTATCATATTTTGGGTATGATTCCACCTCACACATGAGAATAAGGGACTTATGGGGGGAATTGGAAACATATTCTAGGAAGAGGGGTCCAAAATGGATTATCATTGGTGACTTCAACATTGTACTGAGACCTAAGGAAAAAACTAAAGGAAATTTCAACTGGGTCATTGCTTTTGAATTTTATTGAATACATTTATGAATGTAACATGGTTGGCATCCCAATATCTAGGGCTGATTTTACATGTTGTAGATACACCTGGAACAGGAAGCAAGCTGGTAAACATGACATATGATTTTTCCAAATAAACGATCACAGTGTTGCCAATGGGGTGTCTGGTTCCACATTTCCCAAGGACCAATCTGATCATAATACTATATTTTCTGACGTCAACATGAAATAGGAAATCCTTACCCCTTTACCTTTCATATTTAACAATGTATGGCTTGTGATTCTAGGGTGTAGGGAAACTGTTATGGTGGCCTGGGAAATTTTTCCCTATTGGGAACCCATAGAAAAAGTTGGTTGGGAAGATTAAGTATCTTAAGGGGATCCTTATAGAATGGAGCAAGAAATATTATTCAAATTTTGATGATGAAATCATGCCATCAGAGGAGAAACTTTCTTTAATTCAGCTTAAAATTGTGCACCAGTCCACCATTTTGAGGGAGGAAATCACCGCTCATAACAAGTTGGATTTCCTTTTAATAATGAAGGAATGGCTGGTTAAAGATCAACCAAATGTGAGATAGTTAAATAATGGAGATAGGGTCTCTAAATATTTCTACAAATTTCATTAAGATAAGATGGCATGAGCGGGTGAAATTTTTTTCACCTTCAATGGCCACTTATACACCTCTAAAAATGCGATTGTGGAGGTTGTTGTTGAGCACTTAAAAAGGATTTACACTGATGATGGGTAAGACAATACCCAAAAGATGGTGGAAAAAATCAATCCTTATATTGATGCATGTAGGAACCAACTATTAAGTGACTCTTCATGTAAGGAAGAAATCTGGACTGCCATCTTGTCTCTTAATTTGGAAAGTGCCCTTAGACCGGATGGGTTCACTACTAAATTTCTCATTTTCTATTAGAATATTTTGTAGTATGACATCACCCAAGAAATTAAGGATTTCATCTCTCATTATTATTATTATTCAATTAATGAACTCTTGCTTTCTCACTCTAATTCATATGAATGAAAATCCCCTTGAGATCAAATACATCGGGATGATTTCTCTTGGAAATACTATTCCCAAACTTATTATTAAAATTGCGATGAATTGGATGCGGGGATTGGTTAATGTTTTGATCACGCGTAAATCAATTTGGTTTTGTACCTAGGAGAAACATTTAAAGGTGTCTTTTTAGGGCCTTAGAAAGTATCAAAATTATGAGGAAGAAATTAAAGGATGGTAATTTTTCTCTTAAAATTGACATCTCCAAGGAGTTTTATTCTCTAAAAAAGATATTTCTACATGATGTGTTTGAAGGATATGGTTTCTCTAGAGGATTCATCAACATGATAAGAACTATTCTTGGATCATAAAGGTTGAATGTTCTAATCAATGATGTTCCTAGAGGGGTTTTTACTTTCACGAAGAGTGTGAGACAAGGTGACCCACATTTCGGCATTATTTTTTCTGTTTTGGAGGACTATCTAAGAAGATGCATCAATAACCTTACACACATGGACCTCCACAAAAAAATTAAATCTGGAAGGAATTATCATACTCCATATCAGCTTTGGTATATGGATGACAACATTTTTTAGTCAATCCTCAAAGAGGATTGTATCCTAAATTAAATCCTTATTCAATTACTATGAGGAGGTGTCTAGATTTGAAATTAGCTAGGAAAAATCTGTCATGGTCTTTGGTAATGGAGTTATGTCCGGGAAGAGAAATAATATCCTAAATTATCTTGGGGTGAATAAGGGATCCTTACCATTTCAATACCATGTTATCACCTTATTCTGGGGGAAAGTGAAAAGGCTATATCTGTAAGGTATATATTCTGAAATCACTAGTATGCTTGCTAATTGGAAAGTAAAGGCCATGCCTATGGCTGGAAAGGTCTCACTGGTCAAATCAGTGATAACATCCAAATTTTTCTTCTCCATCACTTTATACAGATGAACCATAGTCCTCATTAAAGTGATTTGAAGAATGAGTCGTAACTTCATATGGACAGGGCCAGTTCTTGAGAGGAAATTGATCACCGTTTTATGGAAAGAGTGCATCAAGATGGTTGAACGAGGAGGCCTTGGAGTCAAATAACATAGAACCTTAAAAGTTGGAGTGATTGGAAAATTTACATGGAGTTTGATATCTAAGAATTTTTCAAATGACATTATTATTAATATATTTTCAAGAAAACTACGTGATGGGTACAAATTTTATCTTGCTTCACCAGTCTAGTCCACCCTTAAACATGATTTCTCAAAGATCATGAATAAAACAAAATGGATGGTATGTAGGAACTCCACAGATAATCACTTTAATACGAATTGGCTTTGGTATCCTCTTCATGAGATAGTTTTGAAACTTGATATTGCATCACATTCCATCTCTTACGATTACAATCTGAAAAAAGTATAATTCTCTCCCAAGAAAAAAATAAAATTTTTTCTACAACTTCATGGACTTCGACACATTGATATGGAAACAAAGTAGGACTGAGAAATTTAACTGTCGTGAATATTATTGGCTTGAATGTGGGGGTTCCTCCCACCCACCTGCCTTGGTTGTCAGGTTCAAAATCTGGTGTTTCAGTCCTTCTCGACTGATGCTACTCTAGAGGATCTGGAAAGGTCGACTCCCTCTCTCTGCAGAGCTCTAGAAAGTGGTCCATAACATGTCCTCAACATTACTTTAATGTTTTTCTACCAAGGTGACTATGCATCACATGTTTTCGTATGTGAAAAAGCCAAACGGATTTGGTCCTATATTGGCTACTTGTTTGGTTTTAATATGATCACATACATGTATGTTAATGATTTTCTGGCTGAACTGCCTAAGGTAAAATACAGTCAACAGGATCAACAAATCCTGCGTATGACTATTGCTACAACCTTTGTAGCTCTATGGGAATCTTGGACTCAACCCTATTTAATAGGGCATGCAGCATTGTGTAGTGAGAAATGGTGGCCATCCACATGGAAATATATTTGGCTTCTCTTTTCCAAGAAGGTACGATTATTAATGATATTTTTGACCTACAAATTCTCAGATCACTTGGAGTATTCGGGCGGCCGAAAAGGCCCCAGATTCTCAAGTTTATCTGGTGGATACCCCCAATTGCAGTACGTATCCATGTCAACATTGACGGTTCTTCCTCAAGTGCACCAAGTCCATCGGGCTATGGGGGAGTCTTCTGCACATGTCGTGGGTTCGTTAAAGGATACTTCATTAATTATTTTGGAGTTGGAAATGCATAAGAATAATAATTATTGGAGATTATTTATGAAATAATGTGTGTTTTACAATACAATTGCAACAAAATATGGATGGAATCTGACATTGAGATGGCAGTGTATCAGCTACAAATTCAAACATGTCGTGTGCCCTAGAACATGTTACTTGAATGGGATGATTTCCTTGAAAAAATTACTCAAATTGATATAGATATTTGGCATTCTTATCGGGATTCCAACCAGGTGGAGGATTCCTTGGCGAGATAGGTGATCATTGACCTGGGCCAAAGGTGTTCCTTTGTGACGCAAAACTACTATGACTCATTGGTTGAGGCTGTTATATGTGGTTGGATGTACTCATGCTATTGTAAGAACCCCTTGTTTTCCCAAATCCTCTATAATTTTTTATTTAATAGAATTTTAGGGCTGACTTTCACCAGACCCTGGGATTTTGGGGTATCATAGAATGATATTTTGGGTTTTTTCTGAAAAAATACTTTTTTTGATGAATAGTGTCAAATGCTGAATTATATTTCAAAATAGATTTTTTTCTAATAAATTTATATTATTAAAATGTATTTTTAGTCATTTAATAGGTTTATTAGATAAATTTTACATAAATTAATCAAATTTAGGTCATTGGAACAAATTTCACATTTAAAATGGATATAAAATCATTTTAGACTTCTTAATATTTTCTCTTAAAAAACCTGCTTTTGTGACATGTCTACATGATTAATATTAAATTAATTTCTCAAAATTATGAGTTTATAGTTTTTAAAAAGAGGTTAAATTTTTTTAATAATAACATATGATTTCTAGTATGGTAAAAAATTAAAAAATTATTAGAAAAAGTAATTAAAATTAATTACCGTAATTAAGGGAAAATAGTTTAATTAGTGGTTAAACATTATTCTTAAGGGGAATAATGACATTGAAACTTGTCCAAAATCCATTGGATTACCATATTTATAAAATATACCAGATTTTTTATTATCTTATTTGTTATTGGGACACTATATCATGAATGTGACTAACATAATATGTTAAGTAAGGAGAAAAAAATATCATCCCACACATTAACATTTATAAAGCATTGTTATATGAGCAAAAAATAGAATTATTTCATTTTTGCACATTATTTTGAAATATAAAATATTTTTTCCTCATATTAATTTATTTTTAATTTTTATAAATTAATTTTTTAGATCAAGTAATTAAGTAATACCAAATTTCGTGATCATTTGTTTTAAAAATTAACTAAAATAAAGATTACAAAAAATATTAAAAGAGATGTAATTTGATTGAATTATTATCTCTAATTTTCTATATCAATATATCATTTCACATAGGTTTGAAAATAATAGATTCAAATTCAATATTTTTTTATTTTTAAATTTATATTAAGTAGATAATCACAAAATTTACCTTAATGTTATTTTTTATTAAATACCATTTCATTAAAATGCTTATAATATAAAAAAATATTTTCTTCCAAAAAATTTGTATATGTTAATTTATATAAAATATTCTTTTTTCATGAAAAAATTGTGATTTTATAATGAACATATTGAAATTTAATTGGCAAAAAACATTGTTAACATGGTTCGGGATAATGTGGTGTTTTTACGCATTACATGTGCTTGTTTTAAAATTAATTTCCAACTCATGTGGATTCTATTTAAAAAAAAGTTAAATATCATATTTTTAATTCAGTGGGTATATATTTTCTAATTATTAACATTTTAATTTATTATTAATGGTCAAATTACTTAGGTTATAAATATATTTACCTTAGTAAAAATAAAAAAAATAAAAGTGGGGAGACATAAAAGTTAAAGAACAAAATTAAAAATTTCAATTATTTTTGTTTTTTGGAGGTTTTCTTATACCATTATTCCCATTTAAGACTTTTTAAATTTTTTCATAACATTAGGAGAGGGAGACCTCCCAATAGTGTTCACCATTTGAAATTTAAAAGAATACCACCCATCCTCTTATCTAAAAAGGCATTCACTCTTCCCAATCCTCGCACCACTCAAGCTAATTTGGATCATCCAAACCCAATCCAAATAAGCTCCCAAATTCACTCCTATAAACCAACATTACTATCTTTGGGAGGAAATAAATCCTAATTAGTCATTTTCTGCGAACTAAAAGGAATTACCATATTCTGATTTGACATCCTTCCATGAGCTCTTTGTTTCTATTTCATTCTCATCCACCTGAATTATTATTATTTTATAATTAAATAATGACATAATAATCATAAATATACTTATATTTTTTATAATTATCTCTCTAAATATAATGACATAAACCTCCATCAAATGGGATATGCAATTATCGTTCGTGTGTACAGCGGACTACCGCCCTGTGAACTGATGTCATTCGTTCTTCCATTGCCACCATTAATGATTGTGACTATTGGAGGAATTGTATTTTTATATTATATATATGATATTTTTTTATTTATTGGGGATTATTATATATCACATAACTTAATTCTTTCCATTTTTTGTAAATATGATAACTTCGTTTGTGGACGTAAAAACTACCACACCTCCTCAAAGCCATCTGATTCGATCACATGTTAAATGAAATTTAATTAGGACGGTATTAGTAAAAATATTTGATAAATATAAAAATAATAATTCTAATATAATGATAATATATATATATATATGGAATTTACTTTATATATTTTAATACGATAAGAAAATATAAACAACGCTCAAGCGTACGTACGGCCTACCGTCTCCATGAACGGTGTATCTCATTTCATATTTATTTATTTTATAGATTATTATATATATATATATATAATAAATATATATGATATTTATATCATGTTTTAAATTCTATAAATAAATTAATCCTAATATAAGAAATAGGATAAAGAATAACATGTAAAAACATATATGAAAAAAATAGATATTGCCACAAACTTAACATTAAAACATGTTTTTCATGGGTAATCATAAATGATAATAATTTAAATGACCTTAAAAATGTAAAAAATTATATTTTATGTACATATTTTGAACAAATATCTTTTAGGATTCAATATTTTTCTTTTTTATCCATTTTTCTTTAGTAATACCTTAATATATTTTAATAATTTTAAAATTTTCATCAGTGTAATCTCCACACCAAATAAAATGATAATACCTATGTTATCATCTACAAAGTTAAAAGGATTATTTATAGATAATATCTTGGCTTAAATACCTTTTTAAATACCTCCCTACATCCTAGTTTTTGTAGTTTTATCAGTAAACCATCCCTTGAAAGGATTACGTAAAATTATAAAGAGGTTGTATGAATAAGAGATATTGTTATTAAGTGATCATTGCAATATTATATCATCTTAAACCAACATAAAATATGACTAAAATAAAAAGAAATAATAAAACCATTATATTTAATATAATTATATGTTTTTATTTTGATTTAATATATTATATATGAATCCCCATCCATCAAATGTGAAACAAAATCATCATTATTGTGTACGGTAACCATTAGGTTTCTGGAATTCCATTTTTTTTAAACATTTTAGTATTGATTTTTATGATGTGGGATTTTATTATAGGATCTTTCATGTATTACATATTTTATAACCCATATTTATTTCGAATGTGAAATACATTTTAAGTGGGGGTAGAATGTAAAACCCAGAGATTTTGTGAAATTTTGTCAATATAATTTAATGATTTTGATATTCAGATTCTCTCACAATAATGAATATTTATTTTTTCATATACAAGATCCAATTTATTCTCAATTTTTATACTAAACAAATATTATCCTTCATTATATGTTACAGAAATATAATATTTTAGAAGACGTAATACCAACTTGGTTTGCATCACATGCAACATTGAGTTTCTTCAAAAAGACATTCTATTGTTATAATTATTTAAATGATATAGCTATAACATGGATAATAAAAATAATAACATTAATAGTAATATATATTTTTAAAATATAATTTACAATGGTTTTATAAAAATAATTCATATTGATAATAAAATATATAATATTTATTAATGTATATATATTGTGAAAATTCACTTTTCTCAAATGATCTTCTTTTTATGTCCTACTATGAACAATATCAAAATTAATTTTAGAAGATTTTACAAATTGAATATTATAAAATTAAATCCTTTTTTTATTCATAATTCCAAATTTATTTTAGAATGAAATTTTTGGTTTTTTTAAAAACTATATTTTTGGATGAATTGTGGAAAATATTGAGTTTTATTTCAAAATATGTTTTATGCCTAATTAATTTATATTTTTAAAATATATTTTAATTTGGTTTTAAATATTAATCAGAAAATTTTTTCTTCAATTAATCAAATTTATGCCTTTAGAACCAATTTCACATTTAAAATGGATATAGAAAACATTTCAGACTTCTTAACATTTCCTCTTAAAAACCCCGCTTTCCTGGCATGTTTTTGGGAGAAATATTAAAATACTTTTTCCACTTATGTGTTTATAATTTTTAAAACTTTATTAAATATTTTGATTAATAATAATATATAATGTTATTTAAGATTAATTTTTTTGAACTAAAATTTTTGTCAAATTATTTACACATATAAGGAAAAATAGTTTTGTTAGTGGATAAACATTAATATTAAGGAGAAGAATGACCTAGAAACTTGTCCAAAATACATTGGATTCCCTTAATTCTATAATATACCATATTTTTTATAATTTTATGACTTACTGGGACCCAATTTCTTGAATGTTTCCTACATAATATGATATGTTATAAAAAAGAAAAAAATAACCTTCCCTAAATTTAACTTTTATAACACCTTGAGATAAGAGAAAAAAACAAAATTTCAATTGTACACATTATATTAAAATATGAAAGATTTTTTAAATCATATTAATTTATTTTTAATTTTTATAAATGAATTAGTTAGATTAAATACTTAAGTAATTTCAAATGTTGTAATCGTTGTTTTTATAATTAACTAAAATAAATGATACTAAAAATATTAAAAGTGAAGTAAATTGATTGAATTATCATCATTAATTTTTTCTATAAATATATCATGTTAAATATGAGTGAAAATAATAGATTCAAATTCCTTATTTTTTGTTTTATTTCTATAATTATATTAAGTAAATAATGTTAAAATTGACATTAGTGTTATTTTATAATAAACGGTATTTCATTAAAATTATTAAAATATAAAAAAATCAATATATTATTTAAAATGATTTATAGATTTTAATATATATAAAATATTGTTAATTAATGGACAAATTTGGATTTTATGATGAACATATTTACTATTATAAGGAAAAAAACATTGCTCACATGTTTTGGGTTGATATACTATTTTTATGCATTTCATGTTATTGTTTTAAAATTAATTTCCAACAAATGTGGATTATATTTTTTTAATATTAAATATCATATTTTAAATTAATTGGTTATATAATTTCTAAAAAATAAAAATTTAATTTTTTATTAATGGTTAAATTACTTAGGGTATAAATCTATTAACCTTCGTAAACACTGAAATGATAAAATAGGGAAGATAGAAAAGTTAAGGAACAAAATTAAAAAAAATAAAATATTTTTGTTTTATAGATGTAGGGTTATACCATTATTCCCATTTAATCCATTATTTTTTCATTTTTTATAACATTGTGTATGGAATACCTAACAACAGTGTTTACCCTTTGGTATTTAAAAAAATACCACCCCTCCTCCTCTATAAAAAGGAATTCACTCTTCTCATTCCTCAAACATCTGGAGACATTTTGGATAATCCAACCCCTATAAAAATAATCTCCCATATTAACTCCTCTAAATCTATTTTACTCTCTTCCATATGGTAGAAAACCCTATTAGTCCTTTTTCTACAAACTAAAAGGAATTACCAAAAGAAGAGGTGGCATCCTTTCACGATCTCTTTGATTCATTTTCATTCTCCTACACATGAATTATTATTATTATATTCTTATATAGTGAAATAATTATCATAAATATAATTATATATTTTAAATATTAATCTTTCTATATATACTCGCATACACTTCGTTCAAATGGGATACGCAAGCATCGTTGGTGTATACGGCAGACTACCACTTTGCGAACTGATGTTTCTTGTTCTTACATTTCCACCATTCAAGGTTTTGAATAATGATGGAATTTTTTTTATATTATATATATGATATTTATTTATGATGTGGGAATTATTAAAAATAACATAACTAAATTAATTCCATTTTGTGTTAATTTGTTAACTTCATTTGTGGACGTGTGAACTACCACACCTTCTCAAATCCATGTGATTCGATCAAATGTTACCTAAAATTTACTAAGGTTGGTTTTAGTAATAATACATGATATATAAAAATATAAAAATTCTACTGGAATGATAATATATATAGTTATATGTTGTTTAATTTTTTTATTTCAATACGATGAGAAAACATAAACAGCATTCATGCATACATACGACCTATCGTCTCCATGAACGGTGTATTCAATTTAATATTTATATATTTTATAGATTGTTATAAATATTTCTACAAAAAAATTATGATATTTATATCATGTTTTTAATTTTTGAAATAATTAAATCATTATCTAAGAAATTTGATTAATAATAACAGGTAAAAACATATATGAAAAACAAAACCGATATTACCCAAAACATAACATTAAAACATGTTTTTCAGGGGTACCCATATATGATAAGCATCTAAACGACCTAATAAAATGTAAAAACTATATATTATAGACATATTTTTACCCTATATATTTTACGATTTTATATTTTTAATTTTTCCCATTTTTATTGAGTAATACGTTGATATATTTTAATAATTTCAAAAATTTCAACCAGGTCACCTACAGGCCTTATAAAAAGACACCCATATCTTAACCACTACATAGTACAAGAGTCTTTTATGGATAAATTCTTGGCCCAAATACTTTTCTAGAAATACTCCACATATCCCAGTATCCTTAATTTTATCAAAAAATCATCCCTTGAAGGGTTTACATATAATCCTAAAGAGGATGTCTGAATAAGTGGTATAGTTTTTAAGCGATCATTGAAATTTAATTTCACCTTACACTACCACAAAATTATTATTACCCAATAATAAGTAATAAAAACTTTAAATTCAATATATTGATATGTTATTATGTTGATTTGATAACTTATATCCATATCCTCTTCCATAAAATGTGAAATAAAGTCATCATCCGTGTGTACGGTAACCATTATGTTTCTAACATTAATTTTGTATATAATGTTTTGGTATTAATTTTTACAATGTGGGTATTTATAAAATTATATATAAATTATTAGACTTTTAATAACCTATATAAATTTCTAGAGTGAAATACCTTTTAAGGGGGGTTGAATGTGACACCCTAATATTTTTTGATATTTTTTCTATGTAAGTTAATAATTTTTATATTTAGAATCTCAAACAACACTGAATATATCTTATGTCATGTAAAATAACAAAATTATTCTAAATTTTTATTCTACAATATTATTTTCCTACATTATATGATACACTAATATAAGTTTTTTGTACACGCAACACCAACTTGGCTTACATCATAGGCCACACTGAATTTCTACAAAAAGACATTCTATTATTTTAATTATTTCAATGATATTTTTATAAAATTTCCTTTAAACATAGTATCATGAATATTAGTATATAATTTTTAAAAATTATTTACAACAGTTTTATACAAATAATTCTAATTGATAATAAAACAAATAATTGTTAGGAATGTTTTTATATTTTGATAATGCAATTTTCTCAAATGATTTTTTATATCCTACTATAAAAAAATTAAATTTAGAAATTTTTAGTAATTTAATTTAATAAAATATACTCCATTTTTAAATTCGTTATTTAAAATTTATCTTAGAACTAATTTTTTGGTTTTTCTATAAAAAAAACTATATTTTTTAATTAATAGTGACTAATGCTGAATTTTATTTCTAAAAGGCTTTTATGTCTAATTAATATATATATTTAATATATATTTTAATCTATTTTTTAAGATTAATTATCTAAATTTTAAATCAATAAACCAAATTTTGGTCATTGGCACCAATTTTTCATTTAAAATGGATATAAAAACATTTCATACATCTTAACATTTTCTTTTAAAAACACCACTTTCATGACATGTCTGTGAGATTAATATTAAATTAATTTCTTACACTTATGTGTTAATAATTTATAAAAATTGATTAAATATTTTGATTAATAAAAATACATAATTTTTATTATGGTCATCTTTTTTGAAGAAAAATATGAGTAAAATTAATTAAAATTAATGACAACAATTAATATTGGTGGTTAATCATTAATCTTAAGGGGAATAATGGCCTAGAAACTTGTCCAGAAGATATGGGATTACATTATTTATACAATATACCCTCTTGTTTCTAATTTATGATTTATTGAAACACTATTTCAAGAATGTGACCTACATAATATGTTAAGTGTGAGAAAAAATAACCTTCCCTAACATTAACATTTATAAATCCATGATATATGAGCAAAAAACATTATTTTTGTTGTACACGTTATTTTTAAATATAAATTAGTTTTTTAATCATATTAATTTATTTTTAGTTTTTATAAATGAATTATATATATTAACTACCTAAAAAATACCAAATTTCATAATCACATTTTTAATAATTAACTAAAACAATTGATACTAAAAATTATAAAAGTGATGTTATTTGATTGAATTGTTTTCTTTAATTTTTTGTATCAATATATAATGTTACATAGGTGTAAAAATAATAAATTGATATTCCATATTTTTTGTTTTATTTTCAAATTTATATTAAGTAAATAATGTCAAAATTGACATTAATGATATTTTATAATAAATGGTATTTCATTAAAATATTTAAAATATAATAAAAAAAACATATTCTCTAAAATGATTAGTGGATGTTAATAAATATTTAATATGATCTATTCAATGGCCAATTTAGATTTTATAAGGGCCATATTGACCATTAAATGGAAACACATTTCTAACATGGCTCAGGTTAAAGTAGTGTTAATACACATTACTTGTGCTTGTTTGATTATTAATTTCCAACACATGTGGATTCTAATGTGTTTTTAAAATAAATATCATATTTTTAATTTATTGTGTCTATATTTTCTAATTAAAAACATTTAAATTTATTATTTATGGGTAAATTACTTATGTTATAAATCTATATACTTTAGTAAAAACTAAAATGATATAATTGGGAAGGCAGAAATGTTACGAAACAAAATTATAAAAATTATCCTATTTATGTTTCTTGGAGGTTTGGTTTTACTATTATTCCACATTAATCCATTATTTTTTCCATTTTTTTTATAACATGAGGTAAGGGAGACCTCCCAATGGTGTTTACCTTTTGGTATTTATAAGAATAACACCCCTCCTCCCATATAAAAAGGCATTCACTCTTCTCAACATCACAAATCCCAAGCCGAACTTGATAATCCAAACCCTACCAAATAAGCTCCCAGATTCAATCCTAGAAGACTATATGAAACTTTTTTGGAAGAAATAACACCTAGTTAGTTTTTTTCTATAGACTAAAAGAAATTACCATAATAATAGGTGACATCCTTCCACAATCTCTTTGTTTCATTTTCATTCACCTCGACCGGAATTATTCTTATTCCATGATTACATAATGAAATAGTTATCATAAATATACTTATATTTTTTATATTAATATTTCTACATAGACTCAAATACACTTCCATCAAATGGGATATGAAATCATCGTTTGTGTGCTCAGAGGACTGCCACCTCGTGAACCGATGTAGTTCATTCCTCTGTTACTGATATTCATGGTTTTCAATAATGATGGACTTTTATTATATATTATATATATGATATTTATTTATTATTTTGGAATTATTATATAACATATACCTTAATTATTTCCATTTTGTGTAAATATGGTAACTTTTTTTTGGAAGTTTGAACTACCACACCTCCTCAAAGCCATGTGATTCGATCACATGTTACATTAAATTTATTAAGGATGGTTTTAGTAAAAATATGTCATATATATAACATAATAATTCTACTACAATGATAATATATATATATATATATATTTCATTTACATTGTTTCGTTCAGTACGATATGAAAACAAAAACAAAATTCATGCATATGTAATACCTACCTTCTCCATGAACGGTGTATTCCATTTAATTTTTATATATTTTAATGATTATTATAAATATTTATATAGTGAATATATATGATATTTATATCATTTTTTATAATCTGAAAATAATTTAACCATAATCTATGAAATAAGATTTGGAATAAAATGTAAAACTATATACAAAAAACAAATAGATATTACCTAAAATGTGACATTAAAACATGTTTTTTATGTGTAATCATATATGATAAGAATTTGAATGATATAAAAGGTAAGAATTTTATTTTTTTCCCTATTTTGTCCCTATCTATTTTAGTATTCCATATTTTCTATTTTTTATCCATTTTTCTTGAGTAATACCTTAATTTATTATAATAATTTTAACATTTAAAACTATGTCATATCCACACATTATAAAATTATAACCCCATGTTATCCTCTACATAGTTCAATAATTTTTATATGGATAAAATCTTGAAAAAAAATCTATTTCAAAAATACCTCCTCACATCTTAGTTTCTATAGTTTTATTAGAAAACCATACCTTTAAGGGTGCATGTATAATTCTAAATAGGCTGTCTGAAAAAGATGTATATTTCTTATGAAATCATTGAAATTTTATTTCAACTTCCACCACTATATAATAATAATTAAACAAGAAGAAATAATAAAACCATTATAATAAATATGTTGATAGGTTTTTAGGTTGATCTAATAACCTATATCCTCATCCTCTTCCATCAATTGTATTTATAGATTGGATCTATAATAGTTTTGAAATAATTCTCATAAACTCTAAAACATATACTACCACCAAAAAACCAATAAAATGGATTATTATTTGAAATGAAAATTATGGATTGAGTGATGGCTAGGTACTTATAGTTGGTATCAGATAAAAATATTCAATAATTTTATAGGTGAATATAATGGAACTATATTACCTTTAGGATATTTTTATTTATGGTTATTATGATATTAAATTTAAAGATTATCATTTTTAATGATCTAAAATATGTCTTTTAAAAAAAAATTCTATAAAATAAATAGTTAAGCTGATGTAGGATAGAACCAAGTGAACTACATCATTCTAAATCAGCATCTTGAAATTTGTGGAATTAAAATAGAGAAACTTTTTAATATGATGGCTTAGTTGACATGGGATAGAAATGTGGTTTATAACTATAAGAGAGAGAAACCATGTTATTTAGAGGGTAACATTCCTATAGTGAATCATTTAATAAAAAACCCTATAACATTCAGTTAATTATTTGACCATGTTATAACTAGAGTATATGTTAAATCATTGGAGAATATATTTAAAGGCATGGGTTATTCATGTCATTAAAAGGTAACTCTATATGTTTACCATTTTTAAGGTGAATTTGGTTAGTATTGGTTAATTATAAAGAATAATAGAGGAAGATAATAGATTTGTGGAGTAAAAAGAGACATTTTTAGGTATTTTTTTCATTGAGAAATACATTCCAATTTTTTCTTGAATAAGGATAGAAAAGAAATTCATGGAATTATCATATAAAAATGGTATTTATTTACCCTGTATTAGAAAATATTTAACTAATTGGAATGGTATGTACTATGTCTTATCTGTGATATTTAGGAAAAATTAATAGGTTTTAATCAAGATATAATCCCAGATATCAATGTTAATTGGCTTCCATGGAATTCAAAAGTAATGAGAACCTTTTTTATGTTCTTGGAATATATAAATTATATTTGTTGATGGTTATATATTCCATGAAGAAAAGTAGAAGAAAATTCCTATATGGTATTCATTGGGGAATAATACAAAAAATAAATTCAATCATAAGAAAATATCAATTCCATATTATGATAATAGTGCTAAAAACACCGTTAAGTATGTATTATAAAATTTGGGATGTTTTTATGATATGGAATGTTCGGGTTTTTGTCTCATGAATGAAAATAAAGTGATCGTAAAAATAATGTAAGGATAAAGGTATATTGCCTTATTTTTAATGAGATACTCCATTCATTGATTACTTGTCCAGATATTAGAATTCAATATGGAAATAATAAAGGTCATAAACACAAAGGTTTAGATAAATCTTTTGTGACTACATCAGTGGATGTTGGACCATCCAATGATGTGGTTTTTGATATATTATTTTTATATTTTGACTGTGACATTGTCATGTTTTTTTGGGTTTACACACACATTCATTTCCATGAAATTTTATAATAAATTTTAAATTTTAACCATAAAATGAAACGAGAAATTTTGGAAAAAACAATGAGGAATTATCAAAGAAGAGATAAATTGTAGAATTTTTCTGTTATTTTATATATAAAATAAATACCTAAAAACCTTTTTGTCTTTCCACTTATAGATTTTGATGTAATTATAAGTATTAATTAGCTTTCAATTAACCATACTAAGATAGAATTTAGAGCTAAATAATTTTTTTTTCAAAATGACTTCTTGTTTTTATACAAGAATAAATTCATACCTTTTATAACATATATAGAAAATGATAAACTATTAAAAGATGGAAATTAATGTTAATATTGGAAAAAAATTAGAATATGGTGACTATTCAAATTTTTGAAGTCCCTATAGTTAATGAATATATTGATTCATTCCCTAATTATTTTCCTAGTATTATTCCTGATCTAGAAATTGATTTTAAGGATGAGTTAGTTCCTATATCAATTATAATTTCAAAACCCCCATATTGAATAGATTAAGGAGAATGCTCTTAATTGAAAAATTAGTTGTAGGAGTTTGTAGATAATGTTTTATTTTATCCTATAACTTCACTTTAGGATGATCATATTTTATTTGTTAATGGAAAGACGATAAAATTAGACTTTGTATTTAATATATATCCCTAAATAACATCAATTTTTTGAACTAGTACCATTTTATTTTTATTTCTGATTTATTTGATCATATTTGGGAAGCATAGTATTTTTTGATGTTTTATATTAGGATAATTTACCATCATTTGAATGATAAGGAAGAAGATATTCCAATGTCAATGTTTTTAATTGGATATATACAATATGGGTTTGTATTTAATTACTTAGGGATGTATAATGCCCGATCTGAATTCATTGATCTTTTTAATAAAGTTTTCCAAGACAACATATATATGTTTTTATTGTTTATATTGTTTTTATTGTAATATCTCGACATTTTTAAATGTAGTATTATGGTTTATAACATACATTATTTGAAACATCAATCTTAAATGAACATTGAAATATTATTATATAAATGGTACTTGTATAACCTATCCATTAATCTAGAAGTTATGGAAGTGAATAACTGAATTTTGAAATAAATATAAATTCCCTTCTCAATATAAATTCATTGGTAAATTCTTATAAAATAATCATTCAATTTTTTTAAATCTATTTTATTCTTCAAAAAAAGTGTTTTCATTAAAAATGGGTTTTTATTCCTTTTCTGTGAAAATATTATATCTATAATTTAGAATATTTATAAAATATATTGAAAAAATTAATATCATTTTTTAATTCAACATGTCAAAATTATAATTTTTTGAAATGTTGCAAATATTTTGAATATAATGAATTTTTTTTGAATATTGAAAAATATTTATTATTTAATATGATATATTCATCTAAAGTATTTACAAGTTAAAGTTAAATTTTAAATTAGTTTCAAAATTTGATTAGTTAATTTTTACATAAAAGTTGCATTATTTTAAAAAAATACTTAAATTTTGTATAAATCATTTTAAAAAAACTGATATTTTTTAGAAACCATTTTTTGTTTTGAGAGTTAAATATTATTTAATTTATGCCACATATATGTTTTGAATTTTAAAAAATAGATTCCATAGTATAAATATGGTGGTATAAATTTATTGAATATATTCCTTTTATTTTTTATCAATATCAATAGTAACCTTAGTAATTTTTGTTACCATAAAATATTGTAAATCATGTAATTAAGGGATAAATATTATATGATAAATACAATAAAATGACCATAATAATTGAATATATTTTCCTGGAATAGTTTAAATAGTCCATAGTCATCCAAATGTATATTATGAAAACATTTTTCCATTTGGGAGTGATTATGTCCATTATAAAATTTGATTCGCAAAAAAAGTCAATAATTATAGACATGTGTTTTTAATAGCTATAATATTTTTCACATGGGGTGATCCCAAGGATATTTTCAAGTATAAATAATCTTATAAAATTTTAAATAATTATATTTATCTTGGCAATTTATTTTTGATTTTTAGTGATGAAATAATTACCTTAAATACTTAGATAACACTCACATTGTAATTATTCAATAAAAAGAAAAGTAAATTAAATGATTTTAGAAATATATGAAGTAATATAATTTTTCGTATTTAATGTGATCTATTTTTTTATATGAATACAAAATGTTAAATAGGTAATAAAAAGTTTTGTTGAAGTTTAATTGTTTCCTTGATGCTATTAAACTCTATGTAATGAATAGTTCTCAAACATAATATTAATGATATATTATAAAGAATAATATTTAATTTACATATATTAAATTTATAAAATATTTTATTTGTCCATGTGGGTAGTATATCATTGATTATATCAAACCAGTTCTATTTTCATGTTGTTCTTCCATTTACAATAACTATATTGACACTTAAAGAGTCAAAATCTTTGTCATCATAGTATGTGTAAAAGGGGTCACTGACGGGTTCAAAGAAAACTATGATGGTAAAAATGTTATTGAAGCCAATCTAATTTTTATTTAATTAGATTATTTCTACATATACTAATTCTATATTATAAATAAATATTTTGGGATCCATTTATAATTCAATATTACTTTCTATTAATATAATATTTAGAGGAATTTAAAGAGTGTACCCCCTCTATTACAAAAGTGAAGTTCTTATTCCCTGTCATTCACATTGAAAAACAAATTTATTTTGTCCAATAAAATACCTAATACCTTCCTATAATCACTCTTCTCATTACATTGTCCTTTTTTAGTCATAACACAAATCTTATTGGGTATAAGGTATTAATCAATGTATACATCCCAAATAAGAGGTGTAGTTTTTAACAACATGTTTTAGTTTTATTTCTTCCCAATCGAAATTAAAATATTATTCAACCATGCTTATATAATAAAAATATATATCTTCTATATAGTGTGGTTTTTTTATTAGTTTGAAATCCTATATCCATCCCATTTTCCATCAAATGGGAAACCAAAGGATTACTCATGTGTATGACAGACTATAGCCTCGCAAACCAATATAATTCATTTTTCATCACTGTTTCTCAATACTGGTTATAAAAATTGATTTTTTTTCATATGATATTAATGAAATATTTTTCATTATAAAAATATAATATAACACATATTTTATCACCTTTCCCTACACTAGAAAATTATAATTTTGTTTTTGTGTATATATGGACTACCACATCTTCAAAGAATCATGATTCATTTTTCATCCCCACATCACTATTGGAGTTGATTTCCTAGGAAAAACTACCTGTACTATGATTACATTTATATTATTTTTATTGAATATTTAAAAAATGTTTTTTATAATTTTCATTTTTTTCATGACTCTGATGTAATAATGTCCCACAGTATACATCACATTAATAAGGGAATAACAGTTCCCCTCTATGATCAGAACCATTAAGTGCTATGGAATATTCATAAATAATGTTCTATGGTTGGATAATTTAATATAATGGGATATATAGTACATATATTATTAGTTTTTAATACTTGTAAGTGTATGAAGCTTCTTTTTATGAAGTCTACACACGGTAATCTCTAAGATGAGATATTGTGAATTTTGACCCTCCATTAGTAATTATGCATATTTTGGTGTCATTATATATTTCTATCTTTTGGCATCGGTAATGTTCCTAAAAATTTAATATTATTATTATTTCATTTTTGTGAATCACATAAAAAGTTGTATTTTGTAGACCATGATAATAATAGTTCATGGAGAAGTTTAATATGTTTAGAGCATCATGAGTGACATGTTATTAATGTATAAGTTGAGTAAGGATTTATTTCATTCTATATTTATGGAATCTAATATTTTGTCTTTTTAATTGGAATAGAACTATCACCGTAAATTTCATGGTCATGGTGTATGATGTGTTTTCTTCATATAGTTAAAGAAATTTATATCGATCATATAGGTTTGGGACAAAAATTTAAAACCTACTTGATGAGATATTTTGACAAAGGGATTTTATTACACAGTGAGAATGTGTATGTTTTTATCATCATTGCGACATTATGTTCTTTCACATGGATACCATGACCCATTTCTAGAAATAATCAGTGTGATTTAGGCCATCCTACCTAATTCCAATGAGAAATAATCCTTGAGGTTCTTACACAATGTTTAAGTGATGATATCCATTAAATTCCAATTGAATTAAATTAATAAAATAAATATTTTCTAAGGATAGAGAGATAACATTATTCAAATTTTGTCAATCACATATATTTGTTGGTGAATAAAATATGTATTTATAAATATAATATTTTTTCAAGTATTCAATAAATTCAATGGAGATAAAATGGACCAAGGCCATGTCTGGTGATGGATATTTATTTTCCAGATGTTAAGTGACATTTATCATATTCACGTATTTTCAATTTCCACAAAATAATATCATTATTATTTTTAGTTGGTATGGGGTTTATTAACAAAATAATATTGTTTTAAAGGATAGAATAAAAATAAAATATTTCTTAACCTAAACCTCTTCTGAACAAATAGTCTGTCCTCACTATTTTGTGGTGTGTAATCAAAAATAGATAATTTCATCACATGAATAATTATCTCTGTACTCCTTCTCTCTCTATCTCAATAATGAAAAATGTTTGAGATATTCCTTTAAGAATTAGGGATGGGTGATCAACAAAAGAAATGAAAGATAATAAATTTTCTATGATTCTACATGCATATTGATTAAAATTTCTTGTAGATAAAATGAGAATGTGTGGATCAATGTTATATGTATTCTATCTCTGGATCCACATAGAGAAATGACGGTAAAATGAAAAATATTTTATGGATGATCAATATCCACATCAATGAATGATCCTAAGACAATATATTATCTTTCTTCCAATATAAAAAAATTGATTATAAATTTATTTTTCAATATCCTCTATTGGAGTTTTCAGAGATCAAAATATGTACATAAATATTAACATATCACCATTACAACATGCTTCTATTGTGATTATGACCTTTATGTTTTTTCAAATCATTCATCATTTAAATTTATAATTATTTTTTGATTATTAATCTATATGGAATTTTTATTGAATGTTTTAATATAATACTATTTGTTATTTAATACAATTTTAATTAAAATTATTTTTTACATATTATTCATGTTCTTTTAATGATTCATTTTATTACAGGTGTATCCTAATATGTAAATAACCCCAAGATGTCATCAGGAAGTGACAAAATTGTTGTCACTAAAAAAGGGTGGCACAGAATGTGGTTAGATTACAAGCCTTGAACCCATGGGAACTGCACCTAGATGTGTTGAAGGATACATGAAATGTATATTATTTAATTACACACAATCTATTTATTTCACTCTCTATGTATATTAATCCAACCAAGAACATGAAATGTCGAATTACACAATGTGTAGGTAACATACATGTTGTCTAGTATGCATGTTTTAGAAGAATAAATCAGGAAATATGTGTTGTCATTATATATAGACAAACCATATAAGACTAACTTCCTGGATAATTTATGATATAAAAAACATGTATACGGTGTACAAGACATCTAGTTCATCATTTCACACATCCTAAATACACACAGATCCATTATGTGAGAACAGTAGACAAATGGCATAAGAGATACATGACATGTCGTTGGTTTGTACATACCCTATGATCCCAATGAGATAGACATTAAAGAATTAGGAGAGTATCTCAAGAACACAGAAAGAATAAACTCATTTTTTAGTTGGTATATACACACCAGGTTAGTTGGCTAAGTCAACAAGATGAATCTCGAGGCGTATGGACCAAATAAATGGAAATCGAGTACACAGTGTGTAGAACAATAGTACAGACCATGTGCTCTCCTGATAGATAGAAGAATTGAACATTACAATAAATTAATTATTACATCATTAAATCCTTTTTTCATTGATCTTCACTTTAAATTTTTTACTATTTAATAATAATTTTAAAGAATATAAAATTCCCAATTAATTTATTTTAATAAATTTTAATATATTGGTCATACAATTGTATCCATTAATACTTTAAGATGGTTATGTCCAATAGGATATGGATGGTCATTAAAGTGAAAGGTAATTAATTAATACAAGAAAATTTATCATAAAAACAAATAATGAATATGAAATAAATTTTATCTATTTACTTTTTTCTATACATTTAATATATGAACATTCATGGGAATGACCAAAACCTATGTATGGGTTGGATATTTTAATTTAATATATTGCATGGGTTTGAAATTATTAATTATTAAATTAAATAGGATATCTCTTGAGTCATCCCTCCATCCATTATATTGTAGGGCATGCAAGTCTATGGATATTTATGTAATCCCCCTTTACCAATCCTTTGGTTCCCCTTACCTTCATGTGAGTTAAAAATACATGTAATTATTGTATTATCCCAATTCACGTGAAGGTGGTCCAGGTTAAAACCATAATGATGCCCAAACTAGGAGATAAATAAGTATAGAGGGTGAATAATTTAACTCATACCAAGACTAAAAAATGAGATACATTCCCTTGGTTAAATGTTGAATTAACATTCTCAAATTAAATCATCCATTAGATACACTCATTATTGGGTAATTAATTTATTTATTTCTATGAATTATCTATTTTATGCATTCAATACTACGATCACATAACAAATGAATTATTTTCCAATATAGGAATTAAAATAAATGGATTTTGAATAAATATTTTATCCATGATATTTAATTAATTCAATAACACCAACTTAATATTATCAAGACATGTAAAGGATAAAACTAGGAAAAAGTTATACATAATTAATTAAAAAACCACATCCTAATGTTATATTAGAATAAGACATACGTAACTTGATTGGGAATCAAATCATCAAACTATGTGTAGTACATGTAAAAAGTGTAGTGGCATAATTATATCAGAGTGTTCTCATGAGAATTTTGGGTTGACTATACCAAACTAGTGTTGACATTGATGGAAATAGTATTTTTGATACAAATTTAGGGGAAAGTATTGAACAATTCCAATTCAGGATTTCAAGATATGGAAATCTACTCAGTGCATCATGGATATACAATCCCATAGTTGGAAATTACCCTTGCTAAACTACATTTTTTAGGTTTTCTTGGATAAATTATGGATCATTAAGAAAATTAATGGGAATCACAACCACAAAAATATTTTAGAAACTAGAAATTATGAGTTCAATGGTGTGGGGTAAGGGAAAATGATAAAATAATGGTAATTTTATTTATATAAATTAAGTTTATTTTATAATATATTTTTTAATCGATAACAATTTATAATAATCTTGTCTTTTAATTTTAGTTTAAAATTGGAATATCTCCATTCAAAATTTTTTTAGGATCGATATTGGAGAAATACAACCTCTTCAGTAAATATTTATTCAAAGAGTGGTTTGGATACCTTTAGGTTATTTTATTCAAATAATTGAAATCTAACATGCTATAATCCTCACATCCTAATCATCTTATTAAAGAAGAAAGTGATAAGAGGTTAATTATCTAAGAAAATAATTTGAGGGGTGTGTTCAATTTTCAATGTTTGGTTCCTTCGTCTTTATAATATGAACTCATGAAGTCTCATGAAAACATGGATGTGTATAGAATTCCTGAGAACCTATATAGTCATTACCAAGAGAGGTATGAATATTAATGTTTTGATATTTAAAAATAAATTAATCAAAGTATCTTTTTTGGTTGGTCACCATATGGGCCTCAAAAAATTAATTACAATGTCTATATTGAGAACCAAGATGGTTTAGTGTTTGAAATCCCTGTTGAGTTGTAAACTGATCTCATTCTCTCATCACTACCTCAAATATTAACTAGAATTGTTGTTAATTTCAATATACACAACATTGATAAGTCTTTTCTAGATCTTCTCACTCTTCTTAACCATTTAGATATGGATTTGAAGCATTTAATGGCTTCGGTCCTTATAGTAGTCAAATGGAAAGTGAACCTAATGATATCTAAGTCCAAAGATTCTCAACATCCTTCCCAAAAGAAGAAGACCAAATAGAATCCAAGTGAATATGATTTTTTTGTTTTTCATGTGGCAAGAATGGACACTAAAATACAAAACTATATTGATCCAAAGATGAAAGGGGAGGCTTTAGGTTTTTTTGTTATCATCATAAATTTATCTACTTTTAATAATTGTGTATTTTATTTTTCTTTTGGTACTCATATATATATATATATATTTAAATATAGGAACCAAATATATAATGGATGATTTCCATGGGGGTGGTAGAGCTACAAGCAACCAAGAGAGCTAAACTTGTTGTTTTAGCTATCGATGAATACCACCTCACATTGCCAAATGGATTTATCTTAGTTTCGAAAGATTGTTATTTTGTTCTTTAATTTACCAAAAACACTATATCAGTATCCAAACTAGATATCAATGGTTTTATTTTCATTTTTTTCATAAATTATTTTTCACTTATAGAGATACATTTCTTATGGAAAGTCACTTTTAAATATTAGTCTTTATTTGTTGTACTCGTTAACCAAGTGATGGAAATTGATAAAATAACAACATCCCATGACTTATGACACACCCAACATTGAGATCCCAAAATTGGGAATGTAATAAAAAAATTGACCACATTACACAAATCTGGATATTTTGATTCTCTTTAACTAAAACAACATTTGTTTATACCATATATTTTTACAAGGAAAATAACCAAATCCCTATTTAGTGGGAAAGGTGAAGGGATAAATTGATTCTCCAATTAGTTTATAATTATGTGTGTTAACCACTTCCTATTGAATAAATCATTGGTTACTCGTACATCATAACTTTTACTGATGATTTTAGTAGATTTAGATATGTATACTTGATAACATATAAGTCAAATTCCTTTGAGAAAATTAAGGATTACAAGAAGGAAGTTGAGAATCATCTTGGTAAGAAGATTAAAAAATTTTATCGAACTATGGTGGAGAATATATTAACTAAGACTTCATTGATTATTTATAAGAGTTTGGTAAACTATCTAAACTCGCTTCTTCTTATACGCCTCAGATGAATGGTGAAACTGGAATGATAAAACGAAGCTTGTTAGACATGGTGAGATAAATAATGAGTCATATGAGTCCTTCATTATCCTTTTAGGGATACATATTACAAAAAATAATAATACAACCAAACTGAGTTCCTACTAGAAAATAAAAGGTATACTAAACCAACTATAGAATAGAAGAAAACATGTTTTGTCATACATTCATGTGCGGGGTTCAAAATCATTTGTTACATACTCTTTATGTATAAATATTGAACCCCATTGAACCACGTGTTTCTTTAATAGATATCCCAAAGAAACAAATGGATACTACCTCTAAAATCCTTCTGTGAAAAACATTTATGGTTAAAAAACGTCCCAAATTTATTAAGAAGTATCAAAACGTTAAAATATATTGTGTGAGAAAGATCTAATTCAATGTTGTCTCGGTACAAGATACATAAGAGTTTGTACAATAAAAAATTATAAAAATCCATGTGGAAGAAGAAGTTGTTCTAGATACTCATGTATAACATAGGAGTTCTAGAGATGTTATGAAACTATAATAGTATTGTTTTCTATTCATATAGTATGGTGGCTCAATATTAGTTGATAATAATGATCCTTCATCCTAAAAGGATGTAGTAAGTGGCATAGATGTTTACATGTTGCAATAATCGATGAATTTTGAAATTGATCCCATGTAAAAAAAACATGTCGATATTTTGGTATATACTACTATGGATATAAAGAAAATTGGTTGAAAATGGGTGTACATGAACAATTTATTCTTGGAATGTCAATTCAATTTTTATAAGGTATAATTGGGTGAAAAGGGGTTTTTACAGTGTCAATGTATTAACTACATTTAATTATTTTCACTGGTTGAAATATTTAAAGAAATCAAAATTATACTTTATATTATGGATTACCATGAATATGATATTTGGAAAATGGGTGTCAAAACATCCATCCATAATGGGATATTTAGGAATATGCCTATATGATACTACTTCAAGGGGTTGCGACTCTAAAGGATTCAAAAAAGATAAGAAAATAGCAAGAAATATATTTATGAATTAAAAAATAATAATCTAGGTCATTGAAAATTCATTTTAGTGAATCCATGATAGAATTAGGTTTTATGAAGAATGAGTGGGATACTTTTATCTAAAAATGGTTCGTGGGAGTGAAATTATTTTATTAATAGTATATATTGGTGACATATTACTCATTTGAAACGAAATACCAGACTTATAGTCCATTAAAAAATAGTTCGATAAATTATTCTTTATAAATTAATTGGGTGAGAAGACAAATATTCTTATCATCAAGATACATTGTGATAGATCCAAGAGACTACATAGCCAATGTAAAAGTTTATACATTTACATAATACTAAATAATTTTAGTAAAAAAATCCAAGATGAGATTGTTTCGAGCATCGTATGGAATCATCTTTTTAAGAATATGTGTCCAAAAACATATGAGGAAATAAATATAATGGAAATGATTACATATAAATCAGTGATTGGGTCAGTCATGTATGATATGATATATACTATACAAGATGTCACCTATGCATTAATTGTGGTAGGAAGATATCAAACTAACCCAGATGAGCACAACTAGATGTATGTCAAGACTATCCATTAAGTATATGAGGTGTACTAAGGATATATTACTAGTTTATAGAGGAGGTAAGGAAATAGTCCTCATAGGATAAGAATAGTATAGTTTACAAACTAATCAAGATGACATTAAGTAAGAAATGGGATGCATATTTACATTTAATAAAGGTTTCGTGAGATAGAATAGCTCAATGAATGTTGTATTTGTAGATTTTATAGTATAGTCTGAGTATATATAAACATTTATGGTATATAATTAAGTAATATTGATTAAGAACAGAATCAATGATCCTGAAATGGAACCTATTAGTAACTATCATATCTCACTTTGCGGTGATAATACAATAGTGGTAGCTCTTAGAGAAGATCCAAGGTTCCATCAGTGTATGAAACACATATAATGAAAGTTTCATCTCATGTGGGATTTTTATCATATATGTGAGGTTATAATGAGTAGTATTTCTACAAAATACAACTCAGAGGACCCCTTTACTAAATACTTGGATTCGTATAAACATGATTATAATGTGTGGTCTAGAATAATAAAAGTCATTGACAGTTGGGGATTGCTTAAGAGAGATCTTGTTGGAGTTTGTGTCTTAGGACAAACTATTTTTTACTCTGATTACTTGTATATTCTAAATATTGAATATTTATAAATCATCTTATTACATTTTTTTAGTGTTCATCATGACTCATATATAATAATGTTCTATATTATTGATCACATTGATAAGGCTATAGTATATTCCCACTATGATGAGAACCTTGAAGTGCTATGATGATATTCTTAAATAATGTTTTGTGGTTGGATAATATACTATTATGGGAAATATAGTACATAGACTATTAGCTGCAAGTACTTGAATGTGGACGGGGATTCCTCTCATAATGTATGTACATGGTAATGATCAAAATGGGATATTATAAGAAGAGAACTATGAGTAGTAACTCAATATGTTTTTGTGTCATCTGATATTTCTATCAGTGAGTATGATTAATGTTCCTAAGACTTTATGATTATTATTAAATAATGTAATGTCCCTCATAAGTAGATGTATTTCGTAAACTATTTTGACAACAATTCATGGTAAAATTAAATAATTTTTGTATTCATGAATGTAATGTTATTAAAGGATTAATTGGGGATAGTTTTCTCAACTTAATATTTATAGAAGATGATATCTTGGCCTCCTTATTAGAAAATAAAAGATTTCAAAATTCCTTGTCCAGGTTGTAATGACATGATTTTTTTTATTTTTAAATAATGAAGCATCGATCATAAAGGATGGTGATAAAAAATTTCATCCTTCTTAATGAGATATTGTAACAAATGGATTATATTACACAGTGACCATTCATATGTGATTTTAATCTTTAGAATGTTGTGTTCTTTCTTTCAGGTTCATTGAACCCTTTCTAGATATAAAACTCAAACATTGTAAATATATATTAATTCTAATGAAAATAATCTTATAGGGTAAAAAAACTATGTATTATCATTGACATCGATTAAATTAATTGTGAATTTAATTAATTGAATATATTATTCTAAATATAGAGAAGTGATTTTATTTGCATTTCATTAACCAAAAATATTTTGTTTGTTAATAAAATATTTATTTTTGAATAAAATATCTATTCATGTATTAAATAAATGTCGTGCAGTTTGAAGGGAAAAGGATCATTTTCGGTGACGGATTTTTTTAGAAGCTGGTAAATAATATTTATAGTATGTGTTTGATAAAGTATATTGCGAAATATTATTATTATTATTATTATTTTTTGGCATGGGTTCTATTAATAATATGATACTATTTAAGTGGATTATAAGAAATAAAAAAATTTCTTAACCTAAACCCAAACTATATAAATAGAACTTTATATCTATTGTGTAGTGTGTAATCGAAAATAGTGAATTTCATCATACAATAAATTCTCTCTAAACTCTAAATTCTCTCTCCCACTTGAGTATAAGAAACAAAATTGAGATTCCATCAATACTAAAGGGAGAGACAACAACACAATGGAGCATGTGGGTATCACCACTTTAGAGATTCTATCCTTGATCGCCGTAGAACAATGAAAGTAATCAAAAATGGATTTTTTTAGATGATCAATATACACATATAAGAATTAACTTGAACCAAGGTATTTTATTCTTCTGATTGAAATTAATTTATTATAAATTTATTTCTTAATACTCTCTATTTCGGTTTCTGAAATTGAAATAGTAAAATAATTTTTATTCTATCTCCCACCACCGCACACTTCCACTACATGTTATACCTTCAATAAAATGAATGATATATATAAATAATTATAATTAATTATGTAGTGTGATATTTATGATTTCATGATCATTATGGAAATATAAAATAAAACATACCTTCTTTCCTTGATTATCAAAAAAAGAGACGTTAATCATGTGCACATATGGCCTACCATCTGCATGATTTTTACATAATTCATTTTTATAATGCAACACCTCAAGATTTCATAGTACTTTAACTCTTTTAAGTAATTTAATAGCTTATATTGCATGAAATACTGACTTGTCTTTCCTTATACAAAAGATTGATTTTCTACAAAACTACAAATTAGTACTATAATTATTTAACTGATATATTTTTTATCAATTAAATATTGTAATATGAATAGTAATAAATGAATTTTAAATGTTATTTATAATGTTTTAAAATAAATACAACATATTTATAATGAAATTTATATGTTTGGTTAAATTAGTTAGATATTTAGAAAAACTATCGTCTTACAAGAATTAATTTTTATGTCATTTTGTGAACGATAAAAAAATTAATTTTAGACACTCCTAAAAATTAAATTTGGTAAAATAGAATTCATTTTTGAATTTGGAATATCATTATTAACTTAGGGTCAATTTTTAATTTTTTTCTGAAAACATTTAATTTTTTATGAATAGTGAAAAATACTCCATAGTATATAAAAACCGACTTTTTCATTTAGATTATAATTTTTAATAAATAATTATTTTAAAGTAAAAATAGATACATAATGCATATATTAGTTCAATATAATTCATTTGAGTTATTTTATAATAAGATGGGATATTTAAAATTTTATTGAACTTTTTAACGTCTTTTACCCACCTTCTTGGCACATTTTTAAATTTAAATAAAATGTCATTTTACAGCATTTGTGAATTAAATTTTAAAAATATAAAAGAAACGGTTTTCGTCAGTATGTAAAATGTGGTTGAATAGGATAGAATTAATTTCGGGTTAATAGTAACTTTTGATTTTTATTTACCACGGTTAAAAGTAAATAAGGTAATTAAAGGTAAAAATAATATTATAATTAACCCAACACAAGTCATAATTCTATTTGATAAGTTTTTTTAGACCAAAATAAACCATAGGAAAAAAATAAGATCTTTTCTGATATATTTGGATTAGACTACGACATTTATAATATTTTATTTATAGAATAGTTAAAAGTGTTAAATTCAAACATTAATAACTAAACCATTTTTAATATAAAGATATACATAAGATAAAATCAACTATAAATATTCATTTTAAATATAAAGAAAATTAATACATCATATAATTTTATTTTTAATTTTAAGACAATATATAATTAAATTTATTTATAAAAAATGATGATATAGTAATTAGCTTATTAATGCATGATGAAAATAATTGACATTATCAAAATTAAAATAAATGTAAATTGAAACTTTTTATGCTATAAATGAATTTTTTAGGTGAATATGAAATGTTAGGATTAATTAAATGTATTTTATTTGTAGGAATCAGGTTTTCATGACTTTCACAAAAAACAAATACTAAATAGTACCAAAATTGACATAAATGAGTTTTTAAAAAAAATCTATTTTATTAAATGATATAACATTACAAAAAATATATGATTTGGAAAAATGACATATATAATGTTACATATGTAATTAAATAAACACTTGAGGTTATCTTGGAAATTTATAGTAACTATATTAAACATGTAGTATAAAAATACTAGAAGACATGATAAAAGTTATACTATTTAACTAAGGGTTAGATTAAAAAGATAAGGTTAATATGGTGACATTAACATATGTAAAACCTAATTTTTGTGTGTATTTCGACCCATACCCACCTTAGACTCAAAATAAATCCATTTTTAGATATTAAAAATAGAAAATAAATTTATAATAATTTAATATTTCAAACATTTCCTAAAGTGCACCACACCTCTCTTATAAAAGGGCACCTCCCCTTCTCTTAAATTCACTCCTCCAAATCAATTTATCTCTGCCAAACCCTGCTTAAACATCCTCTCAAATACCCTCAATTCATCTTAAATTCCTTACATCGATCATAAATCAAACCTGATGAGCATTTTTGTTCAAATCAATAAGAATAACATGAATAATAGATAATTATTTGATCACCTCTTTCAAAGTTCTTTTCTTTTTCTACATCCACTTTATTTGTTGATTCCATACTAAAATAATAAAAACAGTACCTTATACATTCTTATATGTAATTAGAAATATTTTAAAACCATATTCCATATTATATCAATCCTATGATTGACAAAGTCACCAAGCATGCGTACGTACGGGTTAACGTCTCCATGTCGTGTAATTTGTTATTCAACACTACGTTATTTGGATGGATAAAATGAGGCTTATAATGTATATAAATAATAAAAATAACATTATAATTTTATTTTATCGTTAATATATCATCCAGTTACACACCTTTTAATCATTAATTAAATTATATCATCACTTGTGTGTATGTATGACTTACCGTCTCCACAATGCGATGAGAATCATCTTCAATGTTCACCAATAAAGGGTGATTATAAAAATATATATTACAAATAAGTATGTAATATATGAAATTATAATTCTATTGTAAAATTTATATATATTCTTTTACATATATTTCATTTACTTACTTCCATTAAGTACGATGTAAAAATGGAAACAACGTTAATGCCTACGTACAGCCTATCGTCTCCATGAACGGTGTATTCTATTATATATATATATATCTATTATATATATTTATATTCTGAATATATATCATATATAAACTGTATTATATATAATTTAAGTAAGTAAATCATTATATAAGTAATATTATCATGAATAAAAATTCAAAATACATACGGTAAACAAAGCAATATTACATAAATTGTTGCATTTACATAGAATTGTTAATAAATGGGTAATATAAAGTCATAAAATAATTTTATATGATATCATATATGATAACATAAATATTATTATTATGATATAATTTAAAAATATGTTTAAAAACATTATACTGGAGTTTTGTACACATACGAAGAGTATC
Organism: Viscum album; assembly: GCA_963277665.1. NCBI lineage: Eukaryota > Viridiplantae > Streptophyta > Magnoliopsida > Santalales > Viscaceae > Viscum > Viscum album. The sequence goes on along the minus strand of OY728137.1, from coordinate 1,929,843,066 downwards.
AGACCTAAAGTAATGGTTAATTCCTCTATCTCATTATTATTTGATATTGTTCATGTGTAAGTATTTACTGAGAAATATTTATCATCTATGTCCATGTTTCATAAAATATTTTTCAAAAAGATTCATTTTAAGGTACTCTTTAACTAAAACATAATTTTAAATGTTCTAATTATTTTTTTATCTAATCCTTTCTCATTAATGTTTATGTATTCAAAATAGTTTTTTTGATTTATTTATATGAACATCAATGTCTTAAAATATAAATTACTTTAAAATGTTTCAATGTGGTATGGTAAACTTTGATTCAAAATTATCTTTTAAATTTATTCCTTTATAAATTTTGTGACTTTTAAATGATTTCATGAAAAAGGGATATTTCCCAAAATGTGTTTTACTAATCATTTTCAACTATGTAAACATATTTTTTAATATATTATTCTTTATTGAGGTTGATTTATTATAATAAAATTGTCCATATTATATTGAATGACTTATGATATTTCTTATTGTGGATGTGTTAATTTTATAACATCCATGGTTTATAGTTAATGTATTGACATTTTGTATGATATTTTTAATATAAATGTTTATGTTTTGTTTTACCTTTTTCATATGAGGAATGTATTAGAAATAGTAAGTAATGGGAATGACATTCTATATCCCCTCAATGCATCGGTAGGTCTCATGAGATAAAGTAGTGTCTTGGAAAAGGACTTTGAGGTAATTTATATTTAGGGTCTTGGCACAAGGTCTTGATGTTATGGTTAAGATGTCTGTAATTATGCATTCCATCATTATGAGATTAGTTAGTAGTGTTAGGTGTGATTATTCAACTAGTAGAATATACATGTGAATAAGTAAATGGAATTATATGATTTATCATTTCCATATTAAACTAATGTTTATATTTAAAGGGATTGTGTTTCAATTTTATACCTTTTCATAAAATTTTGTTATTATTTATGATAGATTCCACTATATTTTTTATCCTAACTAAGCATCTGAGCTCATCTATTATTATATTTTATTTTCCCAGGATTTCAATAAGTGTATTTTTATTTATATGAAGGTTTAAGCTAGTAGAATAACATAATTCTCAAGGGATTATCTATGTTGTATATTAGGTTTTAAATTTCAATGTAAAGTTAATGTATGAAACATATATTCAAAGACTGCTAAACTAATCGGTACTTCGGGACTAGATTCCTTATAATCATTCCAATGTATTAAAATAATGCATTGGATCTAAGCTTCTAGGGTCGGGGCCTTACAGTTGGTATCAGAGGAAGTTTAGCAACAACCTTGGAAATCGATTTAGAAAACATATATTTAGGATCATAACCCTATGATATACTTTGAGGGAAAGTATAGAAGAACCCCTCCCCCCTAAATTTTGGTAATGTGGGGATTATTTGGGTGTCTCTAGAAAATATATCCCTGTCTCGATACTACAAGTGATAATGGTTCTGGCACGGTTGCAGTAATGGGTGAAAATTCTAATAAGGTGTTCCGAGCTTGACTCAGGTTAACTTGGTACATGACAGAGGGCCTTACTGCACACCTGGTCTGACAATCCCAAGGGATATGATTAGGCTAATTCAAATTTTACTTACAAACCATTATGAAGAATTTGTGATTAAATATGTCTGAAAAGAATCCATTTTTATGATTATAAATTATATATGCATAAATTGTTCAATTTATTTTAATTATTTCACTAGTTTAGAATCATTAATTATGATTCATAACCTAATCTAGTGTATGATAATATTTTGAAATGGCTCCTTGTAGAAATAATGACTACCCCACCAATGCACATGTTCCAAAGAGTAAAAAGGATCCTATATTTCATGGTCTTAAGAAAAAATTTGGATATGAAATATCCTCCCATGTATTCTTATCATATGAGGAAATCATATCTTTGAGTCATATGGATTTGAAGTGAAACCAGAAAAAAAGGTTGGTGGGGAGAAAGTAGGATAAAGGGAGGTAGGGAAATAAGAATTTTCCATTATATGATAACTATAGAAAGAGTCACCCTAGGAAGTGCTTGAAAGGATTGGGTGTTTGTTATAAGTTTTGAGAAAATGTTCATCAAGAAAAAGAATTATAAGGGAAGAACGAAAATACTAATATTCAATGTTTGAACTGTAGTGAAAGGGAGTATTATGAAAATAATTTTCCTAAGATTTCAGGATATATATCTAAGAAGAATCCAAAGGATCAAGATTAATCATAAACTGTAACTAAAGTCGACGTGGAATAATTAATGTATTAGTTTTTCTGGGTTGAAGATTAATGTCATTTGAGTTTTATCTAAATGATTTAGTAGATATATAATTTATGGAAACAAATATGGATTGTAATGAAATACTATTTAATTAACTATTTGAGATTGTTTGGTGATAAGAAAAGTGACTCAATATATAGTTAATATTTTTTTAAAATAAATGGTTTAGGGGAAGATAAACCATAATATGGTCCTAACAATGATATAGTGATTTTGGAATAAGAGAATATTTATTTGAAAAAATTATATTGTATATTTGTGACTACATTGGAAATAATTTATTTTTTTTATTCCATAGTTTTTTGGATTTAAAACAATTTAGGATTTAAGGAGTACATCTTGTATTTTATAAGGAATAAGAGAGCATTGATGTATTCAATAAGGTTTTATGGTAATTTAGGGAGTTACCATGTTTTATGAGAATACATGATGAAGTTATTCACATTCCCTTACGTGAAAAAATAGATCATCATTATGTTTACCTCCCATATAAATTTTGGACTTTTAGTTTGGGCATAAGTATTTTGAAAAAGTCTAATGGTTGTAATAGAGTAAGTTGAGCACTTGATATTTTGTTTTAGGTTATAGTATAATTTATTGGATACTTTGACTAAACATTATGGATTTCAGTAAACATATAGATGATTAAGGAAATACTTTTGGACCATATGATTTATCAAATGCGCTTCAGGTGTAAAGAAAATTAATTTTGAAGATTCATTTTATAATTTAAGAGATGAAGTGAAAATAGATCAAAGCACAACTAAATGATGTGATTATGATTATAAGAGGTAATGAAAATCATTTATTTTTTCTTGAGTTCTTCTCTTGATAGTAAATTAATCTCTCATCATCAAAAAAAACTATCTAAAAACTGTGTTATCGTAATACCATATGTTTTTTTAAACCGATGATATTTTAAATCTTCATAGATTTATGGCTTTGAGGCCCCCAATTTTCTTTTTATTGTTCACTTTTTTGTGATTGATAACCTCAATAACTCTCTATAAATATTTAAATTTTTCTTCCAATTGTGAGATTCTATTTTCCACCAATGTTCTCTAATTCGAAATCCTAATTTGGTTGTGAATTTTTAATTTCCCTTCCCTCTTATTAAGTCTAAATTTTATAAACCCTGTTTTAGATGTGGGTTTTCCAGAAAGGTATTTTCTATTTTCAACCTTTTATTTTTGAAGAACATTTTCAAATTGCATGGATAAAATTTATTAAAGTATTGGAGAATATAAAACCACATGATTTCATAGTACATTATCTCTTTAAAGTAATTTATAATCTTATATTGTATGCAACACTGACTTGTCTTGTGTTACACGCAAGATTGAGTTTCTACGAAACAATACATTAGTAATGAAATTATTTAAAAGATATAATTATTTATCAGTTAATATTGTAATATTAATAGTAACAAATAAATTTTAAATGTTATTTATAATTTTTTCACATAAATAAATCATATTTATAATGAAATATTTATTTTTTGTAAAATTTGTGATAAATTTAGAAAAAATATTTTCATAAAAGAACTAATTTTTATGTACTTTTGTGAAGAATAATAAAATTAATTTTACAAACTCATAAAAATTGAATTTGGTAAAATAGAATTCATTTTTTAATTCATAATATCACAATTATATTAGGGTCATTTTTGGTATTTTTTTCTGAAAACATTCAATTTTTGATGAATAGTAAAAAATACTGCATAGTACCTAAAACCCGACATTTTTATTTAAACTACTATTTTTAATAAAAATTTATCTTAAAGAAAACATAGATACATAAAACATATATTAGTCCAATGTGTGTTGTTTGAGTCATTTTATAATAAGATAGGATGCATAAAATTGTTTTGAACATTTTAAGGTCTTTTACCCACCTTTTAGGTACATTTGTAAATTTTCATAAAAAAGAATTTTACCACTTTTATGAATTGAATTTTAATAATTTGACAAACACAATTTTCATCAGTATATAAAATATGGTTGAATAGGATGAAAATAATTTTTGGTAAATAGTATCTTTTGAATTTTATTGACCGATGTTAAAAGTAAATAGGATAATTAAATGTAAATAAAATATTATAATTACACTTATACATGTCCTCATTCTATTGGATAAGTGATATTAGACCAAAATAATCCTTTGGAAAAAAATAAGATCCCTTTTTAACCATTTATATTAGATTAAGACATTTATTGTATTTCATTTAAAGAAGAGTTTAAAGTGTTAAATTAAAATATTAATAACTAAATCATTTCTAATATAGGTTTATCCATAAGATATATTCGACTATAAGTATTCATTAGAAATATAAAAATATTTCCAATATCATAGTATCTTATTTATAATTCTTATCCCTTAAATAATTAAATATATTTATGACACATCGATGGTGCATAAATTACCTTATTTATGTATGATTAAAATAATTGATATCATAAATATTTAAATAAATATAAATTGAACCTTTTTATGCCATATATGGATTTTATAGATTAATATGACATGATATGATTTATTCAATGTATTTTATTAGATGGAATCAAGCTATTATGACATTCAAAAAAATAAATACTAAATAGGGTCAAAACTGACAAATATGTGTTTTTAAAACAAATACTATTTTATTAAATGATATTATATTTCAAAAAATCTATGATTCAGACAAATTACTTGGAAAATGATAAATATTTCATTATTTAACCACTTTATTTCCTCTAGGAATTTTATTGTAACTATGCTAACCATGTATTATTAAAATACAAGAAGACGTGGTGGAAGTTAAAATATCTAACAAAATGTAAAATCTAAATATAAGTTCAATATAGTGGTCTAAACATGTCTAAAACCTATTTTCAAGGAGGATTTAGACCCATACCCACCTTATCCTAGAAATAAATTCATTTTGAGCTATTAGAGACCGAAAATAGTTTTATAATGAATCAATATTTCAAACCTTTCCTAAAGCTCCCCTCACCTCCCTTATAAAAGGGTACGCCCCCTTCCTGTAAATTCACACCTCAAAATCTATTTTTATCATCCACAACCCAGTAAAATATCCTCCCAATTACCCTAAATTCATCCAATAGGCATTACATTTATCAAAAGGCCAACTTAATTATCCCTTTTGTTCAAATAAAAAGGAAGCACTCATAGAAGAGGTAATTATTTTGTCACCTCTTTCAAAGTTATTTTCTTCATATACTTCCTATTCCTTCATTTTTTCCATTCTAAAATAATATCTACAGTACCTTATACATTATTAGATTTAATTATAAATATGGTATGACAATATTATTTATTCTATCAATCCAATGAATGACAATGTCACCGTGCGTGTGTCCGTACGGCTCACCATCTCCGCGTCGTGGTGTAATTTGTTTTTCAACACTGTTATTTGGATTGATATAATGTAGAGTATTATGTATATAAATAACAAAAATAACATGATAATGTTTAATTATGACTAATATACTATCCAATTACACACCTTTTAATCATTAGGTAAATGATATTACCGCTCGAGTATATATACAAGTTACTACCTCTACGACGTGATGAGAATCAACTGCAATGATCACCATTCAAAGATGATTATAAAAATATATATTATTAATAAGTATTTAATATACATCATAATAAATCTACTAGAATATATATATATATTTATTTATATATATATATTTCATTCCCTTACTTCTATTCAATAAGATATGAAATTGGGAACAACATTCATGCATACGTATCGCATACCATCTCCATGAATGGTCAATTCAATTTTATATATCTATCTATTATATATATTTATATTAAGAATATATATGATATATAAATCATATTATACATTAATGATGTAATTAAATCTCCATTTATGTCATATGGTCAAGAATAACTAGTCAAAACATGTACGATAAACCAAGCGATATTACCCGAAAAGTTGCATTAACGTGGATTGTTAATAAATGGGTAATATAAATTCATAAAAAAATCATATATGAAATAATAAATATTATTATTCTTATATAAGTCAATAATTTGTTTAAAAACATTATACAACAGTTTCGAATAGGTGCGAAGTGTATCAGACCTATGGTAAGGGTTAATTCCTCAATCTCATTATTATGAGAGATTATTTATGTGTATGTATTTACTGAGAAATATATATCATCCATGTCCATGTTTCAAAAAATTGTTTTCAAAAGGATTCTATTTGAGGGATTCATCAACTAAAACATCATTTTAAATGTTTTAAATATTTCTTCTTCTAAACCTTTCTCATTAATATCCATGTTTTCAAAATGATTTTAAGGATTATTTTATAAGGACATGAATGATTTTAAATTATAATTCCTTTAAAAAGTTTAAAAGTGGTATGGGACACTATTATTAAAACGTATCTTTTAAATTTCTTCATTTATAAATTGTGCGAATATTAAATGATTTCATGAAAATTTTATATTCCCCTTAAAGATTTTTACTGATCATTTTCAACTATGTCAACATCCTTTACTAGATATTATTTTTTATTGAGGTTAATTTGTTGTAATAAAATCTTCCATATTGTATTGAATGATTTATGATTGTTTGACTATGGATGTGTAATTTTTATACCATTCTTGGTCTACATTTAAAGTTTTTACATTTCATATACTAGTTTTAATATGAATATTTATGTTATATTTTACATCTTTCATATGAGGGATGCATTTGACATAGTAATTGACAGGCGGGACCCACTATAGCCACTCGATTCATAGGTAGGTCTCATGAGACAAAATATTTTCTTCGAACAAGGCCTTGAAAAAACTTGTATTTATAGTCATGGCATGAGGCCTTGACTTTGTGGTTAAGATGTCCAGCATTATACATTCCATCATTATGATTTTAGCTATTAATGTAACATGTGATTATTCGACTAGAAGAATATCCATGTGATTAAATAAATGGAATTATTTGATTTATCTTTTCCGTATAATAATGAATTGTATATTTAATGATCTTCTGATTCAATTTTATAAAAATAAATATAATTTTGTGATTATTTATGATATATTCTACTATATTGTTTATCCTTAATGATCATCTGAAATCACCCCTTTCTTATGTTTTATTATCCCAAGATTTCAGGAATTTTATTATGATTTATATGCAGGTTTAATCTAGGGGAATAATAGAATTCCCAAAGGATTATCTATGTTGTATTTTATGTTTGAACTTGTAATGTGAAGTTCATTTAGGTTATCTATTTTTCAATACTACTAAACTGATAGGTCGTTCAGGACTTGATTCTATATAATCATGCCAATTTATTATAATAATGCAACAACTTCGAGCTTATGGGGTTCAGGAATTACATATAATAATATTTCATGGTGGGAATTAAAATAATAATTGATGTGTAAAAATAGAAATTATTCCATGTCTATTATTCTAGAGATGATGGAATAAAAACTTCTTTATCAATAGTCATCCTACTAACGTCATTTCTATCATACGAGCTGAATATTTTCAAAAACACCAATGTGAGTTTAATTGATTAATTTATTATATATAAAAAGGTATTAAATTAAATAAAGTAATAATTATCTTTAAAATTATTAATAATAAAGTAAAAAAATTAATGTAAGTATCATATTCTAGATGATAAAAAACATAAATGAAAATTCAGACTTAGTGTAAGGGACTTTCTTTTAAAAATACACTTTTAATTATCCTCTTTCAACAATTTCTTATAAAATTAAAAAGTAAAGTATATTTTTAAATATGAAACATAAATAGAATTTCCATACATAATGAAACCTCAATAATCAATGATTGATTTATAATTTTTCATATCCCTTTTAAATGAAATTTGGATCATCATTACCTCTGTATTTTTTAAAGTTTAGTAAATTATTTTCATTGATTTTGTTTCTTAATTTTTTTTAATCAATATTTATATTTAATGTTTTAATTTTTAGGTAAAAAAAGATAAAAATGGATGTTCTATTTTATCACATATGGTGATAATTAATTTTTCCACCACAGTAACTGTTATTTGAAGTTTGGATTCATCAACATACATCCATTTTTTCTTTATAGAAAACCCCTCTTTCACTTTTTTGGGAATTTTTTGAATTAAAAAATGGTTTAAAAAAGAAAGGGTTTTTTGATATTTTAAATGATTTTCATGTGGGTTTAAATGATTTATTCGTGGGTTTTATTCAAAATATGGTCCTTGTACATTGTTTATGAAGCATTGATCCCAATATTGTTCACAGGTAAGCCAGATAGAGAATATACAATAGGTGTGCCTAGGTAGTGCAGTGTGAACTCGTTATAGATTATATGATGTGTTCCCTTAGATATTTATCTAATTGATTTTTTTATAATTTTATTCTCTAGATAATTTTATTAGATTTAGAGTGAATGGTTATTCCAATTTATAATGGTTTTCAAAGGGTTTGTGATGATGATACATGAAAGAATCTACTTTACTTTTCTATTCTTGCAAATGATTTTTATGGAAAATAATTGATTCCAAATGGTATGATAGTTATATATTTTAAAGAAAAAAATATTACCATTATGGATAAAATTTATTTTTTTAAGAAAAAGACATTCAAGGGTTCTTATTTTTTCATTGGCCTAATAATTTTTACTTTTATGTACCTTTATGAGATTTTGGTTCTCATCCCATGTTTTAATTTTTTTTATATGGTCTTATGGGTTCGAAAGTTAAAAGTATAAGTCAAAATGAAATTCATGAATATTATTCTAGAAAATAAAACTTTTTTTCAAGCATCTATATTATGGAAAAAATGTTTACTGAATATTAGTGTCCACTTTTTATAATGTGGTTTTATTATTTAAGGGTTATCACATAATTATCTTAAACTATAAAGATAAACGATCATTTTTAATGTATGAAATTGAATTGTTGTATAAACTCACAAGATTATTTAATATTTATGGATTGGTCCATACAGTTGTTAACAATGTAGTGTTTAGATAACATCAGTGGTTAGGATGTTCTTTGGGTATAAGATATAAGTATTTGTAACCAAATTGGTTAGTATGTTAGAGATAATCAATGTTATTTTGTATAACATGAATGATTTATATAAAAAATTAATAATTATATCTTACTATTTATCCCCATCATAATATTTTGCATTATTATTTTATTAATATAATCACACTGTCCTTTTTGGTTTTAGTAAATGGTTTGATCCCCAATGAACAAAAGTTACTATGGAAGTGGACAAAAATGTAGTGGTATTAGGAATGAGGAACTGAATGGAATGTGAGATATAGTGATAAATAATCCAGATATCTTGAGTAATTATTAAAATATTGAACCATGGTGAGTTTTCTAATTCATCCAATATAAGGGAAATAATTTCATTTGGTTGTCCAGATGATAATTATAATAATGGTAAATATATTCAATGGCCTATAGATAAATAATGTGTAAACAATAACCTTATAAAATATCATAAAATAATAGGAAGATGTTTTTTTATGTTATAATGGAGATCATAATGTAATTATCTTCCATTGAAAAAAAATAATCATTTAGCTAAATCCATGAATAATGAAGCAGTTTTCCTCAAGGTGTCACTTGTATGATGTAAATGTGGGGGGAATATTTACTATGAAAATTAATGTCCAAAGGGGAAGTCTCTTAAATTGGATTAGTAAGACCATGTATATAACAATTTAGCAATACATAATGTCATTATAGTTGATGATTAGGAATCTTCAAATGACAAATGAAATATATGAATTATTTCTTGGATTTATCTTTGAGATAGTTTAATATTAGGACATGATTAATGTGTTTGATTATTGAGAAAGCTTCTTAAGGCATAATATAGAAAATAATGGTTAAGATATTATGAAGAGATAAAATAATTAATGTTCCTACATTGAATAGTAATAATGTGGTGGAATATTTAAGGAAAATCATATGTTTAAAATCATTAATACTCTCATAATAATGAGAGTACGTTTTGTGAATATTTTTAGTTGATAGATATTTGAGGTATATATAACCCTTATGATTATCATGTGAAAATTTTATTTGAGTGAGAATGGTCATTTTAATTCATAGACATATGTTTAATGACATGGAAAAATTTTAGGATTTATTTGAACTCTCATTTCAAGGTAATTATGGGTTATTATTTTTGGGGATGAAAATGAAAGATATGAGATAACCATTTATGTTAAAATATTTTTTTATTATTGAATATATTAATGTGTTTTTTTAGGATTTTTATCAATTTTATGGGAATTTTGTAAGGATTTTATCATAGAAAAGGACAACCCACATGTAGGGTGATAACAAATGTGTTGGGTCCCAACCCTTAACATCTAGAAAGGTTATATGGATTGAACCAAAAAATGACGAAAAATAAGGGCACGCCGCATACCACTAGATTATGTGTTTTCCTAGTTAGTATGAAAATTTTATTATGTATTTAAAAATTATTAAATATACAGGGTAATCTAATTTTTGATGATATTTTTTATCATGTAGATAATCATAGGATAGTAAATTTATTTATTGAGTATTTGATTAATTTTATTTTAGAAGAAGGTTACTATAATTATGGGGCATATTATTTTATTATGTTAAAAAGAATACTATGGAAAATCATTTATAATGGTAGTATTTTCTTTTATATTAATATAATATTTTATTATGGATTATGGTGATTAAATTTATTTATATAAATAACAATCATTATTGGTGATTATTTATTTTGGGGAATTATATTTTTAGTATGAGACACTAAGAGTAACTACATTAATTTTGGAAGATAAATATAAAATTAATCTTGGAAGACTATGTGATAAAATTATTTTTATTTTTTTGTTTTCAATATTAGTATATCATTTTTTATGTAATTTTCAGGATATTAATTTATTGAATGTCCTATGTTGAAAATTTGGTATGACATGTATACTTCATAGATTAAATTAGTTTTTATTCATATAAATGTTTATTATTTTTAGGAATTACCATACCCTATGATGATAACTTTGTTTTTGTTTAATTATTAAATATTAGATGAATATTTTTTTATTATTTTATTGATTTAGTGATCCATAGAAGTTGATTCTAGTGTTTCGGGTATAAAAAATGACCCTGAATACTCATCGTTTGAAAAAAAAAATGACATTGTGGTGGGAATTGATTAATGAAAGAAATTATTTTTTTAAATTATATTTATTTCATTATTTTATTATTCAATAATTCCCTCAAATTAAGGATAAATATTTATAAAACAAAAAATTTATGAGTAATCCTTTATTTCTAATATATAAATAACCCTTCACCCCATTATTGATTTATAGTTTTATGATGGATAACTTTATGATTAACGTATTCTATATCACTCTATAACAGTCCCTGGAAGTTAGATTTATCTTCTATTTTCATATTTTTCACATCCCAATTAGGTTCCCTTACATGGAAATCTGCTATGTGTTATTCCATATGACCTCCATAATTCCCTTTCTCTATTCTCAATATGATTTTTTATTAATCCTTTTTATGATATGGGGTTTTAGCCAATATATTCTATGAATCCCAAAAGTAGTTACCAAGCTCAAATTAAAATTAGTAGGACTCAATTTCTTAAATTTGGGCGAATTTAATATCTGGATATTCTCAAAGGGAGTAATAAGTTTGATATCGTACAAGATACACAACCTCGACCTTAAACGAATACTGAAATATTATGATTTAAATTTGACCATTATAAACTAGACATTAAATTATAAGGTATAAATAGGATTATTTAAATTATTAAATAAATATTAATTTCCATCTCAATATAAATGAATTTTAAATTCCTAGAACGTAATCACTTAATTTCAATTAATTTTTCTCAATATTTAGATTTATTTAAAAATGGGTTTTTTTCTATTAAGAGTTAATATATATTTCATATTAAATAATTGTAAAAATAATATTTTATAAAATACTTATTTTAAAATATATTAATTTTGAAAAATTAATTTCATTTTTTAATTCATCGTTATAAAAATATCATATGATATAATTTTTGAAATTTTGTAAAAATATTTTTATTTCAATGAATAATCAAAAAAATATGAAAAAATGTATTTTATTTTAATTTATTTACAAACTAAAATTCAATTATGTTTTATATTTAGGACTTTATATGTTTTTTTATTTAAATTGATCTAATTATGGGTTTTATAATAAATTTTATACATGAATTCTGTATAAAAACGTATTACATTTAAAAATGACATTAAAAATGATTTTCATTGCATTTTGAAGATTTAGTTTTAAATTAAATTTTTCCACATATGTGTTTTAGATTTTGAAAAATTTATTAACAATTTGGAATCTGGAGATCAAAATTTAGTAAATAGGCCCCTTTTTTCCGTATGAATATAAACCATATAAATTTTTTACAAGGGTAAACGATAGATGAGGTAACAAATGGTTGAATATTATACCATAAAGACCTTAAATTGATATTAACCATTGAATAATTTTATTTATTATTTATAGATCATGAATAATAATCCAAAGGTAAAATATATGAGCTTTTATTACCATTTTATGATGATTATGTCAATTAATTGGAATTTTTACTCTTTAGAGTAACTACATTGACCATGAAAGAGTAAAACTCCTTATAGTCGTGGTTAGTGTGAAACTGGCTAATGAGTGGTTAAACCAAGAATGATAAAGGTAAAAATGTGATGAAAAATTTCTTAAATTTATTTAATAATAGGATTTAGACTAATAATAATACTTTATTCTATAAGAATTATTTTTAACCCATTTATAAAAGAATATTAATTTTTATTAATTTAATATTTTCTAAAATTTCAAAAGTGCCCCTCTCCTCTTCTATAAAATGTTGCCACTTCTTCTCAATCATTCACATTAAAACCATTTGGTCCATTCATTCCTAACCCAAATACATTTATATAATCCTTCCTCTCATTCTATATGTATTATTATAAGAAAGAACATCCTTATATGGTTAATGGTGTTAATCAAATGATATGTTCCAAAGATGTTGTAGAGTTTTTAACTGCATGTTTTAGTTTTATATCAACTTACACTTATATAAAGTCTTCTTAAACAATAAAAATTTAATTAAAACATGATATTAATTATATTAATACATTTTTATGTTAATGTAACAATCTATATCTATCTTCTCTTCCATCAAATGTGAAACTAAGCCATAATGAAAATGTATAGTGGACAACCACCTCATGAACAATTGTAATTCATTTTCCATCACCATATCTCAATATTTTTTTGAATTGTTTATTTATGATATATATATCTGATATTATTGAAAAAAATGTAATTTTTTAAAGTTAATTTAACACATATTTTTTCACCATTCCATACATTGTAAAATGATAATGTCGTACATGTGTATGTGTGGACCACAACCACAACACTACAATGAAATTCATTTTTCATCACAACATCACATGGATTATATATAGGTATATTTAAATAATTATAATAATATTTATGATATAATGATCATTCTTGAATGATAAAATAGTTCATAACTCACTATAATAAAATTGCCTCAAAGTGGCGGGTTTTTTGCGATAGCGGTGGTTTAAACTGCCTCATTATGTTTCTACAGCACTTTTATAATACTACCACTAAATTGGGTTTCTTCATAAAATATTTAGTAGTTTATTCAATTTATAAGTGGTGTTTGGTAACCATCATAGTAATCACATTTCTCAGCAGTTATTGTGGTTTTTGCGGTGGTTTTTCAGGAAAATATGAAATCATTTTTGGCGGAGGTTTAAACTGCCTCTGAAAAAAATTACATTTTTTCTGGCCAAAAAGCTATGAAAACTAAAAAAACTTCCAAAAAATAGTAATGGAAATGAGAATTGCATTACCGAGGTTGTATCTGCTGCCAATATTATGTTACTAAATTATAACGGTGATTCGAACCACCACAAAATAAGGTCCATTTACATATTGGCAGTTTAAACTGCCTCTAATGGTGGATTTAAAATAAACAAATTTATTGATTCTGCAGACCTAGCACCAGTACCCTGAAAGCATGTAAACATATAATTTATAAAATTGTAAACTTCCATACATGAATTCCTTCAAACTATAAATCATTCAACCAATAAACATTAAAACTAATGATTTCTTAATAAAAAAACTAAAAACTATAAGACTAAAAACATGGAATCAATATATCTATATTCAAGAATCCTATAACTTTAGAGGTCATTAAACATGATATATCCTTTTTGAAAGGCCTATAATATTACAAACATCCTTATTGAAAACCAAAAATGGGAAAACATCCAACGATTAGCCTAAATATAAAAACATATGAAATCCTTAAATTTCAAATCCAACAACCTGAAAACATGAAACATAATAAATATGAAATCTATATATTTTAAAATATGAAAAATGGATTATCTATTTCTAGAAATTTGAAAAACAATAATTCATGTGAACATATGACATTAAAATATGTAAAAAGATATTATAAGGATCAAAACATGATAAGTGAAAAACTAAATGCTGGAAATGTACAAAAATTGAAAAATATAACTTGAAATCCATTAAAACATTAACTTCGAAAATGTATAGTCTATTAAAAAAAACAAAAAAGGAAAAAAATATGTAACTAAAATCCTACAAACCGACAAACCTAAAAAAACATTAAACGTATTACTTATAAAATTGGAAACCTAGAAACTAGAAACTTCTAATGAGAAACATTGAATCCATTTATCTCATAGCTTCCAAACCTCAATACTATCAATCTATATGCTTATGAAACTAAAAAACATTAAACATCTAAATTTTCAACTAAATAATCACCTAAAATACATAAGTATAAACATAAATTTTTGTATATTATCAAGAAGAGGATATGCCACATCTCTACACCATGGGGAAAATATTCCTAAAAGGGTATAACCACTAAAAACTCCACCATTATCTACATTTTTGATGCCATTATCTCTATGATAAACCTAGGATGATTTTAGAAATATGACCAAAAACCTCTTCCTGATCTTCTACACCATAGATATAATAACCTAGAAATTTTTTCAAATATTATTATATGATTCGTAAATATAAATATCCACTAATAAAATATAAGGATTTTAAATTCCAAGTGTATTTGGAAGACTAAGTTAATAATACATAAAACAAAACAAGAGAAATTAAAAAACTGTTAAGTCATGAAAATAATTGGTAACTACTCTATTCCACACATGATACATATATAAATACTATTATTGGAACCCTCTCCACTAATAGTTTTCCAATGATGAACATATCCCATCACCCTCTCAACCTCCACCAATACTTCTTGCTACCGACACCTATAAGATCATTATATTGAAAATCAAATACTATTGTATATTTATTTTTATACTTATAACCAATAAATATGTGAAAACTAAATGATTTGGATTTTTTTGATTTTATTTCTCACCATCAGTTGATGCAATACCACCGTGGACAGATCTGGACATCTTCTTATATAAATCAATTGAATCTTTTTGAACAGCAGGTATCTGAGTCCTCTATTCCTAAACTATGTTTGGTGGAGAAAAAATCTCTCTCTGAGCATCTCAGGGTATGAACTGACTACAACTAGGAGTAGATATAGCTGCAATCCTGAGTGACCTATCCAATACCTCAAATGGTATGGGTCCTAAACTCATACGATGCACTCAACCAGGATGGTCCTTCCCAATGACTTTACCAACTCGGTCATCCTGGGAGACTGAGTAGGACTGTGTGGGATTGGCATCCCATAGTTTTTTAATTTTTACCTATAAATAAAATATCAGTCATATTGCAAACAATATATATTAACACAGTTACAACTAATAATAATTTATTAGAATGAAAAATTAGTTTATACCCCCCAACATCTTTAGCAGTATCGTTAACAAAACTTCCTTCAGTTTTTTTGTGAACATATAACCACACTTTTGTTCGGGATTCATGGTTCCCTAATTTATGTGATAGAATTAAACAAATATTAATCAACAATTTTATATTTTAAACAAATAATATTGTCATATAAATATTTAAACTAAAGAATAGATTACCAGATTTTATCAGCTTCTAGAATAACTCTTTGACCCCTTAGTGTGAGGGATGACTTATTTATCCCTTCATGATGCATTCTTCATTAAAAAATAATAAAATAAATAAAACATATTTTAATAGTATTGTATTCAATGTCATATCTTTTTCAAATTCATGTGTATATTTAACATGAAATTAATATAATAATATATATTTAAATACCATATGCTTCTCATCACGATGTCTTTCAACAAAAACATTCCATTTCTCTTTGGGTATTCCATCGGATAGCTTTTCAAACATCTGTTGTCTGGTCAATGAAGTATCATTGAAGTCTCTCTACATTATCTTTATAAATTCTTTCCATTTCTAACCCAAATTTTTAAAAACCCACTTCTGTGCTATCACATCACCAACCGTAATATGGAATAACATAAGTACACAGAAATTCATTTTAAAAATATTATAATTTAATAACACAATGAAATTCAATTAAACTATAATGTATTAAAATTCCATTTATTTGGGATTCAAAAAAATTATTTTTTTCAAATTAAAGGAATATGCCCCAATCATTATACATAATAAGAAGAGAAACTAAATCTACAGCCAGCTGCCCAAGAATCTGACCAAGTAACCCTAGGGCGTCCTCTGTAAGGACCCCATATGAATCGAATGGGACAACTATCTTCTCTCTGGTCAAATTCCATACATATGAATTTTTCATATTTTTCACTATAATTTTATTGTTTCTATCTTTTATAAACAAACCATTAGTATAAAAATTATAATATATTTATTCATTTTAATATTTTTCCCTATAGTAATGACCCTCTAGTATCCCTATGAAGAACTAGAAGTGAAAAAATGCTCCCTCACTCCTAAGGCTCCTAAAAGGGAAGGTGATGAATGAGTAGCTGAAGGGATGCTCACAGAGGGTGTGAGATATAGTGCAGGGGGAAAACATATAGTGTATTAGATTCCGTAGGGAGGGATATAGATGGATTTTAATATGTCAGTGTAGTCGATGAAATGGTGTAACTCTTTTATCATTGAATTAATGTCATTTAATCAAATGAAATTAATTTCAGAACATATATTTCAAAAAAAATTACATAGAAAAAAAATAAAAATGATAAAATATGCACATAATTAACAAACAAATTATATATAATAGTTGAAATAAATTTGATATTTTAATGATTTATATAATGTTTGAGTTAATAACACTTTTTTTATATTTCTATGCATTTAACACATTGAAATTTATTTATAAAATTCATGTCCTACTACATTAAGAAATTCAATTTCATCCTCCTCTCAATAAAATCATTCATCAATTCATTTTTTGTGGAAGAAAATTAGAGAAGGAGAAAATGGTTTTTTAGGAAGAGGTAATTGTGTTCATGAGGAATATTGATTTTTAGTCTTGTGTAACATAGGATATTGTGTCATCAAATGTAAATGGGAATGATGTGATGGATTCTATAGTGGATTTTGTTGATATTCTTCATTTTCCCCATAAATTGAATTAAAAATTTATTTATACATCGGTTACTACATGTAAATTAGGACCAAAATATATTTCTAAATTCATGTTTAGAACCTATTTGTTTGAGAAGATTCTAGTGAATGAATTAGATCCTAAGTGAAAGGTTCTGGTTAAGTTTGTTCAAACTATTATTTCCCAAAGAGATTGATAAATAGGGAAAGAATTGTTTCTGGAAATTTATGTATTATATATATTGATCAATAATCTAAAGATGAATCTTACAAGATAAATGATGTGTTTTATGCATCTTTGTTGAAAAGTAAAATAAAAATGAATGATTTCTCATATTGTACGTTGATATAACTAGTTTTAAATAAAAAATAAGTGGTTATAAATTAGAGAGATGTGGTAAAATTTCATAAGACTAACACAATATTTTCCATGTTATTGGAGACTATTGGATAATATTGGGACACTAATTTAAACTCTTTGAATCATGTAGGTCAGGAAGGTGTGGCTGAGGGGGTTATCCATCTCAGACCTCACCACTTAGAGATGTAGCACCACCTAAGATGGTGACTACTAGGGAGGTTGAGGAATCATAAGTGGATAGAGAAAAGACTTAGTTTTCATAGGTCAATCCTACTCTATAAGAGATTGGTCAGAGTCATAGATCTTGTGTAATTGAATCCATTATAGGAGTTGATTATGTTGATCAAGTTGTTGGGACAACTATTTTAGATCCTAAAGAAACACCAATTGAGATGGTTCTTGGTGTTTCAGTTGTTCAAGGAAGACCTAGAGATACATTTGATCTACATTTAGTGAATCCAATTATTTATGGAAAACCTACTGGTGGAGATAGAGTCATTGATGTGGGTATAGAGACTATTGACCATTCTCAAACACCCCATATGTCATCACCACCACTAGTTCATAAGGATTCACCATTAGTGAGTAAAATATTAGATAGTTCTAAAATTTAATCCTTTTATTCTACCTTATTAACTGAATTTGATAATATCAGAAGAGATTATAATAAACTGAAATAGGAGATCACATTTTCAAAGTATGAGACCAAGAATGTCAAAATGATTTCTTTTTAAATCCTTTTTAATATATTCAGACAACATTTTTATTTACAAGGAATTAGTCATTGAAATTAATGTCAATTTATTCAAGATACATTAAGGGATATATTTTGTAACACTCCATATGGGAATATCATTCACGAAATCTAAATTTTAGAATAGAAATTTTAGAATTATATGTTATTCCAAATAAAAATAAATAGTTAAAATAAATTAGTTTGATGAGAAATAAATAACCATAAATTATACAACAATTAAACCCATTTATAATCCTTTCTTTCATATAATAAATTAAGTTTTGAGTAATTTTATAATGGATCATATGGAGAATCCTACCAGAAATCATTAAAAATAAAAAAATGGTTTTTATTCTAGTACTGATGGAAATATAAACTATATATCCCCTAGATTGAGGTATGTGGCCTTTGTTTATGCATTTTTATGTATTTAAAATCCATGGAATGAGTAGGGAAGTGGTTTGGAGAGTTTGGAATGGTTTTGGATGAGTTTGGAGGCTTTTTAAGGGGTGCACGGTTTGAGTATGGTTAGTGGAAACTGGGTGGGTTTCCCAGGAAACCGTAAAGACCCTTGTTCTCAAGACAGTAGGCCTCACACAGCCTGTGCACGGTTTTCCCAACTATGCGAGGTAACTATGCATACCCTGGCTCTCAAGGCAGTGGTGTGTGCACAGTCAGCGCATGGTTTTCCAAACCGTGCGGGCTCACCGTGCGGCCACTTAAAGTTAGGGTTATAAGTTCTGGGCTCACTCTGTATTGCCTCATTTAACTAATCTCTTCCTCCCACTCAAGACTCACTTGGATTTTTGGGTTTTCAGGGGTTAAGGCTACTCTCCCACTTGTCTTGGAAGCGTTTCAAATGGGATTCAAGGTGGATTCAAGGTGGTTTCTCCCGGGTAAGTCTCTCATCTTTCTTATCTTGTGTTTTCCTCTAGATCTATTTCTCCCTATTTCTTGGTTTTCCAGATCTACAGTTAATGTGTGTAGATCTAGGGTTGGGGTTTCCTTGGATGATGATTTTGAGGCTTGTTATGGTTAGGGGAGGGGATATAGAGAGGTGTCAGTGGTGCGTTTTCCAGATTTGAGGTGTGGTTGTTCGTGGGTCGATTTCTCAGGAACCCTAAAGGTAGGTGGCTTCTCTCTCAACTCCACTTGGTTCGAACTATTGGTTTTGGTTAAAATTAATTTTTTTTTGTGAAATTAATTGTGTTTTGATGTGTGAAATTGGGTGAAAATCCCTTGGGGGATGTTTTGGGTATTTTTGGGGAAAAGAGGGTTTTGTGGTGAAATGCTTTTGTTGTGGATTTTAAAATGGAGATTTTAAAATGAGGTGCTATGGTTGATTTGTGAAAATGACCGACAGAAATGGTTTTCAATAAAAATTGTTTTTTTATTTAAATAGGTTTTGGCATGGAAAATGATTTTCATTAAAAGGACGTAGCTAACCCTTTTATGCTGAAATTCATGTTACTAGGGAGTTGGGTACATAAGTGTTTTGGAGACACTTATAGGCATTTGACATCTCATTGTCATGGGTGTAGACAATGATATGATCATGACATGCATGGTAGAAATGAATTCCCTCTAGGATGCAAATTTCATTGGGGTATAATGATTTATAATGAAATATGAAATTTTATTGTGAATAAATTGGTATTTTGAAAATGGTTTGGTTTTCAAAATAGTAAAACATGGCACATGTGAAAAATTGTGAACTGGTGGAAAGCCTTATTGTGATAGTGTTGTGTAATGTGATTTGAAATGAGATTTCGTGATGTCTACAGAAGTGAGACACATGACTGGTTGTTTTTTTATTATATAAATGGCATTGGGTAGGCGTCGTAGAGACCAACCAGAGGAGGCTTTTGAGAATGTGGTTGCACCTGAGCCTTATGTCAACCAGTAGCTAGTGCAATGTATAGTATAAGCCTTCCAAGCTGTGGGATGTGGAAACATAGGGGATGATCCAAGGAATGTGGATCATGCGGTTGAGTTTCAAAAGCAGAATCCACCCATCTTTAGGGGAGATTCAGAGCCGTAAAGGGAAGAAGCATGGTTGAATAGAATAAACAAGATCTTTGAGTTCTTGGGAACACCGGTAGAGTTAAAGGGGAATTTGGAAACATATATGTTGGAAGATCTTTCCCTTTAGTGGTGGGAGTTGGTAGTCCAACTGGGACAGACCAAGGTATGACGTGGGAAGGCTTCGAGGAATTTTTTAACAAAAAATTCTACCCAAATACGTTTAGAATTCATCGTACGACTGGTTTCATCAGTTTGAAGCAAGAGATGATGTCGGTGATAGAGTATGCAGCTATGTTTATGAACATAGTGCAGTTTACACCCGAGGTGGTGGGTAGCACGTCGTTGAAGGAAAGGATCTTTGAAGTGGGGTTAAGGCAATAAATCCATTCAACGATAGATGTGTTGTGTATAGATGATTACACAGAGATGGTGAATAATGCCTCGGTGGCTGAGAAAGATTTGTTGGGCGCTCTGGGCAGGGGAAGCATGGTAGTACCCATGGAGAATAGTGGGAACTCTAAAGGTGGGTTCAAGCAGAAGAGGGACATTTACTCCCAGGGTGGGAGTATGACATATAATCTGATGGCAAGATTGGTGAATCTTCCCCCGAAGCCCTAGAGCAAGCTGGGGTGTTTTTAGTGTGGTTCTACAGGCCATATCAAGCGGGATTGTACGACCCAACCTCGAGCATGTTATAATTGTAAGCATATGGGCCATATATATCATTATTGTTGTAATTCTCCAAGGTCGGGTGCACGAGACACTACTCAGGGATTGAAGACATCATATGCTTCGATGGGATGAGGGCAGCAGCATACCCCCCGACAGTAGAGTAAAGTGGGTCATGGTGATTCTTAGAATACCACAATGCCTCAGCAGAACAATAAAGAGCAGAGTGTGGTAAGCAAACATGTGTTTGGAGCTGAGCAGGTTGTGGTGGATGATCGGTCCGGACCATCCACAGTCCGAGGTACTATTCTTCTAAATTAAACCTTGATGCAAGTCTTATTTGATATGGGTGCTTCACACTCTTTTATTGCTGCACATGTGGTTGATTTGTTGGGTTTAAGGGTAGAAATGATGCCCACGGTTTTGGAACTTAAAACTCCTCTCGGTCGAAGAGAGTGTTGAGATTTCTTGTGTAGAGAATGTTGTATCATTGTGGGTGAGGTTGAGATAGTGTGTAACTTCTCAATGCTTGAGATGAATGGTTATGATGTAATCCTTGGAATGGCTGGTGGATTTTGAGGCCCATATCGACTGTCATGCGCGGATAGTGGCTTTCACGACACACGATGGTGTTAGACATCTCTTTAGAGGAGATAATCGTGAAAGGTAGGGTGCAATAGGTTTGTTGGTACTAGTAGTGGGTAAATTATCTTATCAGTTGGCGGTGTTTTCGTTGGAATCGGTAGAGGGTGTTGAGCAGAGTGTTCCTCCGATAGTGGTGGATCAGTTCATGGATGTTTTTCCTGATGAATTCTCTAGGTTACCTCCCGTAAGAGAAGTGGAGTTTATGACTGATCTCCTTTCAGGGACCAAACCTATCCCACTTCCATCTTATCGGATGGCACTAGATGAATTGTGGGAATTGAAAATCTAGTTGCAGGAGTTACAAAACAAAGTGTTTATCCATCCTGGCACATCTCTGTGGGCAACACCATTTTTTTGTGAAAAAGGCAAATGGAACCTTGAGGCTATGTGTTGATTATCGTAGACTTTACCAAGTTACGATAAAGAATAGATATCCACTTCCATGAATTGATGATCTGTTCGACCAGTTTAGGGGAGCCTAGTGGTTCTCCAAGATCGACCTGAGGTCAGGATATCATCAATTATAGGTGAGGAAGGAGGATATTTTTAAAACAACTTTCAGAAGTAGATATGGCCAATATGAATATGTGGTTATGCCCTTTGGTCTAACGAATGTGCTAGTGGTGTTTATGGAATTAATGAATGGGATATTTTAGAGATATCTGGATTCATTTGTGGTAGTGTTTGTCGATGATATTCTGGTGTATTCAAAGACAAGGGTGGAGCATGATCAGCACTTGTCAATTGTGCTGGGGATCTTGAGGGATCATCAGTTGTATGCCAAATTGCCAAAGTTTGACTTTTGGATACCGGAAGTCCGTTTTCATGGCCATGTGATTTCTGAAAGGGGTGTTTCAGTGGATCCAGAAAAGATAGAGGCTGTTATCTCATGGAAACTGGCAAAGAATGTGTCTGAGATACGCAGTTTTCTTGGTCTAGCTGGGTATTATCGGCGTTTTTTTCGGGATTTCTCACGTTTGGCTTCACCAATGAAAGATTTCACAAGGAAGAACATTCCATAATAGTGGTATGAAAAGTGTTAAAAATTCTTCGAAGAGCTAAAGGGTCGTCTTACATCAGCACCAATCTTGGTTTTTCCAGAATCAGGAAAAGGGTACGTGGTGTATTGTGATGCATCGGGATCAGGGTTGGGGTGCATTCTCATGCAAGGGAATCATGTGGTTACAAATGAATCATGGCAGTTGAGAGTGAACGAGAAGATCAACCCAACTCATTATTTGGAGTTCGCAGCAGTGGTCCATGCTTTGAAAGTGTGGCGTCATTATCTCTTTGGAGAGAAATTCACAGTATATACAGATCATAAGAGCTTGAAGAAAATTTTCTCACAAAGGGATTTAAACTTGAGGAAAAGGAGATGGATGGAATATCTCTAGATGTTTGGTTTTGACATGATGTACACACCGGGTAAGGGAAATTAGGCGGCAGATGTATTAAGTGGAAAATCATATGATCAGGTGGTGAAACTGGCATCAGATCAGTGGAAATCGATGTCCGTTATAGCTGATATGAGGTTGGAATGTGAGGACCAGGGTGATAGAGCGGTCTTCTTTCCAGTTTTGTTGATTTCTGACTTAGTTGGCCTGGTTAGCGAGGCACAAATATCCAATTCTGAGTATGTGATCGTGGGGTCGAGACTCAATGGTGGGGATACCATTGAGGGTTGGAAACTGAATTGAGATTCATTTTTCTATTTTCGGAATCAAATGGTTGTACCAGTTTCTTGTTAGGAGGATCTTATCAGGGCGTATCATTATTCCAGGTGGGTTGTTCATCCTGGAATTCAGAAGATGTATAAAGCATTGAAAGCGCAGTTCTAGTGGGCTAGTATGAAGAGAAGTGTGGCTGGGTTTGTTTCGAGATGCTTCACATGTCAACAGGTCAAGGTAGAGCATCAGAGGCCAGCTATAATGTTGTTGTCTTTACCAATCCTATTTGGAAGTGGGAACAGATAGTGATGGATTATGTCACAGTTCTCCTAAGAATGTTCAAGAAGCATGATAACATTTGGGTGATAGTGTATCGGCTAACGAATTCGGCCCATTTCATCCCGATTCGTGAATCTCATACGGTGGAGGATCTGTCCAAAATCTATATCTGGGAGGTGGTAAAGAGGCATGGTGTTCCAGTTTCGATTGAATCAGATAGGGATCTGAGGTTTACATCTTGTTTCTGGAAGTACTTACAGCAAGCCCTTGGAACGCAGTTGACGATGAGTACGTCGTATCACCCTCAGACGGATGGTCAATCCGAGGGGATGATACAAACTCTGGAGGATATGTTGTGAGCTTATGTTATGGATTTTGGTGGCTCTTGGGAGGATCACTTGTCGTTGGTTGAGTTCTCATACAATAACAGTTATCAGGCATCCATACAGATGGCTTCGTTTGAATCATTGTACGGGCGGCTGTGTCGTTCTCCGTTATGTTGGGTGGAAAAGGGTGAGTCTTTGATGGTTGGACCGAGTCTTGTCCAGGAGACTACAGAGAATATCAAGTTGATCAGGAAGATAATGGAGACGGCTCAAAGTCATCATGAATCGTATGTGGATCATCATCGATGGCCATTGTCATTCCAGGTGAGTGATCATGTGATCTTGAGGATCTCTCCTAGGTTAGGACATCATCGGTTTGGGAAGAAGATAAAGCTATCTCCGATGTATATTGGACCTTTTTAGGTTCTTGAGAGGGTTGGTGAGGTGGCTTATCGTTTGGATTTTCCACCACGGTTTACTGTGGTGCACAATGTGTTTCATTTGTCGCAGTTGAAAAAGTATCAGTTGGATCATGACCATGTGATTTGATTGGATCATGTTGAGATAGAACCGGATGCTTCGTTGGTGCACGTGCCAGTGCAGGTGGTGGATATGAAAGAGAAAGTCTTTTGTGGTAAATGCTTCAGTTTATTTTTTGTTTTTTTGGCAACATCGTCATATTCAAGAGGAGACTTGGGAGCGGGAGAAAGTGATGGTCGAGCAGTGGCCCGAGCTCTTTCAGCAAAGGGCGTGTTCACTACATTCTGAGGACGGAAAGTCCAATGGTGGGGAGAATGTAGCACCCCCGGTTTGAGGAATGTGCCCTTTTCTTAAGAATTTTTATGTATTTAAAGTGCATGTAATGTGTTTGGAATAGGATGGGAGAGTTTGGAATGGTTTTGGATGAGTTTGGAGGCTTTTAAGTGGTGCATAGTTTGAGCACGGTTAGTCGAAACCGTACAGGTTTCCCAGAAAACCGTGCTGACCCTTGTTCTCAAGACAGTAGGCCTCACATCGTCTGCACACGGTTTTCCAAACCGTGCAAGGTAGCCATGCATATTCTGGCTCTCAAGGAAGTGATGTGCGCATGGTTAGCGCACGATTTTCCAAACCGTGCGGGCTAACCGTGCAGCCACTTAAAGTTTGGGTTATAAGTTATGGGCTCACTCAGGATTGCTTCATTTCACTCCTCTCTTCCTCCCACTCGAGCCTCACTCAATTTTTTGGGTTCTTAGGGGTTAGGGGTGCTCTCCCACTCGTTTTGGAAGTATTTCGAAGGGGTTTCAAGGTGGATTCAAGGTGGCTTCTCCCGGGTAAGTCTCTCCTCTTTCTTTTCTTGTGTTTTCCCCTAGATCTACTTCCCCCTCTTTCTTGGTTTTCTAGATCTACAGTTTTTATGTGTAGATATAGTGTTGGGGTTGCCTTGGATGATGATTTTGAGGTTTGTTATGGTTAGGGGAGGGTATCTAGAGAGTTTTTGGTGGTGCGTTCACCATATTTGAGGTGCGGTTGTTCGTGGGTCGATTTCTCGGGAACCCTAAAGGTTGGTGGATTCTTTGTCGACTCCACTTGGTTAGAACTATTGGTTTTGGTTACAATTAATTTTTTGTGCTTGAAATTAATTGTATTTTGATGTGTAAACTTGGGTGAAAATCCCTTGGGTGATGTTTTAAAGATTTTTGGGGAAAAAAGGTTTTTGTGGTGAAATGCATTTGTTGTGGATTTTAAATTGTAGATTTTAAAATGAGGGGCTATGGTTTATTTGTAAAAATGACCGACAGAAATGGTTTTCAATAAAAAGGGTTGTTTTATTGAAATAGGGTTTGACATGTAAAATGATTTTCAATAAATGGGTGATTTGTTGAAGTGAATTGACATGTGATGGAATTAGTTGATTACATGAGGTTATTGTGACCGTGATGGATTATAAGCTGCATTGTGATTAGTTGAATTTTTGTGTGCAAGTGGCCAGGAAGTACCACTATAATAAAGGGGGATGGATAGTGGACGGAACGACCACCATCAATGATAAGTGGACAGGAAGAGCCACTAGTTGTAAATGGATGAAACAGGTTGGACGGAAGTGCCACCATTATTATTTTTTTATTATGTACTACTTTGCAAGATTGAATTTTTGTACCAATGGGTAAATGTTGGAAAGGTTATGGCTTGTCGGTTGGATTTCCTTTGATTACATGGGTTGGGTGTGATGGCTTGGTAAGAGCATGGTTGGATTATGGTAATGGTTGCACTTGTGATTATTTTATATGAAATGTTTTATATAAATGTGTTAACAGTTTTATCCTAGTGGCGCGTGTAGGGAAGTCATTTGGGGAAAACCTAATGGGTTTTAGTACTCACCCCCTTCTTTTTCATGTTGGTTTATTTGCAGATGTTCTGTACCGTGATGTGGGAAAAGGTAAGGCATCAACCTCATTTAGTGGTGTGTTGTGATGGCTTGGTGGAACGTGGAGCTTGGAGCTTGGTGTGGAGCAGTGGTGGTGTCATGGCTTGTGGTGTTCTTGTTGAGTCTTTTGATTTATACTTTGATGTTGTATTGGGTTGTGTTGGCATATGAGGTTATGGATTATCTAGTTGTCTTGGGTAATGTATGAGTTTGGTTTTGTCGACATGTATCATTTAGTTTTGGTTGTTTGGTTGGTTTTTTCTTAATGGAAAATCATTCCCCAATTGTTCTCGGAGCCCTCGTCATTTATTTCCATCCTTTAGCGCCTTGGGAACGTCACTTAAGGCTAAGTAACCCTCTCCGCCTCCTAAAGCCAATGAGGTAAGGGCAGGGTGTTACATAAACCATTAAACTACTATAATGATCCATAAAATATAGAAACTTAAAATGAAATTATATTGGTGGAAAAAACCAAGAAAATAAAACCATATTAGAAGAATAAAATATTGGAATTGTGATGATAATGTAGCTTGATGAAGGTAGGAAGAAGACTTTTTCAAATTTACTTATGTGTTATCACCATGGGTAAAAATATTCCATTAATGAAACCAATAGAGAAGGGTTGAAATGAAGTAGATATTCCTAAGTGTCCTAGAATTGTTCAATAAGAATGAAGATACCCTAATTGTTTTTTAAATTGAGAAAGGTATAAGTTAAAAAATAAAAAAAAATTAAATTTGAATCTTGCACACTATTTATTCATATGGTTTTGGGAAATTGTGGCCCACCATGCGATGTTATTAGTTAGAAGTTTTCACTAACATGGTTAGGAGACACAATTACTCCTAACAATGGAAAAACCATATTTATATAATACAATAACATTTCACCCTACTTAGGATTATGCCACATTTTAACTCCTAAATATGTTTTAACACTATAATTTTAATTATCATTAAATAATTATATATAAGAATAGTCAATCAAATTTCTGATAACCACATGCACACCATGTGACAAACTATTTTTCCATTGTTTTGAATATTCCAAACTCAAAATTATCTAATTTAATAAAAATAAATAATGAAATCAAAAATATGAATATGTTACTTTGGGTTTTCATATGATATAAAATTAATTCTTTAATATAATTTATCATGAGCTATAGATCATGTGTAGAGAATATGGGTGGGTTAGAAGATAAACTCCTTCGGTTATGAAAGTATTTGATAAATTTAACTACATCAGGACAATATGAATTAATATGGTAATGTTATAAACTGGTTATCTTCATAACATTATGTTACTTTAGAGAATACTGACTCTATTGGAAGATTCGAGGGGCAGCGAGGCTCGCTGAAGGCCGCGAGGGGGGTGATGGGGATGATAGGGCTTTGGGGGTTAGGGAGTCTTGGGGTGGGGAGAGTGTCGTGGGTATAAAAATTTGTAATGGTTTAGCGGTGGTTTTTTAGAAATCGCCTCTAAATAAAAAAAATTACCAGTGGTTTAATAAACTGTTGCTAAACTTTCAGTTTAGTGTAGCGACTAATTTCTATAATGATCGTTGAAAAATGAAAACTTTAATCATGTGTATATATGACATGTCATCTCCATGATTGTAACATTAATAAATTTTCATAACCATATTTAATTTTTACATTTGAAAGTATATGTTATATATAAAAATGATACTTATTTCAGGATTATTTTTTTAGAGATAATTCAATAGTGAATTCTTTGCCATAGTCAAACTACTAAAGTCATTTCTTATATATTAGTTTTATATAAATAAAATTAATCATATGAATTTATTTGAATATGTAATTAGATATAAAATTTCATTAAATTAATTAAATTAATAATTAAGCTAAAAATGTTCTTAAAAAGTCTAAAATTAAAATGATTTTCTTATTAAGGATGATAAGGAATGTACATGACATATCGGACATAGGGTAAGGAACTTTATTTCATAACTCATATTTTAATGTTCCATATTCAATTATTTTTAAAAAAACTAAAAAGCTATGTATATGTTTACTTATACATCATGAATTTAATTTCTTTCCATTATGATACCTCAATACTATTTAATTTACTTTATATGTTTCTAATGATCTATTCAATAAAAAAATTATTTACTCAGAGTGTAGTTTTTAGAATTTTATAAATTATCTTCACTAACATTATTTCAAAGGTTTTTAAAAGGAATATTTTTAAAGAATTCTTGACTTTATTTTAAAAAGATAAAAATCCTTCTATTTTATCATATAAAATATAAATTATTTTTCCCAACACCATAACCGTTATTTTAAAATTTCATTCCAATATAATATTTCATGTTTTCTTGAAAGGGGAACCCTATTTTATATTTATTGGGTATTTTGGTATTGAAAAGGTTTTTTTAAGAAGAAACTTTATTTTCATATCAAAAAATTTTTTCACATTGATTTAATATAAGTTTTTAAGGTATTTAGTCAGAATATTGTCCTTGGACATTATTTATGAAGGGTTAAGCCCTATTATAGATAAGGGTTGATCCATATATAGCTTATATGATGGGTGTTCCTAGATAGTGTCAGGGTAACTCATTATAGATTATATGATGGGTGTCCTCATAGAGTACTCCATTGCATTGTGTGATGATTTTTTCTTTGGATAATTATATTTTTAGTAGACCATATGATTATTACAAATTGTAAATTTTCTCTAAGGGTTTTATGATTATGATATCCCAAGAAAATTACATAAATTTTCTATTCTTGATAATTATTTTTTATGGAAATATTTTTATTTCTAAGTATATGATAATGATCATTTTAATGGAAAATGATTTAATTTTTTTCATAAAAAGGTGGGTTTTCAGAAGAAAAAAAATTGTGGATTTTTATGTTTTTTCATCGGACTAATGGATTTGATTCTTTTTATGTCCCTTACTGAGATTTTTGTGCACAAACTAGGTTTTAAAATATTTTTCATAGGGATTTTTGGATGGGAAAGGGAAACTAAGAAGTAAATATGAAACTAATGAATAATATTTTAAATGAAAACATGGGTTTTTAAGAATTTTAATCAAGGAAAAATAGATACTGAATAGAATATCACACTTTTTAAAATAGGTTTTGTTATGTTAATATTATAACTGAATTCTCTCAAACTCTAATCCTTAAAGATATTTTGGAAGGTAATATGGTGAATTATATTCTAAATTCATGATAATATTTAATGTGTAAGGATGGTTCTATACATTTATTGATTATATTTTGGTATATTCTTAATGTTTTTAGGATCATGAAATACACCAATGGAATTTTTCGAAAACAAAGATAAAAAATATGATATATAGAAAATTATTTTAAATAATAATTTTAGATGAAAAATAGTTAATTCCATGGATTTTTTTTGGAAATATGGATTATCAATCGACCCACCTAAAAATATTATTTTTGAAGAATATGGAGGACTTAGAAATGTCAAAGAGATTACTAATTTTCTTTTATTATCAGGTTATTAATGAGGTTTTGTGGAAAACATTTCCCAATAATCAATCACACTAACTAAGTTAACTCAAAAAGTAATTATATTCTTCTGGAAAAAAATATGTTGATGATTGTTTCTAGATACTAAAACAAAGATTGATTAATGATCTATTTTTTTCTCTACCATATAGAAATGGTAAATTTGACATTCAAAATGGTGCATTTTTGAAGGGAATTGGTTTAATTATGATATAGACCAAAAGAGTAATTGATTATTGTTCTTATCAACTAAATCCTTGTGAGTTAAATTAAACGACACATGATCTAAAATTAGATGATGTAATTTTTTAATAAAACACGGAGGAATCATTTATGTAGATTAATGTTTCAAATATATACTAATCAAAAAATTTCAAAGTATATATTCTCTTAGAAGTTTTTAAACATGAGGAAAATAATATGAATGGAACTAAATAAGGATTATGACTACATAATTCATTACCCTTATATAAAATAAATCCATGTAGTTGATTCTTTGATTCAAAAAGATAATCCTACTTTAACCTTTTAATATTTGAAATATAACCCATTTGTTAGTGATTTGATGATTTTTTTCATACAAATCAAGACTATAAGGACTTCCTCTATTTTAAATAAAGTTTTAGTATAACCATATCTATTATAATATTTTGGTTAGCTGAAAGGGAGTATAATTTTTTATAACAGATGTTATAATATCTTAAGAAATGTAAGTTTCCATATGTAAATATTGGTGAATAAGGTGTCATCAGTTTTTTGATAAGATAATGTTCACATTTGATTATTTGTTGAAGACATAATTATTATGTGGTGCTTATAGTTCCCTATTTTCAATTTATCATTGATTCATTAAGATTTATAAATACATTTAGGAGTCCTATAACTATTTTAGAATGAAAATGGAAATTATTGACTTTACTATGAAATGTTTTATTTTTTAATAGGTTGAAAAATAGTGAAAATTATTGAATGTGATGGTTCAACCATTACCATTTCTAGAATAGAAATGGGAAAAATATCCAATGATTTCATTCCTGGATTTTTTAAAAAATCATGATTATATAATGTTTTTTCAGGTCTTTTTATTGAATAAATAAATCTACACATTTTCATCAAATTCAATAATCTATG
Source organism: Viscum album (assembly GCA_963277665.1). NCBI lineage: Eukaryota > Viridiplantae > Streptophyta > Magnoliopsida > Santalales > Viscaceae > Viscum > Viscum album. The sequence continues at coordinate 1,929,811,396 of OY728137.1, read as the reverse complement.
TCTTAATATCAACTCTATTAACTCTAACTCAAGGAGAAATTAGAGTAACATTTGGTTTATATCTCAATTGTATCAGATTGGGATACTATGTTTACTTTTAATTTTTGGAATGTCCGTTAAATTTCATTGGGTACTTATTAAAATTTCATTATAGATTCCCATACTCAATCTGATGAAAAATCTAAGAGATCAATTAAAAGCACGAAACACGTGTTGGGATATAGATCAATGGATTTACATAGAATATGGGATCAATATATTTCATTGTTATAATTTTCAAATAATAATAGTTTTCATTTCAATATACTAATGTAACTTATTGGGTCATTATATAGATAATTCTTTCAAAATCCATCTATTTGGGTGACATATGTGAAAGAATGTTATTGGGACAATAACTGTTAAACGAAATTATTGACTATGTAATGATTATTCATTAACATGTGATTATAGATCAATGTATATAGAAATATTATGAAGAAAATGGGAGGAAATATATATTATTTGATATATTAAAACATGATTTTCTTAGAGCATCTCCATAAAAAATTTGCAAACACATTAGTAAAAATCGAAGATACACCCAAATTTAATTAGACTATATTAGATCCTAGATAAATATGGATTAGTTTTTACCATGTGTCCATACATTGATTTTATCTCTAGTAAATAAAATTATTCCTATTTTCTTGTTATGAAATATGTTATAGATGTATCTCTGGTTTTGATCCTTCAATAAGTTCAGTTAGAAGAGAATCATTAATAAGAGGAATATCTCTTATATATTTTTTCCAATTGGGAGAAGGTGTTATCGAGTAATTCAATTCCCTATGTTATGTTTTCTTGGGAGAAAAATATGATTTAGGAAGTGAAGTGGGAATCCAAAAATTCTATGAGGTAAAATATTCCAAATTATTAAAATTTTAAATAAAATTATTAGGATGAAATTTATAATAGGTGAAAGAGTGTAACTACCCATTTAATATTGAGATAAATACTTTTCATTTCCAATTAATGTTCATTTATTAAATTATAATGGGTGATATTTATTGTAATGTCTTGACCCAGCTTACCATTGAACTAGTACCCAGACTGGTCACCACTTGATGTCTGGCGCATCTCCCCGTACGCCAGATGATGTTGACTAGAAGCGAGGGTCTATGGATAGTCAGTGGGGAATCTATACCCTCATATTCTGAGTGCACAACGAAAATAAATAATAAACTTAGAAAACAGCAGAAGTATATAAAACAATATTCAACTAGATAATGAAAATGTCCAACAGTAGTTTATACAATGCATGCATGTCATGGAGATACATATCGAAAAGTAAGAAAAAAAATATCATGCTTTACATTAAGATATAGAAATAAATATAGGATTAATCCCCAAGGGAAATATCCATGAGCATCCCTAAATCCTTCTCGATCCTTTCCTTATAACTCCCATGTACACCTAACATCCACAGGCGAAGGTCCACAGTCCCCCAAACATGAAAGTCTACTCAGGTACCCAATGCAATGTCAACTTGAAAATTGTGTGAGATATACATCTCAGTAGGCCGGGACCACTAGTTGTCTAAATAAATATAGACAATGAAATATAAAAAATTATGTAATGATATAACAAGGTAGTAACATAAATGAATAAATAACTGAAAACCCATCCAGGTTCCAATGGGACACCTGGTGGCGATACCTGCTTTGGCATGTGGCCAGAATAAGAGTCTGCTCTAGAATCATACAAGTATATTTATCAAACATTAATACCTTTCAACACTTTACCATTTATTATACATATAATAAATTAATATCTCTAAGGTTCCTATGGTATCTCATACCTCAATACCAACTTCAGCTCATGTCGAAACTCTAATCATTCTCAATCTTTATTTATTTAATCAGATTCAACTCAAGAATGATTCATATATCTCATTTATTAAATAATTCATTTATATAATATACAATTGGTGTTGAAATCCTTGTCAAGCACCTGAAAACTTGTTTCATATATTAATACTCTTGGTGTTAGAACTCCTGGTCAAAAACCTATTTCTCATTCATTTTACATCATCATGTCTAACATCCTAATATCTAAGTGCATAGATAACTATTGGGGAGGAATGTCATGTCTAAGTCCCAACTTCTACATTGGTCTAGGATTCCATACCTAGCACCACATTCTCATTCATTTACATTATTTGATAACTATTGGGGAGGAACGCCATACCCAAGTCCCAACTTCTACATTATTCTAGGATTCCATGCCTAGAACCACATTCTCATTCATTTACATCATCTTATCACTATTGGGCAGGAACGCCATGTCCCAGTCCCAACTTCTACATTGGTCTAGGATTCCCTACCTATCACCACATTTTTAATAAATTACATCATTTGATAACTAAAAATAATTATCCAAATTATCCCATTACTAATCCAATGATAAGATAAAATTTTCAATGTCCATTAGTTAACTCAACAATTTACTAATCATATAACTTATTAATTATTTCAACAATTAATTAATCAATCAACACAATTGTCATTTGATAATTAATTCTTCATAATTAATTATCTGAAACCTTACTACAGGAGATCATAAATAATAAACCATTAATTATATCATTTTATTCAAAGCATAGTATCACAATTAATCAACCAATTAAATATCTCAATTATCCAATTCATTAAATTTTAATTAATCACTCGATTAATTATCTAAATTTCAAGTTCAAGCACATAATTAACTAAATTTTTTTATTCCATTCTAAATATCATATTTTTATCATTAATTCTTCACAATTAATTATCCAAATAAAATATCAACTTATCCTAATTAATTCTCACAATTAATTATCTTTAATTAATACCATGTAACATAATTAATCCGCAATTAATTATCTTACACATCCAAAAAAACATCTCATAATTATTTTTCCCCAATTAATTATCTTAAAATAACCAATTCCACATTTCAATTACAATTCTCGTAAAACATAATTAATTGACAAATTAATTATCCTAACTTATCAAATTAAAAACTCTTATTTTATTCCCTAATTAATTATCTCAACTTATACTTCCAAATAATCATAAATTATACTTAACCCAAGTGCATCAACAAAAAAGGGAATAAATATTAATTCACATAACCAAAAGCTAAACTAACAAGTCACTGTATACATTATGTTTTTAGCATAAGGGAATCCCACCTTCGTTGGAGGGGTTTTAATACAAAACGTGATTTTGTAATCTAACAAATAATAAGCAATTTTCACTAATATTGCAGTCAACATTATCAAAAGTAGTACATTAACCAAAACTTCATTTTTACCATATAAAATCAATTTTTAGCCGCCTACCTCAAAGAATTGGATGAACCAATGCTTTTTATCTTAAACCACAAACTTCTCTCACACACGCACCTCCACAAAAGCCTGCACACACTCAAAATTCATCACTACATAAAAATATGATGGCAGTGGGAAAAATTGAGACAAACTACCACGCATTCAGAAATGGTTGTTGAAATATGGACCAACGGGTCCCAAGACATCATCTGAACCACATAGAATCGAAGTAAGGGAAGAAACTGAATTAACCCCAGGCTTTCGGTTTTCAATTTAACGGAGGTCAAGTGAAGTAGATTCGATATGGCTGATGTCAAGAAAGAAACATGTGGAGAAGGACTTACATTGACAAGATAGACAACATCCATCAAGGAACCACCGTGATCTGGTGCACGTATAGGGATCAGAGTTGGGGAGTGGTGAACCTCGCCATGGGAGAACGAGGGGAGGTGGTCACACCTCACGCTGTTGTGGTCCTCCCTCTTATAATCACAATTAGTTTTATAATAATTAATACAATAATAATAGAAATATTATTAATAACCATATTTTTATTATCATTTTAATTTAAACGATTCAATGATAAACCCCATAACTCCCCATTACACCTATTTTTATTAAATTCCTCTCCAAAAATTTTAATTACATAAAAACTCTTACTTAACTCGTTTATTTAAATTTCCTTAAATGAATTTAATTAATATAGATCTATATCATCGTTATTTTATTAAATTATTCAAACCTAAAATTTATTCATTTCCTCCACTTTTGATTAAATAATTTAATTATTCTAATCTTTGAATTTAATTAGGTAAAACCTCAACTCTAAATTTATTCATTATTTAATTAAATTCAATTGACCTAGATCTAATTAAATAGAACTTTATTTTATTATAATTTAATTAAATTATATCTAATTAATTTAATTAAATGAAACTGTATTTTGCATCAATTAATTAAATTCATTTTTAACTACTAATTTAATCAATTCTAAATACCCATATGAAAAAATATAATTAAATCCATCGAAAATGTGAATTTAATTAAATAAATTAATCTGAAACCCAAAACTGATTAAGCAGCATAGTTTATCTCTCATGGTCTAGAAAACCATGCACCAACCGTGCGGGTCCTTCTATCATAGGAACATACTTCATGTGGTTTGTCCCACACGGTTTGCCTAACCATGTGTAGACCATGTGATAACCTCTATCTCATGGTTTTTCCAACCATGCCCAGCCCATGTGAATGCCACTGCCAGGTTCGGTGCTCCCAAAACCCATTCAACCACCTATAAAACTCCTCAAACCATTACCTAAGCCTGTTACAAACACTTTTAAATGGTCCAAACTCACGAAACATCATCCCGAATCTTGGTTTTAAGATCGACCCATCCAAAAAATGAAAAAGTTCAAAAACATTCATATTTTAACCTAGTTAAAAAATATAAGACATTAAATTTATTATAATAAAATTTGGTAATTTTTCATTCAAAAGGAAAATAGTATTATTTCTAACCAAATTTTGTTTCCTTCTATTATATGGTTTTATATAAATGATAAATTTCAAAATTTTAGATTGTCTTTTTTTAAATGATGTTCATTTTTTAATTCAACATGTCAAAATTATATTAGGATAAACATTTGAGAACTCTTCTAAAAGTTTTATTATTCATTGAATAATAAAAAATACTGATCTTTATTAGAAACAGTGCATTCCATTCATGTATTTAATTTTGTTTTCGATTAGCTTTTCAATTTTATTATTTACATTTAATTTAAAAATATCATCTTATAGTCATCTAAAATATTTTATACTTAAATTTTTATTAAAAACATTTTCTATTCATAAAAAGTTATTTCCCCAAGAGAAATTGTTAGTTTTTGTGGGTTTACTTTTAAATTACATTATAACAATTGTAGAAATATTATCTTAAAAATATATTTCATATTTTTTATTTTTATATCCATATTATTTAAATAATTTCCTTTAATATTTGGTCATAATTAATAGTAAATATAGTAAAAAAAATTCCTCAGTTAAAGTAAAAATAGGTTTATCATGGGTAAATATTAAGTGACAATTCATAAAATGACCTAGAAACATGTCTAAATTCTAATATTTGGACATATTGAAACCCTAGGAGAACTATTATTAATAAATTCTCTATTTTATGGGACATTTTACTATATCAATATGTTAATATATTTTATTTTCAAAAAAAATTACAAGTGTGTCCTCTTCCAAAATTATAAAGGGGTGCATGCTCTTCTCTCCTATCAAAACATCCAAAGCTTTATAGTACAGAAAATTCCTAGAAAATACCTTCCTAACCCCCAAACATTTATTAATGTAACTATTTTTATCATAAATCTGTCTTATGGGGGTTTATGTATAAACCTCAAGAGTTTTTTTCCAATAAGAGTTATAGTTCATAACAGATCTTTTTCATTGTATTTGTTCTTCTACAACCTTAGAATATTATTCAAACCTAAAAGAATAATAACACCCATATATTCTGTATAGTGAGGTGCTTTTTGGTTAATTTGACATCATATAACCCTCACTTCTTCTATGAAATTGAAAATTGAACCATAGTTCTTGTGTGTGGAGGACTACCGCCTTGCGAACCGATGAAATCTTTTTTCCATCAACTCATATCATGGATGTTAATAATGATGGATTTAATTTATATATATAATTTTGATTATATATTTATAATTATATAAAGATAATATATCCTTTTTTTATTACAGTTATATGCATTTATAAATGCAAATTTCATTAATGTATTCTTATGGATTGTCACCTCGATGAAGAGATGTGATTAATTTTTCATTACCACATAACATGGATTCTATATATATGTGTATATAAATAAAAAATATTATATTTAGATATAATAATATTTATTGAATGATGAAATAATACATACCTTATATCAATCATAGTTATTGAGAAATGGAAATATTACTCATGCGTACGTACAACCTACCATCAGCATGAATTTAACATAGTTCATCATTCATAACTACCATTAAAATTTTGTTTCAAAAAAATATATGATTTACAAAAATGATAATAATTTTATTATTTTTACTCAAAATTGATTCTAGTAATTAATTCATTGTCCATATTCATCCTACTAAATTTTTTTTGACTATATGAGATGAATATCACCAAATGTATGATGTGAACAGAATTGATAAAATAATTAAAAATAACGTGGTAATAAATAAAAAAGAAACGGAATGTTAAATGTGAAAATTTGATTAATAAATTAAACAATTAACATAATTTTATTATATAGTGAGTTAAATAATGTATTTGATCTATCAGATAAGAGGTATGTGACACTTTACCTTAAAAACCTCATTTTAATTATTTTAAAGATTTATTTTCTAAATATTAATATAACATGTCAATATAATTAAAATTATTTTTTGATATATATATTTGAATATAAATGAATTAAAAATAACATTTTAGATTTATTTTTAATTTAATTAAAATTTTTTCAAAGCTAATCATCATACGATTCCTTTTGATTTTTATTACAAATGGAAAAGGGATTTTTTTAATTTAGACATTGTATATAGAATTTCCCACCACTTCCACCATTAATTGATGTTTTTGGTTCCTTTATAATAATACATCTTTAAATTAAATAAAAACACTCCTTACCTTTTTTCTTAGAGTTTTGGTTTTCTAAATTGCAATGGGGATACATAAATATCCAAAAAATGCATTAAAATTCGGTTCAGAAGGGTATTTTTTTTAGTTTTATGATGGAAATGCCATAATTTATATCATTAAATAATTATATGGTCCTTATACATTAATCATGAATGATGGGTGACCTAGATATATATCATTATCATGAGGGATCACAATTTATCTCTCAAATGAATCAGTTATTTGTTATTTTCTCCAGATAATAATGTTGGAAGTTGATCATAATGGTTATTATAGGTACAAGGGTTATTGTAAGGCTTATTATTAGGGTTTTATAAAAATTATGTCCAAAGGAAACTATGATATTTTTATACACATACTAATTAGGTTTCATTGAAAATTTTTGATTCCAAAATTTAAGCTATTGAATTTTTATTAAATAAAGGATTTTTCTCTTGAGGTTAATAATGTAAATTTTTAAGAAGGATATTTTTATGTGTTATAATATATTCTATGAAAACCTCAGGATTATAATTTTACATTATGCCTTCTTATTATGTAATTTATTAAACAATATTGGTAAAAAAAATTATTTTATGTGTAAGTGAACAATTTTTTAACATAAATTTTAATTATGTTAAAGGAATACTCAATTTTATGATCTCATTATTTTAAAATTGACTAGAAACATTATTTTTTATGTCCCTTCATCGATCTTTTGTTCTAATCCCACATTTTCAAAAAAAATTATTTCGTTTTTTAGTTATGTAGGAATAAAGAGGATGTAAAAATATAATTTTTGAAATGTTTCATAAAAAGGAAACATGTTTTTGTAAATATTTTAGTGTGGGAAAAATGGACACTAAGAGGAAGTGTAAAAATTTTAATTTATGGGTTTGATATGTAAGAGTTATGAACAAATTCTCTAAAACCTGAAACCTGAATAGAACATCATGAATGTATGAAAATGAATTATTGTTTAAGAAAAAAATAAGTGTCAAGTACTTATATTGAGAAATCAACTGAGTAGGATCATTACAAAGATAATTACTCCTAGATTATCTTTTCTAGTGAAAGAAAGTAATGGGGTGACCCTAATATGTAAGTTTAATACTTCACTAGGAAACCCTAAGAGTTATGATACCAAATGAATGGTATAAAGTTCGTCCTTGTGATGGATTGGACAAATAGTTATCTGCTCAACTATCTAAGAGTCATACTAGAAATTATTGACATGATTTTATGCTTGTATATCTAAATCCATCATGTTTACACGAATGTGGGTCAATATCATAGTGAAATATGGAACTTGGATCACTAATGGATGTGGTTGGTTTTAAAATGGTTAATCAATTTAGGAGGAGAACATTTAATTAAAGTTCATATTAAATAAATGTAAAACAACATACTCAACTGATAAAATATTCTATTTTATATATAAATATCCTCATAATCATTCAATTTAACAATGATATTCATCCTTAACATTTTATAAACATAAACTAATCAGCTTATTATTCTTGAATAGAAACCTATGGATTTTTCTCAAACAGGAGTAAAAATATATGTGTTAACTGAAACACCTTATAGAGTAACCTGATATTAATGTAGTTAAAAAAGTGATTCTATGTGCTTAAGAGTATCATTAAATGATTCAAAAAAAATTAAGGTATTAGATGAAAAAATGTCCTACGAAAATTCAGTTCCCACATATATAATCAATGAGATTCGTTAGGTTAAGGACATTAGGAGACTAAATGTATACATTAAGACATTATCTTGATATTTAATTAATTATATTGTCAATATTAGAAAATTTATATAATGTTAATATATTTAATAAATGTTTACCCTATTTTATTAAAGTGTTTCTCATATATGATCCTAGTTATGATATGTATAGTTTTTTTCACTCTCTCCAAATTAAAAGTTGATAAACATTAATGATAAAAGTCAAAAAGTAGGTAAGAAAGTCCAAAAATTCTTCTTCAAGTAGTAAACCATTGTCATTATATTCCAGTTGTAAACATAGGAATGATGATCATTTTTTCATATGATGGAGTTTTTAGGGATACCTAAAAGATTATATAAAACTCCATAAAATCTCATTGTCTCATACTAATGTTATAGATAAATATTCTTTTATTTCAAATCGTTTATGATAATGAATATGTACATTATAAATGTTTTAAATATACAAGAGTTAAATATCAAGGAAATAACTGGTAAAACTTTTTGTTTTAATTAAAATGAACAAATAAATGGTTTTAAGGATATATTTGAATTTAGTCGAGTAATATAACATGCTTAAATTTATATTAGTAAAGGATTTCTATATATCTCTCATTTATCTTATATAATTTATGTTGTTAAACAATATGAGATAAAATTTTAAGTACACATGGTTTATCATTAATAATATTCTACATCATATTATGAGAATAAGATATTATGTGACATTTAATAAAAATTTGAATGGTATAATATTTTATTTGTTAATTTTTGAACTTCCCCAAGTTCAATAATACTCCATCCAACATCATACACAATATATTAACTTTATAATATCATACTAGCATAACAAAATCTATTTTATTATAAGAAAAAACTTCTATTTATTTTATTTATATGTTTTATAAAATATATAATCATTTTATATCATATATGGAATTTTTTGTGTTTGGAACATTAATCTAAAAAAATACATTATTATTTCAAATATGAAAATGATGGTGGTGGGTTCAAACCCCTCATATTTTAAAAAAATTATTTGATAACATCTTTATATTGGTTAAAACCTTAAAATGTTTAGCTTATGTTAGTAATGGTAAATGTAAATAATTATATTTAAGTACAGTTTAGAAGTAAAATTCACTCTATATCCTAGATGTGTTTAGGTTTTATTTGTAAAGAAAAAAATAATTTTTTATTTTATTAATCAAAAGGATTTGAAGGTAATTGTTTAGTGAAAATTTTTATGGTAATTGTGATAATAACGAACATAAAAGGCATTAGTTGTAGACAATAGTAGTTATTACCATCGTAACATTAAATGTTGTGGAGTTAAGGAATTTAAATCCTATGTTTCATTGGTTGAACATTCGAAATGTGATTAAAAAGTCTCACCATTAATTATTATGGATCCATTAATAGATTAAACTAGCCAAAAAAATTAGAGGGAGGATTTTATTAGACGGCGAAAAAGAAATATGGAAGGATTCATATACATATATATGTACTAACATTAAAAAACCCCAAGAATATGGAAAACATAAGGTTAATATTGTAGTTTATCATATGTTATATGATTATACATGTATTTATGAATGGTTTTTATTTTATTTAAAATCACATTTCTGAATATTGGATATATAATTTAATTTAAAAATGCATTATTCACCTTTCTAGTTGGTTGTATATGTAATATGAATTAACCTCTAAAAGTATTCTATTATGTTTTCATTAATTGAAATTCATCAAGAGTTGTATAGGTTGTGCTTAAATGTTAATGTAGTAGTGGATAGGTTATTTGATAGAGATATAAAATAATATCATAAGGTATAAAATTGTTTTAGTCTTATAAATAACACCCCATGTATACCATATATATTATCATACACTATCTTGTTGGAATATAAGGGGTGTAGGTTTCATTTTTAGATTTCTCAAATATCTAAGGTTAGTGAGATACCTATCATGATGACCTTAATACATTGATACCATTTAAAAAATATATTTTATTCTTATATAATTAGAGGTTTGGGGTATTTTTATAATTATTTTATAGGTTAGAGAATGACCAAGATGAAACATTACATCTCATATAGAAAATATGACATATGGTCCGTATAATAAGATATAATGAATAAGTGGACCATACATGGATATGAAATAGTATTTTTTTATCTATCAAGTGAGGGTTATGTAATGTTCTCATCTATAATGTGAAATTAAATTTAATATATTCATATGAATAGTTAGTCTATAATTGTATAATATATATTGTATGACTATATATATGAGATTTACACACTCCATGTCATGTGGTTACTCAATTTATTGGAAAAAGTGGTCATATAAAAAAGTGTGTCTAAATATTATATAGTTTGTGGACACGCTTATAGATATAAATGTATTGGATAGATATTACTCCATATCCTTTATTAGTTTCCGTAGAACTGATTCTTTTCTAGATGTCACACAATTCTTATAATTATGAATTTATAAATTTAATTTTTTCACACTAAAAACTTTGATGGGTTCAAACATTTTGGTTGAATAAATAATAATTTTTTTTAACTCAAAGAGATTCTCCAAAAATGTTTTAGTGTATACACAAAAGTATATATTGATTGGTAATTCAATGTTATTTCAAATAATTTTACATAGGGTGATGTTAATGATTTATTTTCCAAAAAAAATGGAAGATTTCAAAAATGTGTTTTGGATATGGTTTCATAAGTTATTGTACATAATCAAATATATTATAAATTAATTAATGTTTATTTGGATTTATATTAAGTGAGAGATTAAAGGATATATTCTCTAAATCTATAAAACATATTCTCTTCTTTGGAATTACTGTATTGTATGATAAGGGGTTGCTATAATGAATGTTCTATGTGCTACTACTATAGCCTATATGTTAAAAATTATAGGAATGTAAGACTAAATAGAGTTATTATAATTACCCATGATATTCATACATATATATTACATCCAAATAGATTAATATTCATGTTAGAACAAAACAACACTAGAATCACATAGGATTAGTGTCTTTGGAAACTTGGAGACATAAACAACTAATTTATAAAACATCTAAATCTTATCCAAATTATGTGTTTATAATTAAATACCTTTTGGTATTATGAAAATTAAAACCATTATCCATTTACTAGAGAAAATAATTATAAGAAAAGGATGATATTATAAGCTCATTAATGATAAATAAGGGAGATATCAATCATAACATAATCATAAGGGAATAAGAACGTAAAGATAACACTCGAAAATTATTCATAACCTGTCCAATATCAAAATATTCAGTCATTTAATAAATCATAGAAGTTTATAAGATATTATTCCTTAAATAATAATAGAACATAATCTATAATAGGATAATATTGACATGAAACATAAAATTGTGGCATACAAATAAACTTATAGATTTATGAACATGTATATATAGAAATAGGTTCACTCATAAAGCTAAAGAAATGAAACAAGTCTCTTTCATAAAATTATGGACATTAAAAAAGGCCTAAAAAATCTTATGAACAAGAAATATAGGTCCACGTATGAAAATACAGATATAAAAACTAGTTACATGCATAAAATTATAGAAATGAAAATCAGGTCCACAAATAAAATTGTGAACATAAAATTAGGTTTATGCATAACTTATTTTACTAAAGAGATATTTATCATTACCCAATTCATTTTATGGAGATATATGTCCCACCCATCACACAATAATGAGCATAATTCATTTATCACATCAAAACCGATGTAGAGATATGAGTTTCATGAACCATTATCTAACATAAATCATAGAAAATAAATATAAATCATAATCATCATGCCATCAAAAAAATTAATAAAAAATTGAAAAACATGGATAATATCCATGAATAATATCACCGTTAAATCATAAGTAACAAAATATAATGTTACTTTAGATGGAAATTAAATTTTAAAGATCGCTTGAAATAATTTTTCAGTAAAAAATACTTTATTTTTTAGAACATTTATTTTAAATTATATGAAATTATAAAAGAAACAATTTTATTTGAAAATAACCTTGAGATATATTAAAGTAATATTCACATCATTAAATAGTTTTGACAATGAAAAAATCCTCTCATTCCATTTAAGTTGAAAAACATTCTTTCCGTATTTTTTATGTAATGTAATAAAGAACCGTTAATTAAAAAATGAAAAAAATAATCCTTTCAAATAATGTTATAAAAATTAAACCAAGAGTAAAATTAATTTAAAAATTATATGAGAATATTAATAAAATTAAAATTTTTTAGAAAAAAAATGTTCAAGAAAAAAATTATAGTTTTAAAGGAATATTTAAAAAGATAATGTTTTAAAACAAATCCCTTATAAATATCATATCATTAGAGAGGGAATTAATGAAATGAATATATTATTTATATCTAATTTAAATCAAAAAAAATTCGAAATAAACCAAAATATGTTTTAAATTCATTTAATACATAATCTTAGAAATATATAATCATGAAGTAGATGTTTAACCTAATGACTGGAACTTGGGTTCATAATTCAGTTACCAATTTGTAATCCATCAAATTGTATGCCCCTAAAAAGTAATTATAATAAATTGAAAATTGTAAAAGCATTAATATAATAATATTAATGATATAAAATGTTAAATGGAAATATATACAGTTCACAAATGAAATATGTGAGGAATAAGACATATAACTCACAGAAGTAGGAACTGAGATGAGAAAACCTTACCTTACACTTCCCTTTAGGATTTCATACATGAAACTCATATATAAAGTATTAAATAATTTTATTTATTTATTAAATAACTATAATTATATTTATAATACCTTGTGTGACACTTTTATAATATATTACCACTCATTTCTTAATAATATTTCATTATTTTTATTGTTTCAGGTGTGTTTTTTTCCTGGCTTCTTTATTGGTTCATTTGTGTACAATTATGAATTTTCAAGTCAATTAGAAATATAATTATATATGTGAAATTAGATGGTATTATTTCACATCCATAATTTTAAATGTCTTTATACATCTTTTTCATTCTTTCATTAAGATAACTCATTTGATAAAATGTTAATGATAAATGTTATGTTTAATTTGTTGGTTTTCCCAATCATCATGAACTTGTTTCATTTTATTTAATATTATGTTTATATATTATTTACATAAAATTAAATTGTTTATAATATATATATTAAAATAATATTAATATTTAATAATAAGTTCCTGACCATCCATAAATGTTGTAATGGAATACAAAAATTCATTATTCACACAGACGGCTAGCAAAAAAATTTTGATTTTGTTTTTGTTTATTTAAATATGAGGAGGTAATAAAATTTATAGGAATAATATATTCCATTCAAAACATGAAATTAAATTAAAAACAGGATTCTAGAGTTATTATTCAAAGATTTATGAAGGATTTTAGGATAAATTAAAAGATAAAATGAAAATAAAAGATGTGGTTATAGAAAATTACCACTTGAATATCACCTCCTTGAATGATCCCTTAAACACATTTTTATAGATATTACTGGGAAACAATAAGAACATAAAAGTGGAGAGTGTGGGTAGGATAGGTTTTAATGGAAATTTGTAGGGGCTTCAAGTATTTTTAGGATAAATTAGGTGGGGACGTTTGGAATTTATATTTGAGGATGAGTGGTTTTACGTGACTAAATAATGATTATTTTTTACTTGAATCCAACCACATTTGATTGGAATTAATTCAAAATAATTAGATTGATAATTAATGTTTTAGTGGCTGATAATGGTATATTAACACATAAAACACCCAATTAGGTTTTTCTTTAATAGGTATTTTAAGCATTTACCATTTAATTATATCATATTTCAATATTTTACATATACTTGGGTAATTCATTTTTTTTAATGGTAAATTTTTTACGCCTAAAAATAAAAAATGACCATAAACCCTAATTTATACCTTCTTATTCAAAATATCGAATCCTTTTTACTAAATTAAATCCACATAATTGTAAAAATCAAATTTAAAACAAATCCTACAGATGTGTTGAAAAATATTGTTTTCAAGGAGTGAATTTTTCAAGAAAAAAAAAGATGATTTTATATGACTAATAACAATCATTATATGAAAATAAATATATATTTAATGATATATAATATATAAATTTCATTTAATACATTCCCCATCATATATTATTTTAATTAATTAAAAAGGAGAAACATTTTGTAATTTGAAATATTATTCATAAAAATCCTCTTTTAAACACAAAAATAAACTTATTCTTAAATAAAAGATATTGTTTATCGAAAATAATTTAAGAGGTATAAATATAAAGAAATAAAAATTATGTAATTTTTAAATAAAATTAAAAATTTAATGGTTCTTTTAAATTTATTATTTTATTGAAAAAAATGTCATTTTTACAAAAAAATGGTATTTTTTTCTATTCACCGAGAAATTAAACATTTTATAAAATTATCATAAATTTATCCTAAGATAATGGTGATATATAGATTCTAAATAATATTTTAATTTTATCTAATATTATCTCTAAAAGTTTTAAAAATTAATTTTATTTACTTTCTCATAGAAAGAAATAAAATGACGTTTTTTATAAAAACATATATTTGAAGAATAAAATTACTTTACTAAAAATTATGTGTTTATTTACTATGATTAAATAATTTTTTTTAACATTAATTGAATATAAATTTCATGATATAGTTAATCATATTAATATTCTCTACCTTAATAGATATTTTATAAATGTCTTGTGGGAATAATAATATTCTAAATTTCGTTTAAGCTTAGTGTTTCAGGAAATTTAAGCAATCCAACATCGTGTTCATTTTAAAATATCATGTTTCTACATTATATCCCCCTTAAAATGAATTTATCCATTGAAATTCATTTCATGGATACAAAAAAATGAGGATACCTCTACCACATCACATTCACATGTTCCCACATAGCTTCCTCAAATTGGTGGTTTCACAATAAAAAATTAACAATATGAGTGGTCTTGTTTCATAGAACATTATATCTATGATGAAAAATATATAAATACTAATCTTGACATGAAATATCTATTTATCGGGGTATGAACTTATATTTTATTTCATTATAAGGTTCAATTATATACTTCCTCATGAGTGATACATAGAACACATCATGAAATTAATAGAGATTTTCTAGATAAGTCAATTGATGAGATACCATCCTGATACGATCATGAATTTCAAATAAATTTCACCATCACCAATTTTCATTTTCACATTGAAAATCAAATATGGAAATTTGAAAATTATTTTCTGAAAAAACCACACTGTAAATAGGGCCAATAAAAATTCCACTTAATAGAGCTAAAGAAAAAGGATAATATCAGTAAAAAAATTTCTGATTAGTATAAAGTCAAAATATGTACAAATATGATAATTATAACTATAAAATTAAAATGGATAATTATAGAGAAACATGTCAAGATAAGGTTAATTACCACAATTCCATGGACCAAATAGTTTTGAAAACGGACATTAATATCATAGAAAATGATGATAATAGAATTTTTTTATTTGATAATGCATTGAGATGATATAATTACCTTAATTAATCTCATAAGTATAATATGACTCATTCGGTGTGCGTTGATCAATATATTATTCATCTATTACTCTAAAAAAATAATTTTATAATATAATTTCTGAAGAACTAGGGGGTCATACGAACCATTATGGGATCACAATTCATTCCGACTATATTTAGTAATAATTATAACCAAATAATTTATACATACTACCTAATACACATGAATGTACATATAGTTAAGTAATAAATTATTCTCTAAAACCACATCCAAATCTCAACTTAATAAATGTCATAAATTATAACCCTTATGAACCTTAAAAAAACTATAATCCAAGTCTTTTGAAAGAAGGTCCTTAAATTTCCAAAGTCAACTTATCCTTAATACCCCAAAAAACATGATGTAGATCTTAATTGGAACACACCAATCATGTGAATATCATTAAACTGTATTCTCATGAAACATGGTAATAACCTAAATTATTATAATACCTTAGTGAGAACTTTATTTGTTTAAAAAGTAACTCCTTTATCAAACCATAAATTCCAAAAGTCTATAATCTCTATCCATAAACTACCTTGTCATCATATTACTAATTTGTTACAAGAAAATATATATTATTCCATTTATTTTATCATAATAAAATATATATTTATCTCTTCATTAACCCAAAATAATGAACATGCTAAGGGTTATATTTCCCATAATCAAATGTTCTAAAAAATATCACCTTACCAAATAATAAAATTTTCATGGTTACTAGTACCATTAAATGTTTACTATTAAATATATAAAGAAAAACAATAGTGGAACAATCATTAGATGTTTCATTATTCAATAATTTGTGTTGAATGAGATAATATCCTGAAATTTCACTATGTTATAAACAATAATATATTCATAGGTTATAATTCTGAAATTACCCACTAAAGGGGAAATGTATTCCATAATTAGTATGATTTATAATTTCAGTTGTAATTTTATAATATTACCCCTTATACGTTTCATTTTGAGGTTTTTTTGGATTAAAATCTATATTTCCCCTTGTGTTGGGACATGTATTATAATAATGCCCAAAATCAGTTGATTAGAAACACAGGAATGTGGCCGGTACATTCTGTTGAGCTATATATATATTAATTTCATTGACTGGACTATTTTCATTATTCAAACATTATTTTTCCTTATGGATAGTCTTCCAACAATTGAAACATTTTACCATTCCATTCAAACATTCACCTGAGTTCTCCTTCCCTAATTTTTTCAGTTTAGGAGGATGTAATTTTTTTTATCCCTCCATGTCGAAAACCACTATAGTTTCTATAAAGCTCTATTATTCTATTTTTATCACCTGAACATTGATGGCTTTCAACTTCAATTTTTACTTTCAGATCACATTGAAAAAATTCTTCATTGATTCCAATGTCCCTTAGGGATAATGTGTTTAGAAAAAATATTTCAATTCACTATTAATTGATGAATTTTACTTTTAGGGTAAATATTTATACCAAATTCAGCCCTCGAAATACTTATAAAATATTCCTCAAATATAATGATGGATTCATCATCCATTTTCTTAAGTTAAAGAAACTAATTCTCTATATTTTTATGTTGAATATGAGGGAAATAATTTTCAATAATATCCCCTTATACTCACATCATTCAATTAATTTAATATCTTTCTATTAAATCATATTTTTGATAACATCACACTACTTATATGCCTCTCTTTCTAGATGAAAAATACATATTGCAACCTTTTTCATGTATTGATAATTGGTTAACAAAAAATATTTCCTCAATAGTATTGATCTATTTATCATCCACTAGTGGATCAGTTGATCAATATAATATTGGTGGATTTTACCTCATGAAGGGCACAATGTAATTTTGACCTTTTATTTTTTATTGGGATTCCTAGTAAGATTCACCGCCTGTGTCAGTATGGAAATAAGATTGTGCATTTCAACTCCCATAAAATGTGGTTGTAGATGAGGAAAATCGTTTCATTTCCCGTCACATTCTTGTATTATAGGATTAATTTGAATTATAGACATTTACTAAAACCAAAATTAATAGTATGAGAAACACTAATCATACTTATAAAACCACATAATAAAGGGAGATTGATTAAAAATTTCAATCGATGACATAATTGGTTTAACATTGTTTATTCACTATTGTTACCAAAACACAAGGATTGTAACCTAAACTTATCCATATGGTTATTACTATGGTTTTATAATCATAGTTTTAAAATGATATGTAATACATGATTTGATTAAAACTATAATGATCTATAATTTTCATACATAGATATTACATCCAAATAAGTGAATATTCATATTATAAAAAAAGCACACCAGAATCTTCTCGGTTTAGTGTGTTTGGAAGCATGGAGACATAAACAACTAACTCATAAAACATTTACATATTCACATGATTATTCTATCATAACTAGAACCCTTTTTTATATATCACACCTAATAAATTTCTTAATATTCTAGCGAAACTAAACATAATAAAAGGGGGATCTCAGATACTCAGTAAGGGTAGACAAGGGAGATATCCATCATAACATAAACCTAAAGGAATAAGAGCATGAGAAAAACATTTAAAAATTATATCATGAATGTAAAATATAGTAATCATGAGTAATGGAGTAAATAAAATATATTTTTAAGACATGAATCATAAAATAATCAAAGAATATAATCCATAATATAATAATAATGACATGAAACTTGAAATTGTGTCAGACATAAATATATAACATTGTGAACATGTATAAATAGAAACATATTTACTCATTATGTTAAGGACATGAATCAGGGACCCTTGATTAACTTATTAACATCAGACCAAGTTGACACGCAGTCTTATCGACTTGAAATATAGGTCTATGCATAAATATATAGACATGAAAACCATATCTATGCACAAACTTATGGATATGAAAATTATGTCCACACATAAAATTGGGAACATGAAATTAGGTTCAAGAAAAATATATTTACCTCTTGTGATATCCAGAATTACTCAATTTATTGGATAGGTATATAGGTCCCACTCATTACACACTGAAGTACATAAATCATTCATCACATCATAACCCATGCACTGAAATGTTTTCTATAAACATTTTAACATAACATAACTCATGAAAATGAAATGGGATCCATATCCATCATGTCGTTATAAAAATAAACCAATCATAAAAATAATGAGTATAGTATCCTTGAATAATATCCCCAGTAAATCATAAGTAACATCAAATAATATTTTTAGATGGAATGTAATTTGAAAATATCACGAAAAATAATTCTTTAGTAAATTATCCTTTCTGTTTTGGATTTTTTTAAAACTCCACAATATTATAAAAGAAAAAATTTATTTGATAATAACCTTGTAATATTTTAAAAAAATAATCATGTGATTAGAAAACCATGATAGTGGAAAAATTTACTCATTCCATATACATTAAAAAATAAATCCTTCCATTTTTTTTGAAAAAGTAATAAATAACCTCCTGTAGAAAAATAAAAAAGGATCCTTTAAAACATTTCTATAAAAAAACATTATTAAAAATGACTGTAAATAATAATATGGAATAGAAATAACATTTTCGGAAAAAATTTAGAAAATACATGGACATGGAAGAAAAGGATTGTTTTAGAGGAACCCTTAAAATGATATTTTGGTAAAACAAAGTCCCTCATAAATATCATATAATTTAATATAGAATTAATTTAATGAATCTATTATTTGTATCCAATGTAAATACATATATAAAATTTTAAATTTATAAAATTAATTTCACATATAATCTTAACATGAAATAATCATGAAGTATAGTTTTAACCCAATGAATGGAAATTGGGTTAAAAATTCCCTTACCGTTTTGTAATCAGTCGAATCATAATCCCCATATAAGTAATTATATTAAAATGAAACATTTTATACCATGATTTTAAATGGACTCATGATATGATATATAAAAGGGGAATTTTTTATACCATGCTCACAAAATAAGTTGTGAATAAGGCATATGTCTCGTAGAAGTAAATGTAAGATGAGAAACCCTAACTTCACACTTCCCATTAGTTTTTTATAAATTAACCTCATTTATAAAGGATTAAATAATTTTATTATTTCATTAAAAATTTATAATATATTTTATACTACCTTATGGGATACTTTTATAACATATTTCCACCCATTCAATACTATTTTTTATTTATTTTTATTGTTTAGGGAGCGTTTGTTTCATGGTTTCATCAATTTTTCATTTGTGTATAATTATAGATTTTGTTTTAAAATGGAAATAGAACTCTGTTATTGAAATTAAATTCTATTAATTTAATTCTATAATATAAAATTATAACATATATCATATTTTTCATAAATGAGGATTATTCGTTTGAAAAATTGTTAATGATAAATGTTTAGTTTGATTTGGAAGTTTTTTCTGACCAATATGCACTTGTTCTGTATTATTTAATATTATTTATATATATTGGTTCCAAAACAATAAATGTGTAAAAATATAAGTATGAAAATATTAATATCTATAAAAATAAATTTTTAACCATTAATTAAGGTTGTAATAGAAAAAATATATTCATTATTCCCAGAGATGATTAACAATACTAATTTTGAAATTTGTTTTGTTTCTCTAAATAATAGGACGTCATAAAAGGGTTGTATATAAAATATTCAATTATAAAAATAAAATTAATATTATGTAATATATTTTGGAGTTAATATTACTTTATGGATGAAGGTGGTTAAATGAAAGTAGAAGAATAAATGAAAATAATAGAGGTCGTTTGAGAAAATCGCCTCTAGAATATCACCCCCTTGAAGGATCCCTTAGAAGACTTGGAATTTGTCTTTTACTGAGACCATAAGATCATTTACATAGGAATAGTAGATATTATAGTGTTTATATGTATTTTAATAGAATCTCGTATTTTTAAGATAATGGTGGTGGTGAAGGGTGGTATTTATACTTAAGGAGGGGTGGTTTAAGTTATAAAAATAGATTATTTTATATTTAAAACCAACCACATTTATGTGGAATTAATTAAAATGAATTTGGTTTATTGTAAATTTTTTTAAAGTAGGGGTACTTTCTTGGAACACATCAATGGGATTTTTATTTTTTATTTTTTATGTTCTTTAGGATTATACCTTTTAATTTTATCTTGTTTGTTTATTTTACCTATACAGGGGTAAATATTTTTCATTACCACTGTAAATTTTTTCAACCTAAAAAATATAACGAACAAAATATCATAATTTTTACCATTTAATTTCAGAAATGGAATCCATTTTACCAAATTCAATTCACATAATTTTAAAAATTAAATTTAAAATGAAACTCACTAACACAATTAGAAATCGTGTTTTCATGGAGTCTATTTTTAAATCTAATGATGATTTTATAGGACCAATAATTATCAGTGTATGAAATTAAATTAGTATTTAATTAAGTATAATATATAAATTTATATTAAAACATTCCCTCTTACGGATAACTTTAGATAATTAAAATCTTGAAACATTATGTAATTTAAAACAGTTTCTAGAAGAATCCTCTTTTTAATCCAAAAAATAAACTTATTCTAAAATAAAATGTAAAGATGATTCAAAGGAATTTAATTTGATGAAATGTAACTAAATAATAATTATTTTATTTTAGATAAAACTCAAAATTTAATGTCACTTTTAAATTTTTTAATTAATAAAAAAATAAATGATATTTTTACAAAAAAAAAATAAATATTTACTGAAATAATAATCTTTTCAAAAAAATTTCAAAAATCCATCCTAAGAAAATTTTTAAATAATTATTCAAAACATGATGTTCGTTTTATCAAATAAATTTTCTAAATGTTTTAGAATTTAATTTTAGATGTATTCTCATTGAAAACCATTACAATCACTATTTTGAAAATGACATATATTTGAAGAATAAAATGACTTTACTAAAAATTATGTGTTTATTTCCAAAGAATAGATAAATTTTCATTAAAAATGAAATTAATATTTATTTAATAATATATTTAATTATATTCACACTCACTAATTTTAAGGATATTTTATAATTATTGTGTTAGAATAATAATATTCTAGAGTTCATTTAAGCTCAGTGTTGCATGGAACATAAGCTATCGACCATAGAATTCTATTTAAAATATCCGGTGGTTATAATCTTAAATTATGACTCATTAAATTATTGTAATTTATTTTGGATGTTCAATGTTAATTTTAAATATCTAATAATCGTCCACAACTATAATTGTTATCTAACATATCATATGAAGAAATTTAATGGGGAGAATGAACTGATCAACTGTTTCAAATAGTTGTAGATGAATCTATTCTCTCATATGTTATTTGACTTATGAGTGACTTCAGTAATTGATTATATAGGGTCATATAGGGCCTATAAAAAGGTAAAATATTAACGATATGATTTTTATTTGAGCTTCCATAAGCCTTGTTAGAATATCTCTTTCTTATGGGGCTATGTTTATACTTCATCCTTTGAATTGTGATGTATTATCATACTATGGTTTTGATGGTGATCTAACTCAAACATCATGTTATTCATGTTATTCCATAGATACACCATATAGTTGGGGGTTCTATTGAATAGTCTTTTTTTATTTATCAATAATTATTGAAGATAGTGGTAGTGGCCATCCGCGATGTAAGGTAAAAAGAATGTTAATTATTTTTATTTATACACCATTCACGATTTAATACAATGTATATCTTAGTTATGGGTTTTTAGTAGTTCCCATTTTATTTATCAAGTGTTAATAAATCCTAATAAACCTAATTCAAACATATACCATGGAGAAATAACAACATAATTTGGTCTTATAGTCATCAATTAACATAATATATAGATCCCCTAGTTAAAAAAAGAAAATTCGTGTTGCAGTGCAATTTTTATTTGATTCATTAATAAATTCTTATAAAATATCACTTTAATTTATCTTTGCAATATTTTAGGTTAATAACAACATCAACACCACCAAGTGAGAAAAATAAAAAATGAAGAAACTAATCACTAAAAACACAATGTTTAAAAACATCCTTAAAAGTTTGTAAGTAAATAGATCTTTAATCATCATATGGTCAACAGTTTTCAATTTGTCTGTGATTGAATGCCAATAAAATTTTACCTTTGAGATCCAATAATGGAATTTGGGAAAATTTTCATACATATGGTGTTAATGTAATGTTTCTAAAAAATCTCCACATACATCCAATGGTAATTAATTAATTGAATATATATATAAAAGTATATCATAAAATTCTATAATACATTTATCTATATACTAATGGTAATTATACTTTATTAATTTAATTTATAATAAAAAATAATTTATGTGGCTTATAGGCATTATGTGGTACTTATAATTATCTTATTTATACACTAATATATTTTTAGGAGCATCACCATTCTTTTAGAGTAACTAATAGTTCCAAAATATTGCTTTAAATTTATAAATTCACATGTACCACATATATCTTGTTAATAAGACAATTTATTCTAGTAAATGGATATATTTATCTAATTGTCTATAAATTTTATTTCCAGTAACAAATGGACAAAAATTGAATTTATTAAACCATTAAATCATCCATGTATAGCTTCATTTCTTTGAATATTTCTACAGTCAATCAATACTGAGTGAGATAAATAGGTTTCATCACTAGTGATAGTTTGATAAATAATAATTTTTTTCTTGGTAATACTAAGAAAACAATCCAATAAATTTTTTGAATATTTATTAATCCCTAGTGGTAACACCTTGTGATATGTTCTTTTCATTTACCCTAACGTATTTGTAACCATTTGAAAATAAATAGAGCTTATAGCTTACATAAAATGTTTTTATTATCTAATATCGATATCTTATTCACCAAGTAATGTGTGAGTGCACCCATTCGGAGATTGAAAATAAACATTTTTTAACCCTTTGAACTTAAAAATCAATATGTAATTGATGATATGTAAATATCTCCATCCGAGTGATCATATAAAATTATTTTATATCAATAGTTTGTAACTAAATTGAGATCTATATATTGTCTGACATTATAATCCATGGAGGGGTTTTAAATATTGTATTGTATTGTTCCTGTAATATAGTTTCAATATGGAATCAATTAATCATTAATTGATTTTTTTTAGCAGGTAAAACGCTTATTTAAAAATATCATAATGTAATAACAAAAAACCAATTTTCCATAAGATTGATCAATTCTGTTAAATTGAATAAAAATTTATAAAGAACATGTATTTTCCTTAATGAAAGGATTTTTTCCAAGATCTTTTACATGAGTTTGATATATATCCCTAATAAGACGATAATTAAATACTTTAGCAAAGGTATTTGTGGGATATAAATGATTTATCAATTCTAGGGATGGATTCTCTTTGGATCTATGAGCTGTGATGACAATTTTATTAAAAGATAAAAAAATTAGGGATCCACATTAAAAATTTTCAATTAAATTAATATTGTACATCATATCATCTTCTTAGACTATATTTATAAGCTTTATGTACACTCTTTTATGTGTAAATGACTCATAAATTTTCATTATTTTCATATTCTAAATGATAACTATTTAAACTACAAGTCCTATTTGATAACCAATTTATGGTCTTCGGCTATGCATTATGAAATATTTAATTCTTTACATGTTTCATATTCTTTTTTTAAAATCCTTAAAACCCAATACAATTATCTTAAAACTAATAATCCTAGTTTATATTGGACAAAATAGAATAATGTTACATTTTTGTATAATATATTCACCTGCATACATAAAACTAAGAAACAATAACCTTCATTTCATTAATCATTAAACAAACAAAAAATATGTTATCACTTATACCCCCACATTATGATTTATATTTATTAAATATTTATATATATATCCCCCTTTTAGTAAATCATCATAGTCAAAATTAGTTACACAACTATGCTATGAGTATAGAACATACACAAACTGAATTTTCACCTTATTTCACATGACATGTAACAACATACTTATAAAACCTTCTCCAAAAACCCTTTTATATGTTCTCTAAATATTCTTTTATATTATTTATCATAAATTTTCATAATATTTTATATCATATATAAGAACATGTGAATATCTATCAAAAAACTTTTTGGATATTTTCTAACAAACTCTTTGAGAAGCTCTAAAAGTTTTTTACAAACTACATCTAACAAAACATAATTATTACATACCTCACTACTATGAGTGAACCCATAATGATTTTTAGTGTTAAATTATTATTTTTTAATTTTTAATTAAATAATTTAAAAAAATTATAGGCCTCAGTAAAAACATTAGTTTCACTAATTTTATAAAGTGACTTGGTGATATCTCTATTAAATACATTATCTTTATTCATATGTCTTTTAGTTGTAACATATATAATATATATAATCATATAACCTCTTTTTACATGATATAAATAAACCATAATTTATAAAGTATATCAATAATATAGATCTAACTGATACATACTCTATTTTATAACTATAGACTGACTCGATGTATGAACACATCCCCAGTCAATCACCGAGATTGATAATAATATCTCATGGACTACATTTATTTATATATGAAAATTATATTTCACTAATCTATGTTTGGATATGAATATCCATAATTTATCTCTATCAATGGACCCAAAATCATACTAATTATATGAGATGATAAATTCCATATTGGTTTACCATTAACTGAGGGTATTATTAGCATCATACCAACCCATCCCCAGAATAGATCATTATCAGGGATATCATAATAAGGGTATAAATGTATGACTGTTATTATTTTAGGTATCTTGTAAATATAATGTAACAGGGAAATAATATATAATATAACCTCCATTATAACTAACACATTTTTTATAACACTCCAGGCCATTTATATTGTTCATCATCAAATATAAAAAACACTTTTTTTATCATGAGAGAACTCTATATCTCTATACAAACCCAAACCCTTGTTAATAATCACATTCCATCATATCTTGTAACAATCTACATTGGTCATTGGTTTTTTATAACACCTGATAATACTTTTTATAAATCAATTATTATTTCAAATTTTAAAATATATGTTACCAAAATAAAATAAAGACCTAGTGGAGATATTTTTTTCTGTAACTTGATACATTTTTTATATATATTAAATAATTTATGAAAATATTAACAAGTCCATATATCATCTCCAAAATAATTATATACCATATGATATGCCGATAATGAGGCCATATTATTTCCATACACTTATGTATTTGTGAGTCTCACTAACTCACTATTTAATTTCCACATCATCTCTATGTGACCACCTGATATATCCAATTGCTAATATATAATATTGATTTAACATGTTTAGAATAAGACAAATTAAATAATGGTTATATTATAATTTGAAATAATTATTCTTAGCTATGTGAGAATATAATTTAAGATTCTTTACAAGTAAACATACAATGTTATTATATAAAAACTTTGTATTATCCTCAAAATATCTAACACTTTCTATGTTCATCATTATTAGAATAGAAAATTTCCATTCAAAATTTTCATTGATATTCTTATTGTAACTAATTTTAAATACAACTATTTAAATTACAATAATTATTTACAAATCTATATAAACTCTGTGATTATATAAAATTACATATCACATTCAATAATGATGGTATAATATTATTTTTTTCACACTTAAAAATTATATATGTTTATGATTTCCCTCACTAGAAACTAAGAAACTACATTTTAACTTAAAAATAGTTTTAAGACATTAACTTCTATATGGTAGGAAATAAAAGTTATTTCCTTTTTATAAATGTTTAATTAATAAATTTTTAAAAGAAATATCAAATATGGTGTTATATTTTTTCAGTTTAATTTTATAAAAAATCATTTCTTCATTAAAATATACAATTTTTTAGACATGATAATATCCCTCATATTTTAACAACTAACATTGAAAATATCTTATACCAATGTGTAGTTAAATTTATCTATATATTATTTTAAACATGTTATATAATGGGATCAAACAAGACCATATGTATTTAAACTATCATCTTATATCATTCATGAAAATAACTGTTACAAATATTGTATCATATCTTATAAAAGATAAGGATAGAAAATACACATTGTTTTTCGAATCAAATAGAGATTTTACTAAATCCATTATGTCTATATCCTTGATGTAGAAACCCTTTATTTTTTCACATTAATACAAACTTCATGCCTTATCAGTCAATTCTTATTGAATTTTAACCTCATGTACATATCTAGAGTAATTTTTTAATGTATAAGTTTTATCACATATGCTTAAGAATATATTAATTGATTTATATAAAATTAATACTAGACATATACTCTCCATATATTTTCATAAAAAGTTTCCTGTATTTTATGTAATTTCCTCTTGATGTTTTATTTTTTACATAATAATATAATTTTCATACTTCATAATCTTCTTTCATTAGTTTGAAAGATTTTTTCTTACTCTCTATAATTTTTCATTTTTCATTTTTGCTAAATATTTTACTATTTTTAAAATATACCATCATTATAGAACTTCATATTAGACTCTTAATATCCTACATGGAAATCACTATCATTATAAGGATATGAGGTAAAAAACTAAGTTAATATTGATACATTCCATAATTATCTTTCATAACATTTCAGATAATAATTATAAAATAAAGTCTGTATCTTGATCAATCCTATGTAGTGAACCTAGTCTTTAAAAATATTTTATGTACCCATTCATATTAAGTACCTAAAGAAAGATTGAGTTTTCATCTATCATCATAAAATATTCCATATTGTCCAGATTATTTTAAAACATATTCTCCCTAAACACAAGAATAAAAGTGCAGATTTCAAGAAAATTTTCATTATACTAATCTTAATCATCTAGAAACACTTGTTAAACAACATCAACGAACATTAGAATAAGGGGGGACTATCAAAAATATAGAATTTTATTTATTTCATGGTAACTATAATCATGTTCTTATAACATTATAGTAGTTTAATTATATTAAGTTTCTTGTTTTATATAACTATCCTCTTTGTAATGTTTGATGTTAATAATTCTATTTTCTCAATAACATATGTATCTATCATATTAGTATCATTTTTTTAAAATATTTTTTATAGAAACTCCGGCCAATAATGATTTATATTATTTTACCAACATATCCTACCACCACGATTACAAGTACTAGACCCCACATAATACCTAATATTCTACTATTATAGGTAAATATTACTCCCCAAAACTATTGAGGAATGTGAATACTATGAAAATATAAATTTTATTTATCCATGATTATATTTCAAAGTAAAAATTATAAATTATATAATATATAGTTTCTAAAAAAACAACATTTTTTATTAATCCTGTAAAAATTTTATTAAGAATTTTTTGGGATTTTTCTAAAATTGTTAAATTTTTTAGTTTATAGTGAAAAATAATGATTTCAGAAATAATTTTAAATTTAATAAATTATCATTGTATAAAAAATAATTAAAAAGTTTTATAGACCAAATATATGTGTAATAATTAAAATAAAAAATTTTAAAAAAAAAATTGAAGGTGGAAACCTATGTTTAGCATTTTAAAACCTAACATATGCTTTATTCTAATAAAAATAATTATAGTAATCATTTTAATTAATTAAGTATTTAAATTACTATATTTCGTTTTATATTTTCATTAATGTAAAATAACTCAAGAAAAATAAATAATAAACTATTAAATATCATTGGGAATAATTCTATACATTATTTTGATGTAAATTCATTTTTATTCTTAAACATACAATTTTCAAGAAACATTTTATTTCTTTTAAACACAATATTATTAAAAAATTACTACATATAAAAGTTGAATATTTTAAGATATTTACTTTGTTTTAAATATTCATTTTAAAATTATTTAACAGGTTATAAATAATTTTTCATCAAAAAAATTGATAGCAAGTTAAAAAATGAGTTATTATGGTAAAATTAAATTAAGGTAAAAAAATTATGTTGAGGTGAAATGATTAATATAGAACAAACCTTATCCATTTTATTAGTTTATGAGAATTATTTATTCAAATGGTTACCTAATCTCCATTATTTTCTTCATTTGGATCCACTTTTTATTGAATATGACATGTCTTTAACATAATGTTATCAATATTTACATAAGTACATCCCCTCTCAATTATAAAAGGGGCCCTTCACCAACCCAAATATCCATACATTTAAACCACTTATATTGAAAACATTCTTCCCAAATCCCTTTCCATATCTATTTCACAAATTATAGAGGTTCTTTTACTTCTAAATACTAGTCTATTAATCCACAAGTAGTTGTCCCAAGGAGTAATATAAAAACACATAGTCACTCATTTTTCATTTCTATTCTTTTCATTCTTCTTCTTCTTATGATATTATATATGATCGAATTTTTTAAAATAAATCTATAATAATTATTATCAAAAAATATATTTTTTTATGGAATAATCATTTTCTACGATCCTTCTAACCATTCGTAAAAACAATTTCTCGTCCATATGTTCATATTACCGCCTTCATAGACAATGTGTTTCATTATTCATCATTTTATTACATGGATAGTACATTGAATTTTTTTAAAGAATAAAAATAATATTTTGGTTTATTTTTTATACTATAATGTTAAATCATGTGATATCCTGTTTTATTTTCCTATGACGAAAAATGGAGAGGTTACTGATGAACTGGTGCAGACTACCACCTCCCTGGACAACATATTTCATTTTTCACTGCATCCTTACATGGATGGTTAAAGAAATGTATTTTTTGAATATATAAAATATTAAGGAATAACATATTTTATGAATATGATTCTATAAGTAAAAATACTAACTATTTATCACTATAAAAGAATATATTTAAATTTAATTACACTAACATGATCGCTGGGGATTCCATTTTCAGGAGACTTACCTATAAATTCCCTATAATAAACATTTGTATAGATAAAAAAATTAAAAAAATGATTTATAAACCTATTATAACATATTAAATTTTAAAATTTAATCAAATGGTTTTTTGACATCACCATTATGAAAAAAATATGGAAAAATAGAAACCGCTAACATCCAAAGATGAATATAAACATTAACTAACTAATATATGTGTAGTTTCTAATTATAATTAAATAATAAAAAAGGAAATATATATGAATATGGTTCTGAAATAAGTTATTAATATAGATATATTTATTATATAAGTGGTTAGTTATATTGCAAGAATGTGAGTAGTAAAATGTATGGGTTTTCCTTAAATTTCCTTCTTTGAGACCTATTTTGATTTAAGTACATATTTTCATTTTTAGGGTGTATATAGACAACAGATTAAATTTTTTACAATGAATATACTGATTCCTATTATTTAAATTAATATATTATTTTTCTATTTTATATTATTTTTATTCCATTTATACCAATGTTGTGGGGGTTTCTTTTCTAATATCTATTTTTTTGGTTAAGAATCTTTCTCATTCATGTCCATTATATTCTCTGTAATGAATTAGATATTTGTTTTTGAATTAGGAAACTGATGAATAATATATTTATAATAATGCTAATAGTTTCCTTGAACATACATGCCTTGTGGATGTTTAGTATTGATATATAAAAATTATTAGATATAAAATATCTTGTTCACGGAGTTTATAGAAAATAATAGAATATATACATAATGGTGACTCTAGTGTAAATGAAAAGCCTCCACTAAATATGGAACACATGTTATACTCTAAGAATTTCATAATTATTCTCATCATCTCATGTTTTATTAGAGTGTAATCATGGGTTAATTAAATAGATTAAATTTATTTTTTAAGTTAATGTCTATTTATTTTCCAACCCTAATGAATCTAACATATAATCATTAATATGGTTAATTAACTTGGGATAGAATCATTACCCTATAGTATTGATAATATTTTATGATCTCAAATGGTGATCACCTTGGAATGTGATCTCGGGATCGAGGACTAATTTCAAACAACTTTGGAGAATTCAGGATCCAATTATAAACAAAATAGATCTTGTCAATATCATTTACATGGATATTTTATTTTACAGTAATTGATCCAAAACCCAAGACATGGATTTTAGGATATTGTATTTTACCGTATTATTTATTTTTTATAACATACATGAATTAATTTAATTACAAATAATTTCATCAATCAATTTTTTTGTAAATTTTTCAATTTAATATTTCACTTTCATAGAATTATGGATTTAATATTTGTTTTTAAAATTTTATTATCCTACAAATTTTTTAAATTTATTCAATGATTTCCAATGTAAAAAAAGCCTTTTTTATTGTCACTTTTATGTTTCATTCCAATCTTTCTACTTTATATTAATTTTCTTATATGGTATTCTAATTGTCCAGTCAATCGACTAAATCAAAGAAAAGGTTTCGTGGAATGATTATTTTTTCTTTCAAAGTATCATTTAAATAGGTTTTGTGTTGGTATTAGGGATTTGGTAGTGGTGTTATGGTGAAAAAGATATGTCACTGGTTGAATAGGGGAAATTGGTTTTAGAATATGGATATTTTGGTTAAATTGGTGGTGTGATTATATTTGCTTTTTTTTAGTATAAGGTCACCTAAATTTGGGCACCAATGATGGCATATAATTGGAAAAAAATGATCTATGTGTTATTGGTGGGATTCATAGTGGAAGAGAATAAGAAGACAAGAATGGGAAAAAATAAAAATATGAATCTAGAAACTCTGTTTTTTTATGACTTCACGGAATATAGTTCGGAACAATACATTCCACATAGTCCTTTTTATATGAAAGATATGATTTATGAGGGAAATTAAATATCAGACATCATTTAATAAACTGGTACATAATGTTATCCAAATCTAGATATCTCTATGTGTACAGGGAGTACATTTCTAGGATTCTATGTGAAACCACATGTTATGTGTGTTGGGGCACACCTAGTATACAGTAGAGGGTAGATGGACATAGGTTGAAAAATCATCCCCAAGTATCATTCCCAACCTCTGCAGTCCATGTTTCATTATAAGAATACATGAATATATAATTGAACATGTTGTTTGAGGAAATTGGGAACGGGTAGAACCATACACAGTAAGACACACTATCTACCCCATTGAACATTCCATGTACTCTATGCAAGGGGGTTTAGTTCCCTTGTCTTCCCCAAAAAATATTTTTTTTAATTGGTGTTCTCGCTTGACCTTTTAGTATGGGAGTTCCTTATTGATCTATATCTATGAGGGTATAGTGTTTTATCATAACATAAGTATCAAATTGGGGATCCCTTTTATGGGTTAGTCTAACATAGAGTAAGGTATATCCCACAATTCATGATTTGTTGTTCTTTATCTCATTCTTCCATGTGTATGGTTAAGAATGTCACATCCAATATCCCAGGCATGAGATCTTCTTCCTATTCAGGTTTTCCAAATAGGTTCATATACCTTATCCCCCACCACACAATCCCTATAACAAATCCCTTATATATGAATCAACATTTTAGGAGTTCTAATTCATATTTCAAGTTTTAAATTTCCGGTGAGTATAACCTCTACGATTATTTCCATTAGTGTTAGTGAGACCCATGGAGCGAGTTATCATGGGTGAGTGTTATTTTGGAAACTCATGAAAAATCCCAAGTCCAATAGTTATATCATGAACTCACACTGATACATGGTACCTATTTATCATCTTTTCTTGATAATACTATTTAAAGTCCATAATTTTAGGATTTATATATGACTCCCTCATTTGTCTTTGTGTTTGGGAATTTTGGGGAATTATATAGGTCATGTTAATACCGGCCTCTCCATATTCACTACCCACATGTGTTGTGTCTTATGTAGAAAAAATTACTTTTGATAGAGTCCTAGGTAGAAAAATAGTAGTTGGATATTAGTTTTGTTGGGAATATCATAGATGGATCTAGGAGTTTTTATTAGTATATGTCTCCTTTCGTCAGTATGTTGTAATCATTTACAGTATAAGTAGGGATTGTATTTGTCCCCTTATTATTTATTCTATCTTCTATTATACATGATATGGGATGTCAGTTTTTGGTTTATTTTTTTCTACTTACATTTAATCATTATTCACCCTATAATTTTGTACATGTAGATTTTTTTCATTTTTATAGTTTGTTTTTGACAAGGCCCCACATGTGTGTGATATGTGTACTTGGTTCTAGTCTCCAGCACCTGTCTTATTAGAGATCAGATTGGGGTGTCACTCTTGGTTATCTACTATCCAGACAAGCCTCTGTGGGTTGATTTTGATACATTTTTAATAGAGATAGTTTTCATAGGAACTATCTTTGGAGACAATATAGTTTTGAAGATTGTTTTTAGGACAATGGTTGTAGTGTTAATGTTCCATAAGATCTTCTCTCATGATTGAGAATCCAATAATGGTGTAAAATACAACATATCCATTCATCATGACTCTAATAACATACATTTTAATTAAATAAATTAAGTTAATGGTTCCAAGTAAAATAATTCTACAATCATCATATAGGGATGTTTTGTTGTTTTAGTGTCCTTATTGAGCTATATAGTAATATATAATATTTGACAATGGTAAATATGGTAATGATATAAGATTACACATTATGGATAGTAAGTGATCGTTTATTTATAGGGTCATGATGATGATAGACTTAGTAAAGAGGCCTCTATTCAGGGCCCTTCTCAAAATGAGTTTTATCCATGTGGATAGTGACAGATACTTCCGCACATTGAGAATCCGGAAGACCTGCCCCTAGTTTCTTTATCCAATGTCGTATCCCACACTAGAAAGTAGACTGTCCAAGTATTTTAGTATTATAGTTTTCATAGTTTGATCATGCTTCTACAGTTTCAAAGGTTGAGACCATCATGATCTAGGGAAAGTTAAACCGGTTGGAGCTTAAGGACTAGTTAGAGGTGATGGATCAATTGAATACTTATCATGGTTAGATAGTTATCCAAACTTCTAGTCCTCTTATGAGAGATTTATGATATTTTTGTATCCCTATATGAGGTTATGTATAATTTGGATTCAATTATGTAATTAATATGGACACTTCACCCACCATGATGCGTTATCTTTTGAGGAATTTGAATTTTGTGTGGGAAACTTAAGGTCATCAAAATTCATTAATATTAAGATGTGGTGGATGTGTTCCTCTGTTTAATAAACTATTTTGAGATGTTATATGACCTAACATGTTACCATATTCTTCATAAGGCTTTAAAAGAGTTCTTTATTTCCATGGGCTAGAAACTAGTTCATGGGCATCACGAGAATCTCTTTGGGAATAATTTCTCCAAAAAAATAAAAAATGATAGAGTAATTAAAAAGTGCATGATCTAAAAAAACATAAATAGGTATAGAGGATGAGAATATGACTATAAAGTAACACCTAAAATATATAAAAAATACTAACCTCCACATTCCATTGCAGGTCCCCACCACATAACTCACCCCATATTAATGATGATGAAACAACATCCAATAGATAACCTAAGACCTGAAATAATATATCCATTAGTTCAGAATCCAAATAGATAAAAAATCCCACAAAATTAATTAGATATGTTCCATAAAGAAATTAATCAATAATTTCATTAATGTAAAATATAAAATATGATTTTCAAATTTAACTTATATTAATAATAAAACTTAACCATAAGTGTACAAAAAACATTTTTTTTATAAAACTAAAAACTCATGTTTTTTAAGATAATCGATCAGTTAAATCCATCTCAAATACATATTCTAAATATCATTTCTCAATATAACTCACTTGTTTTATTTAAATGAAAATTGTTACATAAAATCATATCATCGGTAGAAGCAAATCCAAAAACACATTTTGAAATAAACTTTGAATATCCTATCCAGGAGTCATTAATTCCAAAACATCTTTACAATATTTTTTAAGACTAATTTTTTTAGAGAAAATGACCCAAAACACTCACAGTGGTCATGAAAAACAATATACGAACAAATAATCGCAAGGAATATACCAAGTAAGATCAAATATAATTCTATAATAGTGATAGTAGGGGACTGATACGAACAATAATAATATCAAACTCCCCTCCATCATTAACTCACAAAACTATTGAATTGTAAAATGTGGCATGGCCACTAACACAGATCCCCAAACTCAAAAGGAATCTAACTATATAAATTTATAACCACCCAAACATTCTAGTGGAATTTGTTGAAGTCCAGACCATTATCCTAGAAGCCCACACAAACATGGAAACGATAGAAAACCAACACCTAGACCTTGTTCCTAGAAATACTGGTGATAAATAGCATCATGTGAATCAATTATAGGTATAGGATAGGTATTCCATGTAGTACACAGACTTCCATGATATAATTGATGTGAGGCATGGTGGAAAAAAATCAAATTCCCACTTACAATGTATAGCCAAGGCTACTGTCACCCCCCAACACCCAATAATGAATAACCCTTAAATATATTACATGCACTGATGGTATAAAAAACACATTCCCACATAAGGGTAAAAATAAGTGTCATGTAGTAATCAAGAACCCACTCAATTCGTATCAATAAAGAGGAAATCAATGGGTGTCATTCAAAACCACCATTTTAATACCAAAATGATAGCTGGTCCATTTACACTAGAATACCTCTTAGAATTACAATCCCTATTTTCATTTCATAAAAACCCACTTAAATAAATTTTATGGGGTTTTAAAAAATATTCATTTAAATAAATATTTCAAATATTCGAATTACACATGGGTTGCACCCTTTTAAAAACAAAACATTGCCCAAGGCCATTCATTTCCATAAACCGACCATTAACGAAGCCACCATGGACTTTTAATAAATGGAAAACCACAAACACATTTCAACTAACCATTTTATATATAATTAGAAACCCCCTTATTAAATAATTTTGGGGTCATGCTTGAACATTTAACCATATTTCCTTAATAACATTACTTTTTCTTCTTGAAAACTAAAAATGGATCAAAATAAATCAATTTTATTTAGAAACCATTTCAAATTTCATACAAGTAAGACACAAAGTCATATCCAAATTAAGCATTTCTTTTCAAACTTGAAAACATGGGATCTGTATATAAAACCATTAATTCCAAAAACAAAAACAAAATTATATGGTTTTAAATCATCAAGGATATATCACATATATTTATACATTCCTGGAAAATAAAATAGAGAGAAAACCACATTTTGAATTAAAAAATGAAACAAACTACCTATTAACACCTTCCACAAAAGGAAGAAGACCGTGCAGAAACACATCAAAAATCATCACCTTAGATGACATCCACTACACAAATGCATGGATATACACGACAATATATATATATATATATATGTATAACCTTTAAAAAATATACATATTCTCATCAACATGAGGGAATATGCACAAGGAGAGTTTATATATCTATATACTTATATACTTATTTTTATATCTGTGTTTAAGTCGTCTACAAGGAGCCAAAAGATACCGTAACTAACAAACAGTATACTATAAATCACTAATATCCCCCAATTAAAATTTGACCAATAAAAATTGTAGAACAAGGCATATTTATAATGGGTTAAGTCGAATATAAATGGGTCAGAATGATTCACCATAGATGGTGGATGTTGAAATATGCATCAATCCAACCCGAGAGACCCATCACATTCAATAGAAGTAGAAGGAATTCTAAAAATTGGTTCAACCATTAAAATAGTATTTAGATATGAAAAGATGGGTTATAATAGAGATTAAAACACTAGAAAAATGATAGGAACAAGGGATAAGGAGATCATCCATTGAAGTATCGACTAAGAAAACCCTAAAAATCTAGTGAAAATGTTGTGGAGAGGGAGCTCAAGAGAGGGGGTGGTGCACACATGGTGGGAGAGATGAATAGGGTGTTCCATGGAACATTGGTTAAGGAAGGATAATATAATATAATAAGGGTTAAAAAAGAAAAATAACTAATAAATAAAAAAAGGGTAGTCACATGGTTCCGCCACATGGTCTTCCAAATTGTGTGTTGGTCACTTCTTAGTCCAAAAACCCCTTTCACGGCTTCCCCTAAGAGTCCGAAAAGTTTTCAAAATTTTTTTGGCCTCACTCCAAACACACCCCTACTTGGAAAAGACTTTTGAGGAGCTCTTTATTATTTCAAAAATCATGTGGATTTTTTGAAAAATGGCTCTGTCAATAATAAATATACAACTACACACTTGTCGCACAGTCTAACAAACCATGCACAAGTCATGCTCTACACAGAAAACCCACTATGTAAAATACATGGGAAACACATGATTATTACTATACATGTGGTCTAACTATATTCCATCCAAGAATCCATCAAAAACATTAATTTTCACTTCACCTTGAACCAAAACCCATTTCTACTCAACAAAATATAAAATATTACTCAAATATTCCCAAATGTCAAAATGAGTGTGTTAAAAACTCCCCAACATGCTAATATATTCCCCCAAATAGTTAGCGTAAAAGGGAAAGACAAGACATGATGAATGCTACTAAAAATACCTAACAAATATAAATACTTACATAGCTCAAACTTGAAGACCACTACTAAGATCACCAAAAATTATTGATCCAATCAACCACAAGGTACCAAATATATCTAAGTGCAACAAAAATAGATATGTGGGAACTAACCCCTGTTAATCAGTGTAGAACAATAATGGTTTTCCCAAAATTTATTTTTGCTATATAATATACTCCCAACCATTTAGAGTTACTCCAAAATGGTAGAACAAAGAAGAACTACCAAAAACAGATACTCCCAAAATAGAGTCACCATGAGAGGAAAATCGTAGTCAACCAAAAAATTTCTCATTATAAAGTGAGTAGAAACAAATACGAGAAGACTATAAGTAAAAAATGAGCACTCGCCATGGGTTAAAACATATTTTTATATCCTTTTGTCAAGAACTGAGTCACCACCACATGGTGAACCCTAAAAGACCACATTCAAACAACATCTTGTATAAATAAATCAACTGGTAAACAACACACATGATACCCTATCAGGCACCCAAGTATTCTCTCATGTATTAACAATATTCACCTCGATAGATTAATGTTATATTTTGCATAAAACCCTACCACTTAGAACGTTTTACCCTAACAATGAACTTCAATAAAATGAAACAACCGGCTCCCAAAATAAACGATTAAATAATTCCAACCATAGGGAATGTGGAAAATTAGGCCAACTACCTCATAATATTTTCATAATGGTGGGAGTGAGGTGAACACCATAAGAACGACTATGCATGATATAATAACCAAATAAGGCCATCCATGAGTTCCTAAAATATGGAAACATCCTCAAGATCCCCTCATCCTCAAAATTAATAATCCATACCATTTTCAACCATATATGATGCCACGAAATAGATATTACAACCACCAAAAGTGTGGACCATAAATAAACAACATTGATTCCCAAAAAACCAAGATAAAACTAGAAATCATTCTCTTAATGGATCTCAGAAGAAATGTTTTTCATCTACCACACCAGTTGGAGTATGTGTATTCTTGAGGACCAAGGAAAACATTTCATTCGTTCTTGGGGATGTAAATATTATAACAAGACATTGATAATCTCAATACATTCCTTTCATACACCATATGATTCTTTCACATTCCCAAAATAAAATAAAAATAAAAATACACCAAAACAGTCACAAAACATACAAAAAAAGAACATTTCTTTTTTAAATCACTATTTTCACCAAAACAATTTGGAGCACTAACCACCAAGGTATTACTCAAAACTAATCCAAAAAGTTTTTAAAAATAAAATAACCTTGGTGGTACACACCTATCCCAAATAAGTCCCCCTAAAAATTCCCTTTCAAAATCAATTTTTCTTTTAAAAACCATGTACATGAAGAAAACCCATTCAGAACACATTTTCCATTTAAAGAAAACATTTCTAAAAATTAATCATCTATATTTAGAAAAATATAAAATCAAAACAGTCATTGAAAATATTATTTTCCCTAAAATCAATTAATTTTCTACAATATGGTTTCAAAAACAATAGAAAACAAATAATCACACATTCCTTTAACCAAGGTGTGAAAAAACCACATCCAAATAAAATCCATCACCACACTCCTCAATCTGTATCCCCTAAGTGGAAACCACATTTTGGAAATATATGTGTTGGAGAGGAGTCCAAAATAATCCAACCAAGGAGGATAAATTATTGTGAATATATTATAAACACTCTTATGGAATGTGCACCAATCATGAAACACACACTATAAAAAAGATAGATATAATTGCATGAGCAGTACATGGTTTCCTAGGATATGTCAACTAACCATGAATTTCATGTAATAAACTTGTTCCAAACCAAAACCCAAGAATTACCCCAATATCATGTTCATTTTAACACCCCATGATTTCATAGTACGTTATTTCTTTAAAGTAATTCAATAACTTGCACTACACGCAACACTGATTTCAAGCGCACAACGACTTACCAAACTAGACGTTCAAAAGTGGTTATGAATAGTATTAACTAAATTTTTAACTTTATATAATAATTATAATTTTAGAATCCATATTATGAGTTTCATAGACATAATTTAGGAACAAATTTATTTTTTCAGATAAAAGAACTATTTTTCAAAAAAAAACGATTTTATAGCCTTTTAATAGAAAACCCTTTTAAAAATATAATATTTGACACTTTTATATATTTAATTTGACAAAATAAAATTCTTATTTGGAATATAGACATAAAAATTAAGATTGGATAAACTTTTGGTACTTTTCTGATAACTTTCATATTTTGATGAATAGTGAAAATTACTGAATTTTAATTAAAAAAAACTTTTTAATTAAAATAATTAATAGTGATAAATTATGCATTTAAATGTTTTAGAAGTATAATTAGATTATATTTTCATAATTTAATATAATTTATGTCTTTATAAGTAATTTGAAATTTAAATTTTACATAAACAAGGGTCAATCTTTTGATAGTTATTATTTTATAAAAACACGCTCTTTGTTTTGACAACGGGAATGAATTTTAAATAAATTTCTGCCACTTATGTGTTTTTAATTTGGAAAAAATTGATTCCATATTTTTAATCAGGAGGTAAAAATTCTGTAAATAGGTAACTTTAATTTTTAGACATTAGAAATATTTACTTCAGTAAATATTTTATTTATGGTGGTTAAAGGGGTAAATTCAGTAAATAAGGTTAAAAAATAATATTATAAAAATATTAATTTACCCTAACACGTGTCCTAACCCTATTGGATGATACTTTTCCGACCATGGGTATCCTTGGGTAGATTTTTGGGGCCCCATGGATCCACTTGGGAGTGATAATGACATTTTATATTAAATAATCTAAATTAAAGACAAAAATATCAAAATAAAGTATCTTTTAATAAAACAATTTTTATATGAGGTTATATAAATGATCTATTTGAATAAAAATATTCATTAGAATTATAAAAATATTTATTACCTCGGTATAATTAATTTATAATTTTTAGACATAAATTAATATATTTATATATGACACAATAATGATGTAGTATT
This sequence comes from Viscum album, assembly GCA_963277665.1. Classification (NCBI taxonomy): domain Eukaryota; kingdom Viridiplantae; phylum Streptophyta; class Magnoliopsida; order Santalales; family Viscaceae; genus Viscum; species Viscum album. Next base: position 1,929,770,278 of record OY728137.1, on the reverse strand, counting down.
TTTCATATTAATGAAACAATCAAATAAATGATATTATAAATACTAAAATATATATAATTTGTATGTTTGGAGTCCATCCAGATATTTTCAGGTGAATATGAAATTTTAGTGTCAAATAAATGTATTTATTATGATGTAATAATGTTTTTAGGACTTTAAAAAAAATTAATTATTAAATAATGTCAAAATTGACATAAATGAGTTTTTAAAACCATATTATATTACTAATTGGTATTCTATTCCTCAAAATCTAATGTTAGGTGAAAGGGATTAAATACGGTTATATATGTCATTAATGAACTACTTGGGGTTCTCTTGGAAGTTTGTATTATGTTTATTAACCATATAATATAAAAATACAAAGAGGCGTGGTAAAGGTCAAACTATTTAACTAAGTGTTAAATCTAAAAGATAAGGTTAATATAGTGACCCAAACCTATCTAAAACAAATTAGTTGAGTTTTTTTTCGACCCATCCACACCTTAGAATATATATAAGTTATTTTTGATCCATTAGAAACCAAAAAGTATTATATTATAATATAATATTCCAATTGTTTCCTAAGGTACCCCTCACCCCTCTTATAAAAGGGCTCTTCTCCTTCTCTCACATTCACACCTCCAAATCCATTTTCCTCGTCCAATACCTAACCAAATATCCTCCCAACTATCATACCTTAATCATAGAAACATTAAACTAGTCCTAATTCCATCCTAAGGAGCCCTTTCAATGAAATCAATAGAAATAACCTGATGAAGAGGTAATGATTTCACCACCCTCTTTCAAGTTCTTTTCTTCTTCCACTTACACTTTCTTTATAATTACCATACCAAAATAATAAATCCAGTACCTTATATATAATATGTTGTTATTATAAATATTTTACAACCATATTCACTATTCTAACCATCTTATTAATGATAATGTCACCATGTGTGCGTACGTACGGCTTACCGTCTCCATGTCGTGGTGTAAATTGCTATTCAACACTATGTTATTTAGATGGATATAATGATGAGTAATATATATATAAAAATAATGAAAATAACATGATAATGTCTCTATAAAATAAATATATCATCCATTTCCACACCTTTATGGAAATGATATTGTCGCTCGTTCATACGTATTGATTACTATCTCCATGACGTGATGAGATTCATTTCCAAGTTCACCATTCATCGACGATTATAAAAATATATATTACTAATAAGTATATAATATATGAAATAATAATGATACTGAAGATATATATATTTATATATATGTGTGTGTGTGTGTGTGTATTTGTATAAATACATATATCTTACTCACTTACTTCTGGTCAATACGATATGAAAATAGAAACAGCGTTTATGCGTACGTACGACATATCGTCTCCATAAGCAGTGTTTTCCATTTCATATATCTATCTATTATAAATAATTGTATTCATAATATCTATGATATATAAATCATGTTTTATATTCTGGAAATATTTATATCATGATATAAATGATACGATCTGAAATAACTAGTTAAAATACGTACGATAAAGAAATCGATTATTACCCGAAATGTTAATTTAACATGAAAATTATTATTAAATGGGTAGTATAAAGTCATAAATGAATCATTTATGATATCATAAATATTAATATTGTTATGTTATAATTTAATAACCAACTACAGTCTTTATATAAGAGGTTAAATGTACCCTCGACTAAAAGAAAGTACAAGGTAAGAGTTAATTTCACAATCTCTTTATTATCCGAGGATGTTTTTACGTAAGTATCTACTGGGAAATATTTATTATACATGTCCAAGTTTCATAAAATAGTTTTCAAAGGGATTTTCTTTAAGGGAATATTTTACTAATACATCATTTTAAATTTTTTAAATATTTATTCTTCTAAATCATTCTCATTATTGTCCATGTTTTCAAAATGATTTTTAAGGAGTTATTTATATGGACATGAATGTTTTTTAAAATGTAAATTCCTTTAAATAGTTTTAAAGTGGTATGGAACACTTTGATTCAAAAATGTATTTAAATTTCTTCCTTTCTAAATTTTGTTATTTTTAAAAGTTTTAGTGAAAAAAGGATATTTCTCACAAAGAGTTTTACAAATAATTTTTATCTATATTAACATACTTTGATGGATTTTAAACTTTTTTGATGTTGATTTATTGTGATACCAATATTCCATATTGTATTGAAGGTTTTTTGAAATGTGTTACTGTTGATGGGTTATTTTTATACCATTCATGGTTTATGGATAAAGTATTGACATTTCGTATGCTAGTTTTAGTACGAATGTTTATGTTATGTTTAAATCTTCTCATATGAAGAATGCATTGGACTTAGTAAGTGACAGGTGGAGCCTACTATAGCTCCTCGATGCATCGGTAGGTCTCATGAAACAATCTAGTGTCTTGGAACAGGGCCTTGAAAAAATCTTATTTGTAGTCTTGGCATAATTCTTTGACTATGTGGTTATGAAGTATGGAATTATGCATTCTATCATTATGAATGTTGCTATTGATATTTCATGTGATTATTTGACTAGTAGAATATCCATGTGAAGAAGTAAATTGCATTATTTTATTTTATATTTTCCATATTATTCTAAGGTTTAATTTTAAAAGGATTTTATTTTAGTATTATACATTTCCTTAAATGTTTATGCTTATTTATGAAAGATTCTGCTATATTGATATCCTTACTGAGCATCTGAGCTCACCCCTTTCGATGTTTTATTTTTCTCAGGATTCCAAGATGTGTATTGTGATTGAGATGAGGGGTTAAACTAAGGGAATAATGTAATTCATAAAGAATTATTTATGTTTTGTTGTATGTTATAAAGTATAATGTAACATTCATGTATGTAGTCTATTTTACAAGACTGTAAAACGGATCGGTCCTTCGGGACATGATTCCTTGTAATCATGCCAATGTATTAAAATAATGAACTGACTCTGGGTAACAGGGGTCGTGGAATTACAGTTGGTTTCAGAAGAAGTTAAGAAATAACCTTTGAAACTAGATTTAGAGAAAACTCTGATTAGAGAACACTACCCTAAGATAGACTTTGAAGATTATTATATAAGAACTTATTGGGATTTTGGTATTGTAGATATTTTGTGAGTTATCCAAGCAAAACATCCCTATCTGGATAAGAGCTGGTATAGGTTGCTTTGGTAGAGATGTTCCTAGGGGTAAATCCCAAAAACACTGCTTTAAACTTGACTCGAATGGGAACTGGTGCATGATATGGGACTTGATTCACTCTTGGTTACGACACTCCTGAGGGATATTCTTAGGATAATTCACAGTTTCATTACAAGACATTATGAAGGATTTAAGAGTAAATACTTCCTCAAAGAAATAGTTTTTAGGATTATGGATTATATACATAAACTGTTCGATTTACGTTAGGTATTTTACAAGTTTGGAATTATGCATTTTGATTCATAAACTGACCTAGTGTATTCCATTGTTTAGAAATGGCACCCAGTAGAAGGAATGAGAACTCCCTCAATACATTTGATCCAAAGAGTAAAAAGGATCATATCTTTCATGGTATTAAGCCATCATTTTGAAGAAAAATACTCTCCCACATAATCTCATCATATGAAGAAATAGTATCATGTGTAAATAATATAAGTAAAGAATTCTCTAAGTCCAATAGCTTTGAATTGAAGAAAGAGAAGAAAAGGATGGTAGAGAGAATGATTGATAAAGGGAAGAGAAGAAAGAAGGATTTTCCCATGTATGATAACTTTGGAAAGAATCACCTTGGAAAACGCTTGAATGGAATGAGATTTTGTTATAAGTGTAGAGAAAAAGGACACCAAGTACATGATTGCAAGGGTAAGAAAATGGTTTCAAATGTAAAATTCGTCATCTATAATGAGTCCGGACACTATGCGAATCAATGTCCCAGTCATCGGAGTATACCGAAAATGATGCTATTATATAATAATAAATTTATGATACTACCACAGATGAAGACGAATGACTAGTGTTCTTATGTTGTTATTATATAATTATTTCATTTGAGTGTTGTATCAACAATATACTGGTTATATGAATTATGGAGATAAATAAGGATTGTACTGCAATACTATTTTATTGAGGATATGAGATTATATGGTTCTACGAAAAGTGACTTAATAGTATGATACACTTTTTGGAAAATAAATGGTTGAAGAAAAGGTAATCCTTAATATGGTTCTGATAATGATGTAGTGATTTTGGAATAATATATTGTTGATTTGGATAAAATATATTGGATATTATTAACTTACTTGGAACTGATTAATAGTTTTTTTATTTCATCATTATTGGAATATTCAAATTTTTTGGATATAATGAATATATCCAGTATTATATAAAGGATAAGGGAGCATTAATGTAATAAATAAGGTTTTATGGTAATTATGGTTGTTACCATATTTTAAAATAATACATAATGACGGTGTTCACGTGTTATTACGTCCCAAAAAGGATCTTCATTATGTTTAACTTTCTTATAAATTTTGGACTGTGAGTTTGGATAAAAGAATTTTGGATAAGTCTAAATGTTGGAATGGATTAAGTTTAAAATTGGATACTACTGTTAAAGATATTTTTTGATTGTTATAAAAATTACAACACGCAGACCGTCTGACAATCCTTCGTGTCGGACAAAGCTGTGGGAATCGAACCCACAACCATATTCCGATTGGGATTTATCGCCTAACACTGGACTACGTGAAGTACCTAGATTATATAACCTAGTTTTTTTAAAAATTATGATAGGTGAATTATGAATTTATTATTTTTGTAACCCTATAAGATCAGGATAAATATATATATATATTTTAAATCTTTTGGAGTTAAAAGATGATTTTGTGGTTGGAATTAGTTGAAGGATGAAACTTTACTTGTCAAGTATATATATATATATATATATAAAATTTCCCTCTTATTCTATGGGTAAATTAATTCTTATACTTTTGGGAAGGGATCTTAAAACCAAAACTGTGTTATCCTAACACCTTATGTTTTATTGAACCGATTCGATTTTAAATCATCATATATTGATGGATTTGACACCCTTAATTTTACACTTTTTTTTGATTTATGACCTCAATCACTCCCTATATATATTCACGTTTTTTCTCCAATAATGTGTCTTCAATTGCCACTAATTTTTCCCTAATCAGGGTCACAATTTTCTGGTGACCCTTTCATTTCCCTTTTCCTCTTATTAAGACTAAATTTTATTAATCCAATTTCCGATGTGGGTTTTCCACAAAAGGAATTTCTATTTTTAACCATTTATTTTTGAAGAACAATTTTAAAATTGCAAGGATTCAATTTATTGAATAAGGCGAGAATGTAAAACCCCAAGATTTCATAGTAAATTATTTCTTCAAAGTAATTCAATAACTTGCACTACATGCAACATCAAGTTCAAGCGCACAACGACTAACCAAACTAGCCGTTTAAAAGCAGTTATGAATAGTATTAACTGAATTTTGAACTTTATATAATACTTTTAATTTTAGAATCCATATTATGAGTTTCTTAGAAATAGTGTAAGGACAAATTCATTTTTTCCGATAAAATAAATATTTTTCAAAAAAATGAAATTTTACAGCCTTTTAATAGATAACCCTTTTTAAAACTAATATTTGACACTTTTATATATTCAATTTTAAAAAATAAACTTATTTTTTAAAATCGAGACATAAAAAATTAGTTTGGATAAATTTTTGGTACTTTTCTGATAACTTTCATATTTTGATGAATACTGGAAATTGGTAAATTTTAATTAAAACAACTTTTTTAAATCGAAATAATAAATAGTGATAAATTATGAATTTGAATGTTTTCGAAGTATAATTAGATTAAATTTTTATAATATAATTAAATTTGGGTCATTATAAGTTATTTCACTTCGAAATTTCACATAAAAAAGTGCCCATCTTTTAATAGTTATTATTTCATAAAAACGCGTTTTTTGTTTTGACAGCGGAAATTAATTTTAAAATATTTTCTCCCACTTCTGTTTTATGAATTTGGAAAAACTGATTCCATATTTGGAATTAGGAGCTCCAATTTTTATAAATATATAACTTTTATTTTTAGACATTAGGAATATTTACTTCAGTAAATATTTTATTTACCGTGGCTAAAGGGGTAAATCGAGTAAATAAGGTTAAAAAATAAAATTATAATAATATTAAATTACCTTAACATGTGTCCTAACCCTATTGGTTGATAAATATCCGGCCATGGTCATCCTTGGGTCAATTTTGGGATCCCATCGAGCAACTTTGTAGTGATAATGACAATTATATGAAATAATCCAAAGTAAAGAAAAAAATAACAAAAGAAAATTTCTTTTAATAAAACAATTTATATATAAATTTATATAATTGATCTATAAAACTAAAAATAATCATTATAAATATTTAATGATTTAAATCCTTGGGATATTTTATTTATAATTTTTAGACAGAAAATGAATATATTTATATATGACACAATAATGATGAAGTATTTTCCTTATTAATGGAACAATCAAATAAATAAAATTATAAATACTAAAATAAATATAGTATGAATGTTTTGATGCCATAAACAAATTTTATAGGTGACTATTACATGTTATGGTTTATTAAATAACTTTATTTATAATTAAAAATGATTTTAGGAATTAAAAAAAATCAATTATTAAATAATTTCAAAATTGACATAAATGAATTTTTGAAAAAAATAATATATTATTAATTAGTATTCTTTTCCTAAAAATATAAGGTTCATCCAAAGGGATCAAATACTATTATATATGTCATTAATTAACCACTTGGGGTTCTCTTGGAATTTTATTGTAAGTTTATTAACCATATAATATAAAAATACAAAGAGGCATGGTAAATGTCAAACTATTTAACTAAGAGTTAAGTTTAAATGATATGGTTAATATAGTGAGACAAACCTGTCTAAAAATATTTCTTGAGTGGTTTTAGAATCATACCCACCTTATAATTTAAAAAAATTCATTTTAGAGCCATTATAAACCAAAAATGAGTTTATTATAAAATAATATTTCAATATTTTCCTAAGGTACCCTTCACCCCTCTTATAAAAGTGCACTTCCCCTTCTCTCAAATTCACACCCCCAAAGCCATTTAGATTGGCCAAACCCTTCCCAAATATCCCCCCAAATATTTTACCTTCATCTTAGAGGCATTACATTGGTCATAAATCCAACATATGGAGCCCTTTTGATAAAATCAAAAGGAAGAACCCAAAGAAGAGGTAATGATTTCACCACCCTCTTTCAAGTTTTTTTCTTCTTCCACTTACTCTTTATTTGTTACTAACATACCAAAATAATAATCCCAATACCTTATATATACTGTGATGTTATTATAAATATGTCACAACCATATTCATTATTTATCCATCTTATAAATGATAATGTCACCATTTGTGCCTACGTACGGTTTATCGTCTCCACGCTGTGGTGTAATTAGTTATTCAACACTCTGTTATTTGGATTGATATAATGATGAGTAATATGTATATATATAATAAAACTAACATGATAATATATCTTTAAAATAAATATACCATCCAATTCTACGCCATTAAGGAAATTATATTGTCGCTTGTGCTTACCTACGGATTACCGTCTCCAAGATGTGATAAGATTTGTTTTCACGTTCACCATTCATCGACGATTATAAACATATATATTACTAATAAGTATGTAATATATGACATAATAATGATACTGGAGATATATATGTGTGTGTGTATTTATGTACTTACATATATCTTATTCACTTACTTTTTTTCAATATAATATGAAAACAGAAACAACGTTTATGCATACGTACGGCCCACCATCTCCATAAACTGTGTTTTCCATTTCATATATCTATCTATTATATATAATTAATTTCTAAATATATATAATATTTAAATAAAGTTTTATATTATTGAAGTATTTAAATTATTATCTAAATTATATGATCAATAATAACAAGTTAAAATACATAAGATAAAGAAAGAGATTATTACCCAGAATGTTAATTTAACATGGAAATTAATATTAAATGGGTATTATAAAGTCATAAATGAATCATGTATGATATCATAAATTTTAATATGGTTTAGGAATAGTTTAATAACATACTATTTTCTTTATACAGAAGGTTAAATGTATCCTTGACTAATGGAATGTACAAGGTAATGGTTAATTTCAAAATCTCTTTATTATCCGAGGTTGTTTTTGCGTAAGTATTTACTGTGACATATTTATTATACATGTCCATGTTTCATAAAAGAGTTTTCAAAGGTATTATTTTTAAGGGACTTTTTTACTAAAACAATATTTTAAATGTTTTAAATATTTATTATTCTAAATCATTCTCATTACTATACATGTTTTCAAAATGGGTTTTAAGGATTTATTTATATGGACATGAATGTTTTTTAATGTTAATTCCTTTAAAAAATTTCAAAGTGGTATGGGACACTTTGATTCAAAAAATTAATTAAATGTCTTCCTTTCAAAATTGTGTGACTTTTAAATGTTTTTATGAAAAAGGGATATTTTTCACAAAGAGTTTTACAAATCATTTTTATCTATATCAACATCCTTTGATTAATTTTAAACTTGATTGAAGTTGATTTATGATGTTACAAATCTTCTATATTGTATTGAAGGTTTTGTGATATTTTTTACTATGAATGTGTTATTTTTATACCATTAGTAGTTTATCGATAAAGTATTGACATTTCATATGCTAGTTTTAATAGATATTTTTGTGTTATGTTTTAACCTTTTCATATGAGGAATTCATTGGGCTTAGTAAGTGACGGGTGGAGCCCGCTATAGCTCCTCGATGATTCGGTAGGTCTCATGAGACAAACTAGTGTGTTTGCACAAGGCCTTGACAGAATCTTATTTGTAGTCTTGGAATAAGGTCTTGACTATGTGGTTATTAAGTCTGGCATTATGCATTCCATCATTATGAAAGTGGCTATTGATATTGCATGTGATTATTTGACTAGTAGAATATCCATGTGAATAAGTAAATGGAATTATTTAATTTTATATTTTCCATATTATGCTAAAGTTTAATTTTAAAAGGAATTTGGTTTATTATTATTCATTGTATTAAATATTTATGCTTATTTATAAAAGATTCCACTATATTTTTATCCTTACTAAGCATTTGAGATCACCCCTTTCTACATTTTATTTCTCTCAGGATTCCAAGAAGTGTGTTGTGATTGAGATGCGGGGATAAAATAAGGGAATAATGGAATTCATAAAGGATTATTTATGTTGTGTTCTATGTTATAAAGTGTAATGTAACATTCATGTATGTAATCTATTTTCCAATACTAAAAAACTTATCATTCTTTCGGGACTTGATTTCTTTAATCATGCCATTGTATTAAAATAATTCATCGACTCTGGGTAATTGGGGTTGCGGAGTTACATGCATGCTCAAAGAGGATAAAAACAAAAATCTCATCAAAATACATTGAAAACAACCAAAAACAATCCTAAATTCCTAATTCATGACCAAAATACCCATGGAAGATTGGATCTCTGGTGGAGAAGAGCTATCTAGACTCTTCCCACTCATACATATCATGCTCCAATAAAATAATTCTACCCTTAACTCTGACATCCCAAAATAAAATGGGTGAAAAGAGATGTTTCAGAATATACTGATGGAATCCCAAACCTCCCATGGTACCATTTTTTAATTAATCAAACCATACTACCATCTAACTCGACGCCTCACCTGATTCTCCCTAAGAACTGATGAATGTTCCTGATCCCCACGGGGTAGAAACTAGTGACTGGGATCAGTAAAATCTATTTTGGGAAGATTTTTCTCAATACATAGATAAATAATAGAAAAATAAATTATTTTAGGAGAAAAAATCAAATAAATATGCATAAAATAAGAAAAAATAACAATAAAAGAATAAATATATCGAATAATAATGCCAGAATAACCTCCACAACACCTTGTAGGACAGAAACACCCAAATCACCATATGATTTTGATAAAAATACATGGCCCAACAGAGATCCTAAAATATGAAATGATATTTTAATGTCATAACAATATTAGTATGTCACCACAACCCTTTTAAACAACGCAACATGTCTCATAAGTTAATTCATCAATGCTATTTTTAAAATAAACTATAAAATAGGATTTTGAGATTTAACTAATAAGAAAAACCAAACAAGACCATAAGTTTAAAAAAATGTTTCAATTATTTTCCTAAAACCAAAAAAATCAAAAATAATCCACTATCCAAATCCATTTCAAAGCCAAAAATCTATTATTATTCCACAACACTACCAAAATTTTTATTTAAATTAAAACAATTAGATAGAAAAATATCATCATTTGAACCCAATCTAAAAACCCATTTTTAAATCCACTTTTAATCACTCAAACAATAGTATTTACTTCCAAAATTTTATTCCAGTATTTTTAAATACACACTTCTCTAAACAAACTGACCCAGAACACTCACATGAGTCCAAAAAAACAATCGAAGAACCAATAATCCCATGGAAAATACCAAATATGATCAAATAATACTCTTTATCCACAAAACTAGGGTAAATTGTATAAACATTCATGATATCAAACCCCCTCCTTAACTAACTCACCAAACAATCAAATGGTCGAATGTGTTATTGGATATAACATAGATCCCTAATATTGGATGAATCTTCTATATATTGGTATAAAAACCCAAATTAACTACAATAATGCACTAAATTACATAATTTTATCCTAGTATCACCAAAAATAATCTATGTAATGACAAACCCCCATATAGACTTTGCACGAATCATGACTGGTGGGAAACTAGTAGTGTGTTAACTAACTATAGGAACAGTAGTGGTCATTAAAATTATATCCAAACCTCCATGAACTAATAAAAGTGAGTCATAGTGAAAAATATACAAGTCTAACTCACAATACATAACCAAGGAAACTCTCACCCCCTAACACCCACCAATTAATATCCCCTAAATATAAAACATATACCCATGGAATAACCGGCACATTACCTTACAATGGGAGAAAATAATCATCATGTAGTGATCAATAACCCACTCCTGGGGTATACATACAAGGGAAAATAATTGGGATTCTCTCAAAAACACTATTTTAAAATCAAAATTCTAATCATGCTTTTTCCCATAAAACAAGAGTCATAATTCCAAGAACTTTATCCATTTTATAAAATACCACATAAAACATTCTAAGATATTTTAAAAAATAATTCATTTCATGAAACATTTTAAAACTACCCTCCACACATGGGTCACAGTCTATGAAAACCAAAACAAGCCCCATGGCCATTCAATTTTATCAACCCGCTTTTAAAGAAGCCACCATAGAATTTTCACGAGTAAACCACACACAAATTTCAAATCACTTATTGATATATAATCAATAACCCCCTTCTTATAGAATGTTGAGGTTGCGCCTCACTCAATAACCTAATTCCTTTTATAACATGGTTTTTACTCCTTTAATTATATAACTAGATCAAAATAACAAAATTTTATTTACAATCCATTTTAAAATCCATACAATAATTTCAAAAAGATTTAAAGTTATTAAAAATTCCAATTCAAACATGAAGTCATGAAGTCCCCATAAAAACCATTTATTCCAAGAACAAAAAAATAATATAATGGTTCAAAATCATCAATGAGGTATCACACATTTTTATAAATTCATAAAAAAAATTAGAAATCATAAGCACATTCAGAATTCAAAAATGAAACAAATTTCATAGTAACACTTACCTCAATGAGAAGAATACCTAGAAGTGACACCTTGAAACTCATCACCATAGATTGTGTTCAAATAACACTTATATTTATATACACCATTATATATTTACATCCTTCAATCCAATTTAAATAACTCCCTCACCATGGGGGAATATTCACAAGGAGGGTTTATCTATATACACAACTACTTATATATGTGTAAGCCATCTCAAGGATCCACAAGACACCATAATAAACAAGTAGGAGACTAATATTCACCAAAATCCACCACATTAAATTTATCTTACAGAATGGGTAGAATAAAACCTATATCAAATTATGGTGGGAAAACTGAAAAGGAAGGAAACAATTCTACTTTGGCGGTAGATTTCAAAAATCAGAAGAATTTAACCCGAGAGACCCATCGCATTCCCTAAAAAGGATGAAATACAAAAAATGTGTTCAACACATGAACTAGGGTTCGAAAGATAAAAGAAGGATGATAGGGGGAGAGAGAGAAACACATCAATAATTGGGGAATAATGAAAGAAACTATCATACATTGAAATATCATCTATGGAGACCATAAAAATCTGGGTGAAATAAATGTGGAGAGGGTGCATGAAGAGGGGGTGGAATGTGAATAGAGGGAGTGTGGTTTGGGGTTTCACATGATTCAATAGAGAAAGAGGGATGAAGATAAAATACTAATTGAGATAAAGTAAAAATAAAAAGAAATAAAAAGATTTTTTAACCATAATGGGGAAGCTACATAGTTTGGTGATATGTTTTTTCATACCACATGCCAATAATGTTTTGACCAGGTCCTAGGGTATTCACCCATGGAACGGTTCCCCTAAGAGGCTACACAACTTATCAAAACATGTTCCTCACTCCAAAAACACCCCAATCCCTACACGACTTCTTGAGGACCTTTGCACTGTTTGTAAAATTGTGTAGAAGCTAGGAAAAATGACTCGAACAAAAATGTAGAGTAAACTGAATATTTAAAATCATAGTCTAAAAAAATTTCAATTCCAGAAACACTATATAGAACCACTAGGTAACCCACAAGATACCCACAAGGTTTCTACTAACAATGTGGGATAAATGTCCTCTAGTAAAAAAGTCCTCTAAAAACATGAATTTTCATCTTTCCATGAATTAAAACACTACAACACTCATGGAATGTAGAAATAATACCAAAATAAATACCATGAAACTGGGATTTTCAATCTCTGATTGGTATATTTGAGGCTGTTTTGGAGGTTCTAAGGTGTCATATAGAACTTTGGTTGTAGAAAATGTGTAGGCAAAGGCATGGAAAGATATAGGTAGTAGAGGTTTATGACTTGGGGACCAATGTATGATCAAAGGTATGATTTATAACTTTTAAAATTTATCTAAATTATTTGTATATATTGGAACAATATACTATTTCTTTTATTAATCCTATGTTGAATACATGGATATTCTAAGGGAACCTTTTTCTCAACCATGACATTAAGAGACTCTTACTATGGATGATTTTGGGATCTCTTGGTTCTTCTATCAATGAGACCATACAATTTAAAGAGAGTGCATCCTGAGAGATCTCTTCCAATCCACAATGAGGTTATATGACTTCATTCTATGTATTGAATTTATCCTTGTAGTCCATTCATAGATTTACTCTTGTTAGTGAATTATGTGATGTGTTCAGATATATGTGTTGATATTTTCCATCATTGGTTTGAATGAATCCTTGGAAGAATAGGATGGTATTACACATAGGAGGATACAATTTAATTCTAATTAGTTGGATAATATGACCCATGGATCCAAATATGTTATGATATTTCAATATATTTTCATAGTGGATGATAATGAGAACGTTTTCACTAAAGATGTGTATGGATTTCCTCCCCATTAATATATCAAATTTTTTTCAGAACTACACCCCAAAAATCTCTTGACATCAAAACAAACATATCATATGTTCTCTACAACAATATGAGATATGGGGGTATTTTTTGGGGATATTTAGGGAAAACAGATTCATTAGACCCATATTGTTCCCCTTGGAAACTCTATTTTTGTTCTACTAGAAGGTGGATTATACCTTAAGGCTATATCAATATTATCATGGCCTAAATAAGGCAACATTAAAGAATGATTTTCCACTTCAAATAATTGATGTAATCTTAGAATAGTTAAAATGGTAGAAGTGATTCTATAATATTTACCATAGTTCAGGTTATCAATAGCTCTAGTTCCAAAAAAAGGATGTACCAAATATGGTTTTCTAGTGCCACTATTATTAATATGTGTACGTTAGGATTCCCTTTGTCATGATGTATTCCATATATATGTTCATGGGACTCATGAAATAATTATTTTTACCTTTATTAGATCGTTTCATTGTAGTATTAAATTATGAAATCATCATTCTCTATTAATCTTTGGAGGAGAATGTGAGACACTTGATGATGGACATATACATAATTAGGGTGCACTATATTTATGGGAAGATGTTTAAGTGTCAGTTCTATAGGTGAGAGGTCCACTTCCTTGGAACTGTTATCTCATAGGAGTGAGTAAAAGTTGAAACAATGAAGATAGAGGTAGTATTATTCTAGGAAACTCCAAAGAGTGTGACAACTGTCTGGATCTTCCTTATGTTGGATAGAAATTTTCATAGATTCATGCCTTTTTTATTTATTATTGCCACACCTCTAACTGCCTTCACCTGAAAGGGGAATCCTTTTGAGTGGATGGAGAAACTCTTATAGGTTTTCCAAGAAATATAAAAATCATAGAGGAGTTCCCCTATATTGATTCCATAAAAGGATGGATTTGAGTATGAAGTGTTATGTATTTCCCATAGCTATTGGATTATATGAATTTTGATGCAAACACATGTAGTGATTTATTATTGGTTTAAACAGTTGATAAAAATTAATTATAACTATATAAACCAATACACGGATCTATCAGTAATGTTGTTTTACTGAATTACATGATTAAATAATAATTTGGGAGGGAGATTCATAATCCACATTACCATAAGAGCATCAAGTATATATTTTTTAGAAGTATCTTATCTGAATCAAAGGTGAAACTTGGATTATTATCTAGCTTACAACTTGAGTTATTCTATACCCCATGGAAAATGAACATGTTGGAAAGTGATTTTATTAAGAAATATCATTCATTTTTATTGAGTAAGGAAACAAATCAGTTATCCTCATTGTAGTCAACCATTTTTTATAGGGGTGGAGTGTTGTATCTTTTTTTATGTTTATGACTGTGATATATTCTATTTCATCAAGAACTACAGTTTGGATATATCATTTTTGAAGTCTTGAATAGCCAAATATTCATATTACATTCTGCTGATAGATTCTATAATGGTGGGTAGCACATCCTAATTTTCCTAGGAAGGATGATGGTTCATGTAATAATATGAAATTAGTTTCCAAGGGAGTTTTATACATCCCCTTTAGTGGTATATCCTAAAATAGAAAAGATGTTCCATGAAATAACAACCCCAATTATAGTACCCTGAAGCCATATGTTATTTTTTTTATGTTAGTAAACAATACATAGATCTCAATATATAGGATTCGGTATATTATTAGTCTTAGGAAACTAGATATATGAATCAGTTTTATATTACATTGAAGAGACTGCATCATCTAAACACATGAAAACATTATGATTCTCTTTTAAATCCATTTTTAATACGTATTAATCTTCACAGTTTCTTGAGGTATGGGGAAACAATATAATGGGTGAGATTATATTCTCAGTAAGAGTTGGAATATATAATAATCAATCAAAACATGATCATTTAATAATCAATATAGTAGTAAAAAATAATAATAATAGTTCCACAATAAAAATAAACACTTGGCATAATATATATATATAGATATTAAAAAAATGCATGTATCATAATAAATTATCATGTAATGATGGAAATATATAAATTCAAACATACTAAATATATCTCCAAGTATTTTTCCAATGGGATATTACATAAAAGTTAAGAATGCTCCCATTAACATATCGTAGTCATCTCATGAGACCTACTAGTGAACTGAGGGGCTATATAATTTTGGGACCCACCCATAAAAAATAAAAATTCATTCCATAACCCTATAAAATATTATAATTAATATTGATCAAGGAATTAATAATATAAATACATTACATAAATTCTCAATGAGGCATATCTTAAAATATTTTCAGATATAAAATAAATAATAATTTGTTATGAAAATGATTTAACTAATCAATTATTTAATAAACATATCTATGGGAAATCCTAGAGGAATAAATAGGAATTAAAAATTTTCCAATAAAAACCCTTAACATATAAAAAATAATATATTATAGCAGTAACACCCAAAAAATTCGATTATGTTATTAATATAACTCTTATTTTATAATGAATTTTTTATTATGAGATATATATATAATTTTAAATTTCATAGTAAATTTACATATCATTGATATATATGGAATAATAAAATGAGTAATAGTAAATTGATATAAAAATGGATGATTAATACATTCATTAAAACAAACTGCATAGTCTCGAAATCCCCAAATAATATATTGAAATACAAAAAGATCATGAAAAGGAAAAGAACCATTTGGGAAATAATTGGAATTTTCAATGGATGTGTAAGAACCTTTTTAAGTAATTTATTGAGGTATTATGATATAATTATGGTATATTTATAGAGATATAGTGATTTTCATCATAAGGAACATTAATCAATACAACTAACTGTAATTATTACCATTAATCAATAAGATTGTTGGATATTATTATTGTTGTTGGTCCAATAAACTTACCATTGGGGTTATTTTCTGAATGTATTTTTGTGAAATATATAAATATTTAAATTATATTATATTTTATACTAAATATATATGTTTTATGTCAATTATTATTGACATGAAATTTTATTATAAACAAAATATAGATACTAATATAAATTAGTGACATCTAACATAATTTTTATAATGGTTAACATTTTCATTATGTCATAAAAACTATTTCTATTTATTAAATAATAATTTTTATTTAAAATAAAATATTATCATATTTATAATATTATCTTGATAAAATAAATTTTATTTTTTGTTTTAGATAATTAGAATAATCTTAAGGTGATTTATGTTATTTTTCTAGAAAGAAATTTAATATTGGGGGTAAAAAGTGAAAATCTGTTCTTATGAAATACAATAACACAAATGGGGAAGTAATTATATTCACATGGACTCTAGTTCATTAACCCCTATTATTAATCAAAATTTAAATAAGTAATTAAATAGTGAAAAATCTGTTACACTTAGAAACACAGGCTTATCATTTTTAAAACCATGATTTAATCATTTCTAAAAATAACTGTTTTTATGAGTTATACATGTATCCTATAAGAATTTATTTTTATAATATTTATAAATTAAATAAATTAAAATAAATTAAATATTTTTTATTATACGTTCTAAATTAGTTAATAATGTAAGTTTATTTATTATACAAAATAAAGTTATCGTGGTAAAAAAAAGAGTTACCACAATATAAATAAAATAATTGAATAGATTAATGTTAAATGGAAACATTTCAAAATAAATTAAAACTAAAACATTAAATGGATGATTGATGTATTTTAAAGAAATAACATTTAATTAAAACTCTAATTTTCAACAAAAATCATGTGAATTAATATTCTCCCCAATAGTGCTTATCCTTAAATACAAAATAATTATTTTTTTAATCAATTAAAGCCACCCCTCCTCAAATATAAATACACCCTTACCATGCCCACTATCCACTCTAAATAAATTAATCATAAATTTAAGGTCATTTAATCTCCAAAATTATAATCTCAATGGTTTCCTTAAGGTATTATGGTATCATCTTCAATTTTTATGATGATAATCTTCAGGGTAATGTAATTCTATATTTCTCCATTTTCATCCAAGTACCCTTTTGTGCATACCATCAAATGGTTAATCAAATTTATTAAAAAAAATATTTTATATTAACATTACATCAATGGATATATATTATCAAAAAAATAAATTTTTACCTATAATAATTCCTTTTTTATAAGCCCGAATATATACTATCACGTGGCTGAATTTGTTTCTAGAATATCTCTTTTATGCATGAGAAATTATTATATTCAGAATACCGTAACCTCTTCCATTTCCCTGGGTATTCACTTATATTAAAAATGTACTATTTATTCCATTATTTAAAAATTGTAATCCCATATTCCCTTTTCATTGTTTATAAATGTTGTTATGATCTAGTCTTTAAGCACTTTGTATGCAATGATTTTGATATAAATCCCACTATTTTTTTCTATGTGTTATTGATGAAAATATTTTTATAACCGGTGTTGATCACATGAATTAATACATATGAATGGTGTTACCTAGTTGTTATACAATTCATTATTTAAGAACTAATCTCTATAAATTTCATCTATTAAGATACATTGGGGAATAAAAATAGTAATTATTATTTCAAACTATTGTTTAATAAACCTTAGTGATATTATTATTAATGTCTCATTTCTAAATTTTATCCACATTTTCACATTATAATTAATTTTTTTTATATTATTATATAACTTGTGATAATATGATCATGACTTTTTGATATGACTCTTTGTTATATTCTAATTATCTTCTTTGATTATTTTCTTACATGGATTTATGCTCTCCCATTTTATTGATGTATGTTCCTTAGATATGAGATACAGTGAATGTAACATAGGAAAAACCGATAAATATGTATTTAAAGTGAATTTGATGAATTTTTATTTTTATTAATTTTTTATGAGATACGATTCTATTTCAAACACACTAAACACCAAAATACTCTATATATTGTTAAATTTTATATCATGTAATGAAATCATTATATAATAAAAAATTTGGCTTCCATAGTTTCTATCAAATGCTGGTTTTGTTATTTATATAAATTAGAATAAGACAAAATAAATAAAAACACTAGGTATTAACCATAATGTATGGAGCATCATTGTATTTTGGTGAAGTATAGAATAAGTGGTTTCCAAGGAAATACATCCATATCAGGATACCATAAGTTGATATGCCTCCACCACATATGTACCTATGGGTAACAAGCCCAAAACACTATATTGAGCTAGACGTGATCCGGAAATAGTGTACAATAATCTTCCCTACTTCCCAGTTGTTTTGAAGCAACTAGGGGATATTATTTTGTAAACACATTCATTTACAAACCATTACGAATGATATCAAGACAATGTAAAACATTTATTTAGACTGATGTATATCAACCTTGAAGAAAGATATATTAAAATTTTAATATTAACAATTCATTTGTAATATTTATTATAATATTCATAATAGTAATAAAAACCTCACCTAGGTTTTATCCTTCTAGAAAAAAAACATAAAGTAATATAAGGTCTCGTGCCAAAAATGGTTGCAACAGACAATCTGATGAAGACCTTCCCAATATACGTGGTGCAAAAGTATGGAATATCTTATTTATCGAAAAAACATTTATCATGTATTATGATTATCTTCTAGAATAAATATGATTTTTGAAAAATAAAAAACAATGATAAGGATAATGTCTCATATAATTTCATAAGTTAATTATTATAAAAAATTAAAATTCAATTTCCAATATGTCAATAATGTGGGAAGAGGCAAAAGGGGTAATGTCTTAAAGGAATTGAAACATGATTTAGGTGTGGAATCAGTAAAAATAAATATTCTAATTTCAGATGAAAAATAAAGAGTTTAGTTTACTCAATGAAAGAGGGAATGGTTTGACCTAATTCACAACTACTAGTTCTATAGCGTATATGTGGAAAACATTGGCATTGTATAAGTTAATGCCCAAATATAATGGCTCATAAAGATGATGAGCACATTTAATTTGAAAACCAAGGGAACTTGGTAGGGAATACACTATGATGATTATGATCATATACTCTAGAGTTCTATATTTCTAGTTGGGAGTCTTGTTCATGAGGGATGTTTTCTAAATCATTATTCACTAATAGAAATGAATAGATTTCATCATGGTAAAATAATTTGTGATTATTCTGCCACTTGTTAAGGATTGTGGGAATATAATTCTTAAAATCATATCAATCCACCTTTTAGTAATTTATGTTTCCTAAAATTACCCTTATACATAATTATTATATTATTTTCTGTTAATTGTTAGAAATTGGAGGCAATTAAAAATTTAATAATTTAGTTACAGATCAATAATGTTATGTTTTAACTTTTTCTTTTTAACAGACCACTTAATATATGGAAGTAAATAAATGTTGTACAAAATTGTGATCCCTTGAAGATTATTTAATCATAAATATTGTTAGAAAGTCTTATTCGAAAGATTTCAGATGTTTTTTACATATTTAACACACCAGAAAGAATATTTTTGATATATCCAAAATCTTTTAATTACTAAAAAAATATATGGATCATGGAGTTTTTCTTGATATCATTTTTAAATCATAATTCAATAAAATATTTCATGGAAGGAATCACCACAACTGAGTTGGACATTTATATATTGGTGTTTCAGACTCCATACTAAAGGATGACATAAATATCAATAATGGTGAGGGTGAACCAGATATTTTAAATTAATGATATCGATCAATAAGAGAAAATTGTCGGGACACAATTTCATTAGGGGTGTCTAACACTCAAATAAATTCTTTATTTTATCAATAAAATTCTTATTTTATTATGAATGTTTTATTATGAGTATTGAGAAAAAATTTTACATCTCGTCATCAATTTACACATAATAAATAGATATAAAATAGTAAAATGAGGAAAAGTAATTGGATATACAGATGCATGAATAAAAAATTCATTAAAACAAACTCCATATTCTTGAAATACCTTAATAATATATCCCCTTCTATAAAGATCTTGAAAATGAAAAGAAGTGTTAGTAAAATAATAGCCATTAAAAAGGATGTGTAATATCCTTTGTAAGTGATTTAGTGGGGGATGAAGAGAGAATTATTATGTATTTATATGGAAATATTACCAAAAAACATGAAGAACATTTTCTAATTTGATTGGTGGGTATTAAACCCATTAATTAATAAATTGATTGTTCATTACTAGTGTTCTTAGCGTAATAATGTGGCGGTTGGGATTATTTTTTATATGTATTTTTAGAATCTATATAAATATTTTATTAAAATTATCTTATATTATAAAATTATATGTTTATAATAAATTTTATTTTCACTAAAGTAAATTATAATTCACATTTTGAGGATAATATACATTAGAAAAATCCTAAGTAATTATTATAATGGTAAAAATGTAAGTTATGTTAAAAAACTATTAATATTAAATAAATAAAAATTATTGTATAAAATAAACTATTATCATATCTAGAATATTATATTAATAAAATAAATTTCTTTTTCTGGATTCATAACATTAGAATTATATTAGGGTGAATTTATGAAATTTATTAAAAAACTGGAATTTTACGGTAAAAAGTGAAAATACATTTCTAATGAAATACCATAACTCTTATGGAAAAATAATTATATGATCAAGATATCATATTTATTAAAACTTGTTATTTATTAAATTTTATTTAAGGAATGAAATAATAAATAATTTATTATACATATAATCACATGCTTAGCATTTGGAAAACCATGATTCTATCCTTTAAAAACTATTTTTAAGAGTAATATGTGTATCATATTATAATTGATTCTTATAAGTTTTTTAAATAAAATTGATTAAAATAAATATATATTTTTAGAATTATGAGGTCAAAATTATTAAATATGTTTAATTTAATATTTAGAAATAAAAAATTAACCATCTTAAAAAAATGATTTACTATAGTATAAGTAAAATAATGTAAAAAGTTAAAGGATAATAGTAAATGAATAAAATAAATAAAACATACAAAAATGAATCGCCTGGTTGATGAATACTAAAAACATAAACATCCATTAAAAAATAATTTTCAACCACAATCAAGGTAATTAATGCCACCCAATAGTTGTTAGCCTTAAATACAAATTAATCATTATTTAATCACTTAAATCCACCCCTCCTTAAGTATAAATACCCCCATACCACCCCCACTCTCCTATGAAAATACCTCAACCACTAATTTATAGTAATTTCGCCTCCTATAGAGTCCCTCCAAGGTGACATCATAGTCTAGAAGTTCAATGATCATGTTTTAGTAAAAAAATATTAAAAATTAAAAGAATTATCCTCTTCATTATTTCCATCTAAGTATCACTTTCTTTTGTACCTTATAATTTTTATTCTAATTTCTTATCATACACATTTGATATTACCATTACTGAATAAATTATTTTTTATCATTTGTAGACTTTTATTC
The DNA here is from genome assembly GCA_963277665.1 of Viscum album. NCBI lineage: Eukaryota > Viridiplantae > Streptophyta > Magnoliopsida > Santalales > Viscaceae > Viscum > Viscum album. The sequence goes on along the minus strand of OY728137.1, from coordinate 1,929,748,042 downwards.
CCAAACATTTTTTCCTTTTCATAGTCCATGATGTATAAAATCATGTTGCCAAATTTATTTATTGAAATGTTATTTTCATCATCTGAAATCATCATATTATGAGTACCCAAACCTCTTCCATTTATGTGGGTACTCACCAATATTTAAACGTGCCTTATTAATTCTAGGAATTACATATATTAAACCCATATTACATTTTCATTAGTAAAAAATGATGTTATGATCAAGACTTTATGCACATGATTCACTATGATTATTATATGAAACATGTTATTTATTTTCTATGGGTTATAAATGAATGTATTTTTTTAGAATCAATTTTTCATGATCTTAAATTTTGTGAAGGTACATTCTTGTTTAAATTCTGGTTTGAATCTATTAAATTTAGCTAATTAAATGTTTATCAGGTGTATGAAGCGGCTCAGGGGGGTTTTGGGGGGTTTGGGACACAAAATAAAAAGAAAAAAGGTCTTCCAGTTCATGATACATGGTCAGTGCAGGGTTAGAGTTAACCATGCACACAAATCATTCTATCCAGAAGGATAGGTGTGTGGTTAGGAAAACTCTTTCTAGTTGAAAAAAAATAAAATAGATTTTGACAATGGAATTATGTAAAGTTGGTGCATGGTTTGCCAAACTGTGTGGAATCACTAGGTAAATTTTCAAGTTAGACTCATCATAGATAGAGGAAGATTCATGGTTTGTGCACTATTTTAAAAATCATGTGGCCAAACTATGCACCCTTTAAGAATTTAAGATTTACCAATTTTCTTGATTGGTGTTTTAAGTATCCCTCCCAATTTCACCTCCCATGTCTTCTCCAGTAACCCTAGTGATGAACCATTTCAACTAATTCTTCCCAATGATAATTCCCCTTTGATTCTAGGACATTTGGAGTTCTATTGGGTATGGATTGAAACTTCGGGTACGTCTAACATTCCTCTTTCTCCTCTTTTCTGGATTAGGGCATGTGGTTTTTTTTTTCTTTCAAATCCCTAAAACCCAATTTTTCTAGTAGATCATAGGTTTGGACAGAAAAGGTTACTTGAATATGGATCTAAGGATAATTTTAAGGGTGTGTTCATTACTAGATTCATTGTTGGTAGTCTACAAGTTATATCCCATAGTTTTATTGTCGATTTGTGGATGTGTTGTTGAATTCCTAGTTATCTCTGGTCATAAAATTGATTCCTTTGATATTTTTTGGTCAAATGGTTCTGTAAATGATAGAATGACTACCTCATGATCCCATGGGAAGCATTGAGTTTTATTTAACTAGTGTAGGGCCACCCATGGGGTGCACCAACTTTCTCATACATGGAAAATTGAAATGTTAATAATTTTTTGTATTTGTGTGGAATTAGAGACCATGATATATATGTTGACATGTTAATATAAACCCTAATTGGTTCTAGTGGAAGTTATGTCTAGTTTTCTGTGATGGAATAAGGGATTGTTGGGTATGTTTTGAAAAAGGGTTAAACAGATTAGTGTGAATGTGTCAAACATATTATGAATTTTTACTGCGAATGCATAAATGGATTAAGGCATATTAATTAAAAAATGTGATAAATGTGATAATTCATATAAATTGAGCAACTGGTTAAGTGGTCTAAGTGATATAAATGGTAAATCTGTTAATGGGTTGGGTCTTGATATTTTCTTGTATGAGAATGAATATGAATTTTGACTATTATATGTATTGTTTATGTTTGGTTTGTGACATGGTATATGTGGTAAATGGATATAAAATAATGTGCACTGGTTGTTGTGGGGGTATTGGACTTGAGTATCTACGCCCATGGGTATGGTTATATTGAGGCTCTAAACCCACCCCGGAATGCATAGGAGAGGGAAGGGGACTGAGTCTCTTTCCCCAAATGGATGTGTTTCCTGATATTACCCAGACTGAGGCTCCAATATATGTGTGATTCATTTATAAATGAAATATTTATCCCCTGGTGAGTTAGGAAATATGTTGTAACCCCTTATTCATATTAATTTATCAGATTAGGGCATTGTATAAATGATTTAAATACCTATCCCAAGGAACTTGTGATGAAAATGAATTTAGTAAGGAAGACATTATAAGTGATGAAAATAGAAATAATGATGGAAATGGTTAATGTGAATATTGTTAACTAATGGAACCCAAGTTATAGTTGGGTTTACCAAGTCAATTATTTCATAATTTCATGCAATATATGTTTACACTAGATATTTTGTAGATATCATTGGTCGTGTCCTACTAAGTTGTAATCACACACTTCTCAAACCGCCATTGTATACCTGATAAGATTTCATGGTTGATGTTCAGGAAAAGGGGTAGGGGCCAATGATAGGGGTTTGATTTGGGCTAGGGATGTGTGTGGATGAGGATCTGGAGTTGGAGTTAGGACTCGTTATGGGTTTTAGCTATCGTATTTATTTGGGGTTTTATTCAAAATTGGCACTGTTAGAATGGTATGTCATATTAATTTCCTTGTCATGGTTTGTACCCTATTTGGGAAATGGTTGGTAATGAATTTTACTATTTATATAATTATTTTTTATATTATTTCATATGTTTTTATTGTGGTTTTATCTGGTAAATTGGGTATTGTCTCCCTATATTACTTATTAGACCCTTAAATCTATTTGATAACTTTTGTATTATGGGGAGGCATGCTTGAGGTCATGTGATGACCTAGATCGAGGCACTAGTTCAGTGCCTTCTAGGTCATGGGAGATACAATGTGGTGTCAGAATGGTTCATTTCTATGGTATTATTATTTGGGATTATATAATGGAGATTTTGATTTTTCAGCCCTTGTAAATGAGCTAATTATATGAGTTTTTAACCCATGTATGATGGAAAACCCAAGTACCTAGTGTGGTAAACTTTTTCCCTTGATATGTGTTGTTACTATTGATTTATATTTTAGCATTGGGTGATCCACTTGTTGTTTGGTGTGAATATTTTATGATATCATTCTCATGGCTAGAATGGCCCAAGGTTCTTTATTCATTCATCATGTTTGGAACCTAGGGATATGTGCGGAATTCATCATGGTTGGAACACATAGGATGGGTTTATAGGATATGAAGTGTATGATGCATTACACATTCTTTAAAATATAATGAAAATGGTTTCTAAAAAAGATGATTAAAATTGGTAAATGGAATAATGTAACTGAATGTTAAAGAATAATTTTCTTAATTAAATGTAATAAATTAGTAAAAAAATTGGTTGTGATAAATTTTTAAGATATAATTTTTACAAAAAGAAGTATGATTTATGTTGTGATGGTAAAATTATAAAATAATTTTCCTTAATGACATTTTTTGTGTAGTTAAAGAATTCATTGTTATAGGTTTCGAAATGGGAGTGGTGGCTAAAGGGGGAATATTTTCATTATGAAAGTAAAATGGTTTTAAAAGATATTTTTTAAGGAAATACTTATATCCACCTTGGTTTTGTACCCTATATTGACCATGTCCCATGGAAAGTTTGGTTGAGAGTAGTATTAGAGATGTGATCACAGACGATGGGATAGTGTGTTGTGTGGTGTTATTATGAATGGTAGTGTGTCTTCCTTTGTGGTCTAAAATGATTGGATTTTTTTCTAGAAATTTTTGTCGATTAAAAAGTTTTTAAATATGAATCTGAATTTGTAAGGATTTTTGAAATTTTGTGTGAATAGAACCATTGAAATTGTGAACCATTGGGTTTTCAAAATGGTGATGTTAAATATATTAGAACATGAAATGATGAAACTTTTTATGAAAAACAATATAAAGTATACCATGTATTTTTTATCTATCCCTTTGTATGTATAAGGTGTAACGTCCCGGTCCGGCTGACCATCGAACCGGTGGCTGGAGCAGTAGGTCACATGGCCTCAAGCGCGTCTCCCCGTACACCAGAGGATGCTGAATAACAACGACGGTCTCGGGAGGTGATAGTGGGGAGACTATACCCTCTTATAAGAGTTGAACAGTGGTATCTTATAGTAAATAACATTCAATAGTGGAAGCAGTAATAGATAATTTCACGAACCAACCCAGGTCGACCCTGAACCGGACACCCAGGTCACCTGAGCCGGCCCGCGACATGGCCTCAAGCGCGTCTCCCCTTACGCCAGAGGTTTCCGACTAGTGGCGAGGGTGTAAGGTAAGTCAGGGGGGAGACTATATCCTCTTATCAAAGTGGAACAAAGGGACCAAAAATACAGCAACGGAAGTAGTGTAAATAATAATAAGAAAACAGCGGAAAACATTTTTCATTTATAAGGTTTGAATAAATTTGGCGAACGGCAGTTTATATAAGAGATGCATGCATGACATGCTAATGATACATTGAAAACATTAAATCACGCGACATACTTACACATCAACGCATAAGTAAATGAACAAAAGTCTCAAGCCCCGAGGGTGATCTCTATGAGCATCCCGAGCCCCAACTCGGTCCTTTGCTCCTAACTCCAAGTACAAGAAACAGCAACAACAAGGTCCTGCAACAAAATGGAATCTACTCGGGTACCCCAGTGCAATGGCAGCCCGAGTAGGGTGTGAGATATATATCTCAGTAGGCCGGAACCACCGGGGTCTAGCCCACTCTAGACCATGAAAATATAATTAAACAAAGTGTTGGTATTTTCGAACAATAATGACACAATGCAAACAATAAACGCCCGTCCAGGTTCCAGAAAGGACACCTGGCGGCACTACCTCCTTCGGCCCATAGCTGGGATGAAAACCTGTTTAAAACAACACAAGTAAATTTGGTTCAAGAATAAAAACACTTTTTATCATTTTTCTCACTTAATCTATTTATTCACTTATCATTTCAACTCAGACTGGAAATCCACTCATTCTTACCTTTCTTTATTTGATCACAATTCACTCGGTTTTACCCACCTCTCTCATACATTTCATAAATCATCATTATCATTCGTTCGGTGTAGATTGTCAGGTCTAACACCCCGTATCACATTTGGTGTAGGTCGCCATGTCTAACACCTCAATAATCATTCGGTGTAGATCGTCATGTCTATACCCCGTATCACATTTGGTGTAGATCGCCATGTCTAACACCTTATATCACAAGATTGGATAACCATTGGGAAGGAACGCCATGTCCAAACCCAGATTTTTAAGTCGATCTAGAACGCCTTGTCTAGGACCCAAAATCTCATTCAGTGTAGATCGTCATGTCTAACACCCTATATCACAAGCTTGGATAACCATTGGGGAGGAACGCCATGTCCAAACCCAGATTTTAAGTCGATCTAGAACGCCATGTCTAGGACCCAAAATCTCATTCATTTATCACTTAATTAATCAATCGACGCAATTCTCATTTCATGATTAATCCTTCACGTTCAGTTATCCAAATCAGATCTCAACTTTTTATAATCAATTCACATAATTAACTATCCTTGTTCAACATTCTGGGACTTGCATGAGCAATGGAAGGTAAACAAAAGCATATGGCACCAACATGCCTCTATGTTAGGTGATTAATGACATTAGATGGTACAAGTACAAGCATTCCATTGATCAAGTATAATGTCAAGCATAAAGTTTCATAAGACTTTTAAGCAAGAAATCACAAAAAAAAAGAAATCTGCTACTACACGTTTATTTTGAAGGCAGCTCACCTCCATTGGAGGAGTTTTATTAGAAAACATGTCATTACTTTATCAAACAATTCATTTAGTGATATTTAGAATTTACTTTAAAACTCATTCAACACTTAGCAAAGTTATGAAGCCACACAATAAGGAAGGCAATCATGGAATTCTATTGCTACATTTTTAGATTGAAGGCAGCGCACCTCTAAAGAGGGGTTTTATTATTAAATCGTATGTTTAGTGACCAAACAACCTATTTTATCTTATTCCTACAATTCACATGATTTGCACAGAAGAATTTAATCGGAACTAAACTTGCATAATTAAAATACTAAGTGCAATATTAAACTCACTATTACTTTACTTAAATTTAAAAGGGCAAGGAGAGGGACCCTACCTCAAGGTGGATCCATCCGTCCACTCCGGCTCTTGGCGCTTTCTAACTAAAGCTGTCACAGCTGCTCTCCCACGAGGCATATGTGATTTCACATACGTATAAGGACACCTAGCCTCTATGCACACGCTCCGCATGGCCATGAGCGTGCGCAAGAGGATCCTTACACATATGCTTATACACATAAGCCTGTCTCCACTCACCTGCACAGGCACTTTTTATATATGTAATGGGGACAACTAGCCCCGTACGTGTGTATATTCGCTGCCATGGACAAATATACGCACGCCGAGGGAACCCACGTACATATAAATACGTACCTATGCCTGCGCAGGTGAGTCGCCTAAACTCCGGCAACCCGAAAACATACCGAAACCTCCAACGCACTATAAGACAACCACTACGAACCTTAAGACACAAAGATAAACCAATTTAAGTGAGGCAAGACCAACCAACGGTATTAAATCCTTACCTCGGGTGTTGGCGACAAACCAAAAAGAAGGCGAACCCACACCGCAAGCTCAATGCACTTCCAACAACAAACCAGGGACTCATAAACATCAAAAGCCCCAAATTTAACAAGTGCAAAACAAGGGGAAAGGTGAAAACCTCACCCCGAAACCATTCCAAAACTCGAACGGACTAAACCAAACCAACCAAGAACCTCTAAAACAACCTGATAAATTAATTCAGAGGCTGCGAAAACCAAAAACCGGTAGAAACATTACCTCGGAAACCAACCGGCGGACCGAAATCACCGCAAACCGCCTCGCCTTCAGCGGCGGACACCAAACGCGCACCCACGATGTCCCGAGAGACCTTCCGCATAACCCTAGAGCAGGCGAAACAAGAAAAAGGAACAAAATCAAAAACTAACCCCAACCTAGGGTTCGGCCGAACCTCACCGGGCGTCGATTAGGTCGAAAAGAAGCCGGAAACAGGGAGGAGAAGGGAGGGACGGACTCACCATGGTGATTCGGTGAGTGAAATCGCCAAAAAACGGGAGAAAATGGGGGAAGGAGGTGGCGCCGTAGAGGGGGGGTCGCGCGCGGCTCGCCGTTGGAGAAGGGAGGGGGTGTCGCGGGGTTCTGCCGAGCGGGGGGTGAGGGAGAGATATGTTTTAGGTTTTTTTTTAATTTATTATATTTTCATTTATTTTAATTTTTAACAAAAACTAAAACGCACCCACCCGAACGGTTTTACCCGCACCGCCTGAAACACTGCGTGCAGCCCGCGCGCCTGCTACCGGATGCCCGGGGTACCCCGCATGCCTAACCCGCAAGGTTAAACCTACCGCGCGCGGTCTGATATCACCGCTTAAAACAGCTCCAGAACTCGGGACCTCGTTCCGAAGCTCGGTTTTAAAACCGACCCGCTGATAAAAGAAAAATCTCAAAAACCTGCGAATTTTATCCGCTAAAAAAACGGTTCATTACAAACTACCCACCAAAAAAAAACTTCTCGTCCCCGAGAAGCCTTCGGAAAACAACGAAAACATCACTCGACCTACAAGGGTCGTGAAGTTGCATTCAACCGGTCACATTGCGTTTCCAACGCCCCATGCACCTTTAAGCATTTTCTAAGAAAACTGCACTTAAGCCTTTACAACTCGAGCCAACGCTCACGTTACAACTGAAACATCAAAGCAGAGCTTACATCCGAGGCCATTATAGGTACCTCAACCCAAGAAAATGGTTGAATCACGATTGACCAACTAAAATTGGTCACGCAAGATTTCCTTGAAAGACATCGCCGAACCGAGATTCACACTCTCCCTTAAACCGACGACATGCTTTTAAAACTGTTCCGTTATCAACTACGCGTACACCGAAGTCCTTACACGACCTTTGGTGACATTCGCAAGTCAAGCCATCACAAGACTATTATAAAACAATCGTGCCTCAGCACGAAGCGTAACTCCAAGAAATCATGCATCCCACACACAACCAGAGAGAGATTACGAAACAAACCAACAACTTTTAAACTTTAGCGCGGCGTATAACCGACACTATCTTAGTGTATCCAAGACGACGTCAAGATAGGGGACATGCTCGTCTCATCCAGCAGAGTACACTAAGATTAAACCAAGGTCGCTGAGAAGATCAATTGGACCAAACTCTGATGCCTATACCACCCGAGGCATTCGTATTCGTCCAAGCTTAACCACTGAAACTCTCCCCGCACTAACAGAGTTTCTAAAGTGTTGCGCACACAGCCAACCTTATCAAATTCGTGCTGGAAAACAAGCACCGACATGTAAATCGAAATAGGTGCGGCACTACCCACCTTAGGAGTGTCCATGTCGTCGTAAGAACTAGCCGCTCACCGGCGCGCTATTTTTGAAACACTTTAACGCACGGGTGGCGTTCCTCGAACTACAATCACCACATCACAATCTCACACCGAAAACAAGGCAACTCAAGCTCTAAGGGTACTACCTAGCACGGGCTAGTCCCTTACGAAGCACACACGTCGACCCTAACTCTTGGTCACGCAAAACAAGGATTACTAGGCTCAAAAACCCCTTTCCATTTTATCCACTTCATTACTTCTTTTCAACCTTTAAAACATTTAAAGAATTTTAATCAACCCACAATTACTATTTCAAAACTAATTACTTGGTTTTCAGACAATGCCCCATGGAAAAACAGAAAATCAATAACCAACTTCCTCAAAAAAAAATTAACACATAATGTTATCCAAGCATAAACAGGTAATTTAGCATCTAAATTCCTTTTTAACAAAGAGGCGACCCCGAGGGTCCCATTTATTCAATTCGGGTTCTTCAAAAGCAACCACATATCAGTTCATTCCATAAGGACGTGCCCCAACTGACCTCCTCGGGTCTAGTTGAGCATGTTTAAAAGCACAACAAACTATCTCAATCAAAACGCAATAGTTTTACATTAATAATCATTTTCAAACACACTATGGTCTAACAAGATTCAGTCCCATGGGTGGCCACCTACCAATCAATAATGCGCCCATACGCCTTACCGTTGGAATTTGGCTCCCATTTATCAAATCAATTTTTGTTTTTCATTTAACATTTTAACTTAGCAGCCCTCTTTTAAAGGTTTGAAACCACAGTTTACCCTTTTTCCCAATTATAAAGCGCCCATACACCTTACAATGGAAAACTGGCTCTGTCGTAATCGCAACCAACAAATTCAGCCAAAGCAACCAAGCTTTTACTAGCAAGCTAACAAGCCACTACAAATAGCTAACACAAGGCAACAAGCTAACAAGCTGAAATCACTAAAACATGCTATAACACAGAGCATAACACACAAGCAAGATAGAAAACATGACATTTTATCACCCAAACATGTTAATTATCACTGAAATATGCTTTCTAATGAGACGTGCTAAATAAATCCAGACATGACATATTTCCAAGGCACACAATCAAAATCAGCAGGCATCCTACTAATGCAACTACATGGCATGGCACATATGCATGACATGTGAATCTATAAGTGTCTAATATGATGCATGCAAATGCAATTTTCTGGCCATATCGGGCCAAGAAAAAAAAATTCAAAACCTCTTCATAAACAAATAAGCAGTGGAAAGTACAACATTCACCCAAGGTGAAATCACATCAACTGTAACAGCAAACAACATGAACATCAATTCCCAGCCCTGGCCACATGGTCATTTCCCGTACATGGGGTGATCATTCCCAAGCACGGCTATTAACCCAAGCACCAACACATTCCTAGTCTCCTGTCTCCCAATCCCAAAACAGTAAGACAATGAAAAGAAAGAAACCTGCTCTGATACCATTTTGTCACGAACCAAACCAGGTCGACCCTGAACCGGACACCCAGGTCACCTGAGCTGGCCCGCGACATGGCCTCAAGCGCGTCTCCCCTTACGCCAGAGGTTGCCGACTAGCGGCGAGGGTGTAAGGTAAGTCAGAGGAGGAGACTATACCCTCTTATCAAAGTGGAACAAAGGGACCAAAAATACAGCAACGGAAGTAGTGTAAATAATAATAAGAAAACAGCGGAAAACATTTTTCATTTATAAGGTTTGAATAAATTTGGCGAACGGCAGTTTATATAAGAGATGCATGCATGAAATGCTAATGATACAATGAAAACATTAAATCACGCGACATACTTACACATCAACGCAGAAGTAAATGAACAAAAGTCTCAAGCCCCGAGGGCGATCTCCATGAGCATCCCGAGCCCCAACTCGGTCCTTTGCTCCTAACTCCAAGTACAAGAAACAGCAACAACAAGGTCCTGCAACCAAATGGAATCTACTCGGGTACCCCAGTGCAATGGCGGCCCGAGTAGGGTGTGAGATATATATCTCGGTAGGCCGGAACCACCGGGGTCTAGCCCACTCTAGACCATGAAAATATAATTAAACAAAGTATTGGTATTTTCAAACAATAATGACACAATGCAAACAATAAACGCCCGTCCAGGTTCCAGAAAGGACACCTGGCGGCACTACCTGCTTCGGCCCATAGCTGGGATGAAAACCTGTTTAAAACAACACAAGTAAATTTGGTTCAAGCATAAAAACACTTTTTATCATTTTGCTCACATACTCTATTTATTCACTTATCATTTCAACTCAGACTGGAAATCCACTCATTCTTACCTTTCTTTATTTGATCACAATTCACTCGGTTTTACCCACCTCTCTCATTCTTTTCATAAATCATCATTATCATTCGTTCGGTGTAGATCGTCAGGTCTAACACCCCGTATCACATTTGGTGTAGGTCGCCATGTCTAACACCTCAATAATCGTTCGGTGTAGATCGTCATGTCTACACCCCGTATCACATTTGGTGTAGATCGCCATGTCTAACACCTTATATCACAAGATTGGATAACCATTGGGAAGGAACGGCATGTCCAAACCCAGATTTTTAAGTCGATCTAGAACGCCATGTCTAGGACCCAAAATCTCATTCAGTGTAGATCGTCATGTCTAACACCCTATATCACAAGCTTGGATAACCATTGGGGAGGAACTCCATGTCCAAACCCATATTTTAAGTCGATCTAGAACGCCATGTCTAGGACCCAAAATCTCATTCATTTATCACATAATTAATCAATCGACGCAATTCTCATTTCATGATTAATCCTTCACGTTCAGTTATCCAAATCAGATCTCAATTTTTTATAATCAATTATCATAATTAACTATCCTTGTTCAAAATTCTGGGACTTGCATGAGCAATGGAAGGTAAACAAAAGCATATGGCACCAACATGCCTCTATGTTAGGTGATTAATGACATTAGATGGTACAAGTACAAGCATGCCATTGATCAAGTATAATGTCAAGCATAAAGTGTCATAAGACTTTTAAGCAAGAAATCACAAAAAAAGAAATCTGCTACTACACGTTTATTTTGAAGGAAACTCACCTCCATTGGAGGAGTTTTATTAGAAAACATGTCATTACTTTATCAAACAATTCATTTAGTGATATTTATCATTTACTTTAAAACTCATTCAACACTTAGCAAAGTTAAGAATCCACACAATAAGGAAGGCAATCATGGAATTCTATTGCTACATTTTTAGATTGAAGGCAGCGCACCTCGAAAGAGGGGTTTTATTATTAAATCGTTAGTTTAGTGACCAAACAACCTATTTTATCTTATTCCTGCAATTCACACGATTTGCACAGAAGAATTTAATCGGAACTAAACTTGCATAATTAAAATACTAAGTCTAATATTAAACTCACTATTACTTTACTTAAATTTAAAAGGGAAAGGAGAGGGACCCTACCTCAAGGTGGATCCATCCGTCCACTCCGGCTCTTGGCGCTTTCTAACTAAAGCTGTCGTAGCTGCTCTCCCACGAGGCATATGTGATTTCACATACGTATAAGGACACCTAGCCTCTATGCACATGCTCCGCATGGCCATGAGCGTGCGCAAGAGGATCCTTACACATATGCTTATACACATAAGCCTGTCTCCACTCACCTGCACAGGCACTTTTTATATATGTAATGGGGAAAACTAGCCCCGTACGTGTGTATATTCGCTGCCATGGACAAATACACACACGCCGAGGGTACCCACGTACATATAAATACGTACCTATGCCTGCGCAGGTGAGTCGCCTAAACTCCGGCAACCCGAAAACATACCGAAACCTCCAACGCACTATAAGACAACCACTACGAACCTTAAGACACAAAGATAAACCAATTTAAGTGAGGCAAGACCAACCAACGGTATTAAATCCTTACCACGGGTGTTGGCGACAAACCAAAACGAAGGCGAACCCAGACCGCAAGCTCAACGCACTGCCAACAACAAACCAGGGACTCATAAACATCAAAAGCCCCAAATTTAACAAGTGCAAAACAAGGGGAAAGGTGAAAACCTCACCCCGAAACCATTCCAAAACTCGAACGGACTAAACCAAACCAACCAGTAACCTCTAAAACAACCTGATAAATTAATTCAGAGGCTGAGAAAACCAAAAACCGGTAGAAACATTACCTCGGAAACCAACCGGCGGACCGAAATCACCACAAACCGCCTCGCCTTCAGCGGCGGACACCAAACGCGCACCCATGATGTCCCGAGAGACCTTCCGCATAACCCTAGAGCAGGCGAAACAAGAAAAAGGAACAAAATCAAAAACTAACCCCAACCTAGGGTTCGGCCGAACCTCACCGGGCGCCGATTAGGTCGAAAAGAAGCCGGAAACAGGGAGGAGAAGGGAGGGACGGACTCACCATGGTGATTCGGCGAGTGAAATCGCCAAAAACCGAGAGAAAACGGGGGAAGGAGGTGGCGCCGTAGAGGGGGGGTCGCGCGCGGCTCACCGGGGGAGAAGGGAGGGGGTGTCGCGGGGTTCTGCCGAGCGGGGGGTGAGGGAGAGATAGGTTTTAGGTTTTTTTTTCTTTTTAATTTATTTTATTTTCATTTATTTTAATTTTAAACAAAAACTAAAACGCACCCACCCGAACGGTTTTACCCGCACTGCCTGAAACACTGCGTGCAGCCCGCGCTCCTGCTACGGGATGCCCGGGGTACCCCGCACGCCTAACCCGCATGGTTAAACCTACCACGCGCGGTCCGATATCACCGCTTAAAATGGCTCCAGAACTCGGGACCTCGTTCCGAAGCTCAGTTTTAAAACCGACCTGCTGATAAAAGAAAAAGCTCAAAAACCTGCGAATTTTATCCGCTAAAAAAACGGTTCGTTACAAATAAACAATGAACAAACTACAGTAGAAGACAAAGAGTGATCATTTTTATAAAAGGTGTCCAAATCCAGTTAACATGATACAGGAATGATGAATGATACAATGTGAAAACAGGAAACAATAAAGAATGCTTACAATACAATGTAAAAGAATAAAGAAAAGATAGCAAGGCCCGAAGGGCATTCTCCTGAGCATCCCAAGCTCCAACTCGGTCCATTGATCCTATCCCTTGGTACAAGAAACACAACAACCAACCTAGGTCCTGCAAGCAAGACGGTCTACTAGGGTACCCCAGTGCAATGGAGACCTAAGTGGGGTGTGAGATATGAATATCAGTAGGCCGGCACCACCGTTATCAAACCCAATCCAGACATTGTATAATAAGTAAACAGTGCGCAGTTATAGAGAAATAAGTAAGCATAACAACATATAATAACAACACCCGCCCGGGTTCCCAAAGGACACCCGACGGCTTAACCATCTTTGACTCATTACCGGTAAAGTAACCTGATCATGTCACCATATACATATATATATGAATTTAGATCATTGATGGTGTGGGGTATGAATGCCTCCCACCCACTAATCGAGATTAGTGGGCACGAGGTAAGAATGTCTATCATCCCCAACGGTCAACTGGCAAGGGGTAATAATGCCTCCCTTCAATACATGTATAGAGAATAGCGGGCACGAGGTAAGAATGCCTCTCATACCTATAGGACCACTGGAAAAGGCTAAGAATTCCTCCATTCCATACACATATATAGATCACATCTAGCATGGGATAGACATCCCTCCCACCTATACTCAAAATAAGCTGGCATGGGGTATGCATGCCTCCCCTCCATAATCGTTCAAAGTTGATGGCATGGAGTATGAAAGCATCCCATCCATAATCACTCAAAGTAGATGGAATGGGGTATGAATGCCTCCCATCCATAACACGTATCTCATCACTAGAAGTTACTGGCAGGGGGTAATAATGCCTCCCTTCTTTACATGTACTGTCACACTGGCATGGGGTATAACTGCCTCCCATCCAAACACATATCTCATCACCAGGTGGCATCAGCTTGTGCACACTCACATTACAACCAGGTTTATAGTATACTACTTATGGAATTACCTCATAATCATTCAAAAGTCATATAACAATCAAAAACAATCATACAACCCATATCCACGTATATGGTTATAATCACGTCCATACAAATATACCTAAGTCAAACTATCTCAAGTATCATTATCACATTTATACTTAAGGAAACTCCTCTTAAGTATCTGTTTCAAGACACTAACATATTCATCACATTTATATAAGGTACATGAGTCAACCCGCTCATGTACTGTATTGGCTAACCCCCAATTCATTCTTCATTCCTCTTATATCATTTCAAAGACATTTAGGGATTTACAAATCATAAAGAGGTGCTATGGACTACCTCTCCCAGGTAAGTCACATTCACTAAATTCATTCCATTAACATAAGTCGTGCTTATTACATTATACTAAGGCATGGTCTTACCACCCAAATCCATTTCATTCAAGTTTTACCAAAGCATAACAAGATTTTAGCAAGAAAGCATAAGAATCAACATCCAACTTTTATCTTGAAGACAGCGCACCTCTGATCGAGGGGTTTTATTATTAAATCATTGGTTTAGTGACCAAGAAACCAGTTTATCTTATTCCTTCAATTCACATGATTTTCACAGAATAATTTGATCGACTAAACTTTCATAACTGAAGTACTAAAACAATTCAGTATTAAACTCTTTAAATGCTTCACTTTAAATTAAAGGGAAAGGAGAGGGACCCTACCTCAAGATGGATCCATCTGTCCACTCCAAATCTTGGTTCTTTCTAACTAAGAGTCACAGGCGAGTCTCCTAGTCTTCGGAAACTCGAAACCATGCTAAAACCTTGAACGCACTATAAACAACGTGCTAGGAACTCATAAACATCAAAAGCCCCAAATTTGACTAGTTCGAAACAAATTAAGAGGTGAAAACCCTACCCAGAAACCAACCTGACGATCTGAAACCACCCAAATTGCTTCGCCTTTAGCAGCGGTTGCCGGAACGCACACCATGGAGTCCCAACGGACCTTCCGCATAACCTAGAACCAAAAGAAAACTGAAATTCGGATCACCCCAATCACTAGGGTTCAGCTGCACCTCTCCGGGCGCCGATTAGGTCGAAACATGGTTGGAAGAAAGGAGGATAAGTGAGAGGGAATCTTACCATGAAGATTCGACAAGGAAATGGCCCGAAATCGTAGGATGAACCATGACCGAGATGAGCCCGGAAGGGGTGCCGCACGATTTGGGTACAACACATGATATGGGTACAACACACGATTTGGGTACAACACACGATTTGGGCCGCACGGTTTGTCCTCACTCACACACACCCTGGGTAACTTCCCAGAAGGTCACCCATCCTGATTACTACTCCAGGACAAGCTTGTTTAACTATGGAGTTCTAATTAGGTAGGCTCCCGAAAATAAAGGTGCACCTTTTTGACAGGGGTAGTAACATTTAGCCTTTTAAGTCTCATTTTTCAAGGGTGTTACATTATCCACCCCTTTAAAGCACAACGCCCTTGTTGTAGACCCCAGGCCTCAAACCCAGGCAGTGCATAAGCACTTTCGGCTGGGTATTGGCTCGGATAACATTTTTCATCTGACCCCTTGGGTCTCCTGTAATACCTTGGTTTCCTTCCTAGCACACCATAGGCTATTACTCACTAGGGACAGTTATCAGACTAGTGACTGTCCCCAGAGGCCAACACATGTTCTTTCAGTGTGTTTTTTCTTCACACACACACACACACTAGGTAACTTCCAATAAGGTGACACATCATGATTTCTACTCCAGGCCAAGCATGATTAACTATGGAGTTCTGATCAGGTAGGCTCTTGAAAATAAAGGTGCACCTTGTTGACATGAGTCATATCATTTGGTCATTTAACCCTTTATAATTTTGGGGTGTTACATAAGGCCCAAGTGTTAAATATTACATAATCTTCAGTAAAATCAAGAATTCACATTAAGTAACTTTTCATGTTAAGATTTTTATAGAATTATTTCATAACTACTACATTACAACTCAAATATTACAATGTATACCCTTTTACTCGCAATCCAATTTTTTCACAAAATGAAACACATTAAAATAAAACATGATTTATTTTTCTTGATAAAAATATTTATAACATTTATCATAACTTTTTCTGTTCTTTTACACATCCTTATACCATGTGAAAACATTAAAAAAACTAGGGATGAGCACAAAAATATCAGTAAGGAAATATAGAATAAGAAAAGAAAACAGTATTCCTTGAATATTTATAAACGTATGAAAACATAAACTCTTGAACATATCTAATGAAATCATAATATATCTAAAAAACTCATATAAATCATAATTTACAATGGTTACTTATTAAATCTATGTCTTACTACATTATAGATTTCACATCGACATAGGGGGGACCTTCATGGCTACGTTTAGAAAACCCATCATAGTATATTCCCTGAATCTCTTAAAGGAAATATTATAATTTTACTCCATATTGTTACCCAATACATTGGAGAGATATCACAGTCTCACCCACACTTGGCTTATCACGGAACAACCCATATACATAAGTGATTCCCAATAACCATAACATAGTCATAACACATTAACAAGTATAAATGGAAAATAACATTTCCACATTTCAATTCCAATATATCATTTCCAGATATTTACATAATATATCCATTCCCAAAACCATTTTCAATGCCAAAATACCAAAAAATGGAATATGGTGTTTTTTTCTTTTAAGAAAACATTAAGGCTTATTGAGGAAGCCAAATTTGAAATAATGGTCACAGTGATGGAAAATTCATTGTCATTGTGTACATTAAAAAACATTCCTTCTATCATTTTGTAAAATACTTCATATGAAAATATTCCTTTTAAAAACTGTTGAATAAATTTTAAAGTCAAAGGGGGTTATTATACATCATATAAAATAAGGTGGTGTATATTATCAAAGTATGCCACAATGAATGGAGATTGAGACGAAATATCTTACCATGAGTCTGAATCATCACATGAAATCATTATATACTTGAATAATAGACTTAGGATAATTTATACTTTCTTGAGAACCTTTTTCAAGGATATTATTCCATTTTTATCACTTATTACCATGGTATAAAGCATACTTAATTCCATAATTTCATTTCTGATGTTTTGTTGATATTCGGTACTTCAGTTGAAAATGAACTTGTAATGATGTAAATTGTTCATGTGGTCATAAGTACATCATCTCTAGAATAGTATTCATGAAATAATCATCATATTTATCAATTAATCGTACTTTTTATATCAAAACATTAATTATGGTTATGAAAAATAAACAATGTTATAATCATTGAGACAGTAGGTTGCACGTACACATGAGTAACATATTCCATTTTTTATTGATTATTATAGAAATATGGAAATTAATATTTTATATTTCTATAATGATCGTAATATTATTAATATCATAGTAATCATTTAAATATAATTATATATATTATATAGGTGATCTGGTGAATAAAAACGGTTCACTTTGCTTTGTGGAGGTGATAGTTCACACGTACGCACGCACGACATTAGATTTAATGTGCATGGAAGGTAATAAAATAATTGAAATATAATTTTTTTCAAATGATAAATAGGTCATGAATATCGTATATAAACATTTATTCTATCATTATAAATATTATTTATAGACAATAATGAAAAATGAACTATATCGGTTTGTGAGGAGGTACTCTGCCGTACACGCAAATGAAATGATCATTTCTTATTTGATGAAATTGGAGATGCATTAAGGTGATGATATTAAAATTTTCATGAACCAAACAGGGTCTCCATCCAACCCAGTGCCCAACCTGGTCCGCAACAAGGCCCAAAGGGCATTCTCGATCCCCACGGGCCGGTACAAGTTTTTGGGAATCAAAACATTACAAGGGAACGATTTACCAGAAATAAAATACCCAAATACATCTAACAAGATTAACAAATTGAAACTAGAAACATACAACCAAACATGCCTTTAAACTATAAATAGGATTAACATTTACAATTCAAATAAAACCTAAAGTGAACAACAAAAAATATAGAGAACTAAAACTCCAATACCAACCTTTAAGTGAAGACCATACGCAACTAAAACCACCATTACTAGGCACGATACCCCAGCCTGTGACACATAGCAAAAAGGGTCTACATACACCCAATTGTGTATGTAGGGTGTGAGCCAAGAGCCCAGTTGGATAGCACCCAATAAAAAGGATCCATGAAACAACATAAAAATGATAATTTAACATTATTATTTTAAACCATAATTTTAAAATGCTTTTAAGGAATACATTTAAAAACTAAAAGTGAAAAGAAAAGAGTACTGAAAGGAAAAAACCATTTCAAAATACTGCTTTAAAATGGAAGGGAAAATTTATATGGAACATTCACATACACTGGTGGTCCTCCATTTGCTGACGGAAGGCATCACGCCATGAATTGTAGAGCACTGCGGGAAAATCCTCTAAGGTTTATCTAGCTCGACTGGGACCCTAGAACCTCGTGTCTCAGTGAAACATGGATTAGAGACCATGACCCTCAGAAAATGTGGCATAGAAGACCAAGACCCTCAGAAAACGTCTCTTAGAAGACCACAACCCTCAGAATTCATATGTTTAGTTAGTGTTGCAATCATCAATATAACTAAATGAAACAGGGACGATACCACTCCGGATCACTAGCGCACTAGTTCTAGTCCTCCCACATAGATACCTAGGGTTTTCCCTTGTGATCAATCAAGTTTCACATTCACATAGTATATTGATTTCTCATATCACAGACCAAAAAATACATTAAACACAAAAGTCACCATTTTCATACCCAAACAACATTCCAAAAACTCACACACACCAAAATACCTTTCCAAAATATATTCATCCTTACCTAATCATTTCGTAAATACCCATTTGGAAACACTCAAATAAGAACATAAGCAATACAAACAACTTAGAAAGCATTATTTAAATAACACAACAAGGGCTGACAAAAATAAACACACCAAATTACAAATAGAAAAGACACTTCCAATCACATTCTTAACACATTCACCTTACAACTAGTTTTGAACCACTTTCACGATTAAATGAACAATTTCCTCTACTTATAAAACACCACAAAGTTATACGAAGAGGGTTTACACCAAAAACAACTTTATTTCGTATAGTGATGTCACTTTAAAACCAAATACCCATAGTAACAACATAAAACATGTTTTATACTATTCAAAAAAAATTCACTTTAATTTTCAAAAGTACACAATAAGGAAAACACACCCATAGTGACACATTTACCTTTGAAAATCCCCATTTAAATATACCTTCACCTCAAAGGCCTTTAAAACGCATTTCACGCCTAACAAACAACCCTTAGAACATGTTTTGGAAACATCACATCAAAACACGTATCCAAACACTACCAATCACTATATTAAAATTCAATCACATCCTTTAGACATTCCAACTGCTTTAAAAACATCATATCCACCACTTCATTAAGGTAATAAACCATTTAAATAATTTATAAAACATCCACAAATGGTGAAACCATGTTTTACATAAAAACATACCCAGTTTCACATAAAAACACTTTAAAACTAAACACACAACATCATCACACAAAAACATGTCTCTCACATGAAAACCAACCCATAAAACATTTTCTAAAACAATACACCTATTTTCGAACACCAAACATAGTCGCATTCCATAAAAAATTATCTTCCCAACACTTAAACATGCCAACCACCTTAAAAATATAATTCACACCCAATAGGCAATTGACTAAACACTTCTACAAAATAAACAAAACAAAACCAAAATGATAACACTCCAATTATAATATAAAATACATTTTCATCACACACACATGCCAAAACATTTGTAAAGCACATTTTCCACCTTTCAAACACTCTAAAACCCCATTTCGTTGAAATATTGCATCAAGGATCACATAAAAATAGCAATTTCAATTACTAGAAGTCCATTCTCAAACAATGAGAACCCAAAAAACATCAAAACATATAACACAACACATAATAAAAACAATAAACAAGTTTATAAATTTAAATAAGCTTATTAAATTTATCTAGAGATGTGGAGGTATGGAACCACCTACCTTGTAAGAAAATTCTTCCAGAAAATAGTGTGAAACCCAATCCGTACCTCAACCGCACTGCAATAAATCATGATCGTACCCACGACATGAAAATAAAACCCTAAGAAACATGAAAAACCTCTACAATTGGACCCCTAAACAACAGGCAAACCCCGACAAGGAGGAAAAGGGATTATTGAGGCTGGTCGCGTGAGAGAGGTAGGGCGTCGGGCTGGTTGCACGAAGGAGACGGCATGCCAAGTCCGTCCACGTGAAAGAGGTGGCACGTTGAAGCTGGTCGCTCAACGGGGGTCGGCTAGCACCGAGCTCCATCTCGATGAGGGAGAGGGATGGGAGTGCGTCGCGTCGAGGGAGAAGCGAGCGGCTTCCTGAGGGAGCAGAGGGAAATATCAAATGAGAGGTGCAGCGAAGGAGGAGGCTAGGGGGTTCGGATGTATGGTTTGGGGGGTTCCCTGGATAGCGTGATGGACAAGAGGGAGTAGAATAGAAAGTCTGGGAGTGAAAAAAATAAAAGGAAAGGGGAAAAAGGAAAATAATAATGGATAAAAACCTAAAAAACTTAAAACTAACCTAAAATAGTTTTTATTTTAATACTAAAACTAAATTAATTTATTAATTACAATGATAATAATAATACTTTATTATTTTTATTATTATTATACATTATTCTTATTATTATTATTGGGTCTATTCTTAAATTATTATTATTATTATTATTATTATTATTATTAATCAATTCTCTTTTTTCATTTGGTTAATTAACCACCCACACACTGGGCATGTCGCGTGTTAAACTGGCGATGTTGCTTCATCCATTCTCTACCCGAGCACTGAGAATTTTCAAGACAAAAAGCTTATTTATCAGCACAAATGGCAAAACACCAGTCGGGCTCAGCCCGTATTTCATATAAAAAGAATAATTATAATTAAAAGTATATTAAATTATAAGACAAAAATAAAAATTAGAAACATGATGCAGTGCAAAGTTTGTGTGTGAAAAAAATATAAATATATTATAATATAAAGTATACTAGAGTAATTATTTTCTCCATAATAATAATATTTATAGGTAGTGGAAGAAAAAATGAAATAGAAACACTTAAAAATGATACATCATCTTTTGTTGATCACCATCAAAGAACACCTTAAAACCTCAAAGAAGTGTGGTATGCCTAAAATAAGCGCTAGAGCAAGGGTAAAGGGATTGTAGGATGTTTTTAAGGGATATATTTTCCAAAAAAATGGTTCTTTAAGTGTGTGTATTAGAGAAGAGTCGGTTCCTTTTTATAAGAGAGAGGAGGGGCACTCTTGGAAACTCTTAAAATATTAAATTAATATAAATTAATTTTTTTAATCCAACTTGATATATGTCAAAGATAAGATGATTATAGTTCAAAATCATCTCATTCAATAATTTTTATATATAAATTGAGTTTATTTTAATCCCTAACTTTTCAGTTTACCCATAATTATTCTCTTTCAATTTTAATTGTGGTAAAAACATTTTAAATATTAAGTGGCTATAAATTTTACTTATGTATGGTAAATTTAACATAATTGGACATATAATGAAATTTTATACCTTATCATATTCACTTTGTGATTTTAAAATATTTTTAGAATTTGTAAATAATTTAATAAATTAATATTTTTATAAAATATCAATTATGTCAATTTTTACACTATTCATTTCATTGGATTTAAATAAAATATTAACATATAGAAAAATATTAAAAAAATATTGAATAGACTTATAACATGTCATATTCACCAATAAAAAATGTATGGAATAAATTATGTTAGATAATATTTATTTAAATATTTATATTATCATTTATTTGATTCATTAATTAATAAATCTATTATTGCATCATTATTATGTCATAATTTAATTTAATTTTTAATTTATATAAAATAATTAATAAATTATTATTATGTAGAGAATATTATTTTATTTTTGGTTAATATTTATAGTCGAGTATATCTCCTGTACAACTTCATATTCAAATACTTTAATTTTAAAAAAGAGTAACATAAAATTATTCATTGAATAAAATATTTTAAATGAATTAATGTAATCCTAGTGGATCTATGTGGTCCTAAAATAGACCCAAGGATAATCATGGTCAGGATAAAATCATCCAATTAAATTAATATATGTGTTAGGATATTTTTATATTTGTATAATATTATTTTTATCTTCAATTACCTGATTTATCCTTAATCGTGGTAATTAAAATAATTACAAAAATTACATATCATAATCTCCAAAAACTAAAAAGGGGATATTTAAATAATTTAGACCTTATAATTTTTAATATGGAATCCATTTTTCCTAATTAAAATCATAGAATGTTCAATAATTAATTTAAAACTAAACCGCATTGTCAAAAACAAAAAACATGGTTTTTGAAAGTAAAAACCATCAAAACATTTACATGCATTTAAATATAATTTCAATGTGACAATACTTTTAATGACCAAAATTAAATTAAATGATAAAACTATATGTAATTGTACATTAAAACCAATTAAAGGGTTAACTTAACTATATAATTAAATTAGATGAAAAGGAATTTTCAAATTAAAATGTAGTGTTTTTTCCTTATTCTTTGAAAAATGAATTTATCAAAAAAAATACAAAAATTTCAACAAAATTGTTTTTTACGTTCTTATTATAAAGGATAATTTTATTATTTCAAATATAACATATAAATTTGACAAAAATGAGATTCAAAATGGGTTCTCCATCAAAAGTCATTAAAAATACTTCTTAAAAATATTAGACTGTCTTATGCATAAAATTGTATTGATTCTTTTTTTAAGCCTATAAAATTTTTTAGAATAAAGTAAATACATTTAATAAAAATGTTTAATCAAAATATAGGTAGTTTAGTTCATTCCTACAAATACAAAAACTTATCATTATCTACCATTTTAAATTATAATATTAATAATATGTTATTTTTCAGCTTATCTCAGTCCTATGTGAAACATAAGATATCAGAGAAACCCATTATTGTGTTTTTGGTATGTTATCATATAGAGCGTACCTTTTTAAAGTAAATTTAATTTCTAATTCATAAATATTAAAATATATATATATATATAATTTTATTATTATATAATTACATATGTTGTCACATTATTCCCCATTTTGTAAATTATATCCTCAAAATTTTATTCACCAATAAAATATGTGGATGTATTTATACCTCATAGAATTTTCATATTAAAATGTTGACTCTTCAACCCAGTGGTTTTTTCAAAAAATCATAACCTGATTTGTCACCTTATTCTGTAACACATTCTCTCTACATTGTAGAATATGGACTGGTTGTTTCTCATAAGAAAGATTCTCTTCCAACTGAACTACTTCTTGATCCAAAACATGAGAAGGATCTAGCATATAAATTCTTGACATTAAAACATGAAACAAATGTCTACCTAAGATAAACTCAGATGTAAATCTACTCAGTAGTAAAATGATCCAACAGTATCTAGGATTTCATAAAGTCCAATGTAATGTGGACTCAACTTCCCTTTTTTACCAAAATGTGTCACATATTTCCGTGGTAAAACCTTGAGAAAGACCTGATCACCTAACACGAAAAAAATATCCATCCTCTGATTATTCACATAACTTTTCAACCTACACAGGGACGTCCTCCTATGTTTCTGAGTCAATTGAATGTTTTCTGTAATCTCTTCAATATTTTCTATCCCATCAACTTCCTTTCACCGACTTCATCCCCAAAAGCTAGAGTTTGATACCACATTCTATATAATGCCTCAAATGGTGACATATTTTTACTTGAATGAAATATTTTATTATATGAAAACTCAATTAATGAATGATGTTGGTCCAAAAATTCCATGTTATTCCATTGAACACGAACATAGCCTTTTCTCTAATGTATGAATTTTTCATTCTGTATGCCCATATAATTGAGGATGAAAATATATACTAAAATTTAATTCAGTACCTAACAACTTCTGAAAGAATTTTCGAATGTTAGAAGTGAACCTGGTATCATGATAATATACAACGAAGAGATGAACTCCATGTAACATGGCTATCTCTTTAAGATATAACCAAGAAATGTGATCTATAGACAGATAATCTCAAATATATATAAAATGATTATATATTCAGTTAATCAATAACAGCGCAAATTTCTTTGTTACATTAACAAAGCTTTGTTAATCTAACTATGAAATCCATAGATATATTTTCCCATTTCCACTATGGTATCGGAAAATGGTGAAGCATCCCTTTTGGAAACATTAATTCTTTTTTCCACTACTAAAATTAAAACACTTCACAGTAAAGCCATCAATATATTTTTTTCATTCCATACAACCAATAATATTATCGAAGGTCTATGTACATTTTAGTAATACTAGGATGAATAGAAAATGGAGAACTATGAGCTTCACATAACAATTATTTCTTCAATTGGGAATCACAAGGCACAAATAACCTCTTCCTAAAGCTCAAAACACAATATTTATCTATATTAAATTTATGTAACATAACATTATAAACCGATTTTACTTTTTTCTAAAACTCACTATATTCCTTATACACATGGTTAATTCTGTCTGATAGAGATGATTTCATTAACACATAAAACAAGGTAGGTGGATTTCTTACACCAATATCTTCCATGAAAAATTTCATCAAGTCATTAACCAAAGGGTTATATTCCAAACATAACAAGGTTAATATAGCACTAATTTTCCAACTCAAAGCATCGACTACTTTGTTTTCTTTTCTAGAATGGTAATAAATTGTGTTATAACAATCATAGATTAATTATAGCCATATCCTCTATGTCATGTTCAATTATTTTTGAGTGGATATATACTTAAACATTTTTTATCAGTATTTATTTCCCAATTTACCCCATAAAAATGATGTCGCCATGTTGTTAAAGAAAAAAATACAACAAAAAATTCCAAATCATTAGTAGGCTAATTTATGTCATGAGTTTCAAATTGAAATGAAGCATAAGCAATTACCCGATCATTCAACTTTAAGACACAA
This sequence comes from Viscum album, assembly GCA_963277665.1. Taxonomy (NCBI): domain Eukaryota; kingdom Viridiplantae; phylum Streptophyta; class Magnoliopsida; order Santalales; family Viscaceae; genus Viscum; species Viscum album. The sequence continues at coordinate 1,929,722,535 of OY728137.1, read as the reverse complement.
TCGTGTCCTTTCAACGAAACATCACTGTAGATAAATAATTCCTCATTTTAGAAAGGTATCACCAATAATGGAGGATTCACTAATATTTTTTTTAATTTATAAAAATAATCATCACATACTTTTTTCCAAATAAATGTAACACCTTTTTGTGTTAACTTAGTCAGTGGGATATATAAGTGTGAAAATTTTGTTACAATCCTCCGGTAATAACCTTCAATGGTGTTTTCCATTCATCATAAACTTTTGTTTTAGAAGGATCAATAGTTATACCATCATTAAAAACAATTTGACCAAGGAATGAATTTTTTTTGAAACAAAACTCACACTTGATGAATTTCCTATATAGTTTCTTATCTTTAATGGTTATCAAAACAATCCTTAGATTAATTTTATGCTCTTATTTACATTTATAATATTCCAAAATTTCATCAATAAACACAACCAAAAACTTATACAATAACTAAAGGTATATTCTATTAATTAGAACTCTGAATACAATAGGTGTATTAGATAACCCAGAAGACATAGCTACAAATTCATAATTTCCATATCTAGTATGAAACAAGGCCTTTGGAATGTATGCTTCCTTTACTTCCAAAAAATGGTACCCTGATCTCAAATAATCCTTTGAAAAATATTGTGCTCCCTGGAGCTGATAAAAAAAATCATTGATATTTGGAAAAGCATTCATGTTCTAAATAGTGATGTTATTCAAGGATCTATAATTAATTAAAAGTTTCATTTAACTATCTTTATTTTTAACAGACAACATAATATCACCCCATGGTGATGTGCTAGTTCAAATGAAACATTCATCTAATAACTCCATAAATTTCTTCTTTAACACTAAAATATCAATTATAGGCATTAGATAAGGGGGTTTTGAAATTTTCTTAGCATCCGGAACTAATTCAATAATAAATTTATCTTCTGGATCAGGTATAATACTGGGGAACTCATCTAGAAAAACATCATGGTATTTATTTACCATTGGAACATCATTAATATGAACTATTCCTTTTTTAATAATTTGTGAAATATTTCATTCATTTCCATATTTCAAACCATTCTCATACTTATACTATGTTATCAAAGGTATGGTTTCATTCTTGTACACAAAATTAAACACTTCATGAAAAGTACCCTCTTTATTTCTTCTGTTAATCTTAGAATGGTATACAAAAATCCAATCCATACCCAGAATAACATTAAACTCTACTAGAAGGAAAAAAAAAATTGGTTACAGGTAACTTCAATCCATAGATTGTGATAGGATTATTCTTATAATTTCATTTTACCTAAACATTTTTCCCAGGTGGTTTTACCATATGATCGAAATTTATTTCTTCGGTAGTAATTCATAATTAACTGGAATATTTTTTAGGAATGAAAGAATGTGTAGACCCAGAATCAAATAACACAGTGGTATAATCTTAATATTCAATAAATGTACATGATACCACTTCATTAGATGGACCATCATCTTCTTAAGTAGTTGAAAAAGATTTCATCACACCCATATTCTTATATTCTAGAAAATTCCCATCATTTGAGTTTTTCGTCAGACACTCATTGGTATAATGACCCATCTCATTGCACATAATAAAATTTACTGACTTTAAATCATATTTTGTCTTAACACTAACTTGATCTTTTTTAGTTCAATTATGTGCCATATTTCTCATCTTACCACATTATAATCACTTACCAGAATTTAAGAGGAATTCCCCAGTGTGTTTTGTACAACAATTTTCACAAATTGTAAACATAATTTACATACCATGATAATTTTTTAAATAATTATTCCATTTTTTCTACCACCTCAACATCTTATTCTTATATTTTTTTCAATGAACACCATGTCATTTGAAAACTCCATTTACACCTTCTCCACACATCTAACACGTATTTTGTAAATTTTTAACTTATGAAAAATAAATTCCCTTCTATACTTTGGATTTAATCATGAGTAAAAATGATTGATTTTACTATCAATATCTTGGATGAAATTTAGAGCATACCTTTCTAGTTAAGTAAATATCACATTGTATGTATCCCCTAAGTCATCATCCTACCTTAATTCCAAGAATTGTTTAATATCCTAAGTTGAACTTATATAGGAAAATATTTCTCAAGAAACATACCATTTCGTTCATCCCAATAAAGAGCATATATCTCATCACTTTACCAGATATTCATAACCATTTAACACCACTAATCGACATCACCTTCAAAATAGTAAATTGAAAGACTGGTATTTTGATTTTCTAAAGACCAAATTACATAAAAAATCTTTTCAAGTGCTTTAATCCACCCTTCAGCTAGCACAGGGTTTGATAAGCCCTGGAATGATGGGGGATGTTTCCTCATGAAATACTTCACTACTAACCAGTAAATATATGGTTTATCTAGATAATATCATGCATTGATAGAAAAACCATTTATATCCTAATTCAACTACCCCATCACTACAACAAACTTTTTAGTTCTGGTATCAATCGTCTCATATTGATGATTTAGAAGGTTGTTTTCCTTTGGAAGTTTCCCCAACATATCTTCCCTATTTCCTTTGAGAAAAAACATTATGAAAAAACATATCTTAGATGAATGATCATTTTAATATTCATATTCAATATCATTTTAATTTTACCATAAATTAAAAATCATTTATGTTTATTCTATTACCGATATCATAAACCCTAAAGTTATCTGAGCCTCCCTCAGATACCAACTATAAGGCCCCATCCTTTAACATTACATAATCTTGAGTTAAATCAATAATTCACATTGAGGATATTTTCATGTTTAGAGTTTTACATAATTAAGTAATAACTATTACATAACAACTCAAATATTACAAAGTAGACACTTCTACCCACTATATATTTTTTCACAAAATGATACTCTATAAAATAATAAATGATTTCTTTTTCTTGATTAAAATCTTAATAACCTTTATCGTGATTTATTACTTTATTTTACTCATCCTTAGACCCTGTGAAAAATATTTAAAAAAATGCAGATGAGTTCAAAAAACTCTATAATGGAATACAAAATAAGGAAAGAAAATGTTATTCAATGAATACATATAAACCCATGAAAACATAAGCTGCATAGCATAACTAATGAAATCATTAGAGTCCTAAACACACATAAAAATAATAAATCATAGATTTAACTTGTGGAATACATATCTTACATACATTATTGCTTTAATATCTATATAGGGGTAACCTTAATGGCTTTATTTATAAAGCCCATAACAGTACATTCCCTAAATCGATTAGGATAAACCATATAATTTAACTCTATCTCATGACCCAATTCATAGGAAATATATCACAGGATCACCCACTAATATTTTATCATAGAACTACCAATATACATAAGAAATTCCCAAGAACCATAATATAATCATAACACAATAACAAGTAAAATGGAAAAAATTATATTTCTAATTTTCAATCACAATATATCATTTCATGATATTTACATAATCAATCTATTCTCAAAAAGAATTTCCAAACCAAAATACCATAAAAAGAAATGTGGTATTCATTTTTCATTAAAAACATTAAGGCTTATAGTGGAATCCAAATATCAAATAATGTTCTTGGCGGTGAAAATTTTTTTGTTGCCACATACATTAAAAAACATTCCTTTATCATTTTGTAAAACTCAATGTATAAAGAATATTCTTTTTGAAAAAAATTGAATGAAATTAAAATTTAAAGGGGTTTATTATACAAAATCTAAAATAAATTGGTATATATTATCAAAATATTCTTCAATGAAAGGATATTTAGATGAAGTCCCTAATATTGAGTCTTACTCGTCACATATAATCATTACAATCCTGAATAATAAACATTGATTAATTTATACTTTCTTGGGAACCTTTTTCTTGTTTATTATTACTTTTTTATCACTTATTCATATGTTATAAAACATACTTCATTATTTATGTTCATATTAGTCATTTTGTAGATATTTGGTAATTGAGCCAGAAATGAACTTCTTATAAAGTAAATTGTCCATGTGGTTATCAGTTCATCATTTATAGAATAGTATTTATTAATTAATAATCACATTTATTCATTAGTAATAATTTTTAATTCAAACCATTAATTGTGGTTATTAAAAATGAAAAACATTATATTCATGGAGATCGTTGGTCGTACGTACTCATGATTAATGTTTTCTATTTTTCATTGATCATTGTGGAAATAAGGTAATTATTATATTATATTTCTAGAATTATAATAATACTATTGACCTCATAATAATAATTTATGTATAAATATATATTATACATGTTATGTGTTAAATAAAAATTATTTGCACCACTTTGTGGAGGTGATAGTTCACATGTATGCATGAACGACGTTATTGAATTTATGTGCATGGAAGGTAAGAAAATAATTTAAATATAATTCTATTAAAATGATAAATATGTCATTAATATCATATATAATCATCTACTCAATAATTATAACCAGTCTTGATAGTCTGTAATGAAAATAAGCTATATCAGTTTGGGAGGTGACAGTTCATCATACACACGAACGAAATGTTCTTTTCCCATTTGATGAAATTGGAGATGGATTCAGGTGATGATGTTAAAAAAATAATATTTCATCATATATAGGATAATTGATTTATTATTTTTTCTTAGTTTAAGAAGATTTAAATTAAGTGGAAGATGAATTAAAATAGAAACACTGAAAAATGATACCTCTACTTTGGTTGATCACTAGGGAAGAACACCTTAACAGCTCTAAAAATGTGTTATTTCTAAATTAAGAACACAATAAAGTGGGTAGGGATTTTAGAAAGTAGTTTGGGAAGATATTTTTCAAACCAAATGTTACTTGAATTGTGAGTATTAAAGAAGAGTGGGTACCTTTTTATAGGAGAGAGGAGGGTTACCCTTGGAAACTATAAAAATATTAAATTAATATAAATTAATTTTTTTAATATTAATGACTTGAACTTTAGATATATTTATGATAAGATGAGGATAGTTATAAATCCTCTCATCCAATAATTTTTATACATGTCTTTATTGTATTTTAAACCTTGTCTTTTCTTTTTACCCATATTTATTCTCTTTTAATTTTAGTTGTGGTAACAACATTTTAAATATTTAGAGGATATAAATTTTACATATCTGGGGTAAATCTCCATTAATTGGAAATTTAATGAAACTTTCTACCTTATCATATCTATTTCGTGATTTTAAAATATTTATTTGTATTTTTAAATAATTTAATAATTTATTATTTTTATAAAATATCAATTTTGTCCATTATTACACTATCCATTTCAATGAATTTAAATAAAATCTAAATAGAGGGTTAACTTTGAAAAAATATCTTTAATAAACATAAAACAAGTCATAGTCACTTATGAAATTCATATATGGCATAAATTATGTCAAATACTATTTATTTTGATAAATATATTATCATTTATTTTTTGTTTAATTAATAAATCTATTACTGCATCATTATAATGTCATAATTAAATTTAATTATTTATTTCCTAAACATTATAAACAAATTCAAATAATAAAGTTAATATTTTTATCATTCTAATGACTATATATAATTGAATATATCCCTTATATTAAAATACATTACTTTTAAGACAATGTGTAAAAAAATGAATATTCATTGAATATAATATTATAAATGCATTAAAGTCATCCAAGTGGATCCAAGTGGATCCAAGTGGTCAAAAAAACAACCCAAGGATGATCAGGGTTGGGATGCACTCATCCAAGTAAATTAGTAAAGGTGTTAGGTTAGTTTTATATTATAGTAATATTATTTTTACCTTTAATTTCCTGATTTACCCTTATCCATGGTAATTACAATAATTACAAAAATTACTCTTCATAAGGTCCAAAAAATATAATAGACCTATTCAAAAAAATTCAACATTATGATTCCAAATATGAAATCCTTTTTTTAAAAAATCAAAACACAGAAGTTCCATTAATTAATTTAAAATTAATTCACATTGTCAAAATGAGAAAACAAGTTTTTCAAATGTAAACTCCATCCAAATATTGGCATGCATTAATATCTAATTTCAATGTAAATTTACATAAAATAACAAACAATGGATTAAAATATAAAAAAAATTAATTATATTTTAAAACCAATTAAAATAATAATCTTCATATATAATTAAATTATAATAAAAGGGAGTTTTGAATTAAAATGCAATATATCTGCACAATTCATTAAAAAAAGAATTTTATCAAAAAAATACCAAAAAAATAATCCAATGTGAATGTTGATTTCCCACTTCTAAAGAATTAATTTTTTTAAATAGAACATATAAAAGTGAAAAAAAAGAAAATTTAAAAAGGGTCTCCATCCAAAGGCAGTAAAACTATGTTTTGATAATATTAGAGTGCTTTATTCTTAAAATTGGATTTATTATAATTTTAAGCCCCAAAAATTTATTAGAATAATGTAAAAACATTTAATAAATATGTGTAATCATAATATTGGTTGTTCTATTCATTCCAACTAATACAACCGCTAGGCTCTAACTTCTATTTAAAATAAAAATATTAATAATGTAATACTTTTCAGTATATCACAGCCTTGTGTGCATTATAAGATTTTAAAAAACCCATTGTTATGTGTCATTTATACTATCGTACAAAGCGGCCATTTTTAAAGTAAAATTAATATCTGATTCATAAATATTAATATATATGAAAATTACTTGTTCAATAATTACTTGGGATGTTACAGTATGGGTGGTTTAGGAAGTGAGAGTGCCCTTGGGTGAGACCTTGATTATATATCGGGATACCTTGATGATTCTTGATGTGTTTATAAAGGGGTTTTCCTTATTATTCCTTTGGTAGGGGTTTGACCTTGTGGTTTTGAAATGTTTCTCAACAATATGAAAGTGGTGACCCTTTTGGGATGTAATTTCATGGGTTTTATGTTGGAGTTAAGAATGAGTTCCTTGGATGTGGTATCATTAGTTATGAGTGTATTATTGTGGTATTCATGACCCATGTGGGTTTATACCCTATGAGTTATGATTTGGACCCTAGAGTTAAGGGTTTTGGATCGTGGTGTTGACGTATATGTGCAAGTATGGTTAGTGTGAATCCTAGGTTGAATGTTTACCAACATTCATTGGATGGAGTTTTCTAAAAGGGGGATAAGATAGCCCACTATGAGTGGGATATTGTTGGATGTTTGATTTATGTGTCCTAGAGATAGTGGCTAGTGACTTGTAACCCCTAACCCTAGTTTTGTCATTGGTTTCCTTCGATCCTGGAAAGTAAATTGTGAGTGTCGTCAGCTGTTGTGAGATAGAAACACATTAGAGATATTAGAAGAAAAATCAATTCACATTATTGGAGTAATATTGAAGAAGAGATGATCCCATAAGGGGAACAGTATTAAATTAGAGTTTTCTCGTCGCTGCCTCTCTCTTTTGTTGGGCTGTAGTTTCTTCCTCAGTCTCTCCAGCATGTTCACGGTGTGGCGGTTTCTATCATGGTGAAGGGTGGCCTCACGGGCTTTGTGTTTATTCTTCTATGGAGAGGGTGGTCTGGTCTTTAGTGGGTTTGGGGTCAATTTCCAGATCCTCTATAGAGTGGGGTCGAGATCCGGTGTGGCATCGGGGTCATAGTCCTTCTCTACGAGATTGTCTAAATCTTGTGTGACGGGGTCGAGATCCGGTGTGGAGTTGGGGTCATTCATGTTCTATGCAGTGTTGGGGTTTTGATCCTATGAATTGGGGTTGATATATGGTTTCTCCATGGGGTTGGGGATGAGCTCTGGTGCTTCTATGGGGTTGTGATCCAGTGCGGTGTGGGGTTGATCACGTGTGACTTCAATCTGGTTCTCATTCTGAGGCTTTGGGGTCACGGTTCTGGTCTTATAGGCAAGTCCATCATCTTCCATGGTGTTGGAGGCTTCTTATTCTTCTACAATGTTGAGTCTTGATCTGATATTCACAGTGAAGGGGTATTCTTCCAGTTCCTCAATGAAGGGGTTGATCCATTGGATGCATCGTGTGCTGGCTGTAGTAATTTGGTTGGATTGTTGTGGTCTTTGCGTGCAGGGTTGTTGGTGGTGATTGGTGATATGGTGGTGATTCTGGATAAATGTGTTGCTTTCTGTGAAGCTTTGGTATTTCATTTTCTCTTGGATTGAGTTGCTTTTGTTGGTGATTTGGTGATTTGGCATGTTGGAATGGAGCTGCACTCGGACTCAACAACATTGTACAAGACCCATCAGAGGTTCCAGATCCACCAGTCCTTCTTTGCAGACTTTATGGATTTAGTTGTGTGATAGGATATGGAATTAACCATAAGATCGGGTATGTGCTTTGAAAAATGACATTTCTTGCCATACATTACTACATTGTTGGAAATATTTTTACAATTAAAAACTGGGGAGGGCTTTCTCCATGTATTTAGATTTTTTACCTATCTAGACCTTCGTTTCATGTATGTTTCTAAGTCTTGAAGTATTTTTTGGGTTTCCCCATTCATCCCTTAAAAGGGTGTTAGCTTATACTATACAATTTTAAGGCCTTTGGGTTGTTTGATGGATGGATTAGTTGGATGTTTTGTCAGGACACTTGGGTGCATGGGGCATAAGTGGATGGTTTGGATATGGAAAGGTGCTTATATTCTTAATGTTATAGGTGGGGATGTATGATGGTTTTGGGATATGAGACTCAGGTTGTGACAATGAGTTTAGAGCCTTAGAAATATTTAGCGAGACCTTGAGGGAGGTTAGCCTAGTGTTGTTGGTTCCTCGGAATATGAAGCATATGAGATGCTTAAGATGAGTAATTGATACATAAAGAGTATAATAAAGATTTTTTAGATGGTATGGTTCATACATATTTTTTTAAGAAGGAACCCAAGTGCTAGAAGTTGGATTTAAGGTTGGTTCTGAGGGGTTTTATAGTTTGGATTCCTTAATCGTTTGTTGGTGGACGATTAGTAGAGGCCTCAATGTTGATTTCAGTAGAATGAGACAGGGGTGACTAAATTGTGGATGGAGACTTTTTTATGAATGTGAAACATAAGGTTACGATGGCAATATTTCTAGGATTTTTCATGAATGGTTTGGTTGTTGGTGTGATTTCAAGAATTTATTAATGTCTATGAGGAAAACAGACCAGAATGCAGGGTTAGGTAAGTAGGGGCATAGGGTTAGTCATGCTGATGTTTGGATTTTTCTAATCTAAGATCAATTTCAATGTTTGGTAACTGAAATGTGTGGGACATTGAGTTATTTGATGAGGTCCATGTGTGGACATGTACAGGTAAGGCACATGTCCATTCAGGTTGGGTGAACATGTGGATCGAGATAAGTACTTGTCATTCTCTGTGGAGCCGAAGCGAGATGCATTGCTAAGTTGGAGACCATGGTTTTTTATTGGTGTGGTGGAATTTTTTGTTTCAGTTTTTTACTATTAGGGTCATTCTAGAAGAACATGAGGGGTGTGTTGGTAGTAGTGCCAAAGGAACATTGGTTCACAACTGCAGAGAATATGGTCCTGGAGAGTTGGTGAGTTTTGGTTTGCAATCCTACATGATCATTTTTGGTTATGTGATGATGATATGTGTAAAGAAGGAATGAATATATTCATATCAGGTCGTGGTTCCTCTATTTTAGAGGTGATATCAGTGATTGATAAGTTTTGGCAGTGTCCTTTGACGATTTAATAGTGTACTTTTAGGTAGGGATGATCATCCCAACAACTTTACATCATTTCAGGAATACTGAAAAATTTCTGACATTACACCATGTGACATGCATTTTTTTGGGTCAGATGTGGGAAATCATGTGGTATATAGTCATGGGGATATATATTTGGAGTTGGATGGTGGGATTTACACAATCTATTATCTACGGGTGAGATCCTCGGGACAAACAAAACATCATGGGTTTCGTTCTCTGGAGCTGAGAATGGGTAGCAATTGATGTTGTTTTGTTTCTCTAGGAAAAGTTGAATGACCATGAGAATTTTTTGGGGTTCCGATTATGATAAAAAAACATGAACCTTGGTGTTTGTAATTCCTTGATAAAAGAAATGGTCGTTACTATTTTAAGGTTGGGAGTGATGAGTTTGTCCAGGGATGGTGGATTTGAGCGTGGAGTTGATGTCGTGGAATTAGGATACCAATGAAAAACACGTGAGGTGCATGTTGTGTTCCCAAAAAAAGATAGTTGGTCATTGGATACTGTGGTTGAATGATCTAAGGGTTTTCTTGGGGCTTAGGATAGTACCAAATGATGTTTTGGATTCCAGTGTTGAGACCGTTCAATGGAATGGTAAGACATGATAATGATTAGTGGAAAGGGAGGTTAGCTTCTTAGAACCTCATCGTAGGACGGGTATGAACTCTAGGATAGGTTTGGGTTACCTTGGAGTGACTTTAGGTGTGAAGGAATATTGTTCATGTAAGGTAATGGAATTAAAATAGTGAAGTTAAGCATTCCTAGGGTGAGTCTTCTGGGGACAACCCGAATTAGCTAGGAGAAAGGGATGAATTTAGTGAGTTGTAAACCACTATTAAGGGATGTTTTTGATTGACAGTACATTTAAATATTTGGGAATAGGTTTTTATTATGAATTTATTTTTCTTTATTTAGTGTATAAATGGTGGGAGTGCTTGTGTTAGGAATTTGTATGGGTGTAGTGGATCACGATGATGGTTTGGATGGTAGTAGATGTTGTGACGGCGAAAATATATTGGAAGCTAGGGGATGACCCTTGTAGGTTTATTTAATTATATTGATAGGAATCATGTTAGTAATCACCTTGGGAATGTGAAAAGGGGGTAGTGTGCCAATATTGGATGATTTATGTTTAGGGACAAGGAAATCAGAGGTGGTCTGATACAATATGATAAAAAGAATGGATGTGGTTTGTTGTGACCCACCACCGGTTTGGTGTTTGTAAGGAAATGGATTTTTGGAAATGAAGGAAAAATTGAGTGAGGTAAAGTGGTTCTTAGTCTATGAATGGATGTTGTAGGGATGTCCTATCGGGTGGTTTTGATGGTGGGTCTTTATGCCAATGCGGGGTGAAGTCCTTATGGATGTTCAGGCAGAGTGAGTTGGGAAAATGTAGGTTATGTTGTGAATGTTGAATTGATTTTCTCATAGTATTTTTACATAGGGTAAATTCATATCACTGGAAGGTGGTGGGGGTAAGATAAAGTGTGTTCTGGTGATCACTATAGTGTGAGAGTGGTCAATTGAAGATGTGATCGGAGTTTCAGGTTGAACGGAATTAAGAAAATACAATATTGGAGATTTGGCCTTGATAGGGACCATTGACTCAGGTTTGACTGGTTGAGTGACCTTAGTGTTTTTATTGTTTTTTATTATATTTGATAATGAAATTGGACCGTTGGGCCACGAGTTGTGGAACAATTTCAGTCAGGAAATGTGATTGGAAAAATAGGTTGTTTTCTTTAGCTAGTTTCAAGTTTGGGCCACATTTAATGTTTTGAGAACATGGTAAAATGGTACTGATATAATTGGTCCATGCTTTGGGCAGAGGATCAAAATGATGGGGTACTTGTTGGATCTTATATGATGGTATAATTTTGTGTGAGAAGTTTCTTCATGTTATGCTTTAGGAAGTGATTCTGTGGATTTCTTATGGATTTCTAGTGGTTGGTGTATGGCTAGAAGTTGATGCATCCTTTGAAGAGAATATTTTTCACCATGTTGGTCATAGTAAGAGATTCTTATTGGGACAAACTATTATATTGGAAAAAGTTTTTTGGAAGTATGGTAATGTTTAGGAAGAATCTTGGGAGAGAGAGTCAGACATGTATGTTCGATGGCTTGATCCTTTAAACTAAAAAGATTTGTGATGCTTGGGAAGAGAATCTCAAGGATGATCCCTTATAAGTAAGGGAGTTTGTAAGATCCCAGACACCTATGAGGTATAATATTGTTTAAATTTTGTTTTTAATCCCTTAACTTTTCCTAATTAAATATTTATTGAGTGTATGAGGATGTTTGGGGGTGTTTGGGGGGGTTTAGGACACAAATGAAAGGGTAAAATGGACATCCAGTGCATCTTTCATGGTTGGCACATGGTTAGACATGACCATGTTCTCAAACTATGCTATCTTGGTGGGGGTGTTCATAGTTAAACAAAATTGTGAAAGAGTGAATGCCAGACCATTCAGACATGGATAGATGCATTCCAAATTATTGGTATGTGCTTTTTCAATTCATGAATAATCTCTAGGTAATAGTGTGACTTGGACCCCTATTAGAAAGATTAAGGTGCATGGTAGATTCATGGTTTGAAAAACCATGTAGCCAAACCATTTTCCCTTTAAAAAGTAATGTTTTACCAGTTCCCCCCCCCCATGATTTTAAGTATCCAACATGATTTTCCCCCCAATTCTTATTTTGTAAACCAAGTGACAACCCATTTTGACTAATTCTTCACAAGGATCATTCTTCTGTGATTCTAGTCCATTTGGAGTTTCATCGGGTGAAGATCAAAGATTCAGGTATGTCTAACACAACCTTTCCTCTCTTTTCTTGAATTCGAGATTTTTGTTTTGTTCTTCTTCTCTCAAAACACTAACAAACTATTTTTCCAGATGATCATAGGTTAGGGATTCAAATGGTGGTTGAATCTGAATCTAAGTCTAAGATTAAGAATGATTTCATCACTAGATTTTAGGTAGGTGGTCTAAAATATATATCACATAGTTTAATTATTGATTTGTGGATGTGAGGCTATTTTATTGGATCTATCCTGTTATAAAATTAATTCATTTAATATGTTTTGGTAAAATGGATGGATAAATTATAAAATGAGCCCCTCAAGATCCCCATAGAATGGATTGAGGATGATTTGACTGGTTTAGGGCCACCAATGGGGTGGATGAATATTTCAAAACATGAAAAAATGTAATGTTAATCATAGGGATGATTGGTGTTAAATTTGAGCCAATGATAAATTTTTTGATAGATTAGTTTAGTATATATGATGCCCCAATGGTATTTGTGCCTAGTTATTGATGATTGAATATGGGATTTCTTGGTATGTTGTGAAAAAAAGGATAAACGGATTAATGTGAATATTCTATATGGTTTACAAATTTTTAATGGGAAGGCATAAATGGATTAATGAATATGAATTGGTGAACGTGATAAATAGGCTAATTCATGTAAATTAAGGAATGAGTAAAATGGGATAAGCTATGCGATGGTAAATATGTTAATGGGTTATACATTGATATTGAGTTATATGATAAGGAATATGAATTTTGAATGTTATGTGTATTGATTATGTTTTGTTTTTGATATGATATATGTTGTAAATAGATTAATATGCATCTGCACATGTCTTGGTTTATGTGTGGTATTATACATGGGGATCTATGACCACATGCTAGGTTAGAAATAGGATATAAACCCAACCCTTAATTCACAAGGTAGGGAAGGGGACCGAGGATCTATGCCCCTAAAAGATGCATTTGATGAGACTACAAGGACTGAGGCTCCAAGGTATGTGCGGTGAATTTTTTTATGAAATTTTTATCCCTTAGTGTGATTGGGAAATTGATTTATCCCCTTATTCATATTAATTTATTGGAATAGTCCATTGTAAAACTGAGGTAAATTCCTAACCCATGGAACTACTGAAGAAAATGAATTTAGTAAAGAAGATAGTATAAGTGACGAAAAATGAAATAATGATTGAAATGGTTAAAGTGAATATTAGAAACTAGTGGCACCCAAGTTATCATTAGACTTCTATTTTCATTTATTTAATAATTTCATGCACAATTTGTTTATACAGGATATTTTGTAAACATCATTGGTGGTTTCATACAATGTTTTACTCACACCTACTCAGGCCATCATTGGGTTCCCAAGTAGATTTCATGGTGTAGGTAATGAAAAGAGAAAGTGCCCCATACTAGGGGGTTGAGTTGGTCTTGGGATGTGCATAGATAAGGACCTAGGCATGGAGTTAGGATACATTGTCAGGTTTTATCTATTGTCATTATTTGGGGTTTTCTTCACTTTTTGGCACTATTATCATGATGTGAATGTTTATGATTTGGTCATGGATCATACCCTATTTGGTAAATGGTTGGTAATTAGTGTTTTGGGATATTTTATTATTGTTTCCTTTATTTAATATGATGTATATTGTATTTTTTCATTGTAAAGATGGTATAATATCCCCACGTGACTTATTATGCCCTCACTAATGGTCGATAACCTATGGCGTATGGGGAGGTTCACTTGAGGTCTTCTGGTGACCTGCCTCGGGGAACAAGTTTAGTGGATCCTAGGTTAGAGACATTACAAATATGGATCACGTGACATCAAAAATATGAGTGGTAAACCCTAATAATTCTACAAATAATTATCTAAATAAATAATCATTATTCAAAGAATGTTTTATGATACCTTGGTGAATAACCTTGTTAATTTTTATATATGACACCCTAGTGATAAACATTGGTGATATGATTATGAATGTCACATTTTTATGTTGTAGACACATTTCCATGTTATGATTATTATTACTCGTATTATTATGTACCTCGTGTTCATGTGATCATCCCTTATTTATATTCCTCTTTGTCACACAATAATTATATCCTTTGATTATTTCCTTTTTGGGATTTATAATCACCCCTTTATTTTATATATGTCCACAGGATATGAGATGCAGTAAAAGTAACATAGGATGAACATATGAAGATGTATTTCAAGTATACTTGAATAATGATTATTTTTATGTCTTTTCATGTACTATGTTATTATTTCCAAGAAATTAAACCCCAAATGATCCTCTATATTATTATATGTTTTATCATATAATGAAAGGATTATGTAATAAAAACGTGGGTCGCCATAATAGTTTTTTTTTGTGTTCATAATGTGTCATATTATTTAGGTGTCTAGGTAGAGAAAATATTTTCATTGTAAAAGAAATGATATAGATACATTTATATATAAATTCTTGATAATGTTTTCAAAAAGTGTACTAGAAGAGTCCCAAGAATATTACCTAGGAGTGTCAAACTAGTTGCATAGTAAGGGCTCATTCACCATCCACCAGAATGAAAAATTATATATAACTGACCTAATATTTTTTGGATTATTAACCATATATTAATCTATTCAAAAATATATTACACTTATTAATACCCATATATATGTATTTCCATTCATGGATAAAAAATATGACCTTTAATTTAATTAAATTTTAAGATAGTTTTACGGATACATGATAAATTGATCATTTTAATTTCTTTCTAAGAAGGTATAATTAGGGGTAATGATGATATATCATTGATAATAAATCAAATAATTTATAAAAATTATGATTAAAAACATCATTCAATGAGAAAAACTATTTGAAAGGGATTAAAGAATAAAGGATGTGAAAAGATTAATAAACCTTACTTCTGTATAGTACCAACTTAGGAAAATTCCATAGTGAGAGTGGGTATGTAATATCCTATTGTATAAATTTAATTGGATTAAAAAATCATTGAATAAAAATAATTTATATATGTGAATAGTAAGCTTAAATGATAGAATAACAATGGAATTTCAATTGAAAATGAACTAGGAGGGTTGAGGAACCTTACCTTATGAGATAACTTATTAATGATTTAAGTGGAAACCTTACATACATTGAAACTCATTAGATTGATTCTATAGAGATAAAATGAGAGGAGGGACATGTTCAAAAACTATTTTCAGGATAGGAATGGGATAATGGATTAGTATTTATTGAATATTTGGCTGGAATTTTTAATTTCTAAAAACAGATCTTAGAATTATAGGTTGTGAGAAAAATCAAAAACCATTTCGTTAACTTTGGTTTTGTTTCATGGTTTTATAATAAATAAAATATTTTAATATTATAATGAATTTAGGGATGTATTTTTTTAATTTATATTAATTTTTATATGTAAATTAATTTCTTTCCACATAATATAATTTTTAAATCCTTAATTTTTATTTTAGAATTTGGAATGTATATTATAATATTATTAAAGGGTTTTAATTTAGTAAAATAATTAACATTAAAAAAATTACATATATTTTTTTAGGATTCATTTTTATTAATTATCACATCCTTTTTTAATAATTATGATTTCATAATATTGATTATATATTTATACCATATTTCCCTATTTAGTCAAAAATTAAACTATGTGAGAAAATTATGAAAAAGTCACCATTTCTTAATTTTGTCCTGATAATTAAAAATTAAATATATGTTATATGAAAATAATTGTCTGTCAATAAGTGAATTGATTATTAAATAAAATACTTATATATTTTTAATGTAGGTAATTGGTGCCTAAAACTAAAAAATCAATTACTTTTCTTTTATTATTTTAAATTAAGATATATGTGTATAATTAAATTATTATTTATTTCTAAATATTAATTATTTCTGATTATTATTTATATTAATTTTAATGGGTTGTATTGATTAAATCATACACCTGTTTTTATCACTGTAATATTAATATTACCACAATAAAATTTCCAATGGTCATATTTTGATGGTCAGATTCCTGTGGTCCAGATTCCAACAGTCAAACTCCCAAAAGGCACATTACTCCTTATATATACTTCATTATAAATCCATAATTAGTATACTTCTCTTAACATATAAAATATTATTTTTTTCAATTTTTTTTTTCTTTCTAATAAAAATTTATCTTGTAGACTTGTTCTTCTTCATTCAGTATGGTCTTCTAGAGCTGAAGCTTGTTGTGATTCCATATATTTTTTATGGTTTTACGGTAATTATTTTAAACATTATAATAAATTACATTACCTACTTTTTAATTTTACTTACTTTTATTGTATCAATATAATGAAACAAAAAATTTACATTGTTAGAGATTTTTTTATAAGGATTTTTTTATAATTTAAAAATCATGAATCTTTTATACTCCACCTTGATATAATTCCATCCTCAAAATTTTCAATGTACCTGAATACAGGAAAAAATCGGTTTGAATCTGTAACACACCATGATTTTGTTAAATATATATGTTTTCAAATGAATTTAATATTTTCAATAAATTCTATTGCACACAACACTTAGTATATCTTGCGTTACTTGTAACACCATGTTTAAATGAAATGTGACATACTACTAAAATATTATTATATGATAGTTATCACCTACCCATTAGAACTGTTGCTATTAATAGGATTATTTAAAATTTTAAAATATATGGTTTACACATGTATATAAAATATATTCTTTTGTGATCAATATATTATAAAAGAAAACAAAAAACTATTTAAAAATATAAGATAATCATTCCATGAATAAATATTTTTATGAAAAGACATTTTTTACAATAATAAATTAAGCAATCCAATTTTGGTGTATTGTTTTAATAAAATTTAAATATTCTATATTTAATAAAAAAATTAACATACATCTTATGTGTTTTTTGTTAAAGATGTAGGAATATATTCAATTTTATTCTTAATCTGTATTTTTCTAAAAATTAGTTTTTTATCGTTTTGATAAATTATTTAAAAACACTGTTTTATACAATGAAAAAAATCACAATAAATTAAATTTTTTTAAAAATAATATAAAAATTACTTTATTGTGAATTTTTTGAAATTTTCTAAGAAAATTGTTTTGATAAATAATGAAAAATACTAGTTTTTATTAAGAATTTTCAATTGTTTTAGAGAATTTAAAAAATAAAAATTGTTTTAATATGGTTTAAAAGGTAAAATTAGTTTAATAATATATAAATTAGTAAATTATAGATTATTCGATTCAATTTCATATTGAATTTGGATAAGAAATTTCTTTTCACTTTTGAACATTTTCTCTTTGAAAACCCTCTTTCTCATCACATATGGGAAAATAATTTTATTTTTAATTGTTCAACATATGGGAATGGAAGTTTAGAAATATCAATTCCATGTTAAAAATTAGAATAATATATATTATCTAATAAGATAAAATTAATTTTTTACAATAATGAATTGTAAAAATAAAAAAAAATTATTTACCACAGTTAAGGTAAAAATGGGTTTGTAGGTGACGGGGTTAAAATAAAGAGATAATCATATGATAAAAACACGGATAAAACTTTTTCTTTTCCTAAATTATAATTGTTTCACTCACCACACATACAAAAGTATACCCCCTATCCTATACTCTACACTCATTCCAAGATATTTGTTTCTACTAATCCCTACACAAAATACTCCCTTACATCCCTCCTCTAATCTCATAATAAATATTTCAGTCATAAATACAACCATATAATGTCATGAACCAACCCGGGTTGACCCTAAACAGGTCACTCGAGCTGGCCCATGACATGGCCTCAAGCGTGTCTCCCCTTACACAGGAGGATGTCGACTAGCAGCGAGGGTGTAAGGTAAGTCAGGGGGGATACTATACCCTATTATTAAAGTAAAGAAAATGGAAAATATACAACAACAGCGGAGGCAGTGCAAATAATAAGAAAGCAGTAGAAAACATTTTTCATTTATAAGGTTGGAACAAAATTGGCGAACGTCAGTTTATATTGAAGTTGCATGCATGACATGCTAATGATACAATAGAAGCAGTAAACCAAGCAACATACTTACACATCAATGCAAGAAGTAAATAAACAAATGACTCAAGACCGAGGAAGATCTCTATAAGCATCCTGAAACTTATCCTGGTCCTTTGTTCATAACACCATGTACAAGAAACAGCAACGACAAGGTCCTGCAACCAAATAGAATCTACTCGGGTACCCATGTGCAATGGAGGCCCGAGAAGGGTGTGAGATATATATATCTCAGTAAGCCGAAACGACCAGGGTCTATCCCACTCTAAACAATGAAATATAATTCAGTGGTGTGCCGGTATTTCCAAACAATAATGATACAATACAAACAATAAATACCCATCCAGGTTCGGAAAAGGACACCTGAAGGCAATACCTACCTCGGCCCCAAGCCAGAATAAGTTCCTTCTTAAAACAACACAAGTACATTTGGTTCAAGGAAAAAAAATATTTTTATCATTTTTCTCACTTACTCTATTTATTCACTTCTCAGTTCAACTCAGGATGGAAATCCATTCATTCCAACATTTCTTTATTTGATCACATTTCACTCGAGTTTTAATCACATCTCTCATTCTTTTTATAAATTATTATTTTCATTCATTCAGTGTTGAACTCCATGTCAATCACCTTGATTCTCATTTGGTGTAGATCGCCACGTCAAACACCCTGAATCACATTTGGTGTTGATATTCATGCCTAACACCTAGATAATTATTCTATGTAGATCATCTTGTCTAACACCATATATCACAAGCTTGAATAACCATTAGGAAGGAATGCCATGTCCAAACCCAACATTTAAATTGGTCTAGAACTCCATGTCTAGGACCCAGAAGCTCATTTATTTATTACCATTTATCAACTAATAAATCAGTCGACAAAATTCCCATTACATAACTAATTCTTCACATTTAATTATCCAAATCTGTTTTAAACTTTTCTTAATTAGTTCTCATAATTAGTTATCTTTATTTATAATTCTAGAACTTGTATGAGAAATAGAAGGTAAAAAAAAGTGTATCGAATCAACGTGTCTCAATGATTTGTTATTAATGACATTAAATGGTATAAGCTAACAAACTTGTTCAAGAAAGGAATTCAATTCAAACTATCTCATTACATTTATAACATAAAGAACATGGAAAAAGGGGGGCGTTTATGTGGGGCACACCCAAGGGGGTGGCCATGAGTAAAAGAAAGCACCCAGGATGGGCTTAACCATAAACGAAGGCCACAATGGGCATGAAAAAGCCACCCAAGAATTTCAGTAAGAGATAATGAGGCATCACCGAAAGGTTGCGATAAGAAGCACAAGACTTGTCATGACATAAGCGCCGAAGTAAAGGGAAGTGGGTAAACACCCTACACTAAACGTTCTAATTACATGTTAAGCCATGAACTTAGGAGGTTTCATGGCTCATTTATAATTTTTTTTCAAGAAGAAACGTCATTTGAGGTATCCAGTAAGGTACATGTACAAGCATATCATTTATAAAGTATAATTTCAGGCATAAAGAGTCATAATACATTTAAGCAAGCAAGTACAAAAATCTACTAATACATTTTTTTATTGAAGACATCTCACCACCATTCGAGGAGTTTTATTATAAACCATGTCATTACTTTATCAAACAATTCATTTAGTGATATTAAAAATTTATTATAATATTCATTCAACAGTTAACAAAATTTATAATCCAAGCAATAAGGAAGGAAATCATGAAACGCTATCACTACATTTTTAGATTGAAGGTAGTGCACCTTGGAAGAGGGGTTTCATTATTAAATAATTAGTTTAGTGACCAAGAAACCTCTTTTATCTTATTCCTTCAATTCACACAATTTGCACGAAAGAATTTAATTGGAACTAAACTTGCATAATTAAAAATGCTAAGATAGTGCAATATTAAACTCACAATTACTTTACTAAAATTTAATGTGAATGGAGAGGGACCCTACCTCCAAGTGGATACATCCGTCCACTCTGGCTCTTGGCGGTTTCTAACTAAGAGCCGCTGCTGCTCCCCCACTGAGCATAGGCATGTCTATGCCTATGCAGGCAAGTCTCCTTGACTTTGGCGACTTGAAACCACACCAAAACCTTCAACACACTAATAGATAAATACAGGGAACTTTAAAAAACTTAAAAGAACCATTCTAGGTGCAGCGAAACCAAAAGTATAACAAAAACCTCACCTCGAACCAAAACTGGTGAACCAAAACAAGGCGGAACCACACAGTGAACCTTAGTGCACTACAAGCAACATGTCGGGAACTCATAAACACCAAAATCCCAAAATTTGACAAGTGTGAAACTAATTAAGAGGTGAAATCCTTACCCAAAAACTATAACGACAGTCTGAAACCACCCGAACCTCTTTTCCTTTAGCGACAGTTGCCAGAATGTGCCCTAGGTAGTCCCAACGGACCTTCCATGCTGACATAGAATAAGAAAAATCCGAAAAACGGATCACCCTAAACCCCCAAGCGTTCGGCCGCACCTCACCGGGCACTGATTAGGTCGAAAAGAAGTTGGGGGAAGGGAGGAGAAGAAAGAGGGGAGCTTACTATGGAGATTCGACAAAGAAACGGCCTAAAAATGGAGGAGGAATCTTGACCAATAGGAGGCTGGAAGGGGGTGTCGGACGTCCTAGGGTTTCCGCCCGGGGGTGTCGCACTGCAGCAAGGTGGGCTCGGACAAGGGAGGTGGCCGCACCGAGGAGTAGGAGCCTCGGACAAGGGAAGAGGAGCTTCGTTCGAGGTAGATCCATCCATGGAGGAGTCGTGTGGAGGGGAACCTGGTGCATTGTGCATAGAGGAAGAAAAACCAGGGGGTCGCGCCTCCAGCTGTGTGCCACCCCTTTAGTATTTCACAAACCAAAAAAACTAAAAAACTTATAATAAAGATAATAATAATAATAAATAAATAAATAAAATAAATAAAACACAATATAATATGATAAATAATTTCAATTATATTATTATTATTATTCAATAAAAATCCTTTAATATCATCTTACCCAAAATTAAAAAGGCTTTTTCATTAAATTTTGAAACTCCCCATTAATTAAAAATTTTAACAAACATTTAATTATTTCAACGCATTAATTAATTTGCAATTAATTAATTCATGGAAATTAATTAACGTAAAAAAATAATTAATTAAGTCCTGACGGATTAATAAATTCACAAAAGATTAAATATATACATTGCACATATTAAATTAAATCCTATTTAATTTTATTTAATTAAAAAAATCTAAATTTTAAATCTGGATAAAATGCATTTCTTGAATCGCACCATCTAAAAAACCATGTGCAGCCCGTGCTCCGGCTACCGGATACTCGTGGTATCACACATGGATGACTCACATGGTCAATCCTATCGTGCATAGTCTGATATCACCGCTTAAAA
Organism: Viscum album; assembly: GCA_963277665.1. Taxonomy (NCBI): domain Eukaryota; kingdom Viridiplantae; phylum Streptophyta; class Magnoliopsida; order Santalales; family Viscaceae; genus Viscum; species Viscum album. Next base: position 1,929,700,484 of record OY728137.1, on the reverse strand, counting down.
CAGCTCCAAAACTCGGGACCTCATTCCGAAGCACGGTTTTTAAAACTGACCCATTGATAAAAGAAAAAGTTCAAAACCCATTGTATTTTTTCCAGTTCAAAACACGGGATGTGACAACCTTCCCACCTTAGGACTTCTCATCCCTGAGAAGCCTTCGGGGACAACGTAACCCTCACCCATCCTACGCAATTCAAGAAGTCTTTCAAAAAGGGGTCACGTTGCATCTCCAAACATCCAACACATGATCAAACATTGGTTAAGAAAGCGACACATAAGCCATTAAAATCTGAGCCAACACTCATTTCTCAATCGAAACACCACGATGACATTTACTTGAGATTGTATAATCTTCTGAAAAAGAGCGCTACATGATTCCCAAGCCTGAAACAAAGGTCAATGAAAACAAGACCTCACTTCTGAACAAAGGTGACATTTTAAGCTAGGGGAGTCTTACTAGGGACGACGACATGCGAGAGGTTCTACTCCAAAGAGACTCAAGGAGAAACTCAATCTACCCATATATGAGGGTCTTAAATAGAGGACATCACTCTATGTTCCACTTCCAAGACAATTATATTTAATCAAATTTAATCTGTAAACATTAAGGTGACCTACTAGGGTCCCCCTAAGAAAACCTTGTTTCATTATCATGCAACCCAATAGCAATTTTCAAAAACTATTAAAATTAGGGCACCCAAATGGTTCATCACATAAAAACATTCCCCAACCAACATACATGGGCCCAATTTCATATTAAATGATAACAATTTGGATTACAGATCAAAATTAAACATCTTTCACATTTATAAGCATTTCATACAGCATCACCATCACATTTAATATGGGTTTCCATTTCCCAACTCATGAAGCGCACATACACTTCATGGTTTGGAAGTTAAATTACACGGTTTACCCTTTTCCCATGTTATAAGGCGCCCATACACATTAAAACTTGAAATGTGGTCATTTCATAATTGCAACTAATAAATTTAGTCAAAGAAATTAATCATTTGTCGACAATCTACCATGTCTTTATAAGAATCTAACATAGAGAAATAGGTTGAAACTATTAAAAACATGCTATAATAAAAAATCATGGCACAAAAGCATGACATATTATCACTCAAGAATGTTAGATCTACCACTGAAACATGTTATCAAATAGGGAATGGTAAAAAATAAAATACATGGAATATTCAAGGCACCAAATACATATCAGGAAGCGTACTACTAATGAAACTACATGTCATGATATATATGCATGACCTGTGAATCTCTAAGTTACTATTATGATGCATGCAATGCTTTTTTTCCCATAATAGGTTAAGGGTTAAATAGTATAATGTTCATAAACCATAAGCAGTGGAAATTATGCCAATCACTCAAGTTGAAATCATATCAACTGTAATATCTAAAAGTATGAACAACAATCCCAGCCCTGGTTACTTGGTCATTTCCCATACGTGGGGTGATCAGTCCCAAGCCCGGCTATTAACCCAAGTGTCGACACATTCTTAGTCTCCTATCTACCAATCCCAAAAAATAGCAGGACAACGAAAAAGGAGGGGGCCTCTGATACCATTTTGTCACGAACCAACCTAGGTCGATCCTAAACTGGTGACTCGAGTCGGCCCGCGAAATGGACTCAAGTGCGTCTCCCCTTATGCCGGATGCTTCTGACTAGTGGTGAGGGTGTAAGGTAAGTTAGGAGAGATTATAACCTCTTATTAATGTGAAGAAAAGGGACAAAATACAACAACCGTGGAAGCAGTGTAAATTATAAGAAAGCAGCGGAAAACATTTTTCATTTATAAGGTTTGAACGAAATTGATAAATGTTAGTTTATATAGAAGATGCATGCATGAAATGGTGATGATACAATGGAAGTACTAAACCATGAAACATAATTACACATAAATGCAAGAAGTAAATAAAAAAAGACTCAAGCCCAAGGAAGATCTCTGTAACCATCCCGAGCCTTAGCTTGGTCCTTTTCTCCTAACTCCAAGTACAAGAAAAAACAATGACAAGGTCCTGCAACCAAATAGAATTTACTCAGGTACCCCATTGCAATGGCAGCCTGAGTGGGGTGTGAGATATATATCTCAGTAGGCCAGAACCAACGGGGTCTAGCCGACCCTATACAATAAAATATAATTTAATGGTGTGATGGTATTTCCAAACAATAATGATATAATACAAACAATAAATGCCCATCCATGTTCTAAAAAGGACACCTAGCAGCAATACCTTCCTCGACCAATAGCCAGAATAAGAACCTGCTTAAAACAACACAAGTACATTTGGTTCAAGCATAATAAAAATACTTTTTATCATTTTTCTCACTTACTCTATTTATTTTCATCTCATTTCAACTCAGGTTGGAAATACATCCATTCCTACCTTTCTTTATTTGATCACATTTCACTCGGGTTTTAATCCCATCTCTCATTCTTTTTATAAATTATTATTATCATTCGTTTGGTGTTGAACACCATGTCAAGCACACTGATTCTGATTTGGTGTAGACCCCCATGTCTAACACCCTAAATCACATTTGGTGTAGATCGTCATGTCTAACACCAAGATAATTATTCAGTGTAGATCGACATGTCTAACACCCTATATCACAAGATTGGATAACCATTAGGAAGGAATGCCATGTCCAAACCCAAATTTTAAATTGGTCTAGAATGCCATGTCTAGGACCCAGAATCTCATTTATTTATTACCATTTGTCAACTAATTAATCAGTTGACAAAATTCCAATTTCATAACTAATTATTAACATTTAATTATCCAAATATTATCTCAACATTTCCTAATTCATTCTCATAATTAATTATTTTTAATCAAAATTCTGGAACTTGCATGAAAAATAGAAGGTAAACAATAGTGTATGGCATCAACATGCCTCAATGATGATTTATTAATGACATTAAATGGTAAAATATAACAAACTTGTTCAAGTAAGGCATTCAATTCAAACTATCGTGTTACATTTATAACTTAAAGAACATGGAAATAGGGGGGAGTTTAAGTGGGGCACACACAAGGGGGTGGCCAAGAGGCAAAGCAAGAACCCAGTATGGGATTCACCATAAACTAAGGCCATAATGAGAATGATCGAACCACCCAAGAATTTCAATAAGAGATAATGAGGCATCGACGATAGGTTGCGACAAGCTACACAAGACGTGGCATGACATAAGCGCCTGAATAATGGGAAGATGGTAAACACCCTATACTAAAAGTTCTAATTACTTGTTACGCCATGAATTTAAGAGTTTTCATGGCTCATTTTTTTCAGAAGCAATGTCATTTGAAGTAACAAGTAAGGTGCATGTACAAGCATGTCATTTATCAAGTATAGTTTCAAGCATAAAGAGTCATAAGACATTTAAGCAAGAAAGCACAAAAATCTACTACTAAGTTTTCATCTTGAAGATAGCTGACCTCTATTGGAGGAGTTTTATTAGAAAACATGTCATTACTTTATGAAACAATTCATTTAGTGATATTTAACATCTATTTTAAAACTCATTCAACTCTTAACAAAATTAAGAAGCCAAGAAATAAGGAAGGCAATCATGAAACGCTATCGCTACATTTTTAGATTGAAGGCAGCGCACCCAAGAAGAGGGGTTTTATTATTAAATCCTTAGTTTAGTGACCAAGCAACCTATTTTATCTTATTCCTACAATTCACACGATTTGCACAGAATCATTTAATTAGAACTAAACTTGCGTAATTAAAAATTCTAAGCCAGTTCAATATTAAACTCACTATTACATTACTTAAATTTAAAGGTCAAGGAGATGGACCCTACCTCTAGGTGGATCCATCTCTCTACTCTGGCACTTGGCGCTTTCTAAATAAGAGCCACTATTGCTCCCCCACTAAGCATAGGCACACCTATTCCTACACAGGCGAGTCGCCTTGACTTTGGCGACTCGAAACCACACCAAAACCTTCAACGCACAAACAGAAAAATAAAAGGAACTTTAAAACACATAAAGGAACCATTCATGGTGTTGAGAAACCAAAAGCGTAATAAAAACTCACCTTAAACCAACGATGGTGAACAGAAACAAGGCGGAACAACAGAATGACCCTCAACACAATACAAGAAACATGTCGGGAACTCATAAACATCAAAATCCCCAAATTTGACAAGTGGGAAACAAAGAAAGAGGTGAAATCCTTACCCAGAAACCATATCAACGGTCTGAAACCCCCTGAACTACTTTTCCTTTGGCGGTGGTTACAGGAATGCGCACCAGGGAGTCCCAACGAAACTTCCGCGCCGACCTGGAATAAGAAAAAACTGAAAAATGGATCACCATAAACCCTCGGGAATTTGGTCGCACCTTGCCGGGAACTGATTAGGTTGAAAAGAAGCCTGAGGAAGGGATGAGAAGCAAGAGGGGATCTTACCATGGAGATTTGATGAAGAAACGGCCAGAAAAACGGAGGAGGAACCTTGACTGAGAGGAGGCCGAAAGGGGGTGTCGCACGTCCTAGGCTTTCCACCCTGGGGTGTCACGCTATTGAAAGGGGGGTCGGCTGAGGGAGGAGGCCGGAACAAGGAGGAGGAGGCTCAGCCAAGGGAAGAGGATATTCAGTCGAGGTAGCTCCAGCCATGGAGGAGTCATGTGGAGGGGATCCTGGTGCGCTGCGCATGGAGGAAGAAAAACCAGGGGGTCATGCCTCATGTTGTACGCCACCCCTTTGGTTTTTCACAAACCAAAAAAAACTAAGAAAACTTATAATAAAGATAATAATAATAATAATAATAAATAAAATAAATTAAACACAATATAATATGATTAATAATTTCAATTATATTATTATTATTATTCAATAAACATCCTTTAATATCATCTTACACAAAATTAAAAAGGCTTTTTCATTAAATTATGAAACTCCCCATTAATTAAACATTTTAAAAAGCAATTAATTATTTCAACCCATTAATTAATTCTCAATTAATTAATGCAAGGCAATTAATTAATTTACAAAATAAATAATTAAGTCCAGACGCATTAATAAATTCTCAAAAGATTAAATATATACGTTAAATTGTATTAATTAAATCCTTTTAAATTTTATTTTATGAAAAAAAATTCAAATTTTAAATCTAGATAAACCACATGTCTTGACTCGCACCATCTGAAAAACTGTGCACAGCTCACATGCCTGCTACCGGATACTCAGGGTATCCCGCATGGCTGAACCGCAAGGTTAAACCCACAGTGCACAGTCCGATATCACCACTTAAAATGTATCCCAAACTCAGGACCTCGTTCTGAAGAACGTTTTTTAAAACCGACCCATTGATAAAAGAAAAATTTCAAAAACCTTCATATTTTATCCGGTTCAAAGCACGGGATGTGACAAATAATCCTGTTGGTGAAAACGAACTGATGTTTTCTGAAGAAGAGGTCACAACCCTAATCTAGTGTTTTATTTTATTTCCTCTATGACCATGTTAAATTATTTTTAAAAAATTTATGATATACTAACCTCATAATAAACCCTATATTTAGATGTCATTTTGATAATTTCATAACATATACCCTTCTCCTCTTCAATCAATTGGGTTAATAAATTATAATTTGTATTTACGGAAAACTACTGCCTCACAATCCGATGTGATCCATTTTCTATCCCCCACACTCCCTACCAAATATAATGATAAATTTATTTTATATATATTTTATTTATTATATAATTATTATTCTTGAAATAATGATATCACATATTCTTTTTTAAATATCTATGTCATGGGAATACTATAACTTCGTTCATGTCTACGAAAAACTACCACCTCACGAAGTTATGTGATTAGTTCAAGATTCACATGTAAGTAATTAAGGTTGAATTTTATATATATCATAAATATGAAATAATTATTTTTGATAGGTAATATATAATTTATTTTTCTTTATTTATTTCAATCGGTAAAACTAAACAATTTTCAGGCTTACGTACGGCCTTCCATCTCCATGAACGGTGTTTATCATTTTCTATCTCTAACTTTTATGGATCACTTTAAATAAAAATAAACTGATAATTTATGATATTTATATCATGGATAAAAATTTTTTGATTATGGAACCATGATCAATGAAACAAGACTAAAAATAGAAAATCAAAGAATACATGAGAAGTAAAGCAGTTATTACCTGAAAGGTAAATTTAACATGAAATTGTTAATAAATGGGTAATAAAAGGTCATAAGTAAATAATATATGGTATGATGTATATATTTAACATTATTCTATATATTTATAACAAAAATATATTTATTATAGAATATCTTTTAATGTGTATTTCAGAATTCAAGTCTTATAATTATGGAATATTTCTCACTTTTTACTTCTATGATGCACATGCCATATTCACCGCCTATTTCTTTTCTGTAGTATATATAATACCCAATAATTTCATTTATAATTATTATACATAATATTATATTCATTTACATTACAATTTTTTGTTCTATCTTTCATGGGGTTACTATTCAAAAGTTATCAAATCTATAAGGGAATTTTGTCTCAATTTTCCTTCTTTGATACATATGTTATGTTATGAACCTATCTTATTTTATGATGTGTATATTCATCCCCTTTTAGATGAACTATAATGAATTTTTTTATTACCATGATATAATATTTTCCATTTAATTTTACTCTTTCATCGTTTTAATAATTATATGTCACCAAATTGGTAAGGGCTTAATGTTGTAATCTCATTGTTTATCGGGGTTATTTATGGTTATGTTTGAAATGAAAAAAAAATATTATGATATATATCTAAAGGAACTCATTTATTTTCTTCTCCTATTAATATTTCATTAGAATTTATGTTTTACCTTCATTTTCCTCTCCATATGTACTAAGTATTTCAAAATAATGTCTTTAAGACAAAAATTTTTTTATTTTTCTCTTCCGTCAAAACACTGTTTTCTTATAATTTTTTTAAAAATATTATCTAAAAAAATTTCTCATTCCTATAAATAATAAATTTTAATGATTATTTTCATTTAAAATTATTTTCAAAATTTTTAATGAATTTGTAGTTTTAATAAAAGATTTTTCAAATTGACAGGATAATTTCTAAAAAAAATTAATTTTTTTTTAAATAATCATTTATAGGTTTCCATGGTTATTTTTTAAATAAATTTATTTGGAAGTTTTTTTAAATTTTTTGAAGTGTTTTTAAAAGTGGAAAGGACATATTTATCAAGAAATATTGGAAGTTATATTTAAAATCATTTTCCCTCTAACATAACACACATTAATGTATCTTATGCTTTATTGGTGAAAAAATTGTTTGATACCATCCTTATTCATTATTAGGATGTTTAATGTTTATGTTTGTGAATTTTTATGAATAAAATTAAATTTCACGGGTTATAGTATGGTGAATTGATGAAATGTATATGAAATCCATTTTCTTTAGATGGGTTATGATGTCGTGATATGATGAATGTTCTGTGATATTGCGAAAAATATTTGTATGGTTTCCATTATAAGATAGGTGGGACCAATATCTCCCACCAATTCATTATGAAATGTTTTATATCTCATCATATAACAATGAGATAAATGTTGATGGGCTTGATCTACTATGTAAAATAGGTGCGGACAAATCCCAAATGAGTAATAAGTGATGACTCTTGATCCACTATGTTGATGGTATTTGTATTTTACCATGAAATATGAAATGGTTGTTCAATATTTATGATGGTTCCACACTTCTATAAAATGGGATTATGGTTAATGGTTGATTTTGGATAATTTATCTATCTTGGGGCCCATGTTTCCCAAAATGAAAAAAAATCTATGAATCATTAATATGATCAATGATAGGTTGGGTATGAACATCCATAGTTATGATCCGGATCACATTACTTTATGATAATACTATGATTTCGTGTGATCAAATATTTATATCTCTTATGTTTACCCAAAATGATTATTTAAACATACATTTTATTTTTTATCCTTCCTCATGTAATGATTAAAGGTTAAGGTATGGTATTTCTGAGATTAGTACTACATGAGAAGATATTTTTGAAAAATATTGAATATCATTCATGAAATAAGAAGATTGTGTTTCTAGAATCAATGGACACAAAACTATTATAATATCTGGGCAAGTTTTTATGAAATATATTGAATATTCATCTATAAAGACGTCATATTTTTGTATAAAATCATGGGTCACTATAGATAGTATTAGGGGAATGGTTTAGTTAACCATTAGAAACTAGGATTAAAAAAATTAGTGAAATACCAAAAAAATATTTTAAATAATATTTCAAGTGATATCTATAAGGATAATTATAAGTATGTGTCAATGTATAAGAAAATTTCATGAAAATTTGTTAAGGGATAAAAAAATTGATTTCAAATAAATTACTAACCTATATGGACATTATAAGTTGATGTGGATCTAGGACAGAGGTACCTAGGTGTAAAAATCCAAAAATGGTGCATTGATCAAGACTTGATCATCACCTGGTGCAAGAAAATAGCCCTTAATGTACACCTTATTGGACACACCCAAGGGATATTCCTTGGAAATTTGGAAACTCTTTACGATCAATCTTGGGGTATTTAAATAATTATAATGATTGAACTAGGTTAAGACTAAGGTTTCCTATATTAAAAAGAATGTTTCATGATATATACATCCTCTATGTAATTTCTAATATTTATGTGGTTCCCTCTATTAATATTTTTACTCACACTATGTGTTTTGGTTTATGTTAATAGAGAGAAATAGAAGTAACTGGGTTAATGATGAATGTGATATAAAATATATTTATGAGAAAGTCAATCAGGTTAAGATTGGTGTAAAGGATATTATAATTATTATGGATAATTTATCATTATATGTGATAAATAAATTCCACCTAAACAAAAAATTGAACACGCCAAAGAAGGGAAATATTTCATGTGTTAAAGTTTCTTATGGTGGAGACCATAAAAGAATAAAGATTATATTTCCTATAAGTTTATAATTTTTGAATAATCACTAAATTGGATTTCCTAGAGGAACATTAATATTATTGGAGTGTGTAAAAGGAAGACACAACGCAAGTAATTTTAAAGGAAAATTTAAATGTTCATCTGAAAAAATAGATTAGAATAATGGTATACCTATGATATCATTGTCGGTTCAATGTTTCAAATGTGGAAAGAATGTAAATTATGAAAGTTGATCTCTTAAATAGAAATGTAATGAAGATCATAAAAAAGGTTTCTTATTTAATAACTATACATATGGTTATGGGGAGACTAAAAATGACATATGAATAGTATGGTCTATTTTAAAAGTATTGTTTACATTAAAATTCATAAGCATGATTAAATTATGGTTGATGAATTTTAATACATGATTATTATTTCATATTGTATCAATGAGTTATTAAAGAATATGTTGCTAATTCTTAGTTGATGGTTTGAGAAGCAAGTGGGATTATTGAAGTGTTTATGTCCTATAATTCATGATATATGTTATATGAATCATGAAATATATAAGCATTGTTTAGTAAAAAATCATTAAGAATTTTCTAAAATATATTGAATGGAGATAATGACATAGAAAAGTGATGTAATGTAAATGTGAAATTTTTATTAATGGAACATAAATTTTAATATGTTCCTAGTGTTGTGAAAATAATTTCTTGTATGGATAAAGAGATTATTTATATGATTAAATAAATTGGGTAGTATTTATAACCTTAGAAATGATTAGTTGTTTTGGGAAAAAAAATTATATTAACATTTATGAATTTTAAAAAATTATTATGTTTATTGGATATATTAAATAACCTATGGTTTTGTTAAGAGAGTTAGGAACTATAATTTTTTTATTACTATTTTAGCGTAATCCTATTTATTATAATGATTCATGTTAATATGTAACATAGGTATTCACATATTTGGTAGGTGAACATAAAGATATACTTTATGATATTTTGATGATTAGTGTTTTGTTTAATTTATAAATTATGTGAGCTTATATATAAATTATTAATATTTTATAGTATATAAGGTTAACCATTTATTGAATTGTTTAATTTTAATTTTAGATGTGGTTATAGATATCATTATATTATTTCACCATATGAATATTTATTCATAACTTGTACTAACTATTTTGTTTTTATAACAACTAGAGATAGAAGGAATTATTTATCATTATTTTATTCATCCTAATTAGTGATTTAGATATCAAGAATTAATCTCTTAGAGTAATATATGAAGTCGAAATTGATTAAGGAACAACCAAATGATAAGAATGTTCTTATGAAATGGAATGAAATAAAGTAAGTATATATTCTCATTAAAATTTCCCAACCTATAGATAATAATAATTAACAAAATGTTGAAATATTATAATCATTTTTTATGATATAAATGACTTCTTCACACCTATTAGGTTTTTGGTCTCGTACATTTTAACTTATTATTGATCACGCTCTCTATCACTCTCTATTAGTATTTGGGGATTAATTTTATCTTCCATGCTTATTTTTTCACTTCCCATATATTTTTTCAAATTTGAAAACCTATTATGTATTATTCTAAATGAACTTTTCACACCCCTTTCTCTCTTTTCAATAGAATATTTTTAACCCATTTTATAATGTGGGTTTCTAAAAATAGTATTTTCGAATGTTAAACTCTTTCTTACAGAGAACATGTTCAAATTATGAGAATGCAATTAACTTAAGGGGGATTAATATAACTCTTTGATATTTAGTGAAATATATTTTTTTAATTTTTTTTAATATTTACAATATTTTATGTTACATATAACACTATGTGTAGCATGTGTTAAACACAATCCCGAGTTTAAACAAAATGTGACATACTATTCAAATATTATTATATTATAGTTATCACTTAGCCATTGGAATATAGGGTATCAATTGGATTAACTAAATTATTAAAATATATATTTTAAACATGTATATAAAATGAATTTTTTGGTTACCAATTAATTATAAATCAAAAGAAAAACTATTTGAAAATAAAAAAAATATTTTTCTAAAAAATGATTCTAATAAAAATACATATTTTAGCACAAAGAATTTAAAAACCATGTTTGATGAATTATGTTAATGAAATTTATATATTTTTTATTCAATAAAATTTTCAACATTTATATAAGGTGTTTTCTAGAAAATAAACAATAATAAATTGATATTTAGGCTTAAGAACATTATTTCTCAAAAAAAATGTTTTGTCGGCTTTTAGGCACTTATTTTAAAACTATTATTTAAAAATTTTAGAAAATTTATATTAAATAATAAGTTAATTTTTGAGATATTAATTTTAAAATTATAATTGGTATAATTTTATATAATTTATTTGAAAGATATTTTTTTTAATAAAAAGTTAAAAATACAAGTTTTTATTAATAATTTTCATTTCTATTGAAGAATTTTAAAATATAAAAAATAAATTAATATGTTTTTAAAGGTACAATTGGTTGAAAAATATATCTCTTAATCTAATTTTGTTTATGGAAATAAATTTATTACTAAAATATTATGTAAAAACATATTAATATTTTAAACACTCTCTCATTCAAAATATTCATTCTTGTCTAGTCTATAGGTTGTATTTTATATTAAATTCTTCCAAATTAATGAATAAAATGTTTAAATATGTATTCATTTTTTTGAATTAGAATAAATTTTATTATATAAAAATTTCAAATTAATGTTTTAGTATTATAAATACAAAAAATACTAAAAAATATTTTCTATGGTTAAGGAAAAAATGAGTTTACCCAGGGTTAAACTAAAATGATAAGTGTTAAACATTGATCAAAAAAATTTCATAACACATTATATGGACATATTTAGACCTTATATCTTATAGAATGTATAATTTCACATTTTTTATACTTTTTCATGTAAAAAATGAGGGTGTACCTTTTTCTTTTCAGAGTTTACTAGTGTTCCACTCAACTCAAATAAAAAATCCCATCCACACTCATATCATAACAAATATGGAAAAAACAATGGGTTCAGAAAATCCATGATCAAATAACATCCTTAATTTCATAATATCCTCCTACAAGACTTATTTTGACCACAAAGACAACCTATTATGCCTTTTGGTGCAGACTAAAAGAAGTTGTCTGAAGAAGTGGAAACATCCCAAATCAAGAATTTTATTTTATTTCTTACATCACCTCCTTCAATTTTTATTAAACCATGATAATATAATATCCTAATTATCACTAACATACTTATATTTTACAATGTTAATTTAATTACCTAAATCATTCTCCACTACTATCAAATGGGTTATAAAATCATAATTCGTATGTACAGCTGACTACCACCTCGTAAACTGATGATATTTGTCTTCCATCACCACCTATCACTATTAATAACTTGCCTTAAACATTAAATATTTTTTATATATAAGTTATTAATTAATTACATTACATGATAAGATATTTTTAGGTTTATATTAAGAGAAAATTAGGAAATAACGCATACACAACCAAACCATATAATAAGAATTTGACACATTCGATTAGTTTCCATTTTTCTAAACGTAAATATTTTTTAAATCAAAAAAAATATTGAAAAATCTTCAATTGTTTCAACATGACTTCTTTATTTCCATTTCCCTTCATTAAATCTGGTGAAAAAATTATGAAAACATGGGATGAGCACAAAAATATCAGTAAGGTATCTAAAAATAAAAAATATATATTAGTCTAATGTAAACATGAAAACTAATGTAACATTTACCTTTATCTTCAATGTTCTTTGATAGTATGAAATGAAAAAAAAAATTAAAAGTAAAACACACAATGGTTTTCATAGAATGGTCCATTAATAACCCATATGAAGAAATTAAAACCTTTTCTCTTTATCCTATATCATCACATTCCTAACATGTTTTAGTCTTATATCAAATGAATATAGAACCCTATTAAATCTATAGGAGAAACCCTTTGGTAACTCCAAAATTATTTCATGTTAATATAAAGAAAAATTACATAATTTATTAGAGTGGTGCCTAGGATAATCCATAATTTAACCAATAATGGGCTCACCCAATGGTATATGGGCCACAACATCATATAAGATGTAATGGGCTCACTCTAGGACACCCCATCATATATTTGTAATAGGCTTAGTCAACGCTATCTAGGTACAACCATTTCTCATGTATATTTCTCAAGATTCCTATTGTGAATATTTTTTTTATGTTATATCCTGAAATATTATAAAACAAAATATTTTAAACTCATAGGGAAATCACTTTTGGATACCAAAATACTTTTACTTTTAAAAACTCATTTTGAATAACATAATGCCATTTTCATTGAAAAAACCATTTTCTTTGAAAACCCATTTTCAAAAAAAGTACAATAAAAGGGAATATGGGTTTTATTTAAAAAAAATCATGAAATGTATAAATAGAATATAGAAATAAAATAATGAGAATGGTAATAGTAATTCAATATCATCATATAGAATATTACTTTTTTGTTTTTCCAGACATTTTGTATAAAACAAGTAAAAAGACTATATTTTTAAGACTGTAAAAACAATGTAAAATTTAAATAAAAGTTAAATTTTAAAATATTTCATATCCACATAAATACATCCATAAAATCACAATAGGAATGTATATTTTGAATATAAATAGTTGGAAATAAAACATTAAAAGATAGTTTTTTAATAGAAAAGTATTATATCATTTTGTAAATATTTTAATCATAATACCCATGAAATAATAACATTAAAAAACATTAAATATGATAATAATATATTAATTCTTGATATAAAATTTAAAAATATATCTATATACACCAAGTAAAATTATATAGGTGCATTACATCAAAATATGGATTAATGAAAATTAAGATGAAGTCCCTTGCCTTGAGTCTGACATGTCACATGTGACCTTAGCTTTCTTAATAATAAACAAATTTCAACAATATACTTTCTTAAGAACATTTTTTATGGGTATTATTACTTTATTTCAATTATTATGGTGTTATATACAATTATTTAATCAATTAATGTTATGTGGGATGTTTTGACCATATTCATCTTATATCTCAAAAATGACTTTCGTATATAAACTATGGTCAAATAAGTCATTATTTCAACATCATTATAAATATATTAATGGAATAATTATAATTTTTATACATAAATTATATCATTAAGAATGATAAATATTGTTTTTTATAAATTAAATTTGTTATAGTCATGGAGACAGTAGGTCGTACAAACGCATGAGTAACATTTGCATTTATCAACAGTCATTGTGAAAAAGAGGTAAGTAATATTTTTTCATAAAAATATCATCATAAAATCATATATAGAACATTGGTTATTTAAATATACTTATTTATATCATCTATGTGTAATGGTTATGAAAAGAGACTCACATTACTTCATGAAGTTGGTATTACCCACGTATATGAACGATGTTATAACTATTTCAATGAGTTAAATGTTATGAAAGAAAATGATATATTATATTTTAGGACTATTAAAAAAATTATTAATATCATAATTATTTAATTTGTATAAAATATATTAATTATCATTACCCTTAATACCTTCCCAGTAACACGTTAGAAAAACCAATTAAATCGCTTCATGAGGCTGAAGTCAATCATACACACGAGAAACGTCATCGCATCCCATATAAAATGGAATATAAAAATTAAATATGATATAATTAATGCATAGGTATAAAAATTTTAAAAATATCAAATATATACTTTATGTCAATAATTATACCCAACCACGATATGTGGTAATAGAAAAATGAATGACATTCGTTCATGAGGCGACATTCTACATTACACACAAATGACGATTTCATAACCCATTTTATGAAAGAGGGAGATGATTTAGGTTATGATATTAACATAATAACATATATATACATATATTATATACTGATTTTGTTATATAATTATGTTTTAAGGGGAATTTAAGAATGTAGAGGAAGAAATGAAATAAAAACCCTCATTGATGAATGTCTCCTCTTTTTTTAGTAACTTCTTTTATTTTTCACAAAGGGTCATACTCGGTTGGATTTATGCATAAAATATAGATTTTTTTGTTATATTAAGAAAATATATAACTTATTTTGGTATTTCTTGGCAGAAAACTGGGTTTTCAAGGAGTGAATATAGGTGTAGTGGGTGTGGCCTTTTATAAATAAGGTGAGTGGCACACATGTCAGTTTTCAAAATAATGAATTCCTCCCACAGTAATAATTTTACATGTCTCTTATAATTGACAAATATCAATCCTAGAAGTTATATGTTCTAAATATGGATATAAAATATATTTTAGACTAGTTTTTAGGTCATTTTAACCCTTATCATTTTAGTTTGACCCCCGATAAAAACATTTTTACCTTAACCACAATAATTAATTTGACTAATTTAACTATTCATTTTTTGTCAAAAAAATTAGTTTAAATTATTATAAAATCAAAAATATTTTTATTCAAATTCTATAATCCAATTTTTGAAATTAGATTCATATAAGTGAAATTTTTTAATTTAAAATAAGACATGTTATTGTGATGAAAAAGTAGGTTTTCAAATAGTGTATTTTTTATAAGAAAGATGATTTACATTAACTCTATGACTAATAATAATTTCATTTTATGAAACTATGTTAATATATATTAATATATAATCTATAAAATTAATTTAAAACTTATCTCATTAGTGATTATATAAATAAATTAAAATGTAGATACATTATTTATTTTAAAACAATATTTAGAAAAATTTCGTTTTAACCCCAAAAAAATTATACTAAAAAATATAAAACTGATTAAAAATACTTTAAGTGGATAAAATATAAATATATAATATTTATATTACTTTATATCATTTTCAAAATACATTATGACTTATAAATTAGTTACTTTATTAAAAAATACTTTTTTAACTGTATTTTCACTATTCATTAACAATCCATATTTTCCAAAACATCTAAATTTTTACCCCAAGTAAATATTTATATTATTATTAAAAATTAATATTTATTTATTAAATTTAAAATTACAATATTTAGAAATTAAAAAATTAATTAAAACCTTATGAGAAACGTTTTTAATTATAATTATTTCCTTTTAGATTGAAAAATTACATAATTTTTTACAACTAATATAACGAAATTAATATATATGAAAGGGATTTATTCTACCTTTACATGATTATTTACATTCATCGCCATTTTTATAAACTTTTTCGTCTAATCTTATTCACATATTAAATAACTGGGGATATCTTTACTTCATAACATTTTCAGATTCCCATGTTTCTACGTTAACCATATGGGTTTCCAAAAAACCATAACTTGGTGAATCACCAAATTATGCAACACATTATCTCTAAGGTCAATAATAAAAAATTGTTATTCCCCATATTAAATATTCTCTTAAAAAATGAACTACTTCAGGGATAAAAACATGAGATGAATCCAACACTAATTTTCTTAACATTGATGCATGAAATATATTTTGCACCTAAGATAGACTCATAAGTAAGGCAACTCTATAGGAAACTCATAAAAATTATATAATATTTCTTATAGTCTAATTAAATATGGATATAGATTCCCCTTCTTACCAAAATTAATAACACTTTTAAATGTAGAAATAATGAGAAAGAATTGATCTCCTACCTCAAAAGAAATATCTTTCCTCCATTTTTCTAGAAAGAAATTATGCCTACTACGAGTCATATTCATATGTTACTGAATCAACTAAACCATATCCATTATTTCCCCAACTATATTGGGTCTCATCAAATTCCTTTCTCCCACATTATCTTAAAAAATCTGGTGTCTAACACCAATTTTCATACAATTCCTCAAATGGTTTCATCTCTATACATGACTGTAAACTATTATTATAAGAAAAATCAACCAAATAATGATTTTTATCCCAAAAATCCATTGTAATTCATTGAACTAGAATGAATTATGTCTTACAACTTATCAATATTCCCCTCAAATTTTCCATCAAATTGAGGATTAAAATTCATACTGAAAATTTGTTCAGTACCCAATAACCTGAAGTCCTTTCCAAAAATTATATGTGAACCTAGGATCACAGTCTGATATAGTTGAGAAATCTGATCGAAGAACATTGTATCTCAAATGGGAAGGAAATGTGTAGATTTAGTTAATCAACCAATTATACCAGAAATTTCATTTTTACATTGAGATGGAAATCTTATGATGAAATCCATTGAAAAAGTTTACCATTTCTACTACAATATTGGAAAAGGATGAAGTATTACCTTTGGTAACTATCATTCTACTTTAAACATATGAAAATTAAAACACTTCATGGTGAATTAAACAATATATCATTTCATTCCATCCCACCCGTAATACTCCCAAAGTTATTTTTACATCTTAGTGTTTCCTAGAGGAATGAAAAACATACAACTGTGACCTTCACTCAGAGACTCTTTTTTAAAATAGGAATCACAAGTCACGCACAAACTTTTTCAAATTCACAAAGCACCATATTCATCAATATTAAAATCTCCTAAATTACCCTTATTAACATGTTCTGCCATTTCTTACAAATATTGATACCCCTTTTGAGCTTTCTTAATTATTTATAATATTTTTTACTACATTAGAACCTAAAGCAAAATAGATATGTCCCTACATCCAAAACATCTTCGATAAAATTTATCAAACCATTAACCAATTTTCCCCTTACATATTTAAAATGGTTAATGAAGAGTTATTTTTCGACTCAAATAATCATCCAATTTTTTTCTTTTATAGGATGGTAATAGATAATGAAATCAAAATCCTTAATTAGTTCTATACATATTCCAATTAACATGTTATTTTAATTATAATTGAATATATAATTTAAACTTGTTATAAATATGTATTTCACACATTAATACTTCAAAATTATTTATTTAAATTTTTATATCAAAACCCACATAATATTGTTTAGTCATATATTGGGTAATTGAACTGATTAGGTTTCAACTAACATATAACATAAACAACTACTTGATCATTCTGTTTTTGGAAAAAACCATTTCCATTCAATGAAGCATCACTATAGATGAAACATTCACTATTTATTGATGTTAGGGAAAAACTAGATCATTCACCAATCTTCTTTTTAGTTCAATAAAACAATCATCACACCCTTTTGTCCATATGAACTTAACTCCTTTTCAAGTTAAATTAGTCAGTGGCCTAAACAATCAATAAATGATTTAAAAAAACCACCAGTAGTAACTTTCTAATCCAATAAAAATATGAATCTATGTTATATTTTTGGTCCTTGTACATTCTTCAAAAGAATTTGTTTTAGTAGGGTCAATAATTATTCCATCTTCAGAAACAATATTTCCTAGTAATGAATTTTTTTTAACAATAATTCACACTTACTAAACATCCCATATTTGTTCTTTTATTTTATGGTTTGTAAAAAATCATTATGTGTTCTTTACATTCCTCTTATCTTCTAGAATATACCAAAATATAATCAATAAAAGAACCACAAACTTTTCCAAGATCTCATGAAAAAATATATTCATTAGGTTCGTAAATATATCATATTCATTAGACCTCTCAAATAACATAACTAAAATACCATATTTCCCATATGTATTGTAAAATAAATACTTTAAAATGTATGCTTCCTTCAAAGTCAATTGATGGTACCACAAACTCAGGTCAAAATTCATAAAATAACCTGCTCCCTGAAACTGATCAAACAAATCATAGATATGATGAAAATGATACATGTTCCTAGAAATTAATGTATTTAAGGACCTATAATCCATGAAATGTTTCATTGAAAAGTCATTATTTTTAATAAGAAAAAGAAGAGAAACCCATGGTGGAGTGTTTTTTTGGATAAAACCTTTATATAATAAATCATATAATTAATTTTTAAATTTTAAAAGTTTCACTGGAGACATTTCATAAAGTAGTTTATAAATTGGATTATCATCAAGTATTAATTAAATATTAAGATAAACCTCCCAATTAGGTATAACACCAGGAAAATCATTAGGAAATACATCCATGAATTCATTTACTATGGGAACATCCCTAATTTGAATAGTTTCACTATTTTTAAGAATATGAACTTGGAAACAATCACTTCAATATCTAATAAATTTCTCAGCTTCTTGGTAAGTTATAAAAGGCATGAAATAATTGAAAATATCTCTATTAGCTCTGTAATCTATCTTTAAATGGTAAAAAAATCCATTACACACAATGAATGATATAAAACTCTACTATGTCTAGTGGAACAATATTTTTTAGAAGTATTGTACCACAGATAACAATAGAAAATGTTATATTAATCATAGTTGCATTAATATTTTTACATGGGGGTTTCAGAAAAAGTTATATCTTATATTCATGAGGTGATATTCAAAATTTACCAAAAAAATCCTAGAAGTTAAATAATGTGATGATACATCGTCAAAAAGGGTATTAGAATAATTCTAATATATTAGTAACATACATGTAATAAATTCATTTTAGAGACCAATATCCATCGTAGTAGTATAAAATGACATTGACACACCTTTCTGTTTCTGATCATGGTAATTTACACCCTATGTAACTAAATTTAGATGCATGTTAGCATAATGACCCCACTAATTGCAACTAAAAACCTCATAACTAGATATATATTTTTTATCCAATTATATAGTTGTTCATGACTCATTTATTTATATTTAAGATCCATGTGATTGAACCAACCATACAAAAATTACATCCTAGATTATATCAAACATTAAATTAAATGGTGTTTCTACACTTGGAACATTTTTTGGGATTACATCTAGACTACTTATCTAGATACATATCTCTTTATTACAACATTGACATTTTCTTACTATTTTCATCTTGAGGAATATATGTTCCAGCAAACTTCTTCTCAACATCCTTAGAACAAAAAACCTCCTTCTCATACACTTTAAAATATCACATGAAAATTTATTTTTCATAAACATGGTTTACACCCTGAGTAAAATCTATTAAATTTTATATCATTATCTCAAATAAAATATGAAACATATGATTCCAATGTTGTAATTTTTTCTTTATATAAAGCATTATAATCTTTATATTTTTTCCTCAGATCCAGGATTTTTTTCCATTCATAGTTAAACCACCATTAAGAAATATTTTTCAATGAAAAGATCTATAAATGTTTCATATTCCGGGGAATCAAGATCATCATTATCTCTAGAATTACTTACCAAAGAACACCATTGATTAGAATCACCTTCAAAATGATAAATGACAATAGTTGCATTTTGATTTTCTTGACATACTATGACAACAAATATCTTATCCATATAAATACTTCATCCTTCAATTATCACAGTGTCAGATGGTCTATTAAATGGTTGGGGGTATTTCCTTGTGATGTTTTCTAATATATTTATGTTATTTAATGGTATAACATGTTCCTCTCAATCATGTATATCTCCACCATTAATATCTTATGTTATCTGATTCATCAATATAAAAAACTGATATGTTCCTATTCCTACCATCTCAGGATTCTAAATGAGAAGGATATTTTTTTCTCAACGCATTTCTACTATAATTTCCTTATTTCCTATATGGAAAACCATCCTGAAGAGAAATAGTTTAGACTAAGAAACATGGTAATTTTATATTCTATATCATTTCAACATAATCATAATGTAATATACATAAAGGGTGTTTTATTATCATTATATTAAAATATAAATTTGCCTAAATTGACATATGCTACCTACTATAAAGACATAGCATGAATTATTAAATAATATTTATATTTATTTCCCAAATTTATTCTCTTAAATTTAGGGATATTTTAGGGTTTATTTTTTTTATATAATTATACCATTACTCATACATAATTAAACCATATATAACAAAGTGGACACTTTAAATCTCTATCTATTTTTACCACTATATAAACATTTTAAATCAAAACTTGATTTTATTTCATGAAAATTCTTAACCACTTATAACTTGAGCAATTATTTTACATTATCCATCGTTAAATTTGGTGAAAGCGTTTTAAAAATGTAGGATGAGTAAAAATATAAAAGTAAGGGATATAAAAAGAGAGAAAACCATTAGTCCATTTAAAACATGTATTATCAAGTAACATTTACCTTTATCTTCAATGTTTATTGAGAATATAAAATAAAAAAAAATTAAATGTAAAACACAAACACTTCTTTCTCAAAGGAAACCTTTAAAATCTCATAACAAGCACTTAATTACCTTTTTTGTAACATAGAACATCAAATTCATTACCCAATTTAAACCTATGTTAGAATTAACTAGAGCCTAGTTAAATCCATAGAAGAAACCCATTGGTAACTATATCATTCTTTCCCAATATGTCCAAAAATATTACCCAATACATTGGAGTTATACCTAGGAACAACCATTATTTAATCTATAATAGGCTCACTCAGTGCTATCTGGGAAACCACATATTAGAAGTTGTAATGCGCTCATCCGACATAATCTGGGAGAACCCATTTCTCATGTATATTTCTCAATTACCCTATAATGAATAAAATGATTTTCATTCTTGATATTTTTCATTATAAAAAATTTAAAAAATAGATTAAAATCATAATAAAACCAATTTGAGAAATTAATATACCCTTTTATTTTAACAACCATTTTTAATACCACAATACCCTTTTCAGTGATAATACATTTTCAACACCAAAATACCCAAAAAATTTGATTATATTTTTTCTTTGATGAATAGATGAAATCTTGAAAATGAATCTAGAAACCAAACAATGGTCACAGCTAGGGAAAAATCAGTATCTCCAAATATAATATTAATATTTTTGTTTGTCAACACGTTCTTTATAAAACATGTAAAAATATTTATTTTTGAAAACCAATGAAATAAGGTACACGATACCTAAATTATAAATAAAAAAAATTATATATAAAAACGTTTATAAAATCATTTTCAAACCATGGATATGGAATAGAATGATTTAGAAAGAAAACTTTAAAGGATTAATTTTTAAATAATAGTCTCTTATCACATTGGAAGTATTCGAATCATGAAACTCATGAATGAACAACAGTAAACAAAACAAAAAAATTCCATGATAACAGAAAAATTCTTGTTATAAAATTTCAAAATTTTTATATATACAAATCGTAAAATAATATAAAGGGGCATAACATCAAAAAATTCCCCTAAGAAAGAAAATTGAGATGAAGTCCCCTACCTTGAGTCCAAAATTTTCATGTGGGTCTTTATCTTCTAGAATAATAATTTTTTTTATTATTCCCTTTATTGATACATTTTTTAATTTTATTATTAATTCTATTTCACTTATTAACATGTTATATACAATTGTATAATCAATTTTGTTTATGTTGGATGTTTTGACTATATTCTCTTAATGTGTAAAAAATTAAATTGTTAGGTCATCTACAATCAAAGTGGCCATTATTTAATGAGATCTAGAATAATAATCAAGAAATAATTATCATATTTATTCATAAATTATACTTTTAAGTCCAATAATGAATGTTGGTTATTATAAATTAAGTACCTTACGATCATGAAGATGGTAGGTAATATGTACGAAAGATTAACATTTCAATTTCTCGAAAATCTGTATGGGGAGGAGGTAAGAAGTATTATATCATTCCATAATGATAATAATATAATATATATATACCATTTTATTTCCTTAAGTATACTTATATATATAATCCATGTGATATGCTTTTGAAAAGAGATTTATATCGCATCATGAAGGTGGTAATCCACATATACACGAACAATGATATCACTTTTTTAGTGAGTGAAAATACAAGAAATAAAATTATATAATATATTTTAAAAATGATAAATATTACATGAATATCATAATTTTTTTATTTATATCCCATATATTAATTTTAATTTCCATTATAACCTTCCATGTGACACTTTAGTGAAAGACGAATCTCATCGCTTCGTGAGGCGACAGTCTTCCGTACACATGAGGGATATTATTTTATTCCATAAAGAATGGAATGATAAAAGGTATATATTCTATATTGACTCCATAGGTATTATTATTTTATAAATATAATAAATTAGTTTTATATCCATCATCGTACCCATTGTGATATGTGGTAATGTAAAAATACATGACATTATATCTTAAGGTGGTAGTCCGTCATACACAAGAATGATGATCTTGTAATCCATTTAATTGAATAGGGAAATGATTTTGGTTATTCAATAAGTTTAATTATGTATTATTATATTTAATAAAATAATTTTATTATTAAATCATGGTTTAATATTAATTTTAGGAGGTTCAGTAAAAAATAAAATAAAAATACTCATTGAACAACATTACAACTACTTCAGGTAACTTTTTTTGGTTTGCACTGTTGGTCTTACATGGTTAGATTTATTCCAAAAATAATTCATATAGAATTATAATATATAATTATAGAAGTTATTTTGGTAAAACTTGTCCAAACCAATGGTTTTTGATGTTTTGAATAGTGGAGGGGAGTGGGTGGTCGTTAGTAAGTTAGGTGAGTGGATCATTTGTAATTTTTTAAAATAATGAATTTCATCTGTAATTTTTACATTTAAAAAATATCTAATAATGAAAAATTATATAAAAATTTAATGGATATGGAAAATATATTGCCAAAAAATATATTCTATAAATGTTTTCATTCCATTTTAACCCCAATCTTTTATGTGTAACCACCATTAAAGAAATTTTTATCTTAATTGTAGTAATTATTTTTTACTATTATTGCTATTAATTTTGTCAAAAATATTGTTGATATTATTATTAAATATACAATATGATAATTCCAAATATGCAATACATTTTCTAAAATAAATTAATATAAATTTTAACATTTAATTTAAATCAAACCCTGTAGACTTGATGAAAAATTGGGTTTTCAAGCATAGTATTTTTTAAGAAAAAATGATGTTATATTAACTCTATGACTAATAAAAATTATTATATGTAAATAAGTTAATATTTAGTGATATATAATAAATAAATTTCATTTAAAATATTTCTCATTAGGTAAATTCTTAATCAATAAAGTGTGTAATATTATCAATTTAAAAACAGTTTTCAAACAAAATATATTTTCCAAATCTCAAAACAAAATTATATTTAAAAACAATATAAAGATGATTCAAAATTTCTTAAGTAAAGTAAAAATAAATAATACTTCAGTTACTGAATATCATATTAAAAAAATTAATATTACTTAATTTATTGAAAAGAAAATAGTTTTTTATAAAAAAAATTATTTTCACTATTTATTGAAAAATAAAAAATTCCTGAAAAATCCCAAAATTTTATCCAATGTAAATTTTAATATTAAAATTTCAAAAATGATATTAATTTTTTAAAAATAAAAATTCTAAAATAGTAAAATTAACCTTTTAAATACAACCTTATAAGAAATTTTTTTTAATTAAAACTATTTAGTTTTTGTTTAAAACTTATTTTATTTTATTATAATGAATGTAAATATATTAATAAACATGAAAGGGATTTATTATTTATTTATAAGGTTTTTTACACTCATTTTTTGATATAGTTATGTATTTATTAGTTATATATGAAATTTATTATATTATTATGCTTCTGAAATCATTATATCACATGTGACTTCTTACTTTCCATTCAATGAAAGTATAATAACTTCATTCGTGTGTACAGTGGACTACAACCTTGTAAAGATTCTGATTTATTCACACAAAACATAAAAGTAATAAGTATGGGTTTAATGAAAAATGTGATATATATGACATAAAAATTATTATAAAACGGTACTATTATGATGTTTGAGATCCGGTTCACTTCTGAGTAACTGAACGTGATTGGCCACATGGAAACAATCTTGCCTCCCTGTATGTTAGAGGCTCCCAAATAGCAGCGAGGTCCTAAGGTGTGTCTATGGGGACACAATTCTATTTGGTCAAATTGTTTCATTATGGGAAAAGTATGAATTAAAAATAGAAGCATAATCATAATGAATATAGTAGTGCAAACAAGCATAAGAATCAAAACAATATATATTCATCAATAGTTATAAATTATATCATATAAAAAATATATTTTCATGTCTCAAAAAAGGGAAAACATACATACATGGAAGTGAGAATAAAAAACAATACATGAAATACAAAATTATTAAAAATTAAAAAACTATCAAAGAATATGAAGCACTAGATGAGTAATATTCTTCCAATAACCCATCCTAAAGCAAGAAGTTTCATTTTTAAAGAACGAAGCTTCCCTTTTTCCACACATGTGATCATATAATATTCTTAGGTACCAAAGGAATCCTAGATATTTGGTAGTATAAATATTAGTAGGCCACCACCAAGGATATCCATATAAATCTAGTCAATGAATAAAAATTGTAACAGTGTGCATGTATATAAAATCTAAAGTAGTGAAAATTTTAAATAAAAAATACTTACTTCATCCTCAACTGTTGTCTCTGAACATGTAATTATTTAATTTATTAAATTTTGAATCATGTTTATAATTATGAGTCTATATAATGGTTTGAGTAGTATTGTTAATTATAATGATAATAACAAAGGATCCATGTTGAAACAAAAGCATTTATTACCTGAAAACTTCAAGTGATTTCATGGTATACAACCAATATACATAGAGAAAGGGAGATACTGTAATCCAAAGGGTGCACCCAATGAATTCCACTAAAAGAGTTTCTAACTGAGTCCATGGGGAACATCCATAGTAAATATCAGGATAAGAATGAAATGAAGGGAGGAAACCCAAGGCATTGTACGTGCATAGAAATAAAGATGAATCCAGGGAGTGTATATCAGGCATTAAAATTTATAGAGAAAAAAGTAAAGGTATCATATGGTGTCATTTTTGGCATCCACTAATATATAAATACCATGTTCCAAGGTGGGTATATCCCTTGGAAACTGGCTTAATGAATCCAAATGTCACCCTCTGAGTGTTCAAGGGGTTCATTTTGAAATCCTTTCCAACCTTAGGTCTGGACATTCCTATAAAGATGAAAATTGTCCAAATAAAATAGGTACTTTATACATTTAATTTATATATAACACAATTCGTTTAAGGATATGAAATAATCATTACAATTATTAATTCATTTGGTTCATTCCATTACCTTTCATCCTAAGTGTCAAAATCAATGATATTATGAGACAAAATTACAATTCATTAATAATTTATAAAGGGAAAGTGATATCAATACATGTATACCTTATAATTAACAAATTAATGATTAATTTGATAATAAAATAAAATACCATATTGAAGGTCAATTATAGCACACACAAACGACATCAAAAATAATCACAAAATTAGCCAAAAAGGTTTAACACACAACCATCCTGACTTGGGATGGTTGAAATTGAGGTATAAAACTACAATGAAGAGAAGTGGTGTTATTAGAGATTTATATTAAAATTTATGCAATTTAATTTAAAGAATACGTGTTTTAGAGGCCACATACAGTAAACCTAACATGTGTAATAATTGAAATAATTTATAAATGGTGATACTATTAGGGAAAATTCATATACCACATACGATAATTTTTTAGCACTCTCTTCATCCAATATCAACAATTAGTTTAGTCCCATTTAGACGAAAATGAAGAAATATAAAAATTCCTTGAAAATAGGGAATAAGATCTCACACCAAAATAACTCCCTCGATAGGATGATAAACGATAAAAAGTGTAAGAGGAATGAAGAATTCACTGGTGCATATCCAATACAATAAAAGATGGTCTGATTGGACTCCAAATTGATGAGAAACACAAAATATTGTTTTATACATGACAAGTAGATCTCAATGGGAGAGGATGAAGAGGTTTTCTCCACGAGAAACAAGAAAGAATGGTGGGGATAATATCTTAATGTGATGGAGGTGAAAATGGTCACTTCTCCAAACATTAAATAGGCACACAGTTTGACTACACTGTTGGCCAAAACGTGAGTCTACCATTGTCCATGGATAGTGGACCAAAACAACTGGGGAAAACATTTTTTTACCATGATCTACCCATGGGTCCCCTTATGATAACGAAACACACCCTGCATGGATTACAGCACATGGTTTGAAAAACCATGAAAAGACCATGCACTCAAATCTATGAATACCTATATTACACTACATTGTTTTTTCTAACCATAAATATTGAACTTCACAATATCTACAAATCGTGAAAACTGGATTACTCCTCCAAAAATCAATGTTTTGGGGTCCAAACAAGGCCCAAAAACTCATGGTTCCACATCCAATTAATTAATAATTTCTATTAATATAAAAAATTAATTTAACTAATTTTTCAATATTCCATGCATCAATGAAAAAATGTTTCCTTATTCTCTTCCCCCCTTAATGAAACTCCTCTATGAGTTTCCCTTGAAAGGATGCTAGAACATTGTCTAAGAATAACTATAACCACTAAGAACTTACGTCAGCATCTCTCTCTGGTGTCTCGTCCTATACATGGTCGTGCTTCCATATCACCCATAATAAATGGAATGAATTTCATTGGAGATCATTTATGATTATATCAATATTTTGAATTGGATACTCCTTAAATAATGAATCGAAATCCAATTCAATATCCTTCAGATGAAAAGTATTATATGGGTTGGAATGGTAATGGTGAAGCTATGAAATGTGGAATACATCATTCATGTTATAGAACCTATTAGGTAAGAGAAATTGATAAGATACCATCCCAAAAATCTATATGGTATCAAAAGTCTTAAAAGAATAAGGTGTTTACCTCGCTTGACTTTGTATCCACCTATTCCCAATCTTGGGTGATACTCGCAGGGAATCATGATCCCCAACCTCAAACTCTAGAGGAAATTGATGGAGATAGGAATAAGTTTTCTATCTAGATTTAGAAGTATCGATATGATTTCTGATCAACTACACCTTCATAGTAGTTCCTTGCATGAGATAAGGGTGTAACAGCCCTTCCTCCCCTATATCTAGCTATCATAGACGTAAATGGCATGAGATACTATATAATAAATCATAAAGACCCATTTTAATTGTTTCTTGATATCTATTATTATAGAAAAACCTGAATATAGGTATATGTTACTCCAATGAACCCTCTAAATCAAGAATTAATTCTCAAAACATGTCAATAAATAGTCATGTAGTAAGTTCCAACCAGCCATTGGTCTTAGGGTGAAACGTTGTCTTAAAAGAACCAGTGTACCTAAATATTTTTTTTAACCATTTAAAGAAACAGGATTTTAAATGATCATCCCTATCTAAAATGATTGTATGTGGGACCCCATATAGGCATATAGTCTCTCGAGCATAATTAAAACCAAGACCACCCACTGAGAGAGGTCTTCATATTTGGAAGGAAGTGGTTACCTTTTTCAACATGTAGATAACTACCCAAACAATGTATCTACCTCAAAGTGACATATAAAACTAGTCATGGAATCCACCAAAACATCATACCTTTTCTACTTCAAGTCTTGTGAGGTTTGTAATGAGATACCAGCGTGCCAATGTTCTTCCATCACCAGCTAATAGGTGTAACACCTAGTGATAAAGCCTACAATATGGTGTTTTATTTCTAGCCACCAATATTTGCAGCGTATATTATGATGCATCTTGGTGATACATGGGTTCAATGCCCACTAGGAAGCATCAGATTCTTGAATCATCTCCTATTTCATATCTTTATGAACCCATATACTGTAACACCCAATGAACTCATAGTAAGTTATTTTATTTATATTAATTCAATAGCTTGCACAACACGCAACACCGAGTTTGAGCACACCACGACTTACCAAACTAGTCGTTCAAAAAGATGTTATGAATAGTATTAACTAAATTTTGAATTTTATATACTCAATATAATTTTAGATTCCATATTATGTGTTTTTTTTTTTGACATTATATAAGAACAAATTAAATTTTTCAGATAAAAGAAGTATCTTTCAAAAAAATGCAATTTTACCACCTTTTAATGGCGAACCCTTTTTAAATATAATATTTGAAACTTTTTTTATATTTAATTTGACAAAATAAGATTATTATTTATAATTGGGACATAAAAATTTAGTTTGGATAATATTTTTGTGTTTTCTGATAACTTTCATATTTGGATGAATAGTGAAAAATAGTAATTTTTAATTGAAAACATATTTTTTAATGAAAATAATTTATAGTTTTAATAATAAATTTTAATGGTTTTTAAATATAATTAGATTATATTTTTACCATTTAATCTAATTTTGGTCATTTAAAGTAATTTAACTTTGAAATTGGATAGGAACAAGTGTCAGTCTTTTGATAGTTATTTTTTCTAAAAAATACGCTCTTTGTTTTGACAACAGTAATTTATTTTAAATTAATTTCTGCCACTTATGTGTTTTGAATTGGTAAAACTGGATTCCATATTTGGAATCATGAGATATAATTTTTGTAAATAGATAACTTTTATTAGACATTATGAATATTTATTTCAGTAAATATTTTATTTACTGTGGTTAAAGGGGTAAATCTGGTAAATAAGGGTAAAAATAATATTATAATAATATTAATTTACCCAAACATACGTCATATTCTTATTTTTTTTATACATATCCGACCATGGGAATCCTTGGGTCGATTTTTGGGCCCCATGGAACCACTTTAGAGTGATAATGACACTTTATATTAATTATTTTAAAGTAAAGACAAAAATTACATAACCATATATCTTTTAGTAAAAAAAAATCACATGGGTTTATATAGGTTATCTTTTAGACTGTAAATATTATTTTGAAATATAAATATATTTCCTACATCATGTTATTTGTTTTATAATTTTTAGATATAAAATAAATAAAATCTTTTATGACTTAATAATGATGCAGTGTTTACCTCATTAATAAATGATTTAAATAAATAAGATTACAAAAAAATCCAAAACATGTCAAATTCTTATTTAATTATTTTATTTTTAACATGAGTCATCTTATATTCGAAATTAATGAGTTTTGGACCTTTTGAAAGCGAAAATCATTATATAATAACATAATATTTTCAAACATTACTTAAGAGCCCCTCCTCCCCCTTATATAAAGCCCTCACTTCTAACCCATCTCTCACACCTCTCAAGCCCCTTGTATCATCAAAATTCTGCACAACAAATATACTTACATCCCTATATTCCTCTTAGAAGCCTTACCTTAGGCAAAAGGCACTTCAAGTAAACCTTTTGATTCAATCCAATGGGAGTTACCTGATTTAAAGGTAACATCTCCTCTTAAGTTCTTTTCTTTTATTTTTCTTCTCCAACCGCTTAAAATATCATCATTCCCTTCTTTTATAACCACAATAGTTTCTTCAATATAGTAGGTTATTTTTATGAGATTTATTTGAACTACACTTACACACACCTTCATCTAATGGTTTTAGAACATAATGTTTCTTTGGATGGAGAACTAGTGCCTCCCGAAATGATGATTGTTCACTCTTATACTACCACTTCTTATGGTGGACATTATGATGGAACCATAATTATATATGATATTTATGATATTTATTTTATCTATAATCTTCGGTATTTATCATCTATATAATACCTTTATTCTTTTCATTTTGTATATATATGAAAATTTCTTTTGAGGGAGTGCAGACTACCGCCCCCTCAAAGTGATATGACTCATTCATACCATACATGGAACGTATAAAGTATGGTGTTAATGAACATACATAAAATATATAAAATATTATATTTTAATTGAATTATAATATACCAATGTATCAATTGGTTTTCTTTCCTTTTAAAATAAAAAAATGGAAGTAGCGTTCGTGAGTACGTACGGATTACCGTCTCCACGAATGGGATGAGATTTATTCCCCATCGTAACCATTCGAGAATAATTTTCATTTGATTATTAAGAATAATATTTAATAACATAATATCTTTCTATATGAGAATAAAATACATCTTATCCATAACAAACATGACTTACGTAACAAAACATATAAATGAAAATGAATCAGTTTACACCTAAAACAATGATACAACTAAAATATTATTAAAAAATCAATATTAGAAGATCATATATGATATCATATTTATATATTTAGTTCATGTATAATTTAATAACAATAATTTAACTATTATAAAAGAGTTTAATATACCCTCGACCAAGGAAAAGTACAAGGTAAGGGGTTTCTTATCTCACTTTAAATTCTATGAGATTTCCATTGTTCGCCACTTATTTATTGCATGTTGTATATTGTGTACTTAAATTTGATATATATTATCATGATTCTCATTATATTCATAGTATTATGTGATTAATTTGTTGTTTATTAACTTTTGTTTATACAAATTGATTGATTACAATATGGTAAGGGGTTTTCATCTCACTTCTTATTCCTGTGAGATTCATGCTATATTTCCACTATTTCCTTTTGTGTGGTGTATGAAATGCAGTGGATTGTATTATTTGTGTAACATAAATTAATTTATAGTTATTTACATCTTCATTTTATGATACCTCTTTCATGGGGTGTATGTTTTATAAGTTACCAAATCGGTAAGGGAATTTCAAATTTCAATTTCCACTCATTGGGATTTACGCATACTTCATTGATTATTTTACTCCAAGATTATGTGCGGAATCACTATTATTATTTATGTAGTAATTTCCACTCCCCTTTCTATGGATATAACTTTGATACACATAATCACTCCATTGATAAATTCAAATTCCATTGATAAGAACTCATTAAGGGTAATCTTAACTCAATTTTCATTCACTGAGTTAAACATCCAAGTAATTAGTTTTATTTTTACAAGAATATGTGTGAATTTAAAATTATTGATTTACACTGAATATCCAATTATATTGAGTTTATTTATATCTATCACGCATAATTATTTCATTTATTTTTCCTTAATCTAATGATATATCCTTTATAAGGTATTTCGTCTTAATTTACATTCCTTTGAGACCACTTTTTCGTTATGCGCCAATTCACTTTTATATGTTGTATATATTGTCCCCTCACATGTTATATCATGAATCCCTTTATTATCATGATATTATAATGTTTTTATTGTTTTTATTCCTACTTTTATTAAAGCATCCTTTATTTGGTAGGAAACTCATTAACTAAATTATTGTTTTAAATGTTTTAAATATTTGTTCTTCAAAATCGTTCTCATTAATGTCCATGTTTTAAAAATGGTTTTAGGTATTTATTTATATGGACATGAATGTTTTGAAATTAAAATTATTTTTAAATTTTTCAAAGTGATATGGGACACTTGGATACAAAAATCTCTTTTAAATTACTTCTTTGATAAATACTGTGACATTTAAATGTTTTCATGAAAAAGTGGATATTTCTCTAAAATAGTAATAATGACTATTTTCATCTATGTAATTATCCTTCAGTGTATTTTATTATTGATTTATGTTGATTTATCATAATAAAGTCATTTATTTTGTATTGAATGAGTTATGTTTGACTGTGGATGTGCTATTTTTATGTCATTCATGGTTTGTGGTTAAAATATTGACATTTTGAATGTTAGATTTAATATAAATGTATAGAGTATGTTTAAACCTATCATATGAGGAATGTATTGGACTCAGTATGTGATGGGTGGAGCCCAGTATATCTCCTCTATGCATAGGTAAGTCTCATGAGACAATTTTACATGGAATTGACTGAGGCCTTTCCCAATTTGATATATGGTTTTGGTCGAGGCCTAAATAATTTTTAGATGTCTTGGCTGAGGCCTTGACAAGATGTTTCAGAATGTCTAGAATTATACATTCCCTCATTATGAAAATAATATTATTGGATCATGTGTTTATTTTACTAGTATAATACCCATGATTATGTTTTATTATGGCATTATTTACTCATGTCATATTCCTGCCATAAAGAGTTCATGTTTATTATTTGTAAAGGCGTGTGTTTTCAATTATTCATCAAGCCTAATGTTTATGTTATCTTCCACTATATTGCTTACTCTTATTGAGCATTTGAGCTCACCCCATTCTTATGTTTGATTTTCCTAGGATATAATGAAGTTATTTATGAGTGACTAGCCGGTATAATCTAGAAGGATTGGATGTTTCTAATGGAATAAATTAGTGTTTTATTTCTTTTTGAGTTGTAATATTGAACTTATGTGTGTATATTGTTTCTGAGAATACTAAAATGATCGGTCCTTTGGGACTTGATTCCTTATAATCATTCCAATGTATTAAAATAATGCATCGGCTCAGGGTTTCTGGGGTCAGGGCATTACAGTTGGTATCAGAGAAACTTTAGTAGATTCCTTGTAAACTATATTTAGAAAAATCTTTTATTAGAAAAGTTAACAAAAGATAGACTTTGAGGATTAGTATATAAGACACTCCAAATCATTTTTTATTTTATTAAAAATCCACTTTAAGGAAAAGTGCGAACCATATAGAACATTCACTACAATACATGGACCCTCCAAAAACACAGTTCACCATACAGATCTAAAAATTCAAAAATTCAAACATCACCACGCCTCGCACTCGAACCGGGTACTAATCCCACGGCACGCACATGATCACAAATATTCAAAAATAAGAATT
The DNA here is from genome assembly GCA_963277665.1 of Viscum album. Taxonomy (NCBI): domain Eukaryota; kingdom Viridiplantae; phylum Streptophyta; class Magnoliopsida; order Santalales; family Viscaceae; genus Viscum; species Viscum album. The sequence continues at coordinate 1,929,666,755 of OY728137.1, read as the reverse complement.
CATAATATTCATCATCACTATTCTAGAACCATGAGCCACCCGCGTCGGCCTTCACCATTAGTCGCATCACCCATCGCCGGACCCGAACCCATCCACACTGGAGGGGAACACCGTCCTTCTGCAAGTGTCGATTCAACAGCACATCCGCCCTCACCGTCCCGTCGAAGCAAACCAATCTGAACCACGAACACAACGTCACCAACATCAACACCATTTTCATCACTGAAGAAAGCCAGCACCATATCCGAACAGGTAAAACACAAACCAGGGGTTCGCGAGTAACAAAAGAAAAACCTGATCAAATCAGGCCTCAGAAACGAAATCCGCTATACACGCCAATGCCATGAGACAAACTCCCAAAACAACAGGAATAAGATGTTCCACAAAAAACAGAGCCATCGAATTAGTCAGATCGAGGAAGACACTGACCAGGCGCCATCCTATCGTCACTTCACTATCTCCACTGTTATCCTCGTCGCAACAGATCCCCAAAAAAAACAACCCCCAAAAAAACTGAGAGAGAGGAAGAAGAAATGGGGTTAAACCCTAATCGAAACCAGGAAAAAACCTTAAATGGAAAGTAAAATAAAACCGAAAAACTAAACTACGAGTGGATGAAACCCTAAAATGGAACCGGGGGCTGAAACCCTATAAGAGGAAGAAAAGAGACGCCGAGAGGACCCTCACCCACCAAATCGCAATCCCAGAGCCTCGGTGTGTCCATCCCTCCAGATCAGACCTAGAGAGGAGTGATGGAGCTCAAGGCCAGAGCACAAAATGGCGGCCTGAGGAAGATCGAGTTGGGGAGAGGAAACCAGAACAAGCGCGAGAGAGAAATGAAAATGAATCAGATGAACTAACGTCGTCGGGGAGAGGGGAAACCCTATAAAGAGGAAGAAGCCGAGCTGAGGCGAGAGCCCATGAACGGACTAGAGAATGAGACGCCATCGAAATACTGTTCAATTAGTATAGAAGAACATCCATGAATTTTGGTAATGTAGAGATTTTGTGTATTTTCCAGGAAATAAATCCTTGTCTCGATACAAGCAGGTTGAGGTGGCTCTGGCACGGATGTACTTAAGAGTGAAAACTCCTACAAGGAGTTTCGGGATTGACCCGCGGTATCTTGGTACATAAAAACGGGCCTTATTACACTCTTGGTTATGACAATCTCGGGGGATATTCTTAGGATAATTTAAATTTTATTTACAAACTGATTTGAAGGATTTTAATATAAGATGAGAATAAATAACCTTGGTTTATCCTAAGGTGTTTTAGATTGAAAATAAGGTGTTATGATATTCTCTAAATGGTTTTTTGACTCACAATATAGTTTCTTGTGTTAGTTAATATCTGGATTCCAAGGAAGTCATAGTAACATTGAACACGATGTACAAGGTGGGCATGGTGGTGGAAATGACCAATGAAAAGGAATGTTGATAGGTGTACATGATGTCGTGTTCATGCCAAATCATTTTTCAAAAATATATGATCAAAAACATATATATTAACCCACTTTTGGACCCAACAAAGAAGAGAAATGAAGTGAATGATAAGAGCTCAAGTAGTAGAGACCACAGAAAAATGAAACCTCAATTTCCATCATACAAGAATTGTGGAAGGAGACACCTATGAAAGTGTCTCAATAGAACAAATAATTTTTTTTGTGTGGGAAATAAGGACATAAAGTAAATAATTTCTGAGAAAAAATGAATATTACTACAGATTAAAATAAAAATGATCACAAGAATACATTTCAGTAATTTTTCATAAATTTAGGGGACCTGGGCATTACATAAGTGAATTACCTATTCTGTAGGATAACCGATTTTCCAAGGAAGAACCTATGTGGAAATAAATGGATTGAGAAATTGTTAAAAGCATTAGTTCTCTTTGTTGATGGGATTACTTTGGAAGACTTTTCTCTTGTATGTGAAACCCTACAGTTTGTTATATGAAAATGCTATTTTAGGAAGAATTATCATTTCTATTGTTGATATAGTTATAAATAACCATTTGTGTTTATATGATCCTTGAATTTGAGGAAATTACAAGTTATTCAATTTTGGGATGAAAATGAGATGTATGAGATAACATTTGTAGTGAAATTATGTTATGGTTATTTTGAGGAATTTATCTCATTTTGGGAATGTTATAAAATATATTTTTTGAAAAAAGACAATAGGTAGGCCGTGTGATAACCCGACATGTCAGACAAAGCTGTGGAAATCGAACCCACAACTAGAGTGAGATCGGAATTTATCACCTACCACTGGACTACGTGAAGTCCCTAGTTAGTGTGACTAATTATTTTTTGTTAAACAATTTATTGATCAACAATAAGTTTATTTGGGATCTAATTTCTTATAAAATGGATATCCTTAGTATTGGAAAATGGGTTGGTGATTAAATGATAAATGTTATTTTGGAAGATTTTCACTCTGTTGGGAACACTATATGCCTAAGGAAAATAGAATACTATGGGATTTTATTTGAGGAGTAATGGTGGATTTTTATCTTTGTTTTTATTGTGTATTTATAGCAATTTTTGTTATTTATGAAAATGATTAACTTATCATAGAGAATATGTGATTAGGTTAATTACTTTTAAGTATGTGACTTTAAGAGTAGTCGATGTTATTTGGATATACAATTTAACGTGGAAAACTATATAATAAAATTCTTCTAAGTTTTGGGTTTCAATATTAGTTTGGATTATATTCAAGGATTTTAAGGACAATTATTTATTGAATGGTATTTATTGAACTTTGGGTTTTGTTGGTTTAATTTTAGAAATTAAGATTAGTATTTCTTTTTCAAAAGGATTGTCTATTTTTGGGGATCATCTGATCTCGTACTACCCATTTTGGTCTTGGTTAATCTCTAAAGACGATTTAATTATATATTTTATCCTTTTGGATGATGTGATTCTCTAGAAGTTGATTCTAGTGCTTTAGGTGTGACCAAGTCATCTTGAATATTCATCGTTTGAAAAAATGATGAGTTATTTAAAGAAATTAATTAATGGATGAAACTAAACTTAAAAATTAAGTATATATATTTATGTTCTTATTCAATATCACAAATAATTTCCCCAACCTTATTAAATGGAACATAAAACAAAAAAAATGTTGTCTATTTACTTTTCCGATTGGGAAACTAATGATGGTTTACCCTATCACAAGTTTTTTGTTTTCTTGTTATTAACATTTTCCTAATCATGTTTTCTATCACTCTACATCATAACTTTACACTTATTTTATCTCCTATATCCATTTTTCTTACATGTAATCCTAGTATGGGTTATCTCGGGTGACCTTTGTACTTTTCTTTCTTTCTTTTAAAGTGATTGTTTTATTGACTTGTTTTCTGATGTGGGACTTTCAATGAAGTTTCCAAGAAAGATTTTAAAAATTATGAGGACACAATTTCCAAAAGGGGGAATAATGTAACACCCCAATATTTCATAGTAAGTTATTTTCTTTAAAGTAATTCAATATCTTGTGTTACATGCAACACTGAGTTTGAGTGCGCCACGACTTACCAAACTTGTTTTTCAAAAAGAGGTTATGAATATTATTAAATGATTATTGAGTTTTATATAATCCATATAATTTTAGAATTCATATTATGTTTTTTTAGACCTAGTGTAATAACAAATTCAATTTTTCAAATGAAAGAAGTATTTTAAAAAAATGAAATTTTACCACCTTTTAATGGAAAACCCATTTTAAATACAATATTTGACACTTTTATATTTTAAATGTGACAAAATGAAATTCCTATGTATAATTGGGACATAAAATTTTAGTATGTATATAATTTTGGTGTTTTCTGATAACTTTCATATTTTTATGAATAGTGAAAAATACAAAATTTTAATTAAAAACAACTTTTTTAATTAAAATAATTTATAGTGTTAAATTATAAATTTGAATGGTTTTGAAGAATAATTATATTATATTTTTATAAATTAATCTATTTTTTTCATTTTAAGTAATTTCACTTTGAAATTGGACACAAACTAGTGTCAATCTTTTGATAGTTATTATTTCTTAAAAACACGCTATTTGTTTTTGACAACGGGGATTAATTTTGAATTAATTTCTTCCACTTATGTGTTTTTTATTTGTAAAAATGGAGTCCAAATTTGGAATCATGAGGTCCAAATTTTTTAAATAGGTAACTTTTATTTTTATAAATTATGAATATTTACTTCAGTAAATATTTTATTTATCGTGTTTAAAGGGTTAAATCCGGTAAATAAGGGTAAAAAATAATATTATAATAAAATTAAATTACCAAGAAAATATGTCTTATTCCTGTTTTTTGATACATATCCGACCATGGGAATCCTTGGGTCAATTTTGGGACCCCATGGAGCCACTTGACAGTGATAATGACACTTTATATTAATTACTTTAATTTGAAGACAAAAAGGACATTACCATATATCCTTTAATAAAAAAATCTTTACATGGGGTTATATAAGTTATATTTTTTTACTATAAATATTAATTTTAATGTTAAAAATATTTCCTACATCATGGTATTTTTTTTAATAATTTTTAGACATTAAATAAATAAAATTATTTCTAACCCAATAATGATCTAGTGTTTACCTCATTAATAAATTATTTAAATTAATAATAGTATAAAAATTAAAACAATATCCAAAAACTATAAAATTCATACTGGATTATTTTATTTCGAACATGAGTCATCTTATATTCTACTTTATTGACTTTTGGTCTTTTATAAACCGAAAATCATTATATAAAAAATAATATTTTCAAACATTCCTAAAGAGCCCCTCATCCCCCTTATAAAATTCACTCACTTCTAAACCATCTCTCACAACTATAAATCCCCTTGGATCGTCTAACCTATGCACAAATACATTCCTTACATCCCTATATTCCTCTTAAAAGCATTACCTTAGGCATATGTCACTTCAAAAAAACATTTTTGATTCAAACCAAACGGAGTTACACAATTTAAAGGTAACATCTCCTCTTAAGTTCATTTCATTTATTTTACTTCTCCAACCCCTTAAATATCTTCATTAATTTATTTTATAACAACACGAGTGACCTAAATATACTAGGTTATTATTATGAAATTTATTTTAACTTCACCTACACACACCTCCATCTAATAGGTATAGAATATAATGTTTCTATGGACGGCGAACTAGTGCCACACGAAACGATGATTGTTCAATATTCTACTACAACCTTTTATGGTGGCCATTATGATGAAAATATAATTATATATGATATTTATGATATTTATTTTATCTATAAGCTTTTTTAATGCTCTTTTACATCATACCCTTGTTCTTTTCAGGTTGTATATATACAATAATTTAATTTGAGGAATTGCAGACTACCGTCCCCTCTAAGTGATATGACTCATCCATAACATACATGGAACATATTAAGGATGGTGTTAATGAACTTATGTATCATATATAAAATATTATATTATACTGTAATAATAAAATATTTATGTATCATTTGGTTTTATTTCCTTTTAAAATAATAAAATGGAAGTAGTGTTCGTGCATACATACGGATTACTGTCTCCATGAACGTGAAGAGATTCATTCCCCATCGTAACCATTAAAGAATAATTTTCAATTGATTGTATAATATAATATTTAATGACATAATATCTTTATATATGTGAATCGAATACAACCTATCCATAACAAACATGACTTATGTAACAAAACGTATAAATGAAAAAGAATCAATTAACACCCGAAACAATGATACTACTAAAATATTATTAACAATGAAATATTAGAAGATCATATATGATATAATATTTATGTATTTAGTTCTTGTATAATTTAATAATTATTATTTAACTATTATATATGAGGTTAACGTACCCTCGACCAAGAAAAAGTACATGGTAAAGGGTTTCTTATCTCACTTTTAATTTTGTGAGATATCCATTGTTTGCCACTTATTTATTTAATGTGGTGTATTTTGTACTGCCATTTGATATATATTATCATGATTCTATTTATATTCATGGTATTTGGTGATTCATTTGGTGGTTTTTAACTTTTGGTCATATGACTCGATTGATTACAACATGGTAAGAGGTTTTCATCTCACTTCTAGTTTTTGTGAGATTCATGCTATATTGACACTATTTCCTTTTGTGGGGTGTATATACTACTCATTATTGTATTCTTTGTGTAATATACTTTAATTTATGGGTATTTAAATCTTTATTTTATGATACTTCTTTCATGGGGTGTATGTTTCATAAGTTACGAAATCGGTAAGGGAATTTCAAATTTCAATTTCCACTCATTGGGCTTTACTCATACTTTGTTTATTATTTTACTCCAAGATTATGTGTGCAATTAACATTTATTATTTATGTAGTAATTTCCACTCTCCTTTCTGTGGATATACCTCTGATACATTTAATCACTCCATTAATAAATTAACATTCTATTTTTATGAACTTGTTAAGGGTAATCTTAACTCAATTTCCATTCATTGAGTTAAACATCCATGTCATTGGTTTTGTTTTTACAAGAATATGTGTGAATGTAATTTGATTGATTTACACTGAATATACAATTATATTGATTGTATTTATATATTTCACACATAATTATTTCATTGATTTATCCTTAATCTAAGCATACTATCTTTATAAGGTATTTCATCTCAATTTATATTCCTTTGAGACCCCTTTGTCATTATTCCTCAATTCACTTTTATATGGTGTATATACTATCCATTGACATATTATATCATGAATAAATTTATTCTCTTGATATTATAATGTATTTATTAATGCTATTCCTGAATTACTTGTATCCAAGCATCTTTTATTTGGTTAGAAAATCTTTAACTAAATTATTGTTTTAAATGTTTTAAATATTTATTCTTCTAAATCATTCTCATTAATTTCCATGTATTAAAAATGGTTTTAAGTACTTATTTAATTGGACATTAATGTTTTGAATTTAAAATTCATTTTAAAAGTTTCAAAGTTATATGGGAGACTTTGATTCAAAAATATCTTTTAAACGACTTCTTTGATAAATTGTACGACATTTAAATGTTTTCAAGAAAAAGGGGATATTTCTCTAAAATAGTTTTAATGACTATTTTCATCTATCTCAATATCCTTCATCATATTTTATTCTTCATTGAGGTTCATTTATCATAATAAAATCATTCATATTGTATTTATTGAGTTATGTTTGATTGTGGATGTTCTATTTTTATGCCATTCATGGTCTGCGGTTAAAATATTGACATTTTGTATGTCAGTTTTAATACGAATGTTTATATTATGTTTCACCCATTCATATGAGGAATATATTAGACATAATAAGTGATGGGTGGATCCCAATATAGCTCCTATATTCATCGGTAGGTCACATTAGAAAATTAGACATGGGATTTTTTGAGGCCTTTCCCAATTTGATAAATGGTTTTGGCCGAGGCCTAAATCATTTTTAGACGTCTTGGCCGAGGCCTTGACAAAATGTTTTAAAAATTTTGGAATTATACATTCCCTAATTATAAAAATAATATTTATGGTTCATGTTGTTATTCAACAAGTAGAATACCCATGATTATGTTTTATTATGGAATTATTTACTCAGCTCATATTCCTTCCATAAAGTGTTCACGTTCATTATTTGTAAAGACATGTGTTTTCAATTATTCATCATACCTAATGTTTATGTTATCTTCCACTTTATTGGTTACTCTTACTAAGTGTTTGAGCTCACCCCTTTCTTATGTTTCATTTTCCTATGATATGAAGAAGTTATTTATGAGTGAATTGAAGGCATAATCTTAGAGGCCTGGATGTTTCTAATGGAATAAATTATTGTTGTATTTTTTTCAAGTTGTAATGTTGAACATATGTATGTATCTAGTTTCCATGAATACTAAATTGAGCAGTCCTTTTGGACTTTATTCCTTGTAATCATGCCAATATATTAAAATAATTCACAGGCTTTGGGATTCTGGGGTTGGGGTGTTACATATACACCCATTTATAGTAAGGATTTCATTTCCATTAACAACCGAGTCTAGTGGTGGGTCCTCACTAGAAATACTTTTCCATAGATCCAAACTGTCAGGGTCAGAGTATTACCTTCCCTTCACCCTATCTAGGAGTGAAGAGGTAACTCATTATATTATATGAAAATACTACACATGACTCCCTTGAAACTGTAGTTCACCCTATAATAGATTGTCCATTAAAATATATTCATCACAGGATTCTTGAACAGCTTGTGCCTAAGTTTTTCAGATTCGCACATCAGCTACCTCATTTCGATTTCAAGGAATATAATAAATCTAAAATTCAAATTTATGAATGTATTTGACAAATAATTTCTACTTGAGATTCAACTCACACTGTGTAAAGATATATTTGAGGATCTAGTAGTTTCTAATCTCCATAAATCACTTTACAATCTTATAATGTCTCCAACAAAGCATGGAATGAATTACTACAGCAAAATGAATGTTGCTCATCAGGTAATTTTTCTCATGAGGTCTCAATTAGTGATACCCATACACAAAAACTAAATCTTCCTACATCAATACTACAACAATACATATGCCTGATGCATCTCAAAATACTATATAACCTGAAATATGATCTATAATAATCAAGATCAGTACTGATGTAAGATTTACTTTTTATTTTAGATGGCCTTCTCAGATGCTTCAAACCATAAGAACTTCACACACTTCTTATTCAGACCATTATGAGGTACTACAAGGAATGATAAGTCTTTTATAAAATATTGATAACATCCATCCATCACCAAGAAACTCTTTATATAAACAATGTTTTTGGGATTCTATCATGAATCAACGACACTCACGTTATTTGATTCAACCGATACTCCTAAATATGATTTAATATGACCAAATATGTTTAGATTTACAATCCAAAAGTGACACTTTATGATCTTGTCATATAAATTCTTACCTATATATGTATTCAATACAATATCATGGTTTTTAAAATGGTCACATTGAGATTGGGGATACACCAAAAAAATTTATAAAACCCATGATTACAGAGTCCAAATATTACTAAAAAACCTATTCATCAAGGCCATGAAGATAGTGGGTGCATTACAAAGACAAAAATGAATAACCACGTACTAATTTTAAATGTACCAACATTATAAGGTCGTATGTGGTATGTCTAATGGATTGACTCACACCTGATGAAAGACTGATCTCAAGTAGATCTTGAAGAACACTCTAGCTCCTTGAAGCTAGTTGAAGAGATCATTTATTTAGTTTCAAGGATACCAGTCCTTTACCATAAGCTAGTTCCATCATCTATAATCCATGAATTGTCTAATTTTTACATATGACTTCGAAGTGAAAATGATATAACACCATGGAGAATTACTATTTTCGATAAAATCATTATATTTTAAATCTTACAACTATCTCTTGAGCTCTTGGAGATCATTAGTCTCCACCCTATATGGAGGAATAGGCATTGAGGATTCTCCTAGAACGAGCTATATTGTAAACTCTATCTCCCTATTAGGAGCTAGTCTAGTGAATTATTCTTGAAAAACAACCCAAAAATAATCCACCATCAGGGGAAAATATTTCAGATTAACCATTTTATCATCTAAGAAAAGGTTGAAAGATTGAGTAGTTACTTCTCCATGCCCATGATGTTCTGGTGTGTCTCAACCAATCTAGACATCCCACTCTCCCTTATATAAATATCTACCACCCTTGATCACATTTAAAGTAAAACATCATGGATAAATAACTACTAAAAAACCAGCCTTTAAAAGTGCTATAAATGGCCTTTATCAGCACTATAAAATCACTAACTACATTAGAGAGGTTAAAATCCCAAGTCATTTATCAGTGCCAAAAAAGAGTTGATAAAGGGACACAATGCTGAACTGCTATAGTATACTGTTACAATACACTATAGCACCAAAAACACACAAGATATCAAGAAAAAATAAGTCACAATATAGGAAATAAATGAAATAAATTTATAACACAAACACAAGAAAAAACACTATATTATAAACATTTCAATCATTTTTTCATACAATTACATAAATAGAAATTATTACATACCTTAAAAAAATATTACTTTATCATTTAATCCTGACCAAAATTATTATATTTCTGAATAAACAACCCCTAATTGAGAAAAACCACACACCAGATTAAGAAAACAATTCATATGTTAGTAATAATGTAAAAAATAAATTAATAGAAAGTTTTAATTTTACTAAAATTGATTTCAATATTAAATAAAAAGATTCACATGGAGTCATAATGATTAGATCGTGCATCGAATTAAGCTTCTTTTGATTGTAGCACATCTCAAAGTACTTGGGGAGCATTTTCCTATAGTATGAAAACAATCTAAATATGTTTTTTCATTTTTTAGTATGCATGTTGTATTTTTACTAAAATTTCATTTTAAACTCAAAACACACAACTTTTGATTCATTATGATATTATCTTGTATCAGTTTGATGTGAAACATATTTCTACATTTCACAAATGACTTATAAATCATTCTCTGGATTTATCAAGAAAATCCAAGTGTGTTTGATTGGTTTTCTGTGAGTGGAACTTTTTAAACTAAAATGTCGATTTTAAAATGATAACGGACACTTCATGCATCATATTCAGATGAAGATGATTCATTCACTTCTCAAATTACATATGGATCATTTTCTTGAAGTATCAAAGCAATATAAATGTGTTTTTTCTATTTGGAGTACGTCGGTTTGTTTTTTTACTATAATTGATGTCAATTTTAAATATAGACACAATTAGGGTCATTTTTTCACAATACCTGTTGTATTTAGGTGAACCTAATTCTTACATGTTCTAAATCATTTATAGATTTCTTTGCTAAAGTATAAAAACAATATGAATGGTTTTTTTTTCAGTTTTGAGCATGTCACTTGTCTTTTTTGAATAGAATATCATTCTAAATAAGAGTCATGGACTTTGGCTCATATGGTTCACATATTTTATAGGTTTGATGTGAGATTTATTCCTACACGTCACAAATGATTTATGAATCGATTCCCAAAATTATCAAGAAAATCCAACTGTATTTTCTCGTTTTTTAGTGAGTGGATATTTTTAAATTAAAATGTTGATTTTAAACTGATAATATACACATTGAGTTAGTTTTATATTTTACTAAAATTAATTTCAATTTTAAATAGAAATATGTTATTGGATTTAGAGCAGTCACATCATGTGTTGGATTGAGGTTCGGATGATTTATACACATCCCAAAGTCTCCAAAAAATAAAAACTATCAGTGTTACCACAATTTCTATTGACTTTCATTGTTGAACTGCCAACACTGCATGAGAGGCATTAAACAAACAACATAAACTCAAAAAAAATACTTTTATAAGAAATGAAATAAATATGATTAATACTAAAAAGAAATAAAATAAACATAAATACGAAAAAATATAATAATTATTGGGAAAATGATTTTACTATGCAAATATCAAGACTACATTTGTGATTGAGAAGTGGAGGGAACATAAAGAAAAGCGATAAATTTCAACATTTTAGGGGTGAAAGTTTTTTAGGGATAAGAAGTCTATCGTTGTTTTGGTTTATAAAGATATTAAATATGGACAGAGCACCCCAACTCGAACAAAAGAATCCACATGTATAAGAAAACAATTATAATGTGAGTAATAAAAAAAATACTACATAAATATAAAATACTACATTAATTCTTATACTATTATTTTTTTGTGAAAACATTAATATTTCCTCTAAAATTTACCAGAGTCAGTGGAATTTCTCATCCTACAAAGGTAGTGTAGAAAACATGAAAGAAAGTGATAAATGTAACATTATAAGGGTGAAAAGGTTTTGAGGGAGAAGAAGCCCAAAAGATGAAAATAGCACACTAAATCCGAAAAATAGTACACTTATATAAGAAAATAATTATTCTGTGATTAATAATAAAAATCTATATATTAGACATAAAGATGAAACGGTACATTAATTCTATGAATAGTTATTTTACGATGGAAACATCATTATTACCTCTATAATTTAGTAGAGACAATATAGTTTCTCTTTATACAAAGGCATTGGAGTGGAATTGACATAATGTGATAAATGAACCACTATAAGGGTGAAAAAAATTGTTTGAGAAGAATTTTGAGAAAGTTTTTGTGGAGAAAGGCATGAAAGATAGACAGACCACCCCAACTCGAACTAAAGAATCCACCTGTATAAGAAAAAAATTATTATCTGAGTCATACTAAAATGTAATAAATTAAACATAAATATAAAAAAATTCATTAATTCTATGGAAAATTATTTTTATATGAAAACATCAAGATAACCTCTGTGATTGAGTAGTGATAGCATTGTTTCTCTTCCTGCAAAGGCATAAAAAATGGAAAATAATTCTTCTAAAATAAAAAAACATTTCAAGGAATAATCAAAATATAATCAACATTTCATTATATAATTTTTCAATAAAATAGAGAATGTATATCATAACATTACATTTACATCTTTCCAAAGAGTTTCTTGGGTCGAGATAAATGCTAATAACAAATATAAAGATTCTATGTACACTTCATTATGGTTTAGAAGAAAATATGGATGTCAGGAAACTGTGAGAAATTTAATTATATTGATGTCTATGTGGATATATTGATAAATGGATCCAAAAATAGGATTGGTTGTGAAATAATCACAAAGTTAATTATAAAACTAACGATTATTTGTTCACTTTACTACTATTGGTTAACTACTACTTAACATAGAATCTGACCTGAAGTTTATGCCCAGCATCCTCGCGATGCTCTCATCCCACACACGCTCGCCAACGTCTCTATCATATCACCATTAATCATTCAATTTTTCTTCTCATCCTCACAATTATTTTAATTTTTTAAATAAGTAGGTGTATTTTTTATTCATAAAATTTTATGATTATTAGGTTGCTACTTAAATCATATGTGTTTTCCACAAAACCATTACCAAATAAATTAGCTTATTATATAAAATTTTATCTATTTGTTAAATAATCTAATTAGCTTGTTTCTAACTATTTGTGGGATGTGATCATCATGAGGATGTCGTGCAGGATGTTTAGATTAGATACTATGTTAAGTGGTAGTCAAGACGCAGTAGTGAAGTGTATAAAGAATCCCCAATTTTCTCATTAGATTTTGGAGTGATGTGAATCCAATCCTTATTTTGACTCTATTGATCAATGGATCCAAATATACATAAATATCCTTAAAACTCTTCTAGACTAATTTATCCTGAATAAAAACAACGTAAACATAGGTAGAGGATTTTAGAAGGGTTGTTTGTATGTTGTATTGCAAAGATGATATATTTTACTCTATCTACATATTTGTTTGTCCAATGATTAGAGTGAATCCATTTTCAGTTTATATCAATCTTATTGGGTTCACAAAATATTAATTTTATACAAAATATAAATAAACACATATAATATATTCATTATCAAAAGTGAATGTTATGGATAATTATAAAAAGGGAAACTCAACGTTTGATTATTTCAAAGAATTTTAGTATGTTGAAGAAAATGGGTAATTAAATTTAAGAAAAGGAATGCTTCATGTCAAATCATTATTAAATCCCCTAAACAAATGAAAATATAATATAGTAACATAATAAGTAATAAAAAACATAGATATGATAAAAAATAATAATAAACTCTCATTCAATCAACTAGATCATTGGTTTCATGGATTGGGGAATAATGTTAATGATAAAAGCGAGAGAAGTATCATTATTTCTGTAGAATTTTGTTACATTTGGAATGAATGGAATAAATCTTGGTTCAAGGGGATTAATAATTCAATGAAAGGAAATATGTATCATTTTTACTATAATATATGAGTGCATAGATATTCCAAATCCAACCATAAGTGTTTTTGGGATTTGAAAAAATAGTGGGAGATATAATATAATCATTAATAATAGTGTAATCTATAATCATTAAATTTTAATAAATAATATTTTATTTCTGTATATAATGGAATTTTACTTGGCTACATCACTTTCCTAATGATATAAATTGGAGAAATAGAATCTCATATCTAGTGAAAACTTCTAGAAGCATTATAAACACTAACACATTATATTATACCAAGAATGGAAGTTCAATTTTTTGAAATCCCTTATACATGATTATCAACCACGTAGAGAGAGTGAGGGTGATAAGGATGCCTATAAATGGATCATAGGTGATAAGGAATATTTCTAAGGGATCATGTTGTTAGTTATGTCTCTGGGATGAGGATACAGGAAAAGGACATGGATAAATACACTATGTTGAATAATCTCAAAATTTTGATAATGGGAAAGAGATAATGGCAGACAATAAATGATATTATCACTAAAATTTAAAGGTGTAAACATGAATATGGATACTGTAATGACCCTAGCCCTAATTATCCAAACAACACTAGGTATGATCGATGTATGAACTCTAATACACCTCCATTTCACTAAAGGATAGTTTAAACTTAGGGTGTAAAAACCGAAAAATGGGAGGTCCCCCACCCAATAGAAACAATTAGTACCAGAGTTCAAAAACAAATTTAGCATTACCCTTGGGGTCAGTTGACATACAGACCCAAAATCATCATTACCTGATATAGGCATAACTGTTAGATAAACAACTATAGAAATAGATTATGCAATAACTATATAGACACATATACATATTAGACCAGTATAAAAACTCACTTATTGTATACATGAAATATAAAATAGATAAAAACATTATATTCAAACATAACAAGAACTAAAGGCAACATAATAATACAAATAATGAAGGCTTGATGTGATAAAACCTCATGTTATTAACTAGGGATATCCCCTTTGAATCTTATCCATAAGAAAACTAAGGACGATTGTGAATTATAAAAGAAACTAGATACTATGATACATATAACCAAGAGAGGAACATAAATCACTCCACTAACATGGTTCTTAAAAAATAGCATCTGTAGTTTCATGTCAACTGAGGTGTTAATGAATAGTGTTAGTATATATATAATCATTAGGGAAGCACCAAGGTGCCCCAAATTAGTTGTCAATAAACAAAAATATAAATGAAAATTTATGCACATTTATATAAATATTTGAACAAATTATTTAGTAAGAAGATATAAAACATAATGGTAAAACAAAAAAGAATAAATCCAAGCTTCATTGTCAGATATAAAAAATAACTCCATATATAAAGAGAATCCATAAATCGGTATTCAATCAAACAATAGATCATAAACAAACTATTCTATTCATAATCTAAAATCCAAATGTTATACAATCACTTGGCCAAAAATAATGACATCATCTAAGAAGAAATCAAAAATAAAACAAAAAATACACAAATAAAATCAAAAGGAATACTTTACTAGGTTGAATAAAATATGATACCCTCTTCGGAAACCTTAACTGCAATTGATCACTAGATGCTAGACGAGATGTTCGGGAAACTTGAGGCAGTCGAGTGATTTGATTCAATATTTGATTCACTAAAGATAAGCATCAATAGTTGGTGGATTCTGTGACAAGCTTTTGATATCGTGATGGGTTTGCAAATGTTTAGGGTGTTATAAATAAATTTGGACACTTTTATCAATGCTTACAAATAAGTGCAGATAAAGTGTCCTTTTATCAGCACTTAAGTAATAATAGATGATAAAAGGAATCGTTATTAGTTCTATTTTAGCGTTGATAAAGGTAGGTAATTATTAGTGGGAATGTTATAGCATTGATAAAAAATAAATTTATGAGGGATTTTTTTAGTGCTAATAAAGATTCATCTTTATCAGCAAGAAAAAAGTGCTAAAAATTCTTTTATCAGTGCTCAATAATTAAGTTCTTATAAAAGATTTTTAATTATAATTATAAACAAAAAAATGGTCAATATTTATATATAATTAATAAATATATAAAAATATAAATATAGTAAATATATTTCTTTTTAAATATATTAATTTTAATTTTTTAATTAATTATTCATAATTATAAAAAGATTTTAGAAAATATATTTATATCACTATATATAGTTATATAATTATACATATATATATATTATAAATATATATAAATATAGTAAATATATTCATTATTTATGTAAATTTATTATAAATTTTATGATTATTTAAATATTTATAATTATTTATTTATAATTATATAAATACTTTTAAAAAAATTACTTATTCATAATGGTAAATATATAATTTTACTAATATAGTAAATGTAAATTTATAAATATATTTATTTATAAATTTTTTGAACAATTATATTTTTATCATTATTACTGAGTGTTTAATTTTATGTTCGTGAATATATGTTTAAAATTACTGAAATTAAATAAATTAAGAATAAGTACCCTTTAATAATACTAAAAAAATGGATAATTATTATGTGTGTGTATTTTATATAAAATTTCATTAATTACATGTATGTGAAATCAATATAACACATATCTGATCTATGTTGAATTGAAAAATCAAACGACATTCAATTTGATGTTGAGTACTATGAAATTAGTCAATATTTTTAATTCATATTAATTTTTTATTATAAACCATTATTCAATAAATATATGACTATTTAATGTAAAGAACATAAAAATTTTGTAATATATAAATCATATTTATATACATTAACATATATCAGAATATTTAATATATACAATTTCTTAACATTAACAATCATAATTATCTAATTAATAAAGGTTTATTATTTAATAATGTATAATCAATTTATTTATTATTATAAATAATTATTTAATTAATATAATATTTAATATATATTTTTAATAAACTAAATTTTTATTTTTATTTTAATTATTTGGACCTTTAGCCGTGCTAATAAAGTGGTGATGAAATAAATTTTTATCAGTGTTAAAAATAAAGTGTAGATAAATGATACCATTTTCAGTGCTAAAAATAAATTCTTCATAAAGGCTACCATTTATCAATGCTAAAATTAAAGCGCTGAAGAGGTTCTCTTTATCACTGATAAAAAAGCATTGATAAATGGTTAAATTTTTCAACGCTTTCCTTAACACTAATAAATATTCTATGTATAAGTGTTTTTTTATAGAGCAGATAAATACCAGTGCTTTTAAACGTACGGTTTTTAGTAGTGATGTCAATGTAGTTATGATAGGGCACAACCCAATCTATCTCAAGTATGAAATCAAAACCTTTCATCAAGAGAATAAATAATTTTCACCGGAAGAGATAACAACCAATCATACAAGGATAGTCCTTGCATTAGTGTATACCCTGTAGTTTTAAACCAAGTGTTGTTTTCAATGACATAACCCCACAAAAGTACTTAATTTAAAGGCCATGGATTTCCATGATTGATATAAAGATAATGGAGAGTGAAGAACCAATATCGAATAAAGAATATGTGATATGAGAGGATACTTGAATACTGCCTCATATACTTTACGGTCATACAATCTACCCATCAGGTATCTTCTATAATGTATACAACTAGGCTAATCTATGGCCCTTAGATACAACTAGACTTACATAAGTAGGTCTGATCTTCTGTTATTTAAAATAATAAGTCTTGGTTCCTCATCCACGACCTCCTCCTCGACCTGTTTGGTTGGTACTACTTCATCATTTTTTCTAACACAAAGTCTCTAATCCTACTCATAATAGCGAAGCTGGTGTGGGTCCTCTTCCCCTAGAAACTGGTGAAATTTTCTTAAAAACCTTTGATTATGATCCAACCTACTGAAACATCAACACTATAGTGTGTCTCTATCACCCAATGGATTCTCGTGTCTCATCCTTTAACACTAATGACATACAATAGAGTTACCATTGTTGATTCTCTAGAAACCACTATTCCTATGAGAATCCATAAGTATATGCTTATTACCACTGGAAGAACTACTACCCTCTCTCATCACTAATATGTGGTTCCCTTTATTATTAGATTATCTCAAAATATGCTAAGAGAAAAGATCATGGTACACGATCAAAAAAAGGGTATATAAAAATAATACATTCACCCAAGAGTGGAAGGATTACCTAATGTCATCCTCGAAGAATCTCTCCATTGCTATCTAATCACCATAAGAAATTTTTGAAAATAAATAAAGCCCAATGAAGCACATTGAAAAGTCCATAATGGCCATAGATCCCTTCCCTGGGTGCATGAACTCCCTTTCTTGGTCAACTCTCAGTGTTTGAGAGAAACAGTAATCATATAAGGTGGTTTGTACGCCCACCCAGACCACGCATTGAGGATCACTATCCTCGGTAGCCACATCCCACTACTTCTTGGAATAATAACGTAGCATACAGATGGTGATCTTGATCCTACTCTCTAGAGGGGTCTCTAGATGCTCCAAGATAAATAAAATGGCTTCTAGCTATGACTCATCAGCTTGAGGACCTTTATCCCCCAAAATTATGGGAGGATTATGCTTCATGAACTCAAGAGTAAGATTAGACATCATAGGTGCAGGTCATGTAGTACCCTGTATATACTAAAACAAATGTAGAAAACTCCCTCGGATATGAGCTTTAATTCCTAGTTTGGTAATAGTAAGTAGTTATATAGGTTAAACACCTATAGGTAATACTAGTGGCTCATGTTCTAGAATCTCAGGTGTATGATCATTTCCACCATCATTGTACATGACTAGAGGATGTAATAGTGGAATATCATTACAAATTCAAAGCACAAAACTTGGAACAATATTTAATAATTGTATGGAAAGATCTCAATCATAAAGAGAAAAGACTCATGACTAAATAACCAACCTTCACTTATAGCAGCATGATAAATAGAAGGGATCACTACCCAAGGAATACTATTCCAACTAAATAGTTCTAATGTTAGGGTATTAGAAGGTATTTAATTTTTTAATTCAAAAGGGTTTCAATATTTGGGAGGATCAATTGATATTTATGGATGAAAACACTATTGGTATTGAACTTCACATTAAAATTTACTAGAAACCATTTTTTTAATTAAAAAATTATATTTTTAATTCCATAAGTGTGTATATAAATAATACAAGGATAAAATAAATCTATTTACATCCCAAATTTTTAATTACCCAAACACATTAAAAATTAAGATTTAAAACAATTAATTGCAACCACCCCCTTATATATTCTATCTTATAATGTAATAGGTAAAATATAATGGCTCAATTTAATGAATTACGCTTACTAGTTTAAAAAGGACCACACCCTTTATAAATTTCAATTGGGTATTCATATAACTGCAACCAATTCTCATCACATACAACTAGGGGTACACAATTGATATGGATCAAAATTTACTATTTATGATTCCACAATAAATATATATAGGAAAATTCCTTTTTGGTTGAGGTATGAATTTTATACAACTAAGTTCACTTTCTTGTAGAAAACTTTACTAGCACAATCATATATCCCCACCAAGGCACACTCCAAAATTCTAGGCAACACAAGAAATGCCAGTAATTAAATTCACCTATATGACATGGAATTTGAAATACAAGTGACTCCCTAGGTGCATATATTGGTTCATATAATAGTTCTACTTTCCAAATCGGTCCAAGGTATAATTTCTATAAACCATATAAAATTCCAAAATTGTTGTAAATCACCCAATGGTTAAAATATATCAATTTTAATATGAAAAATACGAAATAATAATTTCCAATTCCTATGTAACATGGTGATTACCCAGAACATGGGTTAGATACTCCCAATAATGAAATTTATCCATGTTTTTAAACCTTTCTTATAAACTATCTAATTGTCCCAAAGAATAAAATAATTTTTTTGATACCACTTTGTGACATCCCGGACCCAGTTCACTCATGAATAACTAACCATAGTTGGCCAAATGGCCCCAACCAGACCAACTTGTATGCCAGAGGATGCCGACTAGCAGTAATGACCTTGAGTGTGTATATGGGATGACTATGCTATATGGTTAGATTGGTGGATAGTCATCAACTTCCAATATCACACCCTAAAGCAATAAGTCACATATCCAAAATGGGACATTCCACTTTTCCCACACTAGCGATCATATAATCTTACCAGGTACCAATACGGTTCGAATAGGGTGTGAGATAAATCTCAGTATGCTACCAAAAATAACATTTATACAAATCTAGTATATGAATATAAATAATATTAGTTCGAAATTATATCAAAGGCATGTTAGAAAAAATGTAAATAACTAAACCTACTTTAGCCTTAGTTGGTACCTATGAACATGTAAGTATTTTATTGATTAAGATATGTTTCAAGTTTATAATAAGGATTCCTTCTAATTCTCTCAGTAGTACTATAAAAGATAATGATAATAATATATGATCCATGGCGAAACCAAGGAATCTATAACCATAGAATCCTACGAGATCTCACATTATATAACTAAGTATCTTAGGGTAGTATAATAAGTTTAATATATGGGCTACACCAAAGTCATCAACTCGAAGTGTTTCAAATCAATTCCATGGAGCATGTCAATAGTAAATCATAATCTAAGATTGACTGGACCAAAGGGAAAAATACAAGTTTTTGTATGTTTGTAGACATCAATATAGAGACATGGAATGTATTCTAGGAAGCTTAATTTCCAAAAAAAAATAGTTAAGGGATCATATAGTGTCATTCCATGCATCCACTAATAAAAAAATACCATGTTCAAAGGTAGGCATCTCCCTTGGAAACTGTCTTAATGAGATGGAATGTCTCTATCTAAGTTGTTATGTAATTCCCTCAAGAATCCAATGAGGGAGAAAGGCTAAAAAATAATATAGAGATGAAAATGGTCTATAGGTAGTGAGAACCTTATAAGTTTAATTTATATATAATTAAATTCATTTATGCCACGTAATGCTCATTCTAATTAATAATTTATTTGGTTACTTCCATTACAATTCATTATAAGTGACAAGGTCTGTGGGGGAATGAATACAATATCCAATTGATTAATAATATATAAACCCAGGGTGACATAAATACAAGTATACATTACATTTAATAGTTTAAGGATTCATTTGTTAAATTAAATTAATTACCATATTAAACAACAAGCCCATAATAGTCAAATGATATCTCTAATAATAAAAAAATTATCCATCAAGGTGTAATAGACAAAAAAACTACATGGGATAGTTGATATTGTGGTCTCAAACTCCAATGATATTAAGATGTTTCATTAGTTATTTATGTTAGAAATTATATAATTTAATTTAATGAATATAAAATTTTGTGGCAAAGCATGATTAAAACAGCGAGAGACACAGTGACAAAAATTTATAAATAATGAGACCCTAAGGTAAATGTCATAGACCACCTAACTTTAGCTTTTATCACTTTACTCATCCAATATCATCATTTATTTTGGTCTATATTGTAAAATAGACAAATACATTAAAAATAGGTCATATTATCTTAAACCAAAAAAAATTAGCTGATATAAAGATAAATGATGAATGGTTCAAGAGAAATGAAGATCTCGCTTATGGTTATCCAATATGATAGACCGAAGTTTGTCCAGATATTGGATGGAAGATAAAACTATAATATTATATTAGGTATGATAAAGGTCTCTCAAAGGGAGTGGGGGATAAGGTATTGTCCACTCAAAACAATAAAGAAAGGGGTGAAATATTAATGTGAAGGGGTTTAAAGAGATGCATAGTTTGGCCGCTTGGTTGGCCAAACCATATTCTAAACATTCACCTCTACTATACATGGAAAATGTAACCACATGGTTGCGGATCAAGGTTTCCCTAATTGTGCTCCACATGTGCATCCCCCTCTACTGAGGGAACACACCTTCCATGGCTTGTGCTGCACGGTTAGACAAACCATGCATAGCCTGTGAAATCCCTTTTCTGGAGCCTTGTAGAAACCTTTGTGGTTTGTTCTAACAATGTGGACTGAGATACATGGTTTCTACTAACCGTGAGGCCCATATATTTCCCCCAAAACTCGGAGTTCGAGGATATGAACTAGCCCTTGAGACATTTGGTTTCACCTCTAATTTATTAGGAATTTATATTACAAAAAAATAATTAAAATGAAATACAAAGGTTCCAAAAAATTATTAAAAATTGTTTCTTAAAAATATATTATTATTTTTTCTTTTTTCTTTCCATGAGGGAAATGGAAACAACATTCATGAATATGTACTACCAACCATACCCATGAATAATGTAATTAATTTTATTTTTTTTACTTTTATGGACTACTATAAATACGTGTATACTTAATATATATGATATTTATATCATGGATAAAATTATGGATTTGATTTAAACATTATCAAAGTAAGAGAACATTATATAAAAATCAAAACATACATGTAAAATAAAGTATTTGTTTCCTGAAATGTTATTTTAACATTGAATTGTTAATAAAAATTATAATAAAAGGATATAAGAAAATCATATAATATATGAAAAATATATTAAAGGTTCTGTAATATTTTTATCATAAACATATATTTATTATACATGAGATTCTAACATGTATGAAGGAAGTTGTAACTCATAATAAGGTATTTCTGTGTCACTTTTTTACTTCTATGAGACACTTGACATTTTAACCACCTATTTTTTTATATGGTGTACATACTGATCATGAATTTATTTTATGATTATTATCCTAAAAACTATTGGTATTTACATATTCGTTTAGGATTCCTCTTTCATTTGGCTTATGGTTCAAATATTACCAAATTATTAATGGTTTTGTATTTCAATTTTCTTTATTTGATACATCTGTTTTGTTATACACCTATTTTCTTTTAAGAGGTTTATAGAAACCCCATTTTACATATAATATCTTGAATTCATTTATTATAATAGTATTTTTTTATTCAAATAATTTTTTTCTTTCATTTGGTCTATGATTCAAATTTAGTAATGTGGTGATCATTTTATGTTACAATCTAATCATTTATTGGGGTTGTTCATGATTATAATTCCAATGATGAAATGTTAAGATATATATATATAAAATAATATATTTCCTTTTACATTATTTATGACAAGATAATACATGTTTCCCTTCATTTTAGTTTCTTTATGTACTCAATATTTCAAAATAATATTTTAAGAAAAAGCCTCTTTATTTCTCTCTTCAGTCAAAAACCCTTTTTATTATAAAACCATGTTTTACAAATATATTCTCAATGTTTTTATAAAATCATTAAAATGTTTATTAAATAAATTTTTAAACATGTTAGAATTTAAAAAAAATGAAAGTAATTTTGATTTCATTTTTAAAACAGTGACAATTTTTGGATTTTACTAAAAAAATTAATGGAATCATTGAATTAATGTCTAATACAAGAACATTAATTTCCATAATCATGACAAAATAATTGTTTTAATTATTCATTTATATATTTCAAAGTTTATTTTGAATTAAATGTATTTTCTAAATATTTTATGAATTTTTACTTTTAAAAATAGATTTTCATAATGGGAAAAATATTTTCTACATTAAATGTTTTAAAATATTTTTAAATAATTATTTATAATTTACAAAGGTTATTTTTAATAAAAAATTATTTTGAAAATTTTCACTATATTAAAAAAAATTTCAAACTAAAATGGATTTATTCCTCAAGAAAGGTTCCAAGTGATAATTCAAAATCATTTCTTATATAATATTACACCCTTTGATGTTATTTATAGTTTAATAGGGAAAAGACAGAGTGATACAATCATTATTCATCCACGGGATGGTTAATTTTTATATTGATGAAATATCTATAGAACCCAATTAAGTTTCATTAATTATTCTATGAGAAATTAATGAAATTTTTATGAAACTGATTTTCATTACATGGGTTATTATGTGATAATATGATGAAGGTTTTATGATATTATTCCACACAAAATCATGTTTCTCATTATGATATGGGTGGGACCTATATCTCCCTTCAATGAATTAGGTAAATCTTTATATATCATGAGATAACAATGGGAAACAAATCAGTGGGAATGAGAGACTATGGGAGATTGGTGTGTCCAATTCTAAAATGGGAAATTCGTGCTGAGTCAGTATCAAATATATTTATGGTCTTGGTATTTAGCCTTAGAATATGAAAAAAATCCAATATTTATGATGTTTACACACTATTTTGAAATTATCTTATGATTCATTACTGATTTATTATTATTTCGCACTCTTATGGGAAATTTTTTCTAAAATGATAAAGTATTTTGCATGAATTGTTTTTATGATCTATGAATGGTTGGGTATGAACTTCATAAGTTATATTCAAGATCACATACCCTTATTATTAAATTTTGATTTCATATGATTGTTGATTGATATATCTTATTTTTATCCTTAATGAGCATCTAATCTCACCCTTTCTTATGTTTCCTTTTCCAAGTTATAGAGAAAGGTTTAGGTATGGTATGCATAAATTGAGTACTAGGTGAGAATATATTTGTGGTAGATGTTGAATATCATTCATGAAATTAAAATATTGTGTTTCTAGTCTCTAAAGAAACTAAAATATTATTGTCCTCATGTTTGTCTTTATGAAAATTATTTAATTTTAATCTAATAAGATTTGATCTTTATATATAAAATTATGTGTCACTGTAGAATCTTCCACATTAATTCCTAATTAACCCATGTTACTTATTCTAACTTGTGATTTCTTCAAAGTACTTTTACACAATATGGTCTATTATTCTACAATAATTTATCACTAGTGTATTTAATGTATAAAGTCTCTTCAGTATATGATAAATATTGTTAGATCTCAATATCATCGAAGGATGTTACATGTGAAGTTTCTATTATAAAATTCATTATCATTGGGACATGTAAGACTCCATGAAAATTAGATATATTTTGTGGGAAATTAAAATGATAGGTCATGACTCCAATTCCATATAAGATCTCAAAATGTTTAAACAATCCTTAGACATAAATGTACATTTTTTCTAAACTATACAACACCCTTCCATGGAGGTACTTTCTAGAAGACATCATCACCTACATGTAATTATATTTCATTCCATCAATTATTGTAATATCTTTTATGTATTCTATGAGTTTTATTAATATGATATTAGATAGCTTAAACCATACTAGTTGTCTCACCAATGAATTTTAGACCAACTTGATTCGTTTCTACAGATTCATTCAAACATTTGTTAGTGTGAAATATCTTCCTATACAAGGCCTTATATGATTCCATTTATATTCATGAGTGGAAGGTATTATGTTAGTAAAATTCTACTATAGGTTTGTATTATTTCTATTTCACTTGAAATTCAAGTGTATAGGACCTCAATACATCCTCTACAGTTTCAATATTGATTTTAGATTATCCATCTATTTTAGGATAACATATGGGGCTCAAAAGTACCTTATTGTTCAATTTATTTTCAAATGTCATCCAAAATAAAGATGTGAATCAATGTTTATGATAAAAAAATAAGATAAATATTCACCATGAAGCATTGAAATTTAATTGATATGGAGTTGAACAAGAAGATAAAGGGATAGATCTTCCCATATTAAAAAAAATTGTAGACATGGTAAGGTGAACCAAAATAACTCATATGGAATCATTTATTCTATATGTCTTAAAAATCCCAGTAACAATATCTATTGAAATATTATAGAACTACCACATAGGTATAGGAAGAGACTACATGAAACCCTTTTGATATTTCCAATAATCTTTTACTTATTTTTATTCCAAGAACCTAAACATATAATATTTAATTTCCTACTTCATTTTATCTCATTAGAAGTAATATTTAGATCCATATATATCTTGGTATTGTGCGAGTGTATAAAAATGTTTTAGTTATAAGATTCATATAGTAACTCTCCCTTTATCTATGGTTATACTGATATGCATAATATCATTCCAAATTTCACTATACCATCTTCATAGATGATATATACCCACTTCCCATCTTTTATAACTTTTAGTTTATTCTGAATACCATTTTTATATTATTAAAACTTCTTTATATTCTCAGGTAAAGTCAATTAGGAAATAACTTTTAAAAGTAATATGGTTTCCCCTTACTAAGTAATTCACATATCTATTTTTATAAACTTCTTGAATATATGATACTTGTTGATCCTCATCATGGATATGACCCGATTATCATTTCGACTCAAAGGATCCACCATCATGTTTTCCTTCCCAGGGTGGTAGGGTGGTGCACAATTATAGTATTTATGTAATTCTAAACATCTCTAGAACCTCATGTCAATCACATTTATGTGAATATATACTTTAAAATTTCATGATAAATATATATGTCACATATTTCATCATAAAGGTAGTGTCTCCAAATTTTTAAAGAGAAAATTAAATTTTCCAGGTCAAGATCTTGAGTTGCATATTTTGTTAATGGGTCTCTAATTTCATAGATGCATAAGTAATAACTCTATAGTTCTTTATAATAACCCAACATGATCAATTTTTTAATGAATATTTTTATATAAAAATATTTATTTCATGATGATAAGGTAAGGTCATCATTGGGGTATTTATAAAACCTTTCTTAAATTGAAAAAATAATTCTCATAATCCTTAGACAATGTAAATTTATCCCCTTTATGATGTCATCTTGGCTAACAGATTAGCTAATCAGGAGAAAATATAACTTAATCACCACAAGTAACCATTAAATACAAGGTAACTACATATCTAGTTAGAATATTTTTTGTCAGACATTCTTTAACAAACATTTTTATTATAGGGTCAACCAATATTCCATCTTTATAGACAATATTTCTACCAAAATGCCCTCAATGTATCTAATATTCACGATTATGGTATTTTCATATAACTTTATCTCCTTTAGTATGTCAATTACATTCCTTAAGTGATCTTAATTTTCTACATAGGTCGTATATTACATCAATATATCATCAATAAATACCACATTGAATTTATCAAGATAATCCTTGAATACTCTACACTTTATATCCATAAACACATAGGATGCATTAGTTAAACCAGATAGTATTACATGAAAATTCATAATTTACATACCTTATATGTAATGTTATCTTTTTTATATAATACATATGTAATTTTATGTGATGTTATCTAGAAAATAGATCAATCTTGGAAAAGTATTAATCCCCGTTAAGTTGATCAAACAAATCATCAATGTGAGGTAATGGATATTTATTCATAACAATGATGGAATTCATTTCCATTTTTTCATTGATTAATATCATAGATCCATTGTTTTTCATAATAAATAGATCATGTTATCTTCATGGTAAGACACTAGGGAGAATGAGACCCTAATCAATGAAATCTTGTAGTTATTTTTTGAATCCCACCAATTCTACAGATCCATTCTATTCGGGGGAGTTAGATATGGGATTTTCTTTATAGATAACATCAATATATAATTCAACTTCATGGTCATAGGTTATCTTGGTAATTTACTTATGAATATATCAATATATTCCATCTCAATATAAACATCATATATTTTGAGAATATCATCATTTATAAATTCATCTATTTAATAATTTAATTAAGGATATTTATTAATGGTGTATTCTGATATCATTTGGATGGTGTAGTCTCCCATATAAAGACAAGGGATTCAATATATCCATAAAAAATTGTAATATAAATATCCCATCAATAAATTTTCACATTATAGTTGTAAATCCAATCCATATCATAGATTATATCAATTTCAATCATAGGTATAATAATCATGTCTACAGATATGGTAATTATATCTTTCGTAATGGGGTATAATGACACATACATGTAGAAAAAAAAATTCCACTGGAGACTTGATTGAAAATTCCTATATTATGGTGGTAGAAAAATATATAATTTTCTTTAAAAACAATAAGGATTAAAATAAGTACAAAATTCCAAAGTCAAATAATTATTAAAATAAATATGAAGCTATTATTAAAATATCTACCACCACATGTTTAGTTGTACCATCTTAAACTATAGAGATCTCATAGGGTTAGCCTCTTTACATTGTACAATGATAGGGTAGACTCACTTGACACTAGGGGGATTTTTGTCAATATTTCCCCCATCACCTTATAATTAAATCATCCAACGTTAAAAACTTATCTTTTTCCCTTACATTAATTACCTTAAAATACTTATCTCAACTCTTCTACAAAAATCAGAATCCATTTAAGAATGTATGAGGGTGTGCCTTCAAAAAGTTGATTCATATTAGGAAATCCACTCATTCTTTATTTTCCTTTTTTGAATAACATTTAACTCACCATTATTCTATCCTTTTCTTCTTCTACATCTTATAGATAACTCTTCCTTAACCTTGATGTCACTAGTAAAAATCTCCTCATATGAATATAATGATTGAGATACCAGTTCCCTTCGAATAAATATTTTTAATCCATTAATGAAGTGTTCAACATTTCTTTTGAGGTTATGTATATAATCCCCAACATGCCTCACTAACCATGGTAATTTATCTTCATAAACGAACATAGCTTCATCATTATTTTTTCTTATGTTTAGAAATTTACTTTCCATTTCATCTCATTTTTCATGAGTAAAATAATTTTTAAATAATATTCATTAATATTCATTTATTCTCTATCATCTATCTCATCTTATTTCTTAGGTTTTTTCTTCAATGACCACTATTGGTCAGCATCTCCCTATAATTGATACACAACCACGATAACCTTCTCACTTTTACTATAACCAATGGTAATGAATATATTTTCTAATTACATTATCCATTTCTATGGCACTCGTGGGTCAGTGGTTCCATTAAAATATGGGGTGTTTAAAAAAAAGTGATCCAAAATTTTCATACCATGTTGTGGTACTATATCTCATTCCCTAAAAAAATTTATTTGTCTTAACCTGGGTTAACTACCATACTATATTCATAATCTAATAAACTCTATCATTATATCTATTGACTTGATTGAGTGGGAATTCTCTATACTGAGTATGGTTGTTGACCGAGTTTATGTTTCATTAATTAATATCCATTTTAGTAAATGGTTATATACTTTTTTAGTTTATGAATATCACTATGAACTTAAAATAAAAGAATAATATATATGCATTTATTAGAAATTAATTTCATATAGTTTTGAAATATATCTTATATATCCAAATTATTTTATATAGGGTTGTGTTCTCTAACTATGTTCTTCAATATCTGTTTCCTAACATTTTTTCTAAACTTCCATTAATACCAACTGTAACAATGCTAACTCTAGTACCCTAGATCCAGTATTTAATTTACTACATTGGGAAAAAATATATATATTGTAACATAAAGGAATAAATATTTTAGTAGTCTTAGGAATCTAAATATATAAATGGGTTTGAATTTATATTGATACAAAAAAATACATCATTTGAGTAATTCAAAACCTTATTATTCTACATAAAATCTATTTTTCATATATATTACAATTTGTGGATTACTAAGTAAAGGAGAAACAACATAAAGGGTGATATTATATGATCATTAATGGGGTAATATACAATAGATGATATAAAAACATCAGCATAGAATAATCAATTTTGAAGGAATAAATAAATATAATAATTACATAAAAAAATGAAACTGCAAGAATAACATATCCTTGGATAGTAAATAAATTCATTCATAAAAATAATTGATCATATACTGATAGAAATAAATAATTTATGACACTTTAAACATATTATCATGTCTTTTTACCATAACATTTTTCATAAAAGATAAGAACACATACATTTCCCTATCATAATTATCTCATGAGACCTACCAGTTCACTAATGGTCTATATAGTATTGATACCCACCTGTCAAATTAAATTATAATGTATACAATCACATATAAATATATAACATGGAATATTGTTCAGGGAATAAAACACATTAATGTATATAATACATTCTCAATGAGGCGTATCATTCAAGATTATCCCATACAATATAAGTAAGTATATAACATGAAAATATTTTCCCCATTAAATTATTTATTGAATATATATATATATGTGTGAAATCCCTAAATAATAACTAGGGATTTACATAGTTCAAATTAACACCCTTAACAAGTGAATACTAATATATTATAGTTATTGTTTGTTCAAAAAGACTTGAATGATATATGTGTCTACGTTACTGAAATACATATGTTCTCAATGGTAGTATATTAATGAAATAATAGATAAATTCTTAATAATGTTTTGAAAATTGAATTTAAATTATCCCTAGAATATCCCCAATAAGTGTCAATACATGTGTGCATTGGTGTCTCATTCACCATGCATTATAAAGATGACCAGGATATACCAAAATAATTCTTTTTAGGGGGTTTTCCCCTAGATTAATGTGTTCCAAAATTACATCCACTTTTTTATACCCATGCAGGGATTTATCTTCTTTGATGAAAAAAATTACTTTACTACGCTAAATTTTTTGGATGGTTTTATGGATATGGGATTGTTTGTTCATTATAATGACTTATGAAAGATTAATAGTGAGAGGGAAATATGATCTCTTGTTTATAAAATAATAATAAACATATAAAAATGTATCATAATAATATTCCTCATTGAAAACAAATTAAATTGAAAGGGATTACAATAATAAAGAAATTGAAAAGATTAAGAACCCTTACATCGATATAGTAATGACTTAGAGAAAATCTATAATGGGATTCAGTAGGGAATATATTTGAAAATATTTCATGTTATTTAAAAATAACAAGGAATCAAAAAAAATATGAAAATTATGTTTAAAATAAAATATAATAAAGTAATTTTAATTTAAAATAAAAGAGGATTATTTGGAACTCTTACCTACACATATATATTCTTAATGATTTATAATAGAATTTATATTCATAGAAACTAATTTGAGATATTTTAGAGAGATAAAAAGAGATAATCGACATACTCACAATGTAACATCCCTTTACAAACTTCTTAGAATTTATCTTCCCTCTTATAATTTTCCTCTTTATTTGGGTGTATGTTGGAACTCCCAAGGATAAAGAAAATTTATTGGGGAAAATGACCTAATGTTATGGTATGTAAGTTTTTTTTAATGGATGGATTCAGGGAATAAATGTTTTAATATAAATGTAGGGTTTTCCATGAGTTTATAGAACACTTATGACAGTTTGGAGTTCCCCTCTGAAAACTAGGCTTGTCACAGTCTATAAGATAAATAAATTTTGTTTCATGGGATTTCACACCAGTTAATATCTTTTGGAACGATGACGTGATTTTGGTACATATCATGAATTTATTACATCCCATGTGTTTGGTTCACATCACGTATGAATAAAATTCATATTTTAAATAAAAATGTGACAGGTTTTTTTAGCATTTTTGGGCTTTGTGAATTGTACAGTGTGTTAAGGGGTTACACAGTCTATAAGTCTCATAGGTTATTTTTTAAGGAACCATTCGAGTGATATCTTATTTCATTCGTTTATTTGATTTTGGATCTTGAACTCTGAGATATCATAGGCAATTTTGGAGACCTCTTCTCCTTCCATATAACTTTATTCGGTGATTCATATTTTGTTGTGGTTGTGGGCAATTTCCTTATGTGAGTAAAACATTTTATTTTTTAACTTCCATTGATCAGGGTATAACTATTTCACTATATTATTGGGTCTGTTAAATTATGATGGTATTCTATTGATTCTTTTCTATAATTGTTGTTATTTCTTGTTCTGGGGGATCATCCTTTGTTGATTGTGGTGTGGAGGGTGTGCATTCCTATTGTAATTTTTTTTCTTCACCCATGTCATCCTTTTTTTAAAATTTAATCGATTTTAAGATATTTTTATTTATTCTAGTGCCTCTATGTTCATTTTTTTGTTCTCCTTTGTTCAAGGTTTCATTTTTGGGCATTTTCAACCTAAGTTTCATGTAAGTGGTTCCGTCTTTAGACAATATTGGATGAACTATATTGATATGTTTTTGATATTTTATTTTATCAAAGAAATGAAATTATTTAATGATGTAATTTTGTTTTTGTGAAATGTTTTTTTATAATATATTAGTTTTCCTTTATTTTTTTTAATGGAAGAAGAAATTTTTGATGTATTGTAAAGCGGTTTTCTAAAATATTTTTCAAAGCATGGTTTGATGAAATGGTTTGAAAATTAGAAAATAGGGGAAGCCTTGGGAGCCTAAGCGGATGGTGTAGCTTAGTTCCATAATATATATATTATTTGGGGATACATTTGTAGTGTGTTTATATGTTCCATAGGCCAATTTTTTAGGGGGGGTGGATTGACTCTTAGAGGTGCACTCATGTGGTGTTCTTTTGTTCTTAATCTTGTTATTCTAAGGAAATGGGATTCCACTAGTCATTTATTATGTTAAAATTACTCTACTAGCCTAAACTATTGTGATCCATGTAATGGTTCCACTTATTCATTAGGATTGTACTATTTTATCTTGTATTTTCATTGTATTATATGATATGTGATCCATGTTTTTTTTGATATGTCTACTTTGATATATGAAGATCTTGAAAATGGTTTAAATTATTTATCTATAAAGTGTAAAATGGTATAATTAAACTTTGTTACATGATTTGGATATAAAAATTGTTAAAATATTTATTATGACTTTTTTTCATTAAATTTGAGTATAATACCCGAAAATTCTAATGTAATAACATTATATACGATATAGTGTATGAGACACTAAGAGTATAAAGGAATATAAAATAAAAATACATTACTATATATTTAATATTTTTAAATAATCCAATCAATTATATATATTTCAATTCACTCAACATGAATTATCTTTCATTACATGCAAGAATTACATTCATTGATGGCTTGCATTACACACAAGATCGAGTTTTATCGAACAATATTCATATTGTTTTCAAGATGACAATTACCTCCTAGTTGATAAATTGATGGTTATGAATAGTATTGAATATGTTGGTAAAATATATGGTTTAATTCATTGGTTAGGAATTAATTATAAATCAATATAAAACCTAATTGAATATATATAAAAAAAATTTATCAAAAAATATTTTTATGCACTGATGGAATATATTCTTCATAAATTAAATTAATTAATTTTATGGAATGATATTAAGGAAATTTATATATTACAAATTCAAAAAAATCATATTAATCCATTATATTGTATTAAAATAATACAAGAACAAATTGAATTTCATGCATAAAAAGATATATTTTTCTAAAGGTTGTTATTCCACCTTTTATTGGAACACATGTTTTAAAACTAAATTTTAAAAAACTTATAAATTTTGTATAAAAATTTAAATTTTATTTTTAAAATATTAATTTTAAAATTTTCTTGTGATGATTTTTGGTATTTTTCTGAGAAGATTCCTATTTTGATGAATTGTGAAAAATACTGAATTTAAATTTAAAACTGACTTTTCTACTAAATAATTTATAATGATAAATTATATATTATATTTTTTTAAATTAAAATTAGGCCAATTAAAAATATATTAATCAAATGTTTTTCTTTGAAATAATTTTCATATTGAATTTGTGTATAAAAAACTTGTAAACTTTTGAAAATTTTCACTTTAAAAGGTCGTTTTCCCATTTTGTCACAAAGGTATTTTTAAATTGTTTTATATGCATTATATAGCATAAATTTTTAAATTTGGATTAAATATTTTTAATAAGAATAATTTATAATTTATTATAATCTAAACTTATTTTTTGCCAAAAATATTATGGAATGAAATTAAAATTAATTACAGCGATTAAGGTCAAAAAGAGTTCACATAGTTGTTATAATTAAATATTAATGGGCCAAATAACCCATAAACAAGTAAAAACCACATTGGTTGGACATATTTCTCCCTTAAACCATATTTTATTGAAAGTAATTTATTATTGGAGGTACATACAGTAAGATATACCTCCCAATAGTGTTTACCTTTTGGTATTTACAAGAATGTCATGCCTCCTCCACTATAAAAGGGAACTCACCCCCCCCCCCCACCTCAATCACTTATTCACACCTATAAATAATTTTGGGTCATCCAAAACCTTTCCAAATAAACTCCCAAAATCAATCCCGACATCTTATAAGCACTTCTTTGGATAAAAATAAAACCAATTAAGTATTTTGGTATAATCTAAAAGGATTTATTAGATGAAGAGGCAATTTTCTTCAATAAGAAGTTTTGTTTTATTTCATTATGAATAAATTTAATTATTATTATTTATTTCTTATATAATAAAATAGTTTTCTTAAACTTACTTATATTCTGTAATGTTAATGGTACATCCTACACCCACACAAATTTCCATCAAATGGGATACGTAATCATCATCTGTGTGTATGGCAGACTACCACCTTGCAAATCGATGTCGTTCGTTCTTCCATTATCACCATTCAGGGTTTATAAAATTAATGGAATTATAGTTTATATATGATATATTTAATATTTATAATTTTTTATTCTTCTTTAATTATTATATAACACATTCCTTTATGCTTCCCAATTTTTGGGAATAAGATAATATCATCTGTGGATGTGTAGTCTACAGTCTCCTCAAAGTGATGTGATTTGTTCATGATTTACATAGATTGTATTAATGGTTGGTTTAATAAACATATATGACATATATATAAAAAATTATAATTGAATTATAATATACATATATATATATATCATTTAATTTTTTTTCATTCAATACGACAACAAATGAGAAACAATGTTCATGTGTATGGACAACCTACCATCTCCATAAAGGATGTATTCCATTTTCTATTACCAAATTTTATAGATAACTATAAATTAATATATAATAAATATATATTATATTTAAATCATATTTTACATTTTTTATATTATTAAATCATGATCTAAGTAAAAGGAACCAAAAAAAATAACAAGTCAAAACTTCCCTGAAAAACAAGGTAATTATCACCCAAACAATTAAAATAATGAAATATTGTTGTCAAAATAGTGATGAAAAGTTATAAAATGATTATATATGATATCATAAATATTAATATGGTTATATTATAAGTTAATAAGAAGATTAAAACAATTATACAAGATGTTAAAGGGAATTCAACCAAAAGGGGGTGAAAGGTAATAGATTTCATCTCAATTTACATTTCAAGTTGACTTATTATTTTTTATGTACCAATTCACATTAATGTGGTGTATATACTTCCCCTTTCAATTTAAATTAATTTTTCACTGATACATCGTGGAATTTTTGTTTTCACAATTATTTATCTCATCCATGGTGTTTTGGATTGAAAATTACAAGGTGGTAAAAGTTATCATTACAACCTCACTTTATTTTGTGATTGTTAAATTTCCCTAGAGACAATAACTTAATTATATTAATTTATCCTTAGAATGTTCATTTCTCTTAAATATAAACTTTATTGAATGATAGATATGATTATTTCCTATACTGTATACTTTTTTTCATATGGTGTATATTTTGGAATTTATTTTGTATATACATGAAATGATGATAAATCTGTATTCTTTACTAAATATAGATGTTTGTTGACAATTAAAATTCATTATAAATTAAATCCATTATTTGATATTTGAGGAATGATTTGGACCTAATGACATGGGTGGGTCCCGATTATTGATTCCCCATGATGCATCGGTAGTCTTATGAGACGAATTAGTTACCCAAATAAGATTGGTTTATTCCCATTAGTTTTAAACTGTCTTAACAATAGATCATGACTATAAAGGATTCATGTTACAAGAAAAAATGGAATCCAATAATTATTAATTGAATTCATTTATAGTTCATTTATTATTACCCCTGATACTTTCACTATTGAAAAATATATGGATGCAATTCATTCTAATCTTATTGATTATATAGAATGTGTGTTTAGTTATTTACCTTTATATATTGATTATTTCTTATCCAACTATTTAAATGTCATGTTTGTTTAGTTATTTACCTTTCCATATTGATTATGTGTATTGATTCATCATATCTTTAACTATACATTACCATGACTGATAATTTTACCGCACCCATATTTTTTTGTTTCCCTAGGATGTGAAGATGAATTATTATAATTAGTTTCAAAGATGTATTTTATTATTTTTTGTTGTGAATTATGATTTATTTTCTATTCAAAAAGTAAAATGGGTATCATGTATATAATTTTGTTTTCCAAAAAAGTTCAATTATTCGGTCCTTTGGAATTTTTATCTTGTATCTATGCTACTGTAATAGTGTAAGGCACTAGATCTTGGATTCTAGGGTTGGGGTCATACATTTGGTATTAGAGTTATGTTTAGTAGAAACCTTAGAAACTAGAATTAAGATAATATAGATTAGGGAACATAAACCTATGGTTGAATTTGAGGATAGGTATAGAATAACATCCCAAAGAAACCATGTTTATAGTTATGATATTAGATATGCAGAAAATTTGTTATTTTATGTAAATTATTTTACTAGTTTTCAGATTATACATTAAGTTTCATAATGATATGATATAATCCAGTATATTCATTATTTAGAAATAAACCTGGAATGAAAAAGTGTATCAATACTCATGGTGACTGTAGAGGATTCCCTACTATGGAAACCAATATATATGTTATTGTAATTGATCTTGTTATGGATATATTAGGGTCCCTTTATCAAATTTTGACAAATAACCTTTTCCAAATGGGGAAAATCATACCACATTTAGATTCTCTGATGTTCGGTCACTTTATATGGTAGAGGCTCGCATAATTTAGTGTGAATACTTATAAAATGGTAGTTGGAAATGGATTAAGTCTTCTGAGAAGATATTTATGGAATTAGGATGTATTGAAATGGAAAAGTTTAAATTATTAGTGTATTGTATTAATGGAGATGCAGATCAATGGTGAATATTGATCTAGAATACTAGGGATTAATAGAAAGTAAAACTCATTAAATATAAGTATTTTAAGTATAATTCATTTAAAACTATTTCTCTCTTGAGTACCAAACTGAGATTAATATAAACTTCATTAGTTTAACGAAAAAGGAGGAATAATGTGTTATATAGTATGAAAATAACTTTATAGTGTTTGATAGGTATTGTACGTATTACATACCAAATAAAGAATTCTAGATTGACCATTTATTTGAATGGATTAATAAATTTCTTTGATGGGCACGGGTCCATCAATATTTTTCCTCGTATGATGATATAGTTTTATGTGATATCAATAAATACCAATAATACTCCATGTTTTAGGAATTATAAGGGTTGTAAGAGATGCATAGGATATTAGATCAATTTACAAATAATGGGAAGAATATAAAGAAGGATTTTCCCACATGTGATAACGATAAAAACAATCATCCTAGTCAATTATTGAATTTTTTTTGAGTCAAATATTAGTGTAATGAAAATGTTCAACATCCAAAATAATACAAATAAAATAATTAAAAGGCTTCTATTTAGTGTTTTAACTCTAGATAAATGAGGCACTATGAAAATAATTACCCCAACAATCAAGGGAATATAGAAGAAGAAAAGGGATCATTCTCAAGACAATTCTATTGATACATAAAAATTGGAATGCTTAATATGATTATTTGTTTGGATCATGAAATATTTTCAAAAAGAATTTATTGACGGTATTGTAATAATAATAATTACGAAATGTGTAATGATATTTTTAGTATTATTTCTTAAATGCATTGAAAGCATGTATTGAATGTTTCTAAGAAAATTAGAAATATTAACTACAAGAAAATAACAAGATTTAAAAAAATATAGCCTCTAATATGTTCTAGATACTGAGATAATAATTTTGGGATTAATAGATAATGGATTTGGATAAATTAAATTGGATTATACTGATTAACTTGGAGCAAATTAACAATTTTTTTGTATATTGGTTATGTTGTCATTTATGGAATTTATATTTTTTGGTTTTAAGAAATATATAAAGTAATCTATGATTTAAATAATGAATATGAGATCATAAATTTTTTCAATAAGTTTTGATGGTTATTCATGTTATTACCATGATAGAATAGATTTCATTATAAATCTATTCACATGTTTGGTATGTGATGATTTAGAGATGCTTCTTGTTTTTGGATTAATGAGTAGTTGGTTTTTCAAATTTTGTGACCTTATAATGTTTTTGATCTTGATATTTTAAATGGGACATAAGGTTAACCATTTTTAAATAGTTTAATTTGATATTTGGAGAAAGTTTTAGAGATTAATTTACTACATAACCATATGATACAACCTGTGCTAAGAGATAAAGTAAAAATAGTTCAAGTTACAACCAAAGGATAATATTTTGATTATTAAATAGAATAGTATCATGTAATTTTATTTCCTTATTCTCATAGATATTGAAATAATTCCATAAATCTAGGGAAAAGGGTCTTAAAACAAAAAAAATTATCATAACACATTCATTTTTTGCTGAAAAATTTTCCTTTTAAATCAACACAGAGTTATGGTTTTGATACCCTGAAATTTCCATTGATCACCCAAATTATTGTGATAGATGACATAAATCACCCTCTATGAATATTTATGATTTTCCCCCATGCTCGTATCTTCACATTCCACTAATTTTCTCTAGTCTAGAAACCTAGTTTTGTGATTATTCCACAAGTATTTTATTATTAAATTTCTCTCTTATTAAGATGATATTTTATTAGTCCTATTATGATGTTAGTTTTTTAATAATGGTTTTCCC
This sequence comes from Viscum album, assembly GCA_963277665.1. NCBI lineage: Eukaryota > Viridiplantae > Streptophyta > Magnoliopsida > Santalales > Viscaceae > Viscum > Viscum album. The sequence goes on along the minus strand of OY728137.1, from coordinate 1,929,627,981 downwards.
AAATTTAAAACACTTGATTATAGATCTCATGTTTAAATTGTAAGGATAAAAAAATTTTGGTTGGAGAATTTAACACTCAGAAATTCTAAACTGAGAACATTGTATTTGATAGTGTGCATGACACACCACACTATGTTTGGAAATAAATATAACCTACCAAGACATTACTATATATTTAATATTTTAAATAACTACAATATATTCTACATCTTTAAATTCATGAAATATAGGGTTATCTTGTATTACACAGAACAATTACTTTTTTTGATTACTTGTGTTACACGCAAGACCGAGTTTTACCGAATGCTAATATTATTATTGTTTAAAAGGGATATTATCTCCTAGAGGATAAGTTTTCTTTTATTAATATGATAAAATATTTTAGAAAAATATATGGTTGTATTCATTGGTTTTCAATTAATTATAAATGAATATAAAAAAATGTTTTTATAAATAAATATTGTTATGCGGTGAAGGAGTATAATATCAATAAATTAAATTAATTATTATTAGTGAATGATATTAGTGAAATTTATATATTATATATTAAGTAAAAAAATTATAAATTAATACAATATATTTAATATGAATAAGATAAGAACAAATCCAATTTCTCACATAAAAAGCATTATTTTTCTAAAAGAAGCTTTCCACCTTCTTATAGATCACTTATTTTAAAAATTAATTTTAAATATTAGTAAATTTTATTAGAAAGAATAAAATGAATTCATTAAATTGGAATTTCAGAATTATATTACGGTGATTTTTTGTGATTTTTATGAGAAGTTACACTATTTTATGAATAGTGAAAAATTATGAACATAAATATAAAACTGACATTTAGTGAGAATGATTTATTTTGTTAAATTATACAATAAATTTGTTTTAATGTAAAACTAGATCAATTATACATATATCCCTAGAATTTATGTGATTTTATTAATTTTTATATTGAATTTAGATATAAAATATTAGTTAAATTTTAAATATTTTCACTTTAAAACCTCATTTTCCCATCGCATCATGAGATTTATTTTAAATTAATTTTTCTTCCACATATGTGATTTAAATTTATAATAATGGATTCCATATTTTTAATCATAATAATTTATAATTTATAGTAAGTTTAACATATTTTTTGACAAAAAATAATAGTGAAAGCAATAAAAATTAATTATAGTGATTAAGGTAAAAATTAGTTTACTTAGTGATTAAATTTTAATATTAAGGGTAAAATGACCTAGAAACTTGTAACAAAAACATTTATGTCCATATTTATATTGTAACAATTATTTTGTCTAAAATGGTTAATTATTTGAGGCACATGATATATGAGTTACCTCCCAATATATTTTACCTTTTGGTATTTCCATGAATGTCATTACTCTTTCAATGTAAAAGAGAACTCACCCCCTCACTAAATTAAACCCTAAATGATTTTATCTCCTCAATAACCAGAATAAATAAACTCAAAAAATTCCTCCCATAATCTTAGAGTCTTTATTTTTTACAAAAAAAACCATGAAAGGAAATTGGTATAATCTAAAAGGAGTTACCTGAAGAAGAGTTAATGTTCTTCAACGACCAGTTTTGTTTTATTTCTTTATTCACCCCTTAAATTACAATAATATCTTGATTATATAATAAACTAAGTATTGTAAATATAATTATTATTTTTTTATATTAATGGTAAAACCTACACCAACACAGACATCCATCACATGAGATACGCAATCATCGTTCGTTTGTACAGCGGACTACCACCTCACAAACTATTGTCGTTCATTCTTCCATTACCACCTTTCAAGGTTGGGAATAATGACAGTTTTTTTGTTTATATATTATATAAATTATTTTTTAAATTTTATTATTCTCATTGAATTATTATATCATACATAATTTTAAGATTTCCATTTTGTGGGAATAGGATTACATCATTTGTGGGTGTGTGGACTACCGCCTCTTCAAAGAGATGTGATTTATTGACGCTTTACATGGAATCTATTAAGGGTGGGTTTAATAAATATATTTTAAAAATATTACATAAAAATGATAGAATAATTATAATATATATATATATATATATATTATAAATTTTTATTCATTCAATATGAAAATAAAATGAAAACAACATTCATGCCTACATACGGCCTACCATCTTAATGAACGATGTATTCTATTCTCAATAAAAAAAATTATTGATAAATATAAATAAATATATAATATATATATATATGATCTTTAAATAATTTTTTAATTTATTCAGAATATTAAATCATGATCTACTTAATATGAAAAAATAACCATCAAAACATACTCGAAAAACAAGGAATTTAGCTCCTAAAACATTTAAAATAATGAATGATTTTTAACAAACAGGTGATAATATTTTATAAGAAGATAATATATGATATTATAAATATTAATTTGGTTCCATTATAATTCAATATAAATCTTAAAACTATTATAAATGAGTTTGATGGGCGTTAACCAAATGGTACAATAAGGAAATGAATTTCATCTCAATTTACATTCTATTGAGACATACTGGTTATTATGAGTGAATTAATTTTAATGTGGTGTATATACTGAAACTTTGTCATTTAATATCATTAATCACTTATAATTCAATGTATTTTAAGATTCTATTTGAATTATATCATCCAAGGGGTTTTGGATTGAAAATTACCATGTTGTAAATGTTATCTTTACAATCTCACTTTCTTTTGTGATTGTTAACTTTGTCTTGAAACAATCACTTCCTTGTAACCATTTTTAATCGGCTTATTAATATTTTTTAAATATAAATATTATTGATATGATTATTTCCAAAACCATGGGCAATTTTTACATATGGTGTATATTTTGAAAGTTATTTTTTATATCTAGGGAAATGTACATAAATTATTACTCATTTCTCAAAATAGATATTTGATGATAAGAAGCATTGTATATGAATTAAATAAATTATTTGATATTTGAGGAATTATTTTTGAATGATGACATGGTGTGACTTGTTTAATGATATCCCTTTGATGCATAGTTAGTCTCATGATATGAATCAGTTAGACTAATTAGATGGGTTTTAACTTAATAGTTTTAATCTCTATTGAGAATAGATATTGATAGATAAAGTTACATGTTTCTATGAAAAATGGAATAAAATAATTAATAATTTCCATCATTCATATTTCAATAATTACTATAAATGAAATTTCACTATGAAAAAAACTATGGATTTATTTCATTGTAATATTATTAATTAAAAGGCATTTATGTAAAGTTATTTTTTTACCATATTGATTGTGACTTATACATTTCTTTAAATGGAATATTTTTTCAATTATTTACCTATAAATATTTATAATTCTTATTGATTCACCATAAATTCTATGTATTTAACCCTTATCGAGCATTTGAGCTCACCTTTTTTTCCTTTCTGCAGGATACGAAGATGAATTCCGGGATTGAGTTTCAAGGATATAGTTTATTATTTTTTATGTATTATATTTTATTTTATATTAACATTGTAAAATGGTTATCATTTATGTAATTGGGTTTCCCAAAGATTATAAACTATTTATTCCTTTGGGGTGTAATTATTGTATCTATTCCAAAGTAATAAAGTAAAGAAACAGTTATATACTTCTGGGTTTGGTGTCGTTACATTGTGTATGTTTAGATTATTATACTAAAATAGGTTATGGAACACCTAGGTGGGATCCTACTAATCATGTTATCTCACACCTTGTGAACCCATTTAGTGGTCCATAGTCCATTTTATTTCATTCAATTAAATAAATTTAAAGTTGTTGTGGTGAGGTGGTTAGGTTTATGTCAGATAAGTTTAGGTAGCTAGTGGTGCGATGGTGGGATTTTTCTCATTCTATCACATGGAGTAGTAATTTATCATTTGGTTTTTCATTGATGATCGATTTATAATTTGAGATGTTGTGACTACTTTGAGTTGCATCATTTTGTCTATATTTTTTTAGTTATGTATTATTTTTATCTATTCTTTTATGTATACATATTATATATATATATATATTGATGTCATGCTGTTTCTTCAGGTTGGTCAAAATCATTCCCTTTGGTTGTTGTTTGATACCCTGGTCCAAGTCACCATCTTGTGGGGATCAGAAATATCATTTGGGTATGTGGAAATTCTGGTTGGGTACCTATTCAATAGAGTATCTAGGATAGGTTCCCCAAAATTTGGTATCAAATCTGGTCTTTCCTCAAGGGTCCTTATCTTGGGATGTTTGGTAGAATGGATATAGGATTATTGGTACTTGAGAGATATTTTTCAGTTAGTTCATGACTAGATTTTACCATGATGAGACTCAAATTACCATGGGATATTGGGATATGTGTCTTTAGTTACTAGTTCGTGATCTTAATATTAGTTTTTTCTTTTTATTTTCTTATATGAGCTAAGAATATTTTTTTCTATTCAGTTCTTTGTTTTAATGTGTAGCAGAATTCTTTTGAGACATGTTCCACAAATTTATCAAGAGGTCTCCATGGATTCTTCTCCTGGGAATCCTCCTATAGATCAAGATAATATAAAGATTACCATGTGGGATGTTTATGTTTTTGACTATAACCTACTTCATGTTTAAAAAATAGTTTCTAAGTTAAAACCAAGAGTTTTGGGGGAATTGGATCAATCACGTATATTATTTTGTGAGAATCTACCATCATTTAAGGGTGTGAATGAATCTCTAGAGGTGGAGGACTGGTTGGAAAATATTGATCAGATATTGGAATTTTGAGACATACTTGGGTCTACCAATGTAATGTATGAGGTGTTCAGAATTGGGGGTCCCAATAAGCAATGGTGAGATTCCATGGTACAAGTGTATAGACATGAGGAATTTGACCAACAGAGTTTCAAGATTATATTATTCCAACAGTTTTATACAGATTCATTCTCGGTGTTGAAGTATCTGTAGTTTTGATTCTTGTAGCATGAGAAGAGTTTGATGCTGGAATACATTAATAATTATTTTGATCTAGTTATTTTCCCCTAGAAGTAGTAAATAATGATTAGTATAGGACATAGAAGTACCAGTAATGTTATTGACTTCATATTAGGCCACATGAATTTATTTTAATGCTTTTGACATATGTAGAGACATCGGATGGAAAAATTAGAGCATAGAATACTATGGAAGGAAGGAAGACTCATTCTATGATTTCCCTTCCACTCAGTTGTAGATTTAGTGTCATGCTAGAGAATTAGAGGAAGTTGAAATATTGTTGTAGGGGTGGTGGAGGTGATGCTCAGTCGAAGAACTCCTCAACACACTCATTTATAACTAAAAGTTTCCCTGTTACTTTCTATTAGTGTGTCATGGTTGAGAACACTCAACATTATTATCCTACACCTATGAATATATGTAATTGTTTTATATGTTTTGTTCATCTAGAAAATTTTTATCAGGATATGCATATTCCTTGATATGGGCAAGGATTGTCAGATCAAAAGGCTACTATGACGTAGTTATATGCTTCAAAAAATATAGGTCCCTGCCATAGGTCTTAAGAGTAAAGCACCTATATGCATTAGATGAGTTTTTGGTGGAGGTATAAATAACTCCAATGATAGTGAAGTTATAATATTTATCTAATCTATAGTATTAATTACTTTATTTGATATTGATACACTTCCCAATCATTTATATAGGGATATTTTTTTGATAATATTTAACATACAAAAATATGCATGCCCTTTCTTATGTAGTTTGAAATATGCCTTATATGGAGGAAAGAGTAGGGGTTTCTATGACTTTCTTGTTTTCTATTGATATATGACAGAGAAGAAGGTTGGGATTTCCTAATTCTTGATCTGTATTTTGTTAGGATGTCATTAATATGGATTTTCTTATTTCTCATCATGTTGAGGTTGATTTATATTATCAGTGTGTCTCATTTCTTATGGATGATGGGAGATCATGGGTGTTTTTGGGATACTGGGACCCGATGTATGGGTTTCCAGGACTTTCTCAATGAGAGATAAAGAGATTTTTATCTGCTGTAGAAGTTGATCTTGAGTAATTTTCTTCTATCATTGATCTTCCAACTATTGTTTGGGATTTTTATGATTTTTTACCAAATGTTTTCACTAATATTTCTCTAGAGAAGGAGGTAGATTTTAAAATTGACCTAGTTCTAGTTACATATAAGATCTCCATACCTTTTTATCATATAGAACCAGCAATGATGAAAGAAATAAAAATTCAGTTGGATGACCTGATGAAAAAATGATTTGATTTTCCTAGTATTTTTCCATAGGAAACCATGTTCTCTTTTCTAATAGGGCATATGGTTCACTCTAATTATGTGTAGACTATTAGATGTTAAATTGAGTTATGGTTATTAATAAGTTTCTTTTTCCTCATGTTGATGATTTTTTTGGTCAGTTAAAGTGGTAAAGGGTGGTTTTGATGATTGATCTTCAGTTTGGATATCATCAACTTAGATTTTAGGAGTCTAGTATACTAAAGATGTATTTCAAGAGTAGGTATGACCATTAGAAATATATTGTGATGCTATTTGACCTGAGTAATTCTTCTGTATTTTTCATGTATTGGTTAATTAGATATTTCATCAATATCACAACACTTTTTTGGTAGTGTTCATGGATTATATTTTGGTTTATTTGATATTCAATCATGATCACCTTTTTAGTATAGTTATGAAAATATTTAGGATTATATGTTTTTGTGTAATTCTTTTAAATGTTATTTTTGGGTTTTTGAATTGAATTAATTAGGGAATTTGATTTTTGAGCATGTATTATTAGTTGATCCTGAGAAGGTGAATGTTTTTTTGGTCTTGGTAAGAGATATATAATGAATTTAAGATTAAGAGATTCCTTGGTCTTGTTGGATACTATCAACAGTTCATCATGGATTTCTTGAATTTAGAATCACTTTTGAATACTCTTATAAGTAAATAGGTGAAATTAATGTTGGATAGAAAGTGTCAATATTCTTTGAATGAGCTGAAATGACTTCTAACATCATCTCTTATTCTGATCTTAGGTAATCTTGGTAAGGTGCATGTAGTTTTCTAAAATTCTTCTTATACTGGTTTTTGTTGTGTGCTTATGAAGTAAGATCATATAGTGGATTATGGATCTCATCATATTTAAATGCATTAGAAAAATTACCTCAATAATGATTTAAATATTTCTATGGTTATTCATGTGATAAAGTATTGGTGCTAATATATATTTTTGGAAAGGTTCAAGGTTATTCTGACCAAAAGAGTCTGAGTTATTTATTTTCTCAAAGACACATGAATCTCAAAAATATGTGGTTTATAGAATACCTTTAGATATTGGAGGTAAATATCAAATAAATATTCGGTAAGGGGAATGTTTTTTTAGATTCTCTCAGCAGGAAAGTACCATCATAGAATGTTCTAGAGTCGAATAAAAAGTGGAACCCAATGGGGATCTTTATGAAGTTTCATCTAGATGCTCATAAATATGTTTATAGTATGTTCTTGATAGTGTTTAGTTATTATTATCTCTACTTGATTTTATTATATAGAGTTATAAAAATGATTCAGAGTTTAGAGGAATTCAAGAAACCATTTATGGTGGGGAGACCGTTTTTGTTTGGTCTCTCTCTTTAAATTGTATTAATAGATTTGTGGATTAGTTTTACATCCCAGTATCTGCAATGAGATCAGTTTTTTTCATATTTTTTGGTCCATTAATTCAAGAACAACAAATATGTATCATGAAATAATATAGAGTTATAGTGGTTGGGTATCAAGTTTTACATTTTAGATTATGTGTTGCACTATTACACATGTCAATTGATAATGGAAGAACATCTAAAACCTTCAGGTGTGGTATAAGCTCTTCCGATATTGGTGTGGAAATTAGAAGTGGTGTCCATGCACTTTTTTATTGCATTACCCTAGACTCCCTAAGGGATTAATTCTTTATTGGTGGTGATTTATCAGTTAACAATGTCATCACACTTAATTCCAATTAGGAACACCACAAAAGTATAATATTTGGGAAAACTGTATGGGATAGTGATTATGAGTTTACATGGGGTTCCATCTTCCATTATTTTAGATAGGGATCCTATTATTACATTGAGGTTTTTTAGGAGTCTACAGAAGGATATGGGGACTCTGACTTGGTTGAGTAACACTTATTATCTACATATATATAGTTAGAAAGAGTTTGATATTCAGATCTACGAAGATATGCTCTTTTTCTATTAATTTTTATCTATATGGGGATAGGAATTTGGGATAGTTTTGAGTTTTCAAATGAAAAAAAGTTATTAGTTGTCTATCAAAATGGATCCCTTAGAGTATTTGCATAGTTTCTCATGCAGGTCACCTCTTTGTGGGGAAGATGTGAGAGAAGCATCTTTTGTGGAACCAAGATTAGTTTAAAAGACATCAATAAGGTTTTAGGATATTTATATACATATGGTTGGCTCAAATTTGAAATAAATATTATATTGATAAGATACATTATCTTTTTTTATGTAGGTGGCTCATATTTATTTAGTGTTTCTCCTTGGTTAGGTCACCATCATCTTAGAAAATAGGTAATTTTCACTCTGAGATATGTTTGATCATTGGAGGTCACTGAACAGCATTAGTAGTTTTATTATCGGTTAGTATTATTCGTTTTGTTAACTATTATTCATTTTGTTTTCAACATATCACCATCAAGAAATAAAAAAATGAACCCTCTCACATTATGAGTTGGGAAGAGATTGATTTTGAGAGATATGTTTCTATTGTGGAGTAGCCAATTCATATCAATGATGCTCAGGTGAGATTCTTGTGTGCAAATTCGATTCTGTTGGGCTAAGTGTTGCGGATTCAAGAATCAGATTCTCATGAGAATTAGGATCATTATTTTTTGATGCTGGAGTAGTGGTATCACATATTTTAAGTACCGTATGATTCTACATGAACTATGAGTGATGAAAAGTCTTATTTTGGGGAGTTTATAACAACCATTCACCTACTGTTAGGTATTTCTCTTCTCTATTATAATTTAACTCTTAATTTGGGAGCATGTTGGGACTCCCAAGGATATATGGAATTTTTGGATAAAATGGCCTAATGTTTTGGGATGTATGTTTTTTTGAATTAGTGGAGTCCATTTATAAATGTTTTATTGGATTTTTGAGGTTCTCCCTGATTTAATAGAACACATGATGTAGTGTGAATTTTTATACTAAAAACGAGCCTTTTATAGTCTGTAAGAGAAATAAATATTGTGTAATTGTATTAAATGATGTGTAATGTATGTTGGGAAGAATCCCTTAGTCTAGTACACAATTTTAAATGATTACATGTCGTGTATTTAGTTCACGTTAGGTATAGATAAAATTAATGATTTTAATAAAATGGGGATCAGTTTCTTAGTGTATGTGGACTTCACGGATTACATAACATGTAAGTTGGTTATACACCATATAAGTCTCATGGGTTATGGTTTTTAGGGATTCTTATGAGTGATATGTCATTTCATTCTTCTTCAGGATTTTTTCACCCGACCTAGGAGCTCTCCCATATGATTTTAGACACTTCTTATACTTTAGGATCACTCCATTCGGTGATTGATCATTGTTTCAGTTATGGGTCACTTCTACGAGTTAGTAAAACTTTCTATTTATTTTTTTAAATTTATATCATTAGTGTAATTTCATTTATTTATTGTATTTTCTGATCTATGATAATGATTATTTTGATTATTTTCTAGATTAGTCATGTGATCATGTTCCTAGGGATGATCTATTAATGGTTATAGTGCAGTAGGTGTGCCTTCTTAAGGTATGTGTTGTTTAATTTTCTCAATTTACCTACTTCATCAATTGAATTTATCCTAATATGTTTTGACTAATTATAGGGCCTTTTTCATTTTTTTTCTCCCATGATGTTGGTTTCAATTGAGGGCATGTGCGACCTGAGTTTGAGGTAGGTGGTTCCAACTCTAGCCAATGTTGGATGAACTGCACTACTCTATTTTTTATAAAAAATTTATTAATTAGATTTTATGATTGATTTCTATATTTTTGTGTTTGTGAAATGAGTTTTTTTATAAAAGATGGTTTTCCCCTTATTTTGGAAAAAGTAAAAGTGAATTTTAAAAGCATTGTAAAATTGATTTATGAAATGGTTTTTGAAGCATCATTTGATTAAATGGATTGGAAAATATGGAAATGTGAGCCTTTGGTTATTAGGTGCAAGGTGTAACTTATGTAAATCATCCATATATTTATAGGTGATTTACTCATGCGGTGTTTCTATTCTCCCTAGGCCTATTGTTCTAGGAACTTAACTGACTTTAAGGGGTTTACTCGTGTGATGTTCCTATGTTCTTAGGCCTATTATTATATGGACATGGGTGTGCACTGGTCATTTATTATTGTGTGATTACTCTACTAGACTAACCTATACTAATTAATTGGGTCATGTTACCCATGATTCTATATTGTACTATTTTTTATTGTACTAAAATGTTTCTGATATGAAATTTGATACATTCTTTTAATTGATTTTATATGTCTACTTTGATATATTAAATGAATTGAAACAATATTATCTTCTTTGTTTGGAACTATGGAAAATGATAAAATTATATGTTTTACAATAATTTGATATAAGATTTTTAAACTATTTATCATGAATTTATTTATTTGAATTTGACCATGTTTATATTATTATACAATGAAATATTAGGGAACAACTAGGTAGGATATTATTGAGCCTGTTAACTCACACCATATGCACCCCTTTGGTGTTGTATAGTTATTGTTACACCTTTTGATGAAAGAAAGTAATATGAACTATATTGAGGATACATATTTTATTTAAACTATGTTTGGGTAGTTGGTGGTGAGATTGTGAGAGTTTTCTCATGTTATCACAGGGAGGAGTCATTTTTAGTTTGGTTGTCCTTCGATATTGGACATGTAATTTTTCTTGTTCTGACTACTTTAAGATGTACTATTTCCACTTTATTTTTTTATTTATGGAATATTATTATCTATTCTACTATATATCTCTCTTATAGATATATATATTCTATGTTGATATTCAGGTTGGGTGGAATTTTTCCTTCTAGTTGTTTTTCTATTCTTAGGTGCTAGTCCCCAGTCTATGAGGATCAGGAACACTCTTCCGGTATGTGTAAATTCAGGTTGGATACTAATTAAAATGGTTTTATAGGTGTGGTTCATCACAGAAAATTTTTTTGTGGAGAGGAATGGTATATTTTGCAGCTATTCATAGCAAGGGTGGGGTAATTTTTAATTAATTTCTAAACATAGACCATAGAAATCTAGGTTGTGGAAAATGAAAACCCATAGTCATAGAAATGGTTTTGATTTATGTTTTTAAAAGATTGTTTTTATATTATAATGTGTTCTCAACTGAATACCATTATTTTATATAATTCTTTCCAACAAAAAATATTTTCTACACTAACTTTAATTTTTAAATCCATTATTTATATTTTAGGTAATGGAAAATATATTATAGGTTTAGAAAATTATTTTAATTCATTAAAAACATAAAATATTAATAATAACATATATTTTTTTTGGATTATTTTTTAAAATTATTACATCAATTTTAAATCTTTATGATGTCATAATTTTTATTATTTATTTATATCATACAACATTATTTAAACAAAAATTAAATTATTTAATAAAATTATGTGTATTTCACTAATAGAAATTTTTTATTTGAAAGTTGAATATAATTATCAACATATAAGAAATTTAATTATCACATAAATAATTTATGTATTTTGATATCCAATATTTGGATCCAAAAATTAAAAACTCAATTTTTTTCATTTATAATTTTTAACTAAGATATATATTTATAATTACATTTTTATTCTTGGTCAATATTCATTATTATTATTTATTATTTATATTATTTTCAATTGGTTTCATTCATATATCTAAGAGAATGCATGTATCACTGTAATGTTACTATTACAATAATCAAATTTTCACTGGTCAGATTTTGACGGTCAAATTTTAATGGACAGATTCCCAATAATCATATTACTCCATAGAAATACATCATTCTTAATCCATTATTCTTATACATATCTCATCATATGAATCATGGTTGTTTTTATGTTTTTTTCCTTATTTCTAATTTTAGTGTGTCTCATATACTTGATACTTTTTTTCGATTATGATCCTCTAGAGTTAAATATTATGGTGCTACAACATATTTCTACTTGTTTTATGGTACTTAATTTATCCATTATAATAAATTTAATTACCTATATTTCTAATTAATTTCTTTATATTGTGTCCTTATAAAGAAATAAAAAAAATTTCCTTGTGAAATATTTTATGGCACACTGTGTTTATTTATAAATGTAAAAAATCATGTGTTACAGTATATTATCATTATCATTTTCTAGGCCATTGATGAATCATATTGTAGATGATCCCATATCATGATACCTTAATTTTCAATAGGTTAAGGTTGAGGATCAAGTACGAATGGTTATGTCTCATCCCCTTGAGGCACAAGATTGGATGTGGGATGGTATCTCAATGGAATTTATATGGGATTTCTATGATTTTCAAGATGTACCAAATCTATCTCTGTGATCATATACCAAATCACAAGGTTGGTCCATTTCCTTACCATACAAGGGTAGAGTTATGCATAGAGAATGGGTTACTTTTATGTACCATAGATAACTTAGCTTCGTTGTGTTCTTTTGAAAATTGTTTGAATATTGATATTTTTATAACATTTTTATTATATAGAAGATTATATGAGGATTTTGGGAATTAGTAGAGGATGACAACAAAATTCAACTCCCAAGAAGATGACTAGGCTGAGAAAACCATTAATATCCTAGAGGACATATTGAAGGCCTGTGTGTTGGAATATGGCATCATCTTGGAGGATCATCAACCCTTTTTAGAGTTTTTATTCAAAAGAAGTTACCATTCCACCGTTGGTATGGTAACATTAATGTAATTTTATGGCAGAACATTCCAGTTGCTACTATATGAGACAACACCAAGAGTGGTAGTACTTATGGACCTATAGAATGTGCATGCAGTGAGAATGAAGGTTTGGATCATCTAGTAGTATATGAGGACTTACTAGATCCTTTATAAGTCATATTATGACTAGGGGTAGATGAATTTTGAGTTCGAGGAGGATTTCTATGTGTTAATGATGGAATTAACTCAATGAGGGATATAGAAATTTGTTATAGTAAGAAATTAATATCTGAGATTCATATTCCCTTTCCAAATATAATTTTGAGTGGGAAAGCTAGTTTACCAATAGACTTAACCACCATAGTTAGACTAGAGACATGACATATTCCATGTGATATAGTTCAGGAGATACTAGTATACCTCATCACACATCATTGACTAGGGTGATATGGATATTGAGGTTGGATCTATGTCTTTAGAGTTCATGGTGGTGATCGAGGATCAATAAGAGAATATATTTCTTGGGCGAGTGATTCCCTTGTCTCGCAGTCATTGGCTAAATGGGAACCCCCAAGATAGCACATTCCTTTTGGAAAACCATATACAGGTTTAGTACCGTCACCTATATGATTAGGATTTTGTTTTTTAAGATACAAAATCCATGAATGTTGGGAGATTTTAATGACAATGATGTTTTGTTACATTGTAAAATGGTGAATAATATTTTTGATGTATGTCTTGGAGACATTGATGACTTTCTGTCCTTGTAGATACTTAATATCGATATAATAAAAATATTATATATTATATATCTTTGACAAATGGTTTTTAGATATAATGGTATATCTCTGGAATGATGTCTTTGATGGAGAAACTAATATTTCTACTTAATTGATTCATGGGTAATCCCTTATTTCTGATATAAGTCTCATCATCATGAAAAAAAATTAGTAGGTTGTATTCTTTCTTAGATTAAATGGATAAAAATTAATTTTATAATTTAATGTCAATTTTGTATCACCCTACTATCCCCTCTATAAAAATTATCTATGGTGAATTACCTTGGGTTATCCACATAAACCTAAATGATTGAGAGAATAGAGGTTGATTTGATGATGATCGTGTTAGTGTGGGTCTTGGGATTGAATATTAACATTGAACGAATATAGAGAATTAACGATCCAATTATGGGGGTATAAGATCTTGCTAGTAGAATCAATGTGGATTTGATCTTTTGTAATTATTGATCCAAACCCGAGGTGTGGTTTCTATTTTTTTAGTTTATTCCATATTATTCATATTTTAATAATTAACATGAATAAATTTATTAATATATTAATTCATGGATCATTCTGTATTGAATTTCTAAGTGAATATTTTATTTTCCTAGAATTAGGGATTTTATAATGATTTTGGAAACATTTTATCCACCTTGTTATTTAGATTTCATTAATGATGGACAACTAAACACAACCTTTGTTTAATTATCAATTTGAAATTTTATTATTTTCTTTATATGTTCATTATACATTCTTCATTGATATTTTTATTTTTTTGGATATTTGACTATATATGAAAACACATTTTAACGTATAACTATTTTTGTTACTACATATTTTTTTGTGGGTTTAGTGTGAGAATTGGAGATGTGATAGATGAATCAAGAAATCCGAAATAAAATTATTAGGGTATGGGTTATGCTACTTTCAAGATTCGGATCATGTGGATACATTAGGGGTGAAACGACAATCATTTTTCCATCAAAAGGGAAGCAGGAATCCAACCACCAGTGATGAAATTGGATTAGTCAACATAGATCTATGTGTTATTAGTGGGATTCTTGGAGGAATAAAATTATATTATAGAGTAGTAAAAAACATTGATTTTACCTAAAAATTATATATTTTCCTGAATACATAACCTGTAGTATAGAGGAAAACATGTTGTGTATTCCTTTTTATGTAGTGGACAGGGTTTACAAGGAATGTAAAATATTTCACACCATGTTAGTGACCGAAATTTTATGTGATAATTGGTCAAACAACTTAGTATGTATAGGTAGTATATTCCCATGAATCCTTGTTATTTGACACAGTATATCTATTGGGGAATTCCCCATTCAGTTTGGAATGTATATAAATGTTTTTCGATAAAATCAGCTTAAGTACCATTCCCTTCATCTACACATTGTGCATCATTACCACACATTGGGTATATAGAGAAGTGCATGTCATTTTTGGATACAAGTAATGCGTAGAAACATAATTATAGAGAAATTTTATATACCCCTTTAACAAACCATGTACTACTTATAGGGTAGTTTAGAGCTCCTTTTTTCATCAACAAATATTTTATATTAACAGGGGCGTGTTATCAAAAACTAATTTAGTATGTGTTCATTCCTTTGATCCATTCCCCATGAGGGTATAGTTTTGAATACTATCTCAAGATTTAGATGATTTATATCATCTGAAATTTAGTCCCAAATAGAGTCACGTATCTTATGTGAGTTCTAGTTTATGATCCACAATTTCATTCTTCTCTAGGTAGAGTTAGGTTCCCTATAACCGATATATTGTCCATGTGACTCCCTTATTTTTCTATTTTATTGTAAAGGGTTAGGTATCCCCCATAATCCCTGGGTGTGATCCCGTATATTTTTATAACATCTTATTATTCCAATTTTGTACTTTAATTTGGATGTTTTTTATGATTATGAACTCTTGGATGAGTTCCATCAGTGTTAATGAGACCAAAGGAGTGGATTCTTTTGGATGACTATTACTGTGGATCCCTGAGAAGAATCCCAAGGCTATAAGTAAGGATTTTACCTTACTCTAAGACTATCTACAAGAATATCTTGGTTATCCCATTTATCATTCTTTATTTTTTCTATTTATAGTTAACTCCCTCTTGTTTCATTATTTTTTGTTATTTTTTGATGTCCTACTAGATTTGTTTATACTCACCCGTTCATAGTTTCTACCCACACATGTCATGTCTTTTGCAGATGATATGACTTTCAACGAATCCATTGTTAGATAATGGGTAATTGGACCATAGATGTATTGGGAGAAAAGATTATGGATACAAGAGATGATTTTTTTTGAATTCCCATTTTCTTAGTTGGTCGGACTCTTTTATAGTATTGTTATGGCTTAAATTTTGTCTATTTTTATTTCCCTTTCCAATACCATACTATGACATGGGATGTTATTGTTTCATGGATAAATTATGTTCCAACCAATTATATTTCATTACTTGATTACTTGGTGAATGTTGAAATGTTGGTGTATGTGTATGTATTTTAGGATAAGTCCTCCCTTGTATGTGATATTCTTAATCAACACTAGTTTCTAGACTCTGGCTTATTGGGGGAAGTCTTATGGTATCACTCTCAGCTTATTATGGATCATATGGGCCTCAATAGATCGATTCTTGAAATTATTCCTACCAAAGTCATCATTTATTATTGTAAAATTCAAATATATATTAATTCTTATGATCTTCATATTTCAATTAAACTTTTTCAAAAAGATATCATATTACACTTTCAATGATGTGGGTTTAAATATTGATATTTTGGAATATTAATCATTTTTTATTATTTATCTAATACTCCACATTTTTTATCCAATCATTTATTTATTTTCATGATTAAGTTATTTATATTTATCTAAATAAAAATTAAACATTATTTTTATCATCTGCTTGATAAAGATATTAAAAAGTGACTTGTGAATTCATTTTAGTATCATTCAATTATATTTCATAATTTCTTATTCTATATGTTATTTATACTAATTTATTTCTCCTCTATCATCATTTTTTCCTTACAAAACACCCACCCATCATTTTTTTGTTTTATTAAAAGAAATTTATATTCCCTTTATTTTAAAAAATGTTTTCTTAGAAGTTTACCAAAATGAATACATCATTTCTTATTCATTTTAGAATTAAATTATAATTCTCTTCTAAAGATATTTTTCATCTACATAAAAATCCTTTAATGTTTCTTATTCTATAGTGAGGATGTTATATAATTATATTATCCACCTTCTTTCTCTATTTGTATTAGGATTATTTCTCATTTTTTATTAAACGAGTAAATTGTTGACAACATACATGTTTATTATTATAGAAATATATCTTTATTTATTACTAAGAAAACGTATTTTTGTATTATATTATTATTATTATATTTTATGTTATAAATGTATTGGATTTATTTTTTAAGGTGGGGTCTCATAATTATAAATCACATCAATGAATTGGTAGGTATAATTTGACAAAAACTTTTGGTTATTTCATGTATTTAGACACTTTTATTAATAATTTATTGGCTATTTCCATGATAATTATTTTGATTTATTGATTTAGGATATAATAGAAAGTACGATGTATTGGATGAGGCCTTGATATTAAATATGATTTCTTATTTGAGGCCTTAATCGTAATATTAATATATTTATCATTTTTTATTTCATCACAATGAGATCATTTATTTATATCCATGTAATTATTAACATTACTAAGTTACCCATGGATATATTTTATAATCAAGATATTGATTATATTTCCCATTTATAGATTATTCACTATTCAATGTTGTTTTTTTTCATTTTTATCCATGATAGATTTCATTGTATGTTACCCCTTACTAGGCAGCTAAGAATACCCATTTATTTTTTCCCTCTCTCCAAGGTACCAAGAAGAAATATTTGAATTCCAAAGATAAATAATAATTTTTTAAATTATGTTATTATGTTTTGTCTTATGTTTCCAATATAATGTAGAAATCATGTATGTATATAGGAACTCAAGATTACAATTTTTTAATCAATGTGATGTGATTTAATATATCTTGTACCAATATAATAATGTTACCAAAATCTCTAGGATATTGGAGTCAGATTCATGTGGTTGTTATCAATGAATGTTTAGTAATAACATTAGAAACATGATTTTTAAAGTACATATCAAGATAAATCACTATGATAATGACTTATACTGAACAAGAACTTTGACTATCATATGAAATTTTATGGATCAATATTCATAATATATTATAATTAATTATATATTATTTTTTAGAGATGGTCACTAGTGGAAGGAAGGGAAATCATATTATCCTCGATAATTAATGTAGGGATTTATTTCCAGATTTATTTAACAATTTTCGTTTTAAAGATTATTAGATTATAAATATATTAGGGTAGTTGACATGGATTATGAATGACAACCATTCTTATTTGGGGAAACCTATAGATTCTCAGCACGATGAAATTGTTTTGGAATATATCATGTGATAATAAACTCTACTATTCAAGAAGACAACAAATCCATTAAAATCCTAGTATTAGATCAATTCATGATAAACTATATTTCTCACTTTTTGAATAAGTTAATGGGAAACTTCATCTTACAAGTTTATCATTTAATGGGAGATACTAATTATTATTAGTGATTGGTTTAAATTACTGAGTAGGAGGAGGATATTTAGATCATGGAATGGAAACATTTTAAGGTGATATTCTATGAAAAGAAAATTCCCTTAAGAGTGATGAGCTGATATGAAAAAGAAATTTCATAATTTAATTAGATATAAGAAGACACTATTTCTATTTATGAAATAAATTTTAAATTATTATCAGTGAATCTTATGTAGTATATATTAAAACCAAAACTTATGATTGGTTGTTTAATTTATCCTCTTAAAACAAGAATATTAAGGACACTAGTATCTAAAAATATGTCAACATATGATGATATAGTACCATGTTTCATCATGATATATAAATAATTATCCTGGTATTGTAAATTAAAATTAAATAAAGATAATAAGATGATTTTTGGGAACCCTAGAAAAAAAAGAATGCAGAGAAGAGGAAAAGATGAAGGATTTGTCATCAAAAATGTAATAATTTTATACGGAAACCCAAAGTAAATTCTTAAAGGTGATGTCAGTTTGGTATAAGTGTAGAGAAAAAGGCCATTTATATCATGAATTCAAGGGAATGAATGAATCCAATAATATCTAGTGTTTACACTATAAAGAGATGTGGAATTATTCAAACCAACTCTCCAAGGATCAATGGAATACACATTATAAGATTTATAGGGGATTACAAGATTATAAAATTACCATTGATGATATAAATATCTGAATGTTGTGATAAAAAATACCTTGATAATAATTTCAATGAAAAAAAATTATTTATTTGATTTCATATCAATGTACTGTTTTATATATTTCATTTTTACTATAATATTTAATTATCTCCTAACACTAGAATAAAAAATTTATTAATCCAAAAACATAATTGAAATATTGTTGATGAAAAGATTTATCAGGCAGTCTATATTAGGATTAATATATATTTCCTACATTAAAACTCAATTTTTATATCTACAATTAACTTTAATATACTCCTTTGAATGGATTGGATCTCAAAGTGTAATGATAGAATTTATTATTGAGATAATGAAATTATTATTTATTAATGAGTCATGTAATACTTTATTTTTAGAGGGGAGACTCCATTATATAGGCCTTGATTCAACCCAAATTTCGTGTCTCACTATAATCAAACTTTTAGAGATTAATATCATATGAAATCAATTAACGGTAAATATATCCAAATAATAGAGGATATATCAATTTTATAGTAAAACATTGATGTGTTTCTTAAAAAATTACCTTGCCATCCTCTTTTGAATAAATATGAGTTTTCTATTGAACCCATCCATTATTAGAAACATATATGAAAAACTCCCTATAAAATTTCTAGAGTGTAATTATTAGAGCTAAAGAATAAATTGAATGAGTTGTGTGATAAGGGATTTATTCACCCTAGTGTTTCATCTTGGAGACCCCTATTCATTTTGTTAAGAAAATATTGATGGGTCTTTTGGAATATGTATCGATTTCCTGGAGATAATTTTCATTACTATAAAGAATATGTATCCTCTTCTACACATTTATCTATTAGTTGATAAAATTCAAGGAGATAAATATTTCTTAATGGTTTGTTTTTTCTTTAGTTATAATTAATTAATGTTTAAGATTAATATGATACTAAAGGGACATCTTCTGTATGAGGTGTGAACATTCTGAGTTTATTATAATTCCTATTGAATTAACTACTAAAATTTTATAGATACAGATTTGATAAAAATTAATTGAAGGATGATATTGATAATTTCATGGTAGTATTAATTGATGATATATTTATATACTCTAAAATCTATGAGTAGAATGACAATTATTTTAAATTAATTTTTGAGACTCCCATATAAAAGGAATTATATTAGTAATTCAGTAAGTGATAATTTTAGTTCCTTGATGTTTCTTTTCATAGCTATATTTTTTGAAAGTATGGAATATGTGTTGATACTTCAAATAAAAATAAAGATAAGGAATGGCACGCAACAAAAAAATATAACTATGGTACATAGTGTTCTTCACGTAGAAGGAAACTATCAATGAATTGTTCAAAAAATATCTTGATAGAACAACCCATTAACAAAGATGACATGTAAGGGATTCAAATTCACATGGCTAAAGCTATGTGAGGTATATTTTTATGAACTAAATAGTATATTGTTAATGTATTAGTATAGACTCTTCCACTAAGAATAGAAAGAAGTGTAATATATAATGATGCATCAAAGAAAGGATTTAGAGGAATCCTTATACAATAAGATAGAGTATCCTCTTATAAAATAAGTTAATTTAGGATCCATGAAAAAAAATATCCAAATCCTGATCTTGAGTTGGTAGCTATAATAATTTACTTTAAGATATGTATTCATTATCACTATGGTGAGAGGTGTGATATATATATTAAACACAAAATAATAATGCATGTATTCTCATAGAAAGATCTCATCATGAGAAAAAGGAGGTGGTTGGAACTACTCAAGGACTATGAGTGATCAATATACTACCACACTTGTAAGAAAAACAAGTTAGTTGATTCATTAAGTAATATGTACCATGAATTCTTGATCTCATTTAGGATAAAAAAAGGACCCTATATTAATGTATTTGGTAAATTGGGAAATGGAAATTGTTTTTCACATGGAAACATTATTTAATTTCCATGAAATTTCAAAACTATATTTACTATAAAATATAAATAACTCACAACATGATGAAAATGGTTTACAAAAGATGATTAACTGCATGAATAATGAAGGGTTTTCAGAATTAAACTATAAAGTTTGTGTTTTAATGTTTGGAATTATACTATCCATTTTATCCATACCCTATATGAAAAGGGAATTAGTAGACGGATAATATAGCTCAAATTTCTCTATAAACTCTAGTTTCAAAAGGATGTATAGAGTTTTAAGAAAAAATTTCTAGTGGGACAGTTTAAAGTATGAAATTTTTGATGATGTTTCTTATTGGTTGGTTTTATAGTAGGTAAATGTTGATATACAACATCATAAATAATCCATGAATACACTCTCTACACCAATGTGGATGTGGAGAAATGTTACAATAAAGTTTGTCACTGTACTTTCAAAGAATCCTATGATTAAGTATATTATATGTGTTAATGTGGATCACCTTAGAAACTCTAAATATTTCGAATAAATACTATAGGAATAACACTTTAACATCATACATAAATTTATATTATTGAATTTTTCAAACATCAGAGTGAAACTTTATCAATTGTATCTTATCATGACCATTGGTTCATATTGAACTTTCGGATGAGTCTTTATGAGGCTCTTAACACTGAGATGCATTTTAGGAATAACTACCACCCCCAAACTGATTGGCTATTTTAAAAGACTATACCAACATTTTAAGACATTCTATGGGTTTTTACTACTTGAATTTCAAAGTACGTAGGATTAATATCTACCATTAGCGTAATTTGAAAATAATAATACATTCTGTTCAAATTTTAAAATTGAACCATATGAATAATTGTATGGAAATATATGAAAGACTAAAAAAATTTAGATAAGTTTAGAGAGATGGATCTAGTAATTCAAGAAGATTTTGGAGATAAAATAGAGAAATTGGGGAATATTCAGAACCATATTAAGACATTTAAATTATATAAAGTTCTATATGGATAATTGGAGATAGGATTTTTAATTTCATGTGACAGATAATATTTTTTTAAATTTTTCCTATGGAAGGGAGTTATAATGTTTTTGATGAGGTAAACTACACACAAGATTCATTATTCCTTTTGAAACTTTAGAGTGGATTTGAGTTATGACCTACCATCTTGATATGCTACCTAACATCTTTAAAGTGAACTATATCTTTCATTTTTCATTGTCAATAAATTGCATTCCATAACCAACACATGTACTCAACAATAAAGAAATAGATTCAAAATATGAATTATATTATAAATAATACACATTCATGATTCTTGATTCTTAAGAGAAAATGTTTCAGAAATAGAAAACTGAACTGGAAAAAGTAATTTAGAGGATTTATAAGATAGAGAATGAAATGTCGGAATCTAAAAAAGTAATGATGATTATTTGATAAAAAAATTATGAGTGGATTTATATAAAAAATTTAGGATTAAATTATTTATGGTTGGATAATGTAATACTCGAGACTCCACTATAGTAGGTAAACCCTAAACTCAAAAATCATTACATGATGCCCACTCTAACATAATGGAAACAACCTTTTTTATTTAATATGTTTGAAAGTTAAATTTATAAATTATAGAATTTATATTTTATAAAACTAAAATCATTTATTTATTAATAATACCAAAATTACCCTAGGGTGAGTTTTTATGATTTTTATATGGTTGAATTTTTTTGGTGATGACTGAAAAATACAAATTCTGAAAATAAACACACTTTAATGAAATCTCCATGATTTAATAAGGAAATAGAAGATTAAAAACCCCTTTTTAAACAAAAAAATATGTTTATGTATTAAAATAAAACATCTAAAAATATTACATTGAATCTAGAAACCAATTGTTGACATTTTAAAACCTATGAGATGTTTTCTTCTAATAAAAGAACTATTTTTACCCATTCAATTAATAATTTTTTATGACCTTTATTAAAATTAATTTTATCACATATAGATGTCAAATTTTATGAAAACAATTTCATATTTTTAATCACTGTATTAAAATAGGTTAATATTATCAATTTATTTTTGTTAATAAAAATATGTCACTAACGTAACAAAAGAGTTTATACTGTAATAGTACATTATAGTAAAAAGTAAAATTAACAGGAGAAGCCCTAAAATATCACAAAAAATTTCCTTTATTTGTGTGTATGAGAGTTTTATCAACCATGGGATACCTCATATTGATTATATTAACCTTTTTTATCCCCAATACTTTGAAAGTTGCATGTATTCAATATAAATTTATAGGTATTTACAAAATGGAAATCCCTATCACTTATAAAATGGTCCCTTCACCACCCCAATTCTACTCAGATATAAAGGCTATTCACATGAAAAAAATCTTACCAAACTGATTCTCAACTATCCTTCCTATTTTTTATAGTTTTTTTGTCTCACTAGATACTAATTTAATAAGACTCAATGATTTTTCCTAGGGCATATGGTAAAAACTATTCATCACTTATTTTTCATTTATATTCATTCAATTATTATTTTACCTCACTCAAATATATTCTACCAATAATAATTTAATTACATCTATATCATTATTATACTAAAAATTTTCTATGTTAATGTAATAATAAATTAGTATTTTTCCCAAATAAATTCACAAAATGAAAATTTCCCACATATGTATGTGCCGACTACTACCTCCATTGATGATAAATTAAATTTTTCATCACTATAATACATTTCTAGATATAAATAATTATTTAAAAAATTAATATTATATTTATGAAATTATTATTATTCAATAATGATAAATCATTACCTACCTTCCTTTATTTAACTTTGTTCAAAAACGAACATATTGATCCTACACACATGCAGACTACCGATTGCATGGATCTTGTGTTTCATTTTTCATCACTTCCTTATATGGATGTAAAACCCCTGATTCCAATATCCTTGATTTATTGGTTACTTTATTACATCATCATAATATACAAGGAATCACATCCCAAAGGACCAATTAGTTTTGTAGTGTTGGTAAACTAGCTACATACTGGAAGGTTACTTTATAAATTAAAATATAAAATATAATGTAACTAATTCATTGATAAAAAAACAATTATCTATGTTTAACATTTCATATCATTCATAATAAACATCTTGGTATCCTAGGGGAAAATAAAACATAATAAATAGGTGAGTTTAAATAGTTCATATGGGTAGGAAAAAAAATAAACCCATGAGTAAATAAGGCATAAAAATTATGTCAAGGTAAAAAAATAAAACTCAGTCCATTTAATCAATAACCTGATGATAATATTATAGGAATAAAATGTGATCAACTAATTCTATATAAATAATTATATGAAAATAAAATTTAACCAGGGATATTCTGTCTAATCGAATAATTGGGTATAATATCAATAACATACTTCATAATGGTGTAATTAATAATAATGAACATATGAAACATATTATAGAGGCTTTTTACCAATAATCTAACATTATGAAGAATTGTTTCCATTAATATATCATTATTAAGGCTTCGTGCTAAGAATCTAATAAATGGGTAAGGACTTGTCTAAATCTTAGTCAAATTTGACTCATGAGACCAACCAATACATTGAGGGGATATATAGGCCTCCTACTATAACATACTAAGTATAATTACATCCTCATTTGAATGGGGTAAAACAATAAAAACATATATTTATATATATACTAAGTGTAAATAACTTTCCCCAATCATAAAATATTGTAACAAACAATTCAGAGTAATATGGTAAATGGTATCAAAATAGAACATCCATAGACAAAATGATCATAAATCATTTTATAAAATTTGGTAGATGATAACATAATATATCAACCTTAATAAAGATTAATATTCTATAGAGGGTGTTGACATAGATGAAAATATTCTAAAAAAATTATTGAAAATTATTGAGAGAAATAACTTTTTTTACTTTGTAATCATTTAATTAAAAAGTTGTGAAATTATAATAAAAACTATTTTCATTGAGATGAACCTTATAAATATAAAAATAAATCATTAAAACATTCTCATGTTATTATGGAATAAAAATACACTTATGTTGTATAAGTTAAAAAAAAATCCCTTCATATTTTTTTGAAAAATTCATAAAGTACCTCTTTTGGAAAACGAAAAAAGATCATTTCAAAAAAAATTAATAAAAAAGTTTAACATTGGTAAAATACTTTTAAAATCATAGGAAAATTGTAAAAACCATTATTCAAACATATTTCTATAACATGGAAATGTAAAAAAACATTCCATGGTGGAGGTTAAACGTAAAAAATCTTGAATAATAATGACATTGTGAAATACACTCTTACTACATTATAATCTAGTGATTCATATTCCCAAAAAACAAATGAAAATTTTAATACCATAAAGGTATATAAATTCATGATATTATATTGGATAGTATTATAAACACCACACAAAATAAATAAGTGGTGAATAAGACATGTAACCCAAAGAAATAAATGTGAGATGAAAATCTCTTACCCTGCACTCTCCTTTAGTTGATCATGATTTAAAAACATGTATAGTGGTTTAAAAATGTTATTATTTTATAAAAAACCATATCAACAATTATTACATCATATATTATCCTTTTATATCATTTGGTTAATAATATTTCATTATTACACTTGTTTCAGGTGTTAAGTACTTCATTTTCCTATGGATGTTTTGTCATGTAAGTACTATTACTTATGAATTGGATATATTTATTTAGTATGAAAATTATTATTATGTTCATAGATATAATATTTATTTATTATATACATTCTAATAACAATTATTTAATGTTTCACATGGAAAATGAATCACATCGCATCATGGAGATGGTAGGTCGTATGTAGGCATGAGTGACAATATCATTCCATTAATAGTGAAAGGGTAATAAAGTGGATGGTATATTAATTTTTCAAGATTTATAATCATTTTATAATTATCATATATATCAATTATTTTTTTCATTATACCCATCCATGTAATTTTGTGTTGAAAAATAGAGTACACCACAACATGGAAATGGTAAATTGTATGTATGCACGTGCAGTGCTTTTGTTTTGTTTTGGGATTGATAAAAGGTGTAATATGGTTGTACCATAATAATAATAACATCTAAAAATATATATGATATTGTATTTATTACTTTAATATTAAAACAACACATGAATAGGAAGTATAAGAAGAAATCAAATTGGATGAGTTGGTAAAAATGATGGCCTCTTCTTTGGTATAGTTCCTATAGATATATTCTTAATTGCTATAGGGTTAGTATTATTATAAGACTAGGTAATCATGAACATGTATAAAGATTTCAAGAGGATAAATGGGAAGTTTTTTGTTGATATTTAAGGAACAATGTTGTGGGATCAAGTGAGGGTGGATACTACCTTTTATAAATGTGGTGACGAGCACTTTTGAAAAACTCTCAAAATATTAAATTAATTTAAATTTTTTTCAATTAAAAATGGATCAAAAGTGAGTTATTTCATATATAATATAATTTTGGTTATAAATCCTATCAAATAGTAATTTTTAATCAATTTTAGGTCACATTATTTCCTTTATCTTTTTGTTTTAACCCTTATTTAATACCTTTAACTCTTATCATGACAACATGGATTTTTACTTTTTTAAGATGAATATTGGTATTATAAAATAAAAAAATAACAATAAATGAATCATGGATATCATTTTCAACATTATCTCAATCATTTGTCAGATTTATATATTTTTATAAATTTTATATCATTTAATAAAATCTTATTTATTTTAATATAACATTAATGTCAATTTTGACCCTATTTATTACATTGACTGTTACAAAAATAAATAAAACAAGATATATTTGAACCAACTATTTCATCATATCAATAACATATTGAAGATATCTATAAAATTACATGATGACATAAATTATCAAAAATTATATTTTTTTAATATTTGTATAATCATTTATTTGATATAACCATTAGTTAAACAATTACAACACTATCATTGTGTAAGCCTTTAAGGTAATTATTTACTTATTAAAAACTAAAAAAAATTCAAGATGATTATAAATATTTAAAATTTAAATTTACAATTTACTGATGAAGATATAATCTAAATAAACACATATTAAAATTTTAATACTTATAAGAAACATGAGTATTCCATATTTGACTTTTCTTAAATTAAATAATATAAAAGTATTAAAGTTATCCATGTGGATCAAAGAGGCCATAAAATCATCCTAATGAATAATATTATCGAATATAAAATATAAAATAAATCTATCAAAAAAATTAGGGTAATTTTATAATATTTATAATATTATTTTTATGCTTAATTATCCAATTTACTCTTAATTGGGGTAATAAAAACTTTACTGAAGGTAATATTCCTATTGTCCAAAAATAAAAGAAAAACATTTAAAAAAACCACCATATAACTAAAAATATGTAATCCATTTTTCAAAATTAAAAACACTTAAATGGATAAAATTAATTTAATATTAATCTCGTACATAGAATAAGAAGACTTATTTTAAAAGTGGAAATATTCTAAATACTGAAATGTTTTTATATCAAATTTTAATGTAAAATTGATTCTAATAACATAAATAGGATTAAATTATATTAACTTTATCTAACTATAATTTAAAACAAATAAAAATATAATTTTACACTATAAAATATTTAGATGAAAAGTCATTTTTTAATTAAAATTCTTTATTTTTCAATTATTCATTAATACATGAAACATATCAGAAAAATACCAAAAATTAAATGAATGTAAAATATAATATTCCTATCTAAAAGAATAATTTTATATTTTCATGTATATTTTATTAAATTGTAAAAACCTATTTTTAAAAAAGTATACCATCAAAAGGCGGTAAAATTGTATTTTATAAAAATATATCTTTTATTTGTAAAATTAGGTTTTTTTCTTATATCATGTCTAGAAAAAATATAGGATGATTTTTAAAAATTATATTTAATATATTATTCATATTTCATTATTTTAATACATGTTTTTTTATTTATTTTATTAGTATAAAACACACCTATGTGTGTTTTAATAGTTGAAAAGGATTTCCTTTTAAAAACTCTGTATGTTGCATCCCCCCCCCCACCCCATTAGTAAAATTCATCCTCAAAATTTTAAATTTATCTTAAAAAATAAAATGGTGATACTTTAAATTTTCTTTGTGTAAAACACATATCGGAAAATAGGGTTAATAAAACATCATCTTAATACTTGGTAAAAGGAAATGTGAATATCACCTCAAAATTAGGCTTTTAAATAAGATAAAATTAGTGGGAAGATAAAACTTATAAATGGAAGAGAAATATAAATATCAATTCATAATGTAGAGTGATATAGAATTTGGTAATTAGAATGTTAACCATTACAAAACCATAAATTTGTGATCAGTTAAAAGGCAATTGATTTCTCAGAAGTAAAAGTAATGGGATAACATTTTTGTTCTAAAAATCCCTTTCCTTTGAGTTGAGGGATTATTTTACAATTCTGAAAATAATATGAGAAAAAAAACATTATTAATTACTTTAAATTTAATAACCATAATCACATCCTTTTTTTTCTTGAATCTATTTCTACTTCATCTTATATACCAGAAAATGAATGTTCATGATGAATTTTTTTTGCCTAAAGCACTTTAATGAATCATAAGATCCACATGTAATTCCATTAACCTTTAAATATTTACTAAAACCAGAAATGGTTTTAACTTGATATATAAGATAATAAATTACAATTTAACCTCAAACAATAATATCTATTTTCAATTTAATACATCACAACCATTAGAATCATCTGAAATACATCTGTCCAAATTAATAATCTAAATTTTTTTTGGAAGGTCAATAAAATCACAAAATAAAATTAACATCATATATTTACAAAAAATAATGAATAAATTTTTTCACACAGCCAATATATGAATAACTTTATCACCTTTAAACCTTAATAATAATTTCTATTCTTTTAATAAAAAAATTAAAGGTATATTTCATAAACTGAAACATGTAGTAAACCCAATAAGGATAACATAAATCAAAAAATCCATAATCACTTTCATAGTCACCAATATTGTTCTATAAACATCTATTTTTCATTATTATCACAACATCAAGAATATATTAAGGGTTATCTTGCCTTAGTCATGTGATTTACAAAAGATCAAATTTCCCCAAAATCATTTTCCCTGGTCATCGGTACCATTCAAAATTTTCTCTATAATACTAAAATAATAAGTATTATAGTACAATAATTGTATAACTTGTGATTTATATATTAATAGTAACCTTTATAAAATAATTTTACAATATAATTATTTAATAAAAAAGTGGCATTAATCATTCTTTTTATAATGTAGTAATGACTGAAGAACTTCACAATATCGACTTTTTGCCTCTCATGATGTCATAGACTATGATGAATATTTCTCTAAATTTATATAATAATATCATTTCCTTCATGAAAGTATCGATGTGTTTCTTTCTATAGTTATCACATGTTAAAAATTCCCTCTTTCTTTTATTCTCCTTATCCATTTTTCACTTACATCATCATCTTATCATTATTACCATAATATCCATTGGACTTTAGGAACTCATTTAATATCTTGATATCACAAGATATTATATCCCCATATTATGGAAATTTTTGGGTGAATAGTTTCCTTTGAAGTACAAGATTATGCTCAAAATATAATGGAAGAATATTACTCTATGGATTATATACATAATTTTTATCATTCCTTTATAACTTAGTAATTTAATATTCATATTTAGAAAATTTTGAATCCTCCTTCTGACTCAAATTCAATAATTCTCTCCCCATATCTTCTCGATCTTTGTGAATAAATATTTTTTCTTAAAAAGTTATTTAAAATATTTTCATTTCATGTTTGTTATTTTCTCATCCTTTTTAGTGTTTGGAATCAATAAACACTATTGATCCACATATCTATAGCACTGATAGACTCCTATGACAACATTCTACCTTTTATTACATACCAATGTGAGAAATATCTTTTCTAAGTAAGCTATCCATTTCTTAGATATAAATGGATTTGTATTAAAACTGAATTATAAAGGTTTTTGTCACATGAGGTGGTATAACATTGTTACACTACATTGTGGATTAAGATACTCTATAAAAGTAAGATTATTTATCATAACCTGAGTCAGCTGTCCAAATATATTTAAAAAAAATTTCAGCTCGAGGTGCATCTCCGACTTCATTAACTTGCTTATACAGAAAATCCCTACATAAATTGATAAACTTTCCACTCCTTCCACTAGGTTACCCTTCTAAAAAATGTAATAAATTTTATTATATCATAATATTATTAATAATAATTTATAATCTTAGAACTTTTGAATCACATAACCTAAATTTAAAAATTACGTACATCTAATCTATAAATCATAATCTTGGTTTATTTGTATACATTTCCAAATTCTATCATATAGTCTTATTCTCTAATATATGTTTTCTTAAATGTATATCCCATGTTTTCTATTGAAATTTATTTGATACTCACTGTAATGAACACACCCCTAGTGGACTAGAGTCAGTGGTTACTTTATTACATTGGGATAAGATTAAAGGAATCATATCCCAAATGACCAAATTGTAGAAGTTTTTGGTAAACTAGATACATACTAGAATCTTAAGATATAATTTAAAATATAAAATAGTGAATAGTGAATAGTTTGAGAACACAATTATTCACCTAGATTAACCATGCATACTAGACATAAAATAATTCTTTGTTTCCTGGGTAAAAATAAAACATAACAGAGGGGTGAGCTCAAATTCTCAGTAAGGGTAAGCGTATATCAAATCCAGGAGTAAGTAAGACCTAAATAATTTGAAAAGTTAAATAACTAAAACATATATCGTTTAATCAATAACAAGGTCATAAGATGATATTAATAGAATATGATCAAACAATTACATATAAATAATCAAATGAAAATGAAACATGACCATGAATATTCTAAATAATTGACTAATCACATGGAGTATAAATAAATAAATTCATATTGAAGGAATGAATAATACTAAACATATGAAACATATTTCCAATTCCTTGTACCAATAATCTAATATGTTCAAGGCTTTGAGCCAAGAATCTAACATTATCAAGGCTTCATAGAAATAATCTAATAAATTGGTAAGGCATTAGAAAAATTCTAGTCTAGTTTGTCTCCAGAGATCTATTGATGCATCTAGGGGCTATATTGGGCCCCAGCCATTACATACTTGTCCAATTCATTTCTCGAATAAATTATTGAAACATAAATTTACTATAAATAACTTTCCACGATCATTAAATATAATCACAAACCATTCTAAGTAATATGGTGAATGGAATAAAATAGCACATCTATATACAAGATGATCATAAACTAATTAAAATAATATGATACATGATACTATAATTGCTCAACCTCAATGAACCATATGATTTAACAACAGTTATTAACATAGGTGAAAATACTCTAATTAAATCACTAATAATTCTTAAGGGAAGTTCCTTTTTCTTACATTGAAATTATTTATTTAAAGTGTCATGAAATTATAAAATAAAAAAATTGAAAATAACTTTTAAACTATTAAATTAATCTTCAAAACATTAATTTATCCTGATAATAGAAATATCCTCTCATGTCGAATAAGTTAAAAAATATTCCTTTCGTATTTTTCTCAAAAAAATCATAAATTACCTCATTTGGAAAACGATAAAAAATCCCTTTAAAACTTTTTAATTAAAAATATAAGATGGGTAAAATTCATAAATAATTCATAGTATAATAGTAAAAACATTTTTGAAAACATTTTTAGAAAATATGGACCTGGTGAAAAAAATCACTAGTGGATATTTAAATATAAACAATCATAAATAGTGATGAGATTGTGAAATAAACACTTATCACATTATAATCAGTTGAATAGTATTCCCCATAAAATTATTTAATTCATTAGGATTTAGTTGTATTTAAATCATATGTGGGATAATTTAATTCATGAGGTTCTATTTTTCTTTAAGAATAATAAATTATCCAACCATTCTTCATCAGAACAAAACCAACTCCCATCAAAGAAGCATCATTGTAGATGAAAATAATAACCATTTCTAGATGGTGGGGCTAAAACTAAGCATTCACCAATATTCTTTTTAGTTTATAAAAAAACCTCACAGCCTTATTTCCAAATAAATTTAACCTATTTTCATGTAAACTTAGTTAGAAGGCTAGAT
Source organism: Viscum album (assembly GCA_963277665.1). Lineage (NCBI taxonomy): Eukaryota > Viridiplantae > Streptophyta > Magnoliopsida > Santalales > Viscaceae > Viscum > Viscum album. Next base: position 1,929,595,570 of record OY728137.1, on the reverse strand, counting down.
ATCCATGCATATTTTTTAGTAACCCATCTGTAATATCCTGGTAGTCCAAGAAAATATGAATCTCATTAACATTTTAGGTTTTTTCCGATCATAAACCACTTTTTTTGTGGGATCAACCATTGTAACATATTTATTTACAATGATCCAAGGAAAATAAATCTATTTCTAACAAAAAAACTTCTCCTAAATTTTCTATATAACTAATTTTCTTTGGGAGTTTGAAAAAAAAATCAATAAATGTTTTACATGAACTTAATAACATTTTAAAAACAATGGAATATCAACAAAAAAACAAAAAAACTTATCCAATTATTCATGGAATATTATACTCATAATATCCATAAATACTGAAAAAGAATTTGTAAAACCAAATTTCATAACTACAAACTCCCAATTTCCATATCTAGTACAAAATTATATTTTTGGAATGTATTCATCCTTTACATTCAGCAGATGGTACCCAAATCTCAAGTAAATATTGGAAAAATACTAAGCTCCCTAGAGATGCTCAAACAAGTCACCAGTATTAGGAAATGGATACTTATACTTAATAGTAATGTTATTAAAATCTCTATAATCCAAGAAAATTCTCAAGGAACCATATTTATTTTTAATGAACAAAATAGAAGCACCTCATGGTGATGTTCAAGGATGAATGAAACCTTTATCAAGACACTATGTCAACTACTTTTTCAATATAAGAAGTTCCAATTCATAAATTCCGTAAGGGGGTTTTGAAATTGTCTTAGAATCTGGATCTAATTTATTAGTAAATTCAACTTCCTGATCATGTGTATCACCAGGTGACTCATTGAGGAAAACATACAGGTATTCATATACCACCGGAACATCATTTATCTTAGAAGCACCTTTTTCAAAAATATGTGGAAGATAATGCTCATTTATATCTTTTAATAGTTTCTCTGCTTATGAATATGTTATCAATGGTATGGGTTGATTGTTTTACAAAAATAGGAAGTCTTTTTGAAAAAAAACTTCTTTCTCACTACAATCGATCATATCATGGTAAATAGATTGACAATAAATATCTAGAAATCATTAAACTCTACTAGGGTAAAACTACATGGATTATAGGTAATTTATTTTCACATAAAAAATATGAAGGCTCTTATAATTCCTTCTTTACTTAATATTTCTCCATGTTTTTTTACCATAAGTTACAATTTCATTTATTGAGGTGAAATTTCTAATTTACCATAAAATTCATCAAAAGTAATGGAATGTGTATACCTTATATAAAATAATAAATTAAAAAAATATAAGTAAATAGCAAAAGTAATTTATATAAATTAATTGGATAGCCCATTATCCATTGACATAGTTTCAAGTGATATCCTCATGCATCTCTTCTTATAGTTTGGCTATTTCCCATTATTAAGATGTTTTAGTGGGTAGGTATTTATATAATGACTCATCCCAACACATTAGAATCACTTGAAAATTTTCTTATTAGAATTAAACTTACCAATAGTATGATTTTTTTCATTGTAATCTTGGTCCATATGTCCAAATATACCACATTAGTAACACATCATGGATTCTTTGAGTTGTTTCCCAAGGTGTTTTTTACCCCAAATTCCACAAAATGGAAACTTTTCATTCTTTACTTCAGATTTGTTTAATTGAATCTTACCCATTTCTTTCCATATGTACATTATCATTTTCTTATTGTCAATATATATCTGATTATCAGAAAACTCCATTTCTACCCTCTCATCACATCAGAAAATTTTCTCATAACATTTTAATTCATGGGTATCCAATTCTCTTCGATATCTTCACTTCAATCCTTAGAAAATACCAATTATTTTCCTATCAATATCCTAAATAATATTTGGAGAATACCATTCCAAAATATTGAAGTTTTCTTCATACATGACCGCTATATCCTCCTACTTTTATTTCAAATAAAAGAATTGTTTTTCCATCCTATATATAACCAAATTAAGAAAATATTTTATGAGTAAAATATTCTTAAATTCATCTCATTTCAAGGAATCATCTCGTCTCTATATATGAAATTCTTGACCATTGACCACCACTAGTCAGATTCACATTTAAAATGGTAAAGAGAAAAACTATCCTTTTGATTATCATAGAACCCTATAAAATCAAATACATTTTCAAGAGAATTATTACACACATTAGCTACCACTAGTTCAGAATATCAACTAAAAACAATTCGGTGTTGCCTCATAAAAGTTTCCACTATCATCATGTTTCATTGTGGTAGTTCTGGTTGTTCTCTTACATAGATGTTGCTGCCATTTATATCCTATGTGAACTGATCCATTACTATCAAAAACTAATAGGTTACAATTCCCACCATTCTAGGTTGCATATTTAGAAATATTTCATCCTCTCAGTGCCTTCCCACTTCAGCTTCCCTGTTTCTTTTGTGGAAAACCATTTTGAACAGACATATCTTAGATGGAGCAACATGGTAATCATTAAATTATATATCATTTCAACTGAACCATAAGGTAAAAATTATTTATGGTATTCTATTAACATCTTATTGACTCCTAAATTTATCTAAACCATGATTTGATACCAACTTTGAGTACATAGCCATAAATATTACATAATAGTTTCTCATATTTTAGAATTCACATTCTTACATTGAAAAAGATATTTTCTATTTTGAGTTTTATTGAATTATAACATAAATCATACATATCAACCCACAAACATACAAAGTGGGTACTACTAAAACATATACATTTATTTCATAATATATGTTTATTTAATAAAACATGAAAATATATTCACATTATTCGTCTGGATTTATCCTTTTCTCTTACAAATCCTTAAACCCTGCAAAAAAAATTTAAAACTTGGGATGGGAATAAAATTTTTTAGTAAGGGACATAAAATAAAGGAATGAATTATTCGATGAATAATTATAAACTTATAAAATCATTTTCACAACAACGTACTTAACAATCATAAATTATCATATACTTTGTGAAAATAAGTGATTTCTATAAAACATAGAAAACATAAATTAAAATTTTGGTTAAATTGGGGGATTACATAAACAATAATTTTAAACCTTTCAGATACTATAGGATTTTAAACCCTCATGGATACCATACCATATAACCCTGAAAACTACCTTATGATCTAACCATCACAGTTACACTTGGAATAACCATTATGGGGGACTTCTCACATAAACATACCCAATGAATTGGAAGGAGATATAAGTCCCACCCTTCTCCATGAACAATTCCCCAAAACCATAATTATAAAATAATAATACTTCCATATTCCATTTTAATTTTTAATAAATGGAAATTTAAAAGAATATTTTTTATGAAAGGTCTCTTACCTCGAGTTTGTCTTACTTTAATCGTGTTCAAACATCCTCTTGTATTCTCCTCCTTTAGAACCTCCTTATAAAACATAATTTTTTCTTTTTAGTGAGACCAATAGGTATTAGATGTGGGGAATAGGCTCAGAAATGTAATTGGGTATAAATTAAACATGATACATGTATTTTAGATTTGAAGAGAATATGTGGTGAGGGTGGTATTTAGAGTGGGGGAGAGGGGTGTTTTTTATTATTTTATTCATTAATTTATTATTTTAGATTAAGAATATGAATTGTTTGAGAATTATAACTTAATATATTAAAATAATTAAGGATATTTCAATATTTATGGGTTAAATTATCAATACATCATCTTTAAATCAATAAATCATTTATATGTTAAACACCATATTTACCATATTTTACTATTTACAAAAATTTCAACTCTTTTAGAAAAATTCCAATAAACCATCATAACTGTTTTTCAAATTGTATAAACAAATAATGAATTCCCTTTTAATAAATTAATTTTCTAAATAAGTGAAAATAAATTTTTAATTAAAATCATCATTTATTCGAAAAATGCTAATTTTATAATTATAACTGATCTTATAACACTTTGAAAAATTAATTAAGGTCTTATAAAATTATCTTATAATCATAAGACAACAAAATAATAATTTACGAATATATTTTATGAAGATCAATTTTCTTTTAATTCATTAACTTAATTAAAAAAATTTAAATAAACACTAATGTTTCCAAAAAATAAACACTTAATTTATCACATTCCAAAAAAATTATTTACTTATTCCCTGATATAAATATATCGTATTTTCACTTTTCAGGTATTTAAATTTTTTATATGCATTCATAGTAGAGGTTACTTTTCTATTAGTATATATTAATTAATTTCAATAAGTAAAATATATTTCAGTATACATTTATAATAGAATTTTTTATTTAATTTCAGAATAGAAACAAATTTTTTTTAATTACCTTATAACACCCCGACCCCAAAAACCCGGAACTGGTGCCTTAGTTTTATACATTGGCATGATTGCAAGGAATAAAATCCTGAATGACCAAATAGTTTTGTAGTTTTGGAAACAATATACCTACATATGTTCTACATTAAAACTTTAAAAGAAATATAAGATATAAATTTCTTTTAAAACATTCATATCTTTTAGGTTATCCTTGCAGTTCATTCATAATATACTTCTTCGCATCGCAGAAAAACTAAAACATAACAAAGGGGTGAGCTAAAATGCTCAGTAAGGGTAAGAATTACTATAGAATATATCATAAACAAAAACCTTAAGAATGGTGAATAACTAAAAGTACATGCCTCTAAAAAACGTGAACATAATATGGAAATATTAAAAGTTGAATAAATAATTCCATAATAAAACATAATCAAGGGTATTGTACGCGTCGAATAACTACATTAGCATTCAATTACTATCATCATAATAAGATAAATTCATATGTTCGATATTCTAAAACATACTATCAAGGCCTCACTTAAGACATGTAAAAATTATTAAGGCTTCGACTAAAACCATGTCTAAAAATGGGCAAGTCTTGGGCCAAGTCTATATCTATTTGTCTCATTAGAACTACCAATTCATCGAGGGTCTATAAAAGGACCCAACCACCACATACTAATTACAATGAATATATAATATGAATGGGGATAAATATAAACAACATATACATTCATATTGAATCTTACATAAGAAATGTAAATAACTTTCCCCAAACATTAAGCATAAACACAAACCATTCAGAGTAATATGGTGAATGGTATCAAGATATCACATCCACGGTCAAACTAATCAGAAACACTTCAAAAACATATTATATATGATATCATAATATATAAATCTCAATTAAGTACAATATTCAATAAGGGAAGTTGTCTTATATAAAGATACTTTTAAATGGGACCATTGAAAATTTCCTGAGGAAATAATCCTTAAACATTCCAAAGTTTCTCATACCACCTTGAAACATTAAAATCATAATCAATTATAATATCAGGAGAATAAAGAGAATCTTTATATGATATACCCAAGGTAATTAAATACACCTCATTCTTGGAATAAGTGGTTAACAAGGCATATACTTCAAAAAAGTTAATGTGAAACGAGAAAAATCATTTTCTACTTTTGAAAGAAGTGCTCTTTTGGAAAAACATTCGTATATACCATGAAATCAAATAGTAAACATTTATATACTAGATAATAAAATTTAATGTTATTTAAATTATATTTTAGGCTTAAATAAATTCTTATTTAGGTCAAATCATTTAAAATAAGTTTTTAAAGAACCTTTAGAAATAAAACATTTTAGTGTGTTTAAGGAAAATATTAAAGGATTTTTAAGCGAAAAGGAATGTTTTCTTTAATAAAACCAGAAATGAACTAAAATAACTTTTAAATATTAAAACATTTAATTTTAAAAATATAAATATTTCTTAAAACAGAATGTAGAGTGAACTTAAAAATAGGTAAGGATTCAAGAAGTTCCATGAATCGGGCTTGCATTTCGGAACAATTTTTTTTAAATATTCTTTTAAAACATGTAACTATCCATAAAATAAAGAAGTATTATTATTGGTAATAATATATAAAAATTGAAACATAATTTTTGATCAGTAAATAGGAATAAATAATAATTTCATTGAGGTTAGTAGAGCATAAGTGTCACCTGAATGAAAATGAAAAATCAGGTAGAAATTACTTACATCTTTGTTATCAACTGAATCATATGACCCAAAATTAATAATCATAAAATGATACATTTAATATAATTAAAATAAATATATTTATTATATGAAACATTAATGGGGTTTATAAAGACACCATACACAAGTAATAGTAGTGAATACAGAATATCTCACAAAAATGGAAGTGAGATGAAGAAAAACCGTTACCTTGAGTCTAAAGGTGTTCTGCACTTGATCTTAAAGACATGAATAATCAAATTTAGGTTAATTAATTAATATTGAAAGATAATACTCTTATTGAAATTAATTTATTATAACCTTATTAAGTTCTTTCACAGCCTTTTTGATGGGTTACGAGGTTCAATTTCATTGTTCGGGTTCGTTTGTTTCATGATCGGTATACTTATATACATGAACGGAGAATCCTGTAAAACGAGGATGGTTGTCCAGAATTGGTGTTATATATTAATATTTAATATCCACCAGGTTACATAAATATAAATTTCATTTGGTTACATGGATTGAAGATGAATCATTACATAAATTATTTAATGATAACCATTTGAGTTAATTTTCAGAATTTGAACACAACGAACTCATTTTTCGTTATAAATAAAAAACTATGTGTAAAAAAAAGATTCTAAAACCATAGATGAGACATAATAAATATATTATTTTACAGTTCAACCATAATAATGGATTCCTGACCATAATTTAATATCATAATAGAAATTTAAGACACATCTTCCTTGAATGTGGTAAACTAGCACATCTCAAATGGTGTTCTTTTTTAAGACTAGCATTAAAGAATAGTAAAGGAGATATGATGATAATTTTTTCTATAGTAATATAAACATTAAAGTAAATGTAATGTATTTTAGTTTTCATTAAATTTGTATGATTATAGTTGTGAATAGAAAATAAAACAAAGTAACTTGAAAAGGAAGTACAATAATTGAAAAGATGAATTTACCTCTTGAATTAATCTTCCTTGAGATCCACTTTGGGGGAGGGGATTTGGTCTGTTTATGAGAGAAAGGGAATTTGAACGTGGGTTAGTATCTTGGGAGGTGATTTAGAAAAAATATTATACAATGAGAATTTTTGGAGAGTAGTGAAGATAAGAGGGCGTGTGGGGGAAATTATAGTGGAGGAGAGGAGTAATTTTTTAATATCTTAATAATTATTTTATTATTTTGCTCAAGACTAGAAATAGTATTGATTATTATGTCCAATAATATTAATATGTGCATTTGAGTATGAACCAAGTGGTCTTACATCATCTTTAATTAACTTATGACTCAATAAATCATGTATTTAGTATTTACTGTAAATTATTGTATTTTACTATTCACTTAAATTGAAATATTTTAGAAAAATCCCAATACATAACTATAACAACTTTTAAACATGTAGAATCTAAAAATGAACATCATTTTATCAAAATAATTATCTAAATATGTGAAATTTAATTATTAAATAAATTAATTTTAACTTGAAAAATACAGATTCGATATTTAAAACTGCTTTTATAAATCTTTTAAAAATTAACTATGGTCTCATTAAATTGTCCTAAAAGCATGGGACAAAAAAATATTTTTTTAGGAATTAATTTTTTGAAAATAAATTAATTTCTAAATTTAAAATTTTAATTAAATATTTATCACTAACAAAAATACGAATACTTAATTCATAATTTATAAAATACTCTACTTCATTTATAAGTTGCATAAGTTTTATTTATACTTTTATGGACGAGGTTACCATTCATAAGGGTCATATTACTATTCATTATTGTAACATTACTATTCATAAGTGTATATTGTGACTCATAAAGGTATGTTACTATTTATAGGGTTAGGTTACTATTCACCAAAAATTATGTTTGTTGTATCAGACTCCAAAAATCACCCTAAACGGAACTGTGTATGTTAGATTTTTCAAATTAAAATCCTATATGTCATAAAATTATGTTTATTGGATCGATTAAAACGAAGTTTTGTTTTGTAGAGACTCAATGTTTCTTGCTTTCAAAAATAAATTTATTTGTAAATAATTAAGGTGTTGTATTATCCCCTCCTTATAAAAATTTCTTCGTCAAATTTTTAAAATTGAATTTCGAAATTTAGTGGTTGATATTTAAAAATTACCTTGTGGGAAACCAACATCAGAAATATTGTTAAAATATCATCTTAATAAGAGGGAAAGGGAAATGCCTCATTTTCTATAAAACTATGCATTATAATTAAAGAACATGGTTATGGAAGAATAATAAAACCAACGTGTTTTGATGGAAAGTGATAAAGAACATGCTTAGATGAAATATAATTACCACAAAACCATAAACTAACGTTATGAAAAAAATGATAATAGTAATAATAATTATTTAGGACTCTTTTATTAGAGTTGAGGAATTATTCCACGTTGTAAGAGTATAAATATGCATTTCTATTTCATAAACACAATTTATCTTTTGTTTTTGATTTGAACTATCTAAACATCATATCTTAGAAAAGGTTGCATCATGGGGTGACATTAAACTCTAAATCCTCACACAGTGATAAACATAAACCATTTCATAAATGGGTTTTCTTTCCAAAAGATCATGATCCAACACTTTAGAATAATTCTCATATCCATATTTTCTAGATCCATGTACATGGGGTCCTTGGAAATTCTTATTTTGTTTAGAAATCTATCATCCATCCTGTTTAATTCATCTGCAACCTTATTTTCTTTAAGTCAACATGAAGCAGCCCTAAATTTTCACATTCCAAACATATGAATATTTTCATCATGTATCCTCTTAAAATATGGTAATAACTATAATTTACATAAAACATTAGAGGAAAAATGAACTCATCATTACACATTCTATTGGATATATTCGTTATATCCCTACATGTTGTAAACTACATCAATGATAGCATAAAGAACTTGTAGACATTTCAATAATTTGTTTTCAAGTAGTGAGTACTTATCCAAATCAATATTTTCTTCATCATTATCTTAATCATTGGTAATATATTTAGGGTTTCCTTTACCTCATCCATATACTTTCCCAAGATATTAACTTTATACTGATTCATATATCATTGATATAATTCATCATACAACCTCAAATTATTAAGGAAATATTACTACACAAAAATCCACATATATTTCATAATTCTTATAACTAGTACATTGTTGATAAAATATTAAAATGACATGATTCTCAATGAGTCATATTAATCATTCCACTTCATCTTTGGTAGTATCACAGCTTGATCATTATCCAGTAACATCATTTGGGTAATATTCATTTGACTCTAGGGAAATTGATTCATATAGTGTCCAATTTCCATGCATTTGAATCACTATACATTGAAAAACATTTTATTACCCTTTCAATCATGAAAATTGTAGACCTTTTCTCCACACTTTTAATAGTCTCTTTTTCCTTTTATGCATGTTCTAGGGTGTTTCCTTCCATAATAACCACATGTTGGTAGACTACCTTTTCTATTCTTCCCTTTTTACATTCCTTCCTCTTACACCCTCTCCTTCCATTTCTTCCCTTCAAAGCCTATGACTCAGATAATTCTTTATATACCTTGTTAACACATGATATTATCTCATCATATGATGAGGATACTTTGGAGACTATATTCCTTCAAAATTATGAATTAAGACCATAATAGATATATTCTATCATACTCTTTTCATCACGAGAATTGGTGAAGTTATCATTACTTATGCTAGGCTCAATTTCTAATCAATTTTATATAATAAATTAGATCATAAAATTATAAACTCTATATAACCCTAAACATGGTATAGTACATAACATAAATTTATGCATCAAAAAACCTAGAACCATATACATTGGATACTTTATAAATCATTCATAATTTCTTTTAACGAAAATATGAATTATCTTAAGAATATCATCCAATAATGTCAAAAATAGGTGTGCAGTAAGGCTCATTGTTGTGAACTAGGTTACCCCTGATCAATCTTAAAACACATTTTCATAGTTGTTACTCTTAAGCACATTTGTGATAGAACCACATCCCCTTACAGTATCCAGACAGTGATTTATTATCTAAGAATATCCAAATAATATATTCCTTACCAAAATTCTAGGATGTTCTTGTATGTGTATCTCCAAGTCTCTCTTAGGGTTTTTTTCCTAATATAAAACTTCTAAATCCAGTTTAAATGTTTTCTACTAAACTTCCATTGATACCAACTGTAACACCCTGACCCCAGAAGCCCAGAGTCGGTGCATTATTTTTTACATTTTCATGATTACAAGGAATAAAATTCTGATGGATCGAGTTGTTTAGTAGTTTTGGAAATAAGATATATAAATAAGTTAAACATTAAAACTTGAAAATAAATAAAAGATATAAATTTATTTTAAAACATCCATATCTACAAGGTTATCCCTACAGTTCATTCATAATATATTTCTTTACATCCTGGGAGAAATAAAACATAAGAAAGGGGTGAGCACAAATGCTCAATAAGGGTGAGAATTATAGAGGAAGATATCATAAACATAAACAGTAGGCATGGTAAGTTACTAAAAACCCATGCCTCTAAAAAACATAACCATTATATTGGAGGAATAAGAGTTTAATAAATAATGCCAAAAAAATATAATCATGGGTATTCTACTAGTCAAATAACCATATGAGCTTTCAATTACTAGCTTCATAATGAGGGAAATTTATATTCTAGACATTCTGAAACAACCTATCAAGGCCTCATCCATGACATCTAAAAATTATTAAGGCCTCGGCAAAAACCATATCTAAAAATTGGAAAATCCTTGGCCAAGTTCATATCTATTTGTCTCATGAGACCTACCAATGCATGGAGGGGATATAGTGGGCCCCACCCTTAGCATAATAAGTCCAATGAATTTATCATATGAATAGGGATAAACATAAACAAAATATAAATTCATATTGAATCTAACATATGAAATGTAAATGACTTTCCCTGAACATTAAGCATAAACACTAACCATTTGGAGTAATATGGTGAATGGTATCAAGATAGCACATCCACTGTCATACCAATCAGAAACCCTTGAAAAACATATTATATATTATACAATAAGATATAAATCACAATTAAGTACATGATTCTACAAGGGATGTTTTCTTAGATGAAGATACATTTAAATGAGACCATTGAAAAATTCTTTAGGAAATAATCCTTAAACATTCCAAAGTGTCCCATGCCACCTTGAAACATTCAAATCATAAAACCTTAGAATCTCATGAAAATAAGGAAACTCTTGATATTATATACCAAAGAGAAGTACATACACTACATTCTTAGAATATGTGGTGAATAAGGCATATACTTCACAAAAGTTACTGTGAGACGATAAATATCCTTTTTTGTTTCGAAAGAAGATTTCTTTTAGAAAATCATTTTTATTTTCCATGAAATCAGATAGTAAATATTTATATCTTATAAAATAAAAGATAATGTCATTGAGATTATATTTTTGGATTAAATAGAGACTTATTGAGGTGAAATAATTTAAAATGCTTTTTTAAAGCATCTTTAGAAATAAAACATTTTAGTGTGGTTAAAGAAAAATTTTAAAGGATTTTTAAGTGTATAGGCATGTTTTATTTCATAAAACCAGAAATGAACCCAAATATATTTTTCATGTTAAAATGTGTGATTATAGAAATATAAAAATGGATTAAAACATATTATATAGTGAACTTCAAAATAGGTCAGAATTCAAGATGTTCCATAAATCCGGCTTGCATTTCGAAATAATTTTTTAAAATATTATTTTAAAAAATGTAACTCCTCATAAAATAAAGAAGTATTATGATTAGTAAACATATATAGAATATTAACACATAATTTTTTAAGATTAAATAGTGTCAAATATTAATTTTATTGAAGTGAGTAGAGAATAAGTGCAACCCGAATGAAAATGGAGGTTCGGGTGGAAAATACCTATATTTTGTAATCAATTAAATAATATGCCCAAAAATAAATAATCATCAAAAGATAAATTTAATATAATTAAAATAAATATATTAATTTTATTAAACATTAATGGGAAGTATACATACACCATACACAAGTAATAGTAGTTACTACGGAATATCTCACAAAAAATGAAGTGAGATGAAGAAAAACCCATAACATAAGTCTGAAGGTGTTCTGCACTTGATCTTATTGACCAAAATAAAAAAAATTAGGTTCATTAATTAATATTTACCTAAAATAATCTTCATTTAATTGATTTATTATAACTATATTAATTTCATTCAGGGCCTTTTTGATGGGTTAAGATGTTCAATTTCATTGTTCTGGTCCGTTTGTTTCATGATTGATATACTTAGAAACATGAATGGAGAATCATCTAAAATGAGGATGGTTGTATAGAATTTAAGTTATATGTTATCATTGAACATCCATAAAGTTAAATGGTTGTAAAATTAATTTGGTTAAATATAGTGAATATTAATAATTATATAAATTATTTAATGAAAACCATTTTTGTTAATTAGCATTTTTGAACACGACGAATTCATTTTTTCTTAATAAATCAAAAACCATGTCTACAAAAAGATTCTTGAACAATATATGGGACATAATACATATATTATAGTCTAGTTCAACCATAATAATGGCTTTATGACCATAATTTAATATAGTAATATAAATTGAAATCCCATTGTCCTTGAATATCGTAAACTAGCACATCTCAGATGGTGTTTTTTTACTACTATCATAAAATAAGGGTAAAGGAGATACGATAATAACATATTCCATAATCATAAAAACATTAAATTAAATTAAATTAAATTTATTTTTCATTAAATTTTTATGTGGAGAGTTGAGGATATAAATGAAAATAAAGGAACTTGTAAAGGAAGTAAAAGAATTGAAAAGAGTGATTTACCTCCTGAATTAATCGTCCTTAAGAGCCTCTTTTTGGGAGAGGATTTCATATTTTTACGAGACCAAGGGCTGATGGACGTGAGATAGTAGATTTGGAAGATATTTAGGAAGAATTTATACAAGGAAAAAGGCTTTAGATGAGTGAAGTGAAAAGGGAGTAAGGGGGTTATAGTGGAGGAGAGGAGTAATTCTTTAATATCTTAATCATTATTTTATTATTTTGCACAAGACCAGTAATAGTATTGATTTTTGTGACCAAGAATAGTAATATTTGCATGTTATTTTAAACAAATTATAATTTCATCAGCCTTACATCACTTATGACTCAATAAATCATGTATTTAGTATTTATCCTAAATTATCATATTTTACTATTCACCTAAAATTGAAATATTTTAGAAAAATCTCAAAAAATCACCATAACCATTTTTCGACATGTAGAATAAAAAATGAACTCCATTTTATCAAAATAATTTTCAAAATATTTGAAATTTAATTTTTAAATAATATTTTTTTTACTTGAAAAATATAGATTTTATATTTAAAACTCCTTTTATAATTCATTCAAAAATTAACTATAGTCTCATAAAATTTTCCAAAAATCATATGACATAAAAAATATTTATTTAGAACCCATTTTATAAAAATGAATTCATTTATTAATTTAAATTGTAATTAAATATTTATCACTCACAAAAATATGAATACTTAATTAATAATTTATGAAATATTCTACTTTATTTATAAAGTACCAAAATTTTATTTATATTTTTATGGGTGAGGTATCCATTCATAAAGGTCATATTACTATTCATAATGGTAACATTGCTATTCATAAGGGTAGGTTAGTATTCATAAGGGTAGGTTACTATTCATGAGAAATTATGTGTGTTCTATCAAACTCCAAAAATCACCAAGAATGCAACTGTGTATGTTAGGTTTTCAAAATTCAAATCCTAGGAGTGAAAAAATTAGGTTTATTGGATCGGTTATTAAAAAAGTTGTGTTTTGTTGAGACTCAGTGTTTCATGAAATAAACATTAAATTTATTTTTAAACCCTTAGGGTGTTACATACCTTGGTTTTTACAACCCCAGTAGTTTACAAAATATTTGTTTTAGAATAAATTTAATTTCATTTATAACTTGTGATAAACATAACACCAAGTTTAAATAAAACATGATACTCTTTTAAAATTTTATCCATACATAAAAATTTTAACCTTTCCTTTCAATTATAGAGAATTATTTTGAATAATAATATTTTTATAGTTTACAAATGTAGATTAGTTATCTAATTATTATAGTTGAAAACAAGAATTATGTTGGAGGAAAATAAATGTTTTATGAAAATCTCTATTTTTTCTAGTAGTCAGATTAGTCATGCTATGCACGAATGAAATAAAATTAAATTTTATGAATCTAATAAAATTAGTCGTTAAAAATAATCATCAATTTTTAAATCATCACATCAAAATTATCTTTTGGTGAATTTTTGGGTTTTTTATGAATTGTTTAATTTTTCCATGAGTAGTGAAAAATAATGAATTTTAAAAGAGTCTATATTTTCATTTTAATTATTTATATTGTTAAATTATATTTTTAATTATTTTTAAAGTAAAATTAATTTAATATTGTGAAAAATAATCCAATTTAGGTCATTTGAATAATTTTCATATTGACTTTTGACATGAAAACATTTTAAACTTTGGTCATTTTCTCTTAAAAAATTCGCTTTCTCATCTTGTCTATAAGATTAATTTAATATTAAATTATTCCACTTATATGAACTGAATATAGAAAAATGGATTTCATATTTGGAATAAAAATAATTTATATTTTCTAATAATGGAAGAAGAATTTTTTGACTCAAATGAATATTGAAAACATTAAAAATTAATTACCACAATTAAGGGAAAATGTAATTATTGGGGGTTAAACTATGAAGATATGGGTAAATATGATGTAAAAATTTTCCAAAACCCATTGGATTGAACTATTAAGACATTATCACTTATAGTTTATATAATATAAAAACTTTTAGTCTTTTTCATGATAATAACATCAGTATGATTGAATATTTTCAAAAAATTACTAGTGTTTCACTCACCTCATTTATAAAATGCCACCCCTCTACTCTCTTCTTAAAACCTTCAAAAAAAATTGGTACAGACAAAAACTGGCCAAATCACTTCAAAATATCCCTAATTTCATCCTAGAATCATTATATTGGGCATAAATCTAACCAAGAAATGATTTGGGTCAAGATGAAGGAAGATACCCAAGAGGATGTAACTTTCTTCAAAGGGCATTTGTATTTTATTTCTTACTCCACCTACTTAAAATATTAATAAAATATACTTATATAATAAATTATTTATAATCAATATACTAAATTTTTTATTAATGAGTTAAAGACCTAAAAAATCTCCACTTCTATAAAATGGGTTATAGAATAACCATTCGGGTGTATGGCGGAGTACCACCTCGTGAACTGATGTCATTTGTTTTTACATTACCAACTCTTATAGATGAGTATAACGATTAATATAAAGTATAAATTTGATATTTATAAAATATTTATACTTTTTGATTCATTGTATCATATATTCCTCTCTATGTTCCATTCATTAATAGATACAAAAACATCGCTCATGTGCACGGAGGATGACCACCTCACAAAACGATGTTATTCATCTATTAATACTGCTTTACATAGAAGTTAGTATAGATAAATTTAATAATTATATGTGATATAAATGAAATAATTATGATATTAAGGAATTATATATTATTCTTAAAAGATAATATATATCATTTTCTTTCTTACCTTTTCACTCAATGATATATGGTAACGTTATTTGTGTATGTGTGCACTACCTCCTTCACCAAATGATGTTACTCCCTTTTCATCACCACATCACAAGGATGATATGTATATGTAAATTTAAAAAAATGATATTTTATATATGATATTATTATCATTATATTAAGATAATATATTACTTATCTTATTTCCATAATGATCAATAGAATGTTGAAACGTTACTCTTGCGTGCATATGGCCTACCATCTTAATGATTGAAACTTACTTCATTTATAAAAATTTCATGATTTTTCATAAAATAATAATTGATATATAAATATGATAATTATTATATATATGGTGAAACTATATAATATGTACAATAACTGAAACATTAATGTCAAAACACAGATGAGGAAACAATGCAATTAACACCCAAAACAATGAAAATAATGAAATATTATTAATGAACGGGTGATAAGATGTCATAAAAGGATCATATAAGATATTATAAATATAAATATGTTTGTGTAATAAGTTAATAACATGATAAAAACTAGAATAAATAATTTTAAAGCACATTAAACTAAAAAGAAGTGTGAGGTAAGAGACTTCATCTCCATTTCCCTATATTGAAGCATATTATAATTTTATGAATGTAATTTCATTTATATGGTTTATATACATACCCTTTGACATGTAATATCATGATTCATTCATTATTAATTATATTTAGAGTTTCAATTTTAATTATTTAATCCAATGGTTTTTGACATCAAAATTACCAAGTGGTAAAATTTATTTTACAATCTCACTTTATTTTTTGATTGATAAATTTATCTTGAAATAATCACATTTTGGTGATCATTTTTCATTGTAAATTAAATTTATATTGAAAATATATATTATGCTATGATTTTTATGATTTTTTCCGAAATCATATAACCTGTTTAAATATGGTATTTTCTTTGGAAGTTATTTTATTAACTGGATAAATATTGATAAATCTATATCCTTTACTCAATATAGATATTTGATTATGAGGCATATTGATTCATGAATGAAATCAATAATTTGATATATGTGGTATGCTTTGGACATTTAGTGGCTAGTGGGGCCTATATTTTTTATAACCCCTCTATGAATTGATGTGTCCCATGAGACATATTAGTTTTTATAGTTAAAGGGGTTTCTACCTACAGTTTACACAATCTTATGAAAGGTCTTGATAGTAGAGGTATCAGGATCCCTGATATCATAATGTCCAATAATAAATCATTTCATTTATTTATAATTTAGTTATTATCTATGATATTACCTCTATGATATTATCTTTGGATACATTTCATTCTTAGTTATTGATTAAATGACATGTTTTTTCTATTATTTTCCTTACCATATTGATTATGTATTATCTTATCATGATGGATTCTATTGTAAAAACTCTTAAAGTGCATTTAAAATCATCCTTATTTTTCTCATTTCCCCAATATATGAGGAAGAATTCTTGGAATGATTTTTCAAGGATTTAGTTCAATCTCTTTTGTTATGTACAATGTTTTATTTTCTATTCTAAATATAAAATGGGTATCATGTATGTATATAGTTTACCAATACTGCTAAACTATTATATCATTAAAAATGGGATTCATTTTATCTTATTCCAATATAATAAAGCAGGGACCAATTATAGGCTGCTGGGGTTGTATTCCCCACAAAAAGAACCCAAATCGTTTTTTACCTGAATAAAAAACTAGGTTCCAAAATATAAAATATAGACTCATATATTCAACATATTATTCAACAATATATTATTTTACACTTTATATAAATTTAAATATGAGAAATAATTTTTTGAATGTTTCATTTCATATTTTTATTAGGATGATTTCATAAATGTTATGGTATTCAAAAAATCTATCTTTTTTTAATTCACCCAAAATTTATTTGTTTTGGGAAATAAGAAATAAATCACCCAAATATATTTTTTATATGTATAACCTAGTTGTGGAGTTATTTTTATCCAAATAAAATTCAAAAATTTAGAAAATTAACATTTTAATAAAATCATATAATACAAGGGAAAACAAACTATATTTAATAAACCCTATCACATAAAAGGCCCATAAAGGTCGGTTTTTTTATTTTTAATGTCTGTTAATTAGTGAATTCAATGTATGAGACCATGAAAATAAGTTTCAAACATTAATAATTTTAAATAGTGTAAAAAACAAATTTTTACTCTAATTATCATAAAAACCTTAATAGAAAACCCTCACACAATGTAATATAGGATCATTTTTGAAATTATTTATTTAAAAAAATTGATATAAAATCACTCATATACATTGAATATTTTATAATTTATGTGGAAATTATTTTTTCATCGGTTATATAAAGAAATAATTAAAAAAAATCCAGTTTTTTAAAAAAAATATTTATAAAATATAGGTACCAAACATATAATAAATGGAAGTCCTATACAAAATAGTAGAAACTTAGCTTCAAATAGTAGAACATTATAATTCTAAAAAAATATATACAACCAAATATTGTTTTAATTTCTTAATAACTTAAATTTGAAGCATAAAATTTAAAATCTATATTAATAATAGATATAAACTAAAATATAAAAAAATTTAAAATAATCTAACCATTATCCTCATTAATTATTTACCGCATTTTTGTTATAATAGTGAGGGTTATTAAAATATAAAAATTAAAAATAAGTTATTCAATATGTATTTTAAATATAATTATTTGATAAAAAATGAAAAATTATAATTAAATATAAACCTGTCTCATTTTTTAATTGTACATGTTGTAATTATTTCATATAGAAGTCAATAACGAAATATCCACATTTTATTCATACTTCTTTTTGATGTCTTTAATTCCTTAAAAAGAAGTTATCAATTTAATATAATATTTCTAAGTATCTGCTATATTTTTTTACTTATAAATGAAGTCACCTTTCTGCACACGTAATTGATTATTTTTTATCCACTTTCTTATTGGATTATTATAGTGCTTCCATTTTATTTTGGAAAATTCTGAATATAAAATAAAATTAAAAAAATTATAATATATAAGCATTAAAATAATCATACTTATGTCTCTAATATGCCTTTAATTTTTTCTCACACATCACCATGTATAGAGTATGACGAGTAAGTTTTATTCTGTTATGGACAAAAAACAAAAAAAACCAATATACTAAAATATATTGTGAGTGTTTATTCAATTAAGATAAATATAAATTTATGAAATTATTTTTTATTCCCATAAAGGTAAGGAAACATCCAACATTTAATTGCATCATTGGGAAATATGTTGGTAATATATAATATTATATTCTCATCTTTAATTGAACTAAATAATGTACAAAAACAAATTTGGTCTAGGAATCCATACATATATATTGTATCATTCATAATAAAAAATTTATAAACATATATAATAGAAACAAAGAATTTTATTAAGTTATATAAAATTGATATAATTGAATGAAATATGATTATCAGCTTATATGGAGAATACATTCATCACAATGATGCCAAAAATATCTGAACTTATAAGATATCACATGTATCTCTTAAAAATCATCATAATAATATCATTCTAAAAAATTCAGCACCCATTTTCTTCTCATAAACTTCTTACACCATAAATGGTTTCGTTGGTAATTTAGAATATCCTTCAGAAAGAAGTATACAATATTCAAGGAGACTCAACATTTTTTTCTTTTTATATAGTATATATTTACCTTTAATGTATACTTATATATATATATTAAATCAAATTAACAGAAAAACAAAATAAATGATATAATATAGACATACCTTTTTTAAATTTGTGAGAAAAGTATATATGGACAAACTAAAAAATGTATGACCCTTTTTACAAATGTAGAAACTTTATCAGTAGGGAATGGAACTCTAGTCAATGAATTTATAGTATCCAAAAATGTTACCATATTCTACTCCACCTTCTTATTTTGATGATTTTTTGTATATCCAATATGATATATGATTCCATACACTATAATATTATATTGGTGATCTTCAACCTATGACTCACAATAGATCTAAAACCATGAAGAATGAGGTCTAGGAGTGGGACATGAAAGTGGAGCTGGAGGAATAGAATATGCAGAAAAAGGTGGAGGACTATGATTTGTAGCTTGAAACTATCTCTTCATGTCTTCAAATATATATTGTACTAACAATCTAATCCTTTCCTCCATTGTCTCGCCCATCTCTATAAATTTAGCATTTGAAGTATTTTTTCCTTTACATACAACCTCCCTCATAAAAGTTTAATAATGACCAAAAAAATTTCATTGATTCACCCACCTCATATACTTTTATGTGGACTAGGTTCTTAGGATTTTTTATTGAATTATCTAAAACATCCTTCCTACGCACAAGTATAGAGGTCCCCTATATGCTATTCTCCTCAATAAAATCCTATATAAAAATTGTGAAATTTTTTATTGAATTGAAAAATATAAGTAGTTTCAAAAACATAAATTAATTATTAAAAATGTATATCTACTTTAATTATTGTATAATATATGTTCCATTGTCATCATCTAAGATATAGAACCCGAATTAGTTATATTACTTATAAGATGGGGTGAATCAGAACTACATGTTTTGTTTCATCAAATTCATCATGTTGAATTAAACCCTTATTTTCTATTAAGTTCTAGATTCACTCTCTAGAATATATTCCTCTCATGTAATCAATAATATGAAAATAATTCATCACACATAATTTTTACAAGTTTCATTCTTGATGTGATGGAATATTCTTTATTGTGATCAACTTGTTTTTGTTGTATGAATTTTATTATCACTAAAATTTTTAGTGATTACAAATTCCTATAATAGGCACACAATATTTTTCTTTAATTATCCAATAATATTTGTAGGAATGTATAATTCACTTCTCATAGTAATTTAATGGAGTTATTTAGATATGATTCCCAATGTATTAAAAACATTATTTTATCCTATATTTCAATTGGATCTTTAAATAATAATATCAGACTTCATCATCAAAGCATATATCTCATTCACAAAAAATATTAAATATAACTTCAAAATAAAAAATACATAATACTCATTTGACCTTCCTTTCACTAGTTTATAATGATCAAAACATTCATGAGAGTATGCATGCATGAACTAGACTTTTTTCTACCAAGTAGCAAGCAGATGAAACAGTTACTATAGGAACATCATTCCAAAATACCTTAAAAATAATAAATTCAATACATTTAAATCTCCTAAAATTCATTCTACCTTTGGAACATATAATATTTGAATGTTTTAGAGTATCACAATCTTGTCAAGAATTCTAAAATTTTATATTTATCATTATTTTCCTCCTTTAAAATTCTCTAATTACAATGAAAATTATTTTAAGTATTTTTGGTTCTTTAATTTTGCAGCAAATCCATACCTTAATTATTCATCAAATAACTCCCAGGAAATTATTCAAACACTTAAATACTCAAAAAATAAAACACCATGTGATATTTAAATATCAGAATTATCATTCTTACAATCCACGTCATTTAAATTCATTTAAAATATCCCTCCATATGTGAATATTATCATGAATTATGATGTGGAAATATAATATTGTGGCATGTATTTCTCGTCATATATTACCAAAACCACCATTGGAAGGTTCCCCCGAAATTAATTTGAACCGTGATCGAATTACTGATCATGACTCTTGATTACATGAAGATCATCACAGCCACATCGTCCAATTAAATTATTTTTTATTAAAAACATTACATTTTAAAATTTTCAGTACTTCTAAACATTTTAAATCCCACAAAGTAAACTATCCAATAAAGAACCTAGCATACAAAAGTTTCAACATCATATTCTAGAATCATAATTTTTATGTGGAACCCAAACATTTTATGTTGTCTCAAAGTCATATGGGCACTTCAAATATCATATGGAAAGAAAAATATCATATGAGTGAAATATCATACTTGTATTTTATTTGGTTACTATATGTATGATAATTATTTTATACAGCTAATAATTACATATTCATTTGTTCAAATACCTTAAAAGAGCTATAATTACATATGCATGGTTCAAATTTAATACATGGGCTAGAATTACAACCACATATCTTAATCTTGTTAAGTGGCCAATAATTACATACATGCAGGTAAAAAAATTTATATGAGATAAAATTAATTATATGAAGAATATTCATACTAGTTTGGACTTAGTCAACTATCTATTTCACTTAAATATACATACAACCTTTAAAAACCATGAAAATTCATCTCTAATAACTCAAAAATACTCTAAGAAAATTTCCAACACCCTTCACGTCATCTATCATATTTCTCATATAGGGTTAAGCACAAAAGAATAAATTATTAATTAATTAAAATAGATTTTCAATCACCCCTTGGTATTTATTTTCAATCAATGTAACCATTTATAAATATCTTCTTAAAACTAAACATATTATTAAATAAACACCATGTTATAGTCATTGTGAAAAGACAAACATATTGACACCACACCATAGTTTATAGTATTGTTTTTTAGAGAACATATTCTATTAGTGACAAGTAATATTTTGGAAAAGTGATAATGTCCTCTCCCCCTCAATCCATGAACTCAAGATTTTAAATATACTCCCCATTGTTATAATAAACATGGTTATAGAAATATAAGGATATTAAATCTCTTCATCCCCTTTGATAGACCAGTGATTTTCGAAAAAAGAGTTGTGAACTTACTTCTCCCCCTTTGTAAAAATAATACTACTCTCATCAAGGGTAACCCTCTAAATTAATATTAATTACATTGGAGGGGATAAAAATCCATGTTCATCATTATGCACTCAAATCCATCATTTGGGACAACCTTGGGAAAAATATCAGTAAACTGGTCTTAGGTTGTAAAAATATACTACTTGATGTCTCAATTTTCTAATACATATTTAATAAAATGAAATATGGTATCTATATTCTAGTACCTTGAGTTTTTTATAGTATTTTTTGAATTTTTGATAGAAATTTTATTTTCATACAAAATTATGAGATATTTGTTAACTTTTATCATCAAATTATCCAGTGACAACATCATCTAGATCATTTAAGTGAAAGGTCTAGTATTAGTGGCATATCCAAACTCAATAGTATCCAGTTTGAAAATATTCTCTTCCCTAAAATTCCATATAACAGAGTTGTCTCCAAAAATTCCTCCCAAGTTAAACCTTTTATCTTTACAATCAACCTTAATAAATTGAGATAGGTTTATATTGTTTCCCTTCTTTTAAAAGATCCCAAATATCAAGATTAATTTCTTATATCTAAGAACTATTTTAGAGTCCATGATATGGGGCTTGTTATGGTCATCCAGATTTCTATCACAAGGACTCGTAGTATGTAAAATATATATTCTATTAATTGCAAGAAAAGTATGTTAACAATCATTTTTCTGAATTCGATTTGATTAACACTCTTGCCTTCCACATATCTAGTCAATTTTTATCCCACTTGAATGGGTGTTTATACTATGATTTAATCATATACCTAAAACATATTAAATGATTATCTTTAATAATTATCCTGGGATAAGAAAATGAAATTAAAACCATGCATGACTTCAAACCCCATGAAGTAAATCATATCACCATTTTTGGAAATATCAAATTGTCACTTAAATTATTTTCCAAACTCTTGAAAAGTATTCCCATGACCACCTAAAAAAAATATATCATCAACATATACAATTACCATAAGTTTATATATATTCATTTAACTGATATGTAGGTTTTTTCCACTTTTTCTTTAATTAATTATAATTCTTTTATATATTTTTCTATCCTTAAAAAACAATCCCATTAGTCCTATTTTAATCCATATCTATAGATATTAAATTATAAAAAAAACATGATCCACCAATATACAGCACAAAACTATTTGAAAATTCAATATAAACCTCATATTTATGATATAAATTTTAAAAGGTATATTTGGTATCGATTTGATAAAATTTATAATATATATAAGCAAATGTGGAAAGGAACATCCTTATTTCTTCCCGTCTTACTATGGGTAAAAAACTCCTTCAACGTCAATTCCATCAAGTTGGATATAATACTTGGAAACAAGTCTAGAAACTTTCATATAAACCTATCCTTTTTCATTTAATTTGTTTATAAATACCCACATAGATCCAATTGAAATTTTATATATAGGTCTTGGAATAAGATCAAAAGTGTCATTCCTCTCAATCTAATTTATCCCCTCATCCATGAAATCATTTCACTCTTTATGTTTATAATATTATGTCACAGATTGATGCTTAACTTGACAAATTGAATATGTTAGATTCTCAAACCTCAATCTTCATATAGTTTTTTATTCTACAAGTTCATAAAATTTCATCTTACTTTTAGCATGTACAATATCATATTTTTCTACTATGATATTATTTTTCATGAAATTTTTCTTTATCCTAGGAAACATTTAATCCTCACTCTTAGAGACCTTCTTTTCATCATCACTTTTTTGGAATAAACAAGTATTTCTTGAGCCTCAAACTCAGTATATTTTTCAATACTCTATCTAGGTTTATACTCACTGCATTCATTAATTTCTTCAAAAATATCTTCAGTTGGAACACCTGTTATTTTTTTATTTTCAATAAATATTACAACATAATAATCAACCAAAGTAGGATGTTGTTTATTATATAATTGGAAACCGTTACAATTAGAAAGGTGTCCTTGGAAGATAATATCCTCATATATTTCATCAGTTTTTATTTGATTTGATTTTTTGATCATAATGATTTTAAGACCAATAAAGATACTAAAGTAACTCACTATAGGATTATATTTATACCAATTATCTTATAAAGTTAAAATTGAGTTATAAATCATAAATATTTTAGTATAAATTTTTACTTATATGCACAAAACATAAACATAAGAGAAAATTGATCTTTTAAATTTGTAAAGCATCGTTCTCCTCATTTTAACCATACTTATATTCATTTTCTCCAAAACAAACCATTCTATTAAGGTGTCTAGGGGTGATATATTAATGTCTAATCATATATTTTTCATGTTTAGATTCAAAATAAATTCTACAGCACTCCATCCTATTAACAATTATGATTTTTTTAATTTGAGTTTCAAAATCGGATTCAACTTATCTACTATAGATCATGAACATACCCATGACATGTGACTTGTTCTATAGTAATAGAACTCTTTTAATTCTTTTAAAATCATAAATATATGTGATAAAATATAATTTAACCCTTTTGGATTTGTGTCTTGAAAGTCCACAAAAATATTAGTGAACTAATATGTATTATTAATAGTGTGTCTATTATTTTGTGCTTCCCATTAACAATTTACCCTTTTTGAAAGATTCCAAAAACCTGATATATATCTCTACTCAGTCGCTGAAGATCCATCACAATATTTTCTTTACAGGTTTTACTTAGGTTCTTTTTACCAAAGGGTTGAATTCTTCAAGTAAATTTATTATTTTCTTTTACGCGACTAAGATAGTAGGAATTACTAGGATCTATATTCTAAAATAAATTCCAATTACTTCATTCTCCTCTTATGATTATACTTTCCATCCCTAAATATTTTAATGATCCATTTTTTATTCTTTTAAATCAATTAATCACACTAATGAAATAACTAAATCACACACAAAAGGTAGTACTTCATCACATTGATTAATAATACCTCTTGTGAATTAAACCTTTCAAGATCAATCATAGATGAGACAACTCCAATGATTTTAACTGATCATTTATTTCCATTATTTATCACACTGCTATCATGTTCTTCAATTAATTTCAAGATATTATTATCTCATATCATGTGTTTTGAGAATTCACTATCTAGTATTTAGAACCTACTTAATTTTATAGATTTTAGTGGTACCTTAATAATCAATAGTTTTCAATTTTAATTCTATTTTATATCTTCTTTGATTTTAATATATGTTGTTCCTGACTAGGATGTATGGTCATACACTCTCCTATAGGATGACTTTTTTTATCACATATATGTATAATATCATCAATCCAATCATAAATATTTTAGATAATATGCATACCACTCTTTAATAGATATTTTTTTTCATTCCAGATATGTTGATCCTACTTTTAGAGTATCTACCCCATAATTCTAACCTTCAATGGCTACATGAGAGAGACATATTATTCGAATAAACGTAGTATTTACATCGATAGAATCCAAGCACCAATAGAAGACCATGAAACTAGTTCTTCTATAAAATTATTTAGTCTATCCATCAAAATATTCGTAATATTTTGTCACAGGATCATAATTACAATGATTAGTTCTAAGAATAATTGAATATTTAGACTATTCTCAACACTATTTGATTTAGAAGTCTCATTTTCATGATTTTTCTTAACCCTTATTTTCCCAGTTTATAATTTAGGACCTCAACTATTAGCTTATAAATGTGTTTAACTTTTAGAAATTATTGATGATGATTTTACTATATATGATATATGGGGATTCATAATATTTTATAATGACTCAGACCTAACATTAGCTGCTTCTTAGAAGTCAATATTCATTTTTACAAGGCTCATTTAATCTTTAAGACACCTTAGTTTACACTTAAAATGTTCTTCTTCATAAGAATCCATGTTCTTCTCTTACTATTTTTTAATTGTCTCATACTCAGTATAATTAATATTGAGATGTTTAATTTCATCTATATAATCATTCTCCTTATTTTGAAACTCATTTCAGACATTTTTTTAGCATTATAATATCATTTTAAAGATATTTGGATGCTCGTTTGTGATGATAATTTCAATCAAGTTTGACATCAAGTTTTCTCCTCGATATGTGAACTATATAGACATTATCATATTACTCTCCTTTTCCCAACATGATTGGTCCCCTTTAATTTCAACTTTTTTCATAATGTTTTAGAAACTTCTAGTGAATTATTCCTTAGATTCAATGCTTGAGTATGCAATGTATTATTTATATTTATATACCAAGATCCTTTTCACTTTTATTGATATCTTCCTCATAAATTCATTAAAATTTTTCAATCCTTTAGATTTTCATTGAAGTTTATCTTTATCCACTTCAGCCTTGAATACCATGTTTTTATTTTTTCTCAAAAAATCTATTGAAACGTTTTTAATTCCTCCAAACATAAAGACTTTAATTGGAAGTTCTTAGTTATATATTTTTTCATTTAATGCAGATTTTTGATAAATGAACCATGAGTCTCTTTTAATTTTCATCACTCTTATTATATATATCTGAGTCACTTGAGGACTCGTATTCTTTTTCCTTGATCATAAAATTATTCAATGTTTTAAAATTCATATCCTCTTTATAATTCTACTTTAAAATTAGTTCTTTCTTAATCTCATAATCTTAGAGGGTCTTGTGCATCTCATTAAGGGATATATCATGAATTTTAATCAAATTTGTGATCTTTATGGAAAATATATTTGGAATGTTCCTTGTTAATTTTTTTCATCATATTTAAAACATCCAGTTTGTCCCAAAAGCCTCTAATATTAATAAATATCACATTACACTTTGAAATATTTTTCTACATTATTATATTTATCCATTATTATATCTTCAAATTTTTTACATTAAATTTTTAATTTTTCATCTTTAATATTGGTGTCTACATTATATATGTTGGCAATATTATCCAATATTTCCTAAGTTGTCTATAGCCCCATCGAATCATTATATAATTTTTCAAATAATGATGATATTATTTCATTTATTGATTTTCCAAATATCTCAGGATTCTAATTTTTAGTAAATGTCATATCACAATTCCTTGTAATTTCATGATAGCCCATCATGATATTGTCTCCCACTTACAATAAATTTGATTGAAGAAATGGTAGCATTTGGTTCTTCTACTGATGATAAAATTTTCCATCATTAAATGGGACACCTTTTCTATTCATAGAATTATGATTATTTGTGCTGAACCTTAGATATGTATAATTTCATGGGAACCTCATTTTTCTGATACCACTTGAGGATCCTAAATCACGTAGGTAACTAATGAGGGGTGAATCAGTAGTACATGTTTTTAGTTTAAAAATTATTTATTTTGAATTAAAATCGTTATGAAAAATTAAAGTATAAATTTAATATAAAAATCAATTCCTCCCCCTCATTCATGATTATGAAAATAACATGGAACACATGAATATTTATAAGATATTCCCTCAATATAAGGGCCTAATCATTTTCATGGTCATTCTATGGTTTTTTCATGTATTTTACTATAACCATAACATTTAGTGATTTAAAATGACTATAATTTTCACCTAATGTTTGGGAAAGAATTATCTACTTATATTTTCATTAATGTTTCATCCATTTCATATAGTAATTTAATGGGATTAATTAGACAAGAACCGATAGTTATTTAAGATTCATATATCAATATTAGATATGAGTCAAATATTATCTGAAAAATACATTGAATACAATATCAATATGAAAATAGAAATAGTAGTTTTCATATTTAATCTGACTAATTCAAAATGAAAAACACATGTGAGGGAGCATTAAAGCATGAACTTGTCTTCTTCCTTCTTATTAGAAATTCTTGACACTATAGTAGAAGGAATATATTTCCTTAAAATCATTAAATGATAAAAATGTAATGTATGTATATCCCATTGGGTTCTCTCTCTATAATATATATGATTTATCAAATATTATGAGTAACAATCTCTTATATTAAATTCTTTAACTGTATATTTCTCATTTTTTTAGATAATTTAATATTCTCAGATACCATATAACATCATTCCATAAATGTCAATATTTTAATCTTCCTATAAATCAAGACCATGTTTATTATTAAACAAACTCCAGAAAAAATTGATTCAGAACACCTAAGGACTCAAAAAATCAAATTCCACATGATATTTGAATATTGTGGTTGTATATTTATTCAAATATGTAGACTCTAGATTCATTTAAAATCTCACTCCATGTGTGAATTAATTCCTAAATTGTGTAATGGAAATATATTATTAAAGCATGGAGAACTAATATTTTAATTCCAATATCTCCCATTGAAGGTTCTCTTTCATTCTTTGTTTTCATCGTGATCAAAAGAGTAATTTTCATGTCTGAATCTTTGAAGATCATTATAAAAAAATTATCTGGATTAATTATTTTTTTAGAATATTAAATTGTAAAATTACAAATAATTACATACATTAAAAATTCCATAAAATAAAATATCATATCAAATATCTTATAAAATTATCAATATCGTATACTAGAATCCAAAGTCGATTGTTGCACCCAAATATCAAACATTATTTCAATGTCATACGAACTCCATTAATATCATACATGCAAATAAATATCTAAAAAGTTAAATATCATGCATGTAAGTTAATTTTCTAAAATGTATGATAATTTATTATATAGTCCAAAATTACTTATTTGTGGTTCCAATTCATTATAGTAGGCAAATTAGCAACATGGAATTAAAATTTATTACACTGGCTAGAATTACATATGTGTGAATCAATTTCCTTATGTGGCTCATAATTTTTTATGAATGGATCAAATTTATTACATGGCCTATAATTACTTATGAGATTTAAATTCAAAGGAGTGTAGACTAAACCAATTTTCTACTTCACTTAAATATCTACAGAACCTTTTGAAAACCATCACTGGTCATCTCCAATAATTCAAAAACACCACCATAATATTTAACAAAACCCTTTACAACATCCATTATATTTTTCATATAAAGGTGACAACAAAGTCAACTTCTTCAGCAAGTAAAATGGATCTTCATAAAACCTTTTCCATTTTTCAACTCTAACTTGAGGGGAATGAGGGAAAATATTTATAGATCCAGAAGACTTACATTTAATTTTTCTCAAATTTTCCATCCTTCAACTAATATTTCAATAACAGTTACCCTCCATAACATAATGTTTTAAGTTATATTTTTTTTGATTGGATATCTAGATGAGATCACCTTATATCCTATTAATTATGTAAAAATAAATCATTAATATGATAATTTATAAATATTATATCAAAAACATTAAATATTTTGAGTTGAATTACCTAATATTATTCATGTCATTTACTTTTAATATCTTCATCCATAATTACATATATATTAAACTGATGTTAAATTTTCCTTAAAAAATGAATCTGAAGTTATTGATGATTTAAAATCCCTCTAAATCCTAGTAGTAAAATATAAATGTCTCTTAATAAATTATTTATTCTCTATTAAATCATATATAATATGGTGATAAGGAATGTAATAACTGATATCAGTAAAAAACATTTCATGAAAAATAATAATAAATGATCTTACCAAAATGGTCCCCCATATTTAATCTACCATCATCTTATCAACACTTACCCAATATAAAATAAAAACATTTACATTTTCTCTAGAATTATTATCCAAAAAACAATTAAATTTTATCAAATTTAGACCCTAGGATTTCCATTACAATTTAACTTTAAAAATTTCCTTTAGTCCTAGCTACGAGAAAGTGATAATTTAGTTAAAATTACTCTATCACATTTATAAACCTATAAATAATTCTCTTTCCTTATAAATATAGAAGGATATTTTGTGGATGAATGAGAAATATCCTCATCAGACATATGTGTAGGGTCCTCCTAAGAAGATCTAGGTGCCTTATCTATTTCATATGACAATATAATATAAATTAAATTAATAAAAAGTTAGTAAAATATTGTAATAAACCAATTTATTTAAATAAAACTAATTAATAATTAAAAAATAAATCAAATAATACTAAAATAATCTAAAACTCCTTTATGGTATTTTTTTATAGTAGTATACCACAATGGGGAAATGATAAAACTTATGATGCAAGAATTTTTATTGAAAAGAAAACAATACAAAAAAATGTAAAATATAATACAGATCCAACTACTACATATAAAATTAAATTAAATTGGAAAATTATTAAACTAAAACTAATTGAAATTAAACACATTAGTGTTTTTATTCATAAAATTAGGTTACTAAAATTCTAAAAAATGATGACAACATTTGTGATACTTCAAATGATATAGATAGAATAAAAAATATATAAAAGATTATATAAATTCGACTATTATATTTTAAATTTATTATCAATTGGAAACCGATGCAAAATGGTGGAAATGGCTCTCGACCAGCAGGTCTTCCCAGTGGCTCGAAATCCTGCATCGTAAACCCTAGATTTCCAATCTTTCTTGGGATTATCCCCTTCTTCTTCCCTTCTGCCTACTATGGAGCTTTCTGACATCATTTGGGAGATTCATTCAAATGAAGTGGAATCTCTACAAAGGAAAGAATCTCCTCTACCAGCGAACATGAGGGGAAAGGGTATATCTTTCTTTGAAGCCCTTACAGGCACCGAGTCTTCAAAATCTCTTTCGATGATGTTGACTAGAATAAAAAAATGGATGATAGCGGTTTTTGTGTGGAAGCAGATCTAGTTGTTGTTCAAAAGCATTCAAAACATTGTAAGTAATTGGTTATGGGCCGTGTTTCATACCTCAATGGTGACACTCCTTAGTCCTATGCTGATCTTAATGTTAGATTATATGCGTGTTGAGGTTTTGATAAATGGAAACTCATTCCACTTAGAAAGGGTTATTTTCATATACTATTTTCTGCACAAACCGAGCTTGATTTTGTTTGGAAGATGGGAAACATTAATTTAAAGTTGGGACTCTTAAGAATCTCTGAATGGGACTTTTATTTTAACCCCAACTCTCATAAGAAGAAAACAGCACAGGTTTGGGTAAGGTTCTTTGACCTCAATTGGTTTTTCTGGAATCCTCAGATCCTCAATGATATCTCTGTTTGTATAGTCACTCACCTTAAGATAGATCAGAGAAACTGGAATGGGGATTTAGGCCTCTATGCTAGGGTGCTAATTGATGTTAACCTTGAATCAAAGCCCCCAAAATCTATCACCTTTACTGCATAAGATTATAAGACAATGGTGAGGCTTGAATATGAAAGACTTCCTTCTTTTTGTGAACTCTATAAACTGGTAGGATATTCCATTCAGTAGTGTATGAGAGTGTACAATCAACCCCCACAAACCAACAATTCTGGATGGAATGGGGTCAGGAAGAATAGAAGAGAGAAAGATGGTCATGCTGAAAAACCTGAAACATCCATGAAGAGGGATGAAAAATGGGTTGTTAAATCCAATTCATTTGGCATACTTGATTCTGATAAAGGAAAGTCTTGGGCTGATTTATATGAAGACCAAGAACTTGAATTGTTGACTAAAAACATTAAGAGGGGTATTGAGAGGGATGTTAACAACATCCTCTCCCATCCCCTGGCCGACTTGGACCCTATTTACCCCCCCCCCCCCTTTGATGGTTCTAATTTGGACTCATCTTCACTCAATCCTTACTCAAACAATGCTATCAAAGATATACTGAGTAGCTACTCTCATAATGATAATTTTAGTGCCTCTAATTTAGAGGACAATGACAACTCTGACACAAACAACTCTTCAGCTGAAAAAATTCACATGTACCCTCCAAACCCCTCTATTATTTCTGAAACTTACTCCTCATTGGACAGTTCTATGAAAAAAAAGACTATCGAACACAACTACATGGCTGCTCTTCTTTCCTCGCCAATTTGTAAGGACAGGAAGTAGGTTTCTGCTATGTCACACACTGCACAACTTGTTCCCAAGTCTTCTGAAATTCTAGGACCTGCTATTCCCATACTTGTCTCAGTACAGGTCCAGGATTCTCATCATACTACCTACAAGGATTATTCTAGCAAGCAGACAACTTCTACTCCTCCTCTTCATTCTGTTTCTGATGTAGAGAACTCCACACAACTGAAACCCAAATTTTCTGAAACTGCAGACCCTTTTGTTCCCAATTCAGTTTCTTTACAGGAAGAGTAACTTCAGTCTGATGCTCTCAAGGGACCTGATAGCAAGCAGCACTCTCCTACTCTACCCATACAAAATGTTTCTAACATGCAGGGAAGAGATACAACTGCTGCTTTGCCCATGGAAAGATCTTTTCATGTTAATCATGAGAATGCTGTGAAAGATCATTCATCTAGAATTGCCACTAGGTCTAAGACTGAAACTTCTAAAAAAGGGGGACAACCCCACTAAGAACTGGTCTAAATAAATATTCTATTTTGGAATTGTCAAGGAATTGCTAACATTGACACCTTCAATGTCATTAAAAGATTCTCTAACACTCACACTCCAAACCTTATTTCTATCACTGAACCTAAAATTAACTTTGCCTCGTTCTCACATCAAGTCCTTCTTGGATACTATTTCCTAGGGTATTGTAATAATGAAGCCCCTTTTGAATCTTTATGGCTCTTTTCTCATTCTTCATTGGAAAATGTTATCATATATAGCTGTTCAATTCAAGTCATTACCTGTGACTACAACATTGAGAACATACACATTTTCTCTACTTTTTTTTATACTTACAGCATGTATCAAGATAAGAGAGATATTCGGAATGATGTCTCCCATCTTAATGCTTCAATCTTCTATCCTTGGTTTATTATTGTTGACTTTAATGCCATCCTAGCTTCGATTGATAAAATTGGTCCTCCTCCTACTCCTATTTCCACTAAGGAATTAAATGAATTTATTGAAATGAACAATCTCAGAGAGGTTAACCTCTTGGGTTCTAAATTTACTTGGTATAGGAGTAACTATAATAGAAATGAAGACAATAAATTAGATAGGTACTTTACTAATTCCCATGCCATGGATATTTGGGACAATATCTATATAATTACCCTTGTGAGAATTGCATCTGACCATCATCCCATCCTTCTTTTGTTCTCTTACAAAAAAAGTAAATTGAGGTCTCCTTTTAGATATAACATTGCTTGGTCTGCTAACCCTAAATGTTTAAGCATCATCAAGAACACTTCGAATAAGATGCATGGTCAGTTTGACTTGTTTGATTCACGAAAATGTTAAAAATTATTAATAAAATTATTAATAGTTCATGAAAAAACAAGGTTTATGAAATGGACAATAACATCAACCTTATTGAAACTGAACTTAACCAACTTCAGAATGTCAACTCTTCTCCAAACTTTTCTCAGGACTCTCAATAGAAAATCACCATTTCTTCTAAACTAATATCCCCACTCAGCCTCATGAATATTTTCAAAAAACAAATCTTTAATGACAAATGGATTAATTATGGGGATAGAAATACTAAATTCTATAACTCTCTCCATAGGGTTAGGAAAGCCTATAGACCCCTAGCCTTTCATATAAATGGGGACCAAATTCTCAACATTTATAATGGAATTTCCAATCACTTAGTCCCTTATTTGGAAAATATTTTCAATGGTGATAATATTGATAAATACCATAAACCTGACATCATTCCTACTCTTGTTTCTGAGGAAGATAACTCTCTTCTGAATAGCCTCCCTTTTGATCATGAAATCAAAGACATTGTCTTCAGTCTTAATTCTGACAGTGCCTCGGGCCCGGATGGTTTTAATAATGGCTTCTATCAAAAACATTGGGATATTCTTTAGGAAGACGTCTGCCATTTGGTTAAATCCTTCTTCTCCAAAGGTATTCTTCCACGTGGTCTTAAATCCCAATTCCATGTTCTCATCCCCGAAATGGAGAATGTTGATGTGATTCAGAACATCAGACCCATTTCCCTTATCAATTCCTGTTTCAAAATCATCATGAAATTAATTTCCAATAGAATGACTTCCATTTGTAGAAAAAATAGTTTCTTGGAACCAATTTGGTTTCATAAAAGGACGATCTATCCAAGACAGCATCTGCCTGGACTCTGAATCCACTAATCTTTTAAAAAAAGAGTATAGGTGGAAGTGTTTCCATCAAACTTGATATTCTGAAGGCCTTTGATACCATTGATTGGAGGTTTATGTATAAAGTTCTTTCAAAATTCCGCTTCAATGAAATGTTCATCAATATAATCAAATCTTTATTCAACTCTGCTTACATCTCCATTCTCATTAATGGCTCTCCTAGAGTTTATTTCAGCTGCACTAAAGGATTGAGACAGGGTGACCCTCTCTCTGCAATTATTTTCGCCATTATGGAAGACTACATGAGTTGGTTGATCTCCAAAGAGATTAATAAAAGAACCGTAAAACCTATCTCTTACTCCAGAAATTTACAAGTTCCTTCGCATCTTCTTTATGATGATGAAATTATACTCTTTACCCAGGGAGACAAAAGGAACATTATCAATCTTAAATATATCCTTCTCCACTATCAGGAAGTCTCTGGTCAACACATCAACTGAAATAAATCTTCTATAATTTTCAGTAAAGACTTTCCTCTGGGGAGAAAACATTCCATCTCTAATATCTTGGGCGTCAAAGAAGTCTCACTCCCCTTTACCTACTTTGGTGTGATTATATTTTGGGGTATACCTAAAGCTGGTTACTTCTCTCACATTGCAGACCATATGTTTATACATATTTCCTCTTAGAAGGGTAAATACCTTTCGATGGTTTAGAGAATTTTTTTGGAGAAATCCTCAATTTTTTCTAAACTTGTTCATTCCATGATGATATATAAATGGACCAAAATTCTTTTAAAATGCATTAATGTTGCTATTAAAAAAATTGGACCGGTAGCACTTCAAAGAGGAAAATGGTGACTATCTCCTAGACATCTTTCTACAAACCTGTCGATAAAGGGGGGATTGGCATAAAAAATCTCTCTCAGTTCAATGAATCTCTTCAATCTAGGATTATGTGGAACATTATTCACAACACTTCATCCTCCATGAATTTACTCAGGGATCACTTCCTTGAAAAGCTTAGAAATAATTGTTCCTACTCTCTGAAGTCCTCTATTTGGTCATCCATTAAAATTACTTTCATGTCTATTATGTCTAACTCCAGATGGAAGGCCAATAAGGAATCCAACTTAAAATTTTGGTTTGATAACTGGACTGGCGTTCCCCTGATCTCCTTGATAGAGAACAACTAATCCCCTACCCACATTTTTTATTCCATTGACTCGATCATTCATACGCATGACCTCAATCTCCCTGAGAATATCACTCAAATTGTTGATAATTATCATTTCATTAATATTAATGATTTACTTATTTGGGAACCTGTGAAAAATAGGATTCTTAACTCAAAAGGATATTATAAGTACCTTTTCAAAAATGTTGACAATAATCAAACCTGGCTAGAAAAATTCAATAAATCCTGGATAAAACCCTCACGATTTACTTTAGTCTGGCGAATTTCCCATGAAAGAATCCCCTCATGTAATTTCTTACAAACTTTTGGGATTACTCTTTTTTCTAAATGTCATATGTGCAATCAACATAGAGAGGATATTAATCATCTAATTCTCTCCTGCAACACAGCAACTACTCTCTGGCATTATATTCATGACATTTTTGAGTGCAGATGGATGCTTTTTGATACCATCAACATGTAGATTCAGAGTTTCTTGGAGTTTTCTACATCTCAACAAATCAAAAACCTTTTGGTTACGGATGTCGCGGAACTTCTTCATATTATCTGGTATGGTAGAAATGAAATAATTTTCCACAATTTTTTTTTTGAAATTAATACAGGAAAAACGAGAATCCTCGTGGCCATTCGTGAAGCGTCTTCTATCCCAGAAGCTCACTGCAATAATTCTGTCTGTGACTTTGGGATCCTTAGACTTGTTGGGGTGGAGGGGACCTACCCTCTCCCCCACTCTACTCTTGAAGTGTTTTGGCTACCCCCCCTGGGATGGATTAAAATCAATCTGGATGGATCCTTCAAAGGAAATCTGAGATGAGTGGGTTGTGGTGCCGTCTTCAAAAATCACCTGGACCGGATTCTTAGATGCTTCTATCACTCTTATTGTTCTTCTTCCGCTTTGGAAGCTGAGATGATGAGTGTCATCCATGCCATCACCTCTTCCAGATTATATAGCTAGAACAATATTTAGATAGAGAGCGACTCCACTACAATCATTCAGGCCATTTGGAATGGTACCATCCACCTTACTTGGCCACTTACTACTTGCTGGATGGACTGTTTGAATTCTCTTGTTGGGCTTAACTTCATCGCCACTCACACCTTCTATGAAGCCCACAAGATCGCTGATGGGATTTCCAATCATGGATTTAATCACGACTTACATTGGATGGATGGTCTCCCTTCTGAATTAATCCCTTTTTATGTTCGGGATGTCTTCCAAATTCCTTACTTTAGACTTGTGTAACCCCCTCCCCTTTTATCAATAAAATTTTTCTACCTTTTTAGAAAAACCGATGCAAAATATATATGTAACTAAATAAACTATTGATTAGATTCGACAGAGTAGTTGAAAAAAATGCTATAAAAGATAATAAAAATATTTATCAGTTATGAAGAGATATTATGAAATTAAAAAATTTAAGTACTTTTTCTAAAATATAATAGTTTCATTGAAATATTAATAATTTAAAAATAATAAAAATGAAATTAAATATTAAAAAATATCATAATCATTACAGTATTAAACAACAACGCTAAAAAAATACTGACAAATGATATATATAAGAGAAATAGATATTTTAAAATTTATAATATGTGACTTCAATAAAATAAAGAATTATCATATTTATTAATATATTTTACATTAATAAAAATTAAAATTTTAAATAATATATCTTATATTTTTAAATTTTTTAAATTTTTAATAGTAAATAAATTTATAATACCTATAATATTAGGAAATTAATAAAGTATTTTTTCTCAATATCTCTTTTCACGAACAATCCATATGTAATCAATATCTTCTAATGATATTTCAATAAAATTATGAACTAACATAATTACTTAACTTTCCAAGTTTTTCATTAGTAAAATACAATATTTATCCCTTGAAAAAATATATACCACTTCACAATTGATTGATCAATAATATAGAACATTTTTTTTCATGCCTTTTTATCATACAAGGGTCATATATGTATTCCGATATATTCCTATTTATAGCATTGTAGAAAATTATTCATGTTTAAAAATGTTATTATTGAAAGCCCATTTAAAGTTGAACACAAGATCTCAAAAATTTAATTTAATAAATCTCTCATATTTCTTCATTAACATTGTAATATGAACATGATGAATAGTTTGTATTTTTATCAGAAGAAAAATTATTTTCTTTAGTAAACACCAATGTAGTGTTATTATAAACTACATTAATATTGTCTTCGAATATGGTATTTGATTTATAACCATTAAGTTAAAACATAGTCTATGTCATTACATTTAAATGTTGTTCTTCTTCTAACATTCTATATTTTTCAAATGCATATGATATACCAGGATTGATCTCTTTATACCATGAAACAAAATTTTTTATTATCATTTGATACCCACATATATTTTTTCTTCAAATAAAATTATTTTAACACATTAATATTCATTATTATATATGGTTGTGCATCATCCATTTTATTCAAGATGTATAAATATTATTTATTTATTTTTAAGGATTTAAAAGATATTATTTTCATGTTATAGACCCACATTTCCCAAACATAGACTCATTCATAGTGAGATGTAGGGAAATTGAGGTTCTCTAAAACCTATAGGTTTTATACACGAAACTCTACCACCTTCAAAATAATATAATTTTCAATAGTGGAGTCTTTTGGTTGATATGATTTCTTAACACACCCTTAAAATACCTTTATAGGCCTATCTGCTGGATATATTGTATATAGAAATTCAGAACCACATA
This sequence comes from Viscum album, assembly GCA_963277665.1. Taxonomy (NCBI): domain Eukaryota; kingdom Viridiplantae; phylum Streptophyta; class Magnoliopsida; order Santalales; family Viscaceae; genus Viscum; species Viscum album. The sequence continues at coordinate 1,929,556,915 of OY728137.1, read as the reverse complement.
GATTTATTTCTCATTCCAAATGAACCATTAAATGTAACATGATATAAAAAACTCTAATGTATATTTCTAGTTGATAATGTATATTGATTCATTATTCTCTAAATTTTCTGATGATTTTGGATCCATCAATTTTTTAAAAATGTAATTCCAAAAATAACATGACTTGATGATAGTATATTTAAAACTAATGGATTGTATTATATTTAATATAAATTTTTATTAGTTGACTTATTATAAAATGATTTCAATGACATTTCATTCCTACTAACATTAAATGTTTTATTAACATAAATTTTTATACATTTAAATAATAATCCAATGTCAAATTGATACCATGGAGGTGCTAACAAAAATTTGTTCTCTCTCCCTTTAATAATTTAAGAAATCAAATAAGAAACTATATTCATTTTCCATTAGGATTGGGAGATAACTCCAAATGTATTTATATTTATTATAGGTCCAGTTTTGAGTTCAAACTGTCCTTAGAATTTTCTTTAATAACTACAAATTATCTAATAAAACTATTAAAGTTATTCTTCTCTACATCCATTATATCAATTTTATGTTTGACCTCATAATATATTCTATATAGAATCTTAAAAAATATTGATCATTTCTTCTATTTATTTTTATCATTACTAAATATTTTTGCCCTTCAAAATTTGGAATCATTGGTTTTCACCATCATAAAATACAGATTGGTTGAATGAAACTTTAGATAAATAACAAATTCATGTGATTAATTAATTTTTTTATCTTTTATATGAGTGATACATATACGAAAACCTTCATCAACCCATGTACACAATTTTTCTACAATGTAGAAGTTGATATTCTGAATTCATTTCTTTAAAATTGGACAAGATTTATGCCCCTTAACACTATATCAAGATAAATTTATATATTCTAGAAATTCATTTATAGTTGACATAATAATTTTATGTAATTGAAAATATTCCATTTTATAATAACAATGAATTGTGATACCATATTCCCATTAAAGTTTTAAATCATCAATTCTTTGTGATAAGTAAACATCAATATCAATTCTTGGTTTTTTAGTCCAAAATCATTAAACGCGTCATTTTATTTTTCCACTTCATACAAAATTAGGTAGGTAATATACAAATATCTAAGAAAACAATCCCTGCAATATTTTTTACTATGTATTTACTATAGATTCTTTAAATATGTGAATATTCCAAGCATGATATTTCTAAAAAAATCAAAGAATATAAAATTTTCTATAAATTTTCATCTATTGTGGAAAATAGATAGATGATGTAATTTTCAATCAAAAAATTTTCAAGTTCCATGTCATCTTAAACTTTTTTTCATTTTGATTTTCAAAAAAACATTTTTGATGAGGAGTTATGTGATGATAAGAAATTTCCTTAGTTAGAGTCTTGGAGATTTGTTTAATATCCAAATCAACCAATGATTTTTTTCAACATATATAGTAATGTATCTCTTTTAGGACACTTAGAAAAACATTATTATTCATTATTATATTGAAAATAGTAATTGATGAAAGAATTAATATTTTTATACCCCAATCACATCAGGGATAATAATTTTCCATGTTATAATGAGAATATTAAATATCATTTCCTTTGGGAATTATGTCTTTCAACAACACTTGTAAATTTTTAAAACTCTTATCTCTCTAACCATCATTGGATTTTAAGTTAAAAATTTACAACATTGTTGATAAAACCATAAATTTTATACAACCTAGATACATATGATTTATAGTATCATCATATAAGAACTCAATAATTGATAAATTATCAATTTCCTCCACTTCAATATCGTGAATTATTTCTTCAATTTCATCATAAATAACATCTTCAAAGTCTACATCATCATTATATCTTGAAAAATTCCATATTTCACCTTTTCAATATTAATAATTGTAACTTGTACTAAAAATGGTAAATTAAATTTCCTTTTATGTCTCTAAATTTCAAATTACTCATATTTTAAAATTTCATGCATGGATAGAAAAATAAGTCTTTGTTTAGAAAATTTCATTTAGAAAATTTCAAAAAATCTTTAACCCTTTCCTCACATTCATCAATTGTTCTCCACGCAGTCATCCAATTATGATGTATTATCATCTATAAAAAATTAACTATTGAATATATGTTGCGATATTTTAAAATATAATTTGAATTTATTTTCAATGAAAATAATAAAAAATTATCAATAAATAGTAATAATTACAAAAATTACAAAATTTAATATTAGAAAAATATCTATTATATTATTTAAAAAAGAATACAAGAACATTTACATGTTGTTTTTAGCACTATAAAGTATATAAAATTGTTAATAAAATATTTCACAAAAAAATGAAAAACATTAAATTAAAATGAAAATGTAAAATTTTAAAAAACAAAAATAACTAAACAATTCACAAAAAATCACAAATAAAAGAATATAAAGATGTTTTATAAACAAAAATACAAAAATAGAAAGAAAAACTTTTGTGTGATAGAAGATTTAAAACAATACAATTATTATTTTTAAGAAAATAAAATTAACATATCATTAAAAACACTAAAAGATCAATTGTAGGTATTTAACATTAAGAAAAATTTCTAGAAATTATCCAAGTAAAATAAAAAAAATAAATATTAAAATCCTAAAAAAATCGACAAGATCAATTTATCCAGGCAGACTTGTGAAAATTATCCAAGTAAAAAAAACAAGACATAATATAAAAATAAATAACATGTGTGGTGGAATATGGAAAAAGAAAGAGGAATAAGATTGAGGAGATAGTATAAATTAGTAATTTGATGGTATTGGTTATGGATGATAGAAAATAAAGTTGATTTGTGGTCAGGGGGATTGAAGATAGTACATGTAGGGATTGGTTGCGGAGAAAAATTATAATGGGGGATGAGTATCTAATATAAAACAAAACACTATGTTTTTCATTTCAATGTTTTTGAAATTTTTTTGACATCCTTTATTTCATAACAAACATGAAAAAAATGAATCATGATTTTTTACTATGCCTATTAAATAATTGACATTATAAATGTATCGTATTATATATTTTTTCCCATATTAAAAACAATACCTTTTGTTATTAGTGGTTAAATTTATTTCTGATAATATTTATATATTTTTATATCCTTGATAATTAAATATTTTTAAATTTAAAACTTATACGCTTTATGAAATTAGTCCTCTAATTAAGTGGAATTACTCTTTTAAAACATTATTCTGAAACCAATTTTATAATGATGAACATTATATGCTATGATTGAAATAATATATAAATGATCATTTCAATTTTTAAAAAATGACATTAATAATATTTTATAATGATTTTGAGATAATAAGACACTATACAGATGAGTAATTATATTTTCAATTAAAAGATAATAAATATTTTATTATTTTATTTTATTATAAAACATTTTACGTAAAGTTTTAAAAGAAAGTTTTGTGACTCATAAAACATTTTCACATAATATTATAATAACAATTTCAAATTTATTTTAACTATAATGTAAATTATTAATGAAATATAAAGAATTATTTTTGTTTAAAATTTATATTCAACCATTATTTTCTTTTTTCACATAAAATGTCATATGGAAATACTTTTAATGGTTATATATTAAAATTTTATGACTATGAAAACATATATAATAATTTATAAACAATATATTATAGTGATTTAATTATCTTTAAAATTATTATACTAAAATAAAAATATTTATAAAAAATATTTATTTATAAAATAAAATTACATGTGTAGAAATAATCAGGAATATAATAAAAAAAATTTATATAAAAATTTTTATAATTCATAATATTATTTTTAATTAAATTAAAAGGAAAAACTTATAAAAAACTACTTATATGTTAATTATATATATATATATAAAAATAAAAATAAAATTTAATAAATTTATTGAACAATTATGTATTTAATTTAACAATAAAATTTGATAAAAATATTTATAAGAAATTTTGGATGTAACCAAAATGGTCAAGCTTATCGGATGATGGAGGTGAACATATCACAAAGCTATAAGATCAAAACTACATTTGATAGAAAAACACTTGGGGTGGGATATGATCCTGACATGGTGAACCGTTATCTATAAAAATAAATTATTTTTTACTTGAATTCAAATCTAAAAGATATGGATCAAGAGTCAGGGGATAGAGTAAATATTTTAGACATATATGGCCACATTATAAAATTTCAGACACATTCCATGATCTTGAATCATGGGAAAACAAAGGATACATCCCAACCATTGATTAAAGGGTTGGAGTTTGAAGTATCTTATATAAACTAATATAATAGTTACGAGAGTATAAGACTAAATTTCATATATATGTTTTTGAGGGAATAATGACAGGATAAATAAAATTCAAAAATTAGTTTTTTTTAGATAAGGGACATCAATTCAATATTGTATTTTATTAAGACATATTTTACAATGTTGGAATGATTTTTTTTACAAATATAGTGATTATATTTGTTTCAGTTTGAAAAAAAGTTGAATGATATATAAAGATCTGATTTCTCAAGAGAAGGAGGAGGGGGATAAATGATATAGTTCCATTTACATATTTTATTGTTGTGAATAATAAGGGTTAAGGATAGTAAATTTCTAGATATATATGTATGTATGATTATATAAAAGTAGATATATTTTACAAAACATAATTCTTATGTTGAATTACTCTTAATATAGAGGTGTTTTCACTACTATGTTTTTATGGAAAATATCAATTTTAATCACTCATTAGAGAGTGGATCTCATCTATCACCAGTTACGAAGAGAATAGTGAGGTGGGGATTATTAGATTATCTATTCTAGAATTGATAATTAAAAACATGATTTATATACTAATTTAGAATATGCAATTATGTCATTAAATTGTAAAATATGTCCCTTGAGTATTCCATTCAGAAAGGAGAATAAGAATCAGTCCTTGGGTGATTAGTGAGAATTCTATATTCCTCATAAATGTAGTGATCATTATATTTGGAATTACTACAACCAAACTTTTATCCACCAAAAAGTGTATGATAGTAGATTTTAGAAAATCATCACATAACCATGTGTACTCCTTGGATATAGTCCAATGTCAATGGACCAGGTAAAATCCATGAGTTGATGTCTTCGTTACCTTTTAGTATTCATGTATCGTATTTTGTACATGAAATAATGAGGGTGAGATAGAATGAATGTTTTTTCAACTCAAACAAGATTAAAATATAATAAATGGTTATATAAAGAGTTTAATTTGGGAGGCACCCTGATTCACCCCCCCCCCCCTATTTTTTAGATGAAAGAAATAGATTATTGTTTTTATATAGGCCTATGGTGATGATGAAATTTAGTATATAAATCATGTTGCTAGTTTGAGGAAATATAATGAAAGAGTTCATGATAAAAAGACAGAAAATATATTGATCTCTGGTATATTTACTGTGTTTTTCATAAAAATTATTCATTATGATAGTGAATTTAATATATAGACTATTTCTTAAGAAACCGATTGGGAATCCCTATAATCAAAGGGCATTGTTTCAATATCATTAACTATTTTTTACATCTATATAAAATAATATTTAAATAGAAAAATATGTATTTAATTTCCTAATTTCATAAAAAATGAATGAGGAGGAATAAGAATAATAATATAAAAAGTAACACACACCCTCTAACAAAAGTTTAATTGATTTATTTGATAAATATAAAATAATAACTATTGATTAATGTTCTTACATGTCTGACATTATAAATTCATCCATATAGATTAAATTGTATGATGATTCAACATAAGAAGTTTCAATCACATTGATTCATCAATTGAAAATATGTTCTTCAAAAAATCAAGGAGTGATCTAATCCTTAAATAAGAAGTCTGGTCAATTGATATTATACATGGTGTTTTTTATTTTCTAATTACATATTTGGTTTGTGAGAATAATCATTTAAAGAAAGTTGAGATGACCCTAATTGAATCCATTATGAAAATTTGTGAAAATATGAGGGTAAAAGTGGCCAACTTATAGATCATTCACATGAATTAGAAGAATAAATGTCTACAGATATAGATATTAATGAAACCATGATTCTTATTAAAAACAACTTGAAGAGATGATCATATATATAGTATAATCTTATTCAAGGATGGAGTGAATGGATTCTTAGTTCATGGATAGGGATATCATGAAAAGGGATCTTAGAATGAGGTTAAAATATCTATATTAATATATATATATATGTAATGCTGGAGATCTCAATCATGGAAGAATCAATAAGTGGGGCATTGAATGTTGAAAATATTGATTCGGTGAGAAAATAGAAGGTCTTTATTGAATAAGTTAACTCTTTCAAGGTATGGTGGTAACAAAGTTCTAATTTTGAAGTGTTATAGGACACATTTTGAATGTGTGTCTATAATCCAAAAGTGATCAATGGTTAAAGGATACATGTTGTATCATATAACCTTAAAAAATAGTTTGGTTTTATCAATATATGTTTACTATATTATAATCATAGACGCATGAAATTAAATTGTAACAATATAGAAGATGAAGGTCTCAATAAGAAAACACTTATTCATATATCATGAGGGACATCATCAAAGGATGAACTATAAGCATTCAAATAGAAAAATATATTCATTAGGTTGAAGGAAATTGAGGATGGGATATTAAAAGGGTTCACCAATAACAATTGGTGACTTATTCATAGTATCTATCATATAGAAAAAATATAGATAAGGTATAAGGAACCTTCACTTGTTGAAAAATATGAGAATATACACTCGAAGAAATTTTTATCAAGGATAAAAAATAAATGTGGTTGAAACATATATCAATAAAGAAAATCATTAATCATGACTAATTTGTTTCACAATTCATACCACAAATAAAGATTATAATACTAGTGAAATATATCTCCAATGCAAGGGGATTCATAATGAAGAATATAATGATAATGTATCATGGTAATAACTGTGTAAAAGTAGGATTTGTCTCGTAATAGAGATGAATCCCAAGTTGAAAAAGATAGATAATTAAAAATAAAACATCCAAAGTGAAGTATGTATAAGTGGTTTTTTAAGAAGTATCACTTATAAGTCTGGGAATCAAGTTGTAATAAAATGGTTGATGCATCATAACCAACCACATTACTTTAGTTAAGTATTATTAGGAAGTACCCCTATCCCCACGAACATGATTTTTATTATTTATATTAGAGTGAAAAGGTTTTAAGGGGGGAGATATAAACATTTGGTTGAATACATAAAGAATTGTTAGATATATTAACGTTTTAATTAATTGTATTAATATGAATATAATAAGTGATTTTAAAGAAAAAACTGGGGCATCTAAGGAAAAATCTAAAATTAAAGTGGTTTCAAAGCCCTATATAAAGTATCAAGTGGTACCAAGTAAAATATGGTGATCAACGAGAGATATCAGGACACATTCCAATCCATTTCGGACTATGAAGAAAGAGAATAAGTCACTATATTTATGGAGGTGTTATTGTTTCATGAATCTTTTATCTATAAAAAATTCATAATATAATGGTTTTTATAATATCAAAATTTATTTAAAGGAGACTCTCATGATGAAAATATACTCATAAAATTGTTTTTGAAGATAATAAATTGAGGGGGAGATATTATTGAAGACTCAAATGCATATTACCTTATTTGGAAAACAAAAGGTTCCATGTGAAAGAAGAAAGAACATGGTCTATAAGTTGTATCATGAGTTTATAATGAGAATGAGTTTATATTTCTTGAACATGTGGTAAGATTCATATGCTTTTTATTTTTTATTAATTCACTCATGTTATTATATAATATTTATTGAGATCATGGGGAGAATTTTAAAGATCATGTTTCATGTGATTATTTAAGTAAGTGACTGAAATGAAATAACACCTATAATGATAAATTAAACACTTGTTTCTTATAGTAAGTTTCAAATCATTAGTATTAGAGGATTTTTTTAATTCTTTCTTACCATGTGGTATGTTTACTCAATGAAAATATTTTAGAGTGACGATATAAGTGAAATTATTTTCGATATTAAAAGTAGATATTGAATATTTTTTAACAAATTCAATCATCCAAACATACAGAAGTGATTATATAATTCTGGGTAGAACAACTTTTCGTATCAATACTTGAAAAATAATGAGGATTTATGGATAAATTTCCATGATTGATAATTATAACTAAGGTTTCAATGAATAAATGAAATATAGAGATGAAGATGGTTTACATGTGATTGATAGATCTTATAAATTGGGTAGTAAAATAAATTCCTAGAATGATCTTGTTGAAATAGATAATAAATTGATGTATGGGTCATAAATTTACAAACAAGTAATAAGACCTAAAAGTTATGAAGGAGTTACATTAAAAAATTTGGGTTATAAAGTCTCTTAATATATATAGAGTTATCCTCAATACAAAAGTATTATTTGTAGAAAAAATATTGCGCAAGAAATGTATTAAAATAAGAGGATAAGTTCTCATGAAGATACACTAATTTTTTTTATTTTTAAAGGTAGAGAAATTGAAATAAAATATAGAGAAAATATGGTGAAGAAAAACATTTCATTAAATTGAAAAAATTTGGAGGAATAAATCTATAAACCCCTATAGTTACTAAATTGATAGTTACAAGAAAAAATGGGAGAGAATATCTCCACTTCATAGTGATTCATGGACTTATAGAAATTTTAACATCAAAATATAAATATGGATAATGTTCCAACTTGTAGGCAGGTTGTTATATTTCGTAATAATAAAGTGTGATAATATTAGTGTTAGAAGTGTTAAAAATCATTTTAGGTGAGTTTTAAGAGGATGAGAAAGTTATAGAGACTTATGAATGATTTTAAACACTTAAAAACAAGTAAGTAGAGTATGTATATGATAATATAATATGAGGAGGTAAATAAATTAAGTTTTTGCAGATAATTCACCATAGTGAAGTCACGAAATTTACTATATTAAGGAAATTATGAAGGTGGGAAAAAATTAATCATTCTATATATCAGGGTTATGTAATGAGGAACAATAATATTTGTGAAGAAGAATATTTATTGAAGTGATATGATCAATCCATAATGAAAGGATGTTTTATGGGGTATAAATTTATTATTATTTCATATTATGTTGTTAAAGAAATATTATTTTGTATAGAATCATTCAAATAAGGCTATAAGATGCTTGGTAAAGGAATTCACAACCACACCCATTTTTGGAATATTTTATTCCATGGTAGAGCTGAATAATGGGGGGTTCACCATGTTTATGTTTTCTTAAAAAAAAATTATTTGGTGAATCTATTATTGAGAATTATTTAAATTCTATGTTGTGTTGGACACTAATCCAAAGAATAAAAATGGCCATGGTAGTTATTTTGAAGGAGATAAATGAGTAAAATATTTTTTTATATAGTAATTGATATTTTTGTTCTTTTGTGTCAGCTGGGAAAGTAGAAATGAATTGTTGACGTGAAAATGGTATAGAATATATCTATTACAATGAGTCTAAACTAAAATGCTGAGTTATTTTTGTAAATTGGTGTAGTGGAATCTATTTCATCTTAAAAAAATTCTTGTGAGAAATGAGATACTATATTATGGTTGTTTAGTAGTATCTATAATAAGTTAATATTGGATTATAAAATATAGTTCTATAAGTGACCATGGAAAAAAAATTAGATATTGGGATTTCTGATTTTAAATAAAAATTGGAAATAATCCCTTTTTGATAGAATTATGAAAGAATTTTATGTTATTAAGATACTTTGGAAAGAAGAAAAAATGGGATTCCATTAGGGAGGAATCCATTTTAGAATGATGTTTCCTTGTAAAAGGACAATTTCATGGTTTAGAGCGCACCATTTCTTTTAAATTCAAGATAAGATTTGGTTTATAGTTTTAATATTCTATATTTATCAAGTGATGGTGGTGTAAAAGTAATAGAGCTCAGTGGTTGATACTGAGGTGACAAATAAAATTCCTTTATTTGGCCATGTATATGACATGGTGGGCCAATATCTATGAAAATAACATATTTTAGTTCTAATTAAACTCTGAAATATGTGAATTAATATCTTGATGATATAATTGATCTTTTTAGATGTATTTGTGAAATTTTAAGTGTGGGTGATACATTACAATATCTGTAAGCTTACAATGAACAAATATTGATTCATACCATTGATCTACTTGTTAGATATTGAATGGTCTTATATATACCACTACAACTAATCTAAAGAATAAAATAATAAATTTGATACATTTAAATTAAATTGAATAATTATTGGTGGAAAAACATTTCAAAGTTTTGTTTATCATAGAGAACTAATATCCAATTGGAAAATTATTTTATTTTTTCATGTGTTACTTTGGTTTAAGGGTCATTATAGTGTTTATAATGATTATATTTAGAGTATTTTGAATACTAAAAAATTATTCTCAGATTTGTTTCCAATATAAGAAGAAAAATATACATGATATAGTAAAATTTAGGGATCTATATGATGTTAATACGAAGGATTTAGTACACTAATGTTTTAATGTCATGTTAAGCTTATTTTAGAAGTAATGATGGAGAATAACAAGTGTAATTTTAGTGTGGAATTAATCATTATCTAGAGGTGTTTTCATTATTTTTATTATGTGTAATATTTTGATCTAACTCACACATTCAGTATTATATCTCATCTATCCATGGAGTAAAAGAGTGTAGCAAGGAAAATATTACCAAATTATATATTTTGGAATTTAATATTCATAATTATCATGATTTTTATGATGATCTAGAAGATATTATAGGGTCTATAAACTGTCAAATTCTTCCCAGAAGTAGTACACGTAGTGGTAAAGAGAGGATGTATTCCATCGACTAGTTGTGAGTAAACCCTAAACCTTATAATGGTATTAAGGCTTATCATGGAGTGACCATTAGTGAGATTATATATACTGAATAGTTTTGTATTGTGTATTTTGGTACATTGGAACATCTCTATGCATATATTCCTTTGATATAGCCTAATGTGGGTGAACCTAGTAAAATTATTGTTTAAATGTGTACTTTACGTTTTAGTATTCATCTTCAATAATTAGTGAAATAAAAGATGAAGGTGAAATTGATTAAATATTTTTCCTTCTTATATAGGAATAAGATCTAATAAAGGGAGGAAGGAAAAATTAATTTGGGTAGCACCATGATTCCACACATTCTTTCAAGGTGCCTCTATATTTATATCACAACCCACTGTTTCAAGTTATATCTTTAGAAACATAAGATATGTTATATAAGAAAATAATAATTTATTATTTATTTAATAATCTTATATAAATCTCCAGGATCAATTAGTAATTAACCATTCATAATATTTATTAATCCATGATAATTTTAAATTTAATGGTTGAGATAAAAATCCTAGTAAGGGTACTATAACAACCAGGTAGAGTTTTATAGATGATTCCTCAAAAACATTTAGAAAGATTATAAAATAAACATAAACAATAGGAGAACCATAAATAATGAGGATACATAATTAATTAATGAATCATCATGGAACATAATTTATCATCATGGAAAACAAGCAATCATAGTTAAATATAATAAAAAATTGAATGAGTAATTTGTAAAGATCTATAAATTTCCTAGTCTCAAATTTCATGGAATTTCAATGGAATTTTTGTGACTTCTCACCCGAGGGGTAAAATAGTAATTTTATCATAGTAAATTACCTCTCCTAAATTGTTTTGATGGTTTATTTAGTTTAAAATGTAGAATTAATCATTGGGTTAATTTTTAGCAAGAATGAGAGGTGTTTTTTAATATTTTGATTAAAATATTTATCTATTTGTTTACATAAATGGAAGGTTGATAATATTTAATTTTTAAAGTTAATGAATTTGTATTGTAAGAAGTGACACATATGAAAATTATATCAATTCATTAAATATATGGTGTTAGTGTTTCATTTAACATAGAAAATAATTGACTGTAATATCTAGGAACATTTCAAGTCCATTTTTTAATTAAATTGATTTTCACGCTCTCTAAACCACATTTTATTTTAAATGAATAGAGGTTTATCCATTAATTGTTAAAGTGATTATGAAGGATACAGAGATCTTCCTAAAGTAGGAAGAAAAGGACTTATAAATTCCATTCAAATAGTTTATGTATTTTTATTGTTAATAATACTACTACTGATATTATCCATTTTTTATTTTTGTTTTGGTGTCGATGGCTAGGATTAATTGGATTTCTCTATTGTGCACCATTGTGACCCGTAGAACATTGATTAATCTATTTTCAATAGAGGGGGTGGTCCATTTACCTTTATAGTGGTCATAAGTAGAATCATTAAGCATTAAATTTCATCATGGGGGTGACTTAAAAGAACAATATCAAGGGTTTGATCAAGGAGTTTTGGGTTAACATGTCTATATTAAAGTGGGGTGATATATAGAATTATTTTTTTATAAAATGATGGATCTGTCATTAGAGGTTTCAATTAGGTAAGATATGATATTTTCATCAAGGTTTTATGTTTGAAGCATAATTTTATGGGTTTCATGGTTCGGTAATGGCCCTAGATTAGTGTAAAATATGAAGAATATGGGAGTTTGTGAGGAGGAGAGTTCAAAAATTGGTATTCAAGGATGAATGAGATTGAATTTTTACAATTTTTTTAGTGATGTTTATATTTGTTGTATAATTTGGTTGATGAATGGGAACTAGTACCTATTTATTATTACAAAAAAAATTATTAATATGCAACTGTTGTGGTTGCATCAACCAAAGAAGATGTGTGGTAGAGAAAAACCATAGTTATTTAGAATATTATGGTAATAGAAAATATCATTATGGGGTCAATGATCTTTGCTGAAAGTCATTCCCTATATCAAGGTGGGTCTCCCCAAGATCAGTTACTAAGATTTCTATAGTCAAAACCCCAATGGATTATTTATTATTATATATATAATATATTATACTTATAGTATATACATTACATATAAGGCCCCAACCTTAAACCTTACTTAATATTGAATTAAATGAGTAATTCACATTGAGGATCTTTTCAGGTTTAGAGTTTTAGAGAATTAGGACATAACTATTACATCTCAAAAGATTACAAAGTAGTCGCTTCTACTAAATTTCCATAAAATAAAAACTATTTAAAAGAAACATGTATAGTTCCATGTTTTAGGTAGCATGACGTTCCCTTGATCCCATCCTTGACCCTATTCCATGCTATGTCCTGTGAAAAACATTTCAAAAACTTGGGATGAGCATAAGAAGCTCAGTAAGGGATACACAAATAATGAAAACTGTTAGTTTTTCAAAACAACAAGTAAACCATGAATACTTTATCAATGTAATACTTTTCACCTTCAGGAATTAGTAAAAACTTTTCACTGAAAAAAAAAAGTATCATTACTTACCTTTTTGTAACCAAAGGATTACCATAAAACCCATATAAAGAACACATAACATATATAAAGGTAACTTGGGACATAAACTTACTTAAGTGGAATAACCATACGGTCGACTTCCACACATATCACTTAATGGGATAGCCATATGGCCAATTTTCATACATACTTAATGGAATAGCCATACGGCCGACTTCCATACCCAATGCATTGGAGGTTATAACATAACCACCCATCCTGGTATTCACGGAACCACCCGTCATATGGTTTATAACGTAACCACCCGTTAAAATGTCCAAGTATTGATATAAAATCATAAAACATAAAACCAATATAAAGGAATGATAAAATTTCCACATTTCAATCACAATATATCATAAATATATTGACATAATAGAATCCTTTTTCAAAACAATTTTCAATACCAAAATACTTAAAATAGTATATGGTATTTATTTTATTCTAAAAACATTACATCTTGTTGAGGAAGCCAAAGACCAAATAATACTCGCGGCGGCGGAAAAGGTCGTTGTCGCCGCGTATGTTAAAAGAAAAATTCCTTTTTGTCGTTTTGTAAAACTCTTCGTAGAAAAAGATTCCTTTTGTATAAAAGTAAAAGTCAAAAGGGGTTTATACACCGTATAAAAGAAATTTGTGTATAAAAAGAAATATGCCTCAATGAAAGGAGATTGAGACGAAGTCCCTTACAAAGATGGTATCCTTCGTTTAAGGGTAAATCAATTACATAATTATGTGTGACAAATGAATACACCAAATATAAGTGGATATTAAGTGTAAAATAATCAAAGTTCATTCACACATATTCAATGGATTACATATTCAATAACAACATGTTGAACCCAAATAAATCGAAATTGGGTTAAGAAGTTCCCTTGACAGCCTAACGGCGTCACATCAAAATGAGTTTATGAGAGATAAAAAAAGGGTATCTCATCACTTGGAAATAAAATTTACATCAATAAGGATATATGAGAACATATCCCAACATAACAATATGTAAATTAAAAGACCCAACAAAAGAATTCTTTTAAAAAAAGGAGGGTGAAAGGTTCCCTTACCGACTTGGGTAACTTTTGAAAAGTACACCCCATTGAAGAAGTGTCATACAATGAATATGTAAATACCCATAAATGGAATTATATTACAATAGGATTGTAATAGTGGGTAGTACATAAACTACTCAATGGAAATTGTGGCAAATGTAGCATAAATCTCACGGGAATAAAAGTGAGATGAAAAATCTCTTACGAAAACTCAGTAGCCTAACGGCGCCACTTCAAACTTCCAAAATGAATTGATGAGAGGAAATAGGGTCTCTCATTACATCAAAATAACGTTTACAGAAAGAGGAATATAAAATAACATCCCCAAACATAAAAAATAGGAGCTTAAAAGAACTGACATAAAGGAGAGTACTTTAAAAGAAAGAGAGATGTTAGATCTCTTACGAAAATTCGACAGCCTATCGGCACCACTCAAAACTTCCAAAATGGATTGATGAGAGAGAATAGGGTCTCTCATCACATGAACATAAAAATTACAGTAAGATTAATATAAAAGAACATCCCAATAAAAATAAATATGAGCTTTAAAAGGAATGACATAAAAGAGTGTACTTAAAAAGAAAGAGAGGTGTAGGATCCCTTACCTCGGGTCCGACTTGACTCGATCGTTCTTTAATCTCCTGAATAATAAACTTGAGTTAATTTATACTTACTTAAGAACCTTTTTAAAGTTCATTATTCCTTTTATATCACTTATTACCATGTTATAAACATTATTTAATCATTTAAGTTAATCATGTTTGTTTTGTCGATATTTGGTTCTTAAGTCGAAAGTGGACTTCTTACAATTACATGTTGTTCCTGTGGTCAAAGGTTCTTCATATCCAAAAATGACATTCCTGATTTGGATATCATATATATCATATATATCCAGAATATACATGTATTTATAAAATCACATAATCATTTAGAGGAAAGAAATGAAATGCACCGTTCATGGAGACGGTAAGCCGTACGTACGCATGAACGCTACTTTCATTTCTATGTCGTATTAATGGAATTAAAACTATATGAGAGGTATTTATATTTTAATTCCAGAATTATATTAATCATTTATATGTATCATACATCATATATATCCATTATATATATGTACTTATAATAGTACATTACATTTGGGGATAAGAAATGAAATGCACCGTTCATGGAGACGGTAAGCCGTACGAACGCATGAACGCTACTTTCATTTCTATCTCATACTTTAATGGAAATAAATAATAATGATATAGAGGTAAATAATAATTCCAGTATAACATCATATTTAATAACATTAAATCCATCCTTTACATGTCCCACATATGGCATTAACGAATCACATCACTTTGAGGGGGCGGTAGTCCGCACTTCCTTAAATGAAGATATCATGTTTACCCACAATGGAAACCATAAAGGTATGCCCAAAATGAAAAATACAGAAGCTTAAAGAAAAAAATAAACATATTATATATCATATATAAAAATAGTGACATCATAATGGCCATCTTTGAAGGTGTTAAATGAGTATTGAACAATCATCGTTTCGGGAGGCAGAATTTCGCCATCCATGGAAACCGTATGTTCTTTAACCCTTTGATGTAGTTGTGTGAGAGTGTAGCTTGAATATATCTTATAACAACATCCTAGTATATTTAGGATACTGGTTTTGTTACAAAAGAAGTAAATAAAAAGAGTTTAGAGGGTTGGAGAAGCAAAATAAAAGAAATGAACAAGAGAGAATGAATTACCTTTAAAAGTGTAACTCCCTTTTGATTTGAGCCTAAAGGCTTCCTTTGAAAGGATTCTGCCCAAAGGGAATCCTCTAGGATGAGGAGAGGGATGTGGAGGGAGTAAATGGGCAGGGGTTGGCCGAGCCAAAGGCTTGAGGAGTGTGTGAAATGAGGTAGAGCTGGGGGCCTTTTATAAGAGGAGAGGAGGGGCACTTTTGGAAAGTAAAGAAATATTACTTTATTTGAAAATGTGTTTCGGTTTTAAAAGGTCCCACGTTGATATAATTCGTGGATAAGGTGATAAGGGTTCGAAATCCACCCATACAATAAGTTTTGGACATGTGTAGTTCATAGATTTTACATTATCTTTCCATTTTATTTAAATCGTCAAATAATGATGTCATCGCTGCATCATTATTATGTCATAAATAATTTAATTTATTTAATGTCTAAAAATTATAGAAAAATCACTATGATGTAGGAAATCTTTTTATCTTTCCAATGACTATTTATAATCAAAATATGGACTTGTGTAACCCCACTTAAAAACTGTTTTAGTAAAACAACTCATGTTTTTGTCAATTTAATTTTAACATTAAATAAAAATATATTATTGTCATTTTCCAACTAAAGTGGCTCCATGGGGTCCCCAAGTTGGTCCATGGCTTGTCTTGGTCGTAAATGACTCACCCAATAGGTTTAGTACAAGTGTCATGGTGTTTTCACATTCTTATAATATCATTTTTACCTTAAATTACACTAATTACCTCTAATCGCGATTAAGAACTTAATAAGTTACTATTCACCAAAAAATTATTTTTATCCCATTGAACCACATTTTAATTCTTAATGACAACCATGTATGTCAGATTTTTGAAATTCAAAACACAATGATGGCAAAATTTCATTTAAACGGAAAATCAGTCTTTATAAGTACCACTTAGTGGTTTCACTATTCATCAAAAATTGGAGTTTTTCAGAAAAATACCAAAACTTCACCCTCAGCTATATTTGATATTCCGAATTCAAAACTGAAGTCCGTTTTACAAAATTCAAAACATATTAGTCACATTAATTAATTTAATAATTAATTCCCGCTGTCAGAGCAAATAGCGTGTTTTTATAAAACAATAAGTATCAAAAGATTGACACTAGTTTAAGTCTGATTTCAAAGTGAAATTAATTCCAACGACCACTATTGGATTTAATGGTAAAAATATTTTCTAATTTTACTTTAAAACCAATTCAAAATATAATCTATTCATATAAATAAATTAGATTAAAAAGTGGTTTTGAATTAAAATACAACATTTTACATTATTCATTAAAAAAAGAACTTTATCGGAAAGATACCAAAAAATTACACAAAGTAAATTTTGATGTCCCAATTCTTAATAAGAGTTTTATTTGGTCCAAAATAATGTACAAGAGTGAACAAAACTATATTTAATGATGGTTCGCCATCAAAAGGCGATAAGTGAACCTTTAGTGAAAACTAGGGCATATACGCCTAAAATTGAATTCTTTCCGTATTTTAAGCCTCTATCCTCTATTGGATAAATGTAAAAACATTTAAAACATATATAATCATATTTTAGTTATTTCTATCCATTCCCGCCAATACAACGGCTACATGTTAACTACCATTTAAAATAATATTATTTTATTATTAGAGTGCAAAATAAGATTCCCAAGAAACTCGTTGTTGCGTGTTGGGTACGTCATCGAGCATAGCATCCCCTTTAAAGTCATTTAAATATTTTATTCACAAATATGGATAAATATGAAAATGTCATATTCTTTATTTACCTGGGGTGTTACATCCTTCCCCCCTTTTGGGAATTGCATCCTCGCAATTTTTAAAATTGTGCTTGGAAACATCCTTGAAAGTCCCACATCGGAACAAAAGTCGGTAAAACAAACACTTTAAAATAAAGAGAGATAAGTACAAAGGTCACCCGAGTTAACCTATACTAGGATTCCAAGTATGAAAATATGGACATGGAGGAAAAAACAAAGGATCATGTTCTGATGGAGAGTGATAGAAAACATGTTTTGGAGAAACTTAACCATGAGAGAATCACAAACTTGTGATGGGTTAAACGGTAATCGATTCCCCAGTAGGAAAAGATAATAGACAACATTTTCATGTTAAGTTACTTTTTATTGAGGAATTTATTCATAAGTAAACATAATCACTTATCATATTTACTTTCAACTTTTATTAGATTCCTTACACAAACTCATATTTTCTCCAAAAGACGAGTATTTAGGAAGACTTGTTCACATTAAGAGTACTATAATCAACTTCTAGAGAATCACCTAATCCACAAAATAGAACTATATACTTCCCATGTCTTTAGACTTTAACCAAAAACAAAACCAAAAAGGCTAGTACAAGATCAGATAATCCAGAAAAGGATAACCCTTTATAAAAAGAAAATCTATTCTTAATCTCCAAAATTTGTCCAACAAAACCCAAAGTTCAACGAGGACCATTCTATAATCAATTTGTCCATAAAATTCTTCAAAGTAAACCAATATAAGATTGAAACCCAAATATTTGAAGGATTTAGTCACATAGTCTTCCAAGTTAAATCGTAACATTTATCTCCAAACAACATCAGTTGCTCCTAAAGTCTCGTATTGAAAAGTAATTATCCTAATCACATATCCTCCATGATAGGTTAATCATTTTCATAAATAACCCAAAATCAACTTGCTCTTAATTCATAAAATCATATAACTAGAAAGAATCGGTCAAACTAACCAGGGACTTAACGTAGTCCAGTGGTAGGCGATAAATACCAGTCGCACTTTGGTTGTGGGTTCGATTCCCGCAGCTTTGTCCGACGCGACGGGTTGTCACACGGTCTGCGTGTTGTCCTTTTTCCAAAACTATATAATTCTTAAATCATTCCCCAAAAAGAGATAAAATCTTCAAAAATAATCATAACATATTTTAACCTCAAGTTTATCTCATTCCTTTCATTTTCCATCATATCATAGAGTAACCCATAAATACCTAAAAATTAAGTATCATATAAACCCTAATGGTTACCTTAATAATTATTACCTGAATTTCCACATCGGGTTGGCCATCTCGTACATGATGCATTAGAGAACTCACCAAGGTTGAAGAGGTTGATCATGAATCCTTGATAGTTGGTTTAGAACATCCATGAGATTCCTTATTGAATCCCCCATCTCATCAAGTATCTTAATCAGAGAACCACCACAGTTTCCTTCAAACCCATTGTCACTTTGGTGCCTGCTAGATCCAGCTATTTACTAAAACCAAAAAGTTCAGTGTGAGTATATCAACAAAACCATCATGTACTAATGAGGAAGGTAAACACTAATATAAACTTACTCATTCACTATATCTAAAATTAGGACTCTTTCTGAAATCCTAACCGTTATGGTAATGTCACTTATGCTAAAAGAATACCCTAACCTCTAAAGTTATCTAAACCGACCTTTGATACCAACTATAAGTCCCCAGCCTTAAACCTTACTTAATATTGAATTAAATGAGTAATTCACATTGAGGATCTTTTCAGGTTTAGAGTTTTAGAGAATTAGGACATTACTATTACATCTCAAAAGATTACAAAGTAGTCGCTTCTACTAAATTTCCATAAAATAAAAACTCTTTAAAAGAAACATGTACAGTTCCATGTTTTAGGTAGCATGACGTTCCCTTGATCCCATCCTTGACCCTATTCCACACTATGTCCTGTGAAAAACATTTCAAAAACTTGGGATGAGCATAAGAAGATCAGTAAGGGATACACCAAGAATGAAAACTGTTAGTTTTTCAAAAAAAAAGTAAACCATGAATACTTTATCAATGTAATACTTTTCACCTTCATGAAGTAGTAAAAACTTTTCACTGAAAAAAAAAGTATCATTACTTACCTTTTTGTAACCAAAGGATTACCATAAAACCCATATAAAGAACACATAACATATATAAAGGTAACTTGGGACATAAACTTACTTAAGTGGAATAACCATATGGTTGACTTCCACACATATCACTTAATGGAATAGCCATACGACCAATTTCCATACATACTTAATGGAATAGCCATACGGCCAACTTCCATACCCAATGCATTGGAGGTTATAACGTAACCACCCGTCCTGGTATTCACGGCACCACCCGTCATATGGTTTATAACGTAACCACCTGTTAAAATGTCCAAGTATCGATATAAAATCATAAAACATAAAACCAATATAAAGGAATGATAACATTTCCACATTTCAATCACAATATATCATAAATATATTAACATAATAGAATCCTTTTTCAAAACCATTTTCAATACCAAAATACATAAAAGAGTATATGTTATTTATTTTATTCTAAAAACATTACGGCTTGTTGAGGAAGCCAAAGACCAAATAATACTCACGACGGCGGAAAAGGTCGTTGTCACCACGTATGTTAAAAGAAACATTCCTTTTTGTCATTTTGTAAAACGCTTCGTAGAAAAATATTCCTTTTGTATAAAAGTAAAAGTCAAAAGGGGTTTATACACCATATAAAATAAAGTTGTGTATAAAACGAAATATGCCTCAATGAAAGGAGATTGAGACGAAGTCCCTTACAAAGACGGTATCCTTGGTTTAAGGATAAATCAATTACATAATTATGTGTGACAAATGAATACACCAAATATAAGTGGATATTAAGTGTAAAATAATCAATGTTCATTCACACATATTCAAAGGATTACATATTCAATAACAACATGTTGAACCCAAAGAAATCGAAATTGGGTTAAGAAGTTCCCTTGAGAGCCTAACGGTGTCACATCAAAATGAGTTGATGAGAGATAAAAAAAGGGTATCTCATCACTTGGACATAAAATTTACATCAATAAGGATATATGAGAACATATCCCAACATAACAATATGTAAATTAAAAGACCCAACAAAAGAAGTCTTTTAAAAAATGGAGGGTGAAAGGTTCCCTTACCGACTTGGGTAACTTTTGAAAAGTACACCCCATTGAAGAAGTGTCATACAATGAATATGTAAATACCCATAAATGGAATTATATTACAATAGTATTTTAATATTGGGCAGTACATAAACCACTCAATGGAAATTGTGGCAAATGTAGCATAAATCTCACGGGAATAAAAGTGAGATGAAAAATCTCTTACGAAAACTCGGTTGCCTAACGGCGCCACTTCAAACTTTCAAAATGGATTGATGAGAGGAAATAGGGTCTCTCATTACATCAACATAATGTTTAAAAAAAGAGGAATATAAAATAACATCCCCCAACATAACAAATAGAAGCTTAAAAGAACTGACATAAAGGAGAGTACTTTAAAAGAAAGAGAGAGGTTAGATCTCTTACGAAAATTCGACAGCCTATCGGCGCCACTCAAAATTTCCAAAATGGATTGATGAGAGAGAATAGGGTCTCTCATCACATGAACATAAAAATTACAGTAAGATTAATATAAAAGAACATCCCAATAACAATAAAAATGAGCTTTAAAAGGAATGACATAAAAGAGTGTACTTAAAAAGAAAGAGAGGTGTAGGATCCCTTACCTCGGGTCCGACTTGACTCGATCGTTCTTTAATCTCCAGAATAATAAACTTGAGTTAATTTATACTTCCTTAATAACCTTTTTAAAGTTCATTATTCCTTTTATATCACTTATTACCATGTTATAAACATTATTTAATCATTTAAGTTAATCATGTTTGTTTTGTCGATATTTGGTTCTTAAGTCGAAAGTGGACTTCTTACAATTACATGTTGTTCGTGTGGTCAAAGGTTCTTCATATCCAAAAATGACATTCCTGATTTAGATATCATATATATCATATATATACAGCATATACATGTATTTATAAAATCACATAATCATTTAGAGGAAAGAAATGAAATGCACCGTTCATGGAGACGGTAAGCCGTACGTACGCATGAACGCTACTTTCATTTCTATGTCGTATTAATGGAATTAAAACTATATGAGAGGTATGTATATTTTAATTCCAGAATTATATTAATCATTTATATGTATCATACATCATATATATCCATTATATATATGTACTTATAATAGTACATTATATTTGGGGATAAGAAATGAAATGCACCGTTCATGGAGACGGTAAGCCGTACGTACGCATGAACGCTACTTTCATTTCTATCTCATACTTTAATGTAAATAAATAATAATGATATAGAGTTAAATAATAATTCCAGTATAACATCATATATAATAACATTAAATCCATCCTTTACACGTCCCACATATGGCATTAACGAATCACATCACTTTGAGGGGGCGGTAGTCCGCACTTCCTTAAATGAAGATATCGTGTTTACCCATAATGGAAACCATAAAGGTATGCCCAAAATGAAAAATAAATAAGATTAAAGAAAAAAATAAACATATTATATATCATATATAAAAATATTGACATCATAATGGCCATCTTTGAAGGTGTTAAATGAGTATTGAACAATCATCGTTTCGGGAGGCAGAATTTCGCCATCCACCGAAACCGTATGTTCTTTAACCATTTGATGTAGTTGTGTGAGAGTGTAGCTTGAATAAATCTTATAAAAACATCCTAGTATATTGAAGATACTGGTTTTGTTAGAAAAGAAGTAAATAAAAAGAGTTTAGAGGGTTTGAGAAGAAAAATAAAACAAATGAACAAGAGAGAATGAATTACCTTTAAAAGTGTAACTTCCTTTTGATTTGAGCCTAAAGTCTTCCTTTGAAAGGATTATGACCAAAATGAATCCTCTATCATGAGGAGAGGGATGTGGAGCGAGTAACTGGGTAGGGTTTGGCCGAGCCAAAGGCTTGAGGAGTGTGTGAAATGAGGTAGAGGTGGGGGCCTTTTATAAGAGGAGAGGAGGGGCACTTTTGGAAAGTAAAGATATATTACTTTATTTGAAAATGTGTTTCGGTTTTAAAAGGTCCCAAATTGATATAATTCGTGGATAAGGTGATAAGGGTTCGAAATCAACCCATCCAATAAGTTTTGGACATGTTTAGTTCATAGATTTTACATTATCTTTCCATTTTATTTAAATCGTCAAATAATGATGTCATCGCTGCATCATTATTATGTCATAAATAATTTAATTTATTTAATGTCTAAAAATTATAAAAAAATAAGTATGATGTAGGAAATATTTTTATATTTCCAATGACTATTTAAAATCAAAATTTGGACTTGTGTAACCCCACTTAAAAACTATATTAGTAAAACAACTCATGTTTGTGTCAATTTAATTTTAACATTAAATAAAAATATATTATTGTCATTTTCCAACTAAAGTGGCTCCATGGGGTCCCCAAGTTGGTCCATGGCTTTTCTTGGTCGTCCATGACTCAACCAATAGGTGTAGTACAAGTGTCATGGTGTTTTCACATTCTTATAATATCATTTTTACCTTAAATTACACTAATTACCTCTAATCGCGATTAAGAACTTAATAAGTTACTATTCACCAAAAAATTATTTTTATCCCATTAAACCACATTTTACTTCTTAATGAAAACCATGTATGTCGGATTTTTGAAATTCAAAACACAATGATGGCAAAATTTCATTTAAACGGAAAATCAGTCTTTATAAGTACCACTTAGTGGTTTCACTATTCATCAAAAATTGGAGTTTTTCAGAAAAATAACAAAACTTCACCCTAAGCTATATTTGATATTCCAAATTCAAAAATGAAGTCTGTTTTACAAAATTCAAAACATATTAGTCACATTAATTAATTTAATAATTAATTCCCACTGTCAGAGCAAATAGCGTGTTTTTATAAAACAATAAGTATCAAAAGATTTACACTAGTTTAAGTCTGATTTCAAAGTGAAATTAATTCCAACGACCACTATTGGATTTCATGGTAAAAATATTTTCTAATTTCACTTTAAAACAAATTCAAAATATAATCTAGTCATATAAATAAATTAGATTAAAAAGTGGTTTTGAATTAAAATACAACATTTTAGACTATTCATTAAAATTTAGAACTTTATCGGAAAGATACCAAAAATTTACACAAAGTAAATTTTGATGTCCCGATTCTTAATAATAGTTTTATTTGGTCCAAAAGAATGTACAAGAGTGAACAAAACTATATTTAATTACGGTTCGCCATCAAAAGGCGATAAGTGAACCTTTAATGAAAACTAGGGCATATACGCCTAAAATTGAATTCTTTCCGTATTTTAAGCCTCTATCCTCTATTGGATAAATGTAAAAACATTTAAAAACATATATAATCATATTTTAGTTATTTCTATCCAATCCTGCCAATACAACGGCTACATGTTAACTACCATTTAAAATAATATTATTTTATTATTATAGTGCAACGTAAGATTCCCAAGAAACTTGTTGTTGCGTGTTGGGTACCCCATCGAGCATAGATTCCCCTTTAAAGTCATTTAAATATTTTATTCACAAATATGGATAAATATGAAAATGTTATATTCTTTATTTACCTGGGGTGTTACATCCTTCCCCCCTTTTGGGAATTGCGTCCTCGCAATTTTTAAAATTGTGCTTGGAAACATCCTTGAAAGTCCCACATCGGAACAAAAGTCGGTAAAACAAACACTTTAAAATAAAGAGAGATAAGTACAAAGGTCACCCGAGTTAACCCATACTAGGATTCCAAGTATGAAAATATGGACATGGAGGAAAAAACAAAGGGTCATGTTCTGATGGAGAGTGATAGAAAACATGTTTAGGAGAAAGTTAACCATGAGAGAATCACAAACTTGTGATGGGTTAAACGGTATTTGATTCCCCAGTAGGAAAAGCTAATAGACAACATTTTCGTGTCAGGTTACTTTTTATTGAGGAATTTATTCATAAGGAAACATAATCACTTATCATATTGACTTTCAACTTTTATTAGATTCCTTACACAAACTCATATTTTCTCCAAACGACGAGTATTTAGGAAGACTTGTTCACATTAAGAGTACTATAATCAACTTCTAGAGAGTCACCTAATCCACAAAATAGAACTATATACTTCCCATGTCTTTAGAATTTAACCAAAACCAAAACCAAAAAGGCTAGTACAAGATCAGATAATCCAGAAAAGGATAACCCTTTATAAAAAGAAAATCTATTCTTAATCTCCAAAATTTGTCCAACAAAACCCAAAGTTCAACGAGGACCATTCTATAATCAATTTGTCCATAAAATTATTCAAAGTAAACCAATATAAGATTTAAACCCAAATATTTGAAGGATTTAGTCACATAGTCTTCGAAGTTAAATCGTAACATTTATCTCCAAACAACATCAGTTGCTCCTAAAGTCTCGTATTGAAAAGTAATTATCCTAATCACATATCCTCCATGATAGGTTAATCATTTTCATAAATAACCCAAAATCAACTTACTCATAATCCATAAAATCATATAACTAGAAAGAATCGGTCAAACTAACCAGGGACTTCACGTAGTCCAGTGGTAGGCGATATATACCAGTCGCACTTTGGTTGTGGGTTCGATTCCCACAGCTTTGTCCGACGCGATTGGTTGTCACACGGTCTGCGTGTTGTCCTTTTTCCAAAACTATATAATTCTTAAATAATTCCCCAAAAAGAGATAAAATATTCAATAATAATCATAACATATTTTAACCTCAAGTTTATCTCATTCCTTTCATTTTCCATCATATCATAGAGTAACCCATAATTACCTAAAAATTAAGTATCATATAAACCCTAATGGTTACCTTAATAATTATTACCTGAATTTCCACATCGGGTTGGCCATCTCGTACATGATGCATTAGAGAACTCACCAAGGTTGAAGTGGTTGATCATGACTCCTTGATAGTTGGTTTAGAACATCCATGAGATTCCTCATTGAATCCCCCATCTCATCCAGTATCTTAATCAGAGAACCACCACAGTTTCCTTCAAACCCATTGTCACTTTGGTGCCTGCTAGATCCAGCTGTTTACTAAAACCAAAAAGTTCAGTGTGAGTATATCAACAAAAACCATCATGTACTAATGAGGAAGTTAAACACTAAGATATACTTACTCATTCACTTTATCTAAAATTAGGACTCTTTCTGAAATCCTAACCATTATGGTAATGTCACTTATGCTAAAAGAATACCCTAACCTCTAAAGTTATCTAAACCGACCTTTGATACCAACTATAAGGCCCCAGCCTTAAATCTTACTTAATATTGAATTAAATGAGTAATTTACATTGAGGATCTTTTCAGGTTTAGAGTTTTAGAGAATTAGGACATAACTATTACATCTCAAAAGATTACAAAGTAGTCGCTTCTACTAAATTTCCATAAAATAAAAACTCTTTAAAAGAAACATGTATAGTTCCATGTTTTAGGTAGCATGATGTTCCCTTGATCCCATCCTTGACCCTATTCCACGCTATGTCCTGTGAAAAACATTTCAAAAACTTTGGATGAGCATAAGAAGCTCAGTAAGGAATACACAAAGAATGAAAACTGTTAGTTTTTTAAAACAACAAGTAAACCATGAATACTTTATCAATGTAATACTTTTCACCTTCATGAAGTAGTAAAAACTGTTCACTGAAAAAAAAGTATCATTACTTACATTTTTGTAACCAAAGGATTACCATAAAACCCATATAAAGAACACATAACATATATAAAGGTAACTTGGGACATAAACTTACTTAAGTGGAATAACCATACGGTCGACTTCCACACATATCACTTAATGGAATAGCCATACGGCCAATTTCCATACATACTTAATGGAATATCCATACGGTCGACTTCCATACCCAATGCATTGGAGGTTATAACGTAACCACCCGTCCTGGTATTCACGGCACCACCCGTCATATGGTTTATAACGTAACCACCCGTTAAAATGTCCAAGTATTGATATAAAATCATAAAACATAAAACCAATATAAAGGAATGATAACATTTCCACATTTCAATCACAATATATCATAAATATATTGACATAATAGAATCCTTTTTCAAAACTATTTTCAATACCAAAATACATAAAAGAGTATATGGTATTTATTTTATTCTAAAAACATTACGGCTTGTTGAGGAAGCCAAAGACCAAATAATACTCGCGGCGGTGGAAAAGGTCGTTGTCGCCGCGTATGTTAAAAGAAACATTCCTTTTTGTCGTTTTGTAAAATGCTTCGTAGAAAAACATTCCTTTTGTATAAAAGTAAATGTCAAAAGGGGTTTATACACCGTATAAAAGAAAGTTGTGTATAAAACAAAATATGCCTCAATGAAAGGAGATTGAGATGAAGTCGCTTACAAAGACGGTATCCTTGGTTTAAGGATAAATCAATTACATAATTATGTGTGACAAATGAATACACCAAATATAAGTGGATATTAAGTGTAAAATAATCAAAGTTCATTCACACATATTCAAAGGATTACATATTCAATAACAACATGTTGAACCCAAAGAAATCGAAATTGGGTTAAGAAGTTCCCTTGACAGCCTAACGGCGTCACATCAAAATGAGTTGATGAGAGATAAAAAAAAGGGTATCTCACCACTTGGACATAAAATTTACATCAATAAGGATATATGAGAACATATCCCAACATAACAATATGTAAATTAAAAGACCCAACAAAATAAGTCTTTCAAAAAAAGGAGGGTGAAAGGTTCCCTTACCGACTTGGGTAACTTTTGAAAAGTACACCCCATTGAAGAAGTGTCATACAATGAATATGTAAATACCCATAAATGAAATTATATTACAATAGGATTGTAATAGTGGGCAGTACATAAACCACTCAATGGAAATTGTGGCAAATGTAGCATAAATCTCACGGAAATAAAAGTGAGATGAAAAATCTCTTACGAAAACTCAGTAGCCTAACGTCGCCACTTCAAACTTCCAAAATGGATTGATGAGAGGAAATAGGGTCTCTCATTACATCAAAATAATTTTTACAGAAAGAGGAATATAAAAGAACATCCCCCAACATAACAAATAGGAGCTTAAAAGAACTGACATAAAGGAGAGTACTTTAAAAGAAAGAGAGAGGTTAGATCTCTTACGAAAATTCGACAGCCTATCGGCGCCACTCAAAACTTCCAAAATGGATTGATGAAAGAGAATAGGTTCTCTCATCACATGAACATAAAAATTAAAGTAAGATTAATATAAAATAACATCCCAATAACAATAAATATGAGCTTTAAAAGGAATGACATAAAAGAGTGTACTTAAAAAGAAAGAGAGGTGTAGGATCCCTTACCTCGGGTCCGACTTGACTCGATCGTTCTTTAATCTCCTGAATAATAAACTTGAGTTAATTTATACTTACTTAAGAACCTTTTTAAAGTTCATTATTCCTTTTATATCACTTATTACCATGTTATAAACATTATTTAATCATTTAAGTTAATCATGTTTGTTTTGTCGATATTTGGTTCTTAAGTCGAAAGTGGACTTCTTACAATTACATGTTGTTCGTGTGGTCAAAGGTTCTTCATATCCAAAAATGACATTCCTGATTTGGATATCATATATATCATATATATCCAGCATATACATGTATTTATAAAATCACATAATCATTTAGAGGAAAGAAATAAAATGCACCGTTCATGGAGACGGTAAGCCGTACGTACGCATGAACGCTACTTTCATTTCTATGTCGTATTAATGGAATTAAAACTATATGGGAGGTATTTATATTTTAATTCCAGAATTATATTAATCATTTATATGTATCATACATCATATATATCCATTATATATATGTACTTATAATAGTACATTACATTTGGGGATTAGAAATGAAATGCACCGTTCATGGAGACGGTAAGCCGTACGTACGCATGAACGCTACTTTCATTTCTATCTCATACTTTAATGGAAATAAATAATAATGATATAGAGGTAAATAATAATTCCAGTATAACATCATATTTAATAACATTAAATCCATCCTTTACATGTCCCACATATGGCATTAACGAATCACATCACTTTGAGGGGGCGGTAGTCCGCACTTCCTTAAATGAAGATATCATGTTTACCCACAATGGAAACCATAAAGGTATGCCCAAAATGAAAAATACAGAAGCTTAAAGAAAAAAATAAACATATTATATATCATATATAAAAATAGTGACATCATAATGGCCACCTTTGAAGGTGTTAAATGAGTATTGAACAATCATCGTTTCGGGAGGCAGAATTTCGCCATCCATGGAAACCGTATGTTCTTTAACCCTTTGATGTAGTTGTGTGAGAGTGTAGCTTGAATATATCTTATAACAACATCCTAGTATATTTAGGATACTGTTGTTGTTACAAAAGAAGTAAATAAAAAGAGTTTAGAGGGTTGGAGAAGCAAAATAAAAGAAATGAACAAGAGAGAATGAATTACCTTTAAAAGTGTAACTCCCTTTTGATTTGAGCCTAAAGGCTTCCTTTGAAAGGATTATGCCCAAAGGGAATCCTCTAGGATGAGTAGAGGGATGTGGAGGGAGTAAATGGGCAGGGGTTGGCCGAGCCAAAGGCTTGAGGAGTGTGTGAAATGAGGTAGAGCTGGGGGCCTTTTATAAGATGAGAGGAGGGGCACTTTTGGAAAGTAAAGAAATATTACTTTATTTGAAAATGTGTTTCGGTTTTAAAAGGTCCCACGTTGATATAATTCGTGGATAAGGTGATAAGGGTTCGAAATCCACCCATCCAATAAGTTTTGGACATGTGTAGTTCATAGATTTTACATTATCTTTCCATTTTATTTAAATCGTCAAATAATGATGTCATCGCTGCATCATTATTATGTCATAAATAATTTAATTTATTTAAAGTCTAAAAATTATAAAAAAATCACTATGATTTATGAAATCTTTGTATCTTTCCAATGACTATTTATAATAAAAATTTGGACTTGTGTAACCCCACTTAAAAACTGTTTTAGTAAAACAAGTCATGTTTGTGTCAATTTAATTTTAACATTAAATAAAAATATATTATTGTCATTTTCCAACTAAAGTGGATCCATTGGGTCCCCAAGTTGGTCCATGGATTGTCTTGGTCGTACATGACTCACCCAATAGGTGTATTACAAGTGTCATGGTGTTTTCACATTCTTATAATATCATTTTTACCTTAAATTACACTAATTACCTCTAATCGCGATTAAGAACTTAATAAGTTACTATTCACCAAAAAAATTTATTTTTATCCCATTGAACCACATTTTACTTCTTAATGACAACCATGTATGTCGGATTTTTGAAATTAAAAATACAATGATGGCAAAATTTCATTTAAACGGAAAATCAGTCTTTATAAGTACCACTTAGTGGTTTCACTATTCATCAAAAATTGGAGTTTTTCAGAAAAATACCAAAACTTCACCCTAAGCTATATTTGATATTCCGAATTCAAAAATGAAGTCCGTTTTACAAAATTCAAAACATATTAGTCACATTAATTAATTTAATAATTAATTCCCGCTGTCAGAGCAAATAGCGTGTTTTTATAAAACAATAAGTATCAAAAGATTGACACTAGTTTAAGTCTGATTTCAAAGTGAAATTAATTCCAACGACCACTATTGGATTTAATGGTAAAAATATTTTCTAATTTCCCTTTAAAACCAATTCAAAATATAACCTATTCATATAAATAAATTAGATTAAAAAGTGTTTTTGAATTAAAATACAACATTTTACACTATTCATTAAAAAAAAAGAACTTTATCGGAAAGATACCAAAAATTTACACAAAGTAAATTTTGATGTCCCGATTCTTAATAAGAGTTTTATTTGGTCCAAAAGAATGTACAAGAGTGAAAAAAACTATATTTAATGACGGTTCGCCATCAAAAGGCGATAAGTGAATCTTTAGTGAAAACTAGGGCATATACGCCTAAAATTGAATTCTTTCCATATTTTAAGCCTCTATCCTCTATTGGATAAATGTAAAAACATTTAAAAACATATATAATCATATTTTAGTTATTTCTATCCATTCCCGTCAATACAACGGCTATATGTTAACTACCATTTAAAATAATATTATTTTATTATTAGAGTGCAACGTAAGATTCCCAAGAAACTCGTTGTTGCGTGTTTGGTACGCCATCGAGCATAGCGTCCCCTTTAAAGTCATTTAAATATTTTATTCACAAATATGGATAAATATGAAAATTTCATATTATTTATTTACCTGGGGTGTTACATCCTTCCCCCCTTTTGGGAATTGCGTCCTCACAATTTTTAAAATTGTTCTTGGAAACATCCTTGAAAGTCCCACATCGGAACAAAAGTCGGTAAAACAAACACTTTAAAATAAAGAGAGAAAAGTACAAAGGTCACCCGAGTTAACCCATACTAGGATTCCAAGTATGAAAATATGGACATGGAGGAAAAAACAAAGGGTCATGTTCTGATGGAGAGTGATAGAAAACATGTTTAGGAGAAAGTTAACCATGAGAGAATCACAAACTTGTGATGGGTTAAACGGTATTCGATTCCCCAGTAGGAAAAGCTAATAGACAACATTTTCGTGTTAAGTTACTTTTTATTGAGGAATTTATTCATAATGAAACATAATCACTTATCATATTGACTTTCAACTTTTATTAGATTCCTTACACAAACTCATATTTTCTCCAAAAGACGAGTATTTAAGAAGACTTGTTCACATTAAGAGTACTATAATCAACTTCTAGAGAATCACCTAATCCACAAAATAGAACTATATACTTCCCATGTCTTTAGACTTTAACCAAAACCAAAACCAAAAAGGCTAGTACAAGATCAGATAATCCAGAAAAGGATAACTCTTTATAAAAAGAAAATCTATTCTTAATCTCCAAAATTTGTCCAACAAAACCCAAAGTTCAACGAGGACCATTCTATAATCAATTTGTCCATAAAATTCTTCAAAGTAAACCAATATAACATTGAAACCCAAATATTTGAAGGATTTAGTCACATAGTCTTCTAAGATAAATCGTAACATTTATCTCCAAACAACATCAGTTGCTCCTAAAGTCTCGTATTGAAAAGTAATTATCCTAATCACATATCCTCCATGATAGGTTAATCATTTTCATAAATAACCCAAAATCAACTTACTCTTAATTCATAAAATCATATAACTAGAAAGAATCGGTCAAACTAACCAGGGACTTCACGTAGTCCAGTGGTAGGCGATAAATACCAGTTGCACTTTGGTTGTGGGTTCGATTCCCGCAGCTTTGTCCGACGCGACGGGTTGTCACACGGTCTGCGTGTTGTCCTTTTTCCAAAACTATATAATTCTTAAATCATTCCCCAAAAAGAGATAAAATCTTCAAGAATAATCATAACATATTTTAACCTCAAGTTTATTTCATTCCTTTCATTTTCCATCATATCATAGAGTAACCCATAATTACCTAAAAATTAAGTATCATATAAACCCTAATGGTTACCTTAATAATTATTACCTGAATTTCCACATCGGGTTGGCCATCTCGTACATGATGCATTAGAGAACTCACCAAGGTTGAAGTGGTTGATCATGACTCCTTGATAGTTGGTTTAGAACATCCATGAGATTCCTCATTGAATCCCCCATCTCATCCAGTATCTTAATCAGAGAACCACCACAGTTTCCATCAAACCCATTGTCACTTTGGTGCCTGCTAGATCCCGCTATTTACTAAAACCAAAACTTTAGTGTGAGTATATCAACAAAACCATCATGTACTAATGAAGAAGTTAAACACTAAGATATACTTACTCATTCACTTTATCTAAAATTAGGACTCTTTCTGAAATCCTAACCATTATGGTAATGTCACTTATGCTAAAAGAATACCCTAACCTCTAAAGTTATCTAAACCGTCCTTTGATACCAACTATAAGGCCCCAGCCTTAAACCTTACTTAATATTGAATTAAATGAGTAATTCACATTGAGGATCTTTTCAGGTTTAGAGTTTTAGAGAATTAGGACATAACTATTACATCTCAAAAGATTACAAAGTAGTCTCTTCTACTAAATTTCCATAAAATAAAAACTCTTTAAAAGAAACATGTATAGTTCCATGTTTTAGGTAGCATGACGTTCCCTTGATCCCATCCTTGACCCTATTCCACGCTATGTCCTGTGAAAAACATTTCAAAAACTTTGGATGAGCATAAGAAGCTCAGTAAGGGATACACAAAGAATGAAAAATGTTAGTTTTTCAAAACAACAAGTAAACTGTGAATACTTTATCAATGTAATACTTTTCACCTTCATGAAGTAGTAAAAACTTTTCACTGAAAAAAAAAGTATCATTACTTACCTTTTTGTAACCAAAGGATTACCATAAAACCCATATAAAGAACACATAACATATATAAAGGTAACTTGGGACATAAACTTACTTAAGTGGAATAACCATACGGTCGACTTCTACACATATCACTTAATGGAATAGCCATACGGCCAATTTCCATACATACTTAATGGAATAGCCATACGGCTGACTTCCATACCCAGTGCATTGGAGGTTATAACATAACCACCCGTCCTGGTATTCACGGCACCACCCGTCATATGGTTTATAACGTAACCACCCGTTAAAATGTCCAAGTATCGATATAAAATCATAAAACATAAAACCAATATAAAGGAAAGATAACATTTCCACATTTCAATCACAATATATCATAAATATATTGAAATAATAGAATCCTTTTTCAAAACTATTTTCAATACCAAAATACATAAAAGAGTATATGGTATTTATTTTATTCTAAAAACATTACGGCTTGTTGAGGAAGCCAAAGACCAAATAATACTCGCGGCGGCGGAAAAGGTCGTTGTCGCCACATATGTTAAAAGAAACATTCCTTTTTCTCGTTTTGTAAAACGCTTCGTAGAAAAAGATTCCTTTTGTATAAAAGTAAAAGTCAAAAGGGTTTTATACACTGTATAAAAGAAAGTTGTGTATAAAACGAAATATGCCTCAATGAAAGGAGATTGAGACGAAGTCCCTTATAAAGACGGTATCCTTGGTTTAAGGATAAATCAATTACATAATTATGTGTGACAAATGAATACTCCAAATATAAGAGGATATTAAGTGTAAAATAATAAAAGTTCATTCACACATATTCAAAGGATTACATATTCAATAACAACATGTTGAACCCAAAGAAATCGAAATTGGGTTAAGAAGTTCCCTTGACAGCCTAACGGCGTCACATCAAAATGAGTTGATGAGAGATAAAAAAAGGGTATCTCACCACTTGGACATAAAATTTACATCAATAATTATATATGAGAACATATCCCAACATAAAAATATGTAAATTAAAAGACCCAACAAAAGAAGTCTTTTAAAAAAAGGAGGGTGAAAGGTTCCCTTACCGACTTGGGTATCTTTTGAAAAGTACACCCCATTGAAGAAGTGTCATACAATGAATATGTAAATTCCCATAAATGGAATTATATTACAATAGGATTGTAATAGTGGGAAGTTCATAAACCACTCAATGGAAATTGTGGCAAATGTAGCATAAATCTCACGGGAATAAAAGTGAGATGAAAAATCTCTTACGAAAACTTGGTAGCCTAACGTCGCCACTTCAAACTTCCAAAATGGATTGATGAGAGGAAATAAGGTCTCTCATTACATCAACATAATGTTTACAGAAAGAGGAATATAAAAGAACATCCCCCAACATAAAAAATAGGAGCTTAAACGAACTGACATAAAAGCGAGTACTTTAAAAGAAAGAGAGAGGTTAGATCTCTTACGAAAATTCGACAGCCTATCGGCGCCACTCAAAACATCCAAAATGGATTGATGAGAGAGAATAGGGTCTCTCATCACATGAACATATAAATTACAGTAAGATTAATATAAAAGAACATCCCAATAACAATAAAGATGAGCTTTAAAAGGAATGACATAAAAGAGTGTACTTAAAAAGAAAGAGAGGTGTAGGATCCCTTACCTCGGGTCCGACTTGACTCGATCGTTCTTTAATCTCCTGAATAATAAAATTGAGTTAATTTATACTTACTTAAGAACCTTTTTAAAGTTCATTATTCCTTTTATATCACTTATTACCATGTTATAAACATTATTTAATCATTTATGTTAATCATGTTTGTTTTGTCGATATTTGGTTCTTAAGTCGAAAGTGGACTTCTTACAATTACATGTTGTTCGTGTGGTCAAAGGTTCTTCATATCCAAAAATGACATTCCTGATTTGGATATCATATATATCATATATATCCAGCATATACATGTATTTATAAAATCACATAATCATTTAGAGGAAAGAAATGAAATGCACCGTTCATGGAGACGGTAAGCCGTACGTACGCATGAACGCTACTTTCATTTCTATGTCGTATTAATAGAATTAAAACTATATGAGAGGTATGTATATTTTAATTACAGAATTATATTAATCATTTAGATGTATCATACATCATATATATCCATTATATATATGTACATATAATAGTACATTACATTTGGGGATAAGAAATGAAACGCACCGTTCATGGAGACGGTAAGCCGTACGTACGCATGAACGCTACTTTCATTTCTATCTCATACTTTAATGGAAAGAAATAATAATGATATACAGGTAAATAATAATTCCAGTATTACATCATATATAATAACATTAAATCCATCCTTTACACGTCCCACATATGGCATTAACGAATCACATCACTTTGAGGGGGCGGTAGTCCGCACTTCCTTAAATGAAGATATCGTGTTTACCCACAATGGAAACCATAAAGGTATGCCCAAAATGAAAAATACAGAAGCTTAAAGAAAAAAATAAACATATTATATATCATATATAAAAATAGTGACATCATAATGGCCACCTTTGAAGGTGTTAAATGAGTATTGAACAATCATCGTTTCGGGAGGCAGAATTTCACCATCCACGGAAACCGTATGTTCTTTAACCCTTTGATGTAGTTGTGTGAGAGTGTAGCTTGAATAAATCTTATAACAACATCCTAGTATATTTAAGATACTGGTTTTTTTACAAAAGAAGTAAATAAAAAGAGTTTAGAGGGTTGGAGAAGCAAAATAAAACAAATGAACAAGAGAGAATGAATTACTTTTAAAAGTGTAACTCCCTTTTGATTTGAGCCTAAAGGCTTCCTTTTAAAGGATTATTCCCAAAGGGAATCCTCTAGGATGAGGAGAGGGATGTGGAGGGAGTAAATGGGCAGAGTTTTTCCGAGCCAAAGGCTTGAGGAGTGTGTGAAATGAGGTAGAGGTGGGGGCCTTTTATAAGAGGAGAGGAGGGGCACTTTTGGAAAGTAAAGAAATATTACTTTATTTGAAAAAAATTTTCGGTTTTAAAAGATCCCACATTGATATAATTCGTGGATAAGGTGATAAGGGTTCTAAATCCACCCATCCAATAAGTTTTGGACATGTATAGTTCATAGATTTTACATTATCTTTCCATTTTATTTAAATCGTCAAATAATGATGTCATCGCTGCATCATTATTATGTCATAAATAATTTAATTTATTTAATGTCTAAAAATTATAAAAAAATCACTATGATGTAGGAAATCTTTTTAGATTTCCAATGACTATTTATAATCAAAATTTGGACTTTTGTAACCCCACTTAAAAACTGTTTTAGTAAAACAACTCATGTTTGTGTCAATTTAATTTTAACATTAAATAAAAATATATTATTGTCATTTTCCAACTAAAGTGGCTCCATGGGGTCCCCAAGTTGGCCCATGGCTTGTCTTGGTCGTCCATGACTCACCCAATAGGTGTAGTACAAGTGTCATGGTGTTTTCACATTCTTATAATATCATTTTTACCTTAAATTACACTAATTACCTCTAATCGCGATTAAGAACTTAATAAGTTACTATTCACCAAAAAATTATTTTTATCCCATTGAACCACATTTTAATTCTTAATGAAAACCATTTATGTCGGATTTTTTAAATTCAAAACAAAATGATGGCAAAATTTCATTTAAACGGAAAATCAGTCTTTATAAGTACCACTTAGTGGTTTCACTACTCATGAAAAATTGGAGTTTTTTAGAAAAATACCAAAACTTCACCCTAAGCTATATTTGATATTCCGAATTCAAAAATGAAGTCCGTTTTAAAAAATTCAAAACATAATAGTCACATTAATTAATTTAATAATTAATTCCCGATGTCAGAGCAAATAGCGTGTTTTTATAAAACAATAAGTATCAAAAGATTGACACTAGTTTAAGTCTGATTTCAAAGTGAAATTAATTCCAACGACCACTATTGGATTTAATGGTAAAAATATTTTCTAATTTCACTTTAAAACCAATTCAAAATATAATCTATTCATATAAATAAATTAGATTAAAAAGTGGTTTTGAATTAAAATACAACATTTTACACTATTCATTAAAAAAAAGAACTTTATCGGAAAGATACCAAAAATTTACACAAAGTAAATTTTGATGTCCCGATTCTTAATAAGAGTTTTATTTGGTCCAAAAGAATGTACAAGAGTGAACAAAACTATATTTAATGACGGTTCACCATCAAAAGGCGATAAGTGAACCTTTAGTGAAAACTAGGGCATATACGCCTAAAATTGAATTCTTTCCGTATTTTAAGCCTCTATCCTCTATTGGATAAATGTAAAAACATTTAAAAACATATATAATAATATTTTAGTTATTTCTATCCATTCCCGCCAATACAAAGGCTACATGTTAACTACCATTTAAAATAATATTATTTTATTATTAGAGTGCAACGTAAGATTCCCAAGAAACTCGTTGTTGTGTGTTGGGTACGCCATCGAGCATAGCATCCCCTTTAAATTAATTTAAATATTTTATTCACAAATATGGATAAATATGAAAATTTCATATTCTTTATTTACCTGGGGTGTTACATTACATATAATATATTATTATATATATTTATATATATTGATGTGTTTTTTTTAAATTGTATATATATTATATATATACATATAAGTCGTGATAAATAATGATATAGAGTGAGGAAGGGTAAAACTTTATGGTATGCTATGAGAAGAAAACTTATATGCAGTCCAAAAAATAGAAAACCTAGATTTTAAAGAAAGTATTAGTTTTTCAAAATTAAATACTTTATTTCCCTCATCTTTTCAAAAAAACCATGATGGTGATAATTTCAATCTATTATAGATTATTTAAACGTTATTTTCATAACATAAATTTTAGAGACCAAAATTTATGACATGTTAGCCTAATAAAAATTTCAATGTAATGTTTCGTTTATTTTATTAGAAATAGTGCGATAATGCCTTTCAATTGGAAGTTATGAGCATCTAAAATGGAAAAATTGTTTAAATTAGATTTCTATGTGAGTGTTCGCATGTGAGGTACTATTGATTTTGGGATGAATGTGACACATGAGGAGCTAATATTGAAACCCATGATAAAAAAACATGATGATGAAAAACAATCAATGGATCATCATGATTCATGGATTTGAAGATGTTATTCAAAACAATGGGGATTAAACAACATTTTATAGGTAATATATTCTTGAAATGACTATTTTTGAGATAATAAATATGTCTAGACTCAAGGGTTGGTACTTATATATTTTTTATGACTCCTATCACGGAAATTAATTGGACACAACATACTACAAAATTTTCAGGTCATATTGACAATGAGTTTTGAGATGGAATCAGGTATTTTTCTACAGAATGATTACAAAAAATAGGATATTTATATCACTGTCATTATGTATTGTAGAAGGGTAGTGTATATAGAGTGTGTCTAGATGATTTCAATGTGATTATTTATTAGTTTATTGTATAACCATGATAGGGTAACCAGTCCATAATCAATACTATTTATATGTGTCATTGAGGAATTGGTTTCACTATAAAATATTGACCTATAGGGTACTATCTATTAAAATATTCATTGTGATAAAATACATAATCTCTATAATACCTTTTGGTATGATTTCCTTCATCAAATAATTAGTATTCATTAGTATATTTCAATGATGGTGTGGATGGTATTATGATAGTGATGATAATGATAGGAATGGTATATAAATGGTTTAGGTTAGTGACATAGTTTTGGGTTTGAGATAATATAACTTATTCGTTATTTTCAAAAGATATTAATTAAAAAAATTATAGTACCACTTAGAATAAAAACACAAAATTAGAGATAATTCTTTGTTATGAAAAAATATTTATTTATGGTACTAATTAATTATATGTCTATATTACACTTCGCATTTACCCCCATTGATTGGTATAAATTAAATATGGATTGAATATGTTGATAATTGTTTTTAGTTATAGACATGGTTTTTGTGTATTTGTGATAGTTTTTCAATAATGAGATGTTAGATGATAGGTATATGGGTACAAACTGTTTGGATTTGGTTTATAAGGTCCACTTATATGTTTTATGGTGTCGGTTAAACTATATATGTGTTTATATAAATGTAATTCTTTGATATTTAAATTAGTAATAAGATAATAAAATTCACTAGACTTAGATACATTTATATATATAATTTTTAATCAATATAGACTCATATAAAGTAATTATAAATATTAGAGGATTATATGGTTTTTATAGTTAATGTTTGGTCAAGATTACCTTGGGAGGTTTTAATTAGTGAGTTCATAACTATGTATTACAATTTTTCTATTATGGTTATTATAAATGTATTATATTTTCTTGGTTGTTCATCCTTGGAAAATAAATATTGAGTTTTTGTATATACTCTCCCCTAATTATACATATATGATTATTTGACTGAGTTGGTGGAGGAGTTGGGAAGCATTATCTTAGTCACACGGGTTCTTTGTTGGCGCATGGAGTTATAGATTATTTTTGTTACCACAAAAGTATATTGAATTATGTTTTTTCGAAATTTTGGAAGTTATTTATTGTTTTTCCATGACTAGTTGTAGTATTTTAATTATTATATAACATTTATGACTTATAAATATACTAAAATATAACATGATCATGAAATATTTATTGACCAGATTTTGTTTTTTAGTGTCTTTCATAATATTCTGTACTATTTTGTAAAGGGTAGTACCTTCGATTTAAATTTTGAAACCATAAGATGATAGTTTCCAACACCTACACTATTGAAGAATGTCTTAATTTTAAACTCTAATTCTCATCATTGGTCAACAGAATTGTATTGATGAGGATGTTTCATGTTAGAATGTCGTCAAATTTCTTTTTTTATTTAGGATGGAGTTTAGAGTTAGACACATGTGATTTTTTTGTTGCTTTAGAAAAAACATGTATAAAATGTTAAAGATATTATATTTTTGTGATATGGGTCAAAGAAACCATCAAAAGGTGTTGTAGATGATGTGTGGTACCCCATTTGATACCACTCATCCGTGTCCTAGATGAAGTTTAACAAGGCCCCAGGACCCCCCCCCCCCCCCCCATGTATACCAAAGGCTATCAACTAACTGTGGGGGCATTCGTCATATGTTTGGGAGACTATAAACTTGATATAATAACTATAAATACAAAATAAATATCTAAAAAATACATAATATTAAATTTTAGTATACATAATACAATAATATATCCATGATATGGAAAATGGAATACAGTCGTATAATCATACATCACAACCAATCACTCAACATTCGAATCATTTTTACCAAATAAAAAAAGATAAACACACAATATCCATCACTTATATACTTTAGAATCACCACCACTCTATATTCACGTCCCTATAAACCGACTTTAACCTAATCCATTGTGAAGTATGTTCTCAGGCATTTACAAGAAACATTAGGTTTTCATGAACACTAGGGTTCCCATATAGGGTGTGAGAAATGTATCAAAATAGGGACTAGCCATGTGATTCTATGATATTATATCATTTATATGTGTATACATGATAAAAATAATAAAATGAACTCTTATAAAGACAGGAAAGTGTGTTGAGTCATCATTTAAGAACTAAACGACCACAAAAACCAACAATACCCACATCATCATATTTAAGGAACAAATTCACCTCATGCCAAAAATACCCACCCATAGAAAAAAATAG
This sequence comes from Viscum album, assembly GCA_963277665.1. NCBI lineage: Eukaryota > Viridiplantae > Streptophyta > Magnoliopsida > Santalales > Viscaceae > Viscum > Viscum album. The sequence goes on along the minus strand of OY728137.1, from coordinate 1,929,515,529 downwards.
AGTATGGTTTCTTACCAAAACTCAACACATACCCAAAAATACAATTTAGGGTGTATTACCAAGTCCCAATCCATACTAAAAGATGTTAGGTAGGGTGAATTGGTGAGTACTGAACACAACTATAAACTTAGGGAAGGTCTCAGCATAAAACCACAAAAAATGTGAATTGAGGAGGCATCATGATAGATCACCTCTGGTATAAGTTCTTCCATCCCCTTAGGGTAAGGTCTCACTTCCATTCTTCATCTCATTAGGAATAAAAATAGAGATCATCATATAGAATCTCAATCGCTAACATCTAAAAAATGTTGAATGATACCCTTTGGGTATGGTCCCATAGAAATTTCTAATATCATGTAACCAAAAGATATTAGAGGATGGAATTATAATACTGAACTTCTAATATGAGATGAACTGTAACATCACTTTATGGGTCCCATATTTGATCAAAACATTGAGATATATGAGGAGAAAATAAAAAACTACATTCACAAGAATAACCACCACTTTAAGGTATTACACATGGATAATCATGTGTATAATAATCCCTTATTAGAAATCATATAATAATTGATTTTAGAAGGTAATCATAAGATCCAGCCCCTCTCATAAGTCAAACCACTCCATCGATATATGAGTCCCATGCCTAGTCATAATACCACTTATATAATATCATATTGTTTCTCAAGATCTAAATTCGTATTTCCATAGAAGATAAAATTAATATATCTATCATCACAACCTAATATCCTTAATATACCCTCAACCACATAAGAACAATGTACCAAGTCTATCTATATTCTAATCACACCTATTAAAAAATATATTAACTACTCTAAACCCAAAATGGCCTCTATTCATCGATTCTGACATGAACTAGTCAACCTATAGTGATATCATAACATTTAGGCCTTTCCTGACCCTAGTCTCAATAGGTTTGTCCTTTACACTTCTAATATCCCCCTCAAAACTTGTACCCACTTACCAGGGACCATATCATGATAACTCTCACCAGGCCTCTTAACAACCTAGGTAAATATATCCATATAATTATCAGAACATGTTCCTGTGTCATATCATACATCTCCCTTGGGAGAGATATCAATCTAGTAATCTAGAGGAAACCATCCACGTCACACTAAATAAATACCTAAACAAAATATCCCTCTCAAAGAACATTCCATGTCTCTAATCAACATTTAAGAGGGTTTTCCCCATTATGTGTGAGATGAAAAACCATATAAATCACTACAATCCTTTTAAACTCTCTTATTCTATCCCAACATTCCCTAAGAAACCAACCTAGTTTATTCACATATCATATAAATCCTAAGAACCACTCCCCATCCCTCTTGTAAACCCCACTGTCATCATATCCCTCTTGGAGATATAGTCGTTAGGTGACTCCCAAAATAACCAAGGGGAACAGGTGTACGTGTTAAAACTATAGGAGTATCAAATACACCATATCACTCTACCTAGGGTTCTCTTGGTCCCCATATATGTACCCAAAAAAATACATTCATGTATGAATGAAAAATACTGCATAAAGAATAATGGGTTTTTTATTAAACAGGTTATTTATCTCTATCAAGTCGTTATCATCCTTACTGAGCATAGATTATCCTCCTAAACTACCTTCCATGCCTCATCCAATATCATACAAACAATGAAGCTCCTATATCAAGATAAAAATTTTAAAATAATTAATTATTAAAATTCTTAATTAATTACCTATTTTAAAAAAACATAAAAAATAAAACCACTGAGTGGTTTTCAATCATAAATCATTGAAAAACATTATATCATGGTCATGTGGCATGATCTCGATGCCCTTATGAATTAAATACCAATCCTAAAACATAAAATTCATTGTAAATTCTATACTAAAATTGTGAATACACTAGAAAAATTTATTGGGAAATGTACCTCAATTGAAAAAGTGAAATATAGTGTGTGTTCATTATCCTAAGTCATTATATATCCATCACACAAAAAATCCCCAAGGTTCGAGATGATTCTCAACGTGATTTGGTGAAATAATCATCAAATCCCTATAGAAATGCAACCAAATTAGTGGCTATCAAATGGTAATTATAACAAAGAAATATTAAGGAAGAACTTACCTTGAATCCACATGATAAAACCCTCTAAAAAATCATAGAACAAAGGGATATAAATATGGGAGTATAAGAGATACAAACAGGGTTATCCTTCTTCTTCTATTAAATTCAAACCAAAGGAATCTGAGGGGTTTCCAAAATAAGATCCCCTAAAAAATTTCCAATGGACCTTTAGAAGAATTAACCATGTACATAAATTATATTGGACCATGAGTTTCATACCATGTCTCCTCCATTGTAGTTCATATCATTGTGTGTCCCATATAGGTTGTAGTGTGACCGTGCCAAGGAAGAGGGCCCAAGACCCCACTGTATCTCCATTATTGTATGAACCCTATATGTTGTGGACTGAATCCCCCTAGGAAGAAATCATCGTGGAATAATCCTTTTGATCCATTGTGTGACACACCTCACCCAAGTGAGGCTCAAGTCTCTATGGTGAAACCTCTCATCACTCAAAGGAATTTCCTTCATTAATAATTCCACGACGTCTCCCCTTCAATAGGAATTCATAGAATGCCCTAGGGGTCATAGTGTGACTGGAATTTTCAATGAAAACCCAAAAAGTAATATGTATAGTTTAACCCTTATGTGTATTCTACATGATGCAATTTTATCTAACACAACATGATCACCCACCCCTCACTCTACCATTATCATGGTGTGACCTCACCCATCATAGCATGACCATCTACCTACAACCAAATCCTCTTCCCTGCACTTGGGTAACTCCTCTAATATATACCTGATCACAAAATACATCTCTTAATTCTATAATAATATTTAAAATCATCTCCTTTGGAAATTATAACCCTTAAAATCTCTATTTGAATCATGATTCTCAAAACAACTACTACTTCAGGACAAGAGAATCAAATTTCTCGTAAATTTTAAAACTAGTAATGACATGGATAATTAAAAAATCCCCACTATAATGATTATCATCCTTAATATAACCAATAAAATATAATTATTTTCATTCCATAAATTATATTCTGATATAAAGAATTTTTTTGGATCTTAACTAATTCATATGTGTTTCTATCGTCTGTGTATTAATCCTAAATACACTATTATTTCTCAAAAAAAACCTATCTTGATTAAAAAAAATTCTATATCCAATATGTTATACCCAGATTGTTTTCCACCTATCCACATATAAGAATACATAAAAACACTAGTTGGTCCTCTTATTGATGAATTCCATTGAAATCACTCAGTTGCACACATCGATGTAGCACCACATCCAGATCACAATGCACTGATTAACAAAGGCATCATGAAATACTCTAAACACTAACAAGGATGTTCAATCCGGACACCCTATGTAATTACATGGTTGGGTCCCCAACCACCCACACCAACCATCATAATCTCTCCACAACTATTGGTGTATCTCCGTTCTGAATCACTCTTGAATCATTACCAAAATTCCAGCCTAAGACTAAGGATTACACATGAACTTCACCATTATTTTGATGCACAGCTACAAAAAACAAATCACACTATCTAATAATATCTAATATAATTTCTAGTATTTACCATGAAACTAGGTAAAATCATATTCATCTACACACTAGTATCTCATAGTCATATCATTCATCCTCCAATCGGTCTCACCACATCGACAACTCTCCTAATATGAGAGTTACACATCCAGAAATGATTTTATTTGCCATATAATAATTTTGACCTTATCATCACTATATGAAATTTGAAAATTTTATCGGATTCTTATGAATCCTAAAAAATACCTAAGAACATTGTTTAACCTATATAAAACTCAAATATAGTATTTTCCATCAAAACAGATAAAATTAGATCCACCTACATACTAGTATATCATAGTTATATCAACCATCCTCTAATCTGTCTCACTACATAAATGACTCTCTGTATATGAGATTTATATAATAATGAATAATTTGATACTCCCAATAATAAGAGTGTCGTTATCGTCACTTTACTATACTAAAATACTTGATCTCTATAGCCCATATCATGAACATTGTTTAATGTAATTTTTGAAAATTACCAAGACTCCCATATCTGGCCTCTATGATGAATAATTAATCCCTAGTTATTCATGAATACCAAGAATATTCATCCTTGGAATTCACTGAAACTCACTTATAATGAGGGTCTCATCCTAAAATAGCCAATGGTATGCTCCCACCTATATGGATTCTATCATGCTTCTCCTTAGGCCCAATGCATAAAAATTATCAACATTTCATATGTGTCACTCTACCTAGACACACTCATCTATCTTAATAACTCATGTTTAGGAAAAAACCACATACCAACTATACCACTATTCATAGATCCATCTACAATATCTCCTATCAGGATAGAGGTACACCTACCATTTTTATCAAATCCCCAATACTCCATTATCACAAACATCTCATTGAATCCCAAGGTCCTTGTCCAACACACGGGTGATTATCTAAGCACAAACCAAATAGTCATGATGCATAGGAATAATTCATTTTCCCCATTCATAAAGTATTTCCCATAAATAAAAACCAATTCTCACTCTCATATTACCAATATAGTGTACACTTATAAAGAACTCTCTCACATGTTTTATATCATTGGCCATATTGATCTCATACAAATTCAATGGCTATAATATCCAATAATACCCAATCTACCAACTCGAATGTAATACCCTCATCAGTATAAGAATTGGTATTTTTAAGGAGGATTTTATTTCTGAGTCATGTGGATGTGTAATTCTTAAAATTTTGGGTTTGATCAAGAACTATATATTTGGATCCTTTTAAACTATTTTTTCATATTTTGTATGAGGCTTGAGAGGTTCCTTGGGAGATTAGATAATTATTAGGATCATCAAGGTTTGAAATTACTATTTTTGGGAAATTAGTTGATGACACATGGTTGGTACATGTTTAGTGGTAACCATACACCCCAACCACAGGACTTGGTTTTGATACGTTCACAGTTTGTTCAAACCATGCAAGGCACACCACGAGACCATGTAAGATTTGTGAAAAATTATAATGACATTTTTCATGGTTTATGGATGGTTTCTCAAACCATGATCAGTAATCATGTGATGTGGTCCATCTTGGAAATTGTATTCCACGTGGTTAGTGCATAGTTTTGAAAAACATGAATCAATAAATTTATCTTCTATATAAGTTTTAAAATAATGAAATCTTTATTTGAACCATTTTTTAGCCTGATTTTAATCCATTTCGTAGCTAAATCCCATACACATGATTCCCCTATCCACCTATCCTCTTTAATGGTTGTTATACCTTTTTCATTAAAGCTCTAAAATTCTTTATGATGAATATAAAATGGAAACATATTTCTATAAGTATGTTACGTTTTTTATTATTTTCCTTTATTATTTAGTTCTCTCTCTCTATTTATGATTAAAAAACTAATTCTATGGGTGTTTGACTTATTTTCTATTTTACTATGAATCATGCCAAACCAATAGCAAATAATCACTGTGTAAACTCTCCAAAGAATATGTTAGGTGTTACCTATAATTAAACATGCATTCTTTATCCTTTATCCAAGTACATGTCATGTGAACTCATTATTGGTTTTTGAGTAATGAACTAGTTTTAATGGATTTTTTTAAAATAACATTTTCAAAATTTCATCACCTATTTAACCTAATTTTATCCTAAAAAAGTGAATCCATTGGAAAACACATTGGTAATGTGTTTTGATGTATAATTTTCATGTTAAAATGAATGTTTATTTGTGGGAGGGTATTTAGATTATGTGTAATGAAAAATTACTATTGAAATGGTTGAAAAAAACATTAAATTCAATGCTTGTGAAATGTAATTTCATAACTAGAAATTTTAAAAATGGAATTGGATTTTTTCATGAAACAATGGGTTAGAAAATGGACATAAAATTTATGAATTTGAAAATGGTTTTAGAATTGGATTGGACAATGGTAATGTGTTTTTATAATTGTATAAAAGGGGAAATAAAAAATTAATTATGTAATGAGAAATAGATTAGTGAATATTAAGGATTGGTAAAACGATTCCCTCAAGAGGACCTTAAGGTTTTATTTTTTATTAATGATTCTCATGTTAGGAAGTGTTAGTTTGATAAACAAGGAATTTTTAAATGGTTTTTTCTTGATATAATGATCGGTTTGAATTCCTTGGTTGGAAATCATGGTTATGTGGCCATAGAAATGTGTGGAATGTTGTGAGAGAACCTTGTATTCCACTATAGGATTTTCATGAATTCCATGGTGTAATGACACTATAGGATTCATGGAAGTATAATGTTGTGAAATTACTTGATAAAACCATTATATTATTTATAGTTTCATTATATTAAATTCCTTGGGAATTCTCCCCTATAGATTCTGGTAATGTATATATTATTTGATTTCTACAAATTATTGTTGTGGATTCCTATGAAGTAATTTGGTGAATATCATGGTATAAGATCCATATATTCACTATGATTAATTTGAGTGGAATGTCTCATGTGTAAGTAAGGGATCCCCATCAGGATGTTCTTTTGAATGTAATGGATGGAACTTGATCTAAAACTGGTAATTTAGATTAGGGTAATTATAGGGGTTTCCCTTAACATAAATTTCCCTATGGGATTTTCAAGAGGGGATTCATAGTGGAGCCACATGGGTTCTGTCGAGTTATTATGATTGTAGTATCCTTAGTAGTATACTGTTTGATTATCCAATACGTGATTTTTACTATGATATGAGACTCTCCAGCTTTGGATGAAGCATGTATAAACCAATTTCTATTTCCACCCCAGAGCTTGGCCAAAGGAGGTTGTTTTCAATACTTTTATTGAATTTTTTAAATTTTAACTATTATACTAATGAATTGACTAATTATATAAATTCTTATTTTTATCACTACTACATGAAATCTTTATGGACTGGTTATTTTAGGCACACTGTTAGTGGTGGCCTACTGAGTTTTATTCAGACCCCTCTTAGAACACCATTGAACTTGGGAAACCAAGTAGAAAATTGTATTTAATAGTTTTATCTAGGGGTATGTTCTAGATGTTATTGATTTCTTAGTTTTATCATCGATTATGTAGAGTGTGGATGCCTGGATCAAGTCAAAATCGAGATTTTTTTGTATGATTTTTAGTTTTGTTTCTCATTTTTTTATATTTATTTATTGTGTGGGATCTTCTAATTGGTGTCTATTATTTAATTCCATGAATTACTCATTGTTTTATTATTTTGAAACCATTTTTATTTTTTAAAATTTTCATACTGTATCTTTGATATTTATTTATCCTAATTTATGTTGTTGTTATTATTATGTTGTTATTATGACACTGATATATGGGTATCGTCTCCCCACCACACCCACCTTATACCTTAAATGCTAGTTAGAAACCTCTTCCATAAACATAGTCACTCTTAAGGCAGTGTAGTGCACCATTCTAGAGAACTAGTTTAATGGATCCCCGGGTATGTCATTACAAAGTAGTATCAGATGTGTTTTTCTTTTTTCATTCTATTTGCTTATATTATACAGGAGACAAGGTGTGTGTTCGAACATGGAAATGAACATTCATGTAGAAGTGATCAACCAAAAAAAGGGGAATTCCCATTTTACAATGGATGGGATGTTTTCATCATAGAATTCATTATTACAATTATGATTTATTTTCTCCATGGGTAAGGAACTTGATTTTTGATGTTAATATCTATAGTATATCTTCTCTTATACTGATATAGAAAGAGGATGTGACAAAATTCTTGCATCATTTCTAGAACATAGGGAAATAAATGACATAAATTAGTCATGGGACATGAGTTTTAGATGTCAATTCCATTATTCTGGTAATTTATATTAGATTGAAATTAGATTTTCATAATATATCATTCTAATTTAGGTCTATCTATGGTTAATAATTTCTTAGTAATATGGGTTTTTTTATTTAAAATTTGGTGAGTATCATAAATAGTTTTCTTTCATATAGGGTTTTGATGGCATATTACTTGGCCAAATATCGATATGATTTATTAACATATGAGTACATATGAATGGATTGGTGATGGTTTTGATTAAATATAATCTCGATAAAAAACCTATATAGTGTTTCCCTCATATATTATGTGATTTTCCTCATTACTTATGAATTTAATTTTATCTAACCAACATAGATATGTAAAATTTGTGAAATGATAAAGGATTACTAATGTAATCCAATAAAGTGATAACCTTGTTGAGGCTAGAAGGTGCTAGTGATAGTGATAGACCAGTTTATGGGAACTATGAGTTGGATATTTTCCCCATGAGATATCGTTTTCCATGAGACAAGGAGGTGTGTTACCTCATGAGTGGTCACTCATGTGAAAATGGTAAGATAATATGTGTTAGGTCCTAGTCACCCATGGAAGACACATGAGTTATTGATTTAATGCTTTGTTACCTTTAATGGTATCCCATGAAAGGGGTTGACCTGATCTTATGAGGTCTGTTTTGGGAGGTAGTTCAGGGTAGATGTATTTGACTATATTTTCGGTACAGGTTTGGTGATATCATGTATTGATATAGTTTTGGTTAAGCACCCATGGTGATATTCACTTTCATATAAGCTAGTTTTAGTGGGCATGATCATTGTATTTGTGCCCCAAAAAATCATGGATGTGTTTTTTTTACATAGTTCCTACATAGGTAAGAATTTTGGGGTTTAATAAATGACACATGGGATGATGTGTGGACGTTACCTAGTTATTTATGAATGAAAGTTTTTAAACCGTATTTAAGGGAGCATCTGGAATATCTTCTATGAGTAAAAGTGACATTAAAAGTTCATGGTATGTTTCTTTGTTAGGCAGGAGAATCTATTACCATTGTTGCATGAATTATGGGAAATGAGTCTGGTTTAGTATACTAGTCATAGTGGAGTTATGAACATTATTTTTTGATGAGATCAAATGGTGCAAGAATGATCACCCATATATAAATGATATCAAGGTGATGTTTGAGGCATTGGGTGTTGCACGTGAGGTGTGGTTGACTGTTTTCTACACACTAGGTGATTCCTTGGATTTTTAAATGTAAAACCACCTAGGTTTTTAGTGCTTGTTATCAAGGTTGGGGTAGAGGGTAACAGTAATCGATTATATATCCCCATCATGGTTAAGATTCACTTAGAGTAGCTTGGTAATAGTGGGAACGATGATTTCATTTCTAGAATAATTCTATGCGGTAGGAAGTCATATGATAGACCTTATCAAAAGTGAGGTTATAGATTTTTAAGAGGATTTTTTAGGGTACTCCTAATTAACTAAGGCTAAAATATGTGTGATCATATTCAATGGATTCAATGTGAAAGACTAGTTTAGAGGAAATGTGACTGATGAAAGAATGATATGATATACATGATTGGGTTTTTTGGTATAGTGAAAATATTTATATTTAATGGAACTATGACATGTGCGCTGATAATCATGGTGCCTACCAGGTTTTTTGGTTGATGAGCCACTCTATGAGATTTGGGGGTTGTATTAATTGAAGAGATATTGGGGGAATAAATTATTGGGGATTGGTTGAAAAAATGACTCTTACATGGTAGAAAAGTAATCATTTGGGAATAGAGTATCATATCATGGTAAATACATGAAATGGATCTTGTATGGGTTAATATAATGATGGGGTGGCTTAGGAGGAACAACGCATGTGTTTCAGTTATAGGTCATGTCGGGGTTGGCACTCGGGGAGCAGTATAAGGAGAGCTATATATTGGGGATCACACTATGAGCCATTTTATTGAGTAGAACTCACATTATATGAGTCTCGGTGAGGACTAAGGGTGGTGTTTCACTGGCTAAGAATGGTTAATGTTGACATTGGGAGAGCTTCTTGAGTTTATGTGGGATATCCATGTCCATCCATTATGTTTGGTGATATATGGATGGTGGCTTGTGTGACTAGGGTTATGACCCCATGGAATGATAACAAAGACACACCCAAGGTGGGGAGTGTCATTCCATTTTTTGGGTGTGGCCCTTGTGTTAGAAAATATTGTAGGTGCATGGGACCAATTTTTGGATGATCTTAAGGGTACCAAATGCTAGTGTGATTGTGGTTTCTATGTAATAATGATCCCTTTAGGAATGTATATAAATAATTATATATTAAATTCATTTGATTATATATAGTTTTTTTAGGATTGAGATGAAATAATATGTTCCAAGAATGGTTTGGTGCGGTGGAACATTGGTGCTCAGGTAAGAGAATGATGAATAACATGGGTATTTAGTATTTTTATAATGGAAATACACAAGGGGTATGGATAGACCTAGATGTTCCTGAATGATATTTTAATTCATATAGTGTTCAAATAAACATAATCTAATGGTATAATGGTGCATTAGTAAAGAAAGAGGATATCCCTTATAGCGGATTGGTCAGAGGAGGTCTGATCAATATTTTGAATGGGGTTTAATGAAGTGGGTTAGGAACCACATCTAGGGAATCATTTTAGATGAAAAGAACTTGTTCAAGATTTTTTCAAGAATTTTTTTTGGAAAATACATTGTTGTTATATTGTTCATGTATGGTGGAGGTACATCTATTTTTTATTCGATTTTAGAATTGAGTAAGAGAACCTACGTCATACTAGAATTCTCATGTGTGGTTGGGTGTGGAACATTAGAAATTACACTGATTGTTTTATTAATACTTGATTGTTGTGTTTATTTGTAAAATATTGAGTATGGAAATAACCATTTATTAGAGTTCACATTCTTGGAATAATTAGTATGGTGGGGAGCACTATAAAACTGAAATTAGTAGGAAGAAAGCTTATCATCTCTAGGGATGGATATGATCATGTAAGAGTTGTATTAGTGGTTCAGTGATAGTTATGAGAATTAACCTAGGACTGAAATCCTTATGTCTTACACTTGTATTTATTATTTGGAAGCGTGACAAAAAATTACAGACATAATGCGGCTAAGGGATGGTTAACTGACATCTGATATAGGTTGGGTGATGTGATTGGATGACCAACAATACTTCTCAAAGATGAGTAGTTTTATGGTGGGGATTTTTTAATGCCATCATCTATAAAATCATTTTTGAAGTAGATTTTGAGTTTTGTGGATGGTGGATGGGTTGTTCTAAAATTTGAGGGTTAGATCAATAACATTAGAGTTTTAATGACTTCATGGGGTGTTTTTAGATATAGTTTCAGTCCAGAGAGGTTCCTCAGGTTCTCATATAAACACTGAGATTTTTGGGGTTTGAAATTCAATTTGAAGGGATGAAATACTCAGGTGCATGGTTAGCACACAATTAGTAAAAATTGTTCCACCCAATTATGTGTCTTTGTTTGTATAGTCACATGGTTTTTTTAGAACTTGTAAGGAGATATGAGAGGTCATGATATCTCAGTATAAATGTTTAGAGTCAATTTTCATCATTTTTTCATGGTTTGACAAACCATGCAAACAAAATATGCATAATAGTGAGTCTCGAATAGTTTGGTCCACAATTTTGGTGCATGATTTATAAAATCATGAAATCCAACCTTTTTCTTATTTAAAAGTTAGAATATCAACAAATTTATCTCCAACCACTGTGTTTTAATTTTTACTTTCCTCACATTCATGGTCAAAACCCATACGTGTGAGATCCCATCCTCCACACCTCTTCAATGGTGGATCTCCCATATTCTATGGAAATTTCAACTTAAATTGGATATCAATCAATGCTATAGGTAATTCTATATTTTGACTTCCATTTTCTCTTCATTTATCATGATTTTCAGTTCTTTCTCACCATTAATGGATAATATTCCCCACTTTTTGGTTGTTTATTTATTTTCTACTTTTCCTTGATTCATGATGAACTAGAAACCAATACTCTATGGGTAAACTCTCATAAGAAATAGGTATATAGTCCCTTTAATATAACACATAGTATATATCTTTAATAAAAGTACATAGGTATTGTGGTCATGCTAAATTTTAGTCCACTAACAAAGTAAAAATGACTTACTTTTAAAAATCATTTTCTATTGTCTAACATCTATTTAACATGATTTTAGATTAATAAATAGAATCTATAAAAAAGAACATTGGTACTGGGTTGGGATTTGGATTTGTCTTATTAAATTCAATGTTTATATATTGTATGGTAATCGGACTATGTCAAAGGGACACTTATATTTGAAATGGTAATAAATAAATTATGGATTAAGTTTTATGGTTGTGAAATAGAATTTCATAATTATCAATATTATAAATGGAATTTGAATTTATCATGGATAAATTGGTTGGAAAATGGTATGACTTTTATGGATTGGATGTGGGTTTGAAAATTGTCTTAGACTGTGGTAGTGAGTTATTTTATCTGTCTAAAAGGGGAAATGGCGGAGTATTTATGAAATAAGAATGGATTTGGTGAATAAATTTTTCTTGTTAAGTATTTATTGAAAATTTCCATGAATATGGACATAGGGTTTTTTTCTTAGTTAATTATTACCATTTTTGGATTTTTTTATAAATAAATAATTTTTCAATGATTCATTTTTATATAATTCTAAGATGGAATGATTTGGTATGATTCCATAGAGTCTGTGTAAACCTAGACATGTGTGGAATTTCATGAGTAAGCATTGGATTACACTATGAGACTCTATTTAATTCCATGGTGTGGGGATAACTAGGTATTCTTGGAGGTCCAATGTTATGCAATATCTTGAGAGAACCATTTTATTCCACATAGATTCATTATTTTGAAATCCTTGGGTGGATCTTATTTGAATTTTGGTGATATATGTATTTTTAAAATACAACAGATTAATGTCATGGATTATTTTTGAGGTGCCTTAATGAATGTCTCAAGATGATCATAGTGGATTTTGACTGATTAATTTGAGTGGAATGACTTACGTGTAAGTCATGGATTCCCATCAGTTCATTCTGCTAAATGTGAAGGAATGTTCGATGAGTTTAAACTAGTACTTTGGGTTATGTGAATTCTATGGGTTGACCCTACCTTGTATTTAAATATTATATTTGATGAGATACAATTCATCTGAGATCCATGTTGGTTCTTTTGAGTTGTTATGATTGTTGTTTCTTTGGTAGTATAATTTGGAACCAGTCATGCAATGATGTTTACTGTCATCAGATACTCAAATGATCGGGCTGAATTAGGTATAAAATAATTCCAGATATCACTCTAGATCCCAAGAAATGGTGGTTATTTTCACCACATTTTTTTAATTTGTTATATTGTAACTCTTAAAATGATAAATTTATTAGTTGTATAAATGTCAATTTTTAGCACTCCTTTCCACATCCATTATGGATAAATTATTTTTTGTAAAATTATAGTGGTGGAATAATGATTTTTACTCAAACCCTAATATAGATGCCATGGAACTTGGGTACCTAATCAAAATACCATCCATTCAGGTTTTGGTTGGATATGAAGCCTAGTGTAATTGATTTCCTAGGTTTATAAAGGCTTTCATAGACTATGGAATATGGTACCAGGCAGGACCCAAGACCAGTTGGGGATGAGTTTCAGTACTTTTACTGACCTATTCTATTTATTCCCTGTATTTTATCTTCCCATAGAAGATCTATTATGTTATGTATAGAATTACTTACTATTGTATCATTTAGATACTGTACTAATTTTTTGAACTTTCATTTCTTTATATGTAATTTTTTTGGCCAAATTTATGAACTTTTTATTATCTCTCAATTAATGTAACTCTAATATATGGTTATAGTCATCCCACAAAACCACCTTAGCTACTATGTAAAAGACTTTGGAATATTTGGAGGCACACTTGAGGCCATATAGCACATTTTCCTAGAGAATTGGTTTAGTGTCTTATGATGTAGGGTGTTACATCAACCCATACTCAATTGACACATGTCCCATAAAAACTAGGATCATATTCCTAAATAACGTTCCATGGTTTCCTCACATTTCAATATCATCTAGACAAAATAATATACGGTAATTCATTTAAAATAATCCCAGTTAATATTACCCATGCTAGAATTAAACACATTATCATCCACCAGTCATGAATCATTCCAAAACCAAATATTCTACCTATGGTTTATCTATCCTATATACTATCATCTAGAATCATGATCCTCAAGGATATAAATCCAACTGATATTATCCTCTAAACCCAACCTTAATAAAAAATCACTTGAAGTTCTTTATGTTTATAAATCCCAAGGAATCCAAAATGCCCTTATTATCTACCCTTTTGAGGGTGGCCACATCTTCAAAGAAAATCATGCATGTCTTGAACCATATATATGGAATACCTCACATATATCAAACCAACTATGATTTATCCCCAAGTAATCTAATTCTTTTATAGACGCACCAAGTTTCTTCATGCATCCCCAATATGAAATCATTGTATATTTATCATTAGAAGACACCTTACATCAGGATCCACATGAATTACCATCATAAAATCACTCATTATTGAAAAAATTTATCTAGATGGGTAGAATTCCACTAAAACATTGTATATAAGAAAAAAAATGTATAATTTGTTATTCTCACTTTAAGAAACTAATCCTATTTAAATGATAAAAATAATCACACAAAATCCCACATAATTCATATTAATTCTAAATTAATAATATAATTCATGTACACATAACTATTTTCAATAAGGGCTAAGAGATAAAAATAAAAAATAATAATCCCAAATTGGTACATAATATTTTAAAAAAAATTAACTCTAATAAAAAAAAGAAAAACATAAATCCCATATCCTCGGTAATATAGAATTTACACTATAAATGAATTCATGAATCACTATTTTGAGGTTCATTGTGTGCTCTTACATGTCCTTAATCCCTATATACAACATCGCAAATGGTACTACTAAAGAAAATATTCTCTCATACCACTTTTATACATCCTTGATAAAACTACTTATTAGTGTATCAGTTAAAATTTCATAAGGCCTAAAACATTCCTCCCTATATGCTGGAGGCTTTTGAATAGTGATGAGGGCCTAAATAATATATTGTGGATACTATTTGTTCAATATAATAACAATAAACAACAAATAAATAACAATATAATATCTCTAATTGAAAATTATAGCACACTAAACCAAATAATACAGTTATGTTTTAATAACTATAAAACAATAATAAAATCATACAACCCAAACAATTTCCCACATGTCCAATCACATATATAAAATAATAAAAGGATAAATACATTGTTGGCTCTACTATTATCTTTTATTCTCACTTCTATCCCATTTAAAATTCCTTATCAAGATCCTCCATCTTGATTCACAGCACAACCTTGGATCATTAATGTACAATATACATACATTCCTCAAAAACATTGGCGTTACCATGTAGGGTTTGAGAAATAAATCATAGTAAGGTCTCTCCATTTTAACTTAATATATTCCATAATGATATGGTTATTCACTAAGAAAATAAAAATACAAATGTTCAAAATACAAGTATTTTTGTCTGATAAACAAGTGATAACTGGGCCTCCTTGGCACCCAACCATACCTTATTTATCTTACATCTAAAATGAAGTCACCTCATCATACAAATCCAAAACCATACATGAATACACTGGGTAAGGTTCCATACCAAGTTACAACTCATACCTAACGATAAGGGGCATGTGTCTTACTAAGCCCCAACCAATACCCAAAGATATAAGTCAGGGTGTATTACTGAGTCCCAACCACTATCATTCACTTAAATTGGGCCTCAATATCACATCACGTAAAAAAAATGAATTAAGGAGGTATATTGATAGAAAACTCTCATATATGATAATCCATCCCCTCCAAAAAAGTATCGTGGCCACACCTAATATCATAGAACATACAATAGCTGATCTAAGGGGGGAATATGGATATCTAACCTATCAAAAAAATTGAATCATCCCCTTGTGGAAGGTTCCCATTGATACATCTCATATCACATCACAACAAGATATAGGAGTAGGGATTCATAATAGACAATATATTACTTTTTCTAAACCACACCATCACTAGGTGGGTCCCTTGGATGATCACATATCTTAGTGATTCATGGAGGTTATTACAATAGCTATCCTATCACACAATTTGATCCAAATAATGTGGGTAATTCCCATGACTAATCATATTTATCAAAGTCTCATATCACACATCATATTATAATATGACTGATGAGGAAATCACAATATCCAATATCTCACATAAGATAAACCACACCATCTGTAGATGGTTCCCATGGGTGGTTACAATCCTACTTAGTCAAAGTCAAAAGGCATCATGGTATCTCTTTCAGTTTTACTAGAGGTTCTAAAATTCAACCACCTTGACTCATATTCTAATTTAGTAAAAACTACCTTTTTACATTATCGCAATTTTTTGAGCTTATCACTATTTTTATCTCACCCATAAGGGAATCTATTGGGTTCTCCAAATGTATCCCAACCTCTGTTCATTAATAGAAATATTCACTTGATCACATACCCTAAAGGCCTTACCTAACCCAAGACTCATGATTTTGGTCCCATCTTATTCTAATATTCACCAAACAACCTGGTCATGCATAAAATGGACTATCCTAAGATAACTCCCTCCAATCCTCTTTGTAGCCAATAACAAGTGTTCTAAACAACACTCAATACTTGTTCTTGGGTCATATCCCACATATTCTATTGGAGATATCTCAATACTAAAATTTATATGAAACCATGTATGTCACAATACATTAAAACTTATATGAATTAACACACTAAATTCATCTTCCAAGTCTCCATTATACCAATAAAAGGGTATTCCCCATTATGTGAGAGACATACAGCTATCTCACACATCATTACCAGAACTAAGCCTATCCTTATTAACCAACATGTCCCATTAAACTATCCCATTACATTGACATCTTATCTCAAGAAAAATTATATATCCTAACCCTCTCTTAATCCCCACAATTATTCTCACCCCATAGAGACTTAGTCTCTAGAATATTAACAAAATAACTAATGTGTATTGGTGCGCGTGTTTCAACTCTACAAGTCTCAAAAAATCTTATCTATTTCCCAATACACTCTCGGTCCATTTCTCTTTTCTAAAAACGTATTTTCATTTAGGAAAACACAATCATGAATAAAAAATAATAAGTTTTTATATTAATCAAACCACCTACATCCAATACAGAGTTTCCATCCTAGGTGATCTTTTCTCTTCCTCATCCAAGCTCGTCCATACATCATCCATTATTATTCCAACAAACATTATCATATGTCATGAAAAATAATCCAAATAATTTTTTATAATAATATAAAATTTTTATTTAATTTAATCTAAATAGGTATAAAATAAAAAACTCATTCAGAATCATCCACTCACCAAACATTGAGAAACGATATTCCAATGTCTTAGGGACTTTTCCCGGTACCCCTATAAAAATCCACATCATAAGACATCCAATTGGGGTGCCAATTATTCAAAAAAATAGTATAAAACCTTGAAAATTAATCTCACAATTCACCTCAATTGAAATGGAAAAATATGGTGTCTGTTTATCTTCCTTTGATTTCGTCTATCCATCACATGAAAAACCACAATTTTAAAAAACTATTTCTACTTTGATATTGTGAAATCATCACCAAAAACCTAGCTAGATACATCCAAATTAGAAGTTATAAAATTGAAATAATAATTATGGTATAGTAGGGAATAACTTACCACTAATCTATGTGATAAAACACTCTTGAATGACCTAGATCCTAGAGAGATCTAGGGTGAATATGATATCCAAAAAGGGATCTCCCTCTTCTTTAATTTGATTATAACTAAGAATATAAAGGTGGTTTTAAAATAAGTTTACCTTTATATTACTATAATTACCTTTAAAAAAAATACCCCATAACATAATTCATGACAATGCCATGAGTGTCACTCCATGGAACCTCCACACTAGGGAATGTTATGGTGTGACCCCAATGCGTCGCGGCGTGACTGCTCATAGGTAAATGGACTTGCACTACTACCTATCTCTATCACGGTGTAATCCAACTAGTTTATGGAATTACTACTCCCCCACCCCTTCCCACTAAGAACCATCATGGTGTTTTCACTTTGTTTCATGATGTGATACAACTCTCCCATATGATCCCCAATAATCCAAGATATGTCCTCCCCTATCTTCATCAAACAACCCATGTGGAGTATTCTATGTGGCCTACCCTTTAGGTGACTTTAATGATGAAATATATGGGTCATGAAATGACAATTATCTTCCATAAAAACTGAAATGGAAAGTATAAGGGTTTACCATTATGATTAGACTACACAGAACAACACCAACTACTACTTTATGATCATCCCCCACTCTACCCTCATCACAGCTTGACCCTCACTCATAACTTAATGGTGTACACACATCTTCAAAATTATCTAACCATCACTATGGATAACTACTCTATCGTCATTATAATCACCCAAGTCATCATTTAGATCTTTAATCACATCTAAAAACACCTCCTTAATGTTTTCCAACCCTTGTAATCATAATTAATAAAGCATCCCCTCCTCCAAAAAAACTCAAGATTCTTATAAATTTTACAACCTATGTTAACATAGGTTGTTACAAAATGTATTTAAATTAATCCACAATTTATTGATTTTTTAGTATATATTTTAGTTTATTTAACATAAATATATTAATATAATATTGTAAATAAATTTATTTTAGTTTTATAATGTAAATAAAGTTCTTATTGTAAAAATTTATAAAATAATTTTTTTTATTAATTTTAAAAATATTATATATTTAATTAATAAATTCAATAAAATAAAATATATTTTGTAGAGAATTTTATAGAGGAAAAAATATTATTATGTGATAATAGTGGCTTATATATGATTAAATTTGAAGATAATGGTATCGTATGAGATTAAATTCATAATGTTGAATTCCATGTTTTCATGTGGTTTAGGAAGGGTAATGTGAGATTAAAAGGGACATTAAACCACAATATAGTATAAACGAATCTTTAAAGATAATTTTTTTAAAATAAACCCACATATGGTTCACTTAGTATGATAATCTCAAGTAGAAACACATTTTATAAGACATTAAATATGTGATTGATCACCTAAAGTAATATTAAAGTCCCACATCCCAACTTATACATCAGATTAAAACCATAATTCCAATATTTTTGTCATACATATAACTCTGGACATGACCTATCTTCGAATCATTCATCCATATGTTACTACATCGATCTCCCATGTAAGAATAAATCCCACAACCCTAGTGAGGCATAACAATGACTCAAGGTTAATGCTAGTTTCATAAGATTAAAATAAACCAGAATGACATTAAATAGATCTCTAAAATGACAACATATGATTAAAGTAATAATTTAATGGGACACAAAATATTCACTAATATAACGAAACTATTATGTAAAAGTAATTTCACACACCACTATTCATTATCCTTCACATTAGACTCTTTCCAACATCCAAATCATCCATAACAATCAATGACATGTTGATTCCATGTATCCAACATGAAGACCAAGTATAACTAAACTATCAAGTGATAAAGTAATGATTTCATGTAGTTTTTATCTATAAAAAGTAGAGACCAGTAATTGTAGAAATAATATTCAATATGGATATGATTATGAAAACCACACAAGTAAAGGTATCATGTTTCTTGGTTGTGATATGTGGAGTTCATCCCAAAAACATTTCATTATCAAAGGATATCAAAAACTACTCACAAATCCTATAAAATGAGAATAAAACATCATTTTCAGGGTTCCCACAATAAGTATTTATCTAGAATTTATTTTTATAATTTATTATATTTTAGTTTAATATAATAGCGTATTTTTATTCTCTTTTCCACTGTATTGTCTTTCACCCTTTGTACCACACTCAATTCCCATGATTATGGGAAATTAACCCAAGTGTTTGATCCTAAGGGTAGGTTCATGGTGTCATGAATTCCTTATTTTCATTTCAATATTATTTATCATATTTTCTAATAAGGAATAGATCATGTTGTGGTTTGGTGAGGAGGTTTTCCACCCCTTTATAGAATTTTATCAATCTTATTCCTTAACCTAATAAACCAAATCTCTCTCCCATATCTTGGTTATTATAATTTACTGTATAATGAGGTGTATCAAGTCTTGAATGATGTATATTGGAATCAGGTGGAGAGTTTTGGTGTGTCATTGGCCATAGCATGATCACGACATAACACCATGGAGGCGCTAATATTCAGTATACCTGTGATGTTTCTGAAGCTCACTAGATTCTAAATTATAAGTACTGAATGTTATTATTTTAATGATATATAATGGGATATGAAAAATAAATTAATTAAAAGTTTTGAAAATTAAGTATACCATGGTCGAACCTAAAGACAGTCATGTTCTTGCTTACAATTTTTTATTGTTTCACTTCAGTTCCTTCATTTAATTTAATGAAATTAAACACCAATACCACATGCTATTTTCCCCCTTTTTCAAAAAAAATTAAAAGAATATGTGAAAATGATAGTTGGTAACTAACCAAATCCCCTTTGTAAAAGACTATGGTTATCCCTATGATGCATTTGAAGTATTTTAAAATATTAAATAGACCTACATTGGATAACTATGATAATTTTAGTTTCATTTCAGGATATATAGTTTGGAAATGATATTTTTCCCCCTATAAATGATTCCTTCTATTTTTAATTGAATTTACAAGGAAATGCAACACATTTTTACTTACCCTCTCATTTTTTGTGATATTTTTCAAGTTATATCTTCATATGCGGTGGGGGTATAGAAGCTAAAAATATAGAAAGGAATAATTTAAGATACTCATAAAAAATCTCAAGGAGAATTTTGGGGAAAAACCCCCAAATATCTTACCTAAGATCTCAGTGTGTTCTAATAGTACTTCTCAAAAATTCATCATCATTATGTTGACGAACAAGAAGAGATCATCTATCTAACTTTCAATGAATATACTATTGAAGGGGAATATGAATAGTGAAAACTTTATTTCACATGACATTTTTTCCATACATAGAAATTTTATAATGAGAAATAACATCTAGACACATCACTAAATATAGTGGATATCACTATGGGATCAATTATTTTTAATGTTCTATTTCATTCCTTGACATTAAAATCCCTTATAAATTTAAGTGTAAAATTAGTTAAGACACTACTGGCCCTATAGATTGAAGAATATGATGTTGATTTACTATTGAGTAAAATATGATCTTAGGTTTAGAATAATTCACCACCTGGGAGGTGGAAATTGATGAATAAGAAAAGATATGGCATGCATGGAATCATTAGTTGTTGGAAATTCACTAAAAATAGGCATATCATACAGTACGACATACTTGGGTCATATAATGTGATATGAATAAGATATATTTAAGAAATTAAATATTATATTGATTGTAGGATCACTATATAGACATTTCCATGTCTCTCACATGTTTTCATCTGGTTAAAAATCATTATGATGATTCAATTATGGTTATAGAAACATGATAAAATCATTGAAGTGTTTGAAGATTATAAAAACCCCAAGGACCATGTTTTATCCAAACATATTTTAATTCCCATTCAATGATATCCACCCTTTAACCCCATTCACATAATGAATGGATCCCATATAATGGGATGGGGTCACCCTATTGAGTGTACATGAAACTGATAATATATTGAAAAATATCTTTCTTCCTACCTATTATCCATCCATCTCTATAAAGAATGTGTTAGTATAATTTTGGTGTTCATTGGGCCACTTTTAGTTAAGGATTATATTAGGGGATGATGTGAACCCTGTATTTGTGAGATATTATTTTCTATCACTGGGAGAATACAATCAATTTTAGTTCATTATAGTGTATAAAATTATGTTCAAGATGATATAATCACTCTATATATATTATCATGTTCATCACTACATGATGATTTTTGGTGATGTATCGAGAACATTGAAGGGGATTCATCCTCTTCAATGATCATAATATTATCCACCAAAACTCATTAGTGGAATCAGATCCATGTTCATCAATGAATCAACATGTTATTTAATTATTTTAATAAATAACATATATATCATAATCTACAATTGGTTGTATAATAAAATATGATATTAATTTTTTGAATGTTAGTTGTTGGATTGACCTATAATATTTTTTCGGAGTGTATGATTGGTGTGTATCATAAGGTATGATTCAATGAGATTCATTTATTTCTTATGTGTTATAATCTATGATATAGATGATATTGTAGTCCATGAATGGAATCCTAGGATATGAAAAAAAAAGATTCGATTTATAACGTTGATATAAGTGATATCATTAACTATAACTAGACCAAGTCCAAGATTCATAAAAGTCACCTACATTGGATTAAACACGCACCAAATGATCATGCTTTACTATCACTGTCTATGACTTGGATTTCAAATAGGGTTAGGTGTCAGATTAGTGTTAGATTAAACATGATTTCCAAAAA
Organism: Viscum album; assembly: GCA_963277665.1. Classification (NCBI taxonomy): domain Eukaryota; kingdom Viridiplantae; phylum Streptophyta; class Magnoliopsida; order Santalales; family Viscaceae; genus Viscum; species Viscum album. The sequence continues at coordinate 1,929,492,863 of OY728137.1, read as the reverse complement.
AATGTAAGTATAAAATGTAACTCTTATAAGATAACACTCTATGTTTTTTCTACTCTAATAATAATTTATGATAAGGGATCCACATAAAAACTATGTTGTAGATTCAAAACATGCCTAAAGATTATAGGCACCTGTATAGGATTTATTCAATGCTTATTTTTCATGATTTACTACCAAAATGGGTAAGATTAAAATGACATCTTATGTTTTATATTTCCTCTATTAATTTTAATATGTGATTTATAAATGAAAAAATATTTTTTTTTATGAAAAAATACTTGTAGATTATAGTTTTCTAATAAATGTTAAGTATTTTCCATTGTAAATTGGATATTTTTATTCATAAATAAATATAAAATGTTTATATTGATATATAATGTTTTGAAAATAAATAAAACTTTTATTTATTTATTTATTTATTTGAAACATTGAACATTATATATTTTTATTAAATGTGATTATTTTTTACTCTTATATTTATGTAATAAAATTGTGCTAATAAAATTTTTGTCTCACGCATTACATACTAGGTTTGACAACATCCGGTTTAGTTTTTTATCTACCTTGAATTTGGTTTGTAATTAATGTTATTATCCTGAATTTATTTAATAAAAATATTTTATAAAAATTTGGTATTAGAGTAATAATGAAATTAGAATGTATCTTGAGTGACGAATCCTATGGTATAGGGACTTTTAGTGTCACTTATCACTCTCCTAGAGTCTTATGCCATATTCTAGACAGATATGGGTTTGATATTTATGGATATATGTTTACTCATGTGGGGATATCAAATTTTATAGAATTACAAACATTTATATTAAAATTTCATATAACTTATACATAGTATGAATTTGGATGTGTGTAAATATTTTTGGATTATATTTTTGAGTGAGTAACACAAATTGTGGGTTGTGTAAAGAGTTACACATTAATATAGTTTCAACAAGTTAATTTGGTGATAGGAATAAAGGATTGGAAATATAAATTGATAAAATCATGCAAACAAAAAAATAAAACATGAGATAATAAAGATTTAATGGGATGCACTAGTTATGGATTTAATATGAATGTGACGTATTTTAAATATGTGAGACTTTAAAATAATAAACCCTCAAATACTAAGTGTGAGATTCCTTCCAAAATGAATCATGCAAAGAAATTAGTCATTTTTTTATGGGTGACTCTTACTATTAGGAGCATGTGGATTGTCCTATGTATGTATAGAAAGTTTTATGGTGACCATAACTATTAATTTATGTGTTCTTCAGGTTTTATTTGGGTTACTCGATGTTTTAAAACCACAACCATTTAGATATTATAGGAATAGAGTTTATTTAATCCACACATTAGATTTGGATAAATATTTATTCACTTTACTATCAAAAATTCACATATTATATGATTGAAAATATCATTCTACTAGATAAAATCCAAGAATATTTACATTGTTAAATTGTGTAATTCATAATGTGATATGGGTATTGGATCATTTATATTTTATAATATATAATATCATTATTTTCAGTATGAGTAATTTCATAAATATTCTTGATAGAAATATATGAAACATGATATTATCCGATATATATATTCATTTTCTATAGATTATGGAATGCATCATGTTTATCATTTTGAGATCTCTTGTTGGTATGATCTATTAAACTATTATAGATTGGTATCTAATGTTTAGAAGTGTTCTCAAAGAGAATAATTCTAAGCATTTGAATGTGAATTTTGTAGAGAAAAATTTATCCAACTCTAACTTGTGGTTATTGAATATCGAGTGTTCATCACACTTTTATGTTGATAAAAATAAAATTGCAGTAAAAAGGGAATTCAATATGGGTGAAGAATATGTACATGTTGGAAATAGGGAATTATTTTTTCATTGAAATTTGTCATGTATGATCTATTTTTCTATAGGATAAGTTATAGAATTGGAGAACTATTATTATCATCCTACCGTAAATAAAAAATTGCATTTCTTTATATTGCTTGAACAAGATGGTTTTTTCATTATTTAATAAAAAAAATTGTTCTATATATAGGAATGAAATAATTTATGGAATTTGAAATGTGGTATATGGGTTAAAAATTCTATATATGAATATTCATTCCTATAAGATACATATTAAGAAATTCATGGTTGGATATAACTCCACATACCATTGGCATTTTCACCTTGGTCATAAAATGGGAAACATATTAAAAAACTCCACATAGATAGATTATTTGAATTAATCTATTATGAATCATTTGATAATTGAAAATATTGTTTGTTATGAAAAATGAACAAAGAACATTTTAGTGGAAAATATGAGAGGCCTAGTAGACTATTGGATCTAATATATAGTGACATATCTATACCAATGAATACACAAGAAAGTAGTGGATTTAGGTACATTATAACCTTTACTAGTGACTTTGGTCAGTGTAGTCATATTATTTCTATTGAGACACTTGTATAAAATTTTTAAAAATTTCAATGTGTATTATAATTAAGTATAAAATATAATAGGAAAATGTGTTAAGATTATAAAATTAGATTAGGTTATTGAATACATAAGCTTGAATTTCCCTGATGATTTAATATATTGTCAAATATTTCGATAACTCTATAATCTAGTAAAAAAATTATTGAATGGTGTGTCTGAGAGGAGGAATCATACATTGTTATTACACATTTGATTGACTATGAGTCAGTGAGGCCTTTATATTTCATTACTAGGATATTCACTATAAACTATAAATTTCAAACATAAAAGTATTATATATAAAGCAGTCATTAAGATACCATATGATATATGGGATGGGAAATTTATTAATATGTATTTTCTGAGGATTTGGGGTTTTAAATCATATTTATAACAATTATCTTTTAATAAAATCATACCAAAATCATATAAATTCATATTTGTTGGTTATCATAAAAATAATAACGAATATTAATTTTATAGACCTACTAAATGCAAAGTGTATGTGTCCTGATGTTGTATTTTTCTGGATAAGGATAAAATTTATCAAGTAATTAGTGTGAGGAATGTTGAACTTAGAGAAGATACTGAAAAAAAATTGTAATTGTACCTAATATTAAGGTTGAGTTGGGTCCATAAATAGTTATGTAAAAATAACAGACTCAGGTTACATAATAACCTCAAAGGAATGGTAGGATTCATCAAGAACTAGAGAGATATGGATTTCTTACAGTAAATGATGATGGAGTAAAGTTTATACATGATTAAACTACTACCTATCAAGAGTCCATTAACTATTCTAATCCATAAAATTGTTATTTTCCAATAGATCTATGATGGACTCCATGTAAATTCTATATGTATAGAATATGGAGGATTCACTTGAAGGATTGACACAAAAATGCTGAAAGTAAGATTTCTATAACAAAAATACAATTGATAGCTGAGTGTCTAATGATAAATTTATCTTAGTGGAAATGAGTTAAAAAATCATGGTATTGAATTTGAAGAAACGCATTAACCATTTTCAATGATAAATTCGATTCTTATATTTCTTAACATAATAGATGATTATGATTATCAGATATATCAAATGGATGTATAAACCACTTTAAGTCATGGTAATTTATTCAAGGATGTGTATAACATGAGGTTAAATTGTCTTGAAGGTATAATTGATTATTATTATGTTTTCAAGTTGTAGGGATCTATATATGGATTGAATCAAGATTCTTGGATTTGGAATATTAGGTTTGATGATATAATGAAAGAGTTTGTATTTATCAAGAATCTAGATAGTTTTAATGTATACAAGAATATTAGTATAAGTGTGGTCATATTTCTATTATTGAATGTGGATGACATAATTCTTATTAGAAATTATGACCAAACATTACTCTCTAATGATGTGGTTTGGAAAATTATTATCAATGGAAAACAGGGGTGATGTATCCTACATAATAGGTTTAAAGACCTATTCCAATAAATCTAAAATGTTTTTGGGACTAATTCAGAACATATATATTAGTAATGATTTAAAGTGATTTAGCCTGGAGAACTCAAGAATTATCCATTACTTTTGTTTCAGGGAATGGATCTTATGATGATTAACAATACTTCATTAGAGTTAAAAGGTACAAATAATATTTTTTATGTGTTTTCCATAGAATCTATCATGTATTTCATGTTGTGTACTCAACCTCATGTCCCTTATTATATGATCATAACTTGTAGAAACCAATCAAATCCTGGTGAGATTCACTAGTTTACTATTAATAACATACTTTAGTAATTAATAAGAATTAAGGGTACATTCTTGGTCTTTAATAGTGTGGGTGATATCATTATAAAGGGTAAAAAAAATTATTTTCCAATTCAAAAAATAACATATGTTATATCAATAGAGTTTTATATTTTCACTAAATATTGTATCTATCAGTTAGAATATTTCAAAAAAGTACACCATAAAAATCAATAATAGAGGTAGAGTACATCACTATAACAGATTCTGTAATAGAATCTATTGAGATCAAGATGTTCATTAATGATCATTGAGTGGTTTCTAACATCTAGGGAGAAATAAATATTTATTGTGATAAAAATTGATTTATTACTCAGGGTAAGGATTCATTCCCTCACCAAATGATAAAACTCATCCTTTAAAAGTATTATCTCATCTGGGAGATCATTGATTAGGGTGATGTAAATATCTATTGTTTTGATACAGAGAATAATGTAGTGAATCCATTTACAAAACCATTACCATAAAAATATAATTTCGTAGATGAACTAATTTTACATGAAGAGTTGAATAATAATATCCCATCAAAGTATAACCTTGATTTTTCCCAAAACCAATGATAATTATGGAGTATTATGTGTTATGATGAAATGTTAATGTTAGTGTGAATAGAATATTCTTCTAGATATAAATTGTTTTATTCATAGTAAAAATAATTGACTCATGATATAATAAGTCATGAATTATTACATGGAATGACCTTCCAAAGTAAATCACATGGAATTTCTTATGGTCGTTGATATACATAGGGTTGTATTATTTTTATTAATCCTTATTATCTAATTTTGGGGATATAATTAGCATGAGAACCATTATATCTTTATGCATTTCATATGTCATCCCTATTTCTTAGCTAAGCAATGGTGTTTGGGTACATTTTTGATTCACGTCATTAGTTAGAGCTTAACCAATATGGTATTTTTACACTCATATGATAAGTTAAATATACCTGGAATCTTGATTGAATTATACTAAATAAATTCATGTCCATTATTAGTTGTGTGAAAAATGATGTTCTCATCTACTTGAATAAATAGAATTTGATTTATTCATTCATATTGGTCAATCTATTTTGGAGAATCATGAATGTATTATATAACATATAATATAATGACATGTTTCATGTCTAGTGGTTACATGATGACATAAGGAAAGGTATTTTATAAATATATATATGATTTATATGAAACATCTTATAGTGGACATGTTCATATGTATATTTTTATGTTTGATCAAGATCACACCAGACCCTATCCATTATGTTTTTATAAATGTTTCTTATCAAATTGAACTTTGAATTCAGTATTTCATATTTTTTTTCAATTCTATGAAGGTCTATAAAGATATATGGGTAGTCCTTAGGGTAAGGATTAAATTTAGGATAATTTTTTTGTTTTAAAATGATGAGTGTTTGATAAACCATATCCATAATAGTTTGGATGGATTCATAGATTTGTGTTGTTTTTCAAAAAAATATTATGAGATTTTAGTGAAATGAGATATTGTTGGAAATACATTAATAATTTTTATATGATATTTTATGATATATATGTATCATAGATTATGATATTCATATTATGCATATCACATATGGATTATCATATTGAGTTCATGGACACTGACACATCTCTCACATAGTTTTCCTTTGTTAATAATAGTTAATATGGTTCATTTATGGATATAAAAACATGATATAATCATTTAAGTGTTAAATGATCATGAAAAATCCAATAATCATGCTTTATTGTAACATATGCCATCTATTACACGTACACAGTTGGCCCTCAAATCCCTTTATCGATTGAAAGGGGACTATATAAAGGAATCAGAACCACATGGTGAGTGTAAACATTTTTAATATGCCATACCAAAATATCAATCTTTTTACATGTTCAAAATTTATATTCAAATATAATGTTCTAGTAAACCTATAGTTTTCAAAGGTCCTTTCATAGAGTATATGAATCTTACTAGTTAGTGTCATCTCAATTTAGGGGGTGTATATTGGATATCTCTAGGTGATCACAACCAAGTGCACTTCATAAAATAGAATATGATGAAGTTAAATGTGATATAATTATGATGTTATTATTGTAATTTCTAACAATTCCTATTAATTAATAATGATAGATCGAGCACACTTAATTGGTTTTTCCAACTTTATAGCCAAAATATGGTTTACAAAAACAAATCATTGAGCTCCTAAATAATTGAAATATCATCCACTAAAGGATGAAACAATAAATAAGGAGTGCCCTTACATTCTCTTTCCACCATCTTTTCACTTACAATTCCCTCTCTCTTCTCTTTTTGGTATTGGTGTCTTTCTTATCTTTTAATTTGGGGTTTACATCTCTTTGGGTCTCCTCAAATTATGTGTTATAAAAAAATTGTGTTGGTTCACATCATAAAAACCTCATCCACCTTTGGATTAAATATATTGAGTTGGTATTTCCTAACTAGAGGCAATTTAAATCCAATAACCACTTAGTTTTTTAATCTAGGAACTCTTTTATTTTACAGTTTATCATTTTATTTTTCATTAAATGAAAATTTATTATGTTTTATTTTTATTTATTTTATAATAAAAGGAAATAATCAGTTAGGATATCAGTTCATGATACCCATGAAAAAAAATGTTGTTTCACACTCTCCCTTTGTTTTACATACCTATATCTTGTGTTCATGAAATTAAATAGGGTTGTGAAGTCCATTATGTGAATTTATAATCTATTTTATTTTTTTCTTATTTCACTTGTTTCGTTTGTTTTCATTTGAATAAATTTATTTATAGATTCTTAAAATCAATTGAATTTAGTCCATCAGTTCTCTATAAGAATGAATTGAAACCTTTTATTCACTATTTTTAATTTTATCATTGAATGTAAATCATATATTATTTAATTTGGTCAAAATTTATCATTTATAAATTGAATCAATGAAAATGAATTTTATAGATTTGTTTTATAACCAAATGTTACACCTCTAGAATCCACCCTGAAAGTAAAATCTATTGGACATTTGAACAAAGTTAAAATGAGTAATTGAGATCCAAATTAATTTTCTTTAATAAATAAAAATCACAGAGTGTGTATATGAGGGTGTGTGTGAAAAAATCCAATAATAAAGAAATCGGTTGATTGGTGATATGATTTTACAAATCCTTCTTTTATTCCCCATCTATAAAAAATAACATTTTAGTGCCTATTTTTTGGAATTACCAATTCTATATTATCTTTATAATCCAATAAATTCTACGCACATTTCATGGCTAGGAAAAAATTTGAATATGTGATTGGTTATTGAGATTATTAGTAGGGAAATAGAATATGAAACTCAAATGAAGAAGGTAAAATGAAGTATATAATTTTCATAAAATATGTGTAGAGGAAGAGTAAAATGGGGAGGTAACTAAGGATATGAATCATAGGAATTTCATAAAGTTTTTAATTATTAATATTGAGATTAATATTTAATATTTTACTAATAATATTCAAATAAATATGTCTTGAACATGAGAAAATGGTGAATTATTAATGTAGTATTTTTCGGAATAATCCCATGAGCACATGTATAGATTAATTGTAAGGGAGTCATCAGTCCAAAAAATTTCAAATTTTTAGTATAGATTTTTATATAATTGATATAAATATATTAATATAATTTTGTAGATAAAGGAACTCTGGTTTTAAATTGTAAATAATGAGTTCATTGTGAAATTGTAAGGAATCAATATTTTTAATTTATTTTATTGACATTATTATTTTAATTGATATAGATCATATATTTAAATTGTGTTTTAGTGAACTTCTATGTGTAAGAATTATTATTACATGAGAATAAATGAATTTGTGTGATTAAATGTGGATAAAAGGTTATTTAATGAGATAAAAATATAAATATAAATTCCATATAATATTAACCTAGTCCATGAAGGAATCACGTGAGAATTAAAGGGCTCTCTAGATACTATATAGGATTAATTTGGTTTTGAAGAGTGTAGCTTGTGAAAACATGCATCTTAGTAACTGTGTATGATTATCCCATCCAAACACATAGGTTTCATGAGATTAAAACTGTTTAAACACCTCATGTTATATTAAATCCATGAATCCCATATTCTAAATCATATTAAACCATGAATTCTAAGAGTAGTTTAATATTGACCAACCAAAACATGTACCGAGTCAGAATCATTTAGATCAATGCCAAATTAATCCACCACTTTGATCTCCCACTAGATAATAAATATCATGTTTTAAGTGATGTGTAAGGGTAATTTAAGGTTTCTTCTATCTATTAAGGATTATAAAATACTAGAATAAGTTTAAATGATACTCTCATATAGTTATGTATGATTAAATGAATAATTTCATGAGATGTAGAAGAATAAATCCAATGGTAAAATTAATATATAGAAGTATATTCATGATGTATTGTTCACACTCCTCCTTTCTATATTCTTGGGTACATCTATAGAATTAAAATACATTGATCACATCTATATTCCACACATCCAATGTGGGACATGAAATATCTTATGTATAACTAAATCTGTAAGAGTTTTAGATATGTTTCCTTGTGGTTTTTATTCCTAAAAATAGGAGACTGGAGATCGCTGTGGGAATATTAAAACTACAGAAGTTTCTAGAAACCTCATACATGGAATAATCATGTTTCTTGGTTATGACATGTAGAGTTCATCCCATACATATAAAATTATTCAATAATACTATAAAATTATTCCTAAACTTTAAAATGAGGATAATACCTTATATATTGAGGTTCCCACCTATTTTATTTATCTTTAATACATTTTTGTAGTTATTTATATTTTATCATATTGCAGTAGTGTGTTATTATTCTCATTTTCATTATTTTTTCACTTTCTCCCTTTATTCCTCTCTCAATGTCCATGGTTATTGGAAATTAACCCAAGGGTGGGATCCCTATGGGAGGTTCATGATTTCCCAGATCTCTCATATTAAATTCAATATTTGTTAATTTATTTTGTAACAAGGTATTGAGAATGTTTCATTTTAGTGATGAGGATTCCTACCACTTCACATTATATTATTGGAATGATTCATTTTATTCTACTAAATCAAATATAGATTTATTTTTATAGTAAATATCAAATATTTAAGAATGAGGTGGATTTAGGATTAATAAATGTCCATTATAATTGGGTGGAGAGTGTTATTGTGTCAATGGATATGGTATGATTAGTACTTAACATCATAGAGGTGGTGAAGTTCATTGTGCCTAGGGGGTTCCAAAAGTACACTGGATTCTGAATCCTAGTCAGGGGATGGTAGGCTGAGAATGGTATATAATGGGTTATAAAATAAAATTTAAAGTTTATTTCTATAAAATAAACAATAACATGGATAAACCTAGTGAAAATACCTTTCACTCTAACATATGTTTAGGTTTCAATTCATTTCTTTCTTTTCATTTCAATTTATCACACACCAATACCCCCAAACCATTCTTAACCTTTGGTTTTAGAAATATTATAAATAATAAAAATATTAATATATGAATATAATATTTTGAAACTAGATAAAACTTCTTGGTAAACAACTTTGGTCTACCATATGTTTAATTTAGGGTTTTTATGAATGTTAAATTAATGTCCATATAATATTTTTTTCATATTTCAAAAAAAGAAATCTGTTTATATATTAATTAACTTTATACTTGGGAGTTGATTTTAGGGTATGGTTAAGTTAGAACATAGACCATATTGAGGTTTGAACATCATATATGTGCATGATTGGTTATGATACGGGAATACTACTGAATAAATAATCATAAAATTTTAATGAAATCTACTTAAATTCGTTGTGTTTAATTTTACAAACCTATCAAGATTTATATATTTTTCAAATATGGTACTGTATCATGTAGAAACTTCTATTTGAATTCACAAAAAATGAATGAATAGGTATATACCAATTAATTTTTACCTACTATTGATTGTGATAATTATATGGGGATTATAACTTATTTTATAATGAATATTGATCTAATCATAGAAATTAAGACCACATCTATTGATGAGGATCTATATGATATTCATTGCATGATAATTTCTGCGTAGTATCATGTACCTTATTATATGGGTAATAAACTTGGATAGATGATATTACCATGATTTTTTACCTTATTGAAAAAATTTAACTCTATGGGGATTCTTTGATGATGTGTTTATTAAAATATTGGTAGACTGGTGGTGGAAAATAGTCATTTTGTATTGATAGATGGGTATCTCGACATGAAGACTAAGGATCATATTGTTTCAACCAAAATAGGTTCTTTATTTTTTATGATGGATGTACTTATTTAGATATACGACTCACGGTATGATTATTGATAGGTAAAGAGAATACCTTTGATGTGAGGTTTTTTTGAGTTGATGATTGATCTCCTTTTAAAAACTCATCAATTAAATCATAGGTTCTTATAGGTGATTATAAGATCATATAATTTCTCAATCTAATTTGAGTTATCATTATAGATGATACGGATTTAGATTATTTCACTGGAAAATGGGTTGAAATTTTCATTTCACTTATATATGCATGATAATGATTGATCATATTATGTTTGATTTTCTAATGGAGTCACATATTGAAATATTTTTTAGGAACCTCTATGAATGGTAAATTACCCTTGGGATAATTATACTAAAAATTTAGACATACCTCTATGTGTAGGGTATTTCACATGAAATTTTGATGTTTTTGGTTCAAAAAAATGGAATTGAGTATGACCATGTTAAATGGTTTTAAATGTTTTACCTAATACCATCAATACATATGGAATATGTTTATTTTGATATAATACTTGATGTTATTTATATTACAAGGAGTTCACATTATAGATGATTTGTTTTTAATATCAATGGGGGTATCTTTTTTATTAAGGTACTTTACTAGGATCTATAGAATATGGGTTTAGGTCATTGTGGAAACTATGATATTTTTAGATTTGTATTTCAATAGTATGGATCCTTTGTGGTCTATATTTTTGAAGAGATTTGGATCATGTGTATGGTACATTAGTGAAGATTTATTCCTAAGAGGAGTGAAATTTTACTACTGAAAATATGGCCTTTAAAAGCGCTAGAAAAGGGAATTTACAGTACTAAAATAGTGTTGTTAATATCATCAAAGATAAAGTGGGTCACTTTTATCAGTGCAAAAAAAAAGAACAGATAAAGGCCCCTTTATCAACGCTAGAAAAGACACTAATGAAAGGGTCACTTATTAGCGCTTTTTTTGTGCACTGATAAAAGACCCCTTTTATCAGCATTTTTTTAAAATCACTGATAAAAGTCAAAAAAATTAAAAAAATATTTGAATCGGAGCCAACTTTTAACAATGCTTCCCCACCACCCAACAGCGTTATCCCCCGCCTGTACCCACCCACACCCCCACCACCCCTTAACAGCACAATCCCCCACCCTCTACCCACTTGCACGCCTCTGCCTCCCCCAAGATACAAACTCAAGACCTCTCCCCTACGCACCTACACCCTTTACCACTCCCACATGTTGCTTTGTTCTCCATTTAGTGATATATCTATTAATTTATATATATATATATATATTAACTTGTATTTATTCATATATTAATATAGATTTATATTAATACATGTATGTATATTTAGTTATATTAATATATATATATATATATATTCATATAATAATATATATTTATACGATTAGTTTTAAATACATTTATAAAATATATTTTTTTGTGTTTATAAATAAATACATACATGCATATATACAACATGCATACAACATACGTACACTTGTATATATTTTAAATATGTGTGTGTATCTGTATGTATAATTATACATATTTATAAATATTTACATATATTAAATATTCATATCTATATTCATATGTATATTCATATGTTAGAATGTATAGATAGTATATATTAGTTTTTTGATACAGACACACACTAATATATATATATATACACACACATACACACACACTACATAGGTATATAAATATACATATATTTTTATTTTAAATAAAAAGGATATTATAAGGCTTATATTTTGTGAAATATTCTTTATATGTTAATATGTTTAATTATTTATTTAAAAAATTAAAATTTTATGTGTAAATTTATGAAATATATATATATTAATATATTTGATTATAAATAACATTACATTATTAAAAATAATAAAATTTAAAATCCGTAATATCAATATAAATGTAATCTCTTGGAAAAAATTTAGTCCCCATGGAAGAATGGAAAAACGACCCCCTGAAATGAGGATGAAATTCCATCGAATGTTAAAAATATTTGGGTATCCCAACTAAAAACTCGATTTTGGAGGGCTTCTAGACATTTTTTCGCCTCGAAAAAAATGAAAGAAGGTTCTGTTCTGTTGCCAGCGCGTAGTCCTTATCACAGGCTTCAATTTCAATATACTGTAGAGCACAAATAGACACCCAGATCAAAAATTTATGGTCGTTTGAAGTTTGTGTTGCATTTTCAACTTATTTTTGATATTTTATTAATTTATCAATTTTTGGTATCTTCAAATTTTTATTAAGTGATAATCAGTCGATGATAATTAGAAAATTATTAATTAATAATATTTTTTAAAATATTTTTAATCCATTTCACTAATTTTCTGATATATTAAATGTAAAAGTCTATTTATACTTATCTAAAACATAATTAAAATATATATATTATATTTATATCAGTATAAATATATTTATATATTTATATATTTATATATTTATATATTTATATATTTATATATTTATATATTTATATATTTATATATTTATATATATTTATATATTTATATATTTATATATTTATATATATTTATATATTTATATATTTATATATTTATATATTTATATATTTATATATTTATATATTTATATATTTATATATTTATATATTTATATATTTCTTTTAATGATTTTTGTTTTGAAATATACCCTTTAATAGCGCTACTAAAAAATTGTTAATAAATAACTCCCTTTATCAGTGCTAATAAAAAAGCATTGATAAAGGGGGCCCTTTAACAGCACTAAAAAAGAACTAATAAAGTGGGTACCTTTATCAGTGCTAAAAAAAGTACTGATAAATGGGTACTTTTAACAGCGCTTTTTTAGTGCTATTAAAAGTACCCTTTATTAGCCCTTTTTAGAGCTGGTAAAGGTACCCCCTTTATCAGCGCTTTTTCTAGCACTGTTAAAGGGTGGCGCTCCTGAAACCTGGTATTGTGGTAGTATTAATTAAACTGTATATATTTTGAGACTTATGATATAAGGGAAGATAAAAAATTTAAGTGGTCATATATTATTCATTTGAAAGAACTATGGTGTACTGGAAAATAGAATCGTAATTGATTATGTAGTGTGGGAGGAAGGATGAGTTATATCAAAATTAAACAAATATTTATACAAATGGTATAGTATGATTCAAATGATATTTAACTTAAATGAGTTCCCAACTATGTATATCCTAAAAATTGGATTTTTAATATAGGCATCTCAGGTTTTGACCAAACTAGTTGATGGGAATGTGTCAACATCCATGACTGAAAGGTTGTGATCTATATTTTCCTTCATTAAGTTATAAAAGGGGGTTATGAATAAATTTATTATAACCCTATTTAGTTTTATGATTATATGTTTTGAGGTTGTATCATGATATTTAGTGATGATTTTGTTTATTAGACAAAGGGTGAATGAATTAATATTATTTTTTAGAAATAATCCATTCAATGGGACATTTATTATGAAATAGAAGGGGAAAATTATTACAAAATTAAATTAATTTTTTATGATTACTTTATTAATGATCACCATATGAAACTGTTTTATTCTATAACTCTTCCTTGAATAAATATTTTTTATTCAAATATCACAACTTAATTTTTTTATCAAAAATTATTCATTGGTTTCACTTTAATGGTATACCAATAATCTTTCTTTAAATAAATGGGGTTTCTATTGAATAAAAAAACCAAGGGAAAGATTATGGTTTTATGTAATGACATAATAATATGTGGTCTTATTGAATTTAAATTAGTGGATTGTTTATCTTTATTATTATGTTTTTGGGTTTTATATTGGAATGGTTTTTTATGTTTGAGATAATGAGGATGATTATATAGAGTTCTATAAATATATTTATGTTATTATTATTTTTTATTATCATATGTTATGATTATGGTTTTAAAGGAAAAGTATGACTTTTTATGGTTTATGGGATTTTTGATATTTCAGATTAGGATAGATAGTTAGATTGAAACTTGATGCTACCCTCTCAGCTAGAATAAGTTCAAAAAATATCCCCTATGATATTTTTCAATGTATATACCCAACCCTTTTCATAAGTTTTTTATAATGGGATGGATTTTATGGGGGTTGAAACATTCATGGGTAAATCTATACAGATTTACAACCACTAAAAATTGGTTTTACCGAAAGAGAATTAGGCCCATAAACCAAAATTCATCTGTAGGGAAGATTATTTCTTTATTTCAAGTGTCATTGAGTTGTAAAGGATAGAACTTTGAATAAGAGTCCCATTTGGGGATTCAATACCAAAAATTATTTAATCATTTTTCTATTCACCTTGTTGTAGTTCAAAGTTTTTGTAGTACTTATAGATAATGAAATGAAATGAAGTTTTTATATTTTACTGGAATTTTTGGATTATTAATATCTTATAACTACTACTTGAGCTTCCTATAGGTATTTTTTATATAACTTCACGTGGTGGGGATTGAGAGTGTTCTTATGCCTATGGTTTTGTGGTTATAAGGAATATATTTTCTCTTTTGATATTGAAAAGATTTGAATCCTTATCTATCATAAATCCATAAAAAATCAGTTATTGAATTCATGAAATTATAATGAAATGTTTTTTATTTATTATTTATATGGGGAAATATAAATTATTCCCTTCTAAATTACCCATATAATTTTTTAAATATTTTTATTAAGTTCGGGATATAGTTTATACCCTTATGGAAAAAATTTGAAATCATTAGAGTTTATGATTTATTAGTTTTAATTAAATTGAATTATTTATCTATTAGATTATTTAAAAAATATTACACAATTTTATAGATTTAGGGGAAAAGTTGATATTTTATAAACGGGGCCTAAAATTGAGATTATATCTGCATGGTATTACTTGGACATGATGTTTCAATTTATGCTGATATAATTTTATTGTGTTATCTAGGTTCATATCAGTAATTATTTTCTATAAATAGAATACTTTATATTTTATACTTTATTTTACCCTAATTAGAGGGACCATCATACATATAATTTCAAAGGGAGTAGTAGTGGCAATGGTATTCCACCTAATTTCAGATCAAAAATCCCCATAGATCCCATTTATGATATCTAATATATTAAAGTTAAATTTTATTATATAGTTTATGTCAACAATATTAATTATTATAATAATAATGTCATCACCATCACCATCATTATTATTTTTTATTTTTGTTATTTTTTTTTAATTATGTTTTGGTGTTGATAGTTAGTTGTCGGAAAACATCTCCATTGACCACCACTAGGACCCACGATTTCTGACATTAGTTTTTTTAGAAGGTATAGGGAGTGAGTGAGTGAGTGAGAGTGAAAATCCTCCCATAATTGGTGTGTTTAATGGTGTCGGTGTCGATGGGGGTCATGAAGGAATGACAACATAGGGTGTCATCTGAGGGGTTTCTAGTGGCCAAATATATGTAGTTATGGGGGTGCATTAGTAATTATATATATATAAGGATAGATATTGAATTTCATTTTTCAATATAAAAAGAGTATGTGGTTTCATCTAGGCATGTCATCCAAAGGGTGAGGCTATAGGTTCCTCTATTTTAGGGGAGTCTCTTGCTTGGTGAGACCTTCAAATGATATGAGAGGTAAAAAGAAAGAGTGTTTATTAAAAGGTTTCCAATGATGGATGAGATTGGTTGTTCATGAGGTTGTTGGTCATGGTGAAATATTTGTATGAATATAGGTAGTGGATGTAAAATCAATGTTGTTGATCTTCATTAGACATACAGGTGTGCATAATAGCTAGGTCCTTATCAGCCCTTATTTCTATATGAGGGAGAAGAGTTTCAGTCATTTTAGTATTATAGGTACTAGGCCACCCTCATTGTAGGGACAATGATCCTGATTGATCTCTCGACATTGTAGTCAGGATAGGCACTCTACCCTGGGTTATAAAGAAATCAATGGAAATACTACAAAACAAATATCTTTTTTATTTACATTTGTAGAACCATGACTTTTTATTTTAAAAATTTTTGTTTTCAAATCCATAGAGCTTCTACCATAAGGTGTTCTTTTCACAATAATATAATATTTATTATGTTATATATATATCACACAAACATATATATCTATATAAGGATTTTAATAAATATGGTGATTGGGAAAGGAAAACAATGTGTGGTGCACTGTAAGAATAGAACATGTATTGGGTCTAAAATTGAGAAAATATAAATTTTTAGGATAGTATATATTTACTATAAAAAATGTTATTTTATGCATTCTGCCTTTTATAGTGTGATATGAAGTTTTTAAGGACATTATCATTTAAATTTATTTTTGGTTAATTAAATTATTATATACTAAGATTGGTTTTAACATGGTATAGGAAAATTATGAGGGAATTATTTTATTTTCATCCCATATTGTGTGTAACAGTGCCTTATCATGGGTGGATTAGATCTTCTATGATTAAAAAATCACTAAAAGACATTTTTTTTGTATGTGTCTGCATGGTATTTCATGTGACATTTTATGATGTAAATCTAATTAACTATTTATTATGGGTGAAGGATTATATAAGTTTTCCCTTACTATATTTTTATGATTATTTTTCAATGGATATACCATTATCAATGAAACCACTACATTAGGATGATGTTTTTTGGAAATACCCAACATCTTTTTGGTGGGTGGTATAATTTGATGGAAAGCTTAGTATTCCCTACTCAACCCCATTGATTCGTATAGATTAGATATTTGTATGTTCAGTTTTGGTAGTAAAACGAGATGTGTGTTGTTATAATAGTAGTTCAGTGGAAGTATGTTAGATGTTAGGGATATTAATACCATAATTTTAGTGTTGGTTTATGGGATATCGTTCTAAATTTGGTAGCACATGTTATATTATACATAATTTATTGTTTTTGGAGTGTTTGTTAGATTTAATTTATAAATAATATATTCTAATAATCATGAATTATGTGTAATGATGTGTATACTTTTAGGGTCAGATAGACTCAAATATAGTAGAATATATGGTTTTAAAGACTATGTAGTTTTTAATAGATGAATGACCTATATTAACCTGGGTGGTTTTGGTTTGTGAGTCCCAAAAATTTATTTTGGTTTTATTGCATTGATTATTATACATGAATTATATTTTTTTGATTATTCATCCTAGGGGTAAGGCCTACCGAATAAATGGATATACTTGACCCTACTTTTACAAACATGATAATGGGATATTGTTAGTGGGGGATATTGACAATATTAACTCATATTTATGGGTTTTTAACTAGATCTCAATGCTAAATAATATTATCATATACCATCATGGTACATAGGCCTATATGGAATTTTACATCTCATGAGTTACCGGTTATTTTTTCATAGGTTGTTGTAGTCATTTCATTGGTTTATAACATTCATGAATTACACATTAATTATAGTATCACTTGATTTTAGATTCTTTATTGATTATTTATTGGGTTTAAATTTTCTTTTATAATTTCCCAAAGTGTTCTCGAGAGGGTAATATCTTCTATTTTGATTGTTGAAAAGCCATGACACTAGTTGTAAACCCATGGCCAGTTGATGAAAGGACAAGGGTTGAAATATTATTCTCATCATAGATCTAAGCAGGGTTCTATACAATAATAGTACACTTGATAATATTCCATAACTAGTCATCATAAACATATGGTCATAAATCCTCAAATGATACGGCTACCTTTTAATGTGATAGTTACATAAAAATGTTCTCAAAAGAACTCAAAGTACAAGTCTACTCACTAATATCACAATATCATAATGGAACTTATGAAAAGCTTACTATTTAATGTCATAGTATTATATTCACCCAATGTACATAGTATATTGGATATGACAAAATACCCAATTAATTAGGGGATGTGAAATTTTTATCCAACTCACCACATAATATTTCTAGTACATAATGATAATATGTAAATAAATTTTACTCATGATAAAATATTATAAAACATTGATCACATAAAATAATCATCAAAGTGTATGGTTACAAAAGAGATGAAAAAACTTTATTTTTATAGTGGAATCAGTATAGAAACAAAAATACCCAAGATATCCATATTTTTTATAAACTAAGATCATGTATAAAATATTATATAAA
Organism: Viscum album; assembly: GCA_963277665.1. Taxonomy (NCBI): domain Eukaryota; kingdom Viridiplantae; phylum Streptophyta; class Magnoliopsida; order Santalales; family Viscaceae; genus Viscum; species Viscum album. The sequence goes on along the minus strand of OY728137.1, from coordinate 1,929,474,131 downwards.
AAATATCACTAAGAAACTATGTGTTCCTTATAGTGATGATACCTCTGATATGTCTTGAACTTTATCCATTATGGTTGATAAATACCACTCAAGGTAATCCAAAAATATATCCCATATCTTCATGTATATATATTGGTTTTATATGAATCAATCATTAAGAAATTTTTAACCACCATAAACCAAGAATTTCTAGCACCTCACATGGAAAAGGTGGTCGGAAATGAGAGAAATGAGCTTCTAGTATTTTGGAATAATATATAAAACCCACACCGCCCCCCATAACATGTAATAAAACATTTATAGGTCCCTTGATGATGGTCCTCGTGTATTTTTTGTTTTAACTCATTTGTTAAAATTTATTATTTAAAATGTTGGTCAATGCATGCATTGTATGAATCATTATCGTATTCATTGAATCATATATATAACACTCCTTAAATGATAGCCAATGTGGGAACATCTCATGAAAGGTGAGTGGAATTATCTCAGGGAAATATTTTCCTTTACATCAATAAAAATGGATGATATGATAAATCCATGCATTGTATATAATATAATGCTTTAAATGATTTCCCTCAATCATAAAAATGATTGGCCAAAGTACATTATATGAATATTTGATTTAGGGAATATCTCATTCAATATCCCACATGCATTAAAAACTCACAGACTTTGGGTCATTCAACATTATATTGTACCAAATATAATAACTTATGGAACCAAATTCAAAATTCTTTTTGAATGTTTTCCATGACACTTTTGGAATGTAATAATTAACTTCACTTTGTATTACAACATATGTAATACCTTTTAAATACCCATCCAAAACCTTTTTAGATTAACTCCAAAACACTTTTTTGATAATATCTAAAATTCATACTCAATACTTATGTAGTCTATAACAATGTATATCCCCATGATCCTTTGTATAATTAAAAAAAATCTAAAAAATTAGATCCATAAATGTAAGAAAATAGTGGGATCTGGAAATGAATCAATGCTAATCAAGTTACAAATATATCTAATAGGATCTCTATAAATGTTTCCACTAATCAAATCAGATACTACCATGCATTATAATATTTTCTCTTTGTCTAAAATGACAACTAACCATGTGAAACAGAGTATATAAATCCCATAAATTCAACTCCTGCATTCTGGATTCTTTAGTATAAACTGATGTGTTTAATGAATACATCATGTATCATTAATCTTCATAGATGAGAACATTACAAGCCCCCCATCATAGAATATAAAAATATCATATGTACTATCTATGTTCATTCCCACACTCCCCAATATATATCATGTTGGCACCTATATATCATACTAATATTTTGACTTATGAATGAAAGGTATCAATATATAATGGTTTTCATGATAGTTATCTATGAAACCTCGAGTAATGGGACCCAAATATGATATTTTCACCCCATTTATTACAAATAGATCATGTATGAGACTCCATGTGATATACTTAGTGGTCTATACAATGTACAAAAACACCTTTTTGTGCCGCATGAACATATTATATATCTATATACAATAATATTAATCATGATAACCCTAACATTCTATCAAAACATATAATAATTCATGAAGAACATTATTTTGGAATAACATGATGTCATTATTTAAGAGGTCAATTATGATTTCACATTATGAAATATATATCTATATATATATTCAGGAAACATGAATGAATTATAATGTGGAGATTACATATTATCATGAAATATTATATATTCTTAAAAAATTTATGAATGATTAAAAAACCATACATATGTTCTTCTATTAATATGTCATATATGATAGACATCTATATCGGTCTTATGTTTACTTCACATTCTGGATTTTGTTAATTCATTACATCTACATGTGATTCTAGCCACATATATATTAAACCACCTCATAAAATACTCCCACTAAATATTTAGTGAGTAACATCTATGAAGAAATAAAGATTAATAAACATTTATATTTTAGGAATCATATTCATAATGTTCAACTCCTTAAAACATATTGAAACTTCTTAAATCACAACATAAAATTTTACAATGTTAGCTTTTGTTTTCTTTATATAAATCTTTCTAAGTTAATTATCACCATCATTAAAACCTATTCCATGAATCTTTTTCCTTGAATAATAAGGTAGCTATTTACATTAACATTACCCAATACATCCTAAACTTCATTAGGATGAAGTGACATTTACATTATTATGACAACTAAATGTAGCTATTTACATTTCCCTTTTACCGAAATGACATAAAATACATTTTTGAAATAAAGAAAAATTCACTTTGTAAATAGCCTGGTGTGATCATTATGGAGGTTGTCAATGGAAACTAAAATAAATTCATTAAATTTATCTTTACCATCTCATATCTTAAATACTTTCATATATTCATAAATCAATTTTAGTATAAACTACTAAAAACTTTAATTTATTAACTTTAAACTTCTCTATGTTCAAAAATAATCCCACTAGCCACTTATAAACTATATTAATTTTATAATATATTTTTTGCATACCAAAATTTCTATGTGTTTAAGAAATAAAATGTATTTTTTCAGTTGAAATATTTAACACTTAAACTATTATTTCAAATCATACATGTTATTATTTTTTTTGGATCATTTTTATCTAAAAGAATATTATTCATCAAAATATTCCACTAACAGGTAGCATAAAAATATTCCCTTATATTTTAGACAACATCATGATAAATAATTTTCCTAATATTATTATCATGTTTTTTATTGAGACTGATTATTTATAAACCATTTGTATTAATTAATGTTCACAAGAAATATTTGTAAATAAAAAAAATCTCTTATCGTATAAGAGAAATGATATAAATATACACATCCTTTACTTTGATACATAGAAGATTGATACATTCATTTATATTAAAATCATTAATGTAACAACTTTTTACTTTAATACTTGAATGAAAACCATATTCTTTATCAATTATTCCCTTTATTTTAAATTCATATATATTTAGAACATTTGTAATTTATAAATTCAGTATCAAAAACCCTTAAATATTTAATAACATAATTCTATAACATATATACATTGTTGAGATTTTCCAATGAGTTTCTCAAACCCTTCACATACCATAAATAATCCCACTATTTGGAATCATTACATTTTCCCGATAACCCCCTTTGAATTCAATAACCTAAAAAACTAATCAAAGAATGTTTTTTTATTTCTCAAATTAATTTTTCTTTCTCATGCATGAAATATTACACACTAATATTGTTGAAACAACACTAGAACTGAGACATAAAATTCCCAGTTCATTAATATTCAAATCTTTGAGAATACCAGGTAGAATTTTTCATTAATTCAATCATCTGATCAGAACATTTCCTTGGATGTAAATAATATTAATTACATTAACAAAACACACCTAAAAAAAGAAACTCTAGTATCTTTAATCCATTAGAATCATTCTATTCTTCTAATAAGAATTTTTATTTTCATGTTGAAAAATTTCAATAGTTTATTACTAAAGAAGGTATTATTCTAACACATAATATTTTTCCTTGATCACATTTCTTAAGATACTAGTAAATTGAGTTTCTTACATTATAATTATCTTTTCAAGTATTATTTTTAAATTTAGGTTTAATGATTATGAGGATATTATACACAAAGGAATATTTTAGAAGATGAGTGTCATCTTTTATAACACCTAAGAAGAAATTTTATAAAATAGGATTCCATTAAAATGATAACCCCTTTTAAACTCATCATATCTAGTAGTAGTCCATGATTCATATTTTACTCACCAATGAGTCCACATTAGCATTCATATCACAATTTAGTTATCTAGGTAGGGAATCATATTAATCATATCAAAAGTGACTCTTGGATAATAGAGTATAGAACTCTTTATCCAACCCCTTGTATGGATAAAATCAAACATATTCCTTGAGGATCCATTCTAATGGTTTCCGAACTAAGTGTAACTCATGGAAAAAAACAAATAATTGGATAAAAATATATAATACAGGGGAACCTGTATTTTGGAGTAAACTACTTGTTGAATGATCCAATTTCACTCAATACTTTCTTTCCATACAGAAGATAATATAGGGGAACACAGATTTGGCATGGAACTGCATGTTTGGATGATTAGGTCTTGAAAATTACTACTCTGAATAGAATCTTACACTAAATATTTTAAGGGGATTTAATCTCACTATCTTGTGACATAATTTTTTCTTTATGTTTGAATACATATAAAGATAAAGTTTTGTAATACTATTCCCTATACTAAACCAACATGTTAAATCCATATTGATATGTAAATCATTACATGATGTACATGTTTCTGTTACAGACCCCAATTATATGATTTAAATATACTCATACATATCAAAATGAATCGTATGCATTAGACACATTAAAATTTATTTTAAAATATTATAATTGCATTTTATTTTTAATCCCCATATGAGTATGCCGGAAGTGATAGATATACAACCCCTCGCCTATCAAAAAACTGACATAAGACTCCAGGATGGTGGGTAGTTCAACCCCAAGTCCATCTATCTGAGGACGCTTAACTCATATGATAATTCAATTCATAAAATTTCTAAACCCTAATATTCCCAAACTATGATCAATAATAAAATCCAATAACCTAAAAACAAATCTAGTTTAAGATATATGAAAATTTAATCTTATATTGATGCTCCTAACATGTAATTAAAGGCTTAATAATTCTATAAGAATTTGTTTAAATTTTTTAAACTAAATCATACACATATTCATACTATAAACAATTTACAACTATGAAAAATTCATGGAATGCACTTATAAATAAAATAACATTTCAAATATTTAAATATGAAACCACCATTTATGATCTATTCATAAATAAAATATAATTTTAAACTTGTTATAATTAATCATTAATCATTATAAAAATTCCATAATAATAAATATAAAAAAATTACATTCAAATCAATATATTAACACTTCACATTATGAATTATATGGAGAATCGTTAATATATGATAATATATAAATTATCAATAATTTAATAATTAATTTTAAATTTTTTAAAATATTTTACATATTCTAACTATCACATATTTAAAAATTCTTTTAAACGTTTGATCAATTCAATTATAAAACCATTTTGATGGGGTTTAGATAATATTCAAAATAAGTCATATTGATGTGATCATTTAAAATTAATGCTTATGAACATTTCATAATTCAGTTAAATGAAGAAAAATATATATTATTCCTTATTTTAAAATTTATAAACACATTATAAATTTTCTCTCATGATTTATTAGTAAACATTTTATTTATAATTCACTTATTATGGAATATAATTCTGTGAAATTTATTTTAAAAATTAACATTTGATATTTTTTATATATTTATTATTAATGGTTTTATATAAATTTATTATTTAATTTTAAACTCTTAATAATTAAATACATTATAAATATTTTCAAAATTAATAAATATTCCCAAAAAAACTTTATCATTATTTATACATAATTTATAAATAAATAAATTCAATTCAAAATTAAAAAATTATTTAAAATTGTGTTTCTTTATTATTTAAAACACCATGGCTAGTTCTATAGTGGGATATACCTATTTTCTTGGGGTGAGATGATATGAATGGTTCTATATAAAACTAGATAAGGTTTAACTACATATCTCTCCCATGGAACATGCCATTACTACTTCTGACATATCACATCACCAACCACATCATAGTACTAGAGTTTTCCATGACATTTTACACATGTTAAAACTTATTGTTATTATCTAAAATGATTTTATTCACCTCATGATCCAAGAATTGTGTATATTTTATGTAACTATTTACCCTTCCATGGGATAGTAATGTGTATAATTTATCATTGTGACACGTGAAATGTGGTGCTCTATTTTTCTAATATACTTCATTTAATTTTTTTCAAGGAATGAAAACCCATGGTGGATTTGATACAACTATAAGGTTTCTAGGTAGATTGAGAAAACATATTAATTATATTGAAATATATATAGAAACCATAACAACAAAAATATCCATGATTATGTTAAACTGACATCATCTATAAAATACTATAAATTAAGAAAATAAAAAAACCTGCTTACTTTAAACTGATGATTCCTCTGTTACATCTTGATCTTCATCTGATGTGGTTGATAAAGATAAATCAATGGAATACAGAAGGACTACCCTTTAAATGGGTGTATTTATGGGTTGAAACTAAATTGGTCATTAAATGATTGGGAACCACCTTATATTGTGATGGTCTGGAACCTCTCAAGGATAAGGTGGTTTGTGATGAGAGAAATGGGTTTATAGGAATTTCTACCAAGATGAGGAACTGATACATCAACCATCACATGTAAATTACCCTTTTAGTGGTCCCTTGAGGATTCTCATTGGATGTTTTGTATATTAATTCACATATTACAATATATTATTTAATACTTTGGTCAATGTATGCATTGTATACATCATTCTCCCAATGTGTTATATCATATATATCACTCTTTAAATGATAGCCAATGTGGAAACAAATCATGTAATGAAATAATTATAATTTCATGAAAACCACTACCTTTATTTGATATAACCATGCAATATATGAAAAACAATACATAAAATTATTTCCCTTAGTCATAAAAATGACTTCCCAAAGTATATCATATGAAAATGGGATTCAGTTAATATCTCCTTCATAAAGGTGATCAGAAAATAAGTGATGTTGATGTTATATTAAGTAAATTACCAATCAAATGATTATATAAAGTAAAAAATGATCAAAATTCAGTTAATATGAATTAAAAATGAATAAAATCACGTATAAGTACAATCCTATGGTTAAAAGTATTCCTATGAGAGGATTATTGTGAAGGTTGGGAATAATACCTAGATTCTAATGTCATTGGAAGAAAATTATTACTTATGAATGGATGATAGTTTTAAAAAAATTTAATATTGTAGGATAATGTTAGTGAAGTATTAATACCCTATAAAAGTTTTTATATGTAAATTATAGATTTGAAATGCATTTGGTATATAAATTATTTTATAATGAACTCACTTATACTAATATAAGGGTGAATCCCATTTGGAATCTTATAAAGGATAAATTAAAAATATATTATACTAATATTGAAATAATGATCCTATTTGGAATTCCATATCAATAATATATAAAATACAAAAATATTAGTTATTTATAGAAGAAGGGATTTAGTAAAATGAGAGAAATTTATTCTTATTACATTATATTCTTAAAAAATAATTTTAATGAACAAATTTTGATAAAAACCCTAATTAATAAATATAATTAATACAAATATACTAGATATATAGGAATAACTAGGTAATAAAATTAATTAATTAATATTCTTCCAAGAAATAAATAAATATAAAAAGAGATAGAGGGGAATAAAAACCCTATGTGAAGCTTTCCTAGAAATTGGGAGAGATTAATTAAATTCTTAAGAGATCCTGTAGAGATGTTTTAGAGTGTAAATGAGAGATATACAATGATAAGTGTAAAACCTCAGCTAGTTCTTGAGGTATGTACTCATTTATTTTATGATTAACCTTGTGGTTTCCTTAGTTTATATCTGACATTGTTGGTTAAAGTCATTTTAGAGTGGTTTTATAGGTGTTTTAGGTTTTAATATGGGAAAGGAAAAGGTTAAGATGGTGTGAGGAGGGCCTGGGAAACATGGAGAATCACCATACCATCTTCTACTCCACGGTCCAAAAACATTGGTCATTTTCGGATTATCATATGAAACATTGTGTTATACATGATTTCAGAGTATAAAGGGTGACAACTATGTGAAACATATAGTATGTATCTAGAAATAGAATCCCCTTGGTCTTTACATTTTTTATGATGTAAAACTGTCAGGATAGACCATAGAGGACTCTACAACTTGGTTCTGATTGTGGTGCTCGAGGATGGTATTTCATCTTGAGGTTTCACCTGTTCGAAATAGGGTGCCTAAAATTACCAATCTAGGATTTTTTATGGTCATGTTTTTGGCCTAGACCATTGAGTCACTTAGGATCAAAACGGGGATGTGCTATGTTGTGGTCACCTCCTTATGGTTGTTTCTTATAGGGAGGTTCCCTAAGGGAAATAGTTATTAATATCACACTGAGGGTAGATTCTTTATGAATTTTAGATAGATCACAATGAGCACTATATTGTGTAACTATCCATGATGGAGGTTTGAGACCTCAGGGGGGAAATGGTCAGAAAGGGGAGGGGAACCATGATGTGGTACTCCCCTGGTCCCAATTTTGGTTAGGCCTAAAGGACGTGTGCTACATCATGGACCTTATAGGCTACATAGTACTATGTCGATTCTATCCCCTCTTAAATGTGTGAATTTATTATTTTCCCTTGAAATATTAAGAGGCTTTATGGATTTTTTCCTTCTCTTATGCTTGACCCACATCTCCCCCATGTACCCCCACATTTTCTTTTTCTTATACAAGATTTAGTTTTATCATACTTTTTTTGAGGAATTGGTCACTATTAATTGCGATTGTTATCTAGAGTTTAGGTTATCCTTCTGTTTCCATTATTTATTGATTTATTTTTTTATATAAGTCTCATTTTAATCAATTGTATTTTCCATGTATTATTTTTTGATATTGTATTTATTATTTTTTAGAACAGGCCATGAGACGGCATGAGAAGTTATACCTAGTGTTCCTGAAATAAATATTTGAAATATATTGAATATATTAAATAGAATTCATGTGTAGTTTTCTTAAAAAAATTTAATGACTTATTACAGGATCTTGGATCATAAATCTAATGGAACCGTTGAGTTCAAAAACATATGATTTTTCTTAGGTGTGATCTAACCTTGGTCAGTGCATGGTTTTGTCAGAAAATACATTGTAGGAATTAAAGGAATTATTTTTATTGTTTGTTAATGAAAAAAACCTAGTCTCATTCCTTATATATTTTCTTATAGAAAAATATCAAGGTTAACCTCATAACCCAAAAAGTTTAAGAGATCCATTAGAGATGATGGAGGATTTCCTATTGGTGGACGACGATCAGATCATTGATTGACTATCAACATGCAACAGAATAAACAGATCTCTTAGATGATCATAGCACAGCTTCTCTCTTCATTAGAAATTGATTCAATCGATGTAGGATATTTTTTTATTTGGATTCATTCTTTGTTCTTGATTTATACGATGAATGTGAATCAATCGAACAATGGATTGATTCACGGATTATTCATCTTGAGAGATGGGTTTATTTACAGCAATTTTATTGGTAGAATTAATTTGTAATTATTGATTTAATATTTCTTATTCTCAAGGAAATGAATCTAGTTTGATAAAAATATTGACTGAGTTCTATTCCTCTTGATTGTTACTTTTCTTTTCTCCCCCGATTCTTTGATCATCATAGGGGGTTCTTTTTTAGACTTTGGTTACTCATATCATGATGAATCGATCATTTTTCAAATTTTTATTAGTGCAAAAATATGATATTATAGATTTGGGATCATCATGAAATGAAGGTAGTGTGAAGATAGAAGAAAAAGTTAATTAGATTGTTTTGAATATCTTATTTTCTATTCTTCAGCGTGAAATGAAGGATGATGAAGGATACTGTTTTCTAAAAATATTTGATTACTGGAAGTTATTGATTGATGATGGACTATTTTTTCGAGAGCAGATTCATGATTTTCTAAAAAGTTAATAGCTGGATAGAATGTTGTAGGAATGGTTGAGATGCGAGGAACCAGATCTGAATTCTGGAAAATTATCCACTACATAGCATGTAACTCGGATCTACACACTATGTGGGAACTCCTCTGTAGTGGCTAGGATTTCAGGTGATTTTTAATTATCACTTACCATGTGATTGGGTCACATGGCATGTGATTGGGCCAGATGGCATGAGACCTCGTCCTAGAGACTTGGTGTGTACCTCATAGGGTACATGGACATAGGTTAGGGTACATGGGTTGAAGCATGACATGTACTCTTCTAAATAGACATGGATTAGAAAAGTACATGGGATAATTCATGTACTTGTACATGGGAGGAGTACATGGTTATCTGACACATCGTGTACTTCTACACATACATGGACATGGAATAAGACATGGGCCATTTACTCGGGCAGGACCCAGGGTCAGGTGACATGGCATGTAACCCTTATACATATTGTGACACCATAATAAGTAAGATTGAATTCATTTTCATCTTTATCTTGGAAAAGTTTTTTATGGTTTGTTCTTCATATCCTTTCCTTGAGGGTTATTATGGAATCACCTCCAACTCCTAGGATAGTGATCCCTTTCGTAGGACTTCTTATATTGTGCTGTTGGAATCAATCTATGAGGCCCATAGTGAGATCCTCTATTCATCTTCATGACCTATGTGGAGTTATTGGTATCCTCCTAACTAACACTATTTGAGTACCAATCTACTACATAGAGGGTTAATCTAGATTTCGTTTTTGGTATCCCCCATGGATCTAGGAGTGATCCTCATATGTCTATCATATCTCTTTGGACCTCCATTGTGAACTTCCTCTGGAGAGGCCCGATGAGAATTACATATTGGTAGGATTTTATCAATGCTTTCAGAATCAGTAGTGTGTTCCCTCGAATGAGTGCTTTGTGAATCCTTCATGCTGGAATCCTAGGATGTCACATTACAGTTATGATATACCTCTATACTGTGTATCTTCATTGAGTATATTTATATATTCTTGTTATATGTGTTGTATAAATATACTTATATAGAGATGATTTAATTTTTTCTATTATGATTTGTGGTTTGAGGGTGTCCTATTGGGTATTATTATACTCACCCCTCCACTAGTTTTTCCCATACATGTCATGTCATTTACATAAGATCTTTCTTTTGACATAGTCCTACTCGTACTATGACTATATAGTACATAGTGAGACCGAACAAACTGATGTGTGTTCCTATGGAATCTTGATATCATTTCATATCTTTCTTTATAGGTTGGAATTGTTTGTAGAATCCTTGTAGTGGGATTGTATTTGGACCTATTTACTTTCCTTTACTTCATGTCAGACTCTAGTTGTGGAATTTAGATGTATGCATGCAAGGCTATTCATTTTTTTTACATTTCATCTTTATATAGGCTTGGAGATGTGTTAGTGTGTACAAATACATAGGCTAAGGCCTCCCATGTTACTAATATACCTCCTTATCTCTAGTATCCAGCCCCTGTCCTATTAGAAGTGGGCTTGGGGACTCATGGCATGGACCCCATGAGGATGTGTCATGAAAGAGTGGTATTAGAGTAGTCAGTTCTACCATAAGACCAAGAGTCTATGATATTGTTTTGGGGAACCAATGATAATTTTTTCGAGTTCATCTTATAGTTCATGGACTCCAGTTTTTTTGCAGCAACCGATGTATCCATACACCAAGACTCTGATAACTAGATTTTCAACACGGTACTCAAGAACACTAGTTTCATGAAAAATAATGGTACATAAATCATATAGAAATGGGTTTTGTTTTCCATGTCCTTCTTGAGTCGTCTCTCTAACTACACTAATTGATAGTGGTACATCTTATTTACTTTTAGGATCCCTCTTCGACGTATGCTAGCTAGGGTCCAACTTCAAGATCATGAATATGATCCCCTCGGTGATGAGGGATTGATACAATGACCAATTCCATATGTTCAACCTCTAGGTGGTGCACCAGTTATACCTCCACTTGTTGATCATCTGATGGTACCCATAGTACCAATGTTTGAGGTGCATAGGCTGAGTTCGCTTCATGAGTTTCAGTGATAGTGACCCCTTGGGTTCTTAGGTGAGATCGATCCATAGGTGAAAAGGAACTCATTTGAGGAGGTGACGTGAGTTTTCCATCTAGTTAGAAAACATGTAGAGAAGATTGTGGTCCTGGTGATGAACCTTCTTCATGGCTCAGCAGGGTGATGGTGGGGTTTAGTGATGCATACATATGATGAGTGTAAGAACCTGGATCTTATTTTCAGGTATGTTTTTCTTTTTTCTAGAGTTTTTGAGAAAAGATGAGCTTCTGGAAATTTTCAAAGTACAAGCTGTGTACTTTATGAGTACACGCCATGTACTCGGTTACCACAGGTAGCCCTGTGTTGGCCATGTAGCGGCCATGCACACAGACATGTGGGGGTGACCTGGAGGCTGCCTAATGTAGAGTATGGAAACGGAGAGTACATGCCATTTACTTCAAATGTACACGCCATGTACTTTCATTTTTTTCATTAAACACATCGTGGTGGTGTCTGATGGACAGAACTGTCTCCTTCTCAACCTAGATCATTCGAGAGACCCAATCAGCTTTGTATCATTGAGGATCTCCCAATCGAGCATCTTTCTTTTGAATCAAACACTAATGGTTGCATTGGAATTGCATCGGTGAGTTCTCTATACTCCTAGAATACCATCCCTTGATTTCTACTCTTTCATGAGTTATCGTGGGTTAAAAGTTTTATACATTTTCATAGATATACAGCTTTATAAGGATAATCAAGCCTCCTGATTCAAGTATATTGATCTCCAAACCTTGAGGTAGGTGTTTTGTTCCTTTCTGTTCAAAGTCTTTGACTATTATCTGCAAATTCCACCAATACCCTTGATCGGGGTATTACGTGTTAAACATTTTACCCCTGCTGATTTTCTTATATGCTTGTATACTTGTTTAGAGGTTATTTGGATATGAATAGGGTCGATTTCTATGCTTTGGATGTTTTTCCCTTTCATGTTCTATTTACGACCGTTTGGTCTTGTTTAGCCAGTTTGACTGCCTTGCCTGTTTTCCATGCCTATTGTTGTAGGATGGAGAGTTTGTATTCTGACATGCGTGATTTGTTGTAGACTGTTTAGACAAGTATTTCCATAGGTTTACTTTGGCCGTACTTCATTTCTATGCTCGTTGACCTACACAGGACTGTGTAAACCTTGTGTAGAAGTCTTTAAGGGGAATTGACCGAGTGAGCTTCCACATAGAGTCTTTGAGCACTTTAGACTATAAGGGGAATTGACCATACGAGCTTCCTTAGAGAGTCTTTGTTTTACTCTAAATTACCTGGACTGCTTTAGACTATAAGTGTAATTGGCTGTGAGTGCTTCCTCAAATATTCTATGAACGGCTTGGGCTATAAGGGGAATTGACCGAGTGAGCTTCCTCATAGAGTCCTTAACCTTGGGGCTATAAGGGGAATTGACTGTGAGTGCTTCCTCAAAGAGTCTTATATACTGAACCATTGGGGTTAGGTTGAGTGTACTTCCCAAAGGATAGCTTGAAATTGTTAGGTAGGACTAGAGGGGATGGATGAGAGTACATCCCAGAGGGTTACCTGTTTGTGCTTAGCTGTTTGATTAGTTGTGGCTTGATGTTGAAACTATAGACTGTTTACTGCTGAGTACTTTCTTGCTTACTACTTTCTGTACTTTACCTACCATATATTCACTGACTGTTAGGGACAAATCTTCAGGTGGTTGCCTACTGGGATTTATTCTCACACCCTGTTTGGGTCATGCTTTTGGGCCCAAACAGATTATATTGCTGCTGGTATAGTTAAGGTCAAGTTCCCTTTTACTTCAGGTACATGATATGTTGTGGAGATGGAGAGCATGGGACTAAGCTATGGCTTGAAATGCTGAGGAGTTTATCTTATTTCTTTTGCACATTGGTTTAGCACTGTTGTTTTTCATCATTCTGACTTGTTTGGTAGTTTTACTAGACATATGTATCATGCATCTTTTTATATATGTTCTTCATTTTATATTTTACGTTAACTATTGTTACTATTGTATGTCATTATTAATGCTTCTGCTCTTGTATATATTTATTTACATTAATTGTGTACTCTACCAATGAGGTCATTGTTTCCTCACTATCATACCCAAGGCCCTCACTACTAGTCGGAAGCCTCTGGCATTCGGGGAAATGTGCTTGAGGCCATGTGAAAAATCAGGTACGGGGCGCCTCTGGGTGGTTTCTGGAACTGGGACATTACAAAGTAGTATCAGAGGACTTATTTTCTCTTGATTTACTGCTTCAAGCCTTTATCCATGGATAGGAAGGAATATGTACTTGGTAATAAGTTGTTCCCGAAAGTAGCTAACCCGTGTACAGGGAAAAGCCAATCTACCTTGTTTATTTTAATTTCTTCTAGTTTTGAAAGTTTATGGTTGATCTAATTTTCACCATTGGGTGACTCACATGTTTTGTGTTATTACTGTTGATGGTATTGAGGTTCTATTTCTATCACAACCCGATGAGATGAGGGTATTCCATCTCATGCATCAAATAGGCACTTGCTAGAAATCACATGTCATTCATTAGTTCCTTGTCATCTATGATGAATTATCAATTGCATGTTGTTGTGATAGATGTTTTTTAGAATATGCATGTCGTTGTGATAGATTCCATGATAAGAATACCTGTTGTTTGATAGAGTTTTTTTGTGTAAATTTTTGCTGGAATGGATGCCAATCTTTAGTTCTTAAGGTGTTATGGGCCCTCATGGATTCGGATTTGGTGGATCATTGCTATGTTTTCCTTTTTATAATATGTATAAGATTCCAAATGTTGATTCGTGGGGAGTATGGGCCCTCACATATCAGAATTTGGCACTTTCAGTGTTCGTTTCAGTGTTTTCTGGGTTCCGAAGTAGTTTCTGAGGCTTACTGCCTGGAAAACCCCACAATACATGTCTTTTAGTGTTAAGTACATGCCATATGTTCTTCTGTTTGGGAAGAAACTAGTTTTCTTAAGTACACGCAGTGTACTTTATGTACACTTCGTGTAGTCTCTGACCATTTCGTAGGTCGTGTAGGTAGAGACACGAGATGGGGAAGGTCTGGTGGGAACACACCGTGTACCAGAAAAACACGCCATGTCATGTCGACCCTGTGTCTGCCCGTGTAACCAACAACACGGAGGGATAAAACCTTAAGCTATACATGTCGTGTTGGTATAGAACACGCCATGTAGTCATACCCAGGTACTCATTCGTGTCACGAACAACACTGGTTGGTGTTACCCCTTCACGTACACACTGTGTCCATCCAAAACATGCTGTGTAGTGTGATCCGTGTGTCAGGTCATGTCACTAACAACACTGGTTAGGTGAATATTTTTTATTACACTATGTGTCTACCATGAACACACCGTGTAGTCTTGTATTAGGAGAGCTGTGTGGCTAGACCGTGTAGAAGGATTCGGGTAGGGGAAGAGGATTCAAGTACACGCCATGTGTTAGGAGAACACACCCTGTATTTGGGGTGTTACACGACTAGTTTAGGCAGGAGTACATGCCCATGTAAATGACTTAAGGTAACATGTCGTGTAGGAAATGTACATGACATGTAGTCATGTTTTGTAAAACTTGAATGCTTCTTTCTCATGTTCCCTTCTTACACTCCTTATTTTTAGTCCTTGATAACCTTAATCTAAGTTGTGTGTTTGACCTTGCAGAGTCATGCCATTGAGATTTCCTCCGGTTGTGCGCCAGTTTTCAGACGGCGATCAGACACCGGAAACGGCTGATTAGGGATTACCTGCAGATCTTCCCATTGTGCCAACCTTGGCACCAGCCGTTGTACCTGACATAGGTGTGAATGCACATTTCAAGGAGGGTTTTCTGAGGATGATGCAAACATTTCAATGATAACCGCCTCCTTCCTCGTCTATGGATGATTTGACATGGGACTTCTAGCAGCTTCATCCTCCTACTTTCTTAGGGGATGGAGGACCTCAGGCTGCAGAGTCATAGCTAGAAGCCACGTTGACGATTTTCAAGCATCTGGAGATACCTCTAGAGAATAGGGTGAAGCTCGCTACCTATATACTTAGAGACTCCACCAAGAGGAGGTGGGATGTGATCTCACAGGTGGGACACCAGAAAAATAGGTATTGGGATGGGTTACGGTGCATCTTATATGATTACTTCTATCTGGAGACCTTGAGGGTCGATCGAGCCCGAGAGTTCATGATCCTGGAGTAGGGTGATCTTTCTGTTATGGATTATTTCTCTCTCTTCATAGAGCTGTAGTTTTTCATGCCTATTCTAGGACTTTATGTGTTGTTCCTTACACAGAAGCTTGAGAATGGTATGAGGCATGACATCTGATCTCATGTGAACATCTTTAGGTTGACTTCAATATCCTCTATCATCAACCAGGCACTAATCACATAGATTAATCTGAGGGATTTTGGAGCTATGAGCCAAGTTGGTTCAGCATCCAATGTTAGTGCTCCACCAGCTAATATCATGAAGCGCCGCAGGGAGGATGCACAAGGAGATCAGAGCAGGCATGATGCATCTTTCGGTAGCTAGGTGGTGTGCTACTAGTGTGGGAGAAGTGAGAATATGAGGCCACATTTCCTGAGATACACAATAGAGTTCTGATCTTGAGGAAAGATGGGCCATCTTCAGTGCTTTTGTTAGTTCTTCTCACCAGCAGTTGGTGATAGGGGTTATTCTATGACCCCACATTTAGAAGCAGCTCCACCAGTTTCTCACTAGTCTGTGAACTGATTTTCTTCCAACCGTTCGGGCCAAGGTGGAGGTCATGGTCATTGTAGTCAGTCGCCGGTTCTTCAAAGACAGCAGGATGGATTATCTCATAGCAGTCAGGAAGGGTCACAGGGCCGTGGCATAGGCCAGACTTTTGCAGTGGATCAGACCTAGCAGGTGCAGGATCCCGAACCCTCCATAGTTCATGGTACGATCTTAGTAGCCTAAATTTTATATTTATATTTTTTCGACACAGGGACTTCCAATAGATTTATTTATTTTGATTTTGTGGAGATCCTTGGGCTCTACATCTTTTATTATACTGATATATTGATGTTAGAAACTCCATTGGGGACCAGTACGGCTAGTGTATGTCAGTTCAAATATTTCCCACTAGAGGTTGGTGGATGTCACTTTATATACGACCTCTATGTCCTAGAGATTATGGGCTATGATGTCATTATTAGGATAGACTAGTTAGTTCCATTCCAGGTAGTTGTAGACTAATATCACCAGAGAGTGAGTTTCACATCACTAGAAGGTGAATATTTTCTTTATAAGGGAGAATGGGATGTTCAGGCGAGAAGAGCGGGTCCAGGGCATCATGGGTTGGGAAGAGTTACAGCCCAGATTTCAAGTCTATATCTGGATGACCAAGAGACTTCACAGTTAGACTTTCTTCCAGTGGTGGATCATTTTAGATATGTCTTTCTGGATGACTTTTCAGGTCTTTCTTCGGAGTGTGAGGTAGACTTTTATTTTGAGCTTGTTCCAAGAATGGCACCAGTGTCCATTCTTCCCTATAGGATGGCTACACCAGAGTTTCAGGAGCTCAAGAAGCAGTTGGAGGGGTTGCAGGAAAAAGGTTTCATTCGACCCAGTACTTCTCCTTCAGGTTCTCTTGTCCTGTTTGCAAAGAAGTCAAACGGCACTCTCAGGCTTTGTGTGGATTATCGGATGTTTAACCAGCTGATGGTCAAGAACTGATATCCCTTGTCAAGGATTTATGATCTCTTTGATCAGATTCGAGGAGCCCGAGTGTTCTCGAAGATTTATTTGAGATCCAATTATCATCAATTGCATGTTATACCATCTGATATACCTCTTACATACTTTCGAAGCAGGTATGATCTATATGAGTATATGGTTATGTCATTCGGTCTCACAAACATGCCTACAGTTTTCATGGCACTGATGAACCATGTGTTCCATCCATACTTGGATTCCTTCGTGGTTGTTTTTGTGGACGATATCTTGGTGTACTCCCACACTCGACATGACCATGCTACCCATATTGAGATTATTTTGAGTACACTGAGGGAGCATTAGTTATATGCTAATCTCTCAAAGTACCACTTATGGATGGATCAGATTCACTTTCTGGGTCATATTATCTCAGAGGCAGGATTATCAGTAGACCCGAAGAAAGTGAGAGCTGTAGTTTCTTGGGAGAAACCAAAGAACATCTTTGAGGTGAGAAGTTTTCTAGGGCTGGATGGATACTATAGATGCTTCATACAAGACTTTTTACGCTTTCCAGCACCACTAACGGGTTTGACTAAGAAGGGTGTGAATTTCTCGTGGTCAGATCCTTGTGAGTCAGCCTTTCAATAGCTGAAAGGGAGGTTGAATTCAGAACAAATACTAGTCTTTCAAAATGTGGGAAAGAGCTATAATGTTTACTGTGATGCATTCGGTATCGGGCTAGGAGCTGTGCTTATGCAGGGAGATGGATCCATTCCGTCCGAGTCTCGATAGTTGAGGCCACATGAGAGGAATTAACTGACACACGATCTAGAGTTGGCGCCTTTTGTTCATTCCCTATGCTATTGGAGATATTACCTCTTGGGATAGCATTTTTTGGTTTTCACCGACCACAAAAGTCTCATGTACAACTTCACCCAGTGTGATCTTAATTTTAGACAGCACGGGTGGGTTGATTACCTACAGTCTTTTGACATTGAGCTTGCCTATATGCCCTGGAAGGGCAATGCAGTGGCTGATGCATTGAGCAGGAGGACTCAGATACAGGATGTTTAGGAGGCTAGCGGTGATTGGTAGCTTATAGATCTATTATCTGAGATGCATTTGGAGGTGGATGACAGACAGGGGCAGACTTTTCTATCTTCTGTAGCTGTTACCTCTACTCTTCTTGATCGAGTTTGAATGAGACATCTATCAGATTCTGAAGGCCTAGTCCTAAGGGAGAATATGTCAGGACAGGACCCTATTCCCGGATGCACCATAGTCGAGGATGACATCTTGTGTTTCTAGGGGCACGTATGTGTGCCATCATATATATGCGAGGAGCTGATGCGGGACATTCATTCCTCAGTTTGGGCAGTTCATCCCGGCATCACCAAGATGTATCATGATCTACACCGTCAGTATTTGTGGCCAAGTATGAAGAGAGATGTTGCTGGTTTCATCTTGAGGTGTTCCACCTATCAGTAGGTGAAGGTGGAGCACTAGCGACCAGCAAGGCTTTTTCAGTAGTTACCCATTCTCGAGTGGAAGTGGAATGATGTCACGATGGATTTCGTGACCGGTTGGCTGAGGTCACCTCAAGAGAATGATGCAGTATGGGTTTTCATTGACAGACTCACAAAGGTTTCTCACTTCTTACCGATCAAGGAGACCTTTAGTGTTGCTGAGCTGGGATGGTTTTACATCTAAGAGATTGTACGTCTACATGGAGTTTCACACTCCATTTTTTCAGACAGGGATGCACGTTTTACTTCTCGGGTCTGGTAGAGGCTTCAGAAGGCATTGGGTACACAGGTGCTTTTGAGTATAGCTTACCATGCTCAGACTGATGGTCAGTCCGAGCGTACGATTCAGGTGTTTTGAGGATATGCTCCGAGCATGCATTCTGGATTTTGGGGTTCTTGGGAGAAGCATATACCTCTTGTGGAGTTTTCCTACAACAATATTTTTCAAGCAACTATTCAGATGGCACCTTATGAGGCTTTTTACAGTAGTCCATGCCAATCACCCTTATGTTTGATGGGGGTAGGAGAGGAATATTTGCTAGGACCTCATCTTATTCATGAGATCACAGAGAAGATATAGTTTATTCGGAAGAGGATGGCTACTGTGCAGTCTCGACATATGTCCTATGCCGATTAGAGGAGACGACCTCTGGAATTTTTGGTCGAGGATCGGGTTTTTCTACTTGTCACACCGAGGTTGGGGAACAGAAGGATTAGTAGATAGGGTAATATTCTACCGAGTTACGTCAGAATGTTTGTGGTGTTGGAGAGATTTGGGTCAGTTTCCTATCAGTTGTAGTTAGCTCAGAGGTACCGGGTTATGCACGATTTTTTTCATGTTTCTCAGCTCCGACGTTACTTTTCAGACCTGTCTCATGTTTTCCAACATGAAGAGGTTGAGCTCGAAGTGGATACATCATTCGAGGAGCATACTATCCGGATTTTTGATTGTAGTACAACGGTTCTCTGTGGTCGGTCTTTTCCTCTAGTACGGGTGCTATGGAAGTATGGGTGAGTACAGGACCAGACTTGGGAGAGGGAGGCAGATGTACGATTGCAGTGGATGGAGCTGTTCGAGGTTTCTTCTTCTACGCTGCCTTGATAGGGAAATTTGAGGATGAATTTCTTTAATGGGGGAAGTTTGTAAGAACTTGGATCTTCTTTTCAGGTATGTTTTTCTTTTTTCTGGAGTTTTTTATAAAATAAGAGCTTCTGGAAATTTTCAAAGTACACGTTGTGTACATTATGAGTAAAATTCGTGTACTCGGTTACCATAGGTAGCCGTGTGCTGGCTGTGTAGCAGCCATGCACACGGCCATGTGGGGGTGACCTGAAGCCTGCCTAAAGTGGAGTACAGAAACGGCGAGTACATGCCTTGTACTTATAAAGTACACGTCGTGTACTTTCTTTTTTTCATTAAACGTATCGGGGTCGTGTCTGACGGACAGAACAGTCTCCTTCTCAACCTAGTTCGTCCAAGAGTGCCGAACAGCCATGGATCTTTGATGATCCACTGGTCGAGCATCTACCCTATGAATCAAAAACCAACAGTTGCATTGGAATCACATCAGTGAATTATCTCTTCTCTAAGAATACCATCCCTTGATTTCTACTCTTTTGTGAGTTATCGTGGGTTGAACGTTTTATATATTTTCATAGATCTATAGAGTTATAAGGATATTCAAGCTGCTTGGTTCAAGTATATTGATCTATTAACCCTGAGGTAGGTATTTTGTGCCATTCCATTCAATTTCTTTGAGTATTATGTGCAAATTCTAGCAATAACCTTGATTGGGGTATTGCGTGTTTACCGTTTTACCCCTGCTGATTGTCTGCCATGCTTGTAAGCTTGTGTAGAGGTTATTTGGATATGAATAGGTTTGATATCTATGCTTTGAATTTTTTTCCCTTTCATGTTCTGTTTACGACCGTTTGGTCCTATTTAGCATGTTTGGCTTCCTTGCCTGTTTTCCATGCCTATTGTTATAGGATAGAGAGTTTGTATTCTGACATGCATGATTTGTTGTATACTATTTAGACATGTAGTTCTGTAGGTTTACTTTGGCCATACATCATTGCTATGATCATTGACTTACACAGGACCGTGAGAACCTGGTGTAGTAGGCTATAAAGGGAATTGACTGATTGAGATTCCTCAGAGAGTCTTTGAGCACTTTAGACTATAAGGGGAATTGACTGTACGAGCTTCCTCAGAGAGTCTTGGTTTTACTCTCAATTACCATGACTACTTTAGACTATATGGGAAATCGACGGTGATTACTTCCTCAGAGAGTCTATGAATGACCTGGGGTGTAAGGGGATTTGACCAAGTGAGCTTCCTCATAGAGTACTTGACCTTGGGGCTATAAGTGGAATTGACTGTGAGTGCTTCCTCAGAGAGTTCCTGACTACCTTAGACTATAAGGGTATTTGACTAAGAGTGCTTCCTTAGAGAGTCTTATATACTGAACCATAGAGGTTAGGCTGTGTTTACTTCCTAGAGGGTGGATTGTACTTGTTAGGTAGGACCATAGGTGATGACTAAGAATACATCTCAGAGGGTTACCTTTTCTTGCTTAGTGGGTTTGATTAGATGTTGCTTGATGTTGAAACCATGGGTTGTTTACTACTGAGTACTTTTATGCTTACTACTTTCTGTACTTTACCTTCCATATATTTACTGACTGTTAGGCACAGATCTTCGGGTGGTTTCCTACTGGTATTTAGTCTCACACCTTATTTGGGTCATGATTTTGGGCCCAAACTGATTATATTGTTGTAGGTATAGATAAGGGCAAGCACCCTTCTACTTTAGGTATATGATATGTTATGGATCTAGAGAGTATGAGAACAAGATATGGATTGTAATATTGAGGAGTTTATCTACTTTATTTTTCACTTTGGTTTAGCGATGTTGTATTTCACCATTGTGACTTGTTAGGCAGTTTTCCTAGACATATGTATCATGCAGATTTTTATATATGTTCTATAGTTTATATTTTCATCTTTCTGTTGTTACTGTTGTATGTCATTATTACAGCTTCTGCTCTTGTATGTATTTATTTACTTCCTTTGTGTACTATTCCAATTAGGGAATAGTTTCCCCCACTATCACACCCAAGTCCCTTGCTGCTAGTCAGAAGCCTCTAGCATTCGGGGAAATGTGCTTGAGGCCATGTGACCAACTGGGTACGGGGCACCTCTAGGTGGCTTTCGGAACCAAAACGTTACAATGAGTGTCTGATAATGATAATATTTATGATCTATATCTTTTATACCTTATATTCAGTACTGATAGACATAGGTTCTAGTCATTCCTTTCATTCCACATATCTTTTTTACACCTAGAGTGTTTGGTTGAGCCCTTGTTTCAAACATTATAATTGGAGAATCCTACTCAGGACAACTCAGTGATCATAAACTTGTGCTAATAGTTTGACCTGACTCTTGGAGCTGAGAGTTTCTACTAGTATTTATTTTTATAATAAATGATGCCTTACAATTTCATCTTAGGTATAGATTAGTTATCCACAGTTCATGCCTATAATGACTATTTCATGTGGAGGATGAGGTGTGTATGTAGTTATGTAATTGGGTTATCCTTTGTCAGTGAAAAAAGAAACTAAATAAGTGTAGGATTGACTAATTCATATGAGGGTTCATCAAATTACTCATCAATTGGATTGGATGACCCTCGGTGTCATGGATGTGATGAGTTCCTAGCATTTGCAGTGGTGGTGTAGTAAGAGGACGTCTTCCCTGAGGATGTTCATAGTTTACCTCCCTACCGAGGGATAGACATTTTCATTGATCCAAACCCTACTATAACACTGATATATACATCATCATTTTGGATTTATCATGTATAGCTTCACGAGATGAGGTTATAGTTGGAGGAATTTAAAAGTATAGTCTTTTTTAGATTCATTATTTCACCTTCGACAACCCCAGTTTGTTTCACCAAGAAGGAGGATGGTAGCTTGAGGTAATGTGTGGAATATTAGTTCTTGAATCAGGTGATCATGAAGAATAACTATCCACTACAAAGGATCAATAAACTATTTGATTAGTTGAGTGGGGAATGATGGTACAATAATTTTTACCTCAAGTCAGGTTATTAGTAGTTTCATGTATGAGATGAGGATAAACCAAAGATGGCATTCGAAAGCCTCTATAGTCACTATGAGTACTTGGTGATTCCCTTTGGTATGATGAACACCCCAGTACTATTCATGGGACAAATAAACTAGTTATTAAATCTTTTATTAGAAGAGTTATTGATGGTATTCATTTTTTATATACTTTTGTAATTGGCATCCAAGGAGAATAATGTGAGACTTTTATGGATAGATTTGGATGTACTCTGAGAGAACCATATTTATAGAAATATCTTGATGTGAAAGTTCTAGATTCAGGTGGTCCACTTTCTAGGACTTGTTATCTCAATAGATGGTGTGGTAGTGGACCCATCCAAGGTCAATATTGTAACACCCCAAGATTGCATAGTGTGTTATTTCTTCAAAATATTTCAATAACATGCACTACACACAACACCGAGTTCAAGCGCACTATGACTTACCAAACAAGCCGTTCAAAAGAGGTTATAAATATTATTAACTAAATTTTGAACCTTATATAATACTTATAATTTTATAATCCATATTATTAGTTTCTTAGACATAATGTAAGAACAAATTATTTTTTTTCAGATAAAAGAAGTATTTTTCAAAAATGCACTTTTACCAACTTTAATAGTGAACCCTTTTTAAATCCAATATTTTAAACTTTTATATATTCGATTTGACTAAATAAATTTATTTAGAATGGGGACATAAAAAAATCTAAAATGTACTACCCCAAGCTTCCATGGTAGACTTCTCTTTGAATAATACAATACCGTGTGTTGTACACAACTTCGAGTTCTAACACACACCACAACCAATCAAACTAGCCGTTATGAATAATAATACCTAATTTTTGAAATTTTATAAATTATATATCTCAAAATGGACTTCATTTTTGGATTTGTAATATCGAAATTATCCTAGGGTGAAATTTTGGTACTTTTCGAATAACTTTTATATTTTGATGAATAGTTAAAATTACTAAATTTTAATTAAAAACAACTTTTTTAATCAAAATAATTAATATTGATAAATTATGAATTTGAGTGGTTTGAAAGTATATTTAGAATATATTTTTACCATTTAATTCAATGTTTGTCATTGGACATAATTTCACAATTAAACCAGACATAAACAAGTGTCAATCTTTTGATAGTTATTATCTCTTAAAAACACGCTTTTTGTTTTAACAACGGGAATTAATTTTAAATTAATTTCTGCCACTTATGTGTTTTGAATTTGGAAAAATGGATTTCATATTTGGAATCATGATGTTTATATTCTGTAAATAGGTAACTTTTATTTTTAGACATTTTGAATTATTACTGCGGTAAATATTTTATTTACCATGGTTAAGGGTAAATCCGGTAAATAAGGGTTAAAAAAATATTATAATAATACTAAATTACCCTAAAACGTGTCCTAACCTTATTGGTGGATACATGTTCACCATGGGTATCTTTGGGTCGATTTTGGGACCCCATGGTGCCACATGTAGGTGATAGGGACACTTTATTTTAATTAAGTTAAAATATGTACAAAAATGACATAAGCATAAATCTTTTAGAAAAACAATTTTTACATAGGGTTATATATGTTGGATTTTCGACTATAAATATTCCTTAGAAATATAAAACGATTTCCCACATAATAATATTTTATTTATAATTTTTAGAAATTAAATAAGTTAATTTATAAATGACACAATGATGATGCAGTAATTACCATAATAGTGAAAAATTAAAATAATTGATATTATAAATACACAAATAAATATAATTTGAGACTTTTTATGAATTACACTAATTTTATAAATTAATATGACATGTTAGTAATGATATAATTAAATTTTTTCGAAGTAATCATTCTTTTATAAGTTTCACAAAAATCAACTATTGAATAGTATCAAAATTGACATAAAAGAGTTTTTAAAACAAATATTATATTATTAATTGATATTAAATTCCTAAAAATATAAAGTTCGGCCAAAAGACTTATATCATGATAGGTGTATCATTAATGGACCACTTGGGGGTCTGTTGGATATATATAGTAAGTTTATTAACTATATAATATAAAAATACAATGTGACATGGTAAATGTCAAACTAATTAACTAAGAGTTAAAACTAAAAGATAAGGTTAATATAGTAACCCAAACCTGTCTAAATTCTATTGGTTGAATTTTTTTCGACTTATACCCACCTTAACCTTTGAATAATCAACTTTTGAGCCATTAGAAACCAAATATTAATTTATTATAAATTAATATTTCTAGATTTTCCAAAGGTGCCCCTCACCCCTCTTATAAAAGGGCACTCCCCCTTCTCATTACTTCACACCTTCAAAGCCTTTTGGTTCGGCCAAACTCTGACCAAATACTCTCCCAACATCCCTAAATACAACCTAGAGGCATTATTTTGATCATAAAGCCAACCTAACGAGCCCTTTTGATCAAATCAAAAGGAAGAACCCGAAGAAGAGGTAATGTTTTCACCACCCTTTTTCAAATTCATTTCTTCTTCCACTTCTTATTTCTTTGTTATTACCATTCTAAATAACTCCAGTATCTTATATATACTGTTATGTTATTTTAAATATGGTAAAACCATATTTAGTATTCTATCCATATTTTGAATAACATGTCACCATACATGTGTACGTACGGCTTACCGTCTCCACGTCGTGGTGTAATTGTTATTCAATAAATTATTATTTGGATGGGTATAATAATGATGTGTAACTCATGTAAATAATAAATATAACATAATAATGATTCAGTATATATGTTATACCATCCAATTATGTATTATTTTAATATCAAAAGAATGATATTGTCGCTCGTGCGTACGTACGGACTACCGTCTCCACGAACGCGATGAGATTCATTCTCCATCATATCCATTCAAGTATAATAATCATTTGATGATTTAAAAATAATGTTTAAGGAATTGATATAATTATGGATATGAATAATATACAACCTATCCATAACAAACATGGCTTATGTAATTAAACATATAAAAGAAAATGAGTAAGTTAACACCCGAAATGACGATAATTATAAGATATTATTAACAAATCAATGTTAAAAGATCAGATATGATATCATATTAATATATATGATTCTTGTATAATTTAATAACAATTATTTCACCATTATACAGGAGGTTAATTTACCCTCAACCAAGGAAAAGTTCAAGTTAAGGGTTATTTTACAATCTTGTCATTATCCGAGGTTGTTTATACATAATAATCTACTAGGATTTCTTTATCATCCACGTCCATGTTTCTTAAAAATGTATTTCAAAACATTTTTTTTACTATATACAAGAATATGGGTTAAAGTCATTTATACCCTTGTTTGACTTTTTATAAGAGTTTTATAAAGGAATCTTTCCGTCGTTTTCCAAACAAGGTGTTTTTTAACCTTTTCGACAGAATTAAGGTAAGAATGTTTTTTTTTAACTTATACGGCGAGTGCGGCTATTTTCCGCCATTATAAAATCTTCGAAGCTTACCTTACAAGCTAATAAGAATATTTTCAAGGAAAATGTTTTATTTTCTAAATATATGACTCTTAAATGATTTCAAAATAGAAAGAGATATTTCTCTAAAAAGAGTTTTGATTTCATCTATGTCAACATCCTTTGATGGATTTTACGCTTATTTGAAGTTGATTTATTATGATACAAAACTTCTATATTTTATTGAAGGTTTTGTGATATGTTTGACTTTGGATGTGCTATTTTTATACCATTCATGGTTTATGGTGAAAGTATTGGCATTTCGAATGCTAGTTTTAATACAAATGTTTATGTTATGTTTAAAACTTTTCATATGGGAATGCATTGGACTTAATATGTGACGGGTGGAGCCTGCTATAGCTCCTCGATGCATCGGTAGGTCTCATGAGACAAACTAGTGTCTTGGAACAAGGCCTTGGAAAAATAATATTTGTAGTCTTGGCACGAGGCCTTGGCTATGTGGTTATGATAGTCTGGCATTATGCATTCCATCATTATGAAAGTGGTTATTGATATTTCATGTGATTATTCGATTAGTAGAATATCCATGTGAATATGTAAATGGCATTATTTCATTTTACTTTTGACATACTATGTTTAAGTTCAAGTTTAAAAGGCTTTTGTTTTAGTTATACATTGCCTTAAATGTTTGTGCTTATTTTTGAAAGTTTCCGCTATATTGTTATCCTTACTGGGCATTTGAGCTCACCCCTTTTCTATGTTTTATTTTTCCCAGGATGTGAAGAAGTATGTTATGAATGACCTGCAGGGATAGTATGTGGGAATATGAGTGTGGAATATGGATACTATGTTGTTGTAGTAGTTTTTAACTTTATGATGTAATGTAAAACTTTATGAATATATCTAGTGTTTCCAAGGCTACTAAACCAATCGGTCTTTCGATATTTTATCTTTGTTGTGATCATGCCAATGTAATGTAATAATGCACCGACTCTAGGTAACTAGGGTCGGGGCGTTACAGTTGGTATAAGAGTAATTTTAGTACAAACTTTGGAAGCTAGATTTAGATAAACTCTGATTAGAGCACATAGACCTAAGATGAACTTTGAGGATTAGTATAGAAGAACTTCCTAGAATTTTGGTATTGTAGAGATTTTGTGAGTTTTCTGAGCAATACATCCCTGTCTGGATACGAACAGGTAGAGGTGGCTCTGGCATAGATGTGCCTAGGGGTAAAACCCGAAAACACCTCTTTGAGCTAGACTCAAACGGGAACTGGTGCACGACAACGAGCCTTGCTGCACTCTTGGTTACGACACTCCCGGGGGATATGCATAGGATAACTCTCATTTTCATTACAAATCATTATGAATGGTTTATGAGTATATACATCCTCAAAGAAATTATTTTTATGATTATGGATTATATCCATAAACTATTTAATTTATGTTATGTGTTTTACAAGTTTGGGATTAGGTATTGTTATTCATAAACTAATCTAGTGTATGCCATTGTTTAGAAATGGCACCCAGTGGAAGGAATGAGTACTCCTGCATTGCACATGATCCAAAGAGAAAGAAGGATCATATCTTTCATGGTCTTAATCCAGAATTTATAAGAGAAATAGTCTCCCATGTATTATCATCATATGAAGAAATAATATCTTGTGTTGATAAGATAATTAAAGATTTTACGGAGTCCTATGGCTTTGAAGGGAAGCAAGAGAAGAAAAGGATGGAAGAGAGAAAGATGGATAAAGGGAAGAGGGAAAAGAAGAATTTTCCTATATGTGATTTCTATGGGAAGAAACACCCTGGAACTTGCCTAAAAGGAATGGGAGTTTATTATAAGTGTGGAGGAAAAGGGCACAAAGTACATGACTGTAAGGGTAAGAAAATGGATTCAAATGTACAATGCTTCATTTGCAAGGAGTTTGGACACTATGCGAACCTATGTCCCAGTCATCAGACTATGCCGCAAATGATGCTATTGGATAATAATCAAGTTATGATACTACCACAGATGAAAAGGAATGATTAGAGTTCTTATGTTGATTATGTCATTTGAGTGTTGTATCAACAATGTACTTGTTATAATAATTATGTTGTATATAAGGATTGTACTGCAGTACTATTTCATTAAGGACTTGAGATTGTGTGGAACAAAGAAAAGTGACTCAATGGAAGGATAAATTTTTGGAAAATATATGGTTGAGAGAATGATAAACCATAATATAGTTCTGATACTGAGGTAGTGATTTTGGAATATTACATGATTTATTTGGATAAATTATATTGGATATTCTTGACTACCTTGAAAGAGATTAATGATTTGTATATTCCATCATTTTTGGGTTTTACAACATTTTTGGATTTAAGGAGTATATCTATTATTCTTTAAGGAATAAGGGATCATGAATGTAATCAATAAGGTTTTATGGTAATTCAGGATGTTGCAGTGTTTTAAAAGAATAAATGATGAAGGTGTTCACATGCTATTACGTGGAAAAAAGGATCTTTACTGTGTTTACCTTCCTTCTAAATTTTGGACTGAAGTATTTTGGATAGTTCTAGTTTGGATTATTTTGAATTGCCATAAAAAGGACAACTCGGAGGTCGGGCGGCAACCCGTTGCGTCCGGAAAGGCTGCGAGACTTGAACCCACAACCGAAGGGTGACAAGGGTGTATCACCTACCACTGACCCATGTGATTCCCTGGATTGAATAATGTAATTTTTTTTAATGGTTCTGCTAGTTGAATTATAAATTCATTTTTTAACCCTATACGAATACGATAAATAGAATATTATTTTTAAGTTCTATTATCTTTTAGAGTGAAAGATGATTCTGTGGTAGAAATTAGTTAAATGAGGGAACTATACCTATCAAGAATATATTTCTCTTCTTCTCTTATTCTATGAAGAAATTAATTCTTATACTTTATTTAAGGAATCCTAAAACCAAAAATGTGTTATCATAATACCCTATGTTTTGTTGAACCGATGGTATTTCAAATCATCATAGATTGATGAATTTAAGGACCTCAATTTTACACTTGTTTGTGATTGATGACCTCAATCACTACCTATAAATATTCAAGTTTTTTCTCCAATTATATGTCTCTAATTTCCACCAATGTTCTCCTAATCGAGATCATAATTTAGTGGTGACCCTTTCATTTCTCTTTTCCTCATATTAAGACTAAATTTTAGTAAACCAATTTCTGATGTGGGTTTTCCCACAAAGATATTTTCTATTTTCAATTTTTTATTTTAGAAGAACAATTTTAAATTGTGAGGATTCAATTTATTTAATGAGGGGAGAATGTAACACCCCAAGATTTCATAGTGTGTTATTTCTTCAAAATAATTCAATAACTTTCACTACACGCAACACCGAGTTTAAGCGCACTATGACTTACCAAACAAGCCGTTCAAAAGAGTTTATGAATAGTATTAACTAAATTTTGAACCTTATATAATACTTATAATTTTATAATCCATATTATTAGTTTCTTAGACATAATCTAAGAACAAATTCTTTTTTTCAGATAAAAGAAGTATTTTTCAAAAATGCACTTTTACCAACTTTAATAGTGAACCCTTTTTAAATCCAATATTTTAAACTTTTATATATTCGATTTGACTAAATAAATTTATCTAGAATGGGGAAATAAAAAAAATCTACAATGTAACACCCCAAGCTTCCACGATAGGCTTCTCTTTGAATAATACAGTACCGTGTGTTGTACGCAACTTCGAGTTCTAACACACCCCACAACCAATCAAACTAGCCGATATGAATAGTAATACCTAATTTTTGAAATTTTATAAATTATATCTTTCAAAATGGACTTCATTTTGGGATTCGGAATATCGAAATTAGCCTAGGGTGAAGTTTTGGTACTTTTCAGATAACTTTCATATTTTGATGAATAGTGAAAATTACTAAATTTTAATTAAAAACAACTTTTTTAATCAAAATAATTAATATTGA
Organism: Viscum album; assembly: GCA_963277665.1. Lineage (NCBI taxonomy): Eukaryota > Viridiplantae > Streptophyta > Magnoliopsida > Santalales > Viscaceae > Viscum > Viscum album. The sequence continues at coordinate 1,929,443,461 of OY728137.1, read as the reverse complement.
TAAATTATGAATTTGAGTGGTTTTAAAGTATATTTAGAATATATTTTTACCATTTAATTCAATGTTTGTCATTGGACATAATTTCACAACTAAACCAGACATAAACAAGTGCCAATCTTTTGATAGTTATTATCTCTTAAAAACACTTTTTTTGTTTTAACAACGGGAATTAATTTTAAATTAATTTCTGCCACTTCTGTGTTTTGAATTTAGAAAAATGGATTCCATATTTGGAATCAGGATGTTCATATTGTGTAAATAGGTAACTTTTATTTTTAGACATTTTGAATAATTATTGCGGTAAATATTTTATTTACCATGGTTAAGGGTAAATCCGGTAAATAAGGGTTAAAAAATAATATTATAATAATACCAAATTACCCTAAAACGTGTCCTAACCTTATTGGTAGATACATGTCCGACCATGGGCATCTTTGGGTCGATTTTGGGACCCCATGATGCCACTTGTAGGTGATAGGGACACTTTATTTTAATTAAGTTAAAATATGTACAAAAATGACATAAGCATAGATCTTTTAGAAAAACAATTTTTACATAGGGTTATATATGTTTTATTTTCAACTATAAATATTCATTAGAAATATAAAACGATTTCCTAAATATGGATATTTTATTTATAATTTTTAGACATTAAATAATATAATTTATTTATGACACAATGATGATGCAGTAATTACCATAATAGTGACAAATTAACATAATTGATATTATAAATACACAAATAAATATAATTTGAGACTTTTTATGAATTAAACTAATTTTATAAGTTAATATGATATGTTAGGAATGATTAAATTAAATTTTTTTGAAGTAATCATTCTGTTATGAGTTTCAAAAAAATCAACTATTGAATAGTATCAAAATTGACATAAAAGAGTTTTTAAAAAAAATATTATATTATTAATTGATATTAAATTAATAAAAATCTAATGTTCGGCCAAGAGACTTATATCATGATAGTTGTATCATTAATGGACCACTTGGGGGTCGGTTGGATGTATATAGTAAGTTTATTAGCTATATAATATAAAAATACAAAGTGACATGGTAAATGTCAAACTAATTAACTAAGAGTTAAAACTAAAAGATAAGGTTAATATAGTAACCCAAACCTGTCTAAATTCTATTGGTTGAATGGTTTTCAACCTATACACACCTTAAACATTGAATAATCAACTTTTGAGCCATTAGAAACCGAATATTAATTTATTATAAATTAATATTTCTATCTTTTCCAAAGGTGCCCCTCACCCCTCATATAAAGGGTCACTCACCCTTCTCATTACTTCACACCTTCAATGCCTTTTGGTTCGGACAAACTCTGCCCAAATACTCTCCCAACTTCCATAAATACAACCTAGAGGCCTTAGTTTGATCATAAAGCCAACCTAAGGAGCCCTTTTGATCAAATCAAAAGGAAGAACCCGAAGAAGAGGTAATGTTTTCACCACCCTTTTTCAAATTCATTTCTTCTTCCACTTCGTATTTATTTGTTATTATAATTATAAATAACTCCAGTATCTTATATATACTGTGATTTTATTATAAATATGGTACAAACATATTCAGTATTCTATCCATCCTTTTAATAACATGTCACCATAACTGCGTACGTACGGTTTATCGTCTCCACGTCATGGTGTAATTGTTATTCAATAAATTATTATTTGGATGGGTATAATAATGATGTTTAACTCATGTAAATAATAATTATAACATAATAATTATTCTGTATATATGTTATACTATCCAATTATATATTATTTTAATATCAAAATAATGATATTGTCGCTCGTGCGTACGTACGGACTACCGTCTCCACGAACGCTATGAGATTCATTCTCCATCATATCCATTCAAGTATAATTATCATTTGATGATTTAAAAATAATGTTTAAGGACTTGATATAATTCTGTATATGAATAAGATACAACCTATCCATAACAAACACGGCTTATGTAACAAAACATATAAAAGAAAATGAGTAAGTTAACACCCGAAACGACGATAATTCTAAGATATTATTAACAAATCAATGTTAAAAGATCGTATATGATATCATATTAATATATATGATTCTTGTATAATTTAATAACAATTATTTCACCATTATACAGGAGGTTAACCTACCCTCAACCAAGGAAAAGTTCAAGGTAAGGGTTATTTCACAATCTCATCATTATCCGAGGTTGTTTATACGTAATAATCTACTGGGATTTCTTTATCATCCACATCCATGTTTCTTAAAAATGTATTTCAAACCATTTTTTTTACTATTTACAATAATATGGGTTAAAGTCATTTATACCCTTGTTTTACTTTTTATAAGATTTTTATAAAGGAATCTTTCCGTCATTTTCCAAACAAAGTGTGTTTTAACATTTTCGACAGAATTAAGGTAAGAATGTTTTTTTTAACTTATACGGCGGGTGCAGCTATTTTCTGCCGTTATAAAATCGTCGAAGCTTCCCTTACAAGCTTATAAGAATATTTTCAATGAAAATGTTTTATTTTATAAATATATGACTCTTAAATGATTTCAAAATAGAAAGATATATTTCTCTAAAAAGAGTTTTGATTTCATCTATGTCAACATCCTTTGATGGATTTTATGTTTATTTGAAGTTGATTTATTATGATACAAAACTTCTATATTGTATTGAAGGTTTTGTGATATATTTGACTTTGGATGTGCTATTTTTATACCATTCATGGTTTATGGTGAAAGTATTGGCATTTCATATGCTATTTTTAATACAAATGATTATGTTATGTTTAAACCTTTTCATATGGGAATGCATTGGACTTAATATGTGACAGGTGGAGCCCGTTATAGCTCCTCGATGCATCGGTAGGTCTTATGAGACAAACTAGTGTCTTGGCACAAGGCCTTGGAAAAATCTTATTTGTAGTCTTGGAACGAGGCCTTGGATATGTGGTTATGATAGTCTAGCATTATGCATTCCATCATTATGAAAGTGGTTATTGATATTGCATGTGATTATTCGATTAGTAGAATATCCATGTGAATAAGTAAATGGAATTATTTCATTTTACTTTTTCCATACTATGTTGAAGTTCAAGTTTAAAAGGCTTTTGTTTTAGTTATACATTGCCTTAAATGTTTATGCTTATTTTTGAAAGTTTCCTCTATATTGTTATCCTTACTGGGCATTTGAGCTCACCCCTTTTCTATGTTTTATTTTTCCCAGGATGTGAAGAAGTAAGTTATGAATGACCTGTAGGGATAGTATGTGTGGATATGAGTGTTGAATATGGAGACTATGTTGTTGTAGTAGTTTTTCACTTTATGATTTAATGTAAAACTTTATGAATATATCTAGTGTTTCCAAGGCTACTAAACCAATCGGTCTTTCAAGATTTGATCTTTCTTGTGATCATGCCAATGTAATGTAATAATGCACTGACTCTGGGTAACTAGGGTCGGGGCGTTAAAAATTTAGAGTTATATTTGGATCCACCAAAGAGTGTGATGGATGTGTAGAGCCTCCTAGGGTTGGCATGTTATTATCTGATATTCATACAAGATTTATTTCTTATATCTAAACCCATGACAGTTTTGACCTGAAAGAGGTAGCCTTTCATGTGTACAAAAAGGTTCTAGTAGTATTTTCAGTAGTTTAGGGAGATATTTATGAGCTCTCCCATATTGAGATTTCTAGAGGAGGGTGTCGAGTACGTAGGGTGATGAGATGCATCAATAAATAGGCTTGGTTGTGTTCTGATGCAGAGGAAATAAGTGATTACATGTCGTTCATTTCAGTTGAGACTACATGAGTAGAAATATGCAACTCAATATCTTGAGATAGAAACATAATTCTTCACACTATAGATGTGGTGACACTACTTTATGGGCAAGTAGTTTATCATCTTTTAGGATCATAGGTTCCTCGGGTATATATTTTCTCAAAAGGATCATTACTTTAGATAGAGGCGATAACTAGAGTTCCTCCATGATTATGACCATGAGATTTTCTATAAACCTGTGAAGGGGAACTTAGTAACAGTTGCTCTCATTAGGATATCCTATTCGCATTTACTATAACAATATTTCATAGTATTTTTCCTCGAAGCAGTTACCCTTTGTGGTTTTATATGGATCATCTTACCTCCAGTTGATGATCATCACCACTCCTCTCTTATAGTGAGTTAGCGAAGTGCCTCTAGGGGATACTGACTATGAGACCCTATGTACTATGATATCAACTAGAAATTATCTTGAGGGATTTTTTAAAGGTGGGGACCATACTTTTATTTTCAAATCATTCACCATGGTACCAATGACATTACGAGTGGAGGTTCTGAAAGTGTTTCATATATTTCCTTTATTGGTATATTCATGTGTAAAAAAGATGAACCAAGACCTTTGATGCCAATTTTTTTGTCTAAGGATGAAGAAGGGATTTGCAATGTTTTTCTCTTGATGCCTTACTTGTCAGCAATTGAAGGTTGAGCACCAAGTTCCTTTAGTTTTAGATCAACCCCTTGAGGTTCCAAAGTGTTAGTGAAAACGGACATCAATGGACTTCATGATGGTCTTACCATGTACCTCTAGGTGACATGATTCTATCTGGGTGATCAAAGATTGATTAACCATGTTGTCCCACTTCATTCCTATTCGAGAGAAGAGCCCGGTAGATAGCTTGGGACACCTCTACATGTAGGATATAGTCCAACTCCAAGGATTTCCACCAATGATTGTTTTTTACTATGATTCTCACTTCACATATCTATTGTGGAAGGGATTGTAGGAGGCATTTGGGACTCACTTACACTTCATCACAGTGTTTCACCCCAAACTAATGGCCATAATGATCAGACCATTCAGGTTCTAAAGGACATGTTGCGAGCATGCATGTCAGACTTTGGTCATATTTGGTAGGATCACCTACCACTGGTGGAGTTTGTGTACATAAAAATATATCATTTCACCATCAATATGGCACCATTAAATTATTTTTATGGGTGACCCAATAGGTTACAAATTTTCTAGACTGGCCCATGAGAGTTAGCACTCATGGGACCAGAGTTGGTGCGAGCAACTACCAAGAAGATGAAAATAATCCCAGAGTGGATGGGGACTGTAAAGATCCATCAGAAGTCTTATGAGGATAGAAAATGATGTCCTTTGGAGTTCAAGTAAGGATAAAATGTCTTATTATGGGTTTCACCTCAACATGGATTACAGATATTTTTCCTGGGTGATAAGTTATCTCCAGGATAAAATGGCCCTTTCTAAATACTGTGTATAGTGGGTGTATTGTTTATTTCTCTATTCATAGTCAGATCAGGTACATGAAATATTTCATGTGTCGTAGCTAAGGAGGTATGTGAATTACCAATCGCATGTTATAGAGTATGGTGCACTGGACAATGGGGATAGAGCTACATTTTTTGAGTACCTAATATAGATTTTAGATCGATAGGATATGATCATCCATGAGTGATAAATTACTTTAGCACATGTCCAGTGGCAGCATGGGAATCTCTAGGAGAGAACATGGGAGTGAGAGGGTCAGATTCAAGCTCATTACCTACATACATATCTTTTTTTAACCCTTGTTTTTTATTTTTAGGGACGTAATGCCCCATGGTGGGGGGAATGTAATGACTCGGATTTTAGTTGTATTATTTTTTGATATTGTATGGATTATTTTTGAGACTAGGTGTTGCGATGTCATGTGATCCTGAGCCCTAGTGGGAATGATATAATTTTTTTAAATATAAAAAATATATTAAATAATACTTTTTTGTATTTTCATGAAAAATATGAATAACTTCTAAACGAGGGAACATATCAGAAATATGAGGGTGTCGTTGAGTTCAAAACACAGTATTTACCCTAGGTGCGATCTAAACATGGTCTTCATAGGGTGTTAGAAGAAATGTTGTTGTGAGTGTAATATAACTAAAATAATTAAATGAATAATTTTATTTGTTTATTGATAAAGAGACTTAGTATCCTTCCTAAAATACACACTTATGGAAAAAATTTAGGGTTAGCTGCATAACCGTGCGATTTGAAGAGATAAATTGAAGAAATTAGAGGATATCTCATTGGATAATGATGACCAGATAGTGGATTGTTGATCTACATGCAACAGAATCAATTTATCTCACAAAATATCACAGTTCAACTTCATTCTTCATCAGCGAGTGATCAAATCAAGGTAAGACAATTTTTTATTTGGATTTTTACTTGGTTACTTATTTCTATAATGAATGTGAATCAATCAACAAACGTATTGATTCATGGATTTTTGGTCTTGTGTGATGGGTTTATTTGATAAAATTTTATCAGGATAATTACTTTGTAATTGTTGATTTCATAATTTTTATTCTCACAAAAATGAATTGAGGTCGACATGAACATCGACTGATGTATGTTACTCTGGATTTTTATTTTTCATTTCTTACTTGAGTATTTCTTCATCATGAAAATTCTTTTTTGGCCTATGGTTCAACATATCCCAATGAATCGATCATTACAAACACATTTCTTAGTGCAATGATTCAATATAGAAGATCTTGGATCAGTAATACACAATGGCGGTGCATCGATAGAATCAGCCGCGAATTGGATGGTTTTGGATACCTGATTTCGTGTTCTTATTAATGTAGTAAATAATGATGAATGATTCCATTCTTAGAATGTATTTGATGGTCTAATGTTTTTAATCAATGGTTGAATTGTTTTTTGAGCCCTGATTTAGGATTTTATGGAAAGGCGGTCACAAGATCAAAGGCTGAAGGAATGGACCAGACATGTGGAACGAGATCTAGAATAATATAAATTTTTATACTACACGGTGTGTAACTCAGAGACACATTCCATTTGGGTCATCCTTTTTGGTTTCTAGGGTTTCGAGATATTGTTATGTAACACATGGAATGTGACTGGGTAAAATGGAATGCGACCTCTTCTAAGAGACTTAGTTTGTACCATGTAGGGTTCACAGATATGGTTTGGGATACATGGGTTGGAGTACACTGTGTACTCGCCTACATGGATACGGGATAGAAAAGTACATCAAATAAGCCATGTACTATAACATAGGTAGAATAAATGGTCATCCGACATGGAATGTACTTCTACACAAACACAAATACGGGATTAGAAATGGTCCATTTACACAGGCAGAACTTGGGGTCAAGTGACACACCGTGTAACACTTCTACACGCTGTACACTCCTAAAAATTTGGATTTAAGACCTTTTCATATATATCATAGACATGATTTATTAGGGTGTGTTCCCCATATCCTTTCTCTAAGGGTTAGTGTTAGATCACCCCTACTCTTATGGTAGTGATCGCCTTAGTTGGACTTCTCTGATATAGTGGTTGGAATCCATCGATGAAGCATGGAGTGAGATAATTTATTCATATTCATGTACTATGTAGTGTTATTGGTTTTTAATGATAAAAAATATTTGGGTTTTGATCCTCTACTAAGTGGGTTAATCTTGATTAAATTTTTGGTATACCCCTTAGCCTTGGGAGTGATCCCCATCTATGTATCATATCTATTTGTACCTTCAGTATGAACCTCCTATGGTGAGACACGAAGAGCATTACCTATCGTACCGAAATCATCGGTGATTTAAAAATCAAGATTATGTTCTTCCAGATGAGTTCTTTGTGGATTATTCAAACTATAATCATAAGATGGAATATTTTTGTTGTGAATTTAATCTAGAATGTCTGTTTTTGTGGAGTATATTTGGATATTATTATTATATCTTTTGTAGTCATGTACTTGTGTAGAGATGAATATATTCTTTTATTTTATTATTTTTGGTTTAGGGTTGTCTTAATAGGTGTTATTATACTCACCCATATACATTCTTTTCTCACATGTATCATGTCTTGGGCAGAAGAACAACATTTTTACAGATTCCAAGATAGACTTGGACCAGACGGTTATTAGTGAGACTGGGTAGACTGAGGTGTGTTACTACGACATCATGAGAGAAGTACCTATCTTTTTTTATAGGCTGGACTTGTTTTTATACTCTGTATGTAGGTATTGTATTTGGACTTGTTTACTTTCCTTTTCTTCATGTTGAACTCTAGTTGCGGAATTTAGATGAATTAATTCATGTTTGTTAAGTTGATTTTAAATTTATACTTTGTATAGGATTGTATATATGGTCATGTGTATAGGTACATTGGATAAGTCCTACCATGTTAGTGATATTCCTTCTCGGTGCGAGTTTCCTACCATGTTAACTGAACCTCACTTATGAATGCATTTGGTAAATTAAAACATAATAGTGTGATTGTGTGGGTTCTAATGTGTGATGTGAACCTTATACATACATACAAACATATATATATATATATATATATATATATATTTGTTTTTGAGACCTTGTGTAGGGGTATATAGTGGAAAGAGAGAGACTAATCCATGATATTTCTCTTACAATAGATATGGAGAATAGTGGGGTGTTATTCCTATTATCAATTTCCATAAACTATAATATCATGAAATATTGTAGAAAAGTTCTTTGAGGAATATGTATATCATTGTATATAAATTCCTCCATCATGACCCACCCCGGTTAAGCATCAGAAGGGTAATAATGATAATGTTCTAGAGATGGTTGTGTCAGGTCCTCCTATTGTACTAAGTTTTGGATATGGATTTTGAACATGGGGAGATATTAGAATGTTTAGTGTATTCAATGGAGTGAGAGTTTCCCTTAGATGCACTAAATATATTATATCTCACTAGAGTTAGGAAACCATATTATTCTAATCATAGAATTTTAGTGCCATATTGAACCCACATTGATTATTAGAATCGATGGGTTCCTTTTACATCTCTTGAGGGTGATAGTTATGTTCATGTTGGAGAGTGGGACTTATAGGTGGGTCATGTAATACCTAACCATAGATAGTTGGGAAGAATTACAACCTAGGATTCTAATATTTCTTTATATGATATGAGAGTATATTATGTATTAATTAATCTTATTTTAGATGAATTTTAGTATGAATTTTATAATTATTTCTCTAGAATACCACCTAAGAAATGAATTCGTATTACTATCAAACTCATACTCAGTGAAAATCCAATTTCTATTTCACCTTAAAAACATTATCCTATAGATTTATGGGAGATTAAGGCTCTATTGGAAGAACTATATGCTTGGATGTAAATTTGAATATATATATTTGGATTTATCTATATATTTTTTCCAAGATGTCAGATAGTTCCATGATTTTTTGTGTCGATTATCAGATGTTGAACCAAGTAATGGTTAAAATATTATATCCCATTTTCTTATCAATGAAATATTTTACCATTTGATAAATGATTAAGTCTTCTATAATATCAACTTGAGATTGGTTTATTATCAGTTGGGATTGATATCTTCATACATACCTCACACTATATTAAAGAGTTGGAACAATTTGTATAGTTATTTGGGGATTTTTTTTGACATGAGAAACACATTGATAGTATTTATGAAATTGATGAATCGATTTTTCTACGCATATCTAGTTAGTTTCATGGTAATTTTTTTATGATAACATCTTGTACTCCATGTCAAGGGAGAAGAACAGGAGACATCGAAAGTTCATTTTATGTATACACTAAGAGAATCATATATATTAAAAACTCATGAAATGTCACATTTTGATCAACCAGGTACACTTCATTGGGCATGTTGTATTTTAGGTGGGAGTGTTATTATACCCCAAAAGGCCAGGGTATTAGTTTTTTGGGAGCTTCCAAAGAACATGTTTGATATAAAAATATTTTTAGGCTTCAATGATAATTACCCAAGGTTTATCAAGGACTTCTCCCATTTAGTAGTGTTAATTAATGGATTAAATAAAAAGGGAGTGAGGTTCCTCTAGTATAAAACATGTGATATTGGTTTTTAGGAAATAAAGGGAGGATTAAATTTTATACCTTTCCATACCTTACATAATATGGGTAGGGAGTAAACCATTTATTATTGTGTATCTTGGGTCAGGTTGGGAGTTTTTCTTATATAAGATGTTCATGTGTAAGTTTACAGGTCCAGGTAATTGAGGCCTCAATAATGGAATTATTAGACAAATTCTTTTAAACTAGAAACAATAGTTCATACCTTTATGTGTTAGAGATAATACTTTGTGGGGGGTATTTTTTTTATAGTAACCACAATAACCAATAATATATCTTCTCATTATGGTACTTGAGCCTTTATTAGTAAAGGTAGTTTGAGTATCTATCATCCTTTGATTTTGAGAAAGATTTTTTTTATTGGAAGGGAAACGCAGTTGAAGAATCATTGAGCTGAAAGACACATACTTGGGAGGTCTAGGATTCTAGTATAAAAATAGAATTTGATGGACATATATGATGAGATTAATTTGTTTGTTTAAGAGTACAATTTTTTGTCAACCCTTATATCCTTATACATTCCTTCTTTAATTATTAGAAGGATAATGTGGATTAAACTATCATACCCACATTATTTATCAGTGAGGGATAGAATATATGTCGTGGAAAAAAAATTAAGGTAAGAACCCTCATTTTAACCCATTCCATACTTCTCTCTAGGGGAAACCTTGAGAGTGCTCCCCCTATGCCTAAACCTAGGATTTTCCCTTACTTCTTCATCTGAGATCTAATTCCTTCTAAATTGGTTGTGTTTGATGCATATAAGTGAGAGCCTAATTCCCCTATCTTCATTTTTTGGTTTATCTCACCATTTATTTATATTATGGTGTGAGCTAATATGCCATTTTTTAGGATATTTTACAATTCTTCCATTTTAGTTTGATTCAGAGAAAACTAAGTGTTGATAATAATTGATTTGTCATCTACAAACCTATGGTTTGTGGTCTTGTTCTTTCTTACAAGATTTTTTATGCTTTATATAGTGTGTTATTATTCAATGTGGTGTACCTTCTAAAAACACCTCAAAAAAATAAAATAATTAAAGAAATTGATATTTTCATGATTAGAGTTGTATTAGAAAACCTTGAAATAATTTCAGAGCTGGAAACCTCAACATGAACCACCACTAAGGGTGTTCCTTATTTATAGTCCCTGTATCCTCATTCTATGGAATTACTTTTCACTACCCTTTCAGTGTATTTAATTTTTCTTTGTGATTGTAGTATATTTTACAATGTGCTAAGGAAAAACTGGTACTCCATATGTATAGTCCTTTTCATTCATGTTGTAACTCATATTAACAACATTAAATGACTTGGAAACCATGAATAAAAAGTATTCTTGAATGGTATGAGTTTGATACTAACTATGTAATATTATTTATAAGAAGTCGAGGGAAATACAAAGGTCCCGATTTAAGAATCCTTAAATGGGATCATTGTGATAAATAATTTGAATCTAAAATTGATTATCACATGTCGAGAGTGATACATGGGTTATTTAAAGAACGTCATGTAAGGGAACACTGGGAAGATTTCTTTATGATTCCCATCATTGGTACTTGGTTCCCTAGTTGATTACCATGGATGGGCTCAGTATATATTGACACTATTGTATTCCATGAGTGATACCTGGTTCCTGATGTGGTACACCATAGATATACTCAAAAGGATATTATTTATACCATGTCTTGAGTGATACAAGGAAATTTATATAGATTTCTAGTATATAATCTTATGGTTATGGGTTTATTATTGATCCTGGAGTGATACTTGGGTTCCTTATATAGAACACCATGGATGGGTTCAGGATTCTAACTACTCTAAACTAATGATGTGTTCACAAATCCAAAGAACATTCTTAGGTTTATTTTATGATTTATATTGTCTTTTTATGATGGATCGGTTATATCTCTATACTCATATGATATAAGGTTTGTGAAACTCCTCCTATGTAATGGATGACACCTCGAGATTACGCTTTGAGTCTTGAAAATTATTGTGTATCTGTTTATATTTAAATATATGTATATATTTATATGACGCATATAAATAGATACCTTCTTATATATATCTATATATGATTGTACATGCAGGGTGACATCTGTCAGATACATATGTCTTAGGCTGAAGTAGGTTGATTTAGTCGAGTGTCCCATGAGGAACCTATTTCGATATGATTTATTTATTTATTTAATATCTTAAATTTATTATTACATGCGCATTGTTCATATTATATGAATAGACTAGTTAGATCTAGACATCGTTGGTGGTGGACGGCTATATATATCTCACACCCTATTTGAGCATCTATTGGGTAACCAAACATACCATGTGGTTATAGATAGGGACAAGGAAAAGAATCCAATATTGGTTGTTTGACTTTCATCCCAAGGAATGAGTACTTGAGCAGAGGACTGAGCCTATGAATTTGATTGTAGAGGAGGTAGTTTGGGGCCTTTTGTGTTTTTGACATAGATTTTGTATATATATGTACCTCTATATACCATGTGAATTCCCTTTTGATTAGTTTTGAGACATGATCGTCATTTTTTATAATTCATTAATTTAGTTTCCACAGTTTGTTACACTTTGATGATTTATTATTATTCCTCTACCAATGTTTTTATATTGTTTCCACTACATAATATTATAATATTCCATTATGCTATAATTTTATCATTGGGATATAGTTTCCACACTATATAGGCATTGACCCCATTGCTAGTCGGTATCCACTGGCATACGAGGAGTCATGATTGAGCTTATGGGGTTGATCGGGTTCAGTTACCTATGAGTGAACTCAGTCTAGGATTCTATAATGTGGTATCAAAGGTTTATTTTTCCATTTTTTCTTACTATTAGGGAATTATAAAGGAGACTAAAAAATTTCAGAATTTTGGAATGATCTTATGTTTAGAATTAGATAACCCACAAATAGGGAAAATACAAATTACCTTGGTTGATATAATTTTCTTACTATATTATGCCTTTTATAATTTTTCTGATTTCACCATTGGGTGACACACATGTTTTCTGGATTTATTATTATTGATGTTATTATTATGGACTTTATTTTCTTTGTCCTTGTAAGGGAATGATGTATCGTATCATGTATTATATTGGTACTTAATAATTCACATATCATGCATTATACCATGCTATATTTATATTATTGTGTTCATTTATTCTTCACATTATTGGTTTATTGACTGTTATAAATTTAAAATTTGTTAACATATTATATAGGGATAGAATAATTGGATAAATTAATGTGTTTTCATTAGTGTAAATGGTATTTTACTATATAGATTGATGATGAAATTGTAATTTAGATATTATACAATGTTATGGGTTCTGGACCACATGTTCCATGGACTAAAATGTTAGTTGATTTTATTACTTGAATTCTAATTTTAATTTATGAAGCACATAATTCTATAAATTGGGAATGGTGTTTCATTTAGTCAAATCATTTTCTATGACCTATTACATTTTGACGCTAGATGTAAGGAAACTTTCTATTAGATTTAATGCACAAATATTTATGTGTTGAGTAACCAGTGTGGTAGAGAAGTCTATAAGAATCCCAAGAGAACAAGGACCCAATTGAGTGAAAAGTTTGTGGAAGTATGAAGAACCTTCCAATTTTTTTGGACATTTCATCCAATTCCTAGTGATAAGGGGTCAGAAGAAACTCCAAATTCAGGTATTGGATTAGTTTCTTAATGTAAATTAGAGATATGGTCTATTATTGACAAATCAGGACAAGGAGGTTGATGTGGTTGAGGTTTCCATAATTTATATGTACAGTTCCTACAGAGTGGACTGACCTATTTTAGTCTGGTTTCATTATATTTCAATATATCTGGGCATATGTATGTAGTGTTTCCTACCCCATAGGAGAAAATTATGGGTCCATATATAGTTTGAGTTACTATTTTATTATCATCTACTTTAATTTATTCCTTATATGATATAGGAGATTTTCATTCATTAATATCTTTAGTGGTTATGGAAAGTGTATTCATGGAAATAGAGTACCATTATGGCATGATGTTTCTCAACACACCTTTTGGTATCCAAACCAAGAGTGTACGCTGATGTAAGGGATTCCCTCTTAATATAGGAAGTTCCCTTTTTTGTTTTGGATCTCCTTGTCCTTCAGATGATTTTCTTTGGTAGCATACATGGGATAGACTCATTAGTGCCACGTCATGATCATGTTGATTTCTATGGTCGAAGGGTATATTACACATCACGTGAGGTGGGTACATATATTCATAAGGGTGAATGGGAAATTCAGATGAGTCGATCTAGATCCGAGAATCATGTGATGGGAAGAGTGATATCCTAGATGGCTAATATCTTTATGAGATATTAGGGTATGAGACATATAGAGTTCCCTATTGTAGTGGACCATTTCAATGAAATTTTTTCTAATGAATTATATGGATTACCACCTATGAGGGAGGTCAATTTTACCATTTTGATAGTCCTATGAGAAGAATTAGTGTATATTCCTCCTTATAGAATGGAATTTATAGAGCTCTAGGAACTCAAAAAGTAGTTAGAGGTCTTGGACATTATGGTTTTTATACAGACAAGTACTTTGAGATGGGTATCACCTATCCTTTTCTCCAAGAAGGTGATGGTACCCTTGGTATTTTTTCGATTACTATTGGTTGAACTATCATGTGGTTAAGAAATGGTATACACTCCCTCATACTGAAAACCTCTTCAAACAGCTTAGAGAAGCGATGGTTTTCTCTAAGATTTCTTTAAGGATATTCTACCATCGGGTGAAGGTTTGAAAATAAGAAATTACTTGTAAAATTTTTTGTTGTAGGTATGGACTTTTTGAGTATCTATATATTTCATTTGGAATAATTAACATGCCATCTATTTTTATGGCCCTGGTGAATTGGGTTTTCCACCCATATCTGGATTTATTTTTTGTGGTCTTCATGGATGATATCATGGTGTATTCTCTCAATTTAAATGACCATTCCAAAAATATTAAGATCATATTGAATACACATAGAGTTAAGTAGATTTATTCTAATCTCACCAAATTCCACTTTTGGATTGATAAGGTTCGCATCATGGGTCACATCACCTTAGAGGATGGAGTGTCAGTGGAACCAGAGAACGGGAGCTCTATTGTTTATTGGTACTATCCCAAGAATTATTATGAAATACACAGTATCTTAGGTGTGGTTGTTGATTACATACATTTAATTATAGGATTTTCACACCTAGAAGTACCTCGCATAGGTTTGACTAAAAAGGGTGTTGAATTTCTATGTTCATATGAATGTGAGATAGCATTTCAGGAGATTAAAGGGATATTATCTTCATCATAAAGCATGATTCTTATAGAGACAGGAAGTGGCTATATAGTTTTTTATTATGCATTAGAAATTAGTATTGGAGTAGTTATAATGCAGGAAGATTGATTTGAGGTATATAGTTTCTCCAGATGAGACCTCCTGAGAGGAATTACAGTACACATGACCTTGAGATAGTATATGTGGTTCATGATTTATGTTATTATATATATTATCTATTGGGGAAGAGGTTCATTTTTCTCATGGACCAAAAAAATCCCAAGAACATTTCTGCATAGAATGAATTCAATATCAAGAAATGTAGGTGGGTAAAGTACATGTAGTAATTTGATTTTGATATCTCTTATATGACTTGAAATGGAAATGTAGTATCTAATACCTTGTTCTAGAATACATAGACCTAGGCCAACCAGGATGCTAGAAGTGAGTGGTAATTGATGGATATGTTTTCTTAGATGCATCTAGTGGTTCCGAAATATCATGAGTAGAATGTTTAGTTGCATTGGTAGTGAAATATTCCATTCTAGAATGGGAAAAGATAACACTGCCTCCAAATCCCAATGGATTAGTTTTGAGAGAGTGTGTCTCAAGGGAGGACCCGCCACCTGGTTGGGTTATAGATAAGGATGATATTTTCCACATTCATGGATCTGTTTGGGTTCGTTAGAAAATACTAAAGAGTTGATGCGGGATTCTCATTCATTCATTTTGGAAGTGCACCCATGGATTAACAAGATGTACTAAGATGTACATCATCAGTATTGGCTGCCATGTATATAGAGGTATATCATTGGTTTCATCACATGGTGTTTCACATGTTAGTAGGTGAAGTCCGATCACCAGTGACCAAATGGACTTTTACAAACTCTATCCATTCCTAGATTTAAATGGGATGACATCACCATGTAATTTGAAATATTATTTCCAAGATTTCCTTGAGGAAATTATGTGGTGTGGGTAATAATCGATAGGTTGAACAAGGTCTTTCACTTGCTTCGAATGAAGGATAATTTCTCAATAGGCGTTTTTGGGAGGATTTCCCTTTAGAATAATATGCATCTTCATGGTGTTCCCTTTTATTTCATATTGGATAGAGATACCAAATTTATGTCTCGGTTTTGGAAGGGGTTATATAAATAATTGGGCTAATAAGTGAATTTTAGTACAACATATGACTCCCTTACAGATAGTTAGTTAGAGCATACGATAAAATTGTTAGATAAAATGCTCCTAGCATGTGTCCAAGATTTTGGAGGATCTTGAGAGAAACACCTACCCCTCATTGATTTTTCATATAATATCATATTTCAGGAAACTATTCAGATGGATCCCTAGGAGGCCCTATCCGGTATTCCATTCTATTCACCCCTGTACTAGTTTGAGGTAGGTGAGGAAACACTACTCGTACCTCATCTCATTCAGGAGACTTCATAGGAGGTTCATATTATTCAAATTCTTGTGGATACAGCTCAAACATGATAAAAGTCTTATACTAATCATTTACATCAACCGATAGAGTTTGAGGTGGGACATTGTGTATTTTTTATAGTTTCTTCTAAACTGGGTGATATAAGTATTCAGATATTAGGACACTTATTTTCTCATTATGTTGGTCCTTTTTAGATCTTAGAGAAATTTCTACCTTTATCCTATCAGTTTTCTTTACCTCATTATTATTGGGCCGGGCATTTTATATTTCATGTATCATAACTTCACCATTATTATTTTAAATCATATAATTAGTTTTCCCTAAGGATATAGATCTAGACACATATGTATCCATTGAGGAGAATCTGGTATGTATCATTGATCAGTGAAAAAATATTCTCTGAGGTAGTTCATTTTCTCTAGAATGGATGTTATGGAAACATGACCATATACAACATGAGACCTAGGGGAGGGAGGATGAAGTACATTAAAAATGGAAAAAATATTCTCAGATGATGTTTTACCACTATCAGAAGGGAAACTCAGTGAAAAGTTATATTATGTAATGTATTTTTTAATGTATAGACCTTTCACAGAGGTATAGTTTCATTTAATTTCATTTGAACCCTCATTAATTTTATCTTTGGGATTAATCCCTTATAATTTTTCCTTGAGTCTTGTAAGTTTTTTTTTTGAAAAGGAAGGTGGTAGGGGGGATAGAGAATGGTATCAGAAGTAATACATTGAGTTAATGGAATTAATGATGTGGATTTATCTATATAGACTCCAATAAATTATTTCAGGATGTAAATTCAATAAACACCATGAATCATATTCACAATTTTAAACGATCTTTCCAAGAAAGAAAAGAGAACCTGAATAATTCATGACATGAATTCCATTCATGTCATCAATATGTCATAGAAAAAACATTAAGGGTAAGAACCCCCATTTTAACCCATTTCCAATGTTTCTCTAGGAAAAAATATGAGAGAGATCCTTCTATACCTAAAATTTGGCTTTGGTACTCCTCCATCATCTGAGCTTTGATTCCTTCACCATCAGTTGCATTGGATGTGTATTAGTAAGAGATTCATTCCTCTTCCTTATTCTCTCTGTTTTTCTCACCGTATTCAGTTTTATTTTAGTGTGATATAATATGTTCTATTTTTAGGTAATTTTTATATTCTTTAATTTTATTCATATTCAAGAAAAAAAAGGATGATGTATGATGAGTTCTAGTATACCAACCTATGGTAGGTGGTCTAGTTCTTTTTCCCAAAAGTTTTGATAGTTTATATGGTGCACCATTATTCCATGAATCATAACTTCCAGTGGCTAATCATAAAAATTTAATTAATTAATTAAATTGATATTTCATTTATTATAATTATCCTAGAAAACTGAGAAATAATGTTGGAGGTTGACCACCTCGACATGAGACATCCCTAATGGTGTTACTTTTTTAAAGTCCTATGATCATAATGCGTTGAAATTATTTTTTACTATTTTTTGTCTGTAATTTCCCCTTGTGATTTTAGCATATTTTAAGTTGGACCAAGGATAAATTATGGGCTATATGTATAGTTCCTTTAATTCATGTTTTAAATTCTATTAACCATATTAAATGACATAGACAACAAGAATAAAAATTACTGTCAAATGGTATGATTTTGATGTGAACTACGGCCTCTTCTTTATACCAAGAAGAGGGAAATACAAGGGTCCTGATTTTAGACTCCTTATATGGGATTTTCATGTTTAGAATTTGAATTTTATAATTGATTATTGTAAACCAAGATTGCTAAAAGGGTTATTTATAGAGAACCATTAATGGGATATCAATAAGGATGTCCTTATACTTACTATGATTGATACTCGGTTCCCTAGTGGATTACCTTAGATGGTATAGGTATGTATTGACATCATTTCATTCCATGAGTGATACCTAGTTTCTGATGTGTTACACAATTAATAGACTTAGATGGATATGATTTATACCATGTAATGACTGATATATGGGTCCTTATATGAATTATTTAGATAGACTCCTATGGAGATGGGTTTATTAGTTCTCTTGGAGTGATACATGGGTTCCTTATATGGAGCACCTTAGATAGGCTCGGGATGCCAAATACTATAATCCAAGTATGTGTTTCCCAATAAAAAAACATTATTGGGTTTATTCTATGATTGATATTAGATTTTTATAATGGATCAGTTATATCCCTATACACATATTACACGAGGGTTGTGAAACCCCTCCTAATTAATAGTGTTTTTCTCAGGATTACGCATCGTGTCCTTGCAATTTTTGTGTATCTATTTATATGCACATATATTTATAAATTTATATGATTCATGAAAAATAAATAAGTTATTATATATATATATATGACTATACATGAAGGGTGACATCTGTTCATAGACATCGGGCTTAGGCCAAAGCAGATTGTTTTGGTCAGCTTCCCCAAGAGGATCCCAGCCTGATGTGATTTATTTATTTAATTATTATCTTACATTTATTATTACACACACACTTATCATATAATATGCATAATGTTTTTAGTTGTATAAATCATTGGTGGTAGAATAATGAGTATATATCACACCCTATTTAGGCTGCTGATTGGTACCCAAAGAGACCTTATGGTTGTAGGTGGGGAAAATTTTAAGCATCCATATTTAGATGTTTAACATCCTGTCCTAGGACGGAGTATGGGAGTAGAGGAACAAGCCTATGATCATTATTATAGAAGAGGTATTTTTTCTTTTTGATTTTTTTTATATATCATATTATACATTTATGTTACTATTTATTCCATATGTATTTCCTTTTTATTAGTTCTAGGACATGATCATCATATTTTTATAAGAATTTGATTCAGTTTCTTCAGGTAGGTTATGTTTGGATGATTTATTATAATTCGGTGGGTGAATGTTAATTATAATTTCCACTTCATACTATTATTATATAATGTTTTTATACACTTTGATCATGGGGGTATAGTATCCCTATTATAACAACATAGAACCCCACTACTAGTGAGCAGCCTCTAGCATATGATGAGTCACACTTGAGGCCATGTGTCTGACCGGGTTTGAGTTACTTATGAGAGAATCGGGTCTCGGACACTACATCTCTTTTATTTACACCTTATTGGGAAACCTATCTCGACCAAACCTTGAAATATTCTCTTATAAACCTACCTATACATGAATTTGGTATTCTAGTATTCTTAAAATACCATTACAAGTTTCTTTGTGAATGGATCAAAAGGAGGTATATGAAGGAAAAGGTAATTGTTTACCCGATCTCTTTCAATTTATTTCTTATTATACATCATTAAAATATATGGTATTCATAATGAAGTAATAAATTTAGTATATTAAATATACTTAAATTTTATTATGTTCATGAAACCAACATTATCCACCCTCAGTTCTAACAAATGGAAAATTAAAATATCACTTGTGCGTATGTGTGGACTATAACCTCAATATAGTGATTAGATTCATTTATTATCACCATAATTATTTTTTGGTTTTTATGATTGATTTATTAATTAAATACTATATTTATGACATATTTAAGCTTTTGTAATTGTTCTGTCTTATATATCATCTTACCTTTATATCTGTTGGAAAACGATAACATCACTTGGGTGTACGTGTGGACTACCTCCCCTACGAAGTGATGTAATTCGTGTTTCATTTTTTCTATACATGGATGGTAATAAGGATTGATTTAATAAATATATTTGATATTTATGATACAATAATGATTATTTAATAGTTATTTTTTATACCAATATTTTTTTTTATCCAAAAAAATGTGAAAACATCACCCATGCTTACATACATACAACCATCTCCACGAAGTGATTTAATTCATTTTTCATCACCAAATTATATTAGTGGTTATAAAAGAATATATAATGAATAAATATTAAGAATATTTCATGATTATTGGTTTATATATGATGAAACCATGATCAAAGTGAAAGTAACTAGAACTATTGAGATGAAACATACATGGAAAATAGACCAGTTTTCACCGGAATATCCATTTTATTGAACAATTCTTAAAAAAAGTGTAATTGAGAAGTATAAATTAATGTTAAATATAATTTTATGAATTAATATGGTTCTAGTATAGATTTATAATAAATAATTATTTATAATATAAATTTTTTTAATTCATATGGTGCAAGATGAGAATTGAGGTAAGGGATTTAAGTTTTAATCCCATTTTAATTGGGATTTTTTATGCTTGGATTTCCATTGAAAAAAATATATGATAATTATCTAATAAACCCATTTAATTTTTATTTTAATCTTTTTATAGATTAATTTTTTATGCATTATAAAATTTTTACACACTTTGGCAGTTAAAATGATCGAGATACTATTTTTAAAGAAAAGTTGACATTATTTCCACTTTGGACAATGAAATTTTTCATCTGTTCCCATAATATTCAAAACTATTTTTTAAAACAGATTTACTATACTTTAAATTTTTTAAAAATTTAATTTTTATGACCATTTAATTGATTTAAAATGGTTTGAAAATAAATATTTTTAAGGAAATTTTTTCATAACAAGTCATTTTTGACTTTTTACAAAGATGTGAAAGAAATGTTTCCTTTTAACATATAAAGAATGAAATGATTTTCCCACTATTTTTATTGTTGTTTTTCATGAATATTAATCTAAAATTATCCATGGTTCATTTCAATGTAAATTTGTTATATAATATTTTGGTAATTGTTATATTTAAAATAAGTGGTATCAAAATGAAAAGGGTATTTTCTGGAAGAAATGTTTCAGTGATATTTTAAAGGAATATTTCATCTAAGATAACATTATTTCATGTTAATTGTGATTTATAGGTGATATTATACAATGATATTATCGTTATTATTTATCTGTATGGTTTATGATTGTGATGAGAGATCATTATGAAAATCAATTCATTTCCACAGGTTATGAAATGATGACATGATGAATGTTTTGTGATATTTTTCCGTATATATATATTTATTAATTTATTAATTTAATGATTTGTGGGACTATAATTATATAAATCTATAATTAATTGTTTAATTTTATGTATATGTCTCGTGAGATTATGTTTACAAGCATGAGCATGATTGTGAATAGCTTTCTTCATATATTGATGTGTGAGTATGATTGCATCTATCTATGCTCACAGGAATATGTGTATACATGGTTAAAATATATTTTTTAACATTTTTATTCTTGAGTATTATTTCATTATATATTTTCATACAATATTATGATTGTTAATTATTATGATTAGATATGATCACAATAGTTTGATTTCCTATTCATATGATGTAACATGCCTCTGTTATGACTCCTGATTGATGATTACTACATGACACCCTTATTGATCATGATTATGGGTATGAATTGATTTTGGAGTTTATGATATAATATTTTCTATGTATGAATAATTTAGTTTTGAATATTACCTTGATTATGTCATCACACCCTTAGGAATATCATATTCTCTTATAAATTGCATCTCTCTTTTTTACCATTATTGAGCATCTGATCACACCCTTTATTATATTTCATTTTTCAATGGATATAATGAATTGGTTTATGTATGATATGTATATTAAGGGTTATAGTTTTGAATAACTAATTGGGAGATAGTTTAGATTTTTTATTTACTAGTTTTTTATGTATTTGTGTTTCGTAAGACACATAGCCTTTATGGTACATGGGTGTGTATTATTATAAAATGTATTGAATTTTAATAAAAAATATATAACATATTTGTATGAAAATTATGGATCTAAATAACCAATGTATACTAAAATACTCTCCAAATATAATTAGTGAAAACCTTGAGGTGTTGGTATTCCCAGAACACCAATCAATGTATCCTTAAGATTATTTTCAAATGAGGATACCTAGAAAAGAGGTATATGTTTTTACCAATATTTTTGTTTTTCCTAATTCCTAAACCTCTTACAAAGGTTATATATCCATATTAACATCATTGAATCAATATCTTTACTTTGATGATATGTTTTTATGTAAATGGTATAGAAATTTTATTATTCATTCCATCCTTTTGAAAATGATAACATTGTATGTGCATATATTTTTACTACTACCTCCATGAAGTGAAGTGATTAATTTATTATTTCCTATTTATGTGGATGGTCAAAAGATATATTTAATTAATATTTATGATATTTATGATATAATTATAATTTTTCAAAGTAAAATTATTTGGAAAAACTAGGTAATTCTATAAATAAGTAAATATTATGATTTATATATATTCATTTTATGGGTTTATATTCATCATAGTTTTATAAAATAAATTATATTATTTTTTAATTAAAAAAGGAATATTTATATTTAACTAAATTGATCTTTCATGTATTATATGGTTTTATTTAAAATTTTAAATTTCATGATTTTATAGTTTGAAATGGATAGAATTGAATTTATTTTTGGATTTATCATATCAAATATTTTCTAGGATGAATGTTTGTGATTTTTCTAAAAATATTGGTTTTTTGGTGAAGAGTGAAAAATGATTTTTAATAAAATTGTCATTTATTTTCAAGAATTTAAAAACTCTCCATCAGTAATGTATTTTTTTAGTCAAATAAACCCCACTTGACCAAAAAAACTAATTAATTACATGAAATAAATTTAATATTTGGTTTTGGTGTAAAATAATTTTTATGCTTAAAATGGTTGTTTTCTAAAAACAATTTCTGTTTTTTTAGTTATTTATATTAAAATTAATTCCTTCCACTAATAAAAATTTAATTTTGAAAATTTGATTGAATATTTTTAATCATGGGGTTAAAATTTTTTCATAATCTTAATTTCATTTTTTTCATTATTAATTATTAACATGGTAAAGGGTAAAACAAGTTAATTAAGGTAAAAAAGTGATAAGCCCCAAAAAACTTATCTTAATTATTATTATATGAGGCTATTTTAACCCTTATGACCTTATCTTCTAATTTGGATAATTTTATATTCACATTCCTATTACTAATACTTTATATTATTACAAAACATTGAAAAATTACAAGTGTAACACTCCCCTTTCCTATAAAAGGAAAACTCATATAATCAACTCTCCACATAATTTGATCCTTTTAGATAGACCAAGTTTAATGAACTATAAAATTATAACTAAAGTTCCTTTTGTGATTAAATTAAATTACTTATTATGTAATGTGTTTATAAAAAACACATTCACTACATTAGTTATTTAATACCGTTATAATTTATATCCTAATGAATTTGAATGTTTTTAATCATCATAACCATTGATAATATAGTTGATGTATAGTGATCATATGATTATTATATATTAAAGGATATGATAATGTCCAATTGATATAGACAAAATAAGTGATGACTTTGACCAGTAGGATCGTACCCTATAAATCATGTTTATCTAAGATTCTGATGGTGATAGAATCATTGGTTTTGAAACCTCAAAATTCCCTGACAATATTCCAAAATTATATCACAAGTGATGTTGTTTATAGGAGAATTTAAATCTCATCAATATCACAACCAAAACTATGTGCATCGAACCACCCTAATAGAATCCTATCATTACAAACCTTACCCTTAGGTAATTCTATGGTGTCATAAAGGGATATGTATTAAAACACTAACAATACAAACTTTTATTCTTGTATAAAATATTTATTATATTTATCATTTTATTATTTATTTATATTGATTAAATAATATGTTAAAAAATTATATTTTGATGCGATGAAAAGAAATTGTAATTTTGGTAAATATATATGTCAATAAAAACACTCTTTTTGATGAAATAAATAATTTTTTAAATGGATTAAATTTTAATAAATATTATTATAAAATAATATTTATCAAATATAAATTATTATATAATATTATGAAGTCAAAAATAATTTTTTTAAGGGTCATAAAAATATTATTTTAAAAAAACCCAGTTTTTTTATTAATGTGTGATTTTTATTTGAAAGGGTAAATTCTCCTAACTATATAATATGTTGTATAAAATAAATATTTTTTTTAAATCATCACATTAAAATTATCCAATGATTTTTTTTTATAATTTCCATAGATATCCAAATTTTCGAGTCAAAATTAAATGTGGTAAAAATATATTGTGTGTATTATGACATCATAATGAACCAAAGTGATATAATATATTCCATAAAAATTACCCATGACCAACTATATATTTCTACTTTAAAATAATCTGTTTTGAGGTTATTTGATTATTTTTATAAACCCTTAATTAATCATCAAAAACCTATATTATATTTTAATGTTTTAAAATCAATTATTTATAAAAATGACTCACTTTCACATCACGAAGGGTATTAATTTCAGGATATAGGTTTGTAAACTATTAAAATAATGAAATACACTCAAATTTGGTAAAAAAAATGTGAAAAATCCATTGGTTGTCTTTTAGTTTTGATTACTTTATCATATAGAGTCCAAAACCTAATTTTGAAATTTAATAAAGAACTCTCATCTATTTTTATATATAAAATCACCCAACCTCCCATTTATCTTCAATAAAACCCTTGAATCATGAAATTGCTCTTCCATTACTTACCTATATCCCTCCCAAGGTGTCCCCAAGATCTTAAGATTCTCATACCAAGCTTTTGGAAACACCATCTCATGGTAAGGGGTCCTCTCCTACTATTTATTCAAGAAACTCCTTTATATTATGCCTTTTTCAAATTATACCTATTTTAATATACTTTTATATATACTCTTACTACCCTTATTATTTCAAATTTATTACATACCCATTTCACTCCCATAAATCTCTTATATAAAACTTTAAGGACCGTGGTTATGCTGCCAAAATTTCCATGTGATTTTTCATGCCAAAAAATTGTGTGGTGAATACCCATACCCATTCCTACTCAAGTGTATTCATATAGATGTACATATCCCTCGTTGATTCAGGAAATAAATTTATTTAACCAAAACTCATTAATAATTGGTTTAAATGTGATAAAATATATCGTTATGTTGAATTATCTTTTTTCCACACATGAGAATGTACATATTATGATAGGTTCATCCATATATAGATCCAATGAATTGGATAATGTTTTATTCTCAAGAGGAATCATTTAAGGGATCTAGAAGTAAACCTAATACATTATGGTACTTTTTCCACCATTTTTTTTTGACACGGATGTTACCCTTAACATATGTTTGTGACATGATTTATGTTGTCACCACTTTCTCATGTTTCCTTTATACAGTCATGTTATATCATGCTTTATTGTTCAAGAGTATGATTCTCACCCTACTTATGTTTCATTGATATTCATTTTGGATCACAAGTACCTTTATGTAATGAATCATGAAATAATTTTTATTAAGATTAAATTGTATATGTGGAATGTCTTGTTATTTTTTTGGATTAGGATTAGGAAACTCTAGTAAAAGATTTAAGGGTAATAATAAACCTGGTAAAACATCCCTAAATATTTTTACATTATAGATTAAGTGGTTTCTAATCAAATATATCACTTATTGGATAATACATGTGGATGTGGCTCTGGAATAGATGTACATAGGTGTAATAACCCTGAAAAGGGCGCATTGAGCTAGACTCGGTTGTTCCCTGGTGCACAACAATATGCCTTATTGCATGAAGGTTTTTCCACTCAGATGGGATATGCATTAGTAAATTAAAAATATCATTATAAACCATAATTATGGGAATAAATAATTTCCATAAAAGTTTTTGTTAGGAAATAGTTCATGGATAACTTATATTGAAACCTATAAATTCATAGGTTAACAAATACAAGTCATTTATGAGTTATCCCTTTAATGTCTTGGTTTTCCTTTTACAAATTTAATAGTAATAAAATTATCATCCCCAAGTCTATTTTAGATGAATTAAATCATTATAAACAGAATAAAATAGTGAAATTTCATATTATCATCCATGGTTTTATGAATTATTTTATATCACACAAGTATAGCAGACGTATTTAAATTCCACCTAAAAACATGGAAGTCATGTTATCGGTGAAGATGGAGAATTGGTCAATTATTTCATCCCAGTCATATAACTTTTCCCTTGTCTATATTTGTATACTAAATTTACCTGTGACTCTTTTTATACTTCCTTGAGCATAATTTGCTGCAATTTTTGACATGGGTTGGATTTTATTATATAAACCCATCAAAAATTATCGAGAGAAGGATATCACCCTTCACATCATTAATCTTCATACAGTTATATACAAATGAGAGGATGTTTATGAATCTATTTTGGTATAATCATCTCATATATGGATATTTTTTCTCAATGAGTAATCATATCTTGCATAAATTATTGAGACAAAAAATGGTCATGCTTTATGACATGCCCATTTTAACGAAATTTGTTGATGTGTTTCCAAAAGAATTTCATATTCATAGTCCTATATAAGAAGTTATGTTATCAATAGGTCTCATACCTAGATATTTTAAAATATCAAGGACTCTATATAGAATGATAATTATGGAAGTTGAATATCTGAATAAGCAACTGCATAATAATTTGGATATAGCATTTATACATCCATGTGATTCACCATGGGGTTCCCTAGTCCTCTTTTTCAAGAATAGTATAGTTCAATGAACCACTCCATTGATTATTTTTATCTCAATAAGATCATAATAAATAAAAAGTATCATCTTATATAGATTGATGATATGCTCGATCAACTATGTGTAGCACAATACTTCTCTAAGGTGGATATTTGGTTGGGATATTATCAAATAAAGGTGAAGAATGATGAAATCACCAAGACAACATTTTATATAAGGTGCGGTAACTATGAGTTCTTAGTGATAACATTTGGACTGACAAATGATCTACCAATCTTCATAGACATGAGGAATATAGTCTTCAGATATTACCTCAATTAATTTTTTGTTGAATTTATAGATGATATTCTCATCTAATACAAAAGAAAAGAGGAACATAAGGTGGTTTTAAATTCTATATATAAGACTATGTGGAAAGAAAAGATGAATGAAAAGTATAGTAAAAGCTAATTTTGGTTGGAGAAAAATTCATGGGTATGTTATCACTATCAAAATCATATCTATGGACTCTTTAAAAAAAATGCAATCAAATGATGGAAAAAAACATATATGATGGAAATATGTTTTTTACTTGGTTTAGATGAATATAATAATTGATTTTTGGGAAACTTCTCATGATTGTAAATCCCAGTAAGTAAGCTAACATGAAAGTGGGTGATGATTTTCAACAATGGATAATGTGTCGAAAGTTATAAAGATCTAGATAATAGGCTTATCACAACACCAATGATCACATTACCCACCGGTAGGGAAGGATTTGTGATCTTTTGAGATTCATTAAAAAAGTTATTGGGTTTTGTATTCATGAAAGATGAAAAAAGTGATAGCCTATGTCTCCCTCAAACTAAAGTTCTTTAAAAAAAACTACCCAACTCGTGGTCTAGAATTGGCTATAGTGATCTTCACATTGGAGATTTTGTGACATTATCTCTATGGGATGAAATGTGACATATATAAAAAACATAAAATCCTCTAGTATATATTAACACACTAGAATCTAATTATGTTCCAATGGAAGTGGTTAAATATGAAAAAGTATTGTTATTGTTCAATCCATTACCATCTGGGTATTGAAAACAATGTGGTAGATGCTCTGAGTATAAAAGATATAGAATACCTTATCCATGATGATGATTACAAGGGATCCAATATTCCTGGACATGAAAAGGATGGACATGGTAAAAATTAATCCATAATCATCCTACATTTCTATGATAACCAACCAACCATCCATTATTAATCGGACCAATGGGGATAAGAAGGATGATAAGTTCCTATATAAGAAGGTAGTGAATATTCAGGAGTTCAAATTTGCTGAAGATGGAATTATAAGGTTGGGAACACATATATGTGTCCCACAAAAACATGAAATGAGTAGGGAACTTCTATATTATGTACATAGCTCATCATTAACTATTAATTTAGGAACAACTAAGATGTATATAGATTTTAAAAAAAACTTACGGTGGTATAACATGAAGAGGGAGATCATCGATTTTTTATCTTGAAGTTTTGTACGACAAAAATCCAATTCAGAATGAAAAAATTATTTGGGTTTGATGCGACCATTACCCATACCAATATAGAAATGGGGAAACATAACCACATATTCTTTTAGGACTCCCTAGGAAACCAAAATGAAATAACTCCATTTAGGTGGTAGTCGGTTACCTTACCAATTAAATGAATTTTATTTCTATTAAGGAATATTTCTCTATTGAACAACATGAGAAGATATATATAAGGGAAGCGGTAAGATTGTATGGAGTTCCACTCTCTATTGTGTCTAATCGAGATATGGTGTTTACCTAATGGTTCTATAGGATCCTTTAGTAAGTTTTTGATATATAAATATAATTCATCACTTCTTATCACCATCAGAAGTATGGTCTATCTAAAAGAAACCTTCAAAATCTATAGAACATGTTGAGATCAAGTTCAATGGATTTACAAGGATGTTAGTTTCAACACCTTTCCTTGTTATAGTTCTCATATAAAAATAGTTTCTATTCTTGCATTCAAAAAGAACCATATGAGGCTATGTAGGGGAAGAGGTGTTCGGATATTACATGCTTGGATAAATTTAGAGAGCATAATATTATGGTCAGTGATATTATCCGAGAGATGATAGATATATTTCAAACCATTCAGAATCATACTAAATCCTCATAATGTCGATAAAAAATATACGTAGACAATCATTGATAATACCAGGAGTTTCAGGTCTTAGATTAAGTGTTCCATCATATATCACCATAGAATAAAGTCATGAGGTTTTAGAAGAAGGGAAATATTTGTACAAGATTCATCGCCCCCTTTGATATCGTTGATATCATCAGAGTGGTGTCCTATCAATTAGAACTCCCACCAAACATATCTCAAGCACATGATGTTTTCCATGCATCCCTCTTAAAAAATTATATACCAAACCCCTCACATGAAATAAATTTAGAGGTGGTACCATTGGAGAATGTTATTTCATATGAGGAGTGGTAGATGATGATATTAAATCATGGAGACAAATTCTATGAAAAAAGTCAGATCACCTAGTCAATGTGTTGTAATAGAACCATAAGTTTGAGAAAATTTTAACAACCTGGGGTGTTCTGAATTAATTTTTTTGAGTAAATTTAACTTCTTTTATGGATTTAATTTAACACTACACTTATTTATGCTTTCTTTATACATAAAACCACGTTTTTCTTACAAAAAAATTCAACTCTAAGATTATATTTAAGTATATATAACACTATGTTTTCCTTGTGTTACAAAAAATGATGAGTTCCTTCGATATCATGTGTTACAGGCAAGATCGAGTTTCACAAAACAATAATATACTATTAATATTATTATTAATATATTAATATAGTTATCACATAGCCATTTGAATGGAATATATGAACAAGATTAAAAAAATTATGAAACTATTGTTTTCAAATGTTTATTAGTTTAATTATTTGGTTATCAATTAATTATAAATGAAAATAAAAACCAATTGAATATCAAGGATGTATTTCTATGAAAAAACTATTTTATGCCCATAAAGGGGTTTTATATTAATAAATTAAATTAATCAAAATTAGTGAGAGATATTAATGAAATTTATTTATTATAAATTCATATAGATTTTGACATTAATCTAATAATTTTAATTGGCATAAAATTATAACATATTTAGTTTTAGAAAAAAAAATTGGTATATTGTTCAAAAAGAATGTCTTACCACATTTTGATATAAGATATGTTTTAAAACTAGTTTTTGAAAATTTGATAACTTTTATTTTAAAAAATAAACTTCATTTTTTAAATATTAATATCCAAATTTTTTTTGGAAATTTTTTGGTACTTTTCTAAGAAGTTTCATTTTTTGATGAAAAGTGAAAAACACTGAATTTTATTTGAAAAATGAATTTTTGATTACTTTATTTATACAGTTAAATTATATTATAAATTTTTTTAACATATAGTTAATTAAATAATACAATAATAAATCTAATATAGTTCATTTAAATTAATTTCACATTGAAATTTGATATAAAAACGTTTCAATCTTTTGAATATTTTCACTTTAAAAACCTATTGTTTCATTCCATCTGTGGAATTATTTTAAATTAATTTCTACCAATTCTATAATTAGAATTTGGAAAAATGGATTCCATATTTGTAATAATCATAATATATAATTTCAAATAGGTGATATTAATTTTTTACCAAAAATATTAGTGAAAACAGTTAATATTAATACAGTGACTAAGAGAAAAATGAGTTTACCAAGGGACTAAACATTAAATTAAGGGGCCAAAATGACCCAAAAACGTGTCCGAAATCCATTAGCTACCAATATTAAAACCATTTTATTTATTTTATAAAACACTGACCATTATTTCAGCACATGATGTAAGGGAGATCTCTAAATAGTGTTTACCTTTATATATTTACAAGAATGACACTTGTAACAGCCCAGTCGAGCCCACGATCATGATATTGTCTACTTTAGGCCTAGCCCACATAGTTTTGTTTTCCCTGGGCTTGATCCATAGGCACCCTCCAGGAAAAGGCCTCATGATGGGAGAGGTATCCACACAACCTTATAAAGGGGTGCTTCATGCTCTTCCTCCTTCGATGTGGGATGCAATAACCCACCCCCACCCCCCTAGAAGGGCCCAGCGTCCTCGCTGGCACATCAAATGGACACTGGCTCTGATACCATTTGTAACGGCCCAGTTCAGGCCATGATCATGATATTGTTTTCTTTAGGCCTAACCTGCACGGTTTTTTTCCCTTGGGATTGACCCTCAACCACCCTCCAGGAAAAGGCCTCATGATGGGAGAGGTATCCACACCACTTTATAAAGGGGTGATTCGTTCTCCTCCTCCTCCGATGTGGGGTTTCCATAAGGTGGTGTGGATACCTCTACCATCATGAGGCCTTTTCCTGGATGGTGCCTACGGGTCAAGCCCAGGGAAAACAAAACCGTGCGGGCTAGGCCCAAAGCAGACAATATCATGATCATGGGCTGGACCGGGCCATTTCAAATGGTATCAGAGCATTCTTTTCTCTTGATTTACTATTTGGAGCCTCTAGCCAGGGATAGGAATGAATAGGTACTTGGTAATAAGTTGTGCCCGGGAGTAGCTAACCCGTGTACATGGGAGAGCCAATCTACCTAATTTATTGGATTTTTTTCTGGTTTTTCAAGTTTAGGATTGATCTGATTTTTACCGTTGGGTGACTCACATGATTTTTGTTATTACTGTTAATGTTATTATGGTTCTATTTCTGTCACAACCTAATGAGATGAGGGTATACCATCTCATGCATCATATAGTCACTTGTTAGAAATCACATGTCATGCATTCTTTCCATGCCATTTAGGATGCATTAGTGATTGCATGTTGTTGTGATAGATGTTTTTTAGAATATGCATGTTGTTTTGATAGATGCCTTAATAAAAATACCTGCAATTTGATAGGGTATTGTTTGCGTAAATTTTTTCTGAATGAATTCCAGACTTTAGTTATTGAGGTGTTATGGGCCTTTATGGACCAGAATTTGATGGATCGTTGACTTTTTTACCTTGTTATAAGATGTTTAAGATGCCAAGATTTGATTCACAGAGATTATGGGCCCTCATTGATCAGAATTTGGCACTTTCAATATTCATTTCAGTGTTTTTCTAGGTTCTGGAGTAGTTTCTGAGGCTTACTGTCCAGAAAAACCAACAATGCACGCTGTGTAGTTTTGACTACACACCCTCTGTTCTTCTATTTGGGAAAAAATCTTAAGTACATACCGTGTACCATATGTAAACGTCGTGTAGTCTCTACCCGTATCATAATCCATGTGGGCAGAGACACGGGATATAGATTTTCTTGTAGTAACATGTCGTGTACCAGAGGAACACTCCATGTAGTTTCAGATGTGTAGCCGACTATGTATTCAACAACACGGTCCAGTGTTATCCTTTAACATACACGATGTGTCCACCTTGAACATGTCGTGTAGTGTGAGTCGTGTGTCAGGTCGTGTCACTAACAACACGGTCCAGGTGAAGCTTGTCTAGTACACGTCATGTCTAACATGAACACACCGTGTAGTCTTGTCTTAAGAGATAATGTGGCTAAGACATGTAGAAGGACTCAGGAAGATAAAGAGGATTCAAGTACACCTCGTGTGTTAGGACAACACATTGTGTGGTTTGGGTGTTACATGACAAGTTTTGGCAGAAGTGCATGCCCATGTGAATGAATTAAGGGAACACGCTGTGTAGTCATGTTTTGCAAAACTTGAATGTTTTATTTCTCCTTTTCTCTTCCTGTACTTCCAGTTTTTTAGTCCTTGATAATCTTGATCTAAGGTGTGCATTTGACCTTGCAGATTCATGCCACCGAGACGTCCTCTGGTTGTGCTCCAGTTGCAGGGTAGTGATTGGACACCGGATGTGGTTGATCAGGGACTACTTGTATATCCTACTTTTATGCCAGTCTTGGAACCAGCCTTTATACTGGGCACAGGTGCTGATTTACAGTTTAGGGAAAGATTTATGAGGATGATACTGACCTTTCAGGGGGCATCACCTCCTACCCCGTTTATGGATGATTTGATGCGGGTCTTCCAGCAGCAGCATCCTCCCACTTTCTCAGGGGATGGAGGACCCTAGGCTGCATATTCATGGATATAATCCATGTTTAAAATCTTTGAGCATCTAGATATGCCTCCAGAGATTAGGGTCAAGCTCGCTACCTATATGCTTCGGGACTCCGCCAAAAGGTGGTGGGATGTGATCTCACGGGCGAGATGCTAGTAGGTTATGGTGTGGGATGAGTTTCAGCACATCTTCTATGACTACTTCTATCCTGAGACCTTGATGGCCGATCAAGCCTTATAGTATATGATTCTAGAGGAGGGTACACTTTCTGTTATGGATTATTCTTCCCTCTATACCGAACTACAGTGCTTCATGCCTATTTCAGGAGGTGATCAGTTATTCATGGAAAGGAAGTTCAAGGATGGTCTGAGGAATGACATCTGATCACAAATGAACATCTTTCGGTTGACTTCTATCACTTATATCACCACCCAGGCACTGATCATGGAGCACAATCTGAGGGATTTCGGAGCTGTGAGCCAGGGTGGTTCGGCATCTAGAGTTAGAATCCCTCCTACTAGGAGTAGGAAGCACCGTAGGGAGTCTTCACGTGGTGATCCAAAGAGGTGAGACACTTCTTCTAGTAGCCAGGTGGTGTGCTAATAGTGTGGGAAGAGCTGGAATATGAGTCCACACTGCCCAAGAGATCCAGTGGAGTGTCGATCATGCAGTAAGTTGGGTAACCTTCAGCGCTTCTGTCAGATCTTCTCACCAACAGCTAGTGAAGGGGTTTTTTCTAAGACTCCTCGTTTAGGAGCAGCACCACCAGTTTATCTCCAGTCAAGGAACTGTAGTTCTTTTGTTCGTTCAGGCTAAGGTGGAGGTCATGGTCGTGGTGGTCAGTCGTCGGTCTTTTAGCGACAGCGGAGTGGATCAACTCATAGTGGTCAGGCAGGGTCACAGGGTTGTGGAGCAGGCCAGACCATTGCAGTGGAGCAGACCCAGCAAGAGTAGGATCCCAGACCATCTACAGTTCGAGGTACGATCCTAGTTGGCTCAGTTTTATCATCAGCTTTTTTCAATACAAGGGATTACCATAGCTTTATATCTGTTCTGGTTGTGGAGAGCCTTGGGATCTTCATCTTTTCTTCTGCTGATATCTTGACATTAGACATTTCGTTGGGGACTAGAACTGTGAGTGTATGTCAGTGTAAGGAATTCCCTTTAGAGGTTGGTGGGTGTTACATTTTATGGGACCTCTATGTCTTAGAGATGACAAGTTATGATGTCATTCTCGAAATGGACTCGCTAGTTCTTTTCCAGGAAGTCTTCGACTATTATCGCCGCAGGGTGAGTTTCACATCACCAGAGAGTGTATAGTTTCTTCATAAGGGATAGTGGGATGTCAAGGCGAGCAGAATGAGTCTAGAGAATCATGTTTTTTGAGGAGTTACAGCCCATATTTCTAGTTTATATCTTGATGATCGGGGGAATTCTCAGTTAGACTTTCCTCCAGTGGTGGATCATTTCAGAGACGTCTTTCAAGATGACTTTTCAAGTTTTCCTCTATAGCGTGAGGTAGAATTTTCTTTTGAGCTTGTTCCAAGAGAGGAACCAGTGTCCATTCCTCCTTATAGGATGGCTACACTAGAGTTGTAGGAGCTCAGGAAGTGGTTGGAGGAGTTGTAGGCAAAGGGTTTCATCTGACCCAGTACTTCTCCTTGGGGTTCTTCTTCCCTATTTGCAAGGAATGCAGACAGTACCCCCAGGCTTTGTGTGGATTATTAGAAGTTGAACCAGTTGATGGTCATGAACCGATATCCTTTACCAAGGATTAATGATCTATTTGATCATTTTCGAGGATTCGAGTATTCTAAAATATTTACTTGAGGTCTTGTTATCATCAGTTGTGTGTTATCCCATCTGATATACCTCTCACAGCCCTCCGGAATAGGTATGGTTTATACAAGTATATGGTTATGTTGTTCGGTCTCATGAACACGCCTGGAATTTTCATGGAAATGATGAACTGAGTGTTCCATCCATACTTGTATTCCTTAGTGGTGGTCTTTGTGGACGATATCTTGGTGTACTCTCACACTAGAAACGACCATGCCACACATCTTGATATCGTTTTGAGTACACTGAGAGAGAATCAGTTATATTATATGATCTCAAAATGCCACTTTGGGATGGATCAGGTTCACATCTTAGGTCATGTCATCTCAGAGACAGGAGTGTCATTAGACCTATAGAAAGTTTGAGCAGTAGTCCCTTGGGAGCATCTGGAAAACGTCTTTGAGGTGCGGAGTTTTCTAGGGCTGGATGGATACTACAGATGTTTCATACAAGAATTTTCACGCTTAGCAGCACCACTGGTGAGTCTGAATAAGAAGGGTGTGAAGTTCTTATGGTCAGATTCTTGCGAGTCAGCCTTTCAGGAGCTGAAGTGGACTTTGACTTCAGCACCTATATTATTCTTTACAGAGCCATGAAAGATCTATATTGTGTATTGTGATGCTTTATGTATCGGTCTTGGAGTTGTGCTTATGCAGGGAGATAGAGTCGTTGCATACGGGTCTCGGCAGTTGACGCCACATGAGAAGAACTACCTGATGCATGATATTGAGTTGGTTGCGGTTGTTCATGCCTTACGCTGATGGAGACATCATCTTCTGGGGGATCATTTTGTGGTTTTCACCAACCACAAGATTCTTAACTACATCTTCACTCAGCGTGATCTGAATTTGAGATAGTGAAGGTGGTTTGAGTACCTGCAGTCCTTCGATTTCGAGATTGCCTATACGCTTGGGAAAGGCAACGTAGTGGCTGATGCGTTGAGTATGAGGACTCATATACAAGTAGTTCAGGAGGCCAACAGTGAGTGGCATCTTGTGGCACTATTCTCTGAGATGCATTTGGAGGTGCATGACAGACAGGGTTAGACTTTACTTTCTTCTGTAACTGTTACCTCTACCCTTCTTGATCGAGTAAAAATGAGGCAGCTATCAGATTATAAAGGCCTAGTCCTACAGGATAGATTGTCAGGGGAGGACCCTATTCCGGGATGGACCATAGGTGAGGATGAAATCTTGCATTTACAGGGGCATGTATGGGTGTGAATAGACATATGCGAGGAGTTGATGCAGAACTCTCATTCTTCAGTTTGGCAGTTCATCCTGGTGTCACCAAAATGTATCGTGAACTACACTACCAGAATTGGTGGCCAGGTATGAAGACGGACGTTACAGGTTTCATCATGAGGTGTTCCACCTGTCAGTAGGTGAAGGTGGAGCATCAGTTACCAGCAGGGCTTCTACAGAAATTTCCTATTCTCGAGTAGAAGTGGAACGATGTCACGATGGATTTCTTGATAGGTTTACCGAGGTTGACTCAAGGTAGTGATGCAGTTTGGGTTGACATTGACAGACTCACGAAGGTTGCTCACTTTTTACCGATCAAGGAGACCTTCAGTGTTGATGAGCTGGGATGATTGTACATCTGTGATATTGTAAATCTACATAGAGTTCAACACTCCATTTTTTCAGATAGAGATGCTCGTTTTACCTCTTGGGTTTGGCAGGGGCTTCATAAGGCTTTGGGTACGCAGGTATTTTTGAGTACAGCTTACCACCGCCAGACTAATGGCCAGTCTGAGCATACGATTTAGGTGCTTGAGGATATGCTCTAAGCATGCATTCTAGATTTTGGAGGTTCTTGGGAGAACTATATACCTCTTTCAGAGTTTAACTACAACAATAGTTTTCAAGCAACTATTCAGATGGAACCTTATGAGGATTTGTATGGTAGGCCATACCGATCACCCTTACGTTGGCTAGAGGAAGGAGAGGTATCTATGTTGAGACCTCATCTTTTCCAGGAGACCACAGAGCAAATAGAGATGATTAAAAAGATGATGGATACTGCACAGTCTCGACAGAAGTCTCATGCTGATCAGAAGAGATGGCCTCTAGAGTTTGATGTTGGGGATCAGGTTTTCCTACGTGTCACACCGAGATTGGGACACAAGAGGATCAGGAGATAGGTTAAGCTTTTGCCAAGGTACGTTGAGTTGTTCGAGGTGTTGGAGAGAGTTGGGTCGGTTTCCTATCGGTTGCAATTACCTCCGAGGTACCGGGCTATGAATGATGTTTTTCACATTTCTCAGCTACGACGTTTCTTTTCAGACCTGTCTCATATCTTTCAACCAGAGGAGGTTGAGCTCAAAGTGGATGTGTCATTTGAGGAGCATCCTATTCAGATTTTTGATCATAGTACAATGGTTCTCAGTGTCTGGTTTGTTCCTCTGGTATAAGTGCTATGGCATCACAGGCGGGTACAGGACGAGACTTGGGAGAGGTAGGCTGATGTACGAGCCCAGTGGCCAGAGATGTTCGGGGCTTCTTCTTCTACGCCGCGCTAGGGAAATTTGGGGATTAATTTCTTTAAGGGGGAAAGTTTGTAAGAACCAAAATATTCTTTTTAGGTATGTTTTCCTTTTCTGTTCATTTTGTGAAATAGAGAAATTTCTGAAAATTTTCTAAGTACACGTCGTGTACTTTATGAGTACACGCCGTGTACTGCCTTGCCGCAGGAGGCCGTGTGCTGGACGTGTAGGAGCCACACACACAGCTATATGGGAGTGACTTGGAGGTTGCTTAAATCAGAGTATATAAATAGAAAATACACGCAATGTACTTCAAAAGTACATGTTGTGAACTTTCTTTTTTTCATTAAACGCACTGGGGTCACGTCTAATCGCCAGAACGCTTTTCTTTTACGTCTCGCTCGACAGAGAGCTCTGTACGGCCGCAGATCTTCGACGAACCCTCAAGCATGTGTTCGTCCTCCAAATCAAACACCGTCTTTTGCATTGGAATCACAACTGTGATTTATCTCTTCTCCTAGATCACTATCTTTTGATTTATCATCTCTCATGAGATATAATGGGTTGAAAATTTTATATATTTTTGTAGATATTTGACGTTATAAAGAGATTGAAGCTTCGAGGTTCACTTATATTGATCTCCTAGCGCTGAGGTAGGTGGTTTGTGCCTTTCTGTTGAATGTCTTTTATTTTTATGTGCAAAATTTTCCAATACCCATGAACGAGTTATTGAGTGTTTACCGTTTTAGCCCTATTTTTTTCCACTATGCTTGTATGATTGAGTAGAATATAATTGATTGTGAATAGGGAGAATTTTTATGCTTTGGCTGTGTTTTCCATGCATGTTTTTCCTGTTTTGATATTTGGGTATAGTTTCCTGATAGGTGGCTATTTACTTTCCCATGCCAAGTATTGTAGGATAGTGTGATTGTTGTTCTATTATGTTGTTATGCTATATAATGCTAGCCAAGTAGTTCTTGAAGTTTACCTTGGCCGATACGCATTGCTACACTTTATTGACTTACACAGGGTCGTGAGAACCTGGTGTATAGACCATAAGAAGAATGGACATTGAGGGCTTCTCCAGAGTTTCTTTATAATTTTACGATTCGATACCCTAGGGGGAATTGATGTAGAGTGCTTCCTTAGAGTTTCTATAGTTCCTCGATGAGGGTCATAGAGGGACTGTGACGTAAGTTCTTCCCTAGAGAGCATTTAGTTACGATGAGAGACTATAGGTTAATTGACGGTGAGTGCTTCCTCAGAGAGTCTATGCTTAAGCTGAACCAGAGGGGTTAGACTGAGTGTACTTCCCAGAGGGTTGCTTGTACCTATTAGGTAGGACCAGAGGGGTTAGACTGAGTGTGCTTCCCAGAGGGTTACCTACTGTGTTTATCTGCATGTTTGGTTTTGGCTTGATATTGAAACTGTGGATTGTTTACTATTGAGTACTCTCTTGTTTACTGTATCCTCTACTTTTAACTGCCTTATACTCATTGACTGTTAGGCACAGATCTCATGGTGGTTGCCTTCTGGGATTAGTCTCACACCCTATTTGGGCCATGTTTTTGGGCCCAAATAGATTATATTGTTGCAGGTATAGACAAGGTCAAGCTCCATTCTACTTCAGGTACATGACATGTTATAGAGATAGAGATAATGGGACCAAGCATAGGCTTGTGATGCTGTGGAGCTTATTACTATTTTTATTTTGAACTTGGTTTAGTACTGTATTTCAGCATTGTTCTTTGTTTTGCTGCTTTCTTAGAAATATGTATCATGCATCATTTTATATATATATATATGTGTGTGCTCCATTTATTTATATCAGTTTCTCACTGTTTAGTTTGGTTTGATATTATTACTGGTTCTTCTCTTGTATGTATTTGTTTACATCCGATGTGTACTCAGCCAATAAGGGCATAGTTTCCCCACCATCACACCCAAGGCCCTCGCTTCTAGTCGGTAGCCTCTGGCGTTCAGGGAAATGCACCTGAGGCCATGTGACCAACTGGGTACGGGGCGCCTCTAGGTGGCTTTCGGAACCGGGATGTTATAAATCACAACAATTCCCTCTATTCGCAATCAATTATAATCTACTCAAGAATACAAGCATAGAAGTCAAATAATAGGGCTAAAACGGTAAACGTGCAATACCCCGTTCATGTGTATTGGGAAATTTTACACATAAAACTTATGGAATTTCAACATAAAGGTACAAACCACCTACTTCGGCATTAGGATATCAATATAAGTGAACCTAAAAGCTTCAATCTCCTTAGAATGTTGAAGATCTACAAATTCATCTAAAACTTTCAACCCATTATATCTCATGAGAGAGTAAAAATAAGAAGATGGTGCTCTAGGAAATAGAGAACTCACCGATGTGATTCCAATGCAATAGACGGTGTTCAATTAGGGGGGAAAACGCATGCTCAGGGGTTTGTTGAAGATCCGTGGCCGTACAGAGCTCTCGGTCAAACAAGACCAAAAATAAGAGCGTTCTGGCGATTAGACGCAACTCCGATGTGTTTAATGAAAAAAAATAAAGTACACGGCGTGTGGTTATGGAAATCCCACATCAAATGAGGAGGAGCATGAAGCACCACTTTATAAGGTGGTGTGGATACCTCCCTCATCATGAGGCCTTTTCCTGGAGGGTGCCTACAGGTCAAGCCCAAGGAAAACAAAACCATGCGGGCTAGGCCCAAAGCGGACAATATCATGATCATGGGATGGACTGGGTCATTACAACACTCCTCCATCACAATAAAAGGTAACTCACCCCCTCACATATTCACACCTCTCAAACCCATTGTCTCACATAAACCCTTCCACATAATCTTCCAAAATCCCTCATATTAACATAATAGCCTCATTTTTAGATGAAATTCGACCAATGTAGTCCTTTTTAGCAAACCAAAAGGAGTTACCCAAAGAAGAGGTGGCTCGAATGTGTACAATGAAAGTCCAAAATTAAGTATATGAAGAATTTTTTTAAGTAGGGTTAATAAAGGGTAAGATCATTACGGGATATTTTTAAGATATTTCACCGTGTTATAATATTGTGTTTCCATATTTCCAAATACACTAAACTATTACAGTCCTCAGGGATGTACTTGTGTAATGTGTTGAATATTTATCTTAAATGATGTAATATCCAAATTTTTTAAGCCCAGAAAATCTATTTTGGTATCAAAGGAATGTATTAGTCTACCATTGGAAACTCGTATGTGAAAACATTAGTGAGATCCGTAGGGGTATTTATATGGATATTTCTATAGTTTTATCTAAGGATAAGTC
Organism: Viscum album; assembly: GCA_963277665.1. Classification (NCBI taxonomy): domain Eukaryota; kingdom Viridiplantae; phylum Streptophyta; class Magnoliopsida; order Santalales; family Viscaceae; genus Viscum; species Viscum album. Next base: position 1,929,402,312 of record OY728137.1, on the reverse strand, counting down.
TAAGGATGATTCAAGATTTATGAAAATGTCCTGAAATTTTGTAATGGATTGAGAGAATGGTTTCTATGAAATTACATCTTTATCTAGATACTAAAATTGGTTATCTTAGAGGTAAAATAAGTTGTTTTTGTTGTGGAAAATAAGGACACAAATGAAGTAACTCAAAAGGGAAATTAAAAGAATTCAGTTAACATAATTAATGAGAATATTGGTCTCCCAAAGTTACTATCAATAGTTAAATATTTTAAGTGTGAAAAGCAAGGTCATTATGAATTCAATGTCCTAGGGAGAAATCAAATTAATAAAATCATCAAGGTTGTAATATCAATGGTTTTTCATCTTATTATGAAGAACCATTAATGACACATGAAATGTATGTGATTTTATAATATTATTGTTTATAAGAATGATTAAATTTAGTTCAATGAATGTTAATAAATGATTCATATTTTAAGAATGGGTATTAAGGAATAAGATGATAAATCTGAGATAATGGTTTGATAAATAAGTTGTATGATTGAAGTGAACATGTTTTAGCATTCATAATTGATGTTATATTAATCATGAAGTATATGTTCATTAAGTATTTTCAATAATATTTTGAATGGTGTTGATGCCCTATAATGGTAATTTAATTGAATGGTGATATTGTGATCAAGGGAAGGTAACCCTTAATGTGTTCTGGATGTTGAGAAAAAAATTTAGGTTAGATAAAGAGACAATAGATATTGACAGTGTAAATTGGATAGTGTTTGTGACCATAGAACTGATAATTTATTTGTTGAAAAAGTGGTTAATGTTATGATTAATGAATTTTAAATCATTTTTTGATTTAGGGAATATATCCAATAACCCATGTTCGATGTAATGAATAAAGAATAATATATTGTTTCAATATGGTATTATGGTAATTCATGTTATTATTATATTTTAATGGAATACATGATAAAGGAATTCACATGTTTGGTATGTGGAAACCAAGATAAACTTTATGATATATGGGTGATCAATGTTAAGTTGATTTTGGAAAATTTAGTGACCTTCTTTATTAAGTTTTGAACATTCATATTTTTAATGTTTTATATGGATAACCATTTGTTGAATGTATTGAGTTGAACATTAGAAGTAGTTTTAGAGACTAAATTATTACTTCACCATATGAATATTTATGCATATTTAATAACCTATGGTAACAATTATTTTGATGATATCTGAAGATAGATGAAATTACTTTTTGTTCTATCTGTGGGTCTTATGATCCTTTAGTGCTTTAGGGATAACAAATTCACCTTCATTTCATGTAGTAAGAGATGAATTGAAAATTGATCAAGACACAACCAGAGGGTGATTTTTTTTATTATTAAAGGGAATGAAATCATGTAAGTATATATTCTCTTAAAAATTCTTCAACTTTAGTAAAAGGGTCTCATATTAAAATTTTGACCCCTTATCATCATTTTTAATGATATCAATAACCTTTTTCAAGCCTCTTTGGTTTATGTATTTGTGTTTGTTAATATTCTCCTGACCATGTTATCTATCACTATCCATCAGAACTTTATCGTTATATTTCTCTTCTATGTCCATTTTTTCACTTTCCATATATGCTCTCCTATGTGGAATCGAAGTTATGAGTTACTTTGGGTAATTTTTATGTTACAAAATTTCCTTTTTTAAACAATGTTTGAGAATACATTTTTTATGATGTGGGTTTCTATGAAATGAGATTTAATTTATTAATCCTTTGATAATCCAAATGAATTTCGAGGGAGAAATTCATTTTAATGGGGCTATAATGTAACACCCCAGGTTTTAATGAATTAATTTTTTTCAAATAAATTAAATTTCATTGATGGCTTGAATTGTATGATACGCCAAGTTATGTATTCTTTATATGAAACACCAAGTTATGCTTTCACTAAACACAACAATTATATTTGATTTTATTACACACAACACTATGTTTGTCTTTTGTTACACACAATTCTGAGTTCCTTTGATAGATTATGTTACACAAAAGAGTGAGTTTTACAAAACTACAAACACTATTAATATTATTATTAAAATATTGTTATAGTTAACATTTATCGATTGGAATTGTAGACATGAATAAGATTAAAAAAATTATAGAACTAGGTTTTAAAAACTTTTATAAAATTAATTTTTTGGTTACCAATTAATTATAAAATAAAATAAAAACGAATTGAATATAAAGGATGTGTTTTTATGAAAAAAACTATTTTCACGCCCACAATGGTGTTTTATCTTAATAAATTAAATTAATATCTATTAGTGAGATATCATAATAAAATTTATATATATAAAATTGACCCAAATGTTATGAAATTCATCTAAAAAGTTTTATAGGAAAAAAATAAGAATAAATATAGTTTTAGGAATAAAAACTTATATTATTCTAAAAGATTGTTTTTCCACTTTTTTATGGAGGCATGATTTAAAAAATATTTTTTGAAAATTTTATGATCCTTATTTGATAAAATAAACTTTATTTTCGAATTTGGAATATCAATATTTTATTTAGGTAATTTTTTGTACTTTTATAAAAAGTTTCATTTTTTGATGAATTGTGAAAAACATTGAATTTTAATTGAAAACTACATTTTCAAATAATTTATTTATATATATACATTTGAAATTAGTTTTCATGTATAATTTTTATAATTATACATAAATAAATATAATTCATGTCATATAAATAAATTTCACAATGAAATTTGATATAAAAACATTTCAAACTTTTGAACGTTTTCACTTTAAAAACCTTTTTTCATCCCATATATAGAATAATTTTAAATTAAATTCTTCCAATTATGTGAATTGAATTTGGAAAACTCTATTACATATTTTGAATCAGAATAATTTATAATTTATAATATATTCAAATTAATTTTTTTATCAAAAAAATTAGTGAAACATTTAAAATTAATTACCGTAATTGATAGAAAAATGAGTTTACCAAAGGAAAAAACAATAACTTATTGGAAAAATAAACTATAAACTTCTACAAAATCCATTGGATGACCATATTTAAATAAGTTACTCTCGTTGATCAATGATTTACCATTATTGGTGGCACATTATGTATGGGAGACATCTAAATAGTTTTTCCTTTTTATATTTCTAATAATTCCACTCCTCCGCTATAGAAGGGACTTAAATCCCTCGCTTATTAATGCCTATAAATCCATATTTATTGTCCAAATCCTTTCCAAATAATCTCCCAACATACCTCCTCTTGTCCTAGAATTCAAACTTATGGCATAAATAAAACCATTGAATTATTTGGTGCAAACCAAAAGGAGTTACCTGTAGAAAAGGAGGTTTGAATGCCTATAAAGAAAGTCAAGACTGAAGGTTATAATGAAAGGTTTTATGTATCATTACTAAATGGGAAGATATTTATATGTGATTTTCAAGATCATTCACCATGTTAGAAGATTGTGTTTCCTCATTTCCAAAGACACTAAACTATTATGTTCCTCAAGACTTTACTTTTGTATTGTGCTCGATATTCATATAAAATGATGTAATATCCAGAAATGTTGAGTCTATGAAACTATAGAAATGACTTGGGAATCAGAAGTGGTGATGAAACTAAAGTTACATCATCTATTTTCTTGTATGAAATGAAAATTTCAATGGTGAAATTTATAAATGGGGGAATAATTTTACAACCCAATCATTTATAAATGAAGTTCTTTTTTTATTAAATTAAATTCCCTATTATCTAATGTGGTTATAAAAAACACATAGACTACAATGGTTATTTTAAAACATCATAATTTATATCATGTCAGATTTAAATGGTAGTTAATAATCATGCCCATTGATAATATAGTTATTTTACATTGGCCATATGATTAGTATATATTAAGGGTTATGATAAATTCTAATTGATACAAAAAAAGGAGTGATGTCCTCAACCAGTATGATCATACCCTATAATTATCATTTATCAGAGCTTCCAAGAGAGATAAAATCACTGGGATTTTACCATGAACAATACCAAGCAAATATTCAACAACTAAATCATGATAAAACCCTTTACAAGATAATTACAATCGCATCGAGATCACAGCCCAAACCATGTATGCCAAACCACCACAAGAAAATCTAACCAACACACACATTACCCTTATGGAATCTACTAGTGTAATAATGGGCTATTTATATTGAACCTAATAGAATGAATTTGTATGATTTTATAAAATAATTATTATGATTATCCTATATTATTACTTTATAATGATTAAATATTTAGTTTGATAAAAAATAGATTTTGATGTGATGAAACACAAATAATATTCTTTAGAAATATATAGTCTAATCAAAGAACCCTTTTTGATTAATTCAAAAAAAAATTAAATGAGTTAAATTTTAATAAAATTATATTCTTAAATATAATTTAGTGAATATAAATGAAAATATAACAGTAAAAAGTCCAAAATAGATTATATAAGGGTCCAAAAACTGTTATTTTCAAAAAACCACTATTTCACAAAAAATACGGATTTTTTATATAAAAATGTAAATTATAATATTTTAATAATTTTATAAATAAAATAAATACTAATATTAAAATAATTATTAAGAAAATATCCATATTTTATTTTTTCTTATTTTTTAGAGATACTTATATTTTTTGTCAAAATTAAATACGGAATAAATATAGTGTGTGTTTTATGAAATAATAATGACCCAGAAGTGATGTAATATATTCCATAAAATTTATCCTTGAAAAAATATATATTTAACCTTTAAAATTATTATTTTTTGATATTATTATTAATATTATTAAAACATAATGTATCTTCCAAAACCTATATAATATTTTTAGGTTTTAAAATAAATTATTTGTAAACATGACTCACTTCAAAAAAACTAGGTAATTATTTTAATGACCTTGGTTCATAAAACTATAAAAAAAATTAAAAAAAACTCAAATATTTAATAAATATTAGAAAAAAAGGGATGTTTTGGGTTTTTATTACTTTATCATATAGAGTCCATAACCAAAGTTTAGAAATTAAAAAAAACTCTCAAAACATTTTCTATATAACCCGCCTAATGCACAATTTATCTTTAAAAAACTCTTTTTTAATTACATTTACAATTAATCCATCTCTAGATCCCTCCTACGACATCCCCATGCTCTTAATAAGCTCCACTCAAACTTTTAGAAACACCTGATCAATGTGATATATCATCTCCTTCTCCTATTTATTTGAGAAATCCCATTAAATTATTCTTTTTTTCCTATTATTCAAGTTTTAATATTCATTTATATATATTTTTTGATTAACTTATGATTTATAAGTGATGGGATACCCTTTTCACTCTCATTAAACCTTTATATAAACCTTTAATTACCGTTGTTATGCTACCAAAATTTCCATGCGATTTTTCATGCTAAAAAATTGTTTAGTGAAAACCCATCATCATTTCGACTCAATGGTATTCAACAGTATGTATCTACCCTCCAATGATTGGGAAATCTATTTACGTAACCCACACTCTCTAATCATGGGATTAAATATGATTAAATATTTCTTTATGTTGAATGATCTATGTGGAAAACATGAGCGTATATATATTATAATGGGTACTACCAGATAGTACTCAAATGCATTGGGTAATTTTTAAGTCCCGTGATACATCTTGTAATAGCCCAGAAAAATTGAAACCCAGTTTTTATTATATTTTATTGAGTGAATATAATTATACTTTAAATATTTTTAAGATATTTTTTGTTGAAATGGTAGTTGAAACTAATTATTTTATTAAATTGAAATTTAATTTTGTTTTCAAAAGGAAAATAATATTTAAAGAATATTTTAATAAATATTTTTATCAAAATTGTTATTTAATATAATCAATCTTTTTTTTTATTTTTATGAAATATATATATTAGTTTTAAGTTATATAATATTATTAATAAAACAAATATTATTATAAAATTATAATTTTATTATACATGTCTTTTAAAAATATTATTATTATTATTATTATGTTAAGATAATATATTTTATAAATATATGAGATATATTATGTTTTATTTATAAATTAAAAATACATATAATAGTTATATTATGAAAAACGCAAATGATATATATGTTTTAAATTAAAAAACGAATTTATATATATATATATATATATTACATATTTTAAAATGTATATTAATACAAAAAAACGAATATATATATATAAACAAATAATGGATATACAAATTTATTAAACTCATTTAAAAAAATTTATATATATGTTAATTTACACGAATTATATATATATATATAAACATCAACATGATTTATAAAAAAATGGCATGCCTTTGTTTATAAAAAAAGTTACTAGAATGTTATTAAAAAAATGAAAGGGAAATGATATAGGTGGCATGAGGGATTTAAAAAAAAGAAACAAAAAATGAAAAATGTTTAAAGGGGGAGGCGTGAATGCATGGTGGAGCGGATTTTTGAACTTTTTTTAAAATAATTATATATTTCTTAGGTGAGGCGTGGCTTTTGGTTGGGAAGTCAAAAAGTAAAAGGTTGAATAGTGGAAGAGGTTTGTCTTGTGTAGAATAAAAAATGAATAAATGTAAGCTTCACATGTAAGCTTGCTACAACCTATAAGCTTCTCAAAGAATCTTACAAAGATTTTAGGTTATAAATACTTGCGTCAAGATGACTCTCAATTCATTTTTTTGAGTTCTCCATCTTCCTAAATGTTACGCTCTTGATGTCGGGGGTATCGCATAACCTGCTTGAGCACTACACCACCTGTAGTGTTTTCTACGCCCCTGCCCAGTGCATTCAAGACTTAACATGCAGTCAAAATCCACTAAGGTAAGGTTTTATTTAGTTTTGTGTCTTTAAAGCTCATATATACATACATGTGTATATACTTTTATATACATATACAAAACCTATTCTATTTTATGTTTTCTGAATGATGAACATTTATATGTAAATGATGTTCTTTATTCATAGAATTCATGTAATAGATTATTTTCATCTGATTTTAAATTTACAAAACCTTTATATATTTATATATAAATTTTGGCATATGTATATATGTATATCAAACCCTTCTCTATTTTAAGGTTTTCAAAATGGGTTATTGATGAGTTATTAAGGTTTGCTCAGGCATAATCTGCATAAGGGTTATTCATTTAGAATTCTTTTTTTTCTTTATTCTGCTAGGAATATTTGTTTTATTTCAAACAAATATAATTATTTATAAGTTAATGTTTTATTCATTATATTCATATGTGTGTAATAGTCATTTTATGTTTATAATTTTATCGTTAATCATCATGCTTAAAAATGCACATATACATAACCATTTGTATATAATATACATGTTCATTTTATTTATTTATGAATGTCACATATGTAATGGCCATTATATTAATGACATATCATGAACATCACTAATATTGTATAGATAATATTTATACATATTGTAAGTACTTAATATATATTTATGCATGATGTATGGTTAATGTATCATTATGTATAAATGAATTTTAAAAGGATGATTTATTAAAAGGAAAAGTATGTACGAAAAATCATGCGGGGATATGTCGATACAGAAATTGACTACTCCAGAGCAAGTAAATTATATCCTATGAAGGTATATATTTATATGTATATATATATATGCACGAATATATATAATATAAGTTTGTATACATGCATTACTTATGTACCAAATGTTTTTTACAAGTTTTAATACATGAAAACCTAGTGAAAATGTAAACCTATTTAACGCAAGCTTAATAATGTTTTTAAAAAACCCAACTCTTGAGCATTGTAGAAAGGAAGGAATTGGGAAGTGAACCCATCCTTCAATGATAGTATATGTTCCAAGTAGTCTCAAATTAAATGTTTTGTTTTCAGAAGCTTTCCTAAAGTTTTCAGAAAAACACTGGTTTATGTATAAAAAATTTTGAACGTAAATATCTTCTAAAAACTGAACTGGTATTTTAATACTGTATGTAATTTCAAATGGTGTTTTTAAAAGAGAATTTCTAAATGTTTTGGATTAGTTTTTCAAAGAATGTTCATAACTATTTTTTTATCGACAGTTTTTAAACCCCTTACTGAGCATATTTTGGGCTCACCCTACGTTTTCGAAATGTTTTACACAGGTTTCCAGAGTTGGTCATCGTTGTTCTAAGCGCGCGGAAGTGGAGATGATCATTCTCTTTGTTTAATTTTTTTCTTTTTCATTGTATCTCTAATGTTTTTTATAAGCATGTATCTACTTTCAGAACCTAGACCGGAATAAGGTCATCTTGTATGTCACATCTAAGGCTGGGTCCTTACACACGGTATCAGAGGAATGGTCTAGAAAACTTTGGAAATAGATGTTGTCGTTTAAACGTTAGAGTATAGGAATCAAGTAGTCCTAGTTTTCTAAATTCTGAATATGAAAATTGAGAATTGTTTTTAGTCCAACGACAGAATTGGGAGGACGCAATTCTTTTTTATGGGGGGGATAATGTAACAGTCCAAAAAAATCTAAACCCAGTTTTTATTATATTTTATTAAGTGAATATATTTATACTTTAAATATTTTTAAGATAATTTTTGTTGAAATGGTAGTTGAAACTAATTATTTTATTAAAGTAAAATTTAATTTTGTTTCCAAAAAGAAAATAATATTTAAAGAATATTTTAATAAATATTTTTATCAAAATTGTTATTTAATATAATCATTTTTTTTGCTTTTTGTGAAATAAATATATTAGTTTTAAGTTATATAAAATTATTAATAAATCTAATATTATTATAAAATTATAATTTTATTATAAATGTCATTTATAATTATTATTATTATTTTAAGATAATATATTTTATAAATATATGAGATATATTATTTTTTCTTTATAAATTAAAAATACATATAATAGTTATATTATGAAAAACGCACTTAATATAAATGTTTTAAATTAAAAAACGAATTTATATATATATATATATTACATATTTTAAAATTTATATTAATAAAAAACAAATATATATATATATATAAACAAATAATGAATATACAAATTTATTAAACTCATTTAAACAAATGTATATTGATGTTAATTTACTCGAATTATATATATATATATATATATATAACGTCAACATGATTTATAAAAAAATGGTATGCTTTTGTTTATAAGAAAAGTTACTAGAGTGTTATTAAAAAAATGAAAAGGAAATGATATAGGTGGCATAAGGACGCTAAAAAAAGAAATAAGAAAATAACAAATGCTTAAAGGGGAGGTGTGAATGCATGGTGGAGAGGATTTTTGAACTTTTTGTTAAAATAATAATATATTTCTTAGGCTAGGTGTGGTTTTTGTTTGGGAATTCAAAAAGTAAAAGGTTGAATAGTGGAATAGTTTTTCCTTGTGTAGCATAAAAAAATGAATAAATTTAAGCTTCTCATGTAAGATTTCTATAACCTACAAGCTTCTCAAAGAAGCTTACAAAGATTTTAGGTTATAAATACTTGTGTCGAGATGACTCTCACTTCATTTTTTTTTTGAGTTATCCATCTTCCTAAATGTTACGTTCTTGATGTCGGGGGTATCGCATACCCTTCTTGAGCACTGCACCACCCGTAGTGTTTTCTGCGCCCCTGCCCGGTGCATTCGAGCCTTAACATGCAGTCTAAATCCACTAAGGTAAGGTTTTATTTAGTTTTGTGTTTTTAAAACTCAAAAATACATACATGTGTATATAAATTTATATATAAATACAAAACCTATTCTATTTTATGTTTTCTGAATTATGAACATTTGTATGTAAAGGATGCTCTTTATTCATAGAATTCATGTAATAGATTATTTTCATCTGATTTTAAATTTTCAAAACCTCTATATATTTATATATACGGTTTTAAATATGTATATATGTATATCAAACCCTTCTCTATTTTAAGGTTTTCAAAATGGGTTATTGATGAGATATTAAGGTTTTCTCAAGCATAATATGTATAAGGTTTATTCATTTAGAATTATTTTTTTTCTTTATTCTTCAAGGGATATTTATTTTATTTCAAACAAATATAATTATTTATAAGTTAATGTTTTATTGATTATATTAATATGGGTGTAATAGTCATTTTATGTTTATAATTTTATCGTTAATCGTCATGCTTAAAAATGCACATATACATAACCATATGTATATAATATACATGTTCATTTTATTTATTTATGAATGTCACATAAGTAATGGCCATTATATTAACGACATGTCATGCGCATCACTAATCTTATATAGATAATATTTATAAATATTGTATGTACTAAATATATATGTATGCATGATGTATGGTTAATGTATCATTATGTATAAATGAATTTTAAAAGGATGATTCGTTAAAAGGAAAAGTATATATGAAAAATCATGTGGGGATATGTCGATACGTAAATCGACTACTCCAGAGCAATAAAATGATATCCTATGAAGGTATATATTTATATGTATATATATATGCACTAATATATATAATATAAGTTTGTATACATGCATTACTTATGTACCAAATGTTGTATACAAGTTTTAATACATGAAAACTGAGTGCAAATGTATACCTATTTAACGCAAGATTAAAAATGTTTTTAAAAAACTCGACTCTTGAGTGTTGTTGACAGGAAGGAATTGGGAAGTGAAACCATCCTTCAATTATATTATACATTCCAAGTAGTCTCAGATTAAATGTTTTTTTTCATAATCTTTCCTAAAGTTTTTAGAAAAACACTGGTTTATGTATAAACAATTTTGAACGTAACTATCTTCTAAAAACTGAATTGGTATTTTTATACCATATGTAATTTCAAATGGAATTTTTAAAAGGGTATTTCTAAATGTTTTGGAATATTTTTTCAAAGAATGTTCATAACTATTTTTTTATCGACATTTTTTAGACCCCCTACTGAGTATATTTTGTGCTCACCCTATGCTTTGTTTAATTTTTTTCAGGAAGCGGAGATGATCATTCGCTTTGTTTAATTTTTTTTCTTTTTCACTGTATCTCTGAGGTTACTTGTAAGCATGTATCTATTTTCAGAACCTAGACCGGAATAAGGTCCTCTTGTATGTCACGTCTAAGGTTGGGTCCTTACACATCTTATATGGGATTATGGAGTAAAGATAATCCATTATTGAAATATTTCCACCATGTGATGTTTTCTTTTAATTTATCCTTCACATATGTTTTTGACATGATTTATGTTTTCACCACATTACCATGTTTTCTTTATTCTATCTTGTTATATCATGAATTATTATTCAATATTTTGATTCTCACCCCTATTATTTTACATTTATTTGCATATTGTGTCACATTATTGTGTTACCTTATATTATTATTTGTTTATTCCCTTACTAGACTTTATTTCTTACCCCTTTCTTATGTAAAACCTAAAGTTATCACAAAATTTTTTAGAATAAAAATGGAATTTTAGGGGAATTATGAGGTAGTTTTCAATAATTTTGTTGTATCCATGCTTCAAGTTGATAGTCTATGTACATAATTTCCCAGACACTGGCCATCATGATCTTTTGGGATTGTTTTATATGTACCTTATTTGTATTAAATCATAAAATATATTGTATTTAAAACATGGGTTTACATACCTATCCCTTAAAAAATTATTTAGCAACAACCATCCTCATGTCCTATTGTCCTTGGTCCCACTGAATGAAAAAACTAAAAAGTATTAATGTGTAATCCAAGGGAGGTTTCTCAAATAAGATGTACAATTCATAACCAGGTGTTTCCTTATTATTTCTTATTATAACTCATTCAAATATCCTTTAACTATGATGAATTTATATCAAAAATATATTCCATATATTTACGTTTTATTATGATTATGGTAAAAACATTTTTTATCTCCTTTTTCATCCTACAGAAATGGAAAACATCACATGTGCGTATGTGTGGATTACAACCTCTATAGAGAAACACTTTTTTTTTCATCACCAGATTATATAAAAGGTTAAAATAGTGTATAAAATTAATATATATAATATATATGACATAAATTTTATTCTTTAAAGTTAATATATCGCATTCCTTCTTACCCATATCAGAAATTGATAACATTGCTCTTGTGTATCTGGGGAATACCTCCTCTATAAAGTGATATGATTCATATTTCTTTTCCATGTTACAAGGCTCATAATAAGGATGAAAATAAAGAATAAATTTTGAATTTATAACCAATATATTATTATGGAAAAGGAAAATATTAACAAATTTTTTTGTTTTCAATTCAGTGTAAAAATGAAGACATCGTTCATACATACATATGGAATACCGTATCTATGAAATGATGTGTTTTATTTTTCATGAAATCCTTACATTATTGGTTTTTAAAGTGTATTTAATGTATAAATATGATAATTATAACATATTTTATATTATTTTGGTAATATAACCATAACTTATTTTACCATAGTCAATGCACTGATATCGTTTTGAGTTTATAAACAAAATGACCCCAAACCATCCAACATGAACAGAACCATTTTAGTTGCTACATAAAACATGGTAATAAATGAAATTAAAGGAATTATAAAAATGAAATAAGCATTAAAATTTTTATCAAGAAATTATAAAACTAATATAATTTTATTTTTCTAAGAGTTATATAACTTACAATTCCAGACATGACTTAAGGTAAGGTATTCTCATTAAATGTTTTGTTGTAATTTTTCTAACACATTCTACTCTATATATGTGCTATTAAAATATTAAAATAATGTTATTTTTTTCATAATTTTTTTTAAAATTCATTTTGAGATACTTTTTTCTTTCATTTTAATGGATTAAGAAATAATATTTTAAACTATTACCATATAGATCATTTTGAATTTTTTACTAATGTGGAAAAAAAAAATTTAACACATAAAAATTGAATTCCTTTTTACACCATTATATTTTTTACTCATTGTTAATATTAATCTAAACTTTAACATCTTTCTTCAAAGAAAATATTTTTCTCATACTTTAGGGATATTTTCATTTTTAAGAGATTTTAAAGAAAAAGGATATTTATCCTTTTGAGTATGAAAAAATGGAAAGTGTTTTACGTATTGGTTCAAATGAGTTTATCAGGGGGGTTTTGATGAAAAATAGAAGTATCATTAATTTTATGCTCATTATGTTTTACTTCATAATTATCAATGATGATGGGTGAGCTCTATATAGATCACGATGATGGGTGAGCCTGATATATCTCTCCAATTCATTGTGCGACGATGAAGTATTATATGGTGAAAATAAGGGAGATAATTGGGATATTTTATAACACATATAACTGAACCACCGGGTCTAAGCTATGGGTTACAAATAACATCATTTGCACCTCCTTGTACATAAGAGGATATTGAATAGTAGTTATGGCCTAAGGAACAACATTGGGATACTATTCCCTCAGTACCATGTGAATATAAAATTATAACAGAAGAATGATAGCCAATAAATAAAATTAATAATACATAAATGAGAAACCATCATAGTAGAATTAATTTTCAATAAACCCATCCCATGTACTATTAATATGGAATGTCATGTAATTAAACCAAAACGAAACAAAAAAGAACCTATGTACTTTTCAGATAATAATTAATGTAGTAGTATCCAACCTGAGGTATATCTATCATCATCAGTATATTCCTGTTAACCATATAAACCATAAATCCTAAGGCCCTTACCATTTTATAGATCCCTATATATGAAATATATAAGTTTATTGAAATTCTTGAGTTGGGTGTGAGTATAAGGCACTGTAAGACAATACCAACGGGCCTTAACATAAGTGCATAAGAGATATAGGTGCATTAAATGAAGGTAAATATGTTATAGATATAAAAAAATATCACCCAAGTACAAACCTATGTTGAGTCCTCAAAGACTGGATCTACCTAATTAGGCACCATGGAAGAAGGAACAATGATTAGTCACTAGACATGTCCCCTTTAATATATAACCCTAGAAGGGATATTCCAAAGCATTCCGAATAAGAATCTAACACATACCCCTTGGGGGAATATTCTATGAGGGTCAACCTTCATTCATAACTAAAATATAGAAGAATAGGAAAATATGATACATTATATAATTACAGATCAAACATCATGTCGAATAAATAGGTATTATAATCAGAATAACCCCAATGAAATAAACATAAAAATAGATCTCATAGGTCTATGCACACCCACCACATGTTATCATTAATCAAACATAGGTCTCATGGGGATACACACGCATGCCAACAATCATTCCAAGAACCCATATAAAATATGAACTGAAGTCAATAGTTTTCTACCTTATGTTCAATGACGAAAAAATGTAAGGTTCACCATCTATGTCCAAAATAATCACTAAAATCATTGGCCAAAACCTATTCATAATTATTTATAATCTGAGTATAAATAATGATAATAAAAAATAACCTAAAGATAGTTCATGATCAAACATACCCAGACGATCCTCTACTAATAATGATCTTGGTCAAAAGTTATCACAAATGATAATTCCGTAAACCTGGGTTCTCATTATATCAAAAATCAATGAAAAACATGTTAAAATAATCTAAAACCCATTGATTTGATGAATAAATAATGTTTCTAATTAGTTTTGATCAAGGATTATAGAAGGGAATTTATCCACAGCAAAGAAGAACTCAATAGAAAGAGAAATCAGGATCGATCAGTGGTTTGATAATCAAACAGATATGTTTGAAGGGGGGAGCACCAAAAAATTATTTTAGATGATCCATTGGTTTTTGGGAGTCAAATGGGCATTTATAGGATAAATAAATGTGACTGGGGTTCTCTTTTTAAAAAAACCTATAAAATCAGCATCCTTATCTCGCACCGTTGAACACCACCAGAAAGTTAGTTGCCCCCACTAGTTTCCTGGTGCCCATTGAGAAGAATCACATCTACCATGGAACCACATTATCTAGATAGTGGGACCTATAGTTTTCCATAGATCTCTATAGACACCACTGGATTTTTGGTAGATCCCTTTATCTTTGAGTCTTTTTTATAGTGTCTTTATGGACCTCTTTAAAGTTTAAAAAAACACTTGAAAGCATGGTTAAAGGTGATATAAAATTTAATGAAATTGGATTAACTAAACAACAGTGGTAATAATTCTCCCCCTATTATCACTTCTCATCCTCAAGATGTATCTGCAGAGGACTACACAAAAAAATCGGAACACTGAACCGGAATGTTAGCCTCATGCTCTAAAAGTTTTTCCTAAAAAATAATGTATTATCATTGATCCTGAACTAGAAGAATAATATTTCATCACAACAACTTCTCAATCTATTAAAATATCTTAATAGTTCCTCCATAGAAGATTCATCCGGTTCCATCACAACATCCTCATAGTTGAGAACATGAAAAAGATCATGCTTGTACTTCTCTAGTTGCGACACATGGAATAATTTTTTCATACCTTGATATCATGGAATAAGATCCAATATATAGTCTACTATTATGATGTGTTTTATGGTCTTTAACGGACTAATTTACCATGAGTTCAATTTCCATTACCTCTTAATACATCAATTCCCAAACCAAGGGGCCACTCACTAAAAACCTAATCACCCAAAATAAAGTCAACGGGTTGTCTCCTTCGATCGGCATAATAACACTGCTTATTCTGATCCATAACCAATATTTTATAAATCTACTGCACCTTATTAGGGTTCTATGGTACCATACATGGCCTAAATATTGAATACTTTCTTGTTTCATGTTAGAAGATTGGTGAATGATATAGACTCTCATATAGGGTCTCAAATGCAATAATATGAATCAAATATTGAAAAAAATAAATTATAGATGAACACCATTGGAGTCAAGTGGTTATCATAGGATCCTATAAATTCTATAATAAACAGTTGAAAATATAATATATGGTACATATTATCCCCTTCGGCTGCTCATTGTTCTGAGGACTAAACTTCATGCCTAGCTTCAACTGAGTACCACCACTTTTGGTAAGCCTTTCCAAAACTAAATGGTAAACTTGTAATCCCTATCAAATATCATTATTTAAGGTTTTCCATAAAGATACATGATATACCAAACATATATCTTTCCTAGATCATCTATTATGTTTTTCTCCTAATTTGGTACGAATTGTTCTACCTTGGTCAACTAATCCACCACCACCCAAATGGTGTCTCAACCACTTGGGGTCATAGAAAACCCTATCACAAATTCTATAGTCACCTCTTCCCACTTCCATACTATCACTAAAAGTGGATAGATTAACTCTCTTATTCTTTGATTATTGGAATTAATTCTCTAAAAAATCAATCAATCGGAGACAAAACTGAGAATGTATGTTTTCATTATGAGCCACCAAAACTACTGTTTAACATCATGATGAATATTTATTGATCACAGGTGAACTACCCACTATGAAGTGTTAAAATATCTCAACAGATCATCTCTCATGGATGTTGGGACCATCACCTTCCCATTAACTAGAATCACTCTACTTTTTTTAAAATCCCAACCTAAAACTGGACCACTTTTCTCAACCTCGCATGCATCACCCCACATTTTGAATCTTTCTCCTGACTAGTCTTCACTCATTATACCAATGGGGATGTGCTCACTATGTTATTAAAAACCTCTAAACCTCTATCCTAAAATGAACCCATATTTTAGTCTTCCAAAAATCACATGATCTTTCATCCAACCTTTGAAGGTCATTATCCCACTTCTTATGTTTTCTTACTCAGTGTATCTACAACCACATTACCCTTCCGAATAGAATACTCCATATCAATGTCAAAAATATTCAATTTTTCTACCCAATTACGTTGTTTAATATTTAGGTCATACTGGTAGAAAATATACCATTGATTATTATGGCCTATAAATATGAAAAATCTTACATAGAAGGCGTAATGTCACCAATATTACAAGGTGTGGACCATAGTTCCAACTCTAGGTCATGGATATGGTTGTTCCATTTGTGGGGTTTCAGGTAACTAGACCCATAAGTAACTACCTTCCACCCTAATTCATAATATATCCTAGGAAAATGATAGATATATCATAGGTTACAACATACACAACTCCAGGATCAGGAAGAATGGGGATCAGAGACAATGTCATCCTTTTGTTCAACTCTAAGAAAACTTACTCAAACATGTATTTCCATTATAACTTGACTCCCTTATTGGTAAGAGAAACCATGCGAACTATTAAGAGAGAAAAATCACAAATCAATCTTCTTTATTACTATTTAAATATAATAAAACATTATATCTTGAATTCATTCCTTGTTTTTTACCAATTCATAACTACGTCTACTTGAACTGGATCAAAAGATATACTTTATTGAGAAACCATGTTCCCAAGAAAGCGCACCTCATGTATTTAAAGGTGAAACTTTAAGTACTAATCCTAAATATGGTGTACTTGAAGAGTATTCAACAAGATATATCAGTGTCTAGAATGTGTTTCTGATGTCTATGAATATATGAGTATCTCATAAAAACATAATAAAGAATGAATCTAAGTATAAATGGAATAGATTTTTCATAAGTTCCATGAACACCATAAAATAATTCATCTTTACAAAATTCATAAAGAGATACTCATATAAATTATACCTATATATAAATTTTTTATTTTATATGTGTTTCTCTCTGACCTAAAGCTGATAGTAGCAAGATGAAAGATTAATCTTTTAGAATCACTGAGATCCCATCAATTGATCAAAAAAAGTAATATATTAATCAGAAAAGTATACTTTTCACCATGAACTAATTCATATTCTATTATCCCACAAACATTATAATACTATTAACAACCTTCTTGGTGAACAATGTCAGATCACCCCATTAGGATGTTCATAGTTAGATAAATCCTTTAGCTTCTAGATCATCAAGTTGTAACTTGAGCTCTTTCAACTCCATCGGTGCCGTGAGATGTAGTGGAATAAATATGGGTCATGCAATGGGTGAGAGATCAATCACAATATCAACTTCTTTATGTGGATAAAAACATTATAAATCCTTTATATAAGACATCTTGGTACAGGTCCACCACCAGAGGGAAAGAGGTTGGAGTCACTTCCTAATCTACACCAAGGAACATACTAGCTACTTACAAAAAAAATACTTGTCTCTGATATGGATCTAGGCCCATTCTTCCAGCCTTTTTCTATCAATAACTGATAAACATGAAATTATTCCATTGAAGTGATGAAACTGTTACTCAAATCTAATAACAATCATTGTATATATGGTAGCTGGTCAACTAGTCTATTCCTAGGGTAACATAAAAAACAGCGATGTCTAGAATTTTAAAACTCCAAACATTATCAAATATAAAAATGATTATTTTAAAATATGGATAGATATATTGAAAATATACTTTTTTTTCAATGGGTGTATAAATATATAGAATCTCATAAGTGTATTTAATTAGAATTTCTAACCGAGAAACCACTTGAGAAGATATGACCGAATGGGATTCTCTTGTATCAAATAAAGAAATAGATAAAGTAGAGGATATTGGTATTGTACCTCAAACTATAGAAATTTCTTATCTATCATCAGCTAAATCCTGATCAATCATATATCCCCTTCCATCAACCACTCTAGGATTCCCCAAAGGCTCATGAGTCACCTGTTTTATCGACCCATGCGGGGTCTGCACTGCTATTATGGTCATGTATCTACACTCTAGTCTTATTTAAATGTGTTAACTCATGAAGACTTAGAACCGAATCATTTTTAATAAGGATTCTAGCCACACTGGGGAAAATTATTGAGAGAAATGGAACAGTCCTTGGAAAGGTTTCCCTTCCTCCTACAATGATAGTACTAAGCAGAGTCTCTCCTAACAGAATGAGTTGAAGAAACTCTCTCTACTGTGACTTATGACCACTACCCTAGAATCTATCCTTTAACTTTCTTTTTTTCTCCTAGAATAGGAAATTGGAACTATTATTGAGAAGGTTCAAGTTATTCCATGATAGTAAGAAGAAGACTAGCCATAGTTTCCTCCTCGATTCCCTTCCCTATCATCATTTCTTTATGAAGCACTGCATCATAGGTTGTTAGATTGAAGATCCTAACCTATCATCTCAACATTTGTTGAATTCCAATGTCGAAAATTATAGATTTATATGCCTTATTTCCCACTAGAATTGGAAAAATTAAGGTTAACTATGTGAAGAATCTTTTATTGATAGAAACTATCATTAACCCCTATAGAGTTCCTTAAACTCCCGAGCATGATTAAGATTTAGTGAATTAGGGAAGAACTCCTTGATGCAGAGGACTACGAAGGTCACTCATATCATACCATCTATTTTACTAGATTTTATCATGACATCCCACCATTTTCCAGAAATTCCTTGAATTATAAAGATCAAAGGCTTAACCTTATAGTCCTCTGGTGTATCTACTAGTTCAAAAAACCTCATGATGTCATGAATCTAATCCTCTAAATCCTAGGGGCCTTTGATACCAAAGAAGTGTAGGGGTACTAGAACTAGAAGTCAGACATACATTCTGTCATTGCACCCTACCCTTGTGGGATCCTCCTCCATAAAAAGTATCATCCAAATGAGTCCCAGTTGGACCAGTTCTATTAATTGACGAGTTGGAGAATTTAAGGGAGAATTCTTGGTTACATCCTTATGCAAAAAAGGTGGTTAAACTGGATGAACAAGATGACTATGGGATTGAATCTCCATAAATTTCATACAATCAATATAAAATCCAAAAAAAAATTAGGACTAGAATAATAAGACCATTAATAGGTCACAAGCACACACAATAGTTTATAAGAAATTTCAACAAAAGAGGATACCCACAAGATATGGAATGACACCATAAGCACTACCCAAAACATAATTCAAGCCTCTATTAATTACATATTATTCATAGTCACAATTGTTCACTCAATCATAAAATACTACAAACTCAAATAAAATAATGTGAGAAATAATGCACCAAGGCACATATCATAATTTCAATAGATATTTAAACATTTTATATCTATATTATTAAAGTAAGTGGTATATGAAAATTAATCTAACATTCCTAAAAATTATTAATTAACACACACCAAAACCCATTAATTAAAACATAAACAACATGTGTGTCACCCAATGTAAATTTAATAATTGTTATCATCAAACAACAAAAACATAAATTCCCACTTTATGGAAACATAGTGGAACACTATAAGGCATTGTAAATTCATTCACATAGTTCCACTTACCTTGTAGCAACCACACTATCTCATGTATACCTATCCCAAATCAAGGAAAAGAGAAGAAACAAGTTAGTGAATCTAGTTCTCTGATACAATTTTGCAATACAATGACCTGAACCACAGGGTTTGATCCAGAGGTACCACACGACTTCATGTGTGCCTCCCCATATGCTGGAGGTTGTAAATTAGTGTTTAGGGCCTAAAGAATGGTGTGGGGATAATATAACCCTAGTAAATATTAAAAAATGATTATATCAAAATAATGATAACCAGTGAATAAAATAATAATAAATAAATAGAAAACCATCAGAGTAGTATAAATTTACAATAAACCATTCCCATGTAGTATCAATTTGGCTTGATAGTTAAACAAACCAAAACTAAAAAAAAGGATCAAAAGTTTTGGTAATCCAATAATAAAATTAGCAGCATCCATATCAAGTTCTATCCAAACATCATCTGCACCGTCCTACTAACTTGTTCAACTTGGAATCACAGTTTCATTCCATTTCCCCTGGTCCTTAAGCATTAAATATACAAGAACACTAAAACACCTGAGTAATTTTTGAGTATAGGACTTAGTAGGACACCAAAAATATCACTTCATATAAGTTCATAAGAGATACTGGTGTATTCCAAGAAGCTAAAAATGGTACATATATAAATAAGATATATATCAAACAATTACAAACATATATTAAAACCTCATATCCTGACAATACTTTCTTTTCCATCATGCTGAATATAACAATGATTAGTCTCCTAACACATCCCACTTGATGGGATAGTCGAGAAACATAACTTTCATATCCCCATTGAATGTTTATTCCAAATCATACTAACCAAGTTTCTAACACATACCCCATAGGGGGATAGTCTGGGAGGCCCAAACTGTATTCTCAACTATAAAAAAATAGAAGAATACAATACCATATACAATTACATATCAAACATCACATTAAATAAAAAAATTATAATCAACGTAATCCACATGAAATAAACAAAATAATATGTATCCTAGGGATATGAATGCACACCACATGTGATCAAGAATAAAACATTGGTCTTATAGAGCTACACATGCACACCAACATTTATAACAAGAACCCATATAAATTATTTGAAAAGTTTAAGGTCTTTAGAACTTGGTAAAAACAATGAATTCTAAGTAAGGGTCATTTCATGGGTCCAAAAGAACCAATAAAACCTAGGAAAACCCCAATTCAACACAATCTAGAATCCTAGTATCATGGATGAGAAGAAACCACAACCTAAAGGTAGGTCAAGGTGAAACATACACGATATGGTCCTTTCTAGACAATGATCTTGGTTTAATGGTCATGAAGATGTCAATTCCTTCGATATGGGTGTATATTCTATCAACGATCAACAAATACCAGGTAACACCAATCCAAACTATAACGCTCCAAGAATTTACAAATAGATTTAATATAGAATTCATGAAACACTGAGTCCCTAAGAAGACCAATCTGTTATAACCTAGCTAGTAAACATAATTTTTTCACCTCTATAATTTGAATTTTGAAAAACTAACATACACGGTTGCGTTCAGTAATATATTTAGAGTCTGATAAGACAAGCTAAATTTTTTATGAATAATAACATATCATTATGAATAGTAATATGAATAGTAATATGACCATTATGAATAGTAAATAATAATAATATTTTATTTTCTTAAGGTTATAAGATGATGAGATTTGATTAATTTATCAATATGATATAAAATTAATTATAGATATAAAATTGTTATTTTTTGAATAAATTATGATTTTATTTAAAAATTAAATTATTAATATTTAGAAAATAATTTTCAAACAAATGTAGAGACTCAGGTTTTGGCTCTTTCAAACTTTGGAATATTTCTATGAATAATTCCAAAGCTAGGCACGAATACGGAATGTGATTCCGAGGCCCGGTGTGCCCAGAATAAATTTTATAAAATATTAAGTATTTTTATACTATGCACGTGGAGGGGGTGTGATATCTACTAAAAATTTGCTTGTAATGAGAATATGATTCCATGGTTGCATCCGGAGCGTGCCGTTTACCCTAGACGGGGTGTAAAGTTTGTGGGTGCGGGCCTGCGGTGAGAAACGCCACTAGAGGTGTTTTCGTAAAAAAAATGGAAAAGTTTATTTATGAGTGTCAGCTTAGATAACATCTGAACAGAGTCTCAGATCACAATTCTTAGTTTTCTGTTGCGTTCAAAATGGCACGTTTACCCTAAATAAGACCTTACTTTTGTCTGCATTGGGCATCGTGTGGAGGTGAGTCGGGAGCCGGAGATATTTTAAAAAAATAAATATATCCCCCCTGGATGTGTGATGCGCAGAGAAGAAACTCCTCCTCATTCCTCTTTCCTCCTCCTCCTTTCGACAACGAATCGGCAACCGAATCGTGCGATCAAGGAACCATCAAACTCGGATTTCAACGGTGGATGTTCTAGGATCGTGTAGTGAATGCTTTGGAGGGCAGATCTAAGCCAGAACGTCGGCGTTTCACCCGTGAGGTAGGCGGTTTTAGTTTTAATCCCCTGATCCTGTTTATGTTGCATTTTTCTTTGAGTTTTCATCGTAGCAGTGAAGATCAGGTCCTGATGGTCACGCAGACGCATCCGGTTCGAAAAACGGACAACCGGGGTGCCCCCGGCGGGCCGGTGGCGGTGTCAGGGCCGGCCGTTACGGGCCAGCGGGGGTCGGCCCCTTTTTGTTACACGGCGGTTTTTAAACCCCTTTTCATGCAATCCAGGAGTCGGATTTGTCTTCCGTCTGCAGAAACGCGACCCTGGCGATGAGGCGAACCTTTCGGTGTGGGTTCGGTAATTTTAAGGTTTGGGATCGTGGCCCGAGAGCTTGAAACGTCGAATAAAATAATAATATTTTATTATTATTCGACTTCGGGCCGTTGTATCTTCCACCCAAAGTGTCTAATTGACGTGCCGTTACTGGAATTGAGACCCTGATGGTACGATGGACTTTTCTTTTTGGTTTATGGGTGTTGGGAAGGAGTTTGGGGTGCGGGCCCCATGAGGCCGAGTTTGGGGCGTTTATGGCGAAATGCAACTTCCCCACCAGGGGTCCAATTTGGAAAATAAATAGTCGATTATGTGTGTTTTTTCAAGAGGATCGCAATGGTGTGATCTGTTCAATGCGTTTTGGGATCGAGGCGTGGGCCCCACCAGGCTGGCTTTGGTGAATAGTAACTTTTCCACCGGGTGTCTGTTGCGGACAAACGAGTAGTGGATTCTGTGTGTTTTTTCGAGGGGATCGTCATGGTATGATCCTCTTGATGAATTTCATGATCATTATGTGGGCCCTGCACAGGCCAGCTGCGGTGAATAGTGTTTTTTTTCACCGGTTGTCCATTTCGGGCGAGTAAACAGCCTATCCTGCGTGTTTTTTCTGCATGGATTATGATGGTGGCCTTGGTATCGGCCTTGGAGGTGCGCGGTGTGGTGTTGTGGCGGGTCTCTCGGGTTAGCGACGTTTGGACCAGCATTGGTTGAGGTTACTCCCTTGGTTCGTTCCTACGAGGGTTTTCACGGTATCAAAACCTTCGTATATGTTTTTGATCCTCTTGATTGGATGTTTAATCTGCTAGAGTTGTCGAATCCCTCCGGTGGGCCCGAAGCGGGATCCTCTAGCATCATTAACCTAGATCGGGTTCTTGGTATCATTATGACCACTTATCCAGGGGCAGTGATCCCCTATCTAGTAGGTTAACCTCGTAGGGTTTATGGCATCATCGTGAATATGATCCCCTACACAATGGTCCGTGCTCAGTAGAGTTGTGGCATCGTCGGGTATACGATCCCGTACTCAGAATGAGGTTTTAGTAGGGTTGCGGTATCGTTGGTTATAAGATTCCCTACTCAGCGCGTGGTTTCAGTAGGGTTGTGGCATCGTTAGTTCGATCCCCTATATCGTGAGTTATACCATATAGGGTTCTGGTATCGTCGAGACCACCTTTACACGGGCGACGATCCTCTATCTGAGTGATGTGCTTCTGTCGACCTCCAGATCAGGTTGTGGTATCTCCAAGAGGTTCCTGGGTGTGATCCCCTATCTGTGAGTTCTAGGAATAACAGATCTGGTTATGGTATCCCCCAGTGGACCCTGGGAGTGATCCCCTATCTATGAGATCCTCGTATACCAGTGTGGGTTGTAGAATCCCCCAGTGGACCCTAGGAGCGATCCCATATCTGAAGAGTTTGGTGTTTGTGTTGTTTCAGCGATTTTTCCTTAGTGATGACATCCGACGAGTGTGATCTCTCGAGTGAGTGTCTGGGGTGTTTGAGTGAAACCCGATAGAGTGTACCTCCCAAATGAGTGTCATCTAGGATGATAGTGATTGTGGATCGTGCTCTCCTGGTTGTGAACCATTGGTGGTGATGAGGTCGGTACCTCATGTGGATTGGTACATGAGCTGAGTATATCTGGATGTTCAAGGTGTATGTATGGGAATACACCTGGTTTGAGCTGACTAGTTGTGTTTAGACGAGGATGGTCACGAGATGGAGTTTCTCTCTCATTGAGGATCCCTCTGGCTGGGATGAGCAGAATGTTGCCTTTCAGTTGCTCTCTTTTTTTTGGGTTTTTGGGGTGCCTACTGAGTATTGTTATACTCACCCCTACACTGGCTTTTCCCACACATGTTTGTGTCTTGTGCAGACTACAGGCCTTTCGACGGTGTCCCAGGAGGACCCGAAGTAGGCAGAGCTGAGTGAGCGGGACTGACCGTGGAGTCTTATAGGAGATGTGTCGAGGATATTTTCAGTGGAACTTTTGGCAGAATACCCCTTCTTCCGAGCAGGTTGGACGCTTTCATGGTTTTTCTTTTGGTGGGCCCGGTTTTTCCCTTTTGTACTTATGTTGTACTCTAGTTGTGGGATAGTTGTATAAATTCATTTACTTTTCAGTTTTCTATATCTCTGCACTATTTCATGGAGGTTTATATGGGTGCGTGTGTACAGGTTCCTTAGGCTAATTCCTCCCATGTGTGCGATAGCCTACTCGGCACTAGACGCCAGCCCCTGGCCTATTGGAAGCGGTCTTGGGGAGTCACGGCTCGAGCCCCGTTGGGTCAGGTCGTGACAGAGTGGAATCAAAGGGGCTTCCACCTTTGGGATCTCAAAGCATAGCTGGTCTAGCTGTGAGTTTGGTTTTGGTTGCATAACGGCAGTGTTATGATGTTTCGAGCTTGTCTTTCAGGATAGAGACTCCAGTGTTAGTGCAGCAGCTGACGTATCCATACACCAGGACTCTGACAACCTGTATTTCGACGTGGGAAATTTGTACACTGGTCGCAGGGTAAAATGGTACATGCATCATATAGGACTGGGTTTTGGGTTTTTCCTTGTCCTTCTTAAGTCAGCTCTCCAGATATACTCTTTGACCGTGGTGCATCTTGAATGTATTTCAGGATTCCTCAATGACGACAGCCAGCAAGGGTTCCGCAGCAGGGTTGTGGTGATGATTTTCCCTGTGTTGATATCGTTGACCAGGGCGCAGGTTCTAAGGCTGGACCCCCAGGTGGTCCACCAGTTGGGCCCCCACCTGTCGAGCAGCTAGTTGTGCTGGCAGTGCAGGATGAGGTTTCGCGCAGTCTGAGTGCGCTTCACGAGTTCTAGAGGCAGCAACCTCTAAGGTTTCGGGTTGATCCAGTCCCTCAGGCATTTGATGATAGGCTCGAAGTAGTCACTCGAGTTTTCTACCTAGTGAGGAAACCTCCAGATCAGATGGTGGTCCTACCGGTGAGACTTCAGCATGGTTCGGCCAGGTGATGGTGGATCCTAGTGACACAATACCATGATTAGGAGATTCTCGTGTGGGTAGTATTTGAGTGGCTCTTCAGGTAAGAGTTATATCCAGTGACGCTGAGGTCAGTGCGGATCCAGGAGCTTTTGCAGCTTCGACAGGAGGGTCTGACTATGTCGGAGTACTCCGCGAGGTTTACAGAACTGTCACACTACTCCCTGGATATGGTTCGAGACCCATTCTTTAGGGCTTGGACCATTGAGCAGGGCCTACACAGGGACATCTGATCAGGTATGGTTTCCTTGTGCCCGCCCACCTATGCAGGAGTGTTAGAGTGAGCGTTGGTGGTGGAGAGCTTCCTAGCTATGCAGATCCTGCCTGTTAGTGATGGGCACACGAGATCTGAGACCTCGTTAGTCGAATCAGAATCTGGTAGCCGATGGAAGACGTAGGGGTCTGGGCCTGGGGGATGTTTTAGGAGGCAACCCTAGGATAGAGGCTCTGAGGATCAGGGATCATAGGGCTTACAGGCCAGTTTTGGTCAGCCGCAAGAGAGGCGGTGTTACGCTTTCTATGGTTGAGGACATCTTGCTAGATATTTTCCGACCCTACATGCTACTGAGAGGGAGTCGGTCGACGGACCGCTATGGCAGAGGCATCGTCTCGAGCAAGGAGGTCCGCAGGGTGGCGGATGTGGTGACGGAGCTGGTGCAGTAGGAGGAGGAGGTAGGCGGTATCAGTTGCCACCACCCCCACCCCCAGGAGGTCCACGCCATGCTCAGGGAGCTGGTGGCCGAGGGCGAGGTCAGCTGCATTCCCTAGTGGCTGTTGACCTAGAGGCTCCGTGGATGGATAAAGGTACGCCTTGTGTCCTTTCTACTTTATGCAAGAGCTTGATAGACACTATTTAGTGGTACTCTTTCCTTTTTATTGCTTGCTTGAGTTTCTCAGGGAGTTGGTAAGACCAGGTGTGGGTGTTGTTCGGCATGCTTCGAATGCATGAGGAAGAGGGATCCTTCCCCCACCAAGCCGCGTTTTTGTGACACGATTAAAACTGTGCAGGCGAGACAGTGCTGCCCAAAGCGGATAGTGTTGAGGTGTGGTGGATGACTCCCTCTGACTTATACGTTCGATTAGGGGTGTTATTGGAAAACTCACTGGCGTGGGAGACCCAGTTGAGAGTATAGTCGCTTTCCCCATGATTATTGCTTTTCAGGGATGAAAAGTTCTAAGGGGTAAGGATGTAGTGACTCGGGTTTTGGCCCTATCAGACTTTGGAATATTTCTATGAATAATTCCAGAGCTGGGCATGAAGATGGCGTGCGATTCTGAGGCCCGATGTGCCCAGAATAAATTTTATAAAAATATTAAGTATTTTTATACTATGCACGTGGTAGGGGTGTGATATCTCCTAAACAGTTTCTCAGAACGGGAATATGAGGGCACGGTTGCGTCTGGAGCATGTCGTTGACCCTAGGTGGGGTGTAAACTTTATGGGCGTGGGCCTGCGGTGAGAAATGCCACTAGGGGCGTTTTTATAAATAAATGAAAAAGTTTATTTACGAGCGTCGGCTTGAATAACTTCTGAACAGAGTCTTGGATTACAATTCTGAGTACATTGTTGCTTTCATAATGGTGCGTTTACCTTAAGGGAGACCTTACCTTTGTCTACATCAGGCATCGGGCAAAGGCGAGTCAGGAGCCGGAGATATTTTAAAAAAATAAATATCCCCCCCCCCTTTTGGACGTGTGATGCGCAGAGGAGGAACTCCTCCTCCTTTATCCTTCCTCCTCCTCCTTCCGATGGAAAATTGGTGACCAAATCGTGCGATCAAGGTGTCGTCGAGCTCGGATTTCGACGGCGGATGTTCCAGGATCGTGCAGCGGAAGCTTTGGAGCGCGGATCTAAGCTAGAACATCGGCGGTTCACCCGCGAGGTAGGAGGTTTGATTTTTAATCCCCTGATCCTATTTATGCTGCGTTTTTCTTCTATTTTTCATTGTAGTAGTGAAGATCGGGTCCTGAGGATCACACAGATGCCTTTGGATCGAAAAAACAGACCCCCGGGGTGCCCTCGGCGGTCCGCGAAAGGTTCCCCGGTGCGGCTGTGCCGGCACAGGCGGACCCGCGGCAGCCCGCGGTGGAGCGCGGAAGTCCACGGTGGCACGCGGCGGCCGGCCGCCCTGGGCATCGGTGCGCCGGTGGAGCGCGGTGGCACGGAGCGCCGCGCGGCGGAGGGCCCACGGCCGGTTCAGGCTAGTCCGGCCCCTTTTTGTTACACGGGGGGTTTTTAAACCCCCGTTTTTTGCAATCTGGGAGTCGGATTTGTGTGTCGTCTACGGCAACGTGACCTTGGCGACGAATCAAACCTTTCAGTGTAGGTTCTGGAATTTTAAGGTTCGGGATTGTGGCCCGGGATCTTGAAACGTCGAATAAAATATTAATATTTTATTATTATTCGACTTCGGGTCGTTCTATCTTCCACCCGAAGTGTCTGATTGACGTGCCGTCAGTGGAGTTGAGACCCTGATGGTACAGAGGAATTTTCTTTTTGGTTTCCAGGTTTTGGGACTGAGTTTGGGGTGTAGGCCCCATGAGGACGGGTTTGGGGCGTTTACGGCGAAGTGCAACTTCCCCACCAGGGGTCCGATTTTGCCAGATGAATAGTCGATCCTGTGTGTTTTTCTGAGAGGATTGCAATGGTGTGATCCATTCGATGTGTTTTGGGATTGAGGTGTGGGCCCCACCTGGGCTGGCTTCGGTGAATAGTAACTTTTCCACCGGGTGTTCATTGCGGACGAACGAGTAGTGGATTCCGTGCATTTTTCCAAGGGGATCACCATGGTATGATCTGCTTGATGAGTTTAGGGATCATTGTGTGGGCCCCGCATGGGACAGTTGTGGTGAATAGCATTTTTTTTCACCGGTTGTCTATTTCAGGCGAGTAAACAGCCTATCTTGCCTGTTTTTTCACGTGGATTGTGAGGGTGGACTCGTTATTGACCTTGGAGGTGCGCGGTGTGGCGTTGTGGTGGGTCGTTCAAGTTAGCGACGTTTGGACCAGCAGTGGTTGAGGGTACTCCCTTGGTTAGTTCCTACGAGGGTTTGTATGGTATCACAACCTTCGTATAGGTTTTTGATCCTCTCGATGGGATGTTTAATCTGTTAGAGTTGTGGCATCCCTGAGGTGGGCTTGTAGCGGGATCCCCTAGCATCATTACCCTAGATCGGTGTCTTGGTATCGTTGTGACCGCTTATCCATAGGCAGTGATCCCCTATCTATCAGGTTAACCCTATAGGGTTTGTGGAATCATCAGGAATATGATCACCTATACAGTGGGGCATGCTCAGTAGGGTTGTGGCATCGTCGGGTATACGATCCCCAACTCAGCATGAGGTTTTAGTAGGGTTGCGGTATCATTGGTTATAAGATCCCCTACTCAGCATGTGGTTTCGGTAGGGTTACAACATCGTTAGTTTGATCCCCTACATCGTGAGTTATACCATATAGGGTTCTGGTATCGTCGAGACCACCTTGAAGGGGGTGAAAATCCTCTATCTGAGTGACGTGCTTCTGTCGAGCGCCAGATTGGGTTGTGGTATCCCCCAGCAGATCCTAGGTGTGATCCCCTATTTGTGTGTTCTACAAATGCCAGATTGGGTTATGGTATCCCCCAGTGGACCCTGGGAGTGATCCACTATCTGTGAGATCTTCGTATACCGGTGTGGGTTTTGGAATCCCCTAGTAGACCCTAGGAGCGATCCGCTATCTGAGGAGTTTGGTGTTTGTGTTGTTTCAGCGAGTTTTCCTCAGTGACGACATCCGACGAGTGTGATCTCTTGGGTGAGCGTTTGGGGTGTTTGTGTGAAACCTGATAGAGTGTATCTCTCGTATGAGTGTCATCTAGGATGACAGTGATCGTGGAGCGTGTTCTCTTAGTTGTGAACCATTGCTGGTGATGAGGTCGGTACCTCATGTGGCTTGGTGTGTGAGCTTAGTATATCTGGATGTTCAAGGCATATGTATGGGAATACACCTGGTTTGAGATGACTAGTTGTGTTTAGCCGAGGATGGTCACGAGATGGATTTTTTCTCTCATTGAGGTTCCCTCTGGCTGGGATGAGCGGACTATTTTCTTTCAATTGCTCTCTTTTGTTTTGGGTTTTTAGGGTGCCTAATGAGTATTGTTATACTCACCCTTGAACGGGCTTTTCCCACACATGTTTGCGTCTTGTGTAGACCAAAGGCCTTTCGACGGTGTCCCAGGAGGACCTAAAGCAGGCAGAGCTGAGTGAGCGGGACTAACCGTGGAGTCTTACCGGAGCTGTGTCGAGGATATTTCCAATGGAGCTTTTGGCAGCGTACCCCTTCTTCCAAGAAGGTTGGACGCTTTTGTTGTTTTTATTTTGGTGGGCCCTATTTTTCCCTTTGTACTACTGTTGTACTCTGGTTGTGGGATAGTTGTATGAATGCATTTACTTTTCATTTTTCTATATCTCTGCACTATTGCATGGAGGTGTATGTGGGTGCGATTGTACAGGTACCTTAGGCTAATACTTCCCATGTGTGTGATAGCCTACTCGGCACTAGACGCCAGCCCCTGGACTATTGGAGGCGGGCTTTGGGAGTCGCGGCTCGAGCCCTGTTGGGTCGGGTCGTGATAGAGTGGTATCAAAGGAGGTTCCACCTCTGGGATCTCAGAGCGTAGCTGGTCCAGATGTGAGTTTGGTTTGGGTTTCATAACGGAAGTGTTATGATGTTTTGATCTCGGCTTTCAGGCCATAGACTCGAATGTTGGTGCGGTAGCCGATGTATCTGTACACCAGGACTCTGATAACCTACCTTTCGACACAGGACATTCGTACACTGGTCGTAGGGGAAAAATGGTACATGCGTCATATAGGACTAGGTTTTGGGTTTTTCCTTGTCCTTATTGTGTCATATCTCCAGATATACTCTTTGACTGTGATGCATATTGAATATATTTCAGGATGCCTCCACGACGACAGCCAGTGAGTGCGCCGCAGCAGGGTTGTGGTGATGATACTCCCTATGTAGAGGTCGTGGACCAGGGCGTAGGTTCTGAGGATGGACCTCTAGGTGGTCCGCCAGTTGGGCCACCACCTATCGAGCAGCTGGTTTGCCGGAAGTATAGGATGAGGTTGTGCACAGGTTGAGTGCACTGCATGAGTTCCATAGGCAGCGACCTATGAGGTTCTGGGGTGATCCAGAACCTCAGGCAGCTGATGACTAGCTCGAAGCAGTCACTCGAGTTTTCCGCCTAATGAGGACACCTCCATATCAGATTGTGGTCCTAGCGGCGAGCCTTTGGCATGGTTCGGCCGGGTGATGGTGGAGTCTAGTGATGCAGTCCCACAACGAGGAGACGCTCACGTGTGTAGAGTTTGATCGGCTCTACAGGTAGGAGTTCTATCCAGTGACGCAGAGGTCAGTGTGGATCCAGTAGCTTCTGCAGCTTCGACAGGAGGGCATGACTGTGTCAGAGTACTCAATGAGGTTTACAGACCTGTCACGCTACTCCCTGGATATGGTTTGAGATCCGTTCTTTAGGGTGCGAACCTTCGAGCAGGGCCTACGCAAGGACATCTGAGCAGGTATGGTTTCTTTGTGCATGCACACTTATGTAGGAGTGCTAGAGCGAGCGTTGGTGGTGGAGATATTTCTGGATAAGAAGATCCCGCCTGTTAGTGATGGGCACGCGAGAGCTGAGAACTCATCAGTTGGATCGGCATCTGGTAGCCGATGGAAGACGCAGGGGTCTGGGCATGGGCGATGTTTCAGGAGGTGACCCCAAGATGGAGGCTCTGAGGCTCAGGGCTCACAGGGCTTACAGGCTGGTTTTGGTCAGCCGCAGGAGAGGCGGTGTTATGCTTGCGATGGTTGAGGAAATCTTGCTAGAGATTTTCTGAACCACCATGCTGCTGAGAGGGAGTCGGTCAACAGACCGCCATGGCAGAGGCATCGTCTCGAGCAAGGAGGTTCACAGGGCGGCGGACGTGGTGACGGAGATGGTGCAGGAGGAGGAGGAGGTAGGAGGTATCAGTTTCCACCACCCCCACCCCCAGGTGGTCCACGCCAAGCTCAGGGAGTTGGTGGCCGAGGGTGAGGTCAACTACATGCCCTGGTGGCTGTTGACCGAGAGGCTCCGTGGATGGATAGAGGTACACCTTATGTCCTTTCTAATTTCTGCAGAAGCTTGATAGACACTGTTTAGCGGTACTATTTCCTTTTCATTGTTTTCTCGAGTTTCTTAGGGTGTTAGTAAGACCTTGTGTGCGTGTTTTTAGGCATGCTTCGA
This sequence comes from Viscum album, assembly GCA_963277665.1. Lineage (NCBI taxonomy): Eukaryota > Viridiplantae > Streptophyta > Magnoliopsida > Santalales > Viscaceae > Viscum > Viscum album. The sequence continues at coordinate 1,929,369,909 of OY728137.1, read as the reverse complement.
ATGTGTGAGGAAGAGGGATCCTTCCCCCACTGAGACGCATTTTTGTGACGCGATTAAAACTATGAGGGATAGATAGTGCCGCCCAAAGCGGATATTGTAGAGGTGTGTTGGATGAGTACCTCTGACTTATGCATTCAGTCAGGGGTGTTGTTGGCGAACTCGCTGGCATGGGAGACCCAGTTGAGATTCTAGTCGCTTTCCCCATGCTTATGGATTTTGGGGATGAAAATTTCTAGGGGGGAAGATGTGGCGACATGGGTTTTGGACCTGTCAGACTTTATAATATTGCTATGAATAATTCCAGAGCTAGGCACGAAGACGGTGTGCGATTCTAAGGCCCGGTGTACCCAGAATAAATTTCATAAAAATATTAAGTATTTTTATACTATGCACACTGTGGGGGTGTGATATCTTCTAAAAGGTTTCTCCAAATGGGAATTTGAGGGCACGGTTGCGTCTGGAGTGTGTCTTTTATCCTAGGCGGGGTTTAAACTTTGCAGGCGCAGGCCTGCGGTGAGAAATGCCACTAGTGGCATTTTCGTAAATAAATAGAAAAGTTTATTTACGAGTTCCAGCTCGAATAACTTATGAACAGAGTCTCGAATTGAAATTCTGAGTCCGCCGTTGTGTTCAGAATGGCACTTTTACCCTAAGGGTGACCTTACCTTTGTCTACATCGGGCATCGGGCGGAGGCGAGTCTGGAGCCGGAGATATTTTAAAAAAATAAATATCCCCACCCCTTTGAACGTGTGATCCACAGAGGAGGAACTCCTCCTCCTTCCTCCTTCCTTCTCCTCCTTCCGACGGTGAATCGGTGACCGAATTGCGTGATCAAGGTGTCGTCGAGATCGTATTTTGACAGCGGACGTTCCTGGATCGTGTAGCGGATGCTTTGGAGTGCGGATCTAAGCCAGAACGTTGGCATTTTTCCCACAAGGTTAGTAGTTTTAGTTTTAATCCCATGATCCCATTTATGCTATGTTTTTCTTCGATTCGTTATCATATCAGTGAAGATCGGGTCCCGAGGTTCGCGTAGACGCCTCCGGATCAAAAAACGGACCATAGGGGTGCCCCCGGCGGTCCGCAAAAGGTTCCCCGGCGCGGCTCCGGCGCGAAGGTTCTGGCACCGGCGGATCCGCAGCGGCCTGGGGCGGAGCACGGCGGCCCGCGGCAGAGCGCGGAGGCCCACGGCGGTCCGCGGTGGCGCGCGGCGGCCAACCTCTCGGGGCGTCGGCACACCGGCTGCGCCAGAAGAGCACGGCGGCGTAGAGCGCCGCACGACGGAGGGCCACCGGCCAGGGCGCACCGGCGCCAGCCGGCCCAGGCCGGCCGGACTGGCCGGTTCAGTCCGGTCCGGCCCCTTTTTGTTACACGGGGGTTTTTAAACCCTCATTTCTTGTAATCCGGGAGTCGGATTCGCGCGCCATCTTCGGCGACACAACCCTAGGGATGAGGCGAACCTTTCATTGTATGTTCGGGAATTTTAAGGTTTGGGATTGTGGTCCGAGAGCTTGAAACTTCGAATAAAATAATAATATTTTATTATTCTTCGACTCCAGGCCATTGCATCTTCCACCTGGAGCGTCTGATTGACGTGCCATCATTGTAATTGAGACCATGATGGTACGGCGGAAATTTCTTGTTGGTTTCTGGGTGTTGGGACCGTGTTTGGGGTGCGGGCCCCATGAGGCTGGGTTTGCGGCGTTTGCGGCGAAACAAAACTTCCCCACCAGGGGTCCGATTTTGGCGTATAAATAGTCGATCCTATGGGTTTTTATGAGAGGATCGCAATGGTTTGATCCATTCGATGTGTTTCAGGATTGAGGCATGGGCCCTACCCAGGATGGCTTCAGTGAATAGTAACTTTTCCACTGGGTGTCCGTTGCGGACGAACGAGTAGTGGATTCCGTGTGTTTTTTTGAGGGGATCGTCGTGGTATGATCCGCTTGATGAGTTTCAGGATCGTTGTGTGGGCCATGCACATGATAGCTACGGTGAATAGTTCTTTTTTCACCGGTTGTCCATTTCGGGTGAGTAAACAGCCTATCCTACGTGTTTTTTTCCACGTGGATCGTGATGGTGGCCTTGGTATCGGCCTTAGAGGTGCATGGTGTGGCGTTGTAGCGGGTCGCTTGGGTTAGCGACGTTTGGACCAGAAATGGTTGAGGGTCCTCCCTTGGTTTGTTCCTACAAGGGTTCACACGGTATCACAACCTTCGTATAAGTTTGTGATCCTCTCGATGGGATGTTTAATCTATTAGAGTTGTGGCATCCGTCCGGTGGGCCTGGAGCGGGATCCTCTAGCATCGTTACCCTAGATCGGGTTCTTGGTATCGATGTGACCGCTTATCCACAGGCGGTGATCCCCTATCTAGTAGGTTAACCCTATAGGGTTTGTGGAATCATCGGGAATATGATCCCTTATGTAGTGGGGCGTGCTCAGTAGGGTTGTGGCATCGTCGAGTATACGATCCCCTGCTCGGCATGAGGTTTTAGTAGGGTTGTGGTATCGTTGGTTATAAGATCCCCTACTCAACACGTGGTTTCGGTAGGGTTGCGGCATCGTCAGTTTGATCCCCTACATCGTGAGTTATACTAGATAGGGTTTCGGTATCGTCGATACCACCTTTACGTGAACGAAGATCCTCTATCTGAGTGACGCACTTCTGTCGAGCACCAGATCGGGTTGTGGTATCCCCCAGCGGATCCTAGGTGTGATCCCCTATCTGTGAGTTCTAAGAATACCAGATTTGTTTATGGTATCCCCTAGTGGACCCTGGGAGTGATCCCCTATCTGTGAGATCTTCGTATACTAGTGTGAGTTCTAGAGTCCCCTAGTGGACCCTAGGAGCGATCCCCTATCCAAGGAGTTTGGTGTCTGCGTTGTTTCAGTGAGTTTTCCTCAATAACGACATCCGACAAGTGTGATCTCTCAGGTGAGGGTCTGAGGTGTTTTTGTGAAACATGATAGAGTGTATCTCTAGGATGAGTATCATCTCGGATGATAGTGATCGTGGAGTATGTTCTCGAGGTTGTGAACCATTACTAGTGATGAGGTCGGTACCTCATGTGGCTTGGTGCGTGAGCTGAGTATATCTGGATGTTAAAGTCGTATGTATGGGAATACACCTGGTTTGAGGTGATTGTTGTGTTTAGCCAATGATGGCCACGAGATGGAGTTCCTCTCTCGTCTGGGTTCCCTCTGGCTGGGATTAGCGAACTGTTTCCTTTCAGTTTCTCTCTTTTGTTTTGGGTTTTTGGGGTGCCTACTGAGTATTGTTATACTCACCCCTGCACAGGCTTTGCCCACACATGTTTGTGTCTTGTGCAGACCACAGGCGTTTCGACGGTGTCCCAGGAGGACCCGGATCAGGCGGAGCTGAGTGAGAGGGACTGACCATGGAGTCTTACTAGATCTGTAATGATGAGCTTTCCGATGGAGCTTTTGGGAGCGTACCCCTTCTTCTGAGCAGGTTGGACGCTTTTGTGGTTTTTCTTTTGGTGGGCCATGTTTTGACCATTTGTACTTTTATTGTACTCTGGTTGTAGGATAGTGGTATACATGCATTTTATTTTCATTTTTCTCTATCTCTAAACTGTTTCATGGAGGTGTATGTGGGTGCGTGTGTACAGGTACCTTAGGCTAATGCCTCCCATGTGTGTGATAGCCTACTCGACACATGACGCCAGCCCCTGGCCTATTGGATGCGGGCTTGGGGAGTTGCAGCTCGAGCCCCGTTGGGTCGGGTCATGACAAAAATGGATTTCATTTTTTAATTCTACACATTGAAAAATATTTAGGGTTAATTTTTTGGATTTTTCTAAAATACTTGAATTGTTTATGAATAGTGAAATACAATAAAACACCGTATGTACAAATTATCAGTTAAATACACTATTTATGACATCATGAGTGATTTAAGACCACTTGGTTAGAACTCACATTCACTTATTAATATTATGGGTTACATGAATCAACACCATTGTTTGTATTGAGGAAATTAATAAAATAATTAATAAAACATTCAAAATTCACTCCTCTCCTCTATTATAAAAACCCCCTCACTCCCTCTTCTCTATACTTCTCTATGCCTAGAATATCCTCATTGTTTGGCCCAAATACCCTTCTCTAGTCACTCTCCACTTCTAGGAGCTCTTGGTATTTCCAAAAGACCAAAACCCCTTCCCTTAAAGAGGTTCTCAAGGAGGTGGATTCAAGAGGTAAATTCACATTTTATTTCTTTCATTTTCATTTCAAGTTCATTTCTTTTGATATCCTCTCCTAACCTCCTCTATCCAAATGAAAATTATAACTCCAGTATCATCTATATACTATAATTATATCATGTTAATGTAATAACCATCATCAATATCATTACTCTCTCTTTTATTTTATAAATGAAATCTTCGTCCGTGAGGTTCCAATTTACAACCTTCGTGGATGATGAGGTTTCGTTCTTCAATTTCTCCTTAATTACTATTCATGAAATCATTTTTATAGTTGAAACATACTATAATATATGTATCATAACCTATATAATATTCAGTAACCAGTATATGTACATAATATTAAATCATATGACCAAACTATTACTTAATAATCAAAATAACTTTAAAATAATCTAAGTGATTGTCTTTGATATTTATTCTAATGATTCATCATAATTCCATGTAACCAAATGATATAATTGAAAATTTACACATATTTATGTTCATAAATAATTTATAATTTCAATTTTGTATAATTACATCCTTTTCACATGAACATCCATTCTCATATACAAATATATTGATCCTGAAAACCAAGGAAATGAACACTCTAGAAAGACGGAATTCAATTTTCTAACATATAAATAAGGATATAAATAAACAAAAAATGTTATGATAAACTAAAGAAATGTCTAATATGTTCTGAATTAAGTTATTAATAAGTCTAATTTCATATTCCAGGACCTTAAGTTCGATAGCGGAACACATTCGGACTTAAGGTAAGGGTTTATTTATCTCACTTCCATTTTTTGTGAGATTTATAGTATTCAATACTAATACTTGTGTATGGTTTATATATGCTTACCATTTATGTAACATATCATTAATATTTTTATTTTCATGTTATTTAATTTATCATTTTAATATTACTAATTTTTGGGCATACGAATCGATTGGTTACAAAGTGGTAAGGGCTTTCCATCGGAACCTCTATTTTCATTCAGGTTACTTTTATTGTCTAATTACCTCAATGAAATTATTATGTATTATTATGTACTCCTCGTAAATTTTGTTTGGTGTTATATATATGTTTATCAACCAGAATCCTTCCTTATTTTATGGGGAGTTACACGTTCTGAAAGAAACTTTCAAAATTATTTCTGAAATACAAGATCGATTCAAGGGAATTTCTCAAATTCTTAACTATTTTCAAGGTAACTATATATTTTGTTTTTTTTTCAACCATAGTCTTTATAAAATCACTCATTATATTATGAAAATACTGTCTTACTTCTGTTCTGGTTTTATACAAAGTCTTTTATAAAAGAGCGCTTCTTTTAAAAATAAAATAGTTTTTATCTCAACAATTACTCAATGATTTTATAAGAGTATTTTTGTTTGTTTCAACACTATTTTTTATTATTATGTATTATTGGGACTAATATTTTATGATATAATATACCATATTTTGTTATATAGTTTATAACTAGTTCTATTTTGAATTCTATATCCAAAACCCATTCACCAATTTACTCTGAATGGTTAGTGTTTAAGTTTAATGATCTAGGAAAGTTATTTACATTTCATATGTTAGTTTCAATATGAATATATATGTTTTTTATTTTTATCCATGTTTATATGAGGAATTAATTGTTCATAGTAAGTGCTGTTTGGGGCCCTCTATATCCCCTTGGTGCATCGGTAGGTCTCATGAGACAAACTATTATCTTGAAACAAGGCCTTGACAAAATGATTATTTATGGTCATGGCACGAGGCCTTGACGGTATTATTATGATGTCCCAAATTATACATTCACTTTTTATGAAAAAATTATTGATGTTTTATGTGTTTATTAAGCTAGTATAATACCCATGATTATGTTTTATGATGGAATTATTTATTCATCTCTTATTCCTACCATAATGTGTTCAAGTTTAATTTTTTTTAAAGGCATGTGTTTTTAGTTATTCACCATGCCTAATGTTTATGTTTATGACATATTCCACTATTTTTCATACCCTTAATGAGCATTTGAGCTCACACATTTCATATTTTTCATTTTCTCAGGACATGAAGAACTTTATTATGACTGAACTATAAGGATAAACTTAGAGTTATGGATGTTCCCAATAAATATTATATGTTTTTTTTTTCAAGTTGTAATGTTTAACCTATGTATGTATCTGGTTTTCCAAAACTAATAAACTACTCGGTTTTTTGAGGATTGATTCCTTGTAATTATGCCAATGTATTAAAATAATGCACCAGCTTCGAGCATCTGAGGTTGGGGTTTCATAGTTGGTATCAGAGTAAGTTTAGTAGAAAACTTAGGAAGTAGATTTAGAAAATGTATATTGGGGAACAAATCCCTAAGATAGTCTATGAGGATAAACATACAATAACATCCTGGAATCTTGGTAAAGAATAGGTTGTGAGGATATGTCTGGAAAATAAATCCCTATCTGGATACTATAAGTGGATGTGGTTCTGGCACATATGTACCTAGGAGTGAAAACTCTGACAAGGAGTTTTGGCCATGACCCAGAGTATACTGGTATATGATAATGGGCCTTACTACACACCTGGTTTGACACTCCTCGAATATATGCCTAGGATAATTCACATTTTGTTTACCCACCATTATGAAGGATTTATGTCCCAAAATTAACCAAAGTATTTGGTTCTAGGATTTTCGATGCATAAATTTATGTTATGTGTTATACCATGTTTAGATTCATAGAGAGTTCATAATGTTATGAGGTAATATATAATATGGAATTGATTATAAATGGCACCTAGAATAAAGAATGAGAACTTCACCAATGTACGTGATGCAAAGAGTAAGAAGGATCATATCTCTAATGGTATTAAACCATCATTTAAAAGGAATATTTTCACTCAAGTATCCTCATAATATGAGTAAATAGTATCATGTGTTGACAAGATATGTAAAACTTAATTGAGTCTGATGGATTTGAAGGGAAGCAAAACAAGAAGGGGATGGCAGGGAAAACATGGATAAAGGGATGAATGGAAAGATGTATTTTCCCAAATGTGATAATTGTGGAAGGAAACATCTTGGTATATGATTGATGAGAAAAGGAGTTTTCTTCAAGTGTGGAGAAAAAGGCCACCATGCTCATAATTTCAAGACAAGGAAATAATCTTCCTATATTAATGCTTTTACTGCAAGGAGAAGGGACACTATGCAAATCAATGTCTCATGCATCAAAGGAATATACCCCAAATGATGATTTTGGATAATGATAAACTTATGATGTTGTCACAGATGAAGTAGAATGATTAATATGCCTAGTCAAGAATCATGTCATTTGAATATTTTTTTCAGTAATGTACTGGTTATAATAATTATGAGATATATAAGGATTGTACTTTAGTATTATTTCATTAAGGATTTGAGGTCATATAATGAATGTTACAAAGGAAAAGTGATTCATTAGAAAGTTAAAAATTTTATAAAACACATGATTGAGGGAAATACAACCCTTACTTTATAAATAATGTTGATATAATGATGAAGAAATGATTGTTTCATATAGGTATTGAATACCTTGGAACTAATTTTCACTTGTCGAGAAGTGGTCTATGATATCATCGATGGAGTTTACAAAAAATTTGGATTTAAAGGAATATATCTTATAACATGTATCTTATAAAAGAAATATATATGAATGTATATTTTCAATATGGTTTTATAGTAATTCAAGTTATTACTATATTTCAAAAGGATACATGATGAAGTTATTCACATGTTTGGAATGTGAAAATTTAGAGATGCTTCATGTTGATTAAGGGTTAATTATAAGTTTATCATGGAAATTTAGAGACCTTCATTCTAAATTGTTGAATCATTATGAAATGCTTTAAGTTTATCATTGTATGATCTTTTAGATGTTAATGTATTTCTTCACCATATGGTGTAACCTATTCTAAGTGATGAGGTATAGATAGTACAATGTGAAACCAAAGGATGAGTTTGTAAATAGAAATGTATATGTATACTCTTATAGAGTGTAATAATTCTTAGACTCATGGAAAAGAGTCTTAAATAAAATTTTGTCCAATTATCATAATATTTAATAATATCGATGATTTTTTATAGTAGTTTATTGTTTTTCAGTAATCAAATTTTGTCTGAACATGTTCTCTATTACATTCCATCAGAACTATATAGTATGATTTTTCTTCAATGTTCAGGTTTGTACCCCCAACTAATTTAACCCCATTCAAAAGAATAATATTTTGGGTGATCACCTCATTCTCTGTAACCTCTTTTAGTAGGATATTTTATAAACCCTATTTTTTATGTGGGTTTCCAACAAGGGAATTTCCAAGCATCAACCTTTAACTTTCGAAGTGTAGTTTTGAATTGTGAGGATGCAATTTTGTTGAGGGTGGAATAATGTAACATCCTAATAATTTAAAAATAGATTTAACATATAATTCATGAAACACTGAGTCCCTAAAAAACACCACTATGTTATAACCTATCCAGTTAACATAATTTTTCCACCTCTATAATTTGAATTTCAAAAAACTGACATACACGGTTTGCATTCAGTAAGATATTTAGAGTCTGATAAGACAAACTTAATTTTTGGTGAAAAGTAACATACCCTTGTGAATAGTAATATGACCCTTTTGAATATTAAATAATTTTTTTTAATTTTATAATATAATGTGATCTTGATTAATTTTTCAATATGATATAAAAAAAATTGTATTTTTAAAATTGTTATTTTTCAAATAAACTGTGATTTTATTCAAAAATTAAATTAACAATAATTAAAAAAATTATTTTCAAAAATGGAATTCATTTTTGAATTATACATGTCTAAAAATGGTTAGGATTAATTTTTGAGATTTTTTGGAAATACTAGAATTTTTTATGAATAGTGAAATACGGTAAAACACCATATATACAAATTATCAGTTAAATACACTATTTATGACATCAGGTGTGATTTAATCAAACATGGTTCAAACTCACATGCACTTATTACTATTATTTGTCACATGAATCAAAATTATTGGTTGTATTAATGTAATTAATAAAATAATGAAAAAATATTCAAAATTCACTCCTCTCCTCCACTATACCCCCCCCCCCCCTCACTCCTTCTTCTCATCACTCCTCTAAGCAATGAAGCTCCTCAATGTTCTTCCTAAATACCCTTCCATAGTCAGTCCCAACATCCACGAGCTCTTGGTCTTTCCAAAATACCAAAATCCCTTCCCTTAAGGAGGTTCTCAAGGAGGTGAATTCAAGAGGTAAATTCACATTTTATTTATTTCATTTTCATTTCAAGTTCCTTTATTTTAATATCCTCTCCTAACCTCCTCTGTCCAAATGACCATGATAACTATGTTATAATATATATAATTGAATTATGTCATGTTAATGTAATAACCATCATCGATATTCTTACTCTCTCTCTCTTTTATTTGATAAATGGAATCATTGTCCGTGAGGTTCCAATTTCCAACCTTTGTGGATGACAAAGTTTTGTTCTTCAGTTTATCCTTCATCACTGGTCTTGAAACCATTTTTATGGTTTACAAATACTATAATATATGTATTATAACCTACATAATATTCATAAATTGGTATATATACATAATATTAAATTATATGACCAAACTAGTTCCTAATAATCAAAATACCGCTAAAATAATCTAAGTGATTGTCATTAATATTTCATCTATTGATTCATCCTCATTCCAAGAAACCATATGATATGAATGACTATTAACACCTATTTATTTTTATAAATTATATATAATTTCAATTTTATATAATTACATCCTTTCCACATTAACATTCATACTCATATACAAATATACCAATCATGAAAACCAAGGAAATGAACACTCTGAAACGACAGAATTAAATTTTATAACTTATAAATAAGGATATAATCGAACTAAAAAATGTTATAATAAACTAAATAAATTTCAAATAGGTTACTAATTAATTTATTAATAGTTATAATTTCGTATTCCATGACCTTAAGTTTGACAACCGAACACATTCAGACTTAAGTAAAGGTTTTCTTCATCTCAATTCCATTTTTGTGAGATTTTCCATATTCAATACTAATACTTGTGTATAGTTTATGTATACATAACATTTATGTAACATATCATTAATATATTTATTTTTATTTTATTTAATGTATCATTTTAATATTACTAATTTTGGGCATACGAATCGATTGGTTACAAAGTGGTAAGGGTTTTCCCATCGAACCTCCATTTTCATTCGAGTTACTTTTATTGTTCAATTACCTCAATGAAATTATTTTGTATTATTATTTACTCCTAATAAATTATATGTTTTTGTTATATATATTTTTATAAACCATAATTTTTCAATATTATATTTATATTTACACATTTTAAAATAAACTTTCAAAATTATTTTTGAAATACAATCCTGATTTAAGGGAATTTCTCAAATTCTAACCTATTTTCAAGGGAACTATAATATTTGTTTTTAGCAACCATTATATTTCTAAAATATCTCATTTTATTATTAAAATACCGTCTTACTTAAGTTCTATTTTTATACAAATATTTTCCAAAAGAACTATTCTTTTCAAAATAAAAGGGTATTTATCTCACGAATTGCGCATTGATTTTATTAGAGTGTTTTCGTATATTTAAAAAATATTGTTGATTCTTGTGTATTATTGGGATTAATATTTTATGATATCATCTACCATATTTAATTAGAATTTTTATTACTAGTTTGATTATGGATGTTTTATCCTAAAACCATTTACCAATTTACTCTGAATGGTTAGTGTTTAAGCTTAATGTTTGAGGAATGTTATTTACATTTTATATGTTTGTTTTAATATGAATGTATATGTTGTTTATGTTTATACCCGTTCATATAATGAATTCATTGGATATAGTAAGTTTTGGGTGGGGCCTTCTATATCCACTCGGTGCATCTATAGGTCTCATGAGACAAACTACGGTCTTGGAACAAGGCCTTGACAAAATGATTATTTTTGGTCTTGGTACGAGGCCTTGACAGTATGGTTATGATGTCCCACAATATGAATTCTATAATTATGAAAAATAGTATTGGTGGTTCATGTGGTTATTTGTCTATTAGAATACCCATGATTATGTTTTATTATGGCATTATTTATTCAACTCTTATTCCATCCATGATGTGTTCAAGTTTATTTTTTTAAGGCATGTGTTTTTAGTTATTCACCATGACTAATGTTTATGTTTATTAAATATTCCCCTTTTTTTATTATACTTACTAAGTGTTTGAGCTCAACCATTTCTTATGTTTCATTTTCTCAGGACATGAAGAAATTTATTATGAATGGCATGTAGGGATAAACTTAGAGTTATTGATGTTCCCAATAAATATTATATGTTGTATTTTTTTCAATCTATAATGTTGAACCTATGTATGTATCTGGATTTCCAAAACTACTAAACTAATTTTTCCTTCGTTATCTTATTCCTTTTAATCATGCCAATGTATTAAAATAATACACCGGCTCCAAGATTCTGGGGTTGGGGTGTTACACAAACCCCATGAATTCAATCAATACATTGTGGATGTAATTTTTTTATCAAGTAGAAGAAAAGGGAATTGATACAAAGTGAAGAATAATGAGCTAAAAGATGATTGTTTGATAGATCCATTGTTTGAGCATCAAAATTAGGTGTTTTAAGAGTATAATATAGCCCAAAAATCCTCAAAGGAGATCCCTAGGGTGTTGAAATTCAATTAGGGAGTGAGATGATATTTAAAAGTAAGTTGGGGTTACATTTTAAAAAAATATATGTAAAACTAGTATCATCATCAACCACTATTGAACACCATCGGAGACCAAGTGACCACTAGGTAGAATTAATTCTTACCATGAACCCCATCAGTTGGCTCTTGACCCCCCACTGACTAAATATTGGGATCTATAAACATCATCGTCAAGCTTTTGGAGCTCACTGGCTAGCTAGTGGAGGTGATATAGCTTCCAAATCTATAGCAATCCCACTATCCCTAAAAATTTTCAATTATAGTTTTCTGAACACCTTATAACAATCTCATAACTCTTTAAAACATTCTCAAATGTAATATAAAAGTTAAAAAAAAGGTGTTCCTAAAAACGATCTGTCACATGGTTTCTCTTATAGAAGTAATTGGGAATCAGTTATTCTGATAATGGTTAAACACTACTGAACATGGGTAATGAATATAATTATCAAAGAAACCAATATTATACTATAAAAATGGATTTTATGAAAATATTTTTTATTTTATGATGTAATTAAAATAAAAAGGTAAATGTTTTTTTAAAAGGAATTTCTTCAAGAGTTCCCATGTAACTTAGGATGCATTCATGGTTTTTCCTATGATTGGTAATTGGTTAAAAATAATTCATTGAGAAAATATTTATTTTCACTTAGGGAAGTTTTTTATTTATGTTATCAAATATTTATTGAGAAAATATAAATTTTTCTCATGGAATTTCATGTTTTTCACTAGATTTGAAGGATTCCTTCATTTTTATGTCCAATACTAATCTTTATTTTTCTAATCCTACATTTTAAAATGTTTTTCACAAGATCTAAGGATGATTAGAAATTGTATCAGTGCCTTTTTATCTATTATATTCACTCATATTAAATTAATAAAAAGTGTATTGAATGAAATAGGGTTATAAAATCAAAGCTCTATTTTTGTGGAAAAAAATTTCATTGTGTGAATGTTTCTACTATTTTATGTAATTTTTCCACAAATTATATAAAAAAAACCTAAAAGATCCTAAACATATAAAAATGTAAAACCCTTGTTATAAATCATGTAATTATGGGCTGATTATGTTATGGGTTTTTTCCTCATAAAGATACGAGTGGCCTTTTTCTGGTGTCCATATTTGGGGGGGTCAATGTTTTTCACAATCATTTGCATCGGTCTCACCATTTATTATCCTTTAATAGAAACTCCCAACGGTTCATGTATCCATAACTTTGTATGGACCTTCTTTTTAGATGTAGGAATATAGTTGCGGTTACATACCCAATAGTTCTTAGGAACTCACATTGGTTGAGATGATGCAAGTTCTAGTTAATCACACCCTTTTGGGGTGAATTTTTGCCAACTATGGGACACTCTTATATATTTAAGGTATGTTTGATAATTTCTCCATAATCCCAATATAGGAAAAGTTACCCTAATGTAATTATCATAGGTTTAGTGTCTTTATATATAGAGATAAGGGAGGTCTTTTCATTGAATCCATATTAATGTATCTAAGTTTCTTCATCCATTTTCATTTGGTGAGATGTTGCTTATATTTTTGAATCCATATAACCAAGTACTATAGAGGTTATCTAGAAGGTGGTTAATATTTCAAGGATGGGATTGAGACATTATGATTCGTTCTAAGTATTTTATTTTATAAAAGGAATAAAAATCCTCATAGTTTTCTAAAACAATTTAGTTTAAAAATTATATGGAAATTATATATATGGAGGAATTGGGGAACCATATATTTGAGCTTGGACCATGAGGATGTGTTCTATGTATCTTAGTTATGGAATGAATCAGATTTTTCATAGTTTATTCATGACCTTGTTACTTTCCCCAAGTTAAATACCATTTTATGTTTGCTAGTTATATCATTCCACTAATCAAGGTAGATACATTGAGGATTCCCTAGATGGAGGAGATTCATGATTCCAATGATGTGCTCATTGCTACTCCCTAAGACCACTTGATTTATAATATATATGAGAAACAATGGATAGAATGTAATCTACCTAATTATAAATGGGTATGGGGCTTACCTGCTAGGACATCCCATTGGATGCTTAATATAGATTTTGGGCCTTTGGAAGGAATCCAATGTACCCTAGTTATGGAAGGAATCTAAGTCACTATAGTTTAGTTGGCTTCTCAGTATGTCGATGCATGAGGTGGAATGATCATCCCATGGGAATGATTGAGTCCTGAAGGTTAAAATGTTAAAGATATGAGGGGACTTACACTGAAGTGGATGACTAGTTGAGTTTGGTATTAGGGCTTAGGAATCCATCTTATGTGACCTAATTATAGAAGGAATCAGAGTCCTAAAAGTTGAATTAGTTGGGGATTACATGTTAAGGTTTCCATAATTTTGATAGAGTCTTATGATTTGAATTATATAGTCATTAATACTCCCTAAGACCATGTGATATATGTTTGGTGTGAGAAACACGGGATGGAAAATAAGAAGTATCATTTCTTGTGGATATGGGACTTATGTGATGGTACTACCTTACTGGTGTTTTAATATGGAGATAAGACCTTATCAAGGCATTCTATTCATATTGGTTATAGAAGTAATCATATCCATCATAGTTTAATTGGTCAGGGATTACACACTAAAGTTTACTTATAGGCAGGACACATCATATTGTGTTGTTGATCAGAACTTACACACTGAATTTTCAATTATATATAGTAGATATCATATTATACCCCTGACCAGGGCATACACATTATGGTTTCCCTTTAGAGAGGCTAGACAAGGTTATCAAGTCCTAGTATACCCAATTGACCTGACCTATTTGATTACCTGACATGCATTAATTTTCCTCCCAACATGCCTTGATTGATTGTCTTCTCAATGTGTTGGTGGATGTCTACCTAACTTGTCCAAATAAAATCAAATGACTCAATTGGCTTATCAAAGAGATATCACACAATATGGATGGAATATCTAGAGGTTAGCATATGACCAATGATGACTTGTCTAGAGGACATTGTAAGGATTGGATGGATAATCCTGGAATCCATCACATGATTTGAATGACATGTTTAGATGGAATCACATGATTTAGCTATATTACCCTGGTGTCATCATGAAACATGGTCAAAACACTTATAGGTAATTGTAAGATCCAATGTGACATGTTTGTAGGATGATGCATGATTTGGGATGACGTTTATGTGTTTCATCATGAAAGTCATCCAACATGTCTACGGGACATCGAATGAGCTAGCTTACATACTCAGAACACGTCAGATTGTCTATATGGCTTGTCCGAAGGATGTCACAAGATCCAATTGACATACCCTAGTGCTATCAAGAGACTTAGTGGATATATATTACAGTCACCATATGATAAGGGTGACATGTCTAAATGACATTGTGAGGCCTTGATGGTGATCCCAAAGGGTATTTCGAGACTTTTGGGACATGGATGAAGGACTCTATGTTACATGCTCTGACATTTCCAAGTGACATCACATGATCCAAACAGTATACCAAAAACTAATCGTGTGACTTAAGAGACAAGTCTTGTTGCTTTATCCTGATTCTTTGGGTTCATAAATAGTTCATGGGGATCAGCGTATATGTTTTATATAAGTATCCCATCTTTTAGTCATTATTACAGCCTTTTATTGTATATTACGTAGATTTTCTCATTGTTGTCTTGTTTAAGGTCTCATTTTTTAGAAAATATATGGTATTTCCTTCGTATAACCCTTCAGAAGTCCTTCACATGATCTATAAGTTATCCTAGGAAGTGCCTATACATGTTTCATGATCGCTCTTGTAGTTTTCCAGATCCTAGATAATGGAACACATTCTGAGTCTCAATATCATCCACTCCAATAAATCCTCTATGATTTATAGGTGCACTAGTGCGGGGATGCAAGAAAAATATCAAACATTTTTTAGGATGGGGAGGGAGATTTGTAGGCCTTTCCTCCATGATTATTCACCTTTTTTCATGGATCATATCACACGAATCTAAGATAGAGTTGGTGTAGAGCTTTGATGACATGCATTTCATGAGGTTTTTCCAAAGGTTATTCTAGGAGTATCACATGATTTTTAGTGATCTAAAGATCAACCCATCAACTCCCAATTTATTGTATTATGTCCAATTAAAGGGGTCTCTCTGAATCATGTAGATTTTTGAATGGTCATATATATTGTCAGCCTAACATGTCTATGGGATTTCACAAGATTAGGATGTCTGGTGAATGGAATCTGTGTGATATTTTGTGCCTTTTATGTGATGTTCCATATGAAAATATGGATTTCCCAGGGGACTTTGGTAATCGGGCCATCATTTCGAATAAATTTTGTGAGGTCTTGTGGAATGCACAATCATGTTGCTTGAGGTATATGACCTCAAGAGACTCCCTACTTTTATCATTTAATTACTTATTTTATTTTTTGAAGGATTTAGGGTTTCACAAGATTTCTTGAGTTTTCTGTAAGATAATCACTCTCCTCATCGGTGATGTGTTGTGTGAACAACAAAACATCTTGTGGTGATGAATGATCACTTCATGGATAAAACCTTCTGTTTATTTTTTGATCTAAATGGAGAGTGTGGGACTGCCTAGACTTGTCTAAATCCTTTCGCGTGATGGGGGTGACAAGCCAACGGGCTCTTCTAAGACTAGGAGTAAATTTCATCATGTTTTTTGTGGTGTATTGTAGGCTTTATGGGTGGATCACATGAGTTTCATGACCACAATTGTCTCCCACATTTCCAATTTTTATTTCCATTTCTTTTTAAAAAAATTGGGGATCTCATGAGGTTTTATGAGTTTTATTGAAGAAAATAAATCTTCCTATCAATTATGAATCCTATGATATTAACAACAAAAATATTATCCAACCTTTTGGATATTTCCAACCTATTTTCCAATGATTTTTGGATGGATCTTTAGGTGCCTACTTCCTGATATTTCATGTGGCTTGGGGTGCATGTATAGAATCCGTCTCATGGTCACTAACTTTCTGGGCACCTTATCAAGAGCATAAAGACTTTTAGAAGGGGATCTGTGGGATCTTCTATAGGATTTTTATTTCTCAAGACCATTTTCTTGACCTTACATTGGTCATTCTATCATGGGTCTCTTGGAAGTTTGCAAGATTCATGTTATCATGGGAACCTTCCTATTCTTTTTCATAGTAGGGAAAATAATGCCCATTTTTAAATATTTCATCATTTTTTAATTTTAAATTCTCCTATGGTGGGAATCATTAAATGTAACCCCTCATGAGTGACGTTCATAGTGACAAGGGGTTGAATTTTAGGAAATTAAATGTCAAGTAGAGGCTTTGGCACAGTCATAAATTAGTGCCTTAGGAAATGTTTGGTCTACCAAGTGATGTATGGTATTCTTTGGAATTTTCTATAAATAGGTAAGAAGATATGGATTAATTCTCCAAATACTATACTCTCCAGAGCTCATGGGCCTTGATTCAGTCATGTAATCTCATCATGATACCTTCTTATAGGAACCCCTCATGAGACCCATCTGTGAGTTCATTTTGTGATTACTTCTTTGAAAAAAAATATTTCACCCAAGAACCCATTTTCATCAACCCATTAACTTATCATTGTAAATTGATTTAACATTAGATGTCAGGATTCATGATTGTGTTGAGGGTTTAATAGGATCTATTGTCTAGGTTGCATGGTCCTTTCACTATTATACGGCTTGTGTAACTATATTGAGGTCACACAATCATGAGTCTTCTATGGGGTCATGTATTTTCATGATGCCTTATGGGTTCATGTGATCCATGATATTTTGAGGAGTCATGAGATTCATGAGTCCTTTGATTCATCTAATGCATATGAAGATTCTGGATTTTTTTTTATTTCCTTTGATAGTATTTTATTTTATCTATCTGACATATTCTGCATACATACGTTCAGATGAATTTCGGATCTCATCATAGTTTCTCATTTATAGCTAATCAAAGTGTCATGATTGATATAAAACAAAATTTTGACCCTTGGAATTTTGTGAATTCTGATAACGATATTATGAAATGGATTCTTCCATTCTGGATTCAAAATTATCCTTCATCAAACTGACTTCCTCAATACGGGTTCAACTTGTGGGGTGACATTTTCATTCCTCCTTCAGACTTCAATCTTTTGTATTTCAGGGTGTCAAATTTAATTTAATGTATTTAGATAAAAAAATTGAGGATTTTTGGTGGGTCAAAGATCGATCCCAGGGGTTGTCTTATATGTTGGTAAACTCTCCCTTGGGTCTAGATGGATATGATTTCACTCATCAGTCCACCATTTAGAGATACTAGATTATTTTTGTCGCTCCTATGAACAACCCAAGTGGATTATGGAACATGAAATGGGATTTATTTTCTAGTTTTATCATTTATGATGAACAGACATTTCCATTCTATCTCCAAAAAATCTTCTTAGAGTTTTCTGATCAGTTATATACTAACCATCATAATGAAGCAGTATGGATTTTTTAATTTATTTTATATATCTAGGATGGTATTTTTTGAGAACTGGTCAGCCATTGTTTCCTAGAACCAAATTGTTTCATCTATCCCATGGAAAGGATGGAATCATCCTATCAGATATCTACTAAGTGGGTACGATCCCCCCTCTCGGATAAATTTATGATGACTTCCTTCCTGAAAAATATGTCTTGGATGACCCTTTGAGGAATCCAGTTTTAGAAAGGGACATGCTCATTATGGTGAAGAAAATTTTATGAAAGGATTAGACTATGGGCTCATGAAACTCTTTCAGAAACCAAATAAACATTTTAATTTGTCGTGTGGAGTTAGGCCAACTGCTATACACCCCCTTCGGTGCCCTTCTGGACAAGTTTGTGGGAGTTCTTACTTATATTAGGCTATTTTTGAATCTGGGGATCATGATTCATGGGGATATTAGGTGAAGCTAGATATCTATAAGGCCCTAGCCTTAAACCATACTTAATCTTGAGTTATTACAAGATTACACATTGAGGATCTTTTCGGGTTTAGAGTTTTAGAGAATTAGATCATAAAACTTTCATTACATTCCACATATAAACAAAGTGGTTACATAAAGATAGTATTCTTCTTTCCCATAGATGGAAACATATTTAAAATAAAACATGGATTCTTTCTTGACACTTCCTTGACAATATCATCATATCATGTACCTTTCCCTTGACCTGTGAAAAACATTTCAAAAAACTTGGGATGAGCATAAAAAGCTCAGTAAGGGATATAAAAAATTTGGAAAGGAAACATTGGTACATATATAAATAATAATGAAATCATACTTTACCCATAAAACATAAGCACTTCAACATACCTCATCAAATCATGAATAAATCATAGAAATCATAAGACATGAAGGTAACTTGAGGCATTCATAACATTCTTACGTAGGGAGTAACCCTCTTGGTTACGTTTGGAATACCCATCATAGTATATTCCCTAAATATCTTCGGAGAAACCTTAACGTTTCACTCATTCATGTTACCCAATGCATTGGAGAGCTATATCGGGCTCACCCACCCTTAGTTTATCACGGAACCACCCGTCTTCATAATAATTCCCAAGAACCTCAACATAATCGTATCACATAAAACATGCATAAAGGAAACATAACATTTCCACCTTTCAATCACAAGATATCAATACAACACATTGATATAAAAACATTATGAAAACCATTTTCAATACCAAAATAAAAGAAAATTAAAACATGGTATTTATTTTTCTTTTAAAAAGAAGGTATGGCTTGTAGAGGAAACCGAAACTCAAATAACGGTCACGGCGGTAGAGAAGTCGTTGTCGCCGCATACGTACGACAAAAACATTCACTTTTGTCGTTTAGTAAACGCTTTGTATAAAAATGATTCCTTTTGAATAAACGTGAAAGTCAAAGGGGTTTATACACCATATAAAAGAAGGTTGTGTATAAAACAAAATATGCCTCAATGAAAGGAGATTGAGACGAAGTCCCATACCTCGGGTCCAACTTGACTCGATCGTTCTTTAATGTCCTAAATAATAAACTTGAGTTAATTTATACTTGCTTAAGAACCTTTTTCAAGTTAATTATTCCTTTTATATCATTTACTACCATGTCATGAACACTATGTAATTATTTAAGTTAATAACGGTCATTTTAACGATCATTGGTACTTGAGTCAAAAATAAACCCTTTATAATTAAATGTTGTTCATGTATCCATTATATACAGAATGGTATTCATGATGTAGATATCATATATTTCATATATATCCAGTACATTCATGCATTTATAATATTACATAATCATTTAGAGGTAAGAAATGAAATGCACCGTTCATGGAGACGGTAAGTCGTACGTACGCATGAACGCTACTTTCATTTCTATTTTGTATTTTATAGAATGGAATCATAATGATATAAAGGTATATTATAATTCCAGTATAATATCATATATAATATCATAGTTCCATCCTTTATACGTCCCACATATGGTATTTAACGAATCAAATCACTTTGAGGGGGCGGTAGTCCGCACTTCCTTAAATGAAGATATCGCGTTTACCCATAATGGAAACCATAAAGGTATACCCAAAATGAAAAATACAGAAGCTTAAGGAAAACATAAACATATTATATATCATATATAAATATAGTGACATCTTAATGGACACCTTTAAAGGTGTTAAAAGAATGTTGAACAATCATCGTTTCGGGAGGCATAAATTCGCCATCCACGGAAACAGAATGTTCGTTATCCATTATATGTAGGTGTGTGTAAGTGTAGCTCGAATATTTATTATAAAAACATCCTAGTATATTGAGGATACTGTATTTGTTACAAAAGAAAAGAATAAAAAGAGTTTAGGGGGTTGGAGAAGCAAAATAAAACAAAAGGACTCAAAAGAAGACATTACCTTAAAATCGGGTAACTCCCTTTGGTTTGAGCTCAAAGGCTTCCTTGAGAAGACTTATGCCAAAAGTGAGGCTTTAAGGAGTAAGATATTGAATTGGAGAGACAAAATGGGCAGGGTTTGTCCGAGCCAAAGGCTTTGGAAGTGTGGGTAAGGAGGTAGAGGTGGGGGCCTTTTATAAGAGGAGAGGAGGGGCACTCTTGGAAAGTAAAGATAAGTTACTTTATTTTAAAATGCGTTTCGGATTACAAATGTCCCACATTGATATAATTCGAGGATAAGGTGATAAGGGTTAGAAATCCACTCATCCAATTGGTTTTGGCCATGTGTAGGTCTTAGATTTTACATTATCTTTCCATTTTATTTAAATCGTTAAATAATGAGGTCATCACTACATCATCATGATGTCATAAATAATTTAATTTATTTAATGTATAAAAATTATAAAAAAATACTATGATGTAGGAACTCTTTTTATCTTTCTAATGAATATTTATAGTCAAAAATCTGACATGTATAACCCCATGTAAAAATTGTTTTAGTAAAATATTTCATGTTTGTGTCATTTTTACTTTAACATTAAATAAAAAGTTATTTAAGTAATTTCCCAACCAAAGTGGCTCCATGGGGTCCCCAAGTTGACCCATGGTTTGTCTTGGTCGGCCATGACACAACCAATAAGAGTAGGATATGTTTCTAGGTCATTTCATTTTATTAAAACATTATTCTTACCTTAAACTACACTAATTACCTCTAATCGCGATTAAGAACTTAATAAGTTACTATTCACCAAAAAATTATTTTAATCCCATTGAACCACATTTTACTTCTTAATGAAAACCATGTATGTCGTATTTTTGAAATTCAAAACACAATGATGGCAAAAGTTCATTTAAATGGAAAAATCAGTTTTTATAAGTACCACTTAGTGGTTTCACTATTCATCAAAAATTGAAGTTTTTCAGAAAATTACCAAACATTCACCCTAAGATATATTTGATATTCTGAATTCAAAAATGATTTCTATTTTACAAAATTCAAATCATATAAGTTACATTAATTAATTTAATAAATAATTCCCGCTGTCATGACAAATAGCGTTTTTTTATGAAACAATAAGTATCAAAAGATTGACACTAGTTTAAGTCCAATTTCAAAGTGAAATTAATTCCAACGACCACAATTGAATTAAATGGTAAAAATATATTCCAATTTCACTTTGAAACCAATTCAAAATATAATCTAATCATATAAATAAATTAGATTAAAAAGCAGTTTTGATGTAAAATGCAGTATTTTTCACTATTCATTAAAAAATAAACATTGTCAAAAAATACCAAAAATTCACACAAAGTAAATTTTGATGTCCCAATCATAAAAAATAAGTTTATTTTGACAAACATAGCTTATAAAATTGTCAAAATATATATTTAAAAATGGTTTGCCATCAAAAGGCAGTCAAACAATCTTTTAAAAAATATTAGTGTATTCCATGCTTAAGATTGTATTTATTTTCATTTTATGCTTCTAAAACACTATCTAATTAATTAATAGACATAGATAAAAATATATATTATTCATTACTTACTTGGTATGTTACATCCTTCCCCCCTTTATAAAATTGCATCCCCACAATTTATTTACTTATCGAATAAATGGGGGTACTTATCCCTCATTGAATTTTCAGATTCCCTTGTTGCCTCTTCCATCATGTGGTTTTTCCACAAAACCTTTACCTGATTTATCACCTTATTCCGTAACACTTGCTCCATGTGGTCAAGAATCTGGACTGGTTGTTCCTTATAAGATAGGTTCTCTTCCAGCTGAACTACCTCTGGACTCAAAACATGAGATGGATCTGGCATGTACTTTCTCAGCATCGAAACATGAAAAACATTGTGTACCTGAGATAAACTCGGAGGTAAAGCCACTCTGTATGCAATTGATCCAACTCTCTCCAGAATTTCATATGGTCCAATGAAACTTGGACTAAGCTTTCCTTTCTTACCAAATCACATCACACTTTTCCATGGTGAGACTTTGAGAAAAACATGATCACCTACCTCAAAAGTTAGATCCTTCCTCCTGTTGTCTGCATAACTCTTCTGCCTACTCTGAGCTATTCTCATGTGCTTCTGAATCAGCTGAACTTTTTTTGCCATCTCTTCTACCAATTCTGGTCCCATCAACTTCCTTTCACCCACTTCATCCCAAAAAGCTGGAGTTCAACACCGCTTCCCATATAATGCCTGAAATGGTGCCATCTGTATACTAGAATGAAAACTGTTATTATATGAAAATTCAACCAAAGAAAGATGTTGGTCCCAACTTCCCTGATAATCCATAGAACAAGCTCATAGCATATCCTCCAAGGTCTAAATTGTTTGTTCTGACTGCCCATCTGATTGTGGATGAAATGTTGTACTAAAATTTAATTCAGTACCCAACGACTTCTGAAGGCCTTTCCAAAAGTTAGAAGTGAACCTGGGATCACGATCAGATACAATGGAGAGGGGAACTCCATGTAACCTGACTATCACTTTAAGATACAAACGGGAAAGTTGATCTAGGGAAAAAGTATCTCGTATAGCAAGGAAATGAGCAGATTTGGTCAAGCGATCAACAATAACCCAGATTGTATTATTACCTTGAGATGTCTTCGGTAATCCCACAACAAAGTCCATGGATATATTCTCCCATTTCCAATCTGGCACTGGTAAAGGCTTAAGCATCCCTTTCGGTAACTATCGCTCTTCTTTAACCTGTTGACATGTCAAACACTTCACAGTAAAATCAGCAATATCTCTTTTCATTCCATCCCACCAGTAATACTCCCGCAGATCTCTGTACATCTTAGTACTGCCAGGATGAACTGAAAACGGAGAACTATGAGCTTCACATAAAAACTCTCTCTTCAACTGTGAATCACAAGGCACACACAATCTCTTCCCAAATCTCAAAACACAATCACTATCAATGTTGAATTCAGGCAACTTACCTTTCTGAACCAGCTCTACCTTTTTCTGCACTCACTGTCTTGCTTCTGTGCTTACTTGATTCTATCTGATAGAGATGATCTCACTGATACCTGAAACAAAACAGAAGAACTTCCTGCACCAACAACTTCTATGCCAAAGTTCATCAAATCCTTAACCAAAGGATCTCGTCCCAAATGCAACATTTCTAATGAAGCATTACTTTTTCGACTCAAAGCATCAGCCACTTTATTTGCTTTTCCCGAATGGTAATGAATTGTACAATCATAATCCTTGATTAATTCTAGCCATCTCCTTTTTCTCATGTTCAATTCTTTCTGAGTGAATATATACTTTAAAATTTTTTGATCGGTATATATTTCACACTTTACTCCATACAAATGATTCCACCAAATTTTTAAAGCAAAAACAACAGCAGCTAATTCCAAATCATGTGTAGGGTAATTTACCTCATGATTTTTCAACTGTCATGAAGCATAAGCAATTACCTGATCATTCTGCATTAGGACACAACCAAGTCCTTTCAATGAAGCATCATTGTATATAACAAACTCACCATTCCTGGAAGGTAGTGCCAAAACTGGAGCATTCACCAATCTTCTTTTCAATTCCTGAAAACAATCATCACATTATTTTGTCTATATAAACTTAACACCCTTTCTAGTTAGCTTAGTCATTGGACTAGATGACCATGAAAAATTTCTAACAAACCTTCGGTAATATCCTGCCAAACCAAGGAAGGTACGAATCTCAGTTACATTTGTGGGTCTTGGCCAGTCTTCCACAACTTTTGTTTTTGTAGGATCAACAGTTATCCCATCTTTAGAAACAATGTGACCAAGGAAAGAAATTTGTTTCAACCAAAACTCACACTTGCTGAATTTCCCATACAATTTCTTTTCTTTTAAGGTTTGCAAGATAACCCTTAAATGTATTTCATGCTCTTCTTTACTTTTAGAAAACACCAAAATATCATCAATAAAAACCACCACAAACTTATCCATGAACTCATGGAAAATTCTATTCATTAAGTCCATGAATACAGCAGGTGCATTGGTTAGCCCAAAATGAATTACTACAAATTCATAGTGGCCATATCTTGTATGAAATGCGGTCTTCAGAACATCTTCTTCCTTTACCTTCATCTGATGGTACCCTGATCTCAAGTCAATCTTTGAAAAATAATGAGCTCCCTGGAGCTGATCAAACAAATCATCGATATGAGGCAAAGGATATTTGTTCTTAACAGTGATATTATCCAAGGCTCTATAATCAATGCAAAGTCTCATTGAACCATAGTTCTTTTTAACAAACAAGACAGGAGCACCCCATGGTGATGTTCTAGGTCGAATGAAACTTTTCTCTAATAAATCTTGCAATTGCTCCTTCAACTCTAAAAGTTCAATTTGAGACATTCGATAAGGGGGTTTTGAAATTGGCTTAGCATCAGGAACTAAGTCAATAGTAAACTCAACTTTCCGATCTGGTATTATTCCAGGAAACTCATCAGGAAAAACATCAGGATACTCATTTACCACTGGCACATCATTAATCTGAACAGTTCCTTTATTTTCAACAATGTGTGCAAGGTAACATTCATTTCCATATTTTACAAGTTTCTCGGCCTCTTGATATGTTATCAAAAGTAAGGGTTCATTCTTTTAAACAAACTGAAATTATTTCTGAAAATAAACTTCTTTAGATCTACAGTCAATCTTAGCATGGTAAATAGAGAGCCAATCCATACCCTGGATAACATCAAACTCTACTAGAGGTAGAACAATAAGGTTTGCAAGTAGGTTCTTTCCACAGATAAGGATATGAAGATTCTTATAAATTCTTTTTGCCTCAACATTTCCCCCAGGTGTTTTTACCAAAAGTTCATGATTCATTTCTTGAGATGGTATTCCCATTTTACTAGAAAAGGTTTCAGAGATTAAAGAATGTGTAGACCCCAAATCAAACAACACACTGGCATAATCTGAAAAAACAAACAAAGTACCTGATACAACTTCATTTGATGGCCTGACATCTGTTGACGTAGTTGCAAAGGATTTCACCACCACTTTCTGCTTGTAGTCTAACTGCTTCCCATCACCCAAGCTTTTTGTCGGACACTCGTTTCCATAATGACCCATCTCATTGTACTTATAACATTTCACTAACTGTAAATCAAATTTGGTCTTACCATCAACCTGATCTTTTTTAGTGCAATCACGAGCCTTATGTCCCATCTTACCACATCGGTAGCACTTTCCGGAATTCAGAAGACATTCCCCAGCATGCCTTTTGCCACATTTATCACAAACTAGAAACTTAGATTTCTTACCATCAGACTTTTTTGAATAATTCTTACCTTTCTCTTGCCACCTCGGTCACTTCTTCTGTTGGCTGTTATAGAACACTTGGTCATCGGTAAACTCCATTTCCACCTTCTCAGCACATCGAACAAGATTTTCATAACTTTTAAACTCACGAGAAGCTAATTCCCTTCGATATTTTGTCTTTAATCCTGAGTAAAAATGATTGATTTTACTATCAAGGTCTCGGATAAAATTTGGAGCATACCTTGCCAATCGAGTGAACCTTTCTTCATAGGTAGCCACTGAGTCTTCCTCTTGCCTCAATTCCAAGAATTGCATTCCCATCCTAAGTCGAACAGCCTTAGGAAAATACTTCTCAAGAAACATACCTTTGAATTCCTCCCCGTCAAGAGCATCAATCTCATCGGCATCCCTGATATTTTTAACCATAGACCACCACTGATCTGCTTCACCCTCCAAACGGTAAATAGCAAGACTAACCTTTTGATTGTCTGAACACCCCATGACATCGAAAATATTCTCCAGTGCTTTAATCCACCCTTCAGCTAACACAGGGTCAAATGATCCTCTGAATGATGGGGGATGTTGCCTCATGAAATGTTCCACCACTGACATGTTCCTCTGCGGTTGATCTGGCTGATCTCATGCATGGATACCACCACCATTTATCGCTTGAGTCAACTGCGCCATTACTGCAACAAACTGTTCAGTTCCAATTCCGACCATCTCAAGATACTGATTCGGAAGGTTATTTCCTTCTGTATGCCTTCCTAGCACTGCTTCCCTGTTTCCTCTGTGGAAAACCATTCTGAACAAACATGTCTTAGATGAAGCAACATGGTAATCTTCAAATGCTATATCACTTCAATTTGACCATAAAAAAAATATTTTTGGATAATCATTTAATATAATTCTAACTCCTAAAGTTATCTAAACCGACCTCTGATACCAACTATAAGGCCCCAGCCTTAAACCTTTCTTAATATTGAGTTATTACAAGATTACACATTGAGGATCTTTTCGGGTTTAGAGTTTTAGAGAATTAGATCATAAAACTTTCATTATATTCCACATATAAACAAAGTGGTTACATAAAGATATTCTTCTTCTTTCCCATAGATGGAAACATATTTAAAATAAAACATGGATTCTTTCTTGACACTTCCTTGACACTATCATCATATCATGTACCATTCCATTGACCTGTGAAAAACATTTCAAAAAACTTGGGATGAGTATAAAAATCTCAGTAAGGGATATAAAAAAATTTGGAAAGGAAACATGGGTACATATATACATAAGAATGAAATCATACTTTACCCATAAAACATAAGCACTTCAACATACCTCATCAAATCATGAATAAATCATAGAAATCATAAGACATAAAGGTAACTTGAGGCATTCATAACATTCTTATGTAGGGAGTAACCCTCTTGGTTACGTTTGGAATACCCATCACAGTATATTCTCTAAATCTCTTCAGAGAAACCTTAACGTTTCACTCCTTCACGTTACCCAATGCATTGGAGAGCTATATCGGGCTCACCCGCCCTTAGTTTATCACGGAACCACCCGTCTTCATAATAATTCCCAAGAACCTCAACATAATCATATCACATAAAACATGCATAAAGGAAACATAACATTTCCACCTTTCAATCACAAGATATAAATACAACTTATTGATATAAAAACATTATGAAAACCATTTTCAATACCAAAATAAAATAAAATTAAAACATGGTATTTATTTTTCTTTTAAAAAGAAAGTATGGCTTATAGAGGAATCCGAAACTCAAATAACGGTCACGGCGGCGGAGAAGTCATTGTCGCCGCATACGTACGACAAAAACATTCCCTTTTGTCGTTTAGTAAATGCTTCGTATAAAAAGGATTCCTTTTTAATAAACGTGAAAGTAAAAGGGGTTTATACATCATATAAAATAAGGTTGTGTATAAAACAAAATATGCCTCAATGAAAGGAGATTGAGACGAAGTCCCATACCTCGGGTCCAAGTTGACTCGATCATTATTTAATGTCCTGAATAATAAACTTGAGTTAATTTCTACTTGCTTAAGAACCTTTCTCAAGTTCATTATTCCTTTTATATCACTTATTACCATGTCATGAATACTATGTAATTATTTAAGTTAATAACGGTCATTTTAATGATCATTGGTACTTGAGTAAAAAATAAACCCTTTATAATTACTTGTTGTTCATGTATCCATTATATCCAGAATGTTATTCATGATTTAGATATCATATATCTCATATATATCCAGTACATGCATTCATTTATAATATTACATAATCATTTAGAGGTAAGAAATTAAATGCACCATTCATGGAGATGGTAAGTCGTACGTACGCATGAACGCTACTTTCATTTCTATTTCGTATTTTATAGAATGGAATCATAATGATATAAAGGTATATTATAACATATATAATATCATAGTTCCATCCTTTATACGTCCCACATATGGTATTTAACGAATCAAATCACTTTGAGGGGGCGGTAGTCCGCACTTCCTTAAATGAAGATATCGCGTTTACCCATAATGGAAACCATAAAGGTATACCCAAAATGAAAAATACAGAAGCTTAAGGAAAACATAAACATATTATATATCATATATAAATATAGTGACATCTTAATGGCCACCTTTTAAGGTGTTAAAATAATGTTGAACAATCATCGTTTCGGGAGGCATAAATTCGCCCTTCACGGAAACAGTATGTTCGTTAACCATTATATGTAGGTGTGTGTAAGTGTAGATCTAATATTTATTATAAAAACATCCTAGTATATTGAGGATACTGTAGTTGTTACAATAGAAAATAATAAAAAGAGTTTAGGGGGTTGGAGAATCAAAATAAAACAAAAGGACTCAAAAGAAGACATTACCTTAAAATCGGGTAACTCCCTTTGGTTTGAGCTCAAAGGCTTCCTTGGGAAGACTTCTGCCCAAAGTGAGGCTTTAAGGAGTAAGAAAGGGAAGTGTAGAGACAAAATGGGCAGGGTTTAGTCGAGCCAAAGGCTTTGGAAGTGTGGGTAAGGAGGTAGAGGTGGGGGCCTTTTATAAGAGGAGAGGAGGGGCACTCTTTGAAAGTAAAGATAAGTTACTTTATTTTAAAATGAGTTTCGGATTAAAAATGTCCCACATTGATATAATTCTAGGATAAGGTGATAAGGGTTCGAAATCCACTCATCCAATTGGTTTTGGCCATGTGTAGGTCTTAGAGTTTACATTATCTTTCCATTTTATTTAAATCGTTAAATAATGAGGTCATCACTGCATCATCATGATGTCATAAATAATTTAATTTATTTAATGTATAAAAATTATAAAAAAAAACTATGATGTAGGAACTTGTTTTATATTTCTAATGAATATTTATAGTCAAAAATATGACTTGTATAACCCCATGTAAAAATTGTTTTAGTAAAATAACTCATGTTTGTGTCATTTTTACTTTAACATTAAATAAAAAGTTATTTAAGTCATTTTCCAACCAAAGTGGCTCCATGGGGTCCCCAAGTTGACAAATGGCTTTTCTTGGTCGGCCATGACACAACCAATAAGGGTAGGACATGTTTCTAGGTCATTTCATTTTATTAAAACATTATTCTTACCTTAAACTACACTAATTACCTCTAATCGCGATTAAGAACTTAATAAGTTACTATTCACCAAAAAATTATTTTAATCCCATTGAACAAAATTTTACTTCTTAATGACAACCATGTATGTCGGATTTTTGAAATTCAAAACACAATGATGGAAAAATTTCATTTAAACGGAAAAATCCATTTTTATAAGTACCACTTAGTGGTTTCACTATTCATCAAAAATTGAAGTTTTTCAGAAAATTACCAAAAATTCACCCTAAAATATATTTGATATTCCGAATTAAAAAACGATTTCTATTTTACAAAATTCAAATCATATAAGTTACATTAATTAATTTAATAAATAATTCCCACTGTCATGACAAATAGCGTGTTTTTATGAAACAATAAGTATCAAAAGATTGACACTAGTTTAAGTCCAATTTCAAAGTGAAATTGATTCCAACGACCACCATTGGATTAAATGGTAAAAATATATTCTAATTTCACTTTAAAACCAATTCAAAATATAATCTAATCATATAAATAAATTAGATTAAAAAGCAGTTTTGATGTAAAATGCAGTATTTTTCACTATTCATGAAAAAATGAACATTGTCTAGAAAAATACCAAAAAATCACACAAAGTAAATTTTGATGTCCCAATCATAAAGAATAAGTTTATTTTGACAAACATAGCTTATAAAATTGTCAAAATATATATTTAAAAATGGTTTTCCATCAAGAGGCAGTCAAACAATCTTTTAAAAAATATTAGTGTTTTCCATGTTTAAGATTGTAATTATTTTCATTTTAAGACTCTAAAACACTATCTAATTAATTAATAGACATAGATAAAAATGTCTATTATTCATTACTTACTTGGGATGTTACAATATCTCTCTAACCCATATCCTGGTGGGATTCATGTCCATGTTCATGAAGGGGTGACATTACCCAGATGGGGATTCACATTCAAGAATCCAGGTTTGTGTGATTTTAATGGTAGAGATAATAGAGGATGGATGACTCTTTAATATGGAAATTCCAACCCTTGAACACCTTTACTAACTCTTAAACCACAATCAGAAAGGTAGAATCCCCTATAGTATATGTGGTCCTTTCTAGGTTTTATTTGGTGTGATATGTGAGAATTTCCATTGCTACAAATACTATAATGCCACCAGGATCCTTAATGATTTATCTCCTCATTGGTTTCTAAACATATCCAGGTATGGATCTATTTCATCAATATTTGACAAGGTTACCAATGTTTTGAGTTGATCTAATATATTTTATTTCACCCATTATTCTGCACTGATTGGTCTGATCATTGATAATGGAAGAGGCTCTCTCAATGAAAGGTTGTACAAGATCTCCCTTCAAGAAGGGGTTCATGTGGACATGATGGATGAGATGATCATCTGTGGACTATATAAACCTTATCATTTTTCTTGTTAGTTTGACTACACCCAAAGGGTATCCCCTCTCCCTTCATATGGATTATGAGGGGAGAGACACCCTAAGATCATCCTCTAGTTTTGGATGATTATGGCATGTGAAGGAAATACTGTTGAGATCATTCTTCCATCTTCTGACACTCTTTCATTTATTACTTAGGGTTATTCCCAAGCTTGGATAGAATCTTATCTGAATGGTGTGATAAGATGACTGGTTCTTAATGTGGAAAATATATTTTCCTCACTAACTACTTTTTTTATGAAAATAAAGGAGATGATTCATTAATTGGGAGAGACTTAAAGGAAGTGACCTCACCCCAGTGATGACTATCTCAATAGTTGGACCGAATTTATCAACAAAATCATTCCTTCAGCACAAGAAATGATTGATTCATATATTGAGGGGATGATATATAGATCCTCCTCTCATTTTTATCTTCTAAATCATTTGGTTATTCCTCCTTTTAGAATTCCCATTTGATCAGTCATAAAAGCTCAGACATGGTGCAGGCTGATCTGGAAGTAGATTCACACCTTGATTACTAAGACACCTTTTAAAAAAATTCATAACCAAGGGGAATGACTTAACAAACTATTTAATGACTTGGGGTGGATGAATTTGATCTCCAACCACTGTAAAAAATGAAGAGAAAAACTTTCTAACTCTAAAATATTTTTCCACCAATGAGAGGGGCTGGCATGATCTTGAAGATGAGACTCCCATTTCCGAACAAATGAATGAGGCTTCAGAGGCACTAGAGTAGATTCTATGATTTATATAAAACATGAATTCCCAGATGTATGCCTAGACTATACGGATATGTAAGTATTAGGAATTCATACCTCACCTAAGGTATGACCTCATGACAGAATCACTCTCATTGGAAACTACTCAAAAAATATTTTATAATGTGACTACTTTATTCAAGACTCTCCATCCTAGAGAAGAAGTAGAAAATGTGGGGTGAGTAGTACTTCGGCATTAAATTGATGCTTCTCTCCAGACTCTTTCCAACTTTTCCATCTCAATTAATCAAATCTTATTGTAGTTTGATCATATATATGCACTCTATTTTTTATGATATTTTGGGAGAGAATCTAAAATGTGGAGATTCCACCTATTGTATACTATCAATGAATAGGTTTTCTAAAACTTTCATGTGAGTGTCTATTTTTATTTCATTCATGATGAGTATGAATTTTTTTTAATATGATGTTATATGAATTGAAAATGATTCCAATCCTTTGTATCGTATCATGTAAACTAGTATGACTGGATTCGAATATTTAAAATCATAAAAGGTTATTTTTGATAAATGATCATGAATTCCCACCAACATGAGATTCCTTAATGATATATCTGCTTCATCTATCTTTAGATTTCCTAATTCAAATAAGGATAATTGGGTAGAATACAAGTTCTGGAGGGATAGTTCTATTTCTTTTTATGAAGACAATAGAATGGGTGATCTTAGATTTATTTTTTCCAATTTTATATGGTGGTCCTTATAATATTTTCCATTATTTCTGAATAAATCTCTATTTTGATTTAGTTTAGGGTCTTTTGTCTTAGACCTTATATCACTAAAGTTTAGGGTCTTTTATATCTGACCATATATCATTTTATTTTTGGTACTTTTATATTGGACCTTCTATCACTATAGTTTATGGTCTTTTAGATCATCCCTTCAGTTTCCATGCAGTTTAATGTCCAACTGTCGAGACTTGATCGATGATCATTGAATATAGTTCATACATGTTAGGAAAGACCCAAAACACCCTAGGATGTTGAGTTCTATAATGTTGTTGTCGATGATCATGAGTTTTGTAACTCCTTTCATTCAAGGAATACATGTTGCTAGTTGGTAGGTAAAAACCCTTATGTGTCAGTATAATTTTCAATTAGAGGTTTCTCCACTCTTTTCCAAGGTTCACATAAGATATATGGGGGGGCATTGGTTGAGGGATAAATACTAGTGAAGCTAGTTACACCTAGATAGTTGGAATATGGGAGATGTAAGTAATAAACCAAAAGTTTGAGTTGATGAATATGGAATGGGGAAGACATACTTAGGATGACCCATAACACCCTAAGATTCAGGGTTCCACCATGGGTTTTCCATGTCTCTCAATGGTTGAATCACTTTTCCTGCAAGGAGGTGATGCCATTAGTTGGTAGGTAAAACCCCTTATTTATCGATATAAAGGTCAATAAAAGATTATCTCCACTCCTTTTGAGGTCTATTAGGGATTTTTGAAGACTCAAACATCTCGATGGTGAGGTTGGGTATAGAGGAAATCTATCCTGGAAGGGTTTTAGAACCCTATGGAAGTTCATCTCTTAATTATGAAGCTTGATCCCTGTGCCCTATGGTTTCTAATCACAAGGTGTGGTCCATAAAAGGTTTGAGAATGGAGTGTTTCATTCTGGATTTGATAAAGGGTATAAAACATAATGACATAACATCAAGGGTGTTAAATCCTATTGAATAGTACGATTGTAGTGATTGTAAATCATGGTCTAAAGTGATCATGTTAGGAGAATGATATGGGACAATCATACCAGAAATGAACCAGAACACACTCGAGTGCTAAGTTTTATCATGGTGACATTAAGGATTACAAGGATCAAAAATAAATTTTTTTAGGGTGATACTATTGGTTGACGACCATAGGCGTATATTCAAGAGCCATTAGAATGCATGCATAGTCAAACAAATAGTCCCTTAAAGCCAGGTATCCTTTTCTGAGGGCCATGGATTTTTTTTTGGGATTTTATGTTCTCAAATAATAAAGTGTGGCTTTTGGAATGTATAATATTAAATAATAGTTTGAGAACCCTAAAATATGTGTCTCCACCAAGAGAATATATTTTTACAATAAGAAGATGTGAAAAATCATTACTCTAACTTTTTCTTGAACTAGGGGGTCTAGTGGGAATATATTAGATTTTGTTAGGGCTATATTTTAGACCCTATATCTTTATGACTTTTTTATTTTCACCCTAATATTTTCCTAAACTCTAGAGTTTATGAATTTATTAAGTAAAGGCTTTACATTTTCACAGGATTTACTTTATTGGTCTTCAACCTAAAAAGTTATGTGTCTCTTTCACTACAATTTTAAGTTTATGCAATTTCGATCATTATAAGCTAGATTTTAAGGTTTTATAACTTTTACCAATGTGTCAAAAGTTTATGGCCGTGAATCACATGGACCTAATATAAGGGAGATGTTACATAAGAACCATGTTAGGATAAACATGGCTAAGAGTAATACAACATCCTTCTGATCTGGAGATGAAAATGTTGTAAATCACGACTCAAAGATCTCAAGTAATGAGAAATGGTAAGTAAAAATTATAGCAAGGACGGCCTAGAACACCCTCTGGTGATTTGTTCCACCATGGTGATGTTAGCCTCACAAGTATTGGAAATAACTCTTTACAGATCCTATCTTTCTCTATCTAGTAGGTTTGAACCATTATGAATCGAGATAATGGTCAAAAATAGATATCCATTTTCCTTTTCAAGGGCCATGAAAGGTTTTTGGAAACATGAGGTGCTTGTACATGAAGTTTGATTTATGAATTAGGTGATTGAAATATGGTGTAATTACCCCAAAGTCAAGATGATCAGGGTAAGGATCTTATCGTCCTTCGATAAAGGATGATTTTCTTCATATTTCAATATCATGTAGTAATGATGTTATTTCTTCCATGAAATGTAACATCATACTGTAAGGACCTTTTCCATGTCGTTTAATCACAATGTGGTAAGTACATATTTGTTGTGCAATTTTAATGTCATTCGACCAGGATGTTTTCCTTGAAGATTAATCATCATGAAGTAAGGAATTGGGAACTGACATGAAAAATTGTGCAAGATATATTGCATGCACAAGCAATACATACATAGATTTAACTAGTATATAGAAAAAACAGACTTGTGTGGCTCATCTCCTATGTAGTTGGGTTTCATTTCATCTATCGGTTGTTGTGGGTCTTCCCATGATTGGATATCCAAGTGTCACTAAGTATCCAATGATGATTTGAATCAATCCCCATGTTGTTCTTGAATGGGGAACTCCCTCCGAAGTAGTGACCCATGCGCATAGGTGGTCATTATTTTTTTTTATTGTTGTAGTAGGTCCCAGAATTGGAGATCTAGGCATTACAACGTATCTTATGATGAAAAGAATCATGCCACATGTAGTTCTCAAGAAAATTTGTAATTTAACTTCACGCAATAAGTATGTTATCTTCCTGACATGAAAATGGGTATTGTTTCTGGAGCCAATCATGGAAATATGAGTGTCACTATGTATCCCATAGTAATAGGAATCAAGCCATATGTAGTTACTGAAACATTAGCTTCCCATAAAATTATGTCCTGTGAACATGGAGGGTGCATTTTTTTGCTTATTTGGTGTGATTGGACCCAGGGATGAAGGTTAAAGTGTAAATATGTATCCTATGATGTTAGTAATAAATTTTCACATATTTGTTGAATGGATTCATGGTAGGAGACCAAAATAACAATAGTGGTTCTTTTAGGAGAGTTCTATAGGAATGTGAATTTTTTTCATGTAAGGGACATAAACTGTGTATTTTAACATCATGCGAAGAGGACTCTTGGTATTATTTTTAAATTCTTTCATTAAGAATAATGATGAGACTATTCTGAGTTTTTATGACTTTTTTGTGCGGGGAATCCCTTATTGAAATTCCTAAGATCATGTGAGTTATTCTAGATGTGAGAAATAATGAATGGAAGGGGTTTCTATCACCATGTAGAGGATATTAAAGACTGTAAAGGTGCATTTTGTATCATTTGGTGGTTGGACCAAGTTATATGATCTATTTTTCCCTAATTATCTCATTAAAAATGAGAATAAATTCATACTTATTTCTAGAAAATCTATGCACTTTAATGTCATGTGGAAAGGACATCAGCAATTCAGTTTAGAATTTTGTGTTAAGGACGTTGGTCACCTAATGTGAAAGGGAAATAACACTATTTCTAGGCCCAAAAATAGAGCTTTGTATGTCACTACATATCCTTTGATGATAGGAATCAAGCCACATGTAGTTCATAGAAAGAGGTACACCCTATGTAGAGGTGACCTTAACATGGTGATGGGATCATTTCATAATTATTTTCATAGATATAGATTGTGTTTGGTGATTCATTATTAAGATGGTGTTTATCCATGAATTTCATCTTCATGTGGTGATTAAGTGATCTATACAGTTTAGTATCATGTGGTTAGGACATGATATGTAGTTCAGTTTAATGTGTTTTTTCGAGACCATGAAACGTTGTGCAATTTAATACCCTAATTCTAATCTTATGTAGTTTAACATCATGAAACTTGGATGATGGGAACTTGATGATAGATATGAAAAGTTTTTATTTAAAAATATCACATTGGTGTGGGTTTTGACATGTCCCCCATCCATTATGGCTAGTGAGTAAGATCCATTGTGATAGACCTGATGTATGATATGTGGCCCTTTCCTTTTGGGTTCCAACTTTGGATGCTTCTTCCCTGGTATAAATGGGGTTTTTAGATCCAACACCATTTCTCCATGGAGAAATGAATAGATAAGAAATTTTTTATTAAAGGCTCATGTGATATGATTATGATGGGCTTCAAGGTTGTGAAATGTAT
This sequence comes from Viscum album, assembly GCA_963277665.1. Taxonomy (NCBI): domain Eukaryota; kingdom Viridiplantae; phylum Streptophyta; class Magnoliopsida; order Santalales; family Viscaceae; genus Viscum; species Viscum album. The sequence continues at coordinate 1,929,332,905 of OY728137.1, read as the reverse complement.
GTTACTTGTACTCAATGAGCCACTCCAATTAATTCTTCCACTTTTGCGATTTCTCTCTATCTGAGAGTTTTCCATAAATGGATATTCAGATCAAATCTAGATATACATCTATGGGTAAAACTTCCTTGATCTTGTACAATAATGAGTATTGCATTTATTGTGTTGTAGTACGTGTGGTGGAATGGTAGGCCCATAGAACATGGAGGAGCTTGTCAGGTAAGAAATTACAATCCATATTCACCATATTCTAGAGTATAATTGACATAGTCTTATTGAAGGCCTCTGTTTTTCAATTTTCTAATGCATGATAGTGATATGAGTGATTGGTCCCAATATTGTACTCTTGGTATAGTTTCATCAAATTTTTAAAACAGAAGTTAGTGTCATTTTCTGTCAATATTGTGTGAGGGACCTCGAACCTAGTAATGATATGTGACTTAAAAATTTTGATGGTATTATTTTTCCTGACTACCACGAGGGTTATTTCCTCATATTAGTTGGAAAATAAGTTAGTATCTATAAGGATGTACTTGAACTACTTAGCTATGGATGGGGGATATGGCCCCACAACATCAATTCCCAAAACAGAAAATTGATGGTAATATTTTTCTATATGTATTAATTTTGTGTGTTTATGGATGAAGTTTTCATGGATCTATAATACATAAAATTTCCTGTTGAATTCCACAGAGTTCTGAATCATGGTTTTCTAGTAATAACACCACCTAGGAATTTAGTGGGATATCTTGGTCCCAGACTGATGAGTGACGTAGGAGCCTTTATGGACTTCTTCCATAATGGCATGAATCTCTCTTTATATTATTAATATGAGGATTATTCCATCAAATACTCACTTGTAGATGGATTATTTCTCATTTGGATCATCTCAAAGGTTAAAGTCCATTGCACGGTGCTAAATTTGTTCCCTTCTATCTTGGTCTGTTGGGAGAGTCATGTTTTGGAGATAACTGATTCTGGGAACCGTCCATCTAGGGGTGGATATCGATTCATAATTCAATAGCGTGGTGTTTACCTAATTGATTTATTCCATATTATATATGATGATCAATGATAACTTTTTTCATTTCACAATAAATAATATTTCTTCCCCCTGATCAGGGTTGGAAAGGACTGTAGATACATTACCCAATTCGTCGACACGAGATTTCTATGATCATGGAACCTGATGAAATGTGGGATCAAAAGGGAAATATATTGTTATTCTTCTAACATATCTAGTAAGAGGGTCTAATTATTTATTTTTGATGGAATATTTTCCATTTACCTTATTCATCACTAGTTCTAAATCCCATTTTATATTTAGGAAGAATATCTGAAACTGTAGGCCCAGTTCCAACCCGGTGATGAGGGATTGGAATTTTTCCTCATTATTCATGCATCCTTTGGATAGTGAGAAATAGTAGGGAAAACTTCTTTTTCTGTAGACAAAAAAAATATCTAAGCCAAACTGATTTAGATTTGGGTGTTCTATCCTTTTTCTGATAGGAATTCAGGTAGAACCATCAAAATACATCTCCCATGTATGGGGAGTGTTATAGGAATAGAATACCTCTTCATATAGGAGCTCAGTGTCCTCCAGTGTATTCTTCAGGGTGGGATGCACTATAAATAAATCATCTTGGGATTTCCCTTTCACTTCCTTCTAAGGAACGAATTGGATGCCATGTTTTTGTAGAATGACCACCCATCAGGTTAGATGCCTAGTTAGCATGGGGTGGAATAGTATTTACTTAAGAAGATCCATACGAGAAAACAAATGGACTTCGTCGTGGTTCAAGTAATTCCTAGGATTATTCACTACAAATATGAGTGTGATGTAGTTCTTCTCAACATTTGAGTATCATGTCATATTATATACCATTTTTCTCTTGACGTAATAGAGAATATTCTCACTCCTTGCATTATTATTCTATGCGAGTAGGTTTCCTAGTGTGTGTTCCATGGAGGCCACAAATAATATGATTGGCCTCCCTTATACTGAAGGAATCAGAACTATTGGGTACAGTAGATACTACTTGAGACTTTCCAAGTTTTCTTGGCAGTCCCCATCCCATTGGTAGGTGATTACATTCTTCATTATCCTAGTGAAAGGGAGACATTTTCTGGCCAAGTTGGATATGAAACATTGAATATGAGTGAGGTGAACTTGGAGTCACATCAGTAATTTAATATTTCTATGGGGTGACATTGCTAAAATAGAACTAGTATTATCTGGGTCAACCTCGATGTTGTGGTAGAATACCACAAATCCAAGGAACTTCCCAAATGTTATCCGGAAAGATAATTTCAGTGGATTCATCATTATAATATGATTCTAAAACTTTTCAAATATTGTTTTAAGATTATTTAATTTATCACATCACTATTTGGATTTTACCACTAGGTCGTCGACATATCATTATTCTAGTATTCTCAAGAATGGATTAAAGATATAATGCATGGTGTGTTGATATATAGCACTAACATTCATTAATCCAAATGGAATGACCCGATATCAAAATATCCTATGACGAACTCTAAAGTAAGTGGGGTTCACATATTAAAGGGCCATCATTGTTTGATTGTAACCTAAATTTTTGTCTATGAAGGAAAGGGCTTAGAATCCAGCAGTTTCATCAATCAAGAGTTTTTTGATCAAAAATGGGAAATATTCCTTTAGTAAGTGACAATTAATGTATCTAAAATAAATGTAGAACCTAATATTCCCATTCTTTTTCATGATGGGAAAAATATTACAAATACATCTTGGGTATTTTACTTCTCATTAAAATATGGATTTGATTAATTTGTAAACTTCTTCCTCTACATTGGGAGCATGAGAGGGGTGCAACCTCCTTGCTTCCTCTTTGAAGCCTCGATGCTCATTGGGTAAGTTGAGATTGTGCATAGCCACATCTAGATTCATTCCAAGAAATTTGGTATAGTTACAATCAAAAACATATTGGTGCTTCTTTAGAAATTAAATATACATATCTTTCTCTTCGAGGGGTATAGTGGCATTAATCAGTATAGGTCATAGGTATTTTTAGATTCCAAGATTCACCTTCCAAATATCATCAATGGTGGTGGATACACCTTCATCAATAATGGTAGGTGTGTTCCTGAGGTCATCCTTTTCTTCTTCCACCTCTGAGTCCGTGGAGGAATTCTCAAACAGAGGTGGCAATATGAGGAAAACCCTTTTACTGTCGAGGTGAGAGAGTCTGTGAGAAAAACACATTATCATCCCCGAATTCATGTTTCATTGTAGAGAGACGTCATAGTTGATTGTATTTTACACTCTTGTCATGGATAGGTGGGGAATGGGACTTTGGTACCAGTTCTATCAACTCACTTAGTTTTATGGGGAGCACATAGTCATTGTCAAGAATATTTTAAATATTTTCATGTGTGGTCTTCAAGCCATTGGGAGATAGAACCTATATTTCATCATCCACCATTGGTTATTTCCCTCCCCTTTTGTAGAAACATGCCTCATCATATGTGTCCTTTCATGTATCAATGGGGGTGTTTTCATCATGAAGTATGCACACCTTCCCATAAATGGCATATTTCAACCATTTTTTGAATGTTGTAGGTACCCCCATATGGTTAAGGAGATAGGGACTTATAATTAGGACATTGTATGTGGTGTCTTAATGAATAACCATATACTCAACATTAAATGTGTGATCCAAAAACTGGGCACTGAGATTGATCTTCTTTAGAGGTATTTTCTCATACTTGTCATATTATTGAATGGTCATCTTTGTGGGAGACAAATCCCCTTATCTATACCCAAAACATCGGAGGTTTTGAATTGGGATGAGGTTGATCCCAAATTCATTTTCAATTATATCCGTTAAGTTTTTAACATTTCTGAATATTCTCAAAACATATATGTGTATGATGTGTCCCTGGATGACAACTTTCAGATCATACCTTATGAATTAGATGATGATATTGAATTATGCTAAAATGGTCTCCATTCAATAGAGCTTGGTTGTAGTGACTTATAACTCGAATTATTGTGGGATTCCAAGTTCTTTAACGACTAAATCTATGAGTTATTTTGGAAGATGAAGTGCATAAAGGATTGAGAGATTGGTTGTGACAAAATATAGCTATTTTAGAATGTTTCACTTTTGTTCTAGAGGTTGGAACTTCCTAAGGTGGGGTTTTCCCTAGACATGTGGCTCAAGAATCGATTCCTTTGAGTTAGATGGTCCTGGTGCTTATGAAGATGTCATGGGAGAATCATCTTCCAGTGTTTTAGGTCATATCATCCTTGATTATTTCATGGTATAATTGGGTAATTTAATCCACTCAAGGTGGTTATGAAATAAAACATAATGTGGATTAATACTGGAGGTTTTTGAGACATATCAATGTATTTTATGGGATTTCTAGAGTTCTTTCCCATGATTCTCAGCTACATATATGTTCTATGTGGGTATGTGATCAAAATATTTGGTCTGACTATGCCAATACTACCCCCTATATCCTCTATTCTTTCACATGTGGTCTGATGTTCCCCAGTTTAGTGTTGGAAAATCATACTTAGAGTCATATTCATCAACAAGGATGGGGTTTTACAAGGGTATCACATTGAGAGAACCAAATATGATCTACTCATATGATGAGGCTTTCATTTGGTGGGGTGGGTCTCATGATTCAGATATTATAGTGAAGAAATATGAAAGAGTTGGAGCTTGCATTAGAAAAGAATATGACTCCTCCTCTTCTGTTTCTTACTACTTATAATGGTCGCATCCACCATTGGGAGGCACATATGACATTACCTCACTAGATGGTGGAGCAATTTTGGGTCTTCGTATCTTTTCTCTTAGGGTAGAATAAGCTTAGTCAACTATTTTATGAGTCATCTAGTCATTGAACTTCTTCCCATTCCTAGATGAAAATTTCTTCCAATAACCCTCTTCTTCTAACTGGATGATGGTTATGCAGGCCACCTTCTTTTAGGAGTTATCTAAAACCAGTTATACGGAGTCCGCCATGACTTAAAGGAAATCTTTAAAGATGAAGAAATACAAGATATTATGACCCATCCTTCTATGGAAAGGCTGGTATTCTAGATGTTCAGTGATGTTGGCCTCATTAAGCTTCTTGTTTTATAGTACCTTGATCAGGTAATTGTCCATGACTGCTAATAAATAATTGGGGACTTTTTCATTTTTGAATGATTTTTTTTATTCATCTGATCCTCAAATATAGGGTGAACCTGATATCTCTATGCTTTAGGAAGAGAGAGTTTATTTGTTGTTTCCACTCGATAAGAGGTGATGGGTGGTTTGGGACCTTAAAAGGTGATTGGATGGCCAATTCTACTTGCTTTATAGTAACAGTTGTAACTTCTTCTTTGCCTAGCATTTTTCTCTGTGTTGTGGGAATGAGTTGAAATTTGTATCGGGTTCACTAAGTGGTGTATTCCAATTATTTTTTCATTTATTGTGAACTCAAAAAACCCACCTAGATACTCCATTGGGTTTAGAGTAATTTTCATCTCATCTTTGATATTTTCATCATAGTGTTCCAGAAATTTATTCTATGAGAGAGGGATGCTGAGTGAATAGGTTAAAGCTTTCCATATGGATATGAAGTCATACATCATAAAATTTTCATGTTATTTGAAGTTATTCAAGTTGAATATTTTAATTTTCCACATCATGGAGATGAACTGATAAAGGAATTGATGAAAAAGGTCTTCCCATCTTGAAATTTATCCCACCAGCAAACTGTTGTACTAAACAAAGGTTGTACCTATCAAAGTATATAAAAAACGCTTTAGATTTTTTAACTCTTATTGATATCAAGGGACCATAATCAGACTAAATCATGATACGAAGTGTGTGAGATGTTGTTTGGGGTTCCCTACACCATCAAATATATAAACGGTAGGATTTCTAAAACATGGGGGGGCATAGTATCATTCATCGAATCAGTATATGGATTCCTCTTAGGTTGAATAGTTGCAGGTCACCCTTCAATGGTTTCCATTGGAATATCTAGGGACTCAATGAAGATAATATGTTATATGGGTACTACTATCTTAGTAACCTCCTATATACAGGGAGTACGTGGGGGTAGATGAGTTGGCCCTACCTTCATCTCTTACTAATTCTCGATTCATCCTAAGACTAAATGATCACCCTGGAGGGGGAGAGGTTGTCGCTGCAATGGAGGGAAGTCATGATCATTTTTGAATTCCTCATTTCTGTAGATTGTATTACTAGATATAGAACTAGTATGAAACTCAGATTCTACTCTTTATGGTCGATCATATCTTACCAGATGTATATGAGTTGGAATATTTTCCTCATCCAGAAGACGATACACTATAGGAATATTGCCCCTAAGTAGCTCCTCATTGGGTTGTCTGAGATTTTTTACCTCATTCTCAAATTGTTACAACTATTCCTCCATGTAAGTAACCTTAACTCTTCTTCATTTTGATTGGGATGTAGCCACACCATTCCCTTTATCTTTTGTATTATTTATCTAGAGAGGTATTGGAGGCCTCTTTAGTTTTGAGTGCATGAGGCCTCAGTTGGTGCATCCAAATCACACTCCTCTTAGGGAATATTTTCCATGTTGTGGACCTCTATATTTTCTTCATAATGCACCATATATATTGGGTTAAAAGTGATGAAATTTATAGTGGTGCATCGGGAAATGGTGGTTTTTCTATTACTTGTATCACAACATGATGATTTTGTACTACCTTCATCAGGGCCATTTCTTAAACCCCTGGAAATATTTGGATATTTTGTCTTGAGAAACCATCGGGATATGATTGTCTTCATAATACGCTCCTCATGTCTCATCTTATGAGTAGTGACCTAGAGGTAGTTTATAATCGTGATTTCTAAAAAGGCCATGAATAATAGAGGTTTGTCTTGGGGCAATAAGAATAAATGGGATGTTTGTCATCAGTATTTACCTCCCAACATTTATAAGATTGATTATCTATGTGGTGATGATGATGATGAAAATCACCCTAACCCTATAGGATAGGGGTTATTAAAGGCCACAATTTTCATTTATTGATCCTATTTTTGGGTATCCAATTACTCTAGTCTAGGATTTGATGATTCTCATGACAAACATTGAGATATAAATTCCCCCAAGATAGTGGGATGTGGTTTCGAACCATCATTGATTTCCCTCAGACCCAATTGGGTGATGATGGATATGGAGATAGAGATTTAGATATAAATTCCCCCAACCCAATGTAATGGGGTTTGTTTGTATTTGATGGTGATATGTCATGATTCCTCTCGGGAATTGAAGATTCAAGGGGTAGAGGCAGTGGTATATATATTCCCCCAACCCGATGGGATAGGTTCTCTATTAGACGTCTATTATGGTATCTTCTACTTCGGACCATTTAATGTGGAGAAACTATGCTCACATAGTATATGGATGAAATAGAATCCCATGTTGGGAATCATTCTTTATGAGAAGTTTTCTGGTCAGTTAAAACTTTGAATTTCATGTCTGAAATGAATTATCATTACTTTGAGGGGCCCAGTTCAAAGATATGATGGATATCCTATCCCGCTATTTGTGTTTTCTAGGCATCATTAAAGTGTGGGAATTATATTTTAGTGATAAAATGTCTTGTGAGTTACCTATTCCTACAATTTTATTGGATGATATGACATTACATAACATCATATTTGAAGGGTTATTTTGTTTTGTGGAATTGGTGAAGTGTGATGCTTTATATTTCTTCCATCCTCAGATATGAATGTATGGATATACTCCATAAATCAGTCATAAGAGTGTTGTCATGGTGTGGAGACAAACACTACCTAGGAAGTTGTAAATATCCTCCATTCTAGGGTTCCAAAATATGTAAATAGAGGCCATATCTAGTGAAAAATAGAGTGTATTGATGAGATGAAGGTGATACTCATATCCTGGATAAGGTAAATGTCTATACTTCCATCACTGATTCGTAGCCCACATATTTTGGTGTAGATAAGGCATGAAATCCTTTTCTATCTCATCTGGGACTTCATAGTCAGAAGTGGAAAGGGGCCAGAAAATGGTGGGGAGGTTGTTTCCAACTTACTCTCTATATATCAATGTCTTGCACCTTATCATATTACTTACATACCTCCATCCAATCAGAATATAAAATATACTTCTTGGGGTCTCCTACTAACTAAAGTGGAGTGCTTATTGAAGTTAGTGGGGAAATATAAATGATTGACCTGTATTCTTTGAGAACCTCTCTATATAAAGGTGTATGAGTTTTTGAAACCTCTTTATATGAAGGTGTCTAGGAAAGGGGATTATTTCCTTATTTATGGGAGATATTTCCATAGGGAGTTTTACAATGATGGAAGTCATGAGTAGAGTCCTTGTGATCTATATCCACACTAAAATGAGAATAGCTATCACAGTACTGATCGTCTAATTATTTAGTTAAAGAGGTGAAGGACCCTTAGGGTTTTGAGAATGTGTCTCGATCAATATCAATGACACTAGAATTGATCATATTATGAATATTATCCCCATTTTTCATCATGTCCAAAATATGATGACCATCCTTTTAGAATTGTGCAGGGATATGAGCCTATTGTATGATGGTTGTGGAACTTGTTTTTAGGTTTCTAGTTCTTTGGGAGTATGATCACACAGCTAAAAATATTCTTAAATATGCCAATGAGAATATTCATTATTGATAGGAATGTTATCCTTCCACAGGGCATGATCTATTCTCACTTTGTGAGACTTGGTCCAAATGAGAGTATGATTCTGATCGCAAGCCTTTTTAATATTGTTTTGGTATTTTCTGGTAGGGATATGAGCCTTACCTAAGGCATGTGATACTCCAAGTTGGTGATCCCCATATGGAACAGTAATATGATCCCCATCCAAATATGAATTCCCCTCCAGAATATGTAAATAGACCTTTGGAATGGGAGAAGTGTTATAAGCATCCACCTATATTATCTTGGAAGGATGTGTGTGCAGTGGTTCATTGGTGGAAGTACAAAAATGATCCTCGATTCTGTGATCTACTGGAATATTCCAGAAAGATTCACTGATAAGAATATGTGCCTACTCGAGAAATGTTCCATTCTAAGTTGGTTATCTCCGACCAAAACAAGGATATGAGCCTAATCCTGGGCCTTTGGAGTACGCTTCTAGTCTTCATTGATAGGAATATGAGCCTATCCTGAGTCATTTTCCCCTCTCACTTGGTGAGCCCTATCCAGAGTGGGGATATGATCTCGATCATGGGCCTTTGAAATATTCCACCATACTTTTTTAAAAACCATGTTCCCCTATCCAAAATAATGTGCCACTCTCACCCAGTGAGCTACAGTTGGAATAGAAATATGATCCCAGTCCGACGCCTCATCCTTTACCAGAGTATGCTGAAAATCCACATGGATGGGAGAATGAATGTGATATTTTTTCAGAGTAATCACTTTTTCATAATGATCTATGTGTTGAGTTTCCCATGATATAGGGATAGAAATATTCACTTTTCCCTATATCGATATAAGTTACAGAATATACTAGTGTAGTTCTTCAGTTTTTGCTAAGATACGATGTCATTTTAGAAAAGTTTTTAAAGGGATATAAGGCTTCTCATTTTCTATCTCCACTATATACTTTCATATTTATTTAATTGAATTAGGGATATGAGACCTCTTATATTCTCCTTGTGTAACTAGAATATATTGATGAACTTCTCACATGGGGGTAGGGATATACATATCCTACATGCCTGTTGTGGGGACATGTCGATAGACTTGATTCGAGTGAAGAGGGATATGAGCATGCTCTCTAGTTACATCCAAAAATACCGGAAGATATCATTAAAGGGAGTGTGAATATGAGCCCCCTCATTGTTATCCAGAGCCTTCTTCACCCAATGTGATTTCCTTTTCTCCCATGCATGGGTATCTAAGGTGGAAGTGTGTCAAGTGGTTCCCTTAATAGGTGATTGATGGGTGTTGGTAGGATGTTTATGGGAATGGTGGTTGACAAGATCCCTCTTCAATGACTCCGGAATAAGAAGGGATCCATATTTGACTCATGGGTCCACCTTCATCAGATACAAAAAGTTGTGATTGTCATGATCTGAGGATAAGATCCTGAAATTGTTGGTTGTAGAAATAAGGGCCACTATATAAGCTTCATATTTCCTTAGATGTCGTCGACTCGTTAGTTACAGTACATGGAGACCCTCATGGGTATCTTCAAGAGTAAATATTTTACCACATCGATGGTATTCCTTGACAATTCTATTCTCCACTTGATATTGAATATTTTAGGATGGTGTGATCATTTTGGGACCCTTAGGGGTTTCATCCATAGATGGTTTGTCAGAACAGTCACTCAATAAAGTCATTTATTAGATAGGGATATTGTTGATGATATTCTTATTTGATTTCATGAAAAAAACAAGGGACAAGATCACTAATTAGTGAAATATCATAATAATGATTCATTCTCAATCAGATATGGATGGTTACCACAATTTTTCCTTTATTCCAGATTGGTACATTTTTCTCATGTAGACTTATCAAATAGAGGATGGACTTATTTCATGGGAACCCCAGTTACAGAGGATCATCAGTAAGATTTATTACAGGATTATTATCTTTTTAGATATTCCAAAAAGTGTCTTGACACATGGAAAACCAACCATATTTAAATTTATGGGATTTACATTAGGCTCATTGTTTTTTTGTTTGCACAAAATATGTAAATAAAATTGGCATGACACATGATTAACTGATCATCCTATTATTTGAGATATTCATGTTGGGTTCACCATTTTTTTCATTTTTTATACAAGAAAAAATTTTCTTACACATGATAAACTGATCATCCTATTATTTGAGAGATTCACATTGGGTTAACCATTTTTATTTCCTCAAAAATATGGGGATGAACTTTGTCTGGTGGCTTGTTTATGGGGGGTTAAGTGTTCTACACAATTATTCATGTCAGTATCACCATTTTTTATCCTTTCATATAAACTCACAATGGTTGTTGAATCCATAATTAGGTATGGATATTCTTTTCAATGGTATGTGGTTGGTTGGGGTTTCAAACTCGATGGTTCTTTGGAACTCACATTGGTCGAGATAATGTGAGGTCGGCCTCATCACAACCATTTTGGGGGAATTGTTTCCTACTAAAGGACTCTGTTATAGATTTAATATATGTTTGAAGATATCTTCCTAATCTCGATATGGGACTGAAGACCCTAAAAGAATGATCATATGTTATGTATTTTTATATACAAGAGTATGGAGGTATTGTCAGTGAAATCATCTATATGTATCTGAGGTTATTCATTAGTTTCCCTTAAGTGCATAGCTGCTTATATTTTGAAGCAATATAACAAGTCACTCTGTTGTTATCCAAGGAGGCAGTTAATATTTCAAGGATGGGATTGATCCATTATGACACATCCTATATATTTTGTTTTATAATAGGAATCAAAACCCACATAGTTCACTAAACCCATACAGTTTAATATCATAAGAAAAGAAAATATATGGGGCACATGGGAACTATATATTTAATCTCATACCTTAAAGAGGTGTCCTACATATCCTAGTTATGGAAGGAATCATAGTTATCATAGTTGGTTCATTCCCCTAGAACTTACCCAAATGTAGATACCCCTGTATGTTTGTAATTATATCATGACACTGATCAAGTCTTACACACTGATGTTTCACTATATGGTGGAGATTCATGATGCTAATAATGTTCTCAGTGATACTCTATAAGCCCACGAGAGCTATGTTCGCTGTGAGAAATAATGTATAGCATGTAATCATCCTCGTTGATTATGGGTATGGGGTTTGTGTGTTGGGAATCCCATTGGATGTTGAATGTTGATCTTGGGATTTTTGAGGTGTTATATGTATCATGGTTATGATATGAATCATATTCACCATATTCTAGTTAGATTCTCAGTCCTCTAATGGATGAGGTGGAATGATCATCCCATGGGAATGATTGGGACCCAATGGTTGAAATTTAGGAGACGAGAGGGGACTTACACCAAAGTTGATGCCCATTTGAGTTGATCTTAGGCCATAGGAAGGCATCTCACATATCCTAGTTATGAAGGAATCATAGTCCTCATTGTTCAATGAGTTGGGACTTACACAAAAAGAATTTCTTGGTCCTGATAAAGGCATGTGAATCAAATAATATAATCATTGTGACTCCCTAATCCCACGTGAGATATTCTCAGTGTGAGAAACATGGGAGGGAAAATAATCAGTCTCATTGGTTGTGGATATGAGACTTATATATTGGGACTTCCATATTGATGTTATAATATGTATCTTAGACCATAAGAAGTATTCATATGTATCCTAGTCATAAAAGGAATCAGATTCATTGTAGTTCAATTAGTTGGGGCATACACATTGAGGTTCACCTTATATGTGAGACACATCATATTATGTCATTGATAAGGCCTTACACAATAAGGTTGACCGTATAGTTATGAAATGTCGTATTATTCCACTAATTGGGGCTTATATACTGCGGTTTCCCTTTATGGAGGCTGGATAGGGTTATCATGTCCTATGATGCCCGATTGACCTAGATGATTTTTATGGCTGACATTCAATTATTGTCTTCCTAACATGCATTGATTGTCTTATTAACATTATAGAGGATGTATTCCTAACATTTACAAAGACAATCTCCTTAAACAGTGGGATTATCGAAGGGATGTTGCACAATCTTGATGGAATATCTAGAGGCTATCTTATTACCAAGGGTGACTTCTCCATAGATCATTACAAGACCTAGCTGGATGATCCTAGAATCCATCACATGATCTCGATTGACATGCCTAGAGGTAATCCCATGATCTAGATAACTTTTCATGTTTTCATTGAAAATTTTGGATGACGCACTTAGAGGGCATCATGAGAATCATTATCACATATCTAGAGGCTGACGCATGATCTGAACTAACATGTATATGTTTCATCGCAAATGTCAATTGACAAGTTTGAGGGACTTTCCAAGAGATAGATGATATATTTAGAGGGTGTCGCAAGGTCCAGATGTCTTGTTCAAAGGATGTTGTGAGACCATGTTGACATGCCCTGGTGCTATCATGAGACTTAGCTAGTATGTGATGATGTATTCATATGATTTTATTGATATTTCTTAAGGATTTTTTGAGGCATGGATGGAGATATCAAAGGGTTTCACGATACTTGTGTGGAATTCCCAAGGGGCACAATTTTACATGATCTGAAATGTCCTGGGGACTTCACAATAATCTAAATAGTATACCAAAGGATACTCTAATGACCCAGGAAACATGTCCTGGTGCTTTCCAATGACCTGAGTGGTGCATGCAAAGCTCTTAAGGATCAAAATATACGTTCTTCACCTAATTGTACCATATTTTAGTACTTTTTTCATTCTTTTCATTCATATGCCTTATATTTTTTCATGGTTGTCATGTTTTAAGTCTTGAAAGTTTTAGAAAATATGTGGGATTTATTATGCATAACCCACTAGAATTATTTCTTGTGATCTATGAGGGGTCATGTGAAGTTATTATTCATGATTCATGATTTCTCATGTTGTTCTCTGAATCTTACCTAATAGAAAACTTTCATGATCGTTAGATCAGTAACTCTAAGAAATCTACTCTGATTTTTGGCTGATTCAATTTTAGTTTCTAAAGAAAAGTTCTTGCATTTTTTATACTGGTGTGGGGGATTTATAAGCCTTCCCACCACAATTATTCTCCACTTTTCATGGTGTATAACATGAAAATTCAGACTATATTTATTGGGGGCTTTGACTTCATGCATTTTCATGAGGTTTTTCAATTGGTAATTATGGGGGTGTCACATCCATCCAACGGCCTGAAGGCCTTCAAATTTTTCTTTCATTATTGATAGATCCCCCTTTTAAGGGAAGAAGGGGGAAACCCAAAGACATCATTGACTTAATACAAAATAACCCAAAGGAAAAAAGGAGTGAAACCAAACTGACAACCTAAAGTGTCCTTCCCTAGCCTATGATCATGTTTAGAATCGTCATTGTTGCAATGAATATCAGCTAGCAAGTTTCATGTGTCAAAGCACATGCCCGATCTGATGACTGATGTCATACCCTTTCAACAACCAAATCTGACATGCACTGCAAAGATAAACCATCAACTCTGAATCCTCCTCCGGGACCTGTTTCTGTGATCAAGTCTGACTGCACTACCCGCCTTCGAGATCAAACCAGACTCATAAAAACAAAACATCCACCAAACTCATACGGACTTAAAATAACACCGGATTCACTTCATCAGCATCAAACAAATCCAGCATCATAGATTCCAGAAATCATCAATTCCAGCTTCAACAAAACAAGCCTCAAGAAACCAATATCATCAAGAAAATAGTCACGACATCAATAGACCTGCACCAGTTGCCGCATCCACTGTCAGAAAACCCCCTGCCACCATCCGCGAGAAACTCCCACCAACCGCATAAGCAACCTGAAGCAGTAGAAAATTTCCAAATCTGAGTCATACAAGGTAAGGCAGAGAAACAAGAAGCATGGGACCTCAGCGATGGAAACTCCGCAAGAAACACCTTAAAACCTATAAAAACCAAAAAGCAAAAAGGATCATCCCCCTCTAATCACCAGATCTGATGCCAACCCGCACAAGATGAACACTATAAACATTGCATGACCACGCCGGACGAAGACGATGAGCCACTTCTAGTCGCTCCATGTCGTCGCCACAAACTTCAAGTCATTTCGATCCAAGAAATTGTGAGATTACATTTCAAAAGTGTAATAACTAAGTCGAAATGGGTGATAAACTGGTGTTCCACTAAGTCTCAAATCACCGAAAATGGCTGAAGACCATCGCATCACACCAGGACCCCACCACCCAAACCACACCATAACTCCACCGTGTTGTGACATCACCAATCCGTGCCTACACCGAGACATCCATAGGAATTCGACGCGAACCGAGCCCGGCCAGAGGGGGAAGGGGAAGAAAATTTTGAGAGAAACCCTAGTTTCCGTGATGAGGAGGGATATGTCGCTCCGAGGCTTGATTTTGAATTTGTAGTAGATCCAAGACATAATTTCCAGGGTGTGTCACATGATTTTCAATGACCCCTATATTATCCCGTCAATACCCTATTTATTGGATTATGGAAGATTAATGGGTTCTTTCTGAATCATTCAGACATGCCTAGGGTCTTCTTTATTGTCAGGCTAACATGTCTAAGTACTTTCATGAGATCCGGATGCCTACTGAAAGGATTTCGTGTGATCTTTTTTCCCTTGTCTAGGATATTCTATGATATATAGATGGCTATCCAAGGGGCCTTTGCAGAATTAAGATTTTTTTGTGGAAGGGATTTTGAGAGTTATTGTGTAGAATACAATAATGTCACATGAAGTTTACGACCAAAAGAGAATTCCACGTTTTCTCTTTTATTTCATTCATTTATTTTTCAAATTCTTTTGGGTTTCATGAGTTTTCTTTAGTTTTTTTGAAGAAAAACACTCTCCCCATCAGTGATTCATCATGGGACCAACAAATGTTCATATGGAGATACATGGTAACTTCATGGATAAACCCTTCTATTTATTTTTGTAGCCAAAGGGGTCATATGAGACTTCATGGATATGTGTGAAGCCTTTTGTCGGATGAGGGTGACATTCCAGTGGGATCTTTCACAACTAGGTGGACATGTCACCAAGGATTATGCAGTGCCTAACAGGATTCTAGGGTGAGTCACGTGAGTTTTATGGTCGTAAGAGGCTCCCTACTTTCCCCTTTTTATTTTCTTTTTTTATTTTACAACGGTTGGTAATCTCATGAGGTTGTATGGGGTTGTTGAAGACAATCACTCTACCAATCTGTGATGACACACATGATATTTTTGACCACAAGAGAATATTATCTTTTGGATAGTTCCCTCCTATTTTTTAAGTATTTTTTGATGCCTTATTAGGTTCCAGCCTCCTGATAATTTTTGTAACCTAGGGATGCTCATCTGGTAGCCACCGCATGGTCACTGACTATCTATAGTGCCTTTACAAGAGAAGAAGTACCCTTCAAAGGGGATCTGTGGGATTTTATATATGATATGTGTTTCTAGTGACTATCCACATGACCTTCTACATGTCATGCAATCACTTGTCTCTTGGAGGTTCATGCAATCTGCGTGATCATGCCCACCTTCCTCTTCCATTTCTATTAAGGAAAAAATAATACCCACATTCAGGTATTTCGCCCTTTTTGAATTTTTTGATTCTCATTTAGAATAAATCAACTGCTTTATTATATTTTTTATAATAGGATATGTTTAGATACCTTTATAGGTTATGATAATGTGAAACTAAACATTAAATATACTTTATGTTATTCTTATATTATCATGTGATAAGTTTTGAATATTTTCATGATGCTTCATATAATCCATCTCTATTAAGAATGGTTTTCCATAGATGAAATAGGGAAGCTGGTTTAGGAGGGCCTCTATCGGCAAATAAACTTATGAATCAATAACCTGGATTGGTTGTAATATGGTATATTTTGGTAGTATTAACTCATTTTGTGTTGGCTATTAACATTGGAATCCCTGAAAGAGAGCATTCGTATTCTCCATAGGGGGACATGTATATAGTAGATCATTTCATGATACAAAATCCTTTGAATTGTAGTGGATATTTAGGCTAATGAAAGTTGAAGGATGGATAAATTCATTAAAGAACATATTTAATGTTTTTAGATATAAATAAAATCAAAAGGTACCACTTTCTTTTTATCATTTTGAATGTGATTCTGATCGATGATGGTATCTAATTTAGAATAATAAGTAAAAGGAATATATTTATTCTATAGAGATGATTGATTTTAAAGGTATTTTAATGAAAATTAATTTCCTAAATTTCCTTGACATATAATGGGAAGGAAATTTTTAGATTTTAAGATAAAGAAATAAGACTTGTTGGCTGCTTATGAAGTAAATTTTTCTAGATTGGGAAGTTATGTACCAAATTTTATTATGGAACATGAAATTAAAATAGATAGATTTTAAAAAGATATGAAACCATGTCTTAAAATAATGTTGGCCTCTAATTAATTTTAATGTTATGAGGAGGTTTTTCATTTTGATGTAAAAGTTAAGATGGAGTTTTTTGAAACATATGTACTTCATGAAAAAAGGGTAAGAAGCAGTCAATGTAGAATGTTATGGAGAATAATTGACATAATAAATTTGGAGGTAATCTGTAACAACCCAAAAAAATGTACTTTTATTTGTGGATATCTTTCCTCCTAATAAATTTTTATTATGTTTTACAATAGAAGCACATCAAATTACTTCAGACCCAAATTGTAGTTTTTAGAAATGATATAATTATTATAATAAATTAATTTATATGGAATAATTATTATTTTAATGAAATATTATGATTAAAACACTACATTTTTAATTTAAATGATAAAATAATTTTACTTTTTTGTGCTAGAAATTTCAATATGAAATTTCACTATTCATTTTTTATCTACGATTATTTTTAATAAATATGGATTTTTATATTTAAAAGTTAAATTTCGAATACTTAGAGAATTATTATTGTCAAATAAACAACATTTTTGAATTCCAAATGTCAAAATTAATCTTGAGTGATTTTTTAGTAGTTCTAAAAAAATGTTTCAATTTTTTGATGAATAGTATTTTTATGAATAGTGTATTCTTGATGAATAGTATTATTTAATTAAAAATAAAAAATATTTTATTATTAAATAAGTTTTTCTGTGTAATGATTTTTGAAAAACGGACATACACTATTACATTCAGTGAGATATTTAGAGTCTGATAAGACACTTAATTTTTGATTAATTATAACATACCCTTATGAACAATAACATAATATTATGAATAGTAATGAATTATAATTAATAGTGAATCAGCCAAAGAAATATAAACTTCACCCATGAATGTATAAATATTATTTATATATCTTAAAAGTGAAAAAACGATCATAGTATAAGTATTCATATTTTTGTATGTCATAAATATTTTAATTACAATTTTATGATTAATTTAATAATTTAAAATAAAAATTTATTTTCATAAAATTTAATCATAAATTGTTACTTTATTGTCTTATGGTTATAAGATAATTTTATGGGACCATGATTAATTTCTCAAAGTGTTATAAAATGAGTTATGGTTTTAAAGTTGTTTTTTTGACATAAATTATGATTTTATTTAAAAATTAAATTAAAAATATTTAGAAAATTATATTCTAAAATTGGATTTCATTTTTTAATTATACATGTTGAAAAATTGTTAGGTTGAATGTTTGGGATTTTTCTGAAACGGTTTATTTTTCAGTGAATAGTAAAAATACAGTTTTGAGTTTTCGGTAAGTTTAATGACATAATAGCTATGTAATAATTATGTAATCATGATGTAATAATTCTAGTACTCTTAAGGATTAAAATATGATATTTTTGGGCAAAAATCCCTCAAGTCATCATTGAAACATTTTTGAGGTGATTGTGTTTGTTGACAAAGTGGACAACTGTGCTGTGATTGTTGACAAAGAAAAACAATGACATACAAATTTGTTGACAAAGGGGATTTCATGGTGGTATGTAGAGTTCAATAGATGTGGTCAACAATCCATGTTTGATTCAAGAATGTTGACAAAGGAATGGATGATCTGGAGGCGGTACAAAACGAACAGATACAATGTGGTGTCGTTTTCCAGTGTTTGCCAATTTTTTGGGCCTGAAAGTAGACAAATGAAGACAAGTGGATTTTGGAAAAGGGACATGCACGCTGTTGACTTTAAGTAGAAGAAACTTTCACCCCATATGTTTTTCAAGATCCAATAATCAAAATATGGCAAAGTAAAGAGGGTCGTGTAGGTATTGGTGTGGTCACGCAGGTGACCTGCGCGCCATGAAGAGACTTGCGCGCCGATGCCTTGGATGCTTGAGAACTTGCGAACCTGTTGTTTTTAAAGATCAGAAGATCAAAATATGGAAAAGGAAAGAGGTTTGCGCAGGTATTGGTTTGGTCTCGCAAGTGACTTTCAGGGGAAGAGACCTGCGCGCTGGGACTTGCATGTCGAGGGGAGACTTGCACGTCGCCGCGTAGGTTGACCAAATACCTATAAATACAGAACCAATCCTCCTCATTTTCAATGGATTTCAACACTTAGAAAAATCAGAGCTACCATCGCGCCGGTGTGGTGGTCGCGCTGGTGGTGTGTGGTCGCGTAGGTGGACTTGTGCGCCAGTGTTTGAAGTTGCACGCCGGTTGGTAGTTGCATGCCAATATTGTCTTGGGTGTAAAAGGGATTGAGTCGCATAGGTTTGGAGTTGCAGAAGATTGTGCCACGCATGTGGTAGAGGCAGACCTTTGTGCCAGTTGTGACTTGTGCGTTGATACTTGCACGCTGGGTTAGACCTGCGTGACAAGTAAGGTTGATTCCCTGGCAGTGTTTTCAGGCAGGGTGGAAGCTGGAAGTTTCCCGATACCTTCGGTGGAAAGAGAGATTCATCTATGGGTGAAAGTTGGACTTCAACAGAGCATCCACATACAACAGAGGATGTATTCATTAGAGATAATGAAGAGACCTACAAGTCTATAAACTGTGAGTGGATCCTTTCTAGATCAGTGAGCAAAGGAAGAGGAAGAAGGTGATCCTCTCCACCGACAGTGAGCCAAAGAGAGAAACAGGGAGTGACCCTTGGGAAAGCAGTGATCTGACCCTAAACCTTGTAAAGGCAGTGAGCCTGGGACAGAGTGACTGTGCCCAAACCTTGTAATCCACAGCTAGTTAAGTTTAGTGAAATTTGGTACGACCTAAAACCTGTCGGTGTATGCTCCTTGGATGTAGCTCTTAGCAGTGAACCAAGTAAAAATTGTTGTGTCATGTGCATGCTTTACTTTCTGTTTATATTGTGCGATAGGAAAGAGAGAGAAGATTGTTTTTCTTAACAACGAAACAATATCAGAACAGGATTTATTTTTAAATTAGTCATACCCTAATTCACCCCCCTCTCAGGGTACTTAGCCTTGTGGACCGAACAGATATGAGGTGTCCAAATTGTCCAATACCATGGGAAAATACTATGGGAAAGCCCACGGTTTTTAAATACCACTAATGAGGAGTCAATTTAAATTAATAAAATATTCCCTCTCTTTTTCTATAAATACCAACTTATTCCTTAGTTTTATTTCATTATAAATTAATCATCCATGAATTTATTCTAGTTCTACCTCCCATGAAATCCCCCCAATGAATCCTCCCAAGGTTCCCTCAAGCCCCCCAAGGTCCCAACCATCGAGTTTTCGAAGTTACTCTTCAAGGTAAGGGAAGCTTTTATCCTCCTTTTTAGTCAACATTTATTTTACGTTGTGTCTTTGAATTTATATTTTTATATGTTGAGGTATAATATTATGTATCCCTCTTAATTTCCTTTTGATTTACATATGATTAGATTCCATTTTTTTCTCTCATCAATTCATTTTCTTAATTTTTATGTGATGCCGTTAGGCTAATGGATTTTCGTAAAAGAAATTGCATCTTCTCTTTTCTTTCAAGTTTGAATTACATGTGGTATATCATTAAAATATCAATACCATGATCTTATTTATATTTTATTCTATCCCTATACTTTTTTATGAGTTATTTATGAGTGGGTGACCCTTGTCCCCTATTGTCACAATCAAAGCTGGGTCTCCATCCGACCCGGCGCCCGACCCAGTCCGCGGCAAGACCCAAGGGGCATTTCTGATCCCCACGACCTGGCACAAGTTCCTGGGTATCAAAAATAAAACCTAGGAATGATTTACCCGAATTAACCATATTAAAATGACCAATAAAAACTAAAAATTCAGATTTGATAAATTCAGTCAAACATGCCCTTAACAACTTTCATATTTAATGATTTACAGTGTTATACAAAACCAAAAAGTACTAAGACATAGGAGTTACAAAACTCTATAACAAACCTCCATGCAACAAGAGAGGTGAAACATCCATAAGATACCAACAATGATTTGCATGAGAAGGCCACTAACGACTCGAACCACCATCGCGGAGCACGATGCCTCAACCTGGGATAAACAAGAAAAAGAATCTACAAAAACCCAAAGGTGTTTGTAGGGTGTGAGCCAAAAGCCCAATAATATACCACCATACAAAGAGATTCTATTCCATGACATCAAAAAGATAATTTAACATGTTTATTCAAATTCGTGCTTTTAAAATACTTTTAAGGAAAACATTTACAAACTGAAATTTGAAAATGAATACTTGAAGAAAAACCATTTCACAAATAATATTTTTAAGGAGAACGTAAAATTTAAAAAGAGCACACACACACCTGGATGGTCCTCTATATGCCAATGGAAAGCACCATTTCATGAATAGTAGAGCACCATGGGTGAATCCCCTAAGGGTCATCTTGCTCGTGTGGGTCCCTAGAACCTCGAACCTCGGTGAAAAGTAACCAAAAAAAATATCTATGCTCATGCACGATCCACTAGTAGGGATCATACCCATAACCTAGTGGTCCCCAATCATCTCCAATATAGTTTTTTTGGGGTTTTCATGTCAAAATTTCTAAGTGAACGATGGTCAAAACCCCTCTTTTCATTATCGTAATAGTTCCAGTCCTCCCACCTAGATACCCTGGGTTTCCCTTGTGATCAAAAAAGTTCAATATGTTACAAAATACCAATTTTACTTAAAAATTTTATTTGCACTCATAATTTTTACTTTGAAATAATACGCACACCAATTATTTCTTCAAACAACATTTGCAGCACTTAAAAATTCAATAAACCATTTACGTAATTAAATAACCATTTTCACCATTAAATAAGGCACTAAGAAAAATTATAAAAATAATTTCAAGAAATCCCACATGGCTTTTCACACACAAAAACTCACCCGCACCCCTTACATAAAACATATAGCATGAAAACCCCTTCAAAATGTATTTTTCATTACTCACACAACATAATAAACCATATACACAATTTTTGAAATACTTTCAAGAAGCGTAACATGACTTTACACCAAAAACACACTCAAAATCATGTCTTTAAGATGAAACACGCATTAAAACATCTTTCAAACATGGTTCCCATCACATTCACAATTCAATAAACCACTGAAACAATTTTCTAAACAATTTCAATGGTGCACAATAATCTCGACACATCAAAACAATCCATTTTCCATCGAAAATCTCATTTAAATACACATGCAGCTAAAGTTACTTGAAAACACAATTGCACCAAAAAAACAAACCCAAAAACCTTTCCAACCATGTTTCACATTACACAATTAATTAAACAAACCATTTAAACAATTTATAAAACACCCAAAAGGCACATCAATATTTAACAAAAGGTATCACTTAAAAACACACCAATTTTTACATGAAAAAACCATTTTAAAATAAAGTTCACATGAAAAAATATTTTTCCATCTCTCAATAAATTCAATAAACACTTCCAGGAATTTATAAAATAACATGTATATGTGACGGGACTATATTATTTTGGAAATCCAATTTCATCAAATGAGTATGCCAAAAAAATTCTAAAGCATAGTTTGCAGCATGAAATTAAAGAATAGAACATGTTAAAATTTACTAAACAAACTAATTAAATTATCTAAAAATGTAATGGCATGGAACCACCTACCTCAATGTCAAAACACCCAAAATTGGTGTGAAAACATCAATCGTACCCTAGTCTCGCCACAAGGGATGCAAAGAGAACCCTAAAAAAAGATATTGAACCACTCGTATAATAAAAAAGCCAAAACACACAAAACCCTAAATAAAAAATCTACCAAAACGAGGGAATGAACTATCAGAGGGAGGTGCAAGTGGCGATGGAGTCACATGAGGGAGGCGGTGAGCCCACGGTTGTCGAAGGATGAAGGTGCAGCCGATTCGGTGCGTCATGCAAGGAGGGAGTTCGTCGGGGGCTCTTCCAAACATGTCGCATGAGGGGGGTTTGTGGGGGCAGCACGAGGTGGTGCGAGGGGGGTCGAGACGGCAGATCATGGTCGTCGGAGGGGTGTGGGGCACTAGAGGTGAGTGGTTCTAGAGGAGGCATCAGCTATGGAAGGGGCATAGTTATGGTAGGGTTACAGGGAGAGGGGTGCGACGGGAGAAGAAAGGATAAGGGAAGAGAATGAGAGAGAGGGACAAAAAAGAACAAAAGAATAAATAAAAATAATAAAGTAATAATAATAATAATAAAGTAATAATAATAATAATAGTAATTCTAATAACTTAATTAATAATACTAATAAGAATTATAATAGTTATAATAATAATAATAATAATGACACTAATTCATTGATATTTAAAAAATCCTTTTAAATATTTATTAAAGAAATTCTTAAATATAAAACAATTTATTAATTAAAATAATAATCTTGGTAACAACCATAATATTAATATTAATATTCTTGAAACTAATAATAATATTCTCAAACAATAATATTATTATTATTAAAATAATTCTTTAATTTTTTATTAAACTACTCACTTTTATTTTATTTCAATTTCATTATTCACTACATTTTGTTTGATTTCCTTGAACATCGGGTGGGTCGCACGGTGAATTAAGTGAGGTCGCGTGGTGACTCGGGCGAGGCCGCACAGCTTCGATCGTGATGCGTTGAATGTAGACAAGGCAAAAACATGCATTTTTAAAAGAGAACTCAAAAAATTTAAACATGGGCTCACCCAAAACCCAACAAAAAACATGCTAAAAAATAATGAAATAAATTAATTTGATAAATTTAGGGTGTGAAAATTCTCCCCACCATAGCGCTTTTCATCCCTGAAAAGCCACAACTAATATTGAACCCCGAAGCAGAAACTGATACCCTGTTAAGGTTCAAATAAGATCCCCACAAACAACAAGTGAAAAGAGGTAAACGCACTGTGCTCATAGAAAGTGACTTAAATGACAACCTCAAGAAACCCGTAAAAAGACTTTCCACTAAGTGTCACCTACCACAAAGTTTAGAACACCTCTAGTTGATTGATCAGGGAAATAAACACTCGTACCCATGGAAATCAACATCACAAACCGAGAGACCCCCAGCAACATTAAATGAAAACCACACCATTTGACTGGAACGAACAAACAAGATCAAACCACACCCAAAGAACACTCTTATCATCTACCACTAAGCCATATTTAGGAACAGAACCCAAAGGACAACATGGGGAATCCTGAAGGGGCTCCCCATCATTAGAAATATGCTAGCATCGATTTACACATGGGGAATTTCAATGATACCCATGGTGGGTCTCCCCACCATAAAGACCAACTAGCTTAACAAGTAAGATTAGACCAACATAGAAGTCCTGACATGAGCTTATTTGGGGGATTCCTGCAAAACTTAACACCCCACTACAAGGGCTTGGCCGCAAAAATCCAAACTACACAGAAGAAAACACTCGGTTTGTCATAAAGAAGCAGGGTCCTCATGACGCCTTCATCCAACTGGACCTCTTAGAACACAACAGTTTCACAGAAAACTTAAATTGTATTCATTTCCCAAACTGAAAATGGACACTGTAATGAGGTCCCTCACAACCCCAGGGGTTTTCTGACTACACGCCAGCTTCACTCCAAGACCTATGGTTGGAGCTCTGATGATTGAAGCATCTCCTTCCTCGTAGTAAAGTTTTAGAAACCCCTAAAATGAAACTTCTATTTCTAATGTCATGAATGACTATACACCCACCCAAATGGCTCCATCAAATGCAGCCCGCTTCGGTGTCCATTTTTGTCACACAGCACTTCACCGAAATAAAGGGCACATGAAAGAACCAATGGCCCTTTTTAAAACAATGACCTGCACTGACAACTTCAGACTGCTTCTGCTTTTCTCCATAGTAATTTTTTTCACCGCTTCCAAACAGGACTTACAGACTTAATGATTTCGAACTCCACCGTCAAATACTCATGCAACCTAAGAGACCAAATTTTCTTCCAAATCCTCTCGCATACGCTCTCCTGTTGCAAGAAGATCCACTAAACTGTAAAAAGAGAGGTGAATTCATATTCCTATGTTCAAGAAGAAAAAGTTCTTACACTGATCAACTGGAGGATCTGCCCACAGAGAATTACCCCTGGTCACACTTCAACTGTGCACTAACTCTTTATGGGGGTATACACTAGCTGAAGTGGATACCCTAGAACCCGATCAAACTGTTCCTATTTTAAAATTCCATTCTCACACTTTTCAAATAAGGGTTTTCCAAAAAAACGTTTGTTGGACCGAAGGAGACACAAAATGATTCAAGTGGAAACTAGTGTCGATGGGTGACTCGGAAATATGGTTGGCGGCCATGAGTTGGTCACACCACTATCATAGAGAGTATTCTAGGACAATTTCACTGGATCCACACAGCTTTCTAGGCCCTGCGAGCTCGATGAGACCATTGACCTTACTACCTTTTCATTTCCCCCAAACTGGGTTAACAAAAAGGACCAAAGACTCAAACAATCCTCAACTTCCCCTGCTAACTCAAGTCCCTCCATGAGGTGTGCTTACCAGGCACCTTACTCGTAGCCAGAACTTCAAGTTCAGACAACCTTAACTCCAGTCTACCCTGACACTTCCTAAAGGGACACGAACCTAGAGAATCAACCTCCTTTGATACCATTTTTTCACGAACCAAGCCGGGTCACCATCCGACCCGGTGCCAGACCCGGTCCTCGGGAAGACCCAAGGGGCATTCCCAATCCCCATGGCCTGGAACAAATTCTTGGGTATCTAAAATAAAACCTGGGAATGATTTACCTGAATTAAACATATTAAAATGACCAACAAAAACTAAAAATTCAGATTTGGAAAATTCAGTCAAACATGCCCTTAACAACTATCAAATTTAATGATTTACAACATTAGACAAAACCAAAAAGTAATACGACAAAAGAGTAACAAAACTCTATAAAAAACCTCCACGCAATAAGAGAGGTAAAACATCCACAAGCTACCAAGAATTATTTTCATGAGAAGGCCACTAACGACTCGAACCACCATCGCTGAGCACGATGCCTCAACCTGGGATACACAGGAAACAGAATCTACAAACACCCAAAGGTAGGGTTTTAGCAAAGACCCCAATAGGATACGACCATAAAAAGAGATTCTATGCTAAAACATCAAAAAGATAATTTAATATGTTTATTCAAATTCATGATTTTAAAATATTTTTAAGGAAAACATTTACAAACTGAAATTTGAAAATAAACACTTGAAGAAAAACCATTTCACAAATAATATTTTAAAGCAGAATAGAAAATTTATAAAGAGCACACACACACTCTAATGGTCCTCTGTATGCCGACAGGAGGCACCATGTCATGAATAGTAGATCTCCATGGGTAAATCCCCTAAGGGTCATCTAGCTCATGTGGGTCCCTATAACCTCGTACCTCAGTGAAAATTAACGATAACAAATATATGTTCTCGTGCAGGAGCCACTAGTAGGGATCATACCCATAACCTAATAGTCCACAATCATCTCCAATATAGTTTTGTTAGTGTTGTCACATCAAACTTGCTAAGTGAACCATGGTCAAAACCCCTCTGTTCACTAGCATACTAGTTCTGATCCTCCCACCGAGATACCTAGGGTTTCCCTTGTGCTCAAACAAGTTCCATATGTTACAAAATACCAATTGTACTTAAAAATGATATTTGAACTCATAATTTCTACTTTGAAATAATATGCACACCAATGCTTTCTTTAAACACCATTTTTAGCACTTAAAATTCAATAAACCATTTGCACAATTAAACAACCATTTTCACCATTAAAGATGGCACTGAAAAAATTATAAAATAATTTCAAGAAATCTCACATGGCTTTGCACACACAAAAACTCACCCTCACCCCACACATTAAACATATAACCTTCCAAACCCTTCAAAAATTTGTTTCTCATTACTCACACAACTTAATAAACCGTATACAAATTTTTTGAAACACTTTCAAGAAGCGCAACATGACTTTACACAAAAAAACACACTCAAAATCACCTCTTTAAGATAAAACTCACATTAAAAAATCTTTCAAACAGAGTTCACATCACACTCACAATTCAACAAACCACTTAAAAAAATTTCCTAACAATTTTAATGGTGCACAACAATCTCGACACATCAAAACAATCCATTTTCTATCAAAACTCTCATTTAAATACACATGCACCAAAAGTTCCTTGAAAACACATTTTGCACCAAACAAACAAACACAAAAATCTTTCCAACCATGTTTCGCATTACAGAATTAATTAAACAAACCATTTACACAATTTATAAAACACCCAAAAGGAACAACAAGATTTAACATAATGTCTCACTTAAAAACACAACAATTTTTACATGCAAAAACCATTTTAAAATAAAGTGCACACGAAAACATATTTTTCATCTCTTAAAAAATTCATTAAACACATACAATCATTTATACAATAACAAACATATGTGACAGGACTATATTATTTAGTAAATCCAATTTCATTAAACGAGTATGCCAAAAAAATTCTAAAACATAGTTTGCAGCATGAAATTGAAGTATAGAACATGTTAAAATTAACTAATCAAACAAATTAAATTACCTAAAAATGAAAGTGAAAGGAACCACCTACCTCAATGTCAAAAACCCCAAAATTGGTGTGAAAACTTCAATCGCACCCTAGTTGCACCATGAGGGATGCAAAGATAACCCTAAAAATAAGATATCGGACCACTCGCATAAAAAACAAGCCAAAACACACAAATCCCTAAATCAAAAATCTACCAAAACAAAGGAATCAACTACCGGAGGGAGGCGCGTGCAATGGTAGAGTCACATGAGGGAGGCAAAAAGCCCACAGATACCGGAGGAGGGAGGCTCGGCTGGTTCAGTGCGCCGCGCAAGGTGGGAGTTCGCCAAGGGATCAACTGAATAGGTCACGTGAGGGGGTTTGTGGAGGAAGCATGAGGCAGTGAGAGGGGGCTGGGACGGTAGAGCATGGTCGCCGAAGGGGTGTGGGTGCCGGAGGTGAGTGGCACCGAAGGAGGCATCGTCCATGGAGGGGGCGGCGTGATGGTAGGGTTACAGGGGGAGGTGTGAGACGGGAGAAGAAAGGAGGAGGGGAGAGAATGAGAGAAAGGGAGGAAAAAGAAAAAAACAATAAATAAAAATAATAAAGCAATAATAATGATGATGATGATGCAAATAACTTAATTAATAATACTAATAAGAATTATAATAGTTATAATAATAATAATGTTAATAATAATGATAATAATTCATTAATCTTTTAAACAATCATTTTAAATCTTTATTAAAGAAATTATAAAATATAAAACAATTCACTAATTATAATAATAATTATGGTAATAACCATAATAATAATATTAATAATCTTAACACTAATAATAATAAGTTTAATAATAGTATTAATATTATTAATATTATTTACACTAATAATAATAATATTCTAAAATAATAATAATATTATTATTAAAATAATTATTTAAATTTTTATTACACTACTCACTTTTATTTAATTTCAATTTCATTATTCAATAAATTTTGTTGGATTGCCTTGAACATCGGGCAGGTCATGCAGTGAATCGGGCAAGGTCGTGCGGTGACTCGGGCGAGGCAGCACGGCTTCGATCATGATACGTTGAACGCAGACAATGCCAAAACATGCATTTTTAAAAGAGAACTCAAAAATTTTGAACATGGGCTCACCCAAAACCCGATGAATAAAAACCAGGCCAGAAAATAATAAAATAAATTCATTTAAAAAATTTAGGGTGTGATACCTCTTTTTTTAATGTTTTCTAAAACCATGTTATATAGTTGTGTTGTTGTAGAATTTTCATCTCAAAATATATCTCTTTTTCACAAGAAATTATCTTATTTTATTTATGTCAATACCCAAACCTATTTCATTTCTAGGGGTATTCATCAAGACATAAAAATGATATATTTTATTATGGAATTGACATACATAAAACCCCCATTCCCTTTTAATGGGTTATAAATGACATAATGATCTTTTTAAAAAACCTTTTAAAACGTCAAGATTTTGATATGAAACCCATTTCTTTATTTCTATTTGGGGTATTTATAAAAACTTTGATTATGATATATGTGTCTCACATGAAACTAAATACATGTTAAGGATTCACCCTGATAGCGCTCCAATGCATTGGGTAAAGAAATTAATCTCTAGAGATGACAAGTTTTATGATACCTTAGTGAATAACCTTGGTAATTTTTATGACTCTTTTGGGATGGACTTGGTGATATGCTTATTAATGTCTACATTAAATGTTTTAGACACATTTTAAAGTTAATAATTTTATAATATGCATCTTTATCATTCGTTTATGATATTCCCCATGTTCTTATTGATATCGCTCAATTTCACATGTAAATTATTTCCTTTGTTTTCCCTTACTGGGTCTTCTACTCACCCTTTCCTTTGATGTATGTCCCCAGGATATGAGATGATATAATTTTACTTAGGAAAAACCTCTGACGAATCCTTTCAAGTGTATTAAAATAATTTGTTTTATGTTTTCATGTATTATGTTCCTAATTTCCAAGACATTAAACATTAAAATATCCTCTATTTGTAAAATGTAATGAAATGTTATGTAATAAAATGGTAGAATGACATAGTTGGTATCAAAGGATAGTTTATTTATTTTTAGAAATTAGAAAATGAAAACTTTAGGAAGAACCCTATAGAAAAGTTTAAATATAGGAAAACCATCTTGTTATTTTGGTACAATATTAAGTAAGTGGTTTCTGAACAAATAAATCCCTTTCTGGATATGAACAATTGGATGTGGCTCTGGCATAGATGTATCTATAGGAAAAACTCCAACAAGGAGTTTCGGGCTTGACCCAGGGTCTCCTGGTACAAGACAACGGGTCTTGCTGCACTTCTGGTTTGACACTCCCAGGTGGATATGTTTGGTTAATCACAAGCTTTTTTTGAATCATAATGAAGGATTTATAGAAAATGTAATTGTTTTTAAAGAATAATATTTTTTAAGATATGAAATTACATTATAATTATAAGTTTCCTAATAGTAATAAATTTCTAATAAGAGAAAATTGTGAGGATGCAATTTATTTAAGGGGGGAAGAATGTAACGACCTGAAAAAAAATGTACTTCTTTTATTTATGGATCTCTTTCCTCCTAATAACTTTTCATTATGTTTTACAATAGAAGCACATAAAATTACTTCAGACGCAAATTGTAGTTTTCAGAAATTATATAATTATTAAAACAAATTAAGTTATATGGAATAATTATTATTTTAATTAAATTGTATGATTAAACCACCCCTTTTTAAATTTAAATGATAAAATAATTTTACTTTTTTGTGTCATAAATTTCATTATGAAATTTCACTATTCATTTTCCATCAGCTATTATTTTTAGAAAATAAGGATTTTTATATTTAAAAGTTAAATTTCTAATACTAAGAGAATTTTTATGGTTAAATAAAAATCATTTTTGAATTCCAAATGTCAAAATTAATCTTGGGTGATTTTTAGTAGTTCTCTAAGATGTTTCAATTTTTCGATTAAGAGTATTTTTTGATGAATAGTACTGGATGAATAGTGTTTTTCTTGATGAATAGTATTTTATGAGTAGTGTTTTATTGATGGGTAGTAAA
The DNA here is from genome assembly GCA_963277665.1 of Viscum album. NCBI lineage: Eukaryota > Viridiplantae > Streptophyta > Magnoliopsida > Santalales > Viscaceae > Viscum > Viscum album. The sequence goes on along the minus strand of OY728137.1, from coordinate 1,929,302,115 downwards.
AAATATTTTATTATTAAATAACCTTTTCTATGAAATGATTTTTGAAAAACGGACATACACAGTTGTGTTCAGTAAGATATTTAGAGTGTAATAAGTCAAACTTAATTTTTAAAGAATAGAAACATGCCCTTATGAATAGTAACATACCCTTACAAATAGTAATGAATATTAATGAATAGTTAATCATCCAAAAAAATAAAAACATCACCCATGAGTGTATAAATATAATTTATACATCTTAAAAATGAAAAAACGATCATATTATAAGTATTGGTATTTTTGTATGTCATAAATATTTTAATTACAATTTTATGATTAATTTAATAATTTAAAATGGAAATGTATTTTTAGAAAATTTAATCATAAATTGTTACTTTATTTTCTTATGGTTATAATATAATTTTAGGGGACCATGATTAATTTATTAAGGTGTTATAAAACGAGTTATAGTTTTAAAGTTGTTTTTTTAAAATAAATTATGATTTTATTTAAAAATTAAATTAAAAATATTTAAAATATTATTTTCAAAAAATGGATTTAATTTTTTAATTGTACATGCAGAAAAATGGTTTGGGTGAATTTTTGGGATTTTTCTGAAACGGTAGATTTTTTAGTGAATAGTAAAAGTACAATTTTTAGTTTTCGGTAAGATAAATGACATCATAGCTATGTAATAATGATTTAATAATGATTTAATAATTCTGGTAGACTCTTAAAGATTAAAATATGATATGAGGTGTCCCAAGTGGTCAATACCATGGGAAAATACCATGGGTAAGCCCATGGTTTTTCAAATACCACTAATAAGGTGTCCTTTTAATTTAATAAAATATTCCCTCACCTTTTGTATAAATACCCACCCATTAATTTGTTTCATTTAATTTAAAATCCATACTCCAAAATTTATTTTATTTCTCCTCCCAATTAGTCCTCTCAAGGTTCCCTCAATCCCCCCAAGGTCTCAACCTTTGAGTTTTTGAAGTTTCTCTTCAAGGTAAAGGAACTTTTCACCCTTATTTTTAGTCAACACTTCTTTTATGTTATGTCTTTGAATTTACATTTTCATATTTTAGGGTATTATATTATGTATCCCTATTTCTGTAAGTTTTATATCCATATGATGATATTCCATTTTTTCTCTCATCAATTCATTTTCTGAATTTTTAAGTGTCGTTTTTAGGCTGCCAAATTTTCGAAAAAGAAATCACATCTTATCTTTTCTTTAATGTTTCTTTTTCATGTGGTATGTCATTAAAATATCCATACCATGATCTTATTTATATTTTATTCAATACTTATACTATATTATGAGTTATTTATTAGTGGGTGACCCCTGTCCCCTCTCTTTTTAATGCTTTATAACACCATGTTACATAGTCGTTATGCTACAGAAGTTTCGTCTCAAAATCTATCTCTTTTTCTCAATATATTCTCTTATTTTATTTATTTTAATACCCAAACCTATTTCATTTACAAGTGTATTCTTGAAGACATAAAAATAATATATTTTATTCTATAATTGACATACATAAAACCCGCATTCCCTTTCCATGGGTTATAAATGACATAATGATCTTGTTTTTAAGAACTTTTTAAAATGTCATGATTTTGATATGAAACCCATTTCTTTATTTCTATTTAGGTTATTTATGAAATGTTTTAATATGATCTATATAGATCACAGAAAAATAAATAAATATTTAGGATGTTCCCTGATAGCACTATAATGCATTGGGTAAATAAATTAATCTCTAGAGATGACAAGTTTTATAATACCTTGGTGAATAGCCTTGGTAATGTTTAAAACTCCTTGGGGATAGACCTTGGTGATATGATTATTAATGTATAAATTAAATTTTTTATCCCCATTTTCAAGTTGTGTTTCAATTTATTAATTTTAGTATATTCCTCTTTATCATTCATTTATGATATTCCCCTATGTTCTTATTGATATCACTCAAGTTCACATGTAAGCGGTTTCCCTTGTTTTCCCTTATTGGGCCTTCTGATCACCCTTTCCTTTGATTTATATCCCCATGATATGATATGTAGTAATTTGATGTAGTAAAAACTTATTATGAATCCTTTAAAGTGGATTAGAAGAATGTGTTTTATTTTTTCATGTATTATGTTCTTGATTTCTAAGACACTAAACTTTAACAGATCCTCTGTTTGTAAAATGTTATGAAAAGTTATGTAATAAAAAGGTAGGATGCTATAAAATCCCTAAAAATGTTCTAAATGATCTAAAAGAAATTATATATCATGTTTTATAGGATCAAGGAAGTATTACCAATGTGGTAAATTTGGTCATTTTTCTTGTGACTACAAGGAAAACAGTCCTAATAAGAAATGTAATGGAAAAATAGATAATCCAAAATAAGTATATGTTTTATTTTATAATGAGTTGGGATATTTTACAATAATGTATGTCCCAAGATAGTTACTCAATTTTATAATCATAAAGATCAAAAATATAAAGGTTTTTTAAAGTCTTTTTGTACTACTACGGTAGATATGGAACCCTAAAATAATGCGGTGATAGGTACATTGGTAGTTTATTTAGAACATGCCAATGTCTTATTTGATTCTGAATCCACATATTATTTTATATATCAAAAAATTGAAATTAAAATATAAATAAAATCTCAAAAAATGAACTCATGACTCTTGGTAAAAACTATGTGGGGTAGTATAAAGGAAACAATAATGTATTAAAATTAGTCTATTATTATCTATTGAATGGTTTTTCTGGTTATTTTTTTATTTCTCATTATATTGTTTAGTGTTATTCTAGGTATGGATTATATTTTAGTTTATCATACAACGATACATTGTAGAGTCAATAAATTTATATTATATAATGATGTTTAGTGTTTATATAATATTGAATTCATACCTTTGATAACATATCAAGAAACTGGGAAACTGATGAATGATGGAAGTTAAAGTTATCTTATGAATATTGTTAAAAATGAAGGAGATATTAAAATTACTGATTTGTGAATGGTAAATTAATATCTTTATGTATTTATTGATGGTCTTTCTATTGTTATTTGTGATCTCGTAGTTGAATTTATTGCTGACTCGGTTCCTAATTCTATGCTAATTTTAAAACACCCTTATCGAATCACTCCAATAGAACATTTGGAAGTGGAATTTTTTTAATAATTGTTTATTTATAAGGGTTTCATCTACCCTAGAAGTTCACCTTTTACTAATCTTGTTTTATTGTTTTTTAAACAAGGATGGTTCCATGAGAATTTTCACTGATTATAGAGCACTCAATAATGTCACTATTTAGAAAAATTATCCATTATCCAACATTAATGACTTATTTGATTAGCTCCAAGGTTATAATTATTTATCAATTATAGATCTAAAGTATAGGTATCATCAAATATAGGTTAAGTAGCATGATATTATAAGGAAAATATTCCATACTTGTTAAGGGAATTGTGATAATGTGGCTATGAAATGTTTGACTTTTCAATGGGCTAAAACTAAGTGACTACTAACAAAGAGGAAACTACATCCTTTTCAAGTGCATATATAGAAATGAAAGAATATATCAACTAATTTTATTGTGGTATTTCCAAATACATCTCAATTTTATAATTCAATTTGTTTTATTATTGATCATTTTACTAAATTGGAACATTTTCTTTAAATTCTATGTATGTTGTCTTTATATCAAATTGTTGTAATTTATCTTAATGATATATTCAGATTACATGGATTCTATCTCTCTATTTTATGTAATCTTGATCCCAGATTTACCTTAATTTTTTGTAATGTACATCAATATTTGTTGGGTACCGAATTGAATTTCAATACATCATTTCATCCCTAATCTGATTGATATCAGAGATGAAAAGTTTAGAATGTAATATATTCTTCATGCTTACTCTTTTGATTTTTATAGAAATTAGGATCAACATATTTAATTGGTGTAATTTTTTTATAATTTCATATTTTATTCTAGTATTCATATGGAATATTTTTAGGTATTATATGTAAAATGGTATCGAACTCCATCGTGTTGGAAAAAAAAGTTGATGAAAATAACTTTTTGGGACAATAATTTGTAGAATAGATAGTTGAGAAGGTAAAAATTATTTTGTAATATATATTGGAATCTCATTGTAGAAAAAATAGTTATACAAATAAAAAGAGGAAAGACCATTAATTTGATGGAGTTTTTCTTGTATTTATTAAATTATCTCCTTGGAAAGGTGTTATGAGTTTTGGAAACAAGGTAAATTTAAGTCCAAAATTCATTAGAACCTATGAAATTCGTGAGAAAGTGAGGTTTTTTACCAAATGTGTAGCCTTACCTCTATTTTTATCATATGTACATTAGTTTATTAATTTTTCTTTTCTATGTATGTACATACTTGATGCATCTCATGTTTTAAACCTTGAGGTGCTACAGTTGGGATAGAAACTTTCCTATGAAAAAAATCGGTATAGATTTTGGATCAAAGAGAGTAGTACTATAAAATATTTTGATTCACTAGGTAAATGTTTTACAGAATAATCACATGATTTATGAAACAAAATGGGAATCAAAAAATGTTATGAGGTAAATATACCCTCACTTGTTTAAGTAATCAATAAAATTTTGAGGATACAATTTCTTAAAGGGGGAGAATATGATGACCTAGGTAATACTAAAAATGAATTATTATTATTATTTATAAGTATTAATTATATAGATTCATATTTATCAAAATTTTATCAATCACTTTATAATAATTTTCAATTGAAAAAGGAATAGGTTAATTTAGCGGAGGGAATTCCATGTATTACATGGTTTTATTTAAAAGTTAAATATCTATATTTTAATGATTAAAATTGATAAAATGTAATTTAATTATAGAATAATTTTATCAAATATATATGAGGGTTAATTTATGGGATTTTTATGAAAATAATGATTTTGGAGTGAATGGTAAAAATGATGATTTTTAATAATATTATCATATCATTTAATTTTATTAATAGTAATTCTATAATGGATTGTTTTTAAAGTAAATTAATATCTTTTTACCAAAAATAATACAATTAATTCCACATTAATTCGAATTATACTTTATTTTGGTATAAAATCATTTTTATTCTTAAAAGGGAATTTTCTACAAACTATTTTCAATGTGGTTTGAAAATTCATATTAAAAAAATATCTTAAACTTATATATATTGAATATTGAAAAATAAATACAATATTTAGAATCATTAGGTTAAAATTTTGTAGTAATTTACATTTTATTTTTGGTTATTATGAAAGGTTACCATGATAAAAATTAGTTACCACGGTAAATTGTAAAATGAGTTAATTAAGGTAAATACTAATTGATAATGCTAACAAGTATTTTCTTAATTATTATTTTATGATGGAATTTAAACTATAATAAACTTATATTAGAAATTTTATATTTTTAGATAAAATATTACATGGTAAAGACATTATATTTTTTTAGAACATTGAAAAATTACAAGTGTGTCACTCTCCTAACTTATAAAGGGGGGCCTCCTCTCCTCACTTATTCACGCGCCTTGAGAATTTTAGCTTTAACAATACCTATCAAAATACCTTACCAAAATACCTCCCCACATACTTAAGTTTCCTTTATCAAAAAAAATACCTACCTATGATGGATTAAGGTGTAAGCCAAGGTAGGTTTTCCAAAGAATAGGTATAATTATTATCCTAGTGTTTAATGTTTACCTCTTATTCTACCTCATTCGAATAGTATTTAAACATGATGAAATAGTAACATTAGTATCATACATATGATAAATTTTATTATTATGTTAAAACCATTTTTTATCTCTTTTTACATCCTATGGTAAATGAAAACATCCCTTATAAGCTCCTAGACTTAAACATTACATATTACAGTTATTTCAACTAGATTTCACATTCTTACATTCCCAAAGATCATTTTAGTTTAGAGTTTTAAAATGTTAAGAAATAACTTATAAATATCAACCCACAATCATACAAAGTGGGTACCATTAATACAGTATCCATTTGTTCTAAAAAACATTAAACACAAAACAATAACATGATTTATTTGAAAAATATTCATAACATTTAACTTGACTTAATTATTTATATTACACATCCTTATAACCTATGAAAAGAATTTAAATACATGGTATGAGAATAAAAATATAAATAATTTATATATAAAAAGAAGGGAAGAAACCATTATCCCATTAATACTTATAAATACATGAAATCATTTTCACGAACACATATTTCTCACTCATAAAGAATTATATACATACTGTCTGAAACATGAGATTTCCATAAATCATGGAAAACATAAATAGAGAATAAAAACATCTTGGGGAATTACTTACTTAATTTTGTAACCCTCAGGAAAACCTTATGATTTGTAACCCTCATGACTACCTTACAATGTAACCCTCACGACTACCTTACGGTGTAACCATCACAGTTACACTTGGAGTAACCATACGACCGACCTCCAACTTAAACATTCCTAATGAATTGGAGGGATATATAGGTCCCAAAATTCATCATAAATAATTCCCAAGAACCATAGAATAATCATAAAACATGAATAATTCCATAAAATCATTGTTTTTGAATTATGTAAAATAGAATTTTAAAATAGGATTCTAAAAAGGAAAGTCCCTTACAAATATCATATAATTGATTTGATAAATTAATATAATGAAAGTAATCTATGTATAAACTGTAAATAAACATAATAAAACATAATATAAACAAAAATTCATCACAAAAATAATTTTAGTACCATATAATTATCGAAGTAGAAGGTTAACCCAAAGAATGGAAATTGGATTATGAATTCCCTTACCACGGGTTCATATTACTTAAAACTTATTTAAACCTTCTGTATAATATTTAAAAGAGTGTTATAAATATTTTACAGAAACATATTAATTTTTATAACACCTTATATGATCATTTTATTATATTATTCCATCTATTAATTAATAATATTTTGTTCTTTCCATTGTTTTGGGTGCATGATTCACATGATTTCCATGGTCAGTTTGTAAAGAATTTTATTGTTGAATGGAAGAGAAACTCTTAAAGTATAAAAAAATGGTTTTAATATGTTTCCATAATATTAAATTATTCCATAATTAATTATTTTATTTGATATGATGATGAATCATTAGACAAATCATTAGATATTTTCATTTAGATTATTTTGGTGGTTCTTCGATAATCACAAAATTGTTCTATCATATATCATTAATATTATGCGTATAAATTAATTACAGAACATAATAGAGTTAATATAATAGACTTTACGTACTATTATAGCCATTAAAATGGTTTTACAACCATATTTGAAGGAAGTAAATCAAATTAAAAATAGATCGTCCATGATTTTGGTAAATCGGTGCATTGCGGATGGTGTTTTTATTTTCAGATTAAGAGGGGGTAGGAGAAGAAGTAAATGGATGAATTTTTTCATAAACATGATAACATAAATAATATATAATATTATAGATATTTAATTCCTTTTGTATAAGTGGGGGATAATATATTATAAGAAAATAAAAGAATTGAAAAGAAATCACATGAAAATAAAAGAGGATTTTTACCTCTTGACCTCTTCCCCTTGAGATCCTTTTTTAGGACTTTGGTTTTGGCCTTTTAGTGATACGATCAAGACTTGGACGTGGGTAAGATCCTTGGGAAGGGGATTTAGAATAATTTAGACAATTATAAAAGCTTTAGAGGTGTGAGAGTAAGAGGGGGTGAGGGTTGTATTTATATTGTAAGAGAGGAGGAGTTTTATATTATTTTAATCATTAGTTTAATTTTTTTCTCAAGACTATGAATAGTATTTATTCATGTGACCTAGAATAATAATAAGTGAATGTGAGTTATAACTAATGTCCATTTACCTCATCCATGACTCAACCGTGATGTATAAATTCATTTATTAAGCCTTTTTCGTAAATTATCGAATTTAACTGTTCACCAAAAATTCAAGTATTTCAGAAAAATCCCAAAAAATCACCCTACCCATTTTTTGATTTGTATAATTAAAAAATGAAATCCATTATTTGAAAATAATTTTCTAAATATTATTAATTTAATATTTAAATAAAATTATTTTTAAAATTATAGTTGATTTTATATCACCTTGAAAAATTAATCAAGTTCCCGTTATCTTATAACCTTAAGAAAATAGAATAATAATATGATTTACTATTTATAAAGGTCATATTACTATTCATATTATTATTCATAAGTGTGTGTTACTATTCACTGAAAACAATTTGGTTCTATCAAACTCCAAATAACTTACTAATCACAACATTAGATTTTTGTTTTTTGAAATGCAAAACATAGAAGCGGAAAAAAAATATATTTAATGTTTAGTTTATAAATATCTCCTTAAAAAAGTTTTATTATATATATTCTCAATGTTTCATGCATTTCAATTTATTTTTAAAATATATGGCTGTTACATTCTCCCCACCTTCTAGAAATTGTGTCCTCGCTATTTATTTCACTTATTAAACAAGTAAGGGTACCTTTCCCTCATAGCATTTTCAGATTCCCATGTTTCTTCTTCAACCATGTGGTTTCTCCACAAAAACTTTACCTAGTGGATTACCTTATTCTGTAATACTTATTCTCTTCGATCAAGAATCTGAATTGGTTTCACTTCTTAAGAAAGGCTCTCTTCCAAATAAAATACTTCTAGGATCAAAACATGAGATGAATATAGAACATACTACCTCCAAAAAACATGAAAAACATTGTGTACCTAAGAAAAACTCGGTGGCAAAGCCACTAGATAGGTGAATGGTCCAACTTTCTCTAGGATTTCATATGGTCCAATGAACCTTGGACTTATCTTTCCTTTCTTACCAAAATGCATAACTGTAATGTCCCGGATCTGGGTACCACTCCATGGGTGCCCCGAACCCGGTTTGTCACATAACCTCAAGCACATTTCCCCAAATGCCAGAGACTACCGACTAGGAGCGAGGGCCTAGGTCTAATAGTGGGGAAACTATGCCCTAATTTGTCAATGTTTAGTGCAGTGTAATACAAGATAAAACATACAACAACAGTAGAAGAAAATAACAGTATACAACTGAAAAGAACAACTGAAGTAAAAATAACCATTAGTAATATATATATATATATATATATATATATCAAGATGCAGCATGTCACTATTCTATGAATACCGCCAGAACATGTCACATAGCAGTACAATACGATACAATGGAAAGTACAGGTACAACAGAACAAAACAGAATAGCCAGCATCATCACGAGCCGGAGCTCGGTCCCATGCTCCCCTACACCTCAGAAACACTCATTTACCTATATAGGGACCCTTTCCCTAATCCATACCTGTAGGAATATAGTCTGCTTAGGCCGAAGACATGTCCCAAACAGGGTGTGATAAATGAATCCCAGTAGGCACCCACCAAAGGTTTGTGCCCAACTGTCAGTGTAAATGTGAAACAACAGTGTGCAGTAATAAATGCAATAAACTAAGAAGTACTCAAAAGTAACTAACTTTTACCTGTTATATTGCCATTTTAATATTCATTTAATCATGCCAAGCATGTGCTTTAACTTGGAAGGTATAACATATGAAAATCACCTCAGTGAATATGCATGATACCACTGTCCTCAGACATACAACCTTACCCTCAGGTAATCAGAGTCATAACCCGCAGGTAATTGCCCGCAGGCATAACAGATATTTCTCTCAGGCATACAAAGTGTCACCCTCAAACACAGAATCTACTACCCACATGCATGAAAGAAGTTTCCCTCAGGTTGAACAGAGTACTTCCCACGGGCTAATCACAACACTTCCCTCAGGCTAAACAAGTAGTCGGTCCATGGCCAACATATAAACAAGAAATTTATATACAATTCCTCTCAAGGTAATTTAAGACATGATAAAAACATGGTATACCCTTGGGTAACCTGACCAAATGGCTACATAGAGTAATGCACCATAGGGGTGGTCCTATATCCAAGAATAAATCCCAAACAAAAGTTATACATGTTCATTAAACTACCTATGAAATTCTAGGTATTTAATTAAGCAAGGCCTCAGTCATTCGATACCCCATTCATGGGCACGTATCACAATGGTACACAAAATCACCACAGCAGTTGGAAATAAACACTAGACCACCTACCCTGATCACCCCTGACCGGTATATGTGAACGACGCTCCTTGAAACTCCCGAGAATGACGTAGATCTGAGGAAAAGTAATTCTCGTTCAAATGTAAATAACTCTATTTAGAGGAGGAATTGGAAAGATCTACGCAAGGAGAAGGAAGAACTCACCAGTGCGGTTCCAATGAGATTGACAGAGGCGGAATTGGATTCTCAGTGATTGATCGAGTGATATCCAAAGCTCCGGTCGTCCCTCCTAATTTCTCTTCTGGTTCTAAGCCTTCCATATGAACAGGGGAGGCTACTTTCCATTTTAATCAAAAAAAAACAGACTGCACAGCATGTACTATTGGGTACACGGCGTGTAGTTTTCATTTTTTTAACTGTTCCTTCGGCGGCTTCTCGCCAGCGTGGCACTATTCATCTGTCGACATGAGAACACAGTGTGTAATACCTGATTACATGGCATGTATTGTCGCTCAGCTATCCATCGCCTTACTGTTTTCATGCCGACTGACTACACGACGTGTAACTACCCACTACATTGTGTGTAGTCAGTTTTTACACCCATCATAATCGACCGACCTACACGCCCTGTGTACTCCTTCCACACGGCCAAAGTACACGGCGTGTGGAAAAGTACATGGCGTGTAGTCACAAAATTTAGTATTTTCCCCCATTTTCTTTATTTTCTCGAAAACACTTAAGGAAAAGAGAAAAGAAGAAACCCGTACCTCAAGAATAAGAACTGGGTTCTTAAAAACTTCCCCCCTTAAAGAAATTCTTCCCTGAATTTCCCTTCCAAGGGTGGTGAAGATAATGCTCAGAATAACTCTGGCCACTGAGCACGTACGTCGGTCTCCCTCTCCCAGGTTTCATCCTGCACTCGGTGATGTTGCAATAGCACCCGTACGAGAGGAACTGACCGGCCTTGGAGAACCTTCATGCTCCTATCCACGATACTAATTGGATGCTCTTCAAAGGATGCATCGTCATGAAGCTCAACCTCCTCGGGTTGAAATATGTGAGATGGGTCTGAATGATAATGGCGCAACTGAGATACATGGAAGACATCATTCATGGCCTGGTACCTCTGTGTTAACTACAACTAATAGGAAACCGGCCCGACTCTATCCAGAATCTCAAACTTCCCCACATACCTCGGTGAAAGTTTACCCTGTCTCCTGATCTGCTTGTGTCCCATCCTCAGTGAAACACGCAAGAAAATATGATCCCTGATCACGAACTCTAAGGGTCATCTGTGGTGATCAACATAATATTTCTGATGAGACTGTGCAATAGTCATCCGCTTCTGAGTCAATTGGACCTGCTCAGAAGTCTCATGCAAGAGACGTGGTCCTAGTAGAGCTACCTCACCTGCCTCCATCTAGCACAAGGGTGATCGGTATGGCCTAATATATAAAGCCTCGTAAGGTGCCATCTCAATAGTTTCTTGAAAATTGTTTTTGTAGGAAAACTTGACTAAGGGTATATGCTTCTCCCAGGAGCCCCCAAATTCTAGGACGCATGCATGCAGCATGTCCTCTAGCACATGTATCATACGCTCTGACTGACCATCAGTCTAAGGGTGGTAAGCTGTGTTTAGAAGTACCTATGTACCCAGTGCCCTCTGAAAAATCTGCCAGAATCGAGACGTAAAACGGGCGTCCCTATCTGAAAAAATAGAACGAGGGACCCCATGAAGGCGTACAACCTCTCGAATATACATCTTTTTGTGCTCGTCAACACCGAAGGTCTCTTTGATCGGAAAAAAGTGATCTACCTTCGTGAGTATGTCCACAACAACCCACACGACATCATTGCCTCGAGCTGACCTCAGCAACCCAATTACGAAGTCCATCACGACATCATCCCATTTACACTCTAGAATGGGTAACTACTATAATAGTCCGGGTGGCCTCTGATGCTCCGCCTTCGCCTGCTGACAGGTGCAACATCTTGTAACAAAACCAGCTACTTCTATCTTCATACCCAGCCACCAGTACTAACGTCTCAAGTCACGGTACATCTTGGTAACTCCGGGATGGACGGCCCAAGCTGAAGCATGGAACTCCTGAATCAACTCCTCATGTATTTCCCCTAGAACCCACACTCATCCATGGAAATGCAGTACCTCATCATCACATATCATCCATCTAGGGGGAGGGTCCTCACTTGCCACCGACTCCCGTAGGACTAGGCCTTCAGAATCAGATAGTTTTCTCAACCCCACTCTATCCAAGAGGGTAGTAGTCACAACTAAAGATGAAAGATAGGTTTTCCACTAACTATCGTGCACCTCTAAATGCATCTCAGAGAACAAAGTTATAAGCTGCCATTCACCATTGGCCTCATGAACTGCCTATGTCTAAGTCTTTCTGCTCAATGCATCAGCAACTGCATTACCCTTACCAGGTGTATAGGCAAGCTCAAAATTGAAGAACTGAAGGTATTCGACCCACATTCACTACCTCAGATTCAATTCACGCTGAGTAAAAATATACTTGAGATTTTTGTGATCGGTGAAAAACACAAAATTCTCTCCCAAGAGATAATGTCTCCAACAACGTAACACATGAACAATTGTAGCCAACTCTAGGTCATGCGTCAGGTAATTCCTCTCATGTGGCCTCAACTGCCGAGACCCGTACGCAACAACTTGATCGCCCTGCATCAACACAACTCCCAGCCCAATACCTGATGCATCATAGTAAACTATATAGCTCTTTCCCTGCTCTGGGACTATCATGATTGGTGCTGATGTCAAATTTCCCTTCATCTCCTAGAAGGTTGTCTCGCAAGCTTCTGACCAAACGAACTTCACACCCTTCTTAGTCAAACTCGTCAACGGTGCTGATAAGTTGGATAAGTCATGTATAAAATTCCTGTAGTAACCACTCAGCCCCAAGAAACTCTGTATCTCAAACATGTCCTTAGGTTGCTCCCAGGAAACTGCTGCTATCACCTTCTCTGGGTCTACTGCAACTCCTGACTCTGAAATGATATAACCCTAGAAGTGAATCTGGTCCATCCAAAAGTGGCACTTTGAGATCTTAGCATATATTTTATGCTCTCTTTGTGTACTCTGCACGATCACAATATGGGTGGCATGGTTGTGTCGAGTATGAGAGTACACCAAGATATCATCCACGAATACTACCACAAAAGAATCTAGATAAGGTTGGAACACATGATTCATCAGAGCCATGAAAACTTCTGGTGCATTCGTGAGTCCAAACGGTATAACCAAGTACTCATATAGACCATACCTACTCTTGAAGGCTGTGAGAGGTATATCAGATGGTCTAACACGCAACTGATGATATCTGGATCTCAAGTCAATCTTCGAGAACACTCTTGCACCAATAATTTGATCAAAAAGATCATCAATACTTGGTATGGGATATCATTTCTTGACCGTTAATTGGTTTAGCTTCTGATAATCCACACAGAGTCTCAGGGTACTGTCCACCTTCTTCACAAAAAGGACCGAAAAACCCCAAAGATAAGTATTGGGTAGGATAAAACCCTTTGACTGTAACTCCTCTAACTATCTCTTGATCTCCTATAACTCAGGTGTAGCCATCCTATAAAGAGGAATGGATACCGGTTCTGCTCCTGGCACAAGCTCAATAGAGAAATCCACCTCACGCTCTGGAGGTAGACCTGAAAATTCATCTAGGAAGACATCCCTAAAACGATCAACCACTGGAGGGAAGTCCTTCTGACAAGTCCCCTGATCATCCAGATATAAACTCGCAATCTGGGCTATGACTCCACCTCGCCCACAATGCTCTGGTCCAGCTCGACTTGCCTGAACATCCCACTCACCTTTGTATAGAAACTATCCGACCTCTGGTGACGTGAAACACACCCTGTGATGATAGTAGTCTGCAAAGGCTCGAAAGGGAATTAACCAGTCCATCCCAACAATAAAATCATAGCTCTTCATCTCCAAGACATAGAGGTACCAAAGGAAGGGACACCCACCAACCTCAAGGGGAACTCCCTACACTGACACACACCATCCGTTCTAGTCCCCAACGGAGTGTCTAGCATCATAACATTAGAAAAAGAAGAAACACAGATCCCAAGGATCTCCACAACAGGCACAGATAAAAATCTATGTGTAGCACCCATATCAAAAAGTAATGAAGATAAGACAGAAGCTACTAGAATAGTACCTCTAATAGTAGAAGTCATGGGATCCTGCTCCTGTTGGGTCTGTTGCAATGCATATGCCTGCCCAGTGTCGCAGCCCTGCAACATAGCCTGGCTACCCTAAGTTGTCTCGCCCTGCTGCCTCTGAGATCCTGGTGTCTGGATACCATGTCCATGACTACCATCTCTGCTTGCACGCCCTGATGTATTCCAGTTTCCCAACTGGTAAGAAGTTGTTGGTCCTTCTCCTTCACGCGGAGTCTGTACAGAAACCCTCTCACTAGCCACTGGTAGAAACGCCCTGTAAAATCATTGTAGATGACCCATCTTTCCACAAGCTCAGCACTCCACTGGGTCACATGGACACTGTGGTCTCTTGTGCCCCTCTTTAACACACCGGTAGCACATGACCAGGCCACCTAAAACATTCTTCTGGCTGGTACTGCCACCGTGAGAGAAGTCTATCTGTCTCTTCCTCTTACCGGTTTACATAGTACCAGAAACTGTTGTCAAACCGCCCTAGCCCACACCACTAGCTTCTCACATATTCCTCTCAGTAATCAGTGCTTGGTTCACAATAGCATGTACAGTAGGCAACCTGAAAACATTCACCAGGTTGAAGATGTCATATCGGAGACCATCCTCAAAGCGTCTAGACCTCAATGTCTCATCACCCACTAAAACAGGTGCAAAACGCTGAAGCTCGGTGAAACGAGCAGAATAATCCATCACTGACATAGGTCCATGCTGCAGATTCATGAACTCTCGAGCTCTATCTTCCCTCAGCATCTCTAGAAAGAATAAGTCATAGAAAGATGTCTGAAAATATTCCCATGCCATGTCTCTGTGATGCTCTGACTGTGTGGTAACATACCACCACCTCTTAGCAGAATCACGCAGTATATAAGTCGCGAGCTTGACCCTCCACCCTGGAGGCATCTCAAGATACTCGAAAATAGTCTGTAATGAATCCAACCAAGACTTCGCAGCCTGAGTTCTTCCATCCCTTGAAAACATAGGCAGATGCTTCTACTGGAAGATACGTGTCAGCTCTACCATAGATGTGGTAGTCGGCGGTGCTCCTTAAAAGGTCTGCATGAACCGCATGAAGCCTTCACGAAACTGCGCATCTGCGCCTGTGTCCGGTATAACGGTTGGCGCCGCATCTGGCTCTACCGTACGATCCATTGGTATCCCATGTCCTACCATCTCTGGAGTATAATCGTTACCGCTCTCCTGGCGAACAACGCGTGGTCATCTTGGCGGCATGACTCTACAAGGTCAAACGCACACCTTAGATCAAGATTATCAAAAACCGAAACAAGGGGACAGGAGAAAGAAAGTATTCAAGATTTACAAAACCTAACTACACAGCGTGTATAAAACTACATGGTGTGTTCTCGCAAGCCATTCACATGGGCGTGTACCCCATCTTAAACTGGTTATGTAACACCCCAAACACACGGCGTTCCTTCTAAATACACAACGTGTACCTGAATCCTCCTTCCCTGCCCGAGTCTGTCTACACGACTAAGCCATACGGCTCACATTAAACAAGACTACACGGTGTGTATGGAATCTATATGGAATGTATGGTTTAATTTCCAACTGCTCGTGTCGTTAGTGACACGTCCGACTACTCGGCTGACACCACACGTTGTGTGACTCCCGCACACGGTGTGTACACCACCCTGTTTCCCAGCCACACGGCCAAGTCCACACGGTCTCCCACCGGTAAGTACTACATGGCTTGTCCCTCAGGTTCACGGCGTGTTCCAGAAGAGGTAACATCGACCTGTGTTTGTTAGCCACATGGTCAGGTCCCCAGGTCAGACTACACGGTGTGTTCCATAGTGGACATGGCGTTTATGTCTCAAGGTCTCCTCCGTCCGTATTGTTAGTTACACAGGCGGACTCTGGGTCAACACTACATGGTGTGTACATCCGGTACACGGTGTGTTTTTTCCAATCCTTTCCCTACCCCATGTCCCCACCCACACGGTGTATGACACAGGAGGAGACTACACGGCGTGTACTGAGGGGACACGACGTATACTTAAATTTTTTCCATTTCTTCCCGAACAGAGGAACACACGGAATCTGTCCAAGGAACTACACGGCGTGTATCCTGGGTTTTCCAGATAATAAACCTCAGATACTACTCCAGAACCCAGTAAATATTGAAAACAACACCTAAGTTCCAAATTCTGATCTGTGAGGGCCCATAATCCCCGTGAATCAATGTTTGACATATCATCTGTGTTTATAAATGCAGTAAACAGCCAATGATTCACCAAATTCCGGTCAATGAGGGCTCGTACTCCTCAATAACCAAAGTTTGGCGTCCATTGTATCAATAGGATCAAACAACAATACCCTATCACATAGCAGGTATTAATCAAAGCAGCTATCACAACAGCATGATTTTCTATCACAACAATTATCACAACAACATGGAATTTATAATGCGCCTACATGGCATGGTTTTATGCATGGAATGTAATTTCTAGCATGTTCCTAAATGATGCATGAGATGGCATACCCTCATCTCATCGGGTTGCAACTAAATAGAACCCATGGATAACATATAAACAGCACAATCACAAGTGTGACAACCAATGGTGAAAATCAGATCATCCGTAAATTTCAAAATCAATAAAATTGCATCACGAGGTAAATTGGATTTTCCCTGTACATGGGTTAGATACTCCCAGGCACATCTTATTACCAACTACCATTTTTTTCCTATCCATGATTAAGGATACAAATAGCAAGTGAAAGAAAATAATTCCTCTGATACCACTTTGTAAAGTCCCGGATCCGGGTACCACTCCATGAGTACCCCAAACCCGGTTGGTCACATGACCTCAAGCACATTTCCCCAAATGCCAGAGGCTGCCGACTAGCAGTAAGGGCCCAAGTGTAATAGTGGAGAAACTATGCCCTCATTTTTCAAAGTGTAGTGCAGCGGAATACAAGATAAAACATACAACAATAGCTGAAGCAATAAACAGTATACAACTGATAAGGACAACTGAAGTAAAAAAGAACCAGCAGTCATATATATATATATATATATATATATCAAGATACAGCAAGTCACTATTCTATGAAAATACCAAGAACATGTAACACAATAGTAAAATATGATACAATGGAAATTACAGGTACAACAGAAAAAAATAGAACAGCCGGCAGCATCGCGAGCCTGAGCTCGATCCCATGCTCCCCTACACCTCAGCAACACTCATGTACCTGTATAGGGACCCTTTCCCTTATCCATACCTGCAGAAATATAGTCTGTTTGGGCCAAAGTCATGACCCAAACATGGTGTGGGAAATGAATCCCATTAGGCACCCACCAAAGTTTTGTGTCCAACTGTCAGTGTAAATGTGCAACAGTAGTGTGCAGTAATAAATGAAATAAACTAAGAAGTACTCAAAATTAACTAGCTTTTACCAGTTATATTGCCATTTTAATATTCATTTAATCATGCCAAGCATGTGCTTTAACTTGGAAGGTATAACATATGAAAATCCCCTTAGTGAATATGCATGATACCACTGTCCTCAGACATACAACCTTACCCTCAGGTAATCAGAGTCACAACCAGCAGGTGATTGCCCACAGGCATAATAGATATTGACCTCAGGCGTACGAAGTGTCACCCTCAGGCACAGAATATACTACCCAAAGGCATGAAAGAAGTTTCCCTCAGGCTGAACAGAGCACTGCCCACAGGCTAATCACAATACTGCCCTCAAGATAAACAAGTAATTGGGCCATGCCCAACATATAAACAAGAAATTTATATACAATTCTTATCAGGTTAATTTAAGACATTCTAAATACACAGTATACCCTCGGGTAACCTGGCCAAATGGATAAACAGAGGAACGCACCCCAGGGGTGGTCCTGGATCCAAGAAGCGATCCCAAACAACAGTTATACATGTTCTTTAAACTACCTACACAATTATAGGTATTTAATTAAGAAATTTCTCATCCATTCAATACCCCATTCATGGGAACGTATCACAATAGTACATAAAATCACCACAACAGCTAGAAATAAACATAAGACCACCTACCTCGATCACCCATGACCAGTATATGTGAACGATACTCATCGAAATGCCCGAGAACGACGTAGATCTGAGGTAAAATAATTCTCATTCAAATGTAAATAACTCTCTTTATAGGAAGAATTGGAAAAATATACTCAAGGAGAACGAATAACTCACCCGTACGGTTCCAACGAGATCGACGGAGGCGGAATCGGATTCCCAGTGCTCAATCGGGTGATCTCCAAAGCTCTGGGCGTCCCTCCTGAGTTCTCTTCCGGTTCTAAGCCTTCCTTGTGAACAGGGGAGGATACTTCCCATTTTAAGCGAAAAAACAGACTACACAACGTGTACTATTGGCTACATGGCATGTAGTTTTCATTTTTTTAACTGTTCCTTCGGCGGATTCTCGCCATCATGGCACTATTCATCTATCGACATCAGAAAACGACATGTAATACCTGAGTACACGGCATATATTGTCGCTCAGATAGCCCCTGCCTTACTGTTTTCCTGCCGACTTACTACACAGCATGTAACTACCCACTACACGACATGTAGTCGATTTTTACACCCATCATCGTCGACCGCACTACACGCCCTGTGTACTCCTTCCACACGGCCAAAGTACACGGCGTGTAGTCACAAAATTTAGGATTTTCCCCCATTTTCCTTATTTTCTCAAAAACACTTAAGGAAAAGAGAAAAGAAGAAACTCGTACCTCAATAATAAGAACCGGGTTCTTACAATAACACTTTCCCATAAAGATATTCTACGAAAAACATTATCATCTACCTCAAAAGAAAAGTCTTTCCTCCTGTTATCTATATAAATTTTTTGTCTGGTCTAAGCTATCCTCATGTTTTGTTAGATAATCTTCACTTTATCAGCAACTTACTCTACTAATTCTGGTCCCATCAACTTCGTTTCTCTAACTTCATCCCAAAATGATGGAGTTTAACACTGCTTCCCATATAATGCCTCAAAAGGTACCATATGTATACTGGAATCAAAAATATTATTATAAGAAAATTAAAATAAAGAAATATGCTGATCCTAACTTCCCTAGGAATCCATAGAACAATCTCAAAGCATATTTTCCAAAGTCTAAATCATCTGTTCTGACTACCCATCTGATTGAGGATGAAAAGCTGTTCTAAAATTTAATTCTATTTAGAACAGCTTCCAAATGCCTTTCCAAAAGTTAGAAGTGAACCTGGGATCACAGTTAGATAAAAAGAAAATATGAACTCAATGTAGTTTAACAATATCTTTGAGGTGCAGTCGAGAAAGTTGATCCAAAGACAAAGTATCTTGCATAGGAAGGAAATGATGATATTTCATCAGTCGGTCAAAAATAACCCATATTGCATTATTACCTTGAGATTTATTTGGTAGTCATACAATGAAGTCCATGTATATATTTTCCCATTTCCACTCTGGCATTGGAAAAGGATGAAGCATCCCCTTTGGTAATTTCTACTCTGATTTGACCTGGTTACATGTCAAACAATTCATGGTAAAATCTATAAAGTCTCTTTTCATTCCATCCAACCAGTAATACTTCTGAAGATCTATATACATCTTTTTACTACCAAGATGAACTGAAAATGGATAACTATGAGCTTCACACAATAATTCTTTCATCTATTGGGAATCACAAGGCATACATAATCTTTTTTGAAATCTAAAAATGCAATCTTTATCAAGGTTAAATTCTAGAAAATTGCCCATTTTAACCAAGTTTTCCTTTTTATATAACTCACCATCTTTCTTTTTCACTTTCTTAATTATTTCAGAAAAAATATGATTGCACTAAAACCTGAAAAAATAGAGGAATTTTTTACACCAACAACTTCCAATCTAAAATTCATTAAATCATTAATCATGGATTCATGTTCCAATCGTAACATGGTTAATGATGCATGATGTTTTCGATTCAAGGAATAATTCACTTTATTTTACTTTCCTAAAGGGTAACTGATCATGAAATAATAATCCTTTATCAATCCAATCCATCTTCTTTAACTCATTTTTAGTTCCTTCTAAGTGAATATATACTTCAGAATTTTATAGTCAGTATATATTTCACATTTGGCTCTGTATAAATGATACCTCCAAATTTTTAACGTGAAAACCATAGCTAAAAATTCCAAATCATGTCTGGGATAATTTAACTCATGGGGATTTAGTTTTCTTTAAGCACAAGAAATTACCTAATAATTCTATATCAGAACACAACCAAGTACTTTTAATGATGCATCATTGTAGATGAAAAAATCACCATTTCTGAAAGGTCAAGACAAAACTATATCATTCTCCAATATCTTCTCTAGTTCCTAAAAACAAACATCACATTATTCTATACAAAATAATTTAACTCCTTTTCAATTTATCTTAGTGAGTGTACTAGAAAACCATGTCATGTTTTCAACAAACCTCCAATAATATCCTATCAAACCAAGAAAACTACCAATCTCAGTTATATTTGTAGGTATTGTCCATTCTTTAACAACTTTCATTCTAGGAGGATCAACATTTATGCCATATTTAGAAATAATGTGACCAAGGAATGAAAGTTTTAGTAACCAAAATTCATAAATGTTGAGTTTTACATACATTTTCTTTTCATTTTTTCAAAACAACCCTTAAATGTTTTTCATGATCCTATTTACTTTTAGAATATACCAGAATTTCATCAATAAACAAAACCACAAAATTATCCAAGAACTCATGAAATATTATATTCACAAGATCCGTGAATACTGTACGTTTATTAGTTAACCCAAATAGAGTAACGAAAATTTTATAATGCTTATATCTAGTATGGAACACAATCTTTGGGATGTTTTCTTCCTTTACTTTCAACAAATGGTACCCCGACCTCAGGTAAACCTTCAAAAAATATTGTTCTCCTTGGATCTAATCAAGAAAATCATTGATATGAGGCAAAGGATATTTTTTTAATAGTAATGTTGTTCAAGGATCTATAATCAATTAAAAGTCTCATTAAACCATCTTTTTTTAACAAACAAGGCAGGATCACCCCATGGTGGAGTGTTGGGTCAGATTAAGCCTTTATCTATTAATTCCTACAACTGATTTTTCCACTCTAAAAGTTCCATTTGATCCATTTAATAAAGGGGTTTTGAAATTGGATTAGCATCAGGAACCAAGTCAATAGTAAGTTCAACTTCTCGATCAGTTATAACATCAGGTAACTCATTAAGAAAATTATCAAGGTACTCATTTACCATTGGAACATCATTAATCTGAACAGTTACCTTGTTTTCAACAATATAAGCAAGATAAATTTCATTTAAATCTTTCAATAGTTTCTCAGCTTCTTGATATGTTATCAATTGTATGGGTTCGTTCTTGTAAACAAGCTGAAACTCTTTCTGAAAAACATCTTATTTATATCTAAAATCAATCTTAGCATGATAAATAGAAATCCAATCAATTCCCATAATGACATCAAACTCTACTGAGGGAAAAACAACAAGGTTTTCAAGTAAATTATTTCTATATAACATAATATAAAGATTCTTGTAATTTTCTTTGTTGTAATATTTCTCCCTAGTGTTTTAATAGTAAGTTCCAGCCTCATTTATTGAGGTGATATTTCCAATTTACCAGAAAATTTCTAAGAAATAAAGAAATGTGTAGACATAGTATCAAACAAAACATTATAAAAATCTGAGTAAACAAACATGGTACCTAATAAAACTTTATTGGATGGATTGAAGATTTCTAAAATAGTCAAAAAGAATCTCACTACACCTTTCTGCTTATAGTCTAGCTTCTTTGCATCATTCTGATCTCTCTTTGGGTAGGAATTTTCATAATGACCCATCTCACCACATTTAAAATACTTTATAGTTTCCTTATTAGGATTGGTCTTATAATCATTTTCATTATAATCTCGGTCCATTTTCCATGATTACCACATCAAAAACACATCCTGGTTTTGGTAAGTCTTTCCTCAGGGTTTTTCCCACACTGTTCACAAATTGGAAACTGAACTTTCTTACCATCATATTTATTTGATTGGTTATTATTCATCTCTTTCCATTTGGACCTCTTATTATATTTTTTTTTCAAGGTACATGTGGTCATCAGAAAACTCCATTTCCACTTTATTCATACATCGGATAAGTTTCTCATAACTTTTGAACTCATGGGAAGCCAATGCCCTTTGATATATAGTCTTTAATCTTGAGTAAAAAGGTAGCTTTTTCTATCAAGATCCAAAATAAGATGTGGAGAATAACTCACCAATCGGGTGAAGGTTTATTCATACATGGCCAATAAATCTTCCTTTTTATGCTTCAATTAAAGGAATTGATTTTCCATCCTAAGTCTAACCACCTTTGGAAAATATTTTTCAAGGAAAATACTTTTAATTTCATCCCAATATAAGGTATCAATCTCTTATATATCCCTGATATTCTTGACCATTGACCACCACTGATAATCTTCACATTTAAAATGATAAATGGAAATACTATCCTTTTGATTATATAAACATCCCATAACATCGAATATCTTTTCAAGGGAATTAATCCATCCTTCAGACGCTACTGGGTCAGAAGATCCATTGAAAGTAGGAGGGTGTTGCCTCAAAAAAAATTCCACTATCAACATTTTATTTTGTGGTAGCTATGGTTGTCCTATGACATAGATTCAACTACCATTTATTTCCTTTTTCAATTGACCCATTACCATTAGAAACTACTCAGTTCCAATTCTTACCATTCCTAGTTGTGGATTCAGAATGATATCAGCCTCTCAGTTCCTTCCAACTTTACATTCCATGTTTCTTCTATGGAAAACCATTCTGAACAGACATATATTAGATGAAGCAACATAGTAATTTTTAAATTCTATACTATTTCTACATAAAAATAATGTAAAAATCATTTATGTTATTCTATTAACACCATCCTAACCCTTAAAGTTATCTAAATTGTGCTCTGATGCCAACTATAAGCTCTCAGACATAAACATAATATATTTTAGTTATTTCAACAAGATTAAAATTATTTACATTCCCAATGATCTTTTTAGTTTATTGTTTTAAAATGTTTGGTCATAAGTCATACATATCAACCCACGAGCATACAAAAAGGGTACCATTAAAATAGTATCCATTTCTTCCAAAACATAAAATTTTAAACACAAAACAATAATATGATTTATTTGAAAAATCTTTATAACATTTAACATAGATCCCTTATTTCTCTTAAACTTCCTTGTAACTTGTAAAAATCATTTAAAAACATGGTATTATCATAAAAATATCAGTAAGGAATATAAAAAAGTAAAGAAACCATAAACCTATGAATACTTATAAATATATGAAATCATTTTCACAAACACATACTTGTCACCCATAAATAATCATATAATTACTTTGTGAAACATGATATTTCCATATATAATTTAAA
Organism: Viscum album; assembly: GCA_963277665.1. Taxonomy (NCBI): domain Eukaryota; kingdom Viridiplantae; phylum Streptophyta; class Magnoliopsida; order Santalales; family Viscaceae; genus Viscum; species Viscum album. The sequence goes on along the minus strand of OY728137.1, from coordinate 1,929,278,258 downwards.
ACATAAATAGAGAATAAGTTTATCTTGGGAAATTAAATACTTAATTATGTAACCCTCATGGTTGCCTTATGATTTGTAACCCTCACGGCTACCTTATGGTGTAACCATTGTAGTTATACTTAGAGTAACCATACAGATGACCTCCAACTTACACATACCCAATGAATTTGATGGAGATATAGGTCCCAAAATTCATCATAAGCAATTCACAAGAACCATAACATAATCATAAAACATGAATAATTCCATAAAAACATTGTTTTTGAATTATGTAAAATATAATTTTAAAATCGGATTTTAAAAGGAAAGTCCCTTACAAATATCATATAATTGATGGGATAAATTAATAGAATGAAAGGAATATGTGTATACAATGTAAATACATATAATAAAACATAACATAAACAACAATTCATCACAAAAATAATCTTAGTACCATATAATTAATGAAGTATATGGTAAACCCAAAGAAAGGAAATTGGGTTATGAATTCCCTTACCTCGGGTTCATCTTAATTAAAACTTGTTTAAAACTCTTGTATAATGGTTATACGACTGTTATTAATATTTTAAAGAAACATATTGATTTTTATAAAACATTATATGATCATTTTATAACACCATTCCACCTATTAATTAATAATAATTTGTTCTTTCCATTGTTTTGGGTGCCTACTTCACATGATTTCCATGGTCGGTTCTTAAAGAATTTTCTTGTCAAATAGAAGTGAAACTCTATAAGTGGAATTAAATTTTTTTACAATTTTATATAATATTAAACTAAATCATGAATATTTTTGGGTATTTGTTATGAGTATGAATCATTAGATAAATCATTAGTGATTTTTATTTAGATTATTTTGGAGGTTCTTCGATACTCATGAAATTGTTTCATCATATACCTATAATATTATGCATATTAGTTAATTAAAAAAACTAATAGAGGTTATATAATAGAATCTAAAAACTTTTCCAACCATTAAACTGGTTTTACAACTAGATTTTAAGGAATTAATTGAAATTGAAAACACATTGTTCACAATTTTGGTAAATCAGCATATCATGGACAAAGTTTTTATTTTTAGATTAAGAGGAAGAAAATAGAAGAAGTAAATTGATGAATTTTTCCATAAACATGATAAAATATAGAATATATAAGATTCTGGAGCTTCCATTTCTCTTGGATAAAGGTACGATAAGAGATTATAATAAAAGAAAATAATTGAAAAGAAATCACATGAGAATAAAAGAGGATTTTTACCTCTTGATATATTATCCTTAAGATCCTCCTTGTGGCCTTTGGTTTTGGAATTTTGGTGAGACCAGTAGGTCTTGGAAGTGGGAAATATCCTTTTGAAGGGGATTTGGTATAATTTAGAAAATTCTAAAATCTTTAGAGGTGTGAGAGGAAGAGGGGGTGAGGGTGGTATTTATAGTGGAGGAGAGGAGGGGTTTCCCATTATTTTAATCATTAGTTTAAGATTTTTGCTCAATAATATGAATATTCATGATTCATGTGACCAAAAATAGTCATAAGTACATGTTATTTTAAACCAATTTCCATTTACATCATCCAGGACTCAACTGTTATGCATAAATTCATTTATTTATCATTTTTCGTAAATTATTGAATTTAACTATAAAAAATTCAAGTATTTCAGAAAAATCCAAAAAAATAAACCAAAACATTTTTCGATGTGTAGAATTTAAAAATGAACTCAATTTTTGAAAATAATTTTCTAAATATTATTAATTTAATTTTAAAATAAAATCCAATTTTATTAAAAAAATAACAATTTTAAAACTATAACTGATTTTATATCACCTTGAAAAATTAATCAAGATCTAATTATCTTAAAACCATAAGAAAATAAAATAATAATATGATTTACTATTAATAAGGGTCATATTACTATTCATATTAGTATTCATAAGGTTATGTTACTATTCACCAAAAAACAAGTTGGTTTTATCAGACTCCAAATAACTTACTGATCACAACCGTAGATGTCTGTTTTTGGAAATTCAAAACAAAGAAGTGAAAAAATTATGTTTAATGGATAATTTATAAATATATTCTTAAAATAGTTTCATTATGTATAGACTTATTTTTTCATGTATTTCAATTTATTTTTAAAACCTTGGGGTGTTACATCCCTTGTGTGTATATGTAGACTACCACCTCCAAGAAGTTATGTTTTTTTTCATCATCAGATTATATGGATAGTTAAAGTTATTGATAAAATTAATATTTATGATATTTATGAAATAATTATGATAATTTTAAAGATAATATTTTACATACCTTCAAACCCCTTCCATCTATTAGAAATTGACAACATCTCTTGTCCATACATGTGTAATACCACCTCTACAAAGCGATGTGATAAATTTTTTCATTTCCACCTTACAGGGTTGGCCATAAGAATGAAAATAATAAATAAATATTAAATTTATAACATATTTATGGTTTTAAAAAAATATTTTAACTACTTTATTTATTTTATACTCGGTATAAAAATGAGATTCCATTCAGGAGTTTGTATGGACTTTCATCTCTACGAAAGAATGTGATATATTTTTTATGAAAACATTAAATAGCTGATTTATAAGGTTTTTCTAGTGTATAAATATGGTTATTATAATTTTTTCAAGGTTCTTCATGTAATATAACCATATAACCATCGATAACGGCCAAATAACTGATGTTATTTTAACGTTATAAATTGAACGCCCCCAAAACATCCAATGTGAACTTAAAAATTTTAGTAACTAAATAAAAAATGATAATAAATGAAATAAAAGGAAAAAATAATAAAATTCACATGAAAAAGTTTATTAAGAATGTATAAAAATAATTTAATTTTATTATTCATGATTTATATAATGTAAAGAGCTAGTCGAGACTTAAGAAAGAGATTTTCTTTCATAATATTATTTTACATGATTTAAACTCTTCCTACTTCATATTCATTTTCTTAAAAATATTATAATAATGTTATTATTTATAAATTAAATATTATTAAATGATATATTCAAATAATTTAGAATTTATTTTTTATGGTTTTAAAATGAATCTTTTAAATAGTTACCATATTGATCATTTCGACTTTATTTACCAAAGTGTATGAGAATGTTTTTTAATGTATATAGCTTGACCACATTTTTCCATCATTATTGTAATTATTCATTATCAATATTACTATATAAATTAACATGGTTTTTTAAATAATATCGTATTCCCTTCATTTTGTGAATTATTTATTTTTAATAGTTTCTAACAAATTTTTTTCATCTTATAATTATGTGAAATTTTAAAGTATCTTACTTATGGATTAAAATGAGTTTTTAAAGGGTTTTATTCATGAAAAAGTGAAATATTATTAATATTTTCATCATGATAAGGTACTTGAGATTCATTAATGATTATAGGTTTTCTCGATATTGCTCGTGATAATGGGTGATCCTGATATATCTCTCCAATGAATTGGATAATGATGGATTATTCAAAGAAAAGAATGAGGGATATAAATATGATTGTTACTCCTATGAAATTAACTAGGAATAAATTATTCTAGCATCGTTTTAACATGAGTAAACATAATTTATGAATATTATGATCCAAGATACCAATATTTTTATTTAAAGAGGTTTTTATATACAAAAATTTTGATTTCATGGGGTAAGGATAGTTTAAATGTAAAATTTTTATTTTCAAATAAATATTTTCATGAATTTCAACATGCTTAGAGATGCCTTCATGGTTTTTCCTATTCTTTATAATGGGTTTCAAATGTTTTTTTTAGAAAATATTAATTTTCACTTGTGAATATTTTATTAAAATGGTCAAAGTTTTATTGTGAAAAGCTAAAATATCCCCCTTGGTTTTCAAGTTTCTCACTAAACAATGGGACTCCATTATTTTTATATCCCTTACTGAGATTGGTTTTTCTCATCGCATATTTTCAAATATTTTTCAAAAGATATAAGGATGAGTATAAATTTAATCATGGTTAATATTTACACTGTGGAAACTCATCTTAAATGAATAAAAAGTGTCTTGAATGAAATAGGGGTGTAAAATTAAGTCGTGTTTTATGGAAAAATTCCACAATGTGAAAAAGTGTCCACTTTATTATGTAATATTTTCCCTAATTCTTTAAATATATAAACTAAAAATATCCAATAAATATAATAAAGTGAAACCATTTTTATAAATCAATTTATTTTGTGTTCACTATATTACATATCATTATAATTATTATTTACTCTTGTTTCATTCCATCCATCAAATAGTGGAAACAACACTCATGTGTATATACAGACTACCATCTCCGTAAATCTATGTAATGTATTTTTCATCACATATTTATATGAATGGAAATAAAATTGTAATTAATAATTAAATATTATACTTATGATGTGATTAATATTCTGAATATGATTAAACCATTACCAATGTGCAACAAATGGAACCATCGAACCAAAACATACATGGAAAATGGACTAGTTTTCAACCAAATGTTCATTTTAATAAATAATTATTAATAAAAGGACATTGGAAATTATAATGGAATGATAAATAGACTTTTATATATTAATATGGCTCTATAATGGATTTATAATAAATATATATTTATTATATAGGAGGTTGTAACATGTATGAAGAAATTTTGGACTTGAGGTAAGGGTTTATAATCACATTTCTTTTAAGAATTATCAATGAAAAATTTTCATAGAGGAAAATTATATATTTATTATACTTTAAAACCCATGTATTTTATTATACTTTGTTTATTCCATTAATTTTTTAATTATTACGACCATTTTTCTCTCTTTGGTAATTAAAAATATTGAGAAAATATTTTTACGAAGAACCAACCATATTTCTTATTTAGTTGGTGAAATCATTCTTCTATGTCCATGTTCTTTAAAATGATTTCAAGAATTTTATTTTCTATGATAAAATTATTATTTAAATTTTTATCCAAACATATTTTAATTTTTTTTATAAATTTTAAAGGAATGTTCTATTTTTTTCAAAATGTGGTAGTTTTGATTTTTTTTACCAAAATTGTTAAATGAATCATTGTTTTAAACTTTACTAAATTAGTATTATTTCACACCATTATTAAAAAAAATTGAGGATTAATTTAAATATTTCCATATTTATTTTCAAGAGAAATATTTTTCTCAATAATATGTTAATTTTCTATTTTTAATGATACCAACAAAAGGATATTTTTCTTTCTTTTAAAGAAATGTTAAAAATATCTTATAAAGGAATATTTATTCTATGTCAACATAATATAATTATTTGTATTCATCCTTGGGAATATTATCTTACAATAGTATAAAATTTATTTCTCTAGATAGATTATCATGATGATAATTTAAGCATGATTCTATAAAACCCATTTATTTCCCATAAGTTAATTTAGTTATCTTGAAATATTTATGAAACCTATTTCGTTTTCATGGGTTATGATATAATTGAATTATGAATATTTTATGATCCTATGGTACACATATATATTGTTTTCATTATGTGATATGTGGGCCCCAAATTTTGTATCTCATAAATTAATTTGGTAAATATTGATATAATATGAGATAATATAGACTGAAATAGAAAGTGAACCCAATTTTGTAAGGAACTATATCCATTAGGATAGTCCTAGTATTGAACCTTAATAAATAAAATGATATATAAAAACTACCATATCCATTTGGGCCTCATAAAAATCCATAATCATGATGGATTTGGGTTTTTTATTAAGGTTTTGGGCCAGCCCGAAAGCTCATTTCCTGCTTTAAGATTTATTTTTAATATTTTAATATCTCATTTAATATTTACTCTATTTAGGTGATTACTCCTTCCAATCGAATCCAAAAACCCAAGGATCACCCACATTATCTAGTTCTCTGCTTTTGAGCTCATGTGTTTCGTGAATTTGGGTGAAATTTCTCCGGATTTCTCAAATCATCTAGATTTGAAGAGGTAAATTGTTTCTTTCATAAATCCTTCAATTTCTGCTCTTTTTCCCCCATTTCAGTCCCCACATGACCTTCTCATCCCCATTAGATCCTCCATATCATGTTTGGTTTCTTAGAGATTCAAATTATAGTGTATTTGGTTCGTTTGATTCAAGATTTTTCAAGTAAGTGTTTCTTTCCTTGATTTCTTCCCCTTATTTAGGGTTTCTTTCACCCTTTATTGAAGTTCTTCATGTCCAGAAGATGAGGTTCGAACCTAGGGTTTGATTTGGGGTATTTTGGGTCAAATATTTCGGTATAGGGCTGGATTTATCTTCCTTTAGGTGCGGCGGTGGTGCAGTTGATGTTTCGCACCATGTTTCGAGGGTTTCATCATAAAAGGTAAGTGATTCCATGTGTAATCAATTCAAGATGAGTTAGTTTTCTTGAATTAATTATTATGCATGTTTATAATATGCTGCGTGTGGTGTGAAAATTTTTTATGTTGGATTTTGTGAAGCATTTATTTTTATAGTTTCATTTTAGCTTAAAATTGGGTGTTTTTCATGTGTAACCCTTTGGGTATTGTTTGGGTGCATTTTATAACATATGAAATTGGTTTAATAAATCTTGTTTGGGATGAAAATTCTGATTTTTAAGGGTATTGGTGTGCCATTAGGTTTTAAAGTGGTTTCTTTTAATGGGTTTAAGGTGTAAAACCTTATTGTACTTCTTGAAAGTGATTTTGAAAACGTGTGCTTTTCATGTGGATATTTTGTGGTATTATTTGAGGTGTTTGTATAACACTTGGGGGTAGTTTAATAAATGTTTTTGGGGATGAAAATTATATTTTTGAATTTGTATCTGTGTGATTTTTTCCTTGATATATGGTTTTGAAATGGGTTTTATGTGAAAATATTTGGTACACTCTTTAGAATTGTTGTATGAAAGTTTTGAATGGTTTAATTATTTATGTAAGGGGTGAAACCATATTGGAAAAAGATTTTGGATTGATTATACATTCAAATGGAACATTTTAAATGTGAATAGGTCTATCATGTGATGTGTATCCTCTTGGAATTTTTTTATAAAAATGTCTAATGGATTTACTGAAATGTGAAAGAGGTGTGAACGTGATGTGGGCTATTTGTGTGAGTGTGATGTGAAAAATGGATTTTGTTTATAAAAATGGTTTTATGAAACATGTGAGTGGGATGTTATGTGATGTTTATCATATTTATAGGGACTTTATAAAATTGTTAAAGGATGTGTTGGATTGTGAAAGTTATGCAAAAAGTGTTGTGGGCTATTTTGGTGTGAGTTTGATTTTAAGATGCATGTGAATGAAAAGTGGAATTTGTGACTTGTGTGATGTACATGGGGATGTTTGGTTAATTTGTGATGTGGAAGTGATATTTTCATGTGAAAACTATATTTATTGGCTTTTTTAACTTGTTTGAGAACAAAGGGAAAACCCGGGTATCTAGGTGGGTGGACGTGTACTAGTATGCTAGTGAATCCCTGGGGTTTGGCCTCAGTTTCACTAAGCAATATTGATGCTTACAAATCTAACTAAACTATGATGATGATAACTGGGGACCACTAGGTTATTGTTATATTTCCTACTAGTGGATCGTGGACGAGAACAGATATTTTTTGTGGTTACTCTCATCGAGATACGAGGTACTTGGGACCCACTGCTAGCTAGTGCCTAGGGGTTATCTCCTATTGTTTGTGCTCATTTGTTTCTTTATACTTACCGTCGTCATACGATATATTTGTCTGGAAAAAATTAAGTATCATTTGAATTTATTTTAAAATTGTTGATTCCATAAATTATCTCACTTGAGAACTGATTTTTTTTAAGTTTCATCTTTTAGAAATTGTAACTGGAAATTACATGTTTTTGAAAACTTGCATGATTTTAGTCTTTGGATGTTTATCACATGGAATCTATTAGTGGTGTTATCCTACTGGGAATTGTCTCACACCCTACTTACACCCTTGGGTGTAAGTAGACTTGGTTATTTTTTTTGTCACGGGTTTGGGTATAACTTTTGTGCCAACAGTTCTGGTTTTCACCAGTCTTTCATGGTGCGGTGTTGTGGAGATGGCTTGAGGGTGATGCCTCTTGCCATGTTGAGGTTCTTGGGCTTTTGATTTTTGGTTTTTTACCTTTTTTATAGTCTTGTTGAGTTGTTTTAGACTATGTAATTCAGTTCTGAATTTTTGTAAAACATTGTTTGGTTTGAAAAATACAGATTCATTTTATTGGATTCATTTGTTGTTTTATGTTTATAAACTTGGTTAAATCATTCCCAATTCTCATTTTATAATACCCAGGAACTATTTACAGCTCTTGAGGATAGGTAACACCCTTAGGGCCTTGTCACGGGTCGGGGTTGGTGCCAGTTTCAGTGGCGATCAGATTTGGTTCGTGACAAAATGGTATCAAAGGCAAGGTTCTGGTTAAATCTTTGGGTCATGTTATTTGGGGAAGCATTGGGATAGTCTGGAGTTAGGATTTTCAGGACTATATATTCCAGTTATGGGTAGTGTGCCTGATCACCACACCTCATGATGGGATTCAATTTTCTTTGGGAAGTTTGGATTTATCTAAGTCCTTTGGTTTTCTTGGTTTGATGATGATTAGGGGAAATGAAAAGAGAGTTGGGTTAATTGTCTCAGTGAGCTCGCAGGGCCTGGAAATCCATGTGGAGTTAGGGATATTCCTTAAAACACTCTCTGTGATAGTTAAGTGATTGGGATATGACCGCCAACCATATTTCCAAGTCACCCACTGAAACTAGTTTCCACTCACATTGTTTTGTGCTTTAGTTTTGCAATCTTGGAACTTTGGTTTTAAAGTGACTTGGTTTTAAGAAGCATAAAGTTTTTGAGAAATGATTTTAAAATAAATAAGGAATGTATTGATTTATGAAATGGTGGAACTGAATTTTCAGAATTTTTTTGAAATGGAAAATGGTGTTCTTATACCTCTTTTGAAAGCAGGAACTATATAGAATTTGGTTTTGAAAAAGTTTTTCCAATAGAGTTTTCTAAACAATCAAAGGGTGTTTTAATGGAATGAGATGTTTTGAAATTTATGTATATGAATTGAAAGTGAGTATTAATTTGAATGATTGGGATTTTTATTCCATGGTTAGCAGTCTTGAGAAAAAGGAAGTATTGGTTTATTGTTTTGGTTTTGAAAAGTGGAAAGGATTTTTTTTGTTTTAACCTTTGGTATTTCCATGAACGACCACATGCATGGGGTTTTAGGGGATGATGGATGGTTAATGGCATGACTAGATAAGTTCATGGGTGGATATTAGGAGGTTTCCCAATGTGGTACAAAAACATGCATGTGTAAGGCCCATGGGGTACCATTGGTGGATACGCTAGTCGATGAACCGTTTGTTTTCAAAGAAATGTTTTTAAAGGAAAACATGATGTCTTGATGACTGGTTTAGGATGGTTTAAATTATGTGTGTTTTTTTTAAATGTTGATGTTGTGGGATGTTTTGAGTTCATGAACCCCTCTTGTTCAAACTGTTTTTTGGGTTTGTGTTTGGACAATAAGTTGGGAAGAAGGATCGGTTAGTAGTCTCTTCTGAGATATGTTTTGGGACACCTTTATGGTGGTTACCTTCATGTGTTTGGATCTATTTTGTGGAATGTTTTGACCAATGTACTAGCTTGGTTGGGTCTTTGGGTTCTCTCATTGGTTAATGTACGCCCCCATTAGGGGTTAATGCACAACTAAAGTGCAACCCGTATTGTTTCTCCATTGGAAAATCCTCCATTTTATCAATATAAGGGATATTTTATCTAACTTTGTTGATTGAGTTTACAACCATTCATTACATTGATTTGTGGATCCTCTTGTAGTGGGATAATTCTTTTGGAATGTTGAAAGAGACCTTAGTTTCTTAGGTTTCATGATTAATCGAAGGTGGAAGCGTTCTTGGGTTGTTAGTGTGCATGAGTGTCTCAATGGTGTCTAAGAGGGCCTCTGGGTTCTTCATAGTTTCTTTGAAGCAAGAGTTCTTGTTAAACCACCAATTTTGGGATTTTGGTCAAGAAAGGCTATTGTGTCCACTTTTTGGACTTGTCTGTTGTTTAGGTACTTTTCATAAGGTCTCGTTCTATGTATTGTTTCTATCAATCGCAATGGTCATGTTCGGTGATGCATTGTGATGTTGTCTGCTCATTTGACTGTAAAGGTGAAGGTCGCGCAATCCTATAAGGTTCTCCATTATGTTGGGAGTATGTCTCCCTTTGAAAAACATCAAATCCTCTATCTTATAGGAAGTTTTTTATGAGTTTCCTGCCCTTCTATTGTTTCTCACACAAAGAAACATGGTGCGATGTTTGTGTATATTTTAATCCCTTGATTCAGTGAAATGTTAGGATTTTGTAAAGTGATCTATGGAGTGTGTTACATCTTGGTGAACCCATCGGGGTATGCGGTGTAGTTTTTTGTGGCACTGAAAGAAGAAGTTCAACACAGGGGTTTCCAAAGCCTAACTGCGAGGCCGAAGATTCTTCAATATTTTGAGCTCTAGCCATATCTCCCAGAGAGAAGCTGGCACGTAGTTAGGGGAAACCCCAATGTCATTTAAAACCTTGTACAAAGTCCAATCCCCAGTATGAAAGATATTAAGAGTTTAAACTTTTGGTGTCATCATATTTCTTCTGTTTTTCTCATTCGTTGGAAATAGGTGGAGGGCCTTGTACCCATGTCATCACCCAATATCTCCCCCCCCCTTTGGTTTCCATTGAGTCTTTGGAGAATGGATTGAAATCTAGCTAGATAGGCTAAGCACGCAGTTTATGCACGATTAGTAGTGACCATGTGCTAGGAAGCCATGTGGAAATAATGATTTGCACAGTTAATGCATGGTTTCCCAAACCGTGTCGACTAATTGTGAAGCCTTCCCAAATCAATAAATTTTTTTTGGTCTTTTCGTGTCGGCCCAGGCCGGTCGGTTAATATGGTTGGTTCTTGTGGTGGGGAGACCCACCATGGGTACCATGAATATTATTTTGGATATTTCTAATGGATGTATACCCCCTGTAATAGGGAGTCTATTCGGTCCTCCACCTGTTAGTGTCCTGATTCTGTCTCGGGAAAAAAATTTAAGTTGTCTCTTATGGTGGGGAGCCAATTTGTGTCTCTTCATACGAGTAACTCAAATTTTTTTTCTTGGTCTTGTCTTGGAAGTAGGTATTATCATTCGGAGATATCTAACTACCTACATCTTCTTTGGGTAAACATTGAGATTGGAGATTTCCCAATGGTTTAGTTATAGTAGGGTAAGTGTAACTTTGTTTGATGTTGTTGTTTGTTTAGGTAAATTTATTGAGTATTGTTCAGATTGTGTTTAAGGATTTTTCATTTGGGATGAAGCCTGAATGTGGTTGATTGTTTCAGGAAAGTAGTGAAAGTTTTTTTTTAGAGTAATCCTTCCTTAAATGATCACTGGAGGTGTTTTGGCCTTTTGGGGTGAATCTGGGAAAAGAATTACTTCTTGGTTTATCAGTTGGGTTTGGTTTTTGTATTTGGCCTAACTGTGGCTTTCCGAGGGTGGAATGTTTTATGATGGGGATAATTATCACATAAAATACTTATTTTAAAGTTATTTTGTCATTTAATTTACATTATTTCTTTTCTTGGGGGGTTTCACAAGAATTTTGGAGGAAATGGTGGGTTTTCAAAATTTGGGCCAAACCGTGAGCTCATTTCCAGATTTAAAAACCAATTTTTTTTATTTTATAACTCATTCATTTTTCAAGTTTTTACAAAAATTAAACTTCTCATTTTTCATACTCTAAAATATAAAAATTAACATATCCATTTGGGCCTCATAGAAATCCATAATCAAGATGGATTTGGGTTTTTTATTAAGGTTTTGGGCCAGCCCGAAAGCCCATTTCCTGCTTTAAGTTTTATTTTTAATATTTTAATATCGCATTCAATATTTACTCTATTTCAGTGATTCCACCTCCCAATAGAATCCAAAAAACCTAATGAGCACCCCCATTATATATTTCTCCGCTTTTGAGCTCATGTGTTTCACGAATTTGGGCGAAATATCTCTGGATTTCTCAAATCATCCAGATTTGAAGAGGTAAATTATTTCTTTCATAACTCCTTCAATTTCTGCTATTTTTCCCCCATTTCAGTCCCCAAATGACCTTCTAATCCCCATTAGATCCTCCATATCATGTTTGGTTGCTTGGAGATTCAAATTATGGTGTATTCGGTTCGTTTGATTCAAGATGTTTCAAGTAAGTGTTTCTTTCCTTGATTTCTTCCCCTTCCTTAGGGTTACTTACACCCTTTATTGAAGTTCTTCATGTCCAGAAGTTGAGGTTAGAAATTAGGGTTTTATTTGGGGTATTTTTTGTAAAATATTGTGGTCTAGGTCTGGATTTATCTTCCTTTAGGTGCGGTGGTGGTGCGGTTGAGGTTTCACACCATGTTTCGAGGGTTTCAGCATAAAAGGTAGGTGATTCCATGTGTAATCATTTCTAGATGATTTAGTTTGCTTCAATTAATTATGATTCATGTTCTTAATATTATTTTTGTGGTGCGAAAATCGTTTATGTTGGATTTGGTGAAGCATTTGTTTTTATAGTTTCATTTTAGCCTAAAATTGTGTGTTTTTCATGTGTAACCCTTTGCGTGTTGTTTGGGTGCATTTTATAAAAAATAAAATTGGTTTAATAAATCTTGTTTGGGATGAAAATTCTTATTTGGAAGGGTATTGGTGTGCCATTTGGTTTTAAAGAGGTTTATTTTAATAGGTTTAATGTGTAAAACCTTATTATGCTTCTTGAAAGTGATTTTGAGAATGTGTGTTTTTCATGTGGATATTTTGTGGTATTATTTGAGGTGTTTGTATAACACTTGTGGGTAGTTTAATAAATTTTTTTGGGGATGAAAATTCTGTTTTGAATTTGTATTGGTGTGATTTTTTCCTTGATATATGGTTTGGAAATGGGTTTTATGTGAAAAGCTTTGGTACACTCTTTAGAATTGTTTTATAAAAGTTTTGAATGGTTTAATTATTTATGTAAGAGGTGAAACCATATTGGAAAACTATTTTTGATTATTTATACATTCAAATGGACAATTTTAAATGTGAATAGGTCTTTCATGTGATGTGTATCCTCTTGTAAATTTTTTATAAAAATGTCTAATGGATTTACTGAAATGTGAAAGAGGTGTGAATGTGATGTGGGCTATTTGTGTGAGTGTGATGTGAAAAATGGATTTTTTTTATAAAATGGGTTTTATGAAACATGTGATTGGTTTGTTATGTTATGTTTATGATATTTGGAGGGAATTTATAAAATTGTTAAAGGATGTGTTGGATTGTGAAAGTTATGCAAAAAGTGTTGTGGGCTATTTTGGTGTGAGTTTGATTTCAAAATGCATTTGAATGAAAAGTGGAATTTGTGACTTGTGTGATGTACATGGGGATGTTTGGTTAATGTGTGATGTGGAAGTGATATTTTCATGTGAAAAATATATTTCTTGGCTTTTTGAACTTGTTTGATCACAAAGGGAAACCCCCGGTATCTAGGTGGGTGGACGTGTACTAGTATGCTAGTGAATCCGTGGGGTTTGGCCTCAGTTTCACTTAGCAAGATTGATGCTTACAAATCTAACTAAACTATTATGATGATGATTTGGGACCACTGGGTTATGGGTATGTTTCCTACTAGTGGATCGTGCACGAGAATGGATATTTTTTGTGGTTACTCTCATCGAGATACGAGGTACCTGGGACCCACAACTAGCTAGTGCCTAGGGGTTATTTCCTATTGCTTGTGCTCATTAGTTTCATTATACTTACCGCTGTCATACGGTATATTTGGATGGAAAAAATTTAGTAGCTTTTGAATTTATTTTAAAAGTGTTGATTCTTTAAATTATCCCACTTGAAAACTGATTTTTTTTAAGTTGCATCTTTTAGAAATTGTAACTAGAAATTACATGTTTTTGAAAAATTGCATGATTTTCGTCTTTGAATGTTTATCACATTGAATATATTAGTGGTGGTATCCTACTGGTCATTGTATCACACCCTACTTACACCCTTGGGTGTATGTAGACTTGGTTATTTTTGTTGTCGCAGGTTTGGGTATAACTTTTGTGCCAATAGTCCAGGTTTTCACCGGTCTTTCATGGTGTGGTGTTGTATAGATGGCTTGAGGGTGATGCCTCTTGCCATGTTGAGGTTATTGGGATGTTCATTTTTGGTTTTGTACCATTTTTATAGTATTTTTGAGTCTTTTTAGACTATGTAATTCAGTTCTGAATTTTTGTAAAACATTGTTTGGTTTGAAAAATCCAGATTCGTTTTATTGGATTCATTTGTTGTTTTATGTTTATAAACTTGGGTAAATCATTCCCAATTCTCAATTTATGATACCCAGGAACTTATGTCAGCCCGTGGGGATCGGGAACACCCTTCGGGACTTATCACGGGCTGGGTTTGGTGTTGGTTTCAGTGGTGATCAGATTCGGTTCGTGACATAAACCCAATCCACTATGAAAGTATTGGAAGTTATCCTTGACTAAGGAAATGATTTTCTGTGTTTATGTGTATGTTATAATCCTATTTCTTGTCCTTATGATATTTTTAAAAGGATCATGATTCATTATTTATGATTTTAAGTTTCTATGACTTATTCATTATTTTATGACAAATTATTATGATATTATTTTTGATTAAATATATTTAACTAATTCGATATACATTTCTTAATTTATGATCGTGTTATCCTGCCCTTATTTTTACCATATTATCACTAATAATCCTTGATTGATATATCCAATATTTACCCTTACTGAACATATAAGATCAGCCTTTTTTATATTTCATTTCATCAGGTTGAAGAGAATAGATTTATGTCAGGTATGTTTTAGAAGTTTTCTATATGAAAATAATTTTTTCGAACATTTTAAAAAAAATTCATTAAGTAATATGATTATGTATCTAGTCTCTAATAAAACTAAACCTTTATTGTTTGGTGGAATGTATTATTTGAGATATATTGAATATTTTTATAAAATGAGGTAATATTTATGTATGGATTATTGGGTCACCTCAATGGATTTCTCATTGGGTTTCATGTGCTAGTACTATACTATATCATACACACACACACACAACATTAATATGATGGATAAATGATCAGACCCGCCTACCTTATGTCTCTATTATAGTCTATGCTCCAAATATTTTTTGAAGAAACCTACCAATCAAGACCAATTTTATAAAAAGAGTATAAAACTACCATAAATCCACATTTAAAATGGAGTAATAGAACGATAGAGTAAAATGAAATATTTAGAGGTGTTACCTCTGCAAAAACCTCACATAACCATTTCTATTCATAAAGTTTTTATCTGATACTTGAAGATAATCCTTCTAAGAGTGATGTATGAGGGATAATGATGGGAAGGAAGATACCACTTTGTGGTGACCAACTACTCATATTTAAATCTCTACTATGGTGTTAAAATATTCCAAAATTACCAATCTTGAAAGTCTTAAACATCAAGTCAGGTGACTCCACCGAGATCCTGATAACACACTACCAGATTCTTGAAGGTCTTGTGCCACTTCCAAATATATCCATTTAATTCACCAATTCACATGATTTCCTACTTAATTCTTCCATTGTCTTCTTTATTAATGAAAAAAAAACCACCTTGATATAATCAATAAAACTAAAAAATCCATAAATGGAAATAATATCCAAATAAAAATAAATTAATTGGAAAATTTCCTTTGAATTTACTTCTTCCTGTATTTGATATTCCTAATAGGTAGTTCATCAATTTATCATTATATTATTCTAAATTTCTAGTGATGATCAACTTATCTATTTATTTCAAAGAAATTTCCTTTTTATTATACTTTGATAAAGTTGGTCCTTTATGAATCCTTATCTCATATGTCACAGGGTTAATTTGAAAATCATATAGGCTAGTTATAACCAAGTCATTTGTTCATCACCAAGTCCTTTGGGTTGAAATATGTTAGTGTCATACTAAGAATAATCTTCATAATTTTTTTTAGTTATGGTCTCAATTAGAACACCAACCACTCATATTATGTTTTTAAACTTATCTAAGAAATAACCCACTATTTCTATTGATGGCATCACAAAATATTTATATCTATTGATTCGAAATGACACCCTTTCTTATTTCACCTTGTTTCCCTTAATATATGTTGGATATTTTTTATTATATGGACTTGTAAAATTTTAATTCCATGAATTAAAAATATCACTCATGAGTTCTCTACATAAGGAATTAATTTCCTTGTATCTACCTTTGACTATATCATTTCCTTTTTTATAAGTGATATTTTAGATTCTTTAAAGACATAGATTTTATATTAACCTTCCACATAGGTGAATAACCTTGTAAACTCATTGATGTTTTTTTATTTTTTTTTAACCTATGTTTGAAGTTTGTTAAATTGGTCATTAGTTCAGAAAATAGGTGTCATTGGTTATTTGAATTGAAGTAATATTTACAACATTGGAAGAATGCAAGATTTGGAATTTTTGATCGAATTCCATGTAGGGAATAATTTCCTTTTTTATCATTAGAATTATTGTGGTTTTTTTGAGATGGTTGTATTAATTGTCTTTACATTATATTAAATTTGACAAAAAAAATTAATAGAGTGTTATCAAAAATAATTCCAAGCATACCAGCCAGCCAAGAGGACTGTATCCACTACTTTGGTGGGTAGTCAACCTGTAGACAAGATAGCATTCCTGGAAGATAGATAGAAATAAGTGCACCATAGAGGCACATGGGAGGAAGAGTAAAGCGACCATGTGGATCTGTACAATGGAAAAGCAGTTCTCATCACAGGGCAGTGCTAGGTGGTGATGGTATTTTTCAGTATCTAATTTCTCAGCTTCTTCATTCATGTATTTTATTATAAGAGAGTGATCAATCTCCTATTATTTTTATGTGGGATCATGTATTGTATCCCCCAAAGAAAAAAACCATGTGATTTATATGATCTGATTATTAGGTATTTATAATCCATTTTTTTCATCATCTTCTCCACTGAGCCCATATGAGAGATACAGTACATCAAGATATCTCCATGCTACATCATCAAAAAATTTTATCCATTCTTCTGATCATACTTTGAAAATTATAAGAACTCCAATATGATAAAAAATAAAATGAAACTCATTTTTCATGATAAAACAAAGATCAAATTATTAAATATATGAAATATATGAAATATTGTTTTATTTGTGATGTTGATATCATGTAAACTATAACCTAAGTTTGTGAAGTGTGTGTGTGTAAATGTAAGAATTGATGGCTCTCCAAGAATTTAAGAGGATCTGATTCAATGGTATTCTTTCTATAAATATCATCATAGTGACTCATTTTTCATACATTTTTTATCTCACATCCAAGAGATTTTTCTTGAGAGAGACAGTCTAAAACAGTACAGATCAAGTGCTCAGTATTTGTGAAGAAATTTCAATGCATTCGAGATTAGCATCCATTTTTGTGATTTCATGAGAAGTTAACATGATCAAACATGCTTGAATTCCTTGCGGAGAAGTCTGTGGATATGAAATCAATATTTTTTTTACAGGGATTCATGAATATATCAAGAAATAATATTCTTGTGAGCATAATTTGTGAAGTAAATTGAATAACTTCTTACATAGGTACTGATACTTTGGTTAAGTGAAGTAGACAGAAGAAATGTATGAAAATTAGAAGAGGGTTAGAGTAGGTGTATGTGTTTACATGAAGGATCCACATAACACACTAATAAAAAATTTTATTGGGAAAAAAAATTATTGTGATTTAATATTATAAAAAACAACCTATTACATGAAGGTTTTAAGACTCACACTTGAGTCTAGTTCATGTGAAGTGTGTTTATAAATAAGGAAAAGATTAACATGCATATTTAAAGTGATGAATTCAGGATAATATATTTTATATGAATAATAATATGTTCTAATTTTTTAATCTATAATAAGGTAGTGACAACATTTATATTGTTTTAAGGTTTCACTCAGTTGATATTGTAAGTTAGCAGTGAGATGATATGTGGAGATCAATACTGAGAAATCTATGTTTTGTGGAAGAAGTAATTTGATAAAGTGAAATATATAGTTTTAACTTTATAAGGAATTAAAAACACTTTTTTTTCAAAATTTTGTGTATTTTATGAGTTTGAGTTTTTCAAAGAGTTTATCAAGAAGTAGTATTATAAATCCGATGTTCTAGAAAGTGGTGTTTTGTAGTATTTTTTATTTAAATATATAGATAATTTGGAATCACTTAGAAAGTATAGTATTATCTTATTACTGAATATTGAAGAGAAATATTATTTTTATGTTGTAGGAGTATCTTTGAATATTTCTCAAAGTGATTTTGTTTTTGTTTTTAAATTGGTGTGAACCAGTATAATCTTTTTATCAGAAGACATTGTATTGGGAAATGGATGATACCTACCCTTCATGGTTTCAGGGTTATACCTGAACAACCCACTTATAATTTGAGATTGGTTTTTACTGGATAATAGATGGATAGAATCAACCCGAACACAGCAAGAACGTAGTAATCCTTATTGGGGATGAAACTTGTAGAAATATTTTCTTTTGTTGGGATCATTATCTGAAAAGTATTTAGAGGTTTATTTTAAACAAAAGTAATTTTAACACTATAGTACCACTAATTCAACCCCCACCCCCCTTCAATGGAAAAACTATTTCCAGGATATTTCAAGTGGTATCAGAGAAGTTTATCTCTAAAGAATCCTTTTAAAAGTAGTGATGAATAGTTTGAATTTTTTTCAAAAAAAAAGGGTGATCCAATTTTTGATGGTAAGAAATTTCATGGATAGGATAACTTATTTTTTCCTTTCTTTATATCATAAGGATTGGATGTTTTTTACGTGGTGACTATTGAATTTAATTCACTTGAAAAAAACTCCCAATAATTTTGGTGAAAAAAGAAATATGTAAGTCGATGGAAAAGATAGAAATGCCATTTTATAATCCTTTTCTAATAATGTGTTTACTATAGTAATGGGACTTAAACCATCCAAGGATATGTGGGTAAAATAGAAAACATGTATGAAAGGAATGTCAAGATCAAAAAATCCAAGTTTCAAATTTAGAGGGAAAATTTAAAGATATAATAATGATAGAAGATGATACTATAGATGATTATTTTATCATATTTAATGAAGTTGTTATCCATATAAGAGGGTTTTGAGAAAAACTATATGATTAAATAGTTTCCAAGAAATTGAAGAGAAACTTTTCACATGGATTTGACCTAAAGATTTCATCCTGAAATGAAAAGGGAGAAATATCTATTGATTTTTTTCACAATACATTACTCAACAATGAGATGAGGAAGCATCCAGTTTTCAAGAGAAATACTAAGGGAGAAATTTCATTTATGTCCCTGAGTATACTAAATCTAAATGAAGAATAAAATAATTTCTTTGATAAATCTGAATATGAATAATTTAAGGATTATGAGTATATGAAAATTATACCACTAATCTCAAGATACATCAAAAAGTGAAATATTAATTACAAAGGTAATATTCCTCTAAAATGTTTCAAATGTGGAGGAATCAAACATTTTGAAGTTAATTTTCCAAAGAATAAAAATGATGAAAATGATATTTATGGTCAAGTTGAAAGACCTTAGAAAAATAAATGGAGAAAATTTTCAAAATATTAAACAAAAATAGTTGATAATAAAAAAAGGTTCCAACAAAGGAAAATAAGAATTTTTTAGAGTAAATAAGATGAAGAATACTATTCTTTAGGTTTCCCTTATAAAGAATATGTTCTAGAAAAATTTAGAAATTTTATGGTCAAATTTGGAAGTCTGATGAAACTTCAATTTTTGGTTAAGAAGATAATGAAGAGTCTTAAATTGAACATATTTTGAAATCGTAACTTGAAGATTTTCTTCAGAAAAATAAAAAACTGAAGAAAGAAATCATATTTTTGAAGAAAGATATTAAAAGAAAAGATGATTACATTGATGAAATCAGAAATATAAAGCTGAAAGTTTTAGAGAAATGAAAAATGATGAATGATATTTATGAGAAAATAAATTTAAATGATAAACAATTTGATAATATTCATTCATAGTATCTTAAATATGAAAATTATTTTAATAAGATCAATGAGGATTTTAACAAAGTTGTAGATGTTAAAGTTGAATATTTTTAGGCCGGTGAGAAAATTTTATCAATGAAATTTGCTACATATTCTTCTTATAAAACCCATTGTACATCTTTTATTTATAATAATTTAGGTTATATTGACTAAAATGAAAAAATATGGGATACTAAGAATAATAAGAAACATTTCTCTATGATAAAGAAATATTTAGAAACTTTTGAGAATGTTATTACCTCAAGACAAGATGAAGAATAATATGTGACATTACAACAACAAAAGTATCCTTAAAAAAATTAATAGTATGAAAGATATAGATTTAATGGGTATTACTGGTGTTATGGAATTATAGGGCCTAAATCCTATTCTTGTGGGTACAACATGTCACTTCCTTGGAGAGTGTATGAGTCGAGTGGGGTAAATTCTGAAAATTTAAATAGAATAATAGTCAGTCAAAAAACAACTAAGAAGAATATTTCAAATCTATCCATTCAGAATAAATTTGAATGTTTGGAATAAATTTCTGGAATATTTGATCAACATGATCATTTTTCTGATAAATGTATGGATATTCTTCTCAAATATATTTCTAATAATAGAAATGGTAAAAAATATTCATAAATCCATGATGGAAGAAAAATCTATTATTGTTAAAGTTTATTTAAAGGCTAGAAAAGGGAAAACCATGGATTCTTGATACTGGTTTTTCCTCTCACATGATAGGTGATAGAATAATCCTAAATAATTTTTAAGAACACAATGGAGGAGCAGTTAATTTTTTAATTGAATGTTCTTTAAAAATAAAAGGTTTTGGTACTATTGAGATTGAATCTCATAAACTAAAATTCAAATACATTATTTTTGTTGAAGTTATTAAACATAATTTATTGAGTGTGATTTAACATTTTGATGCTCTAAATGAATTTATTTTCAAAAAATATTCTTGGATCATAAAAAATTAAAAGGATAGTAGAGTTATCATCACAAGTGAAAAAATAACTAGTAATCTACACCAAATTAGAGATCCTACAAATTATTTTTATTTGAATTTGAAAGATGAAAACAACCTATGGAATATAATACATTTTCATGTTGGTCAAAAAAATTGAGTAAGATTTAAAAGAATAATGTGGTAAGAGATCATTCTCATTTAAAGAAAAAAAGAGAAAATATATGTGGAACCTGTCAAAAGGGTAAGCTTGGGCATGACATTCATAGAATAATAAAGTTTTAGTTTGTTAGAACACCAAATATTATTCATTTTTATCATTGTGGGCCTATGAGACATAATTATACTAGTGATGAATTATATTTTATAAAATTAATTTATTATTTCACTTAGATGATTAATATTTTGATTATTAATCACAAGTTATAAGAAATTTAAATTTTCATGTTTTATAGAATACAAGAAGATAAATATATGAGAATTTATATCAAAAAAAATAAAACAGATAATGGGAGAGTTCATTAGTAATTATTTTGAATCATATCTAGAAAAGAATGAAATTAAGCATTAATAGCGTACTCTTTATATTCCTTAACAAAATGGAGTAGCATATAGAAATAATAAAAATATGGTTGAAATGGGTAGAATAATGTCAGCGGAACATAAACATTTAAAATTCTACAGGAGAGAAGCAGTGTATATAGTTGTGCATATACAGAATAGATTTTTACTGAGACCAGACTCCAACATGACTCCAAATGAGATGTGGTACAAAAATAATCTAACAATGAAATACATTAAATTATTTTGTAGTACATATTTAATAAAAATAAATAATGCAAATCTGGAAAAATTTGAGGAGAAAATCGAATAAGGGATTTTCATAGGCTATCTTTAAAATGACATAGGATATAGATTTTTAATAAAAAAAATTCACAATTTGATAGATTGTTGTGATGTGAATATTATTGAAAATCAATCCAACTAGAACTCAAAAAAAATGTAACATATTTTAAAAATATTGAAGTAGAAGAAACACAGATTTCTGGAGGAGAGAATGAAGAAAATACTATGCATAAACTAGAGATAGTTTATGTTGACTCAAATCAAACCATTTATGAGGATAAAGTTTATAAAGTTGAAAATATAATGCATCCTAAATTAAAAAATCACATTGATTCAAAAAATATTATTATAAATCAAGAATCTCCATTACAAACCATAAGAAGACTGAGAATTGAAAATAAAATCACTCTCATTTCTCAAATTAAACCAAAGTTAGTTAGAGAAGTTATTGAACATGAGGGGTGGATATATGATATGAATGAAGATCTAAATTATACTGAAAAAAATATAACCTAGGATATTGTTCCTAGAGCTGAAGGAAATAATATAATAGGAACCAAATAGGAGTTAAAAAATAAACTCAATGGGAAATGTGAAATCTCAAGAAATAAATCCATATTAGTTTATAAGGATTATTCAGAAGTGGAAGGTGTTGATTTTGATGAAACATCTTCACTCATGGAAAGTCTAGAGGTTTTCAGAATGTTTCTTATAGTTATAGATCGCAAAAACTATAAATTTTATCAGATGTATGTGAAGTCTGCATTGTTGAATATAGATATTGAAGGATAATTTTATATTGAGAAACCTAAAGTTTTTATTCTAAATGATGATTGAAATAAATTGTGTATTATTAATAAATCATTTTGTGGGTTGAAAGAGGATCCTTGATATTTATATTCAAAATTGGATATTTTCTTGAAACAATTGAACTTTTCTAAAGTAAAAGTTGATAGAAACTTATATGTGATGGAATTGAAAATAGGTACACTTATTATTTTTGTGTATTTAGATGAAATAATTTTATTTGGTGATAGGTAATATTCAGGGGAATAATTTTCTAATCAAATGAACATGTAATTTAAATTTTCAGTGCTCGTAGAGATGAATTTTTTTTCTGGGACTACAAGTTCTTCAAAACAAATGATACATATTTCTTTCACAAAAACAAATATTCCAAGGATTTTTTGAAGAAATTTGGAATGGAAGATTAAAAGGAACACTCCACACCTATCATAACTGGTGTAAATATTTGTAAATCTGAATCGAGAAAAAGTATTAATCTGAAATATTTCAGAAAATTAATTGGTAGCTTGTTATATCCTACAGCATCAAGAGCAGATACTATATATGCAATATCATTGTGTGCTAGATATAAAAGTTAACCAAAATAATCACACTTGGATACTACTAAAATAATTCTTAGGTATATCAAAGGAACATAAACTTATGGTTTTATGTGTAAAAGAAGTGGAGATTTAAACTTACTAGGATTCACTGATGTTGATTGGGCTAGAGGTTGCAATGATTGTAAATCAACATCAGGAGGAACTTTATTTCTGGAAGAAATTTGTGTAAGTTGTAACAGTAAATAAATATAATCTATGACTTTAAGTATAGTTGAAGTTGTGTATTTTGTTTCTATTAATGCATGTACTCGAATTTTATGCATGAAAGTATAGATTTAGGATTTTAAGGTGAACATTGAAATACCATTGAAAATTGGTTGTGATAATTCGAGTGAAATCAATATATAAAAAAATCTAGTTCAACACTCAAGATGAAAACATATTGATATTTAATATCATTTCATCAAGGATAGTGTAGTTTCTATAGATGTTAAATTGGAGTATATTTCTAAAAAAAAGATCAAATTGCTGATACATTCAATAATGTTATGCCAAGAGAAAGATTTGAGGAACTTAGGATGAAACTCCATGTTCATCCTTCCTATATCACATAGAAAGTATTGGGGATTCATCCATTTTTATTTGGATTTTTATGTCAAAGGGGAGAAATATGTGTAGTTCTCTTCTTATATTTTGTAAATCTAGAGTTTAGGTTAATGAAAAACAAGGTATTGAGTGTGTGATTTGTGGGGGAGAGCATATGTGTCACCTCTTATAGAAGAGTTTTCTATGGATGATTATTTCTATTATTTGATGTATTATGAATAGAATTATTAATTTTGAAAACATATCCAAAGGGGGAGATTGAATAACCCCATGAATTCATTGGTGTTTTTTGTATTTGGTGTCAACCTAAGAGTAATAGTTGTTGAACTGGTTAGTATTTTAGAAAACATGTTTCATTAGTTATTTTAAATGACATAATGATTACAACATTAAAAGAATATAATACTTTTAATTTATGATTGAATTCTATATAGATAAGAATTTAGTTTTTTGTATTTATAATTCTTGTGGATTTGTTTTAAGAAGTTTGAATTAATTATCTTTTCATTATATGAAATTTCACAATGTTTTTTAATACAGTGTTATAAAAAAATTATCCCAGAATACCAGTCATCCAAGGAGACTTAAACCATTACTTAGGTAAGAATTCAACCCCTATCCAAGCTTTATATCCCAAAATATATCTAGAAAGGAGCATGCCACATTTGTGAATGAGAGGTAGTGTATAGCCACTATGGGGGCAACGTGGTGGGGGTTCCAAGTAGGGATGGAATTTTCCCGTATCTAATTTCTAATCCACTTAAGTTGTTTCTTGTATGATAATGGAGTGGTATATATCTTTTCATTTCAATGTGGGATCATGTATTGTAGCTCTGAAATAACCAAAATCGAGCAACCTGTCTGATCTGATCATCTAGTTCATCTGATCAAGTTTGTGTATCGTCTTCCCCATTGAGCCCATCTAATAACTATAGTTTCTTGGGATATCTCTATACTACATCATCTGAATGTTTCATTCATGCTTCTGATCATCATTTTAACATTCAAATAACTCCAACATGATCAAAATAAAATGAAACCCTATTTTCATGATAAAAACAAGTTCAAATCATTGAAGATCATAAATGAGAACAATATTATTTAATTATTAACATATATCATGTAAACCATAACCTGAGTTTTTTTAGTGTTTAAGTCAAAGAAATTATGGTTGTATCTCTGTGAATTTTGTAGGTTTTGAGTCAGTGTTATTATTTCTATAAATACCATCCTATAAAATCATTTCTTTTGCACATTTTATCTCACATATGATATAGTTTTATTGAGAGATACATTCTAACACTTAGAATATCAAGCACTTGGAATATAAAATTTAGGTTCCATTCGTTCCAGATTAGTATTCATTTTTTTGATCACATGATAATTTCTCATGATCATAAATCTTTTACTCTCTTGTGAAGGACACAAATATAAAATCATTATAGTTGTACATGGATGAATGAGGATAATGTGAAAAAAAATTCTTTCAAACTTATTTTAAAAAGGATATTGAAGAACCATGTACACTAGTACCAATACTATTATTAAGTGAAGTAGAAAGATGAAATGTATGAAAAGCAGAAGAGGATCAGAGTTTTTGTATGTGTTCTCTTGAAGTCTCTATGTAACACACTCACAACCTTTTTATCTCATGAGCCAACATTATTTTGATATGATGTTCTCAAAAAATACATGTTGCATGATGGTTTTAAGACTCACAATTGAGTTTGGTTCATGTGAAGCATCTGTATGAAGAATGTAGAAATTTACATGCATCTTTTAGGTGATGACTTCATGTGAAGCTATTTATGTGAAGAAGAATATTTTCTAGTTGTGAAATGTGGAAGAAGGCTATGAAAGTGTTCACTTTGTTTCAAGATTTCATGTATTTGATATTGTATGTTTATATTCAGCTAATATGTGGATATAAAATCTGAGAAAACTATGTTTTTTACAAGAATTAATTTCATACAGTGACATATGTGGTTTTATTTTCAGAAGGATAAATAATCACTTTGTTTTTTGAAAATTTTGTGTATTGCATGAGTTTGATTTTTTCAAAGATTTTATCCAGAATAATAAGTATCAATAATCATTTGTGATAGATAGTGGTTCGTTTTAGAAATTTGGATTTTCATCTATATAGATTTTGGAATCATTGAGAAAGTGCAGTATCATCTTATTACTGAGGTTCAAAGAGAAAGGCTTTTTTTAGGTTAAGATTTGAATATTTCTCAGAGTGATTGTGTTTTATTTTGTAAGATGGTCTAAACTAGTACAAACTATTTGTCAGGATACATTGTATTTGGAAATGATTAATACCTACCCTTCATGATTTCAAGGTGATACCTGAGCAACCCACGTGTAATTTGTGATTGATTTTTAGTAGAGATTTTATCGCTCGGATCAACCCGACCATAGAAAAAACATAGTCACCCTTCTTGGAAGTGAACCTTGTAAAAATATTTAATTTCATTGGGATCATACTCTAACAAGTAATAAAAATATTTTTTCAAATAAAAATTTTTTAAAACTATAGTGACAATGATTTATCCCCCTCCCCTCTCACTGGTACAACTCTTTCCTGGATATTTTAATAGGCATTCAAGCTAGGTGATATAAAGTAATAAAGAATTTTATTTTTCTATAACATATAATTATATCTATTAAAGATAGGTATGAACCATTAGTTCAATTGGATCTCTATTACAATCAATAAAAAATATAAATATTCATTGACCAGCAAAGAAATCTTATAGAGCCAATACCAAAGATTATATACTATGGAATACCAAATTCAATGAAAAAACTTTAGATTTAATACTAATGGTGTTTCATCATGCATACTTTAATGATATTTTAAGATGGTAAAAATTAGGATATGAAAAAATGATTAAAATTTAAAAAATTATGTAATTATTTCTTAATACCATTGAGTATATATTGACCTCATTTTTAATAGGTTTTATAATTTATTCAACTGTTTTATTATATATTATTAATTAGTGATTATTGTTTTTGTTTTATTAGATTTATTCACTTTATTATTAAACCCACACACACCTTTTGTAAAATATAAAATTAATTTGAAGTAAATAGAAACATTTTTCTAGTTCTCCTATATTGTGGTGGATAATCCAATACACATAAATAAATAATTATTTCCATGAACGTGCCCATTAAAACACTTGATGTGGTGTGTTTATGGTATGATTTCTACATTAAAAATAACACTTTCCATACAAGGATATAGGATACACCACCATCATAGTTTTGGGCTCAATACCCACCAACAAGTTATGAATAAAAATCCTTTATTAAGTAGAAATATTTCACTACATCATGGGAGAACTAATTATTAATTTGTTCCAATGTAAATATTGTATCATTCTTCTTCAATGAAACAAATATTTAATTAACTTATTTTTTCTTCACAAGTCATCATGTATTATTTTCCTTTTCCAATTATTTATAGATCCAACACGGTAGGTATCATCTCCATTCTATTCATAAAAGAATTTTTTTATGATTTTTAGTACATTATCTTCTCTTAAATATCCTAAATAGTAATTATACCATTTTCCCATTCTTTTAACTTCCCAAAAATATCTTCAAGATGAAAATCATTAATTTTATCTCATTTGAATCTTTTTAAATGATCTTAATAGATTTTATCTGAATCAACCTAGTTTTCTCATATTATAATGATTAAATTTATTAAATAAGGAAACTATTTTCATCAATTATATCCCTTAATCATATTTTCACTCTGTTGATCAATATAGAGAAACCAAATATCAATTTAAACCCACAATAAATTATCTTTATTTAGACTAAATAAACTTCCTAAAAAATATTTCAAGTCTTTGAAAAAATGATTTATAAATTTTGTATCATATTTGAACGGCGTGAATAGATCATCAGGAGTCATTATAAATATTCTAAAGATAATATTATATGATATCCATGAATATATAATTTAATCTCCAAAAAATCACATGGAAGACAACTTTTAAAATATTCACTTTAAATATGAAATATGATGAGTAGAAATAATGATTATATTAGATGAACCACTACAAAAAAATGATATATTCAATATTAAACATTTTATATTTTATATAATTTATTCATGAAATAATATTTATCCTTTCTACAAAACATTTCGCATCACGGTTCTACTTAACCCAAATACATTGGGTAAAATTTATAGATATGATCCCTTAATTTTCATCACCTCATTCAATAATATTTCACCTTTACATATTTTATATTTCCCATGATTATTATTGATTCATCTCAAGATCCACATTTTTTACTCAATATATCATGTTTCATTGAATTTATGACCTAATTATATTTCATGTAACATACTTTGCTATAAATTTTCAAATTTTTGAATTTTCTCATCTCAATAGTTAGCTTAAAAGAATAGTTTTATTTTTTAAAGTATTATCCCCCACTTCAATGAGAATTATAATATTATCTTATAAAATAAATCCAATGTTTTTCATGTATTTCTATAATCTATTATTCCCCTCTGTATAGTCAATGATTTCTTTTTTAATGGTCGCATTTTTTATTCTTTACAACTAGTTATTCCATTTTCATTTACAATTTATCTAACATTATTATGTAGCCTTTTGGAAATATTTTTTTAGCCTTATATTATTGTAAATTCTTCCTAAGAATCATTACTTTTCAGACTCATATCTTTGATGAATTCAAAACATATTGTAGTGCCTTTCATCTAACTATCCCATAGATTTTGATAATATTAAAATTATTTTTAATCTAAGAATACTAATTTTAAATTATCCTCTAGGAATCACTATAATTTATTCATTATATTTATATATAATCTTACTCATTCTATTTATGTTTTGATACTTCATTTTTATGGATTTTTGTTTACTATTCATGGATCGATAATAAATACAATAAACTAACTATTCAATGGGTCAAATAATTCCAAAAATTTTCTATAGTATAGAATGTACCATATTAAAATTTCCATGAAACACCATTTAGTATGGTGAAATATATAGTAACATAACTTATGATATCCTTGATGGACTACTTTTTTTGGTGACAACCCCCATTTCCTCATGTATCTTTCTCCAGGATCTAAGATAATTTTATCATACTATATATGATATTAAACGTAATCAACAATATATGTGTGACATTGTATAGGATTCCCTTAAATTGTCATCAAAACCCTATGAGACCACATATCATGATCTGTAACCTTTTCACATATAATGATATCTATTTTACAACTCCTACAATTTTTGTTTCACATTTACCATGGATTGTAATAGTTCATATCATGAACATCAATATATGGGACCCATAAACATTTTCCATTAAAAACATATCCCCAAAACACTTTATAATTATACAACTTTTAATTTATTGTGGCTTATCTCACTATCTATATTTTTATATATTATTACTTATAATATATAATTTCTTATATGTGATGATCTATACACAAGTAAAAAAACTTTTCCACCCTCTTTCACAAGTAATTATTGAACTATGTCACCTCCTGTGATATATATTTCTCCTAATAAATCCTTCATACTTTAGGGATGACATCATGTGTACAATAAAATTATTTATAAAAACTTATATTATATATAGAGATAACCTTCAAATACCTTTTATGATGTGTCATCCAAATGAATTCCACTTCACTTATAAAACACCAAACCTTACAAAATTAATTTCAATGTACAAAATATATTTTTGGAAATATATCTAAAATGATTACTCCCACGGCTCAATCCATTATCCATAAAACACTTAAATCTAAAAGCATTATTATATTAATGGATTCCTTCATAAATATTACAAGTCTCATGCTTTAATATTGAGAAAATATTCTACAAACATATTCAAAATATATATAAGGAAACAATAGTCATCAAAATTATATATTCAATATATTTTAATACTAGTTTTAGTCATTAAACTATCAATCCCTTAACATGAGATAATTTATTCAATTTTTTAATTTCAATACTCATTCACCCAAATGAAATTTTAACTTGTGTCCTTATACTCAGATGAAAACTCATAGATTAAATTATTTTCAAACATAATGTTGGTAAAAAATCAAAATCCAATATCTATTTTGGGTCCATAACTATTGAAATCCTGATGAGGTTAATAAAACTCTATAGAATGTGTTTCTTGTGTTATATTTTGGTTTGTGAAACTATAAATCTAGGTTATGTCGACTAGGAATAAAGTAGTTTTGTTGAGTATTATTGGGTAGCGTGTTGAGTGAAAAAATACAGGTCCACTAATATACCCAATATTTTAGCTACATGGAGTAGACAGTAGGGTTAGACACAAAAAACATAAATAAATTTTCTAATTTTGAAATAACGCATCATTATCAACATCATCTATATGGTAGGAACACAATAGGGGCCTTTTGACCATGATGAAAGGGCCTTTGGGTGATCAAATGTGCTTACTTCCTGCTATAAAAATTGTAATTGGGTATCTATTGAGTGGTTCAACCCTTAGAGGGTTGTGTATTATCTTAACTATTCCATGAGTGTGGGATTTTTTTCTTTTTCTTGAAATATCTATGAACATAATAAATTATTATTATCATTGTTGTTATTATTTTGTTTTTTTTTTTGTTTTTTTTGTTTTGGATTTGGTTTTTTTCTTTTATTGTGGTAATTGTTGTTTATTTTCTTATAAAAAATTAATATATTATCCTTCAATGATATTTATGGGCACTTGTTGGAGTTAGTGGTCTAGAACCATCTAAATTTTACTTTATTCATTAATAAATACCTTATCACATCTTGATTATTCTTCTATGTGACAATACATGTAATAATGTCCAAAGGATAGCTATTGCATTAAAGGGTCATAGCAGATCCCTGCTATGATGAGAACCCAAAAGTGCTATAACACTGTTCTTGAATATATGTTCTATGGCTGGATGATGTTATTTTAGGGACACAAATAATACAAGCCGTTAGGGGTGAGGACTCATAAAACTTTGAGGCACATTCTCATGGTGTTTACCCTTGGTAATATCTAGGAGGATATTATGAGAATGAGACCCACCAATAGGAAATCCACATTTCATAGTGTCATTGGATGTTCATATCTGTGGACATGTGTATTGGTGCTTAAACTTTAAGATTATTATTAATCGGTATTACAAGTCATTCACTTAGATGTATTGATGAAAAATGTGATGACAAACTATTCAAAGTGAGGTAGGATGTGTTGGGTGTGCCCAAAGTAATACTACATTAATAGATAATGCGAGAAAGGATGTGTTCCTTCTGTTTCATAATGGAAGTATATATCTCAGGCCCTTTCGTGGAATTGATATAGCCTAAATAAATTCATTTCCATGGTAAGGAATGGGCAAGTTCAATTATGGGAGGCCAAAGAAATAATAATCGAGCACATGAGTTGATGGCACCATCATGCAACCCACTTGATTCGAGATATCAAGACAAAGGTATTACATTACACGGTAAGCGTTTGTAGGATGTGACATGTCATTACAGCGTTAACTTCTTTCTTTATGCATGCCTTGGCATGTTTTCTAGATTCTAACCTTGTAATTAATGCAGGATCCACCTAATTCCACTGAGAAAGAGGCCTAGTGGGTCACACACTAAGTGTGTCTAAGTATCTCAGTTAAATATTAGTTTTACAAGTTGAATAAAGATTATTCCCTATTGTGGTTTAATAATTATTCAAGGATGCCTGATAGCATTTATTTCAACACTAGTGATTCGGGAGAATATATTTTGGGTGAAATAATATATATTTATTAGCGAGTAATGAAGTAATATTTATTTAATAAATAAATAGACATTATTCAAGGTCGAATAAATGTGGTGAAGGAAATAAAGAAAATGGAAAAACAAAAGTACACACCATGTATATTAACATATATGTCGTGTAGTTTTTCTGGGGATTTTTTAGAAATAATATTATTTAATTAATTAAATAATATTAAGTGTAATTTTTTGGGTGTATGTCAAGTAATAATAATAGTCAATTGTTATTATTAGATATTGGGTATTATTAATAATTAAATGAAATGAATAAATTCTTTCAGGTAATTAATTCATTTTATTATTCTAAGTAATTAAAAATCCCAATTATATAATTCTCATTAGCCTAGACATTTTTGTGTGGTTGTGAAAAATGGATCTAGAGAAAGATCTAAAGATAAGAGAGAATTATTTTCTTATAATAATTCTCTCAAGTTACGAGAGAGATCCTCCTCCACTAGATCAAGGAGAGCGCTTTATAGGCGGCTCTCAAGGCGATTGAAGGCGGGCATCGCAAGTGAAGGCTCTCCCATGATAACACCCAGAGATCCCTTCGGTGATGTGAATTTATAAGTGGATCATGTGTGGATCACCACTAGAGGAATCCTACACTTGGATTCTACAATACAATGACAGATCACATCATATTGTGACCGAAAACATCAATGGAGAGAGAATTCCATCAAGGTAATTCATGTATTTAATTAAATTAAATATAACCAACATATGATGATTCTATATATGGTTCCAGGACTCCATTTATTTTCTTTTGTTCTTACTTATATTCCGAATATCTGGCATTTTATTATCGTGATGGATCTCGGATTGATCGTTGTTAATGGAAAAATTAAAGTTAGGTACACCCACCAACGCGCTTCCTCTATGTTCAGAACCTACAAGTGGAATCAGATCAGTCATATCGTTGATTAAAATTATTTAGTTTTTTGTTGTTGATTTATGCATTTAATAATTTAAGTGTTTCAATTCAAGTTAATCGTTCTATAAATATGAATACTGATATATATTCCTCATCTTTCGTTTCTCATTCACCTTATAGAAATTGTTTTTTCTTTTAATTTTGATTAAAATAAAATAGTGGATCTCATCCGGAGGTGCCAAAGCTTCCGGATCCTACAACACCAGAACACATAATGTGTATTTGGAAGTACACTTCATGTAGTATAGGTTTCATGCACCGATATGGTCTTCTAAACCAGGTTGTGTCATTGGATTCTATCTAAGTCCATAAGACTCTGTGTGTTGACCATGAATATGTGGTACATGGTTTCCGGATTACATGTCGTGTGGCCCACTGAACACAGTTTGTAGCCCCTTCAGGTTAG
The DNA here is from genome assembly GCA_963277665.1 of Viscum album. Lineage (NCBI taxonomy): Eukaryota > Viridiplantae > Streptophyta > Magnoliopsida > Santalales > Viscaceae > Viscum > Viscum album. The sequence goes on along the minus strand of OY728137.1, from coordinate 1,929,245,123 downwards.
TGTTGGACCATGTACCCCGTACATGGCTTTCACAGCTAGAAACCGTGTAACATGGATACTACATGGCATTTTCACATTGAACACATTGTGTACTCTGGAGATTTCTGAATTACATCTACACGACATGTCCCTGAGCATGTACTTCGGATGGACGGTGAACAAAAGTACATTCTGTGTAGTCAGAACTACACACCGTGTACTCATCCAAATTACACAGATTTAATAAAATTTATTATTATATTATACAAACCCTTGATATGTGTTACATAGTGTGGGAGTAAAGTTGAGGCACAACACGTGATAGGTTTTTTATATATGTGTGTTTAAATTAACATCTACGTAATGTTCATTTCTACTCATTGGGTAGTTATGAACGGGAATTATCTGGGTTGCCTCCAAGGTACAAGTTATGTACAAAGATAAATTTAAATTTATTTATTTGTCTAAAATTATGATGGATGAGAATCTCAAGGAAATTAAGATAAGGGTTTAAGATAAAAGGATTGATTAATTAAAGATACTTAATTGATTAGAACATGATTTATCTTAAACAAGAACAGGTAAATAATTGAATTATAGTTTTATTTATGCATAAATATCATTGCATGCAAGGATGGTCATGAGCTAGAACAGGACCTTTGTATGTGGATAGTTTATTTTAATTAATTTATTTAAATTAAATTTGTTGGTCTGCGAGACTTCTCCTCGTTAATATGTGGGGACTGCGTGCCCAAGTTTTCTGTTATTTAAAACCCCTTTTACCCCTCACCTATATGTGAGATAAAAGCATATGTAATGGATGAAGCTCCCAAGCTTGTGGAGGCGGCTCAAGTTAGGAGCCAAGGTGAAACCAATCTAAGGAGATACAAAGGTGCACATGTGGAAAGCTGTAAACATGAACCCAAAAAGTTTCAAGGTGTTTCTCCCCTAGGTCTTGGGTTAGTTTATCGACCACTAGATAAATTAACCAATAGAAAAAGTTGATGATCATACCACTTATTTTATTTCTGTCAGTTTCATAGTTTATTTATTGTGGGTCTATTTTCACAATCAAACAATTAATGAATTAAACAAGCATGCAAGATGGAACTAAAATAAGACCGAATTATGCGTAAATAATATCTTAGACATGGTTAATCACTTAAATATATACCACTTAATATTAAAATTCATGTAATCAAAGATAATAAAATGGAAATTTACGTATAAGGATAAAATTTCTCAAATAAAATATTAAGTCAATATAGCCTTCTATAATCTTGGTTAGAATCGAACCATAGTACAAAGTGATTGACCAACCCTAGTTGGGGTGATTTCAATTATCGTGGAATTCTAATTCAAGGTTTTTGGTTGGATTTAATTGGTTCACATCAAGGGTTTACTTCTATAGTAGGACTTTTTGTGACCAAGAGGAAAAGTTTGGGGAAATACAAAATAAAAGGAGCTACGAGTTAATACAGTTGGCATTTGGAATGCCAACCTAAAACCCTTCAAGTTTCTTGACCAACCCTATTTTCGGTAATGCAAAGGGAAATATGTATCCTTGCCACTAGAATATTCAGGAAACAAAATATTTCAAATTCAATGGTGAGGGATACTGAATTTCAATAAAATAGTGGGAGACTAATAAGTATTAAATTATTTATTTTCTCAATTTTATCATGATAAAGTACTAAACCTTTGATCATCTTAATTTATAGAAATGGAAAGATAAATTACTTCAAACATATCATTGGGAACCATACTCGATAAGGAAAACCTTCTCACCAGTACAAATTTCTAGAAATGGCAAAGGTGTTTACGTGTCATCCTTCGCCATGAGAAGAAATTATAAGTACTGGAGGAGCCTATTCCATTTGCACTTAGAAAAGAGGCCTGTGATGAGGAACTATCTCTCTATATGAACCATATGGATGATGCCACATATGTCCAATGTTTCATGATATTGGCCATGTCTAATGAGCCCTTTAAGCGACAAGAAAACATGTATGTGTATAGCATGATGCCTCACCTTATGGATCTCTATCAAGAGATGGCATGACAAGAGATCTATGAGATCTCCCACACTTTGTTTATAACTAATCTTGGAGAGTCTGTGCCAGTTGGGCCTCATGTAGTCAAGCTTATTAGCTACATTGAACACCTGTACATCTTAGGGATTAAGTTCTGAGATGAGTTTCATACAGATCTCATCATATCATCACTGCCCAAGACCATATCTAGCTTTATTGTCAACTACAACATGAGAAAAAATGAAAAATGTCTATCGAAACTTCTGACCTTAATTCTCCAGGTAGATAAGGACATGGGGTGTGACAAACCCACATTCCTTATGGTGAATAACAAAAGGAAGGACAAGGAAAATGGGACAAAGATTCATAAACGGTCTGAAGCCCTTGAGCACCATCCTTCAAAGAGGGGGAAGATCCAGAGGCAGGGCAAGGAATGGGAGGTGGTACGTTTTTCATGTGGAAATCAAATCCAATGGAAGAGTAACATCACCTAGAAGCACGTGGATGCTAAAGGTGTGTTTGTTATCGAGTGTAATATTTCCATTTCTACACATTGGGTATTAGATATAGCTTGTGGGGCTCACATATTTATTCAAATGCATGAACTAAGTAGATTTAGAAAGATTTCTAGAGGAGAGGTGGATCTTCAAGTTTCCAATGGAGCGAGGCTAACTGCATTGGCCATTAGCGATTACCATCTCTCATTTCCAATTGGGATGATTTTGGTTTTACATAACTATTATTATGTTCCTAGTGTTACCAAGAACATAATTTCTTTATCATGTTTGGATATGGGTGGATTTATTTTCAAGTTTGGAAATAAGGGTTGTTTCTTTTATAAGAACAATGTATGTTATGGTATGGCACATTTAAATAATGGTTTGTATATATTAAATTATGAAAATCAAGTGTTGGTAATTGATAACGAAACAAACTCACATGACTCATACATCACCCAGTTGTGGAATCACCGTATCGTTCATGTAAACGAGAAGCACTTGAAAAATCTCTTCCAAGATGGTTATTTAGACTCTACTAAGGTAAAAACACTTGATAGGTGTCACACTTGTTTACAAGGTAAAACGACCAAGCCGCCTTTCGATGGACAGGGTGAAAGGGCCACAGAGCTTCTAGTATTGGTGTACACATATGTGTGTGGACCATTTCCAGTATAATCTAGAGGTGGATATTATTACTTCATTACTTTTACTGATGATTTTAGTAGATATGGCTATGTCTACATAATGAGGTATAAGTCAGAGTCCTTAGATAAATTTAAGGAATTCAATAATTAAGTATAGAATCTTCTTGGTAATAAGATAAAGAAACTTTGATCGGATCTTGGTGAAGAATATCTAAACCAAGAGTTCATCGATCTTCTATGGGAGTCTGGGATTCTATCTCAGCTAACAGCTCCTTATACACTATAGTGGAATGGTGATAGTGAAAGGAGGAACTACACCTTGTTGAACATGGTGAGGTCAATGATGATTCATGCAGATCTTCAATTATCCTTTTAGGGATATGCATTACCAACTGCAAAATACACATTAAACCTAGTATAAAACTAAGGCGACAAAAGGAATTCCTTCCGAGTTATGGAATGGAAAGAAACCCGTTTTTTCATGCACACGTGTATGGGGATGAGAAGCGTTTGTTAAGGCCTTATCAGGAAACAAACTAGAACCTTGGGGAATGAGGTTTATCTTTATAGGATATCCCAAGGAAACAAAAAAATATTACCGATATAACCCTTCAGACAAGAAATTTATTGTCGCCAAACAAGCCATATTTCTTGAGAGGGAGAACATCCTCAAAAAGGATAGTGGGAGAAAGATTGACTTCGACAAAGTTTACGATCAAGATACACTGGATTTGGTATAGGAACAATTTCCACATGTGCCTGTGGAAGAGGTTCCAGAAATACAAGTACTATATAGGAGATCAAGAGAGGTAAGGGGACTAGAGAGATTTGGTTTCCTAGTCACCGATGATGGTGAATCATTATTATTGGACAATGATGATCCTATCTCCTGCAAGGAAGCAGTAGAAAGCTCAGAAGTTTCAAGATGGCTAGAAGCTATGAATTCTGAGATGGATTCCAGGTATCAGGACCAAGTCTGGGTTATGGTCGATGATCCAATTGATGTAAATCCTATTGGATAAAAATGGGTATTCAATAGAAAGTTGGACATGGAAGGTCAAGTTAGCACCTATAAAGAAAGGGTAGTGGCTAAATAATTCATATAGCGTCAATGGATTTACTATGATGAAAAATTATTTCCAGTTTCCATCATTAAATTCATAAGAATCATAATTTCTGTAGCAGCTTACCAAGACTACAAGATTTGGTAGATGGATGTCAAAATAGTGTTCCTTAATGGGAACCTTCAGGAAGATGTCTATATGAAACAAGCATAAGGGTTTGTGACACTAGGTGAATCAAAATAGGTTTTCAAGTTGCAAAAATTCATTTATAGATTAAAGAAAGCATCTAGGTCATGGAACATTCGATTTGATTAAGCCATAAAGTAATTTGGTTTCATTAAGAAAGAATGTGATCCATATGTTTATAAACAGTTTAATGGGAATGTGGTCATTATCCTAGTAGTATATTTTGATGACATATTACTTAATGTAAACAATGTACTAGTCTTAAATTCAGTTAAGGACTGGTTGAACAAGTTTTTCTCCATAAAAGACTTAGGTGAAGCAGCCTGTATTCTAGGGATCAAGATCATTCGTGATAGATCCAAGAGGCTGCTTGTACTAATTCAGGGTACATATATTGACCAAATACTAGAGAGATTTAGTATGGAACAATCCAAGAGGGGGTTGGTTCCAGTGTCACATGGCCTATATATTTCTAAGAAAATGTGTCTTCAAACACAACAGGAGAAAGATAGAATGAGTAAGATCCCATACGCTTCGGCTATAGTATCCATCATGTATGTCATGTTATGTACCAGGCTTGATGTTACCTATCCACTGAGTATGGTAGGTAGATATCATGCAGACCCAGGAGAACAACATTGGACTATTGTTAATACTATCCTTAAGTATCTGAGAAGAACTAAGGATATTTTCCTAATGTATGGAGGATACGAGGAGCTTGTCATCAGAGGGTATGTTAATGCTAGTTTTTAGATAGATCAGAATGATCTGAAGTCACAATCTATATATGTTTTTTTCTCAATGGAGGAGCTGTGAGATGGAAGAGTTCAAAGAAACCAGTTGTTTCCGATTCTACAATGGAGTCTGAAAATATAGAGGATTCTGATGGAACCAAAAATGTCGTCTGGATTCGAAATGTTGTCTAGGAGCTTGATGTTATGGCTAGAAGTAAAGATCCTATCACATTTTATTGTGATAATACTACAGTGGTGGCTCTTGCAAAAGAACCAAGGTCACATCAATGAACAAAGAACATACTCCATAAGTATCACATCTTTAGGGATTTCTATCAAAGTGGTGAAGTTTTAGTGAGTAGAGTGTCCACAAAATAGAATGTGGTAAACCCCATGAATAAAGTCTTATCTCAGTAGAAACATGAATATCATGTGAGAACTAGAGGGTTAAGGGTTGTTAGCAGTTGGCTCTAGTCCAAGTGGGATTCTGTTGAAGTTGGTGGCCTAGAACCATCTACATTTTACTTTATTAACTAATAAATACCTTATCACATATTGATTATTCTTCTATGTGACAATGCATGTGATAATTTCCTAAGGATAATTGTTGCATTAAAGGGTCATAGCATATCCCTGCTATGATGAGAAACCAGAAGTTCCATAACACTATTCTTGAATATATGTTATATGGTGGGATGATTTTATTTGAGGGAAACAACTAATATAGGCCATTAGGGGTGAGGACTCATAAAAAATTGAGGCACCTTCTCATGGTTTTCACCCTGGGTAATATCTAGGAGGATATTATGAGAACGAGACCCGCTAGTAAGAAATCCACATTTAATAGTGTCATTGGATGTTCCTATCTGTGGACATGTGTATTGGTACTTATACTTTAATATTATTATTAATGTGTAATATAACTCACGCACTTAGATTAATTAATGAAAATTATGACGACACACTGTTCGCAGCGAGGTAGGATATGTTGGGTGCATCGCGAATAATACTGCATTAATAAACAATGTGAGAAAGGATTTGTCCCTTACGTTCCATAATAGAATTAGATATCTTAGACCCTTTTATGGAATTGATATAGCCTAAATAAATCCTTGTACATGGTAATAAATGGTCAAGTTCAATTCTGAGAAGTCAAAGAAAGAATAATCGAGCATATGGGTTGATGGCACCAGCATGCTACCCTCTTGATTCGAGATATCGAGACAAAGGGATTACATTATATGGTAAGAATTCATAAGAGGTTACACGTCATTACATCATTAATCTATTTCCCTATGGGTGTCTTGTCATGTTGCTAAATGCTAACCTTGGACTTTAGGTAGTTTCTGCCTAATTCCACTGAGAAAGAGGCCTAGAGGGTCACACACTAAGTGTGTCCAAGTATCTCAGATAAATATTAATTTTAAAAGTTGAATAAAGATTATTCTCTATTGTGGTTTAATAATTATTTGAGGATTCCTGATCGCATTTATTTCAAAACTAGTTATTTAAGAGAATGTATTGTGGGAGAAATAATATATATTTATTAGAAAGTAATGCAATAATATTTTTTTAAGAAATAAATAGACATTATTCGAGGTCTAATAAATGTGGTGGAGGAAATAAAGAAAATTGAAAAATAAAATTACACACCATGTATATTAATATACATGTCGTGTAGTTTTTCTAGGGATTTATGAGAAATAATTTTATTTAATTAATTAATTAATATTAGATGTAATTCACTGGGTGCATGTCAAGTAATAATAATAGTATACTGTTATTATTAGACATGGGGTCTTACTAAGAATTAAATGAAATGAATAAATGTTTTCTGGTAATTAATTCATTTTATTATTCTAAGTAATTAAAAATCAAAATTATAGAATTCTCATTTTCCTAGCCATTCTTTTGTGGTTGTGCACAATGGATCAAGAGAAATCTCTCAAGCCAATAGATAATTATTTTCTTTTAATAATGATTTAAAGTTACGAGATAAGTCCTTCTCTACCGAATCAAGGAGAGCTCTTTGCAAGCGGCTCTCAAGGCGATCAAATGTGGACATCGCAAGTGGAGTCTCTTCTATTCTAGAACCCAGATATCCCTTTTGAGACATCCAGAGATACGTGGAGCACTTTTGGATCACCTCTAGAGGAATCCTACACTTGGATTCTACGACACAAAGACAGATCACATCATATCATGACCGGAAACATCAATAGAGAGAGAATTACATCAAGGTGATTCTTGTCTTTTAATTAAATTAATTATAACCAACATATGATGATATTATCTATGGTTTTGGGACTCCCTTTCTTTTCTTTCATTATTCATTCTATTTTGAAGATCCAGCAATTTATTATCATGACGGATCTAGGATTTATCGTTGTTAATGGAATAATTAAATTTGGGTACACCCACCAACACGCTTCTGTTGTGCCTGGAACCTACAACACTTTCAATCCTATCAAAAATCCAAAAAATAAAATAAAAAAATATATCATAATATAATGTCAGAATATATTTCATGTATATTATTAAGTCTCATCAATTCCTTAAACATATAAAACATCATGGAAATTTTTCAATCAATTCTAAACCATTTCATTTAATACAAAACATTGTTAAATATATAAAAACTATTTTTAGGAATATTTTCAACATTAAATCTAAAAAAACTCATGAAAAAATATATGAAAATTAATTCCAAACAAATAATAATCAAAAACCCACACTTGAGAATTTTATTTACATAATAATAATTATAAATAAAAAAAATATGATTATACTAATATCAATTTAATTAAAATCGAGTATATATTTTTTATGCATGGATTTTCTAGAAATAAAAATCTTTAAGTTCTTTCAATTCACCAAATCTCAAATAAAAAGAATAAAAATAAATTGTAGGCATTAGATTTAAAAAATTCATGTTTAAATGTTTCATTAATATTAATTTTTAAATATTAATTTCATAAATAAAAATATATCATTTTTTATTCCCTACTATAGTCGAGAAAATCACACACAAACACTTTTTATTCATTTTTTATATAATAGGATCAAACATGTCACAACCAACAATTTTCCCAACAAATTTTCTCTTGTGACTATTTTTTATTGGCAATGAACAAAGGAGAAGAGTGTAGTGATAAGGAGTCATTCCAAAAATTATATTTCAAAATAATTATTAGCAAGTAATAAAACATCATATATCTCTCATGACTATTTATGTTAATCAACACAATAAAGGGAAAATGATCATGGGACCTTGTGTTAGGTTTCTTATGTTAGTGGTTTTTTAAATAAAGACAATATATCAACTAGAGGGAGTGAATTTAGAAGATATATTAATGGAACTTGATGGTGGTAGTCGGATAGAACCAAGGAAGTTTGGAACCATAGGTAAGTGAAAACAATGGTGAAAACTAACTCCAGATAACAAAAGTATGGAAGTAGTGATTTACTTACATAGGAGAAACTCTATCAAATATGAAATAATTACTCGATGTTTTTAAAGAATATACAAGATAGGCCAAAAGTGTTTTTTAATAATAAATTGTATTTTTTCACTGTTCAGTAAGGATCGAATGTTGAGATGGTAAATTTTTTGAGAACCTAGAAATAGAATTGAACATTTGGAGGGACGTCTCTAAAGATCGAAAGTTGGTCGAACCAGATCAACTGACTAGAAAAATCTAATATAAGAGTGGGATCACTTATATTTAAATCCTACAACCATTTTATTCTTATTATATTATTAATAAAAACAATGGTGATTCTCTTATATTATAGTATTGATCGCAAACCGTGTCAATCCATTTAATTTTTTTTGTGTATTATTGTAAGTTTTTGTTCTTACATTTTTTATTTCATTCCATAATTTCTACTAGATTGTTCAAGGATATTCGTGGTGAGATGTTGGATTTTATTTCCTTCATCTGAAAATTGATATTAGGTGATTCCAATTTCATTAAATCTAAACCTTATTCTACATGCTAAGGTTCCAAAATAGATCTTCCAAAACATAGGGTTTGTCAACAAAATAATTGGTATCAAATCCTTGTATTCAACGTCTATAGGTTTTTCTATCATTACCACTTTTTTTGTTTTATTAGAATCTTAATATTTCATAATAATTGGTGTTTGAAGAAATTAATGTTTGGAATGATAATTCTGAAGGTTCAAACATCAAATTATATAGTATATAAATCGAAAAGTATCAATATAAAAGGATTTTGAGCTTACATTAAAGAGGATAGAACTAAAATAAATGAAAAAAGTAAAATGGGATACTCTACTAGAAATCCCTTGGGTTAGTTCAAATAAAAGAAGCTTGAACTATTCTCTTCAACCTCTCAAAATTTAATATAGTTATATAACTAATGGCCACACTTTAAAATATATATTAAATCATAACTATATTAAAAAAATGGTTTTATGTGCTTAATATTCAATATCAATACCTCTAAAGAAAATTTAATAGAAGGTCATGCCAAATACTTTTACTTGATTTATAGTCAACTCAAATTGATAGGAGTGATAATTTATGGAGTAGTGTGGGAATTGATTATTTCATCACTTATACAATATCCAAATTTTATGGTTACTTATATGAGTAATTTAATTGGTAAGAGTGGATTGGTGTTTTGGGAAATTGGATATCTAATTCTGAATAAGGTGATCCAGAAGAAGAAAGTCTAGGGTGCTACTAGAAAAACATTTAATATGGAATTTATGGGGTGTCCACTAAAAAGTAAAAACCATATTCGAATAATTGGATATATAAAAGATAGGATATCTAATATAATTCATAATTTCCTATACCCAAATAATGGAATTATATAAAAAATGGGTATTTGGAGAAAGATTACAGAGGAAAATGGTTAAATTCCAGAAAATTTACACCCAAAAATTCTTTTACCAATAACACAACTGATTAGGATATCAAATTATTGATATGATTCACCATTCTATTCGATTCATGGATCATTGATTAAGAGGTTTCATTTATCTCAATATCCAAGAGGTGGATAATGAGGACCTATGTTTCTAGGTGATTTAGAAAGTTTCATATTGAAGATGATGAAACCCTCTAGATATTTGAAAAAGGTGATGTGAAAATACAAACTAGGATCGGATAATTTATATATTTATAACGGGTGTGTCACATATTGGGGATAAGGAAGAATCTAATTTTGGTAGGTCAATTTGATGATGTGGGTTTCTGTATAATATTTTGGAAGGAGCATGGAAGATAACATGTGGTTCTATTATGGTGGGAAAAAGTTTAAAAGAAGGAACATTTTAACTTTCTTCGAGTTTAGAAATAATAATACTTTCTATAATAGATTATAGTTCCAAAAAATTTTGGGATTATCATAGAGTTGACATGGGTGATAAGGGGTTGTAATTCCTATCTACAAAGGGAATACTGAAACTAAATAATGTGGAGCATGTAACAAGTGAAGAGTGTATCCTTATGAAGAAGAAAAAGTTTTCATTAAATATGAGTGTGTCATAAATCATCCCAGTTCACCACTAATATATGTCGCTGATTTGACCTGTACCATGGTCCAATGGGAATTCACATTAAACATTAGATGTAAACTAGTTCTCAGGCATCAAAACTTACTCAAGAGAGAAAAATTTTACTTAATAAATATTAAATAACAAGAATATGAATTCTCCTAGAAAATCCAGTATGACTCATCCATAAGATGGGATATTATGTAAATAAATAAACTATTTTAAAAAATAAACCAAACCAAAAATTTCATAACTTGACAATAAATATCCAATCCATATACCATCATAACATAAATACGAAACATTCAATAAAAGTAAACCTTGGTCTCAAGGGATGGGAAGGTCCGAATTAGATGATACATACACTATAAAAAAATAAGAAAAATAAACACCAAATTACAAGACAGTGATATCCTCATGACCATAAGGCCACCATGTAATACCATCACCAAAAACCCACTTCATGGGTGACCCAAGAGAGGAATTTTATAAAGAAGAGCTTCTCAGGGACCTAAACTCAAACCTACAATAGACACTTAATATACAAACACCAAATGGTATAAGTAAGGTGTGATTAAAATAGACTAGTAGTTTTTTACTATATATTCCATTCATTTTCTTTTTTAAAACATTCTATAAATTCTTGTGTTGAAATACAATATTTGAAGGTATGATTTTTTTAACACATTAGGTAAAACACATAATTACATATCAGCTAATTTTTAAATATCAACCAAAAATTTAAAATAAAAAATTTATCTTTTCCTTATAAAATCTATTTTTAAAAATAATTTTTAAAATAATATCCAAACAAATTTTAGAAAATACTATCAAAGGAGCTCCCAAAAACCCAAATTAATCATCCAATAAATATGTAAAATCTTAACTGTGTGATACAAAAATATATAACTAATTATTTCAAGGTAAAAATTATTTATGAAACATAACTAAAAAAATAATACAATTTAATTATACCATAAAATGTATTGGGTAATTTACACATCATGATAGAATAATAAAGGAAAATAAAGAAGAAACATAATATTGTATTAATAAGGAAGATTAAAGTAAATTATATATAATCTTGAGAAATTATTATGGATCTAGTGAGATGATTCTAGATTTACATAGGTAGAACTATCTCCCATCCAATAGATGAAGTTCTTAGTCAATAACCTCTCAAATTTTCCTAACCTATCCTCACTATTTCTACTCCCCATAGTTAAGGATAATCATGTATTATGGGATATTAGTCACCATCTCGTCATGAATATCATAGAAACTATCTCTCAAAATCCCAACATGATATGTAGGGATACTAATATGCTAGTAATTGGGGTTGGAGAAACATATATCACAAATAAATAATATACCTCAGGGAAATAATATTAATATCATAACTCATCCCACCCCCATGAATACTTATCAAAAAAATCCCCCTTTATAAGTCATTTAACATCACACTATAATTTCAAAAATAAATATAGGATACAAAACTAGTATAAAACATAGTTTCATTGGGTCTTAAATCAAGTGTGTCTCACAATTTATGAAAACAATTTGAAAAGGGTTCCAAGTAAGACTTAGTATTTAAGTCAATGATTCTATATATTAATCCTTCCATTGAAAAAATTTTAAAATCCAAGTTTCATTGAAAACATTTTTTGAAAAAAATGATACACCACCACTTTAAATACTCAAAATACAATATATCATGTACAAAAATTAGAAAAATATAAATAATTAATTAATAAAACGCTGTAATAATGTATTATTAGTACGAAACCTAAAAACATATCCAAGAAAAACATCAAGGTCCCTAGAGGATGAATTAGTAGCTAAAATACTATAAACAAATAAAACTACCCATGATTAATTATTTTAAGGATTTAAACATGATTCTATTCACTAATAAATTTTAGTAATTCTTAGTTATATTTTAAAAAACACATAATATTCCTAACTTTTAGTTATATAATTATAAAGGTGAAAATTAATGAAAAAACCTTTGAAACCAAGTTATGGAATCACAAAACTCTAACAACCAATTTATAATCCTGCCATGGTTTATAAAACAAGAAAAATTCTTGAGGTAAGAAGGAATTTAATGGATTAATCAAAAAAATGGATTTCCAAGAAAATATAATCATATAAAAACACCAACATTAATCAGTAATGGAATACATGAAATTATTTAATACAGAAAGAGAAGGGATCAAAGAAAAACTTTCACACTAAAGATAGTATGGATTACTAAGTTAAAAATACCTTACCCTAATGTTTGGTCAATATTTATCCATGAGAGGGAGTATATAGAAAACAATAATAGGAGAAGGATTAAGAGAGAAAAGACCTTGAAAAATATTCCACTTGAAATAATGATAAGAATAAAAGGATTTGTGGATGTATGAAGGGGAATTTCCAAGAACTCTCCTTTAGAAAAGAAACATAGTGTGGAATAAAGGAATGAACTCTTTTTCATTTTTTATTGTATCATGTATGTATTATTTAATTCATACCTTCCCATACCTTGAGACCTAAATTCAATTTTTTTTAATTTTTTATACTTATTTTAAGATGATATGTGGTTCATATGTTTATTGTTGTGTTATTCTATATTTGGTTAGTTTTATTATTTAAAAATACTTATTTTTTCATGGATTTCAAATTTATGGATGAGGTATACTAGATTTTTGGAGAGAATTATGCTACATGTTATGTATCATTTATTTAGACAAATCATTCTCTCTTGAGTACATATTAATGCCCAGGAATGAGTTTTGGGAATTAAGAAGTCCCTTAGTGCCTTTTCAAAGTCTGATTCAAGTATACAAATCAATAGTTTCCATGTTTATATTATGATAAAATGGTATTAGATTCAACACCCAGCTATATAGGGAGAGGAACTACTTTGGTTTATGTTTTTGGGTCCAAAACAAGGACAGTGTTCTTTAAAGGGGTGAGTGTAACAACCCTTGAATTATCAGACATAAAAATATTAACTAGTACTGTTTGTGTCAACATAGTTCAACTTTATTTTCGAGTTCTTGGATGATAATAACTCTATAGTTAAGAGTTATTTTCTTGGAGTAGTTTTGGGAAGGGTGGCCTCTTAAGAAGTTTCTCGGGGTGTGTGTGAGTGATGTAAAATAACACTTAAAGAACATGTATTGTCATGTGTGGATAGTCATTAGTCTGATAAGTGACCCTATTATGTAATATCCCATCATTTTTTAGTGTTGAGGACCATTAAATCTTGGATTAAATCTAGGTATAGATTAGATTAATAAATTAAAAAATTAAACATTTCCACAATATAGTTTGTCATTTATTGGAGAATACCAAACATTTGTGAAGTGTCCCTGTTGAATTAATGTGTTGTTTCATGAAACTCCCATGTCTCCTATAAAAGGTAAATGGTTTTTAGACTAAATTCATATGTGGTGGTGAGTTATTTATTTCTAATAAATCATGTGAAGGCCTCATGCACTCCCATAGTATGGGGCAGTGAGGAATACATTTGATTTACACCATGTATTTCCTCCATTGAGTGCTTCATGGTCGAATTCCACTTCGTGTTTGTATACTCCATACACATCATCATGATCATTACACAGTTATGTTTCTCGGGAAGGTTATTATCAAATGATGTCTATAAATACTTGGTATGAACTATATGGAAAGACACATGTGGAGGTAAATAAGAGAGTCTTGATCACATTGGAAAACTCCATTGATGCATTTTAGAGATGCCAAATGATCCTTAATTTGTGGAGAACATTATAAGACTCCCTATATATCTTTTGAAAAAAAAGAAATAGTAAAAAAAAGAGTACACCACATATATTCATTTAGAATCCTTCCCCATGAAGCTCATTCGTGAATTTATATCTATGAAATTGTTTTTTGAGGTCTCAAACACAAGGTTCCTTCAAAAGGCCCATTTGTGAGACCTCATCTATGAGGATTGTTCATGATCCATTTAATTTAAATCATGTTTATGAATAGGGTCACTCACATAAGACCCTTCATTAAAAACCTTTAACCTTATTACTATGTGGGAAGACTCTCTTTGCATAGAAACTATATCCTATATGAAGTAGGTATTTTCTTGGGTATTTATAGTCCGTCTCCTAATGGACCTAAATCTTGAATAATTTCACCTTTATTTGATCACTTCATGAAGGAACCTAGTAATTAGAATATTTACTTCCTTAATATTATTTTTTTTACCCAATTTAACTATCTGGAGTAGACTCGTCTAAATGATCTTCTCAGCCTCCCATTTCCAAGGTCTAAGCTCCAAAAAGTATGTTCTAGCAAGTCTGCCTCTACAACCTCCTAAGATACATGATCATGCTATAAAAAATAGTGATAACCACTTAGATCATGTATTCCATGATAAAATAAATCTTCTAGGGTCTCTTTAGACTAATAGGAACCTACGGGTAAAAATTATCATGTATTTCCTCAATAATGAGAGCCCCTATTATGAGCATACCATTGAAAAATCTCATAGATCATGATGTTAATACAGGTTTCTAAAGTTTCAAGTTATTTTACATAGTCCATGCAATGAGAAATTCATTACTAACCCTCCTCCCTAAGTATAAGCCTTTACTATGTCCTCATTGAGGATTTCATCACTACGATTCATCAATGATCTAGAAGTATCCACATTTGGTAAACTCGTACATAATACTTAACCGCTTTCTTAAGAGACCATATCCCCCATCCATCCAGTCATCCTTTCTTTTCGAACTATTAATCAGTGAGACTTATATGAATATATATGCCCACTATCTGGTGAAAAACACAATCATTCCCTCATTAATGATATCATCCCTAGGATATATTATCAATCATCATACATGCAGGGTAGCCCATGTGTAATCCCCACTCAATAATTTTTTATTACCCCTTTTAAAACACAAACATACACATTTAATGATGTAAAAATTTATGAAAACTTCATTACTATATGACATTATACTACATGGTGTAGTCTTGAAAAAATATTTTAAACTATGAAACTTGAAATATATGTGATTTTATTCAGATCAATTAGGATACGATAGATACCTCTGGTTTGGACCAGTACATTTGGAGGTGTTTCAAAGAAACTGGATTATGTTTAGAGGATGTTGGTTTAGATAAATAATGTGTTCGACATATTTCATATTTTTTTCTAAACATAAAACACATAACTTTTTTAATCCTTTAATTAAATGGATAACAGATGAAGAAGACTAAGATGAGTCTTCTAAATAAATTCTAGCATACTGATGATTCCAGACATAGATGTCCAAATAGAGTTTTTTTTTTTTGCAGAATGTTTATCTTACCATGTTTACTAGGATCATCAGATTAAGTATTCTGTTATGTATAAGTCTTGAGATGATTTTATGTTCCAAATGCTTCTAGCTTCATGAGTAAAAAAATATCTCATGATCCAATCATAAGAATATATGATTAAATTCATTTTTATTTACAAAGTTAAAAATACATTGTTCTAAAAAAATTATCAGAAAAATAATTTCAGATATAGGTTTTTCTATAAGGAGGTTTTATGAAATCCATGTAAGGGTTAATAGGGATGTTGTGTAATAGTTCATTTTATTTAATTAAGTTTATGTTTTTAAATTTGGTTGGATATAGGAATGTTTTTTGAAGTTTAAAGGTAATTTGTTGAGGGAATTCATTAGAAGAATTATAAATGGATGAAATCTAAAAAAACAAAGTCCAAATAGAAAAATTCCAAATGGATGATGTCAAAATAGATGAATTAAAACAGAAAAATATTTATTGATGTTTTTAAATTATTAATATGTTTTTAAAGTTCATGATCAAATTACTATGGACAGATGACTCCAAGTTATCAGACAGGATGTTTTTTGATGAAAAATATATGATGGATGATTTGTATGAGGATCACCATATAAAGGTTGGTTTTTGAAAGAAATATAAAGAGGTTTCTAGTGAAATTAATTAGATGAAGGAAGTTGCTAAGAAAGACATCAGATATGTTCCTATAAAAATTTTACCAGAGAAACCAAATAGAGTCCCAATGGATTGTGGAATTTCTACAAAGTTTTTATAGGATAGTTAAGTGGAATTATATTTTATAGGTTCAAAATTTATTTATGATGTTTTAATTTGGATAAAAATTTTGATGATGTAAATATGATCTCTCAATGGTTCATATATCATAGATGTAAGATACATAATTCTTACTAAGTTTGAAGGAGGTTTTCTAATGTTTGCGGATGTTTTAATTTTTTATAATCTTCAAAAATACTCTTTAATATTTGATCAGTTTCCAAGAAAAATGTTTTGACTGGGATTTTTGAATTATTTTAGTGGGAATATTAAATTGAAATATTTCCTTTTCTCTAACTCACACATCTATAAATAGGGTTCATGTATAGTACCAAGGGTTGAACTATTCACATGTGTTAAGGATAAAGTGTATCAAAAATTAGTTTTAGATAGAGATACCAAATCAAAATTTGAAATAAAAAGTTTTAGCCCGAATATTTCCAACCAACAAATCTATTGTTTCAAAAATAATTTGAAAAAATAAAAAGGATTTGGGATTAGAGGCAAAAGATAAAAGACCCCAAAAAAGATTTCATATCTTTGGGAATCAGAAAAACTATAAGAACGGGTGAACAAATGGTTAGAGTATAATAATATTATATTATATTTTTATAATGCACCAGATAAGTTTTATCAAATGTATGATCATATAGAGAAAGATAAATAATATTAGAATCAATGAAATTTTATATAGAAGTCTAAATAGGAAGTTATTACATGAAACTAGGAAATAGAGTGAAGAAGTATTTCATTAAAAAAATAGAAATTTTGAAGAATTATAAGTAGCATAGTGACAAAATACTGAACCAATTGGTGAAGGTTTCTATCTACTATCATAATAAATCTTTATTACATAACTTACCTATTTGTAGAGCACATTCACTATTGTTTGATCATATTGAAACACCAATGTAAGGATATTAATTAATTATTGTAACCATATAAAAGGATTTTATTCTTTTGGATTGTGTGGTATTAGATTATTTCTAAACCATTTTAAAGTATATATACTATTTTTGAGTAGTGAACCTTGTAAATAATTATGTCCCTATGGATTATTCATTTTCTCTTATTTTCAAAAAAACATAACCCATTAAAAAAAGATGAATATTGTTTCAAAAGGTAATAAAATATAAAAAGATAAGAACACTTATTCACCCATACTCATCTTAGTTATCACACTGATCCTAATTGGTCTTTTCAAGTGGGATAAAAGATAAGGTTTTCTTAATTAATTCTTCTCTAAAGTTTTATGAAAATTGATGTTTCCATGGATGTTTACAATTAAGTAAACAATGACAGTATTCCTTTTTTATGCAAATAACTCTCACATTTGAAAAGATATAGTGATTCCTTATCTTATGACCCTGGGTTATAAATTTATAGAATATACTAGAGATGTTTTCGCACCTTGGGATGATAGAGATCCCCTAACAGGTCTAAATAGGAAGAATTTGAAAAATTATGGGTGATCCAAAATTGTTATACATTACTCACTCATTGAAACTGAGTTTATTAGATTCAAATAAGTTGGAATGGATAAAGTAATACTGAAAAAGTTAAAGAACATATATGAAGGAAATATTAATTTGAATTAATAAAAGTTAAAAAAAATTAAGAATGAAGTATGAATTTTTCAAGATGGGTAATTATGAATTTGTTGGTGACATCTTTACAAGGGTGAATGAATTTTTTAGAACTATAATATGTCTTAGTGAGAAGTTAGAATATTCAACTACTTGAAATATTTTTATGAATTATCCCTCATAAATTATATATAAAATTTCATCATCTGAAGATAGATATTGTGAAAATATATCTAAAAATTATCAATATAGAACTATCATCACTTATTAAATGAGAAGAAAAAATGTTATTAAGAACAAAGATAAGGTTGATTGGGAAATTTCTTTCAAATATTACAAGAAGGGAAAGTCAAAGAATTTTATCGAATAAGAAGCTAGTGAATCTAAAAGAGAATATGAGGTTAGTAAAAATATTAATGAATTTATATTTTTGTTTTCTAAAAATGTGCAAAGTGGAAGAGTAAAGTACAAAGGTAACTTATTTCTGAAATTGTTTCGCTTTGGATCTATTGTACATTTTTCTACAAATTTACCACAATTACAGTAAGTTTAAGAGAGTGATAATGATTAAATAAAGTCAAGTAGAACTCTCAAAAATAATTTAGAGAAATCCAAATCCCATTCAAATGGAAGGAATAAGAATTTATCTAACAAAATAGTAAACTATTTATTTAAGTTTGAGGAAGATAATGACAGTGAAATAGGATGATAATATCAGTTTTGATACTACTAAAAAACATCTTATAGAAAAATTGAATGATGAAAAATTAAATAGTGATTAAAGTAGATTATATGAATAATAAGAGACTCATATTGAGTTTATTATGAAAAGAGAGTTGAAAAAATGTCTTATGAAAATCATAAGACTTGAAATGAATAATATAAAGTCAAAAAATGTAAATAATTCAACAAACATATAGAATATTTTCTTGAAAATAAATTCAATTTTCTTAAAGAATTTGAATATTTGAAGAATATTACTAATGAAAATAAAAATTAAAACAAAAAAATGAAAAAAAATATTAAATTGTATGTTGAATAATTATATTTTTTCCAACAAAAACTTACTAAAGATGATCAAGGAGTAAAGAATTTCCAAAACTCAATTACAGAATTTGGTGAAAGTTATAATAAATGTAGACCAAAAAAGAACAAAAAAAATTATCATTAAATGATGATAGGAAAAATGAATATTCTAAAAATAAAAAATAAATTTAATAAGACCATATTTATAGATAAAACAAGAAAATTTAACAAATATGAATTTTTCTGGTTGAAAAGTCTAAAACAAAAGCTACTACACAAGGAAATTTTTTTAGGATAAGAAGAAAGCTAAAATAGAGAAAAAAATATCAGTAGGTAACCAAAACATTGTTCTCTAATGAAATACTAATCTAGAAGTTAAAAATTTTTAAGAAAAAAATAAACACAACTCCCTGTAGTTTGTAAATTATAGAGACAAATATAATTTATATGGAAAATGTTGGTTTTGTAAAGGATTTGGGAATATATAAAATATTTTTTGGTTTAATGTCTAATTGTATAGTGAATCCTGCATAAAATGGAGGTGAAACTTTAGGTGGAGTTAACCCACTCAAAGAATGAAACCTAATAAAGTCAAAATGAAGGTTGATAATAGATTCCAAACACTAGAAACTATTTTTAAATCATTTTATAAACAATAAAATCATGATAAAATAATTTTATATCATTATTCCAGCACAAAAAAAAATTATGTGAAAATTATCAAAATATATATGAGAAGAAATAAAATTGTAAAGAAAATTCCTTAATTTTTGAAGCTTATCTCAAAAATATAAAAGGAGAATGACCTTAGATATTGGATAATGGGTGTACTTCTCAACTGGCCATATATTTGAATTCATAAAAAAATTAGTATATTATAAAGAATGTACAATGACTTTTGTAAATGATGAGTAACTCATAATCAAACGAATTTGATCTACAATCATTTGGTAATAAGGGTTAAAATCCAAAATTTATTTGTTCTTTGATAGTTTATAACAAAATTTGATAAGTTTTTCATAACTTTATGATGAAGTTAAAAAAGTTTGTTTCAGATAAAATGTTTTATTTATAATAGATTTGAATAGAGTAAATATTTAATGAGAGGCTAATGAACTGAGGGAAACTTGTCTCATATTGGTGATTCATAGAGTTCATGCTATTAGAGCATGATGAAATATGTTTATATTTTATATAAAAGTATGGGGAACAAGTTTCATAGGAATATGATAAAGCTAACAGAGTGAGAAATTATTTTTTATATTCTTGAAATGTCATGAATAAGATATTGTTTTGTTCCATTTTACAAATATGTAAGATTGTGAACTCATTTTATAAGAAAATTAAGATACATTTAACTCATCCCTTATAGATGATACATTATTAAATCTATGGGCCCATGAGTAAAAAATCAACATACTTAGATTAGTACTTTATTTCTTTTATTTAATACTTTACTCGCATTATATGTATTCTGTTTTTGAAAAATAAATCATAGGCCCTAAAAATGTTTATTAGTTTTAGGAGAATTGTCGAAAAAATGTGGATATTCTCATAATAATATTCATTATGATAATTTCGGTGGGTATAAAAGTTAAAACTTTATATATTATCATGAAAATAATGGAATTTTTCATGATTTTAGTGCATTAAACAAGACAGAATGTAATGGTATTTATAAAAGAAGAAATATATGTCTGGTGGAGATGCTAAGAAAAATATTGATTAAACATGAAACTTCTCATTAATTTAGAGGAAAGATATTGGAGAAAAACTTTGTGTTCAAAATCTATGTCTCTATAGGATCAAATATTATATGACTTATTATGAGATGTATTATAAATAAAACTAAATCTTGTAGAACCTAAGGGTTTTTGAAATCCCTATTATTTTAAAACTCAAGTGTGAGAATCTTGGTAAATTTGATCAGAGTGTGTTTGATGGAATTTTTCTTATACAACCTTCTAATGTTGGAGGATACAAGTTCTATATTAAATAGATATGAAATATTGTTGACTCAAAATATATTAATGTTATTGAATAGTTCAATAATAATGTTTCAAAAATAGTTGAAGGTATCAGATAAAAGGAAGATGATGTGGTTGTAGTTGAACAAAATGAAATAGACTTTTATGATAATACCAGTGTTGAAGATTGATGAGATGAAGATTCAAACTCAGCTATTTTATATGATGGGTAAAATTATGAACATATAATCCTAAGATGAAGAATAAAGTGGAAGTTTATAACATCATTTTAGATCAATGACAAAATGTTCAAACCATAAGAACATCAAAGTCGGTTAAACATGTTTCCTTATGCTCCCAGGTCAAATAAAAATATATTAATGAACATTTGGCGAATCAATAGTTGATTGATTCAATGAATGAAGATATGGATCTGATAGAAAATAATGATACTTGGTAACTTATACCCAAACCAAATAATAATAATTTGATTGGTATGAAGTGGTTGTTCATAAAAAAGTTTAATAGGAAAATTGAAGTGATAAGAAGCAAGGAACAACTAGTTTACAATGGTTACTCAGAAATTCAAGGTATTTATTTGGTTGACACTTTTGATCCAGTTGAAATATTAGAAACTATCATAATATTTCTTAATACCACTACATAATGAAGATAAAAAATAATTTATATGGATTTAAAGTTAAATTTTCTTAATGTATAGCTTGTTAAAGAAGTTTGTAATGAAATATTTTGTGGATTTATTCTTGGGAAATAATAATGTTATGTGTGAAAGTTGAATAAGTCTTTGTGTGGCTATAATAATGCTCTGGGGGATTCACATTCCAAATTGGATACTTTCTTAAGGAAGTTAAACATCAAAAACATAATTGATGATATCAACCACTATATAAAATAAAGTAAATATTTTTCCTTCTCTATTATTTTTTACATTTATGAAATCATATTCATAGGGAATGATATAAAAATTTATGAAAGGTTTGATTAGGAGATAAAAAATATTTTTGAAATATTCATTCTTGGAGAAATAATATACTTAATTGGATTAAAAATATCACAAAATAAGAAAAATAATTTCCTATATGAAGATATTCATGATAATGAATTTATATGGAAGTTTTAAATAAATTATTTAAAATCCTTTTTTCCCATAAATGTTAGTGGGATCAAGTTTCCAAATGATGGTGAAGGAAATGAGGTATATCTTAAAGAGTTTAGAATCTTTTTTGGAAGCTTATTGTATCTAAAGGTTTAAGAAAAAATATATTATATGATATTACACTATTTCCTAGCAAAAAAATTACTCTGAAATAATCTCATCTCAGGGAAAGAAAATTAATTCCCAAATATATTAAAGGAAAACTTGATTTTGGGTTAAAATATGATTGTGTGGGAAATATTGATTTATTTGGTTATATAGATACATATTGGGAAGTAATTGTAGATGATAGAAAATCCAAAACAATTGGAGTAATTTTATTTTTACAATGATGTTTTAGCAATCATATAGAGGAATAGAATTTAGTGACTCTTGGTACATCAAAAGTTGATTATGTTTATGCCACTCAAGATGAAACACAACTTATATGAATAAAGATACAATTGTATTTTTTTAATGGAAGGTTTATCTTTCTACTGGTTTGTGATAATAAAATTGTTAAAAATATCACTAAAAACCCAGTATGTCATTATTGCTATAATAATATTGATATAAAATATCACTTCATAAAATATGGAGAAAAATGAACTGATGTTGGAGTTTTCTTCCACAACATATAATGTTTATTATATTATTATGAAACCATTTCCAAAGGAAACATTTCCTAAGATGAGGATGCTCATGGGAATATAATATTATCATATTCTAGTTGAAGGTATGTTATATTTATTCCCTCTTCATCTTATATTTGGATATTATTGTCATGTGGGTGAAAATTTTTGTAACGTAAGTATTTTCATTAGTATGTGATTCATCTTTCAACAGAAAGCATATATTTTGGGGGAGTTTATAAAATATGTATGTTTTTATTTCATCATGTGTAGACTATTTTAATAGCTTTTGAAGTGGGTATAGGATAATATGTTCTTATAGGTTGAATATTTTTTTGTGATTAAAGTTTCAAGTGTAAGAATAAGTTTCTTATAAGGTTTCATGAAAAATTTTATTAAATCTGTGTTTACGTATATCAATGTATTTTTGTTCAACAATTATTATTTTCTTCTCTGATTTCACTCTCATAGGATAAGAATTTTTGAATAAGTAATCCATTTATTAAGAAAAAATATTTAATGATTTATGTTCCTTAGTTAAAAAATCCAAAATGGATATTGTTGAAAACAATACATTTTGAGGTGATTCTAAGAATCATGAAGATTTTTATAAGAAGTTGGTTTGGATAAAGAAAGTGTGATCCATGTTTTTTATTTCATTATCTTATCATAAAACACTTAAATTTTCTATCAAACTGGAAAATGAAAAATAGATGTAGAAAACCAAACTGATTCCTCTAGATAATGTCCAATGGCAGATGATTATAGATTGAGATGTTCAGACATAGTTTTTATACTAAATTTTTATCTTCCCATGTTTACTAGGATCATTGGATAAAGTGTTTAGTGAAGTTTTACTTTAGTGATGTTATTTTTCTACATGTTTACAACATCATGAGTTACAAAATATCTCATGATCCAATCATAAGAATAAAGGGGAATAAATTTTTTTATGTATGATATTCATACTACAATGTTCTATGGAATTTTACTAGAAATAATATTTTAGAAAGAGTTTTGTATGTAAAGAGTTTTTTTTCAAAATGTTTAAGGGTTTTTTATGATGTTTTATAAGGGTTCAATCAATGCTAAAAAGTTTATGTTTTTTATGTTTATTAGACAGAGGGATGTTGTTTATAATTAAAGTTTATTTATTAAAGGATTTCATGGAATGATGTCCAAATTGATAAAATATACACAGATTAAGTGAATTGGAAAATCCTTTGTAAAGGTTACTAAATAGATAGAGTTTTATGAGATTTTTAAGAATATTAATTCATAAATATATCTTGGAGCTATTATTAAAAATGTTTTTGGTTGAAAAACATTAGTTAGATTTTTTGTATAGAGTTCATCAGACTGAGGTTGGAATTTTAAGGAAACTAATAGAGTTCTGATAAAATTCATTGGATAAAGGATATGTTTATGAATTAATTATAAGATGTTCTAATGAATTTTTAATAGGAAAAATCATATAGTGGCTCAATGGATGAAATAATTACTAAAAAAATTATAAGAAAATTATGTGGTATAATTTTTTACCAATTCAAATTTTATTCACAATGTTTTCATAAAAATATATAATGTGATGATGTAATGATAATATCTCAGTGTATTAAATATCATGGAAGGAAGATTTGTGATTCTGTCTAAGTTCAAAAGATATTTTTTAAAGGTTGTGGATATTTGAATTTAGGAGAAGCTTCAATAATACTCTAGAATCATTGAGAAGCGTCCAACCAAAAGTTTTTTGGGGAGGTTTTAATTTTTTTAGTGGGGCTATTAAATTGAAATCCTACATTTAATACTACTCACAAATCTATAAATATTGTGCAAGTAAAATACTATGTATATAACTATTCACACATATAAAATCTATTGTTCTATAAAAATCAGTATTGGATAGACATACTTGACAAAAATTTGAAATCTGGTATTTTGGAAAGAAATTTTACAACCAAGGAATCTCTTATTTTAAGAATAATTTAAAAATTAAAAAAGGAGTCGTGATCATAGGCCCCAAAAATATGACAGTATAAATTTTTTCATATATATTTAAATCAAACATACTATTTTTAGAGGTTAATAGATGGATATAAAATATACAACAAGTGTCTATTTTTCATAAGGCGCTGGATATAGTTTACCAAATGGATGATCAGAAAGAGAAACTAAACGAAAAATGGAATGGGTGGAAATTTATATATAAGTACAAGGGGGAGGTTCTTTTCTATGGTTAGGAAATAATGTAAAGAATAATTTCTTTAGAAAATAGTAATATTGAAAGAGGTAAAATTATCATAGTGAAAATATACTAAACCTATTGATGGAGGTTTCAAAAAAAGTTTTTATATAATATTTGTTACATAATTTACCAATATAGGGAGCACATTAAATTTTGTTTGGTCATAGTTCAATGAAAGTGTAAGGATATTCCCTTATTTTTGTAACCATATAAAATTATTTTTTTTTCTAGTGGACTGTGTGGTATTTGATTCTTTCTAAACCAAGATAGGGACTAGATACTCTTGTTGATTAGTGGACCTTATCAAAACTTGTCTTCCTATGGATTGTGATTTTTGTGATTTCTTTCAAAAAATTCATAAATATTGAAAAGTATATGAAGGTTGTTACAAAAATTAAGAAAATATAAAATGCAAAGATCATTGATTCACCACCACCCCCACTCAGTGATCAAATATTTCTTTATTGGTGCATTCACCTCTCTATGGTTCAAATAAAATTTTCAAAACTCTATCTTTATTGGGCCTCCTCCTTAGGTATAATATCAAATCATACCCTAAATAATAATTTCATCTCTATGTTTTTTCAGTGATCCATATACATACGACCAGCACATGTGTAATCCCAACTCATTGTCATGGTTTCATATTCCTTATAAAATCATTTTTCATAGGGCCATATTCCTCGTAAAACCTTACAACTAGGTTCATATTCCCCTATGATCCCATAAAACCTTCTCCATGTTAGTTATTAACTATAGTATTCAATAATAAAGGACCATTGATACATAAATCCCACACAAACCATTGGTTGTAATCATATTCCTAAAATTCTATTTCCTATGTCTTTAAAATTTATGGAAGTGTCCATGGTTGCAGGACCTTAAAATGAACCAAAATTGTCTGTCATATGAAATTAAAAGGTAATATGTGTCCAATAAATCATAACTAGAAAATGTGGTTTATTATTCAATACATATTAATCCACTGTTATGGGTCTATTCCCAATACCATAAACACCTATCACCACCCAAGGTGTAGATAAACTCCATAGTTTCCAACTATATGGATTTAAAACATGGAATCACTAACCAGTAAAATAAATATGGAGAAAAATGATATATACATAAGTTTCCATCATCAGAGAACCTCTGATACATATATATGGTACAATTTCTAGAGATCCTTTGATATATATAAATGTTCATATTAATGTGTGATTTTTATCAAAATCACTAGTATGGAGGTAACTATTCCTGAAATGGGACTTGGGAAGGATTCATGAACATGTCTTAAATCTATAACTGTGTCTCAAGGTAGGAAATAATTATACTTAAAGGGAAGTATTACCTCACATCCTCTCAATGAATATGTATTTGAAATTTCCATTATAAATACCCAATGACTTCCAACCTTTGTAAAGTAGGTCCACACCAACTAAAAATGTGTGTGTATCAATCACACATTAAAAAAATAATGGTGAACCTAATGTGAATCATTAACCCTAAAATTTATTGATCAAGAATGCTATTATTCAATTTCGATGCTACATTTACAAGTTTCTTTTTTATGAATATTGATCTTTTTATGAGACTTTCATGAAGCCTTGAGATAAACCCTTTAAATCTAAAGTAATAGAAATATCACATTCACTATCTCATGTTAAGTTCCCAGGACAGATCAAAAATCACTATGAAGTTTCTAGGACTACAGCTCATTAATTAAGACACATCAAATACGATTTAAACACTATAAGGGAGGTGTCCCCATAGATATAATTGATCTTTTAATTTGAGAAACACCTCCAACAAAAGGTGGTGAATAATTTAGTATGGTAGTACCACATCAATGGTACAATAATGATCTTAGAGGAAACTTAACATAGCATCCAGGCTTTGACGCCTCATAGACCATTCCACCAATAGAGGATGATAAAAAATATATTGGGACTAGTGGCCAAATCCAACCACTTTGGGATCATATTCATAGATCACAACAACACTAGTCTCCCTTATCATAAAGAGTTTGAGGGGTAAAACCTCATACACAACATTGTTTAAGTGTTTTCTAGGATAGTTCTTTACATAAGAAATTGTCACATGACACCAACCCCTTAGGATTTTGATGAGGAGGTCATCCAATATGAACTATCCATAGTCACCTAAACTAGGATTCCCAGGGGGAGGTCTCTCTATGGGTGATAGAACACTAAGTAAAGGACTCATACCATTGTTCCCATATATGATGTATGTGATTACATCATGGTGGTAACAAAAAAGTAGGCCCATAATCACACTATCTCTCAAAATGTTTTCCAACATTCCATGGTGGTATCTACGGAGAAAACCTATATTATTTCTCCCATATATAAACTATATTGACATATTATGACGAAAAATGGAGGAATAGAGTAGGATCATGCCTCTATTACCATTGAAGATATATATTATATCTTAGTTCCTACTAAAGAAGCATGTCATCATATCCAAGAGGAAATTTAAGGGTTGTATTATATCCAAATTCAAATCTTATAGAGCTTTTAACATATCCTGGTAGTAGTAGTGGTGGAAATCCATTGATATATTCTGATAGCTAATAGTGAAAAGCCCATATTCATTCTCCATCCATTAGAGGAACTCATTTGCATACATCAGAAGCTACTGAGGAGAGGACCCATATTCTCAATCCCGTTTAATAATATTATCAGCATAACCCAATGAAGAATGAAGAATCTTATTAGGTCAATATTCTGATTCCAACTAGATTTAACCAGCATGCACTTGTAGTCACATCAAGGTAGATGTATTTACCTACCAAAATCAAAGGACCTCGATGGTATACTCTGGTAATCGATCTAGAGCCAACCCATATTCCTTCCCCATCCATAGGAATTTTCAGGAAAACTCTAAAAATCTCTCTGGAGCATGATCAAATTTCTTCTACCACCAGAGCAGATCAAAAACATATTCTACCAGTCACATATGTACAAGATCATTTTCTTATGCATTTTGATTCAATCAATCAGTATATCATGGTGGAATCCATCGAGATGAAGTAAATATTCATGTACTCACCCATGAGGCATGTCGACATATTATAATAGTGACCAGTGACCATCAAAGGGCTTGTATTCTGTACCTTCACATTCTTAAAAAGTTTTCCATCATATTCTAGTATATATCCAAGAATGTCATATTCATATTTTGATGATGGGTAGGAGGTCACTTGGGTGGTTTTATATACATGAGGGTTTTTACTCGCATTGAATGGACCTAATCATGATCAAGTATCTAGAACTAGTTTGCTGACCCAAAAGATCTCGAAGGTATTATTAAGAGAAATCTATAAATTATGAGAATATTTATCCCCCTAAACTGATCCATGTTTATAATCATGAATCCCTTCAATATTTTTAATGGAGGATCAAGAATCTAAAAACTATTCATTAATATAAGAAGGTAACAGAAATAGAGAATTTTCTCCCCCTGGTACCTTAATCGGTATCTCTAGAGGCCCTCCCTTGAGCACCCATCACAAAGGTCCTCCCCATGGGAATATGATAGTCAGTTATGAAGTTCCTCCCGATGACACCAGTTATATAGGTCATCCTTGAAACTTAAAGAGAAACCAACATTGATGTCATCCACATGATAATTCATCAGATAACGGTAACCATGAAGGTCCTCTCTGAATGGAATTTTATATAAGTACTTCTTGTAACTAGACATCAATACAGAATGGAGTTCCTCCCCATAATGGTCAAGATTAATATAACAATAAAATTCTTTCCCATGGTGCTTATTGTAGAGGTCCTCCCAGTAGTAGTATATCTCCCTATAAAAAATTTCCTCCCTGTATCAAAATCACTTGAAGGATTCCTCTATATCGAGAGGGAATTAAAAAGTTAAGGTTGACCATTCCTATATCTTATTCATTAGTCAAGTTGTTTCACCTACATTAATGGGTGATTTAGGTTGAAAATAATCATATGTGGCTCCACCACACCACATGTTCTCCGATACAGCTAAGTAGATTACAAAAAATCTTTCTTCCTTTGATAAGTTTTCTAGGAAACCACCAATTTGGTTAGATTAGATCTAAGAATCCATATATGAGGATAAGAATAATTTTATGGCCATGTGGGAATAACTGGACATATGAAATATATTGTTTATGTTATACATGATAGATGTATCATCATATGATATTTTGGAGGCATTGAAAGTGGATTTAAAAGATTGTATAAACTTGAATATGTATATGAATCTTTTCCATCTCAATGAGAAATATTTCTCTTACATAGAGTATACCAACCATGTTAAGGAAATAATAAATCTCTATCACTGGGTTGTATTAGTTTCCCTCTCAGTAGTATGACATCCAAATTCATTAAAATAATATGAATATCTCTAAAATACATTCCTCAATGGTTTAATGGTCCTTCACTTGGTAATAATTCATTCCCTTTAGAATATACACATAAAATGGTGGGTAGAACATATAGTATTACATTTTACTCAACTCAATAGCCAATAGAGTCTTCTAAATGGAAAAACATGAAACATAATCACCTTAAGAAAGGTATCAAACCCAAGTTCTATATGTGAAACATGGTCATTCCAGCAAAATCCTAATGTCTCTTGGGCATAGAAATAGTGTACTCAATAGGATTAATCCATCGATAGGATCTAGAATCAAGCTTATAAGAAATTAGATTAGGTCTATAATATAATGTAAATAATATAATTTTATGATAATCCTAAATGGAAATATATTCACACAAAAAATATGCATTACAGGTATCACATGCTCGAGTTAAAGAATAGAAATTCAAAATAGTCACAATATTTTCTACCTCAATTTCATTAAAAATAGTCCTCATCTTAAAAGGATGGGTCATTTTTACCATCATCATTCTGAGTAGGATCATAAAATCCCCAATAGGTCTTAGATTTGATGGTGGCAGAAAAAATTAAACCCCAACCTATAGGTATGGCATCATTGTTGACCCCTACTCCTCCATGGAAGTCAGTCATTTCTAGATTGGGAGGGACCTTATAGAAAAACAAAATTTGAATTTATTCTATAGTATGAACCCTCCTAGATATTGGTAACACAATGAATTAATGTTACTAGGGACACCCTTAGTAAAAACTTCTATAAGTCACTTTTTAGATAACATTGAGGAGAGAAGATGAAGAATCATAGAGGTAGTAAGCCAAAATTGTGCACTGAGAGAGAAAATGTTGATGAGTATTGTGATTTTTATATCAACTAATACTCATAAGGTGAAAAATACCTTATCCTTATGATGAAGATATGATTCCTTCAGTGCACTTTATTTTGGTGAATGTCATTAGTAACAATACCACATATAACTTAGAGAATGATTTCAATATAGAATAAGATGATGATGAGGAATCCTTTATATTGATATTATATACTAAAATACTTGAATAAGTTTTTTATACCTAAAATCAGAGATATATTATCAATTTTCTAGTCCCTCTAAATACTCAGTCACCACCTCCTAGATAAGATTTATCCAAAGAAAATAGGAAATGTGTTTCTATATCTATATCCCACACATAACTCAAGGAAGCTTGAACCCTTTATAGTGAGGAAAGTATTACTCAATATGAATCTAAACTAGAATAGATAAGATGATTCAACACTAAATTACCCAGGGGAAATATTCTTGTTGAATATAACTTCTAATTGGATACCAATACATCCCCTCAAATGAATATTCATTAACCTGAGAAAAGTTATCAACCCATGAGTTAGGATTATGACCATCCAAAAGGATCTAGGTCCATAAAACTGATATATCTAAACCTAGTGATTTAATAATATAAAAAATTCCATCCATTATTGACAAAAAAACATCTATATTAGGAAATTTTTCCTATAATTATTCAAAGTGGATATCAATAGATAACATAGGAAATATAACAATTTCAGGATCCAACTGCCAAATATACTCAAGTATTCCCCATATGAATGTCCTACCAAAACTCCTTGACTCTATTAAATACATAGATACTAAAATAGACTCCATGGAAGGGTGACAAGTACTGGTTCAACTAGAAAGGAAGTTTTATTTTGATTGGGTGGATGTGATTCATCCCCCACCCAACTATGGGAACCCTACCTTCCTAGTCTTTAATGGAATCAGATACCTAGATCAATATATGATGCACTTTGTGTCTCTATTTTTTGTAATTATTAGAATTCTTGAAGAGAAATAAGTGTCCAAGATTTGATTATTTATAAATACATTAGAGGGGCCAACATTTTTTTGGTATAACAACATAGGAGATAGGTCCATTACAGGTTGGGAACACCTTTTTAGGTACTTTATCTACCAATTCAGATCTACACCAAGGAAGGTGAAAATCCTTAATACCTGAAATTAAAATCATCATAAAGATGATAGGGTCTCAAATTTTATCTCTAGATTAAAATTTTTACTTATTCTAGGAATTTCAAACTACCATAAGATTAGTTACTAGATATTTTTATTGAAAGTCTCTGTGATGACTTAAAAACACTGTAGATCCTATTGAAGATTCCTATTAGATTTCAAGAGTTTTTATAACACCCATAGATAAGTGAGACTTTATAGAAATTTTTTTTACTACATATGTCAATAAGGTTCACATTTATTTTTTAGATACTCCTTAATTAGAACTCTAGAGATGGGCTTGGTTGGCCTAGAGTAGTATCAGGATGGGTGACATCCTAGTACATTTATTAGGGTGGATGTGAGTGAAGACAAAACACATTGAAAAAACATGTGATGGCCTATGGGTATAATAATTGGTATGATAAGTGACCTTGATGGGTAATAGTTGATGGTTTGTTATGATGGAAAAAGTGGTATTATAGGATAACCATGGGGTGAGATGAACAGGTTTATAGCCTGGGGAGCATGGTTCTTGAAAAATGGTATCCAATCTAGTGTGTAATGAGTATGTTTTCATTATAGAGTCATGGAGAGTGGGTTTGGGGAATCTTAGTTTGCAACTCTTATACAAAGGTTGGAGGATCTTAACCAATGATCCAAGTTCAAATCTCAGTCAACACCATTATCCCAAGGGAACAAGTCTAGTAGAGAGTATAATAAAATGATCATGCTTAAACCAGTATCGACATCAGATCAAGTACCCAACCTTACATAATATTCCATGGTACCAGACTGAACAAAAAAATAGAGATCTAATTAGGAGGGGAAGAAGGATCAGTATAATGTAAGTTTCAAGAAATAAAATAATAAAACTTATTCCTTTAGAAGAGATAAAGTCATATGGTAGATTATTATTTCCATACAGAAAAACATGTTTAAATTTCTATAAGTAAAAAATACAAATTAAGTAAGAATAAATTAGCACTCGAATTATTTCTTATCCATTGAATGATGGGACACAACAACCAAGATCTATTCACCTTAAAAGACATCCTCTAAAAGATAGTTTGATATGGATGAGAAAAATTGGGTAAGCCACATGCACATGTGGATTAAAGATATTATATCCCATCCTAAGAGGAAGAAGAATTGAAGGACGATTTTAATAAACGCATAATAATTTTTCATACTAGATGACTTAAAAATCATCCAATTTTAAACATTATATACTCAGGGACCAACTAAGACAAATAGTTGTGGCCACAACACTCCCTAAAATATCAGAGAAAAAATATTCATTTTTATAAATTTTAAAGATTTGACATAATAATCATTGATAGAAGAATATATAGTGAGAGGATTCATTACTGGTACCTAAGTTTTTCTTGATCCTATCAAAATTCTTACCACCAACTCTCTAAGGATGGACATAATCCCACCAAATAAAGTAATGGAATCCTTCCCATGAAATTAATCAATAGGAACTTCCCCTGAAAAATTGAATTCTCACCATATAAAGTGTTACAATATGTTCTTGTTAATGTGATTCACTTGGTAGTCCCCTTATCAAAAAAATAAGACACGTAAGAACTTGATTTTCACTCGTAATGGGGTAGTGGGTCATATAAGACAAGGGGGTCATGGAAGATGAGGTTGTAATGACCCTGATATTCATCAAATATATTTGTTAAAGTAATATTTTTTGTAGAAACTCAAAGTCAAGAATGTTATAAATATCAATAGGAGCATTGATATTCTATTAAATCTTCAAGATCCCATTTAACTCCAATCATATTGCAAGATATACTAGTGAATGTGAAATTTTTTATTCAATATCAGAATGTTGGAAGGCTAGTTTATCCCAAACTGTAGGCCATAAAAATGTCATGAAACATTACTCAAGAAAAGGAATGGCTAGCAGAAGTGGACTCAGGCTCCAAACCTAAGATCAAGGGGAAACCTCACAATATGAAGTGAATTTCCCTAGTCTAAAAGTATAATATAATGAAATAGAAGGTCATTTTAATATATAAAATCTCAATTCTAGATACACTTCACCTCTATATAGAACATAGAGTGGAAATAATTAATTACCTTTTAATCCCTTAGGAGTTCTAAGATAAACTACATGTAGCTAAGGATTATCATGTATAAAATATCCCCATTGAGTGTCACACAGTCATATTCTTCATAGAACACGGTCAGGAGACTATTATACAAGGACACGTTATGCCCTTATATATATTTTGAAAGCTATAAAACCTTGATTTATATACAAATTTAATTGATAACGATTCTATATTCAATATTATAAATTTTGGGAACCAATAAATCTTAGACTAAAAGAAATATTATTTTTTCACTTCCAACCTGAGAATCTAAGTTTATAAAAAGGGTGATCAGAACCCACTTAGTATAATCATGAGAGGAACACAATTTAAATGCCTCACCTCTAACTCTGAGTTTCTGGTTATTCTCTAAAAAAATTAATACTTTTCTGGGAAGTTGGTGGCTATATATACATGTAGAAGTACATTAATAATCCTATCAATGACTCAAATACTTTGTCAATGGATAGTTAGAATTATTTTATGGTGATAATTCCTTCTTAATCTAAGTGAATCTCAATACATGGATGTGGTATTCTATAAAATAGAGGAGAAGTAGTCAGTGGTAGATAATTATATACCATTTACTTCCCCCAATATTTTGTAAATGGATCCTATAAACCCATGGATTTAACATGATGAAGACTGAATGTTTCCCATTAACTGAATTAGTGAGAGATATCCTGGTCTGGGTAGTCATCAATTCATGTGAATTCCATTCGAGAGGTCATGACATCTAACCACCTTCCTGTTGTAAGATAGTCAGGTGGATACCCCCACAGAATAGCAATTACTAGTAAAGGAAAATTAAATTTAACCATCCATGTATATCAATATCATTCTTGCACATCTATACATGATGGATGGTCTGACTAATATTCATACCACATAACTAAGATGCATAAATCAAATAAGCATCATAATTTAGAGAATGAGGTGGGTATTAGGATTGGGTACATTTTACCCTATCCTTTTTATATTTGTAGAATCTATAAATGAAGATGATGGATATAACTGTTGAGAATATATTAACTCCCCTAATAATTATTTCCTTACATCATCTTTGGAATCTTAGGAAAATGGAACATCTTTTTGCTCGATGAAAGTGAACAGGAAGGGGAAGATATCCAAGATTCCCCCACATCCTCATATTTGGGATCTAAATATTCCTTCATGTAGCTTTCTTGGTTTTAAATTGTTCATCCATCCTCCAATTAAAATAATGGAAAGATTAATGAATTAGGAGAATAAGATCTCAGATATGCCTCACCAGTATTTAAGGAATTCATCTCAAACAACATTAATGATATTTGAACATTTAATCTAGGTATAGAGGAGGATCTACATGATAAATTGATAAGTTTCTCCATTAATATTGAAGAAAAATATAAGTACATATATTTAATGAAATATAACCATCATATATTTCCCTGAAACTATACTGAATTTCTTGGCTTAAATTCTAATGTGAAAACCCATCACATGGGATTTCTATATGATCACTATGGATATAAGTAAGTGGTATGAAGAATGGATTCAACCCATGTTTCCTAGGTAGAAATTAATGTTTAAAAGATCATAAAATAAAAAAAATTTGGTAGATTTAATAACCAAAATGGGCTACCAATATCATTCCCATAAAGAAAAATAATGTGCAAATCAAGGCTTTCATTAACATTAGGGATCTCAATTATCATTTTATGAAAGATAATTACACATTACCAATCTCATAACTATTGATCAATGAAATGAATATATTTCAATAACTCGCCTATATTGATATATACTTTGGATAAAACAATATTTTTATAGACCCCAATGATAAGGTTACTTCCTTTAGAGCACCCATGGGGTAAACTATTATCAAGTAATGTACTTTAACCCGAAAAAAATTATTGGTACATATAAACCAAATGTGAATGAAATATTAAAATACCTTATATTAATTACCAGATAATCCTATTAGTATGATTTGGTGGTCAAATATCATTGAATCTATAATAAACTTATAGATATTGGGATAGGTTTTGACAAACTACAGAAACAAAACATAAAGATGAAACCTATAAAATGTGATTTTAGGGTAACATCAGGAAAATTTATTAGATTCATGGTATGACATCACATTATCAAATTAGACAAAAAAAATACTAATAAATTAATTGATGTTATACCTAATTGAAACTGTAAAAATTTATAAAGGCTATATGGAAGTATTACATATTTATGGTACTTCATTTCTAACTTTTCGGACAAGTGATTACCCTTTACATTGTTGATAAATAAATGGGTTAACTATTATTTAGATGATAATTTTCAAGAATATTTGAATGATCTAGCAACATACTTTGTGGACCCCCTAATTTTAATTCCATCTATAGAAAAAAATCCACTCATATTATCTATGGAAACATTAGATCAATCACTTGGTGTAATCCTTACTCAAAAGAATGATCCAAGAAAGGAGAACAATATCTATTATCTCAGAAGATTTATATTAGATGTTTAAACCTAATACTCGAATATTAATAAGAAATTCCTTGAAATTATTTTCATGGTGAAAGTGATAAGATACTACCTGCAAAATCACAAGGTCTACTTGGTCTCATGCCTTGATTAGCTTAAATGTATCCTCCGTTATCCAATGAAAATTGGATGCCTCATATATTAGGAGGTTATCTTGTAGAAATTTTAAATTAAGTTTATGTCTTATAAGTATTTTAAAGGTAGTATTTCATATAATTCCTCATATAACACCATTCCCTAGAAACTATGCCAATAAATATTGAGCTTCCCATTGAAGAGGTTTTCTCCATTCATGACACTCTTCAAATATGTGAGATTTACTTTGATGGTGCCTTCATAATCCCAATGGGTTATAAGAATTTAAAATCAAAATATCAATATAGTTATATTAATAATTTTCCTCTTCTCTATAGTGAAGGAGGTTTTTCCTTATTCCTCTCATTTATCAGAATGTTTCATCAAAAATGAAGTTGAGTAACAAGCCCTCATTGTTGTCTTGAAATTGTAATATAAATACTAATGGACCCTTTGAAAATGAAGAGTGATTTAGAGTGGGTAATTAAAAGAATATTAGAAAATATTCCATCAAAAATATATAATTTTTACCCTTCCTGATTATGTATAAGTGTTGATATAGAAATTCCCCTCTATGTCTGCAATATCTCTTGTCTTGTATTCACAGAACACCCATGACAATACATTTTCTAATGCTAACATATCCCTAGAATACCCAAATTATGGTGAGATAGTTATCCACATTATGTATTATATGGTTTTATATCCATTAATAAACAATTATATGGAAGAAATAAATGAAATTAATACCACTCCGGATCAAGGAGAGACCATGTCCTTTCCATATGATACCACGATTAGATGGATATCCCCTATAATAGAATACCTACAAATTATATTTCTTCCACTAGACCTATCCAAGTAGAAAAATATTTGGTGTTTAGAATTAAATTTATTCATTTTTAAATAACTGAACTCTTATAAAGTACTCTATAAATGATGATTTTATGGGGTCCTCCTCAGGTTCATTAAAGGAGGATAGACACATGAATCCATACAAGAAGTCCATGTAGGTTTATGTGATGATCATAAATCATGAATAAATATCTCCCATAAATCAAGGGGATTGGATATTTCTATACCTCAATGATGAAATAATTCAGGATGTTCCATAGGAAGTTCCATGATTTCCAGATACATTCTAATTTCAAACATTAGCTCCAAGAAAATATATATTTCATTAATTACACTTGATTTTTTTTTGTCTAGAGAATTATTGTTATGGGTTCATATCCCCCATCTATAGAAGAAAAATACAATTATATCATTACTATTGTTGATTTTTTTTCAATTGGGTTGAATCTATAATTCTTCCTAATTGAAGAAGATATATCATAAATGCAATATTTAGACCAACCAATCATCCTAAAACATGAATTAAAAAATGGATAGATAATGGATTTCAACAAAATTGTGTCTAATATACTCTAAAAGATAGTGGGAAGAGACAATAAATGTTTTTATGAAAAAACTATTGTACAATTTGTGGTCTTATCACACCATAACTTATACTACTATAAATGAAACTCCATACTCACTTTTATATGAGAAAAAGGAATTCCTTCCCATTAAATTCTAGATTCCCTCACTCTGTATCACCATTTTAATCAATTTTTGAAATATGATCAGTCTCATATTTGAATATATGAACTGGGAAACTCAATGAGAAAAGGTTGAGCACTTTTCCAAACTATCATAATTGAGTGACATGAGCATTCAATAAAAATCCCTCCATATATTATTTTAAGGATAACTAGTAATTTCCCTAAAATCTCCATGATAATATGGAATAAACCACTAAAATTGGATCCAGAATTTAAAGTACCTTATGCCATATGAAATTGTTTTCTCCAATAAAGAATGAACCCTAATAGAAATGGATGTTGATCATATCACACTATCCATAAATGAAAGGATTCTCAAGAAATAATTTTCCTTATTTCATGGAATTTTTATCAACTTCTGGTCACATGATGTAAAAATTCATGACAATTCCCTTTTCATTTGATAAAAATGGTATGAAAATGTTCTTGTCAAATAATGTAAAACTGAATGATATTTAGTCCATCCAATAATACGTTAAACTACATAGAGTTTCCTACCTTGTATGTATTAATTTACATACATGAGAGCCTAATATATGTAAATTCTCCTACTATAACATATATTTCATCCATAATCCCATAATGGGATAAAATTTCCACTATTGTTCAAGTCCCTTAGTCATTATAGGTTCCTCATTTCATGCTTGGGTACTAATCAACTTACCCCTCCCATGTGTGATCTTGATCTACATGAGAACATCTGGTATAGAATTCTTCACCCATGAATCTATTCTATGAAAGGATGTTCCCATATAAAATATATTCCCCCATTTGAGATATATCCTTCTTTGAAGATGACATATTTGTGTTCACCTACAACTAGAATAATGGAATCATAAATTATAACTACATGTGACATGATTCCTACTGTTTCAGGATATGTAATGATACATAAATTCTCTATTAGTAAAAATCTTTTTATCTTAACCCTAATACAAAGGCTCTTATTGATTCAAAAAAATGTTAAAAATTTCTGAGTTGTACAACTATAAACTACATGGCACAAAGATCCTAGCTGCATGATTTTAAACTATAAATAATTATGTCATTTTTTCATGATTTTAAATCACATGAAATATAGTCTACCATACCAAATTCCCTAAACTAGTCGCAGTAGTCTGCTGGTAATTCTCGTTTCTCTTGCACTAGATCTAGATCCATGCAGGACTTCCCCGTGAATTTTCTTATCCATTTTCTAATGTGCACTAGTAATTAAAAATATCCTTATTCAATAAGTAATTTTTGTATATTTATTTTCATATTATGACATAAATAGTGATTCTTATCTCTCTTATTCCTAGACCATATAAAATATTCAATTCCATAAATTATTTTTTTCTAGTAATGATACCCTACATCATTCACATTGGATTTCCCCTTTTTTATCCCATCACAATAATTATCCCTTATACACATGAGATAAATCTATGAATAGGCCTTATAAGAACTAAATCTATCTTGATTCTTATCAATAAAATATATATAGTCATTCCTAAATTATTAATCATAGTCCCATGTGATAATTCCAATCAAGGCCTCATTCTTCAATGGTGTCTAAACATTCACACATTCATGTCATGTTTTCTCCCCTCACTTGATATTAAAGAAGGATTATTTTATTTTTTCATAAAATTCAGGTCTACATAAAACATCCCAAATAGATTACCTAATCCTATGAATCTAAACTATATAAAATCTATATCCTTTAAATAAGATATTAAACTATGTGATATGCAG
Organism: Viscum album; assembly: GCA_963277665.1. Classification (NCBI taxonomy): domain Eukaryota; kingdom Viridiplantae; phylum Streptophyta; class Magnoliopsida; order Santalales; family Viscaceae; genus Viscum; species Viscum album. The sequence goes on along the minus strand of OY728137.1, from coordinate 1,929,205,286 downwards.
TCCAATATTTAAGTCCTTAAACTTATTAGATTATATCATTCCATAGGTTCAATATTTACCTTACATATAAAACAAATTTATGAAATATCTATAAGAATTTTATTCCCTATATAGGGATGTATGTGAAAAATAAAATTATCCTATACAATTTCTTGATTTAAAGGAGGATTTTTTCGAAAATATGTGTATATTAATTATTTTCTAAAAATTATACATAGTGATTCCCATATCATTAATATTAGGACCAAATGAAATTTCCAACAACATTATTTTCATTTTTTTGCAGGGATATCCATTCACATTGGGTGTTCTACAATGACTACTATACTTAGACCTTATCATAACTACATTTTCTTTGCTTCCTATCACTACAGGATATATGGTTTTCCCAAATATTATTTCATGGGCTCAACATTGAATTCCATGAAATCCCAATTTCATCTTCATATTTGGATACCCTAACTCATATCAAGTTTCCCTCCATGTTTCTAGTACTAGGATAGCGCATCTCATTTTATACATGATCCATATCTTCATAATTCCTCCATATAGAGGGTCCCCATCTTACAAAATTAAACTATACAACACATTCATCCATGTCATGTGACATTAAAATGCATGACATATGTCCACCCTACGTAACCATATAAATATTATAGTGGTGTATCCCAAATGACTCCAACATCTATAGATGAGATTTGGATCTACGTAAGGGTGAATAGAATATGGTTCTTGTACACATCCCTATAATAGGATGAAATTCCCATTATTCCCAATAATAATGTCCTAGTGTTCAGAATCTTCCATTACATTAGGTTTTCATCCCCTATTATGCACTAAAACGTTTCTCTAGTTATAAACCATGGAACTTATTCTAATTAAAATTACATTATAAGAAAATATTCCCCTCTAGCATATGAGTTAAATCTATGCAGAAATTGTCTTTTATGAGAAATATATTTTTACTGATTCTCAAATCATTGAGCTATATAGTGATTCCCATATCACTTATCCCAGTACCATTCAAAAATATAGTAAATATAAATAACCTCCTGGTATATGGGATCCTTATTCATTTCAATTTTCTTAAAATAGCTTGACACAAGAGTGAAGCCACCCAATATCCCCAAGTACTTGTGCTAAATTTGTAAAATGAAATTATAAAAACTATGTATAGATTGATATTTTCTACTTCAGGATATGTATTGACATCTAAAACAAATATTTTTTATCAAGATAAAAATCAATTAACATTTCTACTCCTTTTGAATGGACCATTATAACCCAATCATGGTTAGACCAAGGTCGGAACTTCCCCATTACTTTCATAATATCCCATTCCCAAAGACCAGACATCTTTTTTGAGTGTTTTCAATCATCATAAATATTCTATGTCTATTAGTAATGATCATATTCAAATCTAAGGTACCCCTCTACTTTTTAATGATATCAATGCCACCATATTCATATTTTCTAAAAAATGCATATTTTCATCCTAAGGAGAAGGTTCTCTAATCGTTGAATATCCCAACACCATTTTAGTAGAACCCATCATAAAAAATCATCAGCAATCATCCCTATCATATTGTTCTTATCTCATCATTTCCTTATTAAAATTTCTCAGTTCATGATTTACAACATCGGTATTCCCCATTCAAAATGTGTTAATCTCTCTTAGAACTTGAGACCCATATGGGTTTTCATGATACATCTCCATTTTCCAATCTAAGCACTATGACCTTAAACTATGTGTAACCCCCAAAGATGGTCTACATTAGGTTTTCCTATTCATGTTAGATTGATCATTCCATTTTTACTTAGGGTGACCCACTTTTTTGGTCCAATAATCATGAACATAAAATGCATTCATCCCCCTCATTTTTTTTAGATTAGTGGTGTAGAGATTTTATCCACATAGGGTCAACCTTTACCTTATCTCTAGTTAGAAAAGCACGAGGATGGTCAAATATGAGTGACCTTACACTCTAGACAATAATGGTCCAAATTGCATGACTTGTGAACTATAGATGAATAATACATAAAACTTTTCTTTTTAAAAACTTACAAAGGATGGATAGATTAAAATTAAATCATATAACTATTGAGTTATCCCTTTTCAGGAATTAAGAAAAAATTATATCATGAGACAAAAACATAACAAATACTATAGGGCCAACCATATGTACTTATAAAAATTCAATCTATTATCATGGTACTAACTAGTCCAAGAAACAATTGAAGTATATTTTTTGTATTATCTTCATTATATATTCTCAAGAAATATCATTTTATGGATCATCACCCTAATAATGTGTTCAATACATAGTGGAATAACCATTAGGATTCCTAAACCCCCATTGAGTGTCCTTTACTCCATAATCTTACTTCATTTATCAAGATGTTTGAATCATAATAAATATTTTATAGCTATCTGTAATGAACATATTCAACTCCAAGGAAAAACTCTTCTAAGTAATGATAATAGAGCCAATATATTCATAATATACAACTAGAGACTTGTTTTTTTTCATAAGGAGAAGTTAATACTATCTTTGTACACCACAATAGCATTGAATTGGAACCAATCATTTGAATGTAGTCAGTGTTCATCTACAATATACTTGTTTCATCCCATTTTTTCCAAAATAAAATGTGTTAAGTTATGATTTACATATTTCTCCACCATGATATTCAATAAGAATTTTAATACCCTCAATGTTTCACATTAGTTCATCATGACCATTATTAATGTAGGAATAGGAAATAATACTCTTGAAACTTCTTTGTTTCTCCTCTTATGACCTCAAATTGCATGAAATGTTAGTCCAAGAACCATGAACTAAAACGATGTGACACTATTTTGGGATTGTCTATATTAGTATTGGGGCCTCATTTTCCTTGGGTTTCTACATTTCCCTTAAAATATTGGTCATATTATATTTTGGTGAAAACATTATGACCATAAAAACTAGCTTTATTATCTGATAATTATGACCAAAAACTATATACAACTATCTATGATTCTATCTACATTAGTGGAATTTTGTGATCATTCACATCATGTTTTATATGCTCTTGTTTCCATTTGAATTGCATTACTTTTTGGTAAATGTTTTCTAAACTTAAACACTATCTACCTTGGTCTAACTTGAAAGACATTATACTATCCAATAAATGAGAAATAACACCCTCTTGTTTGAAAATCCTGGAAAAATGTTTAATCTCGACTCATAGGGCATGCACCTCATGTGACCAAGACAAAATCTAGTATTTATGATTAAAATAAACAAAAATTGTCATTTAAAACCCAAAAAGTTATTCCTAATAAAAATATAAGTTATAACCATCTATTTATTATTCATCTAAGACTTAGGAAAATGTTAGTTTCAAATAAAAAAAAGGAGACATAAGGTTTGGGGGTTCAACCATTTGACCATAGAAAAAGTAAATCCAATCTTAATTGGTCCATTAATCTAGGAAAAAATTATATTTTCCCTTATATTCCATTTTATATATTATCTTGGATGACCCATTTGAAATGCATAAAGGTGTTATCTCAGGGTATCAATACCTCATAAACATTGGAATCCTTATTAAAATATTCCCCTTTATTGTTTTCATTATACTGAATCATTAAATATCCCATATTTGAATCAACAAACTTAGTGTAAATTGATGGTGTATGTGCCACTATATAAAACCCACCTAAACTAATATGATAGAACACATCCAATAGGAAATAATATCTCATACAATTGTGATATAAACATATTATATAGTGATAATATATGTTCTTCTATATATATTATTCCTATATCTATATAACTATATATACTCAGGGGGAAATCATATTGAGATCCTTTACCTCACATGACTGACCCAGGTGTATGATGATGGTACCAATGTCATCATATCTGGCCAACCTATACCCATCTGAAGGCACATGTATTAAAGGTTATGGATTGATCCATATTTCAATTTGATTCAATAAGTTGGGGATCACAATTGAATTAATCAAAAAAACCCCAAATCTAATAACCCGTATTTGGTGGTTAATTTATTAAATTTGTACAGATACAAGGTTAATAATATCAAAGGAAAAATTATTTTAGAAGTATTAGAGATACATATACATATATGATTCCCATTTTACATTGAGAATAAAATATAAAGCATAGTAATTGAAGACATTTTCCATCCTTGAACTCAATCAATGAATTATTCTTCATATCATGGGGAAAGAAAGAAAAATAATGGTGATTATAAATTCTTATTAAGGGTTACATACAGTGGAATATATCATGATTAAAAAATTCATAATCAATATGTAAAGTTAAATAAGTGAAAACACAAACCATTTAATCAACAACTTGATCATGAAATTAACCCATTTATAATATCAATGTGAAAATATCATGGATAATAATAAATAAATTTTAAATGAATGAAATGAGTAATATTTTATTTCATGATCATTATAATCATGATATTTATACCTTCAATACCATGTACCAAGATAATTTAATTGATGTTTAGGTATACACCAAAAACCAATTTAATTTGGACAACTAATTTGTCTCATGAGACCTATTGATGCATTGAGGGTATATCTATACCCTAGTCACACATGTTATTGCATTTATAATGCATTCCTAATATATTTAATGATCATTTCAATTCATAAAAAATATACATTTTCAATAAATATTCATATTGAGTAATGAATGTAGATTTATCAATATTTTCCCCAGCTAATAAAATAACATTAATTGTAATACACCCTATGTAAAAATGATATATGATTGAGGAAATAATCATATCCATGATACAAGGAATATGGATATTTAATATAAAAGTAATTTATAATTATTACAATAAATTTAATGTTTAATGATAAATTTAATGACTGAAAATTTATTAAGAGATTATAGATGGAAATATATTCATCAAAAATATAGGTTTTGAAATAAAATTATGCCCTTGATATAAATAAAGAGAATGGAAGTGAAATATTAAAATAACATTTTGTTTAAATGTTTTATTTTTAAAACCATTTTAATTTTGAAGAATAATATATAAATAATTAAAGTGTTGTGGAATCTAAAAATTGTTTTAACATCGCATGCATTAAAAAACATTCCTTTGGATTTTTTGTAAAAAAAATTAAAAAATTAACCTCTCATAAAGCATTATAATGATTCAATTCATAAATTTTAAAAATTAAAGGATAACTTAATATGTTCCCAATAAATAATTTAGCTATTAAAAATGGACTTTATAAAATGAATTTGAAAAATATAGACATAGAATAAATACATAACTTATTAAAAGAAAAATAAAATCACTAGTAGAAAAGGGACCTATACCAATGGTTTTCAAACACCATTGGTATATATCCCCCTATAAAAATGGTTCTTAATAATCATTATTATAGCCTATTTATGTGAACTCAATAACAATGGTTTTAGAAAACCATTTTTAAAGAGTAGTCTATACCAATTATTTTACAAAACTGTTGGTATAGAGTTAGACTATACCAACATTTTTTAAAAACCATTGGTATAACCTTCCTAAATTTATCCATTATGGAGGTTCCCCTCCTCTCATCTCATTAGTATGCACATTCAACCCAAGAAATGAACAACCTTTGGTTTTCTTCCCCACCTATGGTAATCTCTCTTTAGTTTATTTTTTAATTATATTCATATTTAATATTAATTAGGTGATTCCCAAATCCTTTATCTCTTCTATCAACCATAATTTTAATTTTTTACTAGGTATAAAACACTAACCTATATTATTTTTTGTTATTATTCTTAAATATTAATTAAACAGTGGTTAGTTTTGATTATATTTGTTATTGTATTGCATAATAAATGTTATTGTAGGTGATGTATTTTTTTAAATCCACTTTCTCTATACTTATATGTAAATCTAATATGAACCCATTATTTTATTTCATATATATGAAATAAATATATAATTATTTATTATTTTACTTTCTTTGTTTTTTGAAAATATTAGGGGGTTATGACATCAATAATTTGAATGTTTTATCTTAATAATTGAAATTATTAATTTTAGGTCTTAAACAAGTTTGGATTTAAAGAATATTATATGGTTTTAATATATAAATGGGTCTTGTTTTAAAAAAAGGTTGAATATGGATTATATTTATTTGTTGCATAAATATCTTTCTTAAATTTTGTAAATTTTTTGGAACAAAAATTTATATAAAGGTGGATTTCATTTATTTTGATATGTCAAAATATATTTTTTTGTTGTGCCTTATCCCTTATCTAATTTGTTATAAGTAAGTGTTTTTTATGACCTATTCCATACTAAACACTTATTTTACTACTTATATAATCTAGTTATTGTCCAACCTCAACTACTTCCTTGTTTGGTTTGTAACTTGTGAGTTTCAAACCACAATATATACCATGGTTTGTGTTTGACATACACAGTTGTCTTTTATATTGTGATTCTCATATGGACTAGTTTTTAAATTATTCCATACATATTCTTTATTTTATGGTATTATGTATAGTTATTAGTCATTGATATAATGAAATTCTAAATTACAAGTTTATATTTATAGTATTTTTTTATCTCATGGGATTTAGTTTTTAAATCAAGGATATGTGTGATAAATAAATAGTTTCAATTATTTAATAATGGTTTTTACATTATCAAATTCTTATTTTCGAGATATAATAAGTTGTTTTTTATAATGGATTATTCATATATGTTAAAATTTTTATTAATGAAAAAATCTATAGAGGGATTTAAAATGAATTTGAGTTCAATATTAGTTAAAAAAATTTCCAACTTATTGAAATAAAGTGAAAAGGTCTTGTTTCTATTAATTTATCTTAGATTGTACATCAATATTATATCATTTATTTTATGATAATATATATAAAAAATTTTAATAGAATGGATAGAATTTTGATGTATGAAACAGAACACATATTAATTTAGTTTCAAGACAAGTTGGAGAGTTTTATTATTTTTTATTTACCAAATAATCAAATAGAGTTATTATACATGTCTCATGTTATAATTTTGTTTCAATACCTTAATTAATTCATGAATAATTTATATACCATATAAAAAAAATTCAAACAAACTACTATGTATGGTATCCCAAAGGGGAGAAAAGGAAGTTTCAAAATGTTTATGATACGAATGATAGTATTCGATTAGAGAATTTATTAGATGATCAAATTCTAATTATATGTCATCATGATAATTAAAGGTTTATGATCCAAGAAAAAAATGGTATGAGTACACATGATGCATGTAATGAAAATGATGATGTTGACAATGTTAAAAAATTATTACATGTTGTCATGACTCTTATATATTGGTAATGTGGTAAAATGAAAAGTCTATAATTTTTAATATGAATATTTTATAGAAAACCCATGTATGAGATTTATAATACTATCATTGATTATATTCTTACCATTTTCAAGTAATTACTTTTATATTATCCAAGAATCCCCTTGAACCATTATATGGCATGGAAGTTAGTTGGCGAACATGGATTTCTTAAAAACAAAATTCATGCTTATTAAAAATATTGTAGCTTGTTTTAGGAATAAAATACTTACTAAAATTATTTTATATAATTTATCACATCTTGATGGAAGACAATTACTGATAGAACACCGCCTCACATGCCAAATAAAGTAATGTGGAATACTTCATTAATTCCTAGACTCAAAAATCTTTTCATGTCTATTGAAATATCAATAAATATGAGATGGAATGATATTGAATGAAAAAGGGATAATGATGAGATCATTTATCCTACATATGTGTTAGCATTACAGAAATTTTATGATTAATATCTTGATTTTTCATCTCGCATAAGTATTATTAGGTTGGGTCTATCATGTGATGGTTTTAATCTATTTGTCTAGATGATTACTGTTCATAGCGTATGGTTGGTTTTTATACACAATCACAACATTCCTCTATGGATGTGTATGAAAAAACATTCACTTTCATGATTAGACTCATATATATACTTTTTAATCTTTTCAATGATATATATGTATAAATGAGACCTTTAATAAAATTGATAAACCATATATGAAATGTGTGTTTCCTCACATATGATGATTTTTTAAGGAATATTTCAGATATGTGTCATGATTATGTGGATAGAAATCTATTTTATTACTTATTCAATGATTTTTTATTGGACCACAAAGGGAAAAAATTTCTAACTTGTTTGTATGAATAATACACGGTCTATAAGACTTAAATTTCACTATAGTTTTGATTTTATGGGAAATATATGATTCATTCCAATGGATCATCTATATAGAAATAATTAACAAAGGTTTGAAGATACCATGGAGACCAAAAATACAACTCAGTATATATCTACAACTAATGTGCTTAATGAATTGCAAGATTTTTTTTTCATTTGGGAAAACATAGATAAAATTTTGAATAAGGAATAATGTTTCCACTGAATCCAATTATAATTAGAAGAAGAAACGTATCTTATTCCAGTTTCCTTATAAGACAAACAATTTTTTACACAATTATTTAGATGTAATTCACATAGAAAAAAAATATATAGGAAATTTTCCTTTCAATTATTATAAATATTAAGGGAAAAATAAAATAGGATTTATGATCTTGGTGTGACTTGTTGGATTGGAGTCTAAGATCATAATTTATTCTTATGTGTATCTATTAAAATAAATGTAAAGTTATATGTTCTTATTATATGATGAAACCTATAGGAAAAATCAATTTCTGGAAATACTAGAGACTATCAATATTCCTATTGGATCTTCAAGAAACATATCAGAATGGTTCAACATAAGATATTTGAAGCTAAAATATTTGATGAATTTTGATTATCACATCCTTTTACATGAGTGAATTATAATATAAATTCATTATCTACAATACAATAATGTAAGGGTAGAAGTTATTAGATTTTTCCATTTTTATAGATATACTTTTGATAAAAACATGTCCAAAATTTTCTAATAAAAAATGAAGTAAGGGGAACAACCAATTTTATGTGAGTTATAGAAAATTTTTCCTCCATAATTTTTCACATGAATGAATCATATAGCTATCCATATCTGAAGGGAAATAATTTTTGGAGGACCTATTTTTTTCATTAGATGTATCATACTGAAAGAAATATGTACACATTGAATTATTATGTCCATCATAGGAATTGTCCTAAAGGATACATTATGAAAGGTTACTTGACAAAATAATTTAAGGGTTTCTATTATATGTATTTGTTTGATGTTACCATGAGACGGAATCGACCAATGATAAATGAAGAAAATTTGTATAAGAAAATTGAACCCAATTTTCCATCACTTACCCAAATAATGGGAATTCTTGGATCATATACATTAACTACATTAAGCCTTGAAGTAAAGAACATGGAACATCACATTATTTTTTTCACTATGATTTGTTTGATGACTAAATCAAGTAAGTAAATTGAACATGTATATGTTATCTCATCCAATGTAATTTTACAGATGTGTTAAAATATTTCTATCATTTTGTGTAGGTAAAAAAAATTATAAACATAAATCACCATTCGTTATCTTTCATAAAGAGAGATACTTTTCATTTAAAATAGTTTTCTTCTTGGTTAAAATTGAAGGAATAAGTATTAATACAACAAAATAAAAAAATTAATATTTTGTTAATTTTAATAATAATTTATATTTTTGTTATTGAGTTTACATGTAGACTATTTCTCTGAGGAAATAAGTTATTTTTTCATAATTATATTGTTCATAAATTCAACTAAAATTTTATCGATGGATATGAATTGATTATCACTAAATGAGAAATGACCATGAGAACCCAATATGATGGTGTTATGGTAACTACCACAATATAATATTATTCTAGTAAATCATATTGTAGAACAAGATTTGAAAATGTATCTTATTATGGACTTGTTGAGAAAATACTAATATTGGATTATTAATATCATGGTAGAGTCGATATAATGAAATGAAAGTGGTTTTATTTATTGAAAATACATGAACATTTATTAATAACTATGGATTTCAAGTTATTGACAATAATTTAATTCTTATTACTAATATAAGGCCCCGGCCTTAAACCTTACTTACTATTGAATTAAATGAATAATTAACATTGAGGATATTTTCAGGTTTAGAGTTTTAGAGAATTAGGACATAACTATTACATCTCAAAAGATTACAAAGTAGACACTTCTACTAAGTTTCCGTAGAATAAAAACTCTTAAGAAGAAACATGTCTAGTTCCATGTTTTATATATCATGACTTTCCCTTGATCCCATCCTTGACCCTATTCCACATTAAGTCCTATGAAAAACATTTCAAAAAAACTTGGGGTGAGCATAAAAATCTCATTAAGGGATACACAAAGAATGAAAACTGTTAGTTTATCAAAACAACAAGTAAACCATGTATACTTTATCAAAGTAATACTCTTCACTTTTATGGAGTAGTAAAAACTCTTCACTGAATAAAAGATCATTACTTACCCTTTTGTAACCAAAATATTACCATAAAACCCATAAAAATATCACATAACATATAAAGGTAACTTGGGACATAAACATACTTAAATGGAATAACCATACGGTCAACTTCCACACATATCACTTAATGGAATAGCCATTCGGCCGACTTCCATACCCAATTCATTGGAGATTATAACATAACCACCCGTCCTGGTATTCACGGAACCACCCGTCATATGGTTTATCACATAACCACCCGTCAAATGTCCAAGTACCATTATAAAATCACAAGACATAGAACAAATATAATGGAAAGAAAACATTTCCACACTTTGATCACAATATATCACTTAGATATATTGACATAAAAAATCCATTATAAAAACCATTTTCAATACCAAAATACATAAAAGAGTATATGTTATTTATTTCATTTTAAAAAACATTACGGCTTGTTGAGGAAGTCAAAGACCAAATAATACTCGCGGCGGTGGAAAAGGTCGTTGTCACCGCGTACGATAAAAGAAACAGTACTTTTTGTTGTTTAGTAAAATGATTCATATAAAAAGATTCCTTTTGAATAAAATTAAAAGTCAAAGGGTTTTATACACCGTATAAAAGAAAGTTGTGTATAAAACAAAATATGCCTCAATGAAAGGAGATTGAGACGAAGTCCCTTACCTCGGGTCCGACTTGACTCGGTCGTTCTTTAACGTCCTGAATAATAAACTTGAGTTAATTTCTACCTGCTTAAGAACCTTTTTACAGTTCATTATTCCTTTTATATCACTTATTGACATGTTATAAACATTATGTAATCATTTAAGTTAATACTGTTTGTTTTGTCGATATTTGGTTCTTAAGTCGAAAGTGGACTTCTTAGAATTACATGTTGTTCGTGTGGTCAAAGGTTCATTATATCCAGAATGATATTCATGATTTGGATATCATATATATCATATATATCTAGAATATACATGTAATTATAATATTACATATTCATTTATAGGTAAGAAATGAAATGCACCGTTCATGGAGACGGTAAGTCGTACGTACGCATGAACGCTACTTTCATTTCTATGTCATATTAATGGAATTAAAACTAAATGATAGGTATGTATATTTTAATTAAAGAATTATATTCATCATTTATATGTAGAAAAAATCATATATAATAACTTTAAATCCATCCTTTATACGTCCCACATATGGCATTAATGAATCAAATCACTTTGAGGGGGTGGTAGTCCGCACTTCCTAAAATGAAGATATCGCGTATACCCATAATGGAAGCCATAAAGGTATGCCATAAATGAAAAATACAGAAGCTTAAGGAAAACATAAACTTATTATATATCATATATAAATATAGTGACATCTTAATGGCCACCTTTGAAGGTGTTAGAAAAATATTGAACAATCATCGTTTCGTGAGGCAGAAATTCGCCATCCACAGAAACAGTATGTTCTTTAACCATTATATGTAGGTGTGTGTAAGTGTAGCTCAAATTATTCTTATAAAAACATCCTAGTATATTTAAGATATTGGATTTGTTACAAAATAAATGAATAAAAATATTTTAGTGGGTTGGAGAAGCAAAATAAAACAAAAGAACACAAGTGAAGACATTACCTTAAAATAGGGTAACTCTCTTAGATTTGAGCTCAAAGCCTTCCTTGGTAAGACTTCTGCCCAAAGTGAGGCTTCTAGTAGTAATATATGTATTTTTAGAGACCAAATTGGCAGAGGTTGTCCGAGCCAAAGGCTTTGGAAGTGTGGGTAAGGTGGTAGAGGTGGGGGCCTTTTATAAGAGGAGAGGAGGGGCACTCTTGGAAAGTAAAGAAATGTTACTTTATTTTAAAATGAGTTTCGGATTTAAAAGGTCCCACATTGATATAATTAAAGGATAAGGTGATAAGGGTTCTAAATCCACCCATACAATAGGTTTTTGACAAGTGTAGGTCTTATATTTTACATTATATTTTCATTTTATTTAAATCGTTAAATAATGAGGTCATCGCTGCATCATCATGGTGTCATAAATAATATAATTTATTTAATGTCTAAGTTGTCCCATGTATTTTCTTGGTCGTCCATGACATATCCAATAAGGGTAGGACATGTTTCAAGATCATTTCATATTATTAAAACATTATTTTTACCTTAAACTACACTAATTACCTCTAATCGCGATTAAAAACTTAAAAGTTACTATTCACCAAAACAATTATTTTAATCCCATTTAACCACATTTTACTTCTTAATGAAAACCATGTATGTCAGATTTTTGAAATTTAAAACACAGAGGTGGTAAAATTTCATTTAAACGAAAAACCAGTTTCTTTAAGTACCACTTAGTGGTGTCACTATTCATCAAAAATTGAAGTCTTTCAGAAAAATACCAAAAAATAACCCTAAGCTATATTTGATATTTCGAATTCAAAAATGAAGTCTATTTTACAAAATTCAAAATATATAAGTTGCATTAATTAATTTAATAATTAATTCTCGTTGTCATAGCAAATAGCGTGTTTTTATGAAACAATAAGTATCAAAAGATTGACACTAGTTTAAGTCCGATTTCAAAGTGAAATTAATTCCAACAACCACTATTGAATTAAATGGTAAAAATATATTCTAATTTCACTTTAAAACCAATTCAAATGGTAATATAATCATATAAATAAATTAGATTAAAAAGAGGTTTTGAATTAAAATACAACATTTTTCACTATTCATTAAAAAATGAACTTTATCAGAAAAATACCAAAAATTTACACAAAGTAAATTTTGATGTCCCGATTCTAAAAAAGAGTTTTATTTGGTCCAATAGAATGTATAAAAGTGACTAAAACTATATTTATTGATGGTTTTCCATCAAAAGGTGATAAGTGAACCTTTAGTGAAAATTAGGGTATAAATGCCTAAAATTGAATTCTTTTCGTATTTTAAGCCTTTATCTTTTATTGGATAAATGTAAAAACATTTAAAAACATATATAATAATATTTTAGTTATTTCTATCCATTTCTGCCAATACAATGGCTATGTGTTAACTACCATTTAAAATAATATTATTTTATTACTAGTGTGCAATGTAAGATTTCAATGAAACTCTTTGTTGCGTATCGGGTATGCTATCGAACATAGAAACCCCTTTAAAGTAAAATTAATATTTAATTCATAAATATTAATAAATATGAAAATTCTTTATTCTTTATTCTTTATTTACCTGGGATGTTACAACTAATTCTCCATATATATTAGAATCATTGAAGAAATAATTTTTTGTGAAAGATTATCCATGAACTAAATTTGGTTTCAATTTTTAAGTAATCCAAAGAGATATTTTTTTATGATAGTGGGGATAAAACTGAAATTATCATTGCCCCCATTGGCATTGATCAATTTATTAAATATTATGGCTTTAATAATTCAATTTTCAGAGTTGATTGTGAAGTTTATGTTGTGGTGGTAATATTTATAATTTTTCATATTAGTTCTTAGTTATTTTGGTTTAGATCAACTTGGGTTGTTCTGGTTGGTACTATTCTAATTTGTTTAATGTTGATTATAAATATTTTGTGTCAAACATGAACTTCATATGAATTTTCAATATAAACAGGTTTCATTTTTCTTTGATTATAATTTTCTAATATTGAATTGAAATGTATTAGAACCAAATAAACAAAAATAAATAAAACAATACAATTATAAAAAAATTTGAATTTAATCGAAACCTATTAAACTAATTTGAATGAAAATCAAAACTAGATAAGCAAATAACATAACCAAAAAATATAAAATTGACCTAACCAAAAATATAAATCAAATGAACTGAAACAAAAATGGGAAAAATGACCTAATCAATTGACTAAAATAAACCAAATTACCTAAAATTAAATTGGGATAAATTGAAAATAAAATAATAGAACTATATCACACCCATAATAAACATGCTAATTAAAACATATTTATTTTTCAATGACATGCCTTTTATGTTTTGATATTCTTGTAATAAAATATATTATGATTATGTTTTTTTACTATGTATCATTTATTTGGATTTTAATTTGGTAATCCTAAATTATATAATGTAATCTATTATTTCTTGTTTGGATTTTACATTAGTTATTAATTTATAGTTAAATGCATGTTTTTTAAAATAAAGGAAATGAAAAACATTGAATTGGTATTAAAGAAGATAATGTTTGGAAATAATCACCATATGAGAGAAAAGAAAATTCCTCCTATGGTGTTAGTTGTGAGTATTATATTTAATATATATATATATATCAATAATATATAATCTCATTTCATTAATTTTGTTTCTAAATTTTAATCAGGAACCACCACCTAGGAAACAATTATTCTCTGACCAACCTAGTGGTAGTAGTGCTTAGCCATACGATGTGAGGGGTGGTACTATAGATACTCACACCAATCATTGTACCTTCACAAACCTTTTACCTCCACCATATATACCATATAGAACACTTTCTTATCCCATAGTGTTGTTAAAATCACTTGGGATATTTAGACTGCCTATACTATATCCACCATTTACATCTGATCCTCATATTTCTTTTACTTATATGAGGCTGGCTCCCACTCCCCATCCATATTATACTTTCCCACAAACATATATTCCATATTCTTTTACTTATACTTTTTTCTCGCCATAATTTTATATTCATTACCCTTTGACATATACATTAGCACATTCTGAGCCTCACGAGCTGGCATTGGACCCTACTATTAATGTGCGGGTCAATGATCCTTCAAGGACTAGGGATCTAGAAGTATCCACTAATAAACCTTGATCAAGTATATGTATATAACCCTATTGTATTTTTTGTTAGCATAATTATGTAAAATACCCTTAGAGTGGGGTGAATTAGTGTATGACATATTAAAACCACTTCCCCTTTGGATCTTGTTTTGTTGTTAAACAAAACATTCTTCTCTCTATTTATTATTGTAATATATGAATATAAATTAGATCATGTACGAGACACATAAATTTTATGTGGTTAACCCTCACTGTGATATGTTCAAGGATCATATAACTTTAATGTTTCGATGTAGTAAATCCAGTATGGATCACTGCAAAAATACAAGGTTTAGGCTAGATAACTTCTATGCCCAAACTCACTACCTTTACAATGTTTAGGGTCAGCTCACTGGTTTCCCAAGGGTCACTCCCTAAGTCTCTTTCTCTAGATCACTGATGGTGTAAAATATCATTGTCTTCCTCCTTTTTACTCAATACTCTATAGGGGATCCACACATTTTTTATAGACTTATAGGTCCCTTTATTTTCATGAAGACACACATCCTCAGTTGTAAATAGATGCTCAGTTGAAGTCATGTTTTCTGCATAATTTTATTTTGTAGAAATTTCTTCCAAAAACTATTTTTGTGCCTTTTAGAGCTTCCTTTAATCCTCCATGAACTACATTTCTTCCTCTTAGAACCGTCTTTCTTCCTCTGTGAACTGTCTTGCACCGCATGGCACAAGTGATTCGCGAACCACCTATTCTTTCATAGACTACCCCTGCTTCTAAAAACCACCACTTCTTCCATGGAAAGTATCTGATTCTGTAGACCATCTATTCTTCCTCAGAACACCTCCTCTTATTTGGACCATCTACAATTATTGGCTACAAATCCCAGCGAACTCCTTTCATAGAATTGTTCTCACGGACTACTTCACCCATCGCAAAATCCTCCCTCACAAACCACTTTAAACTTTTTCAAATTATTCTCAGAGAGATTATCTTTGATAATGAAATTTACTATTACTTAACATCTAATTAGGTGTATTTATATAATAAAATATATCCAAAACCCCCACTAATCCAAATTATCCAAACTTCCTATGTGGTACAGCCTTCACTGCGGACTATTCTATGAGGTCCACATAGTGCCTTATGCTTTGTGGGGACTAATGTCTTCCACAAATGAATCACTACCTCTCAACCAAAAATGATGATCTTATGATGAGCTATTTTCTCTTTGTGGTTCACTTAGCATGTATCCCCTTTGTGGTGGGCCTAATTCATATCCTTTTTCCTCAAAACAAAACTTTTTTTACTGCTCTTCAAACCTCATTTTCAGTCTGTGAACTCTACACTTCACGACTATGAACTACAGTCTATGAGATCCTTTGTGGAAATACATCTGCAGATTCTCCTTCAGAGTTCCACAAACCTTCTTTTTTGTCTTTATAGTTAAAAAACACCAACAAGATTTCTTGAGGTATTTTTTCCCAACATTTATTTACCATAATTTATTTTCATTATAAGATGTATTGATATAATATTTTACTTTTTTTCCTTCACATATGGATTAGACACTAGGAGGTGTGGGTGAACATTCATGTGTGAAGTGTGGAACAGATACACACATAGCTGATGGTTATGTATAATGAGGATAATTAAATGATTGGTAAAAGTAAGTGAGAATATAATAGTTTTATGAAGATAGTTTCCAAATACTCTGACATCATTCCCATCATGACACTCTCCTAAATATACATTCAAAATGAAGTAAAGGATAATGATTGGGTGAAAATATGTGTAATAATATTATTTAGATTTAATGTTATATTATTATTGTATTTATATGAAATACTATTTTGGTATCATCTTTTTTATAATTTTCCTGTTGTTGAGGCTATGAGAGAAACATAAATCATGGACTTTGGTGATCTATGGAGAGCATATAAGCATGAGTTTTATAATGGTTGGGATTCGAGAGTTGGAATGTATTTAGAGTCCATTCCTATAATTAATGATTTTCCACCATCACATTATCATGGAATGATTTATCATTGAAATAATAATTAGTTTAAGGTATTAAAAAAATTGATGAAAATTATGATTATTCACATTAATACTCATTTTTATTGTTGAATGTTATTTTTTAGGAAGTGACATAAAGAAATAATAAAAGGATGATATGAAATACCTCCACACTTTAGGGTGGACCAAGATGCTAGAAAATGATTGGAAGTAGTTATTATTCTTCAACACTTTCATATAATTAGGTATAAATTCTAAAATTCTCTATCACTTATCATCTTATGATTTGGTAAATTTTTAGACCCTCTAATTAGAAAATTCACCTTTTTAATAGATTTAATTATATTTAGGTAATCTCATAATCTTTCCAATAGGTAAAGAAGAACTTTAGTATGATTTATATAGTGTAACATATTTCTAAATAAAATAAACACACATAATCTAGAAAAAAATTGTAGGATAGAAAACAATTATGATTAAAGGTTTATAGGTCATATAGATGAATTCAAATGGTGGTATCTCAATATCTTGAGATTTGGACACATTAATATACAATTTAGTTATAATTTTATCATTTAGTTCTTTATAATCAAATAATCCATGTTGTATTTTTTATACATATTGATTTATGATTTTTCAGTAATATAATTTTTCTATTTAAATAAATTTTGAATTAAAATTTCATTAATTATAAATTATATAAATTCATTAGAATTTTTTTCATAATGACTATATTGTTGTACTTGTGAATTTATGAAAATTAAAATATATTAATGAGAAAAAATATATTATTAATGATTTTTCTAACCATTTATAGGTAAAACATTCATGAAATCATAAATTTCATTTAGAATTTTAAATTTTCGTTTCATGTTTTTATTCATTAACAATCAATAGAGTAAATCATAGTTTATTTATGAATTTACTAAGAAATTTGGATTATTATTGATTTTAGTTATGTGGATAAAGATCTATTTTAGAGAATACTTATGATATATAATGATCAGGTATGGATAAGGCATTTCAACACAAAGGAATATTGGTATGGGTTTCTTGTATGTATAACTATGAGTGTTAGGGTTATTTCCCAATTCTAATAATTCTCTTAAAAATAAAACTTAAATATAAACATGTTACTTTTAGGTATAACATGGAATGTTATCAACTTTTCTATATTTCAATTTCAAATAAATCATTACATGTACTCTATGGTTTACCATTATGTGTGGGATATTGTAAAATTTCTAAAATAGTCTCAGTACTAATTATCTTTTTATATTTAGTTATGATTGGTTTTACATATTTGAATATATAAAATTATGGTTTTTGGTGAAATTTATTTATATAGGTAACTCTTCAATGTATTTTTAATTTTTATTTTTTGTATTTCACTTCCTCTTCCATAGAATAATTTTATTTATATAGGGAGGGTTTGTCTTTTCCTTTTCTCTGTTGTTGATATCTATTAAAAATAATTGTTTCCCTTATATATTAAATACATGACCATTATATATTCATGGATATTTATTCCTTTTTTATTTTTTGTACTTCACTCATAAAATGATACTTTTATTTAAATTATGATTTAAAAATTCAAAATCATTTATCTCATCTTTCTCATATTATTTAAATAAATTTTTAATGTATCTAAAACGTTCATTATAGACTTCAAAAAATCATTCAAAAATATCTTATATTATAAATCATAAAAATTTCACATCCACTTTTGAAAATACACAAAAATGAAGGATTTCTATTATTCAAAAACTTATATAAACTCTATTTACTTCTAATAAAACAGTATCCCCTCTTCTGAGAAAAATTCTTAACCATATAACTTCATGAACAAAATTAAATTACACCACTAGAATAAATATTCAAACATCCACATAATCAATATCATGACATATTCTAATAATTATTCTAAAACCTACAAACATATATATAAATTTTAATGCCTCGTTATTTAAATCTAGAATAATCAAAATGTGGATCCCATGTGTCTAGTAACCATCCTCTTCACCTTCTGATTCACCATGTATTTTAATTTCATCATATATGTCCTTATCAATAAATCTAACTATTATTTCTTAAAATCCAACACATAAACTTCTTTTTATAATATTCTCCCCCCTTGTATTTTCTTATAATACTACTATAAAACTCATAATCCCTTTTAACACTAATTTATTAAATGAAATGTATAGATTTGTGGTGAATTATAATTATTCATCCTTTGTAAATAAAATGAAATGTTTTTCTTGTCCATATATTTCATTTAATTATATTCCCATTTCACATAGAATTTATTAGGGGTATATATTCCAATCTCTACTCCCCCTTCATTTTGGTTTGATTGATTATCGTTTTTCACATTTAGGTATAATAAAATAAATTTACGTGAAATTTTATTAAATTCATTTTTGTTATTAATTTTCAATTAAATATTTTTTATAATTAATTAATTTTGTTCAAAAATATAGTATTATTGAATAATATTTTCTAACATTCAGTTTCATTAAAGAGGGTGGTATTGAATATTTAAGGACATGTGCCTGGTGAAAAAATCCTTCAAGAAGAAAAAATAAATATAGAAGCGTGGTAAACAAATAGTCACAATAGCATATTGTAAGATTTACTTTGTTGATTTGAAAGATTAATATCCATTTTGTAACTAAATTTTTCATTTATATTTGTAACAGTGTTCTTTGGAGGACCTTGATGGGTAATCAGATGACAATTTTCAACCAAAAAATCATTTTCACTAGGAATTACAAGATGAGAACCATGGGGTAATACACTATTTACTAGGGAAGGGTATTTTTTCCAAAATATATTATCACAATTCAAGTTTTATCTCTAGTAGAAATAGATTGGAAATAGATCATACATAGGTAGCATAGGCTCATACAGAGGCAGCAAAGGCCAAATAATAGCCATGAAAGATCATGAATGAGGTCAAAAGGCTAATAAGAAATTTATGAAAGTTATGGTTGCCTTATTTCCATCACTTCCACCAAATACAACCATTGTTTTTGAAACATTAATATCCATGATTCCTTAATTATATTATGCATTAGGTGATGGTGATTATGGTCATAGTGGTGTTCAGGGTGATGACTTTCCTAGAAATGGCGATGGAAATAATGATTGTGGTGGAAATAGTATGATTTTTCAGATAATGGTGAGGCTGGTGGTGGTGATGATAATTATAAAAATAGGTATGATTAAGTAGTGGTGGTGATATTAGTTGTGATGAGAGAGTTATTTATGCAATAAATATTTTACTGATATTTATGACACAAGATGTTTGATAATTGGGTGTGATTGCATGTATTTGATGTTTTAAATGTGTTTTGTCATTGGTTGAATGCATAAAATAGTTTATTGAATTATTCATATTGGATAGTAGTGATTTGGGTGAAAGTGATTTAGTTTTTTTATGTGTTTTAGTTTTTATAGATTCATGTTTTTTGGTGTTCATAGGTTTTGGTCCAAGGTGTTGGGAAAGTAGCTACCAAAGTAAGGAAAATCTATACTAATGGTTTTCAAAACTGTTGGCATAGACCTATCCCAATGGATCTATGAAACCATTGGTATAGTCTAAATACAAGTGACTTATACCAATTTTTTGTAGAAAAGAATTGGTATAGGCCAATACTCAACAGAATATACCCAATGGTTTTTATAATCATTGGTATAAACTATACCAAAATTTCTCTAGCCAATACTAATGGTTTAGAACTGTGGGTATAATTCCTTTACCAGTAATGAATCATTTTTTCTTTTATAAATTTCCTTACTTGATTCAAGTGAAAGTAGAATAAAATTTGGAATAAAATATAGAAACACCAAAAATATCTAGAGGATAATAGAATAGATGGATTTTATAAAGGATGTATTATAAGATTCCTTCTATAATAATTAAGGCAATCCTAGAGAAGATGAGATTGTAAAATGAAACCTTGTCTCTCTATAATCATATAAATTTTTACGCCCTTGAAGGAATAAAAATAAATTGGAACATTAATCATAATTAATAAATAGTTAGTCATTTTAGATATATCAAAGGGGTATTATATAAACCACTTAAAATTAAATAGGTGCATAATATAAAATATGTCTCAATGGAATGGAAATTGAGATGAAATCCCTTACCTCACGCTTTAATTTAGTTGAACATGATTTAACTTCCTATATATTAGTTTTAAAAAATTTATTAATTTTTAACATAACCATATTCATATTTATAATAACATTTATGATCCTATTGTAACATCTTATCATTCATTCGTTAACAGTATTTCATTATTACTATTATTTCAGGTGTTAAATGCCATATTTTCTAATGAATGTTTTATCATGAAATTTATGGTTATTGAGAATATGACATAGTTCCATGATCTATAGAATAATATTAATGTTATAAATGTCATATTTATTATTTAGATTAATTTTTTGAATCATTCCTTATAATTGTACATAGAAAATGAATCACATCACTTTGTGTAGACGGTAGGTCGTACGTATACACGAGCGATGTTATCGTTTATTTAATGGTTGAAAGGGTAATCAATTGGATCATATATTAATTTTATAGAATCAATAATATTTCATATGAATCATATATATTAATTATTTTTGTTATTATGACTATTCATCTAATTTTTTTATGGAAAACAAATTATATCGATTCATGAGGCTGTAGTTTATCGTACACATGAGAGATGTTTTATTTCCCATTTGATGGAGAAGTATATGGATAAGTATTATGTAACCAATATCATAAAATATAATTATATTTTATACACTAGTGTTATTATATTGTAATTTTTAATACATAACTGAAGGTGGTAAAAGGAGATGTAATCATGAAATAAAAAGTTGAAGATGATAACCTTTTCTTAGAAAAACCTCATTTGGATCTCTTATTGAGGGACCTAGGTTAGGTCTTTTGGAAATACCAAAAATTATATAAAGTATAAAAGTATATTGGGGAGAGAATTTTTTAGGGTTTTGATAAGCTAAATGGATTTAGATATGTAAAGAAATTAGGGGAGAAGGTGACCTTTTATAATTTAAGTGGGTGGAGGAGTTGAAGTTTTTCAAATTTCTTCAATAATGTCAAGTCACTTTCTTGGACATATGGCTCCAAAATTTCTCATATAATAATGGGATAGGTTTTAGTCCAAAAAAACTTCTAATGTGTTTTAAGAATTTTTTTTCATTTTAAGCCTTATCTTTATATATTGATCCCATATTAAACCTTTTTTTACCTTAACCGTAATAATTAATTTTTACTATTTTTACTATTCATTATGAACAAAAAATAAGTTAAACTTATTACCTAATATTAATTATTCTCATTTAAAATATTAAATATATTTTATCAAATTAAATTCATAGAATTTATATAAATTACTTTAAATATAAACTCGCAAAATGTGATAGAAAATGATTTTTCAAGAAATGTGTTTTTCATGCATAAGATGATCTTACAATGACAATAAAACTTGTAATAATAATTATATGGATTTAAATTAATATATTAATATATATAATCTATAAATTTCATAAAAATAATTCATTATTAAATATTATTTTAATAAATTAAAATGGAAATACTTTATGCCTTTTTAAAAAAATAGCTTTCTGAAAAATATCCATTTTTACCTCCAAATGATCTTATATTTTATTCAATAAAATTAAAAGCAAATAAATTTTAAATTATACATATTGTAAAAAAGTATTCTATATAAAATTATTATTAGTTAAATACTACATTTTCAATTATCCATATAATCGTATTCCTATAGAAAAAATTTAAAAAATCATTCTAGTATTATTTTATCCTAGTAAGTTTAAAATTGATATTAATCCTATAAAATTAAAAAAAATAGTTCCACGATATATTAAAATATAAATTATATTATAGTTTAATTAAAATATAATTTTCACTTATCGTAATTGATGCTTGGTCATTACATAATCCATTTTCATTCAATGTTCATACGGGTTTAGTTATCTTAGTGTTGCCCTTTGAAAGTTTAAAAGGTTATAATTTGGTTAATGATTATGATATGAAAAGAATATAAGAACTAAAAATGATTGGAAATAATTTTTATTATTTATTGATAAAAATAAGATATGCACTTACATAGTCTAAAGTAACTCTCATATATACAAAAAAATATGGATTGAATAAGAATATTATTAAATGGTTTACTTGATTTATTCTTGAATATGGGTTAATTTTTTCTTTGAGTCATTAAAATCATTACAAAAATTGACCAATGTGGCCTCTTCTAATTTTTCATCAGGCTAAAATTCATCCCCCCTTTCAAAAATATCCATCATGGGATTCTAAGTCTGTTTAACTATTTTTTCTCTCCTCTGCTTTCCTTTCAGTGGTATCTATTTTTTTCAGAGTCAATCCATGTCTTGGAGGTGCCATTCCACTCAATCCCTCCCTTACATTCCATGATCTTTCTTATCTAATGTTATTAATTCTTGTTGTGATGCTTAATTAATCATTTTGGTTCTAATATTGATGAATTGGGACATGTATTATATATTAGAGATCCTTGATTAAAGCGTACTTATTCATTCTAGAACATCAATAACCTCCTTTTCCTTAGTAAGAAATGAGAAGAGTCATGAAAACCAAGATGGAGATATTACTCTATAGTAGCATTGATAGACTTTATTAGAATAAATCATACATGAATCCTAAATTAGATCCCATTGTAGGTATCATAATATATTCAAAGACTAATCCACTGATAAAATTTCTAGTTATGATATATCCTGGATAACCTACCCTTAAATTAATTTATACTAGAGAAACTTCAATTGAATGAGATACTAGATAAATAAAGAAAAACCTCAAGTTATTTTGTAGTTAGAGGATGTTTCATTGAAATTAATAAGACAAATATATGGAAGAATATAATATGATAAATATATTTGAATATAAAATTAATTTACTGAAAAATTAAATTGATCAAAAAAATGATTCCTCTTCATAAGGAACAAAATATGGATCTTATTGTGGTAAATCAATCCTATTAATTTAGTAAAATACACCTACTACCAAGGGATTTACACTCTCTACTTTAGATGTGGGTATACAAGGGATATTTAATCTTTTCATTCCCAGATCACTGATGAAGAAAGCTATATGTGGGGATGAATATTGGTTAAATCAACTATAAAGGATAGTGAAAATATCATGATAACTTACATTACTATATAGATAAACCATTCATAGAAAGATTATTTCTACAATACCAATTTAGGTCCATAACATCCATGAGGTCATCCATCAGGATAATTTCTAGTACATTTGATTTGGGAACTGAGTCTAACCTCTACTGATATTCTCATAAAACCACTCTCTTAGAATTCTCTTCAATGAGTACAAGGGATATATGATCCTCACTGACTGATTCCACTTAACCCTTAGATCTTAGACTAATAGTTGAATGAGGAAATGAATTAGAAATAAGTTGAAAATGTAGCTCAAAAGATGAGTGAACAAATACTATACTTACACATTAATACCAATATAAAATGGGTTCCCAATGAACACACCCAATTCTAATTATTGTTATATCCTAATGATATCTCTATAGGAGGAATCACTAGTGGTGGTACCAGAATTACTTTATGAGTATTTGAGATTACTACCCACATATGATATATTAACTAAGGGGAGACTTCCTCCTTGACTCCATCACCCAAGTGAATTCATGGGATGATTTCTGTCCTTAAAACTGAATATTCTATAGGTGAAATAGGTGAATATTCCCCTAAAAACTCCAATAAAATTTATAAAATAAATTTTAAAAAACAAATACCATTATAATAAATGATAAGCGTGGATGAAAATTTCTCTTGATTCTCCCTGAGAAGTGCTTTGATAACACTCTCCTTCTTTGGATATTCTTTCTTAGGGTATCATCATTTCAACCACCTGATCCATATATAATATTTTTCAATTATTTGATTGGATCGTGGGCTTGAGGTACTAAGGATGGGATTCCAGTTATTTGGGATGATTCATGTAGAATGTTCTTTTCAGTTTATACAAGTACCAAAACCATGTTAAGTTCATTTCATTCACCTAGAGGAAATTCCAAAAATCTAGAGCACATAGGGTTCACATATAAGAATATCAATCTCTTAAAGCTATTGGGAAATAATATTATAAAGGAATATATTATTGGGGGTCCACCTCACTAGTTAATGGATCAACATTTATAATCCCCAATTGATTCCTCAACATCTTGGATATAAAAGGCTTCATCGTTCAAATAACCTTTCCAAGTCTTACCACCTCTAACAATTAATCCCTCTATTGTTCATCTTTAGTCACATTAGGTCCCTTGATTTAAAGTACATGGTCA
The DNA here is from genome assembly GCA_963277665.1 of Viscum album. Lineage (NCBI taxonomy): Eukaryota > Viridiplantae > Streptophyta > Magnoliopsida > Santalales > Viscaceae > Viscum > Viscum album. Next base: position 1,929,179,549 of record OY728137.1, on the reverse strand, counting down.
GATAACTTCCCATCAGGGTATTAATGAATCCAAACCTTAAAATATTTGGACAAAATCCCAATTAAAACCTCAATTAGTGGGAGAAAGACGTGAATAATACTCTCCTTCACCACGAACATCATATAGAACTAATTTATGACTATGGTATGTTCCTCAATTTGTATGTTGGGAGGAGTAAAGAGTCTATTATATACATAATAAAATTTATAGTTAAATTTATAGGGTGTTTACCCCTAAAAAATCATGCCTCCTTCAATCTTGGAATATAACACTCCTTAAAAAATTATTAAATATTCCCTATCTCCATCACTATCAATCACAATATTTTTCAAAAACTTGATGGTTCTAGGAACAGTGCTAAGATGAATCAGTTATCCTGGACCTTCATGTTTTTCACCTCATGATAGTTCAACTATATTGGTTTAACCCCACCCAAACACTAGAGGTAGGTTCCAAATAGAGTGTCTTGGATAGGTTGATCATTAATGAATTTGTATACCCAAAATGTTCTATGATCCAACCCCATAGTAGTTGAAAATGTCCTAAAATTATAAATGTGTTCATCCCATTATGGAAATTTCCTAATAGGTGGTATAACTTCACTAACATTAGCACTACCAATTCAATCTAATTACCAGTTTCTAGTCGGAATAAAATAAAAAATTTCATGAATCAAACTCTAGAGTGTGACTACCATACCAGAAGAATATATATTCTTAGGAACACTATAAGAAAGGCTTCTAGGCAGAACAACTGATTTATATGGAGTTTGACCTCCCAACCCCATGTGGAGTAATTTCATTCTTCCACCATCAGTTAGTTTTTCACTAGGAAGCTCACTAGTCTTATGGGCTACGAAATTCCTTGGAATCCTCACCTATGGATGTTGACCATTTGGAATATGAATATCTTTTCCCATGTGTGAAAAGTAAATTCATTTTTTGAAAAATTCCTTGACCAGGACATTCCACATCACTTAAAGTAACTCCTTTAAAAGTGTATGCTTCCTTTTAATCTCATACTGAAGAAGTATTGATGAATTTTTCACACAAATCCCTCACGATCATAGCTCTTCTGATTATGTGCACATCCCAAAGGATTTACCAACTTATCCATGAATGAGATCAAATGTATTCATATAAGTACTTCATAAACTATTTGGATTTGGGATAAAGTTTCTATTATGATGGAAAAAATGACTATGAAACCCAAATTTTTTCATACAACCCAAATACTCTGATCTCTTGATTAAATTCCTTATAACATTGTTGCACCTAAAAATTCTAACCCTAATCAATACTGAAAGCACCCCCAAAACAAAAAACCCAACTAGAAGCTCAAACCAGTATCTAATCAGCTATGGATTTATTCATAATGGATCTATAACTATGTATGTATATCACTGGTATGAAACTCTCTCCGTTTAGGGTCAACTTGGAATATTTCAAAACATAACCCTCTATACGATTAGTCTCTATAATAAAATTGTCCATTAATGAAACATTGGTAGGATATAATTCTCAATGGTTGTTAATCCTACTAATTACATGGTTTTTGGGTTGTGGTTTAGTAATGGTCATGTCATTCAATAAACCAAATCCATATAAAAGTATCCTCTCAAATTCTAGTAATCTAAAAGATTTGTTCCCATAAACACTGATATAAATGGTTTCACTTGAAAACATGGTGATAATGACCAGATTCAACGCCTTCAATCATATCATTCAATATCTTATCTACAACCCAAAAAATATTCTTGAGTTTTTTTCTATAAATAAATTAATAAGTTAAGGTTTAAAAATGTACCAGGTAGAAGAAAACTCTAGAAAATGAAAAATTCAAGATGTTCAAGTAACACCTATATAAACTACATATGTGCTATGCAGACATAAAAAATTTCATATTTGGTGTGATTCATGATTCATAAAAAATTTATCTCATTTTGAGTTAGTTTTTTTATATTGATAATACATGATAAGATGTTTATGATGTGGATTTACTTTTCAAAGTATTCTAATTTGTGAAGATATTGGTTTTCAAGAAAGAGATCGTTCACAAAGCCTGGATTTATGGTGGTTAATGAAAATTGAAAATAGAGAGGTCCCTAGTTTTAATTATATAGTGGATAATCTCATGTAGACCATATAAAATCCATTGGGTCCGTATTATTTCCTCAAAATGAAATCCTTTTCAGGTCGATCAGACCAATTTTTATGGGGTGTTTTTTCATTCTTGAAAAATATTGGATAACATTTGGGAAAAAATCAGAGTGATAATTTGGAAAATGAAACAATTATTTAATGTAATTTTTTATTATTTGGATAATCCTAGTCATTCAGGAAGAATACCTTGTGAACAAAAATTTTTCTTCAAGAACCACCACTATCACCCATTAATGGGATGTGGTTCACAAGATAAATTCCAATGTAGTGGTTGGGAAATGATTTCAAAGTGATCATGTGAAGGACTCATTCACTCCAGTGGTATGTAGTGGTGAAGTAGAAATTTTATTCCCCCTACATAGTTTCTTCATGGGGTGATTCTCAATTAACTTACAATTCATGGTCTCATACTCCTTACACAATTGTATACTCCTTAAATGGTTAGATATTGTAGGAAGGTGTTTGTTAAATGATTCCTATAAATATCGGGAAAAAATTGAGGAATGAAACACACATAGAATAAAATAATAGAGTCTTTAGAACTTTGGAAAACTCTGACAAGACATTTCAGATACTCTAAGAAATATTTCCTTTGTGGAGAAATTTGAAAGGCTCCCTCGATAACTTAGGTGCCAAAAGAAAGAATAAAAAAGAAAAGGCACTGAAAAGATCCTTTCTGAATCCTCTATATCAAATATGCTTTGGGAATCCTCCCCCAAAAATCTCCATTATGAAGCCTCAACTATGAAATCCTTTCATGAGGTCTCAACCATGAGGTTATTTTGAAAATCACATTCATGAGACCTGGTCCATGAGTCTCATTCATGATCCATTTCTATGAATCTTATTTTCACAGAGGGTCATTTCCATAATACCCTTCATAAAAAACCAATACCTTTAGAACTATGTGGGTGATATACCTTCATGTATATCCTTAATAATATGGGAAGTCAGTTGGGATCTTGGGTACTTATGTGCCTCTTACCCATAACCCAAAACCAAAAATCATTTTACATGTGTTTAGAAAATTCTCAAAGTAACATATTTATGAGAAACAGATATTCTTTAATAACCTTTCTTCCACCTAAGTCATCTATCTAGTTTTTAATTTTCCAAATGACTTATAAGTATCCTTTTTCAAAGGTATAAGCCCCAAAATTCAGGATATAGGAAGTCCTCGGGGGGAACATGATTGGGTCGTACACGTCAATGTTCACCCCTTTTATCATGGATTCCCTTCATAAAATACAACTCCATGGTTTTATCCCTAGACTGATTGGACCCCAAATGTAATAATGATAATGTATTCTCCTAATAATCAGGGATCCTATCATGAGGATACTTATGAAACATATCATGGATCATGATGCTCATTCTGGCTACTGATGTTTTGAGTTGTCCAACGTAGTTCACGAATGAGCTATACATGTTCGAGCCTCCTCCCTACAAAAAATTCCCAACCATTTTCCCATTAATTATTTCATCGCTATGATTCATAAATTATCTAGGAGAATCCACACTAGGGTAGTTCATAAATAATCCCAAACTTCTTCCTCATGGAGCTATATTCTCCATGCATATAGTTATCCTACCTTGTCCAACCATCGTTTTGTGTGAATTTGACACATGTGTGGGTCTCTTATAAAATCGTAATCATTCCCTCATTAATGATATAATACCTAGGATATATTGGTGATAAAGTAATATAAAGAGGTCCCATGAATAAACCCAGTCAATAATTTATTATCTCCCCTTTCATGACACGATTATCCCTATCACACGATGTGAAACTTAACAACAAAAATATTACCTAATGAAGTTAAAATCCATGGTATGATCCTGACACATAACCTTAAACCATTCCACTTGAATAATTTGAGATTTAATTCCTATTAATTAGGACACATAGTATAACTCTATGAGGTTCAATCCTAATTTATGAAACTATATCTTCATTAGGCCTTCTCATTAGGTGTAAGACCAAATCATACCCTCATTAATCATATCATCTGTAAGATCCATTAGTTAGACATATATATATAGGAAACCCATGTGTAATAACCAAATAATTCTCACAAAGAAATATTCCTCCTAAACCCCATTTTTTAGGTATATGTTCATCATGGAGCATTCTTGCTATATCAATATCCCCATGTGATCCCATTACACCTTCTCTATCTAAGTTACCTATAGGAAGGGTGATCCAAAAAGGGATTATAATGTGTAATTATCACATAAACCATTATTAGGAATCCTATTCCTAATATTCCATTATGTATGACATTAAACTTCTTGGAAGAAATCATGGCGCATGGTCTTAAAAGGAACCACAATGGTCCTTATCACATGAACATAAAAGGTAAAACATGTCATGTTAAGCAGCACTAAACTTCACGAGTTCTAATTCTTTTTATTGGGACACGTTGGAAGCCCCTTTTATGTGTCTTATCCCAATACAATGAACACCCTCCACTACCCTAGATAGTGATAAACTTTAGAGTTTCTAATTATGTGTATTTAAAATATATCATCACTAACTATTAAAATATATATGGATAACCTTTGATATATACAAATAGTACCATCGATAGAGAACTTCATAAACATACAGATGGTATCGTCGATGGAAAACCTATTATATATATACATGGTTACATTAACACATGATTTTAATCAGATAACTAGTTTTAAGGTAACCAATCTCACACTAGGATTTGGGAAGGATTCAAAAACATGTCTGAAATCTATAAGAAAGTCCCATAGTAGGCAATAATTCCACCCAAAATGGTGAGATAATCCTAACATATTATCCTCTTAACTAAGAAAATATGAATCCTTTATATTAAAACCTTAATTATCTCATTCATCTATAAAGTATTCCATCATATATTAAAATGATCATGGCCCAATCATGTGTCAAAAATTGTTTGGAAGGAAACAAAGGCATTACAGGAGACCCATGGGGTCAGATGACCATGTTCTTGGCCAATGAAGGTAAATTCATGAAAAATGGCATCAAATAAAATAAAATGATAGTAGTAAAAAGTAACTTCCTGTGATTTATATGTGGGGCCCACAATGAATATGTTTTTCTTTAATGTGGGTGACTTTTATTCCCCTTGAAATTTGATACATAAAAAAGACAACTCAAAACTACTCCTGTCAATAAGTTGAAACCTTATTTTCATGATATTTTTTAATAATAAATCCATAGTTAAGAATTCCAATATTTGAGCATTTTTAGGCTAGGTGACCTCCTAGGAAGTTTACTAGGTTTTTTTAGTGAGGAAAACGCACACTAAAAGAACTTGTATAGGCCTCTGTGTAAATTCTTTAGTCTGATAAGTGAACCTAATGGGTAAATATCCCATGGTGTCTTGGGAAGGAAACCGATGTATTATAGGATTCCCTAGGGTTCTGATGACCAAGTTCATAGATGGGGGGTTGGTTCATGATATGAAGGAAAGAAAAATAAGAATCAAAATTATGAACTTGTACATACATATTCAAGGGTCTAGATTCAGTTTAGTCTCATAGAGTGTCTTTGTACTTTATTACCTTCATCAATGATGTGATAAGAAAGTTGTGGGAATTCTTTATCAAGAATAAGTACAATGATTTTTGAAAGATTCATCAAATGGATATCCTTTTTGGAATTATAGTTTCGTTTAAAGTTCAAATATTTAAGGTTTGATAAGAGTGGGGAATATAAAAGTAAATAGTTTTAGTGGTTTTATTTAAAGAAATGAATATATTTTGTGAAGATAGTTCCTAGAAAACCAGAAGTAATTAGTGTGGTAGAGTATTTGAATCCAATTCAATGATAGAGATCCAAATTAATGAGGATACATTTTGGGTCTCCCAAGGAGTTCAAAAAAGAAGATGTAAATTATGTGTCATACCTCAAAGCCCTTCCACACCATTAAGGAAGGAAATTATGAAAGTAATATAGTATGGAAGAAAGGTAGATACCTCCAACATCAATGTTTTTGGAATAATTTTCCATGTCTATATTGATTTTATCCAAATGAATGATTTAGATTAAAAGTCACAATCATGTTTATTTATGGGTTACGGCAATGAAGACTTTGACTTTATTCTCTGGTATAATTATCTCTAGAGGATCATCAGAAGATGGCATGTTCTCTTAAATGGTAATATATTATGGATGGCTCATAATATATTGAATGATGAAACTAATAGAAAATAATCAATGGATAAAGCCAAAATTTATCTAGATGGAAATTAATTAATCCCATTTAGTTTAAAAAGAACTCATGTTCTATAAGAACCTAAGAAACTGGAAGGTAGATTTTTAGATAGATGTCATATTATAGAGGTTTATCCAAGTCTATAAGTACCAGAATACTCTAGTACTATAGAGTCTTATGAAATAATTTCAAAATATGTAGTTTTTAAACGATCACAACCTCAATAGTTTATTAATTCCACTAGGGTCAAAAGAACCATGTAGATATTTTGATCAGAAGTGCACTTCTTAATTATAATAGATGGTGGAGAAACCTAGATCTCAAAGGAGTCATAAAATCTCAATGATTGAAAATAGTGGGAGTTATCAATAAATTAGGAGATATGGACCTTTAAAGCCTTAAAAATATAAGATCTTTTATAACTTCATCATGTAAAAAATTCCTTATAAAACAATCAGGTAAACTGGTTGATGTATGTAATGGGATAAGGTAAGGCTAAATTTTAAATGATTTAAATAAAAAAATTAGTATATTTTATTGAATTTTTTCCTCTAGTTCTTAAGAACATGAAAATATAGATAATTCTTGGAATGGTTGAAGAAGAATTTATAAATCTTGGAAAATTAGATATGAATAAAAGTTTTCTTCAAAGATATTTAGAGTAGAAAATTTGCATGAAACAACTGGGAGGTTTCATGGAAGTAGATAAAAACTATAGTGTACAAGCTAAAATATAGTTTGTATGGGAAAAATCCAAAACCCAGTCAATTGACCCAAATTTTCAATGCCATTATGGAAAAAATAGTTTCTATGGTGAAATTTAGATAATTACATCTACCAAAATGAGTTATATGATTAATGTTTCATCATATTTTTCTTGTACATGGATGAAATTATCTTGATTATCTGAATTTGAAGTAGATTTAAGAGATAAAGGCTGACCTATCCAAAAGTTTCAAGATGAAGAATCTTGGGAGAGCTAAACATATTTTGGGTTTGGGGATTTTAAGGGACTATAAGCCTAAAAAATTGATTTATTCTCATTCATAATAAATTCAGAAGATATTATAAAAGTTTATAATGTGTGGATATATACCTACCACTACCTCATTGGTTGTAAAATTAAATCTCTCTAAAAATAAATCACCTTGAATGGAATATGATTATAAGTACATGTAAAAGGTTCCTTATACATAACCAATTAAAATTTTGATGTAGTTCATGGTTTTTATAAGGATAATAATTTCTAAAGTATTGGTATATGTTAGTAATTTTATGAAAAACTTAGTTAAAGTGCACTGGAAAGTGGTAAAGTGGATATTCTAGTATCTTAATGTTTTGTAAAGACTAGACTTATGTTTTTGTAATAGTTAATCTATTACATGGGTTTTTTTATGTAGTGTTTGGAGGGGTTTTGGACACAAAAAGAGGTATCATAGAATTTTTTACTTGTGGTGGAACTATCATCAGTTGGATGTCTAAAATGCATATGGTGATTGAACTTTCAACAACTAAAGTTGTGTACATTGCAGTAATGGAATCTGGGAAAAAGATGTTCTGTTTTAGTGGTTTTTTATAGAAACTTGGAAGGAATCAGGGGAATGAAACATTATTATATGATATTTAGAGTGTGATCCATATTATAAAGTGAGAGGACCAGTTTAGGATATACCTAACACTAAGAGGAGGGGTGAATCAGTGTTGGGTACTTTTAAACCAATTCCAACTTTTATCCATGTACCTCTTGACCTGTTAGGATCTTGATTCTCTTATTCTCTTTTCCCTGTTGCATGAAATAATAGAAAGCAGTAAAAATATGAACACGATATTTTTACAAGGTTCGCTACTCAATAAGAGTAGCAACATACCTTCCATGCATGGATATGACCAGTGCATGGATTCTCCACTATGATTTGATATGAAATTACAGTAGAGTGGCTAGGAAAACAATCCTCTAGCCAGTGTGAGTCCCTACACTTTAGAGGGGGGTGGGAAATAATCCTCTTCCCTATACTGGTGATGACCTATCCCAACTTGAAGCGTCTAGTTGGTTCTTTATACTACCTATGGATACAGTCTTCTTCCTTCTTTAAAAGTTAGGTTTTTCTCTTGGTCTTCTTTAATGCTCTTCATTTGATTACTTGAAAAGCAGTAGGCAAGAAATTCTTCCTTTTTTATTCTCTTCTTTTCTAGTACAACACCAACTGCACTAGGCTTCTTATTTCTTCTTATTAGTGAAACAACCAACTGCACTAAAACTTATTCTCTCTTCTTGGATAGAACCACATATACCAATGTGATTATTTAGGTAGTGAAGATCGGTTCACTTGGAATCAGATGAATTAAATTGCCCTAAATAATTGTAGGATTCAATTGGGCATATTCTGTTATTCATATTCTTCTCTTCTTTCTATGCAGCAAACCTGTAATCTACACACTCTTCTTCTTCTTCTTCTTCTTCAATGAAAAACTAGCTGCACGGAAACCTACTCTTCTTCACACATTCTCTCTCAGTGCAAAACCATCTGCAGAGAGCTCTTCTTCTTCTTCTTCTTGCTATAATTACAAGTTATTTTTTTGATTGTAAAAACAATGAAGTCTAGATCAACTTAGCATCATCTCAGTTGAACAAAAACTGGTAAGAACTTCTAGAAAAACTCACAACTTGCATTCCAATCCTTACTTTCATGCCACCCTGCTTGCGCGCCTCCCCACTTGCACGCCATCAAATACTTGTGCGCCACAATTGTTCACAACTCACAACTTGTGCACCACTTCTACTTGTTTTCCACTTATACTTCCACAGAACTCTGATTATGCACCACTCTACTTGCGTGCCACCCTACTTTCATTCCACTCTTCTTATGCGCTACTTCCTACTTGCACGCCTTATAAATAACCCTCAGCTTGCACGCCACTTCATCTTGCGCGCCACTTGCTAGGACACTTACTACGACTTGCGTGACCAGATCTCAAATTTGTTTCTTAAGTGTTGAGCCTTAAAAAATGAGGAGGATAGTCATCTATTTATAGTCATTTTGGTGACTTGCATGCCATATACACTTGCGCGCCGCTCCCGCACTTGTGTGCCACTCCAGTACTTGCACACCGCTCCAGCACTTGCGTGACATTTCATCACTAATGAGACACTTTCTTTCCTTTGTCATATTTTGATATGATGATGTTGAAATATGTCTTGCGCTCAAAATAAAATTGCATGCCACATATAATTGCGCACCAATCTTTAACTTGCGCACCACTTTATTTCCTTTGTCATATTTTGATGTGACGATCTTGAAATATGACTTGCGCGCAACATACACCTACGCGCCACACTTGCGCGCCACTTTTGACTTGTGTGCTGCTTTCTTTCCTTTTCCAAAAACACTTCCTTACTCCCTCTATCCTTTATAAGTCTTGCATCACAAATTCTCCTAACTTATGATATTTTTGAAATACATATCAGTAAAGCATCGTCTGATTTTGATATAATGTGAAGTTCATGGCTACCTCAGAATGCCAAGCCCTTCCACATTCTCTCTTCTTCTTCGACCATCATTCTACAAATCATATGATTCTATTCTTCAAGTAAGTTCTTGCATGGTTCTCATGAAATCATGAAGAGTTTCATGGTATTCTTCAAATTATCTTTCTTATGGAATCATCCTTAGATGGATGATACCTCACCATTCTTCATTGTTGTAAACAATGTGTCACCTTTGACACAAGTTCTTCGAACTAAGGATCAGTGCATCAATTGTCTGAATTTATCTTCTTAGAGAATTTCTCAAGTATGACATCCAATGTTATGATTCCATAACAATTCACCAGGAAACCTCACTTCAGCCAATATCCACTAACTTTTTAATCCTTCATCCTCTTCTTCATTTTGACCAGTATTGACAATTGTTGACAACAAATACAATCTTCATACACAAATTTCTCCCAACAATATCCCCCCTTGTATTTTGTTGTCAATACCAAAAAATTCTCCTCAAATGAATGTGTCAATGTCAAAATAATAATCTTCTCTCTCCCCTTTACTTGTTTATATCCCCCTTTAATTACAAACTTTCATTTCACTTTCTCTCCCCCTTATTGACAAGAAATACAAAGTTCGTGGTAGAGAAGGTATCAGTCCTTACTTAAGAAGTGTGTAATCAGTCATTTCACTCTAATTCTACTTTAGCAAGGATTGATGTAGAAAACAAGAGAGTTTTATTTAGACAACAAAGTTATCCATTATCCACTGATCGTGATACCTCATGAGATGAGATCTCCTACACTTGTCTTCAAGGGTTTTCCACTTTCATTCCAGGACAAAGATATTGAATGTGATATGAAATAATCAGTCCTAAAATTTCTGCACTCACTTCAATAAAAGGATCAAAAACATTCAAGTGAAATTAGCAGTGTAAGTGGTCTTGGGGCATTTTTATTCTTCCTATGTCACTGATTGACCTAGTTACTCCCCCTTTGTAAAAATATATTTATTTTGAGTAACCAAGGATGAGTGATTAAAAAAACGACATACCTTTTCCAATGACATGATCTTTAGACAATCTTCAGAGTAATTAAATTTTATACCAACTGATGTTGATATTGATTGAGATAATGACTCCGGCAGCTTCTTCATGTGTCTCCCCCTCAAGGGAACACTTCTCCTCACAGAATCCCAGGTTTTCCCCCTAAGATCTTACTTCACCTTCAATTCCTTATATGATAATATCAAATACAATACACAAATATTTAATGGAATAAGTTGGATCCTCTTTTCTCCATCAATGTGAACAACAAGGTTGAGATGATCTTCTCAACCCAGATGCTCCATTCTTCACACTTTCACAATTGATCTTCAGTGCTGACTATGATTGTGTGGACATCACTATTTATTCCATCTCATTGTCTGTGAATATTCTTTCTTCAAGGGATTTCAAAGCACTAGAATCTACTGGTTCAACTTTCATATTTTTGAGGAATTCTTGTAGGGATGGAGTAAATTCAAAGCATCTTTTAATAGTATGACCAGCCTTGTTACACCTCACACACAGAACTTCCTTTTCTTCATATAGAATCTACTTTTTGCTTTTAGCACAAGTATTAGCCTGTGCATCTTTCATCTTTCTCAGTATTTCCAAATCTTCTGGACAAACTACCAAAATATCATTAGAGACTGAGGCATCATGATTGGATCTTCTACATGGCTTCTTATGAGTGGCTTCCTTCTTAGTATTTATTTTGGATGCACCACCCTTCACCTTCTTGGTTTTAGAATCCAAGTACTTCTCATCTTTCCTTATTTAAATATTCCTCGGTGATTTTTTTTTCATATTATTTATTTGATTTATTCCCAAGGATTATTCTTCATTCTTACTTAGATTATGTGGTCTTCTTTTTTTATATGAACATGCACCATTCATATGACCACTCCTATTGCATACATCATAGATGTTATCTAACATTCCAACTCTGTTTATAGTATACAGATGATTTTGGATCTGTGTATGTTGCTTCTTCTTCTCTAGATTTCTCCCCCTTGAGATGAGCTTTCTCTGTGCTTTTACATTTAAGGGGTTGATGAGCTTTCTCTGTGATTTTACATTTAAGGGGTTGTACCAACAATCTAGTGCACAATGCCCAAATCTATTACAGCACCAGAATTGAGCAACGAACCGTGAATTTTCCCATCTTTTTTATAAGGTTGATGAATCTTCTTCTTGGTATGTTGTGCTTTATGTGGGGATCTATCTTCCACACTCTTTCCCCTATCAACCATAGACATGTTGGTAGGTTTCTTCTCACTTTTCTTCATCCATACTTGTTTAGAATTTTTCTTCCAACCTATACATTTTGTAGAAAAATTTTTAAAAACATTCGTACAAGTTGGTATGGATGATACCATTACTTTATCAGCTACTTTTGATAGATTAATGAGTGAAGACATGATATTATTATCACATGTTGGATGTATTTTGATAGTATAATCCTCCATTGAGCATTGATTACTAGCAGCAATAGTTTCTTTCTTTTGTGGAGACTCAATATGTGTATTCTCAAGATTGGTCAACTCAGCTTCCAATTCTAGACATATTATATTGAGGATGACTTCATGGTCTTCAATCATGGTCATATTCTCTTCACAATCCTTCTTTAATCTTTCAACTTCATCTTCATGCATCTTTACTTTGTTTTGTAAAAAAGAGTCATGTTATTTGATCTTCTTGGAGTCTTCTTCCAAATATTCCTCCTTGATTTCATTGGTTCTTTTCAACTCATTTTCAAGTGCATGGATATTCTCTTCTATAGTCTTATTGAATCCCTCCTTTTCTTCAACATCTTTGAGCCACTTTTAAGAACATACTTCAAATTCCCTCTTTGTTGCTTCAAAGGCTCCAACCTGTCTGGAGGGCTTTAGACATTCAACAATTTTTTCTTGTAATCCTTTCTCTAAAACATCAGTTTCTTCTTCCAGCTGAGTGATATTTTCCTACATGTATTGAAATACTCCACAAACCATGGATGTACTTTCTTTAGGAATACCATGTAGAATCATTCTTAATCTATCAACTGATATTTCTTGAGATGTTGTAGATTGATCATCACCACTTTTGTTAGCATCTTCATCATGAGAAGACTTTCTAAATGTACTAACACATACCTCTTGATCAGTTGAGGTAGGAAGTTTGTCCATGTTCTTGGTGGGGGCTTGAGGCACCTTCTCATTACTTTCCAAGTTTGGTGTGTCTTCAATGTCAGCCAGATATGGAGAACCGGATGCATCCTCTTCTTCAGATAGGAGGGAATTCTTATCCAACTTTCTCTTCTCCTTATTTTTTCTGTTCATCATGGTCTTAGTAGATATAGTCTTCTACTTAGAGATAACAGAATCTTCACTTAAATTTCACTTCATTGATAACTCAGGAAAGAAACTCAGGTCTTCAAAAGAGAATAACTTCACTGTATAGAATCCAACATAGGTGAACCTTTCCCTCTGATACCAATTGAGGGGACCAGTTTAGGATATACCTAACACTGAGAGGGGTGGTGAATCAGTGTTGGAGGATTTTTAAACCAATTCCAACTTTTATCTATGTACCTCTTGACCTGTTAGGATCTTGATTCTCTTATTCCCTTTTCCCTGTCGCATGAAATAATAGAAAGCAAAAAAAATATGCACATGATATTTTTACAAGGTTCACCACTAAATAAGAGTAGCTACGTCATTTTCATGCATTGATATGACCATTGCATGGATTCTCCACTATGATGTGATATGCAATTACAGTGGAGTGTCTAGGAAAACAATCCTCTAGCCAGTGAGAGTCCCTACACTTTATAGGGGGTGGGAAACAATCCTCTTCCCTGGACTGGTGATGACCTAGCTCTACTTATAGCGTCTAGCTGGTTCTTTATACTGCTTATGAAGACAGTCTTCTTCATTCTTCAAAAGTTAGGTTCTTCTCTTGATCTTCTTTAATGCTCTTCACTTGATTACTTTCAAAGAAGTAGGCAAGAAATTCTTCCATTTTTTTCTTCTCTTCTTTTATAGTGCAACACCAACTGCACTAGGCTTCTTATTTTTTTTCTTAGTGCAACAACAAACTGCACTAAAACTTATTATCTCTTATTGGCTAGAATCACATATACCAATGTGATTATTCAGGCAGTGAAGATTTGTTAACTTGGAATCATCTGAATTAAACTGACCTAAATAATTGTAGGCTTCAATTGGGCATACTCTGTTCTTCTTCTTCTTCTTCTCTTCTTTCGATGAAGCAAACCTATAAGCTACACACTCTTCTTCTTCTGCTTCTTCAATGCAAAACCATCTGTACTGAAACCTACTCTTCTTCACATGTTCTCTCTCAGTGAAAAATCATCTACATATAGATCTTCTTCTTCTTCTTCTTGCTAGAATCACAAGTTCTCTTTGTGATTGTAAAAACAATGAAGTCTAGATCAACTTATCATCATCTCAGTTGAACAAAATCTAGTAATAAATTCTAGAACAACTCACAGCTTGCGTGCCAATCCTTAGTTGCATTCCACCCTGCTTGCGCGCCTCCCTGCTTGCACGCAATCAAATACTTTTGTGCCACAATTGTTCACAACTCACAACTTGTGCACCACTTCTACTTGTGTGCCACTTATAATTTCACACTACTCTTCTTGCACGCCACTCTACTTGTGTGCCACCCTACTTGCATGCCACCATGTTTGTGCACCACTTCCTACTTGCGCGCCTTATAAATAACCCTCAGCTTGCGCGCCACTTCATCTTCCACGCCACTTTATCTTGCGCGCCACTTCCTATGACACTTACTACGTCTTTCATGACCAGAGCTCAAATTTTTTTCCTAAGTGTTGAGCCTTAAAAATGAGGAGGATAGTCATATATTTATAGGAATTTTGGTGACTTGTGCACCACATACACTTGTGCGCTGCTCCAGCACTTGTGTGCCGCTCTAGCACTTGCACGACATTTCATCACTAGTACGACACTTTCTTTCTTTTATCATATTTTTATATGAAGATGTTGAAATATGTCTTGCGTGAAACATACACTTGCGTGCCACATATACTTGCACGTCACACTTGCACGTTGCTTATACTTGCGCGCCACTTATTGACTTGCACGCCAATATTTAACTTGTGTGCCACTTTATTTCCTTTGTCATATTTTCATGTGATGATCTTGAAATATTACTTGCGTGCAACATACACTTGCACGCCACACTTGCGCGCTACTTTTGACTTGAGCGCCGCTTTCTTTCCTTTCCCAAAAACACTTCTTTACTCCCCCTATCCTTCATAAGGCTTGCATCACAAGTTCTACTGACTTATGATATTTGTGAAATACATATCAGTAAAGCATCGTCTGGTTTTGATATAATGTGAAGTGCATGGATACCTCAGAATGTCAAGCCCTTCCACATTCTCTCTTCTTCTTCAACCATCATTATACAAATCATATGATTCTATTCTTCAGGTAAGTTCTTGAATGGTTATCATGCAATCATGAAGAGTTGCATGGTCTTCTTCAAATTCTCTTTCTTCTGCAATCATCCTTAGATGGATGATACCTCACCATTCTTCATTATTGTAAACAATGTGTCACTTTTGACACAAGTTCTTAGAACTAAGGATCAGTGAATCAATCGTCTGAATTGATCTTCTTGGAGAATTTCTCAAGTATGACATCCAATGCTATGATTCCATAACAATTATCCAGGAAACATCACTTTAGCTAATCTCCATTAAATTTTTAGTCCTTCATCTTCTTCTTTATTTTGACTAGTATTGACAACTGTTGACAACAAATACAATCTTCATACAAAAAGTGGTCCCAATATAAATAATATGGTGTTTCACTCATATATGAAACACATTTAACTATTGTATCACTTAATTTGGAACCTTGGGTATCATAGAGTGATGGAGATACAAAAATTCAATGAAAGTTGGAATCTGATAGATATTCTGACAATGGTCATAGTTTGGGAAAATCTAGTGTATATGAATTCCTTAGTGGTACTTGGGTGATTTGAAATAATGAAAGGGATATTCATTGACTGTTACAATAGGATTAAAGAATGATGAAATTTACTAAGTGGTCTTGAGTACTTGGTGATGTAGAGATAAGAATTAATAAGTGGGATATTTTAGGCATATTTTGATAACTCTTTTTTTCTAAAGTTAATATATATTCTAGAACGAGTGGCCTTGATATATGTGTTAATGAAATCACATGAGGTAAGTTTAGTAGAACCATGAGTTTTGAAACTAGTGTTAGGCGATAGTAGAAATGATAACTAACTCTAGATGATAGAAGTGAAAAAGAAATGATTTAATTATTTAATAGTTACTCTATTTAATTTATAAGAATAACTAGGGATTTTTTAAAGGTTGTATTATAGTTTTTATAGTGATTCCAAATAGTAATGTGTATTGATTACACTTTTCATAGGGGATCACAATATGAGGCAGTGTGTATATTGAGTAGCTAGTGGTGGACTTGACTAAGTGGAGGGACATCATTGAATATCAAAAGGTGGTAGAACCAAATCAACCAAATATAAATTTTTATAAAGAGATGATTGGGATCAATTGATTTTAAATCATGTTATAATTATATTATTCTAACATTGTTAATAAATACAACAATGTTTCTCCTATGGAGTATGACAAAATCCAAACCATGCTAACCTCATTTTTGTTCTAAGTTAGTGTGAGATTATGTTATTATATTTTTTTCTAATCTAGAAATTTTTATAGGTCAATCAA
Source organism: Viscum album (assembly GCA_963277665.1). NCBI lineage: Eukaryota > Viridiplantae > Streptophyta > Magnoliopsida > Santalales > Viscaceae > Viscum > Viscum album. The sequence goes on along the minus strand of OY728137.1, from coordinate 1,929,162,892 downwards.
GGTGATTAGACAAGAGACTTTGGATCATAGTTACTTTATCCAAATTTTGGCATTGAGTGATAACAATTTCAGAACATTTATATCTTTTTCCATGAGAAGTGGTTATAGAAGGTGTGTTTTGGAACATTGTTGTTCTCAAATAAATTCCTCGATAAATAAAAACCTTTTATATTGACACATTTTCATTAAATATATTTACTCACATTAGTGTACAAATTTCATTTCAAATTTTAAAATTTAGCTTCTTATTTTTTAATACTACTTCAAGTAATTCTCATTTCAAATTCACATTTAAAATATAATTTCAATGGTTTTCATTTTAAAATTCTCATTAAATCTCCCAAGTTATGAATTATAAATTGAATGCATCGTGTTAACAAAGTAATTGATGGGTTCTCAATATATTTAAATTTCATATAAATATTATGTATAGATCATGATGTAATATGAATCCTATAAAAAACATATATACTAATAAAAATGTATGAAATACTTAAAAAATATCTAACCATTTATCCACACTTGATTCAAACACAAATCTTATGTTTTTACTAAGGTGGAAGAATCAAAAAAAATATTTTCCATGAATTTATATTTAAGGAAGATTTAAATGATATTGAGAAAAAATAACACGTTATGTGTGATGTAATACCCCAAGGTAATTTTGATGGAGTTATCTTCCACATTAAATTTTTACTACACAAAAAATTTACTTTTATCAGGTTTTGGGTTATTTATTCATACAAAAAAATTAAAATTTTAATAAAAAACTAAAAAAATGAATATAATTTTCTTAAAATATTATGTTACATCACAAAAAAGAACTAAGTATTTCAAATTTATCTAGAAATTGAATAATAACTATCATTTCTTGGATAGTGTATATTTTTTATTATTTTTAACAACCACACATGGGTAGATCCATGATTCATTTATAGAAATAATTTTAAATTTTCTTAAAAGTTTTTTGGGAGACCATCGCATCTTCTAAATTTGAAAATGAACATTTGAAGGTCCATTTTTTCAAAAAAAAATATTTATTATTTTATAATATCTTCATCTAGAAATAAATTATCTATTTGGTTCTTTATAGTGGTGAAAATTATATGAAAGGTTCCTCATTTTATGAAACGATGTACTCATAGAAAACTACCTCCCATGTGAAAACATTTGTATCTAAAATAATAATAAAATTTGAAGAGTATATCATATAAGATCAAGTATGATACCTTTCCAAATTTCATATTGAAAAAATATAGCCAGTTATTACTAGTTTAATCCCATGGTCTATATTTTCCATAATTTTCATTATAATCTATGCTCTACTTGTTTCTGAATCAACACATACAGAAGATCTAGAATTTTCAATATCATAAAAATATTAGTGTCAATGATTAGCTGTTGAAAGTGGATAATATTAATTTTTAATATCTTAATATTCATGTGTTCCAAAATTCCACAAACATCTTTTTTAGTTCGTTATAGAAATTGAACTTCATTTCTCATATTAAGTGCAATTCATGTTTAAAATAAAAATATGGGCCCAATCATTCATCTATTTTTGGATAACATTATATTAATTTTTTAAATTTTATATTTTGGGATATAATTGATCACTTTGTTTAGAAGATTTTATCTCTTAGGATTTATGGATGAATCCCAAGAGAAGATGATGATTTTTCTGCATGAATGAATAAATTTTCTGGACAAAGCATAATGGGTCTAAGGCCTATCAAACAGAAGTGGGGCTGACAAAACAAGCCCAATGAAGCTAAAAATTTTACTGTAGAAAAGGAAAAATATAAGGAACATTTCATTAAACTGAGGTCAGATCTAATTTTAAAGTTTTTATGGAGATAAATGGATCTAAAGTTTACATTTAAATGGTGGGCCCGACCTGAATGCCCATAAAGTCATCCCACCATTTCAACCATAACTTCCAAACGGTTGCACCAAATGACCCGAAAGTTTTACAGATAATAGAGGATAGATGGAATATAGTATTTCTCTTCTACTACTCCTCCGGATTCGGCCATATTCAGTTTAAAATTCACACATCAAAATGGTAGATGAATATGGACGAATTTTCTAGACAATTTTGAAACGTTGAAATTCCCTTGATTTTCTCACGCTCTTTTGACTCTCCCAATTAATGGGGATGGAATTTGTTTTTGGGAGGTGTATATAAGTCTCCAAATATGCCTATATAAATATCTTTTTGTGAAGTTAATTGGGCATTGAAGTTTTTATTTCTTTCATTTGTATTGTCATGCTTTCATTTTGTAAGTGCATTATCAATTTCTCCCATGTATGTTTTTCATTCACTTTTATTTAATTAATAAAATATCATCTTCTTATTTTTCATTTATGATTTAATTTTCCATATCATGTTGATATCATTGCTTTAGGGAGTGAGGTTATTCATATAATATTTTGTGAATCTCTTCGCACAATATTGGAGTGATTGTTATTTATTTGTTCTTCTTCTCCAATTCTTACCATCATAAGTCTACTACCCACTTTCATTGATAGAATCGAATCAATGAAGGGTTAAACCTCTAATTTTTTTATCCAAGGGAGTAGAAAGGGGATGAATTGGATGTTATTTATTATTTTAATATTTCCTAATAAATTCTATTTTTTGATATTTTCATTCAATGATTTATGTTCTCCTTTAAACACACCAATTTTAAGGATACACATCCCGAGTGATAAAATGATCCTTTACCTTGTAGTTCTCATCAATATGATCCTCCAAGTGTATAGGTGATTATCCTTAGGATAGTGAAAACTCAAAATCAGTGAGTTATTTGGGATGTTTGTATTTTCTTAAAGGAAATGCTCGAATTTAAGATATTGAAATAATTGAAAAATAAATTCATCCAATCCACCCCATGCAATAACCAAGGATCAACTCATAATGTTTTAATTAAATTCACTTAAGTAATTAGAATCTCAAATAATCCAATCAATTCAACCCCAAGTTGGCCACTTCATATCCAAATCAACATCATCAAATCACATTCTTATAATATATGTTTCTTCAGTTTCTTCTTAGGTATCTCAGGATCAATAACCCAATTTGTACTACAATGACTGCTTACACCATACAACTTGGGTAAATTTGGGCACAACCAAATTTTGGAACCATTTCTAGGGACCAAGTAAGTTACCTTATAACATCTTTCTATTCTCCCCAATTTCTCTTTTATCATCCCATTTCTCTTATCTTTTCCCCATTCTTTTTTTCTCTTTTCTTGGCATGTGTCCGCCTACACCCGTGACCATTCGAATCATCTAGTTAGGGTGGATAGTCCTGGGGATGGGGAGTCAAGAATCCATAGAGGTCTATTTCCATTAGATACAAATCTTCCTAATACTCTAAATTAAAATATTGTGTTCGATACAATGGATAATCTCCCACAAAATCAAATCATAAATTGGGGAGGGAACCAAAATAATGAGCAAGACCCTAACTTGGGAATTATTACAAATCCAACCATGAATAAATACCTCACATATTCCTAGACCAATTAACCCTCATGAATTAGGCATGATAACATAGTATATGCACAATATGTCTTCAAAACCCATGTCCTAAACTATCTTCCTGCCTTTCATAGGATGGAGTCTGATATCCCTTACCTTCAGGTTAAAGAATTTAATGACATTGTCGAAACCATGTGCCATCCAAATCAAATTGAATCTGCTAAAATGAGACTTTTTCATTTTTCTCAGAAGGAATGAGCAAATAATTGGTTAAATTTTTTTTGACCATCATCCATTCACTCTTGGGACCAACTGCAATGAGAATTCTATTAAAAATACTTCTCACATCACAAAACAATTGCACTTAAAAAGAGCATCTAAATATTTTTTGAAAGAGAGGGAGAAACATTCTATTAAACATGGGAAATCTTCAAGGACACATTAAACATGATACAACACCATGGTTTCTTAATCCCAAAACAATTGATAATTTTCTATGAAGATTTAGGTCCAGGAAACAAACAATTCATTGATATGGTGTGTAATGTAACCTTCAAAAACAAAGCCCCAAATGATGCTTATGAGTATCTAGAAAATCTTGCTAAACAGAACCAAACATGGGGAACATCATCTTACTATGAGAAGACACCCAAATATGGTGGAATTCACAATCTTGTAGGAGAAGAAAACCTTAGAGTAAAACTTGTTGCACTCACTAGGAAGGTTGAGGAGATTGATATTAGGAAGGTATACAAAACCCAAACGGTTGATCTTGTTTGTAAAATTTGTGACAAACATGACCACAAGACCAATAATTGCCCAAACATTCCTTCTATTAAGGATGTTCTCTTAGAAGGACCACCAGAAGAAGTTAACGCAATGAACTTTCAAAATCCACAATTCCAAAACACCTTCAATCCAAGGTATAATGACCATCCTGGATTCCATTGTAAGGACAGTCAACAACCAACACAACAACAATGTATCAACCCATACCCTCAAAAATAATTTCAACCCTATAAACAGTTCCAACAAAAACCAGTCCAATTCCAACGTCCTCATGTCCAATATCAACAAAATATCCAACAACTCATTCAATAGCCAATCCAAACACCAAAGTATCCTCCTAGGATAAACCAATAAGCACAAGACACTACCCAATATATCCCAATCCTTGAATAGTTTTGTAAAAAAATGGAGGAAATGACCTCTGAAGTATCATTACTTAAACAAAAATTACAAACAATCAAAACTGGAAAGGCACCCATGCCTACTCAGGTTGTCCCATACCCAACTGTAAGGGGAGAATAAAGTTTCACTCATACAATTTATGAACAACTAAATGTTGTGATAGTTTTAAGAAGTGGGAAATCAATTGATAAACCCAAAAAAATAATTCAAAAACCAACTAAAGCTTTAAACTCTAATAAAAGTTCAAATGAACCACATGATCAAACTGAGAAAACTGATGACAAGGTGAAAGAAAAAACTCTTCAACAAACAATCTCACAACCTACACCATTTCCTCAATGCATTAGGTGAAAACCAAGCCCAGATTGAGTGAAACATTAAGGGAAATATTATTACAAGTCAAGATGAGAATTCCACTCCTCGATTTTATTCAAACCATTCCTGCATACTCAAAATACCTAAAGGAACTCTACACATTTAAAAGGAAATTGTCACATAAGAACCAAGTCCTTATGGAAGTAAATGTTAGCAAAACAATCCAAGGAACCCTTCCACCAAAGATGAAAGACCCGGGATTCCCTTACATAAATGTTGAACTAGGAGAGAAAAAAGTTTTCAAAGCCTTGTGTGACCTAGGTGCTAGTGTCAATCTCATTCCCTATGGTGTGTACTTCCAGTTAGGCCTGGAAGAGCTCAAACCCACATCTGTCACACTTCAACTTGTTGATCGTAGTATTAGGGTTTCAAAGGGGATTTTAAAGGATGTTATGGTAAAAGTAGACAACTTTATCTACCCTACTAACTTTATTATCCTTGAAAACAATCCAAACTTAGTCAATATGGAACAAAACTAAATCATCCTTGGTTATCCCTTCCTTGCAACAATCAACTCTATTATATGAGTTCGAAATGGGAACATGACCATCACCTTTGAAAACATGAGTCTAGAATTGAACATCTATAATAAAAGCTCACAAATAGGGGATGATGAGGATATTCAGGAAGTAAAAATGATAGGATGTGTTGATAAAGAATCCATATAACATCAAGGAATATTTGAGAAATGTTAAAGTGAGGACAAGATTAATTTCCTTTATTAACATGAAGGAAGTTTATCTCCTTGGCTAGAATCACTTTCAGATTGCTTTTATAATGAAATTGTAAGACCAAAAAGCAGTGAAATCTATCAAGAAACCACATTCATGGAGACCACTCCAACTCCCTTCTCTAACACTTCTCAAACCAATCTAGTAGTTGAAAATTCTACACATGGGGAATCAATATTATCTGAAAGTCTAAAAAAGGAAATTGATCTTGATCTAATGTCTTGATATTCTATTAAAATTTTGAACCAACCTAATCTTTAATTGAAATAACTTCCTACTACACTTAAAGAAGCCTTCTTAGGATAAAATGGAACACATCCTATTGTAATTTCTTCTTATCCTCAAGCTGATCATGAGAGGATTCTTCTAGATGTCCTAAAGAGACAGAAGAGATCCATTGGATGGACCCTATCTGATATTTCTGGGATTAGCCCACTTATTGGGAGTCATAGGATTGTTCTAGAATATAATTCAAAGTTGTTTTTTTCAACCTCAGTAGTGACTCAATCCTAATATCATGGAAGTAGTGAGAAAATAAATTCTAAAATTTTTAAAAGCTGGTATCATCTATCCCATAGCTGAGAGTGAGTGGGTCAGCCCGATCCACGTGGTTTTAAAGAAATCTAGAATCACAATGAGAACCAATAAGGATGGATAGATTCTTCCAACCAGGGTGAGTAGTGGATAGAGAGTCTACATCGATTATAGGAAGCTAAACTCATTTACCAAGAAGCACTGTTTCCCCTTACCATTCATTGACCAAGTCCTTGAGAGAGTGGAAGGTCATGAATTCTACTGTTTCTTAGATGGGTACTCAGGGTACAATCAGATTGAGGTCTCCCTAGAGGATCAAGGGAAGACTACATTCACCAATCCATTTGGCACCTTTTCCTTCAAACACATGACCTTCGGGTTATGCAATGCCTCTGGAACCTTCCAGTGGTGCATGATGGGAATCTTCTCAAACATGGTAGAGAATTTTTTAGAGGTCTTCATGGATGACTTCTCTATGTTTGGGGATACATTCGAGGGATGTTTGAGGAACTTGGAGAGAGTTTCCTCAAGATGTGAAGAAAATAATCTAGTCCAAAACTGGGAAAAATGCCATTTCATGGTTAAAGAGGGACTAGTCCTTGGCCATCTAGTCTCAGGTAGGGGGATTGAAGTCGATAAATCCATGGTTGACATAATTCATCACCTTCCATCAACCAAAATTGTCAAGGAAGTGAGGTATTTCTTATGACATGTTGGTTTCTATAGAAGATTCATTAGAAACTTTAGTTTAATTGCTCGTCCCCTTTGTGTTATTCTAGTAAAGTATGCTCCATTTGTTTGGACAGAAAGATTTGAGGGTTCATTCTCAACCCTAAAATCATCTCTAACCTCTCCTCCAATCATGAAATCTCTAAATTGGATCCTTCCTTTCGAACTCATGTGTGATGAAAGGGACTTTTCTTTAGGATCTGTGTTAGGACAACATTGTGATAAAACTCTTTATGTAATTTTTTATGCAATAAAATACTTAAATGATTACCAAATCAACTACACCACCATTGAGAAGCAGTTACTTGCTGTTGTGTTTTCCTCATAAAATTTTAGGTCCTACCTCTTAGGATCCCCCATCACTATGTACGCTGACCATTATGCATTGAAATTCCTCTTCTAGAAGCAAGATTCCAACGCTAGACTGATTAGGTGGGTCCTTCTATTACAATAATTTGACCTCACAATCAAGGTAAAAAAGGGGGTTGAAAATGTTGTAGTTGATCATCTCTCTTTGATAGAGTTTAATGATAAATTATCCCACCTTTATGTGTCTGATTCATTCCCTGATGAACACCTATACTCTATGAGTTACTTCCCTTATTTTGCCTAAATAGGAAAATTCTTAGTTACATGAGTCGTTCCAAATTTATTAGGGAATCAAGCTAGAAGGAAATTCCTTTCTGATGTCAGGAACTATGTGTTTGATGATCCATACCTCTATAAGTTATTCCCTGACCAAGTCATTAGGAGGTGTGTCTCGGAATCTGAACAAGAGTCCATCATTAAATTATGTCATAGTGAGGCGTGTAGAGGTCACTTTTCCTCTAAGAAAACATCTTCTAAGGTTCTTAAAAGTGGTCTCTTCTGGCCCACCCTCTCAAGGGACTCCTACAAATTTTTTCAAAGCTTCCCTAGGTGTCAAAATGTAGGGTCCATCACAAAAAGGAATCAATGCCACTCACTACCATTTTAGTGATTGAAATATTTGACTGCTGGGGAATCGATTTCATGGGTCCCTTCCCAAACTCTAGGGGATATTTTTACATTATCTTAACTGTCAATTATGTATCAAAATGGGTTGAATAAATTCTTACCAAATCCAATGATCATCAAATGGTGATTAACTTTATCAAGGAAAAAATCCTCTCTAGATTTGGAATTCCTAGGGCTATCATTAGTTATCATGGAACTCATTTTTGCAATCTTCCATTCTCAGCACTCATGGAAAAATATGTAATTTCTCAAAAAGTGTCCAGTGCTTACCACCCAAAAACCAATGGTCAAGATGAGTTAGCCAATAAATAAATCAAACAAATTCTTGAGAAAATATTTAATCCATCTAGGAAATATTGGTCGGTCAAGCTCTTAGATGCTCTTTGGGCCTATCGAACTACTTATAATACCATTTTAGGAATGTCCCCATGTAGGTTGGTTTAGGGTAAAGCATGCCATTTTCCAGTAGAGATTGAACATAAGGCCTTTTGGGAAATTAAGAAAATGAATTATGACCACTCATTGGCTGAAACAAAATGGAAATTATATCTAAATGAACTTTAGGAACTTAGGATGGAGGCTTATGAAAATTCAAGGATCAATAAAGCTAAAGTACCATCCTACTTATATCAAAATCTTAAAACCAAACACATTGTACTGGGTAAACCTATTATTTTTTATATTTCTAAACTTAATTTACACCCGAGGAAGTTGAGATCCATGTGGTAAGGTCTATACATAGTGCATAAGGTGTACCCCTATGGGGCTGTAGAAATTCAAGATACCACTAATGGTAAAACCTTTAAAGTTAATGTTTATAAAGTCAAACCATTCATTGATCCATTCCAAAAATAGGAAGTTGATGAAGAATTGTTTGAACTATCCTTCGACGAGGAAAATACTTAAACAATTAAGTGTCTAAGTTGATCTAGTGACATTAAACAAAAGAGTTTCATGGGAGGCAACCCATGGTTTTCATGTTTCCAATCATTGTGAATCATCTTTATTTTTTCATTTTTATATTTAAAAAAATACCATAGACTATTGACATGTTCTTCTATTATGTGTATGGATTGATATGAAAGGGGAGCACCATATTCATTTGTGTCACATGGAATGATCCTTGAGTAATACATTACCCAAAAATTTATAAAGAAGACGATGTATCATCAGTGCATTTTATTTTTATGAGTTTGTAGGTAAAAAACTGAATATGATAGTACCTTAGATTTTTGACCAGTTCTTCTATTATGAGTATGGATGGGTATGAATGGGGATCTCCATATTCATTTGTTTCACGTGGCATGATCTCTGAGTAATACCTTTCCCAAAAATTTAATAAATAATACAATGTATCATCAGTTTATTTTATTTTATTTTATGTTTTTTTAGGTAAAAAAATATAATAAAAAAATAAAAATAAAAGGACAGGTCGTAGGTCATGGGAAAAGCCTGTCACAACCGTCCAATCCAGGGCTAAAGGGATATTGGGGCACATGCTTTCAACATCAAACACCAGGTGAATTTATTCCACGATTCTCATTTTCAGTTTCCTCTTTGAACACCTCTCCCATACCCCCTTCTAAGTTTTCTTTAATCACTAGGGATAGAGTTATTCTATGTTGGGGGAGATGAAATAAAAAAATTGATTTTGTGTGAATAAGAACATGTGTGGAAAGAAAAATTCCATTAACCTTGAACATGATAACACACATTGAAAACTCTGAAATTGGGTATCAAATAATTTTGAATTCCTTGATTCTGATTTTAATGCAAGTTTAAGTTCATGTACATATATTTTGTAAAGTGTGGTTTCCGATGGGATTTTTCACTGTTTAAATTTTCATCCATTTAATAACAAAAAACACAATGCACGTCTTTTGGATTGTTGGGTATTAGTTTGAGTTCTTGGGGTCCCATAATAAATGTCACAGTTTTGGTGATCAATTTAATTTTAACATGAGTATTCTAAAAAAAATCAATTGCACGTAGAGAAATGGATTGACCTAATGTGTGGCTTTCGGCACTTGGGGATCGTGACTCCATAGTTTTCTGGCATAGAGTTGGGCATTTTATCTCTATTTGTGGTGATTTGAATTTGTTTTTGATTGATTAAACTCGAGATGATGCTTGAGTATGTGAGCTTCACTTAGTTCCCTAAGGTCTTTGAGCCTAGGAGTCATCGACAAAGTCTTGCTACATGGGTTTAATTTATTGAGTTCAATTTCAATTACCAGGGAAAAATTGAAAAAAAAAACAAAAAAAAATGAAAAATGAAAAAAATGAAAAAAAAATGGATACTCATTTTAATATTAAAATTCGATTTCTCTTAGTGGTTGTATATTTTCTCCCATGAATGAAAATGAACCCCCATGTCTATTGTGATGCAAAAAAACTTCATCATGCTTAATTAAAATTGGATGAAATATGGTGATTAATTTGAACAAAGGAATGGGCTTGGGATTGGGATATGCCTATGGACCTAGCTTGTTTTAAATGATTTTGATGGGTTTCATGATTTTTTTGGTATGAGTTCTTTGGGTGAGAAATGTGTATTAAAATTTTTTTTGGAAAATGGAATTCAAATTTCATATTTGAGATATATTTTGCTCAGGACTAGCAAAACTCAAGTTGGGGGTGTGATTAGCCGCTGAAAGTTGCTAATATTAATTGTTAATATCTTAATATTCATGTGTTCCAAAGTACAGAAACATCATTTTTAGTGAATTATAAAAATTGAACTTCATTTCTCATCTTAAGTGTAATTCATGTTTAAAATGAAAATATGGGCCCAATCATTCATCTATTTGTAGAGAACATTATATTCATTTTTTAAATTTTATATTTTGGGATATTATTGATAACTTTTTTTTAACATTTTATCTTTTAGGATTTATGGATTAATCCCAAGAGAAGATGATGATTTTTCAGAATGAGTGAGGAAATTTTCTGGACAAAGCATAATGGACCTAAGGCCCATCAAATAGAAGTGGGGGACCCAAAAAAAGACCAATGAAGCTCAATTTTTTACTGTAGAAATAGAAAAATATGAGGATAATTTCATTAAACTGTGGTTTGATCTAATTATGAAGTTTTCATGGAGATAAATGGATCTGAAGTTTATATTTAAATGATGGTCCTGACCTAAATGTCCATAAAGTCATCCTACCATTTTGACCATAACTTCCAAAAGGATGCACCAAATGACCCTAAATTTTGAAGAATAATAGAAGATAGATAGAAGAGAATATTTATATTCTACAACCCCTTAGAATTTGACGATATTCAGTTACAAATTCATATGTCAAAATGGTGGATGAATCTAGATGAATTTTCTGGAAAACTTTGAAATGTCGAAATTCCCTTGATTTTCTCACGCTCTTTTGACTATCCCAATTAATGGGGGTGGAAGTTATTGTTGGGGTTGTATCTAAGTATCCAAATATACCTATATAAGGATTTGAAGGTGAAGTGAATTGGGAAATCGAAGTTTTTATTTCTTTCATTTTTATTGTTATTCTTTTATTTTGTAATCGCATTGCCAATTTCTCCCATGTATGTTTTTCATTCACCTTCATTTAATTAATAAAATATCATATTATTTTTCTTAATTTATTATTTAATTTTATATATCTAGTTGATATCTTTGGCTTAGGGAGTGATTTTATTCACATAATCTTTTTTGAAATTCTTCACACAACGGTGGAGTGATTGTTATTTATTTGTTCTTTTTCTCCAATTCTTACCATCATAAGTCTGCCACCCACTTTCATTGACAGAGTAGAATCAATATAGGGTTACACCTCTAATGGTTTTATCCAAGGGAGTATCAAGGGGATGAATTATATGTTATTTATTATTTTAATATTTCCTAATCAATTCTATTTTTTGAGATTTTCATTAAATGATGTACGTTCTCTTTTAAACTCGCCAATTTTAAGGATACACATCCCGAGTACTAAAAAGATCCTCTACCTTGAAGTGCTCATCAATATGATCCTCCAAGTGTATAGGTGATTAGCCTTAGGATAGTGAAAACTCAAAATATATGAGTTATTTGGGATTTTTGTATTTCGTTAAAGGAAATGCTTGAATTTAAGACATTGAAATAATTTAAAAAGAAATTCATCCAATCCACCCCATGTGATAACCAAGGATCAACTCATGATTTTAAATTGAACTCACATAAGTCATTAAAATATCAAATAATCCAATCAATTCAACCCCAAATTTGATACTTCATAGCCAAATCAACATCATCAAATAATTTTCTTAGAATTTATGTTTCTTCGGTTTCTTCTTAGGTCTCTGAGGATCGATAACCCACGCTGTACTACAATGATCGCTTACACCATACAACTTGGTTAAATTTGGGCACAACCAGTCAAACTCCATCATGAAATACTTAATAGAAAATTAGACATGAAAATAATTTATCCACTTCACAAAGGAAATATCTTCCTCTTTCTCATAGAATATAAACTCTGTTTATTGAGATTTCAATTATTTATTATCATTCCCAATTGATTTTGGAAACATTGAAATTTTTATTCAATGTCTTTAGAAATTTTATCAATTAAAAACATTCAAATTTATCTTAATTTTTAACTTCTTATAAATTTCAATTTCAACTTAGTGGACCTTTACTTTATTCAATCAACTTTTTATTAGACAATGTTGGCAATATCTTTTAATTGTTTATCCACCATTTCCCAAAATTGATCACTTAATATAATTAGGATAACAACATGATAAAAATTGTATCTTATATGATCATATGTTTTTCATTTTTCCACTTGATACTCAAAATATTTGGTAGGAGAATACTCTTCTTGGTTCCACATTAGCATGGGTGGGGAGTTGAACAAATTTCAATTTCTACATCACATTTAGGATCATCCCAATAGTCTATAGTATAAGAAAAATTCCCTCATTTTGATCAAATACTAAAAATAATTCTATTCATTATAAAAATAACAATAATTAACTATAAAATAAAGCAGGAAGAGTGTTAATGTAATAAAATTAATGATAAAAAACTATATTTATGCACTACCTCTAAACATATATAAATAATAAATCCAAAAAAAAATGAATGATAAAATGATTAATTTAATATTATTGATTTAGAATTTAAAAGATCTTTATTTTTAATTCATTTTCCATTTTTTCTATTTTCTATTTTTTTTATTTTTCACTAATACCAACATCAACTACAATATAATGTATTTTAAAATGATTCCAAAAATTGTTTACTCAATATTTATATTGCAATGAAAGATCACATGATTAATTGTATCACTAATAAACCAACAAGTACCACTTCAATTACATATTTATACAATGACATGGGTTGTAATTTTATTTAGTTATTTTAATGAAATATTTATAAAATATATGTGTGATGTGTTATTTCATGTTAAGATAAATAGAAAATAAATGAATATAAAAAATAAATCATAAATAATAACCATAAAATGTATTGATTCTATTAGAGTGATAATCTAAAGTGAGAGAAAATAAAATAATATTATAGATAAATATTAATTAATTAAAAAAGTAGCCACTATAAAACAATTACTATTAAACTATGAATGTATTGCATCGAGCTACACTAGACTTGTTAACTAGGTTTTTTTATCATACGGTAAAATATGAATTTAATTAGATTCATTAAGATCAAAATTCAAAATCTAAAATCATGTGATGTCATAGATCTATCTAGTACTATCATCCTTCTATGATTCATGTTCACTTTATAGAGTGTGGATCATGTTTCATCCATTGGTGCTTCACTTAATCCACATAAAACATGAAATTATATGATCATAAAAATTATACATCATAAAATTTTAGAAAAAAACAATAATCATTCATAAATCAATTAATAAATAAAAATTATACTAGTCTCAAACATTATTCAACAAAATATTCTTAGTATAAGTCCATGCAATGAAATAATAATATTTAAAAATAAAGAATATGGAAAATAAAATCATAGTAAAATCTACAAGAAGGTCAATTGTATCTTGTTACCGTTAGTGGTTTCATGATAGATTTTTTCCAATCGGGTAATGAATTATTTATCAATCTATTGTTGGGTTTTTTTTCAAACCAAGGGTTTCATGTTGGAGTTGCATGTTTCAGTTTGAATATAATAGAGAAGTTAAAGTGGGTTGATTGAATTACAGTTGTAAGTATGTTGAAATCAATAAAAGATGAAGATGAAGTCTTATAAGATCTTTAATTAGTGTAAAGTCATATATTTGTCTTATAGAAAGCATGAGTTTTAATATATCAGAGAGAGAAGACAAGGATTAAAATAAATTAGTAGTAGTATGGATAGTCTAAAAGAACATGGTTATGATAGGTCTAAGAGAATTTATATAAGTGTTATGAATAAGTTTTTTGGAAATTTGAATAAGGTAAAATGTTTATTATAGACTGTTTAAGAATTGATTAAAGAGTGTGACGTTTTTTAAAAAGTTGTGTAGAATTTTTCTAGATCTTAATTTATTGTGTAAGAATGATTCTAAAGCTTTAAAAGTGAAACTTCATACATAAACAAGTTACATAAGAATTATTTTGTGGTTAAATAATCAATATTGTATTTTTTATCTATCATCTCAATATTATTGGTGTGTGGAAGTGTGACTATATTAGTGATAATTATATTTTTTGTAACTATGTAATTGATGATGTCTTATAATAGTTATCATGTAAGTGATACTCTATTATTAAACTGATAATTTATGTGAAAATTGAAAGATCCACTTGCTACATAAGTTTGAAAACATGGTTTAATAGTTACATATGTGAGACATGTGTTTTCATCTACTCATGTAAGTGATATTTGAAGCTAAAAATGAGGATATTATTTCTATAAGAATGAAATGATATTTTCAAAAATCATGTAATTAAAATTTGGAGTTGAAAATTTATATATATATATATATGGAATAAAATCATTGGAATTAATTGAAATACTCGTAAATAATTTTTGTAGAAATTTAAAAGGGTAAATTAGTTGATATTAAATAAATCATTGAACAATAATTTTTAATGGTTAAATAAATTTTTGAGGAATTTCAAATCTAAATATGCATGATTTATGGGATAATTGAAAAAAAAACCTAGCTTGTTTTCTTGAAGATATTATTTATATATATTTCATAATATTTAAACAAAAAGATTAGGTGGATTTCATAAAAATAGTTAGAAGTTTCAAAGAAGATATATATATATTTGGTAGGAGAAAATAAAATAAGAGAAGTGTGTATCATTGATATATCCATTGAAAAAAAGAGGTCAATAAAATGGTTTTTCAAAATCATATCTTGAGAAATAATATGTTAGTTGAATTCATTGATTATTAGTTCTATTGATAAAGATTTGTTCTATTTTAGTTTTTTGATTGATATAAAGACAATTTTTTTGTGAATACTCAGGGAAAACATTTCATTAAAAATAAATATTAAAATTTTAACATATTTGGATTTAATAAGGCCATTTATAGATGGAAATAAAATTAAATAATTCATCAATGTTATTCAAGCATAGTACTTGAAGAGTTGATTATTAGTTGTAATGCATTAGAGAAATAAATCTATATTTTTGGTGAAATATATATTAGTTTATTTATACTAATACAGATAAGACCTTCACATCTATAAACATTTTAAAACCCCCAAGAATTAATGTGTGTATATAGAGGAAGGAGTTATCCTTTGGTAATAGTGAGTGATCCCAAAAACCATTTATTGTTAGTGATCCTTAAAATGGAGTGTCTGTGGACTAAATATTTTATTCACATTAATATTTAGTAAATTTTTATACATTAATACATTATTTGTTGTATGTTCCATGGATGTAGTTTATTTGGGTGAAGTAGGTAAAATATTTATCTTTGGGTTCTTGTTGTTCTTTCTTTGTGTTATATATAGATGTGCATGATATCATTAACAGGTTAAATCCATGCTTCTACTTATATGGGAACAAGATCTGACTAATTCCATTAATTCAAAGATAAATATTTAACAAAATCACATCCTAATTCACTCACTTCAAATTTTTTATGGGATCACAGAACCAATAAGTGGAATCCAATCCTAAAGGTTTTGTTTGTGCTTACTCTGTTTGACTGATCAAATTTCAAAATTAAGGATTTAGATAGATTTTAATTATCAATATAATACCCCATTTTTTCTATTTTAAATGTTTTTAATTTGAATAAAATTTTTACTATAAAAATAATGAGTTTTTAAAATTTTTTAATAAACTTTGGGTGTTTCATGGTTGGTGTGCATGAACCTAGTGACTATGCATGTCTACAGTGCAAATCTTTAATTTGACCCAAAACATTAAATTTCATATAATGACCTATCGATACATGTAATAATTATCCATTAGTTTTTTATTATTTTATTATGGGTGTTTAGTGTGTTTATTTAATTAATAAATAATGATTCAAAAATTTAACTTGTTTTTTCTTATAAAATATATGTGTGTTGTTGAGTAATATATATATATATATATATATATATTGGTTATCAATATTATTATGGGATTATTAATTTTAATTTTTTTCATAGAATGAATTTAATGTTATCATTTGGTTTAATTTTATAATTTGTTTGATTAAAATATGGGACAAACCCCTCTTTCTCCATCCATGATCTCCCCATATACCTAAGGGAGGTAGGTATAAATATTTTTTCACTATTATCAATATAGGGATATCATCTTCATGATCCTTGGGAATCAAAATTATGTTACCTTGTTCTCTTCCCTATCCTCTATTCCTTTTCTTCCACCAACCATTCTCTTCATCTCATGCACTTCCCATGTTTAGGGTTCTTGTATTCTGGTTTTTTCTCCCTGTCAAGGTGAAACATTTGAAAATCCTAGTGTTTTTTCTCTCATGAGCTACAGTGGAACTTTACATGTATATCGCACCCAGTTATGGTTTGTGTCCTCTTAATATGGGTTACTAGTAACTATTTTCACTATCATGGATTTGGATGATTTTAGGATTCTTTTTATTTTGGATTTATAATTTATTTTAAATTAATACTTAAGTCTAAAATGGTGGTATTATGTAATTATTACCCATTAAAGTTAATAAAGTATCCTAAAGAGTCAAGTATTTCAATAATTTTCCCTTTCTTTAGAAAACTTTTATATTATTGAGTATTTTTTAATGATTCTTAATTTGTAAAATTCCTAAATAAATTTTCTCTGTAGAATTCAAGAATTTTTTTCTTAATATGTTCTTAATTTTAAGTGATGCCAAATGGGTTTAAATGAGGTTTATATACAAAAAATAACACTTTTATTTTAAAACATAAATGTGTTTGGTGAAATTCATATTATAATTTTTCTTTATAATTAACTACATTTATTTAACTATAGTGATTTCTTATAATGAATAATGACATGATGTTTTCATTTCAATTATATTTATTAAAGAGTAAATGCTTTTTTGGCTTAATCAATTTACTATTACCTGTGTACCTTATTTATGATAATAATTCCCATGTGACTTAGAAATTCATATTTGTGATTTTTAATTTATATAGAATAGATATTTATTAAGAATTGGGGTTTCATGAGTTATGTTTTGAAATATTAATTCTGTGGATTTTTGTAATTACCTCATGGGAAACATTGGGTAAATATGTAGGAACATAGTACAACTACTGTGCTAGGTTTATGGGGATTCTTGACAAAGTGGATGATACATTAAACTAGCCATCATGGTTCCACATTAGTACATGGTAACACCATGGATAACTGATATAATTTGATTATACCTTCATGGGAATGACAATAGTAGATGATGGATTTATAGCAGTGGATATTTTTATTTTTACTTTCCCTTATGGACCTCACACTAGAAAATGTTGAAGTTTTGAAAAGTGTCTTACATCACTTGATTATACCTTTATAGGCCCCTACTATTTTATTATGGGACTTTGGATATAATTTTATTATGTGAATAAGTAATATTATAAATTACATCGCCTTAGACTCCCTAGGTCAATACCCATAACTCTTGATTAGAACATAAATAATTGTTTCCTATTTAAATTTACATTCTTTAACTCGTGTATTTTTTGTAAAACATATGTAACTAAATTTCATTGAATTTGTGTTTATATTATAAACATTACATGTTACTAAATTTCAATAAAATACCAACTAGATAAAACTAGCATTTATGGTTTTTCAAAGTAAAGTGAAATTATTGATTCATAGTGGTATCCTAATAGGATTAAACTCACACCCTATATACAGACCCATATCTGTATATAGACTTGCATTTATATACCTTTTTTAGGTAAGTTTGATGCATATAGTTTCATGGTGTACACCATGGCTTGGGTTTGAAGCAGTGGAGTAGGTGGCATGTTGGGTTGGCTATGTGGCACATATAGTTATATGTGTATTTTATTTTCAGTGTTATGTATTGGACATGTAGAATTTGTTTAATTTTTTATTATTATATATAATGAAATAGCAGATTATTTATTTAATAATATTATCTTTTTACTTTCACATTTATTTTTTATTATTCAAAAAAATGATTAATTGTATCAATTAGTCACATTGATAGACTTGGCATTTATTGTCAGCCCATGGAAATCAAGAATGAAATTTTGGATTTATAGCATACTGATTCAGGTACAGTGTTCATATATCTAGGTTAGTATGTTACATCATAGTATAAATATCCATATTTTTTATTAAAATTATTTTTCAATATGTAAAAATAACATCACATAGTACTTATAAAAGTATAATGAAATTTTTCATGGAAATTTTTTATATGTTGTTGTGTTGAGAAGAATAAATTTTGGATTTGATAAAGGATAATTGAAGTTTTATGTTATTCACAATAGATACTTGAATAATATATTGATTAAATAATATACATAATGTTTTCACATTGTGATACCACTACTATAATGATTGGTACATTAAAAACACTGCATCTAAGATTATGAATATCAAAATAATAATGTTTAGCTACATCAAAAAATTCTTGTGAATGTAAACCATTTATGAATAATCCCATGTGATAAAAATTCTAAAATATAAATAAGGATAATATGAAATCTAATGGAAATTTAATTCTTATTTAGTTGATATAAATTTTTTTAATAATAATATTGAATCATATTTATCTATGGAAATATATTTTGAATATGAATGTATAAAATTTATTACAATTATGGAATTAGATAATGTGATTTATGAAAAACAATTGAAGAAACATCAAATAATAAATCTAAGGTTTGTTTTAGTATTAATTATAAATATAACAAATCCTTAAGAAAAATGGTTCAATATTATGAGTTAAAAGTAAATATGATTATGTATTGATAGAAGAATTAAATAAAGAGATTCAAATATTGAAGTATGAATGAAATGATTCAAAATAATCAATGAAATTGTTTAATTTCAAGATGAAGGAGAAAATCGATTTTTTTTGTGAAATTTCCCAGAAATTGGATAATCAAATAGACAAGGATAAAGAACTAAAAATTCATATTATTTTTCTCAAGAAGAAACTTGAAGGAAAGATAATGTATAATAAATAATAATACTCTCAATTAGAGGTGATGGTAACCAAATTGAAAGAGAAATATATAAAGACTATGGATTTTGAAGAAAAGTTAAAATTTGGAAGAAAATGCCTTTACTTTAATGAATATTATTACATGGATACCTTACCCAATGGGGAATGTGATGGGAATAATCTAGCATATATAAATAATATGAGGTTTCCTATAAAAACTATAAAAGAAAATCTATAGGAAAACTTTATGAATAAGTATTACTTTTGTTGTGGAATAGGAGAGAACAAGGATATATACCATGAATCTATGAAATTTTATGATACAATAAAAGACTACTAGAGCATATTATCTGGAAAAAGGAAACATGTGGTATGATTTTATTAGGATATTATTTATTATTACTAAATTTTGAAACATGGAAATATGTTTCAACTATAGAAAAAGAGTGTAAAAGTATCTTATCATCATAATTATAAACTAAAATTTCATGATTACCCATAAATATTTCATTAATATTAATACTTTCAAATTTTTAAATTTATACATGAAAATATATCATTTTTCATTCCATCCTATAATTTAGAGAAATGTACATAAACATTATATATATATTTTTTATATATAATGGGATCAAACATATCACAATACATAATTTTTACCACCAATGCTCTCTTGTGACTATTCTTAATAGTCAATACACAAATGGGAGGAGTTTAGTGATAATTAGTTATTCTGAAAAATATAAATCAAACTAATTAGAACTAATTATCAAACCCCATACAACTCCCATGACTATTTACTATAATCAATACATGAAAGGGAAATTGATCAATGGACCTTTATAAATTATGAAATTTTATGGAAACATGTTTATTTATTTATATATATTCAATCACACAAGTGTATTAATTTCATTATAAATTTTAAACTTTATTTTCTCATGTATTCATACTACTTCAAGTAATTCTCATATCAACTTCACATTTAAATTATAATTTTTGAAATTTTAATTTGCATATTCTCATTAACTCTTCTATGTTATGAATTGTAAAATAAATTAATCATGTGGAAAAAATAGTTCATGGTTGATAAATTAATTTAAATTTAAAATAAATATTATGTTTTAATCATAACATAATGTGAATTCCATACAAAATATGTATCCCCAATAAAAAAGTAAGAAATACTTTTAAAAAATCACTTTCCATTTCTACAAACTTGTTTCAAAAACAAAACTTATGATTTTAATAATTTGAGATAATCCAAAAAATATATTTTTTATGAATTTATATTTCAATATGATTAAAATGATAATTAGAAAGAATAACTCTTTGAGTGTGACGTAACTCCATTTAGGTCATTTGGATTGGGTTCTCTTACACTTTAAATTTTCCTACAATAAAAATGGGATTTAATAAAGATATAAGTTATTTTTTCATACAAATATAATTTTAGACAATTAAAAATAGTAGTAATATAAAGTAGAAAATAAATAAAATAAATGTATAAAATTTTATAAAAGTTAGGTTATATATCAAGAAGCACTAAATTTATTATATGCAGTCAAAAGTTGACTAAAACCTATCATTAGTCATATATTTAATGTTATTTATTGTCTTTTAACCACCACATATGGTTTTATGCATGATTTCATGGTATAAATAATAATCTCTCTTCATTTATAGTTATTTGGAGAAAACCAAATCTTCCAAATATTGAAATAAAAATTTTAAGGTCCTTTTTTTAGAAACATTTTTCTTGTTTTAAAATTCCATTCTCTATTAATAAATTATTTTTTTGGTTCTTTAAAAGTTAAAATTATATGAAAGGTTTCTCTATTGACCAAACAATGTACTTCTATAAAAACACTACCTTTTGACGTCATCGATATCTAAAACAATTATAATTTTTTTTATTGCTTCATGTTAATTATTATTAGTGACCTTTTGAAATCATATCATGAAAACATTGAGTCGATTATTTATATTTTAATTCCTTAATCCACATTTTTTCAATTTTTATTATAATTCAAGTTCTGCTTGTATCTATATTCACACTTAAAGACGATTTGAAATTTTCTCTATCATAAAAAATAACCATTTCAGCCTCCATCATATAATAGTCAATAGTTTATTGTACATGAACATAATTTATATAGTTGGTAAAATTAATATATTTTTTCATATCATGGATACTATTTATAATGTAATGTTATAGGATATCTAGGTATGGGAAGCATGATACTTAATGACTATGGTGACTTTGTTATTCTGTTATCACATGATTTCACGTGAGGTTTTCCATTTTTTGTTTCTAAAAACATTTTGATGTAACGGATGGTGTTTGATTGTTGGGGGGTAATGTAGTTTAAAAATCCATTCATGTTGAGTTCACCATTTTTTTCTCATAAAAACTCTCAATTAATCCCACATATGTAACAATTCACAGTCCTTATTTCTAAAGGCAGAAAGAAATTTGGGGTTTCAAACTCAATAACACTTCAGAACTCGCATTGGTCGAGATGATGGGACATTAGTATCATCGCACACTTTTAGGGGTAATTATTTCATACTCTAGGAATCTCTTATGGATTTAAAATATGTTCATGAATCTTTCCCAAATGTTGGTATGGGATAGGTTACTCAAATAAAATGATTGGTTGTTTAATCAATGTGTATGGAAGAGGGTGTTCTATTTGGGACACCATTTTTATGTATTAGTGTTTCAACGTCTATTTCCTATACTTTCATAATAGTGTGGTACTTCTTGCACCTTGGTGTTTCATGACTACGAAATATGATTCTAACTGCAACCCATAAATTCAATTAATTTTTTGGTATTGGTATTGAACATCTAAGAGGAATCCTATGTATCCTGAATGAACAGAAATCAAAACCCACATAGTTCATTTGATATAGTTTTAGGTCATATGATAGGACTACTCTGTGCATTTTAATTTCATGTAGAAAGGACATATATGAATAAATTTGAGCATTGGGAATATATATCATGCCTTAGGAAGGTTTCCTATGTATCCTAATTTTAATAAAAATCAGAATCCTCATAATGTAGTTTTTATACTAAGATGGATGACTATGTTTTTGAGGAATTTCAGTCATGTTATTGACATGATTACCATAAATATATAAGAACACATGATTCATACTCAGTGTGATAAAAAATATATTGTAGAAGACCAAACATGTTGTAATGGATACATGATTGAATTTATATGGTTCTTACACATTGAGGTCACCCTTGTATTTGAGTGTGGCTTACACACTATGGTTTCCCTGATTAGGGTAATATTTATCATGCTCATGGCATGATCATTGAAAATATTTAAGTTCAAGTGATCCATGATCAGTGTGAGAAACAAGATATAGAAATATATTGGATGCACTACCTATAATTTTGGGGTTTATATATTGAAGTAGTCCTATTGAATGTTTTATTATAGATCTTAAACCTTAAGAAGGTTTCCTATGTATCCTTCTTATAACATGAATCAGATCCCTCATAGTTCACTAGGATTCTTAATCCATGGATGTATGAGGAAAGATAGTGGACCCACCAAAGGTAAATAAATGGAATGTTAAGGGACTTAGAATAGGGTGGATTCCCATGTGAAATATCCCGATCATATCCTCTAAAGAATAAAGAGTGGAGACTATAAGATTTCTGATGAATATTCTCTAATGGAAGGAGGATCCCATAACATAAATGTGGTTTCCTAGGTACATAACTCTTAACCTATTATGGGAATTTACCACATAAATGGGTTATCAATAAAGTCTCATATTTTAGGGTTCACATGTCTATGTAGGCCTTCTTAATGAGGTTGACATGTACAAATATGTCTGACTGACATGTATGAGGATGTTTGTCAGAAATTTTTTCATGTATGAGGGTCTTAAATTAATCTAATATGACATTTCCAAGGGTGTATCATAAACCAGGTTGACATGTCTAGGGGTTTCTCATGAACCAGATCGACAAGATCGAAGGTCATTGTATGAATGAGGTTAAAGTTTCCAAGGTTAATCACATGAACTAGGATGGAATGTCTAGGGTCATCGAATAATCTTGGATTACATATCCATGGGTCATCACATGAACCAAGCTGAAATTTACAAGGGTCATAATATTATCTAAGATGACATGTTTGAAGTTCACAGTGCGAACCATGTGAAATTTATGAGGGTTGTCTCATGATCTAGAAGACATGTCTGAGGGATATCATGTGATCCATGATGACATGTCTGAGGTTAGTTGTTTAATCTAGGATGACATGTTTGGGTGACTTTGTGTGATCTATCTAAAATGTCTAAGTTTCTTTTCATAATCAAGGCTAACACATCTAAGGGTGTCCCATGACCAAAGGTGATATTCTAGTGGGAACCCACATGATAATTCAAACATGTCCAGGGGTCTTCACATGATTAAAGTTGGCATGTCCAATATTTTTCACCTGATCATTGAATAGATCAGGAAAACCCTATAACCCAGTCACATGTAAATATTTGTATCTTACTTCACATGAAGCTTCCATCATTTTCATCCTTCAACATATAAATTCCTAAATGTTTTCTAGGCATCTACCAATTAAGGCATCGTGTGATCAATCCAGCACACTAAAGTTCCTTCACATGATCGAACTAGAATTTTAAAGTTCCTTCATATTTTCAATTAAATAATCATGTGAGGTGAACAAATTCATTGCATAATTCGTTAAGGTACTCACCATATTTTTTTAGGTGGAAGACCCTTGAGATCACGCATTTCTCTACTCCCGAAAGTCAATTTCTATCTCTATGTCTCTATGTGTGTGTATTTTCAATGTTCTAGGGGGATTTTATAGGCATAACCACCCCATATATATTCCACTTTTCATGATGATAATATCTCATATCTTGGATTGAGTTAGTGGAGAGATTTTCATGACTCAATAATATATCTTGTGCTTCATATAATCAAGTCTCATGTCAACAATGATGTCCTCCTTTTTTCATGATAAAAAGTGACCATTTGATCACTCTGTCATTACCAGATTATGTGAAACCATGTATTATATAAGGTATTATACATGATAAATCCATTATGTATAAGATACTTCATGAGATTAGGTTGAAATATCTAAAATCCTTTGGGAGATCATAAAGATATTTCCAAAATCCTTTACAAAATCTAGGATTCCATATTGAACGGATTTTATGTGATCCATGAACTAATAACCAAAAGTGAAAAGTATCTTTACATGAACATAAACTTAAGTCTCCTTTCATAAATATCCCATAATTTTTAGCATTAATCCCTTGAATTATTCAATGGTTGTCAAGAATTTTCAATTGACATGTCTCATGATCGGAAAGACTTTTTTGAGGAGATTTGTATGAATAGGATAGAATTTATAAGGGCCTTTATGAGATCTATCTACCATGTATGATGTCCCTCACACCATCAAAGAACTAGTCATGAAAATAACATGTCTCCTTCATGTGAAAAAACAATACAACTTTCCATCATGTAACGATCCCGTCAGTTTCATCTTATGTCGCATGATCTATTTGGTGATTGTCAAATGGTTGTCTATTAGATCATCGCATGAATGAGATGAAAATTTTGAGGTATTTCATGAAAACCAAATGAATTTTATGAGGGGTTTCACATGAACTAGAGGACTTATCTGAGTATTTTTTCATGATCATTGTACGGATCATGAAAAGCATGTATCCCCTTCATGAGATGTGATCGTGAGTCCTTTTGAAGGTCAAATGATTCATGCAACCTAGGAACTTGGTAACCATGTGTAATTATTCTTATTTCTTCCCATTTTTAGTAAAATATTTAATGTATCTTATGTGTTTCCTTAACCAAAGTTTTCTAATGCTCATTTATTAGGGGTCAAAAATCCCACCCCCAAAAGAGAAGTCTAGAGGGATGGTGGAATGGGGACTCAGTCCTGAGGAAGTAAATACCTGCTAAAGTCCATTGGTCTTCTTTTATTAAGTCTTTCATGTATCTTTTTATCTTATGAGAGCCCTTTTTTATTTTATTTTTTGGTTCCTCATAAATAGGAATATAGAGGGATGACCATTTAACTTGTGATTTAGACCTCCAAATCTCTTGAGATTTTTTTTATTTCATGTGATCACTTCCCAAGAATACTTCACATGAACCTTTATAAAGAACCATTTTAGTAATAAAATATCATGATATGATCATGATATATATTAACATGGTCTCTCATCATGAATATATTATCCCATCATCTCATTCAACCAAGTTGTTAACTGATCACGAGTAATTTTTAATGAACTGTATCACAGATCTTTTCCATGGTTTTTCTTCATGTGATTCACTTATCTCGATGGGTTTATGAATTACCACTTAATTTTTATGATATTCTAATGAAATTATAAATCTATCATGATTCAGAACATCTGGGATGGATCAACCAATCATGAGAATCATAATGGATCATTCAATCTCAAGACATAAAATAGGTCACATGGTCCATGTCATACTACATAATCCATGGGATTTCATATCTAGTCCACCCCTTTTGAAAAGTTTCCTTACTCATATTAAATATTATTCTTATTTATTTATATATATATTCATTAAAATAGGATACAATAGAAATGTATAATCAAAATGCAATGGTTTTAACTTTTGATGTTGATCGACATCTCATCATCCAGTCATCTCAAAAGCAGTTATCAAACCTGATGGGGAAAAATATTCCAGAGTATCCATTTTCAAACTCACTACCTATCTATGGGTTTTGAATCAAAAATTAATATCCTGTTATTTTACCACATCCTAAGATCATACCCCCTTCCTAGATTCAGAAAACTCATAATACCTTTTGAGAAAACATTTCTCATGCGGGTTATTTTGTTGCTGAGGAGAAGAGTTTTTCTGGAAATAAATTGTAGTTCATCCCTAAATATTTTTAAGGGTTCCATAATGAATCCAATATTAAAATTCTTATGTATTGGAATATAATTATTAATTTTTCCATGATTCAAAATTTCTGATGGCTACCCGGTTAGGATCTTCGATCGGGGGAATTTTCAAAATACACTGCGGCTAGCCCTTCTAAGTGAAGCATACTTCCATAAAATTTACCACTTAGTTGATATAGTATGGAAAGTATGAGGCCATATGGATCTCCCAAACCCTTCCATATTTTAACAATATCATAATGATTAACATGTTCATTTTATAGAGTCTATATATGAATATGTTTCATCTGATGCATGGTGAAGTCGTCATCAGCCTCTGGGACGTCGATTGTATCTATAGAATTACAATATTCGGAAATATATATATGATGAATTTATTACCCATAATCTACCTAGGATGATGTAGATAAAACCCTTCAATTTTCAAATATTTAATTCAACTATTCGAAAAGTCCCTCAATAAGACCCCATCTCTAGGGGAAAACATCCCAATTAAGAAATGGGATTCATTAATTATAAATAAGGATAATTTTTATCCTATGATTAATAATATTAAGGCCTTAAAAACATAATAATCCCATGGAGTATAAGGGATTTATTTTCCAATAGTTAATTAAAATTTGTTTAATAGCTGGGGATAGGGGATTATTCATGAAGTTGGTTGATCCATTCAATTGGATGGATTTTTAGACATATAACTGAGCGGGTACTTTATCCAAACTTAGGATAATGGTAAAGTTATTTTTTAAAATTTCAGGATGTAAATGGACATGTAAATATAAAATTTAGTGGATGACGCATCAGCATTCAATAGACACCTCTGTCTAGACTTTGGTTGATTTGGAGAAATTAGTGGACCAAGTATTGCAATGGTCTTATTGTACATCCTCTAAGAAACCCCAGGGGATACTTTAGCCTGTTGATATTATTCCTTACTTTTTTAAATCTTAATGAATAAATATTTTAAATTCTATATTTTAGTTTCAAGATTTATTTCATTTATCATATGCATAAAATTTTATCATCTTAGTATAACCTAGATCGTAAAATAAATCAATCTCTTTTTTATAATACTAAGTGAACCCAAAACTAAAATCAAACAAACAAATCATAAAATACTATCATGAAAATTTCCCATGAATTATCAATGGCATAAGAATACTCAACGATGTATATGAACTCTTAATTCTGAGGTTTTTTGGTTAAAAGAGGATAATTTGGGTAAATATATCCCAGATGGAGAGTGCTGTAATTTTTTACTAGGTTCCTAAACCTAGAGATCATTGGTTTATTTTTTTCTATAATCATATGTTAGGAACCATAAGATTTATATCTCTTTTTTAAAACCCTAAATTTTTTCTAATCTATAGAAGTAAATACTTAACAGGCTTAGACTTGGATTTTTCTCATGCTTCCCTTTATAGGTTTTCATCCTGAAAAGTTTGGAACCTTTTCTGATTTATCTATTCCCAATGTTTCCTGCACCACAATGTGTGTGTGTCCAGCGAGCTAAGACTCAAATTTTTTATAGGGTTCCCTTTCAGGTTTTTAACCTGGTGAGTGTTGCATCTTTTTTTGTTTTTGTTTTAATTTATTTTAATTCATACTAATGAGGTTCTTTAGTTTAGGGTCTTCTAGCTCGGACCAGTTGTTGTAATTTATGGCCTCCTAGATTGGACATGTTTTTTTGAAGTTTTGGGTCTTATATCTCGGACCTATACTTAAATTCAAATTTTGAAGGAATGGAGGATGTATATTAATGAATGGTTTCAGAAACCCTGCATCCTCATTGAAATTATTGAAAATGAGTATTTATGAAGGGTTTTAGAACCTTTTATTCTTCCTAAATTTATAGAGGATGAATGTCCAGTAAGGGTTATGCCACCCCACCATTATTGAAAAAGTTATGAAAGATGGATATTCAATAAAGGTTTAGACACACTTCATCCTTTCTAAGAACTGGTTTGTAATATGGTACTATAATGTTAGGGATACCAAATCCACTTTGATAGTTTTCATATGGGTTCTATGAATCATAACCCAAAAGTTTTAATCAGAGATCATTATATAGGGTATACAAGTCGAGGATAATATAAAAATGATCTGAGGTATTTAATTCCACTATAATATTTCTAGGTCTCATTAGGATTGTAGGTAATTTCCTACAAAGAGGATACACCTCTAGTTGATGGGTCAAGGGCCCTTATGAATGAGCCCATATGTCTTACATTCATGGTTAAGTAGGGGGGTCCCCACTTTTTCCCAAGGGTCATGATATATTTTTGATGATTCAAACATTGGGATAATGAAGTATAGTATGGATAAAAAGGTCCATCCAAGGAGGTTTCAAACACCATGTGGTTAGTTATGTTTATGGTTGTAAATATTAGGCTATATATCACATGGTTTTAGGTCACATGATGATGGAAATAAAGAGGTCCAAGAATGAGGAACCACATTCCAACATTGATAATGATTAAAATACATGGCGACATAATTTTGAGGATGTGGAATCCACTTGAATAATCTATTCATGGGAATTTTTAATCATAATCTAACAATATATGATTCAACTAAAAACAGAGTCTCGTGGGTATAGGGTGACCATTAATAATGGTGGAAACTAGTATCTCACATAGTTAAGGAAATAGACCATGGATTAAAGGGGGAACACCCACTAGGAACAAGCTTTGAGGCATTGCATTATCCACCAGTGAATCCTAGTGGGATCCCTTTAGAGAATCAAGTCTCTATTATCAATACATTACAGAGAAGAACTAAGATAAATGACTCAAGGCTATGGGGTTCCAAGAGAAGTTCATAAACTCAAGGAATTGGTAGGTTTCAATATAGACTTTAAATACATGAATATGGTTTATGGTAAATTTAATACCTAATAATGGGTTGAACACCCTAAAATTTGTGTTGTCACATACTGAACATGTTATCATGGTGAGGGGATGTGATAAATCATCATTCTAACATTTTCTGGGTCTAAAGGGTTCTAGTGAGTATGGATCAGATTTTAATAGGTCTACAAGGTGGGATCCACTAGCTTTTCACTTTTTTATTTATTCTCAAATTTCTTCATTAACTTTGGAAATGAAGATTTTAGTAAGAAAATAATTGACTTTTTTCAGATCACCCTTTGTAGGTTTTCATCCTAAGAAGTTTTTTCCTCTTTCAATAATAGTTTAAGGTCTTGGGATTTGGATCATCAGAGGATAATGTTTAAGGGTGAATAGATTTTATCAAATTATATATGGTTTATTTTCATGATACACATGGATATGGAATCATGGGAGTGTTACACAACATCACAATTAGGATTCCCAAGTTCAAGTGTTCTCCAACAACCTTTTTATCATGATATGGGAACATTTTAAATCATGGATCATGGTTCTTGGGTCATGATTAATGCTATGATATATTCATTCCTAGGATAATCTTGAATCACACTATAGTGATGAGTTCCGCTGTGATAACTTCAGGGCTCACAAGGATCATAAGGACCTTTTTGTAAGGAAATGACACATTTTATTAACAAAACTAGGACTCTATTGCAAGATCCAGGTGTGAACATTTATAGTCCAAAAGGGTCCCTTGAAGTTAAGTGTTCATTTCTAAGGTCCATAGAAGATTTGAGACAACTTTAGGTACTCAAGGTATGAAGTGTGATTTATAGATTGAGGTGATCAAAAATATTATGGAAGCACCCCAAAAATAGGTTCTCCAAGATCAAGATCTTGCATTCCTTATATAAGGAGTGATAATGGAATATAGTCTGCATAGTTTAACTTCAGGTAGTGTACACATGTCTTCCATGAATTTTAACTTTATGTGATGAGTACATAGTGTTTTATAGTTTAATTTCAGGTGACCTGGATTTCTTTCTTGCAGTTTAATGTCATGTTATAAGCACATGGGAACTGAAGTTAAATTATATGATATGTCCCTAAAGACACCCTTAATTGGTTGGGTTCATTTTAATGTAGGATGAATTGGTGTCCTTGTATAGGCTTACTGGTGGGTAGTCATATACTAGATCCCGTATTGTGTAGATCAATATTATGTGTAACCAATACATACATAGATTTGATTCATACATAGGTGAATAGATTCTTTATGACTCGTCCATCCTTAATAAATTTATGGTCTCGCAAGGCTAACCAGATCTTAGGGACATATACAACTTTTTTGGTATGACCTCCATGGGTTTCCCTATGCATTTTATAAGGGAAGCAATCATTCCTTGTGTACTTCTCATCTAGCTACCCATATAGATAAAACTCATATTTTAAGAAGGGGGATTTTTCAATACATACACAATATTTTTTTGTCTTCCCCTACACAGATCCATCCCATGTGTAAGAAAGGAGAATTAATCACAGATCCATCAAGGAAGTAAAGTATCACTTAAAATGTTTAAACACTTAGGTAGGAGGGACGTTTTTTAATTAATGACTAGGCTTAATGATATGTGGTCTAATAATCACTATGTATCCTATAGGTCTAAGAATCATTCCACATGTATTTCTTGTAAGATAAGAATCCCTATATAGATCTAGCTCATATACCAAGAAGGGGTATTTTTTATCTTCCCTCAATGAGCCTTCACATCATAGTCAGGTAAGGGGTTATCTACATAGATCAATGTCATATTTAGGGAAAGGAATTATTCATTTTACATTTTTTTCATGGGAATAAAAAACTTTCCTCCATACCAAGGAGATGCATACCCTGAAATTAAAGGGTACCAAGATGTGATGTTATAATCTTTATTTGAAAATGGGTATGATTCATAGATAAGTAACATCATGGGTATTAGAATCTGTTTGAATAGATGGATTATGGGAAGTTTAAATCATGACCCAAGAATATTTGAGTCAATTGGAGGTGGAAATAGTGATTATATGTCAACCATTAATAATGTAATATACTTATATTCCACGTAGTTAGTAAAATTTCACTATGATTTACAGGGTGTCTCCTCCATGTCCAAGACATCCACTAGACACAAGTTTTAAGTTTTTATATTTTTAAACATAAAATTCTAGTGGGGTCCCTTCAGATTAACCAATCCCCATTACGAATTTTCTATAGGAGAACCAAGAGAATAGTAGCTCAAGTTCCATGGGGTTCCAAGAGAAGAATATAAAATCTATGAATTAGTTAGTATTAACATAGATATAAAAGTTATAAAGTTCATTCATGGAGAATATGATATTCAAAAATGGCTTGAGCACACTAATGTCTATGACCATGGGAATTGAACATAATTTATGGGTGAAGGGATAAAACATGTAATTCTTGAGAAAACAATAATGAAAGTAGATGAATTTATTAACATAAGGACCTTAAATCATGTGGTTTAACATCATGTGTAAAGGATGTCATATGTGTAGTTTAACATCATGTGGTAAGCACGTGGTTCCTTATTTTTGGGTATAATTCACCTTGATAATTCTAGATAGAGTGGACTTCCTAGTTAGCTAAGCTCACATGACTCATACTCAGCATGAGAAACTATAGACAACTGAGAAGTCAATTAATCTATGAAAAATCGTATGATAAGGAATATGTAGTGATATTTACACTTTTATGTGAATGGGAATCCCTATATAAGTTTGGTTCTCATCGAGAAACATTGTTGAGGGTGATTAGAATTCACAGCTAGACTTAAAATAGATAATTTAGGTGTCACTATGTATCCTGTGATGATAGAAAGCAAGCCATGCTGATTTCTCATAGAGAAACCTCTATGCATAAGTTTTACTTGTATGTAGGGAGTAGGGAAATTTTTACCCTGTATTTTTTATTATATATAGTCCATGAGATAGGATTTGGGGGGCCATTACATGTCTCATCAGAGTGAGAATCAAGCGACATGTAGTTCTTATAGAGAGACCTCCATGCATAGGTTTGACCAATATGTAGGGAGGCATATTTCTTTCTCCCCCTTTTTTATATATATTGTGTGTGGTTCAAGATAAAAGATTTGTGAATCGCTACATATCTTTGTAGATTGATAATCAAGCCACATGTAGTTCTTATAGAGAAACCAATGTGTATAGGTCCGACCCATATATATATAGTAGGGAATTTATTTCTCCCTATTTTTATATATTATAGTTGGACAATGATATAGGATCTGAGAATAATAATGTATCTGGTTAGATTGAGAATCAAGACTTGTGTGGTTCTTATGAAAATGTTTTTTGATTTAAATTCTTTCTTCCCGGAATTATGTATGAAGGTATAAACCATTTTTCAATTATTGATCCCTCTTCGACATGGGAAAATGGGTGAGATAAATCAGGTATTTAAGTTCATGTATCATGGATTATTAATTTAAAAAAAAATTGGATTAGCATCACACTATTAGAGAACTATCTCATGGAGTTAAGGGGGGACTTGCCTCAAGAACCAAAATCATCCACTATTCTAAAGCTCTAGGGAATCATGTTATTTAGAAGTGAATCCTAGTGGGGTCCTTTTGGATCAGTATTTACCTATTACTATCATCCTATAAGGGATAAATAAGATTATTTACACTCAAGGTTCATGAAATTTAAAGAGAATGTGCACTCAAGGTATTTGGATATTTAGACATGGAAATGGGGAATGAATTTTGTTTGGGGGAAATGGGGTTCTCAAAGGTATTCAAAAACACAAGTAAGTTGGGTATTTATTGTAGATACATGCCCTGAAATGAAAATTTTAAATAATTAAATGTTATAATATTTATTTTGAAATGGGTATGATGCACATATGAGTAATATCGAGGGTATCTGAATCCATTGGAATATTTGGGTTATGGAAAGTGTAATTCATAAAGTAGGAATACATAATTCAATTGGGTATAAGTAACAGTGGGTATAGGTCAACAATTAATGTGTAATACCATATTTCACATAGCCATGACAATAGATCCTGAATTTAAAGGTTCATATCTTGTGGGACTAAATCACACCCTAGGCACAAGATCAAAGATTTTTTATTATTCACCAATGAATCCTAGTGTAAACCCTTTAGATTATCCAATCCTTATTACATGTTCATTATAGGGAATAAGCAAGAGTATACAAGATCACGTTCCATGGGTATTTCAAGAGATTTGTATCAACTCAAGGAACTAGTTGGTATCAACTCGGATATTGAAGATATGAAATTTGGTTCATGAAGAATATAATATTAAATAAGGGTTTGATCACCATAAAGGGTACTCTAATGTGCATTGAAAAAAAATTGTGGAGAAGGGTTAAAACATGAAATTATTTAGTACACAGTCATCAGAGGGGTATTCTTCACAGAATGAAGACCACATGTCACTCATTTTTTTAATCATGAGAATAGGGCGTAGTCATGTAGTTTAACATCATGTGACTAGAACATGGTCATTCATTTTAACATCATGTGACTAGGATGTGGTTCCCTATTATTTAATATAATAAACTTCAATCACACTAGTCACATATGCTTTCTAGGTTCCCTAATCTAACATGATTCATGCTTGGAATGAAAAACAAGGGATAGCTGGACAATCGATTGAGCCGTTCGGGAGTGAATGACAGATAATATGTGGGGATGTTCACATTTTAATGTAGATTGGAGCCTCTATATAGATCAAAATATTATTGGGGGCATGGTTCATATAAACTAATATACATGGTTTTTTTCTAGAATAGAGGATGAAAGTGTCACTACACATCTTGTGATAGTAAGAAATAATCCTCACGGAGTTTTTCTAAAGAAATGCCTCAGTATGGGTATGGCCCATATGCAAGGAAAGAGGAATCACTAAAGAAAAATTGCAATGTCGTGGCGGTTATTTTTGGATATGGTGGAGGTTTAAAACTTCACCATATGATTTTGCGGTAGTTTCTGAAAACCGCCGCTAAATTGCATGTTGGGAAACTATTTGCAGTGGTTAAAGCAGTTTAGTGGCAGTTTATGGGAACTGTCATAGTTGGCACATTTTTTCGGTGGTTATATTGTTTTTGGCGGTGATTTTTTGGGGCAAGGTATTACTTTTTTTAGCGGCGGTTAAAATCGCCTCTAAAAAAAGTAATGGTCTACCGAGAAAAACCGTCGTGACAAAAAATATAACCACCATGAAAGAAGTGAGAAAGATGTCCCACTGTAGCAGCGGTTAGAACCGCCACTAAATTTAAGACTTTAGCGGTGGTTAAAACTGCCGCTAATAAAAAAACGTCGACATTTAGCGGTGGTTAAAACCACCACTAAAGATCATATTTACAAAAAAAAAAGTACCAGTTTCTGGAGCCCGTGTACCAGTGCCCTGAAAAAAACTATTCCAAGGATACCAAAACACCAACAGAATACATACTACAGTCAATATTAAAAGATATGCTTAACTAAGAACAACCAAATTCATCATTTAGTGAGTAAAGGAATGCAGATAAACATATCACATGAAATAATACTAGAATCCAATAAAATGTAGTGGTGAATTTACAAGTTTACCCCTATACTATTCTTATACCACTTTCCCTTTTCTATTTCATCTTCCAGTTATTTTGAATTCTTTAACCTCTTGTATAACTCAATATTTTTAACATAGGTTCATCCATATATCTACCATTAGACACCCAATTCAAGATCTGAAGGAAGCATTGGATAGCTCAACTTAAGGCAAACCCCACTCATACATCCTATTTTAGTTTCACATTGGACCCTTTGTGCTATATAGGCATAGGCACATTTTCCATACTATCATAGAACTAAACTATTTCTCATATTTCTCCCAAAAATCTTGAAATATGAAGCTGATATCAGGAGAGGAATCATCTATGACCTTTAGGTTGGTAGTCACATTGTTTTCCCTTTGGGGTTCAATGTTTCATAATTAAGCCACTAGTCCACACACCATATTTGGTCAAACATCTCTATTTAAGTGATTTATGTATTTAAAATTGACCATTGTAGACTCATATGTACTAGTTGATCCTTGATTAGATTTTCACATGTTGTGTGCAACTTATATGTTCACCCATTGGGTGATCTAGGTGAAATGGGACAATATGATTTTTTTTTCAAATGTTGGTACTCCCACATATCTTCTGGAATTGTTCAAGAATGTAATATCTCTTTATATATGATTATTTGATATAACCCAAGTCATCCCTTAGGTGTTTGGACCACTTATAGTTAGAATTTCTAAAGTGGGAAATTTCCTAGATTAACATGTCACCATCTAAGTGACTCCATTGAGATTATATATGGGTTTCCCATGTTTTAATGAATTGAATGAGTTAAATGTAACTGATAATGTGAAATGGATAATTAATGATGGGTTTCCTTTCTTAAAATAAATTAATTGGTTTTAAATGTAATGACCCCAAGTAATTTTAATGTCATGCTCTTGATTTATGATTTATAAAATGATTCATATGAATTGTAATATTTTAAATGGGAATTGAACATGGATAAAGACATGAATAAGAGGTTATTCCTTATCTATTATGACACAAATGAATATGCCTTTATTATTTATATGGTGTATATAGAAGATATGGATGTGAGGTAATTACTATTTCTAGTTATATTTAATATATGCCTTTATAGAGGCTGTGGTATGATGGTATGAGATTGTTGAGAAAAGAGGTATCACAATTCCTTACATCAGGTGTTGAGCATGGTGTATCACAAAAATGTTACTATATAAGTATTGTTATTTACTCACCACATTCCATGACTAGAATTTTGACCTGATGGTTCACTCAACATACCATGTGTTGTTTCATGTCGTCTCTCACTCTATTGGGATATTGGGTATGTACCCAATTACATGAGCACATAGGCTCGTTAGACTGGTTAGGGATGTCTGAGTTATGCCATGGTCTATTCATCAGTATTATTATAAGTATATGGCTATATACATCTTCATATACCTTGGTAATATAAGTGGATAAAATATATATAATCTATATATATTACTAATATATATATATAGTAACTATTTAGATTTTTATTCCATCTATGTGTCGATAAATTGAAACCCTCCTAAAGTCCTTTAGGAACATGATTGGGTGGTTATTTATTTATTCCTTAGTTACTCAAAAGATGTGGGGTGTAGTATGTTGGTGTTAGACCCTTTATCATGTGAATAATGATGTGGTAATATTTTCTTGGGATTAATTTATGTTTGTGTTCTATGTTGAATTATTATAAATGAAACATAACATAGAAATTAGGTAAAATCATCTCTTCCTTGGGTTATTCCATATGGAATCATTATACTTGACACTAAAGATAGAGAAAAGGTAAAATCATCTCTCCCATGGATAAGGGTTCCTAATTTTTTAAGAGTGATGGATCAATTTCAAGTATCATATTTGTTTCACTCATGTGATTTCTTTGGAAAAGGATTCTTTAGTGTGGTTTCCTTAGAAGGAATGGAATCTGGATCCTAATATATTGTCACTCCCATTATGCATCCTATTTGTTTTGATGTGCGGAATATAATAGAAGTGATCAGGCACATTCCTTCAAAGGTAAGAGTGTCTCGTAAAGGGGGATGATATATTCTATTAAGGAATATGGATGCTTATAATAAATTATTTGTGATAGGGTAGTTGATGTTATGAATGGTAAGTAATTGGTCATGTAGTCTATTTAACATTTTTCTAGGGCAGTGGGTTCTAGAGAATCTACTAGGAGTTTCCCATTGGCATTTCATGCCTACTGAGATAATGGACATTGTCATTCACACTACCTAACTGTTTTTGGAGGCCACTTTGGAAATAGTGGGAAAACCCCATTTCAGATAGTGTAGCAAAATTTCCCCTAATCTCGTATCAGTATCTATGGATTTAAAATATTTTTTGAAATTTTGGATACTAGGATTATGTCACACTAAAGGGCGATCTATATTAAACATGTTAGTGAGACACACATTCTCATCCCTAGGGATTGATACAAGAGCATAACTAAGAAGTACTTCTTCAAAATGGAAATGTAGTGGTAAATACATTGGGCTAAAAAAATTAGGATAAGTTATCATAATGAAAAAATTAATTTAGAAAAAATTAATCATAAAAAATTGATCATCACAATAAAGAGTCGATATATATGGTGCATACCACACTCAATAAATCAATACATAAAAGGAAACATCATAAATCAATAAAATACATAAAAGGAAACATGAGAAATCAAGAAAATGTTAGGTCATGAAAATGTTTGGAAGAAACTATGTGCCACACATGATACATATACAAACCTACTATTATAATATTTGTCTACATATCAACAATAATAATAATCACTATCCGATGACGAATAGATATCGTCACCCTCTCCACCTCCATCTCTAATTCCTGCCACCACCTGTAAGAATATTATATTGAAAATTAAATAGTGTGGCATATTTATATTTAAAACTCAAAACCAATAAAAGTTTTAAAACTAAATGATTTTTATTTTTTTTATTTACCTACTCACCACCAATCAATGAAATACCACTGGGGGTATATCTGCTCATCTGCTGACATATATCAATCAACGCTTTCTACAAAGCGGATATCTAAGCCCCCTGGTCTTGAATTGTGTTTTGTAGAGAAACAATATCTCTCTAAGAATATCTGGGTATGGACTGACTACAACCAAGATTAGATGTATCTGCAATCCTCTATGTCCTGCCAAAGACCTCAGATGGTACGGGTCTCAAACCCATACTGTGCACTCTACCGGGATGCTCCTTCCCAAGGACTTTAGCAACCGGGTCATCCTGGGAGACTGAGTAGGACTGCCCAGGATTGGCATCCCATATTTATTTAATTTTTACCTATAAATAAAATATCAATATATATTAACATTGTTAAAACTGAAAATAAGTTATTACAATGAAAAAATGAGTTCATACCCCAACTTCTTTGGTAGTCTCATTAACAAAACTTCCATCATATTTTTTGTGAACATCCGACCACACTTCAGTTTGGGATGATTCATGCCTTAAACTCTATGACTGCATTAAACAAAGATAAATCAACAATCTAATACATTAAACAGATAATATTTTCCTATAAATATTTAAACTAATGAAAAGATTACCAGAGTCTATCAGCTTCTAGAAAAGCTTTTTGACCCTGCAGTGTGAAGGATGACTTTCTTAGCCTGTCTTGATGCATTCTTTCTTGAGAGATCCTGAAATAAATAAAATGAAATTTAATATTAATGTATTAAATGTCATATCATCTTAATATACATGTATAAATGTAAAATGATATTAATATAATAATATATATTTAAATACCATCTGCTTCTCATCACAGTGTCTGTCAAAAACAACTTTCCATTGTTCTTTGGGTACCCCATTGGGTAACTTCTTATACATCTGTTAGATGGTCAACGAAGTATCGTTGACATCACTCCATAATCTCCATTTGAAGTATTTCCATTTTTTACCAAGATTTTTCAATGTCCACTTTCGTGCTATAACATCAGCCACTATAAAGTAGAAAAAATCTATATACATAAATTCATTTTGAACATATTAATAACATTACATTCAATTACACCATAATGTATTAAAATTACCTTTATTTGGGAATCAAAAACTTCATTTTTCCAACTTGGAGGCATATGTATCCAATAATCATAAGAAATAGGTAGGGAAATGGGATCCACTATTAGTTGGACTAGAATTTGGCCAAGTAATCCCACGACGACATCATCCGTAGGGACCTCATATGAATTAGATGGGACAACTATCTTCTCTCCATTCATATTACAAACATCTGCACTTTTTATATTTTTCTACACAGTTGCACTTTTTCATATTTAATAAACAAAAATTTATTATAAAAAAAGTGCAATAAATTTATTTATATTAAAATTTGTACCTATAGCTGTGACCCTCCAGTATGCCTGTGATGAACTAGAAGTGGCGCGCCACCGCCCCACTGTTGAGGCTGCTGAAGGGGGGGGGGGTCGACGAATTAGCTTCTAAAGGGACACTCACAGAGGGTGTGAGAGATGGTGTAGGGGGAGATGGTGCAGGGGGTAGGCAGCTGGTGGCTCAGATGCCATAGGGAGGGAGACAGATGGATCGTCATCTGTCGCGGTAGTGGATGAAATAGTGTATCGCTTCCTCCTTTGAATTCTTGTCATTTAATCAAATAAAATTAAGTTCAGAACATATATTTCAAAAAAATATGCAAAAAAAATTAAAAATTACAATAGATGCCCATTAATAATGAACAAAATATACATAACAATGATAATTAATGACTACAAAAATGAAATAAGTGGTTTCTGAATGAATAAATAACTGTACATACAATAATTTTTTCCTTAAATCATGTTGGTTTCCTGATCCATTACTTTATCCACTTCATTTATCCTTTCTAGACTAATATTTTCAATATCATGATGGATAAATAATTCTGCTTCTTGTTGTTGATGAGATTCAATTTTAGAAGTCAAATCTTCCACTTCATCACCCATATCATACAAATCTCTTTTTATTACAAGAGCAACTACACTCCACCCTTCATCCACAACATCATTCACATAATATACCATTTTTTCTTATGGTGATAAGATATATGGATCATGCAGTTCATGATCACCAACATCCATCAAGAGAGAAAAGTTCACATAAGTAAATTTCAAGGAATCTCTTTTAACACCTCTGATAATATCGACCCAATTGCATTTGAATAAAACAACTAAAAAATTCTCATGGTAGTTTAATTCAATAATATCAGTCATCTTTCCATAGTATCCCACTTCATAAAATGTAAATATACCATTATTTTGTGTTTTCAAACCCATTTCTCAATCGACTGTACGAAATATAAAGTCATTCACGTTGTAAGCGTCGAACTTTCTAACTTCTTTTAGAGGACCCCGAGCAAGAAACTTCAAATATTTTTAAAACTTTTCTCGAGTATCAATATTCATGATCTAAAAAAAGAAATATACTTTATTATATTTTCAAAATATATGTGTCAAACTAATATTCGTATTTATTACAATATTTATGAACTTACATGTCATTCAAACCATTATACAAGATCTTTATTAACAGCTTTTGTTATATCTTTCTCATTTCGTGTTCGGCCTCTCATTTGTCTCTTTGTTTGTATCCTCAACTCTTCAATAAATGGATCTGCAATTTCACTATTCATCAACACATATCTATGTGCCTGTAATAATTCTAATTCTGTTAGTATCACATTTTAGGTCCTCCCAACTGATCGGCCAATAGCAGGAAATATTTTTGATTTCTGATGTATTTGAGATTGATTTGATGTGTCGACAACACATCCAACTCGATTAAATCCTATCTCAATATCATAGAATTATCTAGAACAAAAGGTAAGACACTCCTTATCCAAATAACCTTCAGCAATAGAGCCTTCTGGTTGAGATTTATTTCTCACGTATGATTTCAAATGCCCAAGATATCTTTGAAATAAAATAAACATAATTATACATTTAATTAAGTGAAAAAAATTGTTTACCTAACTGAAAAACATATAAATAAAGTACCTCTCAATTGGATACATCCACTAATAAGGAACGAGTCCTTCTAATTTAGCTTCCTCAACCAAATGTACAGTTAAATCCATCATGAAAGTAAAAAACGACGGAGGAAAGATCATCTCCATTGCACAAAGGGTCAATACAAACCTCTCATGAAGTTTGTCAAGCTGAAATGGATGTAGAGATTTATCACATAGTTTTCTGAAAAATGTGAATAATTGGAGTACAACAGTGGTAACTTTTCAGGTAATAATGTACGCAATTCCAATGGTAGCAACTGTTGTAACAAAATATGTGAATCATGACTTTTCAATCCATATAACTTACAATTATTCAAGTCAAAACACCTCGATATGTTACTTGAATACTCATCAGATACCTTTACATTCTTTAAAAATCAATGTAATGTATCTTTATCCCTATTATTCATTGAAAATTTTATCAGAGCATACTTTTCATTCTCATCTGGCCAGAGATTTGGTTTTATGTTCATTACTTATAAGTCTTTGCAAGCATTGAGATGATCCTTCGACTTTCCATGCTCATTAAGCAATATAAAAATCAAATTTTCACATAAATTCTTCTCAATATGCATCACATCAATATTATTCCTCAAAAAATTAAATTTCCAATATGGAAGTTTGAAGAATATACTTTTTTTCTTCCATTGTTGTGTTCTGATTTCACTTGACGATGAACTTCAAACCCGTTTCCCACTATCATTCAAATGAGGAACCTTCCCAAATTCTGTTTCATCATTTTCAAGTTATTTCAATATTTCAAAACTATTTAACAAATTTGGAGGCGGACTACGATCAATGAAACCATTAAATTGTGATTTGTTCAGCCAAAATCTATGAGATGCATCGAGAAATATTTGATGGCACAAGAAGCACCATTTTCTAATGTGAGGTAGCCGTTTGGGATCAAAATCAAAGTTACAAATAAGAGAATACAAACCTGTGTAAATGTTCTAACCAGATAAATTCTCAAGCTCAGGAGAGTCACTAATGGTCCACATTAAATCAGCATGCATTCTGAACATTGTTTTAGAAGAAGCATCAAATGTCTCAACACCGTTGCTCCATAACTCCTACAATTCTTCAATCAAAGGATGAAAGTATACATAAATATCATTTCTAGGCATTTTTTTCAGGAATAATCATCGAAATTATAAAATATGTTTGTTTTATAAACATCCACAGAGGCAGATTGTAAGGGATCAAAACAACTGGCCAAATGTTATAACTGGTACTTAAAGTCCCAAATGGGTTGAATCCATCGGCAGCCAATCCCAATAGAACATTCCTAGGGTAATCTGAGAAATATGAATGTAATAAATAAAATGTATTCCATGATTGTGAATCTCATGGATGCCTCATTAACCCATCATTTTTATTATCTACAGAATGCCACTTCATGTGTTCAGTGGTTTTCGATAACATGAATAATCTTTGCAATCGAGGCTTTAAAGAAAAGTAACACAAAACCTTTGTAGGTGTGTTCCCTCTCTTCGTATTTATAAAAGTATGTTGATCCAGACTTCCAACATCACCCATTGACTTCCATATAGAAGAAGAACTTTTTTTCAATTCTGTCTACTTGAATCCTCTTGACAATAAAGCATACAATCATTGGGACACACATGTATTCTTGTATAATTCAGACCAAGCCTAGTAACAACTTTTTTCATATCATAAAAAGACTCGGGGATTTTTTGCTTCAAGAAATGCATCATGCAACAATTCCAATATCATGGACATTGACTTATTTTTAATTCCATGTAGACATTTGATATGGTACAACTTCAGTAGAAAAGAAAGCTTTGAATATTTCAAACATTCACTATACAGATCTTGATTTACATCACCAACTAAATCATGAAACATATTTTTCTTAGTGAAGTTTTCTCTTACATTTTTCTCCACAGAATCAAGAGTAGGATCCAATGATATGTTACAATCTTGATCTGGATGTGTTACAGTCTCAAAAACATCACTTGTCACGTTGCAATTTGTAGCACCCTCATCTGGTTTTTTTTTTTGTTATGTTTTGATGTTGATAGTGGTGTCTTTCAGTGCCGAATGAATCATTTATAAGGTTTTTCATTTCATTTTACTTTTTCGATGAAGTTTGGATCTCATTCTGTTGATTAAAATCAGCGGTAAACCTTTATGTAACGTTCAATTCTCCATGCCAAATCCAACACAAATATTAACCAGGGAATTGCTACAGTATTAAATATTCATAAACTTAATCTCTCTTCAACTATCTTCTAAATTTACATTTAGGACATGGACATCTTATTCTCCCTTCAACGGATCGATTGGAAATTGCAAAATCTAAAAACTCTTTCAAACCCTTAACATACCGAGGTGTGTTCCTCGATAATGTGATCCAGTTTTTTTCCATGTATATCACAATGTGCCAACACAATATTAAAAAAAATTAATACACATAGTTATTACTAAATAGGGAAATATGTTTATAT
Source organism: Viscum album (assembly GCA_963277665.1). Lineage (NCBI taxonomy): Eukaryota > Viridiplantae > Streptophyta > Magnoliopsida > Santalales > Viscaceae > Viscum > Viscum album. Next base: position 1,929,119,289 of record OY728137.1, on the reverse strand, counting down.
ATACTAAATGAAAAAATATATAAATATGTTACGTAAGGTTTCCTATATAAATACATATGGTAAATCACTCACTGGAAAACCAAAGTATATATGTGCATGCATGTGCATTCTTATACACATGTGATTAAAAAATAACTTGAATAACCAAGAATATAGTGAGTATTTTCTTAGGCAATATACATTTTAAGAAGATATTGAATATTTTCATATATATTTGAGCAAGTTCAGCATTAGTACAAAAAGTTAAGAGTTAAGCTAAAGCATTGTATTAGAAGTCAACTTGCGGAGAATTGGGATATTTTAAAGTTGATTATTCTGATATAGCAGTTAGTTGAATTGGAAGTATTATCTTCTACAATTAATGAGAGTATACTAAAACGACTTTCATGAAAAGTTATTAATTATATTCAGTGTAATTCATTGACTTTTATTCCTTTTATAAGAGAAACTATAATTTATAGTTTGAGAATAATATAGAAAAATAGGTTTTTTCCATTAACATGATATATAAATAAATAAAGTATAAAACATGCACTTTATCAATGCACAACATTTATAAAACATGGTATAAATATGTTTTTCTTGAAACAATTCCAATTCAAAACTCATTCATCTATCCTTAGAACATCACCCCTTTTATAAAAAAAACCCTTACATGGTTTAAGAACATATCAAAGGAATTTCTAATAATGTCTATAAAATTTCAAAAAATTCCCCTCACTTGAAAGATTTAACACAAAAAACTCAAAGTAAGTAAAGAAACAAGGATAACTATGAAGAAATATTCCCTATATAAATTCTTAAAGTATACTAATAAACAAGTGGAACAACACTAATCAATATCAGTACTAAATCATTGGAGGATCAATGCTTCGATGAAATTCCATCCAAGTAAAAATTTAATACAAAAGCTAATAAATAAAAAAAGGCATAACACATGATAAATATCATGAGTAAACACATTAGGAACTAATTAGACAAGTATAATACATGAAAAGTTGGACCTAATTCCATCAGGTTAACTGTCACACATCCATCAAACAAATCACTCTAAACCCAATCTCATCCGTAAAACCCCACTAGCTCGGTATTTTGTACAACTATTGGTAACTAGAAAGTGTATAATATCAATGTGCCTAGAAACATCCCATGACTTTCCACTTAGTATCCTAGGGTTCCCTATAAAATAACTAAATTATGTGATACACTTTTAAAGTGAATGTCATATAATGAAAATAATAATAGCCAAAGGCTAGAATAATAATGAAATCCTTCCCACATCCCACATTTAGCTTATAATGAGCCCCCACCCATAAGAAAATCATTAATCACATCACAAACAACCATCACATTGATACACATGACATCATAAATAAATGTAAGGGGCTCAAAAAGGGAACAACAAACCAATTAACTCAAATATCACATCATAAAGTGCCATCCAAGACTTTCAATTATCACATATAATATATACATTTGTAAATCCCTTTTTAAAATGTTTTGGAATCCAAACACCAATATAAGGTAAATCATAATCATTTTCAAAACACAACGAACATAACCCAAATGAATCACAATTCCATTTCATAAAACCACATGTCCCTTTGAAACAAGGAAACCATTTAACCCCCAAAGGGTAACCCACTTTGAAAAACTAATTTCCCTTTAAATCGAATGACCATGTGTTTTTCTTATATAAAACCATTATTTTAATTTTATCAAACATGTCAAATGTATAAAATAATAATTTATATAAAAATTTCATTTAAACATGAAATTAAAACCTTTAATCCACATGAAAACCAAGTTAAGTTATATAAAACCATTATAAACCAAACCTAGATAACCCACACCCTTCTTATCTAGATTAGAAATTAATTTATAAATCCAAGCACACATAAATCTCTAAAATAAAATTCAATGAAATGGAAACACTGACCTAAATAAAATTCACCGGTGGCAGGGAGGTGAGATAGGGTTTGGGTCTCGCAGGGGTCGGGGGAAGAAGGTGGGATCGTGAGTGACAGGGGGAGAAGGGGGTTTGGGGTCGGGTGTTGGGGGGAAGTGGCACTGATGGCCGGTGAGAAAAGTCACCGGTGGAGAGGCGAGCTGGGGTTCGGGGAGGTGAGTTGGGGTTTGGGGTCGGGTGTTGGGGGTCGGGGTTAGGGGAAGTGTCACTACTAAAAAAAGCGGGGTTTAGCGGCGGTTTTTAATAAACCTCCGCTAAACCCTTTTTAAAAAAGGTTTAGCGGCAGTTTACAAAACCGCCGCTAAAAGACTGCCGCTAAAGTCGATTTATATTGTAGTGAATCTTATTCCTTTCTCTCCCCATTATATTATATAGAGGCTGGGGCCCAGATTTGAAATCTTGGAATCACTATATATCCTGTGGTAATAGTAATCAAGCCAAACTTAGTTCTTATCAGAGAATACTCTATTCAAGTCTAACTCGTATGTGAGGGAAGTGGAATTTTTTTCATTGTGGCTAGACTTGGGATTGGAGACCATGGCATCACTATGTATCCAATGGTAACATGAATCAATCCACACGTAGATATTAGATAGAAAATTCCCTATACATATATGACCCAAAAATAGTTATAGGGAATTGTTTTCTTTTATATTGTGGTTGGACCCAATATTAGAGTCTCAAGCATCACTATGTATCCAATGGGAACATGAATCAAGCCATACATTGTTCTTATGGAGAAAGTTCCCCGCATAAGTCTATCCTATATGAAAAGACGGGTGTATTTTTATATATTGCAGTTGAGCCCAATATTTGATATTTTTATGTCACTATGTATCTTATTGTAATAGGAATCAAGAAACATATAATTCTTACATATGAAATTCCCTAAGCAGGTCTGACCCATTCACGAGGGAAGGGGAATTCTTTTTTCTTTTTATGTTATTTTTTCATTGTGGATAGCCCCAAAATTTCAATCCTAAATGTCATTTTGTATCCTATGGTAGTATGAATTTACCCACTAAATTTTCATTGATATTTTTAAGAAAATTTCAATAATTTTTTAAGGATTTTAAAGAGTAATGCCTTAGAATTTTAATGTTTTATTAAAAATTGGAAAATTGTTAATCTAAAATTGAAATGGATTTAAAATTGGTTTTAATATTTAATTTTTTTTAGAATAATTTCATTAATGGTTGATAATTATTTTTTTAAGTGTTTTGGAAATATTTCTAAGTTATTAATTATTTATATCTTTATAACCAAAAAAATTTCCAGCTAAGTTAGCCCATAACCTCAAAGGCTAGCAAGCCACTTAGCTAGGACTTAGTGGGCCTGACCATCTAGGCCAGCCTAATGGAATTAATTATTTATGAAAGGAGGTGAATGGGGGATCAATATAATGCATGAATGGCCCATGAGGATTGAATTTCAGGGGGGAGTAGGTGTGGGACAAAGCCCACATGGGCCAAGCGGTGAGGCCCGGCCCGTGTGTGTGAGTTTGTACCGGGAGCCCATCCTCATAGTAGGATTCTGAGTTGGGTATGGGAGTAAATTAATTTTAAATACTCTTCTCTCATGAGTTTCATTTCAATGTGGGGAATAGTTAAATTGGGTACAATTTATTTTTAAACATAACTCCATAATCCCACCTTGACCATGCTCAGTCTCACTCGGATGGAAGCTTCCTCCACTCTCCAATTCTTGCCACCTTCGACCATCACTATCCACCACTGCTTTATCCTGAGAACCACCATTTACACACCAGAAGATCTCAAATTAGAGAACACCAACCACTTTCACCAATTGATACCACCATAGACCACCTCTGGTGATTCATATGACCATCGTGAATTCATTTAGAGGTTTATCTGGTCATATAAAAGGTCTAATAAAGGAGGATTCTCCACTACTTATGACATGTCCTCCAGGTTCCCCTTCCACATGGAACCACCCCTACATACCATGAAAATTAAATGTAATCCATGATAAAGTTTGGGGGATCTTCTAGTACATGATGAAATATTCAAACACCTGAATAATTCAGATGTTTCTAAATCCAAAACCATGTAGGTCTCATGGAAATTTTTTATTTTCAAGATTCTAAAGACTTGGAGAATCTAAAAATAGATGGTAATAGAAGGTTGAGGCTCTTTTACTTTCCCATTAAAGGTTCCCCCATCCACTTTTGAAAAATTTACGACACTTTAGAGGTGGATAATATCTCACCATGGAGGTTGATGTTATCCATTTTATTCTTCATTTTATTTATCTTTTATTTTTAATCTTATTTTGGTTTTTATTTTAAATGTAATTTTAATTTATTTATTTTAAGAAAAATCCATGAATTTTTATTTTTATTCAAATTTTTTTCCACCCATCTCTATATTTCTTCCCTTCTTATTCTACTTCCCTTCTTCTTATTTTTCTCTTCTTCTCCTTTATATTTTTATTTCGTTATTTTTATCTTTATTTTTTTTATTTATTTTCTCTATTTTTGGTTTATATTATGTGTTATTATTTTATTTTAATTTTATATTTTATTCTATTTTCTTCCATCTCTCTTTATCTCATATTATTCTATTTTTATTTTTGTTATTTTATGTGTTTTATTATTTTATTTTATTTTATTCTCTCTATCTCCCTATTTTATTCTTTTTATTTTATTTTTATTCTCTTCTTTATCATTCCCCCACTATGATCTCAAAACCACAATAATGATAGGCAGACCTGATGATCGTAAAGACTTGTCTAAGGGGATTTGTGTGAATATGATAGAATTTATAAGGTCCTTCATGATATATATCTAGCATGTATGATGTCCCTCACAATATAAAGGAACTAATCATGAAAAGAACACATTCCCTTCATGTGAAAAATATTACAACTTTCCATCATGTAAGGATCTCATCAGTTTTATCTTATCTCACAAGATCCATTTGGAAATTGTCAAATGGTTGTCTATTAGATCATCTTTTGAATGAGATGAAACTTTTGAGGTATTTCATGTGAACCAAAGGAATTTTTTGAGGGGTTTCACATGAAATATAGGAATTATCTGAGAATATTTTCATGATCATTGTACGGATCATGAAAATCATGTGTCCCCTTCATGAGATGTGATCGTGAGTCCTTTTGAAGGTCACACGATTCATGCAACCTAGTAACTTGGTAACCATGTGTAATTATTCTTATTTCTTCCCATTTTTAGGAAAATATTTAATGTATCTTATGTGTTTCTTCAACCCAAATTTTCTAATGCTCATTTCTTAGGCGTCAAAAATCCCACACCCCCCCCCCCAAAAGAGATGTCTAGAGGGATGACGGAATGGGGACTCAGTCCTGAGGAAGTAAATACCTACAAAAGTCCATTGGCCTTCTTTTAGTCAATCTTTAAGGTGTCTTTTTATCTTATGAGAGTCCTTTTTTATTTTTTTCAGTTCCTCATAAATAGTAATATAGAGGGATGACCATTTAACTTGTGATTTAGACCTCCAAATCTCTCGATATTTTTTTTATTTCGTGTGATCACTTACCAAGAATACTTCACATGAACCTTTATAAAGAACCATTTTAGTACTCCAATATCATGATATGATCATAATATATTTTAAAATGTTCTCTATTCATGAATATATCATCCCATCATCTCATTCAACCAAGCTGTTAACTGATCACCAATAATTTTTCATGAACTGTATCGTATATCTTTTTCATGGTGTTTCTTCATGTGATTCACTTATCTCGATGGGTTTATGCATTACCTCTTAAGTTTTATGAGATTATAATGAAATTATAAATCTAAAATTATTTAAAACATCTGGGATGGATCAACCAATCATGAGACTCATAATGGATCATACAATCTCAAGACATAAAATAGGTCACGTGGTCCATGTCATACTACCTAATCCATGGGATTTCATATCTGGTCTACCCCTTTTGATAAGTTTCCTTACTCATATGAAATATTATTCTTATTTATTTATCTAGATTTATTTATTAAAATTGTATATAATATAAATGTATCATCAAAATTCAATGGTTTCAAATTCTGATGTTGATTGACATCTCATCATCTAGTCATCTCAAAAGCAGCTATCAAACCTGATGTGGAAAAATATTTTGGAGTATAATTTTTCAAAATAAATACCTCTCTATTGGTTTTGAATAAAAAATTAATATCCTATTATTTTACTATATCCTAAGATCATACCCCCTTCCTAGATTCAGAAGACTCGTAATACCTTTTGAGAAAATATTTCTCATGCGGGTTATTTTGTTACTGAGAAGAGTTTTGCTGGAAATAAAATGAAGTTCATCCCTACATATTTTTAAGGGGTCCATAATGAATCCAATCCTAACATTATTATGTATTGGAATATAATTCTTAATTTTTCCATGATTTAAAATTTATGATGGCTACCCGGATAGGATCTTTGATCGGGGGAAGTTTCAAAATAAAATTCGGCTAGCCCTTCTAGGTGAAGCATACTTCCATAAAATTTACCACTTAGTTAATATAGTATGGTAAGTATGAGGAAATATGTATCTCTAAAACCATTTAATATTGTAACAATATCCTAATGATCAACATGGTCAGTTGATGGAGTCTATATTTGAATATGTTTCATTTGATGCATGGTGAAGTCATCATCAGCCTCTGGGATGTTGATTGCATCTGTGGAATTATAATATTAAGAAATATATATGATGAATTTGTTACCCATAATATACCTAGTATGATGTATATAAAACCCCTCAATTTTCAAATATTTAATTAAACTTTTTGAAAAATTCCCTTAATAAGACCCCATCTCCAAGGGCAGACATCCCAATTAAGAAATGGGATTCATTATTTATCAATAAGGATCATTTTGATCCTTTGATTAATAATATTAATATCTTCCAAACATATAAATACCATGGAGTATAAGGTATTTATTTTCCAATAGTCAAGGAAAATTTGTTTAATAGTTGTGGATAGGGGATTATTCACGAAGTTAGTTGGTCCATTCAATTGGATGGATTTTTAGACATATAACTGAGCGGGTACTTTATAAAAACTTAGGAGAATGGTGGAGTTAGTTTTTACAATTTCATGATGTAAATTTCCATGGAAATATAAATTTAGTGGATGATTCATCAGCATTCAATAGACACCTATAGCTAGACTCTGGTTGATTTGGAGAACTCAGTGGACCAATTATTACAATGGTCTTATTGTGCATCCTCTAAGAAACCCCAGGGGATACTTTAGTCTATTGAGATTATTCCTTAATTTTTTAAATCTTAATGAATAAATATTTTAAATTATATATTTTAGTTTCAAGATTTATTTCATTTATCATATGCAAAAAAAAATTATCATCTTAGTATAACCTAGATCGTCAAATAAATCAATATATTTTTTATAATACCAAGTGAACCCAAAACTAAAATCAAACAAAAAAATCATAAAATACTCTCATGAAAATTTCCCATGAATTACCAATGGCATAATAATACTCAACTGTGTATATGAACTCTTCCTTCTAAGTTTTTTTGGTTAAAAGAGGATCATTTGGGTAAATATATCCCAGATGGAGAGTGCTATAATATTTTACAAGGTTCCTGAACCTAGAGAGCATTGGTTTTTTTCTATAACCATATGTTAGGAACCATAAGCTTTATATCTCTTTTTTAAAATCCTAAATTTTTTCTAAGGTATATAAATAAATACTTAACAGTCTTAGATTTGGATTTTTCTCATGCTTCCATTTATAGGTTTTCATTATGATATGTTTTGCACTTTTTCATATTTATATGTTCCCAATGTTTTCTGCACCACAATGTGTGTGTGTCCAGGGAGCTGAGACTCAAATTTTTCATAGGGTTCCCTTTTTAGGTTTTCAACCTGGCGATTTTTGCATCTTTTTTTGTTTTTATTTTAATTTATTTTAATTCATACCAATAAAGAAACAACACATGTACCTACTAAGGAAAACATAGATCTCCCTAATTTTGATACACATGCATTTGAGGAAGCCCATAAATAAGTCCAAGTTGATGAGACTAAAAAAATAAATAAATATGATACTCATTATGAAGGTAGAATATTTATAATTATTTAAATTTACATTTTATTCTTGTAAAAATACATGCTTAATTTCCCTTTGATCATTTATTTCATACTGCCCAAATTGATCTGGCACTGGATTAGAAAAAGGATTTGGTTACATAATTAGAAACCAAGGAAGTGGATAATCCATACTTCATCTTACCCCATATGTGCAGTCTATACTTAATTGTGAAGGTTATGGATCTGGTATATTCTATCCATGGATTATTCCTTACCAATAAGGAATAAGTTCAAGCAGGGAAAATCCATATGTGGTGGTTCAAACCCAAGAAGATCCACCCACCATCAGATTATGTATAATAGTTGGTACTTAATTCTAGAGGAAGTAAAAATATAGGATTCAGTTGGGGGATTATACCAAGTATAATATTTATTTTCTTACTAGTAATTTATATTTAAATTTGAATTAGTTTAGCATGCATCCTACTTCCTCTTATCTTTTTTAGATTAAATGACATGATCCTTGTGCTTGATTGACTAATTTTATTTTATAGGTTCATGATTGAGAAGGAATCCCCCAAACATTTAAGGAGGAAGTATGACTAATATTCATGGAAAAGGAAGTTCAATTTTATTTCTTATTATTTAAACTCTCTACATTTTCGTCTGAAAACTTTTTTTGAGATTTCAACTAGAAATTGAATGCTCGTGGATGGATTTAAGAATTACAAGACTTATCTAGGAGACATGTGTTTATTTGGGTTCCTATGATTTCATTTTTTATATTTCAATTATATTTAATGAATAAAATAGATAATTGTATGATCAAAGGGATCATGGATATTAAAATGAGGACTCATTATTTGTGGGAATTAATTGATTCCTGAAAATAAAATTTCCTTAACATTTTTTTCATGTCTTGAATTTATGAACTTCATGTGAATTGATTTTTAATTATTAGTCATGCCAAGAGTGATTGTAAAAAATAATTTTTCTTATTCCTGATATTATTTCTAGACTATATACTCCTTATTTTATCTTGAGCAAGTTTCTTGAGTGATCATGGGACATGTCACCTACCATAATATTTATTTAAACTTTTCAATGATATGAATGTGAAATATCATATTTAAAATGATTAAAATATATTTTTAAAATTACTTATACTTTATTTCCCCATTTACATTAATCCTCATTTATTCCATAGATTCTATGAATGACCTTAATAGAGATTAGCCTTATTTAAATCCAATTTTATTCATTTCAACACTCATCTTAGTATTTTCATGATATTTTAAACTTAAAGTGTAGGCGTAAGGGATTCCTGGTGGAAGGCTTGATATACATTAAAAGAAAAAGGTTTTTGAGAGTTATCTTTGGGTATTGAAAAGGTTACTTATTCATTCATGATACTTTATTATTTTAACTTCTTGTAAAAAATGAAAAAATATGAATGTGTTTTGAATTAGAAAAAAAACACCATTATTAGATTGATTATTTTTATCGTATGTGGTTAGGGAATGGATATAATGTTTATTCTAAGCATAATTTCTAGGGAAAAAATAAAAATTACATTGAAAAAAAATTAATAAAAGTAGAGGAAAAATCAAGAGTCTTCACAAATCCTTCATTATAATTTACTTTGATCATGAAATTAAATTGAGTTTTGGGGGAAGCGGGAGTTTCAAATTTTACAGGGATAATTCCAGGAATATTTTGTGTTTTATATAATTTCTTATGCATTAATATATTAACCTCCTCCTTGATCATTAATTTTTTAAACATCAATTCCAACCAACCTTAATCCTCAGAGTCATATGAACCTTAATTGAAAAGTCGCCATAATTTAATGTGTATTTTTCCTTTAAAATGTGGAGAAAATAGTTACTTTATAAGCTTATGGATAAGGAGTATGTTCTCATGATATGAGAATTAATCCACTTTATTTTTATCATGAGTGGTGAGTGAAAAAATTAAAAGGAATGGGAAATTAAGATTTAGAAATTTTAACAAAAATAAATTGAGGAACTTGAATGAATGAGAAGAGAATTGGTATAATTTTCTAATGGGAAAAAGTATAATATTTGAGTTTATTATTTCTTTGAAAATTAAAAAAAAACACATTGATATTTTATGTGAATTTTTTCAAATTTCATTTGACGTTCATAATTTTTTTATTTTATTACTTTCAAATTTGAATAATTGTAACATTAATGCCCTCTGATTTTTAATGTTGAGATTTATATTTCTGGAAAATAATATTTTAAGTATGGGGGTATTTCTCACAATCAATTTCATGTATATTTTTAATAAAAGATCAATATTTTTTAAAGTGTTTTAAAGTGTGATTCCCTTTAATTTCAATTTTTTATTAAAAAATTCAAAGTTATTAATATAAGATTGAAATGGATTTCAAATTGGGTTTTAATGTTTAATTTTTATTAATAATAATTTCATAAATGGTTTATAATTATTTTTTTTAAGTGTTTTTTAAATATTTATATGTGTTTAATTATTTATATTTTTAGGTGCCAAAAAATAAACCAACTAAGTTGGCCCTTAAACTCAATGGATGGGAAACCACTTATCCAGGCCTGAGTAGGCTTGGTCTTCTAAGATAGTATGAGGGAAGGACTTATCAGTAGTACAATGTGCATGATGGATCAATCATATACATTCATGTCCCAAGAGGAGTGAATCCCACATGATCTAATTGGTGCGGCTTGGCCTATGTGTGTGTGTGTGTGTGTGTATCGGGAGGCCATCCCCATAGTAGGATTCTGAGCAAGGTATGAGAGGAAATTCATTGAAAATAATACACCCTCATGTTATTCATTTTGATGTGGGACATAGATAAATTGGGTACTAATCATTTTTAAAATATATGAAATTGTTCCACCTTTCTCATGCCTCAGCCTCACACGTATAAATATCAACACTGCTCCCTATCACCCTCCACCTTCAATGGTCACTAGCCACCACTTCTTCATCTCTAGAACCACCATTACCACACGGGAAGAGCTCAGTCCCAAGAATTTCTGCCACTTTCTCCAATTGGGACCTCTATACACAACCTCTAGTGACTCATACGACCATTATGTAGTCATTTTGAGGTTCATCTAGCCACTTTCAAGGCTGGATAAAGGAGGCTGCTCTTTTATTACTGCCTTGTCCTCCAAGAAACCCTTCTATATGAAACCTCCCATAAAACACGTGAAAATACCATGAAATTTATGATGAAGTTCAAGGAATTTTTTGGTCTACGATGCAATATTCAAACACCCAGATAATTTGGGTGTTTCCAAATCCAAAACAACACCGGTATTGTCAGAATTTTATACTTTCAATCTTTTCAAAATTTGGAGAATCCAAAAAAATTAGTAGAGAAGTTTGATTCTACTTTCCTTTCTTATAAAAGGTTCCCTCCACCACTTCTTAAAAAAGTTCAGCACTATAGAGGAGGATAATACCTCATCAAGGAGGCTGAAGCTGTCCATTTTCCTCTTCATTTTATTGTTTTCTATTTTTATTTTTGTATTAGTTTTTATTTTAGATGTTATTTAAATTTAGTTCTTTTAATAATAATCAATATAGTTTTTTCATTAAAATTGTATTCTACCCATATCCATATTTCTTTTGTTATTCTTCTCCTTATCTTCTTCTTTTTATTCTTCTTATTTCATTATTTTTATTATTTATTTATTCATTTATTTATTATATTTATATTTTATTTTATGTTTTCTTATTTTATTTTAATTTCTAATTTTATTAAATTTTCTTTCATCTCTCTTTCTCTCATATTATTATTTTTTATGTTTTTTTTATTTTTTTATTTTATTCTCTCTCTATTATATTTTTCTTATTTTATTTCTATTATCTTTTTTATCATTCCACCATTGTGATATCTTACCCTTGATAATTAGGGGTTGAACCAAGGCTTGGAATGGGGGGATTTTAATGTGTTATTGAATTATTTATTAAAGTTTATTTAATGCTTGTTATAGATATGAGTGGTATGCACAACTGTTATGATTTCCCCTATGATTTTCAACTCAAATCTATTTTTATTCCCTTATTAAATTTATTTTCCCTCTTTTCCAATTATTATATCTTCATACAATGGAGTTGAGCTGATCAGTGGATGAAACAACATATGATGGAGTTGAGTCTTATATGATTTCATGACCTCGACTGATGTGTGACATCAACCATGATTACAGGAGTAGGTGTAATTTAAATTTCATAATGCATTTGAGATTTCAAAACACTAAATAAAATGGTAGTAATTCATTATGATATTTTATGAGTAAATTATCAAACTAAATTCAAAAAAATAAAGAATAATGATGATGAAACCTAAAACCAAACTCAGAACCTAGTTCCTTCTTCTTAATTATAATCTATTTATAATTTCATGTTATTAAAATTTTTAGTTTCCATTATTCCTATCATTTAAAATTTTATAAAGTAATAAAAAACTCAATCAATTATAATTGTTTTCATAAAATAATAAAAACAAAAAAAATAGTTCTTAGGTGAATAAGATCAAGTAAGTGAATCAAGTGAGAATATTTTCAAGTGAGATGACCCTTTCCAAACACTATATTTCACTAGAAAAAAAATTCTTTTACCACACCCTATAACAGGTGTGCATTAAAACTAGCATCGTTTCTGATGAGTTAATCATTAGTTTTCTTAATTTTTTTATTTTCTAATTTTAGAATGTTTTCATTGATTTTAAAAAAAACATAAAAATTTATTTTTTCCTAGAATTTATCAAGACATACAATTTCCTTGTGCATAGAACAATTACTCAAAGGTGTAGGAGAAACGAGAAGAGTGTATTGGTTTTGATAAAATCCATTTGCAAGAACTTTAAAAATATATAGAACCATTAGAGTGAAAATAGCAAAAGAATTTGAATATGTTCATGCATTTATGGAGCAACCATAACTTGATCTAGATGTGGGAGATAAACAGTATCTAGATAACTTTTGGAATGAATGCGAGGAATAACTTTATCTCCCCATTACATACAAAGAAGAATAACCAACACCATTAAAGTAAGAGATTACCCTAGTGGGGTAATTTGAATAAAATATGGAGCTACTGGACTACCTTCTTCCATACACTACCATCCAAATCCAAGAGGCACTAAACATTGAAGAAATGATTGAAGATGAACCAATTTAAGGAGTTGATCGTACCTAAAACTCTATTTCATTTGATTTTATTTAATATAAATTTAGTATTAATTCCCACTACTTTTAATTTTGAGATTTAGACAATATTTTTTATTTCTTAAAAGAAAAAGAAGAAAAAGCACATGCACCTGCTAAGGAACACATGGATCCCCCTAATTTTGATGAACATGAATTTCAAAAAGCCCATAAAGAAGTACAAGTAACTATGGATGAGGAAATCAAGAAATAGGCTTCTCATTATAAAAGTGATAATATTTATTATTATTAAAATTTTAATTTTATTCAAATAAAAATACATAATTACTTTCCCTTTGGTCATTCATTTCATGAAGCCCATATTAAGCTGGCACTGTATAAGTAAAAGGAGGTGGTTTCACAAGTATCAACCAAGGAAGAGGATGAATCATACTTCATCTTACCCCCTACCATGTAAGCTATACTTAATTGTGAAGGGTTGTATCTAGAATACTTTATCCATGAATCATTCCTCACTGGGAAGTAAAAAGTGAAAGTTGGTAAAAGCTACATGTGGGGGTTCAAATACAAGAATATCTACCCACCATCAGATTATTGATAACAGTTGGTACCACCCTCTAGAGGTAGTAAAAAGTTTGTGCCCACTTGGTGGATTATACTATGTCTTATCTTTAATTTATTTATAGGATTTAAATTTAAATTTTAATTAGTTTAGCATATATATCATTACCACTTATATTTTTAAGCTTAAATGACATGATCCTTGTGCTTAATTGAGTAATTTTCTTTTATAGTTTCATAATGGAATAAGGAATCCCCCAAATAGTAAAGGAGGAAAGATGACTAGGCTTCATTGGAAAGGTACTTAAATTTTATTTTTTATCTTTTAAACTCATTGCTTTTTTTTAGAACATGGGTTGATATTTAACTGAAAATGACATTTCCATACTTTACTATATACTTTATTTGAATTATCTAGGATACATGAGTTTCATAGGAATCATGTGATTCCATTTTTTATATTTCAATTATATTTAATGAGTAAAATGGAGAATTTAATGATCTAAGTGAGGTATGGATATTAAAATTAGGACTCATGATTTGAGGGAATTAATGGATTTATGTAACATAAATTTACCTAACATTTTTTCATGCATTGAATTTATGAAATTCATGTGAATTGATTTTTTATTATTAGTCATTCTAAGAGTGATTATATAAAATCATATGTCTCATTCCTAGGAGTATTTCTAGAACAAGTACTTCCTATTTTATCTTGAGAAAATTTCTTGAGTGATCTTATGAAATCTCAACTACCAAAAATTTTATTTGAACTTTTTAATGATTTGACAGTTAAAACCCACATTTAAAATAATTCAGGCATATTTTGGAAAGCCTTTATCTCTAATGACCACCTTTAAATTAATCCTTTTATATCCCATAGATAACATGAATGACCTTAATAGTGATGAGCCTAATTTCAAGTCAATTTTATCCATTACTACCCTCTTAATATTTTCATGATATTTTAAAGTTGAAGTGTGGTGGTGATAGATTCATGGTGGAAGGGATGATATACACTGTAAGTAAAATGTGTGGTGTGTTATCTTTGGGTATTTTAAATTTTATGGTTTCATTCATTGTACTTTATCATTTTCCCTTAAAAAATAAAAAAAATAGGAATGGGTTGTGACTTATAAGAATAAAAAATTACCATTATTAGGCTAATTATTTTTATAATATGTGTTTAGGTGGTGGATGCGAGTTTTATTCAATGCATAATTTTTTAAAAATAAAAAAATAAAAAAGGTATATTAAAAAAATTATAAAAGTATAGGAAAATTCAATAGGGTGCACAAATAATTCATTATACTTTATATTTTTCATGACCATAATTTGAGTTTTTAGGGAAGTAGGAGTTACTACTTTGAAGGGTATAATTTATTGAAACTTTAACTTTATATATCATGCTTTATGCTTAAAGATATAATCCTATTCTTTGAGTATTAATTTTTAAAACATCAATTCCTACCAACCTTAATCATGAGATTCATATAAACCTTAATTGAAAAGTCATCATGATTTTATGTTTCTTTTTTATTTAAAAAGTGTAGAAAATAATTCCTTTACAATGCTATGGATAAGAAGTGTGTTCTCCTTATATGAAAATAAATCCACTTGAATTTTATCATGAGTGATGAGTGAAAAGATTCAAAGGAGAGGTAAATCATGATTTGGAATGTTTAATAGTAATAAATTGAAGAAATCAAATGAATGAGAATATATTTAACATCAAATGATAAAAAGTAAAATAATTGAGTTTATTTTTTATTTGAAAATTTAGAAATTAAATTTATATTTTATGTGGATTTTTTAAATTTTTATTTAATATTGATAATTGTTTTATTTTATTACTTTTCAATTTGAATAATGGTAACATTGGTTCCCTATAAATTTCAATGGTGTGATTTTATGATTAAGGACAAGTATATTTTAATTGTGGGGGTATTTGAAAACATTAATTTCTATGTATATTTTTAAGAAAATTTCAATAATTTTCGATGGATTTTAAAGAGTAATTCCCTTGAATTTCAATGTTTTATTAATAATTTTAAAATATTTAATATAAAATTAAAATTGATTTAAAATTGGTTTTAATGTTTAGTTTTTCTTAAGAATAATTTCATGAATTGTTTATAATTATTTTTGTTAACTGTTTTTGAAATATTTCTAAGTGTTTAATTATTCATATTTTCATATACTAAAAAATTAGCCAGCTAAGCTGGCCCTCAACCTCAAAGAATGGAAAACCACTTAGCCAGTCCCGAGTGGGACCATCCGGCTAATCTAGACCATGGAAAGGCCCGATCAGTGATATGATGTTCATGGGGGATCAATACCATGCATGTGTGGCCCACGGTGAGTAAGTGAGAGCCAAATCCTAGCCGTGTCGCTCAGCCCGTGTGTGTGTGTATCATGAGCCCATCCCTAGAGCTATCTTCTAAGAAAGTGAAGGGAGGTAAATAAATTTATATAATACACCCTCTCATGTTTTTTTTCAATATGGGACATGATTAAAATGTATACTATTCATTTTTAAACAAAACTCCATCATCTCACCTCGCTCACGCCTCAGCCTCTCTCAGATTGATGTCACCACTGCTCTTTGATGCTTTTCATCATCGATTATAACCATTCAATGCTTCTTCATCCCTAGAACCACAATTTCTATGTCGGAACATCTCTATCTCAATAACGCATTCCAATTTCACCATAAGGGGCCACCGAGAACCACCTCAGGTGACTCATATGACCGTCTTGAATTCATTTTGAGGTTTATCAGGCCACTTCCAAGGTTGGATTATGGACTTTGATTTTCTTCCACTACCACTTCATCCAAGTACCCCTTCTTTATGGAACCACCCTTTCATCCCACATAAATCCCATGCAAGCCATGATGAAGGTCGAGGAATCCGCTCGTCCACAATGCAATATTCAAACACCTGAAAAAAAAATAAGTGTTTTAAAATCCAAAACCACAAGAGTATCATGGGATTTTTTATATTTTAAATATTTTTAGAATCCAAAAATAGATTGGAAGATAATTTCAACACTCCTTTCCTTTTCTGTAAAATGTTACCTTGGAAACTTTTGAAAAAAATTTGACACTGCGGAGGAAGAGAATGCCTTGCCAGGGAGGTCTAAGCATTCCATTTTCTTAATCATTTTATTTTTCTTTTATTTTTATTCTTATTTTAGTTTTTATTTTATATATAATTTTAATTTTGTTCTATTAATAATAATCCATGCATTTTTATTTTTATTTTATGTTTGTTTCACCCATCTTTATCTTTCTTCTCTTCATATTCTTTTTCTCTTCTTATTCTTCTTCTTATTATTTCATTATTTTTATTTTTATTTTCTTAATTTATTTATTTATCATTATTTTATTTTTTGTGTTATTATTTTATTTTAATTTTCCATTTTATTCTGTTTTTCCCATATCTCTTTCTCTCATATTATTCTATTTTTATTTGTGTTATTTTTTATGTTTTCTTATTTTATCTTATTTTATTCTCTCTCTAGTCTATTTCTTTTATTTTATTTTTGTTATCTTCTTTCTCATTGAACCATTGTGATCTATTACCCTCAATAATGATTTGATGACATATGTCTTGTCCCGAGGGATGTTAAGGTGTTCATGAATTCTTTCTTGATGTTTATTTTTTATCTGTGACAGATATGAGTGGAATCTATGGGTGTGACAATTTTGTTTTCATGACATACAACTCAAATATATTTCTATTATTTTATATAATTTATTTTCCCTCTCTTAAAATTATTTTATCTTCATATGATGGAGTTGAGTTGATTAGTGGATGAAACGAAATATGATGGAGTCAAGTCCTAGAAGATGTCACACCCTAGACTGAGTTATTCTAAAATCCTTGATTATAGGAGTTTAGGGAATTTAGATTTATTAAATCATACGATATTTAATGACACTAAATAAAAATATATTAATTCATCATGGTATTTTAGTAATGTATTATTAAACTAAATTTAAATAAATAAAGGAGAATAATTATGGAACCAAAAACCAAAATTTGAACCATGTTCTTTCTTTTTAACCATATTTTGTTTATCATTACATGATTTTATAAGTTTAAATTTCCATTTTCTTTTCATGTAAATATTTTATAAAGTAATAAAAACCCAATAATTTATCATTTTTTTCATAAAATATTAAAAAACAAAAATAAATAGTTCCTAGATGAATTATATTAAATAAGTGATTTAATTGAGAATCTCCTCAAGTGATACGACCCTGGTCATCCAATTTGCAGCACTAGGAAAATTAAAAAAATCATTCCCTAAGACAAGAATGCATTAAAATAGTTTTCTTTTCCAAGGATCTAATCATTAGTTTTATTTATTTTTCTATTTTCACATTTTAGATATTTTTCATTTAAGAAACATAAAAAAACTCCATGATGTATCATAACATACCATATCTTTGTGAGTGAAAAAATTACTCATAGGTGTAGGATAAAAAAAAGAGGAGGTTGGTTTTGATATAGTCTAGGTGAAATAACTTCTAAAAGATATATAAAACTGGAGGGAAATAGAAAGATCATTTAAATATATTCATGCATTGATGGAAAAACTAGAACTTGAGCTACATGTTGTAGGTAAACAACATCTGGATGAATTATAGAATGAATGTGAGGAACAAATTTATCTCCTCATTCCTTAAGAAGAATAATAAATATCACCATTATATAAAGAGATCACCAAAGCAGTGGAATTTGGATAGAATATGGAGGAGGCTGACTACCTGCCTCCATCCACTAGAATCCAACTCTAAGATACACTAACCATTGAATAAATATTAAAGATGATTTGATTCAGGGAGATGGTCTTACCTAAAACTCTATTTCATTTTATTTTATTCAATCTAAATTAATTATTACTTCCCACTACTTTGAATTTTTGGATTTGAAAAATCTTTTTTATTCCCTAGAGTAAGATGAAGAAACCTCACATGCACCTATTGAGGATTACATGGAGCTCCCTAATTTTGATGAACATGCATTTGAGGAAGTCCATAAACAATCCCAAGTAGATGAACCGAAGGATATTAAGAAATAGTATTCTCATTATGAATGGGATAATATTTATTATTTTTCAAATTTAAATTTTATTTATGTAAAAATATTTTCATACTTTCCCTTTGATCATTCTTTTCATGCATTCAAAATTGACCCTGCACTAGAACAATACTCGATGTAAAGAACAGTACTATACTGAGAAAATATTAGTTAGGGATCTTCAATCTCTCGTTTTTTTTCAACATACATCGTGAGGGATCTTTGGTGTTGGGGTTACACTATCATGTAGTTTAAAGTTCCATATTCAGGATACTTATTTTTATTATTGTTAAAATTCCAACATCAAAGAGTAATAAACTCAAAATTCAATGGTTTTTTCAAGATTTATTTATACCATCAAACATGTATATAGTATATGGCTCACTGTGATAATAATACCAAGTTAAGGTGGATATATACTTATATATGTGTGTGTGTGTGTGATATCTTCCATGAGGATTAATTTTCCGCCCAAATAAATTTATAAAATTTAAAATAAAAAAATACTAATTTAATGAAATATTAATATTATTATGTTGGAATTTAGTTTACCCACAATTATATCATCTTATATGAATTTATTTCCATCATTGGTAATATTTTTGATACCATATAAATTTAATATAGAGGTAAATAAAATTATATGCACATATATAAGTGAAAAATACTTCTTGGAAGTCTCACATATATAAAAAAGGAAATAAAAACAAAGAAAAGTAAAAGTGAAACAAAATGAAAAGTTATATATAGTAAAGTTTTTATTTGTATATTTTATCATTTAATAATTAAATAGTAAGAAATAAAACCCTTTTTTAGAAATCATAAATGTTCCAAATATGGTTTACCCTCATTTAAATATAAAATAAATAAAATAATTTAAATTAAAAGAAATTTTGACTTATACCTTCACCTATCATCAAAAATTCATACTTTTATTGAGTCATTGTTTTGAAAGTGGTTTTGGAAGAGTTTTGAAAATATAATGAGATAAATTTTGAGAGTACTAAGAGAGTTAAATTTATAGTAATTATTTTCTCTAGTTAATTTGTTGAAAAATAATATTAAAACACTTATTTATAGATATTTTTAAGGGTGATCTTATAATTAAAGTTTATAAATATATGCAAAATTTAGAAATTAAAGTATAACATTTATATCATTAATTTAATTAATGTATTTTTATTTTTAATTCATTCAAATTATCATACCCACTTAACCTTATCATTTTATATATGATACAACATTTAGATTATTATTTTTTTCACTCTTTATGTTACAAAAAAAATTGGATTAGCATTTTGTAAGCGCCTAAGTATTCATTATGTCATATATCATTTACTTTTTAGTTTTTAAATTCTAATTATGAATAACTATAAATTATTTGAAATTTTTTATTTCTAACTCATAAATATTCAAATTATTTTATAAAATATCATATAACAAAAGTGTTCATAATTTAATAAAAAAATTATTTACTTTACTTATAACACTATTCATAAAATGATTATTATTATTATAAAACCAATTAAATTATTCATTTTATATTATATTCTTATAGTATTTAACTTTATATATTAATAAAAACTATTCTTATAATATATATATAATATTATATCATATTTTAGTGAACTATTTATCAGTATAATTTAAATTTTACAAAAAAAAATATATTCACCATCACTTAATTTTGATGTCTTAAATCTAAATTTAAAATATATTTTATAAATATAAATTTCTATTTATAAGGAATATAATTATTAAATAAATTATTTAAACACAATAAAAATAAGAAATAAAGATAAGGAACATAATTTTATCATTAAATAAAACATTTATTATGTCATAAAGAAAATATAAAATATATTACTTTTAATAATTATTTTAATAAATAATTTTAATGGTTATCTAATTTTTTACCTAAAAACTACCTAATTAATCGGATAATGGGCACCTTATCTCATTTATTACTTTTCTCAATTGGTCACCTAATCCCATTCTTTCATATATAGATGAAAAATGGTTGAATGAAATGGTTTGTTGGGAGCTAGGTAGTCTATCATTTTTAACATGTGAAGGGGTGGCATAGTTAAAAGAATTCATATTGAGTTCACCATTTTCATCTTTCATAGAAACTCTCAATAGTTCCTACATCCAAAATAGGGTACATACCTTTTTTCTAAATGTATATGGCCATTTGGGTTTTTAGACCCAATGGCGCTAAGGAACTCAAATTGGTCAATAAGATGGGAGGTTGGGATAATCACACACTTTTGGGGGGAATTATTACCTACTTCAAGACTCTCTTGTAGATTTAAGATATGTTCATGAATTTATTCCTAATCCTGATATAGAACTAGTTTCCCTAACAAAATGATCAGTTGTTTAATTATTTTATATATAAAGGTATTTCCCTTAATGATTTCGTCTGTATATATCTAAGGTTATTCATCATTTTCCTGTTATTTCTTAGAAATAGGTATCTAGTTATATTTTGAATCCATATAACCAAGAACCCCATATTTTAATACTATACAAGGAGGTGATTGATATCTTGATGATGGTATTGAACCTTTATGAGGCATCCTACATATCCTATTTATGGTAGGAATCAAAACCCACATAATATTTTTGAGTCGTAGAGTTTAACTTCATGTGGAAAAGGAATATATAAGGGAACATAGGTGCTGGGTATTGAGATTGGGCATTAGGAAGGCATCCTACATATCCTTTTTATAGAAGGTTTCAAATTCATCATAGTTTGATGGTGTATTCAGGACTTTCCCCTAAGGTGGATTTCTTTTTATGGGAGTAGTCATATTACACCGCTAAATGGGACTTACACACAGAGATTTATTGAATTGGTGGAAAATTATTGATGTGAATGATATGATCATTGAAAATTAATAAGCCCACATGATTCATTCTTGGTGTGAGAAAAAAGGGATAAAAAGTGATCAGTCTCATTGCATATGGGATCAGGGCTTGTGCACTAAGGCATCCTTGATGGGATATTTGATGTGGAGCTTGAACATTAGGAAGGGATCTTATGTATCCTATTTATAGTAGGAATAAAAGTCTTAGTAGTTAATTTAAAATATCAATTAACTAATGTACTATAATGATTATGGATCCCTAGGGTATATTGGGTCTTCAAGGTTTAGGATGTTTGAGATATGAATAGACTTACACCGAGGTGAATGCCCATTAGATTTTGGGCCTTAAGAAGGCATCCTACATATATTTTTTATAGAAATAATTATAGTTCTTATATCTAAATTGGATCCTTTGTCCTATGATGAATGAGGAATAATGATAAACCCATGGGATATATTGGGTCCCAAGTGTTATAATGTCTGAGATATGAAGGT
Organism: Viscum album; assembly: GCA_963277665.1. NCBI lineage: Eukaryota > Viridiplantae > Streptophyta > Magnoliopsida > Santalales > Viscaceae > Viscum > Viscum album. Next base: position 1,929,097,060 of record OY728137.1, on the reverse strand, counting down.
ACTTACACTAGGGTGGATGCCTGTTTGAGCTCGAACCTTAGGAAGGAATCCTATGTATCTTGTTCATAACAAGAATCATAGTTCCCATGGTTCAATTGGATCCTTGATCCAATTATGAGTGAGGAAAAATAAAAAATTCATGAGATTGATTGGGTCCTATGGGTTATAATGTCTGAGATATGTAGGGACTTACACCTAGGTGGATTCTTGTTTGATCTTGTGCCTTAAGAAGACATCCTACGTATCTTGTTTATAAAAGGAATAAAAGTTATTATAGTTTAATTGGGGGGTATGCATGAATATTTATACTATAAAAGGATATCATGTCTTAGGGTTTTCTCCTAACATTCCATGATTATCTTCCTAATATGTCCTAATTGTCTTCCTAACATGTCTGGGGTGTCTTCCTGACATGTCTAAGGATGTCTGTACATGTCCTAATTTCTTAACATACATTTCCAAAGATAATCACATGGTCCCGATGACTTTTTCATATAATGTATCATGATCTAGAATTCATTTATATAAGACATCACATGATCAATTCTAAAATTTATGGAATATGTCGCATGATCTGGCTAGCAATCTTGGAGGACTTCGCAAGACTTGGGTGACATGTCATGGTGTTTCCTCGTGAATTTCTTGATAAGTCTGGAGGGGGTCACATAGATTTCTTGATATGATCAGAGGACATTGTGAGACTTGGTCGATGTGTTTTAAGGGATTCACAGTTTTTTTTTACATGTCCAGAAAAATTCATGAGACCTGGGTTACATGTCCTAGTGTTGCTGCATGTTCTCATTAACATGTTAGGAGGGCATGGCGTGGTTTAGATGGAATTCCTGGTGGGCGTCGCATGAATTTATTAATATTCCTGGAGGGCGTTGTATGAATTTCTTGACATGCCCAAAGTACTTCATGAGACCTAGGTGACATTTCCCAATGCCACCGTATGATTTGGGTAGGTCACATGAATTTCATGATACCGTTCCATGATGATTAGAGTGCCCATGTTTTCATAAGTCTTCCATGTTTTTTTAGTATTTATTGTATATGTTCCTCAAGGTTTGTAAAAAAATATCTTGTTTTAGGTTTCACATGACCCAATCGACATGTGGAAACTCCTTCACATAATTTGGCAGACATGCCAGAAGTCTGTCACATGATCTATAGAGTAATCACGCGAAGAACATATTCATGCCCTGTGATCCCTTAAGTTGTTCCTTATATTTTACCTCGAGAAAAGACCTTATGATCATGTAACATTATGCTCTAATAACTCCACTCGTGTGCTCTATTTAGAAGTCACAATCATTTTTTTTGTTATTTGGGTGGGTTTATAGGCCTCTCCCCCAAGTTATACGCCTCTTTGCATGAAATGTATATCAAAAATATGAGATGGACTTGGTGGAAGGATTTTTGTATCATGTTATTTGCATGATCCTACTATGGTTCATCCATGGAATCACATGATAATAGAAACCATGAGAACATTTCACCATATCCATGTTTATTTGACCCTAACTGATCAAATTCATTTCACATAACCATGTTCACATGTCAAATGTTCTTTGCACCATTGAGTAGACATGTCTGATAGCTTTCATGGGATCAGGATACCATTGTAAAGGCTCTCATGTGATTAAAAAATACTTTTCTAGGGTTCTTCATGAGACTAATATGGGTTTTCAGGGGCCTTTCGTGAGATCAAGTCAGGTTGTCTAAGGGTCTTCACGAGATCACATTGTCTTGTCGAGGGGTCTTCATGGGATCAAGCTGGATTTTCAAAGGGAACTTGCGTGATAAATGAAGATCACTTTAAGTTCATAACACCTTTTGAATGAATATTGATGCATCCTCCCTTCATGAGAGGCTTCACCTTTTTTCCATTTTATTTACCTCCTTATTTTACAAGGGTAGTGGATCTTGCGACATCATGCAAGCGTTATCATGGAAAATAAATTTTCTTGTATGCGATGCATCGCATGATCAATGCTTGATCTTGTAATGGTGTGTGAGAATTTTCATGGAAAATCCCTCTTCCTATCTTGGAGATGAAGCAGTATTGCATGATTTAATAGACATGTCTGAGGTCCTTGATATGATGAAGGTGAAACACCAACATTCTCTTTCATGAAAAGGTTTCCATATCTCTAGGAGGCTTCATGGGGTCTTGTAAATAATATAATCATGTTACATGAAGGTCCACATACCTATCCATCACAATAGGAATATTCCACTTTTTAATTTATTTTATAAAGTGTTGTTGAATAATTTTCAAGCATCCATAAATTAAAGGTGACCTGGTGGAATCTATCTGGGACCTTTTCAAGGGTGGACCTCTTCCTCAGGTTGTCTGCGCCACCTCTATGGTTCTTATTCCCAGGTGAAATACCCCCATTCCATTAGAAATTTTAAACCTATCAGTATTTGTAACTTCTCCTAAAAAATTCTTGTATCCATTTTGAACAGACATCTCTCCCTCTTCATTCATAACTGGGTCTCATAGGAGCAGCATGCCTTCATTAAAGGAAAAACTATTCAAGGGGATATCAGTATTTCTCATGAAATGGTAGAAGATATCAATAGAAAAGTGATGGGATATAATATTATTGCTAAAATAGACATGGATAAGTCCTATGATCACATGTAATAGAAATTTATTCTTACGGTGTTGTGATGCATGGGATTTTCTGATTAGGTGATGGATTTATTCTGACACTATTTTAGATCAGCTTGGGTCAATATTTTTTTATGGGGAGACAATGTGGCTTTATCAAATATGTGAGGAGTCTAAGGCAAGGGGACCCCATATCCCCTATAATCTTTATAATGGATTATTATTTTCTTAGTAGGTACTTATTCTATTATATGTAAAGTGGGGTGATCATACCATTTCACTAAAGAGCATAATCTAGCAGGTTTTCCCATATCTTATTAATTGAGGACATAGTGTTACTTATTAATGGTCAAAGATCATATATTAAAGGAATCAACTTAATATTAGAATCTTACAACAAATAGAGTGTTAAAAGAATCAAAAAAGGTTAAAGTGGTTTACTTCTCCCCTCCTCTTATCCTGATGGGTGAAGGATCAAGATTGAAAATGCATTGGGAATTCAAAAACCCAATTTCCCCATGGACTACTTGGGAGGTCCATTGGCCCTAACCAAAGTGTGTATTGGTCATTTTGACAACCTACTCAATAGAATCACATACCACATTACAAATAGGATTAGTCGGTTATTGTCCTTTGGTGGAAGGATCAACCTCATTAATTATGTGTTGTCATCGATTCTTTTTCACATATTGGAATTGCTTAAGGTTCCCAAGAAGAGTATTAAGAATATTGAGAATCTCTTATTCTCTTTCTTATAGGATTCCCATGGGGAGGTAAGCTACCATTGGGCCTCTTGGGATAAACTTTCCAGACCAATGGATCATGGGGGGATAAATTCTAGGAATGTCAAAGATGAAATGTATTATCTCTGGGTAAAATAGAATGGGAGGTTATTGAAGGGTGGTCCCTTTAGATCAGTTTCATCATAGGTATTAATGGTAATATTCTAAGATCAATTATTGACCACCCTTATACCCTATGAAATTCATGTTGTGTGATATTTGGTCGGATAGGTGGTATTTTCTTTCAGTTCCTTATATGGATGTGGTGATTCTCTCAAAGTTGAAGGATGGTCCATGCTTTAGGGTCTTGAGATGTTCCAAGCAAATATTATCTCCTTATATTTTGTTGAGACATATTTGAGGATCCTATGGAACTCTCTTAAAGACCCCCACCCCCCAGTCACCCTAGAACATCATTTATTTTATTTTCAAATGTTGATCTCTCCTGGATGAGGACATAGGGATCCTCCATACCTGGATTGATGGTAATCGGGTGGCTGACTTTTTTGTCATCACAAGCCTCATATGAATTACCCCTTATGGAAAAATCTTTTATTGGTTCTTTTCCTCCTGGTGGTGTGAACATTATTATAGGAGATTCTATTAGTCTCCACTTTTTCAGGCCCCCATGACTATCTTACTTTGTTTCCTTTCCTTTTATTAAATAAAATTTGTATTTATGATAGTTTTGCATCCTTCACATGACCATCAGTGCTTGTCTAGACACCATCATAAGAATAATATGGTTCATTAGATGGGATTCATGTGATCATTAGTAGATCATGGACAATGCATGATTTGTTCACATGAACTTCCAGGGTCATGTGATTGTGTTTCCTTATGGATTTTACACGAACTGTGTGATTTGGCTGCCTAGACTTCATGTTATGCTTTCCTTTGTTTTTTGGATAAAATAATACCCATGATTTAGGTATTTATTCCATTCTAGATTTTTTTATTCTCATTTGGTGGGCATCAACAAATTTCCCCCCTCAGTAGTGATTTCCATAGGGATAAGAACTCGATTTTTAGGAAATTAAATTCTTGAATGAATCCTTGGAGCTTCTAGGGATCGGTGTCTTGGGAGAAATTTGGTCTTCTATGTGACCTTTGGTATTCCATAAGATGTACTATAAATAGGGAGGTGAGGGGATGCTTATTTCATTGGTGACCTCAAATTCCAGATCACTTGTGATTACTTCCTTCGTGTGAATCCTTCACAAGACCTCGTCAAAAAATCCATTTCGCATGACCTCTCTACAAGAACTGATCACAAGACTGCTTCAAGAGACTATTCTGTGAGAATTGTTTTGCGATATTTGATCAAGTTTTCAAGCTGTGTGTCTTATTTGTATTATAATTTGTTCAAATTAATTACAAACTAATTATTTATAATTTCTTGAACCTTGAACCATTCCCCAGACCGCATGGTTGTCTTGTAGTCTTCTCATGATCCGTTGGCATGGTTGCGTGATCGCTTAATCATTACGTGGTTCAGATGACTATCTCAAGGTCATGAGATCATAAGACTTATGAATGATCATGAGATGGAGATATTCCATGTGGTTCATGATATTTTTGATACCTCTATGGTTCATATGATTCAGGATACCTATATCAGGTCATTCGATTGTGAATCCCTTAATGGTTCATGTGATTCGCATGATGCTTTCGGAGTCATGAATCTCTCTTGATAGGATTTTTTTCTCATCTAATATATTCTTCTTAGTTTCATATAGATTGATTATAGTTCCCATAAACCTTCCACCATGTCCATCCATAGGTCTAAAATTTCTAGGAATCAAAATTTCGACCCTCAGTATCATGTGCACTTTGACAATGAGGTTTTGAAGAGGCTTCTCTCATCTGAACATTAGAGTTATCCCATGTAATATAGGCTTCCTTTTTATGAATTTTGTATACTGGGTGATGTTTTCATTCCCTCACCTGATTAAAATCTTCCATAATACTAGATTTCATCTTACCTTGATTATGTTTAAATGAAAATTTCTGGAGGCAATCAATTGGTCATGGTATAGTTCTAGGGATTGTCCTATATGTTGGAAAACTCCCCTCATGGTTCATATAGTTGCAATTTCTCCCACCATCAAATTTCTCAAAGTTATTCAAGAATACTAATATACTATTTGAATAATTTAATAACTGGTTAGAGATCTAAGTGGGACTTATGATTTGGTGTTAATGTTTCTGATTAATAGGCATAGTCGTTCTGGGTTAGACAGAGCTGCTCAAAATTTTCCGACCAGCTACACGCTATTCTCCTTTATGAGGCAGCATGAATTTATTAGTTCATCATCTATCATTAGTTAGAACTTATTAAATAACTAATTATCCATTGGTTCCCTAGAACTAATCCCTTTCATTTGTCCCATAATAAGGTAGGGACCAGCCTCTAGGATTTTTATCGACTGGGAGGGATATCTCCACTTGGGGTGATGTATGACGAGTTTCTTCCTATCACGGATGTTTGGGATAACCCCAAAAAACTACAATATTGGAAAGGTATGTGATTAAAAATGTGAAGTAGAAGTTAATAAAGGATCTAAATTTATGCTCATTCATTTACTTTAAGTAATGGATCAATATCTTTCTCTACCATAGCGAAATTCAGCCAACCGCTATACACCCTCATTGGAGCCCTTCTCAATAGGTCTATGACAGCCCAGGATCATATTGGGAAATCCTTGAGGCTAGAGATTATACCACATGGGTCTACTGGGTAATAACAGAGGTATATCTGAGTCTTCATCTAGCTAAGTTTTTATTCATGTTTTCGAATAGGTGACTTTATGGATGGGGATGTATGCTCGATAATCCAAGTTGGAACGCTGGTGATGGTAGCTCGATTAGAAGAGGGGATACCTCTTAATATAGTTGTACTATCTCTTTCTTACTACTAACAACTCTTGGTCCATATCCAATAAGGAAATGTCCCTTATAGGATTGGTGTCCCTTTCCAGTTATTATTTGGGTGGATAGAAGAACATTCCCATTGTTAAAAATACCATAACACTACTAATATCCCTAATGCTACATTTTATCCTAGGTTGTTGAATATTTTTAGGTTTGAAGTAATGATTCTATGCCCTTATGAGGTCATTTACATATTGATTTGGCCTAATTAATTCAATTTTATACCTTATCCCGCACCAATGGGACCAATTGTTGCTGACTATAGTGTCTCTCTCGATGAACGATCAAACAAAATCTCTCTTCGGGATGGGTTTCTCATATATCGTGTAGATGAGGTGATTATTTTTTTCCATATACCCCTTATTGTTTTGTTCACTAATTTGGTTTCATCCAAAGGTTTTCTCATCTCCCTTAATCTAGCATATCGAGAGAACAAAATCCCAGGCTTATTCTCCAATTATGGAATATATTGGTACATGAAGGAACAAATGATGAGATTATACTTCTTCCTATTGGTCCCATTTTCTTCATATATTATGATTATTCCTAGGATTGGATGGAAATATACTTGGGTGGTGTGATGAATATATCAGCCCTTTAGGTGGATAAACCTTGTGCTTCATTGATCCCATTATCTGTAGCAATAATGGAGTTGATTCAAAACTCAGGTGAGCCTTCGAGGAAGCGTCCTTAACCAAGATATAACCATCACATTAGTAAGGAAGAATTTGTTGTGTAATATGTTGATTCAGTATGAATTATGGATGATACAACATTTGAGAGAAAAGAACATGGAACTTTCTTTCTTTCTTCTTAGTTAGCTCAAAAAAATCATCCCCCCTTCTAACATACCTACCCCAATAGTTGTAGAGGACTAAGAAAGATGTAGGATAATCTGGAATCAGATTCACATCTTGATCACTAAGACACCCCAGGAAACATTTCATGACCAAGAGAAATTCTTTCACAAACTATTTCACGATTTGGGGGTGGGTAACTTTGACTGCCAACCATTATATGACATCATGCAACAAATTGTCCTAAATAAGAAACAATTGGCTAGTATCGAGGGGGATTTACACAGTTTTGATGATGAAGGTTCTCTAACTTGGTAGTTTAGAGAAGCGTTGGAGGTTCTAGAACAAATAAATCAGATAATCTCTCAATTGTGCACCCATATGGATGACTTGACCACACATATAGAAAAATAGTAAAATATTTTATCTCACTTAAAGTGTAATATTTCGGTATCATCATCATTATTATTGACTACTCAAGAAGTATTTGAAGAGATTTCTTCTTTCAAATAGACTCTTCATCTTTAGGAACCATTAGAAGAAGTGGTGCAGACATCACTTCACTAATTAATCGAAAGTTCTCTCTATACTCTAGCTAATTTGGAAAATTCAACCAATTTAATTTTATTATAGTTTTGTCACAATGTTTTTATTTTGATGGAATCCTTAGATAGGCTCCAAAATATGGATATTCTTCCTTTTTTTACCTTATCAATGAATGAATCTTCTGATACTTACATATCATTGTCCACCTTTATTTAATTCATGATGCATGTGAAATTCCATTGATCTGACATATTATGAATCTTCAATAATACCCATCCTTTGTATAATACCAAATAAACCTAAATGACTAGATTTTAATGCTTAAATCACAATAGATTTTTCTTGATAAATGCTCATGAATGGACTCCAACATGAGATTCCTTATTGATATACTTACTCCAGTTATCTTGAGATTGCCTAATTTGAAAAAGGATAAGTTGGGTAAAATATATGTCTTGGAGGGGATAATTATCTAATTTTTTCTAAATTTACTGAACTTAGCGAGTGTATTTTAATTTTTTTTAGAAAAGATTGATTATACCTACAAGGTTTTCATATTTTCCTTTTATATTTCCTAAATTTTTTCCTAAGATTCATATAGGGGGAAGCTCAGCAGGCATGGACTTGGATTTTTTTTAGGTTGTCCTATTATGGGTTTTTGACCTAATAAGTTTTATTAATTATCCATTTCTGAGTGAAAAATATTTCTTGGATAATAAAAAGTGTGTGTCAATTTGTTGCTATAGTTTATGGTTCTCCATATCAGACCTTATATTTCTACTAATATACCACCTATGAAGTATAGTTCTTCATGTAGTTTAATTTCATGCGGTAAAGATGTATTTTGTATAGTTTAATGTCTTACAGTAAAGATGTTAAATGAGATGTAGTTTAAAGTCTTTCTATTAGGAAATAATTTATGAATATGTAATGGGGAAGACATGTTAGGGATGGCCCAAAACACCTAAAGGTGTCGAGTTCTGTCGTGGTGTTTCTAGGGCTCATGAGGATTGGAGTTCCTTTCCAGTAAGGAGTATATTCTTATAGTTGGTGGGTAAAATCCCTTACGTTTTGAAAGCATGGTTAAATAGAGGTTTCCTAACTCTTTTCCTCAGGTTATGAAATATTTTGGAGATAGTATTTGTGGATGATAAAATATTAGGGAAACTAAGTCCACCTGGATAGTTGGAGTATGGGTTGTATAATTTATAACCCAAAAGTTTGAATCGATGAATATGGAATGGGGAAGATTTATCGAGGATAAACCAAAACACCCTAAGGTGTTGAGTTATTCCATGGTGTTATCAGGGTTCATAAGGATCGGAGTTACTTACTTACAAGAAGGATATTCTTCTAGTTAGTATGTTAGAATCCCTTATACATGATCCCATAGGGCTTACATGCATAGTTAAGTAAAGGTGAAACCCGCTCTTTTCCAAGGTCCATATAGGATTTGGGAAGACTCAAACATCTAGAGTATGAAGTGAGACATGGAGAAAAGAACTATTCAGTAAGGGTTCTAGAACCCTCAAGTAGTTTAGCTTTAAGTTGGGAGGCTTGGTTCCAACACTATGTGGTTTTGAGTCACATGGAATAGGTAATCAAAAGGTTCGATAATGGAGTGTCACATTCTTTCTTTGATAAGGGGTAAAAAACATAGTGACATGACATTGAGTATGTCAAATCCTATTGAATAGTCTATTTATGGGGATTTTAAATCATATTCTAAGAATATATGAGTTAATTGGAGGTTGGAACAAGTGGATAAAGGTCCACCATCAATGATTGTATGAGCCTATAATGTTCCACACGGTAAGAAAAATAACTCCTGGATTTAAGGGGGGGACTTCCTGGGATCCAAGGGTCCATTTAGATGAACCAGTACCTGTTACCAATTTTATATAGATAAGAGCCAAGATAAAAGAATCCCAAGGCCCATGGGGTTCCAAGTGAATGATACCAACTCAAGTAACTGGTTGTGCCAGCTCAGACTTCCAAGGCACAAAGGTGGTTATAGAATATTTAAGATTCAAGAATGGTTTGAGTACCCTAAAATATGCATCACTTCCTAATGAATGCATTATTATTTTTAGGAGATGTAAAAAATCATTACTCTAACTTTTTTCAAGACTAGGGGGTACAGTGAGCATGGATCGGATTTTACTATGGTCATGAAGTGGGCCCTGTGATCTTTATTCCTTATTCATTTATGCTATAACTTTTTTCTAAACACTATAGATGAAAATTTTATCAAGAAAATACTTGACCTTTTATTAGGCCTCACAATGTAGGTTTTCAACCTAAAAAGTTTTATGCATTTCACTAGAAGTTTAGGGTCTTGTAATCAAAGAATAAATTTTAAGGTCTTACATATTTGACCAAATCATTTTCCTTACAGTTTAACATCATGTGGTAAGGATGTGGGAACCGATTTAAAATTGTGCAAGATATCCATGGGAAAATTTTACACTGGTTAGGGGAATTTATATGTATAGAACACATTTTACCCATGAAAGGTATTATTGATGGGTAGAAATATGACATAGACCTTTTTTGCATAGATTTATCTCATAAAAAAGAAATCCATACGTAGATCTGACTCATACATAGGAAGAGTGATCTTGTATGGATAATAACTCTTTAAATAGGATTATATGTTACTTTTATGGTTGGGTTTTACTAGGTTTCCCTATGAATATTTTAAGGGTAGGAATCATGACATAATTTTATCCTTTAAGAAGATCCATTGGTATATAATCGATTCATATGTAGAATAGAGGGGTGACTATCTCAGAACGATTGGGTCACCGCATAAGATGCATACCCCAAAATGGATGGGTACAAGGATATGATTCCATAATCCTACTTTGACAATGGGTATGATGTACAGATACATAACACCGAGGGAATCCAAATCCACATGAATAGTTGGGTAACATAATATGTAAATCATAACCCAATAATATCTGAGTTAACTGGATATGGGAACCGGTGGTTACAAGTCCACCATCAATGATGGAAAGAACCTGTGATGTTCCACGTAGTCAGAATAATAACACCTAGATTTTAGTAGGGCCTTCTTGGGATCTAGGGGTCTATTTTGATGAACCAGTCCATGTTACCAGTTTTCTATGGGGAGGTTATAATATATAATAAACCCAATGTTTATGGGGTTATAAGAAAAGGATATCAACTCAAGGAATTAATTGTGTTGACTTAGATATCGTGGATATAAAGTTGGTTCCTAGATAACGTAAGATTCAAGAAGGCTTCAATCACCCAAAAGGCTATTCTAGCATGTACTGAACATATTTCAAGGTGAACAAATAAGAAACTTGATTATTTGATACAAAACCATCATAGGGGATGATCTGTTTAATGTGAAGACCTTTTTTGTGCAATTTTAACATCATGCGATGAGGAAGTGTTTCTCAATATGAGGTGAATCTTGGTCACGTCATCCAGAGTGGCTTGCCAAGTTTCCTAAGCTCACATGAGTCATTATAGGCATGAGAATTAAGGGAATAATGGGTAGTTTAATGATTAGTATTAGAGTGGGTCTTAGATGTATCTCTTCATAGGTCAATCCCATATGTAGTTAGGGGTGTATTTTTATCACTTCAGATGTTACGTTTAGGCCTAGGAATTGACATTTGAGTGTCTTTGTGTATCTTTTGATGGTAGGAATCAATCCATATGTAGTTCTTTCATGAAATATCTCTACATAGGTCTGAACCATATGCATAGGGGGAATTAGTCCCATTGATTATTGTGGTTGGACCTAGGATTGGAGATCCTGGCATCACTATATATCTTGTGGTGGCAGGAATCAAGCCACGCGTAGTAATTGAGTGGGAAACTCTCCAGAGTGGTATGGCCTATACACAAAGGGGGTATTTTTCCCATTGATTATTGTAGTTGGACCTAATATTGGGGATCCGAACATCACTATGTATCCTATGATGACAGAAATCAAGACACACTTAGTTATTGAATTCTAAACTCTCTATGAAGGTATGACAAATATGTAGAGGGGGCATTGTTCCCATTGATTGTTTCACTTGGACCTAGGATTTTAGATCCAGGTGTCACTACATATACTATAATGACAAGAATCAATTCACACGTAGTTCTTGAATGGTAAACTCTCCATATAGGTCTGACCCATACATATATGGGATAATTTTTTCCATTGATTTTTATGGTTGGACCTAGGATTGGAGATCCAGGCATCACTATGTCCTATTATGACACAAATCAAGCCACATATAGTTCTTTAATGAGAAACTCTACATGCAAGTCTGAAACATACACAGAGGAGGAAATTTTTTAGGTTTATTTTTGAATATGGACTTAGGATTGGAGATTTGGGTGTCACTACATATCATGTGATGATAGGAATCGATCCATATGTAATACTTGAACAGGAAACTCTCCATGTAAGTTTGAAAAATATGCATAGGGGGAAATGTTCCAATTTATTATTGTGGATTAACCCAATATTTGAGTGTAACTACATATCCTATGATTAAAATAATCAAGCCACATATAGTTATTGAATGGGAAATTGTCCACATAGGTCTAACACATATGTGGAGGGGGTATTATTCCCATTGATTGATGCGGATGAACCCAGGATTTGAGATTCATATGTCACTACATATCTTGTGATGACAAGAATCAATCCACACATACTTCTTGAATGGGAAACTCTCCATGTAAGTCTGGCCCATATGTATAGGGGTGCATTTTTTCCATTTATTATTATATATAGACCTAGAATTGGAGATCTAAGCACCATTATGTATCCTATGATAATAGGAATCAAGCCACATATAGTTATTGAATGGGAAACTCTCCACATAGGTCTGACCCATACACAGAAGGGGGGATTATTCCCATTTATTGTTGCATTTGGACCGAATATTAAAGATCTAAACATCACTATATATCATGTGATGGTAGGAATCAATCCACGTGTAGTTTTTGAATAGGAAAGTGTAATGACCCAAACTTTTATAAATAAAATTCCCTTTGTGATTAAGCTAAATTCCCTATTATTTTTATAGAAAATACATGCACTTATTTGGTTTTATTATATCCTCTCATATTTAAAAGAATGTTAAGAATCATAACTATTGATAATATAGTTGTTGAAAAGTTATCATATGATTAGTATAAATATAAGTTTCTGATAAATCCAATTAAAAAAGACAGAGGAAGTGATGGCCTTAACCAGTAGGATCATACCCTATAAACCCCATTTATTGGAGCTTCCAAGGGAGATATCATCATTGGTTTTTTCCCTTGACCTAGCTCAATATGAGAACCAACAACTAAAGCATGTGATAAACAATTTACAGGAGAAGTTCAAGCTCATCGAGATCACGGCCCAAACCGTGTATGCCAAACCACCCCATGAAAATCTCACAGTCGCGCACCTAACCTTTAGGGAATTTTTTTATAATAAATGTATATTTATCAAGACCCTAATAATATAAATATTTATATTGTATAAAATAATGAATATATTTTCTTCTTATTGTTGTTAATTTATAAATGATTTTGATTTTGATACAATAAAATAAAAATTATATTTTTGGGTATATACAATTTCAATTAAGAAATTTATTTTGATGAATTAATTTATTTTTGTAATAAATAATATTTAATAAAATATTATTATTAATAATTATCATTTTTATGATGTTAAATGTAGTTTTTATAAGGGTTTGAAAACTATTATTGTCAAAAAAACCCACATTTCTCAATAAATGTTGATTATATTTTAAAAGTGAAGATTAAAATATCTAAAAAAAATATTTTGATAAAATAAATATTATTTTTGGAATCATTACATTTAAATTATCCAATGGTTAATTTTTCATATTTTTTTGAGATAGTCTAATTTTCAGGTAAAAAATTAAATATGGTATAAATATACTATGTGTACTATGACATCATAATGAACCAAAAAGTAATGTAATAAATTTTATAAAAGGTATCCATGACCAAATATATGTTTCACATTTAAATTAATGTGTTTTTTAGGTTATTTTATTAATTTTATTAAGCCTTTATGAATCCACCAAAGCCTATATTATATTTTAAGGTTTTAAAATCATTTCTTTAAGAACATGACTCATTTCCACATCACCAAGGGTAATATTTTAATAATTTATTACCATTTAATTATAAAATAATTAAAACCACTCCTATTTGGTAGAAAAAATGGGAAAAACTATGGTAAGGTTTGTGGTTTTTATTACTTTATTATATAGAGTTCAAAACCTATGTTTGAGAAATAATAAAGAACTCCCCTCTCTTTTCCTATATAAACCCACCCAATATCCCCTTCATATTAACTAAAAAACCTTTAATCACATCCTTACTCTAATCTTACTTCTATATAGTACTCCCAAGGTTCCCACAAGTTCTCAATAATCTCCTCCCAAACTTTTGGAATCACCCTCTCAAGGTAAGGGATCATCTCCTTGTCCTATTTATTTAAGAATCTTCATTATATTATGAATTTTAAATACAATTAATAATGTTGGGATATGTTATTAAATATCCCCTTACTAAACTTATGATTTATAAATGATTATATACCCCTTTAACTCTCATTAATCCCTCCCATGAACATTTATATTCCCCCGTTATGCTGTCGAAATTTCACTATGATTTTCCATGCCAAAAAATTGTGTAGTGAATACTCATACCCATTTCTTATAAAAGGTGTTAAACTTTATACACTTATACTTATTTTTTGGGGACTTACATTTATGTAAAACACACTCCATTATCATGTGATTAAATGTGATGGAATATGTTCTTATGTATATGATCTATCTGGAACACTTATACATGTACATGATATGATTATAATGGGCGTGCCCATATATCACTCCAATGCACTAGAAAATGTTTTAGTCTTATGATATATCATGTATGGTTCATAAGAGGTTATCCTAATAAAATTATGTTTTTATTTCATGGTGGTTAATCTTTAATTATTCTTATTATGTCATGTTTAATGTTGTTTCCACATTCCCATATTCCCTTTGTGTTATCTTGATATATCATGCCTCATTGTTCATGTTTATAATTCTCAACCCTTTTATGCCCCATTAATATTCATATTGTATAAAATTTAATAATTTATTCATGATATGATTTTCTTATTCCCTTATTGGGATTTATATCTCACCTGTTTCTTATGTATGTCCCCAGGTTACCCCATAAAGTTTTCAGAATGATGGAATAATAGAGAATGTTAAGGAAGTTTTCAATAATGTTAATATACCCCTTATTTTAATATATAATTTAATATACATAATTCATAAATACACTAGTATTATTTATTGTAACACCCCTAAAATTCTAAAAGAGTAACTTTTATTCGATAGCGTGTATGACACGCAACACCAAGAACATAAGGGAATATAATATCCTAATACTTTACAATATATTTGCTATTTTAAATAAATTTAATCTATGATATATCTTGAAATTAATGTGATATTGAGTTAGGGTTTTTTACACGTAACAATGAGTTTCTTAAATGGATTGTGTTACATGCAAGACTGAGTTTTACCGAATAATAATATATTATTAAAATATTATTATTTAATATAATAAGATATAACATAGCTATTAAATTAGAGGTTATGAATAGTATTAACTAAATTATGAGAATATATATTATATATTCAATAAAAAAAATTACATTCATCCAATATATTTTATAGTCATAAGATAAGAGAAAACTCAATGTCACTAATAAAAACCTATATTTTTTCTTAAGGCAGTTTTATCGCCTTTTTATAGAGAACCTATTTTAATTCTAAATTTTATAACTTTTATATATTTTATATGTTAAAATAAAATTAATTTTTGAAATTTAAATTTCAAAATTATGTTATGGTGAATTTTTGGTATTTTTCTGAAATATTTCATTTTTTGATGAAGAGTGAAAAATATTATGTTCTAATTCAAAACTGCTTTATCATCTAATTTATTCATAAGGTTAAATTATGTTTTTAATTGATTTTAAAGTTCAATTATATCAACTGTACATAAATTAATACAATTAATTTTATTTTAATCAATTTCACTATGAAATTGGATATAAAATCATAGAAAACTTTTGAACATTTTTACTTTAAAAACCTATATTGTCGTCCCATCTGTGTGATTAATTTTAAATTAATTTCGATTAATTTTGTGATTTCAATTTGAAAAAATTTATTCCATATTTAGAATCATAATAATTTATAATTTCTGATAATATGAACTTAGTTTTTAACCAAAAATATTAGTGAAAGTGATTAAAATTAATTACAATGATTAAGATAAAAATTAGCTTAACAAAGGAAAAAACCTTAAACTTAAGGGGAAAAAGGACCTAGACACTTGTTAAAAATCCAATATATGATCATATTTATACCCTATACTCCCTTTTTTTAATTTATATCATTATTTTATCCACCTTACATGGTAAAAACGTTGGTTTAAATGTCTTTTCAAAAATTTACAAGAATGTCATTCTCCATCCACTATAAAAAGGCACTCACCCCTACCACTTATTCACACCTCTAAAACCATTTGAATTAACCAAAATATGATAAAATAAGATCTAAAAATACCTAAACTCATCATAAAATTATCTATTTGGTCATAAATCCAACCAAGTAATCCCTTTGGTGCAAACCAAAAGGAGTTACCCAAATAATAGGTAACATCCTTCCTTAATATTTTTATTTTATTTACATTATACACCCCTTAAAATATTCTAATTCCATGATTACATGATAAATTAAGTATATTAAATATAAATATATGTTTTTATATTAATTTTTTGACCTAAACTTACTCACAATTCCATCAAATGGGTAATGAACTTACTGTTCGTGTGTACGGTGAACTATCGCCTCACGAAACAATGTCATTCATTTTTCCCTTACTACATCTCATGGTTGGGAATTATGATGGAAAAATTGTTTCTATATGATATATATTATATTTATTATGTTTTTATTCTTCTTTAATTTTTATATAACACATAACTTTATTCTTTCTATTTTGTGGGAATGCGATAACATCGTTTATGGAAGTGTGGACTACTGCCTCCTCAAAGCGATGTGAATCATTCACACTATACATGTAATGTATAAAGGATGGTTTTAATAAAAATATGAAATATATATGATATAAATATGATAATTTAATTTTAATATACATATATATCATTTTATTTTCATTCATTTAATATGAAAAAAATGAAAGTAGCATTCATGCGTACGTACGGCCTACCATCTCCATGAACGGTGCATTTCATTACTTATCTCCAAATATTATGTATTATTATAAATATATATGTATAATGAATATATATATATATATATAATTTAAATAATGGTTTACATTATTTATATGATGAAATCATGATCTAATTAATAGGAACAAAAATAACAAGTTAAAACATACTTAACAAACTAGGAAATTAACACCTGAAATAGTCAAAATAATAAAATATTATTAACAAATGGGTAATAAGATATTATAATAAGTTAATATATGATATTATAAATATTATTATGGTTATTTTATAATTTATTAACATTATTAAAACCATTATACATGAGGATAAATGATGTTCACCCAAAAGGAAATGCAAGTTAATGGATTTTTATCTCACATTTTGCATCAGTGAGATAAATGTCATATTCACCACTTAATTCTTTTGTGTGGTGTATATAATACTCATTTTGATATATTATTTCATGAATTATTTTATATTCATTTTATTTGGAGTTTCAATTTTAATTATTTCTTCTAAGGTTATTTGAATTAAAATTTACTAAGTGGTAAATAATTTTATAACCCGATTCCATTTCATTGGGTTATATTACTACCTCATTGTCGTTAATATTATAAGATTATGTGGGTAATCACTTTTTACTGTATATTTTTTTATTTTCAATTTTTTATTTCGATTTAATTTTTACATGCATAATCTATCCATTGATTTATTCTAACATCAACGTTATAGTCTTTTCAAGGGTTTACTTCACAATCTCATTTTGTTCGGGATTGTTTACACCTGAATTTACATTAGATAAAATTATTGAATTATTGTTTAATAAATACTTTCATTTTATTCTCCTCTGGTTATTGATGACTTTTTTAGATTAATAGTAACATTTTTTCACTATTTAGTACTCAAAAAATTTTATAAAATGTTTTTAAGAAAACCCTACTTCATTTCTCTCTTTAGTCAGAGAACCTGCTTTCTTTTAAAAACCAAATTTTATAAAAATGTTTTAAGAAAATGTTTTTTCACTTCCCAAAATTATTTATTAAATAAATTTTTACCCTTTTTTATTTTATAAATTTTTTCAAAGGAATCTTCTTGTCACTTTTCAAACAAGGTCCTTTTCTATCCTTTTTAACTTGAAAAAGGAATGTTCTTTTTACCTCATATGGCATGTAAAGATTTACCTTCTATCTTTTATTTGAAGCTTACTTTTTAAGTTTAAAAGATTTATTTTTAAATAAAATGTTTTTAAAAGTGATTTTAAATGAAAATTATTTTCAAATGTTTTTTAAAATGAAAAGGATATTTTCCTCAAAAATGTTTTTAAAATATCTTTTTATAGTATTTATATTTATCAAAAACAACAACCCTTAATTTTACTCCACTTGGGATATGTCATATTGATATCATCCTTATTCTTCCTCTATATGGTTTTTGATTTATTTTCTCAAGGATATTATTGAAATTCACTTACTTGATTCATTTTTATAGTCCCCTTGAAATATTCAATTTCCTATGATCATTGAACATTTAATTTCCCCTAATTATCTGTATCATTTATCATGGATTTTTTCTTTGGCTAAACCATATACCATTTTTACATATGATGTTCACTTTGAAAATTATTTGAAACATTAATAAATATATATCTTTTACTCAATGTGGATATTTGATGATAAGTCATATTTTTCATTAATTAAATTGATTATTTTATATATGAGTAATGATTTGGACATGAAAGGCATGGTTTGGGGACCGTTTAATGCAATCCCTCTAGGTTGGGAACTGGTTAATGCAAGCCCCATGATGCATTTGCAATATCAAGGTATGGAATCAGTTGTCTAGACTAAGTTAATGGGTTTTTACCCAGTATGTTTTAAATCATATTTATGATAAAGGTATTATGTTCCTAGGAAACATGGAATCCAATAATTAATAATTGAATCCATTTTGATACAGTATTTGTTATCCATGAGATTTTCACTATGATAAAGTCTATAAATTCATTCCATTCTCATTTTATTGATTAAATGGCATGTGTTTTTACTTATTTACATTGTTGTATTGTTTATAAAATTCCTCCTTAGTTTATTGATTACATGTAATATGTGTTCAGTTATTTACCATTCTATAATTAGTATTATCATTGATTCATTATTGATTCCACTATACTTAACCCTTACTGATAATTTGAGCTCACCCTTATTTTTTTCCTTTCCCCAAGATTCCTTGAAGTGTACTGAGAAAGATATGCAAGGATATGCTAGATGTAATAGAGATATTGTCCTCAAAAAAAAAAATTATATTTAGTGTATTCATTTGTAAAATAATACTCATGTATGTATCTAGTTAACCAAGACTACTAAACTTTTTGATCTATTAGGACGTGATTTACTTGTATCTTATTCCAATGTAATGGTATCATGATATAGGATCTGAGCTTTCTGGGGTTGGGTCACTATAGTTGGTATCAGATCTAGTTTAGTAGCAACCTTGGGATCTAGATTTAGGAAAACATAGATTAGGAAACATATACCTAAGATAGAATTTGAGGATAAGTACAGAAGAACATCCTAAAATTTTGGTAAGGTAGAGATTATGTGGGTCTTCCAAGAAATATATCCTTATCTGGATATTACAAGTGGATGTGGTTCTAGCACAGATGTACCTATGGGTAATAAATTTTAAAATTTGTGTCGGGCCTAACTCAAGCGTAACCTAGTACATGAAAATGGGCCTTAATGCAAACCTAATTTGACTCTCCTAGGGGAAATGAATAGGATAATTCAAATTTTCTTTACAAACCATTGTAAAAGATTTAAACATATGATGAAAATAAATAATCTAGATTAAAACTAAGGTTTTTTATATTGAAAATAAGGTTTCATGATTTATATATCCTATAAATTATTATATGTTTTTTTCACTATGACTATTGTTACTCACACTATTCTTTATGGTTTTATTTAATGGATATAACCTAAAGGAATCATGTTAACATTGAACATGAAGGACAAGGTGGTGAAAATGATCACCCAAATGGGATGTTGGTATGAGTGAAATATATTGTGTTCATACCTAATCATTTTTACTAAAATATAACTAACAACATATACCATGACCTACTCCTGGACTCACCAAAGAAGATAAGTATTGATTTTTCTAATATCTCAAGTGGTGGAGACCATGAAAAAAAGGTATTGATTTCCTTATTGCAAGAAATGTGGAAGGAGACACCCATGAAAGTGTCTCAATGGGATAGGAAAATTATTTGTTTGTGGGAAATAAGGGATAAATCAAAAAAAATATTGAGGAAAAATTAATAGTATAATGGAAGTAAATAAATCTCATCTTAAGGATCTATTTATGGTTTATTTCTTTAAATGTGGAGAACTTGGGAATTACCTAGGTTAATGCCCACTTCTAAAGGATAAACTCTAGAACAAGGATGTTCCTATGTGGAAATAAATGGATGAAGTATTTATGTATTGGGGTTGTATTTAATACCTTAGTTAAAATTCTATTTAGTGATTAACCTTATTTCAAGGATGTATATTATATTTTAATATGGTTTTAGAAAAGGGACAACTTGTATTCTGGGTGAAAACCCATCAAATATGACAAGGTGGTGGGGCATGAATCCATGACTGAAGGATGATAAGGGTTTCGTACCTACTACTATACTACATGATTTTCTAGTTGATATATCATTTTTTTAGTTAAATAATTTGATGAGTAAGTATTAATGATGAAATAGTGGTATCACTTTTGAAGTTTAGGGATTAATGCATTAATCGTATTAGTTTTAGAAAATAGTTTGATAAAAATGTAAATACTTGTTTTATGGATCTTATGATTCATAAAAAGTAAATTTTAGTGCTTCATAAATAAATAAAAGGGTCATTTTAGGATATCCATTTCATAGAGTAAGGGATGAATTATAATTTGATTAAAGTACAACCAAAAGATGAAATTGTTCATATAAAAATTGAAACTAAATTTCCTTATATTCTTGGTTAATAAAATAATTCATCAACATTGGGAAAAGGATCTTAAAACAAGAAATGTATCCTAATACCTTCATTTATGTTGAACCGATGGTCTATTAAATCATCAAAAATTTATGACTTTAAGGCCCTCAACTTTCCATCAATCATTCACATGTTTGTGTTTGATGACCTCAGTCACTCCTTATAAATATTTATGTTTTCCTCCAAGTCCATATCTTTACTTTTCAATAATGTTATCCTACTTAGATACCTAGTTATATATTAGTATGTGTGACCTTTTTGCTTCTCGTTCTCTCTTATTAAGAGAATATTTTATTAAATCTTCTCATGATATGGGATTTAAACAAAGTAATTTTTCAAATATCAAACCCTATATTACCAATATCAAGTTTAAATTATGAGGATAAAATTTATTTAAGGTGGGTAGAATGTAACACCTATAAAATTATAAAAGAAAAACTTTTATTTGATAGAATTTATGACACGCAACACTAAGCATGTAAGGGAATATAATATCCCGAGACATTATAATATATTTAATATTTAAAATAAATTCAATTTATGATATAGATTTAAATTCATGTGATATTATGTTAGTGTGTGTCGCACTAAATAATGTGTTTCTTTAATGCATTTTGTTATATGCAAAACTGAGTTTTACCGAACAACAATATATTACTAAAATATTATTATTTAATATAATAAGATATAACCTAGACTTTAAATTGGTGGATATGAATAGAATTAAATAAATTATGAGAATATATATTATATATCTATTAAAAAAATTTCATTCATCCAATATATTTTATAGTCATAATATAAGAGCAAACTCAATATTACACATAAAAATCTATATTTTTCTAAAGGCAATTTTACCACCTTTTTTTAGAGAACCTATTTTAAATATAAATTTTTGAAATTTTATCTATTTTATATGTTAAAATAAACTTAATTTTTTAAATATAAACATAAAAAAATGTGGTGAATTTTTGGTATTTTTTTGAAATATTTCATTTTTTGATGAATAGTTAAAAATACTGAGTTTTAATTTAAAACTGCTTTTTCTTTTAATTTATTTATATGATTAAATTATTTTTTTGATTTTTTTTAAATTTAAATTATATTAAATTTAAATTAATTAACAAAATTTAGGTTATTTTAATCAATTTAATTTTGAAATTGGATATAAAACATATCAAATGTTTGAACATTTTTACTTTAAAAACCACATTGTCATCTCATCTGCGGGATTAATTTTAAATTAATTTCTTCCACTTATGTGATTTGAAATTGGTAAAATTTATTATATATTTATAATAATTATAATTTATAATGTATAATAATTGCAACTTAGTTTTTTAATGAAAATATTAGTGAAAGTGATTAAAATTAATTACAGTGATTAAGAGAAAAAATTAACTTAATAAAGGACTAAAGCTTAAACTTAAGGCCCAAAATGACCCTTAAAATTTTAAAAATTCCATTGTATTTCCATATATATAACCAATACTCCCTTTTATTTAATTTTTACTATTATTGTATCCAATTAACATGGTAAAAACATCATTGGAATTCCCTTTTCAAAAATTTACAAGAATGTCACTCCTCCGCTATAAAAAGGCACTCATCCCTCCCAATAATTGACACTTATAAATCCATTTTTCTCAACAAAAATCTTCTCAAATAATCTACCATAATCCATCCCCTGATATTTTAATACTAAATTTGTGCATAAATCCATACAAGTAATCCATTTGGTGCAAAACAAAAGGAATTACCCAAAGAAGAGGTAACATCCTTCCTCAAGCTCTTTTGTTTTATTTACATTCTCCACACCCTCAAATATTCTTATTTAATTATTAAATAATAAAATAATTATCCTAAATATCCTTATATGTTTTTATATTAATTTTCCAACCTACACTTACACACACTTCTATAAAATGGGTAACTAACTTACCGTTCATGTGTATGGTGAACTACTGCCTCACGAAACAATGTCGTTCGTTTTTCCTTTACCACCTCTCATGGTTGGGTGTTATGATGGAAAAATTGTTTATATATGATATATATTATAATTATTATGTCTTTATTTTTCTTTAATTTTTATATAACACATACATTTATGCTTTCTATTTTTTGGGAATATGATAACATCGTTTTTGGAAGTGTGGACCACCGCCTCCTCAAAGCGATGTGATTCATTCACGCTATACATGGAATGTATAAAAGATGGTTTTAATAAAAATATGTGACATATATGAAATAAATATTATAATTTAATTATAATATAAATATATATAATTTCATTTCTTTATTTTAATAGGAAAAAAAATGAAAGTAGCATTCTTGCGTATATACGGTCTACCGTCTCCATGAATAATGCATTTCATTTCTTATATCCAGATATCAAGTATTATTATAAATACATATATACTGAATATATATAATATTTAAATCATGTTTTAAATTATTTATATGATTAAATCATTATCTCATTAATAGTAACAAAAATAAAAAGTTAAAATATACTCGACAAACTGGGAAATTAACACCCAAAATAGTGAGAATAATGAAAGATTATTAAAAAATAGGTAATAATATATTATAATAAGTTAATATATGATATTATAAATATTATTATGTTTCTTTTATAATTTATTTACATGATTAAAACCATTATACAAGAGGTTAAATGATGTTCACCCGAAAGGAAATGCAAGGTAAGGGATTTTCATCTCAATTTTTACATTAGTGGGATAAATGTTATATTCACCACTTACTTATTTTTTTCGGTGTATATATTACCCATTTGGATATATTATGTCATGAATTATTTTATATTCATGTTATTTTGAGTTTCAATTTAAATTATTTCTTCTAATGGTATTTTAATTAAAAAATACCAATTGGTAAAGAATTTCATAACTTGATTCCTCTTCATTAGGTTATATTGCTTCCTCGTTATCGTTAATATTCTAAGATTGTGTGTGTAAGAACTTTTTACTGCTTATTTTTTTATTTCCACTTTTTTTATATGGATTTAAATTTTACACACATAATATATTCATTGATTTATTCTCACATCAATGTTATGGTATTTTCAAGGGTTTACTTCAAAATATCATTTTGTTTGGGACTGTTTACACTTGAATTTACATTAGAGGAAATTATTGGATAATTGTTTAATAAATAACTTAATTTTCTTATAATATATTTATTCATGACATTTTTTAAGTAATAATAATATTTTTATACTCTTTGGTACTCAAAAAGTTTTAGAAAATATTTTTGATAAATCCTGAATACATTTCTCTCTTTAGTTGGAGAACTTGATTTATTCTAAAAATCCAGTTTTATAAAAATGTTTTAAAAAAATTTTTTACCCTTCCCAAAACAATTTATTAAAGAAATTTTTACACTTTTTTTTACTTTAAAATTTTTTTCAAATTAATATTCTTGTATCTTTCTGAACAAGGAACTTTTATAACTTTTTTACCTCATACGGAACGTATAGATTTACCCATCATATTTTTTTTGAAGCTTACTTTGTAAGTTTAAAAGTTTTATTTTTAAATAATTTTTTTTTAAAAGTTATTTTCAATGAAAATTATTTTCAAAATGAAAAGTATATTTTCCTCAAGAATGTTTTTAAAAGATATTTTTATAGAATTTCAATTCATCATTAACAAAAACACTTATTTTTACTCTACTTGGGATATGTTGTATTGATTCAATCCTTATTCTTCCTATGGATGGTTTTTTATTGATTTGGATAAGGATAGTATTGATATTCACTTACTTTATTAATTTATGTAGTCCCCTTGAAATATTCAATTTCCTGTGACCATTAAACATTGAATTCCCCTTAATTATCCATATAACTTATCATGGATATGTTCATTACCTAAATTGTATACTGTTTTTACATAAATTTTTCACTATGAAAATTATTTGAAATATTGATAAATCTTTATCTTTTACTCTATACAGATATTTGATGATAAGGCATGTTGTTCATTAATTAAATCAATTATTTGACATATGATTAATTCTTTGGATATCAAATAAATGGGTCAGGGGTCATTTAATACAAGCCCTATGGGTTGTGGATCAGTTAATACAATACCCACAATGCATCAGTAATCTCATGGGATGAAATCAGATGACTAGACTAAGATAATGGTGTTTTACCTAGTATGTTTTAAACTATCTTTATCGTAAAGGTATTATATTTTTGGGAAACATGAAGTCCAATAATTATTCATTTTCTTTATTTTGATTTAGTATTTATTATCCACAATATTTTCACTATGAAAAGGTATATGGATTCATTTCATTTTAATTTTATTTATTAAATGGAATGTCTTCTTAGTTATTTACCTTTCCATATTGATTATGACTTATCTAGTTATTTAAATGGCATGTGTTTTTAGTTATTTACCTTGTCATATTGTTTATAAAATTCCTTATTAGTTTATTCATTAAATTTTATGTGTGATAAGATATTTACCTTTCTATAATGATTATTCACATTGATTCATTATTTCTTCTTTTATAATTAACACTTACTGATCATTTAATCCTACCCTTATTTTGTTTCCTTTTCCCCAGATTCCCCGAAGTGTACTAGGAAAGATATGAAATAATATTCTATATAGAATAGATATATTATCCTCGAAAAAAAAATTATATTTTAATTAGTGTATTCATTTATAAAACAAGACTCATGTATATATCTAGTTTACCAAGACTATTAAATTTTTTGGTTCATTGGGACGTGATTTACTTGTTTCTTATGCCAATGTAATGGTAGCACGACATTGACTTTGATATTTCTAGGTTTGGGTCACTACATAGATCTTCTAGGTTTTATTATATATATTCATATGTAATATATCATGAATTAATGTGTAATAAATACAAGGGTTTTCATAGTTGGTATGAAATGAAAGTTTAGTTATTTTTGGAATTAGGATTAGGAAACTCTAGGAAAAGACTTGGGGATAAGACTAAACATAAGAAAACATCCCAAAGTTTCAATAAAGTACAGAGTAAGTGGTTTTCAAGAAAATACATCCATGTTTAGATACTAAAAGTGGATGTGGATCTGGGATAGATATACCTAGGGGTAACACTAGAAAACACTGCATTGAGATGGACTTGATCAGGAACTAGTGAATGAAAATAGGATTTTCTTCAAAACTAGTTTGACCCACCCTAAGGATATGCTTTAGTAAATTCACAATCTCATTCAGAACTATTATTAAGAGAGATAAAATTTCCATAAGAGTCTATGTTAGGAAATAGATCATGGATAACTTATATTGAATCCTATAAATTCATAAGTTAAGGTAATTCATTTCATTTATAAATTATCCCTTTAATACTATTGTATTCTCATTTATGTGTTTAATTGTTTAAAAATAAACATTCCTAATTTTCCCTTTATTCTAACTAATGGATGAAAATAGGAGGAATTGGGTAAAAAACCAATGAAAAGGGAAATATTATGAATACCCAAATGATATTCCCAAACTGATGGTATTAGGAATTTTGAACTTTGTAATGATACTCTCTAAGTTGACTCAGGTTCTAAATAGAAACTTGAATCATGAGGAATTCCTAAATCTACCTAAGAAATAACAAGATGTAATTGATACCTTTATGTGAAAAATGCCTCCATATTTCAATGGATCATTTGATCCCTTAATCATGTAATAATGTATCAAATACATTGATAAGATCTTCTCCATCCTTCAATGTCCAAGCAAGAGAAGGTTATACAGGTTGTTTATCATATGGAGGGATAATGTAATCAGTGGTGGACATTGATCAAGAATATAAATCTTGAGTAAGAGATCAATTTGATGGGGTGGAAGGAATTATAGAAAATGTTTTTCAAAAAATATTTTCCTCACACTCTCTGACTTAAAATGTAAAGGGATTTATTTTCCCTCAAGAAAAAAGATAGTGAATCCATTGGGGTGTATGAGGTCAACTTTGCAATACTTGCACGATATGTCTTTAGCTTTTTCATTACCCCTGAATGAAAAGTTGAACACTTATTTGGTTGGCTAAAAATGAGTCTATGAAATGCCTTAGTGATCCGAGACTTTGATATCTATGAGTAAATTTTTTGGTGTTCCCTCAAAGTTTAAATAGAGATCAGTGGATCTCAAGGGTCTCATGGGGATAATAAGTGGAAAGTGTATTTTAATTATGGTGGTGCAATAGAGAAATATAATGGTGGTAAGAAATTTCAACATCCCACTTGTCAAAATTATTTAAAGAAGAACCCTAGAAATTTCCTAAGGGGGGGAAGTAAATGATTTGGGTGAGAAAAGGAAGGGAACCTAGCTAGCAATTACCAATGGGAGAAACCCATTAATGAAATTGAAGAGAGGAATTCTCAGGCCTACCCTCGTCCTATTATTCAATGTTTCAACTATAAGGAATATGGAAACTATTGGAACCACTTTCATAAGCCAATGGTTGTCAAAGAAAATCAATGACAAAAAACTGCAAGGTAGTAAGGGTGAGCTTATACCATCACAAATGCTAAGGTGGATCTTGACAATAAATTGGTGACAGGTATTCTAGTTATTCATTCAATAATATTAAACGTATTTTTTTATTCTAATTCTATGAATTCCTTCATATCATTCAAGTTTATTATAACTTTTCAAACACAAAAAATAAGCATGGAAGTAAAGATGTTGGTGAAAATGAAAAATGGTATAATTATTGCATCCCAATTATATAACTCCTCCCCTGTTAAAATTTGTGGGATGAACTTCCCAAAAAATCTTGTTATACTCCCTTTAGTGGAATGTGATGCAATTTTGGGTATGTATTATCTTTCCTTATATATATCCAATATAAATTTCCATCAGAAGTAAATCACTATCCATATCACAAATCATCCTACAATTATGTACATGTGCAAGGTGGAGGATGAATATTATTTAACACAAACATCTCAAGCATGGATGTTATTTCCCTAAGATAAAGCATATCTATATAAAATAATTGAGTCTAAGGAAAAGATAATAATAGAATACATGACCATTATAATAGAATACATTGATGTGTTTCCCAAAGAATTGTTTGATATTTCTCCAAGATGATAGGTTTAATTTTCAATCAAGATTATACCTGGGGAATTTTCATTATCCAATACTTTATATAGAATTTCTACTGTGGAACTTGAGGGTTATAATAAAAAACTATAGGATAATCTAGATAGAGGATTTATACACCCAAGTGCTTCATATTGGGGTGCACCAGTCCTCTTAGTTAAGAAGAAGTATGGGTTAATGTGACTTTTTATTGATTATAATGAGCTAAACAAGATCACAATAAAGAAAAAGTATCCTCTTCTATGGATTGACGACTTATTCAATCAGTTACATGGAGCCCAATAATTATCTGTGGCGGATCTTTGGTTGGGGTATTATCAAGTAAGGGTGAAGAATGAGGATATCCCCAAGTATACTTTCCATACAAGGTACGGGCACTATGAGTTCGTAGTAATATCATTAGGACTCACTAATGCTCCAAAACTATTCATGGAGTTGATAAATAGATTCCTTATAAATTACCTCAAAAAAATGTTGTTGTCTTTATGGAAGATATTCTAATATACACCAAAATAAAGGAGGAGCATGAGGATCATCTTATCACTATGTTAAATACCTTAAAAAGGAGAATATTTATTAAAAGTGAAGTAAATATGAGTTCTAATAGAAGTATCATTCCTGGGGCATATTATTATAATAAATGGGATATATATGGACCATTCAAAGACAGAAACAATTGAATGATGGATAAGACCGACATCTGTAATAGAAATTTGTAGTTTAGTTGGATTATCTAGGTATTATCATTGATTTGTGGTAAATTTATCATAGTTTTTTAACCCTATAACTAAGATAAATTGAAGTGATTCAAGTTAGTTTGTAATAATGAATGTGAAGATAGATTTAAGGGGTTGAAAAAGAGGTTTATCACTACACTTGTACTTATTCTACCCACACAAGTGTAAAAATTTAAATTTTATAAAAAGATGATTCAAAGAAGGGATTGGGTTGTGTACTAATAAAGAATGAAAAATTGATAGCCCATTACTCAAGGTAGTTGAAAGTTCATGAATATAAATACACAACACATGATCTGGAGTTGGATGAAGTGATCTTTATATTGAAAATCTAGCATCAGTATCTCTTTGGGGAGAAGTGTGAAGTATATACTGATCATAAGAGCATCAATTATATATTCACATAGAAATATATGAATATGAACTAGTGAAGATGGTTAGATATGATTAAGGACTATGAATTCTCAATCTACTACAATCCTAGGAAAGAAAATAAAGTAAAAGATTATCTAAGTAGAAAGGATCCAAAAAATTTATCATTCATGAGAATTGAGAAGGATCTGATCATCTTAGACTTGAAAAGGATGGACATGGGAATCTTGAAGGAAATAACATCATCAATAATTTCACAAATTATTGCCCAAACATCACTTATGGATAAGATAAAGTATGTTTAAAGTGGCGATATGTAAATTTATAAGAAGGTGGAAGATATAAGAAAAGGAAAATCCTATGAGTTCAAAATTAATAAAGAAGGATTTGTAAGATTTGGGTCATGACTATATTTACCATCAAATCCTAAGTTAAAGAATGAGTTATTGGATGATGCACATAGATCGAACTTCTCCATCCATCCAGGGAGTACAAAGATATATCTATATCTCTAATAGAACTATTGGTGGGACAATATAAAAAATGATATCATGAAATATACATCAAGGTGTATTGTATTTCAATAAGTGAAGGATTAAAGGAAAAAATCCAAGGGGATGATGCAAACATTACCCATACATATATGGAAATGGGAAAACATAACCATGGAATTTTTCACTGGTCTTCCGAAGACATTAATAGGAAATAATATTATATGGGTTTTGGTTTATCATCTTACAAAGTCTTCTCACTTCATTTCAATTCAAGAGGAATTATCACTTGATCAACTTGCAAGGATATACATTAGATAAGTGGTGAGGCTACATGGAACAGCACTATCTATTATATCTGATCAATATCTAATATTTACCTCCAAGTTCTGGAAGATTCTTCAACATTCTCTAAATACTAAGTTGAATTTCATCATGGTTTATCACCCTAAAACTAATTTCCAATATGAGCAGACTATCTAGACACTCTAGGACATGTTAAGAGCATGCTTGATGGACTTAAAATGAGGACGGTATCAACATATTCATCTGTTCAATTTCTCATACAATAATAGTTTCCACTAAAGAATCCAAATGTATCCCTATGAATCCCTTTATGGGAAGAGGTGCATAACAATTGTATGCTAGGATGAAGTTGATGAACTCAAACTATCAGTTCCTAAAATAGCCAAGGAAATTGTGGAAATGTTCAAGACCATTCAGCAATACATCATGGCTACCTAGAGTCGACAAAATAGCTATGATAAAAATTATTAAGATACCTAGAGTTTGATTTTGGAGATAATGTATTCCTTCATATATCTATATAGAGTAAATTCATGAGATTTGGGAAGAAGGTAAAGCTTAATCCAAGATAAATCAGTCCTTTTGAGATCCTTGATCACATGGGAGCAGTGGAATATCTATTAGTACTCCCACCTAACCTATCTCAAGTACATGATGCGTTGCATGTATTCATTTTGAGTAAGTACATATCAACCCCCTTACATGTCTTGAATCTA
Source organism: Viscum album (assembly GCA_963277665.1). Lineage (NCBI taxonomy): Eukaryota > Viridiplantae > Streptophyta > Magnoliopsida > Santalales > Viscaceae > Viscum > Viscum album. The sequence goes on along the minus strand of OY728137.1, from coordinate 1,929,066,285 downwards.
GAAGTGGTACTGTTGTATAATGATCTTTCATATGAGGAGAATCTGATAAAGATCTTAGATCATAGAGACAAAGTTCTATGAAATAATACAATGCACCTAATCAAAGTTCTGTGGAGAAACCACAAGTTTGAATAAGAGATGTGTGAACTAAAGGAGGTGATAAAAAAATTTCCCTCATCTATTTTAGTGTGTCAAATGAAAATTTTGAGGGAGAAATTTTTAATGGCACTACCACAAAAACAGTTTTTCGCAGCGCCCCCCTTTATCAGCGCTAACGAAAAAGCGCTGATAAAGGGGGGCCTTTATCAGCTCTTTTTTTAGCGCTGATAAAGGGTAGGATTCAAAAAAAATTAAAAATATATTAATATATAAATATAGTTATATTGTTATATAAATATAATATATAACTTTTAAATATATTTTAGATAAGTATAAATGTACATTTACACTTATTATACTTAATATTTAAGATATTTAGTGAAAATGACTTCTTAAAAAATTAAAAAAATATTTTTAATTAATATTTTGATAATCATTATGGATTAATAGTCATTTAATAACAATTTGAGGACTAAAAAAATTAAAAAAAAATTAAAAAAGATCCAAAATATGTTGAAAACGCAACCCAAACTTCAAACGGCCATAACTTTTGATCCGGGTGTCCGTTTGAGCTCTACCACATATCAAATCGAAGCCTGTGATGAGCTCTACGTCGCTGTGACTCAGGGGGACCCTAGTCAAGCGTTTTGCGAGGCCAAAAGAGGCCCAGAAGGCCTCCAAAACTGAGTTTTTTATCGGGGTACCCAGATTTTTTAACATTTTGTGGATTTTCAAACTCGTTTAAGGGGGTATTATTGGCTTTTCTTAGTGGGGACTAAATTTATTCCAAGGTATTACATTCATATTGATATTGTGTCTTTGAAATTTCATCCTTTTTTATAATGAACTGCTATTTATAATCAAATATATAACTATATGTACATATTTTTTATATATTCGCACCTAAAAATTAAATTTTTTAAATAAATAATTAAACATATTTACATATAAAATATATTAGCTTTATCTAAATAATAACTAATATCCATTTTATTTAAAATAACAATATATGAATATTTATATGCCTATATATTAATCTAACTATATATATATATTAATCTAACTATATATATATTAATCTAATAACTATATATATATATTAATATAACTACATATATATATATATTAGTATTACTATAAATATATATATTAATATCACTATAAATATATATATTAATATCACTATATATATACTAATATAACTATATAAATATATATTCATATAACTATATATATGTTAATATAACTATATATATGTTAATATAACTATATATATGTTAATATAACTATATATATGTTAATATAACTATATATTAAAATAAATATATATTACTATACGAATAAATATAACTAAATATATATATATATAGATATAGATATATATTAATACCACTATATATATATATATTAATATTACTATATATATTATAATATAACTATATATATATATATATTATAATATAACTATATATATATATATTAATATAAATATATATTACTATATGAATAAATATAACTATACGAATAAATATAACTAAATATATATATATATAGAGATATCATGAATTGGAAAGAAAATCAAAATAGAGTAGTGGTAAGGGCTTAGGCGCGCAGGGGGGAGGTCTCGAGTTCAAATCCTGGTGGAGGCAGGGGTGCGCGCGCATGGGGAATATTGGAGCAAGCGTTATTAAAGGGTGGAGGGGGTGCGTGGGGTGTGTGGGGTGTTGTATAGGGGCCGAAAAGCGCTGTAAAATGGGGGGTTCAAGCGCTATAAAAGCCCCCCTGATTGGCAGTATTTTTTAAATTTTTTTAAATTTTTTTAAATTTTTTTAAATTTTTTTAATTTTTTTTAACTTTTTTTAACTTTTATCAGCGCTTTTTTAAAAGCGCTGATAAAAGGGTCCTTTATCAGTGCTAAAATGAGAGCGCTGATAAAGGAAGCACTGATATAGGACCCCTTTATCAGCGCTAAAAAAAGCGCTGATAAAGGGGTACTTTTATCAGCACTTTTTTTAGCGCTGATAAAGGGGTCCTATATCAGCGCTTTTCGGAGCACTGATAAAGGGGACCCCCCCCCTATCTACGCTGGCTTTATCAGCGCTTTTCTAGCACTGATAAAGGTCATTTTTAGCGCTGATAAAGGCCGTGTTTGTAGTAGTGTGGGGGGAAGATTTCAATGACCTGAAATTTTATAAATAAATTTCTATTTGTGATTAAACTAAATTCTCTATTATGGTTAAAGAAAAAACATTTACTTATTTAGTTTTATTATATTCTATCAGATTTAAAATACCATTGATAATCATAACCATTGATAACATAGTCATTGAACAATGATCATATGATTAGTGTAAATATAATATTTTTATAAATCCATTTGACATAGACAAAGGAAGTGATGGCCTCAACCAGTAGGATCATACCATATGAAGCCGATTTATTAGAGATTTTGAGGAAAATAGAATCATTGGTATTTTCCCTTGACCAAGACCAAGTTGAGATCCAACAACTAAAGCATGAGAGAAACCATTTACAATATAATTTCAAGCTCATCAAGATCATGGCCCAAACCTTGTACCCCAAACCACCCCATGAAAAGTGAACTTTCGCACACCTAACCCTTAGAGAACTTTTTAGTGTATTAAATAATTAAAGCATGAGCGAAACCATTTACAAGATAATTTCAAGATCATCAATATCATGGCCCAAACCTTGTACACCAAACCACCCCATGAAAAGTGCACCTTTGCGCACATAAATCTTAGGGAATTTTTTGGTGTAATAAAGGGATATGTATCAAGACTCTAATAATATGAATATGTGTATTGTATAAAATAATTGATATATTTTCTTAATATTATTGTTAATTTATAAATGATTTTGATTTTGATACGATAAAAAAATTCATTCTTGGGTAATATGTAATTTCAATAAAGACGTCTATTTTGATGAATTAAAGGATTTTTGAAATAAATAATATTTTAATAAAGTATTATTATTAAATTATTACTATTTTTATGATGTAAAATATAATTTTTATAAGGGTTTGAAAATTGTTATTGTAAAAAAACCATTATTTCTCAATAAATATTGATTTTGTTTTAAATGTGAAAATTAAAAAAATAAAAAATATTTTGATAAAAATAAATATTATTTTTTGAATCATCATGTTGAAATTATCCAATGGTGAATTTTTCATAATTTTCTGAGACAATTAAATTTTTAGGTAAAAAATTAAATATGTTACAAATATACGGTGTGTATTATGGAATCATAATAACCCAAAAGTGATGTAATAAATTATATAAAAGGTATCCATGAAAAAATATATGTTTACCCATTAAATTAAAGTTTTTTTAGGTTATTTTATTAATTTTATTAAGAATTTATGAATCCTCCAAAACCTATATTATATTTTATGGTTTTAAAATAATTTATCTAAGAACATGACTCACTTCCACATCACCAAGGGTAATAATTTAATAATTTAGGAACTAGACCTTATAACATAATTAAAAAAACTCCTCCTTGGTAGAAAACATGTCCAAAAATAATGGGAATGATTTTTGTTTTTATTACTTCATTATATAGAGTTCAAGACTTAAGTTGGGGAAATAATACAGAACTCCCCTCTATTTTCCTATATAACCCCACCCAAGTTCCCCTTCCTCCTCACCCAAAAACCTTTTATAATGTCTTTAATATTCCCTCTCATCTATATATTACTTCTAATGTTCCACCAAACTCTCAAGAATATCCTCCCAAGCTTTTGGAATCGCCCTCTCAGGGTAAGGGATCCTCTCCTTCTCCTCTTTATTCAAGCATCTTCATTATCTTATTCCTTTTATCTATAGTTCCTAATGTGGGGATATGTTCTTCCATATCCCCCTTATTTACCTTCTAATGTATAAATGACAATATAACCATTTTAATCTCATTAATCTATCCCATTAACATTTATATTCCCCTATTATGTTGTCGAAATTTGACAGTGATTTTCCATGCCAAACAATTGTGTAGTGAATACCCATAACCATTTCTTATCAATGGTGTTCTCCTTTAAGAAATTATAATTCTATGATGGGGTAATTACATGTATGTAATCCAAAATACATTATTGTGGTATTAAATTTGATTACATATGTTCTTATTTATATGATCTATGTGGCACACTTATACATATACATGATATGATTACGATGGGTGCACCCAGATAGGACCCCAATGCAATGGGTAATGTTTTAGTCTCATGAGATTATGTGTATAGTGAACATAAGTTTATCCTAAGAAAATTATATTATTATGACTTTGTGGTTAACCTTGACTTATTCTTATGATATAATGTTTAAATTTTTTTCCACATTATCATGTTTTCTTTATGTTATCATGTTATATCATGCCCCGATGTTCATGTTTATGATTCTCGCCACTTTTATGTCCCATTGATATTCCTATTGTCTAAAATATAATACCTTATTCATGGTGTTATTTTATTATTCCCTTATTGGGCTTTATAGATCACCCATTTCATATGTATGTTCCCAGGTTACCCCATGCATTTTTAAGAATGATGGAATAATATGATCATGTTAAGAAATTTTTCAATAATGTCAATGTACACCATGTTTTAAGTTGTTATGAAATGTACCTAATTACCAAATACGCTAAAAATTTTGATCTTCCAAGTTTTATTATGTTTATTCCTATGAAATAAATCATGAATTAATGTGTAATAAAGACAAGGATTTTCATTGAAACTCTCCATGAAGGTATGACTCATAAGCAGAGGGGGGGAATTGTTCTCGTTGATTATTGTGGATGGACCCAAGATTGGAGATACAGGGATCACTATGTATCCTATGATGATAGTAATTAATCCACATGTAGTTCTTGAATAGGAAACTCTCTATGTAGGTCTGACCCATATGCAGATGGGGGTATTGTTCCCATTAATTATTACACTTGGACCCAGGATTGGAGATCTGGGCATCACTATATATCATGTGATGATTGGAATCATGACACACATAATTATTGAATGGGAAACTCTCCACACAGGTTTGGACAATACGCATAGGGGGGAATTGTTCATGTTGATTATTGCAGCTATAGCCGATATTAGAGATCTAGGTATCACTATGTATCCTTTGATGATAGAAATCATGCCACACATAGTTCTTGAATGGAGGTGTGGTGGGATACCAACACCAAGGATAGTGGTCCCCTAAAGTGAGGTCCATAGTAATGCATATTTTTATATCATGAAATTGGAATTAACCATGTAGTTTAACATCATGTGGTAAGAACATATGGTGTGACTTTTATGGTCTTACATCCAGGTCCATGCCAATCCTGTCATGAGATAATATGTCTCAATCACACAGGGAAACCTTTACCAAGAATCCTAATCCCACATGATCTATGCTTGGTGTGATAAACAAGGGATGGGAATGCTTTATTTCAGGGCACAGAGGAGATTAAAATAAATTATAGAGGAATTTTCATCATGTGGTGGATGGGACAAGATATAGGATCTAGTCATCCCTACATATCTCATTGGAATGAGGATCAATCTATATGTAGTTTTGGGAAACTGTGAATTTTAACATCATGCGGTGAGGATATAGGTCACCTGACATGAAAAAGAATTCATTGAAGACTTATAATCACTATCTAGGCATTCGGTAAGTCATATAATGAGAGTAATCGCATGATTATGATACTAGGATTCCTAATCTAGTCACCCAATGCATCTAATGCTTAGTACATGGTTCAAGACTACATTTTAACATCATGTGCTGAAGATGTTGTCGCATAGTCTGATGTCCTATGACTAGGATACATGTATTGTATCTAGACCCAATACTTGAGATCTAGGTATCACTACATACCAAGTGATTCCAAGAATCAAGATACATGTAGTTCTTAAATGGAGTAATTCCCTATGTGGATCTCACTCACACATAGGGACGGGGGAAATTTATTTTTCTTTTTCATATATCTAACTCATGTGTAGTGAATTTTCTATAAAGTGATGTTCTCTATACAGTTTAAACTCATGAATCAAGGTCATAGGATGTTGTGTAGTTTAATTTATTTCTTATAGGACTAAGGTTACCATGAATTTTAAATTATTTCTTCTATGAGTCCTTTTGAACTGTTTATCATCATGCGGTAAGGACATATTCCTTATAGTTTAACATTATGCGGTCTGGGATTATCTGTCATGTTGTTTGATTTCATGTGACAAGGACGTATTGTGAAGTTTAACATCATAAAACTAATAAGAATTGTATATTTTAATATCATGTGACCAGGATGAATTGTGCAGTTTAACATTGTGTGACCCGAATGATTTCCTTTTAGTTTAACATCTTTTGTTTAGGACATATTGTGTAGTTTAATGTCATGCGGGCCAGACGATGCATGCTTGATGGTATCTATGAAAATTATTTCTTGAGAAAAATCACATTTGTGGGGGTCATAACATGATCCCCATCCATTATGTCCAATGAGAAAGCTCTATTAGAGTAGACCTTATGTATGATGTAAGGGCCTTCCCATTTGGGTTCTAACTTTAGAGGTTTATTTCCTAGTATCATTGGGGTTCTAAGATCCAATGAAAGTTCTCCATGAAGTAATGAATAGAGGAAAAAGTTTTTATTGAAGGCTCGTGCAATATGATTATGTTAGACATCAAGGTTTTTTAGTGTATGTAACCTTTTCTCATCAAGTCATTCTAACTCATCTAACCACTTTTGTGATTGTTTATCATATGAAATTTGTACATAGATAGCTTTTCAGAGTGAGTTAAATTGGAATTATATGGGAAACACTTCCTTGGTTCTATATACCAATGAATATTGAGTCTCTTGTGTATCAGTATACATGGTTGTACAGTAGGACCATACAGCATGGAGGATTTTGTCCAACCATGAATTCTTGTCCTTATTCACAATCTTTTGGATTACATTTTACATAGTCTAATTAAATAAATATATTTTTCTATTTACCATTACATGATAGTGGGATGAATGGTTGGACTTGATGTTTTACTCCTGGTATAATTTCTTCTACCTGGTAGAACAGAATTTAGTATCATTTTATATCAATATCATGTGAGGGACTCTGAATTTGGTGATGATATTGGACTTTACATAGTTAATGATATTCTTTTTTTTACTCCCTTAAGTGGTATATCCTCATCCCATTTGGAAAAGAAGTTGGAAGTAGTAAGGATGTACTTAAACTACTTTACTTTGGATGGGGGAAATATTTCTACAACATTCATTCCCCATATGGAAAATGACCAGGAATATTTAGCAGTGTGCATCAATTTTGGGGGTTTATGGATGAAGTTTTAATGAATATGGAATGCATGAAATTTCTTGGTGAATTCCATGTAGTCATGTATTGTTTTATTATAGTAGTAACCAAGCCTCCTAATTTGGTGGGAGATATAGTGACCCAAGCTTAACATACATAGATATTACATCATTTTAGATAAATATTCATCACATTACAAAAAATATATTCCTAAAGACCGTAATAGTTCAGTGTATTTGTAAACTTGTAACAAAATCTTATAACTTAGTGAAAGATATTCAATGTTTCCCATAAAGATCTTTCCATTTAGTACTTATACTTAAAACCCTTCTTTATAACTTAGGGAAAGGAAACGTGATAAAGGGGTGATCTTAGATGCTCAATAAGGGTAAAAAAAGGAGAAACATAAGCATAACATGAGAATAATGGTATGAGAACATGAGAATAACATTTTAAGATCGTACCTTGCATATCAAATATCATATAAATGATTCATGGTGTAAATATTGGTAGTTAATAAGACTTGAATCATAAGTTAATAAAAAGAATAATCTATGAAAACATAACATAGTAATAAGACATAAAATATTTTTCAAACACATAAGCATATAAAATTATTTCCATTGTAGTCAAGGCATCACTACCAAGGCAATATTAGTAGTATGATTTCACTCCCCATACCATCTTGGTAATAATGTTTCACTCCCATGTTCATATTAGTAGTCAAGGTTTACCCCAAGACTATTTTAGTAGACAAAGTCCTTTACCAAACTGATTTTAATCCCCATTCCAACCATGTATATCCTATGAGATATAAATCTTTACCCAGTTCTTTGGAGGGAGATATAGGTCCCACCCATCTCATAATTAAATCATGCATACGTGTGACACAAGATCATAAAAAATATCATATCATAACCCATGAAATTAAATATGTGTCATAAACATGTAATCATATCATAACCTATGGTAACTAGATGGGTTTTATAATCATTTCATCAAAGAATAACCCATAAAAGGAAGCGGGTTTCATAATCATATAACCCATGAAAGAGATATGGGTTTCATAAACATATAACCCATGAAAGATAAATGGGTTTCATAAACATCATGACATAAAAATATAAACCATTAAGATAAAGAATATGAATGGAACCTTTGGATTATTTTCACAGAAGTTCATGATTAACACCAACATATGTCATCTTAGATAGAAAATAATTTGGAAAGATCCTTTAAAATCATTTCTTTAGGAAAATATCCTTTCTTCTTTGAAAAAAATTAAAAAATAAATCCTTTTGAAAACATTTTTATTTGAAAACATGTTAAGGTATCTTGAAAATATGTTGAAAACCATTTTCATTGATAATATATTTTAAAACTTATAAATGAATATTTGAAAACCTTTTAAAAAACCTTTTTCCTTGAAAAATTATAAAATAATCTTGAAAAAAAATTGAAAAAAAAAATTATTTTAAAACTTATAAAATAATCCTAAAAAATTTTGAAACCCATTTTCTATGAAAACTTATAAAATAAGATTGAAAATATTTTGAAAACTATTTTCCTTGAAAAATTAAAAAAGAAGCCTGAAAACATTTTCAAAACCATTTTATTTGAAAATACTCTGAAAACTTATAAATAAAGATTAAAAAAAATTTGAAAACATTTTTCAATGAAAATACTTTGAAACCTTATAAAATAATCTTTAAAAACCATGAAATCTTTTTCTTTAAAAATAAAATTTTGAAAACATATAAAAGAATATTTGAAAATCATTTAAAACACTTTTTAAACATAAAATTTGTTTAAAAACCTTTTTATTTGAAAATCACTTTAAAAATAATGAATGTATAGAATATTAGGGAAAATATTAAAAATTAATCTTTTAAACTTTAAATGGAGGCTTCAAATGAAGTATGGTCATAATAGCAAATAATTCCATGCATGCCAAACATTCCTTTTTTGTCGTAAAAAGTTTAGAAAAGTGTCTCGATGGAAAAATGGCAAGAAGACTAATTTTTTTAAAACAATTTTGTTTATAAATTAAAAAATGGGTAAAAAATTATTTTAAATATCATAGTATAATTTTATAATATTTTTTAAAACATTTTTATAAAACTGGGTTTTGAAGGAACACTGATTTCCGACCGAAGAGGGAGATAAAGTTGGATTTTCTTAAAAAACTTCTTAATTATCTTATGTAAAAAAGAGTGTAAAATGGTACTAATACTTTAATATATAATGAATAAATATAGGAGAATAAAATTCATTATTTTTCTTGAAATATGGATCATAATTTTTCATCAATGAAACTATAATCATAAACAATCCTAATAAACGATGAGATTGTTGCAATAAACTCTTACCACTTAGTAACTTGGAATCATACTCCCCATGTAAGAAAATGAAATTACATGAAGCTTAAAATATCATGTAAATAATTATATTCGTGATATAATATTTCAAAGGGTAGTGTATATGAATTGTATAATGATATAGGTACATAACATGACATGTGTCTCAAAGAAAGTAAATTGAGACAAAATTACTTTTCTGATTTGGTAACTTTTGAAACATAAACCCCATGAAAGAAAGATCATAAAATGTATAAGTAAATAAACATAAATTTAATTATAAGAATCATATAATAAATAAATGGGAATTATACACACCACATATAATAAATAGGTGGTGAACATGGCTTGGGTCTCATAGAAATTAAAAGTGAGACAAGAAAACACTAACCTTAAGTCTTGACATTATTCATACACGTTCAAACCTCATGTATAATAAATATAATTTTATTATAAATATACCAAATAACCATGTTATTATATATAATATCATATATTATTTTATTATGACTTTATATTACCCTTTTATTAACAATTCCATGTTAACGTTGCATTTCAGGTAATATCTATGTTGTTTTTCGTATATGTTTTGACTTTTTATTTTTGTTAATATTACATAGATAGTGATTTAATTATTTAAAGAATTTAAAACTTGATATAAATATCATATATATTCATTATATAAATATTAATAATAATCTATATAATATGGAATTATGAAATGGAATACACTGTTCATAGAGACGGTAGGTCGTAGGTACACATGAACGTTGTTTTCATTTTATTGTCATATTGAAATAAATAAGTTAAAAGAAATATATATATATATAACATCTTTACAATAGAATTATTATTTTTTATATATAATATAAGTTCAATAAACTCATCCTTAATACATTCAATGTAAATTTTGAACAAATCACATCACTTTGAGGAGACGGTAGTCAATACATCCACAAACGAAGTTATCATATTTGCACAAAATGGAAAGAAAGAAGGTATGTGTTATATAATAATTAAAAAAGAATAAATACATCATATATATCATATAAAACTTATTTTCCATCATAATTATCAACCGTGAGATGTGGTAAAAGAAAAACAAACAATATTGTTTCGTGAGGCGGTAGTTCATCGTATACAAGAATGGTAAGTTTGTTACCTATTAGATGGAAGTGTGTATAAGTATGGATATAACCCTTAGAATAAAATAACTCAATATATTTATGATTATAATTTTATTACATAATTGTGGAATAAGAAGAGTTGAGGGGTGGAGAATGAAAATAAAATAAAGGATCTTGAGGAAGGATGTCATCTCTTCTTTGGGTAACTCCTTTTGGTTTTCACCAAATGGATTCCTTGGATGGATTTATAAAAAAATGTAGGATTATAGGATAAAGTGAGGGATTTTGGGATTATATTTGGTCCAGGTTTCATCGATATAAAGTGGCTTGATAGGTGTGAGGAAGTGAGAGGGTATGAGTTCCCTTTTATAATGGAGGAGGAGTGGAATTCTTGTAAATATAAAAAGGTAAAAATTATTGAGAGGTCTCACTTACATCATGTGCCTCCAATAATTGTTCAAATTCTATAAAAGAGGATAATTTGTCAAAATATTTCCATAAAATGGCTTCTGTACATGTTTATAGGTCATTTTCCATCTTAAGATTAAAGTTTAACCATTAAGTAATCTTGTTTTTACCTTAATCGTTGTAATTAATTTTAATTACTATCACTAATTTTTTTGTAAAAAATAAGTTTAATTTATTAGAAATTATAAATTATTATTATTCCAAATATGGAATTCATTTTTTCAAATTCTAATCACATAATGTTCAGAAATTAATTTAATGTTAATACTGAAAACAGGACGAGACGATGGGTTTTTAAAGCAAAAAGGTCCAAAATTTTGAAATATTTTTATATACAATTTAAATGTGCAAATGGTTACAATGAAATAAATTGTATTAATTTATGTACAATTGATCTAATTATACTTTAAAATCAAATTAAAACATAATTTAACTATTGGTCATAGTGAGTATCTCAAGAGGGGGTGAATTGAGTACCTAATAAAAATTTTGTCTAGAATGAATTATTTTGAAATCTACCAAATATTCAAAAAAATACCAACTTATCAAAATAAGTAGTATGATATATATCAAAATCATTTAAATGTTTATCTTAAGATTTATTAGGTATCTGATGAATAATATATACAATATTATCGAATCCTTTGAAATAAATTTACTTGATCAAAATACTATATGAACACAAATTAAGATAACCTATTAAAGTATAAATTTTTTTACGATTAAAAAAGTTTACAATTTTAAAGTAAAAAAATTTGAAAAACACATCGGAGGAAAAATGAATACAATAGGTTAAGTATCAATTCAATACTTAGTCCTCTCCACTTGGTGATCACCCGCCACTAAGAAGTTTATATAAAATAAACAGATGATCCACAACTTGTATCAGGTTTTACAATAGATAACACTATCCAGATCAAACATGGCCTCTTCCACATTTATTCTTTAGAATAAAGATAAACAGGACACATAGGTACCTCTACCACTCTTATCCATGGGGTAAAATGATAATAAAGTTTGAGAAGATATCTTGTATTTTCCAGTTTAGCTCAAGAGAGAGAGTGTGTGCATAAAATAGAGTATAGCACACACTACTCAAATGTAATAAAATATAAATATAAATAATAAATCTATGAGTATAGAGTTTAGAAATTATTAGTTTGTTGTAAGGTAGCTTTTAAATATTTATTTAGTTCAGAAATAATGACCGAGTCAATTTTTCCTTAAAATCTTCAAAAAATTAGAGTGTCGCAAACTCTTGTTTTTTGACTAGAACAAAGCACTGAATGAGATGATGTGGTTCATATTCCTCATCAAGATTTCATATCAAGTCATCTCTTTTTCTTTGAAATAGGTTCATATTGATATCTTTTGATAGTTCATGCTTCAGTATTATGTCTTTCATGAGTTCTCTCTCTTATCCACTTATCAACGATGAAGTGTGTTGTGATTTTTATCAATAATAGCAGCAAGTATAATATCTGGATAAGCTTCCTCGTACTCCTCATTTTGACATGATTTATGTCATACATTTAATTAAAAATCATTAAAATATTAAATATATTTAACTTAAATAAATATAGTCATTAGAATTATATAATTCAATACAAAATAATTAAAGTAATATAAATAGTGACAGTGTCTTAAGCTCTGGTGGTGTCTTGTGTTCTGGCGGTGTCTCATGTTCTGGTGGCATGACACTAGCGGTATGATATTGAAGGTATGTTTCTCTGTAGGTATGTCTTTATGGTGGTATTTTGTTCTGGTGGTGTCTCATACTTGGTAAATATTTTATTGTTAGATGTATGAGTCTAATGGCATGATATTAACGGTGTCTCATCTGGCAGTATCTCACACTTTTCCATTTTTGCATCATGACCTTCTAGCGGTGTGTCGATCAATAGTGTCTGACTCAATGGTGTATTATACTTCATCAAGTATTAAATCTAGAAGTATGATAGTCTGATGGTGTGATGTCCTAGTGGTATCTTAGACTTAGGGAATTTTTTTACTAGCGATATGTCATAACCAACGATGTATCATTCTTACAGATTTATCACCTGTTCTCAAAATAAAAAATTCTTATAAGTAAGCATGAAATTAAGTAGTAGTATTAAATACATGATTTTGGGATCATTAAAACCAAGAGGTCAACATTAACTATATAAATAAATTATATTAAAAGGCCATTTTGAATTAAAATTCAGTGTTTTTTACTATTTATCAAAAAAATAAAACTTCTAGAAAAATAAAAAAATTAACCCAAAGTAAATATTTATATTTTTCTTCCAAAAATGAATTTTATTTTTTCAAATAAAAAATATAAAAGTTTCAGAATTTAGATTTAAAATAGGTTCACCATTAAAAGTTGGTAGAATTACCTTTTAGAAAAATACATCTTTTATTCATAAAATTGGATTTATTATTATCATATACCTATCAAATATATTGGATGAGTATTTAAAATATTGATTGAATATATAAATTTTATTGAAAAAATTAATCAAAAGTGGTTTTTTTATTTATTGAGATGAAATTATGTTTTTACATAGAAAAATAGTTTTCTTATAAAAGTAATTTATTTATTTTTAAATAGTTCTTTCATTCACTTATACTAATTGATAAAAAAAGGATTCATTTTATATAAATGTGTGTATAATATTTTCATAATTTAGTTAATCTTATTTTTAACTTCCATTCCAATGGCTAGGTGGTAGTTATAATAATATTTTAATAATAATATTAATAATATATTTTAGCTCCGTAAAACTCAGCCTTACATGTTACGCAAACATTCAAAGGGACTCGGTATTGTGTGTAATACAAGACAAACATAGTGTTTCATGTACCCAAATATAATATAATTGTTTCATGTAGCTCAATATTAAATTGGTGATGCATATAATGTAATCCAAACTTAGTGATTTCATATAAAAAACATTATATTCAGTGTTGTTTGAAGTGAAAAATATAAAAAATATTAAATTAATTCAAAAAAATCACAAAATCACAAGGTATTACATTCTACCCCCCTTAAAATGAATTTATCCCTCAGAATTCATCTGGGTTATTAAAGTTTTAATACTTGAATTTTCCTTTTATAGAAACCCACATCATAAAAATGAATATTAAAACTTCCTTTAAAAAGGGAATGTTAGAAACGTGATTGTTTCCCAAAGTAACTCATAACTAGGTTTCCACATGGGAGAACATAGGTGGTAAGTGAAAACATGGACATGGAATAAAAATATAACTATAAATTTTTAATGGAGAGTGATAGAAAATATGATTATGAGAAAGTTAACAATCACAAATCTATAACCCAAAGAGGCTTGAAAAAGGTCATTGATATCATAAAAAATGATGATAACTTGACAAAATTTTATTTCAAGGACCTTTTTCCTAAAGTTGAAGAATTTTTCATGAAAAAATATAATTACATGATTTCAGAATAACCATACCCTTTGTTGTGCATTGATTAACTTATAGATCATAACTTATTCGAATAAATGAAGTTGAATTTTTCATTCCTAAAGCATTAACATATCATGAGATACATAAATATAATTATAAGTTATTTCATCTATCTTTAGTTAACCTCAAATATGCATAAATACTTATATAGAGAGATAATACCTTAATCTCTAAAATCTCATCCAAATTTTAACACAAACCATTCCATAAACAGTTAACCTTATAACCCTTATTAAATATGGAAGTCCAAAACTTTATAAATAAGGTCACTAATTTTCTCAAAAACAGCTTATCATTTATCCCTCGTATATAATAAAGTAACTCTTGGTTGTCACATACCAAACATATGAATACCTTCATCATGTGTTCTCTTAAAACATGGTAATAACCTGAATTACCAAAAATACTTATTGAAAACATTCATTTTTCCTTGTTCCAATGTTTATTAGATATATTCCTTAAATCCAAAACTATTGTAAACTCCATCCATGATAACACAACTAATTTTAAACAAATTCATTATCATTTATAACGTAATCGATACCATCCCATTTACTTATTCATATCTAACATATATTTATCCAAATATCATTATCTCTACATTAGGAACATATTAAGGTTTATATTTCCCTTAATCATGTGTTTCCCTTGAATATCACCTTTCCATCAGATCACTTTTCTAGTCCATAGAAACCATTCAACATATTATTTTAAATCCTTAGTAAAAAACATAAACTATAAAGTCCTTATATATTTCTCAATTCGTAATTCTTAAATACAAATACATAAACACTTTGATTATTCTACATCATCCTTAAGACATTAACAAAGCTACCTCATCATATTACTTAATACCTATTTCATTTCACATGTAGTCTCCTCATCATTAGCAGTATAACCATTACATGTACCACTTTTTTAATTCTCTTCATGATCTCTCCACTTGGGAAATCATTTTTCATAATTTCCATTAATTCCATACTTAAAGAATTTATCCTTCAATGATGTCTTATGGAAGAAAATATTCTCATTCATTACATTAACTGTACACTTAAATTTTCCTTTGCAGTTACTTTCTTTGTTTCCTTATTTTCCACTATAAAAACATCTTTTTAATCCTTTAAGGCATCCACTTGGGTGGTTCTTTCCACATTATTGACGCAAAGGAAACCAGATATTCTTTCCTCTATGGTCTTCGTTACCTGAAATCTCAGTGAACTCCTTCCTTCTCTTATTTGGTGAGTCAAAGAGTTAATTGAGGTAAATCTTGTTAATCATGTTCCATGAAAATGTATTAGGAATTATCACAACATCATTTACTCTAGTGACCATCCCATTTGACTTCTAATCAACAAATTTTCCGTCAAATTCAATGTTAAACCAGTTTCTTCTGGTTCCCACCATTGACTAAAACCATGAAGCATTGTGTGAGAAACACTTATCATGGTTTAAAGCCACATAACTATGAAAAATTACTTATAGGATGTCTAAATTGTGACACATTATTTAATCCATGACATCTTAGGCTTATCCTTAGATACATCCCTAGACATATCCTTAGAAATATCCTAAGGGATCTCACTAATGTTTTCTCATACTAGTTTTTAAATTTTGACTAAACCTTTACTTTTATACCAACTATAGCAACTTAGGATTAACATACATGGATATTACATCATTTTATATGAATATTCATTACATTACAAAAATAAATTTTTGAGGACCATAATATTTTAGTGTCTTTGGAAACTTGAAACAAAATATTCTTACTCAGTGAAATATATTCAATTTTTCCCAAAAATATATTTCCCTTTAGAAATTTTACTTAAAACTTTTCTTCATAACCTGGGGAAAGGAAACCTAAGAAAGGGGTGATATCAGATTCTCAGTAAGGGTAAACAAAGGAGATACATAAGAATAACATGAGCATAAGGGTATGAGAACATGAGAATAAAATTTGAATATCATACCCTACATATCAAAGATCATATACATGAGTCATGGCATGAATATTGGTAGTTAATAAGACATGAATAATAAGGGAATCAATTTGATAATCCATGAAATCATAACATAAGAATAATACATGAATTTTTCACAGACACAAAATCATATAAAATGATTTCCATAGTAGTCAAGGCATCACTACCAATTTTATATTAGTAGTATGATTTCACTCCCCATACCATATTGGTATTCATGGTTCACTCTCATGACCATATTATTAGTCAAGGTTCACTCCCAATAAAATCTTAGTAAACAAAGTCCTTTACTGAATCATGTCCACTTTCCATTCCATCCATGTATATATCATGAGCTATAAATATTTTCCATGTGCATTGAAGGGAGATATAGTTCCCACCCAAATCATAATAAAATCATGCATATGTGTGAAAAAATATCATAAATATTCATCATATCATAACACATGAAATGAAATGGGTATAATAAATATGTAATCATATCATAACCTATGGGAAATAGACAGGTTTCATGATCATTTAATCAAAGCATAACTCATGAAATGAATCGATTTTCATAAGAATATAACCTATGAAAGAGATATGGGTTTCATAAACATATAACCCATGAAATATAAATGGGTTTCATAAATATAATTTCATAAAAAAATAAACCATTCAGATAGAGAATATGAATGTAACCTTTGGATCATTTTCCCAAAAGATCATGAGTAATATTGATGGATGTAATAATTGATGAAAAATAATTTGGAAAGATCCTTTAAAATAATTTCTTTAGTAAAACATCATTTCTTCTTTGAAAAATGATTTTTAAAACATAAATCCTTTTAAAAAACCTTTTTCTTTGAAAATATATTAAGGAATATTTAAAACACATTGAAAAACTTTTTATTTGATAATATCTTTGAAAACTTATAAATTAAGCTTTGAAAAAAAAATTAAAATCTTTTTCATTGAAAATTTATAATATAATATTAAAAAAAATTGAAAATTTTTTTCCTTGAAAACTTATAAAAAAATCTTGAAGACATTTTGAAAATAATTTTCCTTGAAAATTTATAAAATAATCTTGAAAAAAAATTTCCTTGAAAACTAATAAAAGATTATTAAAATCATTTTGAAAATCATTTTCCTTTAAAACTTATAAAAGAAGCTTGAAAACATTTTGAAAACCGTTTTCTTTGAAAATACTCTAAAAATTATAAAGAAATCTTGAAAAACTTTCAAAAAACCTTTTTCATTGAAAATAATTTGAAAATTTATAAAATAATATTTTAAATCATTTAAATCTTTTTATTTAAAAGTAACATTTTTAAATCATATAAAGGAATATTTAAAATAATTTAAAATACTTTTTAAACATAAAAAAATGAAAAACTTTTTCTTTTAAAAGAAATTTAAAAACAATGAATGTCCAGAATATTAGGAAAAATTTTTTCTTAAAAATGAATCTTTTAAAATTTCTAAGGAAGATTCAAAGGAAGGATGGTTATTATGGTGGATAAATCTATACATGTTGAATATTCCTTTTGTGATGTAAAAAGTTTAGAAAAGTGCTTCGATCAAAAAATGATAAGAATATTCTTTTTTTAAACCATTTTATTTTAAAGGTAAAACATGAGTAAAAAATTCTATTAAATATCATATGATAACAGTAGAAAAATTTTTAAAATATTTTTATAAAACCTTGTTTTGAAGGAATACATATTTCTGACCGAAGAGGGAGATAAAGTCAGATTTTATTAAAAAAACTTATTAATTATCTTAAGTAAAAAAGAGTGGGAAAATGATACTAATACTTGAAGATATCATTACTAACCAGAGGAGAATATAATTAATGAGTGTTCTTGAAATATGTATCATAAATTTTCATCAATGAAATCATAATCATAAACAATTCTGATAAATGGTGAGATTGTTGTAATAAACTCCTACCACTTAGTAACTTGGAAACATACTCCCCATGTAAGAAAATTAAATTACATGAAGCATAAAATATAATTTAAATAATTATATTCATGAGATAACATTTTAAATGGTATTGTATGTGCATATTATAATAATATAGGTGCATAACATGACATGTGTCTCAAAGAAGGTAAATTGAGACAAAATTAATTTACTGATTTGGTAACATTTGAAACATAAACCTCATGAAATAAAGATTATAAAATGTATAAGTAAATATCCATAAATTTTAATTATAATAATTATATAATACATCCATGGGAATTATACCCATCACATATAATAAATGGGAGGTGAACATGGCTTGTGCCTCATGGAAATTAAAAGTGAGATGAGAAAACCCTTACCTTAAGTATTGACTTTCTTAGTACATGTTCAAAGTTCATGTATAATAAATATAAGTTTATTCTAAATATAAAATATAAAAATATTATTATATCTAATACCATATGTTATTTTATTATGACTTTATATTAACTGTTTATTAACAATTTCATGTTAACGTTATGTTTTGGGTAATATCCGCGTTGTTTTTCATATATGTTTTGACTTGTTATTATTGTACTCTTACTTAGATCATGATTTAATTATTTAAAGAATTTAAAGCATGATAAAAATATCATATATATTTAGTATATAAATATTTATAATAATATATAAAATATTGAATTATGAAATGGAATATACCATTCATGGAGATGGTAGGTTGTACGTATACATGAACGTTGTTTTCGTTTTATTGTTGCATTAAAAGAAATAAAGTAAATGAATTATATGTATATATAAATAAAATAATTCCAGTAGAATTATTATTTCATATATATCATATAATTTCACTAAACCTTTCCTTAATACATTCCATGTAAAGTGTGAACAAATCACATCGCTTTGAGGAGGCTGTAGTCTACACGTCCACAAACAAAGTTATCATATTTACTCAAAATTAAAAGCATGAAGGTATGTTATATATAATAATTATAGAAGAATAAATACATCATAAATATCATATATATCATATAAAAATATATTTTTCATCATAATTCCCAACCATGATAGGTGGTAAAGTAAAAGCGAACAACATCATTTCGTGAGGCGGTAGTACACCGTGCACAAGAACGATAAGTTCTTTACCCATTAGATGAAAGTGTGTGTAAGTGTAGGTAAAAACCATAGAATAAAAACATCTCATTATATTTATGATTCTTATTTTATTAAATAATCATGGAATAATAATATTTGAGAGGGTGTATAATGAAAATAAAATGAAGGATCTTGAGGAAGGATGTCACCTCTTCTTTGGGTAACTCCTTTTGGTTTGTGCCAAAGGGCCTCTTTTGATGGATTTCTTCCCAAAGTGAGGATTCTAGAATTAATGGAAGGATTTTTCTAGGATATTTTGGTAGGGTTTTTCAAATCCAAAGTGTCTTAATAGGTGTGAGTAAGTGAGGGTGTGAGTTCCCTTTTATAGTGGAGGAGGAGTGGCGTTCTTGTAAATATAAAAAGGTAAACACTATTGAGAGGTCTCCTTTACATCATGGGCCTCCAATAATTGTTAAAATTATAAAAAATAGGTTACTTGGTCTAAATATTTCCATAAAATGGATTTTTTACATGTTTCTATTTCATTTGGGCTCTTAATATTAAATTTTAATCATTAAGTAATCTTGTTTTTACCTTAATTGATGTAATTAATTTTAATTAAGTTCAACAATATTTTTGGTAAAAAACTAATTTGACATTTTTATACATTATAAATTATGATTATTACAAATATTGAATCAATTTTTCCAAATTCTAATCACATAAGTGGAAAAAAATTAATTTAATGTTAATCTCACAGACGGGGTGGGACGACGGGTTTTTAAAGTGAAAAGGTCCAAAAGTTTGAAATGTTTTTATATCCAATTTCAATGTGAAATTGGTTTCAATTATATAAATTAGATTAATTGATTTATAGTTTATCTAATTATACTTTAAAACTATATTAAAATATAATTTAACTATGTAAATAAATTAGATGAAAAAACAGTTTTGAATTAAAATTCAGTGCTTTTCACTATTCATCAAAAAATGAAAATTATTATAAAAATACCAAAAATTCACACAAATTAATTTTAGATATTATTATTACAAAAATAAAGTTTATTTTTTAAAATAAAAATTTTAAAAGTTTCAGAAAATAGATTTAAAATGGGTTCTCCATTAAAAGGCGGTAAAATTACCTTTTAGAAAAAAACATATTTTTATTCATAAAATTGGATTTATGATTATCTTATTCCTATAAAATATATTGGATGAGTATCAAAAATATTTATTAAATATATAAATTTTATTGAAACATTAATAAAAAGTTTTTTGTTTTATTTTTTGATATGAAATTGTGTTTGTACATAGAAAAATAATTTTCTTAGAAAAGTAATTTATTTATTTTAAAATAGTTATTTCATTTACTTATACTAATTGATAAAAAAAATATTTATTTTATATAAATGTGTAAATCATATTTTCAAATTTTATTTAATCTTATTCATAACTTCCATTCCAATGGATAGGTGGTAGCTATAATAATATTTTAATAATATTAATAATAATATATTATAGTTAGGTAAAAATCATTCGTGTGTGTTATGAAAGCTATCAAAGGGACTCTATATTATGTGTAATACAATCTAAACATAGTGTTTCATGTACTAAAATATAATATAAGTGTTTCGTGTTGTGAAAGATTAAATTGTTTATGCGTATAACACAATCCAAACTTAGTGCGTTTGTGTAACAAAATCTATATTCAGTGTTGTGTGAAATGAAAAATATAGAAAATATTAAATTAATTTGAAAAAAAATCACAAAATCTTGAGTTTTTATAGTATAGTATAGTCCTGGACTAATGGGCGACATAAGATCATGTATGGACTTCTTTTATTACAGTAGTAATCTCTCTTTCTACTATGCATCTAAGTAGGATCCCATTGAAGACTCATTTGTAGAGTGACTTTTACTCATTTGGTCAATCATAAATGGTAAAGTTCACTGCTCAATTTTGAGTCGATTCCATTATGGCTCGATCCATTGGGATATTCCCAATGGAATTAATAGATTATGGGCTCCATCTATACAGTGGTGGATATAGGTTCATCACGCTCTGGGGCGGTGTTAATCTGATTAATTTCTTCCATGTAATAGACAATGATCTATGAGACCATCCTTTGGTGTGTGATTCTAAAAAACACCTCGTCCTGATCTGGGTCCTCTGGGAATTTGGATACATTATCCAGTGTGTCTGCATGAGGATTTTTTGATCAAGGTAAATGATGAAACATTGGTTCAAAAGGGAACTCTTCCGTCAATTCTATAATATGGCCAATGGTATGGCCAATTATTTATTTTTTATGGAATATTTTCTATTGATATTCCTTTATTACTATCTCTAAATCCCCTTTGATGTTCAATTAGCCTATCTATAACTGTAGGTCTAGTTTCAATCCTAGAATAAGGGCTTGTTATTCTTCCTTGTTATTAGTGCATCCTTTGGATAGTGAGAAATAGTAGGGAAAATTGTTTTGTTTGGAGAAAAAAATAAAATATCTAGACCAACTCGATTGAGATTTACAATTTCTAGCCTCTTTTAAATAGAAATTTGGGATTCATTGTCAAAATAATTCTCCCATGTTCATGGGGTTTTATGGGAATAGAATAATCTTCTTCTAGAAGTTTGGTGTCTACTGGTGTATTTTATAGGGTAGGATGTTCCGCAAGGAAATTAGCTAGGGTCTTATCTTTTACTGCCTTCTATGACACAAAATGAATGTTGTACTATTTTAGAATAACTTCCCATCATTCCAAATTCTTGGTCATCATGAGATGACCAAGGATGTACTTGAGTTGGAAAATGAAAGAGACCAAGTTGACCTCATAGTGCCGCAAGTAATTCCTCATATCTTTCACTAAAAATATTATCATGAGGCATTTCGTATCGACATCAGAATACCAGGTCACAATACCTAGAATCATTATACTGAGGTAGTAGAGACTATTCTCATTCCATGCATTATTTTTCTTTGTGAGGAGAGCGCCAATTTATTGTTCCATGGAAGCCACATATAATACGAGTGGATTTCATTACAATGGTGGCATCAAGATTGGTGGTTATATTAAGTACTGATTTAGACTCTCAAAGGATTATTTAAATCCATCCTACCATCATTAGGAAACTCCCTTCTTCATTAACTTTGTGAAGGGGAGATATTTTTTGTCCAGGTTAGCTATAAAATGCTGAATGTAATCGAGGTTCCCTTAGATCCCCCTTAGTTATTTAAGATTCTGATGGGTTTAAATTTATAGATTACATTAGTATTTTCTAGGTAAATATTGATTCCATGGTGGCATACTATAAATCCAAGTAATTTAACTGAGGTTACACCAAAATAGCACTACAGTGGATTCATCTTCAAACTATGTTGTCGCAACTTATCGAAGATTGGTTGAAGATCTGCGAGGTGATCACATCACTATAAATACTTGACCACTAATTCATCTATATAATTCTTTAATATTCATACCAACAAGGGATTAAAGGTATGATTTATGGAATTTTGATAAGTATCACCATCATTATTTAACCTAAAAGGCATCACCTAATAGAAAAATATCCCCTAGTGTTCTCTAAAGGTGGTGATCCCTCATCTTCATGGGAAATATTTATTTGATTATACCCTTAATACCCATCCATAAAGGAAAGGTATTGGAATCCATCAATTACATCGATCAAGAATTTTGTAATCAAAAAATGGAATTCATCCTTTGGGCAGTATCGATTAAGGTCTCTTAAATTGATGCAGACCCAAATCTGCCTATTTTTTTTCTTTACAGGAAAGATTTTGGTGATCCATCTTGGATATTTCACTTCATGAACAATGTTGGAATTGATAAACTTGTAAACTTCCATTTTTCCATTATTATTATGGGAGGGGTGCATCCTCCTGGCTGTCTACTTGAAACCTTGATGGTCATTAGGTAAGCCCATATGGTGTATTTCCAGATTAGGGTTCAGACTAGGCATTTTCATATAATTACAAGTGAACACATATCGATGTTTCTTTAGAAAAAAATTTATATCTATTTATCCTTGATAGAAATGGAGACACTAATCAATATAGGTCATGGGTATTTTTATATTCCCAGATTCACCTACTTAATCTCATCAATGGTGGTGGATATTCCTTCCTCAAATATAGGAGGGGAATTCCTGAGGTCATCCTCTTCTTCTTCCACCTCTGAGTTTGTGGAGGTATTTTCAGATGTAGAAGATAATATAAGGGAATACCTGTCATTTTTTAGGTGAGAGAGGCCATGGGAAGAGACATTGTCATTTCAAACTACCAAAGTCATTATAAAGAGACTATAGAGTTTATTATTTTCTTTTAAACTATCTATGGAGATAGGAGAAGCTTGGACATCTTGGAATAAGTCTACTACCTCAATCAAGTTAATTGGTAGCACATAATCACCATCAATCATACTCCAGGGATTTGTAAGGGAAGTCCCCAAGCCATTGGGGGATGCAACCTGCATATTTTCATCCATTATTGGTTGTTTTTCTCCCTTTTATAGAAACCTACCTCAGCATATACAAATTCAAAAGATTCAAAGGTAGCGTTGTCACCGTGTAGTATACCAACCTTCCCATCAATGGGTTATTTCAATCGTTGATGAAATTTTGAAGGTACCATGATATGGCTATGAATCCAAGGCCTTTCAAGCAGGATATTATATGCAGTGTATTTCTAAATAACCATGAACTTAGTGTTAGATATGATATCTTCAAACCGATCCTTATGTTTGATCTTCCCAAGAGGCTTTTGCTTGCTCTTATTGTAACCTTAAATAGTTAGCTCTGTAGGATACGAGTCCCCTTCACTATATCCCAAATATCAAAGGGTATGGATTGGGATGTGGTTGATTTTGGAACCATTTTCAATTAGATCCCTTCAGATTTTGACATCATTAATATTATCAAAAACATATAGGGGGTCTGATATGTCCTTGTATGATCTCTTCTTGATCCTAATCTATGAATGAGATGGAGACACAGGATTCTAATGGAATAGTCTCTACTCGATAAACCTCAGCTATTGTTGATTCTGTATCGAACTCATATGGGCTCTTAAGGTTATTGATGATTGATTATCTTAGTACTTTTGAAAGGTGTAGAGCACCTAAGATCAAGAGTTTGACTGGGATAACCACTAATTATTTTAGAATTTCGTACTTTTTTGCCAATTTTTTCACTTCAAAATGTAGGGTTTCTCTCTATTTTTTGGTTTATGAGCTATGGTATTTTAGGTTGACCAACTTTGTACTTGGGAAGAGGTTGGGAGAACATCTGATACTAGTGGTGTATGTCACATTGGCCTTCCCCTTTATCTAGGATGATCAGACAATTGCACCCCTACCAATCATTTATGTAAGAAGACTAGGCTTGGATAACCATTGGAGGTATTTAGGACACCTTTGTGTTTCTATTGGTCTTTCTATAGTGCCCTCCCATTATTCCCTAATGCATATATGTCCTCTGTGGATATTTGAATAAGATATTGGGTTCGACCATGCCCACATTTTCCCCTATATCCTTGGTTCTTACACCTTTGGCCTTTGGATCCCTAGTCAGATACGAGGAACTCATATTCCGAAGAATATTCATAGTTTGAGAAGTGGTATGTTAAGTGTATTAAATTAACAAAATCAAATATGACCTATTATTATTATTAGGGTTCTATTTGGTGGGGTGGTTCCCTTTCTTTGGACATTTCAGGAAAGAAATCTACAAGATTTGGAGCATGCATAGGAGTTGAATATGACTCTTCCTCTTTTATCTATTCCTAAATCTAATAATTACATCCACCAATGGTATCTTAATAATATGTTACCTCCCTAGGTTATGGAACCATTATGGGACTTCAAATATCTTCTCTCAAGGTGTCATGAGCCCGATTGAATATATTTCTATTCATATAGTTATCAAACTTCTATCCACACCTGGCCAAAACTTATTACCTATCACTATATTCTTTTGGTTGAGAAATGGATACATAAGTCACTTGTTCTAGGAAATTTTCCAAAATCAGTTTTCTAGAATCAAACATGATTTAGAGGATGTATTTAAATACAAATCAATCTTGTATGGTGTGACCCAACCTCCTGTAGAAAGGGTGGTAGTCAGGGAATATTGGTGAGGTTAACCTCATTGGGTTTCCTAGAATACAGAAGCTTGAGTATGTTATTTTCCATGGATTATATGAAATAACCAAGGACCTTATCATTTTATAAGTGTGATTTATTCATCCATTCCTCAAATCATGGGTGATCATAATCTCTTTTTTCCTCTGGATGAGGGCAGTTTTTCTGTTTCTACTACTCAATAAGAGGCGTTGGATGATTTGGGGCCTTCCTAGGTGGTTGGTTGGGAACTGATACTAGTTTGAGGGTAACAACATAAGTCTCTACCTTACCGATCCTTTTTCCCTATACTAAGGTCATGGGATGAGATTTATCATGAGTTCGCTAAATGAAATTTTCCAAACATTATGTCATTTCTGAAAACTCATGGAATATACCTAGATACTTTATCGAGATCATAGGTATATACATCTCATCCCTAATATTTTTATCACAAGGTTCTAGAAATTTATCTTACTAGAGAGGGATGTTGAGTGAATAGGTTCACCATTTCCATATGGCTATGAAGTCAGACACTCTCTCATTTTCATGATACTTACTATTTTTCAGGTCGAAAATTTTCATTTTCCTTAATGTAGAGAATAAAAGCTAAATTAATTGATGAAAAAGGTCTTTCCATCCCAAAATGGATCCTACTATAAGGGTATTGTACCAAAAAAATGTTGCCCCTGTCAAATTCTGTACAAATCATCTCATCTTGGTCACCTCCTATTGATCTTGAGGCCCATCATCAGTCCGCACCAGGACACGAAGTGCATGAGATATTGTTTTGGATATCTCATGTTGTCAAAGGTGGATAAGGTAGGATTTTCAAAATTGGGTGGGGGTTAAGTTTCATCCACCCATTTAGGATATGGATTCTTCTTAGGCTTCACAGGTGTGCACCACCCTTCCATGGATTCCATTCAAGAATCCAAGGATTCAATGTCATTAAGTAGTTATATAGGTACCATTTTCCAAGTTATCTTCCATCTATAGGGGGCAACAAAGGATTGATGAGGTGGACCTTTTTTTATTTTCCACTAATTTTCAATTCATTCTAAGACAGAATTATTTCCTTAGTGGGGGATAGGTTTTCATTGTAATCTAGGGAAGTCACAATCATCTTCAAATTCCTCATTTATAAAGATCGGTTTTCTGGATCAAGAGTCGGACTAATGCTCAGATGTCGCTCTTTCAAGTGGATTGAATATTTTATAATGTTTGGGAGGATTGATATTTATCTTAACCTAAATATAATACCCAGTGGAAATGTTTTCCTTGAGTATATCCTTGTTTATTTGTCTAATATTTTGTATATCATTCACAAACAATTCCAACTACTCTTTCATGGAAGGAATTTCAGCTCTTATGGGTGATAAATGGGATATAACCACTACTTTACCTTTATCCTTAGAAGTGTTCCACCATAGAGGTGGAAGCTCATTATTCATAGGTTCCTAGTTTTGAATTCTCCTCATATTTTGTATATGTGTATCCTTAGT
This sequence comes from Viscum album, assembly GCA_963277665.1. NCBI lineage: Eukaryota > Viridiplantae > Streptophyta > Magnoliopsida > Santalales > Viscaceae > Viscum > Viscum album. The sequence goes on along the minus strand of OY728137.1, from coordinate 1,929,038,764 downwards.
TGGTGTATCCAGACTACCCTCCTCTCGGGGTATGTTTTCCATATTTTTTCCCTCAACATTTTCATCTTGATCTATATCATTTTTTTGTGTTTAAAGTGATGGAATTCACTAAGGTATATTTAGTAATGGTAGTTATCCCATTACTCTCAATGAAATAGGGTGATTATACACTTCTTGCATCAGGACCATTTCTTTGACCCTCGTCCATATTAGACCTTTTTTTCTTATGACCCCTATGGGGTTTGATTGCCTTATCCATACATTCCTCATGTCTTGGTCTATGACTGGTGACCTTGAGGGAGTTTCCAGTCAGGTTTTCTAAACGGACCCCAAATAGAAAAGGTTTTTCTTACAGTGGGAAGAATGTATAGGATTTCGACTATTGATATTTACATCCCAACCTGTAGAAGACCGATTCCTTCTGGGATGTTGATAATGATGAAAATCTTCCCATCCTTGTGGGTTGGGGACTATTAGGGGCTTCCATTGGCACTTTTTGATATTTTTTGTTGAATATTTGATGATTCTGATTAAGGGTTTTCTAAATCATGTGGTGGGAATTGAGATAGAAATGCCTCCATCTGATCAAGTTGGGGTTTATCTAGAACCACCACTAATTTCTTCAGGACCCTCTCGGTGTATGATGAACCTAGTGATGGCTATTGAGATAAATATGACTCTAACCCTATGGGATGGGGTTGGTTTGCATCTACTACTGGTATGTTCTAGATCATCTCATAGGTGATGATCTGAGAGGTGGAGTCGGTGGTAAATATTCCCCCAGCCCTGTGGGCTGGGTTCTATCCTAGATTGATACTATAGAAGCTTCTATTACAAGTCATTCAATTTGGAAGAATTGTGCTTGTTTATGAACTAGGTGCAATGGTAGCCCATGATGAGAGTTATTTTCTATGGGAAGTTGTTGGGTTTTCTGAAACTTCATATTCGAGTTATAAAATGTGCTCTCATTTCTTCAAGGGTTCTAGTTAAAAGATCAGTTGGCATCCATATCCCTCCATTTTTTATATCTTTAAATATTTAAAGTGGAGGCATTCTATTATAGTGAACAAATGGCTTGCACATTATCGATTCCCCTGATCTCATCAGAGGATATAATGTTACAGGATGTCATATATATGGGGCTCTGCTATTCTAAATACATAGTGAAGTTAAATTCTCCATATTTACCCTATCCTCAAACACGTATTTCAGATGGGGCTCTATAAATCATTCGATAAAAAGTTTTCATGACATAAAGAAAAACATTATGCAGGAATTTTTCATGCTCTTCCATTCATGGTTTCCATACTATGGAAAATTTAGCCATATCCAGCTTAAAAATAGAGTATATTGATGATATTAAGGTGACCCTTGTATTCAGGATAAGTTAGGTTTCTAGACTTCAACTGCTGATGAGTTTCCCACATATTTTGGTGTAGGTAAGGTGTGCACTCCTTCTCTAGATCATCTGGAAGCTCATAGTCAGAAGTGGAAAGGGGGAATAATATGGTTGGGATGTTTTTTCTAGATAACTCTCTCTATATATTCATGTTATCCTCCTCTTCCTCAAACTTGAACGCCTCCACCTATTTAGACCACATATGTCACTTATCTGGGTTTCCTACTGGTCATGGTGAAGGTTTATTGATAGTTGATAGGTAATTATATACAATTGAACCTAGTGTTTTGAGAACCTCTCTATATGAAGTTACCCAAGTTTTTATCACCTCTCTATATGAAGGTGTATAAGAAAGGGTATGATTTTCTTGTCTGAGTGAGATATCATCATGGGGAGGTTGACCATGGAAGATGTCAGGAGTAGAGTTCATATGATCCATCTCCACACTACCATGAGGAGGAATATCATGGTAATGATCTCCTTTTTTCTTTTTTTAAAGAGTCTATAGACCCTTGAGGTGTTTTGGGTATGCATAAAACCACCTCAAAAATGTTTTCATTGAGTAGATTAGGGATATGAGCCTCATTCTGTGTCATGGTCGGAATATGTTGACCTACATTTTGGGGTAGTGTTGGGGTACGAGCTTGTTGTATAATGGTTGTAGAAATATGTTGATAACTATATGGTGTTTTGGTAATATGATCTTTCTATTGAGAATCTACTGGAGTATGCTAGTGTGCTTTTGTATTATCGACAGGAATATGAGCATGCATGTGGGTGGTTTTTGAAATATGTCAGTCAACCCTGGATAAATTAGGGATATGATCCCAATTAAAATATGAATTCCCCATTGGAATATGCCGATGGAACTCTGTAATGGGAGAAGGGACATGATCCTCCTCCTATATAGCCTCTAAAGGATGCTAGTGTAGTCGTTCATCAGTAGAAGTAGGGATATGAGCCTTGCTTCTATGAGATACTAGAATATGCCAAGTGGCTTCACTGATAGGAATATGAGTCTATCTTATAGAATTTTCCACACTCACTTGGTGATCCCTAGTTAGAATAGGAATATAATCCTATTCATGTGCCTTTAGAGTATGCCACAAGTATTTTTGATAGGAATATGAGACTTTCCTAAGGAATGTGCCTCTATCACTTAGTGAGCCCCAGTTGGAATGGAATATGAGTCTAGTCTAGTGCCTTTGGAGTATGTCACTGGTCTTTTTCAACAGTAATTTGCACATATCTTGAGTCACGTTCCACTCTCACTCAGTGAACCCCAATTGGAATGAAAATATGATCCCATTCTGGTGCCTCTTCCTTTATCATAATATGTTTATAATCTTCCAGGATGAGAGCAATAATGTATGCTTGATATGGAGTATCCACTTGTTCACACTGATTAGAGTTTTATGATACTCTGTATATTGGTATATGAATATTTTTCTATCTCCATATCTTTACCATTGTTGGAACATGCTGGTGAAGTTCTTCAGTTATTTCTAGAATGTAGTGACATTTTAGAAAAGTGTGTGTAGGAATATTGGCCTGCACATTTTATGTCTCCAATATTTAATGGAAGATATCTTCAATTGAATTGGGGATATAATCCCACTTATATCCTCATTGTTCCATTGGAATATTCTAATGGGATTCATGCACAGGGAAAGGAATATGTGCCTCACCCTTGCTTGCTACAAAAATATGCTTGTAGACTTGATCCGAGTGATTGGGGATATGAGCCTACTCATTGGATACTACCAAAATATATCAACAAGATTTATCAATGGAAGAAGGGATATGATACCACTCCTAGTTATCCACATATTTATAGTCCCAATGTTACCACCTTGTCACCCATGCATGATTATCCAGGGTGGCAATGTTTCAAGTGGTTCTCTCAGTAGGTGACTGAGAGGCATTAGTGGGATAACGCTGGTAACGGAAGTTGATAGGATCCCTCTTAAATAGATATTGAACTGGAATAGAGTTTTAGTTGAATCCTTGATCCACCTTCCTTAAATATGGAAGGTTCTGATTATCGTGCTCCAGGGATAAGCTTCTAATGTGATTGGCAGTGGTAACGAGAACCACTAGTTTCACTGTAGCTTTCTATAGATGAGGCGGATTTATAAAATTTAGCATCTTAAGACCATTGAATTTAGTCTCAGGGTTAAAGATCATAATATGTTAATTTTATTCCTAAACCATCATTTTTTCCACCTGAATCTAAAGGATTTGGGTGGGTGATGTTTTTTTGTGACCTGAAGGGGTTACAACCATAGCTGATCTTCCAGAACAGTCGCTAGATGAATGCATGATCTTAGGTCAGGGTGTTCTTTATGAGATTAGTATCTATATCCATAAAGATAAAAAGGAACAAGTTCACCAATCGGCATATCATCACATGCAAGATACGTTCTCAATTAGATATGCATAGGTAACACAATTGTCCTATCTTATTCCCAATTTGGCCAAATTTCTCACGTGAACTTTTCACATTGAGAATTGACTTATCTCATGGGAACCACGGTTACATCATATTTCACATCGGGCATACCTATTTCATTTTTTAGGAGGTTCACAATAAAATGGCCCGATGCATGGTCAACTAGTCATTTTTTTATTTGAGATATCCACATCGGGTTCACTATTTTTGTTTCTTAAAAAGATGATGAATGGTATGAATGAAATAGTCTAATGGGAACTGGATAGTCTATCCTTTTTAACCCATGAAGGGGTTGGAATAGTTAAATTATTTCACATCGAGTCCACCAATTTCATCTTTCATAGAAACTCCCAATGGTTACCACATCCATAAATGGGTACATACCTACTTTCTAAAGGCAGGTGGTCATTTGGGGTTTTAAACCCAATGGAACTTAGGAACTCGCATTAGTCTAGAGGATGGAAGGTCGGGCTCATCACACCCTTTGGGGGGAAATTATTACCTACACCGAGACTCTATTATATATTTAATATGTTCTCATGAATCTCTTCCTAATACCAATAAGAAATTGATTACCGTAACAAAATGATGGGGTGTTAAATCATTTTATATGTAAATGTGGGTTCCCTTAATGAGTCCATCTATATGTATCTAAGGTTTTTCATCCATTTCTAGTTATTTATTAGAAATGGGAAGTTGATTATATTTTAAATCCATACAACTTGGCACTATGAAGTTTACTTCCATCTAGGGAGGTGATTGATATCTCAAGGATAGGATTTAACCTTTATGAGGAATCCTATGTATCATGTTTGTGATAGGAATCAAAACCCACATAGTTCGTTTGAGCCATATAGTTTAACATCATGTGGAAATGACATATATGTGGGAACATATGCACTTTTTATTGAGCTCGAGACTCAGCAAGGAATCTTACATATCCTTTTTATAGAAGGAATCAAATTCATTTCAGTTTGATGGTGTTTTCAGAACTTTCTCTGAGGTGTATATCCTTGTATGGGAGAATTTGTATTGCACCACTGAATGGGAATTACACACTAAGGTTTCCTTAATTGGGAGTAAATTCATGATGTGAATGATGTGATAATTGAAAATTATTAAGAGCACATGATAAATTATCTATGTGAGAAACAAGGGATAACAAGTGACCAGTATCATCGCATATGGGATCGGGGCTTGTGCATTGTGGCATCCCTGATGGGATATTTGATATAGTGCTTGAGAAGTTCGTTCCTTCACTCAATGTAGTGGCCTTTATCATGTGTGTGTGTAGTGTTGAGGGGGATTATTTTATAGACCCTGCCACCTTGATAATTTACCACATTTCATGGAACATATCTCTCAAATATGAGTTGGATTTGGTGGAGGTATTTTTACACCATGCGCTTAACATGATCCTATTGTGGGTTATCCATGGAGTTTCATGATAACAGTGACTGTGAGAACATTCTACCATATCCATGTTTATTAGAACCCAGATGATCAAATGTATTTTTCATATCCATGTTGACATGTCAAATGTTCTTTTCACCATTGAGTCGGTATGTCTGATAGACTTTGCGATATTAAGACTTTTGTGAAAAGGATCTTGCATGATTGAAGAAGAAATTTCTGGGGTTCTTCAAGAGAGTAAGATGGCTTGTTAGGGGCCTCTCATGAGATCACTTCATCTAATATAAGGTTCTTAATGATATCATGATGGCTTGTTAAGGGTTCTTTGAAAGATCGGGTTGGATTTTCAAAGGGCGTTCACATGATCAATGGTGATCACCCAAGGTGCATAAACCATTTTCCATAAAGATCAGTTCATCCTTCCTTCATGAGAGGATTACGCCTTTTCTCGTTTTATTTTCATAATTATTTTACAAGGTTAGGGGATCTCACTAAATTGTGTGAGAGTTGTCAGGGGAAGCTTCTCTTCTTGTTTTTGATGTGTCACGTGATTATTACTAGATATCATGATGGTGTATGAGCATTGTCGAGAACAATCCCTCTACCTGTGTTTGGATTCATAGGGGCATCATATTATTGAATGGAAATGTATGATGTATTTCACATGATGAAGGTGAAACTCTAACATTCTCTTGTGTGAAAAGATTGACATGTCTCCAAGGGGATCTATGGGGTCTTAAAAATTGTATAAGAATTTCACAAGAAGGTCCACATACCTCTCCATCACATGAGACTTCCACCTCTTTCTGTCTTTATTTTATAAAGGAATTTGGGGTGATTTCCAATAATCCATTTATTGTAAAGTATAATGATCAGAGGAACTTATCTGGATACCTTCGTAAGACAACCAGTGCTTGTCTGGACACCTTCTTAAGAACAGGAAGGTTTATCAAAGGGGCTTCATGTGATCATGATCAGATCATGCGCAATGCATGATCCATTCACATGAACTTACAAGGTAATGAGATCATGTGTCCTTCTAGAGGTTACATAATTTGTGTGATTAGACCACCTAGACTTCATGATACTCCTTTGTTTTGTAGAGAAAATAATACCCATGATTCAAGTATTTATTCCATTCTAGATTTTTCGATGCTCATTTAGTGGCCATCAAATACTAATGGTAACTTTATTTAAATGGATATTAATTATCAATTTACACTAATGGAAATTAATGGTTATTTTTTCCTACTTTACTCAAATGACCACCTCTATTATAATTTTATAAATACCTCCAAGAACCATCCCCAAATACATTCTAATTTTTCTTATAAGTTTATCTCAATTTTTATTATTTTCTATTAGAATGTAAAAATCATTGTAGATGGTACTTATCTTCTTTATTTCTAATTTAATGGACCTTATAATCTTAAAAGGTATTTATATAAAATAACTTATATTCTATTTAATCATTTTTTGTTTTTTATTTTTACATTTTTATTTATAACACTTTAATTTTATGTATAAGTTTGGTTTGGGTATTGATATATTATAAAATAATATCATGGGTTTATGTTTTCATATTTTAAATTTTTGACTATGATAACATTCCTTGAGAAGTATTCATAATTTCTAATTCATCCTTATAACTACATAAAATAATAATAATAATACATTCATAAAATTAATTAAACTAATATTCAAAATATGATTTAAAATATGATTTTTCTACATCAATACTTCTTATATCCATCCATATATTCAATTCAGTGAGTCACAACAACAAACATTGATAGAGAAACTCAAGGGGTGAAAGATGGAAGGAAACAATTTTATGGATCCCATCAATTTATTAAGTATTTTTTTAGATAATAAAATAATAAAATCAATTAAAAAACTTTATATGTAGCATATCTTATAAGAAAAGGTGTGTTCTGGAGAACTCACATTGAAATTTTTCATAACTTTTATATGTGGATAAGGTATAGTATAACATTTTGGGGGGTCATGGAAAATATCATTTCAATATTTTGAAATATTTATCGTGTTTTCTCAATGGATTTTGTACACTTTGGTATAAAAAATATATAGCTTGTAAAAAGTGATGACAAAGAAGAAATATCTAATCTCCAACCATGACTCAGTGATATCAAAGAACACAAAACATAAGGAAATAATCTTTTGTATCATCTACGGAAGTATCAATTCACATTAGTTCACTAAAGTTGAAATCCAATGAATCATTAACCAACTTGATTTGGTAATACTACATTCTATCCTTTTAAACCATCCCCTAAATTTTTCAAATTTATTCATAATTTTTTTTTTGACTAAAATATGATAACATGGGTATAATTATCAGAGGCCATTCCATGATTTTTATAGTTAAAAGGATATAAATTTTTAGGACTATCCCTTGACATTACTGAACGCCCCTTCTTCCTTTAAAATGAGTACACCTTTCAAGATGGGAATGTTATGGAAAAGGGGGAAATTTTTTATTTTTAAGGATGATGATAAAAATTAAAATGTTGTAGAGGAGGCATATACTTCCCATAGGGAGGCAGAGGGTCCACCTATAAACCAAATTATTCATGATTATAGTCACCCTACAAACCAAGATCTTTCCCCTTATACAGAGAAACAATAATTTAACTTGGAATATGTTATGAATTCATTGAAGTGCCTCATGAAAATGTTTGATACAACATTTCAATTTTTCAATATTCTACTATGGTAAAGTCCAACGCCCCTAAGGAAAACTCCTCTTTGAGTATTGCCTTCTTTCCCACTAGATGATGCTAATGGGGGATTTTTTGATCTGTGGTCTAATCCACCTATAGATCCACAAAATTAACCTAATAATACTCTTACTTAAAAGGAATTAGCTAAAAACCCACAAAATACCACTCAATATTTGATCCATCATGATAGGGGACCCATAATGGTGAGACAGAGTAGCCCGTTGTGGTAAGTAATACTCCCACATCACATTCAATAGAAACAAGCCACCATTTTTTAGTTATTTGGGATGACTAAAACATAATTTGAGGAATTTAAGTATGTTGTATATGATAATAATAATAAAATGGGAAAGGATACAATGGCATCAACCCAATAATAACACTTTTAAATATTTTATAACCATCGAGTCTAAATGAGTTAATTTTAGGGATCCTACATTCATTTTTTCATCTTCACTAGTATCCCCTTTCCCGTTAAAGTTTCATACCACTATAACTATAGTTACATAAACCCCTCTCTTCTAGATTTTATCACTCAATGGAGATTTTCATGAAAATTTGGATCAGGAATAAAATTATTTTCAAGAGAAAATAATGAGTGGTAATTATCCTAGTTAATCATAACATGATATTGAAGAGGAACATGTTTTATGGTGGAATTTATAAATATCCTTAGGAAATTATTATTGTTTTTTATCTTTAGAGTTTATTATTCATTTTTTAGTTCATAAATAATTTCATATTCCTTTTATTTTGAGCCTTATATCAAACCATTATGTAAATGAATGAATAAATTGGATTTTCTATTTATTAAGTATATTGTGTGTGATAGTTTTATTTTAGAAGTACTATCTTAGTTTTCCTAAATTACATTTTTTAAACTATAATATTCAGGAAATAATTCATATTTATAGGATTTGTAAATTTGTAGGATAAATAATTTCGTCCAAAACACTCCAATATGAAAAAAGTAAGAATTCACATGTGTAAAAAATATTTAATTACTCCACCCACATACATCAAAAGGACTAAAGAAAAGGAGGAATCAATCTAAATCCGAGAAGTCTATTACAATTTCACATTATTCCTTTTCTTTTGATAATTCACATAAATATTTCACTTGTACCTCTCTCTCCTTTATCTAAACATTGTATATGATGTTTGGATTAAGTGTTGGGGTATTCCATGGATTATCACAAGATTTTTTATTTTAAATCATTAATCTAAGATACATAATCACCTAGGAACATCATTTTATCTTGTTTAAAATTAAAAATTCATGAGAGTAATTTAATTCATTATATAAGTAACTATTTTTATAAAGCATATAAATTTTTTATCGATTATTTAATACTTAAGTTAGGATAGTTGTGTAATGAAAAGTTTTTAATTTAATTTTTAAACTTTAATTTTGAAAAACAAACAATATTTATAGTAATTTTAACTTTATATGAAAGAAATAAACATTTAGTTTAGCCTTAATAACTTTTATGTAAATAAAATTAATTAAAAATTGTTTAAAATAAATGAGAGAACCTTAGATTGATATATGACTAGAAAAAATTAAATTTTCATGTCATAAATACAACAAATAGTCATATAAATTAATTGATTATGGAGATAGAGTTTCTAGTTTAATTTTAATTTTAAGTTGATTGGGTGATGTTTTTATTAAAAAAATCCTATGTATACATGCACATAAAAAAAGTGTGTGTAATGTTCTTAAGTATAAATTAAATAGAAATAAATAAAAATCTATGTCTAAATAAATAATTTGAATTCATTTTATCAATAATATTATTTAATTATGGAATTTAAGAAGAGTATATTGAATAATTTTTTTGACTTATTATGAGTTATAAATTTGAAAAAAATTATGTATGTTGATTTGAATTTTTTCATTTATAAATATTTTTATACTTTCATGACTGATTATGTTTTCTCCTACCAAATTTTATTTTCTTTTTTATCACTTTTGATATTATTTTCTAGATCATAATCAAGATTTCTAGTGGATAAATTTGATTCTAATATTTTGATTATAATTTTCAATATGAATTTCAATAAAAATGAGTTGTATACTTCTTGATGATTTTTTTAATATTTTAAGTCATAAATTAGTCTTTATTAAATTTGTAAATGGTTTGGAATAGGAATTAATAATGATGGAACAACTATTCCATTTTAGACCATAAAATATCATGATTAAGGACATAACATTTAGAGTAATTTATATAAAATTTAAATAAAATAGTTTATCTTACTTATATAGTGGTTTTTCCATTTACCTGGAAGAATTTTAGATTTTTGAATTAAAATGGACAACACATCACCATAGTTTCATTAAAAGTTCCATGACTTGAAAATTTTACTCTTCATAGAAACAATGATTGTGGTTATTTTTTATGATGATAAAGTAATAGTTAGATAATTATGAATATGAGGTTGAGGTGCATGTTTTTGAAAAAAATAGAACTTAAGATATTTCATTTTTAAATTATGTTGAAAATGATCAAATAAAATTCATCATGTCTTGGTGGATTTTATTTAATTAACATATAACTTTTAGATCTATCAGTTTAATCATTTTCACTTAGGGTTTTTCTTATCTCATCAATTTTGAAGTTAGAAGAAAATATATTTGTTGTTTGAAATATCATTTTTGTATATCAACGCCATGTTTTCTTATTTTATATGTATTTACTTAATTTTTAATATATGTATAAATATTAATGATTTTAAATCATATTTAGAGAATTATATAGAGATTTCACATTAATATAAGATTTTGGAATTAAATTTATTAATTTTATAATTAAAGTGATTAATTATTCTACCCTTTAATTATTTTAATTAATTCAATTTTCAAGTATTTTTTACTAAATTATATTATTTAATTTGGGTGATTGTTTTTAGATCATTCAGTAGTATCGAAACCATTAAAATGGAGTAAAATTTAGAGTAAAATGATGTGTACATTATTTTCTTAATCAATATTCACTTTTGGATAATATTAGTTTAATATTATCATATTGAGAATCATTATTTTATCTTATTTAGTTTTATATGTTTGAAAAAAATTATCTAATAAGAGAGTAAAATAAATACAGTAGAGTGGATCCAATCATGAAAGTAATTTTGAATCATTTTTATTATGAAGGTTTTAAATTATTACACTTTATATTATTTTAATTAATTTTAACATGGGAGTTAGAATATCTAAAGTAGTGTTGGTTAAAATTGATAATATGTATATTAATTACTACTATAATATTTAAAAAAATAATTAAATATAATTATTAATTGAATTAAATTTATTTACTTTTGAAATATTATCCTTTGAAATTAATTTTTTGACATTCGTTCTCTTCATATTTTAAATCATAATTTTGAAAATTTTTGTAAAAGATCAAAACATTAGTGTGAAATAAAATATTGAATTCTTTTAGGTTGGAAATAAAACACTAACTCTCTATTCCTGAAATATAAAAAAAATATTCAGAATGTGATTTATGGTAAAGAAAGATGTGTTATTTTGGTTTGAATTATAAATGTGTTTAGGCAATGTTTCCATCACAAAAATCCTATGAACACACACAAATATTGTGTGTGTGTGTGTGTGTATTGTTGTTAAGTATAAATTAAAATGGAAATAAATAAATATGTAAGTTCAAATGAATAATTGGAAGTCATTTTATCAAGCATATTGTTTAAAAATGAAATTAAAGGTGATTACATTGTACAATTTTATTAATAACTTGGGAGTTGGGGATTTAAAAGAATTTTTCTATGTATATTTTAAAAAATTACTTATAAATATTTTTCTACTTACATGATTGATTATGTTTTATACTTTTATTTTTTATCATTTTTGAAATTATTTTATTGAGCACGATGAAAATTTAAGTGTAAAAATTTGATACTCATATTTTGTAAAAATAATTGATAAGGAATTTTAATGAAAAATGAGTTTTATATTGCAGAATTATTTTTGTTTTTAATATTTTAATACATAATTGGTTCCTTGTAGTTAGATAAATTATTTAATAAGAATGAAAAATCATATTAAAAAACTTGTCATTTTAGACCATAAATTGCCGTGATTTGGGATGGAACATTTGGAGTGATTTACTACACATTAGAAAAAAATACCAGCGGATACTTATACTATGCTATTTAAAATTTTATAGAAAAAAATTATAGGAAAACATTGAAACATTCAGCAAAAAACCATAGTTTCATTGAAAATTCAAATTATTGAGAATTATACTCCTTGTAAAAACCATGAATATGGTATTGTAAACTAAATAACTTTTATGATTATGAATTTTTTGCTATAGAATTATGAAGATGAGGTTGAGATGCATGTTTTTGAATTCCAAATAACTTGAGATATTTCATTTTTAATACATATTAAAAAAATTATATATGATTCATCATGTCGCAGTGGATGTCATTTTGTGAAGATAAAATTTTGAGATCCATTAATTTAGTTGTTTTCTTTAAAGGTGTTTCTTATCTTAGTCATATTGAAGATACAATAAAATATATTTTTTTGTAACCATGTTGTGGTTTTTTAGGCTTCATATATTTATTACATGTGTAGTATAGGTATCAATTTTTAGTGATTTTAACTTGGTTTTATACAATCCTATAGAATGTTTGCATTAAACTTGTATTTTAAAATTAAAGTTATTATTTTTTCCTTTAAAGTGAATAATTGTTTTATACCTTCATTATGTTCTTGGATTTAATTATTCAAGTGATTTCCATTTTTTCTATTCTAAATTAGTATTTATCATGGGCTTCATGAGTGGTTGAACCATTAAAGGGGGAATTGAGAGTAAAATGATGTGTACATAATTTTATTAATAAAAAAATTTAATGAAATTCGTTTAATAGAAATATATTGAGATGTAAAGACCCATAAAATTCAAGGTAAATTTTTTCTTAATTTTCTTTGGGATTTTACAAGAATGCAGTTTCTGACAGCACCTGATTCCAAGGCCCGGTGTGCCCGAAATCAATTTTTGAAGTTTAGCTCGGGTGCGTTCAGTGAATGAGCGTGCGGGTTTTCCTAACTTTTTAACTGGTGCTTGGAATCGAAATTTGAGGGCACCGATGAAACCGCAGCACTGGTAATTGCTTAGGAACACCTTTTCTGGAGTTTTGTTTTCTCGGGTGTGGTTATTTAAAAAAAGGGTTAACTAATGAATAAAATAAAAGTTGTGCAACAATTTTTATTTTATGTTCTAAGTAGTTTAAACCTACTTATGGAAGTTGAGGTGGGACCCATTATATCCTAACCCCTCTTGATAGGATATTAGTGAGGTGGGACCTACACGAGCCCCACCTATTCAACTTTCTCAAACCCCCATTATTTTGTAACACACCCGCACCCCCTTATTAAATGCCATGTCAACTCTCACATTTATTGGACTGTTAAGACTCTTCAATTAATTCAATTAATTGAATGAATTATTTTGAATTTCAATTGGAATGTTGGATTGTGTTTGTTAATTAAATAAGACAAAGTCTTATTTCATTAAGGGTTGCTTCGTTATGTTGAGAGGGAGAGTTCCATGAAGAACTTCATCTTCCTCCTTGAAGAACGCGAAGAAATCACCGACACCGACGAATAACGCTAATTCCTTAGAGATCGACGACGTGACGTCGTGTACCGCGACGCCGACGATCCTCTTCACCGCGACGCCATGTACCACGACATCGATGATTCTTACGGAGCCTCCTTCTATGACGCCGTCTTCCGTGACGTCTTATTTCCGCGACAAACCTCGTTCGACGACTTCATCGAGGTAGGGGTTATTTTTTATTTGTGTTTTCTTTGTCGTTCAATGACTTTAATATTGGGCCACCTGTTATCGTAATAACGGGAGGAGGTCCGACCACACGAATACGGCCGACCCTCCTCCCCCTTTGATTTTGTACTTGTTGCGGCATGAGCAAAGGCAGCGCGGTGCAATGGCACCGCGCGGAAGCAAGATGAACGGGCGAAGATGCGCGGCGCCGTCGCGCCGCACCGTTGAGGCTGAACGAAGCCGCGGCACCGTCACGCCACGCCAGAGAACCATGAAAAGACTGCGGCCGGAGCGGGGCCGCGACAGAGGGGCGCGGCACCGTCACGTCGCGCCGGTCGGACAAGGTCGCGGTGGTGCGGGGAGTGGCGACCGGAACCGCCGGCCGCTGGCGCAAGGAGGGCAGGACCCGTGGGGGTCCCGTGGCGACACACCGGCCGGTTCCGAGAAAACCCGGGTGTCATAACCCCCGGCTTCCAAGGATCGGCCCCCACGTGGGGGGCCGCAGTTTCTTAATCAGGGGGGCCGCGCGCCCCCCCTCCCGCGACAGCTCGGCCAAGCCGAGTTGTCTGGCCATGCGGGCCGCGCACGCGCCAGGCCAATCGGCCACCCAGGTTGGGTCGGGCCGCGCAGGACGGGCCGGGTCACGCAGGCCGGGCCGGGATGGTCCACGCCCTAATGGGCCGGACCCGGACCCGGGTTGGGTCGATCCGGTTCGGGCCGACCCAGGGGGTCTTGGGCCGGGTCGGTCTGGGCCCAAAACCCCCTATTTCCGGACAGTTCTGTTCAAACGCCCGTATCTTGGGATATGGACCTCAGATCGACGCACTGTCAGTTTTGATGTGATCCCTGGATCAAGGCGGTTGTTTAGGTATATTACACTCAAGGTTTTGGAGAGATTTGGGTACATCCGGGTTGGTTTGAACATGAAACCAACCGGGCCCTCGGAGCGGAAAAGCTTATAACTTGAGCTCCGGACGTCTGATTGATGTGTCATCGACTTTGTTGGATTCCTCTTAGTGAGAAAGACCTTTTGGCTTAATCTTCTCGAGGTTTGGATGTAGTTGGAGTATGGTCGGGTTGGTTTTGACTTAAAAACCAATCAGGCCCCTCGAACGAAAAGGCCAATAACTCTCAGAACGGGCGTCTGATTGACGCGCCGTCTGTCGCGTTGAGTTCCCTTTTTTGAGATGGAACTTTGGGATACATCAACTTCAGACTACGTGTCGGTTGATGTATCGACCCCTTGGCTCGTGGAGCGGACCCTCCCGGAAACGAGCATGCTGTGTGCGGGAACCCTAGAGCTGGCTGCGACTGCGACGATGATGATGACTGCACTAAAATCCTCAGTGGGTTCGGGAGAGACGACGACTGCACTGAAATCCTCCGTGGGTTCAGCAGCAATGAATATTGCACTGTAATCCTCCATGGGTTCGGCAGCAATGAAGACTGTACTAAAATCCTCCGTGGGTTCGACGGCGATGACTACTATTCTTGTATCCTACATGGGTCCGGCAGGACTACTGTTCTTGTATCCTACATGGGTCCGGGAGTGTTTTACTCTGTTCTTGTATCCTACGTGGGTCTGGTAGAGTAGCTGGTATGTATCCTATGTGGGTCTGACAGCTTAGTTGGTTTAGTATCCTACCTGGGTCCCAGCTTAGATGAATCAGTGGCTACATCTGATTATCTCTATTATCTTACGAAGAAGTATACCTGTGTGAGCTGAGTCTTGACTTTCAATCATTATCTTCGATATGATTGACTTGCTTTCCTATGTGGATTGTGTTGTGCTTTCCTATGTGGATTGGGTTGTACTATCCTGTGTGGACGTGATCGAACTTGGGCTCGGATGTTGGAGCCGAACTGGAATTGATGACTTAGGTATATGTATGGGCATATACCTAAGTAATGTTGGATGTTACTTCGTGATTGTATCTTTCCTTTGTGGATTATTATTTGTTGATTCTGGGAGACCTTCGGGGGTCTCGGGGTCCCTAATGAGTAGCGTATACTCACCCCTGCACGGGCTATGACCGCACTACGTTGTATTGGATGCAGACGACGGACAGCGCTGATCGTGGTTGAGGCTTGTGGAGCAGGTCAGTACCGGGAGGTGGACCACTAGGCGGGACGTACACAGAGTGGACGGCTGGACCCGAGGAGCTGAGGAGGCTATCTGTACCCACCCTTCAGGTGGGACTTCTAGTGGATGGATCGACATTGCTGCTTTACTTTCAATTGTTGTACTTTCTTTCCAGTTGTACTTTACTTTCAGTTTGGGTTTGTATTCTGGCCCATTTACTTTCCGCACTTAATACTGTACCCAGTTTTACTTAGTGTTTATTTCTGATGGCTTAATCTGTGGTGTTTGTTTACTTTATAAGGCAATGTATTCCCCTTTTTTATTGGGATTTATGCCTTTGGTGCTAGTCTCCAGCCCCTGGCCTATGGAAGGCGGGTTTGGGGTAGTCACGGCACGGGTCCCGAGGACGGGTCGTGAAAAATTGGTATCAGAGGAGTTCGGTTCTACCGCAGAACTCAGGACTCTGATCTTTCTTCTATGTGAAGCAATAGTGTTAAGGGTATTTAGTGTGGTTATCGGTCCAGGGAGTCCAGTGTTGTTGCGGCAGCTGACGTATCCGTACACTAGGACCCTGACTTCTGATTTCTGACTCAATGCATGAAAACATTGATTGCATGTGTGTTTCAAAAGTTTTCTTTGTGATTAATTTGTGTCAGCTCACCAGGTATACTGTTTTGACCATGGCGCACCTATTTATTTTCAGGATTTCCCCACGATGGCAGCCATCTAGGGTTCCGAGCTTTGTGTGAGACGACAGCCCACCGAGCGACGAGGCCTCGGTGCAGGGCCCTCTTACAGCGGAGGCACCGGCAGTACCTCTACCTGCCGAGCCACCGATGCCAGCAGCCCCAGCCGTTGAGAGTACATGTCGCCTTGGTGCACTGCATGAGTTTCAGCATCAGATACCGCCCAGATTCTGTAGGGAGAAGGACCCTCAGGCAGCCGAGGATTGGATGGAGGCTGTAGTTCGAGTTTTCAGTCTAGTGGGGACACCAGCTGACCTCATGGTGATCCTTACAGTGAGCCTCATGCACGCGACAGCAGGAAGATGGTGGAGCTTGATGCTCCCGGTGCACAATGAGGCATCTCTTCTCTGGATGGACTTTGAGAGCCTCTTTCGCTCAGAGTTTGTCCCAGCCACCCTCTGTGTGGTGCGCATCTAGGAGCTACTACAGCTGCGGCAGGGTAGCATGACGGTCGCCCAGTACTCGGTGAGATTTACGGATCTCTCGCGCTATTCGACGGACATGGTACGGGACCCATTCTTCCGGGCCCGAACCTTCAAGCAGGGACTGAGACACGAGATCAGGGCATCGATGATCTCTCTCAGAATCCTGACACAGGAAGGAGTACTGGAGCGAGACCTTCTCATAGAGAGCTTTCTTGTTGAGCCTACACCAGCAGCGAGACCTACCGCAGGGCAGCATATAGCAGAGTCGTCTGTAGCTGGCAGTCGACGGACATCACAGGGGTCCAGGCGGACCAGACCATCAGGCGCATGACCTTGGGACACTGTCTCAGAGGTGCGGGGCACCCGGTGGAGATCCATCCTTCCAAGGATCAGACAGTGCTACGCATGCGGCGGTCAGGGCCACATGGCTCGTGACTGCCCAACCCGCCATGAAGAGGAGCAGCAGACAGATGAGGGGCCACCCAGGCAGAGGCAGAGGGTCGACCGTGGTGGTCCGCAGGGAGCAGGCGGATGAGGCAGAGGATCTGACCAAGCAGCGTGTGGTGGGAGACGCTTTGAGGATTTACCACCACTACCACCAGGAGGTCCACCCCGACCACAGGGAGCTGGCGGGCTGAGACAGGCTCATCTTTAGGTAGTGGAGGCCTACGACCACGGCACACCAGAGATGATTCAGGGTACTATCTATGTCTACTCCACCCTTGCTGTTGTTCTTATAGACACAGGAGCGAGTCATTATTTCATTGCCACTACCCTTGTTCGGAGCTCGGAGATTCCGACGGAGTCGTTGGCTCGATCCTTACGGCTAGAGACTCCTATGGGAGCAGACTCGACGATTACGCACTGGTGCCGGCAGTGTGAGCTTACTCTAGGATGCGAGATCTTTGGATGGGATCTTCTTGTAGCGGCGTCGAGGCCTTACGACGTCATCTTGGGCATGGATTGGTTATCTACAGTCCATGCACAGATTGACTGTATTAGGCGCAAGGTGCGATGTGTTCGCACCGATGGGAGTAGGTACACCTTCACCGGTGAGAAGGGAGCCTTAGCAGTGCAGGATGGACTCACGTAGAGGAGAGGACAGTCGATCACTTATCAGTTGGCTAGCCTCATCCTAGGATTAGTTGACGTGTGGAGTCCGAGTTTTCCTGTAGTGGTGGATCAGTATGCGGACGTTTTCCCTAACGACATTCCAGGACTACCTCCTCGCAGAGAGGTAGACTTTTATATTGACATGTACCCCAGGATAGCCCTGATATCCACTCCAGCATATTGGATGGCCCCCTCTGAGCTTCAAGAGCTACGGGTATAGTTGGAGGACTTGCAGGGAAAGGGATTCATCCGACCCAGTGTTTCACCCTAGGCTTCCCCGATTTTGTTCGCCAAGAAGGCGGACGGGAGCTTGCGACTGTGTATCGACTATCTTCGCCTAAACCAGATGACCATGAGGAACAAGTATCCTCTATCGAGGATTGACGACCTTTTCTATCAGCTCAAGGGATCACGATGGTTCTTGAAGATAGACCTTAGGTCAGGTTATCATCAGCTCAGAGTTCGGGATGAGGACATGCAGAAGACGGCCTTCAGATGTCGGTATGGACACTATGAGTTCTTGGTTATGTCATTCGGTGTAACCAATACTCCATAGGTGTTCATGAGTCTCATTAATAGGATCTTTCAGCCATACCTCGATCGATTTGTCATGGTCTTCATCGATGACATTTTGATATACTCGACCAGTAAGGAGGAGCACGCCTACCACTTGCGGCTTGTACTAGACACACTCCGAGAGCACCAGCTTTATGGTAATCTCTCAAAGTGTCATTTATGGATACATGAGGTCCACTTCTTGGGGTACGTCATCTCTGAGGTGGGATTTTCGGTGGATCCTGCAAAGATCGAGGCAGTGCTAGCTTGGGATCCACCCCGGAGCGTGACGGAGGTGCGGAGTTTCTTGGG
This sequence comes from Viscum album, assembly GCA_963277665.1. Lineage (NCBI taxonomy): Eukaryota > Viridiplantae > Streptophyta > Magnoliopsida > Santalales > Viscaceae > Viscum > Viscum album. The sequence continues at coordinate 1,929,019,703 of OY728137.1, read as the reverse complement.
ACTAGCTGGGTACTACCGGAGATTTGTGCCAGACTTTTCCAGAGTTACGGCACCACTTTCAGCTTTGACGAAGAAGGGGAAACCCTTCGTGTGGTCAGATAGATGTCAGCAAAGCTTCTAGGAGCTGAGACAGAGGTTGACCAGTGCACCTATCTTGAGGCTACCGGAGGAGGGAGTAGGGTACGTAGTCTACTGCGATGCATCAGGGACTGGGCTCAGATGTTTCCTAATGTAGAAGCGAGCAGTGATCGCCTATGGATCATGATAGTTGAGGAATCATGAGCAGAACTATGCTACCCATGACCTGGAGTTAGCAGCAGTGGTCTTCATTCTGAAGATATGGCAACACTATCTGATGGGTGAGCACTTTACAGTCTATTCTGACCACCAGATTCTCAGGTACATCTTCTCACAGAAGGAACTGAACCTGAGACAGTGGCAATGTCTTGAGTTCCTCCAGGACTATGACTTTGAGATAGTATATACTCCTAGAAAGGGGAACGTAGTAGCCGATGCACTCATTAGGAGGATGGGCATTCAGCTACTTGGAGAGGCGACGGAGTAGCTAGCTGCTTTGAAGGTATCCTTCGTGGATAGAGATGGAGTATCCTTTCTTCAGTCACTCACAGTCACTCCTCCACTACTACAGTGGTTTAGAGAGGCACAGTGTGGGGATGTTGACTGTGATATTCGGCGTGCATAGATATCCTCATTACAGGCACCTGATGGATTCTATGTGGGAGGAGAGCACGATGTCCTTTTCAGAGGATGTGCCATGGTACCAGCTGCTTTTCAGGAGGAGGTGCTGAGGTAGTTTCACACTTCCCCTTTAGCGGTGCATCCAGGAGTGGTGAAGATGTACCAGGATCTCAGACGACAGCACTGGTGGCCGGGTATGAAGAAGGCTATAGCAGAGTTTGTTTCTCGATGCCTCACCTGCCAGCAGGTGAGGGCAGAGCACCAGGTACCAGTAGGCTTGGTACAGCCCTTGAAGGTCCTGGAGTGGAAGTGGGACGGGATATATATGGATTTCGTGAATGTACTTCCACGTACTTCCAGAGGTCACGACTCCATTTGGGTGATTGTCGACCGACTCACCAAGTCAGCCCACTTCTTACCCATTAGAGAGAAGGGCTTAGTAGAGAGCTTGGGACGTCTCTACGTTCAGGATATTATACAACTTCATGGTGTGCCATTATCTATCGTATCCGATTGAGATGTTCGCTTTACTTCCCAGCTTTGGAAGGGGTTGCAGGAGGCATTTGGGATGTAGTTATGTCTGAGCACCGCCTTTCACCCTCAGACGGATGGTCAGACAGAGAGGACCATTCAGACTCTCAAGGACATGCTCTGTGCATGTGTCCTTGACCTTGGTCGCAGTTGGGAGGACCACCTACCCTTGGTGGAGTTCGCGTACAACAATAGCTACCACTCCACCATTGGGATGGCACTATACGAGGCATTGTACGGCCGACCTTGCAGATCATCTCTGTGCTGGACAGACCCTGGGGAGTCAGCACTTGTGGGACCGGAGATGGTCCAGGCCATGATAGAGAAGGTCCAAATCATCCAAGAGCAGATGAGGATAGCTCAGAGCCGTCACAAGTCTTATGCTGACAGGAGGTGGAGACCACTAGAGTTCGAGGATGGTGACCACGTCTTCTTACGGGTCTCACCTCGACGTGGATTACGGAGATTTGGCCGAGGCGGCAAGTTGTCTCTGCACTTCATCGGACCTTTTTAGGTACTCAGCAAGATAGGCAAGGTGGCTTATCGCCTGGCTCTACCACCTCAGTTGCACCGGGTGCACGATGTCTTCCACGTATCTCAGCTGAGGAGATACGTGCACGACCCAATGCATATCATCGACCATGGGGAGCTGGACATTGACGATGGGGTGACTTTTACGGAGGTCCTGGTGGAAATCGAGGATCGACAGGAGCGGGTCCTATGTGGTCAGTCGATTCCTTTAGAGCGCATCAGGTGGCAGCACGGGAACCTCCAGGAGAGAACTTGGGAGCGGGAGGCTCAGATGTGTGCACAGTACCCGCATTTATTTCCCTAGTTTATGATGTATCTTTACAAAGACGTAAATCCCTGTGGTGGGAGTAATTTAAAGACCCGTAAAATTCAAGGGAAATTTTTTCTTAATTTTCTTTGGGATTTTACAAGAACTCAGTTTCTGACGGAACCTGATTCCGAGGCCCGGTGTGCCCGGAATCAATTTCCGAAGTTTAGCATGGGTGCGTTCAGTGAACGAGCGAGCGGGTTTTCCTAACTTTTGAACCGGTGCTCGAAATCGAAATATGAGGGCACCGATGAAACCGCAACATCGGTAATTGCTTAGGAACACCTTTTTTTGAGATTCGTTTTCTCGGGTGTGGTTATTTAAAAAAAAGGGTTAACTAATGAATAAAATAAAAGTTGTGCAACAATTTTTATTTTATGTTCTAAGTAGTTTAAACCTACTTATGGAAGTTGAGGTGGGACCCACTATATCCTAACCCCTATTGATAGGATATTATTGATGTGGGACCCACACAATCCCCACCTATTCAACTTCCTCAAACCCCCATTATTTTGTAACACACCCGCACCCCCTTATTAAATTCCAAGTCAACTCTCACATTTATTAGACTGTTAAGACTCTTCAATTAATTCAATTAATTGAATGAATTATTTTGAATTTCAAATGGAATGTTGGCTTGTGTGTGTTAATTAAATAAGACAAAGTCTTATTTCATTAAGGGTTTCTTCGTTGTGTTGAGAGGGAGAGTTCCACGAAGAACTTCATCTTCCTCCTTGAAGAACGCGAAGAATACACCGACACCGACGAAGAATGATAATTCCTCGGAGATCGACGACGCGAGGTCGTATACCATGACGCCAATGATCCTCTTCACCGCGACGCCGTGTACTTTGATGTTGATGACACTTACAGAGCCTCCTTCCGCGACTCCGTCTTCCGCGACGTCTTATTTCCGCGATGAACCTCGTTCGACGACTTCATCAAGGTAGGGGTTATTTTTTATTCGTTTTTTCTTTACCGTTCATCGACTTTAATATTGGGATGCCTGTTATCATAATAACGGGAGGAGGTCAGACCGCACGAATACGGCCGACCCTCCTCCCCCTTTGATGTTGTACTTGTTGTGGCACGATCAAAGGCAGTGCAGTACAATGACACCGCGTGGAAGCAAGAGGAACGGGTGAAGATGCGCAGCACCGTCGCGCCACACCATTGAGGCCGAACGAAGCCGCGGCGCCGTCGCGCCACGCCGGAGAACCACGAAAAGACCGCGGCCGGGGCGAGGCCGCGGCGGATGGGCGTGGCACCGTCACGCCGCATCGGTCGGACAAGGCTACGGCCTAAGGCCGCGGTGGTGCGGGGAGCGATGGCCGGAACCGCCGGCCACCGGCGCAAGGAGGGCGGGACCCGCGGCGGTCCCGCAGCGACACACTGGTCGGCCGGTTCCGAGAAAACCTGGGGGTCGTAACCCCCGGATAGCAATGAGCGTCCCCCGTGTGGGGGCCGCGGTTTCTCAATCAAGGGGGCAGCGCCCCCCCCCCCCCCCCCCCCTTCCGCGACAGCTCGGCCGAGCTGAGTTTTCTGGCCACGCGGGCCGCGCCCGCGCCAGGCCAACCGGCCGCCCAGGACAGGACGGGCCGCGCAGGTCGGTCCGGGCCGCGCCCTAATGGTTTGGACACGGAACTGGGTGGGGTCGTCCCGGTTCCGGCCGACCCAGGGGGTCTTGGGCCGGGTCGGTCCGGGCCCAAAACCCCCTATTTCCGGAAAGTTTCGTTCAAACGCTCGTATCTTGGGTTACGGACCTCCAATCAACGCATCGTCAGTTTCAATGGGATCCTTGGATCGAGACGGTCGTTTCAGTATATTAAACTCAAGGTTTCGGAGAGCTTTGGGTATGCCTGGGTTGGTTCGAACACGAAACCAACCGGGCCCTCGGAGCGGAAACGCTTATAACTTGAGCTCCGGACGTCCGATTGACGTGTCGTCGACTTTGTTGGATTCCTCTTAGTGAGATGGACCTTTTGGCTTACTCTGCTCTAGGTTTGGATGCAGTTGGAGTATGTTCAGGTTGTTTTTGACTTAAAAACCAACCGGGCCCCTGGAACAAAAAAGCCAATAAATCTCAGACCGGGCGTCAGATTGACGCGCTGTCTGTCACGTTTAGTTCCCTTTGTTGAGACAGAACTTTGGGATACATCAACTTCGGACTACGTGTCGGTTGATGTATTGACCCCTTGGATCATGGATCGGACCCTCCCGGAAACGAGTATGTTGTGTGCGGGAACCCTAGAGCTGGCTGTGACTGCGACGACGATGATGACTACACTGAAATCCCCTGTGGGTTTGGCAGCGATGACGACTGCACTAAAATCCTCTGCGGGTTCGGCAGTGATGAAGACTGCACTATAATCCTCTGTGGTTTTGACAGCAATGAAGACCGTACTGAAATCCTCTGTGGGTTCGACGGCGATGACTACTGTTCTTGTATCCTACGTGGGTCCGGCAGTACTACTGTTCTTGTATCCTATGTGGGTCCGACAGTGTTTGACTTTGTTCTTGTATCCTACATGGGTCTGGCAGAGTAGCTGGTCTGTATCCTGTGTGGGTCTGACAGCTTAGATGGTTTAGTATCCTATGTGGGTCCCAGCTTAGATGAATCAGTGGCTACATCTGATCATCTCTATCATCTTACGAAGAAGTATACCTGTGTGAGCTGAGTCTTGACTTTCAATCATTATCTTTGATATGATTGACTTGCTTTACTATGTGTATTGTGTTGTGCTTTCCTATGTAGATTGGGTTGTACTATCCTGTGTGGACGTGATCGAACTTGGGATCGGATGTTGGAGCCAAACTGGAATTGATGACTTAGGTATATGTATGGGCATATACCTAAGTAATGTTGGATGTTACTTCGTGATTGTATCTTTCCTTTGTGGATTATCCTTTGTGGATTCTGAGAGACCTTCGGGGGTATCGAGGTCCCTACTAAGTAGCGTATACTCACCCCTGCACGGGCTATGCCCGCACTACGTTGTGTTGGATGCAGACGACGGACAGCGCTGATCGTGGTTGAGGCTTGTGGAGCAGGTCAGTACCAGGAGGTGGACCACTGGGCGGGACGTACACGGAGCGGACGGCTGGACCCAAGGAGCTGAGGAGTCTATCTGTACCCACCCTTCAGTTGGGACTTCCAGTGGACAGCTCGACTTTGCTGCTTTACTTTCAGTTGATGTACTTTCTTTCCAGTTGTACTTTACTTTCAATTTACGTTTTTATTCTGGCCCATTTACTTTCCGCACTTACTACTGTACCCAATTTTACTTAGTGTTTACTTCTGCTGGCTTACTCTGTGGTGTTTGTTTACTTTATAAGGCAATACCTTCCCCTTTTTTATCGGGATTTATGCCTTTGGTGCTAGTCACCAGCCCCTGGCCTATGGAAGGCGGGCTTGGGGTAGTCACAGCACGGGTCCCGAGGAAGGGTCGTGACATGAGAATAATCAAATTATTTATCATTATATTTTTTATCAAAGATATCTAATAGTATAGGAAACTCAATATTATAAAGTAAATATAATCATTAAAGTGATTTTAATTCATTTTTTATCATAAAAATTTTAATTTTGTTGAGAAATCAGTCAAATGATAATTAAAACCATGAAAATTTTTGAAATTAGAAATGTGTGATCAATCGTGGGTGAAGAAAAACATTGATAAAGCATGGAGTTGAATATTTATAATGATGATGGTGATAAAAATACAATTAAATAAGTGGATAATAATTAGAGATAAGGAATGAAGGGCCTAAATTTCACCATTCCATTAACATATTTTCATATATATAAGGTACATGATGTTGTAATCAATATTCAAGAACAATCCCAATCTATATGAAATATAATGTTTGGAATGCCAACATTTGTAGAAAATTAATGTTTGACCTTATAAAGGGTTTATCCATATGAAGAGTTTTTATTTAGAAATTAAAAAATATCTTAATATTTTATTTATGAAATCCATATAATAATGATTCATAACACTCCCCCTTGGATGTCATAATTTTATGAAATTTCAAATAATCTTCAATCAAAAAAATGTGTGATAAAAACAAGTGAAGCTAAAGTAATTTAATTCCATTCCATGTTTCCTCATTAAAAAAATTATCAGGAATACCCAGTGGGAAAATATAATGTAGGGTAAAATAGTTCAGTGTTCGCAACCCCTACTCATAAAATCATGATGGACCTTTCAGTATTTTCATCCTAATTTTTTAAATAAATTACTCAAAATATGAAGTTGGTAATTCCTTCATGAAAAAATTTTCAAGATTATCACATGACCTTACTTATTGAAAATTAATCTCACCATTCTTTTGAAGTTTATAAGTTAAAACACATTTAGTGAGATATGTTTAATTCGATCACATTTGATATACCCATCCTTTTATTGTGCTATAAAAGTAGTGTTATCTTCTGTAATATAGTAGAAATTTAATTATTCATATCTAATCCACAATTATTTCCAATATGTTAAATAACTAATCTCAACCAAACACATTCTTGTAATTCTTCATGAATCACAATAAATACATCATGATTTGAGGAAGTCATAGAAATGGTTTGTTTTATAAAATTTCATGAGATGGTAGTTGAACCATATTTGAAAAAATATCTAGTTTGAGATCTTGCTTTATGTGTATTGTAACATGTGACTACCAAATAAAGGGGATGGTGAATCAGGGTGTTTCCCAATTCAAACTTTTTCTTTGATTATAAATTCATTTGGATCTTGTTCCCTTTTTAAAAGTAACAAAATTAAACATATCTATTTATTGAATACACCCACATAAAAAATCATGCACATTTGTGGAAAAAAAACATGAAACATAAAAATATTTTACTTGGTTAACCTTCACTGGGCTACATCCAAGAAGCTTACACTCAATATTGAGCTAGTATACCAAACATCCACTATAACTCATTGTTTTTGTGGATACAATGTTTAAGTAAAGTCACTGCACACCAAATATCACTTTTTAAAAAAGTTTAGGTGAATTTAATCCTCACCAAGTATCAATTTATATTGAATGGTTTAAGGAATGTCTCAGTTCTACCCAAGGGTCACTTCTTTCTCCTCCTTTATGCACTTCTCAAGAAGATGTCATTTTATAGACTTGTATGCCTTTTCTCAATTTATTGAAAAGAATTTTTCACCATAAACAATAGTTATAATCTGCATCATAGCTCCAAATGTGATTCTTTAATAAATAACAAATGTTTCCCCTAATTTATGAATCTATATATAATCAAATCATTTTTAAAAGATTTTAATATTTGATCTTCAAAAAATATTCACACAACAAAAAAAACTCTAGATAAAATAATTCAAGTATAGGAATTATACTTAAATATATTTTACTTTCCTTACACTTTCAAACCATATGTTTCCATGATGTTCCACAACACCTAAGTTTTATTCTCTACTCAAAACTAGATATAACAAGAATTATTTATCTCTTGAGTTCACCTTCTCCTTTAGACCAAATATTCTATATTATTTTCTATTTAGTGCACAACACATTTTCTCCTCAAACATATATTTAATGAAATAAAATCCAATAAAAACACAATACACTTAATTTAATTATTTAATAAATTCCATTTGGTTCATCTCTTTTATTTTTCCTCCTAGGAACACACAGTTACTTTTTATCAATTATATATTTTTATACATTCTCTCTTTTCTAAACAATAGACTTCTCCCTCCTTTACTCCAGTTAACTCCCTTAATTTCCAGTTAGCATGTTTTAATTTTAAATTTAAACTCATGTAACTAACTACCTGTAACCTCATTTTTTTAAATTCATTTATCATATCATATTTAAATAAATCACCAGCTTTTATATTTAAATAGGTAGTTAATTATTTCTCCAAAAACTATCAAACCTTCCAGAGAATTCCAAGTCATGTAGTCCATTAAAATTGTCTAATTAAAAATAATCATGGTGTGGAAACATTCATCATGGTGTGGTTGAATGGTTTCTTCTTTAACTGCCTTTTGTATCATGGTTTTAGATGAAGCTTTATGGCATGACTTTTCTCTATGTTGCAAAATAGTCAAGAGGCTTAAGTTTCATGTCATTGTTACTTCCTTCATGGTATGAACATCACAGTGTGTTTCCTTCAATTATGATATGTCCTTTTTATCATGGCATGATAAAATTATATATATTCTCATAATTCAAATTTTTTGTAGCATAACTCACTTCCATTAATTGGGAATCTGCATATTGGTAGTACTACTAAAAGTTTACCAAATTTACTTCACTATGCGGCCAACATTTTACAACATGAAATATCCTTATGTTTGGTCAAGAACTATTATGTATGAAATATTCACGATGTATCCAGTATCATCATGACATGATTGACTCTTGTGTACTAGGAATTTCATTTTTATATCCAAGTGACCCTTACATATTGAGTAAAATTACTCTTATGTATATAGGGTGTAATTAAACACATTTCAAATTCCATTTCTGCTCATAATACTCTTACATATCACTTCAAGGTACCCTTATGTATCCTCTAATTTATGACTTTTTCATATTCTTAAACCTATAAATCCAACCCTTATGTATCAACACTAAGTACCCTTACACATGTAGGGTGATTCTCAAAAATATTCAACTTCACACTCATGGTGTGATCTTTATATGGTGTCGTGATTTTTTTATTCAACTTCAAAACCTTTAGAAAATATTTCCAACGATCCCAACACATTTTAAACTTTTTCAAACTAGATAAATCTTTCAAAAAAACTTTTGGAATATTATTAAATACTCTTCTAGAATAATTGGAACTTAATCCATTTCTATAAAAACATAAATTCTTTAACTCCACTTATAGAATAAATTTGAGATAACTTATCGAACACATCTCTTCCAAGATAATGTTTGGGACATAGTTCACTTACAAAAAAGTCAAAGTACTCATCTTTCAGACATCATTTTTCAAAACACAATCACTTCCAAAATAACATCTAGATATCCAATTATTCATCTTCTAGGATTCCTTTCAAAACATAGAATTATCTAACTCCTATTATGGAATAACTTTAAAACCATGTTGAATTCTAACAACTTCTTATTAGTTTACTTATTCTAAAGGAAAATAAATCCAACATTATAAAATCCTTCAAAAACTTCAATGATTGACCAAAAACAAGCATACAGCCTCATTATTTCAACAATATTACCCTTTGAATTTTTTTGATAATACTTCCATAAAATCCATGAGCCATTAAAAGATAAAAATAATATCTCCCCATTATATTTAAATCCTAAATCCTAAAAACAACTAGATTTTTTTGAATTCTTTCAACCCTTTATCAATAAAATATAAAGGGTTTGTTTTCACCAAAGACTTGATTTCTTCTTTTCCATCTCCACTCCCGCTGTCAATAATTTTCTTACTCTATGTTTCAATGGGATATGATACCCCTTTTAAATTTACTTCAAAAATCTATAATATTCTACATAAATGAATCTATTGTTATTTTTACCACTTTAACCTTCAAAATGTTAGTCTCTTTCAACCCTTTATTGAATATCATCAGAACATTTGAGATCCTTTCAACCTTCATTTGTTATAAATTAAACTTCATACCACTTTCACTTTTAGATAAATTATTCTCAAGGAATTATAGTGAGTGAATTTACCACTTAACAATGAGTTATCAACAGCTCTTATAAGCCTAATAATTTAGAACTCGATATAGGAAACAAGATTCTAATTTAATAAAATAAATTTTTTCTATCTCACTCAGTTATTTCCATAAACAATTGTAGAAAAATATTTTACTTCATTATGACATTAAACTACATGTGATATCAATAATTCTTAATCAAAAATTGTTAGCATATAATCCATAAAGCACAAATTATGTGAGTCATACCACTTTTTTAATCAATTTATACCACTCTTTTATGGGAAAATAGTGATACCACCTGATATCCATGATCTTCTTTTCTTCACAGGTCTTCTCCAATATCAGATGAGGCTAATCGGCCTTTAAATATTTATCACAAAACCCTTTAATTTATTCATTTTTTAACAGTAAATATTTAACACCCAGTGATTTTATGGTATGTATATTTTTAAATTTAATATCTTCAATATATTACATTACACAGAACATCGAGCTTAAACAAACGATTAAATAATATTATTTAATTGTGATAGTTATCGCCTAATCATTAGAATGGTGGTAATGAATGAGATTAACTAAATTATAAAAATATATTTTACACATATTTATAAAATGAATTTATTGGTTATCAATTAATTAGAAATGAAAATAAAAACCAATTGAACATAAAGGTTGTGTTTTATAAAAAACTATTTATATGCTCATAATGGAATTTTATATTAATAAAATAAATTAATCCCTATTAGTGAAATATTTTAATGAAATTTATATTTTATATATTAAACAAAAAATTAAATTCATTAAATATGTTTTATATGATTAATATAATAATAAATTTAATTTTAATCATAAAAAACGTTATATTTTTCTAAAAAACAATGTTGTCGTCTTTTAATGGTGCGCCTATTTGAAAACTAAAATTTTAAACTTTTATAAATTTAATTTTAAAAATAAACTTAATTTTTAAAATTATAATCTCAAAATTATCTTGGGTTTAATTTTTGGTATTTTTTGGAGAAGTTTCATTTTTTGATGAATAGTGAAAAATACTAAATTTTAATTGAAAACTGAATTTTCATCTAAATAAATTATAAAGATAAATTATAATTTGAATTAGTTTTAAAGTTAAATTAGATAAATTATAAATATATTAATCCAATTTATGCCATTGGAATCATTTTTATATTGAATTTAGATATAAAAACTCATTAAACTTTTGAATATTTTCACTTTAAAAACCGCTTTCTCATCTCGTCTGTGGGATTAATTTTAAAAATAATTTTGCCAATTATGTGAATTAAATTTGGTAAAATTGATTTCATATTTGAAATCAAAATTTTAAAATTATTTTTTAAGTTCGTTTTTATTTTTAGTCATAAAAACTTATCGTGGTGAAAAGAAACGTCTACCACGGTATAGGAAAAATAATGAGACGGGTTAATATTAAAAGGTAAATATTAAAATAACTAAAAACTAAAAAAATTAATGGTTTTTTGATATTTTTATAGACCATAAACATCCTTTAAAACATTAATTATCATCCAAATTCATGAAAATTAATTTCACCTCAATGTGGTTAGATTTAAATATAAAATAATCATTATTTAATCACTTAAAACCACCCCTCCTCAAGTATAAATACCACCCTATTTTTCCTAAAAATACTTAAATATAATAAAATATCTACTAAAACCTGTCCTTCTAACTATCCCCATGTCCAATTTCTTCTATTATCACCAAAATACCAAATCCAATGTCCTCAAGGGGTCCTTCAAGGAGGTGATATTCAAGAGGTGATTTTCTCAAAGTGTCTCTCTTAATTTCTTTTCTTCTTATACTTTATCCTTACCTCCTCATACATCATGGAAATATAACTTCATAATCATGTATATACTATAAATTTATTTTTATATTGTAATATCTTATATCTATCTCTTTTATTACCTCCTCTTATTCAAAGAAATGAAACTATTGTCCAAATTATTCTGGTTAATCGCCTCCATGAATAATGATTTTGTTTGTTTTCCATTACAACCTTTATGAATGGTCATAAAACTATTATTAAGGATAAATAAGATTTTAATAAGTATATTATAACTTATTTTATGCTATTTAACTAACATACATACATAATATTAAATAAAACAAAACTAGTTCACGATGTTCAGAAAAACTGCCAAAAATAAACTAAACATTTATCATTAGCATTTTATCAAATGAATCATCCTCGTGTATAAAAGAAAAATTATAAATGGGACCATTTAAAATTATTTAATTTTATAAATACCATTTCATTTCACTTCTGTATATTTATTTCTATTTGACAAAGAAATCCATAATTATATGCAAATGAACTGACCATGAAACCATGAAACGAACGCACTTGAAATAATGAAAATAATAAAATATTATTAATGAATGATTAGTAATATGTTATAAAATGATCATATGATGTATTATAAATATTAATATAGTTATTTAATGAATTAATAACATTTTTTAAATCATTATATAGGAGTTTAAAAAGTGATACATTAAAGGGAAGCACGGGGTAAGGATTTCTCATTCCACTTTTACTTCTGTGAGAGATATTCCTTATTCACCACTTATCTATTTTATGTGGTGTATATAATTAAATTCAATGTATCATAGCATGAATATAATTATATTCATGTTATTTTATGTTTCATTTGATAATTATTACTTTTATAGGGCATATGATTCGACTGATTACAAGTAATAAGGGATTTCTGAACTCAATTTTCATTCATTGGGTTAAACTTATATTCATTGATTATAACATGGTAAGGTTATGTGTGAAATGACTTATTATTATATAATGTTTTATTTACACTTTTTTTATGTGGATTTATATTGGATACACATAATAGATTCATTTGATTAATGATATGATCTTTGTAAGGGACTTCATCTCAAAATCACTTCATTGAGGCATATTTTAATATTGTGAACCTAATTTATTTTCTATGGTATATATACCACCCCTTGATTTATTTATGATCATAACTCATTGAAAATTTCATTTCTCTTAAATATTCATATTTCTTGTATCTTGGATGTGATTATTTCCTAAGTTTTATACCATTTTTACATACGGTGTTTACTTTGAATGTTATTTAGTTAACTGGGGAAATATTGATAAATCTATTATCCTAATCTAAATAAAGATATTTAATGACAAGGAATATTGTTCATGAATAAATCGATTATTTTATATATGAATAATGATTTGGACTTGTAGTGACTGGTGGTCTTGGTATTATATATCCCCTCAATGCATCGACATATCTCATGAGACAAAATAGTTGGCCAAATTTAATAGGTTTTTACTTGTAGATTAAATTATCATGTGAAAGGTCTTGATGATAGTGGTTCATGTTCCAGATAAATCGCATCCAATAATTAATCATTGAATTTATTCATCATCCACTTAGTATTATCCATTATATTTTTACTATGAAAAAATATATGGATTCATTACATTCTCAGTTTATTGATTAAATAGAATGTATGTTCAGTTATTTTACCCTTCCATATTGATTATGATTTATTGGTTTCAAGTTATCTTTCACACTACTTAACCCTTACTGAGTATTTGAGCTTGCCCATACATTTTTTCCTTTCCCCAGGTTATGAAGAAGAGATCTTTGAATGTGTTTTCAAGGATATAATTTATTAGCTTTTGATATGTATTATGTTTTATTTTATATTCCCAATGTAAAATGAGTATCATGTATGTAATCTAGTTTTCTAAAAATGATAAAATATTCAGTCCTCTATGATTTTAATCTTGTATTTATATTGATGTAATAAAGTAAGACACTAGCTCTAGGATACTAGATTCTAGGTCATTATAGTTGGTATCAGATCAAGTTTAGTAGAAATCTTGGGAACTAGATTTAGGAAAACATAGATTAAAGATTAAAATCCTATAATATAATTTGGAAATACTCCCAATCAAACCAAACTTATGATTTATAGATTTTTTTATGTTAATTAGTTTTGATATTATTCATTATGTTTCATAATGTTATGATATAATCTTGTGTATGATGCTATTTAAAAATGGATCTTAGTGGAAGGAATGGGAACGGTATCAATGCACATAATCCATGTAGAGATTTCCCTCCTAGGAAAGATAATGGTTTTAAATATGGAGATGGATCTATAGATGGAGATGTATCTAAAATATATATAATTATATTATAATAGATAAATCAGGTAATGAGAAATAATCTTGCCCATATGGAGTCGTATGATCTAGAAATTTGTGTAACAATGTTAGACCACTTCATGAAACAATAGCCTCCGTCATTCAATGGGACTACAAATCTATTTATATCTGAGCAATGGATAAGTTCTTTAGAGAAAATATTTCTCACTTTTATAATTAATGACAAGGATAAGGTTATCATGGTATTTTATTATATCTTAGGGGGTTCATATACATTGTTTTTATTGATTAAAAACACTAAGGATGTCGAAGAAGTATTTTAAAGATATTTTCTTGGAAAAATATTTTCCTCATGAACTGTGAACAGATATGGAGATAAAATTATTGATTCTAAGGAAAAAGGAGTATGATAATGTTTCTAAGTATGAATCCAACTTTAAAAGATTATAAAGTAATGTTTGAGACTATATATGTAACCCAAGAAGTGAGATTGAACATTTCTGTGAAGGTTTAAATCCATTCCTATGGAGGGCACTGGTCTCCCAAACATTCTCATCATATGAAGATATAGTCTCAAATGTTATCAAGATAGAGAAATAATTCTATAAGTCTTATGACTTTAAGTTAAATCAAGAGAAAAAATAATAGTGGATCAATAGATGGATAACTAGAAAAGGGAAAGAATGATTTTCCCACATGTGATAATTTTGGAAAGAAACACCCCAGAACTTTCCTGAAGGGAATGTTAATTTGTTACAAGTGTGGAGAGAAAGGTCATTAGGCTCATGATTTCAATGGAAAGAAAGAAGTTTTAAATGTGAAATATTTAAACTGTAAGGATATGGGGCACTATGCAAACAAATTCTCAAAGTGTTAATGGAATATACCTCATAAGAAGTAAAGAGATCAAGGTCAAGCTTATATTGTTACTATAGTTGAAGTAGAATAATTGGAGTATTTGGGTTTTTGGATTAAATAATTATGTTGTAAAATTATTTTATCAATGATATTATGGTTATAAAAATCATGAAATATATAAGGATTTTATTGCAGTACTTCTTCTTTAAGGATTTGGAAGTAGGTATTTTTACATTAAGGTTTTAAGGTGATCAAGGTATTCATATATTTGATATGTGAAAATAAGAGATATAATATATTCTTTGGGTATCTAATGTTAAGTTGACTTTGTAAATTTAGTTACCTTCCTTCTAAATTTTTGGACTTTGAATTTGGATAGATGTATTTTGGACAAGTATTAAAATTAACTACTTATGGAATGGATTAATTTGAACATTGGATATTATTATTTGTGGTTAATGTATAATTTATTTTATTGGATATAGTGTTCTAATAATTTTGGTTTTAGTAAATATTTAAAGGCTGAAGGAATGACTTGTAGATATTATGATTCATTAAAGTGCTCAGGTATAAAAAATCATCATGAACATTTATTTACAGGTGTAAGGTGTTGGATCAAAATGGATATGAGATGGAACAAATAAAAGAGGGGGTGAATTGTATGTTTAAAAAAATCTATTAAAACCTTTAAGTAAGGTTCTTAGTTTAATACGACATAAACTAAAACAATTCACAATTCCTCTTATAAAACAAAACAAACAATCGGACTCACTCTCAGTCCAATGAAATTGTTATGATACTACAGGTTATGAAACAATTGTATTCATATTGAATACAAATATTCGAGTATTTAAAGTGTAAATAATTCTACCATATAGCATATAGAATCAATAATAAAAATTATAAAATGTAACTGAAACAATTACAATTTAAAATAATACAAATAGAAAGAATAAATAAAAGGATTCTCTTTCCATTACAATAAGAAGTGGAAAATTAAAAGGTATTACAATTATTTTAACCCAAAGAGAAGGTTATCCTTTCACCTATGATAATAGATCTATCTTACCAACACCGGTAATCCCTTGATATGATGATCGGAATGTCCGTCTTGTTATCCTTGCAAGCCCTTGATTTTACAGGTAATTGGAACCTCTGTCTTTCAAACACTTGAAAGCCCTTGATGTGATGATTGGTTATACTGTCTGCCTATCCCCAACATCCCTTGATCATTATCACCTAATTAGACGCACAAATAAAAACAAATCACTTATTGAAATACAAAAACTAAGAATGATCCATTCACATTTTTTAATTTCAAGTCTTTCGCACGAAGCAAGAGAGAAGTCACACAATCTCTCTCTAGAACTTCAAAGTAGAAAAAGTTTTTATCTCTAGTTCAAATGAGCTTCTATTTATAGGAATCAATTTCTAATGGTCATATTGTCTCCAATGGTCATATTTTCTCTAGAAAACTCGGAGGAACCTCGACACCTGGCATTTTAAAAGTCATATTGAAACAGAAAACATGAAATCATTTTGATTAGTTTACAACTAACTCAATGACATCATTTTGGTTAGAATAATAGATATATGAAAATGATAACATGAGTACGATTAATGTAAAACATGAGTTTTGATAAAAGAATAAAATCATGCATATGATAAAAGTATAACATGAGTATGAGTAATATTTCTAGTATGTATGTAATGAAAAATACTGATATGATGAAAAGTGAGTATAATGAACATTGTGATTATGATAATCATAGTCAGTATGATAAATAGATTCGGTATGATAGACAGATTCAATACAATAAATAGAGTTAGTACGATAAACAGATTCTGTATGATAAATAGAGTTGGTATGATAAACAGAGTCAGTACGATAAACAGAAAACTGTATTCAAAGTAAATTATTTACTTAAGAATTGAGTATAAAGACTTTTTATTTACAAAACAAAAGACAAAAAAGTCAAAAGAGGAATTTTTACTTAACAATCTCCCTCTTTTTGTAAAGTACAAAACACAAAGTAAAACTAGAAATAAATACTTATCTCCCCCTGAGTTATGAAAACTCGTCAGAATAAATAAATGAATACAACTAACTCCCCCTTAGGTATAGAATTTCCTAAGGATTGTATTCATATATATTTTACTTGGTTTGAATTATTATTTTCTTTAATGTATTACATTTGAGTAAAACATTAATGAATCTCCATCTTTTTAAAAATTTCTCCCCATTTATAAAACATTATCCCCCTTTAGGATTTACAAAAAGAATGGGGTAATCTTGAATTTCCTGAAAAGGTTAGAGAGAAATAGAATGAAAATAATGGAAATAAAAACATATGGCTCATTGAATTGTCAAAAGTTCATAGAATTTTAAAATGAAATCAAGAAATAAATATACAACAAAACATTCATTTGTTTTCTATTTCTTTCTATTTCTTGATCAACTCATGGAGAATAGCCTTCATCTTCTTTATCTATTTATTTTCTTCTGAGATAGAAACACCCTGAGATTTGAGAATCTCTTGTTGGTCTGCAAAAAGTTTATCTTAATTTTTGATGGTGTATTCTTGAATTATGATCACTTATTCAAGAGTATCAATTCTGTTCCGTATATTCTTATTTTATTTGTCCAACAAGGTGTTTTGTTTCTTTAACAAAACAATTTCATCTTTGAATGATGAAACCTTCAAAAACTCTAATGGAAAAGCATTGAATCTTTCTTGAAACTCTTTCACTGAATGAACATGAACACCGTGGGTTTTTGGAATCTGATTCAATCTCTCAATTGTTTCCTTATCAATCTTATTAAAATCAATAGAATGTCATTTGAAAGTCTCCTTAAGTCTTCAATGGACTCCTCATGTTCATTTACTAAACTCTCTGTTTTTTATGGCCATCTGGTCATCTTGTTACAAGCCTTCTTATGAGAAATAGAACTATCACTCAAAACCTTTAGATTGGCTTCCACTATCATCACTTTATTTCGGATCTATCTTACTGAACCGAATTTCTTAATTTGATTCTCTGTGATAAAATAAATATTTCCTTCTATTATAGGAAAGTAAGGAATAGTATTCTCAATCATTCTTAAAACATAGACAATGTAATCACTTTTCTTGAGAGAAATATTTTGCTCTGAATCTGTTTCATCATCGTACAATTCAAGTTCATTTGATCATCTTGAGTTTTTATCAGGTTGTTTTACTTTTCCTTTATCTTTTTATTTATGAAATCTGTCTTCTTCTTTTTCAACTCTTTATTCTTCAACTTTTTCACTGATGATAATGGTTCTCTCGACATGAGAACTTTGAGCCATTTTCTTGACTGGAGAAGTAACTCTTTCTGATTGAGTTTCCATAGACTGTATTGGTGGTTGGTCGGCATGTACATTCTATTTTTTGAACTACTTCACTTTGATTTTGAAGAGAGGTTTCTTCTCTACTTATCTTTGAACTCTAAATATATTCCATAATAAATTCATCTTCTTATTATTCTTCACCTTTATATTGTGAAACCAATTGAATTACTTCTTGAAATATTTATTTCCCTTTCTTTGGAGGAGTTTGTACGATCAGTTCTTATTGTATTTATTTTTTCAATTGAGCACTTTCTAACTCAACATCTTTTAGTATCTTTACAACATCAAAATCCTGAGTTTTTCTTTTAAAAAATTTCTTCTTCTTCTTCTAATCTTGTAGATTATCTTCTATTCTCATCTTCTTGGATAGATCTTTAGCTGGATCAAGACCAAACTGAGGGTCAACTTCTTTTCTTTGTTATTTCTCCTTTCTCCACTTGTCTACAAACTCTTTACTGTATTTAGTTTTGTTTTTAGACTTTTCACCAATTTGAGGATCTAAATTTTGAGAAGCTACAATTGCTAGAGATGATTATATTAGAAGTGGTGATGATTTATTTGGTGCTGATTCTTGAACATCTTTGACAAACAATTTTGATTCAGCATCTTGACAAACATTCAGTTTTCTGATTGTATCCTTACTAATCTGTGATCCCTTCAACACTTTCAATTCTCCTTTCACTAGAAAATTGAAAAAGTTAAAACATTCAAGGATAAACTTCATAAGAATGTTTGGATACATGATTAGATGAGACTTAATTGCTCCAGACTTCACATTCTTAATTGTTTCGAAAATGTAACCCATGAGATTCACTTTTCTCATATTCACAAGATTGTATAACATAAAGATATCAGAAATCTTAAGATTTTATCTATCCTATTTCCTCATAATAAGAACCCTTGCATCCATAAGGTGATAAATCAATTGTTTACAGAGATATGGGATACATTTCTTTTCTCCTCATTAATAAGAAAGAGTTAATTTTCATCTTTTTTTTATTAAATGTACCAACATACTCTGGAAACTTATGAGAAGTATAGAAGAAGTTGCCTGTAGTAGAGACATTGAGAAAATTTGTTTCTATTTCACTGACATAGAAAACTTTCTATCATATACAGAAAAAGTAATCATCATATCCTTATTAAAAGTCATTGTATTTTAGAATTGTCTAACCTCTTCAATAAGAATCAGATCCTAATAAGGTTTCTCAACACAAAGGTGTTCTCAACCTTGGAACAAAATAATAATTTCAATCAAAGATTCATAATTATCAAAGAAATATCATGAAACTTACCTTTCTATAAAGAAATCCATTTCAGGGAAAGTATTTGAAGACATGTCAATAGGAGTATTGGTAGAAGATTGAGACATAAAGGTGATTGGTGAAAGGAATAATCATACTGAGACTTAAAAGGAGTAGTAAGGCTTCACTGTAAAATTCTGAAGAACCAGTTTGGGTTTGAGGAGGGGGAAGAATTATTTATAGGTAAATTTGGGATATCGTTAGTCTTCTACAATTAAGATTATAAGATAATAAATCCAATGGTAGAGAATAATAGGATATTCAAAATTTAATTTTTATTTGAAAAGTTTTTTTAAAAGAAATTAAAAATGAGAAACAATAACACAAAATAAAAGCGATACAAAAGGAAAAGATAATGTACCTATCAAAGATTTCAAGTGAGTTGTTGGTTTCATACTATTATGAAAGTAAAAACATAATACAATACAGAAAAGAAATATTTGAAATAATAAAAGGTGAATATGATCAACTATCAAACTAATAATAAAGAAAGTGAAAACACTCAGTTGTCTTACTGATGGAAAACAAAGTGAATACCATAGGTTTTCAAGCTGATAGAAAACAAATTCAATACCATAGGTTTTCAAGCTGATGGAAAACAAATTCAATACCATAGGTTGTCAAGATGATGGAAAATAAATTAAATACCATAGGTTTTCAAAGTGGTGGAAAAAAATTCAATACCATAGGTTGTCAAGCCGATGGAAAAAAATTCAATACCATAGGTTGTCAAGATGATGGAAAATAAATCCAATACTATAGGTTGTTGAACCGATGATCAGGTTGTCAAACTGATAGACAGGGTATTAAGCCGGTTGGTAGAGTATTAAGCTGATTGGTAGAGTATCAAGACGATTGGCTAATGAAACAAATTGAACAGTTATAACTATAAACCAAATAATTTAGATAAAATAAAACAATATATATATATATAACTAGATAAAGATAATATAAAATAGATAAAACATATAACAAAATACTAATGTTCTCCCCCTATGAAAAGGAGTGTTTTAATGTAAGGTGGTTGTAAAAATAGAAGGTAGATGTGAATGATTATTTTATTGTAATCATTCTTAGATTATTTTTAATAAATTCAAATCTATCAGAAGTTAATGGTTTTGTAAAAATATCATTAATTTTTTATTTTATTTTGATGAATTACAAAATAATATCTTATTTTTGTGTGTGATCCCTAAGAAAGTGATGCCTAATATCTATGTGCTTTGTATGGGAGTGATGTGTGGGGTTTTTACTTAAAGTAATGAAACTTTTGTTATCACAAAATATTTGAGTTTTAGTAAAACTCATGCCATATTCTGTGAGTGTGTGTTTCATCCACAACACTTGAACACAAAAACTTCTAGCTACCACATATTCAGTTTCATCAATGGAGAGTGAAACTGAGTGTTTTTTTTTTGCATGACCAAGAAACTAAATAATATCCTAGGAAATGAAAAGTTCTAGAAGTAATTTTTCTATACATTTTACAACCACCAAATCTAGAATCTGAAAAACATTTCAATTAAAAATCATTTTCATAAGAATAGAAAAGGCCTAAATCCAAAGTTCCTTTTAAATACCGTAAAATTATTTTTACAGCTTTTAAATGAGATTGTTTTGGATTTTATTGATATATAGAACATAATAATATGAAAAACATTAAGTTTTGACGACTAGATATTAAGTATAGTAAACTTCCAATCATACCTATAAAAGATTTTTGATCAACTGGTTGCCCATCTTTATCAAGATCAAGGGTGTTTGAGGTTCCAATGAGAGTACTAATACTTTTAGTATTTTCATATCCATACTTTTTTAGTAAGTATTTGATATACTTATATTGAGATATATAAGTACCTTTTGGTTTTTGAGAAATTTGAAAACCAAGAAAGAATGTTAATTCACCCATCATACTCATTTCAAACTCAAACTTCATTATATTTGAAAATGAATCTGTTAAAGGCTTTTGAGTTGATCGGAAAATGATGTCATCAACATAAATTTAAACAATCATAAGATTTTTGTTCTATTTATTTATAAAAATATTTGGTTCATTTGTTCCCTTAATGTAATTATTTTGTAATAAAAATCTTGTTAACATATCATACCAAGCTCTAGGAGCTTTTTTAAGTCTATAAAGGGCCTTGGTAAGTTTCTAAACAAATTTGGGGTGTTTTGTATCTTAAAAACTAGGGTTTGGTATACATATAATTCATCTTATACATATCCATTATGGAAAGCACACTTGACATCCATTTGAAAGAGTTTGAAATTAAAGAATGCTGCAAAGGCTAATAGAATTCTAATAGATTCAAGTCTTTCTAATGAAGCATTGGTTTTTTCATAGTCTATGCCTTCTTGTTGATTATAGCCTTTAGAAACAAGTCTATATTTATTTCTAACAATGATACCATTTTCATCGCATTTGTTTCTGAAAACCCATTTTACTCCTATAACAGATTTATCCTTAGGTTTTTCAACCAAGGCCTAGACTTTATTCCTTTCGAATTCATTTAGTTCATATTGAATTTCCTTTATCCAATCTTCATCACCTAAGGCCTCACTTGGAGTTTTAGGTTCAAATTGAGATAGAAAAGAAAGATGTTCTATTTCATTTCTTAAGGAGTTTCTAGAACTTACTGGTTGATTTAAATCACTAATGATTTTATCACTAGGGTGATTCCTAAGTAACAATTGATTTGGATTTTGTAAAAAATGTTCATTAACATAAGGTAGAAAGTCTTCAGGTGCAAATGTCCTAGAAAAAAAATTCTTGAGTATTTACAATGTTTGAAGAATCTTATATCATAGGTTGATAATCAGTTTTGTAAAAAACTTCAGAACCAGCAGTTTGAGGATTTTTAAAAACAAAAGGATCTGTTTAATCAAACTTAACATGTATTGTTTCTTCAACAACACAAGTGTTTTTGTTAAAAACTCTATAATCCTTAGAAGTAGTGGAATAACCTAAAAATATCCCTTCATTAGATTTAGGTGAAAATTTATGTAAGTTATATTTTGTATTTAACATAAATACTTTGCAATCAAATACTTTGAAATATGAAACTTTTGGTGTTTTACCTTTCCACAACTCATAAGGATTTTATTAAGAAATGGTCGAATTAAAACTCGATTTATAGAATAACAAGAAGTACTAATAACTTCTACCCAAAAAAAATTCTATTGAGTATTCAATCAACATGGTTCTTGTTATCTCTTGAAGAATTCTATTTCTTCTTTCAACAACACCATTTTTCTAAGGTGTTCTTAGTGAAGAAAAGTTATGAGTAATACCATTCTTACTACAAAAAGTTTCAAAATCATAATTTACAAATTCTCCACCATGATCACTTCGGATAGTTATCAATGGTAGTTTTTTCTCATTTTTAACATTAGCAACAAAGGTTTTAAAGAAACAAAAAGCTTCTGATTTTTTGGAAAGAAAATATACCCATGTAAATCTAGTGTAATCATCAACTAAAGCAAATACATAGTACTTTCCTCCAATACTTCCAATTTGTGTAGGATCAAAAAGATCCATGTACACTAACTGTAATGCATTAGTAGTTGTGACCTCACTAATTAATTTAAATCTTTAATTATGTTTTTTTTCATACTGACAAGGGTCACAAACTTTAGAAAAATCAAACCTAATATCAGATAGATCTTCAACAATTCCTTTCTTAGAGAGTTTATATAAGTTTCTAACATTATAGTGACCTAGTATTCTATTCCATACCCAATATTGGTCTTTTATTTCACTTATACAAGGTAATTCTTGGCTCTTAAGGTCTTCTAAGTTCAAAGTGTAAACATTCTCATGCCTTTGAGTAGATAGAATTAATTCATCCTTGGAATTGTGAACTATACATTTATCATTCATAAAATTCATAAGGTAACCTTCATCACATAATTGAATTATGCTAATGAGTTTGTGCTTAATGCCATCAACAAATAAAACATTAGAAATAAAAAATTTACTGAGGAAAAAATATTACCTATACCAACAATCTTTCCTTGAGCATTGTATCTGAAGGTAACTTTTCCACCTTTCATCTTGATAAATTTTTCAAAGAATTTTTTGTTTCCAGCAATATGCTTGGAACATCCACTATCCATGTACCATGTATTTTTATTATTTTTTGTTTTGTTTTACTAAAACAAAAACAATTAAAATTTTGGAATCAAAACCTGTTTGGATCCAAAAATGTTAGAAAGAAAAATTTTTGGAATCCACATTTGTTTTGAAAAGTGAGATTTATGAAATCCTAAAGATTGGGTTTTATTAAGAGAACAATTCTTTTCAATTTCCACCACATTGAAATTTGATTCATAATGGATCACTTTGGGGAACAAAATAGTTATGACTAAAAACCGGTTTTGAATGAGTATAACCAATTCTAGAACTATTCCTTAGAGGACAAATTTGAGAATACATTTTATCAAATTCTTTCCTTCCATTAGTGAAATTATATAAGAGTTTATTAAAATAAAATATTTCAGATTTTATTCTGATGACCAAATTCTTATCCTCATTTGTATTAGTTTTAGAATTGAGTTTTTCTTCTAAAATAGTTTTCTCAAAAATAATATTATCAATATCTTTAGAAAGTTTTTTCTTTTTAGAATTCACTTTCTCAAGGTATTTATAAAAAAATCAATCTTAAGAGTTTTAGAATCAATATCTTTAGAGACATTTTATATTTCTCTTGTTAAAATCTCAATCCTAGTATTTTCTTTTTCATGTTTCCTAGAAACTTTACAGTTTTCATTTTCTAAAAGTTTAGCAAATCTAGATAATTATTCATAAGAAGGTAAATAATTATTATTCTATGATGAGGATTTTTCTTCATCAGAAGAATAAATTTCCTCAGGATAATTGTTACTCAAAGAAATATTAGTAAGAGATTCAGAACTGTGTACCTTGGCCATTAAGCAATGATAAGGAGTTTTGGTAAGTAGACCAGTATTCTTGTGAATTCAGGTATTACTATCAAAAGAGTCTTCAAAAGAATCACCTCCACTGGTACTCCATGATTCATTTAATTTCAATGCTTTCTTTACATTATATTTCCATTATTTTTTCTTATTTTTCTCTAATGTATTTTCTTTCTATCATTTCTTTTTAGCATAGGACAATCAGGTCGAATTTTTCCTGCTCTTTTACAATAATAGCATGTGACTTCAGAATATTTCTTGTCCTTATTACCTTTTTATGTATTTTTTTATCTATATTGGAAATCCTTCTTTCCAACAATTTTTTTCATTCTTCTAACAATATTTTCAAGATCATTCTCTAACTGCTCAGTATCACTAGAATCTGATAATACTTCAACCTTCATCTTCATTGACTTGGTTTTCACAAGTGATTGAGACTTGGAAAGATTTGATGTAATAGTGAATGGTACTCCATCATTATTCTTTTTTACTTTATTTACATCTCTATTAAGTCTTCCTTCATATTTCAATAAATTTCCAAAGAGATCATCAAGAGTAAGAATAGTAATATTTCTAGACTTATCAACTACGGTCCTCTTAGATTCCCATTTATTTGGAATAATTTATACGATCTTCTCAACTAAAACTTCATCTTATAAATTTTTCTCTCCCATAGATTGAAGACTATTAACAATCGTCATAAATCTTTGTTGAACCTTAACTACAGGTTCACCATAAGGAAATGCAAAAGATTGATAGTCAAGTCTTAGCATTGCCCTTCTTATTTCAACAACTTTGGAAGTACCAAAGTGTGTAATCTCTAATTTCTTCCATAGGCTATTAGCAGCTTCACATGAAGAGATTTGACTGTAAATATTTCTGGACATAGAACATAATAAATTATTGTGTACCTTATAGTTTAACTGATATTCAAGTTTTTCTTGGGCTGTAAAAGTTCTAACTTCTTTATCGGGGATCTTATAGTCACCAGTGAGCATAACAAAGTTATCTACACCAGTATTTATGATAAAATTCTTCATATAATCTCTCTAATATTCAAAATTAATTCCATCAAAGATAGTTGGTCTTTTATTATTAATATTATCAATTGAACCGACATTTATCATGATTTCCATCATAAAGAAACAAAATCCCCTTTCCATAAATACAGGTTAGTGTATTTAGAAATATAACTAAAAATATACAAAACAGTGGAAAACCTGCTCTAATACCAATTTTTGGATCAAAATGAATATTAGATGGCACAAATACAAGAGGAGGGTGAATTTTATATTTAAAAAATTCTATTAAAAACTTTAAGGAAGGTTATTAGTTTAATAAAACATAAACTAAAACAATTCACAATGCCTCTTATAAAACAAAACAAATAATCAGACTGACTCTCAGTCTGATGAAATTGTTATGATACCACAGGATATGAAACAATTGTATTCAGATTGAATATAAATATCATAGTATTTCAAGTGTAAATAATTTTACCATATAGCGTATAGAATCAATACTAAAAATTATAAACTGTAACTGAAAAAATTACAATATAAAATAATACAAAAAAAAAGAAGAAATAAAAGGATTCTCTTTCTATTATAATAAGTCGTGGAAAAGTAAAAGGTATTACGTTTCTTTTATCCCAAATAGAAGGGTATCCTTTCACCTAGGATAATAGGCATGTCTTACCAACACTGGTAAGCCCTCGATATGATGATCAGAATATCCATCTTGATATCCTTGCAAGCCCTTGATTTTATGGGTAATCGGAACCTCTGTCTTTCAAACACTTGAAAGCCCTCGATACGATGATCGGTTGCACCGTCTGCCTATCCCTGGTATCCCTCGATCGTTATCACCTAATCGGATGCACAAAACAAAACAAATAAATTATTGAAATACAAAAACAAAGAATGATCTGTTCGCATTTTGTAATTCCAAGCCTTTCATACAAAACAAGAGAGAAGTCATGCGGTCTATTCCTAGAACTTGGAAGTAGCAAAAGTTTTTCTCTCTAGTTCAAATGACCTCTTATTTATAGGCCTCAGGTTCCAAATATCATATTTTATCCAACAGTCATATTTTTCTCTAGAAAACTCAGAGAGACCTAGACACCTGGCATTGTAACGTTCATATTGAAATAGAAAACATTACATAGTTTTGATTATTTTAAAACTAACTCAACAACATCGTTTTGGTTAAAAAAATAGATATATGAAAATGATAACATGACTACAATTAATGTAAAATATAAGTTTTGATAAAAGAATAAAATCATGCATATGATAAAAGTATAACATGAGTACGAGATGCTGACAAGATGATGGAAAGGTCAATAAGGGTGGATACCAATGAGGATAAAAGTAATTGGATTGACAAGCAAGATCTAATATTGATCCGGGGATTCAATGCTGGGAAGATCAGTCAAGAGGAGTACATCCAGTCTTGGGACAAGCTGGCATATCGGTTTGAAGATCTTTTGAGGGACGATCCAAATTCTCAGGTTAGTACTATTTCTTGGAAATTATATAGGGAGATCAAATCTAATAGACTTAATTTGTCCTTTAATGGTTCCGTTATTTCCTTTAGTTCTTGAACTATGGTTTCTCACTTTTTCCTAAAAAGTGTTTTCTATAATAAAAAATTAATTTTCAGTCAGTAATTTTGATAGTTATCACCTAGCCATTGGAATGGAGGGCATGAATGAGATTAACTAAATTATAAAAATATATTTTACACATGTTTATAAAATTAATTCATTGGTTACCAATGTATTAGAAATGAAAATAAAAACTAATTAAACATA
Organism: Viscum album; assembly: GCA_963277665.1. Taxonomy (NCBI): domain Eukaryota; kingdom Viridiplantae; phylum Streptophyta; class Magnoliopsida; order Santalales; family Viscaceae; genus Viscum; species Viscum album. The sequence continues at coordinate 1,928,992,479 of OY728137.1, read as the reverse complement.
AAGGATGTGTTTTATGAAAAACTATTTTTATGCCCACAATGGCATTTTATCTTAATAAATTAAATTAATCACTATTAGTGAAAGATTTTAATTAAATTTATATGTTATATATTCAATAAAAAGATTAAATTCATTCAATATGTTTTATAGGCTCAATATAATAATAAATCCAATTTTAAGCATAAAAACTATATTTTTCTAAAAGGAATTTTTTCCACCATTTAATGGAGCGCCTATTTTAAAACTAAATTTTGACACTTTTCTAAAATTTAATTTGAAAAAATATACTTCATTTTTTAAATTTTTATATCAAAAATATCTTAGGGTGGTTTTTTGGTATTTTTATAAAAAGTTTCATTTTTTTATGAATAGTGGAAAATACTAAATTTTAATTAAAAACTAACTTTTCATCTAAATAAATTATAAGGATAAATTATAATTTGAATTGGTTTTAAAGTCACATTAGATAAATTATAAATCTATTAATCCAATTTAGTTCATTGGAATCATTTTTATATTTAATTTAGATATAAAAACTCATTAAACTTTGGAACATTTTCACTGTAAAAAATTGTTTTCTCATCTCATATATGGGATTAATTTTAAATCTAATTTTGCTAATTATTTGAATTAAATTTGGTAAAATGTATTAAATATTTGTAATAATAATTTCAAAATTATTTTTTAATGTCATTTTCATTTTTAGGCATAAAAATTTACCATGGTAAAAAGAAATATTTATTGCGGTATAGGAAAAATAATGAGACAGGTTAAAGTTAAAAGGTAAAGGCTTAAAATACCTTAAAATATAGCATTTAATAGTCATTTTTTGTGTTTCTAGTCCCTAACCAGAATTTAAAACATTAATTTTCATCCAAATTCATGTAAATTAATTCCACCTCAATGTGGCTGGCTTTAAATAAAAAACAATCATTATTTAATCACTTAAAACCACCCCTCCTAAATTATAAATACCACCCCTCATTGCCTTATTTTTTTCTCAAAAGCATTAAATATCATCAAATATCTATAAAAATATATCTTACTCACTCTCCCCACATCCAAGTTCCTCTTTTATTACTAAAATACCAATTCCAATGTCCTCAAGGGGTCCTTCAAGGATGTGATATTCAAGAGGTAATTTTCTCAAAGCATCTCTCTTAATTTCTTTTCTTCTTCTACTTTCTCCTCACAAAAATTAATCCATCATGGAATTATAACTCCAAAATAATTTATATAGTATGATTTTATTTTTATAATTTAATATATTATATCTATCATTTTTTTACCTCCTTTTATTCAAAGAAATGAAACTATTGTCCAAATTATATTGGTTAATCACCTCCGTGAATAATGATTTTGTTCATTTTCTATTACCACCTTCATGGATGGTAATAAAACTATTATTATGAATATATAAGATTTTAATAAGTATATTATAACTTATTTCATGTTTTGGAACAAATATATAAACATAATATTAAATAAAATGAAACTTTTTCATGATGTTTGGAAAAACTACCAAAAATAAACTAAACATTTATCATTAACATTTTATCAAATGAATCATCCTCATGTATGAAATAAAAATTATAAATGGGACCATTTAAAATTATTTAAGTACATTAATACCATTTTATTTCAATTCTAGAGTATTATTTCCATTTGAGAAGAAAATCCATAATTATATGCAAAAAAACCAACCTTGAAACCATGAAATGAACGCACCTGAAACAAAGAAAATAATGAAATATTATAAATGAACAGGTGGTAATATGTAATAAAAGGATAATATAAGGTATTATAAATATGAATATAGTTTTTTAATTAATTAATAAAATTATTTAAACCATTATACATGAGGTTACATAATGATACATTAAAGGGAAGCGTGAGGTAAGGATTTCTCATTTCACTTTTACTTCTGTGAGATATATGACTTATTCACCACTTATCTTCTTTTTGTGGTGAATATAATAAAATTTTATTTATCATATCATGGATATCATTATATTTAAGGTATTAAAAGTTTCATTTGATAATTATTACTTTTATGGGGCATATGATTTGACTGATTACAAGTAATAAGGTATTTCTTAACTCAATTTCCATTCATTGGGTTAAAATTATATTTCATTGATTATTTCATGATAAGGTTATGTTTGAAATTAATTTTTATTATATTATGCTTTATTTCCACTTGTTTTATATGGATTTATAGTGGATAAACATAATTTATTCATTTGATTAACGATATGATCTTTGTAAGGGAATTCATCTCGAAATCACTTCATTGAGGCGTATTTTAATATTACACACCTAATTTATTTTATATAGTATATATACCATCCCTTGATTTATTTATGATCATAATTCATTAAAAATTTCATTTATCTTAAATATTCATATTTCTTGTATCGTGGATATGATTATTTTCCAAGTTGTATTCCATTTTTTACATACGATGTTTACTTTGAATGTTATTTGATTAACTAGGGAAATATTGATAAATCTGTGATCCTATACTCAATATATATATTTAAGGATAAGGAATATTATTCTTGAATTAAATTTATTATTCTATATATGAATAATTCTTTATACTTGCAGTGATGGGTGGGGCCTGGTATTATATAGCTCCTCGATGCATCGATAGGTCTTGTGAGTCAAAACAATTTGAAAAATTCAACTAGTTTTTATATATAGATTAAACTATCTTGTGAAAGGTATTGAATATAGTGGTTCATGTTCTAGATATATGAAATCCAATAATTAATCATTGCATTCATTTATCATTAAGTTATTATTATCAATGATATTTTCACTATGAAAAAATTTGTGGATGCATTACATTCTCAGTTTATTGATTAAATAGAATGTGTGTTCAGTTATTTTACCTTACCATATTGATTATTATTTATTGATTTCAATTTTTCTTCTATTGTACTTAACCCTTACTGGGTATTTTAACTCAACCTTATTTTGTTTCCTTTCCCTAATTTATGAAGAAGAGATCTTTGAATGAGTTTTCAAGGATGCAGTTTATTATATTTTGATATGTATTATTATTTTATTTTATATTCCTAATATAAAATGGGTATCATGTATGTAATATAGATTTCCAAAACTGCTAAACTATTCAGTCCTTTGGGATTTTAATCTTGTATCTATTCCAATGTAATAAAGTAATATACTATCTCCAGGCTACTGAAGTTTGGGTCATTACAAAATATAATTATAATCTTCAGTATAGGGAAACCACTTGTTGGTAATAATACTTTCTTCATATAAGCTTTTAGTATCCTCAAATATAATCAAATGACACCATATTGTTAGTTCATAAAAAAATAGAATAAGTATTCCTCCAAGGATATATTTATTATTTCATCAAGCTATTTGTATTTCTATTTGGGGTCTACCACCACTTGGTAATAGACAGATTCTACATTTTGAGTTTCAAAATTATCTTGATACCATTTGGAAAACTCATATATGGTTTTGAAACATATTTTACTCCAAATTGGGCTCCATACTATTTAAACTTTGTCATCTTGTCATTTATACCCAGATTCAGCTTTAATTATTCATGTTGACTGCTTGAAGTCGCCTGTTGGTCATTTATTCCTTGACACCACTTTATTTTCTTCATTATTGTTATATATCTCTATATTTATAAAGATTATATATTTAATCTATTTCAAACCTTTATTGTCATATATTTTACTTTTTCATCCATAGTGGCTACTTCCAACACCACTTGTTGTATTTTATCCACTCTTAATACAATTGATTATCTCGATGCATTGGTCTCTTTTAAAATCATTCACACACCCCATGGAACGTATCTCCCCCTTAATCATGCATCACTCTAATCATCATATATAAAAGTTCTGTTTATAGGTATAGGGGTACCTCCCATATCCTCAATTATAGTAATGTGGTTACGCATTATAAACTGACCCTTGGGTTCTAAACTGTTTCTAATATTTTCTCTGTATAACACCACTAGTGAAAACTTCTCTTGAAATGTTTGAATTTGAATCCTTCTTATTAAAAAACTTGGTATTCATATACTTTTTTAGAATCATCTCACCATTTTAAGTTTTTATTTTAATACACCATCTATGCATTCTTTATCATGCTTCTTTCTCTATGCAAGGGAAACTCCATAGTTTTTTCTCTTACTTCATAATGGTATGGGTGGAACTACATAGTCATGCCTCGTGTTTATCCTCCATGATTTTCATTAAAACCACTTTTTATTTGTATATCCTTGATGAGATTTTCTTTATACATCAAATGATGGGAACAACCTCCTCCATCTTGAATAGTGATGGTCCTTATTTTACATTATATTTGATAACCATGAGAGAAATATTCTCTATCTTATTTTCTTTCTGTTCTTCTTCTCTTTTTAGTAAGGTTTAAGTAAGTAAACAAAATTTGGTGCTTGATTCACTCTCTTCTTTTCTCTATATGATGGATACTATGAATAAGTCATAAATGATGTTTTAAACTTTATCCTTTTCCTTATCTCTTTAAAATCATCCATCATCATGATTTTTTTTAAGTGGGATAATTTTTTATTTCTTACATTTATGCATTTTTTTGTCATATGAGTAGGGGATGTGATCTTGAAACCCCTGTTCCTTTTATTTCTATAGTATCTCACTATATAACTAATGTTATAACAAATATAACATCTCTTAGTGAAATCATACCATGTATATTTCTATCTTAGTTGAAATGTGGTTGCATAAAATCCTCCTCCTATGTTGAATTTTATATATTTCATATACACACACATAGTATGTCCTAATAATCCACAAAAGTAGAATTTTAATTCTAGTAGTTTCAGTAGGATTTTTCTATCTCTTCACTAATTTCAAATTTCTATACTTCTTGCTACTAATTAAATTCTCTATATAATAATATTCAGTGTTTTATCTTTTTCTTCACAATATAAATCTCTCCATCAAGATTCTTAATCCTTAACTTATTTTCATTTAGTTGGACTTATAAATTATCAAATTGAGAATTATTATCATTATGTACAACCTTCACTTTCTCTTCACACTACTCTCTTAAGGAATACATAGATACATTGTGGAGTTTCCTTTTTCTATTCTTAACTTCAACTCATGAATAAGTTCTTCAATTATATCACTTTGTTCCTTCATTTTATTGTCTATTCTTGCAACAGAATCCTTTGATTTAATCAATTCATTTATCAACTTTCTGTTTGAATCATACAAATCTATTATATGATCATGGTTCATTTCACCTTATGCCTTTAGAAGTTATGTTTCACTTCTCAAGGCTTAAAACTTCACTTGTTTGTTACACAAAAAAATCAAGATTTTTCACATGATGTGGTTGCCTCTTTCCTAACATCATTCTCCAAACATTCGAGTGATGTAAAATCTTCATCTTCATATTTATAAGAAACATCAACTATAGATTTAGATTTAGTATACATAAGGAATCAATTTTGTTCACCTCAATGGGAATACCCAATTTCTTGGCAACCTTATTCTTATTCTTCTTCTTCTTGCTTCTAAAAATATGGCATTCTTATTCAACAGAATTCATATCCAAATCTTAAACTGATTTATATTTTACACTGGTATAATAAATCTATTTCTCCTAATTTAACATGGATTATTTACCATATAAATTTTCTAACTTCATCCACATTTCCTTATAACATTTACTGTGAGTTATCTTCTTGGATATGCCTTCTTGCGAAGAATCCTTTAAGGCCTTCTTATCATAATCATAGATCTTAAAATTTATTTATTACTTATCAAATATAATTCAATACTAAATTATAAAAACAAATCCAATTAACATGATATCATGATTTATTCCAATATGTACTTAAAAATATGACATGAAATCCTTCCTCTAATTAGAAAATCGGTTTCTTTAGAATAAAAAAAATTCATAGTTAGAGACATATCTTTTATAATATTTAAATCTTCACAAACCAAAAATTTTAGGTTGAATCCATAAAAAAACTCATTAGATCAAAGACCACTTTTTGTAACCCGAGACACCCTGAGAGGGGGGTGAATCTAGGTGTTTCCCAAATCAAACTTTTGATTTGATTAGAAATTCCTTTGGATATTGTTCCCTTATTATAAGGAATACAGTTCAACCTATCTCATTATTTAATACACCCACATAAAATATCATGCACATGAGTATAAATTAAAACATGAAACACAAAAATATTTCACTTGGTTCACCTGCATTGGGCTATAACCAAGGATCATACCCTCATCATTGTGTTGGTGTACCAAAAATACACTATAATTCACTATTTTTGGTGGATAAAATGTTTAGTTAAATTCATTCCTTACCAAGGCTCAATAATTTTTGAATGGTTTAAGTAATCGATCGCTAACTCCTAAAGATCACTCCCTTCTCCTCCTCCGCACACTACTCTAGAAGATATCAATTTATAGACTTGTATGTCTCTTCTTAGTTTATTGACATGAAGGTCACACCCTGAACAGTAGTTGTAATCTGCATCATAACTCCAAATTTGATACTCCAATGAATACTAAGTGTCTCTCCCAATTCTGAAAATAGATATAATAAAATCATTTTTATAATAGTTGAATATTCAATCTTCAAACAATATTCACAAACTAGAAAAACTCCCGATAAAATAATTTCATCATAGAAATCATTTTTCAATATATTCTGACTTACTTAGTCTAGAAAACTAGATATTTCAATGATGTTTTATAACCCCTAAGTTTTATTCTCTACTAAAAACTAGATATAATAATAGTGTTTTTATCTATTGGGTTCACCTTCTTCTTTCGAAAAAAATCTTCCATATTCTTCCCTCTTTAGTTCACAAAACTTTTTATCCTCAAACATATCTTCAATGAAACACAATCCAATAACAACACAATTTTTTTAATTTAATTCTTCAACAAAGACCATGTTGTTGAGATACTTTATTATTTATCCTAGAAACAAATAGTTCCTTTTTCTAAATTATGTATTCTTTTATATTCTCACTTTTCTACATAGAACTTTTCTCCCTATTTTATTCCAGTTAACTACCTTTATTTATAGTTAATAGATTTAAATTTAAAATTCAATCTCAAGTTATCAACTACCTTAAACTTTATTTGTTTCAAATTCATATCTTGTATCATCTTCAAATAAATATACACCGTTAATATTCAAATAAGTAGTTGATGGTTGTTCTAAAAACTACCAAAACTTTCCAAGAATTTTAATTCATCCAGTCTGTTTAAACTCTTTGGGTTATAATAATCATATCATGAATATATGGTTTCTTCTTCAATTTTATGTTGTATCATGATGTGATATAGATCTTTATGGTAAGACCTTTCTCTATGTTGTAAAATTGTTCGAGGCTTAAGTTTCATAAAACTATTAATCCCTTCATGGTTTGAACATCACGGTGTGTTTCCTTAAATCATGGAATTCCATTTTTATCATAGTGTGGTGAATTTATAGATATTCGCATATTATAGACCTATTGTGGTGTGATTTACTTCTACAGTAAGAGAATCTCTATATTAGTAGTACCACTGAAATTTTTCCAAAGTATCTTCATGGAATGTCTAACATGTCATGATGTGAAAGACCCTTACATTTGATCCAAAACTCTTACATATAAAATATTCATTGTGTGTCCAGTATCACCATGGCATGATCGAATCTTATGTATCAGAACTGTCATTTTTTTATCCAGATAACCCTTATTTATTTAGTAAAATTACTCTTACATACACAATATGTAATATAACACTTTTTCAAATTCCATTTCTTCTCATAATACTCTCATGTGTCACTTCAATTTACCCTTACATATCCTCACATTTAGTACTTTTAAATATTCTTACAACTGTAAATATAAACCTTAAATATCAACACTAAGTTCCCTTACACATACAGGGTGATTCTTAGTAATCTGCAACTTCACACTCCCATCATGACCTTTGTATTACACTGTGATTTGTTCCTTAAACATTAAAACCTTTAGAAAATATATATAACTATCTTAACATATTTCAAACTTTTTCAAACTTTCTAACTCTTTAAAAAAAAGTTCTATAATATCTTTAAGTCCTCTTCTAGAATAACTATAATTTACTTCACTTCTGAAATAATTTAACTTTCAAAACTCCTCTTCTGGAAAAACTAAAAGATAAATTCTAACACACACCTCTTTAAAGATAACAAATAGAAAATACTACAATTATATAACATCCAAAGTACTCATCTTCTAAACATCATTTTCAAAATTACTACCACTTCTTGAATAACATCCAGATATCCAATTATTCACCTTCTCGAACACATTTCAAAACTTAACCTTCTTCATCTCTTCTTACAAAATAACTTTTGGACCATATTTAATTCCAAAAAAAATTAGTTGTTTTACTTCTTTATAAGATAAAAAATCCAACCAAAACAAATCCTTCACAAAACTTAAGTAATTATCAACAAATCCAACATGCAGCCTCTTGGTTTCAATAATATGGATCAGATGAATATTCAGGATTGGAATAAACAATAAATTTTTATTCTGAATTTTGGAATAAGTAATCATTTATAACCCTTAAATATCAATGAGTAGGAGAAGAAAATTTCATTACATCAAATTCATTAGGATGTGGCCTCATATTATTTACAAGATGCACATGTACATGTATATTCTTCAGGGATAAATAAAATGTACATTTATATTTAATTTTTTTTGTACAAATAAGTTCTTCATTATCCTATCATGTATGAAATATATCATTCTTGAAATAATGATATTTAATTATTCATTAAGGGTGTTTTCATGAATATGTAAACTCATTCCAAAATTTATAATTTTATCTTCTGGTTGATTAATTTAAAAATACAAGGATATTCCATGTAATTTGATGAAAAAATATTTTATTAACTTTAGAAACTCTTCAAGATTTTTTATTCTATCAAAACATATTGATAATATGATGAAAAAATAAATTTATTTATAAAAAACATGGGATGGTAAAATAAATTTTGTATTCTTCCTCCTAATAATGTTTATATCATGTATGTCTTATTTAGTTGAACCCATAAAGTAATTTCTCTAATTGGAAAAAACATTTATAATTTTAAATATGCTTTGGAAATTTTGAGTTGTTTAGAGATTCATAAATGTTATAATAAAGTTACCGTATAGATAAAAAATGAAAACATTAATTGGAAATAATCCAAATATAAAAATATCCAAATTTATAATGAAAAAAATTTCTTACAATGAGATCATATATATTCAATGGTCTTAATAGTTTTTATAACCAATCCAAAACTTTATATGTTAAACATATCACATATTCCTTTAATCCTTTTGGCCAAATATTTTGATGTCGACATATATAAAAATGCATTTTAATCAATTATTTTTTAAAGTATTCAAAAAAATAAAATATATTGTCAATAACATTCAATGGGATCATATAATTTATGTGGTACCAATTCCACTTCTGGGACAATATCTAAAAAATATTTTGTTGTTGATATATTCATCTTCCACTTTAGAGGAGAAATTTATTTAAGAGGAGAAACTTTTTTATTACTTTCCACCCATGATAATAAATGATTATATATATTTAGTTCAACTAAATTTCTAATGTGTATAATCAAACTATTTATTTTTCAACACTTTACAATTGAATTATTCATATAAATGATGTCATCATCTTATCAATGGTTTTTTTGAACCATTTTATATATGGTATATGGTGTTCATTATTTATTTTTATTAATATGCATAGAATGGGATGTATAATCACCAGCAAATAATAATACTTGTGACCATTTAGTATATCCATCTTTGATATAATATTTAAATTTATTGTTTAATAGGTGGGTTTGTCCATATATATTTAATAATTGATACTTCATATAAATATTGAAAACTCACTTATAATATAGCTGGTGATGATATAAATAATTTAAGTTAATAATAGGTTAATCATGGTAAATCATCATACATGGGGCATTCATAATAACATAACGAGAAAAAATAATTCCTTTATAAGTGATAACTTAGTATCCATACATTCATTAATAAATTCACCATTCTACACCTGATTGATGTCTACTATTTTATCAATAAATTGATACTCGTGTATACTTATATAAATATTTGTTATTATAATGTATCCTATATTATCTAAATGATCATGTAATTTATTAAATGTATTAATATTGGAAAACTTATGGTTTATCATAATTTATTTGATTTTACATATTAAAAATAAAATCTTAACAAAATATTTAGAATTTATTTTTTTTCTATTATGAATTCTTGTTATATAAAGTGGTATTTGAAACCTTTATCCAATATCTATAGTTGTGTGCATGATTGGTTAAAATTAGTTAATTACGTCGGTTTCAACTGGCTGATTAAAATAATTATTTTAAGTGAAAATAGAAACTGATCGATGATTAGTCTAGAACCGATATAAACTGAATATTTTAGTTTATATCATTCAAAAATGGTTTATATAAGTTAATAAAACATGAGGAAAAATCACATGATGTGGAAGTGATTCATTAAAAAATTATAAAATCCTAAATGTTAATAACCATGTGATCTAAGATAATGCAATGATCATGATAAAATAGACAATATAAAGAAAATATCTCTAAAAATAATCAATTTAATATTAAAATGAATGAAATGGTTTGATAAATAACCAATCTGTCAATATAGAAAATATTTTAAGGATTTTAATAATGTAAGGGGAAATTTTTAATGTGGTTTAATGACTTATATGAATTTAATCATCCCATATGTTCATTATGCTTCATTGTATTGAAAAGTAAATAATTATTTATGTTATATTCAACGTTGACTATAAAAATTTAATCATCACTTCCACTTTCAAAAATAATTTTTATATTCATTTATTTATTTAGTTCTAGTTAATATCGGTTAAGAATGTCTAATTTTATCAAAACCAAACCAAACTAAAAAACTGAAATATACAATATTCAACAACCTACTTGAACTAATAAACTTATTTAAATCGCATTTTAGTGGTTTAAGGTGGTTTGATTTGGTTTTTTTAAGACGTTTAATTTAATATTACCCCCCCCCCCAAATGTCTCAATATGATATTATTTTTCAAGAATATCATTAGTGTTAAATATATTTCATAGACTTCATATATAACAAAGTATTAAGAAAATTATACCATCGGGTAGGAATATATTTGTTCTTTTGTATATTTTGATTAATTTTAACTATTGGCCAGTGTACTTGCATGATTATATATTAACTCTTCAAGAGTTTTGATTAATAATAATAAAATATGATTTATTCTGAAGCATTTAATTAAAATAATATTAATAAGACTTTTTCTTCAATATAGACATACATAAGATCTACAGGATCTTCCATTATGCAGACTTAACATGTTAGTGCGATATAATGAAAAACTAAAATTCTCATAATTATCATTATAATTTCTACTTCTAGTGGTTGATCATCAATTAATAAATAAATTCATAATATAATCATAATGGTTTATGTCCATCACTTATAGGATATTATATACTTTGTAACTTATGGCCCAAATGTTTTAAAATATATCTACTTGGTAGATAATCCCTTGGATATTTTGAGTCTAATAAATGTTGGAGCGAGAATAAATATGGAAGAATATTTTGGATTCACAACATACGCATCATTGTGACTGTAATTATAATTTTTAAAATAATTTTATAATAACATTCACTTCAATAAATGAAGGATAAATCATTTGAACAAATTTAATAACTTCCCAAATATTCATGATAAAAAATTTAAGTATGAGTGACACAAATTATATCAATTTTTTTCATGTATAATTTCATTCTTTTTGAGGAATGGAATAAAAGAAATTAAAATTGCATTCACATCAAGGAATGAATTCATTAATTAGATATCATGACTCATGAATTATAATTCATCATTTATTAATAATGATAATCTTCTATAAAAATACTAATTTTATATATCATGAAGAAGATCATTATTTAACCACTTCATGTGGTAAAATTATTTTCATAAATTTATTGGATTATAAAATCTATATAACTCTATCATCTCACAAATTAACTATAAGAATAATAACAACCACTTCAAGGGATAAAATTGAATGAATGATATTGATAATCTATAAGCATAGGATAAATAATAATTTATTTTCTCGATATTGCTGCTACAAGAGAAAAATTGGATAAAAAAAATATTCTTCAACATAATGTCATATGAAACTATTTTCATATCATCATCTATGGATGCACTATTTTATAAATATTAATAAAATACACTGTGATGTTTAAATATGTATTAACATCAAACCACTTCTAGTGGTTATATTGTTATTATTTATTTATTTACCTTATAAACAAATAAGGCACAATGATCATCACAAAATATCATATTCACCTGAACTTGATTTAAAATCGTGTATATTTGCATTCACTTTCAGGAATGAAATAGAATTATTTTAATAAAAATTCTAAATCACTTAAAGATATATAATAAAATTATTTGATTGGGTTTTATGGTGTCTTAAAGGTTATAACATGAATATTCAATTTAGAATTTTAATCCACTTTCGGGGATGAACATCAATAAATTATATTTATGTTGTTCTTCATGAATGATTAATTTATTTCATATATTTTTTAAGAAATAGGATGTGTGAAATTTTATGGTTCTTCACATGATTATAAAATTTCACTTCAACATACGAAATGTACATGATGCTCGTCATTCAACATTGACCATGTTAATTATTAACATAATTTCAATAATAATCAATCACATTCACTTCATGGAATAGACTGGAAATTGACAGTCATGAGTCATTACTACTCTTTAGGATATCATTATTTATCCTTGTAATATAAGATTAAAAAAATAATTAATATTTTTTTCAATGTTATTAAGATATTGGAAATAAATACAACAATATAAAATATATAAATTAAGTCTTACTTGTCAATATAACTCTTCGAATGAACAAAGTTGATGTGCACACGGAGTATAGAAAAAGAATATCTAGAAAAACATGATAGATACCTTTTCTAGGTAATAATTATCTTTCATGTGATAGTAATAGAGGTAGCGTCATCATGATGAACAATACGGAGAAGACAAACATACTCATAATGTGTAGAGAAACTGATCAAACGTTGATTGAAACTAAGAGGAATTTCAAAATCGTAAATGTGTGATCGATTTTAGGTGAAGAGAATTGTTGATGAATCATGGAGTTGAATATTCATAATGATGATGGTGATTGAAATACAGTAAAATAAGTAGACAAGAATTATATAAAAATCATAAAGGAATAAAAATTCATCATTTTATTAACATATTTTCATATATATAGGGTACATGAGGTTGTAATAGATGACCAAGATCAACCTCTATCTCTCATTTAAAATCCAATGGTTATAAGTCCAATGGTTATATAAAATGTATGGTTTCCCATATGAAGGACTTATCAATATGAAGAGGTTTTGTTGGGAAATGAAAATTTATCTTAATTTTTAATTTATGACATCCATGTAATAATTATTCATAACATTAATTCACTTTATATTTTTTTTAATTATTTTGATCATAGTATTTAGAATGTTCAAAGTAGAGAAAGTTAAAATTGTTGTAACACCCCATTAAAAATAACTCAGCAATATCATAGTCAGAGTGTCACATGGCCTTGGGAATGCATCCTCATATTCCAGTGGCTGTTGACTAGCAGTGAGGGCCTAAATCATATGGTGGGGAGACTATGAACTCAATTCCATAATCATTAATAATGATAAATAACCAAACATCATTCACATACACATATCAGACTAGGCATAAATAACATACACCCATGGTATAGAAAGTGATAATTTGGGTCACACATAGCATACATCCCAACTAATCACCCACTGGGATGATCACATAAATAGAACAAAAAAAGTAATAAAAGTATAAGGAGGCTCTAGTAAAACCCTATGCTTCACTTCATCCATATCTCCCAACACCATCGAGATTCTCCAGCCCAATCCATTGTACAACCTATGGCCTAAAAGTTAAACATAAGGTCTGCATGTGTAGCAGGGTGCCCGTGCATGGTGTGAAAAATAAATCTCAGTAGGGTCTCACCAAGTTCCTCTAATATATGTCATCATATAAATGTTTATGCATAAAGAAAAAAAATAGAATACACAAAAAATAAGAATGTGTGTCAATCCATCATCTGCTAACCAAGCCACTTGATACCCAACAATACCTAGCTCAACTATCATCAGAGAATAAGTCACCTTGTGTTCTCATCCCAGTCCATTCCTAAAGACTCGGGGTAGGGTGTCATACCATTCCATGATCACTACCCTATAACTTGGGGTAAGGTCACATACCAAGTCTCAATCTCATATCCTTTATCATATTGTAACCACACCACTACCCTCTCACTCAAGGTGAGGTCCATACCGCGTCCCATGCCACAACATAGCAACTAATCCCATATCACTCAGGGTGGGTCTCACATCACATCTTGGATCTATACCCTCTCACTCAGGGTAGTCCATGATAGCGCCCTCTCACTCAGGGCAAGGCCAAACATCCAGTCTTGTTCCACATCACATTGAACGTCGCCCTCTCATTCAAGGTGGTCTCACATCATATCTTGCACCAATACCCTCTCACTCAAGGTGGTACCTTCCAATACCCTATCACTCCGGTCGAGGCCATATATCCAGTCTCTCCATCAAGCATACACATACTCAACAAGAAACACACAAAAACAAACATGTAATCACAACCTGTCTCACATGCTCACTGAGAATCACATGTCCAGGATCTATCTCTTATCTAGACTCTCATACCATCATCATTTTGCAATCCCAGCTCACAACCCATCACTATTCACTCATGAATTAACCTAGCATCACACAGAACAACTCGTCACCCACATAGCCTCACAGATTAAACCTCCGAAATTAGGCTCTCATGCACAATCATGATATTCCAAACCCATTTGTATTACCATCTCTCCTGTCAGGGAATCCACTAGTTTCCTTGGATCCAACCTGATCTCTACTCATCAATATCATCCCTCACTCATCATCCCACGGTGACCCCATGGCTCGCAGGCCCTTCCTGACCCTGGCCTCAAGAGGCCGTGTCCAAATCCCCTTTCAATTCCTACATCACAACTCGATCCTGCTAACTAAGGATATTCCTGATCTAACATGCACTAAGGCCCTTAGAAACCCAATTCCAAGTCGTCAAGACAATTCCCCCAACCCTCACTTGAGTTCCAACTCACATCTCTCTTAGGAGAGTTCTCAAACCCATAACCTAGAAGAAACCATCCCTGTCAGACCACATCCATCCCCAGAGGAATTATCTCACCCATAGTACACACCAAGAATCTCTTATACCCTTAATAGGGTTTTCCTAACCAAGCATGATATGTATGACTATCTCACCTGTCATCCCTAGGCCTATAACTCTCATGTCTACAATACTATCCCAAAGAATCCAACCTATTCAATTCATGATCATCCCAAATATCAATACCTAACTCAGGTCTCTCGTAAACTCAAAAAACATCTCCACACCCTTGGAGACATAGTCATCAAGAGACATCATTTCATCAACTGTCACTGGAGCACTCACTATGAACTCAAGAGGCCCAACGTCACCAAACCCCTTCACTTACGGTGCTCTCAGTCCCTAACCATTTTTACCTAAACCCAAATTATTATGCATACATGTAATATCATACACAAACGTGCATATGGTTTAGTATTATAGGGGTCATCTACCTCCATAAATGGGTTACCATCCTTAACTGAGCTCCGCTCATCCTCTTCTAAGCCCATGCCAATCCACAACCAAGCCACTCTAACATATGAGCCCCTATCTCAAGGAAAAATATCCATTTAAATTAATTATAAAACATTTATAACTAATTTAATCATTAATTATAAAAATTATAATTAATTAAACAAATTAAACCAATAGGGAATAATCACCCAAAACTCATTGAGTTAATCTGTGACACTGAACCCTTGTCCAACGGCACTCAGGAGGTCGATGACACACCCCCATAACCATCCCGGTCAAAATCTCTGTCACCCGGAACCCAATTAGTTTCCAAATTCATCCAATTTAATCAAAAACCCTAAATAAATTCATCAGGTGACATACCTTAACTGAAACAGTGAAATACATCATGTATTCATCATATTAGGACGTCCTTTATCCAACACATGCAAAATACCCAACATTTAGGATGATTCCATCATGCTTCAATGGAATCATCATCAAACCCTAGCCCAAAATAGTCACAAATCAGACAGTATCAAAGGGGAGAAAGAACATAAGGGATCAAAGGGAAGAACTTAACTCTAATAATCATAAAAGAACCCAAGAACCACCCCTCATCAAAGGGTAAAAGAGGGAGGGAGGAATAGGGGAGGAGTCGTCTTAATGGACCTCTCTCGACACCCCCTTTACCCTAAATTTGAAGGGGGAAACCTGGAAAAGAAGGGTATACCCCTTCTTAAAAAAATGGTATAAAGTCCCATTGTAGTGTGAAACATAAGGGTTATGGTGCAATGCCCCTCATCTGAGGTTGCATTACGGAGTGGCCCACTAGGTCATGACGCAATGCCTACCTTCGGTCATCTATTTCGGTGTAGTCTAATGCTCCAAGATGTGACTAACCACCTAGATCATTTTGATGCCACTACCTCCTGAGAACCCTTCATAGTGTATCCCTTGGGTTGCAACATGGCACTTTACCACTATGCCAACCTCATAGTGTTTCCACACTCACTATGTCATAACCCATCCCTTACAAGAATCCATCACAGTGCAACCCATGGGTTGTGGCATGATACATCCCAGACCTCAGATTATTAAACTTAAGTAAAGGGTTAGTGAGGTGATCTATTCCTTCATGGTATAACCCTCTCCTATTCTCCAAAAATAAATCACATGAAGAACATGTCACACTGCAACACCCTTGGTTGTATCATGATTTGTCACTTGTAGTATAATTCTATAGCAGGGCCACCCTGACCCTACTCTGACGCTCTCCCAGTCACCCAAAAACTTCATGTGATCCTTTAAACACATATGAAACATATCCTAGAGATGTTCTAACTATCATAATTTTGATCTGAATCTAAATTTCTCCTATCACCCCTTCTTTGAAACAAAAAAATCAAATCTCCTTTAAAAACAACACGTAAATTATGGGTCATTACAAAATCCCCACTATAAGGATTCTCATCCCTAATAAGCACCTAGAAATGTCACCCAACTTCTAATACATCAATTGAAATATGATACTGCTCCTCATTCCATATTCTGAACTAAACTGGGCACAACTCAATTGCTCATGCACTAAACCCGAATACATCAAAATTTCCTCGAAAAGCCTTGGTTTCATCCTTTAAATGCATTATTTGTACCTAATATGATGCACCTAGTACAGTTTACACTACATTTCATCCAATTATACTCATTATCATTTGATCCTTCTCTAGTCGCCTTTCCCTAAAAATGCTCAACCTCACCTGTCGATGCATCATCACATAACCCAATCACAGTGCCTTAATTCCCAAAGGCATCAAAAAATCATCCAAATGCCCACATCAAAGCTCAAACCTGATGCTTGGTGTATTTCAATAATTGGATCCTTGACCAACCAAATCAATCATTATACTTCACCTGCGAGCACGGATTCATTCCTAATCTAACTCGCTCTCAGATCACACCAAATTCTGCCTTGAGCCCAATACTGATACACAAACTTCATCTGACACCGCATATGAATCTTAAATTTGATAGTCATCAATGAATTAGATAAAATCAGATCTACCTACTCACCGACATCTTGATGCCATCTCAATCATCCACCAACCGGTCTCACCGCACCCATAGCCCTTTCGACATTATGTTTATAAACCTGTGTCCAATAAGATGTTTCCCTCCATAGGAGTATCCTTATCATCACACCATCGAACCAAAACACCTGATCTCCACAGACCGTGTATTTTCTATTACTGAACATAATGATTGTACATGACTAGCCCGCTCATACATGATCACTAACCCAAACTCCAATTGATGTTAATTTTAGGTTTAATAGAAATGTTGCCCTCGATGTTCACCAAAACTCACTCGAAACAAGGGACACACCCTCCAATAGCCAATAGTGCACTCTCCACCATATGACTTCCCTTACATTGCTTCTTGAGCACAATGCATGATAGGTTCCATAATCACACACATGTCTCGCTTCCCAATCCACGCTCATCCAATCCCTAACGACCCCTATCAAGGAACATGCTCAAATCGACCACACTATAGAGGTATGATCCATCGTCAATGTCACCTCTTGTTTTAGAGGAAACACTTCCCATTCTCATCAAAACTCCAGTCTTCCATTGTTGGAATGGTGTATCCCAATTAATTTGGATGAATTTGGGTTAAATGTTAGCGGGTAAGACTGCACACTAGACCGTAACTCCACAGTGAGGTCGTTGGTGGTTTATATGGGGCAACACACTCATGCTCCGGGGGTTCAAGGGTTAAAGGTCCTTGGTCTAAATTTTTTGGGGCTGTATGAATGTTGAATCCTATAGTAGGGCTGACTGGAGACACCAATAGGGCATTGTAGCAGTGTAGACTCACTACAGCAATACGTAACAGGACATTGTAGCATCTCGGACTTTGGAGGCAGCAGTCACTATGGCTCCACAAACTTATTGCCACCAACAATGTAGCATATTGGACTTGAGTGGCTGCGGTACTATAGTGGTGTGGACTTGGGTGGTTGCGGCATTGTAGCGCGGTGTACTTACTATGTATTTGGTGGAACAGTGCATCATCTTATTTATTAGATCATTCGAGCTAGGTTTTATGTGTGTGAAACTCTTATTATCTCCCTATAATTGTGCTCCTGAAATTAGTGAGGTGTTTCTGCCTCTATGTAGTCATATGGATTTTTCTCGAACCACGTCAATCTCCGTGTCTTGTGAAATTCTTCTCGTTCTTTTTTGGTTCCCTTTTACTCTTATGTGAATCTTTTTCATTCGTTTCTCATGGCGTTTCTGAAAAAACTATTCTTGTAAGCATTCCATCAGTTCCATCGGTCTCAATCCATAACCTAAGCTGAGGAACCACATCCCAACTCGGGTCATACCCCAAGGGTGACCACGCACCAACCCACTCAAGTCCCACAACTCACCCAATAGTCAGGAACCTAAGGGTACTCACCACCACACTATCACCACACCGCTTGGGTTCCCCTGGAACCCAAAAAATTTCCAACGGACTCATGCACAACCCATTCCAATACAGAACAACAAAACGGGAATGACCTATAACCAACATGCACCTGCCTTCACGCATCAAGACATTCCTTGAAAAGCTACCCAATACTCACTCTCCTCTCAAGGAAGAGTGGTTCTCTAGAAAACCCTCCCGTTGGTTCTTATTCCACCATCCATCTCGATCTCATTTGAACCAAAATGGATGCATGCTCCTATATCACCCGATTACATATCCCGACTCATTATCCCATGAGTCGTATCCCATCGAACCTAGGCTCACATGACCAAACATCTGACCATGCATCCCTTTCATATCAACACACATAATCTTATAAGCACTCTTGGTACTTCCCTTACAGTAGGCCTAAGGCATCTCACTCATTCCATGACCAACACTCAATCACCTACGTGGGTGTCATGCCAAAACTACAAGGAATCTATCCGCACTCTACCCATCCTAGACCTGACCATATAGGATCATTATCCATTATACCATCAAAAACCACACCTAAAACCAGTATGGTTAGTCATCCAACTGATCTTTCCCTATACACATAATCATGATATTGAAAAAACTTTGAGTGTTTTACTTCACAAACTCAAGGAATTCCACATGACTTTCTCAACCCTCTCAAGGGTATCCACATCCTTAAGGAAATTTGTGCACAGTATGAACCATCTCTCAAACATACTTTTCTTTCATTGAACCATCACCAAGGAATATAATGCCTGAACCAACCCACCAAGGGTTTCCATACATCATCCCACACATCATGAATACATCATCACAGCCCAACAATCACCCCCACTAAGATCCACATAACCTGTCATAAAAAACATTGTGGTTCAATTGAGTAGAATTTCACAAACAATTTATATAGAAAAACACTATATAAGTTTTTGTTGACACTTTAAACAACTAAACCCTCTATTTTCATCCAATATCAACCACACACGAGCATGTGAATCCTATGTGGAAAATATGATCCATGTATACATGCCACTTGCCACTACTAGAAAAGAGAAAAAACCACTATTAATGATCCCAACTTATCACATCATCCTTGAATAAACATCTCAACTATAATAATGAAATCCAAAAAAAATAATCTCAAAACCCTGGTAAACTAGACTTCCTATTGGATAAGTGTTCATGAATCGCAAACCCGAGGTCCATCACAAGCTCCGACGTATTTCTATCTCCAACTACTAGTCCCCAAATTGTAAAAAAAATCAAAAATGATTTAATGTCGTTTTGTAATGCCACAACTAAAATCACCCAATAATATCATAGTCAGAGTGCCACATGGCCTCAGGCGCGCCTCCACATACGTCAGAGGCTATCAACTAGCAGTGAGAGCCTAAATCATATGTTGGGGAGACTATTCTCTCAATACCATAATCATAAATAACAATAAATAACCAAACATCATCCACACCCACATATCAAAGTATGCATAAATAATATATATCCATGTTATAACAAATGAGAATGTGGTACATACATAACATACATCCCAATTGATTTCCCACTGTGTCGATCACATGAATAGAATAAACAAAAGTAATAAAAGTACAAGGATGGTCCACTACAACCCCAAGCCTCACCTCAGCCATATCTCCCAACATTTTTGAGCTGCTCCAACTCTATCCATTATACAACATGTGATCTGAAAGTCAAACATAAGGTCTTCATGCATACCAAGGTGCTCGTTTAGGGTGTGAGAAATACATCTCAATAGGATCTCAACAAGTTCCCCTAATATATGTCATCATATACATGTGTATGCATGAAAAAAAATAGAATATACAGCATACAATCATGTGTGTCAAGTCATCTCGTGCTAACCAGAACACCACGACACTCGACCATACATTGCTTGTCCAACGTCGGAGAAGAAATCGCATCATGTATCCATCCCAACCCATGCCCGAAGACTCAGGGTAGGGTGTCATACCATGCCATGACCACTACCATCTCACTCAGGGTATGGTCTAATACTAAGTTCTGATCTCATATATCATCTCGTATCATAACCACATCACCACCCTCACTCAAGGTGAAGTTCATACCTCGTCTCATGCCACAACAAAGAAACCACTCCCCTCTCACTCAAGGTGGGTCTCACATCACATCCTAGACCAATACTCTCTCACACAAGAATATGTCATACATCCAGTCTCGTGCCACATCACATCGATCGCTCCCTTCTCACTCAGGGTGTGTCTCACATCACATATTAGATCAATACCCTCACCCTCAGGGTGAGGTTGTACATCCAGTCTCACCATAAAACATACACATAGGTGGGAAATAACTTGTATCAACAATCATGGAATCACAACTCATCTCGCTTACTCACCATTACTCATCTGTCCAAGCCCTAGCTCTTGGAAAGCCTCTCATGCCATCAAAACATCACATGCCCAGCTTGCAACCTGACACTAGTCACTCACAATCTAGCCTAGCACCACATGGCACAACTCATCACCACACCTTGATTCACACGATAAACCTCCCAAACTAAAGCTCGCACGCATGAGCACGACACACAAAACCAATCACCATTCTCGTATATCCTGTCAGGGAATCCACTAGGCTCCTTAGACCCAACCCAATCTCTACTCATTGATACCAAATGCCCACGATGACCCCATGCCCTGTCACACCCTGACCCGACACTTCGTGGTTACTTTATTTATTTTTGAGTTTCCATTTATTTTTATTCATTTTTGAGTTTTCTTTTTTTAAAATTAAATCAATTGAATTAAAATTAAAATATAATTAATTAAATAACAAAAAATATAATCTAACCCTTCCCACCCCCCTTACCTTGGGGCCTTTCCCCTTTCCCTCTGCCTTGCGACACTGAGCCCCCTCCTCCCCTTCCTCCAATCACGAGACACTGACCCCTGCTCCCTCCCAGACCTCCGACCTTGCTTCCTCCTCCCAGAAAACCTCCCTCTCTACGGCCTCTACCTCCAGCGGACTCCTCTCCTTGCGCGACCTTTCCGACACCTCTTTTTACAGGTAATATCATTCGGTTTTTGTCTCGGTTGAACCCTAGGTCAGGGTTGACTGGGTTTTGGTGTTTTCTTCCATTTTTAGGGTGTGTGGTGGGTCTCCCGGGTCTTCCTCATGCAGGTTTTGGTGTCTACCACTGAAGGTAAAGAGCTTCAGTCCCTCTGGTTCATCTGTCGTTGTTGAGGTTGATTTCTTTTACCTTATTTGTATTTTATTTGCATATTTAATTAATTTTTTATTGTTCTATACTTAAATGGTGTAGTGTAAAAGTTGTTTTGAGAGGATTTGATGATAAATTGGGTTGAGAATGATTTTCTACATGAAATTGTGTGTGTGTTTTAGGTGTAAAATCTTGTTTTTATTCTTGAAAGGGATTTATAAATTTTATAAATGGCTTATTATATTTCTTTAGTGATGCAAAATGCGTTTTTGAAGGGTTTGACATGATCGTGTATTGGGTTCGGGTTTTGTATCGGAAATTGGCTATGTTTTATGTGAGTGTATTGGTGTGGCGATTCATGAAAATGTTTTTGAGGGTTGTTTGGTGGGTGAGAACCTTTTCTTAAGGGCACTTAAGGTGCGGATGATTTTGGAAAGAGTTTTTGAAGGAAAATGAAATATTTGACATGTGAACTTGATTTGTATTTTTTTTCTTTCAATATCAATTTTAGATGGTTTTTAATGGTGAAAGTTGTGTTTTCAAAATGATCTTGGTTTATGTAAGGTTTTACAAAGGGGCTTGAACCATGGCTTTGGTTGGTTGCTTCCACCCCTTTTTATTGTTTCAAATTTTATTTAGAGTTTTTCATAATCTTCAATTCTCTTTTGGGTTAATTAGATTGTTTGGGGTCTTCTCGAAGGGTTGTGTACACATACATAGGTATGTATACCTATATATATATATATATATAAATCCACCTTGAACATATTACCTCATGGTGTGGGGAATATGTGTATTGGATTAAGGGGTATATATATAGGGGTGTATGTGTACGTAATTGTGGGGAGATCTTCGTCAAAAGGCGTCGGGTGTCGAGTTGTTTGTCTTGGTCCGCTCCCTTTTGAGGTAGGTTTCCCTATGCATTTTCATTTAAATTAAAGAATTATTGGTTTCTTATATTTCGAACCTTTATTTAATGTTAGTTAGAAATTTATGGTTTTTAGAATAATTGATTATTGTGGAATAAAGTAATACCCTCTGTGTATTTGAATTTCATGAAATTGTTTTATTAAATGTGCTTATTAGTGTTTCTAGAAATACCCCTTTTTCCCTTATAAATGTGCTTCAAATTTAAAGTGGTGAATTGAGTTTCTTAAATGGGTTTCCAAGTGTGTTCCTAGTTTCCAAAATGGTGTGCGTGTGATTCTTTAAAAAATGGTTTGGCATGAGAAAAATCGAGTGAGGCCCAGTTTGAACTTTTGTAAAGTTAGTTATCTCAATAAAAATCTCCTTGGATATGGTCCCCTCTCTTTAGTTGATTTGTTTATTATGGGGGTCCACTGTGTAAGACCCCCCTGTGATCAAATGGTAGAAAGGAGAGGGAAATATTCTTTGGGGTGACTTGGGTGATGTATGTTGTGTGTATGTATAAATATATATGTGTCTATGTGATTTGATGCTCAGTTGGATCACCCTTTTGTTATACATGTTGACATGGGAACCTGGCATAGTAAGTGAATTTTTTGTGAATGATTGTTGCACTAGTTTAGAATATGCACTGGCTAGTAACCCTTATTATGGACTTTGCTCTGCTAGGGGATTGGGCCCCTCGGTTAGGCTAGGTAGGGCAACACCGAGTGTTCGGGTGTTATGACGTTGTTGATTAGGGAATGTCTTCGAGATGAGTCACATGTATAGTAAGTTATAGACTATTCACGAGCTACTAGGTTTCACCCATGTCTATTATCATGAATGTTTCGATGCATTGTTGACTAGATACTCTTGTGTGTTATTTCCCATTGCCCTTATTGAATTTTTATTGAGCTTGCTTCTAGAATAGTGTGGTTTATAGTTAAAATGATAGTTTTTTCAAATGGTTATGGAAAATGGTTTTGGAAATGTTTTATACTCACTCTCCCCTTTATAATTAAAATGTCATCTCTCGTTTAAAAAAATGCATATGGTTCCTTCTTGGGAAAGATTATGGTTTTGAATGGTAAAAAGGGCAATGGACTGTGATTTGTTTAAAGGGAAAAATGTGTGAAAAGCTTACTTTTATATATTGTAGGTAAAACCTGAAATTAATGTTTCTTTATTTAAAGGTAATGCATTGGGAATAGATTACTTGGGCACACCTACTGATTTTTAATACTCACGCCTATTCTTCATTCTTGTTTTAGTCACAGGTGTAGGTTTCAGCTTGATCTTGGTCATCATGGGTGATGTTGAGTCTTGGGATCATAGAGTGACCCATGGGGTCACGTGGAGTTTTAGTGGTCATTGAGTATGGTTAGTTTTTCTTTTCAGTTCTTTCTTAGTTTTCTATTCAGTTTATTTATTTTTGGGGCTGCTTCATTATTATTCTACTAATTCTATTTATTTATATTGGGAAAATCGTTCTCATCATCACTCTGTTGATGCCCTTGGCACTTGTCACTAGCCCGGGAGGATCGGGAAATCCTCTCGGGCCTTGTCACAGGCTAACTCGGGTGACCGGTTCATGGGAGACCTAGGTTGGTTCGTGACAAAATGGTATCAGAGGGTAGGTTTTTTAGAGGACCTAGATTTCAGAGCACCCTTTGTTATTTGGTTTGTCAAGGTAGATAGAGTAGGATTGTCGGAGCTTGGGATGTAGGTTTTGGGGAGTGTCTGGCCAACACTTTCTGGGCCAAACCTTGAGTTACCATGGGAAGTCGGGTTTTCTTGGTTCATTTGGTTCTTGTGGGTTTCTTGGTATTTTGGAAAATGAAACGAGATTCGGGCTAGTTGTCTCAGTGATCTCGCAGGGTCTAGAAAGCCATGTGGAGCTGGGGACATGGTCCTGAAAGACTTTCTATGATGGTGGTTTTATTGTCATATGGCCGCCAACCATATGGCCAAGTCACCCATCACCACTAGTTTCCCCTGGTGTATTGTTTTGGGTTCTTTTGAGATTTTGATATTTTTGACCCGTTGAATGGTATGTTTCTTTCGTTTGTACTTAATGTTGGCTAGGATGGTTTTGGGTGTCTTGTTTATATTTTAAAATGATTTTTGGTTTGAAAAAATGATGATTGGTTGGTCAAAAATGAGATTTCCAAAACCAAAACTTTGAATCTTTTTTAGAGTGAAATTGGGTTGTTTTGAAAATGGGGGTTATTTTGGAAAATGTTTTGGAGGTTTCTCAATGGTTTTGAGAAATGTGAAATTGGATAATGAATGTGGAATTTGAAAATGTTTTTCTTTGACGTTGATGTGTGGTATTTAAATTGGTTGAGGTATTTTTAAGGTGGTTTTGAATGTGATAATGTTTCTTTTATCCGACTCTTGGTATTCCTATGAGTGCTCACATATATGTATATGGATGTATGTGTGTGGTGAGTGGATGGTTATTGGTATGTATGGGTGAGTTCTTGGGCTAGCACAAGAGTGTATATATGTGAGGCTAAATGGAATACCAATAGTGGGTGATTGGTTTGTAAGGCTTGTTATGTTTTCTGAAAATATTATTCAAAAAGGGGGTTTTCAATGTTTTAAAATGTGTGAGTGTGTGATGTTGCCCTTTTGTTTTTGGTGTTTTCCTTTTGGACTTTGTCTTTAGTGTGTTGGAGGTGTGATTGAAATCATGTTTTGAGTTTGGGTTGTTGATTTAAAAATGATATGTGGAATTTTGATTTATGATATGTTTTGATTTGGTTTCGTGCTCCCTGTTTTCAAGTTTCATCCCCACTGAGTTCTAAGGGATTTTGAGAATCATATGTGAGTAGTTCTTTCACCGCATGCCTTTCAGTTGATCAAGTCATGCTTTAGACATCTTGTTTGTCCATTTCAGATATGGAGCCTAGTGGTTTTCAATATCAGGAGTTCGTCCAGAGGTTCTAAGATTCGAACCCTCCTTATTTCCTTGGGTAGCCGGAACCAGGTAAAGTTAAGGAATGGCTGCGAAATATCGAGGAGATCTTTGTTCGGCTTGAATCTCCCAAACCTCTCAAGTTGGATCTTTCCACCTTCACGTTGGAAGGCCTGAGTCGGGAATGGTGGAAATCCATTCTTCAGGACGAACCGCAAAAGAATTACTCTTGGGAATGCTTTAAAGCCCTGTTCATCCAATAGTATTTCCCCGATGATGTGAAGATACTGATGGGTTCGAGGTTGTATGGTCTCGAGCAGGGAAATTCAACGGTGTTGGAGTATACTAAGAGCTTCGCCGAGCAGGTGTCGTATCTCCCAACCCTCGTTGGGGATGAATTTTTGAAAGCTCGATTCTTTGAAAGGGGTCTCCAATCAGAATTCCTCCCAGTTGTGCCTTCATTCCCTGATGATTATGAAGAAGTCGTGAGGCTGGCTGTTCAGGTCAAAGCTGATTTAGCAGCATCTGGCCAGTTGAGAAGAGGTACAAAAAGGTCATTGTTTTCCACCTCACCAGATTCATCTGAGAGGAAGTACTGGTTGTGTTTTCAGTGTGGGAAGTTGGGGAATAGGAATTTTTCAAGTCGTGAAGCACCTAATATCTATAAAACATGTGGCTATTTAAGTCATTTGTAAAGGTTTTTCCAGGGTGGCGCCAGGAAGTGACATGGGACCAGATCCACTCCCTTGGAGAACCTTTCAGCTCAGTTGGATGAACGTAACGCTGACGCAAGCTCAATCAGAAGCTGTTCTTTTGTTGAAAATGACCCTTTTGTTGTAATTAAAGTAATTTGTGGTGTTTCTTTTATTACAAATAAACTTTTTGTTCCACTCCTTTTGGAACTTTGTTTTAATGGGAATTTCTTTGTAGTTTTTTTAATGTTGCTGATGTAGAATGGTGGTGTTTGTTATCCCATGTTTTGTTTCTTTGGGTTTTTCTGGCTTCCGTTAGGATTCGAGAGTAATTCCAGCTTGTAAAATCAATGGTTGTTCGGAGTCCTAATATGGTGGGGAGACCCCCATGAGATGAGTTCATGATGAATCCAACTTCCATGTGTTCTTGGTTGATCATTTCCTTGTTTTTGATCTGCTCGACCCTGACCGTAGTAGTTGGTTGGTTTGGATAGTGGGTCATGTAATGGATGCTCGCAAAGATCCCGAACAGGCCATGACTAGTTTCTTCAATGGTTTTTGTGTTAGGGGTCGGGGTGTTCCTTGTTGGGTTGTGTTTAGAAAAGATTGAGTCTCTTTTTTGTAATCTCTTCATTGTTTTTTCGAGCTCTATGGTCTTGTGGGATGTCTTCCTTGGATGTGTGGTTTCTTTTGAGGGTGGTCTTGTGGTTTCTTTTTGGGAATCCATAGTTCCTGGCTCTAAATGAAAGCGAGTGTTGGTTCTTTAGTTTTTGAGTTTTTAGGTTTTTCCTTGGTTTTAAATCATCTTTGCTTTGGTTTTGATCAACTAAATATCTTGGGACTTTCTAGGGGCAAAAAGTGTCATGGTGGGGAGAATTGTCACACCCCGACCCAACACTTCGCGGTTATTTTATTTATTTTTTAGTTTCCATTTAATTTTATTCATTTTCAAGTTTTCTTTTTTTTAAATTAAATTGATTGAATTAAATTTAAAATAGAATTAATTAAATAAAAAAAACATAATCTAACCCTCCCCCCCCCACACCTCACGGCCTTTCCCCTTTACCCCCTGCCTCACGACGTCGATCCCCTTCCTCCCCTTCCTCCAATCATTTGACGCCGACCCCCTCTCCCTCCCGGACCTCTGACCTCGCTTCCTCCTCTTGATGAACCTCCCTCTTCGTGGCCTCTACCTTCAGTGGCCTCCTCTCATTGTGTGACCTCGTCGACGCCTCTTTTGACAGGTAATCTCCTTCGGTTTTTGTCTCCACTAGTGCAGAAAACGTTTTTTACGTCGGTTGTTTTTAATTTTTTACGTCGGTTTCTAGCCAACGTTAATACGTGCGACGTTATAAATAAGGTTTTTGACATCGGTTATTTAAAAACCGACGTCAAAAACATAAAATCGCGATGTTTATCACGTCAGTTATTTTAGAACTAACGTGATAAAGGGCCTGGAGAATGGTTTATCACGTCGGTTATTTTAGAACCGACGTGATAAAGGGCCTGGAGAATGGTTTATCACGTCGTTTATTGAATAACCGACGTGATAAACGGCCTGGACAATGGTTTATCACATCGGTTCTTAAACAACCGACGTGATAAACGGCCTGGAGAATGGTTTATCAAATTCTTGTGAGCCATTGAATGCCTTTTTTAGTCTTCTATAAGGGTGTTCCATAGGCAAAAACTTTTGATGACCCATGTACACTGTTTTTCCTCCCATGATGCAATTGAAAATAGGACGTCTGTTGTTCGCAAATTGGACATGCTTTATGCCCTTTAACACTGTATCCAGACAAATTTCCATACGCTGGGAAGTCATTTATAGTGAACAGAAGCACTGCATGCAGTTGAAAATATTCCATTTTATAAGAATCATACACCCTAATACCATCAGCCCATAACAGTTTCAAATCATCAATCAACGGTGACAAGTAAACATCAATATCATTACCGGGTTTCTTTGGACCAGAGATCATTGTACTCAACATGACATATTTGCGCTTCATACAAACTTCAGGAGAGAGGTTGTAAATTACCAATAAAACAGGCCATGAACTATGTGTGCTACTGAGTGTTCGGTATGGATTCATTCCATCTATGCACAACCCTAGTCTGAGATTTCTAATTTCATTTCCAAATGTAGAATACTGCGCATCAATTTTCTTCCATTGTGGACAATCAGCTGGATGATGTATTTTTCCATCACATACCCGCTCTTCAGCATTCCATCTTAATCTTTTTGCATCATGTAAATTAGCAAATAAACGTTTGAAATGATTAATTATAGGAAGATACCAAAATACCTTTGAAGGGAGCTTTGTAATCTCTACATCACCCTGTGATTTTTCTTTCACCTTATACCGTGATGTCCCACATTTTGAACACTCTGACAGAAATTCATATTCCTTCCTATATATAATGCAGTCATTCGGACAGGCATGTATTTTCTTGTATCCCAATCCCATCGGGCATAATATTTTCTTGGCTTTGTAATGTGAATCTGGAAGATCGTTATCTTTTGGAAGAATGTCTTTCATCAATTGTAGCAGCTCTGTAAAACTTCTGTCACTCCATCCATGCTTCGCCTTCAGGTTAATCAATCTTAACACCGCCGACAAAACCGTAAAATCTGTACAACCGGGATATAATGGTTTTTCAGCATCACCATATAAACGTGCAACTGTCGGTTCTATCTCAATTTGTTCTGCTACAATATCGCGAATCATTTCTTCAATTCCATCGGAGTTACCATCTTGCGAATCATCATCATCAGTGAAATTCCGTCCAGTTTCACCATGCCAAATCCAAGGGCTGTAACTCGGATTAAAACCATGACATATCAGATGATCTTTTATCTCTCTACTTTTCAACTTCTTCATATTCAAACATTTCAGGCATGGACAGAAAAAAATGTCACTACTTGGAACATTTCGTTTTGCAAATTCCAAAAAGGCATCAACACCTTCCTCAAATTCATTGCTCATTCGATGTGCCGTAATCCAACTTCGACTCATTATTACCTATAACAAATATAAACAAAAAATATATTTTTTTAAGATAAGACAAATACATGGTTGTATGAAAAAAATCATAATTTGAATGTAAAACAATTTAAAATATAAAACAAATCTATAGGTATTTAAAAAAATATGCTTGAATATTATTTTTAAAACAAAATATAGTTAGATATAACAGTTTTAAATTTCATTGAATCAAAGAAAACCATGACGCCTACATAGATTAATATTGATTGCGGTTTTGATGTTTTAATATATTAGATAAACAACCTATTTTAAATGGCGTGCAGACCTTGATATTGGTCTTCATCACCCTTCGGTGTGACTGGAAAAAAGAGGTCTACCAGCATGTTATTATTTTATCAGCAATTCACTCATTCTTGTTTCTGATGATCGTTAATTGCATTGGCAGGCTAAGAGGGCCGCCCAGCGCGTCCAACACTGGTCTGCTCAGAATAACAATAGTCCCACTGATTCAGTTTAATCCTTTATTTCTGATTTTTAATCCCACGTAACATATCTTGTGGGGATTTGATTTTGTACTTGGCCTTCAGCTTTAACGGTTATCAATCAAAATAAAACTCGACTAAAAACTCTGTTTATTTTAGGTTTTCAAAATCCAAAAACGAAAACAAAACAACCATGGACAAAAACTGAATTCCAATTACAGGAAACATGTTCAGAAATTCTAAACACCAAGAATTAACAAATATCAACAACAATAGTGAACAGCCTGGAAATTACAAGACTAAATATGTATATGTATATGATTAATAATAATAATGTGTTTTATATTATCAAGTGAATGTTCTAAATGATATGGTAATTCATATGGTTTAATATCATTGGTAACATGTTTTTTATTCCAATGAGACATAGGTGTGAGAGCCATTGATAATGGAGTAGTGGCCTAATCTCAATCTAGGTCCAACATCCTCAACATATTCTTCTAGGGGTAGAATTTAGTATGGTTTGTGTTATTTTAACACCTCTATATTTATTATAGGTTATTAAATCAAATTATTTTGATTAACTTTTTTTTATTCATCCTTGTATTATTATTTTTTGACTTTTTAGGATATTATAGTTTTATATTCTTATTCATGGTTGGAACATGGTTAGTGAATACCATGAGGTTCTACCTAGGAAACATTTTACATTTGTTTACAAATATAATGGAGGAAATATATTTTGTACAAACCATACTTATTTATCATGAAATCACACAGCATGATGCATATGCATTTTTTAGGGTTGGTTCTAGGTTTTCCATACTGTGTGGTTAAACCATGGTACTCCTCCAATATCATATAATGGGGATCACATTTATTGTTTTAATTTATAAAAAAACCGATCCAAAATATGATATAAAAAGTAATTATTATTTATTTTCCTTTAAAGTAACGATGCACGTCTTTTTTATCTCATTATTCATCTAGTTTAATGTTCCCTCAACATAGTCTGTTATATCAACAAAATAGTCTGTTATATCAACAAAAAATTCCACGAGATTCAAATAACCATTTGCAATAACAAAATACAAATAACCATTTTCAATACAAATAACCATTTTCAATAACAAAATACAAATAACCATTTGCAAATAACCATTTGCAATAACAAAAAATTCCACGAGATTCAAAAACGAACGAAAAGCACATCAAGAATCGAAACAAAAACGAACGAAATAAATTCGTGGAAGGCTTACTTGAATGTTGCGAGTTGAGATGATAGATCCGAGAGAGGTGAAGAAGATAAACAATGAAGCCAAATTGAGTTTAACGCAGGTCGATCGACGAGCCGATTAGGGTTTACCGCGTGAGAGAGACGAGACGGCGGACTGTCAATCGAAAAATCGTAAATGACAATCCACGGGGTTAATTTTTTTAAAAGTTTTATAACGTCGGTTATTATATAACCGACATTATAAACTATTTTTTAAATTTATAACGTCGGTTATTTTAAAACCAACGTAAAAAAGCTCCTGCGCTTTGGTTTTTTACGTCGGTTATTTTATAAACGACGTAACCCCCCCCCCCCCCCCCCGTGCTTTGGTTTTTTACATCGGTTATAAAATAACCGACATAAAAAACGCGTAGATATCTCGTTTTTTATGTCGGTTATAAGATAACCGACGTAAAAAACCAATGCACGGGGGGGGTTTTACGTCGGTTATTTGGAAACCGACGTAAAACAAACCCGATATCTACGCGTTTTTTACGTCGGTTATTTTATAACCAACGTAAAAAACCAAAGCATGGTGGGGTTTTTACGTCGGTTATTTGGAAACCGACGTAAAAAACCCAATATGGACGCGTTTTTTACGTCGGTTATCTAATAACCGACGTAAAAAACCAAAGCCCGGACGCGTTTTTTACGTCGGTTATTTTATGACCGACGTAAAAAACCCCACGCTTTGATTTTTTACGTCGGTTATTTGATAACCGACGTAAAAAATGCGTCGATATCAGGTTTTTTACGTCGGTTTCCAAATAACCGACGTAAAAAAAAACCCCGCGTATTGGTTTTTTACGTCGGTTATAAGATAACCGACATTAAAAATCTACTCGCCGCATTTTTACGTCGGTTATATATAACCGACGTAAAAAATGGTGACGTAAAAAACGATTTCTGCACTAGTGCTCGGTCGAACCCTAGGTCGGGGTTGACCGGGTTTTGGTGTTTTCTTCCATTTTTAGGGTGTGCGGTGGGTCTCCCAGGTCTTCCTCATGTGGGTTTCAGCATCTACCACTGAAGGCGAAGTGCTTCGGTCCACTCTAGTTCATCTGTCGTCGTTGAGGTTGATTTCTTTTACCATCTTTGTATTTTATTTTCATATTTAATTAATTTTTGTTTGTTCTATACTTAAATGGTGTGGTGTAAAAGTTGTTTTGAGAGGATTTGATGAGCAATTGGGTTGAGAATGATTTTCTACATGAAATTGTGTGTGTATTTTAGGTGTAAAATCTTGTTTTTCTTCTTGAAAGGGTTTTATAAATTGTGTAAATGGATTATTATATTGTTTGAATCATGCGAAATGCATTTTTGAAGGGTTTGACATGATTGTGCATTGGGTTTGGGTTTTGTATCGGAAATTGGCTATGTTTTATGTGAGTGTCTTGGTGTGGTGTTTCATGAAAATGTTTTTGAGGGTTGTTTGGTGGGTGCGAACCTTGTTTTAAGGGCACTTAAGGTGCGGGTGATTTTGAAAAGAGTTTTTGAAGGAAAATGAAATATTTGACATGTGAACTTGATTTGTATTTTTTTTTTCTTTCAATATCAATTGTAGATGGTTTTGAATGGTGAAAGTCGTATTTTCAAAATGATCTTGGTTTATGTAAGGTTTTACAAAGGGGCTTGGCCCATGGCTTTGGTTGGTTGCTTCCACCCCTTTTTATTGTTTCCAATTTTATTTAGAGTTTTTGGTAATCTTCAATTCTCTTTTGGGTTAATTAGATTGTTTGGGGTCTTCTCGAAGGGTTGTACACACATATATAGGTACATATACCTATATATATATATCCTCCTTGCACATATTCCCTCATGGCACGGGGAATATGTGTATTGGATTAAGGGGTGTGTGTATATATAGGGGTGTATGTTGTTGGACGGAGAGTGATGGCAAGAGGGGGGGTGAATTGCCTTTTAAAAAATAATTAACAATTTAAAACAAAGTTAAAGGTGCAGCGGAAATAAAAGAGGCAAGACACAAAACTTGATAACGGAGTTCGGCTTAAACCAAAGCCTACGTCTCCTCTCCCAACTCAACCGTTGAGAGATTTACTACCGCTTGCTTTTTAATGGTTTTAGCAAGAAACCCACTAGACTTTAAGGTAGTCTAGAACCTATTACAGCTTGCTTTTAATGGTTGAGCAAGAACCCACTAGCCTTCTTACAGGTGAAGGCTAGCTCACCTATGACTCAAGCCTTTTAAAGGGAAGGCTTGACTAACCTCTTCACACCTTAATGGTGGTGTGAAAACCCAAACAAAGAGAGGATGAGAGAAAGAGGGGTTTGTAGGCACAAACCCAAATTGATGCTCAAAATAATAAAACAAGAAAAACCGTAATGTAGAGAAGTCTTGGGCGCCAATGGATTGATTGGAGTTGATGAAGAGTTCTCCCAAGCTTCTATGGTGATGCTCCTTAGATGTGGAAATGAGTTGGAGCAATTGAGGTTCCTTGAAGGAATCCGCTGGAGGTTTTTGCCAAATGATGAAAAATGTTCTCGTGGGCTACCATACATTTCCGGGGCTTCCTAGTCCTTTATTTATAGAGGGGGAACCCTCATATGGCTGTTCGGGGTCTTCGGAGCCGTTGGAGAGGGCTTCGGAGCCGTTGGGAGTCAAGTGGACAAGTCTGGTCAAAGCCCAACGGCTAGTTTGACTGGCTCCACCGGCTGACCGGTGCTTGGCCATCGGTTGGCCGGTGCTTTGGAAAAAGGAGAGGCCTTCTGCCCAGGCACCACCGGTTGGCCGGTGAGGAGGCCACCGGTTGGCCGGTGGTGAGACAGTAGGTGTCCCTTCTGTCTGGGTTCCACCGGCTGGCCGGTGATGGGACACCGGTTGGCCGGTGGTCTGGACAGAGGAGATGCCTTCTGTCAAGATTCCACCGGCTGGCCGGTGGTCATCCACCGGTTGGCCGGTGGACTGAAATCAATCCACTTTTGCCTTCTGGCTTTCTTGACCCAATTCCTTGGCAACCTGAAATCATGCCTATCATCCAAAAACACTTAAAACAAGATTAGATAAATAAGAGAGTGATTGTGATCATGAAAATTAAACCATGAGGGGTACGAGAGGTACAACAATCTCCCCCTATTTTGATGATCACAATCACCAAAACAAGCAATGTAAAAGACTGAAATGAAAGGCATGCTTTAAAGGATAAATTGAAAAGTAAAGCAAAGCATGAGAGAAAGATTTCTCCCCCAATCAACCAAGAATTTCTCCCCCTTTGTGATTATCAAAATAGCACGGGGCATAAAACTTGATTGAGGGAAAGGTTGAAAAACAAGATAGAGTTTTTAAACCAATTGAAATTTTTGAAATTTGAATTGAAAGTTTTGAATTGAAAGTTTTGAATTGAAAGTTTTAAATTGAAAGTTTTGAAAGAAAAATTTTGAAAGAAAAACGCAAAAAGGCTTAAACGATCCTAACTCCCCCTAAATAAAAACAACAAATCACCGGGGAGAGGATTTTAGAACCGAGACAAATTTTGGTCCGGTGAGACTCGCTAAAAGGGATTTTTCAATCCAAACTTGTCTAGTGGCGGGTCTTCTCCTATGAAATTCATCGTTAAAGGAAATGGTTTTGGGCCTTCCATACCGGGTATTTTTGCAATCGCACTCATAAATTAAGTGCCCGGGTTTTTTACAATAGTTGCAAAATTTATATTGGGAGCTCCCCCTTACAAAAATAGTTGGAGCATGGGAAGAGGAAGCTTTCTTGGAATAGCCAAGCCCTTGGGTGGTTCTAGATATGGATTGGGAACCAAGGAGCTTCGAAAGGTTATGTTCACCTTCGGTGAACTTAGCTAGGTATTCCCTTAAATCCTTGATTGTTGATTCCATAGAATCAACATCGGGAAGGTTTTGGATCTTGAGGGACAACTCCTCCTTTTCTTTGAGAAGTTGTTCCTTTTCGGAAGAAAGTTTTTTGAAATTCTTTTTTAAAGCAATAAATTTGGAAGAAAGTTCGTGAAAACCTTCCTCCAATTGATCTTTAGCATGTTGGAGATCCTCATAAGATAAATGATTGAAAGAATTTGAAGAACTAGAGGATGAGGAGTCGGAAGAGGATACCTCATGAAATGCCATTAGACATTTTTTACCGTTGTCACTTGAGGAGGAGGATGAGGAGGAGGAGGATGTGGAGCTATCACTCCATGTGGCCTTGAATGCCTTCTTCTTTTCCTTTTGCTTGGCCTTTTTCTTGTTGAGTGGACAATCGGGCTTGTAATGGTCTTTCTTGCCACACCCGTAACATGGTACCTCGGGCTCGGATTTTTCGTTGGGTTGAGCCTTACGGGATTTCTTCTTCTTGTGCTTCTTCATGAATTTGTGCATTTTGCGGGCAAGATTCTCCATTTCTGAATCGCCGCTTGAAGAGGAAGACGATGAGGAGGAGGAGATTTTTTCTTTTTGAACTTTGAAGGCGATGTTCTTTGGAACTTTGATCGGTTTGCCTTTCTTTTCAGCTTGCCTCCTCATGGTGATCTCGTAGGTCATGAGGGATCTGATGAGCTCTTCGACCGGCATGTTCTTGATGTCTTTTGCTTCTTGGATTGTCGTGACTTTCGGTGCCCATGTGCTTGGTAAGATCCAAAGGATCTTCTTGACCATCATTTCTGCAGAAACATCATCACCAAGGGACTTTCTCCCATTGCAAACATCAGTAAAACGTGTAAACATTTCAGTAATTGATTCAGATGGATGCATGGTAAAAGACTCAAAATCTTGACGGTACATATCCAATCGAGTATCCTTAACTTTGTTGGTCCCCTCATGGGTAACCTCCAATAGTTTCTAGATTTCATGAGATGAAGTGCATGTGGAAACTCGATTGAATTCATTACGATCAAGGCCGCAATGAAGAGCGTTCATGGCTTTGCCATCAAGCTCGAAATTTTTAATATCGGCTTGAGTCCATTTGGATTCATCGGGAGAAGAGAGAGAGTAACCATGCATGACAATTCTATAAATAGGATAACCTATACTTCTAAGAAAAGTAGTCATGCGGGTTTTCCAATAAGTATAGTCGGTTCCATCAAAGAATGGAGCACGACCCAAAGAATAGCCTTCGGGGGCGAAAGAAGTTGAAGCCATCACAAAGGATCTTGAATTTGAAACCGGTTAGGGTATTACTCAAATTTTGGCTCTGATACCAAATGTTGGACGGAGAGTGATGGCAAGAGGGGGGTGAATTGCCTTTTAAAAAATAATTAACAATTTAAAACAAAGTTAAAGGTGCAGCGGAAATAAAAGAGGCAAGACACAAAACTTGATAACGGAGTTCGGCTTAAACCAAAGCCTACGTCTCCGCTCCCAACTCAACCGTTGAGAGATTTACTACAGCTTGCTTTTTAATGGTTTTAGCAAGAAACCCACTAGACTTTAAGGTAGTCTAGAACCTATTACAGCTTGCTTTTAATGGTTGAGCAAGAACCCACTAGCCTTCTTACAGGTGAAGGCTAGCTCACCTATGACTCAAGCCTTTTAAAGGGAAGGCTTGACTAACCTCTTCACACCTTGATGGTGGTGTGAAAACCCAAACAAAGAGAGGATGAGAGAAAGAGGGGTTTGTAGGCACAAACCCAAATTGATGCTCAAAATAATAAAACAAGAAAAACCGTAATGTAGAGAAGTCTTGGGCGCCAATGGATTGATTGGAGTTGATGAAGAGTGCTCCCAAGCTTCTATGGTGATGCTCCTTAGATGTGGAAATGAGTTGGAGCAATTGAGGTTCCTTGAAGGAATCCGCCGGAGGTTTTTTCCAAATGATGAAAAATGTTCCCGTGGGCTACCATACATTTCCGGGGCTTCCTAGTCCTTTATTTATAGAGGGGGAACCCTCATATGGCCGTTCGGGGTCTTCGGAGCCGTTGGAGAGGCCTTCGGAGCTGTTGGGAGTCAAGTGGACAAGTCTGGTCAAAGCCCAACGGCTAGTTTGACTGGCTCCACCGGCTGACCGGTGCTTGGCCACCGGTTGGCCGGTGCTTTGGAAAAAGGAGAGGCCTTCTGCCCAGGCACCACCGGTTGGCCGGTGAGGA
Organism: Viscum album; assembly: GCA_963277665.1. Taxonomy (NCBI): domain Eukaryota; kingdom Viridiplantae; phylum Streptophyta; class Magnoliopsida; order Santalales; family Viscaceae; genus Viscum; species Viscum album. The sequence goes on along the minus strand of OY728137.1, from coordinate 1,928,954,601 downwards.
GGCCACCGGTTGGCCGGTGGTGAGACAGTAGGTGTCCCTTCTGTCTGGGTTCCACCGGCTGGTCGGTGATGGGACACCGGTTGGCCGGTGGTCTGGACAGAGGAAATGCCTTCTGTCAAGATTCCACCAGCTGGCCGGTGGTCATCCACCGGTTGGCCGGTGGACTGAAATCAGTCCACTTTTGCCTTCTGGCTTTCTTGACCCAATTCCTTGGCAACCTGAAATCATGCCTATCATCCAAAAACACTTAAAACAAGATTAGATAAATAAGAGAGTGATTGTGATCATGAAAATTAAACCACGAGGGGTACGAGAGGTACAACATATGTGTGCGCAATTGTGGGGCGGTCTTCGTCAAAGGCGTCGGGTGTCGAGTTGTTCATCTTGGTCCGCTCACTTTTGAGGTAGGTTTCCCTATGCATTTTCCTTTAAATTAAAGAATTATTGGTTTCTTGCATTTCTCACCTTTATTTAATGTTAGTTATAAATTTATGGTTTTTAGAATAATTGCTTATTATGAAATAAAGTAATGCCCTCTGTGTATTTGAATGTCATGAAACTATTTTATTAATGTGCTTATTAGTGTTTCTGTAAATCACCCTTTGGCCCTTATAAATGTGCTTCAGATTTAAAGTGGTGAATTGAGTTTCTTAAATGGGTTTCCAAGTGCGTTCCTGGTTTCCAAAATGGTGTGCATGTGATTCTTTAAGAAATGGTTTGGCATGAGAAAAATAAAGTGAGGCCCGGTTGGCACTTTTGTAAAGTTAGTTATCTCAATAAAACTCTCCTTAGATATGGTCCCCTCTCTTTAGTTGAGTTGTATATTATGGGGGTCCATTGTGTAGGACCCCCCCTATGATCAAATGGTAGAAAGGCGAGGGACATATTCCTTGGGGTGACTTGGGTGATGCATGTTGTGTGTATATATAAATATATATGTGTCTATGTGATTTGATGCTCGGCTGGCATTGGATGGCTCACCCTTTTGTTATACATGTTGACATGGGAACCTGGCATAATAAGTGAATTTTCTGTGAATGATCGCTGCACTAGTTTAGAATACGTACTGGCTAGTGGCCCTTAGTACAGACTTTGCTCTGCTGGGGGATTGGGCCCCTCGATTAGGTCAGCTAGGGCAACACCGAGCATTTGGGCGTTATGACGTCATTGAGTAGGGCATGCCTTTAAGATGAGTCACATGTATAGTAAGTTCTAGACTATTCATGAGCTCCTAGGTTTCACTCATGTCTATTGGCACGAATGTTTTGATGCATTGTTGTCTAGATACTCTTGTGTGTTATTTCCCATTGCCCTTGTTGAATGTTTGTTGAGGTTGCTTTTGGAATAGTGTGGTTTATAGCTAAAATGATAGTGTTTTCAAATGGTTATGGAAAACGGTTTTGGAAATGTTTTATAATCACTCTCCCCTTTATAATTAAAATGTCATCTCTCTTTTAAAAAAATGCATATGGTTCCCTCTTGGGAAAGGTTATGGTTTTGAATGATAAAAAGGGCACAGGACCATGATTTGTTTAAAGGGAAAATGTATGAAAAGCTTACTTTTATATATTGTAGTTCAAACCTGAAATTAATGTTTCTTTATTTAAAGGTAATGCATTGGGTATAGATTAATTGGGCACACCTACTGAGTTTTAATACTCACGCCTATACTTCATAACACAGTCTCACTAACCAAGGACCATCTCGAGCTAACTCGCATTAAGCCCTTGGCAACCCAATGCCTAGTTGTCAAGAAAATTCCCACAACCCTCACTTGGGTTCCAACTCACATCCTCCTTATGAGAGTTCTCGAGCCCATCACCTGGAGGAAACCCTCCCCGACAAACCATGTATAACCCTGAAGGACATATCCTGCTCATAGCACACACTGAGACTTTCCTCCGCCCTTAAGAAGGTGTCCCCAACTAAGCACGAGACGTATGACCATGTCACCCCGTCATCCTGTTGGATTGGTGTAGCTCTATCCGTTCTGGATGATGTTTGGACCGAATGCTTCAAACACATACTGCGCACTAGGTCGCAACTTCTATGGGTCAAGTTCTGCGGTGAGCTCGTTGGGGGTTACAGGGGGCAACGCGCCCTTACTCCGAGAGGCGAACGCCCTCGGTCCAAAAAAAATCAGGACTGTAGCAGCTTTGACCATTGTAGCAACTCTGACCACTATAGCAAAAATGACCGACCAACACTGACAAGGCACTATAGCAGTGCGGACTTTGGAATCAACATTATTATAGTTCTTTGGACTTCCAGCCACCGATCACTGTAACACTTTTGACTTGGGTGGCCACTTTTCATTGTAGCGATGTGGACTTTCTGTGCGGTTGGTGGAATAGTGGATCGTCTTCATCCTTTTTTAACTCATTTCGAGTTAGGATTTTGCTAGTGATTGAGAACCTTGAAACTCTTGTAAAAATTATGCTCCCAAATCAGTAGTGAAATTCTGCCTCTGTGGGCGTAGGGATTATTCTCGAACCACGTAAATCTATGTGTTCTCATTCTTTTTTTTTCCTTTTGCTCTTTTGTGATCTGTTTTTTCGCTTCGTTGCTCCCGATGTTTTTCCACAACACATCCCTGGGCGTAGGCCTCTCATGCCTGCGATACGAGCTTGAGGAATCAAGCTTGGGCTATTCACACTCATCCTGAATTTGGAGACCTAACTCAGGTCTCTCGTAAACTCAATTGACATCTTCACCCCCTTGGTGACAATCATTGGGTGACATCATTTCCTTAATGATCGCTAGAGCATTCGCTTTGAACCTTGGAGGCCCAACACCACCTAATTCCTTCACTTTGGGTGCTCTCAACCCCTAACCATTTTTAGATGAACACAAATTCCTATGCAGGTATGCAGTATCACAATGAAATATGTATATGGTTTAGTATTATAGGGGCCACCTACCTCCATATATGAGTTATGAGCCTTAATCGAGCTCTATTCATCCCTACCCAAGCTCGTGCCAAGCCAACATTCGTGCCCTTATCTCGAGGCACAACATCCATTTAAATTAGTAAAAAAACATTAATAATTAACTTAACCATTAATTATAACAATTATAATCAATTAAATAGATTAAACCAACAGGACATAATGGCCCAAAATTCACCAAGCCAATCTGTGACGCTGAACCCACCACTCGAGAGGTCCATGGCATACCCTAGGTACCATCCCGAGCAAAAACCCCATCACCTGGTACTCAATCAATTGTCAATTTCATCTAATTTCATAAAAAAAAACTCCAAATAAAATCATCAGACAAAATGTTGAAAGAATGTGAAGTGTTCATCATCTTGGGACGTCCTTTATTCATCACACACAAAAGCTCCAATGTTCGAGATGATTCTATCATGCTCTAATGAATCATCATCCGAATATAGCCAAAAATTGCCACAAATCATAGTGCGACAAAGAGGAACAAGAGTAGAAGGGATCGGAGGGAAGAATTTGCCTCAAATTGCTGCGGAAACACCCAAGAACCGCCCCCATTGGGGGGGTGAAAGGACGGAGGGGAGGGGTTGGCTGAATGACCCTTTCGACGCCCACTTTCCCCTAAATCCGGAGGGGCGAGGAAAAGATGGGTTCACCCTTGCTTAAAAAAAACGGCATGAAGGCCCATTATGATGTGTCCCATAGGGGTCATGGCACAATACCCCTCATCAAAGTTGCATTGCGGCATGGCCCACTGGGTCATGGTGCAGCCAACCCGCCATCCACGGCAAGACCATCACCTAGAGCATCCTGATGTCATTACATCCCGAGAACACTTCATAGCATCCTGATGCCATTACATCCCGAGCACACTTCATGGCGCAGCTCATGGAGGTGATCTGAGCCATAAATAAAAATTACAATATTATAAATGGTGTAACCACGGATGAAAATCAAATCTAGGCTTTCTTATTCCTGCGGATCGACACCGGACTAAATTTACAATGCTGTAATAACTTAATTGTGAAAAATTAATTCTAAATTCTAAAATTACAGGCTTGATAACACTGTTGAGAGAACTAAATCAAGGTCTGGAGAAGTAGAGCAGGATCGGGCAAAGTAGGATTAGATTGGACAGGCCCGGGAGGATTGAGAGGGGTTGGGTCAGGTCAAGTTGATCCAGGTTCAACAAAGCAAGGTCGGGTTAAATCGCATGACCACTCGAGGAAGGGAAACCAAATAATAGAATCAGAGCAAACAAAAATCAATACAACTGTACACTCAGAACACCAACCATATCCATTGAAATTCTGTTGGAATGGTACAAAACTGAGACCATCTCATCCCCGAAATCCCAAACCCCTCCCGATATTATATAGCTGAATACCCTTTCTCTCCATACAATATACACATGTCAGAGGTTGGGCAACCAAATTCTACAAAAATTGGACATGCAGTCATCCAATCACCAGTTGTTCAATTGAGCCGTCACGCTTCGCACCACAGGATGATATTCTGTGTGCAGATATCTTTTAGCTTTCTCGGAAAACGGTTCCCCGAGCCAATTCGAATATAAGCTCTTCACCACCGGATTCTCGAACGGACTCTCCACTGAAACATCCTCTTTGTACACAGCTTCTAATGACTGAATCAAACCCTTAACAGATTCCCCAGCCTTTGCTTTCACTTGACCGCCGCCATTCAAGCAACCTGTTCATCATTTCACTTTTTAAGATTCTTGATCAAATCACAGAAACAACATGTTCCAGGCATTACCTGAAGGGCACGCCATTACTTCCACAAACTGATACTCGCAGCTTCCACTCTTAATCTTTCTCACGATATTCTGAATATTCCGGAAGCCATAACACACGGCAAACTTCAATACACTTTTCCCATCCACCTGCATCCCAATGGCAGACACCCACCAAGGATCCGTTTGGAAAAATAAGTGATGTTTCTTCTATTTCTATAAAACACTAAATTCAAGAATTAAACCACCAAATAATAACTTATTCAGTTAAATAAGAACCATAAGCAGATTTTAACAAGTGCAGCGAATACTAGACAGTTGAGTGTTTGGGTACAATAAAAAACTGTTTTTTTTAATTTAAAGGACACAATCAGCTTTTAAAAAGTTATGTGTTTGGCGTGAAATGAAAATTTTATTAGAATCCACACACTTGAGGAGAACCTTGATACATAAGCAACTAGACACTAAGAGGGAGAAACATAAAAGAAGATTAAACTCGATGAAAAAGACAATTTAAATGATGTGCAGAAGGTTCAGCACTAACAAGCTCCACCATTTTGCATAAGATCCATAACCTGAATATATTCATCAAGAGATATCGTGTCACTTGCCTACCACACATAAATAGCAACTAAAGGTTTCAGGGTGCAGCTTAAGCAGTCGGAGCGATGTCCAACAATGTTTTTCGACAGTTTCAATGGATAAAATCTGAAAACCTTAACCCCAAAATCATTAAAAAGAATCTTTTCGCATTTAATTTATAATTAATTTAAAACTAGAATCACCACAAACGCGATAATTCTTTTTTATTGATCAATTTGGTTGCCGCTTTTGTCATGTCGTCATTGTTGTGGAGAATCCAAACTAGAATTCCTCTGGCAGTATCTACACGTGTTCCACAAATCTAAAAACATCACTCCCAGAATTCTGGGTGCTAGCGCAGAGGGACCAAAACAAGAAATCTCTTGTTCTCTCTTGAATCTTAAGAGGCATGGAGAAGGATATTCTCTCGGGTTTGAGAGAATTCTTAGGGAGGTTCTATTGTGCACAACCACTGTCTTTCTAAAATGTTAGAATCGGGTTTAAACAATTGATAATTGTGCATTAGCTCTTTATCTAATTGTTTGTTCTAAGTACACCACATGTCAAATAATAATATTATTATTATTATAATTATTAAACTCGTCACATGCATTAAACTCGTGGATTAACAAATCATCTCCATTGGAACATTAAAGCTTTTGTAGGAAGATAATCAATTTTACCGGATGAAGAAATTCAATACTATCAGACAGATATATACCAAGCACATCGAACAAACAAGTACCAAGCACATCGGACAAACGAATACAACATCTATTGGATGGAAGGCATATAAAGTCCATCAAACGGAGACATGCAAGTCTACCAGACAAACATTTACTAACCTACCGGACAAAGATGTGTAAAGTATATCTGACAAAAAATTTACATTCTACCAGATGAAAGCATTGTAATGGTGCTACATCTAATGACCATTGGACAAAGTGTTGACATGTTGATAGATAAAGATGTGTCTGATGTCGTTGCAACTAATCCCGAGAAGTGCGGAATTTGACTCCTAGAAGCTTGTCTATAAATAGGACCACAACCTCGAGGAGGAGAATATTAACAATCTACAATCTAAAGTTGTTGAAGTTTTGCAACATTTGAGTGCACTTCAATTGTAATCTTTAGAGAGTTTCCTTAGAACATACAAATGTGAGGATTTTATTGTAAATGCTTTAAGGTTTGCCCGCTATAATTGTTGATTTGTCCAATCATGTGATCGAGGGCTCCCAAGGGTAAGACAAAGAATTGTCTGATTAGTGTTGTCAAAGTCGCACAGTGCAATAAGGCGCAAAGGCCGCTTGGGGATGCAACACGAGACGCAACTACGACACATGCGCACATAATTAAATATGTACAGTTTTCAACAATATTTTAAATTTAAAAAAAAATCAATCAAAATGATACAAATTAAAATACGTACTGATAACTTTTAATCAAATCATAATCAAATACGCCTTTGAATCTTCCTCTTCAACATTATTCATCTCAGCAACAAGTCATACACATTTTGTACCATGGAATTTGGGAGTGGAAGTCGCTAAGTTTGATTTCTATCTGGGAGTACATTCAGGCTCCTCAACCCCAGCGACCGCAGCATACGCACCCCATGTTAAACCTTCAGCACCCTCATCGTTAAATACAAAGTCGTCGTCATCATCATCATCATCATCATCATCATCATCATCATCATCCTCTTCGACCCTCCCAATAAGCCATTCATTGTCATAATCAATCTCTTTGCGTGTAATGGGGTCAATGGTGTCACAGATTTGAAACCGACGCTTCAATGCATGATTATATTTGATGTAAACCAAATCATTTAGTTATTGTTGAGACACCCAATTCCTCTTTGTTATGAAGGTGCAATATAATTCAATTGTTAATGTTTTAAAGTTTATAATAATAAATAGGATGCATTTAGAAAAGAAACTTACATGCTCAAATATGCCCCAATTTCTCTCACATCTCGATGAGCTACATGTGAGATTAAGAACCTTCAAAACAAATGTTTGCAAGTTTGGAGCTGAAGATCCAAACATAGACCATCATTCAGCAGGAGCCTTCTTGTTCTAAAGTCTAATTGACAAAGAATTTGCAAATAGACCCTCAGCCTCCCTGCACAAAGTAATTTCATCCATGATTTTTTCTTGAATCTCAAGGTTTAGAACCCGCCTTTTGAATGGATTTAATTAATCCATCATGTACTTCAAAAATCCAATTGGATATTCGGATTTGAATAACAAAATCCAGGATTCAAGAAATACCTCGCAGCATACAAAGAATGGGCTGCGCATGGAGCCCAATAAAAATTTGGATACTTTAACTCAACCATTTCCCTAAAAATAGAATTTGAAAAGAATAAGAAACAAACATAAATAAAATTCTTAATATGCATAATGTATGTATAAACTTAAATACTAATAAGGTGGATAGAAATAATATCCACTAAAACATTTGAAGAAGCGCTATCCGTGACAACTTGAACCGCGTTTTCTGGACCAATACGTTCCACAAATTTGCTTAGCAATTCAAATATTATGTCTTCATTTTTGCAAAATGATGAAGCATCGATTGAATCAACGAACATGGTCTCTTCCCAACAATTCACCAAGAAATTGATCAATGTTATTTTCTTTTTTTCCATCCAACCATCAAACATAATTGTGCAACCATTTTTTTCCCAATCTTGTTCACGTTTTTACCATCATTGTCTTTGTGTGCTCCATTTCCTTATTTAACAAACAAACTCGCACCTCGTGATAGCTTGGTGGCTTCATTCCAGGACTAAATTGCCCAATAGCTTCAATCATGGAATGAAAGCTATCATATTTCGCAGCATTGAGAGTTATTCCCACATCATACATCCATCTTGCAATTTGTGTACATGCTTCTCGCATTTCTTTCTTGTGCTCTTCGATTTTGTATGCATTTATGATCATCTTTCGTTTTCTTTTCCTACAATTTCTTCCAAATCGCGTGTAAAATATGTATCCATTGGTCCAATATTGCGTGATGACTTAAATGATGATGTTCCCACGCTAGTTCTTCCGGCCTTCGGATTGAACAAAATTGGGTGTACGGGGTGCTCGTCAGACAAAGTTGATGGTGTCTCCTACTCTCGGAGAGTTCTTATGGGAGTAATGAATTGACTTAAAGTTGGTAGCAAAAAAGTAGCCAAAACTAGCTTGGTATCACTTTAGAATCAAAGCGTTAAGGGAATCAAGGTTACGATTCCGATAAGCTGGGACTTTACTCAACGGTTCAAGGAACCGCGGGTCAATACGGTTGGTCAGTCTAGCGCCTACCTTGAAACTCTATAAGTAGTGGCGTAGCCAAAACTTATGAGGAAAAGTTTCAAGGATCTTTGCCACAAAAATACTCAAGCAACACAGTATTCTGAATCCAGTGAGCGCTAATGAGGTTCGATAAAATAATGGAAAATATTTGATGATTTAATAATTAATTAATCAAAAATGTCTAAAAGGTAATCAAGATAAAGTATTAACTGCTAAATTTATTTGTAGTAGATAAAATGGCAATCACCAACACCATCGGAACATTGTCATTGCAATCAATATTGGATAAAGAAAATATTATGACCGGTCATAACTTCCAAGAGTGGTACAGGCGTTTGCGCATAGTACTACGCCAAGAGAAGAAACTTTATGTGCTGGAGTCCTCACTTTCTGCTGAGCCCCCTCAAGGAACAAGCAAGGCGTATAAAGACAAGTATAAGAAGCATGCAGATGATGCATTAGATGTACAATGTATCATGTTGCCATCTATGTCCAGTCAATTGCAGAAAATGCATGAGGACGAAGATGCCTACAAGATATTGACTCATCTCTAAGAATTATATTAGGAGAGCAAGGCAAGAAAGGTATGAGATATTTGGTGCACTGTATAGGTGTAGGCGAGCAGAAGGGAATCAAGCAAGACCTCGTGTACTCAGGATGATAGAGTACATTGAGAGACTTGAAGCCCTTGGGTTCAAGCTGAACCAAGAACTAGCAACAGATCTCATTTTTACCTCTTTACCGTCAAGCTTCTTAACTTTCATTGTTACCTACAATATGAATAACATGACAAAGTCGCGCCCAAATCTTTTGGCTTTAGTTCGCCAAGTTGATAAGGAAATGAAGGATTCTAATTCTTAGGTCCTTATAGCGAACAAAAGGAGAAAGGACAAGGCTAAAGCGTTTAAGGCTAAGTCCAGACCGAAGACACTAATGCACCGCCCTTCCAAGAAGTCAAAGATACAAAGAAAGGGCAATGAGCAAGAGGTTGTCTGTTTTTCATGTGGCAAGAAAGGTCATTGGAACAAGAACTACAGAGCTGGGAAGAAGAAGCAAGAGCCCCTGAATTACTGAAATTAATTCATACTAACATATGTAGGGAAGGGGTGGGTTTTCATACTTCATTATTTTTACCGATGACTATAGCAGGTATGGCTATATCTAATTAATGTGGTATAAGTCGGATTCCTTTTAGATGTTTAAGGAATACCAACATGAAGTAGAAAACCAGTTTGGTAAGAAGATTAAGGCACTTCGCTCAGACCGACGCGGAGAGTATTTTAACCAAGTTGTCATCGATCACGAAGGGGTATGGGATAGTATCCCAACTCACTCCTTACACACAACAGTTGAATGGTGTTGGTGAAAGGAGGAATCGGACCCTGCAAGACATGATCAAATCAATGATGAGTCAGGCAACCCTTCCATTATCCTTTTGAAAATATGCTTTGCAGACATCGGCATATACACTCATCTGAGTACCAACTAAAGCAACAAATGGGATTCATATGAGTTGTGTGGAAAGAAACTCAATCTATCACACATACGTGTGAGGATGTCAGGCTTTTGTCAACAGTACCTAGTGACAAATTAACATCCCGAAGCACGAAGTGCGACTTTATAGGTTATCTTAAAGAAGTCAAAGGATATTACCTATATAACCCTACAGATGCAAAAGTGATTATGGCAAGAAATATCATATTGCGTGGTGCGGAGCGGCACCCGACAGCTTCAGATGGCTGGATCGCGGGCAAAACGCGATCGCGCCGCCTCCGCTGCGATCCCAACTAGAGCGGTCGCATCCTGTTTGCTAGCCTACGCCGCCGCGACCCCTCAACGCTGACCACAACCCCCGTTTCTTGTTTATTCTACTACACCGCGCCCGCGACCCCGACACTCAGTCGCGACCCCGACACCCACTCCCTGAGTCGCGACCCTGCATTTGTTGCTCTGGCCTACGACGCCAACCCCGACCCCTCAACGCCATCATCGACCCCGCCACCCCCGCCCCGCATCTATTGCTCTGGTGTACATCACCGACACCGACCTCGACCCCTCAACGCTGACAACCCCCCCCCCCCCCCACCGACTCCTTTAAAAAAATAATGTTGCGTACTTTTTTTCTATTTCCCCGCCTATCCCTCCCTTTTGTATTTGGGTTTTGTTTTTTTATTTTGTTTTTTGGTAAAAAAAAAAATCATTTTGGAGCCCCTTTTTATTTCTTTTGTTATTATATATGTATTATTTTTACTCTATTTTATATTTTATTTATTGTATTTTAATTTTTCATCATATAGATGTGTAGAATTGTGTAATTTAAATTATATAATTTGGCCCACAACTGGATAAAAAGGCGATCGCGACGCGATCCGCGTCGCCGCTATCCCGCTACAGGACCCCGCCGCATCGCGCCGCGATCCGAAATTGACTACTATGTTGCAAATAACAGCCTTCCATGATTATGAAATTTGAAAAATAGATGTCAAAAAATGTTTTTCTAAATGAGAAGTTGGTTGAAGACGTTTATATGACACAACCCGAAGGGTATGTAAGTCAAAGAATGTCAATAAAGTATTGAAGCTGCAGAGATTCATTTATGGGTTAAAACAAGCATCACGATCATGGAATGTTTGTTTTGATAAGGCCATAAAAGAATTTGGTTTCGTCAAGAATGAAAGCAAGTCATGTGTCTATAAGAAGGTTAGTGGGAATGCCATCATTTTTCAAAATATTGCATGTTGATGACATTAATTGTGGGAAATGAAGTCCAAATCTTAAAGTCAGTTAAGACTTGGTTAAATGAATGTTTCTCCATGAAAGACTTAAGTGAAGCAACCTCCATTCTAGGGATCAAGATCTATCGAGATAGATCTCAGAGGCTGCTTAGGCCAAGTCAAAGTACATATATTGACAAGGTACTCAAGAAGTACAAAACGGAACAATCCGAGAGGGTCGTTGTCAATGTCACATGGTATTAATCACTCCAAGAAAATGCGCCCACAACCACAGGAGGAGATTAAAAGAATGAGTAGAATCCCTTGTGCCTCTGCAGTGGGATCTATCATGTATATCATGCTACGTATTAGGTTTGATGTTGTCTTTGCTTTAAGCATGGTGGGCAGGTATCAAGCTAATCCAGTAGAGCTGCATTGGGTCGCTGTAAAAAACAATCCTGGAGTACATGAGGCGTACAAAGGATATGGTCCTAGCATATGGAGGAGATAAGGAACTAATAGTGAGATGATAAACTGATGTTGGTTTCTAGACATATGATGATCTAAAATCGCAATTGGGCTATGTCTTTTGCCTGAATGGTGGTGTAGTGAGCTAAAGAAGCTTGAAGCAACCTGCGGTCGCCAATTCTACAACAGAATCCAAGTATATAGCGGCTTCTGATGCAACTAAGGAGACAATCTGGATACACAGCTTTGTCTCAGACATTGGTGTTGTTCCTAGTAGTGCAGACCATGTTTCAATTTATTGTGATAATACTGCAACTGTAGTGCTTGCCAAAGAGGTCAGGTCACACCAAAAGACAAAACATATACTAAGCAAGTTTTATCTCTTAGAGGGATTTTGCTCAAAGAGGTGAAGTCGCAATTAGCAGAGTAGCCACAGAGGATAGTGTGGCAGACCCCCTTATTAAAGTCATATCTCAGCAGAAGCATGATTCTCATGTGTGAGCTAGCGAATTGAGACTTGTTAGCAGTTGGCTCTAGTGCAGGTGAGAGTGTTGAAAGTGGGTGCCCTAAACCCGACTTATGTATGTACTTTGATTACCATTACATATATACAGTTTGATATATACATGTGTTTATCTTACCAGAATATTGTTGATACTTCTGCGTATGTCCTTAGATTACGTGTCGTATCAAAGGGTTATAGCGGTTCTCAGACTATAATGAAAAGCTAGAGATATCATGACAATAATCTTAAAATTATGTCCTATGGTCCAGATACATAATATTGACATGACACATATGATGTGTGATCATCAGGTGTTAGAAGTTCATAAGCATTTGAGACTTATTCTCATGAAGTTCGCACTTGGTGATCTCGAGTAGATGAGATCGTGAGGACAGACCCGCCAATAGGAACACTACATATTTCAAGCGTATTGGTTCCTATCAACAAACATGTGTATTGGTCTCCTGGCTTGAAATCATTATCAATGTGTCATTTGATCGCATAATTAATCAGGATGGTAGTACCTTCATAAATCCATGGTCATGGTAGTCGAAGGTAAGTCCCTCCAGTTAGATCAACAAATAATAAAACAAGAATGGACGATGACAACTGTGTGCATCCTGATTTATGAGATATCGTGAGACAAGAGTTTATATTACACAGTGTGTGTTCGTGAGAAGGTTGTCATTGGTATAAATATTCTTTCTCTCTTTAAGGGCTTTGATGGGTTGATAGACTCCGCTCTTAGTTTGTGAATAGTATTCACTGCTATCCAAATAACGGCCTAGAGGGTCACACACAATATCGTATTCAAGAATCAGCCCTATTCTGGTGAATAGATATATAGGGCATGGTGAGTCCCACCACGAGGTCTAAGAGTTGTTAAAGCATTATCGATTACCGATAAATAAATAAATTCATTATTATTCGAGTACATAATAATTGGGTTGAATTTATTTATTAAAAGTATTTACAAGGTATAAAGTGAATAATACTATATGAACAAATATTATTTTAATATTCAAGATTCATTTAATATTGGCGGGAATTACGAGTCGAGTAAATGACTCGGGTTTATCATGTAATATATTTATTATATATTACAAGTGGGTGATAAAATATAAAGTGTTTATGACGCAATTAGTTCGTCATAACTATTTATTTTTACTTGTTTAGTGGACGTTAAATATACAGGAGCCGAGAAACCCTATCCGAGTATTTTGAATATCCACTATATAAGTCGGGAGGAGCTCAATTCCGATAGATTGTTCAATCCAACAGATTTAGAGCTCCTCTCTCCTACTAGATTCTAAAGAAAGTCTATCTGAGTGTTCGATCCAAGAACGTCTTGGCGAATCAAAGGCAACGCCTTCGCAAATCGAAGGCACCGGATTGAGGTGATCAACGCGACGTCAAAAAAATCGTCAGAGATCCGCGCTAGCACCCGAAATTCGACGATCGACGTGCGCAAAGATTCTTGAAGCATGTGTAGATGATCTAGAGGGGTTCAGCCGAGTGCGGTTCAATTCAAACGAGGTATTCATTTTGTTTTGTTTTTGAGCTTTGTTAATTCACATGAGATCACCAAGGCTCGAATCGTCGAAGACGACGAAGTTTCGTCGTTTCGGTGATAAATTGTAAATCTTCTACCCACTGGTTTCCGCTACGCACTCTGGTACCATCAAGGACTTGTAAGAGATCCACCAGAGATTAAGTTTAATTCTTTTGAAATCTGGGACCATTGTCGATATGGTAAGCAGCATAAGTCTCGCTTTAAATTTATTAGTGAAATCTCAACTTCGAAGACTTTACAGTTAGTGCACATGGATTTATTCGGCCTAACGCAAACTAAAAGTATCGGAGGCAAACACGATATGTATGTCTTGGTTGATGATTACACTAGATATACTGGGGTTTATTTTCTATCAAAAAAGGCGAAATCTCTTTTTTGTTTTAAATGTTTTGTAGCTCGTGTTAGAAAGGAGAAAAACCTGTCTTTAGTAACTATTCGTAATCATCATGGCGAAGAATTTGAAAATTTTGATTTTGAAACTTTTTATAGAAGGAAAGGCATGACACACAACTTTTCAACTCCTAGAACACCTCAGCAAAATGGTGTAGTTTAACAAAGAAATAGAATTCTTCATGAAATTACTAGAACTATGTTGAGTGAATACTCAACTGATAAACATTTTTTGGCTGAAGCTGTTAATATTGCTTGTTATGTTATAAATTGAGTTTTACTTGAAACCTTTTCTTAATAAAAGAGTTACGGACAGAAAGAAAGCCAAAACTTTATTACTTTAAAGTTTTTAGATGTAAGGTATTCGTCTTCAATACTAAAGATAACTTACATAAATTTGATCTAAAAGCTAATGAGAGAATTTTTCCTAGTTATTCTGCAACAAGGCTTATCGTGTTTTTAACAAACGAACAAACGTTGTTAAGGAAACGGCACATGTTAAGTTTAATGAAACTGATCATTGTTTTCAAACATGCAAGCTAAATCTCTAGATAATGTTTCTAAAACTGTTTTTCAATCCATGTTGAAAATTTTTTCAAATATAACTGAAGAAATAATTTCAAAAGTCGCACCTTTATAAGAAGATCAATCTGTTGTTGAAGAACAGTGTTTTATCCAAGAAATCAGTCAATCTTAAGGAATCATCTCACTGATAATAGCATTAGAGATGTAGATCAACCAATCAAAACTCGTAGTTCCTTAAGAAATGAATGTGAACATCATGCATTCTTATCTCAGTATAAACCTAAAACACCTAATGAGGTTTTAAGTGATGAAGATTGGACAAGAGGAGTGCGGGATAAGCTCATGAATTTGAGAGGGAACAAAGTTTGAACTTTGGTAGAACGTCTTAAAGATCTTATTGGAGTAAAATGGGTTTTCCGTAATAAACGTGATAAAAATGGAATTATAATAAGAAATAAAGCAAGGCTTGTTGCCAAGTGTTATAATCAACAAGAAAGTATAGATTATGAAGAAATTTTTGCCCCAATAGCGAGACTCGAATCTATTCGTATACTTCTAGCATTTGCAGCATACTTCAATTTTACTCTATCAAATGGATGTGAAGTGTGTTTTTCTTAACAATTATGTTCAGAAGGAAGTTTATGCAGAACAACCACCTGGTTTTGAAAATGCAAAATATTTGAATCGTGTTTTTAAACTTACTAAATCACTTTATGGACTTAAACAAGCTCCAAAAGCCTTGTATAATAGACTTACCGAATTTATACTTCAAAACAGCTTTTTTAAGGGAGTTGTTGAAACTCTTTTTATTAATAAAGTTTTCAAACATACCGT
Source organism: Viscum album (assembly GCA_963277665.1). NCBI lineage: Eukaryota > Viridiplantae > Streptophyta > Magnoliopsida > Santalales > Viscaceae > Viscum > Viscum album. Next base: position 1,928,939,004 of record OY728137.1, on the reverse strand, counting down.
CATTGTTCAAATTTATGTCAAGGACATTAGGTTCAACTCAAAAGTCTCTTTATGATTCCTTGACTTCCAAATTTCTCAAAAACTATGAGCTTTCTTATCTCAACAAAAGTACACAAAAGATTTGCTTAAAAAAATTGATTTTAACAGTGCCAAAAACATAAGCACTCCTATCAGAACCTCAAAAACTCTTGATTTTAATGAATCTCGAAAACCAGTTGATCAAAAACTTTTTAGAGGAATGATTAGAAGTTTATCATATCTTACAACTAGTCGACCGAACTGAATGTTTTTTGCATGCTTGTGCGAGATTTCAAGCAAATCCGAAAGAATCTCATCTTAAAGTTGTAGAACAAATCTTTCATCAAATTAAATAAACTTTTGATCTTGAAATATTTTATTCTTCTGGAAATGACTTTAAACTGAAAGTTTTTCAGATGCTGACTTTGATCGATGTAAAATGGATAGAAAAAGTCCGGAACGTGTCATTTTTTAGGAAAAGTTTTAGTTTACTGGTCCTGTAAGAAACAGCTCTCGCTAGCAATTTCCACTGTTGAAGTTGAATACGTAGCAACTGAAAGTTGTTGTGCTCAGGTGTTGTGGATGCAACACACTCACCAACTTTGGCGTGAGTTTTACTAAAACTCTAATTTTGTGTGATAACACAAGTATCACAGTGTCTTAAGAAGTCAGCGCATCACTCACGAGCAAAGCACATAGATATTAGACATTATTTCCTTCAGGATCACATACAAAAAAGAGATTATTTTATAATTTATTAGAACGTAAGAACAGCTTGCAACTTCCAATCTATTTGGAAAGTCCTACAGTCTGAATGTTAAAAACCGCGATTGTTTTTCAAGGATGGTAATTAGTTTGCGTTGCCACAGATGACTTTGATCTTCGCTATCCCAGTATAGTCTGCGAGTTTTATATTAGTTCAATATTTAATGAAGTTGATGGGTTAAAGAATGTAATTTCCAATCTATTTGGAAAGTCATACAGTCTGAATGTTAAGAGTTGTTGAGCTTCTTGGAATACCTTTTAAAGGGGGGGCTTCTTTTGTAACTCATGAGTCACCAGACAAAGTCGGATCGTTTGAAAGGCCCCTAGAGAAAACTTTGTTTGCTTCAAATGAAAAAGTTAGAAAAATGTCTCATCTTTCACCGAAAGCAAGGATTGTTTGCTTATGGGTTCAAAACTTCTTACTACCTTAAAGGTGTAGGATATATATGTTTTGAATTTCCACTGTAACTTGAGAAAATTCAACTTAATCAAGACAGGGTCAGTAAAGCTTAAGATCTTGTTATAACTGAAGTTCATTAACAGGGTTTTGGTGAAGTTTATGGGAGTTGAAGGTATCAAGAATGAAGTTGAAAATTTTGTTTGCTTCAAATGAAAAAGTTAAAAAAATGTCTCATCTTTCACCAGAAGCAAGGATTGATTACTTATGGGTTTAAAACTTCTTGCTACCAAGGAGATAAAGATAAGTTAAAGGTGCAGGATATATATGTTTAGGATTTCCTTAGTAACTTGAGAAAGTTCAGCTTAATTAATTTTCATGTGTAACTACATTGAAGCCATCAAGACAGGTCAGCAAAGCTTAAGATCTTGTAATACCCGAAGTTTATTAACAGAGTTTTGGTGAAGTTTATGAAAGTTGAAGTTTATGAAAGTTGAAGGTATCAAAACTGAAGTTGCTCCCATCAGAGATGAGGAATCCTATTTTGGAGATGAAACTATTGCAAAGACGAGGTTGGTATATTTCCATGATGAGAAGTTCATAGATAAGAGCAAAAAAAAGTTTCTTCTAGTGAGGAGGTAGAAGCTCTTAAAAAGAAAGTTACTGAGAAAAGGAAAGTAGTTGAAACTTCTTGGAAGTCTACCAAGGAAAAAGACAAAGGCTATGTCCGATGAAGCCTTTACAGAGTTGATGGAGAAGAAGAAGCGGGAGAAGGAAGAAGGTGATCCGAGTTTTGGGTTGGATGTTGCTGGAGCAAAAGCCTTGAAGGAAGAAGTTTTTGACAGATTGAAAGAAGAAGTATAAAAGAAAAGTGGTTAAAGTGGCTTAGGATTTCCTAAAGGAAATAGAGAAAGATCGTGAAAAAGTTGAGAAGCGAGGTGGAGCTTCTCAGGTCGTTGATGTTGAGAAGAGAGAGCAGGTTGCTCAGTCGGTTCCCTGGACCGATCCATAGTCTGTTCCAACTGAAATTGTTCCTCTGTAAGTTGCAAAAGATGAAGGAAAACAAGTAGTGGAAGATGTTGATCAAGTTGGTGGACAAGTAGTTGAAAAAGAAGTTGCTAAAAATTCTTCCCCGAAAGAACCGTCTCGAGTACCAGGGAAAAGGAAGATTTAAAGTCAGGAGAAGTTGTTAAAGCTGTTAAGAGACTTTAGATGTTGAAGAATCTTCTGTGCATACTTCAATATCTTTAACTTCTCAGACTGGAGAGGAAGAAGCATCTCTCAGTTCTCCGGAAGAAGAGTCTTCGAACAGTGAAAAACAAGAATCAACTGTCAAGGAATCGAAACATCCTCAGTCCGATGAAGATGTGGATATTGAAGAAGTTTCTCCAAAGTTTGTTGAAAAAGAGGAAACTTCAGTCCCCGGAATTAGAGAAGTTCTCTTGCCAAAAGTTTCTATCGACTCCACTAACTCTCCTCCTAGCATAAGATCTAAACAAGTTCTCTTGCCAGAAGTTTCTATCGACTCCACTAACTCTCCCCCTAGCATAAGATCTAAACGGACAGAACTGAAGATGAATTACTTCAATGAAGTAATTAAAAGGCTTACGAATTATGAAGATCTTTCCTGATATTCAAGCAAGATGCACATACATCCAGGGCAAAGTGGATGTTATTGAAAGATCGAGTTCTCTTGAGCAAATTTTAGAAACACTGATTCAAAACGAAATAAAGCTTAAGAATATCAAAGGAAAATCTTCAGTGGAATTCAGAAAGTTAAAAAACATCATCAAATGGATGAATCAAACTGAAGATATAAAGTTCTTCGATGAGCAAATAGCAAGGATTAAAAGGGCAACAAAGTCGGTTTCAGTATTTGCGGACAATATCAATTCTGAAGTTAAAGAATGTTCGGCAGGTGATGATCTAAAGTCTCTTGCCATTCGACAAGACATGGAGCTTTCTCAGCATAACAATAAGATAGTCTCTAGAAGAAAGGATGGCGAAGCTAGAGTCTAAAGAAGAGAAGTTGTAGAAAACAAAGAAAGATCTTAGGAAGATGAAGACCAGCGTGAAAAAACTCTCTAAGACTGATTTTTCCTGAACTCCTGAATGTTTGTAATAATTAAACCACTAAACATTTTCGATGAATGTTTTGCATGCTTACACCAAATTTTGTAGAGTGTTTTTCTAACTTTTCAGGAAACTCTTTCTACCTAAATATATCTTTCCTTTTAAACTCATTTCGAAAATCACAAAGGGGGAGAAAGTAGAGCACTTGAAAGTTATGTAAGAAAGGGGGAGTAAGTTTTAGAGGTTTCTAAAAGTTTAAATTTAGTTTTTCTAAGTGTTGTGTATTGTGATTTTCAAAAAGGGAAAGATTGTTGAGCCGAAAAACCTCTTTCTAATTTTACTTTTGAATATCACAATTCACTCTTTAAATGTTTCTACATTTCTAATTTTTATCTTTCCAAAGTTATAAAGTTTTTGTAGGAAGGTAATCAATTTTACCAGACAGAGATATTCAATACGATCGGGCAGATATATATCAAGTACATCAGACAGATGAGTACCAAGTACATCAGACAGATAAATACCAAGTACATCGGATAGACGAATACTAAGTCTATTGGACGGAAGGCTTATAAGGTCCATCGGACAGAAACATAATGAACATTTACTAAGAATATCAAACAGAGATGTGTAAAGTATATCGGGCTAAGATTTTCCATTCTACAAGACGGAACTCTCAAAGCATTGTAATGGTGCTGCATCTAACGACCATCGAACAAAGCGATGACATGTTAATAAATAAAGATGTGTCTGTTGTCGTTGCAACTGAGTGAAGGATAAGAAGATTAATAATCTACAATCTAAAGTTGTTGAAATTTTGCAACATCTTGTTGTTGAGTGTGCTTCAACTGTAATCTTTATAGAGTTTCCTTAAAGCATACGATTGTGAAGATTTTATTGTAAATGGTTTAAGGTTAGTATGTTGTAATTGTTGATTTGTCTGATCATGTGATTGAGGGCTCCAAAGGATAGGGAGACAAAGATTTGTTTGATTGGGTGGATCGAGGGCTTCCAAAGCTTGGAAGATAGACCTTATGACAGGTTAAAGTCGTGGATATCTAAGGTTGGGTTCAGAGACTTATAACTTCGGGTGAAAGTGGAGACCTTTCTTAGGAAAGGTTCTGGAAGTTTTGTTACAATCTTTATAAATGTGTGTTTTACTTTATTAATCTTTATAAAAGTGTGTTTTACTTTGTTATACTTGTTAGTACAAGTTTCTTATTTTCACCGTGCAATTTTATAGAAAACTTATATTGCTTTGAATTAACTTGTTTGATACCTGATGCTATAAAGTATATCGGAACAATGCTTTGTCGGATAAACTTTCTTAAATAAGGTGTTGGAAGGAATTGTTGGTTTAAATTTTTTATAAACCACAATCCACCCCCTTATTATACTAATTTGAATCCTCTTTCGATCTTACGCAATCTTCCTCAGAATTATCAAACCTTGAATAATAAATATTTAAATAAATAAATATTATATTCACTAAACTCACGAATAAATATTTATGTTAATATTCACGTAACTAAATAAATATTTATATTAAATTATTCACTAAACCAGTTGGGAAGCAACTCTAACAGCCATGAGTAGTTCTTCGAGGAATACATAGCTAGTTCTGAAGGATGTGCGGAACATGATCCTCGGCGAGGATATTCGAAGATAATCAAGCAGATTCTCTGGTTATGTTTTGAACATAGAAGAGGAAGAGGAAGAGGAAGAGGAAGAGGAAGAGGAAGAGGAAAAAACAAAAGGCACCTAAAACCAATGGAGCAAACACGGCGGTTGAAGGAACGGATGATGTGTTGCTGCTGAGTGTGGACAGACTGATGGAGTTTTGGATTTTAGAGTCAGGGGCATCTTTCCATTCCACATCGGAGAAGAGTTTCCTGAACAATTTTGTTTCTGAAAATTTTGACAAGATACATCTTGCTGATGATGAACTCTTGCAAATCGTGGGGAAAGGTGATGCACGGATCAAGACCAACAGTGGGAGTTTGTTGGTTCTAGAAAGCGTGAGGTATATCCCTGGTTTAAGAAGAAATCTTATTTCTATTGCATCAATAAACTCTGTTGGGGATTCACAATTGTGGCACTACAGGTTAGGCCACATGAGTGAGAATAGGGTAAAGGTGTTGGCGACAAAACGAATGTTACCGAAGCTGAAGTCAATGGAAGTTGGTTTATGTGAAGATTACATCTTTTGAAAATAGAAGGTATCATTTGCAAAAGGAGGCAGAACACCGAAGGCTAGAAACTGGACCTGATGCACACAGATAATTTGGGGGCCTACACCAGTACATTCCCGCGAAGGGTCACAATATTATGGAACATTTATCGATGACTCTACAAAGTATGGGTTTACTTTCTGAAAAGAAAATCCAACGTGTTTAACATGTTCCATAAGTGGAAAACTATGGTGGAGAATGAGTCGAGATCAAAGTTGAAATGCTTGAGGTCTGACAATGGAGAAGAGTATGGCAGGCAGGAGTTCAATGAATTTTGTGCTGATAATGGAATTCGGTGGGAAAAAACTATTCTAGGTACACCACAACAGAATGGTGTGACTGAGAGGATGAATAGGACATTGAATGGGCGTGCGTGCCGGGAGTATGAGATTTCACTCAGTGTTACCCAAAACCTTCCGAGCAGAGGCAGTGAACATGGCAGCATATCTCATCAACAGGAGTCCATCTGTACCAATAAAAGAATGTTTGTCTGAGGAAATCTAGTCTGGAAAGAAGGTAAGACTCACATTTACGAGTCTTTGGTTGTTTGGCATATGTACATGTAGATGATGATGCAAGGGACAAGCTTAATGCTAAGTCAAAACAATGTTTTTTTATTGGCTACGATGTTGGGGAGTTTAGTTATCACTTTTGGGATAATCGCAACAAGATGATCATCAGAAGCCAGAACGTGGTATTTAATGAAGGTGTCACGTACAAAGATCGTCATGCAGTTGAATATGAAAATGGGAACAAAGAATCAGAGTGCAAAGAGAAAGTGGGGTTTGAAGGTGTACCTGAGCATGAGACATCGGAACCAGTGGAGCCTACTCCTCCAGCAGAGTTAAGAAGATCATCAAGGGTAATAATACCTATTCAGGGGTATTCACCATCATTACAGTATTTATTATTAACTGACGGTGGAGAACCAGAATGTTTTAAAGAGTCAATGCAATTGAAGGAGTCGAGCAAGTATGAGTTGGCCATGAAGGAGGAGATTTCTTCACTACATGACAACAATACTTGGGAGCTCACACCTCTGCCACAAGGAAAGAAAGCACTGAAGAACAAATACGCATTTCGGGTCAAGAAAAAACATGATGGCGAGAGGAGGTACAAGGCAAGGTTAGTGGTGAAAGGCTTTCAACAAAAAGGTGGACTTCACTGAAATCTTCTCGCCTGTAGTGAAGCTTACCACCATTCGAGTGGTTCTCAGTATTGTTACATCAGAAGATTTATACCTTGAGCAGCTTTTCGCCTGTAGTGAAGCTTACCACCATTCGAGTGGTTCTCAGTATTGTTACATCAGAAGATTTATACCTTGAACAGCTTGATGTCAAGACTGTTTTCCTTCATGGAGATCTTATGGAGGACATCTACATGCAGCAGCCAAAGGGATACATTTAGTTAGGGAAGGAAGGTCTGGGGTGCAAACTCCAGAAGAGCTTATATGGGTTAAAGCATGCACCTAAGCAGTGGAACAAAAAGTTTGCATTCATGACTAAAAATGCATACAAACGGTGAGGCATGAATCAATATTGCTACATAAAAACCTTTGGTGATGAATATATTATATCGCTTCTTTATGTGGATGACATGCACATTGCAGGATCACAAGTTGACAACATTGTAAAGGTTCTAAGCAGATTCGATATGTTGGAACAAAGTCAGTTTCTATTCCCCTCGCGAGTCATTTCAAATTATCAAAGGAGCAATCACTGAATACGACTGAAGAGGTTGAGTACATGACAAAGGTTCCATATACATCAGCTGTTGAGAGTGATGTATGTCATGGTCTGTACTCAACCTAACATTGTTCATGCAGTGAGAGTTGTGAGCATGTACATGGCTAACCCTGGAAAGCAATATTAGGAAGTTGTGAAGTGGATACTGAGGTATTTGAAGGGCAGCAAAGAAGTATTTATGTGCTTTGGGAAAGAAAAATCATTGCAAGGGTATGTGGATGCTGACCTTAAAGGCGATGTCAACAGCAGGAGAAGCACCACAGGCTATGTATTTACCTGTGGAGGAATTGCAGTGAGTTGGATGTCTCAACTGCAGAAGGTGGGTAGTCTTATCCAACACAGGGGCAGAATACATTGTTGTAACAGAAGCTGAGAAGGAGATGGTCTGGCTGAAGAACTTTTGGGATGAACTAGGTAGAAAGCGAAAGGAAAATGTATTGCACTGCGACAGTCAAAGTGTTATGCATCTTGCAAATAACCCAATGTTTCATGCTCGGACGAAACACGTTCAGTTGAAGTGTCATTTTATCAGAGGCTTGATACAGGATGGGTTGCTGACATTGCAGAAGATTTGTGTAACAAACAATCCGACAGACATGTTGAGAATGTTGATTGTAATACAGAAGTTGAGGCGTTGTTGTGCCTCTGTTGGTCTCCATTGATGAATGGAGGATGAGAGGCAGAATATAGGAGAACATTATCAGAGCACAAAAGGGCAAACAGTTAGTATTTCATGACCCGTCAGCTTGAAATTGAAGCTATGAATGGAAAGCACGCATCGATGAATGAAGAGGAAGATCTCAGATCAAGTAAGTTGTCTAAGCCAGTGGCATTGAAGCAGGTCAACGTAACGAAACATGCTATAAGTGGGAGATTGTTGGATTGGTGTAGCCCAATCTGTCTTGGATGATGTTGGCCTGAATACTTGCGGCCCATATTGCGCATCAGGTCGCAACTCTCGCGGGTCGAGCACTGTGGTGAGGTCGCTGGGGGTTGTAGGGGACAACGCGCCCCTGCTCCAGAGGTCCAGAGGTCGAAGGTCCTCGGCCCAAATTTGGGGGGGGCACTGTAGCAACACTGATTGGTTGTAGCAAAGCTGACTGGACGGCACCGACAGGGGCACTGTAGCAGTGCAGACTTTAGAGACAATTGTATTGTAGCTCCACGAACTTCCAACCCCCGAACACTGTAGCAGTCTGGACTTGGGTGGTTGCGGTACTGTAGCGATGTGGACTTCCAACTGGCAACTGTAGCAGCTTGGAGGTGGCCGCGGCACTGTAGCGATGCGGACTTTCAGCCATCGTTCATTGTAGCAATGCGAATTTTTTGTGCAATTGGTGGCACAGTACTTCATCTTCTTTATAACCCATTTCGAGCTATGGTTTCAGTGGAAAAAATTTGAGATCCCCCTGTATTTTGTGCTCCCGAAACTAGTGAAATTTTGCCACTGTAGGAGCCTGGACTTGGATGGTCGCAGCACTGTAGCGATGCGGACTTCCAGCTGGCGACCACTGTAGCAGCTTGGACTTCAGTGGTCGTGGTACTGTAGCGATGCGGACTTTCAGCCATCGTTCATTGTAGCAGTGCGGACTTTTGTGCGGTTGGTGGCACGGTACTTCATCTTCTTTATTAACCCATTTCGAGCTATGGTTTCTGTGAAAAAAAATTGAGATCCCCCTGTATTTTGTGCTCCCGAAACTAGTGAAATTTTGCCTTTATGTGGACGTAAGAATCATTTCTCGAACCACGTAAATGTTTGTGTCCCGAGATCTTCTCGTTCTTTTGTTTTTTTCTCTTTTACTCTTTTGTAAATCGTCTGTCGCTCTGTTACTCCCACTATTTTCCACAACACTTCAATGTGTATTCTCACAAAAGTCTCTCTTCTCCACTTCAAGAATCATCACATAGTTTTTCTTCGAGATAACAACAACAACAATCTATTTCTTTCTTTTTCGTAGCAGCAATACGTGTGATATTTTCCCATATTTTAAATATGGAAACTCCATGAAATTAACACAAAGAAATCCTCTTTTTTAATTCATCATAATCTTCGCGACCTTTCTAAAATATCACGACCTTCCATAAAAACCGCAATCTTCTTTATTCACGTATGACCACATATATGATTGATAATATTCATCATAATCTCACGGTTGGCAGATGTCTTCTCCCATGAATGCAGACATCGTGGAGCGAAACTCCAAGTCACGGTATGTCCCACCTCTTGCCCTTGACAGGTCGTGGTGTGAAACACTTCCACAACATGGATATTCTTTTCACGGCGTGAGAGCAATATCAATCGTATTTTACGATAGATAAACCTTCACGCTTTGGAGCTTCACGGTGTCCAACGTCCAACAATCCACGACGGGGTTGACACTTCTCAAACATCAAAGGGAATGACCCTTGTACTCTTACATATTCCCTCTGAGTCGTGAAAATGACTCTTACATATTCCTTCTGGGTCATGAAAAATGACTTACGTATTCCCCTAAGTCATGAGAGGGACTCTTACACATCTCATACCCTTGCCATATTTTCAATTTTCTAACAAAAATGACTCGTATGTTTCGAATGATGGCCCTTATGTATTTCATGCCTTCGCCATTTCTCGCCATTATGTAAGATAGTGACTCTTACGTTTCACAAGGTGGCCTCCAGGACTTTGTTGATTTTGCCTCTTCACGGACATCTACTTTTAGGTCTACAAGGTGAACTCAACACTGTCGAATTTCTAGTAGTCCTCAAATGTTACTTTATATATTGCTTGGATGACTCTTACGTATATAGGGTGACTGATTTGTTGTTGACACATTTCTCTGCCACTCCTAGAATTTTTCTAAGCCTACATGAGTCGATGCTCATGTAGGAAACAAGAAAATATGTCAACGACCACAATGTTGTCCATTCTTTTTAACCATCCTTCTGTTACCAAGTCCCCATCCCCCCTATCTTCATATGCCGAACAAAAATACGAGCACCTGCAACAAAAAAAACAATAGCCATGTGAAGCATTATGCGCAATGAGAGGGGATTTTCCAGACTTCCTTGTGAGGTTGGAGTGGCTGAAGGTTCAGTCATCTTGTCTGTCACTTGCTGATTAATTCAAACATGTTCCATTTTGATCACCCTTTGCTCCACCTTTTATTTAATGAATTGGTATTTGATTTCAATATGTTTGGTACACCAGTGTTGAACTGGATTTTTCGTAAGGTCAATAGCACTCTTGTTGTCACAAAAGATCACCATAGGTTGATTCATTTCTTCACCAATATCTTCAAAGTGTTGCTTCATCCATAAGAGCCAAGTGCAAGTCTTTGTCACTGAAATATGCCTTGTTTATGTCGTATTAAGGGATGTGTTTTCCTGCTCCTTACTCATTTAGCCCACACATTTATTTCAAATGAAGAATGCACCACCACTTTTGGATTTTCGATCCACCGCATCTTCGTCCGAGACATAAAAAACCATATAATTGAGAGTGCCTCAAATGTATCTCATAATCTAATTCATTGCTGCTAAATGCTCCTCTTTTGAATCACTTTGGAAACAAGACATCAAACATGTTACATAGGCAATATCTGGCCGAGTTGGTCTCAACTGCAATCGGAGTGAACATTGGTTTTTGAGTCATGCATACCAAACTTCTTCAACATCTCTTTTGCATATTTGGCTTGAGATAAGTGTATTTTTCTTTTTGAACCACTTGTAGTCCGAGAAGATATTTGAGTTCAACGATCAGAGATATTTCAAATTTTGACCTCGTGAGATTGGCAAATTCCTCCACGGATTTCTGCTTGATTCCACCAAATATGATATCATTCACGTAAACGAGCACCGTGAATTATTCTTCCTTGGATGTCTGCACATATAAGTTGTGATCAACATCACCCCTTTTGAATTTCGACTTCTTTAAATACAGGTCAAGTCGAGCATGCCATGCATGTTGTGTCTGTTTTAGGTCGTACAATGTCTTGTTCAATCTGCACACTTTAATTCCATCATTGCTAATTAAGAGGCCCATCATCGGTGTGCAGGTTTTGAGGTCGTACGATGTTGAGTACACCGTAAAGGAACATTGTTTTTACATCCATTTGGAAGATCTTAAACCTTCTTGAATCACCACTGCCAAGAAACGCCTGATCAACTCAAATCGTGCCACTGGTATGCAAGTTTCAACATCAACACCTTCAATTTGTCCATAGCTTTTACACACCAATCGTGCCTTATTCCAAAACACACACTATGCTCATCAAACTCATTCTTGAAGACCCACTTTGTTCTGATCACGTTGTGATGTCCAGGCCTCTCTACAAGCCCTCACGTCTGATTCTTATCAATTTGATCAAATTTCTCGCTCATGGCTTTAATCCATGAATCATATTTTGTCAATTCTTCAAATGATATTGGTTCCATCGTTGACACTAGAGCAATGTTGCAAACCTATCTCCAATTAGGTTAGATGGATAGATTGACTCTTCAGCAATTGTTTCCTCTTCTGATTCAACCTCAAAATCTTCATCATTGAAGGGACTTTTGTACCTCAAAATTTATGTCGATCTCGTCATTCTCTCCACATAATTCAGAGGTTTGAACTTTTGGAATCCTTTCCATCTTTCTCTTCAATCACCTTAACATCATCACTTTCCACAACCTTATTTAGCCTTTTATTTAGCATTTGTCCATCTTACCCTTTATTAAGTAGCCTAAAAATACTTTCATCTGTTGCATCATCATACTTGCCTAGATTGCCCTCCTTAATCTAAATATAGCATCTACTTCCAAAAACTCGAAAATGCTTCAGTGAAGGCTTCCATGCCACATTTCATAAGATGTCTCCCTCGAGAGGCTTACCAATGCCCGGTTTTGAGTGTACACTGCAAACTGTGTTACCTCCTTCCAGAAGTGGTGAGAGATGCCGCTCTCGATGAGCACCATCTGGCCATGTTGTTTACCATTCGATTTCATCGTTCAACATCCTCATTCTGTTGCGGAGTCCTCATTGAAGAAACATCATGCTTAATGTCATGCTTCTCAAGGTACTTTTCCACCTTGGTGGATGCAAACTCGGTTCCATTATCGGATCGCTGAATTTTGATTAAGCACTCAATCTCATTTTCAACTCTTTCAATACCTCTTTATGCACTTCATAACTTCTTCCTTGCTCAGCATGAACATAATACAGACCGTTCTACTATGATTATCTACAAAAAGGATGAAGTACCTTTCTCCACGTGTGTCGGGTCAATTCATTGGACCACATACGTCAATATGAACCAGGTCAAGTAAATTGGATGCTCTTCTTCTTTTGCCAATAAAGGCTTCGAACCATGCATCACGCGTCTTTTCTTTGTCTCGCTTTAGGTTTGGAATGTCAACCGCAACTCTTAGCTTGGATAGATTTTTCATGCTTTGTTGGTGAATGTGGCCTAGCAACCTCTAATGCCACATGTTGTTTTCTTCTTCCAATGTAAGAAGACATATGTTTTCTTTACTATCCACCTTGTATAGATTACCATTTGTCTTCCAACATTTCATGAGAGTTCCCAGCCTTGCCTTTGATCAAGCACTCTTTTCGGTTGAACGTAACCTCAAGTCCAAAGTCACAAAGTTGACTTACACTCAAGAGATTATGTCGTAAATCATCCACACGGAGTACTTTTGTATTCTTCAACCCGTCTTCCGCTTTGATTTTTAAAGCTCTGTCATTGCCAAACAGAACCATTTCATAAACTCTTCCCTTCACGTTTTTTGAGAGGTTAATATTTCCAATCATGTGGGATGAGCACTCACTATCAAGGATCCAGATGATACTGTTCTTTGTTGTTTTGAGAGCGTTTTCCACCAGGTTACCATCTCCGTCTTTTTCTTCTCCTTCCAAGAAATACCCAATCGAGTCGAGTGCAAACATATTTCTCTCCATCATGGGTAGTGCAAACATATTCTTCTTCCACTTCCAAGGAAGAGTATCAATTTACAAACGGAATCAGGTCAGTTGCCTTGTATTTGTCCGCTTTTTTGACTTACATGGCGATTATTTCTATTTTTTCCTTCTGTTATCAACAACTTTATGCTCAAAATTCGAATGAAAGCAATATCCATATAAAGAATTTCTTCCTTGAGATGACATAAATAGTCTCATTCTTCTTTGTAAACTTCCAGGTGCTTCTGCCTTCGAGTTGATTGTCATCTTCCCTTTTAGATTTTTCCATTTCAACGGTAATCATCATTGCATATTCTACATCTGACTTGAATTCTATTTCATCTTCCTTCAAATAGTCTTCATCATCATTCTTATTTGCTTACCAAGCTCTTCCTCGAGAACTTCTTCCCGAATGAATTACTTGGTTAGAAGTCACTTTTAGGAGGGAATTTCCTTCATGGATTTTGTATGAGATATGTTTCACCTCCATCATCATCAAATCTCCTTGTCCGATAATCATCATTGAATCTTCTACATCTGACTCAAATTTTGTTTCAACTTCCATTAAACAGTCCTCATCGTCATCTTCTTCTTTGCTTACCAAGCTCTTCCATTGAAACATCTTCCCGAACGAACTCTTTTAGGAGGGTATTTCTTCTCCTTCCAAGAAATACCCAATCCAGTCAAGTGCAAACATATTTCTCTCTAGCATGGGTAGTGCAGACATATTCTTCTTCCACTTCCAAGGAAGAGTATCCATTTACAAACAGAATCAGGTCGGTTACCTTGTATTTGTCCACTTTTTTGACTTACATGGCAATTATTTCTATCTTTTCCTTCTGTTGTCAACAACTTTATGCTCAAAATTCGAATGAAAGCAATATCCATATAAAGAATTTCTTCCTTTGAGATGACAGAATTAGTCTCATTCTTCTTTGTAAACTTCCAGGTGCTTCTGCCTTCGAGTTGATTGTCATCTTCCCTTTTAGATTTTTCCATTTCAACGGTGATCATCATTGTATATTCTACATCTGACTCGAATTCTATTTCATCTTCCTTCAAATAGTCTTCATCATCGTTCTTATTTGCTTACCAAGCTCTTCCTCTGGAACTTCTTCCCGAATGAATTACCCGGTTAGAAGTCACTTTTAGGAGGGAATTTCCTTCATGGCTTTTGTATGAGATATGTTTCACCTCCATCATCAAATCTCCTTGTCCGATAATCATCATTGGATCTTCTACATCTGACTCAAATTCTGTTTCAACTTCCATCAAACAGTCTTCATCGATCTTCTTTGCTTACCAAGCTCATTCATTGAAACATCTTCCCGAACAAACTCTTTTAGGAGGGAATTTCATTTGTGGCTTTTGTATGGTTTCTGCTTCACCTCCATCATCATCAAATTTGTACACCTGACATCAATGTGCCCAACTTTACCAAATCGAAAACATGTCAAGGACAGCTTCCACAAGCAATAAAAACCCATCACTTAACTCTCTTTCCTCGTCTCCACCTTTAGCGATGTCAAGCTTCTCCATAGCTTTAAAATCTATCTCCTTATTTGAGTGGTTTGACGTTCCTTTCGGCTTTACACACATCTCATATGCAATCAAAATGTTTTTTTTTTGTATATATAATCGAGGGATAGTCCCACCAAATTCCTTTCTTCAAAAGGTGATACTTCTGGATTATAAAGAGGTCGCAAATCTTCATAGAATCCTCTTTACAATCTCAACATCCTTTTTTTCTTCACTGAGTCTTTGAATGGCTCCAACAACCTCAATGATTCGGTTCAAGAATTCACTGATATTTTCATCAGGGAACATTTTCAAATCAAACTTATTGTGCAGCACTTGAAACTTGGCCTCCACCTTGCAATCACCCTCATATATATTTGGCCAATTTATCCCACATGGCCTTGGCACTCACAACTCAACACCTTCATGTAGATTTGGTTTGACAAAGCTACATAAGGCATCTTTGGCATCATCATGAAGCATCTTTATGTTTGTCTTGGTCATAGATAATTCTAAAACATCAATTACATGTATCCCGTGTACAATAGCAAAGAAAACTTCAAGCCCACGAGACCGCAAATGTGACCATATTCTATTCTTCCAAGACCTGATAATTGCAACCATCGAACAAGGGTACTCCTTTTGCATTCAATGTGTTATCCATAATGATGCACTCTAGAAGACAAATTCAACGCCCGTAACCTAACTCTGATACCACTTGTTGCAACCACACCTGAAACACCCTAAGGGGGTGAATTAGGGTTTCGAAAGTAAATGCGGGGACATGAGAATTTTATTTGGTTCACCGCAAAGGGCTAATCCAAGGAGCATACGCCGACAGTGTGTCGGCGTACCAAGAGGTAACACTATCCATTGTATGTGTTACAAAATTTAGGAGGATACACGGTCGATCCTAGGCTCTCCCATCTTGTCGCTTACAATGTTTCTTCACAATAGAAAAACACAAGGTCGACAAGGGTGCCATCGTTGTGCTTTGGTTCCTTCATCAATTCTCGATCTTCAATATGCATTATAACATCCCGGACCTGGTTCACTCCCAAGTAACCGAACCTGGTTGGTCACATGGCCTCAAGCGTGCCTCCCCGTAGGCCAGAGGCTGTCGACTAGCAGCGGGAATCTATGATGGTACAGCGGGGAGACTATACCCTCATGTCAAAGTGGAGCACAACGGTAGATAATAGAAAAATCAGCGTAAGCAGAATAATACAACATCAAAAGCATAACATCTGAAATATCTGAAATAATAATAATTAGCATGACAGCATCAACAATAAACAGATCCATATTCAGTAACATATACAAAATGATGTCATGATCGTATGCGATACAAAACGGGGGATGCATGGGAAACAAAGCAGCTGGCATATACAGCATGCTATACAAAAAGACAAAGACCAAAAGCTATCTCCAATAACATCACGAGCATACGCTCGATCCTCTGCTCTCGTACTCCATCCTTGTACAGAAAATCAGATGTCCATATGCTTTCTCTTGTCCCTACCTGCATCAATGAAATTCGTCCATGTACCAAATGGCAGCTTGAATACAATGTGAGATAAACTCAGTGGGCCACCACCAACAGCGTCTAGCACTATCAGGTATAATAAATAAAGGTGATGAATGAATAAACCATGTCTGTCTGAGTTTCCCATGGAACACCCGTCTGATACAACCTCCTTCGGCCTAAGCCTGAAATGTCTCTGAGCATTGTACATTTTAAATTTATAGTAATAAGGCTAGCACCCAAGGTGAACCACCAAGGCGTCCAAATAAGGTGATAGTCATATGAGGTTCCATAATTCTCATGGCATTTAAAACTTATAAGTAGATCTAGGCCATCAAGTACGTGAAGTATAGACCAAATCCAATGTGTTCTTTGGCTTGGCAGACGCGTCAATTGATTTAATTGCATCCTGAGCCCGTCCAAAGCATTCCACATAGGGAACTCAGGTATCGCTCCAGGTACACTATAAAAACCCATCACTGTAGGAGTCCGTCCAAGGCATTCCACGTAGGAACCCAAGAATCACTCAAGGCATGGTCTGAGATCGTCCAAGGTATTCCACATAGGGAACCAAGTATAGCTAATAGCATGGTACAATGTCATTGCCCTCTAAGCTCGTCCAAGGTATTCCACATAGGAACCAAGTATCGCACGTGGCATAATATAAATCCATCTGACCGATGAGCCCATCCAAAGTATTCTATATAAGAATTCGTGTTTCGCCCCCGACGTAATATAATCCATTCATAATTCATTTAATTTACGATGCTCGATGAGCTCGTCCAAGGCGTTCCAAGCCGGAATCCTTTATCGCCCTCGGCATGACATGTTGGGTGGTCATGGGCCAGCGATAAACCCATACCATTTAACAATTTACTTAATTCAATTTGGCCATTTAACTCATAAGGATAACTCAAGTCATAAGTAAGAAGAAGCAATGGTCTAGGAGTATGGGCTAACCATTCTCCCTTTGTTTAATTCAAATTACATTTTATTCACCTCAATTGGTGGATTGATTTCATTTCAAGGCATCAGGCTCATGGGCCTTTAAAAGCGGCACACCCTAGGGGGTGGCTCGCTTCAAGGTAGAGACATCCTCTGATGATAAATTTAGGGTGCTGGGACTACCCTAATCAAGGTGATACCCATTCATTTAATTAATTAGACATTTAGGAGGCGTCGCACGAAAGGTCTAGCGTGCGCCACAACGGCGCAATAATATAAACATCAAGACTTCAGAGAAAAAGAACTAGACCACCTACCTTAAATTGGTATATGACTCCTCGTTCAGTATCAACTCCAGATTCGCGCTAAAATGGGAGAAATCGAAAAAATTGACAATACCCTAAAAATGGGCATATGAGCTCGCGCAAATTTAACATTCCATACAGCGAGTTAAACGAAGAAAGAAGCATGAGGATTGAATCACTTAGCGAGACGGATCCAACGTGACTGATGGCACTTGAATCGGACGTCGTATGAGGGAGGAAGCTCAAAACCTAGGAAGAGGGAGAGGAGGAGCTTCCACGGTGGTCGTTGCTATGAAAAATGAAAGGAAATAAGGGTTTTAGTTTGTAAGGAGGGCAAAAATGTAATTTCACCCATTAAAAAGAGGTGCACGGTTTGTCCGCACGGTTAGAATAATTGTGCGTCAACCGTGCACCAGTATTGTCCAAGAGGGGTTAGCCCTCGCACAACCTAGCGCACGATTAGACTAACTGTGCGCGCCTCGTGCGCCCTCTCAGTCCAAAAGCCACCCAACCTTACACAGCTAGGTGTACGGTTAAACAAATTGTGCGCTAACCGTGTGTTTCACCTCTGCAACGAGGCTGCACCGTTTTGTACAGCCATGCGACTTCTCTCACACGGTTTGTCAAACCATGCTCCTGCTTTTTGGGGCTGCACTATTGAGTCGCACGGTTAGCACTAACCATGCGTCAACCATGTGCTTTGGCCTGTTCTTCCAAAAACCGATGCTCTGGGCTCCAGACAAGCCTTGACTGCTCCTAAAACCTTTCCTAAACTCTTAAGCACTTTTATTAGAGTAAAACAAGAGGTTTAAACAGTGATTCAAAAAAAATCGTACCTCACTGAAAAGTCGGGACGTTACATGTATTCTCACGATAGTCTCTCTTCTCCACTTTCAGATTCGTCACGTAGTTTTTCTCCACAGAGATAGCAGCACCAACAATCTATTTCTCTTCTTTTTCGCACCAGCGTTACATGAGATATTTTTCCATATTTTAAATATGAAAACTCCATGAAATCCGCACCAAAAAATCCTCCTTTTAATTCATCACAATCTTCGCAGATCTTGCAATCTTTATCCTTACACAAAAACCGCAAGCTTCTTTATTCACGTTTGACCTAATATTCATCATAATCCTACAGTTGGCCGATGTCTTCTCCCATGCATGCAGACATCGTGGCGCGAAGATCCGAGTCACGACACATTCCACCTCTTGCCCTTGACAGGTCACGATGTGAAACTCTTCCATGTCGTGGATATTCTTTTCACAGTGTAAGCATTATCAATCGTATTTTACGATAGATAAACATTCACACTTTGAAGCTCCACGGCGTGGCTGGCACTTCTCCTCAAACATCAAAGGAAATGGCCCTTATGTTTAACCGCTATGCTCCAGAAATGACTTCCATATTCCCTCCTGAGTCGTGAAAATGACTTACGTTTCCTACAACTTTCCCATATTTTCAATCTTCTGACAGAAATGAAAGTTTCAGATGATGACCATTACATATTCCATGTCTTCGCCATTTCTCGGCATTCTATAAGATAATGGCCCTTGCGTTTCACAGAGTGGCCTCCAGAATTTTGTTAATTCTACCTCTTCACAAAACATCTTACTTTTAAATATACAGGGTGAACTCGACACTGTTGAATTTCCAGTAGTCTACAAATGTTACTTTCATGTATCGTCTGGATGACCTCTTACGCATACAGGGTGACCGATCTGCCTTTGCCGCATTTCTCTGCCACTCGCAGAATTTTACTTTCACGTGTACAGGGAGTGAATCAAGCCTCTGTCAAATTCTTTGCCACTTGGAACTTCCGGACTTCCAAAAACTTTTGTAGAACGTCTATCCTGTGGAAAATGCGACCTTTAACCAGAACAACTCCGGACCTTCCAAGAATAACTTCTAAAACATCCAAACTCCCAACTTCCAATTATCAACAATTCCAATCATTACAATTTGTGGTTCCAGCAGCACCCATAAAGAAAGTTAATGTCATAACAACAATCTCCTCTTACAAACATTTCTGCGCAATATAATTTTTTTGTCGCGATATCTCATCAACCAGGTTTGTATACTTGTGTCATCAACTTATATTTCACCGATAAATCAAGATATCTTCTTTCATTACTCGGAAGGGACAATTTTTTTCTTGATTTATTCAATTAATGTCCTATCACTTATGACGCACATAACGTATACTACCTCACGATTTTCATCCATACATTTCATGATATACATCAATAATAATCTCAAGTCTAAGAACCAATACGCACGTTCACGGATAAAAATATCCAATGACACATACAACATGTGAAATTTCTATTGGCGGACCGATCCCCATAATTTTCCCTCTTGGAAATTACTAAATGCAAACTTTATGATAAGAAATCTCAATATCTTACGAGTCCGCAACACCTGATAATCACACATCATCAGACAGATGTCATCTAAACCATGGGGCGTATGTTTAAGAATATTGTCATAGCATTTCTAGGTTCTTATTATAGCAAGTAACGGCGATAACCTTTCAACACGATAAATATTCGAAGAGCATTACCACATTAATGCTACGCAAAAAAACACTCATCATGTGATAAGATATTTATTAAAATTCTGGTAATAAAATGTACAAAATCAGTTGGTCCTAAGACACAAACTCCAACAGCAACATCTTGTTCCAAGATCCACTTGCATTGTTCCATCTAAAGATTTGAGAAAGATGTTATTTATGCATGGTTGGCAATTGGCAAGGTATCTCTGGACAAATATATTCAGGTCATAGATCATGTCAGCAAATGGTGGAACGTGTTACTTTTTGAACCTTCCACTAATAACCTGAATGGATATAATCTTCTTCCTTAAGCTGTGTCTTCTTTTATGTTTCTCCCCGTCTAGTGGCTTGTGTGTCAAGGTTTTTCTCCACCACAAGTGAGAATTCAAATAAAATTCTTTTCAGGCTAAAAAAATTGCTTTTTAAAAACTGATTGTACCATTGAAATTAAAAAAAATCATTTTTTTATTATCAAACACAGAGAATCTAGACTATACATCAAGGTTTTCCTCCACAAGTGAGAATTCTAATAAAAAAAATCCATGCTAAAAAATAACCTTTTAAAAACCGGTTGTGCTATTGAAATTAAAAGAGCATTTTTTTTATTATAACACCCAACCATAAACTGGCTCTTAGTTTTTAAAAAGTTTTTCAAAAAAAAACTGAAAATTTGAAGTAGATCAAACTTACCTCAAGTGTTGCCTCCCGGAAATCTGAATTCCTTAAAGTTTTGAATTCTAAAGGACCGCAAACTTCTCTATTGAAAAGCACCTTGGCAGCATGAAGAAAAATTGTTTCTGCATAGCCTCCGGAGCTTCCTAAAACCCCATAAAGATGCCCTTCTTCATTGACGTTTGATAACCTACAGAAAGATCTCGACAGAATCATATTTGTACACACAAATCTAAAACACATAAAAACCCTAGGCAAGAAATATCTATTCTTACAATTTGTCAAGAGGCGACTCTTCTAGACTGTAAAAATCTACTGACTTTAACTGCAATAATCAATGAAAAGGTAAGATGCATAGCTTAGTCAATACAGATATGCCTGAAAGAAACAACTCTGGCTCTATAAAAGAAGAAAACTCTGCAGTGAGTGTCTATAAAAGCATTTTGGGTCTCATACACAACTTTGGATTTTCACCTGTATCAACTCTAAAACTTCTCCAGACGTCAAAACTGAATCCACCTCTGCAATTATGTTTTCTTCACGCTGAGCTTCCATGGAAAATGCGAAGTCATCCCTGGCAGCCTCGAGTTTCTTATCATAACAGGGCATAACAGTTACATGGTAGACCTCATCTGGCCTATTGATGTTAACAATTAACAATCAATCTCCAAGCATCTCTAAACACCAACGGGCAAAAATGCACAAATGATAATAATAAATAATTTAATTTGGTCAGAGATGATGAAATTTTTAGTTCAATGAAAACGCAATTAGCAATCTAAGCCACAAGCTAACAGTAAGCCAGCAAGCCAAAAAAATTAGTAAATAATGTAGAAGCTTTTCAAACAAGTCATCATGTGACATTGGTCACACGTCAAATTGTTTAGAAAAACATTACCCCAATCCCCAACTATCTGAACCACACTTGTTCGGGTCAAATTAAAAATGACATTAAAGTAGTATATAATTTCAAGCCTGTCAACAAGTTAAAGGGACCTCAAGCTTTATAAAACCAGCCTACAGGAACACCATGGAAAAATATATGTGCAAAACACACAATGCCGACAAGTATATAAAGTAAACCATCAATTTTATGCCATTGCAACGATGTGTGGCTCGTTAATTTCTTCTAGGGAATAATGAATGTTGTTAAATGAGTTGGAAGAGATTTATGTTGAGCTTCATTTTGGCAAATATTTTTTGTTTTAATTTTCTAAAAAAAAATATTAGAATATATGTTATAAAATGTTTTGAAGAGTGGGGGAAAACAAGAAAGTGTGTTGAGTAACTAATTCAATCGTTTCCATTTTCCTACACACATAAAAACACGTTTTCCTGTTTTTAAAAAATCACAAATTTTCATTTCATTTTCTAAAAAATGTTTAAGATTTAAATAATCTAATGTATTTTTTAGTATATTTTTCAAAAATGAAAACAGAAAACATTTTTAATATTATCCATAAGGAAAATATATTACCCCCAAAAACCTCCTGAACGCTACTCTTCCATTGAGTATTCACAGTTAACAAGTAACTATTTACCATATATCCAGAAAGGAAACTAAGAACCAAATAAAAAACTTCACATGTCACACTTCAAATTAAGAATGTGTAATACATCATTTTGACACTATTCAGTGTTCAAAGGAGTTAATGAGGAAAAAAATCCAGCCATCATAAATGATCAATACGAATTGATCCGAACATATAACATAAAACACATAGAACTAGCAAATTTATGCCAAAGAGATGTTCTAGGCACAACAAAACTAACCTCTATGCAAATAAACACAACTTCGGATATATAAAAAATGATAATTACCTAAAACCAAGTTTTTGGCATGCATGATGCTTAATGGCAGCTCCAATTGTCTGTTGTGGACTCTTCACTGAGGATATATGAGGAAGGATATAAGAACCTAGTGTCTTCTCAGCATAGCAAATCCAACCTGGGTTCAAAGAAAAACGAAACAAAGAGAACTTTGAAACAGCATCCAAAGAAACAGTGTTTTCTAATGATTGGTTATCTCCTTCTAAACGTCTCACGAACAAAAAAAACGGTATATGCACAGTCAATGCCAATCTTTTAATAAATTCCAAAATAATAAAAAATACCCCACTGCACACATAAGCCGTGCATACCTGGACATGCTGAGGAAAGCATCGGTAGAATTGGTCTGCATCCAGCACCATTAGTTGAATGAAGCTGCCTGTACCGTGCGATGAATTCATGACAAGCTTCGATAAGGGAAAGGTCCCTACTGCAGCTTGTATCAAATACAGCCTTTGCGCCCAATGATTTAAAAAGTGTCGTGAGTTTTTTAAAAACCTAGAAACAGAACAAGCTTTCTGGGTCAAAATTACACAAAGCATGTAGAATGTAGAACATAATTTGATTGAAATTGGATATTTTTGGCAGAAAAAGGCTTTTCCCCATCATTTGTAAGAGAAAGAGAACAATGTCATTTCAAATGAAAGAAATTATGCCTAATGGCTTCTTTAGTTTCCCACCTGAAGAGGAGACAAGCCAAAATGAACGGATAGAGAAGTCCTTGATTGAGGAGATAAGGAAACAATAACAGCCTTCCCCTTGTTAATATTACCAAGGAATTCATCTAAGCTTTGCTTCTCAAGCATAACTGTTTCAGCCGATGTGATGCACCCACTGCATGGTTACAGTAACATCAATTGTAAAAGTAAAACTTGAAACACGTTCCAGAACCCATTAGTGTTGAAAATTTGCAAAAATTTGCAGACAGTGGCCTAAATCTACAGTGATAAATATAAAAAACTCCAGTGTAATAAAGGGTCAGCCTAAAATTTTACGGATTTATCCATTGCATTCGGCCACTACAAGAGACTCACTAAAACAATCCAATCCATCAATTAGATGGAGCAATTAGTCTTATTCTACAAGAGACTGCCCAAACAAGTTATTTAAGTAGGTAACTGCCATGATTATATGATATAGAGTGATAATATTGATGTTGACGAAAGAGAAAAGCATTAGATTGGGAATGCTTATTTTCACCCTTTTCTATTTTTATTTTTCAGTATTCTTCCTTCTCAGGGACTTCTTTTTTTTTTTTGCTACTGGTTTAAGGCCCATACCTTGCTACCTGTTTGTTATGGTTATGAAGCTTCTACACATAATTTAAGGATCCGATCAATCTGTAGCAGGCTTTCCATTCTATCCTGACCTGCCATGAAAATGGCTCAGTAACTTTCAGCGCTAAACTTGGATTCTACTGCTGCTATATAGAACAGTTTAAAATCTTTTTTCTATCAGTGTATAGCAAGCTTTCCACTGACCAGGCTCAATAACTTTCAGTGCTACTGACAATTCTACTGCTGCTATATATACAGCTTGCAATTTTTTTCTCAGCTGAAAATCCCAATAGCAAGCCTTATATTTTTTGACATTTTGTGTCTCCCAACAGCAAGCGGGTATGTTGTGACTGAGAGCCCGTACCTGCATGCTAAGCAGTCCTTGAGTGAAATTTTAACTGGTTCTGAATTTGATGACGTAGAAGCAGTCACAGCCTAACCAAATTACCAAAGAGGTAAATCAGAAAATAAGAAAAGGGAACAGGGAATCATCAAAACAGACAGACGTACTTCTGATTTGTACTGCTTCGAAGGGGCAGCCTTCAGCCCCTTGAGAGAAACCACACAAGCTTGTGAAGGTGCTATGAAATCATTAAGATCCCCTATCCGCAGCGTCGCCGAAAACTTATCTGACATCCTTCTCAATTCTAGGATAAATAAAATAAGTTAAATGCAAATTTAAAGAAGTTAGAACCAGAAACAGCAAGCCATCGATGATCGAAAGAAACATGGCAAAATTTTAGGGTTAAAATAATTGGAGAAAAATAATCAGAATTTGTTTTTCGATATGCAACTGATGCTCCTGTTCGCGAGTTGTCGCCTTTTAATACGTTTGTGGATTCTACCATTTCAGATCTTCCTTTTTAATCGAAGGGAGGGAATAATGGTCAAAGTTTCCATCAAACAGAGCGAGACCGAAGGAATACCGAGAGGAAGGAACAATCCGAGGGGAAACCGGCAGGATCGCTGGAGGTTTGAGGAAACTTCAGCAGCAGGTCGCAGTCGATGGTTTCGGGCTTTGAAGTCATCACATAGTAGAAAGTGGGAGAGATTTTGCCCAAATTTTGTTACTCCGGCCTCTTAAAACGGGTCGAATTTTAAAACGGTAGATAGATATGAAGAGGATAAAGCTGGGCGATGAATCTCCACTCAAGCTGGGGAAGATGCGCGCAGGGCGACGATGAGGTGAGAAGACAACGATGTATGGACGCGTGGGGGGACGGGGCGAGAACGCCGACCGGGGAGGAGGCTACGCACAGGCTAGCGGGCGCCGACTTCGTGCGAGGGGCGTGGCGTGGGAGGAGAATTAGAGCCAGGCGGAGCCTTTAATAGCGATTTTGGTCAATGTTAGCACAACAAACCCCTTCATATCACCAACTCCTCGTTTTCTCAGCCGGTTTGATTACAATTTCCTTGTATATATATGTGGTGTCATTGTGTTAATGAAAGATAAAATTGTTGCATTTCACATTTTATCTATACTTATTGTTAATTTCTTTTACATCACTATATTTTGTTAGTCATCTTCATTACAAACATTTGACTCCATGTTTTGGCTGCGCTTTGCTTCATCCATGATTAATCATGCATTTTTGGTTTCGAAATTCATTGCATTTTCAATCCGCGTTTGATCAGTTTCTCAACACGTTACCAATATGAGCTTCATTTGTTTGAATAGGTTGGTAAAAAAGTAGTGAGTCATATTTTTCATGACGAATATTGCAAAGCTTGATTTTCTCCCTCTTGGTATTTTTGGAAAAAAATACTCGTTCTGAATCTTGGATGTCGAGATATATCTAAACATAAATGGTCTTGACGAGCTGATAAAAGTTGGCGATCAAGCTTTCGCTAAAGACTGTGCTCGAGCCTTGACATTCCTTCATCACCACCTTCGCGGGGATTTGAAGGATGGGTACCTGATGTGGAAGGAGCCTCTTGGGTTATGGAAAAATCTCAAAAAAGGATATGATCACCTATGGTCAGTAATACTTCTAAAATCAAAGTATGAATATAGTCACTTAAGATCTCAAGATGATAAGTGAGTAAGTGAATATAACTCCACAATGTTTAAAATTACATCACAATTAATATTGTGCTGAGAAAATGTTACAAACACCGATATGCTAGAAAAAACATTTTTTACCATTCATGTCTCAAATGTTGTTCCACGACAACAATATCAATGAAAAGTTTTTATAAAATATTTTGAATCACTCTTGTCTTCTTATTGCGGAACGAAATAACAAACTCCTAACAAAGAATCATGAATTTCAACCCATCCATGCAACTCTGTTCCCCGAAGCGAATGTAAGTACTTATAATCAGCGTCATGGAAATAATTGACACGGTCAAGGTTGAAGCAAATCATTTACTCGAGGTGGTCAGTGTTGGGAATGTGAAGTTTGTTCAAATGTTGAGTCATTCCACTGGTGGGAGAGAACTGAGCGATGGCTCAGTCTTGGGGTGTAGGCAGTGATAGATGGAATTATCTAGCAGAGGCAGTTTTGATTGAACGATAACATCATCTGATGGGAGCGAGTACTGGTCAGTGGCCCAGACAGTGTGAATAGAAGTTACGATGCCTATGAGTTTAGTCTTCAAATGTTTATGCTACATTCATCTCGAGTAGGTTCTGCAGTAAAGGGAAGTGGAGTGTAAGGGTCATCATTGGACTTCATTGGAGTGACATGGTCAGTTCACTGGCTTCAGTAATCATGTGTTGATTGCTATAGGGGATCAACAGTCACTAGGTATAGACAGCAGGTCATTCGTGAATCTCGGATGGCGGTGCAACTCGACGAACAACCGGGACACACTATAAAGGTGGGGGTGGGACCACTTGTACATGCGAACTCTAACATAGAAACAAAATTAAAATAATATTTATTGCAATTACTGATCATGTTTTGTAATCTTTACATTGTTCGATGGTAATGGAAATGACAACAATGTTATATCACGGACGTATGATTCATGCTCGAACCATGTAAAATCAAAGTGTTATTTCTTTTCTTTATTTCACCTGCATGTTTTGTGTTGGTGTTTGAGTTTGTTTGAGTGTGTGTGCAGACGAATTTATGTGGTGAGTAGGGTGTGCAAACTTCCTATATTTTGGTACATCAAGATTGTGAGGTAACGTTTGATCAAGGAAGCGTCTAGTCCTCTATTATCTCTTGTGTGTAAGTTTCGGTCAGAGTGCTCTTAGTGGATCGGTGAATGCATAGTTATACCCCAACAAATGGTGTCACAACATAGTTTAGAGCTCGGGAGTGCACACTCTGCATCAAACTTGGGTATACATTACTTGTATCGACATTATTTCGATTCAATGGGAGTTATTGTATCAGAAGGTATGACGTCAGAAGGAGACAATGTCTGAATTGGTAAATTCTATGGGAAAGAATTTAGCTTCTAGAAAATGAAGATGTCGGATTATCTCATTCAAAGGGACATGAAAGTTTTGTTGACTGAATCAAGCCATAGGGCATGGAAAATGTGGAATGAGAGAGGTTGGACAAAAAACACTTAGCCCGATACGGTTATCATTAGCTCAGGATGTAGCCTCTAGCATTTAGGACGTGAAGACCTTAGTAGAGCTGATGAAAACTCCAGCAGACATGTGTGAGAATCCAACAATGACAAACAAAGTGTTCATGATATATGGAGATTGTTTGACATGTGATCGTCGAAATATATATATGTGGTTGGTCATGTGAATTATTTTAACGTGACTTAAAGTTAGTTGAAATCGATTGACGTCAAGTTCGTGGAAGATGTATGGGCAATTTTATCGTTATCATCCCTTCCAGAAAGTTGGGATGCAATGGTAACTACCACAATCAATTCTTGTGGGAAATCTGATTTGGTGTTCGGGGATGTTTAGGGGCTTATCCTGAATGAAGAACTCAGGAGGAGGGAAGTTCAAACACCATCTAAAAGTTTAATTAATACAGAGAGTTGGTGCCCTAGAACCAACTTATGTGCCCTTTATGATAACTTGTATTCATTTTTTCTGAATACTAATAAAATCTTTATCACATCATGATTGTTCTTTTGCGTGACATGGTATTTTATAATGTCCTAAGAGTAGTTGTCATGCTGAAAGGTTGTAGCAGTTTTCTGCTATGGCAACAACCCAAAAGTGTCACGATAGTATTCTTAAATATATGTTCTATAACTGGATGAAATCATTTGAGAGAAACAAATGATGTAGGATATTAGAGGTGAATAATCATAGAAATTTGAGGCATCTTCCCACGGTGAATGCCCTTGGAAATTTCCAATGTGGGAAATTTTGAGAATGAGACCCGCTAGTAGGAAATCCACATTTATACGTGTCATTGGATGATTTTATCAGCGGATATGTGCATTGGTCCTTAAACTTTAAGATTATTATTAATGAATCCTATGAGTCGTGTAATTTTATGTATTGACGAAAATCGTGACGACATATGTTCGTGATGAAGTAGGATATGTTGAGTGTGTCACGAGTAATATTTCATTAATGAATAATGTGAGAAAAGATTTATCTCTTCTTTTTTTAATGGAAGTTTATATCTCAATCTCTTTGATGAAAATGATATAACCTAAATAAATTCATGGTCATAGTATTCTCTATGCAAGTTCAATTTCTAGAAAGTCAATGAAAGAGACATCGAACACATAGGTTGATGACACCAACATGCAACATGCTTGATTAGAGATATCATGATAAATGGATTGTATTACACAGTAAGTGTCTGTATGTGGTTTTATGTTATTGCGACATTAACTTCTTTCTATACGAGTTTCTTGGTGTATTGCTAGATGCCGACCTTGGACTTTGGTCCGGTTCACCTAATGTCACTGTGAAAGATGCCTAAAGGGTCACACACTAAGTGTATCCAAAAACTTAGTTAAATAATAATATTATTTATTATTTAACAAGTTAAATAAATATTATTCTCGTATGTGGTTTAATAATTATTCATGTTTTCTTGATCACATATATTATGTCACCAATTATTCAATAGAATATTTTATGAGCATAATATTTGATAAATATTTATTTTATATTTAGTGATTATAATATTTATTTATTGGTGAATAATGCAATGATATTTATTTATTAAATAAATAGTCATTATTCAAGGTTCGATAAATATTGTGGAGGAATGACGAGCTAAGATTAATAGTTGAGTGAAAAATAATATATATTTAATATTATTTGAATAAATAATATTTAATTTAATTTGAGAGTTTAGTGCATGTTAAGAAATGATAATATTACTATTATTATTGAGATGGGGTCCCATAGAAATTAAGAAAAATAATAAGAGTGCATGTGCAATTATTATTTTCTAACCCTAGTGCTATATAAACCAAATTATATTATTTTCTTTAGGGTTACCAATTCCATTTGGTTGTGCATAGCGATATCTGATGAAAATCCTCTTAAATCCCTATAGAGCTCCCTCTATAATAACACTCGAAAAAATAGAGAATGGTCTTATTTCACTACCACTCTTGAGTCTAGAGAGATCAAAGATAATCCTTCTTCAAGCGATTCTTGGGATAATCAAAGATGAACGACATAAGTGTTAGGATCAACCGCATTAGCACCTGAAGATTCCTATAATGACATTTGGAGGTTCGTGGAAGATGTGTGGATCACTACTGAAGGGAATCTACTCTTGATTCCTATAACACAATGACAATACGATGTAGATACGTTGTCAGATCCATCAACGAAGAGATAATTAAATGCATGAAATTTTTTTAATTGTTTAAATTAATTATAAATAATATGTGATGATCTCGTGTCTTGGTTCTAACATTCAATCGTCAAATATTCTTTGATTGATTTCTGTTGATCATGGCGATTATCATCATGTAAATCTCAGATTAATCATAAATTACAACAACAAAAACCAAGTTGGGCATGCCCCTCTGACGTTTTTGTTGCGCTTATAACCTTCAAGTGGTATCAGAAGGGTCACATAATTATTTATAATTATTTAAAGATCATTAATTTATTTACATATTTATCATTAGTTTTTAATTCTGATTTAACCATTCTTTAATCCAAATCATGAGATCTGATATTCTTTTTCTTTATTCTCACAAATATAATCAAATTGATTAATCTTATGAATGAAATACATTTGAAGAACTTGCCAGGAGGTGCTGAGGATTCTGGACTGATAACACAAGAGTACACACCGTGTACCCATGTTCAATGCACCAAGAAGTAATTTGATCCAGGTGCATTTATTACAAGCAGTGTGTATTTAAATACATTGTGCGTTGACCAGGTCAGGTTGATGCATGTTCAACCGGACTACACGACATGTAATATCTATACACGATGTGTAGTCCATTAGTCAAAGACGGGTTGTGTATTCGCTTACACGACTTACATGAATAGTGACCGTGTAATTTAAAGATCATATTCCATGTAGCCCATGTATACACTATGTACTCCATTATTTTTTATGGAATGATTACAGGCTGAGTCCCTAAGCATGTACCACAGATAGACAATGAGAAATATACATGTCGTGTAGCTGGATAATACACGTCGTGTATATTACCAAATTACGCAGAATTAAAATTAATTTATTATACTACTTAAACATCATCAGCATGTATTATATTTAGTCATTATGTTGATAGTACAAGTCATGTAACGGGTTATATATATATATATATATTAAATGTCTAATTAATTTATATATAATGTTCGAAACTGCATATCGTGTACAAGTCGTAATACAAACATTACTATGTGCGAATTGAAACATAATATGCTACACAAATACCATGTGTTCCATGTGTTCATTATGTTGATAGTATATTCCATGAAATTACATGTTAAGACATGTATGAAACATGTCGCATGAGTAAACAATATACAAATATAATACATGTTAGGTAGTTCGGATGAACACTCATCGTGTCACCTCCAAGGTACACTTTTATACACAATTAACTTTAAATAAATTTATTTAATTTATGTAAAATTATGATGGATAAGAATCTCAAGAAAATTAAAATGAGAATTAAGATAAAATAATTGATTAATTAAAGAAGGTAATTAATTAATTCAAGCATGATTTATCTTAAATAAGAATGATTAAAATTGAATACTATTTTACTAAATGTGTAATTTGTTTCATGTATATGGATGATCATGAGCATAGACCAAACCATTGTATGTGATTAGTTTCTTTTTAATTTATTGTTAAATTAAATTGTTGGTCATCACGTCATCCCTCCACTCATTATGTAAGGGCATGTAAGCCCATGATTTCTTTTATGTAAACCCCTTAACTAATCCTTTGGTTCCCCTCACTTGTGAGTGATTTAAATCAAATATATTGGATGAATCTCCCAAGCTAGTAGAGGCGGTTCAAGTTTAGAGATGAAGCAAAACCAATCCAAGAGGTACATAGGTGGACAAATGGAAAGTTGTAACATAAACCATAAAATAGTTCAAAGTGTTTTTCCCCTAGGTCGATGATTATTTTATCATATGCTAGATAAACTAACCACTAGTAAAATATCATGATCATACCACTTTATTATTTTATTTATGTCAAGTTGCATAGTTATTTCATTATGGATGTTTTGTTATGATCACATGAATTAATGAATTAACGTGCATGCAAGATAGAACTAAAATAAATTGGATTATCATTACTGGAATTAGAGTTAGTTGCGACGGGCTATTTGCAACGAGATCCCATCGCAAACAGGCTTTAGCGATGGGGCCCCATCGCAAATAGCCCGTTGCAGAAAACGGCATCGCAAATATTCCTCCGATTATATACATTATATATATAAAAAACCTTTCACAACGGAATGTCGCAAATACTATTTGCGATGGGGCAGTTCCCCGTCGCAATTAATCCTTCGATTATATACATTATATATATAATAACCTTTTACGACGGGACGTCATCCCATCGTAAATACTATTAATTAAAAAAGTGTATTTAGATTATTTGCAACAGGAGCCCGTCACAAAAAGCCCCATCGCAAATACTGAACAAAATAAAAAAATATTTAATAAAATTACGATTAATGAAAAAAATATATTAATATCATTAAAATAATAAAAAATTATTAATAGTAAAATAAACAGATATTAAAAAATATAATACTAAAAAAATATATTTAATAAAATTATGATTAATAAAAAATTAATATTAATTTTATTAAAATAATAAAAAAATAAAAAAATATTACAATTCTCAATATTTACAAAAAAATATAAAAAAATCATAAAATGCTATTATTATTAGTAAAATAAACAAATATTAAAAAATATAATACTAATAATAAATAATAAAATATTAAAAAAAATTATGCAATATTTGTACCAATATAAAAGACAAAAACTGTAAATAGTTCATATTATAATAAATATTAAATTCAAATGTTTTTAACATAAAAAACAAATCACTGAGGGGGTCGTCTTCTAGAGGAGGTGGAGGAGATGTAGGAGATGGTGTAGGAAACTTCATCCCTAAACTACGAGTCAGACAGCGCATGTACTCCATCTACTCGTGATACTGCTGCTGCCATCAACACATCTCTCCTCATGCTGTTGCTGCTGCTGCTGCTACTGTCACCGACACATCTCTTCATGATACTTCTGTAAACTCTCTATAAGCTCAGACTGAGTTCGCAACTGCTCCTGATACTGTGAGGCAGAAGATGATGCCTCTCCACGAGCTCCTCTCGAGCTGGACACCGACATCGCAGCAGTACCATAATAAGTACCAAGAGTCAAATGAGAGCCAATACCAACTACTCAGCCCTTCTCAAAGCCATACTACGTCGCCTACATCCATGCCGCCTCATCGAAATGGTGGGCACTGGTCTGCTCAGTCGTCTCGTCCTGAATCTCAGCCTGTGTCTGAGAGGTCACATCCTCATATGACTCCTTCAATTACAATTTGAAATTAAAATGGTGAAAATATTATATACAGTTAATTGTGAAACTGAAAAAAATAATACTAACCACAATCTGATGTCGGCGATCACCTCTTATCTCTCTAGTGGCTGGATCACTATACATCCTCCGATAAACATCAAACTCTGTAATATCGGGATGCTCGACTGCCTACAGAAATATAAAATAAACTGTTTATATTTAAAGTTATATAAAATATTTAAAAAATATACTTACCAGATGCTCTCTATGTGTACTGAATGTACGGTTACCAGCTCGATGTGTCACCTCTTGTCTCCCCTGGTTCTACCGTCCAACTGAAGATATCCTCTGAAATCCACCACCCAACCAGTTTAAACATAATTCATCCCAAACGTGCGATGAAATGTACTCTGGTCAGTGGACTCTACACAACTCCTCAAATTCTGTCACTCCTGCTTTCTTAATGACTGTTCTTCTCAAATTGTGCAAAAACTGACGGAAACGGTCACACATAGACACCTGCCATGTTGTGTGGATAGCATCACACATTCTATCATCAATGAGATACCATAAACCCTGCAAATAATTTATATTATCAAGTTATTAATAAAATAAATTTCAAAATAAATATTCTTTATTTACGTACCAGCCAATGATCAAACATGTCACGCCACACATCAATGAGAATCTGTTCCCATGTGATCCGTGGCTGAGAAAAATAATTGCACACGATAGCGCTCCCCTATCCAATAACTACATGCACAAAACTATGAAAAAGAAATAAATAATCAAACAATTAGTATATATATAAATAAATTAATGAAAGCTAATTAAAATATACAGGTTACCATACCTCCATGTGCGTGGATTGAAACCAAGATGTTGACGTCGCTCAGGGATAGGGTCAGGAATCATGAATCGTGCAAGACCGCACCCCCTCCGTGTACCCCCTGAACTATCAGTAGGTTGAGGGTCAGATGGTCCACAATCCCCCTCATCCAAAGGTAGATTAGCTTCCCGTAACTCACGAAATAGATCAGGATCCATCTGAAACACAAAATGATTATTGTTAGCAGATAGTTGAAAATAACTATTATATATAGATATATATTAGTTATAATTATAACCAGCATTTAACTGTGTCAATGTCTATCTTTATCCTCATCTCCATAGTTGTCCATGTCAATGTCTTCATCTTCCTCCCCAACATCATCAATATCCATATGAGTTTCAGTTTCATTATCTCTTGTTATTTCAAATTTATTTGTAACATCATTAACATCTTTATCATCCACTACTAGAAATTTAAGCTATAGCCACAGACCTATAGCCACGGTTTTATAGGTATGTGGCTATAGGTAGTTTATAGCCATGATTTAATTACCCATCCAATGCTAAACATCTCGGTTCTTTTTTTTTTGCGATCCACATCAGATTCTTCTCTCCTCTTTTTTTTTTGCGATCCGCGTCGGGCTCTCCTCTCCTCCTCCCCTGATCCGTTGCGACCCTCTTCTCCTCTCCGTCTACATCTCTCACCATGGCACCCTCCTCCAGATGCTTCCTATCAACGCCCTCTATATTGTCGTCAACCTCTCTCACCATGACCCTCCTCTCCAAACTGCCAACCTCTCATGTTGTTCATGGCAGAATCCTCATCGCGACGTCCTCCCCCGACTCTGCCACCCAACTCTACCACCCGGCAAACACTGCCCCGAAATAGCCACCCCACCTCCTCCTCTGGCACACCTCTGATGTGACTACCCCACCTCCGCAGATCATCATCCTCCTCAGTCGGCCAGACCTCTTAATTACCCACCGAAGGTATTTAGGGTTTTAACCCCTCAAATTTCACTCATTTTTATTTTCTCCAATGGTTGGATATTAGGATGTACACCGGTTGTATGCATCAAGAACACCTGTACGGTGGAAACCCAAGTCACCAAGGGTGTTGTTTTCCATTATAGATTTACACTGTTATCATTGAGATATTTATTCAAGTATTATTTTTTGGGTTGAGATTGTTATTTTTTGTTTGACTCTTGGCATGGGGTGGAAATAGAATCTGAGTTCATGAATCATACTTGAAATATAGGTATTTTTCTACATGTTAATGAATACTTGTCTATGAAAAATAGTTTTAAAAAAGGAAATTCTGTTTAGAAAGTGGGTTTGAGAAAGTAATATTTGTGGTCATGTTTTTGGAAAATTAATTTGAAAGTGGTTTTGATTAATTAAAACATCAATAATATATGAATTGGTGTTTTCTAGAATAACTTATTGATGTTGTATTAATTAATAGAATCTAAAATAGTGGTTTTCACGTGTTTTTGTTTGATTTATGATATCTTAATCATGTTTATATGGTATATGAAAACCTTTAGTTGGTTTGTTAGGATATTAGATTCCTAGTAGTTTGGAGTATGATGGTTATGTATTGGGTATGGTTTGGATTTGTCTTTGGGGTTTGGGTTGGTGGTAATCCCTCAAGTTGGTGGATCTTGTTGGGGATTTTCTTGATGTTTTGATTTAAAACTCTCGATATAGGGAATTTTGGTGATTTCTGGGTGATTTGATTATGTATTTTTATTAGGAAGTTTCTTGTTAGATCAGTTAAGGGGTGGATGGTTTCTTATTATCAGGGGTGAATGTGTGGGGTTTGGTTGTTATGCTTGGTTTGTAGAAGAGTAACCCTTATATTATTATGATAAACCTTATGATTTGGTGTTTTGGAAATGATATTTTGTTATGAAGTATGGATTAAATGTAGTTTCATGATTTTGTGGTAATAATGCATGCTTAGGATTGTGGCACGATGGGTTTATAATTAGTAATGTTGTTATTACCAAATAATGTTGAGTCAAAATTCATCAACAAAGCATCTAATTAGGATGACATTGCGTTCTCATGGGAAATATGATCAAGTGGTTGTTTCCCTCATATTATGTTACAACTACTTTGATCCATTGACCAAGGCCTTTGAAAAGAAAAAACAATGGTTTTCTAAGTTATCCATGAGTTCTAGGAGTAGCAGTATCTAATTTTCAGTAGTGACATGGGATTGTAGGATGTTTAGAACATGTTGAAGAAAGTTTAGTTCCTATTTGAAAGGATTGGAACTCTAGAGGATATATGTGTGAAACTAGAAGTTTCTAAATTCAAAGGATATGAATCAGAATGGATAAATACATTTGATCATAAAAGAAGGAATGAGGAGGTTTTATGGATCGAGTTTCAGTCCCTCTTCTATGAGAGGCTATGGTAGATTTACAAAATAAGAGCATGTTTTGGGAATTCATGGAGCTATATAATTTTTGGGCCAGGATCTTCTATAGTGATCATAATGTGATATTAGGAACCAGACATGTGTATGTAGGATTGATTATGGTATCGATAATACTATAGTGGGGAGATTCATACTCATCTTTTTTGAGTGAAATCTATATCAAGGGATGGTGATCATTATCAAGGTTTTGAAATGTATGAACTTAGATAGTAAATGGATGAATTTAGTGTCTGGAGTTGGATGTTGGATGAACCATATTTAGTTCCAAGACCATACCAAAATTAATGATTTACCTATAGTGGTTGGTATAGTCAGTGTGTTCAGTTAATTATGAGGAGTTTATATCGGTAAATATTCTATTTAGAGCTTCTGTATTTCTAAGATGTCATTCAGATCAATGTGTTGGGTTAAGTATCAATATTTGATATTGTAGTGGGCTAGTGCTTGACAATTCTAGTGTGGAGTTTGAAAGGGAGCCTAAAAAGGGTACTCTAAAGGCTATTGAAAGTGTGTGTGGAAGGGAAACCAAGTAGTCCAAATTGTTAAGAATTTATGACATAGATTCCATAACAATAATAATTGTTGAAAGATAAAAGTAAAGAACCAATGATCACATGTTTGGAAATAGTTTCTACAAAGAAGGAATATACAATCAAGAAGAAGGAAGATCATGCACCAAAAGATTGTCTAATCATATTAGAAAACTGGTTTGAAAAATCCAAGCGGATTGAGTAAGAATAAAAGAAGGAAAATTCTATACTTTATAAAATTGATAAACCTATATAAACTAAGAATAAAGGTTAATTCCATAAGAACACACTAAAAAATGAGGTTTCAATCTAGAAAATTAAGAAGGATATAGGCATGAAGAGTTTTAGGTATTTATACATTCAAGGAATGGATTTTCTAGGTTAAGAACAATGTCTAATCCCTATTTATCTCTTTTAAGTGATGATGGAGGTTTACTTTATTCTCATATTTTGGTGATTTTTGATTTTTGAATAGGAAATTGAAGGTGATGTTTGAAAAATAAAGAGCTTTATTAATGATCATGTTATTTAGTATTGGTATGTACATATCAATTTGAATATTATTTGTTCATTGTTGGTTATGGATTCATGTATCATTTATCATGTACAATTGACACACTGATCACATATATATAAGAAGTTGTTATATCTCATTTCTTTTCCCACTATTTTCTTATAGGTGGTTTCTTATGATAAGACCAGTTCTATCCACCACCATCGAAGACAATGAGTTCAAGATTTGGGTAAGTTTTATTCCGTTTTTATTCTTTGGCCTAATTCTAATTAGGGCTTTTTTGATTTTTGGGTTCTTTATATTTTTGTTGTGTGTTTTGGATTTTGTTGAGGTGGATTTGAGTCGTCGTTGACGAAGGCTTACATGTGTATGCATAGGTAGACATATGCATATATAAGTTCCCCCTTTATATATATTCACTCATGGCAGTATGAATATATATATTGGGGCTAGGTGTGCTTATATATAGATATGAAAAATGCATACGCGTGTAAGTGTAAAAGGGTATATGCAAGTATAAACATATATCTAAGGACCCCCTTGTGCATATTTGGACATGAAAATATGTACATAGGGGCTAGGTGTCCTTATATATATGTTAAGTTTCATATGCGTGCAAGCGGAAAAAAGAAATATTCGAGTTGTCATCGTCAAAAGCAAATGCGCCTTGAGGTTGAGGTAGGGTCCCTCTCCTAGCCTATTTAATTCAAGAATGTTTTAAATTGCATTTAGTTGCCTTCTTAATTCTGCATGTTTATATTAAATTGCAATTCTTGAATAAGTGTTAGTTAAGATAATTTTTTCGTTTGATAAATAAGTCATGGTTTTGTAATAAAACCCCTCCAATGGAGGTGTGTTGTCTGTGAAAACTCACAGTGGTATACCTTGCTTAACATTATTGCATTGATGTTTTCCTTATACTTGATGTTGTTGTTAGTCATAAAGCACACATCGTACTTGACCCTTTTTATATCCCTGTAGGGGTTTCCCTCTTTTTATTAAAACAATTGTTTGAACCAAGACACTCTTTAAGTGTCGTTAGACTTTTAAGATGGGTCCCATGTTGTGTGACCATGTCACATGGCATGTGATATTTAAATCCAACCAAAAGGCCAGTTCCACAACCCAGGGGTCCCACAGTACCAGTAATGTCAGATTACATGTTATGTAACCTGTGATTTTTTTGATCCCATGGGGTATTCCTCTAGGTATTCCTACACATTGCTAGATCTCCAAACCTCACCGAATTAGGTATATGAGGGGCCATCCAATCCTCTATTCATCACAGATTAGCATTCATTTCTTTAAATATTCTGAGAAAACATCCTCTCATGCCATCCATATCATCCTATTTGAAACTAAGTGGAACAAATACTCCAATTCCATTCTAATCCACCTCCAAAATCCATGATAAAAATGACATAAATTGCCCTTATGAAAAACAAGGTCAAGGAAGGCACTGATTACCCAGTGGAAAACCACCAACCGACCAATGGCCACAAACTTTTTGGTTCCAACCATCAACCATCCAGTAGTTAGTCTAGATCCAACCCTCCCCCACTATCACTATTAACATGTTCATGGTGCTTTATAATAGCTAACCGATGGCCCCATCTATTGCTTTTTAGGAACACCACATACTTCTTCCCCCCTTTACTAAATCCATCCACCCGAAACATAAAGTTTCAATTAAAACTTAATCATTTTAATTATAAATCACCAAAATTAAATTTTAAGAACCCAAAAAAGAAATCCATAATCATTACAAACTATCCACTATACGATTTCTCATCCATGAGAAACATTACTAAGCATCACTGGTGACTTGAGGTTTCAGGGGTTTGGAGCTGCCTTTAGGCCTACTCCTTCCCTTCATAGTTTCCCATCCTTCACCTTATATATTATTCGGTACCTTGAAGTCTCATTTACCTTCTTCTTCTACATCTTTTTTCCTGGGGTTCGACATGCATCAATTTTGAAATCACTTCTTTCATGATCGATCACTAGTATTCAGGTTAACTAGAATGTTTCAGTATTTTTCAAATGTTTTCCAGCAGTCGAACATTATTCCCTCAAATTTTCTAATTCTTTACTTCCCTAATAGAAGAATTGATCCACCATAGGTGTACTAAACTGAGTTCTCATTAATTCTTTCTCAGGTTTCATGAAGTGGTGGATATTGCTTTGTCTTTATCCAAATATTCATGTTCTTTCAACTGTTAACCATGTTTCCTCTACCAGTGGAACCTAATTGTTCACTCTAGGAGAGACTCTCAGTTTTCATCCCAATGTATTTAGATTATCAGATTGCGTCTGCCTTTTTAGAATTTTTCTTTTCTTACTATTTACAGCAAAATTCTTGGAAATATTTTAGGTCGATCAGAAGATGCTTAAAGGAAAACATCTCATTCATTATTTTTTGTTTGTAGAGCTTGAACTGTCTAAGAAACATCTAGAGTTTATTTGGTTCTCTGCTGAAAAACAGTTCGAAGTTAAACAACACATTGTCTAGGAAACATAAGAGGAGTAATTTTCTTCTTATTTTCTTTAAGGCAATTCCATAGTGAACTACTAGAGTCTCGGTCCAAAGGTATATTCAAGGCTTAATCTAGCACTCATCTTGATGGGGAACATGTGTTTTATGATTCTCTAACTAGTGAGTCACTGGATACCAAGGGTCCTTTGACACATGAAGGGGAGGTGAGGAGGATCATCTAGTCACAATGTCCTTTAAACTCAATAAGGGTATAATTCTCTGAAAGTTTTGAATATCATCAGGTACAAAACCCATGTGCTTCAGATAAAACTAATCCTAAGGAGGGATGAGTGTCTCATACTTCTTTTTCTATTTATAAATCAGGCACCACAGTACCTAAGAGATTTTCAAGGGTTATAAGCAAGAATCCTGAAACATCTGAGATAAAATCCAAAGAAGGTGAGGATTATCTGGCCATGAAGACTATGGAACCTATTAAGGAAGAATCCCATGTGTGTTTAAGAGATCATAGTATACAATATGATCATGTGCGGGGGGGGGGAGGAGGGGGGCAGGGGGCAGGGGGCAGGGGGTGGGTGGAGGGGGGTAGGGGGCAGGGTGGTGGGGGGAAGGGGGCAGGGGGGAGGTCTGCAGGGCAGGGGGAAGGGGGCAGGGGCAGGGGGCAGGGGGTGGGTGGAGGGGGGAAGGGGGGCAGGGTGGAGGGGGGCAAGGGGTAGGGGGGATGTCTGTAGGGCAGGGGAGAGGGGGGAGGGGGACGGTCAGAATGTTGGCCTACCTCCTCCCGCTCCCTTAACTCCTGGACAGAAGATGCTACCCCGCGGATGTCGCTGGATCAGGCCAACACGCCGCGGTCACGTCGCGGTCACGCCGTAGTCACACTGCGGTCACGCCGCGGTCACGTCGTAGTCACACTGCGGTCACGCCGCGGTCATGCTGCGGTCATGCCGTGATTTAGCCCTGCTCCAGGACGACACCCTGCGACGGTTCGCAGTGATAGTATTTCATGAATCTTGTGATAAATGTTGAAACTGACTAATCACAATTTCTACCGATGGGGCAACGACCAGAATGTTTCCCCGCCTCCTCTCACTCCCTTCACTCCTGGTCGGAAGATGTTGCCCCGCAGATGTCGTTGGACCGGACCAACACGCCGCGGTCATGCCGTGATTTGGCCCTGCTCTAGGATGACACCCCGTGGCAGTTCGTAGTGATAATATTCCATGAGTCTTGTGATCAATGTTGAGACTGACTAATCACAATTTCTGCCAGCGGAGCGACGGCCGGAATGTTGCCCCGCCTCCTCCCGCTCCCTTCACTCCTGGCCGGAAGATGCTGCCTTGCGGATGTCACTGGACCGGGCAACATGATGTGGTCACGCCGCGGTCACGCCGCGGTAATGTCGTGATTTGGCCCTGCTCCAGGATGACACCCCGTTGTGGTTCGCAGTGATAGTATTCCATGAGTCTTGTGATCAATGTTGTGACTGACTAATCACAATTTCTGCCGGCGGGGCGACATCCGGAATGTTGCCCTGCCTCCTTCCGCTCTCTTTACTCTTGGATGAAAGATGCTCCCCCATGGATATCGCTGGACCGGGCCAACACACCGTGGTCACGCTGCGGTAATGCCATGATTTGGCCATGCTCCAGCCGCACACAACCCACACCAGCCCCCTTCCACCTTCATTTCTGCCCGCTGCCACCAGCATTCCAGCCCGCAACAACCCCCCCTACCTGTCACATCCATGAAATATTTTAAAGGTATTTTTTTTCATTTAATCTACATCCTTGCTTTGTTTTGGGGGTTTACCTAGGTTTTAGGGAGGAATGGATGAGTATTCATGAATTGGGCCAAACCGTGAGCCCAATTTTAGATTAAAAAATAAATTTTGTATCGTCTATAACTTTTTCATTTTTCAACATTTTTCATCCATTCAAATTCCTACTTGACCTCCCTTAACCCATTAACACCACCAAGGTAATTTTGATCTTTTATAAATCTATAACCAGGGTTTATTTGGGTTTTTATCTAAGGGGTTGGGCCTGCCCGAAAGCCCAATTCCTGTTTTAAAAATAAATCTTGATTATGTTATATCTTATTCATTTTTTGGGATTTTTCAGTGATTCCAAGTGGAACCCAAGACCACTGAACCCAGACGCGCGACCCTTCTCTCTCCCACCTCTTTGGAGCTCTGGTTAATCGCGATTTGGTGCCGAACTTCATAGGCTTCCTCAAATCGTCCAGATTTGAAGAGGTAAGTTCATTCCTTCATATCTCTCTCAATTTTTACTCTTTTCCCCCCATTCAAATTACTAAATGATATACATATCCTTGTTAGAACCTCCATTAAAGGTTTGAGTATTTTTAAAATCAGATACTGGTATTTTTGGGGGAGATTTCTACAAGATATTTTAAGTAAGTTGTTCTCCTTCTTTCTTCTTTCAATTTGTTTAGGGTTACATCCAATTTACTTAGGGTTTATTCCCTTATAATTGAGGTTTCTAATGTCCAGGGATTAGGTTTTAAAAATTAGGGTTTTATATTGTGTTTCATGGTCTGAAATTCTGGTTTTAGGTCTGGTTTACCTTCCTTGAGGTGCGGCGGTGGTGCGTTTGAGTTTTCGCACAAAGGGTTCAAGGGTTTCCTTGGTTTTGGTAGGTGATTCCATTTTGTGTGCAATTTTTGTGAATTAGCTTTCTGTTTTCATGGTAACTTAATGTTTATTTCCCTTGAATGTTTCTGTAAAAATTGGTTTTAGTTTAATTTATAATGAAAATGAATTTTAAGTTCCATTTTTTGGTGAAATTGGGGGTTTTTCATTCAAATCTTTCATTGGTTCATTTTGGGCTGACCTATAATTACTTAGTTGATTTTATTGAACTGTATTATGACTGAAAATCATGTTTTTAATTTTTATTATTTTTTGTTTTTTCTGTGAAAGTTTGCTTAAATGGTGTTTGGGAAGCAAATGGGCTTTAAGTGCCATGTTTGTGTGAAAATGGTGGTTTTTAAAAGATATAACTTCTTGGTTCACATTGGGCTGCCCCATAACTGAATTGTTGGTTTCATTAAAGGGTATTTAACTGAAATTTTGTTTTAATGACTTACAAGTGTTCACATAGTGTGCAAAGTGGATACCTTAAAGAGCTTTGGGTGCAAAACAATGTGATGTTTTGAGAGGTTGTTTTATTGAAAATAAAATTATTTTATTGTGTGTTTTAAATGGTATAAAATGTGTATAGCTACTGTAATATTTGTTTGTGACTAGTAGTGACATTTTATATGCAAAAGGATGTGTGTTTTTTTCTGAAATTGTTTGAGCACAAAAGGGGAAGCCCGGGTACCTAGGTGGGGCGGATTTGTACTAGTACGACTAGTGGATCAGATGGGTTTTGTCCCTGTTCCACTTAGCATTTGGATAACGACAACTCTAACTAAAATATGTGGATGATGATTGGTGACCACTAGGTTATGGGTATGTTCCCTACTAGTGGCTCATGCACGAGAATGGATTTTTCTATGGTTACTCTACACTGAGGTACGAGGTACATAGGGCCCGAGACAACCTAGTGCTTAGGGGTGTTCCCGATTTTGATGCTCATTGGATTTGTGGTATTTACCCTTGTTGTGGGGTGTTTTGGCAGTAATTTAAAGTATCTCACATGTCTATTTAATGTGTTAACATACTGTAATTATTGGATTGAAAACTATTTTCATTTGAAAGTTGCATTTCTTTGAATTTTAACACTATTTCACCTTGTGTATTAAAATTGCTTGTTTTGTTCACATTGTATTGCATGCTCTTTGGAATCATCTAGTGGTATCCTATTGGTCTTAGGATCAAACCCTACTTACACCCCTTGGGTGTAAGTAGACCTGCTTATGCTTGACTCAGGTAAAGGGAAGGCTAAGGGTGATAGCGGTTCAGGGTGTTAGTCCCCATCGTTGGGGCGGAGTTGCGGAGAAGGCTTGCGGGTGATGACCCCATTGTCGTGTGGAGTCCATGGGGATGTCTTTATGTTGTCATTATTTGTTTTTAGACCACTTTTAGTGTCTTTAAAAATATGTATTCAGTTCTGGTTTTTTTTAAACATAGTTTGGTTTACATTTTTCAGATTCAGTTTATTGATTGTTTTTAATGTTTTATGCCTTCATACTTGGGTAAATCATTCCCAAACCTAAATTAATGATAACCGGGCACTTGTTCTATCCCATGGGGATAGGGAATGCCCTTCGGGTCATGTCACGGGCTGGGTTTGGTGCCGGTTTTGGTGGCGACCAGATTCGGTTCGTGACAAAATGGTATCAGAGGAGGTTCGCTCCTTGGGTCATGTTATTTGGGGAAGAGTCAGGATAGTCTGGAGCTTGGATTGTTGGGACTTGACATTTCAGTCATGGGTAGTGTGCCTGGCCAGCACACCTCATGACGAAATTCAAGTCACCATGGGTAGTATGGATTTATCTGAGTCCTTTGGTTTTCTTGGTTTAATGATGACTATGGGAAATGAAAAGAGAGTTGGGTGAATAATCTCAGTGAGCTCGCAGGGCCTGGCAAGCCATGTGAAGCCGTGGATATTTCCCTAGAATACTCTCTATGACGGTGAAGTGATTGGAATATGGCTTCCAACCATATGTCCAAGTCACCCACCGAAACTAGTTTCCTCTCACATTGTCTTGTGTCTCTTTGTTTTGGAATTTTGGAAACTTGGTTTTTTTTAATAAAAAAAAAATGATTTCACTTTAAGGAGTGTGAATTTTTGTGAAGTTATTTTCTAGTAAATTGAAAATGGTTTTATGTTTTTTTTAATGCCTATAAATGAAATTTTAGAATTATTTCAAAAGGGTAAATTATGTGTTTACACCTCTTTTGAAAGTATGAACTATGTTAATTGGGGTTTTGAAAATATGTTTCTAATGGAATTTTTTTAAACCGTGGAAAAGTGTTTTGGATTGAATTAAGTGTTCTAGAATTTTTGTGTGGGGGTTGAAGATGGATTTTGGTTTTGGTGACTACTGAACAAAAAAAAAACTTATGAACTTTTAGAACCTTTTCTTGAAATTAGAAGAGTTGAGTTCTTAATTAAATGGAGATTTATGAAATGGTGTTTTTCATGAAATTAGATTTGTTTTGAAATGGGTTGAAATGTTTTGAAACAATTGTGAAAGGCATGAATATGTGCTTTTATTGAATTATAGATTCTTTTCTAAATTGGTTTGTGAGATGAAAAATTGGGTTTTGATATTATGGTTATTGTTTTTGAGAAA
This sequence comes from Viscum album, assembly GCA_963277665.1. Classification (NCBI taxonomy): domain Eukaryota; kingdom Viridiplantae; phylum Streptophyta; class Magnoliopsida; order Santalales; family Viscaceae; genus Viscum; species Viscum album. The sequence continues at coordinate 1,928,894,213 of OY728137.1, read as the reverse complement.
GGGAAAGTGTGGTTAAAAGTTTTGATTTTAAAAAGAGGAAAGGTTTGATTTTTGGTAATTGGTGCTCTCAAGGGTGACCACATGCATAGGTTTATTTGGGAATATGGATGAATATGAGGTGGGTTCCCAGTGTGTCATGTAAACATGCATGTGTGAGGCTCATGAGATACCATTGGTAAATGCGCAACCCACCAACACTATTTTTTTTAAATAAATTTTTTTGAAGGAAAGTGTTGTGTTTTGATAATGTATGGCTGGGAGGTATGGATTATGAGTTTTCGAGATTATTATCATGGGATGTTTCGATTTCAATAACCCCTCTTGTTTGAACGATGTTTTGGTTTGGTGTTTCATTGATAAGTTGGAATGAAGTGTTGGGCAGTGGTCTCTTTTGAGGAAAAGTTTGGGAGGCCAATGTGGTGGCTCCCATCATGTGTTCAGTTTAGGTTTGTGGTCTTTTGTGACCAAATGACCAGATCAGTTGGGTCCTTGGGTTGTCTTGTAGGCTAGGTTACGCCCCCATAAAGTTTTAATGTATGATTCATGTTTGGCCTATGGTGATTCACCGTTGGATGATCCTCCAGTTGATCAACATAAGGACTTTTTTCTTGAGGTTTGGAGATTGAGTTTACCCCTCTTCTTTTTAAATTATGTGGATCCACCTATAGTGGGAGAGTGTTTGTGGGAGGTTGAAATAGACCTTAGTTTCTTATGTTTCCTAAGTTGTTGAAGGTCAATTAAGTTCAGGGTTGTCATTGTAGAATGATGTCTTAAAGGGCCTCTGGGTCTTTCATCAGTATCATTGCATGTTAGGCCACCAGTGTGCAAGATCTGGCCAAGAGTGGCTATTATGGACACTTGCTAGAATCATGTGCTGTTTGGGACTCATTACAAGGTCCCTCTCCTTGTTTTTTTCTTTTATCCACAATGGTCATGTTCGGTGACGCCTTGCGATGTCATGTGTTCATTTGACTATAAGGGTGAAGATTGTGCAATATTATGAGAGTAACTATTTTTTTGGATGTGTGTCTCCCTATAGGAAATTCTAAATCCTATGTTCTAGAGAAATGTGTTTCTATATGTCCTTTCATTCCGCTGTTTAGCATCCAAAGAAAAAAAAGGGGCGATGTGTGTGCATCCTCTAAGTTCTTGTTTTGGTAAAATGATGGGTTGGGGAAAAGCGGGTATGAAGTGTGTCATGTCTCAATGAGACCATCTAAGATTACAGTATAATTGTTTTTGTCACTGTGAGAAGATTTTTATTTTAGGGGTTTCCAAATCCTAACTGCGATGCCGAAGATGCTTCAATCCATTGAGCTCTAGCCATAGGCCCCGGAGAGAAGCTGGCGCATAGTTAGGGGAAATCCTAGAGTCGTTCAAACTTTTGTTCAAGGTCATATCCTCAATATGAAAGATAGGAATAGTTTAAACCTCTGGTGTCGTCGTCTTGTTCCAATTTCTCACATTTGGTGGAAAGAGGTGTGAGTACCTTGTTCCCATGTTGTACCCTGAGATGATTTTTTCCCCCTTTGGGTTCCCTCGTGTTTTTGGAGAAAATTTTAAAATTTGGGTTAGGCAGGTTGAAGTGCATAGTTTGTGCATGGTTAGTAGTAACTGTGTGCCAACCCAAGGAAACAGTGTTAAGTTTCCTCTTTGGACAGAATGATCCGCACAGTTAACTCACGGTTTCCCAAACCGTGTGAACCAACCGTGCGACCATGCCAGCTCCATAAAATTCTGTTGTTTTTTGTTATTGTTATCTCATACTATTTAGTTAAGATGGTTGGGTTTTGTTTGGGGTATACCCACAATGGGACTCATGTAAGTTTCATTGGAAGAATTCTGATATTAATCTACCCCTAATGCTGGGAAGTCTGTTCAAGGCCACCTGTTAGTGTCTTGATTTTGTCTTAAGGAAAGTTGTGTTCGTTATTATGGTGGGGAGACCCATCATGGGTATCATGTATGTTCTCTTGGAAAAGGAATAGTGTTAGTTTAACCCTTATGATGAGGAGATCATTCGTTCCTTCCCCAATTTTTATCCTTATTCTGTCTTAGAAATCGAGTTGTCCCTAGTGTTGGGATGTCCAGATTGGGTCACCCCGTACTAGTGACTCAGTTTTCTCCTTGGTGTATTCTAGGTAGGAGGTACTATCGTTCAAGTCTATATATCCACAAATTTGTTACTTGGGTAAATTTGGGGTTGGAGAACACCCAATGGTTTTGTTTATGTAATGTTGTGGTAGCGTTATTTGAGTTCGTTGTTCGTTTCAAGTGGATTGCTTGAGCGGCGTCTTGTAGTGTTTGAGGTGTTTTGTTTTAGGATGTGTTTTGAATGTGTTTCATAATTTTAAGTAAGTGGGGTTATTTTTGGTTGGTTAGAGTATTATATTCCTTTTTTTTATCAACTGGAGATGTTCGTCCTTTTTTAAGCGGGTGAAAACGTGGCAAGGAAGTCTGTCTTGGTCTATCGTTTGGGCTTTGCTTTTGCATCTGGTGTTGTTGTGGCATTCCGGGGGTGGAATGCTTTATGGTGGGGAGAATTGTCACATCCATGAAATATTTTAAAGGTATTTTTTTTCATTTAATATACATCCTTGCTTTGTTTTGGGGGTTTACCTAGGTTTTAGGGAGGAATAGATGAGTATTCATGAATTGGGCCAAACCGTGAGCCCAATTTTAGATTAAAAAATAAATTTTGTATCTTCTATAACTTTTTCATTTTTCAACATTTTTCATCCATTCAAATTCCTACTTGACCTCCCTTAACCCATTAACACCACCAAGGTAATTTTGATCTTTTATAAATCTATAACCAGGGTTTATTTGGGTTTTTATCTAAGGGGTTGGGCCTGCCCGAAAGCCCAATTCCTGTTTTAAAAATAAATCTTTATTATGTTATATCTTATTCATTTTTTGGGATTTTTCAGTGATTCCTAGTGGAACCCAAGACCACTGAACCCAGACGCGCGACCCTTCTCTCTCCCACCTCTTTGGAGCTCTGGTTAATCGCGATTTGGTGCCGAACTTCATAGGCTTCCTCAAATCGTCCAGATTTGAAGAGGTAAGTTCATTCCTTCATATCTCTCTCAATTTTTACTCTTTTTCCCCCATTCAAATTACTAAATGATATACATATCCTTGTTAGAACCTCCATTAAAGGTTTGAGTATTTTTAAAATCAGATACTGGTATTTTTGGGGGAGATTTCTACAAGATATTTTAAGTAAGTTGTTCTCCTTCTTTCTTCTTTCAATTTGTTTAGGGTTACATCCAATTTACTTAGGGTTTATTCCCTTATCATTGAGGTTTCTAATGTCCAGGGATTAGGTTTTAAAAATTAGGGGTTTATCTTGTGTTTCATGGTCTGAAATTATGGTTTTAGGTCTGGTTTACCTTCCTTGAGGTGCGGCGGTGGTGCGTTTGAGTTTTCGCACAAAGGGTTCAAGGGTTTCCTTGGTTTTGGTAGGTGATTCCATTTTGTGTGCAATTTTTGTGAATTAGCTTTCTTTTTTCATGGTAACTTAATGTTTATTTCCCTTGAATGTTTCTGTAAAAATTGGTTTTAGTTTAATTTATAATGAAAATGAATTTTAAGTTCCAATTTTTGGTGAAATTGGGGGTTTTTCATTCAAATCTTTCATTGGTTCATTTTGGGCTGACCTATAATTACTTAGTTGATTTTATTGAACTGTATTATGACTGAAAATCATGTTTTTAATTTTTATTATTTTTTGTTTTTTCTGTGAAAGTTTGCTTAAATGGTGTTTGGGAAGCAAATGGGCTTTAAGTGCCATGTTTGTGTGAAAATGGTGGTTTTTAAAAAATATAACTTCTTGGTTCACATTGGGCTGCCCCATAACTGAATTGTTGGTTTCATTAAAGGGTATTGAACTGAAATTTTGTTTTAATGACTTACAATTGTTCACATAGTGTGCAAAGTGGATACCTTAAAGAGCTTTGGGTGCAAAACAATGTGATGTTTTGAGAGGTTGTTTTATTGAAAATAAAATTATTTTATTGTGTGTTTTAAATGGTATAAAATTTGTATAGCTACTGTAATATTTGTTTGTGACTAGTAGTGACATTTTATATGCAAAAGGATGTGTGTTTTTTTCTGAAATTGTTTGAGCACAAAAGGGGAAGCCCGGGTACCTAGGTGGGGCGGATTTGTACTAGTACGACTAGTGGATCAGATGGGTTTTGTCCCTGTTCCACTTAGCATTTGGATAACGACAACTCTAACTAAAATATGTGGATGATGATTGGGGACCACTAGGTTATGGGTATGTTCCCTACTAGTGGCTCATGCACGAGAATGGATTTTTCTATGGTTACTCTACACTGAGGTACGAGGTACATAGGGCCCGAGACAACCTAGTGCTTAGGGGTGTTCCCGATTTTGATGCTCATTGGATTTGTGGTATTTACCCTTGTTGTGGGGTGTTTTGGCAGTAATTTAAATTAGATCACATGTCTATTTAATGTGTTAACATACTGTAATTATTGGATTGAAAACTATTTTCATTTGAAAGTTGCATTTCTTTGAATTTTAACACTATTTCACCTTGTGTATTAAAATTGCTTGTTTTGTTCACATTGTATTGCATGCTCTTTGGAATCATCTAGTGGTATCCTATTGGTCTTAGGCTCAAACCCTACTTACACCCCTTGGGTGTAAGTAGACCTGCTTATGCTTGACTCAGGTAAAGGGAAGGCTAAGGGTGATGGCGGTTCAGGGTGTTAGTCCCCATCGTTGGGGCGGAGTTGCGGAGAAGGCTTGCGGGTGATGACCCCATTGTCGTGTGGAGTCCATGGGGATGTCTTTATGTTGTCATTATTTGTTTTTAGACCACTTTTAGTGTCTTTAAAAATATTTATTCAGTTCTGGTTTTTTTTAAACATAGTTTGGTTTACATTTTTCAGATTCAGTTTATTGATTGTTTTTAATGTTTTATGCCTTCATACTTGGGTAAATCATTCCCAAACCTAAATTAATGATAACCGGGCACTTGTTCTATCCCATGGGGATAGGGAACTCCCTTCGGGTCATGTCACGGGCTGGGTTTGGTGCCGGTTTTGGTGGCGACCAGATTCGGTTCGTGACAAAATGGTATCAGAGGAGGTTCGCTCCTTGGGTCATGTTATTTGGGGAAGAGTCAGGATAGTCTGGAGCTTGGATTGTTGGGACTTGACATTTCAGTCATGGGTAGTGTGCCTGGCCAGCACACCTCATGACGAAATTCAAGTCACCATGGGTAGTATGGATTTATCTGAGTCCTTTGGTTTTCTTGGTTTAATGATGACTATGGGAAATGAAAAGAGAGTTGGGTGAATAATCTCAGTGAGCTCGCAGGGCCTGGCAAGCCATGTGAAGCCGTGGATATTTCCCTAGAATACTCTCTATGACGGTGAAGTGATTGGAATATGGCTTCCAACCATATGTCCAAGTCACCCACCGAAACTAGTTTCCTCTCACATTGTCTTGTGTCTCTTTGTTTTGGAATTTTGGAAACTTGGTTTTTTTTAATAAAAAAAAAATGATTTCACTTTAAGGAGTGTGAATTTTTGTGAAGTTATTTTCTAGTAAATTGAAAATGGTTTTATGTTTTTTTTAATGCCTATAAATGAAATTTTAGAATTATTTCAAAAGGGTAAATTATGTGTTTACACCTCTTTTGAAAGTATGAACTATGTTAATTGGGGTTTTGAAAATATGTTTCTAATGGAATTTTTTTAAACCGTGGAAAAGTGTTTTGGATTGAATTAAGTGTTCTAGAATTTTTGTGTGGGGGTTGAAGATGGATTTTGGTTTTGGTGACTACTGAACAAAAAAAAACTTATGAACTTTTAGAACCTTTTCTTGAAATTAGAAGAGTTGAGTTCTTAATTAAATGGAGATTTATGAAATGGTGTTTTTCATGAAATTAGATTTGTTTTGAAATGGGTTGAAATGTTTTGAAACAATTGTGAAAGGCATGAATATGTGCTTTTATTGAATTATAGATTCTTTTCTAAATTGGTTTGTGAGATGAAAAATTGGGTTTTGATATTATGGTTATTGTTTTTGAGAAAGGGAAAGTGTGGTTAAAAGTTTTGATTTTAAAAAGAGGAAAGGTTTGATTTTTGGTAATTGGTGCTCTCAAGGGTGACCACATGCATAGGTTTATTTGGGAATATGGATGTATATGAGGTGGGTTCCCAGTGTGTCATGTAAACATGCATGTGTGAGGCTCATGAGATACCATTGGTAAATGCGCAACCCACCAACACTATTTTTTTTAAATAAATTTTTTTGAAGGAAAGTGTTGTGTTTTGATAATGTATGGCTGGGAGGTATGGATTATGAGTTTTCGAGATTATTATCATGGGATGTTTCGATTTCAATAACCCATCTTGTTTGAACGATGTTTTGGTTTGGTGTTTCATTGATAAGTTGGAATGAAGTGTTGGGAAGTGGTCTCTTTTGAGGAAAAGTTTGGGAGGCCAATGTGGTGGCTCCCATCATGTGTTCAGTTTAGGTTTGTGGTCTTTTGTGACCAAATGACCAGATCAGTTGGGTCCTTGGGTTGTCTTGTAGGCTAGGTTACGCCCCCATAAAGTTTTAATGTATGATTCATGTTTGGCCTATGGTGATTCACCGTTGGATGATCCTCCAGTTGATCAACATAAGGATTTTTTTCTTGAGGTTTGGAGATTGAGTTTACCCCTCTTCTTTTTAAATTATGTGGATCCACCTATAGTGGGAGAGTGTTTGTGGGAGGTTGAAATAGACCTTAGTTTCTTATGTTTCCTAAGTTGTTGAAGGTCAATTAAGTTCAGGGTTGTCATTGTAGAATGATGTCTTAAAGGGCCTCTGGGTCTTTCATTAGTATCATTGCATGTTAGGCCACCAGTGTGCAAGATCTGGCCAAGAGTGGATATTATGGACACTTTCTAGAATCATGTGCTGTTTGGGACTCATTACAAGGTCCCTCTCCTTGTTTTTTTCTTTTATCCACAATGGTCATGTTCGGTGACGCCTTGCGATGTCATGTGTTCATTTGACTATAAGGGTGAAGATTGTGCAATATTATGAGAGTAACTATTTTTTTGGATGTGTGTCTCCCTATAGGAAATTCTAAATCCTATGTTCTAGAGAAATGTGTTTCTATATGTCCTTTCATTCCGCTGTTTAGCATCCAAAGAAAAAAAAGGGGCGATGTGTGTGCATCCTCTAAGTTCTTGTTTTGGTAAAATGATGGGTTGGGGAAAAGCGGGTATGAAGTGTGTCATGTCTCAATGAGACCATCTAAGATTACAGTATAATTGTTTTTGTCACTGTGAGAAGATTTTTATTTTAGGGGTTTCCAAATCCTAACTGCGATGCCGAAGATGCTTCAATCCATTGAGCTCTAGCCATAGGCCCCGGAGAGAAGCTGGCGCATAGTTAGGGGAAATCCTAGAGTCGTTCAAACTTTTGTTCAAGGTCATATCCTCAATATGAAAGATAGGAATAGTTTAAACCTCTGGTGTCGTCGTCTTGTTCCAATTTCTCACATTTGGTGGAAAGAGGTGTGAGTACCTTGTTCCCATGTTGTACCCTGAGATGATTTTTTTCCCCTTTGGGTTCCCTCGTGTTTTTGGAGAAAATTTTAAAATTTGGGTTAGGCAGGTTGAAGTGCATAGTTTGTACATGGTTAGTAGTAACTGTGTGCCAACCCAAGGAAACAATGTTAAGTTTCCTCTTTGGACAAAATGATCCGCACAGTTAACTCACGGTTTCCCAAACCGTGTGAACCAACCGTGCGACTATGCCAGCTCCATAAAATTCTGTTGTTTTTTGTTATTGTTATCTCATACTATTTAGTTAAGATGGTTGGGTTTTGTTTGGGGTATACCCACAATGGGACTCATGTAAGTTTCATTGGAAGAATTCTGATATTAATCTACCCCTAATGCTGGGAAGTCTGTTCAAGGCCACCTGTTAGTGTCTTGATTTTGTCTTAAGGAAAGTTGTGTTCGTTATTATGGTGGGGAGACCCATCATGGGTATCATGTATGTTCTCTTGGAAAAGGAATAGTGTTAGTTTAACCCTTATGATGAGGAGATCATTCGTTCCTTCCCCAATTTTTATCCTTATTCTGTCTTAGAAATCGAGTTGTCCCTAGTGTTGGGATGTCCAGATTGGGTCACCCCGTACTAGTGACTCAGTTTTCTCCTTGGTGTATTCTAGGTAGGAGGTAGTATCTTTCAAGTCTATATATCCACAAATTTGTTACTTGGGTAAATTTGGGGTTGGAGAACACCCAATGGTTTTGTTTATGTAATGTTGTGGTAGCGTTATTTGAGTTCGTTGTTCGTTTCAAGTGGATTGCTTGAGCGGCGTCTTGTAGTGTTTGAGGTGTTTTGTTTTAGGATGTGTTTTGAATGTGTTTCATAATTTTAAGTAAGTGGGGTTATTTTTGGTTGGTTAGAGTATTATATTCCTTTTTTTGATCAACTGGAGATGTTCGTCCTTTTTTAAGCGGGTGAAAACGTGGCAAGGAAGTCTGTCTTGGTCTATCGTTTGGGCTTTGCTTTTGCATCTGGTGTTGTTGTGGCATTCCGGGGGTGGAATGCTTTATGGTGGGGAGAATTGTCACATCCATGAAATATTTTAAAGGTATTTTTTTTCATTTAATCTACATCCTTGCTTTGTTTTGGGGGTTTACCTAGGTTTTAGGGAGGAATAGATGAGTATTCATGAATTGGGCCAAACCGTGAGCCCAATTTTAGATTAAAAAATAAATTTTGTATCTTCTATAACTTTTTCATTTTTCAACATTTTTCATCCATTCAAATTCCTACTTGACCTCCCTTAACCCATTAACACCACCAAGGTAATTTTGATCTTTTATAAATCTATAACCAGGGTTTATTTGGGTTTTTATCTAAGGGGTTGGGCCTGCCCGAAAGCCCAATTCCTGTTTTAAAAATAAATCTTTATTATGTTATATCTTATTCATTTTTTGGGATTTTTCAGTGATTCTAAGTGGAACCCAAGACCACTGAACCCAGACGCGCGACCCTTCTCTCTCCCACCTCTTTGGAGCTCTGGTTAATCGCGATTTGGTGCCGAACTTCATAGGCTTCCTCAAATCGTCCAGATTTGAAGAGGTAAGTTCATTCCTTCATATCTCTCTCAATTTTTACTCTTTTTCCCCCATTCAAATTACTAAATGATATACATATCCTTGTTAGAACCTCCATTAAAGGTTTGAGTATTTTTAAAATCAGATACTGGTATTTTTGGGGGAGATTTCTACAAGATATTTTAAGTAAGTTGTTCTCCTTCTTTCTTCTTTCAATTTGTTTAGGGTTACATCCAATTTACTTAGGGTTTATTCCCTTATCATTGAGGTTTCTAATGTACAGGGATTAGGTTTTAAAAATTAGGGGTTTATCTTGTGTTTCATGGTCTGAAATTATGGTTTTAGGTCTGGTTTACCTTCCTTGAGGTGCGGCGGTGGTGCGTTTGAGTTTTCGCACAAAGGGTTCAAGGGTTTCCTTGGTTTTGGTAGGTGATTCCATTTTGTGTGCAATTTTTGTGAATTAGCTTACTGTTTTCATGGTAACTTAATGTTTATTTCCCTTGAATGTTTCTGTAAAAATTGGTTTTAGTTTAATTTATAATGAAAATGAATTTTAAGTTCCAATTTTTGGTGAAATTGGGGGTTTTTCATTCAAATCTTTCATTGGTTCATTTTGGGCTGACCTATAATTACTTAGTTGATTTTATTGAACTGTATTATGACTGAAAATCATGTTTTTAATTTTTATTATTTTTTGTTTTTTCTGTGAAAGTTTGCTTAAATGGTGTTTGGGAAGCAAATGGGCTTTAAGTGCCATGTTTGTGTGAAAATGGTGGTTTTTAAAAGATATAACTTCTTGGTTCACATTGGGCTGCCCCATAACTGAATTGTTGGTTTCATTAAAGGGTATTGAACTGAAATTTTGTTTTAATGACTTACAAGTGTTCACATAGCGTGCAAAGTGGATACCTTAAAGAGCTTTGGGTGCAAAACAATGTGATGTTTTGAGAGGTTGTTTTATTGAAAATAAAATTATTTTATTGTGTGTTTTAAATGGTATAAAATGTGTATAGCTACTGTAATATTTGTTTGTGACTAGTAGTGAAATTTTATATGCAAAAGGATGTGTGTTTTTTGCTGAAATTGTTTGAGCACAAAAGGGGAAGCCCGGGTACCTAGGTGGGGCGGATTTGTACTAGTACGACTAGTGGATCAGATGGGTTTTGTCCCTGTTCCACTTAGCATTTGGATAACGACAACTCTAACTAAAATATGTGGATGATGATTGGGGACCACTAGGTTATGGGTATGTTCCCTACTAGTGGCTCATGCACGAGAATGGATTTTTCTATGGTTACTCTACACTGAGGTACGAGGTACATAGGGCCCGAGACAACCTAGTGCTTAGGGGTGTTCCCGATTTTGATGCTCATTGGATTTGTGGTATTTACCCTTGTTGTGGGGTGTTTTGGTAGTAATTTACAGTATCTCACATGTATATTTAATGTGTTAACATAATGGAATTCTTGGATTGAAAACTGTTTTCATTTGAAAGTTGCATTTCTTTGAATTTGAACACTATTTCACCTTGTGTATTAAAATTGCTTGTTTTGTTCACATTGTATTGCATGATATTTGGAATCATCTAGTGGTATCCTATTGGGCTTAGGATCACACCCTACTTACACCCCTTGGGTGTAAGTATACCTGCTTATGCTTGACTCAGGTAAAGGGAAGGCTAAGGGTGTTGGCGGTTCAGGGTGTTAGTCCCCATCGTTGGGGCGGAGTTGCGGAGAAGGCTTGCGGGTGATGACCCCATTTTCGTGTGGAGTCCATGGGGATGTATTTATGTTGTAATTATTTGTTTTTAGACCACTTGTAGTGTCTTTAAAAATATGTATTCAGTTCTGGTTTTTTTTTAAACATAGTTTGGTCTACATTTTTCAGATTCAGTTTATTGATTGTTTTTAATGTTTTATGCCTTCATACTCGGGTAAATCGTTCCCAAACCTAAATTAATGATACCCGGGAACTTGTGCCAGCCTGTGGGGATAGGGAACGCCCTTCGGGTCATGTCACAGGCTGGGTTTGGTGCCGGTTTTGGCGGCGACTAGATTCTGTTCGTGACACTGCCATCTTCGAATCAGCCCGCACCATCCCCCCAGCACCTGCAACCAGCCCCCTTCCACCAGCATTCCAGCCCCCTTCCACCTGCATTCGAGCCCGCACCAGCCCCCAGCCACCTGCAATCCAACCCTCACCAGCCACCACACCAGCCACCACCCTAGCCTCCTGCAAAACACTCATGCCAGCCCTTTACTACCTGCAAAATAGCCCCAGCCACCAGTTTCTGCCCTCGACCTCCTATATCCCAACCCGCACCAGCCCCTGCCACATGCCCAAAAACCCCCAGCCACCTGCAATCCAGACCACACCAGCCCCCTACCACCTATTCCAGCCCGCACCAGCCCCCTTCCATCCCCTTGCCGCCTGCCTTCCTGCCCGCACCAACCACTCCAGCCATCACCATCCACCGCACTAGCCCCCAGCCCCCAGCCCCCAACCCCCAGCCCCCAGCCCCCAGCCTCCTGCATTCCAGGATGCATGAGAAAAACTCCATACAAATCACAAAAAGGAAAGGAGAAAGCGGATCCCCTTGCCTGAGCCCTCTTTTTCTGGAAAAGTAGCCATGTAAACTGCCATTAATTTTCACCGAGAACATTGGGGTAGAGATGCATCTTTTAACCCAAGACAAGAACCTATCCGGAAAGCCGAGCAGATCCAAAGCATCCCATAAGAAGTCTCACCCGACCGAATCAAAATCCTTGAATAAATAAATCCTGAGGGCACACCTAGGAACCCCAGAATCAAGATGGTATCCCCACAATAATTCCTGGGTAACAAGATTCTTAGGATGAATTGGTTTTGGTACTGAAGGTTGAGGATATTTTTATCCAGCTTTAGATTTATGAGTCTCTCAAGGTTATTTTTGTAACCATACTACTAGAGGGTCCGAGTTATAAGTGGTGGAAGTCTATTATTCAGACTAAACTAGACAAAGATTATTCTTGGAAAAGTTTCAAGGCATTGTTCATTTAGCATTATTTCATAATGAAGTGAAGGTACTGATGGCTATAGAATTTTTTAGGAGGGGCTGTCCAGGTGGGGTGTCCAAGGGCTGTCCGGGGGGGGGGGGGGGTATCGGGGGGTCTGTAGGGCAGGGGGGAGGGTACAGGTGGGGTGTCTAGGAGGGGCTATCCAGGGGGGGTGTCTAAGGGCTGTCCGGGGGGGGGGGGGGGTCTGTAGGGCAGGGTGAAGGTGGGGTGTCCAAGGGCTGTCTGGGGGGGGGGGTGCCGGGGGGTCTGCAGGGAAGGGGGTGCAGGTGGGATATCTAGGAGGGGCTATCCAGGGGGGTGCCCAAGGGATGTATAAGGGGGTTTTGGGGGGGGGGGGTCTGTAGGGTAGGGGGTAGGGTGCAGGTGGGGTGTCTAGGGGGGCTATCCAGGGGGGTGTCCAAGGGTTGTCTGGGGAGATAATTTGAAGAGATAAACCCACAAGAAATGAGACCTAACCTCATAGAAATAATTTTGCTAATGATTTTTGGAAAGGTATTCCCAATAGAAATAGGTCTGAAATCCTTTACATCCACAACATTTTCCTTCTTTGGGATCAGGGCAATAAAATTGGAGTTGATTCCATAGGGCATTGAGGCATGGTTAAATAAATCCCTCATAGCGTTAAGGATGTCATCACGAACTATGTCCCAGTAGAACATAAAGAATTAATTTGTGAACCCATCAGGACCAGCCACACTCTCAAGATTTAGAGAAAAAAGGGAACTCTTGACCACTGTAGCAGTGCAGACTTTGGAGTCCACTTTACTGTTGCACTTTTGACTTCCAGCCGACAACCACTAGAGTATTGGATACATATAGGAAAGGCTTCATAAGATTGAAAAAGTCTATAATAATATTTCCTCATCTCTCACATTGGTTTAATGAATTCACTGCATGTGCTGTTTTGATTTTCTTCAGAGGATGAATATTATAGATTTTGGACTCGTGGATTTTGGTCCTTTGGGGGTTGCAGAATGAAGGTTCTTAAATGGTCTCCAGAATTTTGCTTAAGTGTTGATCCCCCCATTGTTCCTCTCTAGATAGGGTTCCCGAATTTACCCCTTCACATTTTCAAACAGAGTGCCTTATTTGCCATTGCTGGTCTATTCGGGCTACCCATTAAGACTGACTCTACCACTTTAAACCTTAAACGCCCCTCTATCTCTAGGATTTACACCGAGGTCGATATTTCTAAATCTTTTCCATCCCGATTCTGGATTCAAAATGGGGATAATAGTTTTATTCAAGATGTGGTCTTTGAGAATGCCCCAACTTTCTGCAAAAAATGCTCATGAATTGGTCACTCTATGAATGAATGTGCGACTCAATGTAATGAACCTCGACCTACCCCTCTCTATAAATCTGTTTGGGTGGAAAAGGAAACCCCCATAATGCCCCCTGTTTCTCAGAAAATTACTACTGACTGCACTAATAACAAAAATCCCCCTGGCCTCTCTAAGATTCACCCCCCCTCCCATTATGATGTCGAGACCTTGCACATCCCCGGGACTTCTAAAAAAGGAAAGCAAGATACCTATAATGCTGACTCACCTATTCTTGAAGTAAGAAAACCTATACAAAGAGATACAAAGGAGGTTCAATCGAATCATGAAGATCCCTTGCATGTGGACCTCAGAACTTCTAAAGAAGGAAAGCAAGTCTTCAATGATGACTCACCTATTCTTGAAGCAAGAAAACCTATACAAAGAGATAAAGAAGAGGTGAAATCAGATCATGAAGATCCCTTTCATGTAGAGATTGACAAACCCTGCCAATTAGAAGAAGAATTCCTAAAATCAAGGGCTAGGAAAGGGAAGAAATCATTGGTTGACTCTGATGGCTTCATCACTCCAAGTTCTAGAAACACCTGAAAATGTAGGGATAATTCCAATTTTAAAAGAAAAATTATCACACATTCCCTAGCTACCAGCATGAAGGACCAAAATACAATCCCCCCACAGCCAACCCCTATTGAAAAAGTGTCTGCCTCATCAGATGCTTCAGAAATCTCCTCCAATTCTTCTGACTCAGATGAGTCATCCAGTGAGGATGATGAAAATGACCCAGCTTATAGGGATGCCTACGTAATTCCAGAAAATCTTGATTTTCCAAATGACCTCGACGCATGGATGGATGAGAAATACACTACTGTATTTAGACAGTATAAAAATGGAGAGATGTCAATGGATGCATATCTTGATATCAGAAAGAGGATGTTCATCAAAGTGGTAGAGGAATTTAAAAAGAATCCAAGATTCAATTTTAAGGAAATCCCCTGGAAATGAAGTTGTTGAGATTCTTTTGATTCTCAGAAGCAGGTTCTTCTTTGTCTTGCGTTTTTTCTCTTTTTCAACCGGTTATACTAAATGACATTGTACAATGGATGTTTACAGACCTGCACTACGGGGGCTTTGAAATGTACTCCTGCCTGTTTCAGAACATGCTTGATCATGCAACCTTCTTTAATGAAGCTATTATGATGTTTCTTATGGAGTTTGAGATATTTTGGCTGAAGAGAAGCTTCAGTCCTTGGCTTCTTGGGTCTACTGTTAACAGAGTTTCTATTTTCCTTGATGTCATCAAGGGCTGGTGTTGGTTTTTCAATGCATAAATCTGCTTTTCTGTTGGGTTGGTCTCTTGAAGGACTGGCAGGGGGAGGGGGGTAATTGGCAGGGGGGTGCAAGGGGTGGGGTGTCCAGGTTCTGGGGGAGGGGGGGCGGTCCAGGGGGATCTGTCCAGGGTCTGGGGGGGGGGTGTCCAAGTTTTGGGGGGGAGGACTAGCAGGGGGGAGGGGGAACTGGCAGGGGGAGGGGGGAACTGTCAGGGGGAGGGGGGGAACTAGCAGAGGGGAGGGGACTGGTAGGGGGGACTGGCAGGGGGTAACTGGAAAGGGGGGTGCAAGGGGTGGGGTGTTCAGGTTCTAGGGGGTGTCTAGGGGGATATGTCCAGGGTCTGGGGGGTGTCCAGGTTTGGGGGGGGGGGGGGGTCAGGGTCTGTCCAGGAGGGTGGGGGGGTCGTCCAGGTTCTGGGGGGGGGGGGGGTTCCAGGGTCTGTCCAGGAGGGTGTGGGGGGGGGGGGGGGGGTGGCTATCCAGGGGAGTGGAGGTCTGGGATGTCCAGGGGGATCTATCCAGGGTCTGGGGGGTGTCTAGGGTCTAGGGGGGTGTCCTGGGTTTATCTGGGGGGGGGGTGTCCAGGGGCTGTCCGGGGGGTGTCCAGGGTTTGTCTGGGGGGGGGGGTGTCCAGGGTCTGGGGGGGTGTCCTGGGTCTATCTGGTGGGGTGTCCAGGGTCTGTCCGGGGGGTGTCCAGGGTGTGTCTTGGGGGGTGTCCAGGGTCTGTCCGGGGGGTGTCCATGGTCTGTCTGGGGGGTGTCTAGGGTCTGTCTGGGGGGGGGGGTGTCCAGGGTATGGGGGGAGGTGTCTAGGGTATGTTTGGGGGGGGGGGTGTCCAGGGTCTGTCCAGGAGGGGGGATTTGCAGGGGGGGCTATCCAGGGGGGGTTATGTAGGGTGGGGGTGTTCAGTGTTCAGAAGGGAGAGGTCTGCAGGGGGTGGGCTACTGCAGGGGGTGCAGGGGGGTGAGGGCTATTTTTTTATGGTTTTCCAGACCCTATAGCCATGGTTTTTAACCATGGATATAGGTATATTGCCATGGTTACAAACCATAGCTAAAGGTCTAATGCCACAGTTTCTAACCATGGTAATAAACTGTATCCCTCCTCTAGTATAACCACGGTTCTAAACTGTGGCTATAGAGATATTACCACAGTTTGAACCATGGATGTATACTTAGAGCCACAGTTTGAACTGTGGCTGTAGACCTATAGCTATGGTTCCAAACTGTGGATATATGTCTAGGCCTATAGCCACGCCAAAATTATCCCCAGTTTCTCAAACTGTGGCTATTACCTATAACCATAGTTTGATGACCTATAGCCATAGTTTTAAACCGTGGATATAGCCCGAATTTCCAGTAGTGATCATTGATCCTTAATTATGGAGTGTCATCATCGATATTCACATATATTTGTGAAAAATATGGATTTTGAGTAGTCTCTTGAAAAATTTCAATTCCTTCCACTTCATCGGAACCACATTCAGTTTGAGTAAACTAATTTTCTTGAGATTTCATTTTTATTATGCTCCACCAACCACTCAAGTCTCTTGAAGTAGCACAGTACTTTGCGTAATAAATTTAATGTGCCTATTGATCTAGTAAAAATGGTTCATTTACTGCAAGAAGACTTTTATATTTATTATCGACGATTCTATGAGTAAGATGAACATGCAAGCCTCTCTCATTATCCAACCATCGACATTTAAACATTGTTATGTAATTATGTTCTAGATAACACAGCTCAATAATTTCATCCAGAATTCCATAAAAGTCAACTTCAGTTTCTCTATGATGCAATCCTCTCAAGAAAAATCCAATGTTCATTGTTTTTTTTGATTCTCCATATGCACGTGTATGAAATCAAAAACCATTCACCACATATGCATTATAATATTTAACCATTTTGGATGGTGGGTTACTCAATATACATAGTCGCTTATTAATTTTATCACCATGTTGAGACACCTGAAAATTTGTAAAACAATTATTAATATGATAAATAATAATCATAATTGATATTAAACTATCAATAATTTATGTTACCAGTTTTTAAAACCATTGAGAATTTTTTTTGTCTATGTTCTTCAAGAGCAGCTGCTGTAATTTGTGGAAGTTGTTTCTTGATATGATTATAATATAACATACAAATAAAATAATTTTACATACTATAACATAAATTATAGAATAAGTAATAGAATCACTCACAGTACAAATGATGTCATTTCTTTATAGTTGAATAGAACATATGTATGAGCTTTGTGATGTTCATCATCTGAAATCCATCGTTCATGAACTCCACCGAAACCAACATTTTGCTGATTAAAAACTGATAATTGATTTTCCATTTTGTCATTAACATTCCCCTCATTTCATCCCGTGCGATTTTGTTTTGAGGGATATTGAGATTCAAAATAATGAGAGTAGAAAAAAGCAATTTCCTCTTGCAAATAAGCTTCAGCAATTGAACCTTCAACTGATGCTTTCTTACATACTTTTTTCTTTAATTTATGCTTGCATCTCTCAAATGGGTATATCCATAAAAACTGTACTAGACCTCCAAATTTAGCTTCATGTGGAAAATGTAATATCAGATGTTCCATTGAGTCAAAGAAAGTTGTCGGAAATATTTTTTCCAGTTTACATATAATTATAGCAACATCTTTTTCTAGTTTGTTTAGCGCATCATAGTCTGTTGTTGCTGCACAAATGTCTAGAAAAAAATATGATATGTCCGTTATTGAATCCAAAATCATATAATTTAACAAACCTCTGAATCCAATCGACATAAGCCTTTCTATTATAACATGAAAGTCATGACTTTTTAATCCGGTAATATAACCATTCTTAACACATCTGCCCAAATTGGAAGCATAGATATCTGGAAGTCTCAAATCTGCAATCCACTGACAAAATAGTAAGCGAATCTCTTTAGATAGTGTATAAACTGCTTTTGGATTCATTAACCTATGTGATATGACATTTTCAAATAGTTCAAGTTCTGGTCGCCTGCAAATTTGGGCAAGATCTAATCATGCATTTACAATATCTTAGGTCTTATCTAGTATATCCAAAACTATATGAAATAAATTATCAAAACAGTTCTTCTCAATATGCATGACATCCAACATGTGACGGACCAACAAATCGGACCAATATGGAAGATCCCAAAAAATACTTCGTTTTATCCAATTATGTTCTTTCCCAAAGCCATGATTTTTATATTAGTTTATTGTTGGCCCAAATGTGATGGGAGGTAATGAAAATACAATTGATTTTAACTCTGTACCTGAGATCATTTGTGGAGGTTCATCTCTTTCAATTGTACCTTTTCTGAAATGATATTTGTTTCTCCGAAAAGGATGATCGGTTGGAATAAATTTGTGGTGATAGTCAAAATAGAAAGGTTTTTTACATTGACAAGTATAAAATCTTTGTTGTATTTCATACAGTAAGTACATGATTTTGGACCATTTGTACTCCAGTTAGATAACATGTCATATGCCAAAAATTCACTAATCATCCACATCAATGAAGCTTTTAATATGATTTTTTTTGCAGCAACATCATATATACTAACACCATCACTCCACAATGAATTTATCTCATCAATCAATAGTTTCAAATAAACATCAATATTCTTTTTTGGATGTCCTGGGATTAATAAGCTCAAAAAGATATAGGTCTCCTTCATCAACATCTATATAGGTAAATTGTATGGAGTTATAAAGATAGGACAACATGAATACTGACTACCATAAGAACCAAATGGACAGAAAACATCAGTAGAAATACCTAATCGCACGTTTTGGGCTTCTAAAGCAAAAGATGGATGCAGACGGTCAAAATGTTTCCATGAATCACCATCAGATGAATGATTCAAGATTTTATCAGTTGAAATCTTGGTTTTGTGCCATGATATCATTGACGCTATGTTCTAAGACATAAATAAATGCTACAACCTGGGTGTAAGGGGGAAATATCTCAACTGTTTTACTGGAATCGATCCAGAATTCCCTGGTTGAGCTTCTTTATACCTCAATTGTCCAAATGTGGGACAACTATCCAATGAATCATTTTCACCATAATATAAGATGCAATCATTTGGAGATGCACGAATCTTCTGATAACTAAGGCCCATATTACGAACTCGCCTCTTGCTCTCATAGTAATTTGCAGGCAACACATTTTCTTCAGGTAACAGTGTTTTAACCAAAGAAAATATCTGATCAAAACAGTTGTTTGACATTGAATTATCTGATTTAATAGCCATAAATTTTGCAACTGCTTCTAATTTTCTTATCTTGCAACCAGGATATAATGCATCCTTAGCAGACTTCAACAACTCATAAAAATTAGATGGTGCCAACTCAGGAGTTAAATCAATATCATCTTGAGTTTCGGTTTTCTGAACAGATGGACCTACAACATCATGTACTAAATTTTGAAATCGTGATGGATCCAGAATCAAGTTATTAGTATCTTCTCTGGAACTGCGTTCTCCATGTTGATACTAAAAAATATAACCTGGTTGGAAACCAAACCGTAAGAGATGTCCCCCAACCTTTTCAAATGTGTCAAACGTTCTCATAGCACATTTTTTACAAGGACACTTAATCACGCCTTCTAAAACATATTCTGGTTTTGATGATGCAAATGATAAGAAATCTTTAACACCCTCAATATATACACGATTTAAACCATAATCGTTTGGATTTCTACACTGATTTATCCAAGCGTGATCATCTAATAATGATTGTTGTCGACTTCCTTTTTCCATATTTTTCTACAAAATTTAAAATCATTACTATTTTTGAATAATTTGAAATTATAAAAACACTATCTGAAAAAAAGATAAACAATTACAACTACTTCTTAATAATTACCATTACTTATGGGCGACACAATTTCCAGTGGATTGACAACTACTCTTTTATCCGACGGCTCATTTACTTGCAACTTTCTCACATAGAAATCACAATGAAGAATCTGCTTGGAGGTATGCATATTCATTCTCGTACTTTTCATAATGTTTTGAGTTGGTGAAAGCTTAAAGGAGAAGAGCCATTAAACAAAAGGAGTGTCGTCAATCCACTGAAAATTGTGTCAAGTTATTACAAGTTATTACAATTTATTACAATTGATTTTCTTCCTAATTGTTACTATTTCTTACTAATTGTTACTATTTCTTACTATTTCTTACTATCTCTTACTATTTATTACTATTTATTACTATTTCTTACTATTTCTTACTATTTATTACTATTTATTACTATTTATTACTATTTTTTACTATTTATTATTATTTATTCCTATTTATTACTATTTATTACAATTTATTACTATTTATTACTAATTATTACTAATTATTACTAATTATTACTAATTATTACTAATTATTACTAATTATTACTATTTATTAATATTTATTACTATTTATTACTATTTATTACTATTTATTACTATTTATTACCAATTCTTACTATTTAATACTACTTATTACTAATTATTACTAATTATTACTATTTTGTACTAATTAATACTAATTATTACTATTTTGTAATATTCATTACTATTTATTACTATTTATTACCATTTATTACTAATTATTATTATTTATTACTAATTCTTACTATTTATTACCAATTCTTACTAATTCTTACTATTTATTCCTAATTCTTACTAATTATTACTAACTCTTACTATTTATTCTTATTTCCTACTATTTATTCCTATTTCTTACTATTTCTTACTATTTGTTACAAATTGTTACTATTTGTTTCAAATTGTTACTATTTGTTACAAATTCTTACTATTTGTTACAAATTCTTACTATTTGTTACAAATTCTTACTAATTGTTACTAATTATTACTAATTATTACTAATTCTTACTAATTGTTACTAATTGTTACTAATTGTTACTAATTGTTACTAATTATTACTAATTGTTACTAATTGTTACTATTTATTACTAATTATTACTAATTATTACTAATTATTACCAATTCTTACTAATTATTACTAATTCTTACTAATTATTACTAATTATTACTAATTATTACTAATTATTATTAATTATTACTAATTATTACTAATTATTCCTATCTATTCCTATTTATTACTATTTATTACTATTTATTACTAATTATTACTATTTATTACTAATTATTACTAATTATTACTAATTATTACTAATTATTACTAATTATTAATATTTCTTACTATTTCTTACTATTTGTTACTATTTATTACTATTTATTCCTATTTATTACTATTTGTTACTATTTGTTACAAATTCTTACTAATTCTTACTTTTTGTTACTATTTGTTACTTTTACTATTTTTTACTATTTTTTACTATTTTTTACTATTTTTTACTATTTATTACTATTTATTACTAATTATTACTAATTGTTACCAATTATTACTAATTGTTACGAATTATTACTAATTGTTACTAATTATTACAATTGATTCCTATTTATTCCTATTTGTTCCTATTTATTCCTATTTGTTCCTATTTGTTCCTATTTATTCCTATTTGTTCCTATTTATTTCTATTTGTTACAAATTCTTACTATTTGTTACAAATTATTACTATTTGTTACAAATTATTACTAATTATTACTAATTATTTCTATTTATTTCTATTTATTCCTATTTATTCATATTTATTCCTATTTATTACTATTTATTACTATTCATTGCTAATTATTCCTATTTATTCCTATTTATTGCTAATTATTGATATTTATTCCTATTTATTGCTAATTATTACTATTTATTCCTATTTATTCCTAATTATTTCTATTTATTTCTATTTATTACTAATTACTACTATTTATTACTAATTGCTACTATTTATTACTAATTACTACTATTTATTTAATTACTACAATTTATTAATAATTATTACTAATTATTCCTATTTATTACTATTTATTCTTAATTATTATTATTTATTCCTAATTATTACTATTTATTTCTAATTATTACTATTTATTACTAATTACTACTAATTAGTACTAATTATTGCTATTCATTACTATTTATTACTATTTATTACTATTTATTACTATAATATAGATAACAAAATAATTTAAATCTAATTTAATTACAACTAATCATCAATAATTAAAATTAACATAAAAAAAATTAAATAAATACTAAATTAAATAAAATATAAATACATTTAAACTTGATCTCCGATTGATGTAAGCGCCTTCACAACTTCTCCATAAAAAAAATCAACTGAGAGAAATTTTCACCCTAAAATTCGAGTTTAGAGAGAGAGAGAAAGTGAGAAATGAGAGGAAGAAACAGAAAAACGGAGGGGGGTATATATAGGTTAGATTAGTTGCGACGGGACTAGTTGCGACAGGCTTACCGTCGCAAAAGATACTTTTTGCGACGGGCCCTGACTCAAATAACTTTGTCCGCATTAATTGTTGTCAGTGGTTAAAAGGGTATTTGCGACGGGCCCCGTCGCAAAAGGTGATCTGCCGACACACCTTTTGCGACGGGACAATATCCCGTCGCAAAAACGCATTTACCGCCGTTGGTATTTGCGACGGGACCCATCGCAAATACCCTCCGACCGACACACTATTTGCGATGGGGGGATCCCCCCGTCGCAAATAACCTTCCCGCGCTTTGGCGCGCATCCCGCGCCAAAGCGCGCATTACCTTTTGCGACGGGACGAACCCCCCATCACAAATAACCCCTGGGATGGACTAGTTGCGACGGGATTAGCTCCCGTCGCAAAAGACTGTTTTTCCCGTTGTGTATGTGTAAATTTCATCTAAGACATGGTTAGCCACTTAAGTAAATCTACATACTATTAACAAGTATGTAATAAAGATAAAATGGGCAATTGATGCATAAAGATAAAATCCCTCGATCACATATATTAAGTCGGTACAGTCTTCCACTACTTAATTTAAAATCAAACCATAGTTTAAAGTGCTTGACCGACCAAAGTCAGGGTAATTTAAAGTATCAGGGAATTCTAACTTGAAGTTTTGGGTTGAATTAAATTAGTTAACATCAAAATTTTACTACTAAAGCAGGACTTGGTGTAACTAAGAGGCAAAGGTTGAGGAAATATAATTTAAGGATTTAAGGATTAGGGATTCCACTCAACAGATCAAGGAACTATGAGTTAATGTAGCCGACATTTGGAATGCTACCTAAAACCCTTAAAATTGCTTGACCGACTGAATTCAAGGTGATGAGAAGGGGAATATAGATCCTTTCTATTAAAATGTCCAAGCAATATGATATTTCAAATCCAATGCCGAGGGACATTGATTTTCAATAAAATATTGAGAGATTAATAAATATAATATTTTATTTATTTATCTAATTTTATCAAATAAAGTACTAAAATTCCATTTTTTATATTTGTAGAAATGATAATAAATATGACTTCAAACATATCATTGTGATCCATACTTGAGAAGGATAATCTTCTCACCGACACAAATTTCCAAGAATGACAAAGGCGCTTACGTGTTATCCTATGCCATGAAAGAAAATTGTATGCATTGGAAGAACCTATTCCTAAAGCATATGGTAAAGAGGCTAGCGAGGAAGAGTTATCACTCTATGAGAAACATTTGAATGATGCCACAAATGTTCAATATTTCATGCTATCATCTATGACCAATGATATTCTGAAGCAACATGAAGACATGGATGTATATAACATGATGTCTCACCATCGAGATCTCTATCAAGAGAAAGTGAGATAAGAGTGATACGAGATCTCCAATAATCTATTTACAACTAATATTAGATATTTGACACCAGATAAGCCTCATGTAGTCAATCTTATTAACTACATTAAATGCTTAGACATCTTAAGGATTAAATTCCCAGATGAGTTGTGCATATATCTCATACTTTCCTCACTACCCAAGAACTTCTCTAGTTTTATTGTTAATTATAACATGAGAAATAATGAGAAGAGTATTTCAGAACTTCTTACTCTAATTCACCAAGGGGATAAGGACATGGGGTTTGAGAAACCCACAGTCCTAATAGTGAATAAGAAAATAAAGAACAAGGCAAAGGGACCCAAGACTCATAATAAGTCTAAAGATCCCAAGCATCGTCCTTCCAAGAAGAGAAAGATCCAGATGCGGGGTAAGGAAAAGGAAGAAGTGTGTTTTTCATGCGGAAAGAAAGAACATTGGAAGAGGAACTACACCTAGAATTAAGGGGAAGCTAAAGTTGAATTTGTTATTGAATGTAATCTTTCAATATCTACACATTAGGTATTATATATAGCTTCTGGTGATCACATTTGTATCCAAATGCATGAACCAAGTAGATTCCAAAATATTTCTAAGGGAGTGGTGGATTTGTGAGCTACCAATAGTACGAGGCTAGCTTCTCTATCCATTGGAGATTACCACCTTTCATTCCCAAAAAGAATGATACTAGTTTTAAGAGATTGTTACCATGTATAGGCTGTTATTAAGAACATAATTTCTATATCTTACCTAGATACAAATGGTTTTATTTTAAAATTTTGAAATAAAAGTTTTTTATTTTATAAAGACAATATATGTCATGGTATGAAACATTTAAATAAAGGTATTTATGTATTAAATTATGAAGACCAGGTATTATCAATTGATAACAAATCATGTTTTCATGACTCGTATAACACCCGACTATAGAATCACCATATTGGTCATGTAAATGAGAAGAATTTGACAAAGAACCACCGAGATGGTTATTTAAACTCTTAAGCTAAAACGATTTGAAATATTTTATGCTTGTTTATAAGGAAAAATGACCAAACCATCATTCGATGGACAGAGTGAAAGGGCCACAAAGCTTCTAGGATTAGTACACACTGATGTGTGTGGACCATTTCTAGTTGAATCTAGTGGTGAGTATTATCACTTCATAACTTTTACTGATGACTTGAGTACATATGGATATGTCTACTTGATGAGGTATAAGTCCGAGTCCTTTGATAAATTCAAAGAATTCAAGAATGAAGTAGAGAATTAACTTAGGAAGAAGATAAAGAGTCTTTGATTGAATCGAGGTGGTGAATATCTTAATCAAGAGTTTATCAACTTTCTATGAGAGTTTAATATTTTATCTCAACTCACTCCACTTATACACCATAATGTAATGGTGTTAGTGAAAGGAGGAATCATATCTTTCTAGACATTCTAAGTTTGATGATGATTCATGTAGATATTTCATTATACTTTTGGGGATATGCATTACAAACTACACTATACACACTAAGATGAGTACCAACTAAAGCATAAAATGAAATTACCTTTGAGTTATGGAGTAGAAAAAAACCTGTTCTGTCACATAAATGTGTATGGGATTGTGATGAATTTTTTAAGTCCTTCTCAGGCAACAAACTAGCACCTTGGGGCACAAAGTGTATCTTTATAGGGTATCATAAGGAAACAAAGGGATACTACCTATATAACCCCTCATATAAGAAAGTGATTATTACTATACAAGCTATATTTCTTGAGAGTAAGAACATACTCAAGAAGGATAGTGTGGGAAAATTTGATTTTGATAAATTTGATGCTCAAGATATAGAAAAGTTGGTACAAGAACATATTATACAGGTCCATGTGGAAGAAGTTGTTCCTGAAACACAAGTACCACATAGAATCACCAGAGAGGTAAGTGAACTAGATAGGTATGCTTTTCAAGTTATCAAAGATGGTGACTCATTATTGGTTGAAAATAATGGACCTCTCTCCTATAAAGTGGAAGTAGAGAGCTCAAAAGATACAAGATGAAAATATGTTATGAATTTTAAAATGTATTCTATGTATTAGAACTAATTTTGGGTTCTGATCAATCTACCAATTAATGTGAATCTTGTACGGTGAAAATGGTTATTCAAGAGAAAATTGGACATAAAAGGTATATAAAGTGCCAATAAAGTAAATTTAGTGGCTAAAGGGTTTAAAAAACATCAATGCATTGACTATAGAGAAACATTTTCACCATTTTACATGTTTAAATCCATCATAATTCTAATTGATATAACAACTTTCCATGACTATGAATTTTTTTAGATGGATGTCAAAACAAATTTCCTTAATGGGAACCTTTAAGAAGATGACTACATGACACAACCAGAAGGTTTTGTGACTCCAAGTGATGCTAAAAAGATATGAAAGTTGTAGAGATCCATTTATGGATTGAAGCAAACATCCAAGTCATGGAACATTTGATTCAATGAAGCTATAAAAGATTTTTCTATCATTAAGAATGAATGTAATCCATGTGTTTACAAGTATTTTAGTGGGGATTTGGTCATTATACTAGTAGTATATGTTGATGAAATATTACTTATTGGAAACAATATACTAGTCTTACAGTCTATTAAAGACTGGTTAAAAGAGTGTTTCTCTATGAATAACTTAGCTGAAGCGACCTATATTATAAGGATCAATATCATTCATGGTAGATCCAAGATGTTTCTTATTTATGTAAAGGTACATACATTGTCCAAATACTAAAGAGATTTAGTATGGAATAATCCAAGAGGGGATTGGTTCCAGTATCACATGGTATACATAGTTATAAGAAAATGTGTCTTTAAACATAATAGGAGAAAGAGAGAATGAGTAAGATCCCATACACTTTAGTAATATGATAAAACATTTATGTCATGTTATGTATTAGACTTGATGTTGTCTATGCATTGATCATGGTAGAAAGATATCAAGATGATCTAGGAGAATAATATTGGCCTCCTGTTAAGGTTATCCTTAAGTATCTAAGGATATTAAGGATATGTTCATAGTGTATATAGGAGAGGAAGAGCTAGTTATCAGGGGTTATACCGATACTAGTTTTTCAGAATGATCTGAAGTCATAGTAAGGATATGTTTTATATCTCAATAGAGGATATGTTTGCTAGAAGAGTTCAAAGAAGTTAGTTGACTAGAAGATCATATGGAGTGACAATTTCCTGAACCATAACTTCTGAGAACTTAGAGTTATAAATTTTTTGTCTCAAACATCTCAGTGAGAAGAACATGAAAGTTTTAGCAGTGAAGGGAATATTAAATTTGGATTATAAAAACTTCAAAAGTTTTGATAGTTTCTGTCATGACCAGACCCTAACCGGGGCTCGAGCCACAACTACCCTAAGCTAGCCTCCATAGGTTAGGGGTTAAGGACTAGTACCGAATGCACAATCAACATGAGGATGCATTTTCCTAGAAACTTGTACAAACACATGTAACCATATCAACATAGAAGTTTAGAGTAATAATAGTAAAAATATGAAACAAATAGAAAGTAAACCAAGCATGAAAAACCTCTAGGGTGTACAAGAGTATGATAGTGAAAACTAAAAAGTAAAGGGAAAAAATACACGCCCAATGAGAAAGACGTCCCAAACTAACAAAAATATAAAGTAAACTGTTGATAGAGTCTAGTTCCTAGTATCTAAGATATGACAACCATACACAGTACAAAACACCAAGTATCCCTAAGCTCTATTGTAGTCATCGTTGACATGTCCCTCATCTATATAAGATATGACACATGCGGGTAAAGCCCATGAAGATGTGAGTATATACATACCCAGTAGGAAACCTTGAAAGCTAGTGGTAGTATGAGATAAAATAGTAATAGAAAGACAATAGATAGTGAATAAGATGAAAAATAGTGAATGATGACATATCAAACCAAACTAATAGAGAGAGAGAGAGACAGAGTAACCTCATCCAAGCACAAGGGGATTAAAAAGATGTGTATATGGACTACACATAAAGTATTTTCCACCCACAACAGGAGAGTAACCTCATCCAACCATGAGAAGATAAACACATAAAGCACGTGGCATACCTCACACATCTTCGCAATCCATGGCAGGAGAGTAACCAAATCTAACAATATGGATACATACATATATATATATATATACATATATATATATACTCAGTAAAGAATCCCAAATGAGAGAGTAAGGAGATCTATGTCTCATATCCCAACCCAGGAAAAGAGTCACCAATAGTTCCAAAAGTCCAATAATGATGCCCAACATCTCATACATTTGGCCAACAGAAAACATCCAAGTCAAGCCACACCTCGTCATTGTGCCACACAACTGAGGGGAAACAATATCTAGGTAGAGGAACCATGCCCTAATACAATAGGAGGGTTCCACCCAGTGGATATATAGATGACTCGTACCCTATTACAATAGGAGGGTTCCGCTCTAATAGTCAATAGATGACCCATGCCTTGTCCAACATGAGGGTTCTACTCTAATGTTAGAGGACCCATGCCCTGACTCTACAGGAGAGTTCCACTCTAATAGCTGATAGAGGAACCATACCAAGACCAACTAGAGGGTTCTAATATGAAGTATGGAGGACCCATGCCCTGTCCCAGTAGGAGGGTTCCACTCTGATAGGTAGATAGAGGACCCATGTCCTATGCCACAAGAGGGTTCCATTATGTGCTACTAGAGGACCCATGCCCTGACTCTGCATGAGGTTTCCACTCTAATAGTCGACATAGGACCCATGCCCATCCCATCTAAAGGGTTACACTTTAAAAGCCTCTGGCAATCCTACGTGATCATTGTCATTGTCAAGCGTCACCTAAATACAAACCTTGCCCATAAAATCTCACATCATATCTTAAAAGTCACAAATGAGGACACCACCATGTTCTATGTGAAAAAAAACTCAGTATAGGCTACTCGCAAGCCAAAATATGAGTCCAAATGAAGGAGATATGAGATATTTAAGATTCCTAAAAAGAAACCAAGGGTTACATGACATGTGAGGGGACCCACATGATATGTGGCCCCACTCCATTACCTGGTTGTGTCCCTGTAGGTACACATCTTTCCAACTGTGTAGAGATACACAATGTGTAGGGAATCTACATGACATGTCCTATCACTTGGGGTCCCTGCCCCATGCACTTTGGTTATGTCTGTGTACTTTGGTACACGACCATGTGCTTGGCCATGTAATTTAGTACACGACTGTGACTTTCCACATGGGGGCCTTCCCGTGTTCTCTACCACCCAGATCAAGCACTCAAGAAAGGGGTACATGACATGTAGGAAGTCTAAATGTCATTTCATACTTCTAAATTTTCAAAATCTTATTCGTTGTAGAATAGGGGTTACATGTCGTGTGTTCATCGAACTACATGAAGTGTAGTTGAGATTTTCCCACAATTTCATATTCATGCTCCGACGTCTAGATCTTGTCCTTCCGCCTTCGGATCCGGCCCCGTTACTTCCCAAAAATGGTGGATCGGTCCATTGATCATCGTTTCTGGCCATCTGGTGGCTTGAAAATGGCACTTGTTGGTCTTTGGAGGTTTGCCGCACGTACTGAATGCCTCCGTTGTTTGCATCTTAGTTTTGAATCTCAAATTTGTGAAAGGAAACACCTGGTATACAATGATTCATCCCCAAATCCATCATAAATTGATGATTTATCTGTCATCCATGAAATCAGTTTGAATCCAGGGGTCTGATCAGGTTCGGTACCGCCTGATAAAGTCAAATTGCAACCCTGTGGTCCAATGATGACTAACACGAAGCAATTGGGGGAAAAAGACATCATAAAAAATATCAATCTTTTACAAGTGTTATTGTACAAAGATCAAGAACAAGGATATATAGGGTTAGAAAACAAGAATAACCAATTGAATTTTGATACACGATCACATGCAAAGGCTGCAATAATTGGCGCAGATCATAGAAGGGATAATTCTGCTCAATAAATTTAATCAACAAGTGTTTAAACCACGAATTGAAGAGTCCTACCTAGATATTGGATCATTATTTATTGAAGAATGTGCTCACCAATGATTGAGGGAATTTATTACATTCAGTGTGTCCCGATCTGCACCGATCTAGAGATTCATCATCATCAGACGTCGATTCACCAACGGAAGGATGAAGGAAAAACTATAAATTCTTCAAGGAATAAGTGACTAAACCTAGAGAATTTTATATAATTATGTACTTATATAAGTTTATAATAGTTTAATTTAATTAAAATAAATAAATTTAATTATTTATTTTAACTAAACGCACCTACCAATGATCACCACATCCAAACACCACACGCCGACCTACTTGAGGTCACACCTAGGGTAAACATCATGTTCCAGACTCAAATTTGTTATCAGATTTCTGATCTGAGCTTATGTTTAAGATTTATCCCATTTTATTTAAGAAACCATTCATTCACAATATAAAATATATTTAATATTTTTATAAAAATAATTTTGGACACACTGGGCCTTAGAATCACACATCGTCTTAGTGTTTAAATCCAAAAATATATGTAGAAATATTTCAAAGTATTACAAGGAAAAAAATGGGCCTCTACATCATTCCCTCATTCAAAATTTTCATTCCCAAAAAGAAAAAATAAACAAAAAACTTGGGATACAGAGATCACATATGACTCTTCCACTCCCAAGTGCTCTCCTGCACATTCTCGTGCTACCAAAACATATGAACCAAGGGGATGATCATCCACGTAGGGACATCTCCTATCAATCCTTGATCGCCATTGGGTGATACACAAAAGTGGATCTATCCTTGATGTCCAAATCACCCCAGTCGATGACATACGTGGGGTAATCCATGTATGTCCCCAGCTCCAACACGTTGAAGATGTCGTGCACCCGCTCCAGCTATGGTGGTAGGGCGAGACAATAAGAAACCTCGACAACCCTCAACATGATCTGGAATGGCCTGATGAACCTTAAGAATGAATTTCCTCCCTAGATGAACCTACACAATACTCATCATGGAGAGACTCTTAGAAAATGTGGTCTCCCTGCTCAAACTCTAAGGGCCTACGATGTTGATCTACATAAGATTTATATCTGCTCTAGGCCATCCTCATTTGCTCATGGATGACTTGGACCTACTCTATCTTCACCTACACCAACTATGGACACACAAGAGATGTCTCTCCAATCTCTGTCCAGCAAAAGAGTGACCTAAAGGGTCTCCTATATAGGGCCTCAAAAGGTTCCATACTGATGGTAGAGTAGCAGCTGTTGTTGTATGAAAACTCTACTAAAGACAAGTGATCATACCAGCTCCAGCCAAAGTCTAACATGCAAAACCTCAACATATCCTCCAACACCTAGAAAGTGCACTTAGTCTGCCCATCCTTATGGTGGTGAAAAGATATAATCATCCTCATTTGGGTCCTAAATTCCTCATATAGGCTTCTCCATAATCATGATTTGAACCACATATCACGATCAGAGACAATCATCGAGGGAAAACTATGAAGGCGAATAATATATCATATGCACATTTTCACCAAACTCTCCATAGAAATTTGCTCCCTAATAGAAAAGAAGTGTGATGACTTTTTGAGTCAGCCAACTATCACCCAAACAACATCATAACCCTTCACTATTTGTGGAAGACTTGTCACAAAGTCCATGGATATGCCATCCCACTTCCACTCTGAGATCTCAAGGGGCTGTAACAAACCTACCAGAACATGGTGATCAACCTTCACCTACTAACAGGTGAGGCACCGAGAGACAAACTCAACCATGATCTATCTCATGTCAGACCACCAAAACTGTCAATAAAGGTATCTATACATCTTCCCCACACTAGGATGTATAACTAGGGGAGAAGTGTAAAGCTACCTCATCACCTCCTACCACATCATGATTAGGAACACCATCTATCCCTGGAAAAGGATGACATGATCCCCTCATTTAGAATATCCATTTGGTAAATACCCCATGGATATCTGGTCATGTAAGACCTCACAATCGATGTCTCTTAGCTAGGAATCTCTCAAATGCTTGAGAAGCAGAGGAATCAACATCATCAACTATAGAAAATTGTACCCTTCTACTCCATTAGGTTCAACTGTAGGAAAGATAACTACTTAAAAGTATCATTCACAAAGAAATCCTGATACTTCCTACTAAGGGAATATGATACCATGTTTCCCTTCCCCAAATTATAGAATATCTCAAAGTCATAGTCTTGAAGGAACTCCAACCAGTGTCATTGCCTCAGGTTCAAGTCTCTCTACATGAAGACATACCTGGGAATCTAATAGTCTAAATAAACTATGAAGTGCTCTCATAGAAGATAGTGCCTCAACATCCTTAGGGAGAAGACTACCACTACTAGATCTAGGTCATGAGTTTCATAGTTCTTCTCATGGGGTATCAACTACCTCAAACTGTATGTGATAACTACCTATTACTACATCAACGCGAAACTGATCCTAGATCCTGAGGCATCACAATACACTATGTACTCTATACCCTCCTCTGGTAGTCTAAACACAGGATCACTCATTAGCCTTATCCTCAACTCTTTGAAGTCTTTCTAACACTGCTCAGTTTAGGTAAACAGATTCCCTTTCCATGTCAGGGCAGTCAAAGAGGCTTCAATACTAGAGTAATCTACCATAAACCTTCACTAGTACCCCACCAATCCAAGAAAACTTTGTACCTCTGACACACTCTTGGATGGATCCCAAGAAATCACTGCATCAAACTTTGTTGGGTCCATGACTAAACCATACTCAGAAATGACATGCCCTAAGAAGTGAACCATGTGAATCTAGAACTAGTACTTCAAGATCTTACCATAAATCCGGTGCACTCAAAGAAAATATAAAACCATCCTCAAGTGCTCTGCATGATCATCCTATGACATAGAGTAGATGAGTATGTCTTCAATTAAGACAACAAAAAACTAGTCCAAGTACGACTATAAAACTTAGTTCATCAAATCTATAAACACGGTGGGGGAATTAATCACACCAAAGGGAATCACCAAGAAATCATAGTGTCCTTAGCAAGGGGGACTCACTGGGCCTAATGAAACCATTATCTCGAAGGTCCTCCAAGTGGTAATTATTATTTATCATGGCCTAGTTAAGGTGATGATAATCAATGAAAAGTCACAAGATCCTATCCGCCTTTTTCACAAACAACACTGAAGATGCCTAGGGGGACTCACTAGGACTAATGAAACCCTTCTCTCAAAGGTCCTCCAACTATAACTGAAGCTCCTAGAGCTCAGTAGGGGTCATCCAATATACCTCATAAGATATCCGAGCGGTCCCAAGATGCAATTTGATACAAAACTCCACCTATCACCTTAGTGGTAGTCTCAAAATGTCCTTGGGGAATATTTCCATATAATCCTCCACAATTGAAGGAATCTAGATGCCTAATGAGATTAATGCACTAAGGGTTATACCTGAAAACTTATGGTTGATGATTTGAAGCCTCCTTATAATATAATCCACTCATCCCACCATGAAATATCTCTCACCCAAAAAGGAGAATCACATCCCATCAGTGTGTAGGCATCTGACCTTTCTGCGGTGATAGTCAATTTGGGATCAGACCATGGAAAATCAATCCATACCCAAGATGATTTCACATGGTTCCATTATGATGACCAAAAAGTCCCACATGAACCTCTCTCAACCAAGTGATAGATCACACTGCAAAAAGATAAAAGATATAGAATAAGAATTCCCTGTAGGAATCTCAAGACAAAGTTGATGGGATAATGCCTCAACTGGGAGATCTAGATCTCGCACTAGGAGTATAGAGATGAAGGAATGAATAGAACCTATGTATACTAATACTAAAGCAAGAGTATAAAACATGCATATTGCACCTCGAATCATATTGTGTGCAGTTGGGTCATACAACTCCAAAGCCTAAAGCTATTCGCGACTCTGACTGCTAGATCCTTGAGTCTTACATGGGCTACCTGGTGGTGGTTGTAGAAGGATATCATAGCATTGTCCACAAACCACAACTCCCCTACTCCTCTGCCAGCTCTGTCTCCCTGGGGGGCACCCTGCCCTCACCTGGGTGATCCCTGATCACATCAATGTATCTATTATGAAGGTTTGTCGGCTACATCTCTTTGATCCTTAGCACATCTGGTCAAGCAGTCACACACTATGTGACCTCGCCCATCATAAGTAAAGAACCACCCCTCTCTGGGCTTCCCTGGTCCTTTGCAATGTCCCTATGCCACACAACCACATGTCTGAGTCTGATCACAATAAAATCTTCTGCACTGAGATCCTGTTGAATGTCACCTAATAGATACTATAGATGACTCAGCTCAGTGAAGCCTATTGCCAAATCTAACTATCTGAAATCCCTCTGACAGAAATATTTTTGTCACTAGTACCTGCTCCAACACCCTGACATAGCTGGGAATGTACAAGGGAACCACGCTGGCATGGATCTCTCTACAGAGACCCTACTCAAACTTCTGTGCTTGAAAGTAGCCATACCAAATCATATCAAGAGAGTATCATGTAAGGTCTGTGAACCTCATAGTGTACTCATCCACTATAATACCTCCCTATTATAGATCTAGAATCTTCTTCATCTGAACTGAGCATAAATAGAAGGGGTAATACTCCTCACAAAACAACTGTTGGAAGTCGGGCCACGAGAGTGGTGAATCATCATGCATCTAGGTAACAAGACTCCACCAGTGCCCAACTACCCCATAGAAAAGGATAACTTCCAGTACAACCACCTGATACATCAGTGTTTGGATGATCTTAATAATATATACCACCAACTCTAGCCAATACTCCACTATCTGGGGATCTAGCTTGCTATGAAACCTTAGCGGATTATGGTGCTAGAACTTGTAGAGTGCGCTAATCCTACACACATCCTCAACCTGCTCAATTGGTATAATCTGCCTCTCAATAGGTGGTGTTGCTACTACCTATCCACCTGGAGTAAGGATATCATAGGATGGACCCTAAACTGAGGCCTCATTTCTCATAGGATCGTCATCACGATCCATAACTGGTATCCTGATTATCTGTCATTGTAGAGGAATCCTGAAAGTTATCAAGATGTGCCATGGTCAGATGAGCACGTGCACACACACACACACAAACAATGGAGAGATAAATCAATAAGGATAGTTAAATAATCAATAATATATAATGCATGTACCATTGATCCCTATAACCAATGTCTCGGTATGACGAGTCAACAAGCAGGTTGTCAAGGTCCTAGTGAATTGATATGTTGGATGCCCATACCATCACTAAACTCCTTGGCTCGAGAGCCATGATTGAGACACTTTGACACCGTTTCCCTAAATCCAAAAAAAATACTCATAAGGGGACTACTCCAACCACCATCCAAATGATCAAATCACCTATAATACCAATCTATCATGACCCGACCTTAACCGGGGCTTGAACCGCAACTACCCCAAGCCTGCCTCTATAGGACAACGGTTGGCGACCAACACTGAAGGCACAACTAACATGGCGAGGCCTTTACCTAGAAACCTGTATGCACACACACAACCATATCAATGCATGAATAATAATAATAGTAAAAATATGCAACATATAGAAAGTAAACCAAGCATGAAAAACCTCTAGGGTGTATAGGACTACGATAGTGGAAACTGAAAAGTAAAGGGGAAAAATACATGTCTAACCAGAAAGATGTTCCAACCTAACAAAACTGAAAAGTAAAGCCCAACTCTTGATCTCCAAGATATGACCACCATACGTGATCTAAAACACAAAGTATCCTTAATCTCTTCTACAGTCACCGTCGGCCTGTCTGTCATCTGCATAAGACACGAAACGTGCGGGAAAAGCCCATACAGGGGTGATTATATACATACCCAGTAGAATGCCCCAAAAGTTGAAAGGGGGATCAATAAAAGACATAATAGGAATATAAATATAGTAGATAGTGACATGATATAGAAAATAGTGAAAGAAGATAGCTCGATCCAAACCAAGAGAGAGAGAGAGAGAGAGAGAGAGAGTAACCTCATTCTAGGATAGGGGGATCAACACATTGTTTATATGGACTACACATTGAGTATTTTCCACCCATAATAGGAGAGTAACCTTATCCAACCATGAGAATCTAAACACAGAAAACACGTAACATACCCCACGCGTCTTTGCAGTCCATGGAAGGAGAGTAACCAAATACAACAACATGGATACATACATACATAAATACATACATACATACATGCTCAGCAAAAGAATCCCAAATGAGAGAGCAAGAGGATCGCCATCTCACAGCCCAACCCAGGAAAAGATTTTCCAACAGTTCAAAAAGTCCAAAAATAATGCCCAATATCTTACGAGTCTGCCTAAAAAAAACATCCAAGTCAATCCATACCTTATCATTATGCCACACAGCTTAGGGGTAACAATCTCCAGGTAGAGGATCTATGACCTGACGTAATAGGAGGGTTCTACTTAATGGATAGATAGAGGACCCATACCCTATTCCAATAGGAGGTTTATACTCTAATAGTTGATAGAGGACCCATGCCTTACCAAGTAGGAGGGATACACTTTGATCCTAAAGAAACCATTCCATGACACTGCAGGAAAGTTCTACTATGATAGCCAATAGAGGACCCATGACAAGACCATCCAAAGGGTTCCACTCCAAAGTATGGAGGACCCATACCCTGTTCCAACAGGAGGGTTCCACTCCAATAGGTAGATAGAGGACCCATTCCCTATGCCATAGGAAGGTTCCACTATATGCTACTAGAGGACCCATGCCTTGAATCAAATAGGAGGGTTCCACTTTGATAGTCAAAAGGACTCATGCCCATCCTAGATGGATGGTTCAACTCTAAAAGTCTCTAACAATCTTGTGTGATCACTGCCATTGTCGAGCATCGCCTAAATAATATCCTTACCCATAAAATCTCGCATATTATATTAAAATCCACAATGGATGACGCCATCATGTTCTACATGAAAAAAAACTCAGGATAGGCTACTCACAGGTTGAGATCTGAGTCCAAACGAAGGAGATATGAGAGATTAATGTTTCCTTAAAAGAAACTAAGGGGTACACAACATGTGAGGGGACCCACACGGTGTGTGGTCCTACTACATAACCTAGACATGTCTCTATAGGTACATGGATCTCCAACCATATATGGATACACAACATGTAGCGTGTCTATATGGAATATCCTAGAACTCGGGGTCCCTGCCCGTGCGCTTTGGTTTTGTCTGTGTACTTCAGTCCATGGTTGTGCACCTTGCCGTGTACTTTGCTACACGATTGTGTCTTTCCACATGGGGACATTACCATGTGCTTTTCCACATGGATAAACCACTCAATAAAGGGGTACACAGTGTGTAGGAAGTTTACACATTGTGCCATCCTTGTAAATTTCCAAAACCCTAGCCGCTACAGCATAGGGGCTACATGTCATGTGTTTATCGAACTACACAATGTGTAGTCAAGATTTTTACAGAATTTTAGATCCACAATTGGGAATCCAAATCCAGTCCTTCTAACTTCATATCCAGACTCGTTCTTCCCAAAAATGGTGGATCTGGTTGTTGATTTCCATTTTCGACCATCCAGTGGTCGGAAAATGGTACACGTTGGTCTTCGGAGGTTCGTCACATGTCCTGCACGCCTCTGTCGTTTGAAACTCAGTTCTGGATCTCAAATCCATGAAATAAAATTCCCATTCTATATGATTCATCCCCAAATATTTCATATATTTATGATTTCTCCATCATCCACAAAATTGATGTGAATATGGGGGTCTGATCAGGTTCGGTACTACCTGAAAATGGTGATTTGCAACCCTGTGGTTCAACGATGACTAAAGAGAAGAAATTAGGGGAGAAAGGAATCAATTTTTTTATCGATCATTGAAAAGATTTCTTAGCCAATGATCAAGAATAGAGATATCCAGGGTTAGAAAATAAGAATAGCCAATTGAATCAATATGTGGGCACATGCAAAGGCTATAACAATTGATGAAGATCATAAAAGGGATGATTATGCTCAATCAATTTAATCAAAAAGGGTGTAAACCCTGAATTTATATGGCATCCCGCCTTTTATTATATAATTTTTCATTACATTTTATGAAAATACATTTCCATTTTAAATTATTAAATTAATTATAAAATTGTAAATAAAATATTTATGACATACAAAAATACCAAAACTTATAATATGATCATTTTTTCACTTTTAAGATGTCTAAAATGTATTTATACATTCATGGGCAAAGTTTCTATTTTTTTGGTCGATTTACTATTCATTACTATTCATACGGGTATGTTACTATTAATACTTTACTATTAACTAAAAATTAAGTTGATCTTATTAGACTCTAAATTTCTTACCGAACACAACTGTAGAAGAACATTTTTTGAAAATCAATTCACATTATTAATTATTTAAAGAATACAAAAATATTTTAAAATACCCCGTTTTCCAAAATTCATCAATAATATAGAACTTCTATAAATTCATCCTATATTTATCTGGACATTTGAAATTCACAAATTTTACCATAATAAGAAGTAAAAAATTTTATTTATATAAAAGGATTACAGAAGGTAAACAAGGCTTCGTTACATATCCCCTTATAACACCTGCATATGACCTAAGTGTAAGGTGTTCTATGGTGATAGAATCTTGGGGTAGCTTGGACAACATTGCCCAAGTTGTGATTTATATCAGTTTGAACTTCTCCCTTAGGTAATTCCATTCAAGCTTCACATGTTGAAGTTTAGGTTGGGCTTGGTCTAGAGAAAATCCCAGTGATGCTACCTCCTTCCCAAGCTCTAACATATGGGCTTCATATGGCTTGAGTCTACTGGATGATGCCTTCGACTCTTCTTTCTGTATTAATTAACCAAGATCATTTGAATTTATAAACAATAATTGTAACGTTGAGAGTTTAGTTTCCAATGATCATATTAAACAACGATCATATAATAGTCGAAACCCAACAATCTCATTTAATTATACCCACTTTATTAATTAAAGGATATAGTTTTGTTGAGTATAAAATAAAATAACACACAAAATTAGGAAACAAATATTATTAAAAAGTTTGGGTAGTTACATTCTTCCCCCCTTAAGAAATTTCATCCCCAAAATTTTATCTCATACCCTCTGATGAGAAAAGGTGTGGGTACTTCTATCTCATAGACTCCTCTAGTTCCCATGTGGCTTCTTCAAATTTGTGGTTCCTCCACAACACCTTAACATGGCGGGTAGTCTTGTTGCGTAGAACCTTGTCTCTACGATCCAAGATGTTGGGTCGGAACAAACGGGAATGATGGCAAGAGGGGGGGTGAATTGCCTTTTAAAATTAATTAACAAATTTAAAATCAAAGTTGAAATGCAGCGGAAAGTAAAGAGGCAAGACACACGAAATTGATAACGGAGTTCGGCCAAAACCCGGCCTACGTCTCCGCTCCCAACTCAACCGTTGAGAGATTCCTACCGCTTGCTTTTCAATGGTTTTAGCAAGAAACCCACTAGGCTTTGAGGTAGCACTAGGACCTATTACAGCTTGCTTTTTGTGGTTTAGCAAGAACCCACTTGCTTTTGATGGTTTAGCAAGAACCCACTAGCCTTTTTAACGGATGAAGGCTAGCTCACCGAAAACTCAAGCCTTTTAAAAGGAAAGGCTTGAAGAAACCTTTTCACACCTTAGTGGTGGTGTGAAACCCAAAAGAAAGGGGGATAGAGAAAAGGTTGGGGTTTGTAGGCACAAACCCAAATTTAAAGCTCAAAAAGATAAATACGATAAAACCCGTAATGGAGGAAGACTTGGGGGCCAATTGGATGATGGAGTTGATGTAGCGTGCTCTCCCAAGCTTCTTGAGGTGCTTCTTGGATTGGAAATTGATGGAGCACTTGAGGATCCTTGAAGGTGGAGCGCCGGAGGTTCGCCAAATGTGCAACAATATGTCCGGGCGCTTGGTATATGATCCGGTTAGTGTCCGGGGCTTCCTTGGCCTTTATTTATAGGCATGGAACCCATTGGGGGCCTTCAGAGCCGTTGGAGAAGTCCTCGGAGCCGTTGGAGGCCAAAAGAGGGTTGACTGGTCAAAGCCAACGGCTAGTTTGACTGGGCTACCGGCTGGCCGGTACAGCTCCACCGGCTGGCCGGTGCCTTGCAAAAAGGAAACTTGTTCTGCCCAGGATCCACCGGCTGGCCGGTGCTGAGGCCACCGGCTGGCCGGTGGTGAGACAGTAGGTCTCACTGTTGGGGCTGGATGCCACCGGCTGGCCGGTGCTGAGGCCACCGGTTGGCCGGTGGTGAGGCAGTAGCCTCCTCTGCTATGCAGGTGCCACCGGCTGGCCGCTGGTGTGCCACCGGTTGGCCGGTGGACTGAATTTCAGTCCATTTGTGCTTCTTGCTTTCTTGGCCTAATTCCTTGGCCACCTGAATTGATTCCTATCATCCAAAAACACTTGAAAAAGGATTAGAAACATAAGAGGGTGATTGTAATCATGAAAATTAAACCTCGAGGGGTTTGAGAGGTACAACAATCTCCCCCTATTTTGATGATCACAATCACCGAAACAAACAATGTAAAAGACTTAAAATGAGAGGCATGCTTTAAAAGATTTTTCCCCCAATCAATCAATAATTTCTCCCCCTTTGTGATTATCAAAATAGCTTGGGGCATAAAACTTGATTGAGGGAAATTTTGAAAAACAAGAGATGGGATTTGAAAATCAATTGAAATTTTGGAAATTGAAAGATTTGAATCAAAATATGAATAACAGTTTGAATTGAAAGTTTTGAATCAAAATTGAATTGAAAGTTTTGAATGAAAAATTCGAATTGAATATTTTGAAATGAAAAATTTTGATACCAAGTGTTGAGATTGAAAGTTGGAATCGAAAATTTTGAAATTGAAATCAAAAGGGCTTAAACGATCCTAACTCCCCCTAAATAAAAACAAAAAGTCACCGGGGAGAGGGATTTTGAAAAGAGACAATTTTAGGCCCGGAGAGACTCGCTAGAAGGGATTTTTCAATCCACACTTGCCTTGTAGCGGGTCTTCTCCTATAAAATTCGTCCGGATAAAAAATCGATTTGGGCCTACCATACCGGGCGTTTTTGCAATTACATTCATATATCATGTGCCCGGGTTTTTTGCAATAGTTACAAAATTTAAATTCGGAGCTCCCCCTTACAAAAATAGTGGGTGCATGGGAGGAGGAAGCTTGGTTGGTGTAGCCAAGTCCATTGGTGGTTCTAGATACTCGTTGAGAACCTAAGAGTTTGGACAAATTTTGTTCACCTTGGGTGAACTTGGCTAAGGTCTCCCTTAGGTCTTTGATGGTTTATTCCATAGAATCAACATTTGGGAAATTTTGGATTTTAAGGGTGAGTTCCTCCTTCTCTTTGAGAAGTTGGTCTTTTTCGGAGGAAAGTTTTTTGAAAGACTTTTTTAAAGCGACAAATTTTGAAGAAAGCTCATGAAAACCATTTTCTAATTGGTCTCTAGCATGTGAGAGTTCTTCATAGGATAGATGATTTAAAGAATTGGAATTTGAAGAACAAGAGGAAGAGGAGTCGGAAGAGGAGGAGGATGATACCTCATGATTTGCCATTAGGCATTTTTTACCTTGGTCGCTCGAGGAGAAGGAGGAGAATGAAGAGGTGGAGCTATCACTCCATGTTGCCTTTGAAGCCTTCTTCTTTTTCTTCTTCTTGGCCCTTTTCTTGTGGAGTGGGCAATTGGGCACGGATTTTGCATCGGGTTCTAGCTTTTGAATGGGTTCTTGCTTTTGAGCCATGCTAGTACCTTCATGGGTTAGCTCTAAATATTTCCAAATATCATGTGAAGTAGAGCAAGAAGAAATATGATCAAAAACATTACGATCTAACCCACAATGAAGAGCGTTCATGGCTTTGCCATCAAGCTCAAAATTTGCAATGTCATTGGGGGTCCATTTTGACTCATCGGGAGAGGAGAGCGTAAAACCATGCATAACAATTCTATAAATTGGATAGCCAATACTTTTAAGAAAAGTTGACATGCGGGTTTTCCAAAAAGTATAATCGGCTCCATCAAAGAATGGAGCACGATCCAAAGAATGTCCTTCGGGGGTTTGAGAAGAAGAAGCGGTAGAAGCCATCAAAAAGTAGGATCTTTAATTTGAAACCGGTTAGGGAATTATTCAAATACGTCCCTCTGATACCAAATGTTGGGTCGGAACAAACGGGAATGATGGCAAGAGGGGGGGTGAATTGCCTTTTAAAATTAATTAACAAATTTAAAATCAAAGTTGAAATGCAGCGGAAAGTAAAGAGGCAAGACACACGAAATTGATAACGGAGTTCGGCCAAAACCCGGCCTACGTCTCCGCTCCCAACTCAACCGTTGAGAGATTCCTACCGCTTGCTTTTCAATTGTTTTAGCAAGAAACCCACTAGGCTTTGAGGTAGCACTAGGACCTATTACAGCTTGCTTTTTGTGGTTTAGCAAGAACCCACTTGCTTTTGATGGTTTAGCAAGAACCCACTAGCCTTTTTAACGGGTGGAGGCTAGCTCACCGAAAACTCAAGCCTTTTAAAAGGAAAGGATTGAAGAAACCTTTTCACACCTTAGTGGTGGTGTGAAACCCAAAAGAAAGGGGGATAGAGAAAAGGTTGGGGTTTGTAGGCACAAACCCAAATTTAAAGCTCAAAAAGATAAATACGATAAAACCCGTAATGGAGGAAGACTTGGGGGCCAATTGGATGATGGAGTTGATGTAGCGTGCTCTCCCAAGCTTCTTTAGGTGCTTCTTGGATTGGAAATTGATGGAGCACTTGAGGATCCTTGAAGGTGGAGCGCCGGAGGTTCGCCAAATGTGCAACAATATGTCCGGGCGCTTGGTATATGATCCGGTTAGTGTCCGGGGCTTCCTTGGCCTTTATTTATAGGCATGGAACCCATTGGGGGCCTTCTGAGCCGTTGGAGAAGTCCTCGGAGCCGTTGGAGGCCAAAAGAGGGTTGACTGGTCAAAGCCAACGGCTAGTTTGACTGGGCTACCGGCTGGCCGGTACAGCTCCACCGGCTGGCCGGTGCCTTGCAAAAAGGAAACTTGTTCTGCCCAGGATCCACCGGCTGGCCGGTGCTGAGGCCGCCGGCTGGCCGGTGGTGAGACAGTAGGTCTCACTGTTGGGGCTGGATGCCACCGGCTGGCCGGTGCTGAGGCCACCGGTTGGCCGGTGGTGAGGCAGTAGCCTCCTCTGCTGTGCAGGTGCCACCGGCTGTCCGCTGGTGTGCCACCGGTTGGCCGGTGGACTGAATTTCAGTCCATTTGTGCTTCTTGCTTTCTTGGCCTAATTCCTTGGCCACATGAATTGATTCCTATCATCCAAAAACACTTGAAAAAGGATTAGAAACATAAGAGGGTGATTGTGATCATGAAAATTAAACCTCGAGGGGTTTGAGAGGTACAACACAAGATCTCCACCAGCTACTCCTCATAAGAGAGGTCATGTTCCAGTTTACCACATCTGGATTTTATACATGTGAAGGGCTAGGTATGTACTTCCTCAAGAGGGATATGGAGAAGACATCATGAACTTGTGCTAGATTTGGAGGAAGTGCAAGTTGATAGGCCACTTCTCCTACGCGATCAAGGATTTCATAGGGACCAATGTACCTAGGGATGAGCTTCCCTTTCTTCCCAAACCCCATGACTCTCTTCCAAGGTAAAATACAAAGAAAGACTTTGTCACCAATATAAAACTCCAAGTCCCTTATACGGTTGTCAGAATAGCTCTTTTGCTGACTCTGAGCATCCTTAATGTGTTGTTGGATGGCATGGGCCTTTTCTATCATATCTTGCACAAGATCAGGCCCAAGAAGATTTCTCTCACCAGCTTCATGCCAACAAGTAGGAGTTCTACATCGCTTACCATACAAAGCTTCATAAGGTGCCATTTGAATGCTCAAGTGGAAGCTATTGTTATAAAATAACTCAACTAAAGGGAGATGTTTATCCCATCCACCTTTAAATTCTATTGAGCATGTTCTCAACATATCCTCGAGTGTTTGAATATTCCTTTCAGATTGACCATCAATTTGGGGGTGATAGGCCGTACTGAAATTCAATTCAGTGCTCAGAGCATGTTGAA
Organism: Viscum album; assembly: GCA_963277665.1. Classification (NCBI taxonomy): domain Eukaryota; kingdom Viridiplantae; phylum Streptophyta; class Magnoliopsida; order Santalales; family Viscaceae; genus Viscum; species Viscum album. The sequence goes on along the minus strand of OY728137.1, from coordinate 1,928,850,462 downwards.
GACTTCTCCAAAATTTTTATGTGAACCTTGGATCATGATCATATACGATAAAAAGTGTAACTCCATGTATCCTTACCACTTCCTTCACACAAATCCTGACAAGTTGATCAAGAGATAAATCTTTCCGAATAGAGATAAAATGGGCAGTCTTGGTGAGATGGTCCACAATAACCCACATCGCATTGTTTCCTTTGGAAGTTCTCAGTATACTAGTGACAAAGTCCATAGCGATATTGTCCCACTTCCATGCTGGTATGGGTAGTGGTTGCAATACCCCTTTAATAATTTGTCGCTCTGCCTTCACTTGCTGACATACTAGGCACCTTGAAGTGTAGTCAGCAATATCCCTTTTCATATTATCCCACCAATAATGATCACAAAGGTCCTTATACATTTTTGTGATTCCAGGATGTATAGAGAAAGTAGATCTATAAGCTTCATCCACCAACTCCTTCTTCATTTTCAGAATAGATAGAACACATAGTCTTGTATGAAATTTTAGTACACCTTCTTGATCAATATTGAATTCAGGAAACTTCCCATATTTCACAGCCTCAAACTTCTTCTGTAACAAAGGATATTCTTTTTGAGATTTATTGATCTTATCTAGTAATGACAGTTGAGAAATCATTTGGGTTAGGTTTGATGATGTATCTTACCTTATAATTCCCATGTCTAGTTTTACTAGTTCATTGATCAAAGGATCTCTTTGAATCCTCATTATGGAAAGAACAACTGGGTCTTTCCTGCTTAATGCATTAATGACTTTGTTTGCTCTTCCAGGATGATAATGAATTGAACAATCATAGTCTTTGAGAAGTTCCAATCATCTCCTTTATCTCATGTTCAATTCCTTTTGTGTGAAAATATACTTCAAAATTTGATGGTCTGTGTATATATCACATTTCTCCCCATAAATATAGTGCCTCCATATCTTCAGAGCAAAAATAACTGCAGCCAGCTCCAGATCATGCGTAGGATAGTTCTGCTCATGAGTCTTCAACTGTCGAGATGCATAAGCAATGAATTTGTCATTTTTCATGAGGATGCACCTGAGACCTTTCAAAGATGCATCACTAAAAATAATTAATCCTTCTCTACTTGAGGGTAGAGTTAACACAAGTGTAGTAACCAATCTCTTTTTCATCTCTTGAAAACTTTCCTCACACTGCTTTGTTCATATGAAATTGATCCCTTTTCGAGTTAACTTAGTTAATGGACTATAAAGTCATGAAAAGTTTTTCACAAACCTCCTATAATATCCCATAAATCCAAGGAAACTATGAATCTCAATTATCATTGTAGGTTGAGGCCACTCCTCTACAACTTTTGTCTTTGCAGGGTCAACTATGATTCCTTCATTGGTAATAATGTTCCCCAAGAAAGCAACTTGTTGTAACTAGAATTCACATTTGCTGAACTTCCCAAAAAGCCTCCCCTTCCATATAGTTTTCAAAATAACCCTTAGATGATCCTCATGCTCCTCTAGACTTTTGGAATATATCATAATATCATCAATAAAAACTACCACAAAGTTATCAAGGTAGTCCTTAAATACTCTATTCATCAAATCCATAAAAATAGCAGGTGCATTAGTCAGTATGAAGGGTATAACAAAAAACTCATAATGACCATATCTTGATTGGAAGGCAGTTTTTGTACTATCTTCTTTCTTCACTCTCAATTGATGATAACCAAAATGAAGATCAATCTTAGAGAAGAATTGAGCCCCATGAAGTTGGTCAAATAAGCCATCAATTCTTGTAAGAGGGTATTTGTTATTTACTGTGATCTCGTTCAGTTCTCTATAATCAATGCATAGCCACATTGATCTATCCTTCTTCTTCACAAAGAGAATAGGTTCTCCCCAAGTAGACACACTCAGTCAAATAAACCCCCTCTCCAAAAGATATTGGAGTTGTTTTTTTAATTCCTCCCGCTCCACATTTTCCATCCTATACGGGGTCTTTGATATCGAATGAGACCCAGGTACAAGTTCAATGGAGAACTCTACCTCTCTTTCTAGGGGTGGTCCGGGAAACTCCTTAGGAAATACGTCAACATATTCCTGGATGATGGGGACATTTTATATCCTTAAAAACTCTCATTTCCTTCTTCTTCTTCACCGATCAACTCCATAAAGAAGGATATAGGAGGTTCTTCTAGACAAATATTAGGTTGATATATCTCTCCTTGGAAGATAACTGTAGGTTTTCCATTCAATACTACTAAGATTTCCTTGATTCTACATTTGATCTTAGCATTATACTTTGAGATCCAATCCATCCCTAGTATAATGTCAAACTCCATCATGGTAATGACTACTAGATTTACGATAAGATTGTTCTCACTAAAGTAAATACTAGAGTTTCTAAACACTGACAATGCTTTGATAATCCCACCAAGAGTCTTGAATGATAACTCTACTTTTATCAAATTGGGGGTTGATTGTAAATTCTTTGAAAACTTGGAGGAAATAAAGTAATGCGTAGAACCAGAATCAAACAAATTACTTGCTAGCTTTGAGAGAACAAAAAGAGTACCTTCCACCACATCATTCGGAGATTCAACTTTAGCTATCGTGATAGAAAAAGCACGAAATTGCTCCCTTGGCCTTTGCTGAGGCTGATAGTGGTTCCCCTGCACTGCCCTTAGATTTGGACAATGATTGGAAAAGTTCCCAAGTTGCCCACACTTAAAGAACTAAACATCAGGTAGGGCCTACACCATCTTCCCCTTTTCGTTAGTGTTTGGAAGTTGAGGTTTCACCTCACTATGACAATTCCTTGCAATATGGCCATCTCTTCCACACTTGTAGCATTTCCCGCTCCCGAGCAGGAAGTTCCCCGAATGCTTCTTCCCACATTTATTGCACGTGGGATGTTTCACTTTCTTGCCTCCTCTTCCCTGATCAAAGGTCCTCCCTAAGCTGGGCTCCATCGATCTCTTCTTGTCGTTAGATTTATGAGACCACTACGTCTCACCAAACTCCATCTCGATTTTCATTGCACTCCGCACGATCTCCTCATAGCTATCATAGTCTTGGTTGGCTTGATTCTTTTGCAGATGAGGTCTCAATCCACCGAAGAATCTATCAACCTTACCATTTGGATCCATGAAAAAGCTAGAGGTGTAACATGAAAGCCTTGCAAAGTTCATCTTGTAGCTTCCCACAGATTCATTCTTCTTCTGCTTCATCTCGAGAACCTTTTTTTTCCATTCTTGTTCTCATGGAATGAGGGAAATACTAACTGAAGAAGATTCCTCTGAACTCTTCCCACTCCATAGCTTCAACCTTCACTCTTTGCCTCGTGTTTTTAATTAGTTCCCACCACTGATCAACTTCTCCTTCTAAGCAATATAAAGCTAGGGTGACCTTATCTTACTCTGAACAGTGGAGTATAGAAAAGATCTTCTCGATAGAGATGATCCACTACTTATCAATCAGTGGGTCAGTCGATCCACTGAAGGTTGGTGGTCATTGATGTATAAAGGACTCAACATAATGTTGTTCCCTTCGCGGTGAGATTAGTCTCTTAGCTTGATTCAAGTTATTTCTCATAACTTGAGTTAGTTGGTTTATCATTCACATGAAAGTTTCCATTTTGGCTTCCATCAGAGGGTTGTCAGCACATGGTCCATTGCGGTCACCATTTGCATGGTTCCTCATATTTATTTCCATTTTCTAAAATAATAAAACCTTAGTGAGAAGAATATTTCATTTATGAATCTTTTAACTATAAAGGATTTTATGTCTTAAACTTTATGATTTAAACAATTAAATTTTTCTATAAATCCTTCATAATGATTCATAAAAAGCTTATGATTAACCAAACATATCCCTCGAGAGTGTCGTAACTAAGAGTGAAACAAGGCCCGTTGTCATGTACCAGGACACCCCGGGTCAAGCCCGAAACTCCTTGTCAGAGTTTTCACTCCTAGGTACATGTCACGACCCGACCCTACCCGGGCTCAAGCCGAAACTACCCCAAGCCCGCCTCCATAGGCCAGGGGATGGTGATAAGTGCCGAAGGCTAAACAACTCGGGGAGGCCTTTTCCTAAGTACCTGTACATGCACACACAACCCACTCAATGCAGAAGTGCAGAGTAAAAAGAAAAGAAAAGTAAAGTAAAGTGCCAACTACTATAAACAGACCACAAAAGGTGCATCGACCTCTAAATAATACAAATTAGGTGCTGAAGGTAAACTGAAAAGAAAAGGGGAAAACACGCGCCCAACCAGAAAAGTGCCATAACCCAGAAAAAGGTAAACAAAAGTAAACAGCTGGGAGAGTCCCACACCTGGAACCCAACTACGATCACCGCACACAGTCTAAGCTCTCAAACTCCTAAGCTCCTCTGTAGTCAGGAGCAACCTATCCATCATCTGCAAGGGCACACCAAGTGCAGGAAAAGCCCAAGTAGGGGTTAGTATAAAAGTACTCAATAAGATACCCTGAATGCTCGAGGGAGAAACAAAGGAGGTACCGAAGAGTGAGTAGTAGATTGAACAGGGAATAGTAAAGGTGTAAAACAGAGAGTGCAGTAAAGAGTATAACTCAACACAACAAGAGTAAGGAAGTAGAATCGTCCTAACACAAGGAGCTAGAAATGGTGAGAAGATGAAATTCCTGTCGAGCCTTCTCTACCTATAGCAGGAGAGTAGACTCGTCCAACCACGAGAAGCTAGACATAGAAAGCACGTGGCATACCCCGCGTGTCTTCGCCTCTCCTGTAAGGAGAGTAACTAAAACCCAAGAAGTGGGTACTGGAACAAGGTATACATATATATATTCTCTGTCAAGAAACCCGAACCAGATCATAAAGGGTTCTCCATCTTGCATCTCATCCCAAGAAAGTGAGTAGCCAACAGTCCCAGAAGTAAACACCATCGATGCTAAGCATCTTGCACGTCTGCCCCGAACTACAAGCCAAGGGGCTCAAATCACCGCACCCTGACACTATCCGCTTTGGGCGGCACTAACACGCCCACACGGTTTTAGATCGCGTCACAAGGATGCATCTTGGTGGGGAAATCACCCCTCGTACTTGATAGTTCTGGGAAAAGTCAATCCACACCTTGTCACTACCCCGCAGTCGAGAGGTCTTCTCAAAGTCAAAGCCGTCACATCACACCCGTACAACCAAGGGTCATGCTCCGGTAATCATAGAGAAAAGCCACATACTATCCTAGTAGCAAGGAATGATTCTGAAAGAAGTCATCGGGTAACCCACTACCCAGTCTCTACTGGAGGGTAAACCCTAAGAGGTCATCGGTTAACCCACTACCCAGACTCTGCTGGAGGGTAAACCCTAAGAGGTCGTCGGGTAACCCACTGCCCAGTCTCTGCTCGAGGGTAAAACCTAAGAGGTTGTCGGGTAACCCACTGCCTGGTCTCTACTGGAGGGTAAACCCTAAGAAGTCAATGAGCAACCCACTACCCAGCCCTGCTGGAGGGTAAACCCGATGAAGTCAATGAGAAACCCACTACCCAGCCCCGCTAGAGGGTAAACCCAAATAATTCAATGAGCAACCCACTACCCAGCCCCACTGGAGGGTAAACCCGGAACTGCTCTGGCCATCCCTACTGGATGGAACAACACTGGCCAATAGAACACGGAGGGGGTATCGCGCAACCACCCAACTCCAGAACAATTCACCTAATAGAGGTTCAACGCTCGTGCCATCACTGGGCATCACTAGAACCGCTACCGTGCGTAGGTTCGAAGTACATCTAAAGAAGCCTATGACCAACACCCTTTTCATATTTCCACATTTTAATGAGATCTCAAAAGAGGCTCCTCTCTCCTAAACGGATTACACCGTTGTAATCCTCGCGAAAAAACACGTGAGATAGACTACTTACACGCTGGAAACGGTCTCCCGGTGGAAAGGTTATTCAACACCGCTTTATACCCAAACAACATATCTTGGGGCCCACACCTCGGTCCCGAAAGAGGTTGGGCGAACTGTGCCATCATGATGCTCTCGGAAAAACTTTCTGAAACAACTATTCATACGCCCCAAATGGGCGCCTTATGAAAAAGTCAAAGTACGCTACACACAGCTCTAAAGACGGCTTGTGGGGACCATGCCTCAACTCCAGTTTCAACTCCTGGAACCACCCCGGTCAATTTTTCCTTGATGCCAGGGCCACAACGCCACTGACGGCGCCTAAAACAGACTCCGGATGCAGAAGCTGCAATTTCCCGCGTTATACGCAAACGTGGCCCCATGGGGCCCACACCTCGGGCCTGAATTGAAGTGGGAAGATTGCACCATTGCAATCCCCTCAGAAAAACACTCAGAAACGAGTACTCAAACACCCCAAACGGATGTCGGGTGAAAAAGTGGCGTTTCACCGAAAAACATGCGAACTGGGCCCTATGGGGACCACACCTTGTCTCCAACCCAAACGCTTCATAGAGTATCTCAAAAATTCCGCACGAGGACTGGGGTCATGCTGCCACTGACGACGCGTCAATCGGACATCCCAAGCAGGAGTTAGGTCCGACGCAACAATTAATTAATTAATTAATTAATTAATTATTCATATTTAGCGTTTCGTGCCACCGAGCAACGAAACCCACCCACAAAGGCTCCTAACCGACTTTGGAAGGACCGTCACACCTCCAGGGCCACAACGCATTTGAAGACACGTCAAACGAACGTCCGGCTCGCGAAGTACGTCCGTCGCGAGTTTTAATAATAATTTATTATCATTAAATTAAAGCTCTTAGGGTCACCTGCCTTAGGGAACAGAACCCAAAAACCCCATAACTCACTTCAAACAGTCCACCTCACCGATATGAACTCATTTCTACAGACGGTGCATCAAACGGACACGCCGTTTGGAAGTTATGGTCCCCCGAATATAAGGGGGCCCAACCGGGCCAGTTCAGCCCGGCCGGCCTGGACCAAACCGCCGCAGCCCACTGGCTGTGGCCCACTCCAGTCACACCGGGCCCCTCCTTTGGGTCTGGTTCACCAAAGCAGACTGGCCTTTTTGTCCGGTCTTCATCGCGTCGCGCAGGACCCGCAAAAGGTGGGTCCTTGTTTCCTCTGCACCCCCGAGGTCACCGCCTCAGGGTCCTCCTCCACTGACCGTGACTGGATGGCGCTGGTGCCCTCAGCTCCACCGCCTTCCGCAGCACGCCGCCGCGCTACCCCAGTCGACTTCGCCTCACACCTGACGCACCCCCCTCAAAGCCGCCCTCTCCGGCTCCCCGCTCCGCTGCTGGCTCCACCTGGACACCCCGCGGTTCGCTCCGCCGAACGCCACTGCCCTGCTCGGCCGCACCCACCGGAGCCCACAACTCCAGATCCTCCCGACTCGATGCCGCTGGCTCGTCCAAATCCGCACCTCCTCCAACGCTCCGCCACGCGACACACCGCGTCCGTCGCACGCAGCCGCCGGCCGCTCCTGCTGGTTGTGATCCGGTGATCCCTTCGCCAGAACACCACGACTCGATCGGACACCCGATTCCAGATCCGAGAACATTTTTGCGATCCCTATGACGAGACCTTCACAACACCTACCATTAATAGACGATTCAACAGTCGGTTGATGCATCCAAAAATTATAGCGGGTGTTCGCGAAGAACAGAACCAAGAATGGGGTTCCAAACATAGATCGATGGCCGTGTTCATGCAGCCATCGATGACGATAATTAAAACAAAGATCAAACGATGAAGATTCAAATAAATTAAGAATTGAAAAAAAGGGTGCATAAAAATTAACAATAATCCTACCTCGTTGGATCCATTCGTCATTGGCGATTCCTTCATTGCGCTCCACCTTCAATTTGCTGAGGTTTCGGCGAAGATCGCTTCTCGATCCGGTGAAGAACGATGAAGAACGCCGAAGAACGTTTGAGAGAGAGAGAGGGAGAGAGATAGAGAGAGAAAATAGGTTGTCCCCTCCCAACACTTAAGCGAATTTATAAAAATTCACTGAAACTCTCTTAACGGGCGCTGATTCTGAAACCTCCGCGCCCGCTCACTTTATATCACACCTAGGCAAAAATCCCCATTTCGAACTCAACGGAAGTCTCGAATTTCCATTCAGAGACTCCGTTTGAAAGTTTTTCTAAAAGATCGTTAGTGATAAAAATCACTAAGTCATTAATTCAAAAAGACAGTTTTCCCCCCTAAGTGACATCTCTCATAATAGGCCCGCGCCCACAACTTTTACACCCCGTCTAGGGAAAACATCACACTTAGGATGCAATCGTGCCCTCAGATTTCCGATCCGAGCTACCGTTTAGGATTTATTCAGGTTTGATCTATTAAATGAATAATTTGATAATTTAATTATCCATTTAACACACCGCCAATGAGCGAGGGGTCCGAACATCCCGCACCGACTCATTTTATGTCGCGCTTAGGGTAAACACCGCATTCCAGACCCAAACGTGGTCTCAGATTTCTGATCCGATCAACCGTCTAATATATATCACATTTTCTTTAGTTAACCACGCGTGCGTAATATAAAAAAACTTAACATTTTTATATAATTAATTTCAGGCACATCAGGCCTCGGAATTGCACACCGTCTGAATGCCCTGCTTTGGAATAACATCAAGAATTTTCCAAAGTCTTTTATAGAAAAAACGGGGTTCTTACATTATTCCCTCCTTCAAGATTTTCATCCCTGAAAAGAAAAACTAGGGTACAACACATGGTACTAAGCCCACACCTAGCTCCACCGTACCCAAGAAAACTCTTGCACAGTTCTGCGTTACCGCACACAAAGGATTTGATCCATTCACGCGAGGTCTGCCCTTGCCGATGACGTGCATAGGAGCATGCACACATCTCCTCAGGTATGTCATGTGGGAGGCATCGTGCACCCACTCCAGACTTTGTGGGGGTTAGGGCAAGGTGGTAGAAAACCTCGCCATACCTTTGCACGGTCTCAAACGGCCCGAATGCCCTCTGGGGTAGCTCACCTCCCCGGTCGAACCCCCACGTTGCACACCGCGACTGGAATCACCGTTTGAACCTAGGATAAAGCCTGATGATTCTCTCCTTCAGAATATCCATATGGTAAAACACTCAAGGATATCCAGTCACACAAGGTTTCATAGTCAATGCCACTCGACCAAGACCATCTTACACACTCAGAAAGCGTAGGAGTCGATACCATCGACTAAATAAAAGGTTCCACATCTTCTACTCTACTGAAACAGGGTTACACTGACGTCCCACGTCACCCTGGTAACACCTCAAACAAGGATCAGGGAGAAAAAAATTTCACATACAAAGTCTAACAATTCTACTGCAAAAAGTAGAAGAGCTGTAGAGTGTACCTCTTATCACCTCATGCTTTGCAGGATCATAGGCATCCAAGCTCACGGTTGTCCCCGGTCCCAACTGTCAACTCCCGGGGCCTAACGTGGACCTCCTGGTGGTGATGGGAAGACCTCGTAATGTCATCCCCCACTTCCATATGCTCCCGCTCCTCTACTAGAACCACCTCTCTGGGTACCACTTTGATCACGGCGCTGCCTTTACCGCGGTGGTGCACCTGCTGCTTGCCCGATATTCTCAGCGTGCCTGGTCGGGAAGTCCCGTGCCAAGTGACCTCGCTCATCGCAAGCATAACACCAACTCTATCTGGGATGCACTAGTGCCCTCTGGAACCACTGTGGTGTACGACCACGTCTCCGAAACCAACAATGGGAAGGCCACCTGCATCGAGGTTCTGTCATCCAGCGCTTGCTAGCTGCGACAGACGTCTCAGCTCTGTCGAGCCTGCCACCACCACCAACTGTAGAATGCGACAGGAAGCTCTCTGTCACCAGTGCCTGCTCTAGCCCCCGACATAAGTGGAAATGACCAAGGGTACTATGATAGTACAAATCTCTCTATAGAGACCCTCCTTGAACTTCAGTGCTCGGAAGTTTCCGTCATGGACTAAGTTTGGGTAAATACGTGCACGATCTGTGAAACTAGTCACATACTCAGTCACCATAATCCCTCCCTGCTGAAATTGCAAGAGCTCATAGATTCGAGTGGAGCGTAAGTAGGAGGGGTAAAACTCCTCATGAAACAGCAGATGAAAGTTGCCCCACGAAAGTGACGACTCATGAAGTAACTGAGTCACCAGACTCCACCAACACCCAGCTGCTCCATGGAAAAGGCTGGCAGCCAAATCCACCATAAGATCTGTTGGCGTCTACACAAGCCTGAAAAGGTGAACCACTGTCCCAAGCCAAACCTCTGCTACCTGAGGGTCTGTCTCACCACTTAACCTCAATGGTCTCTGTCGCTGGAACTCACGGAGCACGCTCAACCTGTGCTCAAGCTCGGTCTACTCTACTGGAGCTGTCTGCTGCTCACCAGGTGGGGATGCTGCTACCGAACCACCTGGAGAAAGAGGTTCACATGATGGGTTTTGGACTGAGGCCTCATAGCTCATAGGGTCTTCATCACAAACCAAAGCTAGTATCCTGGCTGGATGTCTTCGTGGATACATCCAGAATGTTTTCAAGGAGTGTCGCGATCAGATGAACATATATGTATATATAACAGTCACAACAATGGGGAGCTGACTCAAGAAGGACAATCAAGGACTCGATGCTATGTGATGCACAAACTAATTTCCCTACAACGAGTGTCTCAGCATGTCGAGTCGACAAGCTGGTTATCAGGGTCATGGTGAATGGATATGTTGACCGCCGCACCATCACTGGACTCCCTGGCCTGAGAGCCGCTCTCAAGACACATTGACACTGTTGCCCTGGATCCCAACCAATTCCTTTTTAGGGACATCCGAACAATGTCCCAAGGAATGAACCACCTTTGATACCACTTTGTCATGACCCGACCCTACCCGGGCTTGAGCCACAACTACCCCAAGCCCACCTCCATAAGCCAGGGGCTGGAGACAAGCGCTGAAGGCTAAACAACTCAGGGAGGCCTTTGCCTAAGTACCTGTACACACACACACAGCCCACTCAATGCAGAAGTGCAGAGTAAAAAGAAAAGAAAAGTAAAGTAAAGTGCCAACTACTATAAACAGACCACAAAAGTTGCATCGAACTCTAAACAATACAAAGTAGGTGCTGAAGGAAAACTAAAAAGAAAAGGGGAAAAACATGCGCCCAACCAAAAAAGTGCCACAACCCGACAACAGGTAAACAAAAGTAAATATCTAGGAGAGTCCCACACTTGGAACCCAACTATGACCACTGCACGTGGTCCAAGCTCCCGAACTCCTAAGCTCCTCTGTAGTCACGAGCAACCTGTCCATCGTCTGCAAGGGCACACCAAGTCTGGGCAAAGCCCAAGCAGGGGTGAGTATAAAAATACTCAGTAGGATACCCCAAAGGCTCGAGGGAGTAACAAAGGAGGTACCGAAGAGTGATCAGTAGATCGAACAGGGAATAGTAAAGAAGTACAACAAAGAGTGCAATAAAGAGTACAACTCAACCCAACAAGAGAAAGGAAGTAGACTCATCCTAACACAAGGAGCTAGAAACGGTGAGAAGATGAACTTCCCGTCGAGCCTTCGCTACCTATAGCAGGAGAGTAGACTCGTCTAACCATGAGAAGCTAGACACAGAAAGCACGTGGCATACCCCATGCGTCTTCGCCTCTCCTGGAAGGAGAGTAACCAAAACCCAAGAAGTGGGTACTGGAACAAGGTATACATATATATATGATCTGTCAAGAAATCAGAACCAGATCGTAAGGGGATCTCCATCTCGTAGCTTAGCCCAAGAAAGTGAGTATCCAACAGTCCCAGAAGTAATCACCATCGATGCCAAGCATCCCGCACGTCTGCCCCGAACTGCAAGCCAAGGGTCTCAAATCACCGTACCCTAACACTATCCGCTTTTGGCGGAACTTACTCACCCGCACGGTTTTAGGTCGCATCACAAGGACGCGTCTTGGTGGGGAAAGCGCCCCTCGTACTTGAGAGTTCTGGGAAAAGTCAATCCACACCTCTTCACTGCCCCACAGTCAAGAGGTCTTCTTAAAGTCAAAGACGTCACATCACACCCGTACAACCAAGGGTCCCGCTCCAGTAATCACAGAGAAAAGCCACAGACTAGCATAGTAGCAAGGACTGAGTCTGAAAGAAGTTGTCGAGTAACCCACTGCCCAGTCTCTGCTGGAGGGTAAACCCTAAGAGGTCATCGGGTAACCCACTGCCCAGTCTCTAATGGAGGGTAAACCCTAAGAGGTCGTCGGGTAACCCAATGCCCAGTCTCTGCTGGAGGGTAAACCCTAAGAGGTCATCGGGTAACCCACTACCCAGTCTCTACTGGAGGGTAAACCCTAATAAGTCAATGAGAAACCCACTGCCCAGCCCCGCTGGAGGGTAAACCCAAATAAGTCGATGAGCAACCCACTACCCAGCCCTGCTGGAGGGTAAGCCTGGAACTGCTCTGGCCATCCCTACTGGATGGTACAACACTAGCCAACAAAACAGGGATTGGGTATCGCGCAACCACCCAACTCCAGAACAATTCACCTAATAGAGGTTCAACACTCGTGCCATCACTGGGCGTCACTAGCACCACTACCATGCGTAGGTTCGGAGTACGTCCAAAGAAGCCTCTGACCAATGCCCTTTTCATATTTCCACATTTTAATGAGATCTTAAAAGAGGCTTCGCTCTCCCAAAGGGATTACACCGTTGTAATATTTGCGAAAAAACACGCGAGATAGACTACTTACTCGCTGGAAACATGCTCCCGGTGGAAAAGTTATTCAACACCACTTATGCCCATACAACATCTCGTGGGGCCCACATATTGGTCCCGAAAGAGGCTGGGAGAACTGTACCATCGTGATGCTCTCGGAAAAACGTGCTGAAATGACTATTCATATGCCCCAGATGGATGCCTGATGAAAAAGTCACAGTACGCTACACACAACTCTAAAGACGGCTCGTGGGGACCACAAATCAACTCCGGTTTCAACACCTGAAACCACCCCGGTCAATTTCGCCTCGATGCCAGGGCCACAACGCCGCTAACGACGCCTAAAATAGGCTCCGGATGCAGAAGCTTCAATTTCTCGCGTTATACTCAAACGGGCCCCCGTGGGGACCACACCTCGGGCCCGAATTGAAGCGGGCGGATTGCACCGTTGCAATCCCCTTGAAAAAACACTCAGAAATGTGTACTCAAACACCCAAAACGGATGTCAGGTGAAAAAGTGGCGTTTCACCGAAAAACGCATGAACTGGGCCTTGTGTGGCCTGCACCTTGTCTCCAACCCAAATGCTTCGTAGATAATCTCAAAAAGTCCGCACGAGGACTGGGGTCATGCTGCCGCTGATGGCGCATTAATCGGACATCCCAAGCAGGAGTTAGGTCCGACACAACAATTAATTAATTAATTAATTAATTAATTAATTAATTATTCATATTTAGCATTTCATGTCACCGAGCAACGAAACCCACCCACAAAGGCTCTGAACCGACCTTGGAAGGACTGTCTCAACTCCAGGGCCACAACACCTCTAACGGCACATCAAACGGACGTCCGACTCGTGAAGTATGTCTATTGCGAGTTTTAATAATAATTTATTATCATTAAATTAAAGCTCTTCGGGTCACCCGCCTTCGGGAACAAAACCTAAGAACCCTGAAACCCACTTCAAATAGTTCGACTCACCGATATGAACTCACGGCCGCAGAAGGCGCGTCAAACGGACGCGCCGTTTGGAAGTTACGCCCCCCCCGACTATAAGGGGGCCCAACCGGGCCGGTTCACCCCGGCCGGCCCAGACCGAACCGCCGCGGCCCGCTCCAGCCGCACCGAACCCCTCCCTCTGGTCTGGTTCTCCAAAGCAGACTAGCCTTTTTGGCCGGTCTTTTTCGCGTCACGCCGGACTCGCAAAAGGCGGGTCCTTGTTTCCTCTGCACCCCCGAGGTCGCCGCCGCGGGGTCCTCCTCCACTGACCGTGATCGAATGGTGTCGGTTCCCTCGGCTCCACCACCTTCCACAGCACACCGCCGCGCTACCCCAGTCGACGCCACCTCACACCCGACGCACCCCCTCAAAGCTGCCCTCTCCTGCTCCCCGCTCCGCTGCCGGCTCCACCTGGACACCCCACGGCTCGCTCCGCCGAACGCCACTGCCCTGCTCGGCCGCACCCACCGGAGCCCGCAACTCTGGCTCCTCCCGACTCACCACCGCCATATCGTCCAAAGCTGCACCTCTGATGACGCTCCGTCGCGCGACACACCGCCGCTGCCGCGTGCAGCCGGCGGCGGCTCCTGCCGGTTGTGATCCGGTGATCCCTTCGGCGGAACACCGCGACTCGATCGGACACTCGATTCCAGATCCTAGAACATTTTTGCGATCCCTATGATGATACCTTCACAATGCCTACCTTTAATCGATGATTCGGCAGTCGGTTGACTCATCTGAAAATTATAGCGGGTGTTCGCGAAGAACAGAACAAAGAACGGGGTTCTAAACATAGATCGATGGCCGTGTTCGTGGAGCCATCGATGAAGATAATTAAAACAAAGATCAAATGACGATGATTCAAATAAATTAAGAATTGAAAACAAGGGTGCGGGAAAATTAACAAGAATACTGCCTCGTTGGATCCGTTCGTCGTTGGCGATGCCTTCGTTGCGCTCCACCTTCGATCCGCTGAGGTTTTGGCGAAGATCGCTCCTCGATCCGGCGAAGAATGGCGAGAACGCCGAAGAACATTAGAGAGAGAGAGAGAGAGGGATAGAGATAGAGAGAGATAGAGAGAGAGAGAAAATAGGTTGTCCCCTCCCAACACTTAAGCGAATTTATAAAAATTCACTAAAACTCTCTCAACGGGCGCGGATTCCGAAACCTCCGCGCCCACTCACTTTATATCACGCCTAAGAAAAATGCCCCATTTCGAACTCAACAGAAGTCTCAGATTTCCATTCTGAGACTCCGTTTGAAAGTTATTCAAAAAGATCGTCAGTGATAAAAATCACTAAGTCATTAATTCAAGAAGACGGTTTTTCCCCTGGGTGACATCTCTCACAGCAGGCCCGCACCCGCAACTTTTACACCCCGCCTAGGGTAAACGGCTCGCTCTGGATGCAACCGTGCCCTCAAATTTCCAATATGAGCTATCGTTTAGGAGTTATTCAGGTTTGAGATATTAAATGAATAATTTGATAATTTAATTATCCATTTAACACACCGCCAACGAGTGAGGGGTCCGAACGTCCCGCGTCGACTCATTTTATGTCGCGCTTAGGGTAAACACCGCGTTCCGAACCCAACCGTGGTCTCATATTTCCGATCCGATCAAACATCTAAGATATATCACATTTTCTTTAGTTAACCACGTTTGCGTAATATAAAAACACTTAACATTTTTATATAATTAATTTCGGGCACACCGGGCCTCAGAATTGCACGTCGTCTGAACACCCTGCTTTGGAATAACATCAAGAATTTTCCAAAGTCTTTTATAGAAAAAACCTGGTTCTTACAGTACATCTGTGCCAGAGCCACCTCTACCTGCTCGTATCCAGACAAGGATATATTTTCTTGATAAACCACTCACTCAATACTCACCAAAATACCAGGAAGTATTCTTATATTTAAACTTTTCTATAGGGTTCTTCCTAAAGTTTTCATATCCTAATTTCCATAAATATCTAAACTATCATTTGATACCAACTATGACATCCCACATTTTATTACATAACTTTTCATTACATTTTATGAAAATACATTTCCATTTTAAATTATTAAATTAATTATAAAATTGTAAATAAAATATTTATGACTTACAAAAATACCAAAACTTATACTATGATCGTTTTTTCACTTTTAAGATGTCTAAAATCTATTTATACATTCATGGGTGAAGATTCTATTTTTTTGATCGATTTACTATTCATTACTATTCATACAGGTATGTTACTATTAATACTTACTATTCACTAAAAATTAAGTTGATCTTATTAGAATCTAAATTTCTTACTGAACAAAACTGTAGAAGACCATTTTTTAAAAATCAATTCACACTATTAATTATTTAAATAATACAAAAATATTTTAAAATACCCCTTTTTCCAAAATTCATCAATAATATAGAACATCTATAAATTCATCCTATATTTATTCGAACATTTGAAATTCACAAATTTTACCATAATAAGAAGTAAAAATTTTATTTATACAAAAGGATTATAGAAGGTAACTAAGGCTTCGTTACATATCCCCTTATAACACTCGCATAAGACCTAAGTGTAAGGTGTGTTATGGTGATAGAATCTTGGGGTGGCTTGAACAAAATTGCTCGAGTGGTGATTTCTATCAGCTTGAACTTATCCCTTAGGCGATTCCATTCAAGCTTCACATGTTGAAGTTCGGCTTGAGCTTGGTCCAGAGAAAAGCCCAGTGATGCTACCTCCTTCCCAAGCTCCGACAGATGGGCTTCATATGGCCCGAGTCTACTGGATGATGTCATCAAATCTTATTTCTGTATTAATTAACTAAGATCATTTGAATTTATAAACAATAATTATAACGTTGAGAGTTTAGTTTCCAACGGTTATATTGACCAATGATCATATAACAGTCAAAACCCAACGGTCTCATTTAATTATACTCACTTTATTAATTAAAGGATATAGTTTTGTTGAGTATAATATAAAATAACACACAAAATTAGGAAATAAATATTATTAAAAAGTTCAGGTCGTTACAATTTAAGAGTCTTGCCTAGATATTGGATCATTCTTCATCAAATAATGTGCTCGCCAATGATTGAAGGAGGTCGTTGCGTTCTCTGTGTCCCAATCTACCCCGATCCAAAGATTCATCATCGTCAGACATCAATTCACCAACAGAAGGAGGAAGGAAAAGTTCTCAATTCTCCCAGGCACAAGTGGATAAACCCATAGAATTTTCTATAATGATGTGCTTATAGAAGTTTATAATATGTTAATTTAATTAAAATAAATAAACTTAATTATTTATTTTAACTAAACACACCTGCCAACGGTCACCATATCTGAACACCCCGTGACGACCTACTTTAGGCTACATCTAGGGTAAATGTAATGTTCTAGACTCAACCATGTTCTTGGATTTCTAATTCTAGCTTCTGTTTAATAGTTATCCCATTTGTTTTAAGAAATTGTGTGCGCAATGTAACATATCAGAACTGGATGCCACTGAAATGTGCCCCAAGCTTGGTTGGCCACATGGCCTTAAGCGTATCTCCCAAAATTATAGAGGCTACTAAATAGAAGTGAGGGCCTATGATGTGTCTATGGGGAGACTATGCCCTCTTATTAGAGT
Organism: Viscum album; assembly: GCA_963277665.1. Lineage (NCBI taxonomy): Eukaryota > Viridiplantae > Streptophyta > Magnoliopsida > Santalales > Viscaceae > Viscum > Viscum album. The sequence continues at coordinate 1,928,833,180 of OY728137.1, read as the reverse complement.
GTAACACAATGGTAAAAATCATACAACAATAGCAAAAGCAGTAAATCAATCAGACGATAGATAAACATCCAGGAGACAGAAACAAACAAGCAAACACTGACTAGTAACCCACCATAGTAGAATCAAAAAAGAAATATATCACAACTCAAGCAACTGATATCATATAAAAAATTATGATGATACATGGTATGTGTCTACAAATCATCCAAAATAGGTATACATACCACACTACGATACATGAAACAAAATACCAAAAAGACCAAAACTATCCCAGCTAGCATAATGAGCCTCATCTCGGTCATGTTCTCCCATAATGATGTTATTAACATTTTCATAAATTTTTATATACTCTATTTACAGATTTTATATGAAATGTAAATAATTTTTGTGAAATATGAATGTTTAAATATTAAATATAAATTTTGAGCACTATTTGAATTCATCCAGATTCAAGTCAGTTTACTATTTTAATTATAACTCTCACCTTAATTATCCAAATTTCATGGTTTTTGTTTTTTAGGATTCCCAATTCAATATAAAATATTTAATTATAAGAGATCTTCGACCAATTATTCCACTTGAAGGGTCATATGGTCCACACAAAAAGGACCAAATAATCTATGAAGAAACCAGACCATATATGAATATAGAATTACTGGGCTCACTATAGAAGTAAAAATCCATTAATTCTCCTTCAAAGGTCGGGGTAAAATTCAATTCATCTTGGATAAAAATTTCAAGGCCCAACTCTAAATACAAGGGGCTCGGCTGATGAATTTAAACCCAACCCACCATTCTGTTCGGGAAATGAAATTAGTGCATCATTATTGATTTTTATCCTAATAGAGACATCCCTTCAAGCTGAGATTTCATAGTGTAAAATAGGATATATAGCTGACCGAATTTGTGGAATAAAGTGTTCAAATTTAAGAGAATATTACTATTCAAAAACCCATTCACATTTTGGCCTTTAAAAGTTTTTGGATTGAAATGGATAGATTAAAATTGTTTAATCAAACCGCCATAACTTTGGATTCTTAAGTCCAATGTCCACCAAATTTTCAGAGTATACGGAGGAGATAAATATATACAACTTTTAAGAATATAATATCTCAATATTAGGCTTTCTAATTTATCAAATTTGAGATGAAATTGGAGGGACAGTTTTGAAATGCAAACAGCCCACAACATTGGGCTATAAATATATCCCCCTACTCTCCTTGCAAGAGGTTGGAAATTCATAATAGAGTAGGATAAATTGGAACGACCAAGTATCTTCCAAATTCCTGGGAGGAAATTCCAAACTCAAGTTTTCACTTGAGTGACTCTTCCTCCTCTCTTTGATTTCATTTTCTTTCAGTTCATTTTCAATTGTAATTTCATAAGTGTTTGTATTTGTAATTCTGTTTTAATGCATGTTTATTTCTTCATAATCTCTTATTATCATATAACTTATGTAGTTTAATATTAATGTTATTTAAATATTCTAAATCAATTTGAAAATCATTCTCTTCATTCACTTTCTCATTCAAGAAAAAGTGTGTTTTTGTTATTTCTCTTCGTCGCTCATGTGTGTGTTCGGTGCACCACTATTTTCTTATCCCTTTATTTTTCTTCTCTTATTAATTCATCATCATAAACATAATAAACCAGATTAATAATCATTTAAATGGTTGAGTAAATATCTCATTGGGGTGATTTATAAGTTAGGTATGTTAAGTGATTGAGAGCTTTTGCTCGATGAATATTCTTTGAATTAACATTGTGTATATTGGACTTAACATGTCATGGATTAATGACTTGTTTTGTTTAAAAAGTGATTTACATGGATTATTGGAACCATAAATACACTTCCATAAACATTTATTGATTGATATTAGAACCCTATGTTAATTTAAGGCTTAGATTATAGCCTTAACACTTAGGAATTCCAATCAACATCATCTTGTGAAGTGGGTGTTAATTTAATGCAATATAAAGCAAGGGTTAAGGATATCACTAGTTTAACTACCTAATGATGAACTCACCCCAATATTTATCAAATTATTTAATCAATCTTAATCAATGAATAATTTCAATTAATCTATGTAAAGAACCCCCCAATCAAAAAACAATTTACTAAAAACAATCAACTATTAAAAAGTATCATCGATGAGGATTCGACCCGAGTGTTGATATACACATTAGCAGAGCACTAGAACCTTGAATGGTAGATAGGCGAAAATTAGACATGCTTTTAAATGGAACCATTTCTAGGTATGGTTCAATTAAGTGGTCGTTATTTTCTATTTATTGTAAAAAAATAAAAAAAAACAAAATTTAAAAAGAAAACTAAAAAAAACACAAAGAAAAACCCGCCTTCTCAAAAAAATCATAAACGAAAAAAATACAAAGAAAAACTCATCTCCCTATTTCTTCCTAAATCTCTCTGAATGACCTGTATCCTCCCAAACAATCTCTCAGATTTGTTTGACCCTAAAATTGAGTGAACACTTCACCAAATTAGGAGGAACATTTGGGATAATCAAATAATTCAAGAACCAATCCTTGTCCAACCAATTGAATTAGATATAGCCAATCCTAGGGAACAGATACTTAAAGAGCTTTCTGTCCCTAATATAAATTAACAACCTCTTGGTATTCAATATCTAAACATAGAGGCTGACTTCAAACTCAAATCGAGTTTGATTCATCTTCTCCCTCATTTCCACGGGCTAGCCGGTGAGGATCCACATCTTTATCTTAAAGTGTTCCAAGTGGTGTGCTATATAATGAAGCCTCAAGGGGTTTCTGAAGAACAAATCAAACTTCCAGTATTCTATTTTTCCTTAGCTGACTTTTCCAAGTCATGGATTTACTATTTCCCTCCCGGTTCCATATCCACATGGAATGACATGAAGTGACTCTTCTTAGAGAAATTCTTTCATGCTTGTCGTACTACTTCTATCTGAAAGGAAATAAGTGGTACTCATCAATTCCCAAAATAATCACTCCATGAGTACTGGGATAGGTTTAAAAATATTGTGGAAACCTTCCCATACCAACAAATCCCTAACCAAATATTGATCCAATACTTCTATGAGGGGTTATTGGCTATGAAGATAACTCTCACTGATGCCGCAAGTGGTGGTTCTCTTGTTGATAAAACTCCTACAGCTGAAAGAGATCTCATAAGCACCATGGCTGAAAACACACAAAAATTCCATACTCGAGCACATGCTCAATTAAAACAAGACCAAGAGAATAAATTTGTAGAGACCAACAAGATGACTGAGTGGATGAGTGAACTTACAAGTCTTGTGAGACAACTAGCTATGGCGGGCAAAGCCCCAACCTCATATTCTTTACAATCTCTGTTCCTTGGACCTATCAAGAACTGTGGAATGTGCAGCTCCCCATCTCATCTAACTGACACATGTCCACAACTTTAAGAGGATCAATCTGATTCATTCGGACCAATGGAGCTCAATGTAGCATATGCTCAATGGATCCCCAACCCTCAACAATCAGGTAAGTTTGTTAGAAACTTCAAACAACCCCATTCTGAGCCCTTATCTTCTACATATAACCCTAACTTGAGGTGTGGTAATCCCATTTCTCATCCCCCTCAATCCCCTCCTCAAAATCCAAACCAATTCCAACATGGTCAAGGTGGTGGTAACTTCCATCAACCTTATCCTTTTGTTCCTCAACCTCAAAGGAAAAATCCTCCTCCTGGATTCTACTATCCTAGTGAGCCTTCTCAATTCCAAAACCAATAAAACCGCTTTCCCAAGAACTAAAATCAAAGTAATCCCAATCCGGGACAAGGATCTTCTTCTAAACAACCATGGGAAAGTGCAGTGGAAGATCTTGAATCCTTCAACCATTCTTGCCTTAAAAATATTGAAACTAAAATTGGTTAACTTGCATCCCACCTGAGTCGAAAACAACAATAAAATTCTTCCCAACTCCCATCTCAAACATTACCCAACCCCAAGGGTAATGTAAGTTCAATTGAACTTAGATCGGGGAAGAAAATTGTTATGCCTCAAGATAAGTCTCCCAACCCCCTTTGAATGTTGACCTAGAAAATGAAAAGAAAAATAAAAATGAAAAGGAATCTGAATCCATTCACTCACCTCTTTCCATTTTAATTAGGAACCCAATTCCTTTTCCTCAAGCCATTTCTAAACTAAGTAAGTCCTTTGAACCTGATCTTGAAATTCTTGAAATGTTTAGACGTGTGGAAGTCAACATACCCCTATTAGATGCCATAAAACAAATCCCTAAGTATTCCAAGTTTCTTAAGGAATTGTGCACCCACAAGAGGAAACTTAGGACCTTAAAAAATGTTTCCACCCAGCAGTCTATTCCAATAAAGTGCAAAGATTTGGGGACCTTTACGGTTCCATGCCAAATTGGAAGTTACAACTTCGATGATGCACTCATAGACCTAGGAGCCTCAATTAATCTCATGCCCAAATCTATCTTCTCCAACCTTGATATTGGTCCCTTAAATCCAGCAAGTGTTGTCATTCAATTGTCCAATCGAAGCACTACTAGTCCTGAGGGTATAGTTGGGGATGTCCTTGTCCGTGTGAATGATCTTATCTTCCCTACTGATTTTTATGTCCTTGACATGGAAGGTGAGAAAAACTCTTCTCGATATCCCATAATTCTAGGAATATCATTCCCAATGACAGAAAAAACCAAGATTGATGTCCATTCAGGCATCTTATCCATGGAATTTGGTGACCAACTGGTCAAGTTCAACACTTTCCGAGACATGTGATACCCATTTGAGGATCACTCTACATTCTCAATCCATGATTCCAAGAACACTTCTGAGAGTAAATTGAACCCCAATCCATCATGTTCATCATGTTATAGTGATAAAGGATCTTGTGAAATATATACCATGATTAACGAAGTCATAAATGGTGAAGTTGATGTGGACCTCTCATTAATAAACTCTATCAATCTAGACGATATTGAAAAATCTCTTAAATCCCACATCAACTCTGATTTCTACTACTCCAACTTGGACAGTATTAAGGAAAATGAATCTGAAGCAATAGAAATCCCTTCCTCCATTCTTGAGTTGTCTAACCCACAAATGAGAGATGATACTGATCTAAAACCTCTTCCTAAACACCTAAAATATGAATTCCTTTTCCATGATCACTCTTATCCTGTCATTATCTCTGCTTCACTTACTAAAACCAAGGAGTCCAAACTTGTTCATGTGTTAAAGGAAAAAAAATTCCTTAGGTTGGACCCTATATGACATACCAAGAATCAACCCTACCCTTTGCATGCATCACATCCATCTTGAGGAATCATCCAAACCAATTAGACAACCACAAAGAAGACTCAATACACTCATACTTGAGGTAGTTATGGAAGAGATCACCAAGCTTATTCAAGCTGGTATTATCTACCCAATTTATGATAGTGAATGGGTTAGTCCAATTCAAGTTGTATCTAAGAAGGGTGGGATAACTGTTGTCATAAATGACCATGGGGAGGTAGTCACAACTCGAGTGAAGAACAAATGGCGTGTGTGAATTGATTACCTAAAATTGAATGTTGAAATAATAAAATATCACTACCCTCTTCCATTCCTTGATCAAATTATAGAACAATTAGTCAGAAAGTCGCATTATTTCTTTCTTGATGGATACACCAGCTACTTCCAAATCCCAATTGCACCTCAGGACCAAGAAAAGACTACTTTCACTTACCCCTTTAGAACATATGAATATAGGAGAATTCTATTTGGAATTTTAAATTATCCTACAACATTCCATAGGTATATGATGAGTATATTTTCTGAATTCATTGAAAACTACATGGAAGTCTTCATGGACGACTTTACCATTTATGGAGAGTCATTTGAATCTTTCTTGAATTCACTCTCTATAGTCCTTCGAAAGTGTGTAAAGTGTAACCTTGTGTTAAATTTTAAAAAATATCACTTTATGGTTGAAAATGGGATTGTTCTAGGGAACATAGTTTCAAAAGAGGGTATTGTAGTAGATCCTACCAAAATTGAAGTGATCCGATCACTTTCCGAACCCACCTCTGTTCGATACATCTGTTCATTCCTCGATCATGCTGGTTTCTATCAACGATTCATCCATACCTTCATTAGGATTTCTATCCCACTCACTCGGTTGCTCCAAAATGATGTTACTTTCCATTTTGTTGAGGTTTTCAAGAGAGCATTCGTTGAACTCAAAACTGCTCTTACATTTACCCTGATAATCTAACCCCCAGATTAGTCCTTACCCTTTGAGTTGATGTGTGATGCTTTTGATAGAGCTGTTGGGGATGTTCTTGGTCAAAGAAGGTAAAATATTTCTCATGTCATCTATTATGACTAAAAAACTTTGTATGAAACTCAATATCACTACACTGTCACTGAAAAGGAACTTTTAGCAGTGTTTTTTTGCCTTAGATAAATTCCGAACCTATCTATTAGGTGCCAAAATCATAATCTTCATAGACCATTATACTATAAGGTTCTTACTCAAGAAAAGTGATTCCAAACTGAGGCCAATACGATGGATCCTAATGCTCTAAGAGTTTGAACTTGAAATCAAAGATAAACCAGAAAAAGAAAACCATGTGGCTGATCACCTGAGTAGAATTTCTAATTATTCTCATTCAGAAATCATTGATCCTGAATTCCCTATTAAACACCTTTCATCTCTCACTCCAAAAATACCATGGTATTCCCCAATTATAAATTACTTGGTTTCTGGTTTTTTTCCTGATTTTTTTTCAAAAGAACAAAAAATGAAGTTGAAAAGTGATTCATAATACTATTTTTGGGAAGAAAATAAACTTTGGAAAACTGGGCTAGACATGGTAATTAGGAGATGTGTTGATGAAAATGAATATTCTTCCATCTTATAATTTTATCACTCAATGCCTGGTGGTGGCCACTTTGGACCATAAAGGACCTCCCAAAAGGTCCTAAACTCTGGATTCCTCTGGCCTTCACTTTTCAAGAACTCACATGAGTTCTATCAATCAAGTCCCACTTTCCAAAAGTTTGGAACAATTTCAAAGATAAATTAAATGTCCCAAAAGCCTTTAATTTTCTGTGAGATATTTGATGTTTGGGGCATCGATTTCATGGAACTATTCCCCCCTTCCAATAGATTCTCATACATTCTTATTGTGATTGATTATGTTTCTAGGTGGGTTGAGGCCAAACCCACTAGAAAGGATGATTCACACACTGTTAGTGAGTTCCTAAAGACACACATCTTCCACTAATTTGGCACACCATGTGCCTTGATAAGTGACTTAGGAACCCATTTTTGTAATAGAACCATGGAATATCTTTTGAAAATAATGTTTTTGTACATAAAACTTCAACTGCATATCACCACCAAACCAATGGCATGGCTGAACTTTCTAATAAATAAGTGAAAAGAGTTCTTGAGATAATTGTAAAACCCACCAGAAAAGACTATCCTGAGAGACTTGGTGAAGCACTTTGGGATCATCGAACTGCCTATAAAACACTCATTGGGATGTCTCCTTTTAGGAAAGTTTTTTGTAAAGCATGTCATTTTCCAGTTTAAATCCAACATAAGTTATTTTGGGCTATGAAAACTTGTAATTTTGATCTTGAAAAATCTGGTGAAGAAAGATTGTTGCGATTGGATGAACTGGAGGAGCTTCGACTTGATTCATATGGGAATTATAATCTTTACAAAGAAAAATCCAAGTCACTCCATGATAAATACATCCTAAGAAAGATATTTCATGAAGATGAAAAGGTAATTCTCTTCAATTATTGATTTTTACTTCACCCAAGTAAGCTTAATTCTCAATGGGAAGGTCCTTTTGTTATTACTAATGTTTACCCATTTGGTACAGTGCAAGTCCAAGACCCCTCTTCAAAAAGGACATTAAAAATTAATGGACATCGGTTAAAACATCACCATGAGAGGACACACAATCCTAGAACAACATCAACTTCCATAGGATTCACAATAGACCCACCACCATATGAATATAATGACCCACCAAATCCAAACAAGGGGACACCTCTTTTCCTTTAACTCTCTCTCTCTCTCTTCATCTCTCTCCCTCTTTCTTCTTCTTCCCCTCTCTTTAATTTTTTTACCACTTTCTTCATCAAAACCTTTTCTTTTTCTCTTTCTATTTTGTGTGGGTGTGTATTTTAAACACATTAAAAAACTAATAAAAAACCTAAAAAAACTGAAAAACAATAATAAAAATCACTTAAAAAAATATGGAAAAGCAAGAGTCACGATTACTCACCTTCAGCTTTTGAAAATTTGTATAACCATTTTTGGGAGTCAAAAGAAATGGTTTAATCTAAAAAATATTGTGTTTTCATCATATATTTGGATAAAGAATATTCTTTCAAAACCAAAAAAAATTGAAGGCTAAATTTTCGATTTGGAAAATGATTTTCCCCAACCGTGGGGAACAACATTAGATTTCATGACAAGGCCACCTATGGATATCTTTTAAAAATGTGTTTTTACCCCCATTTGCGAGTCTTGAGTTTTTGGACCTTCGAGCTGAATTTCCTAATTTGGTGTGCCTTAAAATGATAGAGGTATTTTCTGAACCTCATGAGAATCACAATAGCCAAACAAACTCCCATTACCATTACACTAATCCTACTTTTTAAAGCCTCTCCGAGCCTATGAAAACCTTTTATTGATAGCCAAATTATTAGCCCAATACCTTATCTCACCCAACATATACATGGATAACATTTCATTATTTATTGATATTTAAGTGTGGGGGGAATTTATTTCATTTTTGGGTTCCCTTTTATTGATTTTCAACATGTTATCATATGCTTGAGGGCAATCATCCATTTTAGTGTGGGGGAGAGGTTGTCATTCAGTGAGTTTTGGGGAATGTATTTTCATTTATGTAATCTTGTAAATGTTATTAAAAAATGTTCAAAAAAGTCAAAAAAAAAACAAAAAAACATAAAAAATGGGTTGTGTCTTGAGCGGGTCAAAAATCACTCTTTATCAACCTTTTATCTTGTTATAACTATTACAATTAGTGTCATGAGGAAATCAAACATGGGTTTGAAGATGAGTGTGAGATTTGTTTCAAGTTCAACTTTCCAAAAAAAAAACAAAAGTAGAAAAGAAAAAAAAACACTTGCATTATATATTCTTATGTCATTGGGAGAAATCTTGTGTGTTGTAAATATTTCATCTTCTCATTTTATTCTTCTTTTGTGTCTTGATTCACACAATTATTCCCTTGTAAATATGTGTTTCTTTCCATGTTTTATTTCAAAAATATTGTGCATTTCTTTTTCCATGTTGGTGTTTTACCCCTATTTTCCTCTCTCTTGAACACTATATTCCCACTGTCACATAGACAAAAACCCCCCCTAAAAAATACCTCTAGATTCTTGTGCACTTTAGGATATGTAATGGAAGCTGAGATCTCTTTCAAACTCTATGATTTTCACTTTTGGTTGGTGAATGAGTGAACCTCCAGAAATAAATTTTTATCATCTTGAGAGTAGTGAGTTTTGAGTGCCCACATTTTCTATTTCTAAATTTGAGCATGAAAAAAGTGTTGTTTTTAGAACATTTTTTCTTTAACAATTTGTGGTGGAATTAAATACGGATGAGTGAAATGGTCTAAACCTCCCCTGATTGGGGAAAACAAAATTTTAATATTTTTTGGTGAGTGAAAATGATTTTATCATGGTTTTATATTTGTTGTACATGAGTACATGAACAAGAATAAGTGTGGGTGAGTTGAGGTTATTAATATTTTCATAACTTTTTATATACTCCATTTACTTATTTTATATGAAATGTCCATAATTTGTGTGAAATATGAATGTTTAAATATTAAATATAATTTTTAGCACTATTTGAATTCATCCATATTCAAGTAATTTTACTATTTTAATTATAAATATCATCATACTTATCCAATTTTCATTTTTTTTGTTTTTTAGGATTCCTCATTAAGTATAAAATATTTAATTAGAAGGGATATTTGACCAATTATTCCATTTGGAGGGTCATATGGTCCACACAAAAAGGCCTAAATAATCTATGAAGAAACTAGACCATATATGAAGATAGAATTACTAGGCTCACTCCAGAATTCCAAATACTTTAATTCTCCTTAAAAGGTTGGGGGAAAATTCAATTAATCTTGGATAAAAATTTCAAGGCCCAACTCCAAATTCAAGGGGCCCATCTGATGAATTTAAAATCAACTCACCATTCTGTCAGGGAAATGAAATTAGCACATCATTATTGATTTTTATTCTGATAGAGACATCCATTCAAGCTGAAGTTTTTAGTGTGAAAGAGGAGATATAGGCAGAAGACTTTTTGGAATAAAGTGTTTAAATTTTATATTCTCTTCCTATTCAAAAACCCATTCACATTTTGGCCTTTATTAAGTTTGGATTGAAATGGAAATATTAAAATTGTTTAATAAAACCACCATAACTTTGGCTTATTAAGTCCAATATCCACAAAAATTTCAGAGTATATAGAGGAGATAAATATATACAAATTTTAATAATATAATATCTCGATATTCGGCTGTTTAATTTATCAAATTGGTGATGCAAGTGGAGGGGCAGTTTTGGAATGAAAACAGTCCACAACATTGGGCTATAAATATATCCCCCTACTCTCTTTGAAAGAGGTTGGCAATTCATAATAGAGTAGGATAAATTAGAAATACCAAGGATCTTACAAATTCTTGGAAGAAAATTCCAAACTCAAGTTTTCACTTGAGAGACCCTTCCTCCTCTCTTTGATTTCATGTTCTTTCCATTCACTTTCAATTGTAATTTCGTAAGTGTTTGTATTTGTAATTCTGTTTTAATGTATGTTTATTTCTTCATAATCTCTTATTCTCATATAACTTCTGTAGTTTAATATTAATTTTCTTTAAATATTCTAAATCAATTTAAAAATAATTCTCTTCATTCACTTTCTCATTCAAGAAAAAGTGTGTTTTTGTTATTTATCTTCGTCGCTCATGTGTGTGTTCGGTGCACCACTCTTTTCTTATCCCTTTATTTTTATTCTCTTATTAATTCATCATCATAGAAATAATAAACCAGATTAATAATAATTTAAATGGTTGAGTAAATCTCTCATTGCGGTGATTTATAAGTTAGGTATGTCAAGTGATTGAGAGCTTTTGATCGATGAATATTCTTTGAATTAACATTGTGTATGTTGGACTTAACATGTCATGAATTAATGACTTGTTTTGTGTAATGAGTGGTTTACACAAATTATTGGAACCATTTATACACTAACATAAATATGTAATGATTGATATTATAACCCTATGTTAATTTAATGCTTGGATTAGATCCTTAACACTTAGGAATTCCAATCAACGTCATCTCGTGAAGTGGGTGTTAATTTAATGCAATATAAAGCAAGGCTCAAGGATATCACTAGTTTAGCTACCTAATGATGAACTCACCCCAATATCTATCAAATTATTAAATCAATCTTAATCAATCAATCATTTCAATTAAGATCTGTAAAGAAACCCCCCAATCAAAATACAATGTACTAAAAACAATCGACTATTAAAAAGTATCATCGCCGAGGATTCAACCTGAGTGTTGATATACACATTAGCAGAGCACCGGAACCTTGAACCGTCAATAGGCGACAATTGGGCATACATTCAAATGGAACCATTTCTAGGAATAGTGAAATTAAGTGGTCATTAGTTTCTAGTTATTGTAAGAAAAACAAACAAAAAAACAAAAATTTAAAAAAAATTGAAAAAAACACACAAAGAAAAACCCTCATTCTCAAAAAAATCATAAACAAAAAAAAACACAAAGAAAAACTCATCTTCCTATTTATTCCAAAATCTCTTTGAATTCCACATTGCCTTGCAAACAATCCCTCTGATTTGTTTGACCCCGAAATTGAGTGAACACTTCACCAACTTAGGAGAAACATTAGGGAAAATCAAATAATTCAAGAACCAATCCTTGTCCAACCAATTTAATTAGATATAGATATTCCTATAGAACAAATACTTAAAGAACTTACTACCCCTAATATGAATTGACAACCTCTTAGTATTTAATATCTAAACATAGAGGCTGACTTCGAACTCAAATCAGGTTTGATTCATCTTCTCCATCATTTCCACAGGCTAGCCAGTGAGGATCCACATCTTCATCTTAAAGAGTTCCAAGTGGTGTGCTCTACCATGAAGCCTCAAGGGGTTTCTGAGGAACAAATCAAACTTCAAGAATTCCCTTTTTCCTTATCTGACTCTACCAAGTCATGAATTTACTACTTCCCTCCTGGTTCCATAACCACATGGAATGACATGAAGCAACTCTTCTTAGAGAAATTCTTTCCTGCTTCTCATACTACTTCTATCCGAAAGGAAATAAGTGGTATTAATCAATTACCAAATGAATAACTCCATGAGTACTGGGAGAGGTTTAAAAATATTGTGGCAACCTAACCACACCACCAAATCCCTAACCAACTCTTGATACAATACTTCTATGAGGGGTTATTGGCTATGGAGATAACTCTCACTGATGTCGCAAGTCGTGGTTCTCTTTTTGATAAAATTCATACAGCTGAAGAGATAGTATAAGCAACATGGATGAAAACACACAATAATTCCATACTCAAGCACATGCTCAAGTCAAACAATTCCAAGAGAATCAATCTATAGACCCCAACAAGATGACCAAGTAGATGAGTGAACTTATAAGTCTTGTGAGACAACTAGATGTGGAAACCAAAGCCCCAACCTCATCTTCTTCACAATCTCTATTCCCTGGACCTATCAAGAACCGTGGAATCTGCAGCTCCTCATCTCATCCAACTAAAACATGTCCACAACTTCAATAGGATCAATCCGATTCATTCAGACCAATGGAGCTCAATGTAGCATATGCTCAGTGGAACCCCAACCATCAAAAATCAGGTAAGTTTGTTAGAAACTTCAACCAACCCCATTCTAAGAACTTCTATTCTACATATAACCCTAACTTGTGGTATGGTTATCCCATTTCTCATCCCCCTCAATCCCATACTCAAAATCCAAACCAATTCCAATATGGTCAAGGTGGTGGTAAATTCCATCAACCTTATCCTTTTGTTCCTCAACCTCAAAGGAACAATCCTCCTCCTGGATTCTACTATCCTAGTGAGCCTTTCCAATTAAAAAAACTAATACAATCACTTTCATAAGAACCAAAATCAAGGAAATCCCAATCTGGGACAAGGATATTCTTCCAAACAACCATGGGAAAGTGCAGTGGAAGATCTTGACTCCTTCACCCGTTCCCACCTTAAAAATATTGAAACCCAAATTGGTCAACTTGCATCCCACCTGATCCAGTAACAACAATAAAATTCTTCCCAACTCCCAGCTCAACCATTACCCAACCCCAAGGGTAATGTAAGTGAAATTTCACTTAGATAGGGGAAGAAAATTGCTATGCCTCAAGATAATTCCTCCAACCCCCTTTGAATGTTGACCTAGAAAATGAAAAGAAAAAGAAACATGAAAAGGAATCTGAATCTATTCACTCACCTCCTTCTATTCTACTTAGGAACCCAATTACTTTTCCTCAAGACATTTCTAAACCAAGGAAGTCCTTTGAACCTGATCCTGAAATGTTTGAAATGTTTAGACGTGTTGAAGTAAACATACCCCTCTTAGATGCCATAAAAAAATCCCTAAGTATGCCAAGTTTCTTAAGGAATTGTGCACCCACAAGAGGCAACTTAGGACCTTCGAATTTTTTTCCACCCAACAGTCTATTATCATAAAGTGAAAATATCTAGGGACCTTTACGGTTCCATGCAAAATTGGAAGTTCCAACTTCTATGATGCACTCATATACCTAGGAGCCTCAATTAATGTCATGCCTAAATCCATCTTCTCCAACATTGATCTTGGTCCCTTAAATCCAACAAGTGTTTTCATTCAATTGGCCAATCAAAACACTACAAGTCCTGAGGGTATAATCGAGGATGTCCTTGTTCATGTGAATGATCTTATCTTCCCTACTGATTTATATGTCCTTGACATGGAAGGTGAGAAAAACTCTTCTCAATCTCCCATAATTATAGGAAGACTATTCCCAATGATAGCGAGAACCAAGATTGATGTCCATTCAGGCATCTTATCCATGGAATTTGGTGACCAACTGGTCAAGTTCAACATTTTCCAAGCCATGAGATACCCATCTGAGGATCACTCTGCATTCTCAATCCATGCTTCCGAGAACACTTCTAAGAGTCAATTGAACCCCAATCCATCATGTTCATCATGTTATAGTGATAAAGGATCTTGTGAAATATGCACCATGATTAACAAATTCATAAATGGTGAATTTGATGTGGACCTATCATTCATAAACTCTATCAATCTAGAGGATCTTGAAAACTCTCTTAAATTCCACATCCACTCTAATTTCTACTACTCCACCTTGGACAGTATTAAGGAAAATGAATCTGAAGCAACTAAAATCCATTCCTCCATTCCTGAGTTTTCTAACCCACAAATAATAGATGATACCGATCTAAAACATCTCCCTAAACACCTGAAATATGCATTACTTTTCCATGATCACTCTTATCCTGTCATTATCTCTGCTTCACTTACTAAAACCGAGGAGTCCAAACTTTTTTAGGTGTTAAAGGAAAACAAAAATACCTTAGGTTGGACCCTAGATGACATACCAAGAATCAAACCTACCCTTTGCATGCATCACATCCATCTTGAGGAATCATCCAAACCAATTATACAACCACAAAGAAGACTCAATACACTCATAATTGAGGTAGTTAGGGAAGATATCACCAAGATTCTTCAAGATGGTATTATCTACCCAATTTCTGATAGTGAATGGGTTAGTCCGATTCAAGTTGTATCTAAGAAGGGTGGGATAACTGTTGTCAAAAATGACCAAGGGGAGGTAGTCACAACTCGAGTGAAGAACAAATGGCGTGTGTGCATTAATTACCTAAAATTGAATGTTGAAATAAGAAAATATCACTACCCTCTTCCATTCCTTTATCAAATGATATAAAAATTAGCTAGAAAGTCACATTATTGCTTTCTTGATGGATACACTGGCTAATTCTAAATCCCAATAGCACATAAAGACCAAGAAAATACTACTTTCACTTTCCCCTTTGGAACATATGTATATAGGAGAATTCCATTTGGCCTTTGAAATTCTCCTACAACATTATAGAGGTGTATGATGAGTATATTTTCTGAATTCATTGAACACTGCATGGAAGTATTCATGGACAACTTTACCATTTATGGCGAGTCATTTGAATCTTGCTTTAATTCACTCTCTCTAGTCCTTCAAAAGTGTGTCAAGTGTAACCTTGTGTTAAATTTTAAAAAATGTCACTTTATGGTTGAAAATGGGATTTTTCTAGGGCACATAGTTTCAAAAGAAGGTATTAAAGTTGATATTACCAAAATTGAAGTGATCCAATCACTTTCCAAACCCACCTCTATTCGAGAAATCTATTCATTCCTTAGTCATTCTGGTTTCTATCAGCGATTCATCCATAACTTCAGTTGGATTTCCATCCCACTCACTTAGTTTCTCCAAAATGATGTCACTTTCCATTTTGATGAGGTTTGCAAGAGAGCCTTCGTTGAACTCAAAACTGCTCTTACATCTACCCCAATAATCCAACCCCCAGATTGGTCCTTACCCTTTGAGTTGATGTGTGATGCTTCTAATAGAGCCGTTGGGGATGTTCTTGGTCAAAGAAGAGAAAATATTTCTCATATCATCTATTATGCCTCAAAAACATTGGATGAAACTCAATATCATTACACTGTCACTGGAAAGGAACTTTTAGTAGTGGTTTTTTCCATAGATAAATTCTGGCCCTATCTCTTAGGTGCTAAAATCATCATCTTCCCAGACCATTCTGCTATAAAGTTCTTACTCTAGAAAAAGTTATTCCAAAACAAGGCTAATAATATGAATCCTAATGCTCCAAGAGTTTGACCTTAAAATCAAAGATAGACCAGGAAAAGAAAACCCTATTGATTAGCCACTAAATGAGGCTAATATTTATTATTAATATATATAATATTAATGTTCTTTATTATTAACAAACACCATTTTAGTTCATTTTACACTTTGAACATCATTTCACATTATGATTGTAATACCTTCTTAAAATGCATTATTATGTGGTACATTTTTGAACATCATTTAAAGTACCTAATGATTCATCTGATTTTAAGGAATGTAATTATCCATATTTTAATTTTATATTTTGGGAAATTTATCTACACTTCAATATGAACATGTTTAATTCAAGGATCAATGGAGGATTTATAAAGGATGATGGATATATTTGGAGATGAATGGAAGCAATTCTAGAGAAGGAAGATTGGACACTGGCCCACTGATGAGAATGTGGGACCCACATTACAGACCCAATGAAGCCCAAATTTCATGGGATAATATAAGACATATATAGGAACAAATAATTATTCAGAATCCAGTGCTAATTCGTCCTCCATTGTGGTCATTTAGGCGGCCCAAGTTAGAGAGAAAATTCTGGGCCAGATTCTGCGGCTCAGAAAAACAGTCCACTAATCTAATTATATCTCCTAATACACAACTCAAAATGGACCCAAATTTTACAGTAGATTAGGAGACATCCGGGGATCCATTTTCTTCTTCTATGTCCCACTATAATTCTGTCATCTAGAAGGTATTCCAAGCACGTCTTTTCGGTAGATGAAAGATGGATTCCACCTCGGGTCAAGGGTGGAAAAATCAACTCTCCATCAACTTTCCACCCACCTATGGCCTACCAAAATTAATTGAGATGCTTTTTACTATTTTAGGCTCTACCCAAGGCTCCAAAAATTCCTATTTAAGGCAGTGGTGTTGGAGGAGTTGATCATCTTTGATGCTTTGTTCAATTGTAATGTTATGTTGCGATTTTGTTGTCTCAAGTTTGTCTTTCACATGTAAGTTGTTCAATTCACTTTAGTTTCTTAATAAAACTTCTTCTTATCCTCTTATTTTGTTGTTCTTCATATCACTTTTATACTGTTGGATAAAGGTGTGAATTTATTCACACCAAACCTTGTGAAATAATCACACAACGGTGGAGTGATCGTTATTTTATTGTGTTTTTTTACTTCTCAATTTCCTCCCTCATGAGTCTACTTTATGCTTCCATTGAAACCATAGAATCAATGGAGGGATAACCCAATTATGGGTTGATCCAAGGGAGTATAAAGGGGATGGATTGGATGTTATTTATCACCCCATTAATGTCTAATCACTTCTTTAATTGAGATTTTTATTTGATGATTTTTAAACTCCATCGTCCTTGTTGAATTTAAGGCCACACACTTCAAGTGATAATACAAACCTTTACCTTGAAGTGCTCAAAACTTTGATCCTTCAAGTGTATAGGTGATTAGTATTATGGTGTGTTGGTATAAAATCAGTAAGTGATGAAGTTTTTTGATCTCCTTAAATGAACTCAACTCAAATATAAGAAATTGAAATAATTGAAAAGGGAATATGTCCAATCCACCCCAAGTGATAACCTAGGATCAACTCATTATTTTAAATTGAATTCACTTAAGTCTCTTAGAGTTCCTTTAAACCCATCTAAAATCAACCCAATTTGGCCACTTCATAGCCAAAAACAGTCCATAGAATGTACCTATCTATAGGTTTCTTCTTAGGTCTCTAAGGATTCGACAACCCAAGCTAAACTACAAGGACCGTCCTACCTTATTCTCTTGGGTAAATTTGAGCGTGAATCAAATTTTGGCGCCATTTCCGGGGACCTAAGTAAGTTATCTTAGACACTAGAATCCTTTTCTTTTCATCCCACTTCTCTATTCTCACCCACTCACTCCTATGGAAGGAAATTTCGATCAAATCCAAACATGGGGAACCTATCCCTACTTTGATCACCCAACCCCATGTGTGATGTACAATGACCATCCTAATTTCTACTGGTGAGATCATCAACAACCTAATAAACCACAATTTTTTAACTCCTACGATACACAAAACATTCCAACATATAATGAGTTTCAATCCCTACAAAGCCAATCTGAACAACCTCCTGTGCAATTCCAACAACCTAATTATCCACCTGGAATTGACCATTTGGCTCAAACCCTTATCCATCCTAATACAAATACATTACTTTAAAAACTATGTCAAAAAATGGAGATAATGAATTTTGAGGTTTCATCATTGAGATTAGAACTACAAAACTTTGAGACTGTTATGGAACTCGTTCCCACTCATGTTATCCCTTCCCCGTCCTTGATAGAAGACTCTTTTCTCCCAAAAACCTCTCATGTATTTATTGAATAACCAACAATTGGATTTGGGTAGATAAAGTTTATAAAGGAATTATTTAAGGGTCTTTAAATCAAGAGGAAATTGATTTTTTGAATTCAAAAGAGAAAAATTTGACATCGTGGATTGAGTGCCCCTATTATAGCTCCATTGATGATTTTTCAGAAACACCAATCATTGAAACATCAGGAGGAATCAAAAACATTGAGTCTATACCCATCCTTGAAACTAATATTTCCAATTTTTTGGTTGAATATTTTATTCAAAAGGAACCAATTTTGTTGAGAAATTTGGAAAATGAAACTGATTTGGATTCAAAATCTCCACTTGTGTTTGAATGTCCTATCCAACTCGAGCTCAAAATTATCATCCTTCCTTCCCCACTAAAGTATCCTTTTATAGGGTATAATCATGACCTTTCAATTGGAATTCATTCTTCTCTTGAAAACAAAAAAGTTGGAATGATCATTGGTGTCTTAGGCAAGACTACAGAGAAAACTGGATCAACCATTTCTGATATTCCTTAGATTTTCCCACTAATTGTTGAATATAGGTTTGTACATGACACAAATTATAAACAAAGAATAAATCTCAATAAAGTAGAAGAGGAGAAATATTGGGTATTTAAAATGTTTAAATTTGGTATTGGGTAAGTTATGTGGGTTCAAGTCGAGCTAACGACGTTAAATAAAACACTGCATGGGAGGCAACCCATGATTTTCAAGTTTCCAATCATTTTGTTGTTTTAATAAACTTTATATTTTAAATAGAATTAATGAATCATTTTGACATTTAAAAAAAATAGACTGTTGACCTGTTCTTCTATTATGAGTATGGATGGGTACGAAAGGGGATCGCCATATTCATCCATGTCACGTGGTGTGATCCTTGAGTAATACCTTACCCAGAAATTTAAAAAGAAGACAATGTATCATCAGTTCGTTTTTTATGTGTTTGTAGGTTAAAATAAAAATACAAAAATAATAATACTAATAATAAAGGTCACATCGTAGGTCGTGGGGAAAACCTCGTCACAACCGTCAAAGCTGTGGAGAATCGAACCCGGGACCGAAGGGAGACAGGGGCGTGCGCTTACCACTGACCTATGAATTTTTTGTGCTTACTTATTCTATAATTTATATATATACTTATATTTTACTTTCTTTATTATATAAGTATATATATATATATATTTGTTTTTTGGTTTTTTTTTTCTTTTTTCCTTTTTCTACTAGGGAACTCTGCAAGTGACATGGATATCAAAGGACTAAATTGAAGCAATAAGAACTTCAACTTCAACCACCAGGTGACTTCATTCCATGATCCTCATATTTCAATTTCCATTTTTGAAATTCCCTTACCTGCCTCTACTCCTTATAAATTTTCATTTATTGAAACACTAGGGACAGTGTTGTTTTAAGTTTGGGGGTGGGGGAGATGAAATAAAAAAAATTGCTTTTGTGAAAAAAAAAATGATTTGAAAAAAAAGTGTGTAAATGGAAGGAAAAATTCCTTTAACTTTGAACATGGTAATACACATTGTACACTTTGAAACTGAATATAAAATAATTTAGCATGACCTGATTCTGATTTTAATCCTTATATAATTTCATGAGCATAGATTTTGGAAAGTGTGGTTGTCCAATGTGATATTTCGTTGTTTATATTTTCAACCAAATAAAAAAAGAATCACAATGCATGTCCTTTGGATAGTGGGGTATTAGTTTGAGTTCATGGGGTCCTCTAAATAAATATCATAGGTTTGGTGATCATTTTAGTTTAATTTGAGTATTAAAAAAAAATTATTAATAAATTTGCGCATAGAGCAATGAAATGACCTAATGCGTGGCTTTCGGCACTTGGGGATCGTGACTCCATAGTTGTCTGGCCCAGAGTTAGTAATTTTATCACTATTTTTGGTAATTTGATTTTTTTTTGACTGATTTAACTCGAGATGATGCCCAAGTATGTGGGCTTTACTTGGTGCCCTAAGGTCTTTGAGCCAGGGAGTCATCGGCAAAGTCTCGCTACAGGGGTTGACTCTTTTGAGTGAAACTTCAATTACCATGGAAAAATTGAAAAAAAAAACAACAAAAAAATATAATACAAAAAAAATTTAATACTCATCTTAATATTGAAATGTGATTCCACCTATTACTTCCATCATTTCCCCCTTGAATAAAGATGAACCCCCATGTCTATTGTGATATACAACAAATCTTCACACTTAATTGATATTGGATGAAATATGGCAATGAATTTGAACAAAGGAATGGTCTTGGGATTGAGATCTGCTTATGAAACTATCTTGTATTAAAATATTTTGATGGGTTTCATTATTGTTTGGTATAAGGGTTTTTTGTGATCATTGTGTATTAAAATGTTTTTGGAAAATGGAATTCGAATTTCATATTGTTGAGATATTTTTTGCTCGGGACTTGCAAAACTCAAGTTGGGGGGTGTGATTAGCCACTAAATGAGGCTAATATTCATTGTTAATATATATAATATCCATATTCTTTATTATTCATAAACATAATTTTAGTGCATTTTACACTTTGAACATCATTTCACATTATGATTGTAATACCTTCTTAAAATGCACTATTATGTGGTACATTTTTGAACATCATTTAAAGTACCTAATGATTCATATGATTTTAAGGAATGTAATTATCCATATTTTAATTTTATATTTTGGAAAATTTATCTACACTTTAATATGAAAATGTTTCATTCAGGGATCAATAGAGGATTCATAAAGGATGAAGGATATATTTGGAGATGAATGGAAGCAATTCTAGAGAAGGCAGCTTGGACACTGGCCCACTGATGAGAATGTGGGACCCACATTACAGACCCAATGAAGCCCAAATTTCGTGGGATTCTAGTATAAATATATAGGAACAAATAATTCTGCAGGATCTAGTGCTAATTAGGCCTCCATTGTGGTCATTTAGGCGGCCCAAGTTAGAGATAAAATTCTGGGCCAGATTCTGCGGCCCAGAAAAACAGACCACTAATCTAATCATATATCCTAATCCACAATTCAAAATGGGCCCAAATTTTACAGGAGGTTAGGAGACATCCGGGGATCCATTTTATTCTTCTATGTACCACTCTAATTAGGACATCTATAAGGTCTTACAAGTGAGTCTGTTCGGTAGATGAAAGTTGGATGCGACCTCGGGTCAAGGGTGGAAAAATCAACTCTCCCTCAACTTTCCACCCACCTATGGCCTACCAAAATTAATTGATATTCTTTTTACTATTTGAGGATCTACCCAAGGCTCCAAAAATTCCTATTTAAGGCAGTGGTTCTAGAGGAGTTGATCATATTTGATGCTTTGTTCAATTGTAATGTTATGCTGCGATTTTGTTGTATCAAGTTTGTCTTTCACATGTAAGTTGTTCAATTCACTTTAGTTTCTTAATAAAACTTATTATTCTCCTCTTATTATATTTTTCTTCATATAAATTTGATACTGTTGGATAAAGTTGTGAATTTATTCACACCGAACCTTGTGAAATTATCACACAACGGTGGAGTGATCGTTATTTTATTGTGTTTTTTTACTTCTCCATTTCCTCCCTCATGAGTCTACTTTCCACTTCCATTGAAACCATAGAATCAATGGAGGGCTAACACACTTATGGGTTGATCCAAGGGAGTATCAAGGGGCTGGATTGGATGTTATTTATCACCCCATTAATGTCTAATCACTTCTTTAATTGATATTTTTATTTGATGATTTTTAAACTCCATCGTCCTTGTTGAATTTAAGGCCACACACTTCAAGTGATAATACAAACCTTTACCTTGAAGTGATAAAAACTTTGATCCTTCAAGTGTATAGGTGATTATTATTATGGTGTTTTGGTATAAAATCAGTAATTGATGAAGTTGTTTGATCTCCTTAAATGAACTCAACTCAAATATAATAAATTAAAATAATTGAAAAGGGAATACGTCCAATCCACCCCAAGTGATAGCCTAGGATCAACTCATTCTTTTAAATTGAATTCACTTAAGTCTCTTAGAGTTCCTTTAAACCCATCTAAAATCAACCCAACTTGGCCACTTCATAGCCAAAAATAGTCCATATAATGTATTTGTCTATAGGTTTCTTCTTAGGTCTCTGAGGATTCGACAACCCAAGCTAAACTACAAGGACCGTCCTACCTTATTGTATTGGGTAAATTTGAGCATTAATCACCTGTGTTTGATCACCTGAGTAGAATTTCTAATTATTCTCATTCAGAAATAATTGATCCTAAATTCCCCACTAAACACCTTTAATATCTCACTCCAAAAACACCATGGTATGCCCCAATTGTAAATTACTTTGTTTCTAGTGTTTTTCCTGAAAAAATTTCAAAAGAACAAAAAATGAAGTTGAAAAGTGATTCAAAATAATATTTTTGGGAAGAAAATAAAATTTGGAAAACTGGGGAAAACATGGTAATTATAAGATGTGTTGATGAAAATTAACATTCTTCCATCTTATAATTCTGTCATTCAATGCCTGGTGGTGACCACTTCGGACCACAAAGGACCTCACAAAAGGTTATAGAATTTGGATTATTCTGGCCTTCACTCTTCAATAACTCACACGAGTCTATCAATTATGTCCCACTTTCCAAAAGTTTGTCACAATTTCAAAGAGAAATGAAATGCCCCAAAATCCTTTAATTTTCTGTGAGATATTTGATGTTTGGGGCATCGATTTCATGGGACCATTCCCTCATTCCAATGGATTCTCATATATTATTTTTGCAGTTGATTATGTTTCTAGGTGGGTTGAGGCCAAACCCACTAGAAAGGATGATTCACATACTCTTAGTGAGTTCCTAAAGACACACATCTTCTACCTATTTGGCACACCATGTGCCTTGATAAGTGACTTAGGAACCCATTTTTGTAAAAGAACCATGGAATATATTTTGAAAAATAATGGTATTGTACATAAAACTTCAACTGCATATCACGCCAAACCAATGGCATGAATGAAATTTCTAATAGACAAGTGAAAATATTTCTTGAGAGAATTGTAAAACCCATTAGAAAAGACTTTGGAGACTTGGTGAATCACTTTGGGATTATCGAACTTCATATAAAACACCCATTGGGATGTCTCATTTTAGGATAGTTTTTGGTAAATCATGTCATTTTACATTTTAAATCCAACATAAGTCATTTTGGGCTATGAAAACTTGTAATTTTGATCTTAAAAAATCTGGTGAAGAAAGATTGTTGCAATTAGCTGAACTGGAGGAGCTTCGACTTGATTCATATGAGAATTATAATCTTTAAAAATAAAAATCCAAGGTACTCAATGATAAACACATCCTGAGAAAGATATTTCATTAAGGTGAATAGACAATTCTCTTCAATTCTTGATTTTTACTTCACCCAGGTAAGCTTAATTCTCTTTGGGAAGGTCCTTTTGCTATTACTAATGTTTACCCATTTGGTGTAGTGCAAATCCAAGACACCTCTTCAAAAAGGACATTCAAAATTAATGGACATCGGTTAAAGCATCACCATGAGAGGACACACAATCCTGGAACAACATCAACTTCCATCCGATCCACAGTAGACCCACCACTGGATGGATATGGTGACCCACCAAATCCAAACTAGGGGCACCTCTTTCCCTTTAACTCTCTCTTTATCTCTTCCTCTCTCCCCCTCTTTATTCTTCTTACCCTCTCTTTCATTTTTTTACCACTTTCTTTATCAAATCCTTTTATTTTTCTCTTTCTCTTTTGTGTGGGTGTGTATTTTAAACACATTAAAAAACTAAAAAAACATAAAAAAACTGAAAAATAATAATAAAAATCCCTTAAAAAATATAGAAAATAAAGAGTCATGATTACTCACCTTAAACTTTTGAAAATTTGTCTAACCATTTTGGGGAGTCAAAAGAAATGGTTTCATCTCAAAAATCTTGTGTTTTCATTATATATTTGGATAAATAATATTGTGTCAAAACCAAAAAATTTTGAAGGCTCAATTTTCGATTTGGAAAATGATTTTCCACAACCATGAGGAACAACATTAGATTTCATGACAAGGCCACCTATGACCATCTTTTCAAAATTTGTTTTCACTTCCATTTGTGAGTCTTGAGTTTGTGGACCTTTGATCTGAATTTCATACTTTGGTGTGCATTAAAATGATAGAGGCATTTTCTGAACCTCATGAGAATCACAATATCCAAACATCCTCCCATTACCCTTACATTAATCCTACTTTTGAAATCCCCTATAAGCCTATGAAAACCATTTCTTGATAGACACATTATGATCTCAATACCTTATTCCACCCAACATCTACATGGATAAAATTTCATTATTTATTGAGATTTAAGTGTAGGGGGAATAGATTTCATTTTTTGGTGCCCTTTTATTGATTTTCAACATGTTATCATATACTTGAGGGAAATCATACATTTTAGTGTGGGGTAGAGGTTGTAATTCAATGAGTTTTGGGGAATGCATTTTCATTTATGTAATCTTGTAAATGTTATTAAAAAGTGTTCAAAAAAAAAAATCAAAAAATCAAAAATCAAAAATAAAATAAAAAAACATAAAAAATGGGTTGTGTCTTGAGTGGGTCAAAAATAACTCTTTATAAACCTTTGATCTTGTTATAACTATTACAATTAGTGTCATTAGGATATCAAAAATGGTTTGGGAGATGAGTGTGAGATTTGTTTCAAGTTCAAATTTTTGTAAAAATCAAAAAAAACAAAAGAAGAAAAGAAAAAAAAGAACACTTGCATCATATATTCTTATGTCATTGGGAGAAGTTTTGTGTGTTGTAAATATTTCTTCTTATGATTTTCTTCCACTTTTGCGTCTTTATTTACACAATTGTTCCCTTGTAAACATGTGTTTCTATTTCTTTCCATGTTTTATTTCAAAAATATTGTACATTGCTTTTTCCATGTTGGTGTTTTACCCCTCTTATCTTCTCTCTTGGACATTGTAATCCTACTGTCCCATATACATATAAAACCTCCTAAAAAAGTCCTATAGATTTTTGTGCACTTTAGGATATGTAATGGAAGCTGAGAGCTCTTTCAAACTC
This sequence comes from Viscum album, assembly GCA_963277665.1. Lineage (NCBI taxonomy): Eukaryota > Viridiplantae > Streptophyta > Magnoliopsida > Santalales > Viscaceae > Viscum > Viscum album. The sequence goes on along the minus strand of OY728137.1, from coordinate 1,928,807,705 downwards.
TAAGATTTTCACTTTTGGTTGGTGAATGAGTGAACCTCCAGAAATAAATTTTTATCATCTTGAGAGTAGTGATTTTTGAGTGCCCACCTTTTATATTTCTAAATTTTATCATGAAAAAAGTGTTGTTTTTAGAACTTTTTTTTGTAACAATTTATGGTGGAATTAAATACAGATGAGTGAAATGGTCTAAACCTCCCCTGATTGGAGAAAACAAAATTTTAATATTTGTTGGTAAGTGAAAATGATTTTGTCAGGGTTTTATATTTGTTGTACATGAGGACATGAACAAGAATAAGTGTGGGTGATTTGATGTTATTAATATTTTTATAAATTTTTATATACTCCATTTACTGATTTTGTATGAAATGTGCATAATTTGTGTGAAATATGAATGTTTAAATATTAAATATAATTTTTGAGCACTATTTGAATTCATCCATATTCAAGTAATTTTACTATTTTAATTATAAATATCACCTTACTTATCCAAATTTCTTGGTTTTTATTTTTTAGTATTCCTCATTCAATATAAAATATTTTATTAGAAGGGATCTTGGACCAATTATGCTATTTGGAGGGTCATATGGTCCACACAAAAAAGACCCAAATAATATGTAAAGAAACTGGACCATCTATGAAGATATAATTACTAGGATCACTCTATAAGTCCAAATCCTTTAATTATCCTCAAAGGTCGGGGGACAATTCAATTCATATTGGATAAAAATTTCAAGGCCCAACTCCAAATACAAGGGGCCCAACTGATGAATTTAAACCCAACCCACCATTCTGTCTTGGAAATGAAATTAACACATCATTATTGATTTTTCTCCTGATAGAGACATCCATTCAAGATGATATTTTTTAGAGTGAAATATGAGATATGGGTGGCCGACTTTTTGGAATAAAGTGCTCAAATTTGATAGCATCTTCCAATTCCAAAACCCATTCACATTTTGTCCTTTAAATTTTTTGGATTGAAATGGACAGATTAAAATTGTTTAATCAAACCACCATAACTTTGGATTATTAAGTCCAATGTCTACAAAATTTTCAGAGTATACATAGGAGATAAATATATACAACTTTTAAGAAGAGAATATCTTGATATTCAGCCGTCTAATTTATCAAATTGTCGATTCAAGTGGAGGGGAAGTTTTAGAATTCAAACAGACCACAGCATTGGGATATAAATATATCCCCCTACTCTCCTTGCAAGAGGTTGGAAATTCAGAATAGAGAAGGATAAATTGGCACTAAACAGGATCTACCAAAGGCCTGATAGGACATTCCAAACTCAATTTTTCACTTAATAGACCCTTCTCCCTCTCTTTTATTTCATGTTCTTTCCGTTTATTTTCTATTGTAATTTCGTAATTGTTTGTATTTGTAATTATGTTTTAATGCATGATTATTTCTTCATAATATCTTATTATCATCTACCTTATGTAGTTTAATATTAATGTTCTTTAAATATTCTAAATCAATTTGAAAATAATTCTCTTAATTCAATTTCTCATTCAAGCAAAAGTGCGTTTTTGTTATTTTTCTTCGTCGCTCGTGTGTGTGTTTGGCGCACCAATCTTTTCTTTTCCCTTTATTTTTATTCTCTTATTAATTCATCATCATAAACATAATAAACCATATTACTAATCATTTTAATTTATGAGTAAATATCTCACTGGGGTGAGTTATAAGTTAGGTATGTTAAGTGATTGAGAGCTTTTTCTCGATGAATATTCTTTGAATTAACATTGTGTATGTTGGACTTAACATGTCATGAATTAATGACTTGTTTTGTTTAAATAGTGGTTTACATGGATTATTGGAACCATAAATACACTAACATAAACATTTACTAATTGATATTATAATACTATGTTAAGTTAAGGCTTGTATTAAAGCCTTAACACTTAAGAATTCCAATCAACGTCATCTTGTGAAGTGGGTGTTAATTTAATGCAATATAAAGCGAGGATCAAGGATATCACTAGTTTAACTAACTAATGGTGAAATCACCCCAATATTTATCAAATTATTAAATCAATCTTAATCAATCAATCATTTCAATTAAGCTCTGCCAAGAAACCCCCCAATCAAAATACAATCTACTAAAAAACAATCGACTATTAAAAAGTATCATTTTCGATTATTCGACCTGAGTGCTGCTATACACATTAGTAGAGCATCGGAACCTTGAACGGTTGATAGGTGACAATCGACCGCACTTTCACCTTCTTCTAAGTAGAAATCAAAGACCTATAGCAGGGCACTTTCCCTTATCCATACCTATAGTCATAAAATCTTCTCAGGTACCAAAGATGACTCGAGTAGGGTGTGAGATAAAATCCCAGTAGGATACCACCAACAATGTATAATTCCATCCAGTCAGTGAATATATAAACATAACAGTGTGCTGGTAGTAATATAATATTTAAATGGAGTGATGTATTTGAACAACCCATAAATGTTTGGATTTCCATGGACACTCGTCCTCTGATACCCGCTTCGGTCTTAGATGAAAAATCTATGAACAAACAGTCAGTCCTGTATCAATTCATAATCGAGTCTCGGGACCTGGTGCATATCCCAACAACCCTTGTAATGGTATATGATCAAGAGTTTCCTAACTATAACATCAATATGGTATAATACACTGATTGAATCCAAGATTGTGCTTTGGATTGGCAGACGTGTCGTATAAGTCATTTCACTTGTTATTCAATTAAGAACTTAAGCATGTCCTTGGCATTCCTTATTAGAATATAGGTATCAATCTAGGCATATCATGAACCCAACACCCTATAAGCCCATACATGGCGATCCTCATCATAACCCAGGTATCGCTCTAGGAATGGTATAATAGGGCATATTAGCTTGCACATAAATAACTCCATCAATATGAATTTAAACAAATAATGACACAAAATAAATAGAGTACTTACCAGTAGGAATCAAATGAGATGATTGTCACTCAAATCCAAGTTTGGATCGAGAAATGGTGGAAAATCCTAGAATTTAGATTTAAAGGGTGCCCTCAAAATCAAGTAGTTTTCTAATGTGAGAGAAAGGAAAATAGATTTAGGTTATAACATAATTTAAGTGAAAATGGTCATTTTACCTCAATATATTAGGCCACATGGTTTGGTCGCACGATTGGCCAAACCATGCACCAACCGTGCACCCTTCACTATAAGGAGGGGAACCTCACATGGTTAGTGTGCACAGTTTTCCTAACCATGTGAAAACTATGTCTCATCCCACTATTAAAAACTGTATCGGCTATCACACTAGTGTTCAACTCCATACACATGGTTTTAAAAACCATGTAGGATCCTCTTTCCACCTGCTCAGGTCTCACACGGTTAGTAGTTATTGTGCGGCCTATCCCGCACAGTTTCTACTAACCATGAAACCTTCCTTATTCTCTCAAAATTCTTGGTTCCAAGCTTCGAACAATCCCTAGAAACCCCTGATACCCCCATAACCTCAAAGGGTATTCACATTAGGTCATAAAAAATCATTTAAATTGATGATTGATGTAAAGTAAAATATTTCATACCTCAAAAAAGAACTGAGTTATTACAAACTTCCCCCTTGAAGCAATCCATCCCCAAATTTCCCTTACAAGGGTGGTGAAGTATAATCTATGAATAAATCTGACCACTATGCTCGAACATCGACCTACCTCTCTTAAGTCTCATCCTATACACGATCGTGCTTCTATAGCACCTGTACTAGAGGAACTGCCCGACCTCAGAGAACCTTTGTGCTATTATCCACAATATAAAAAGGATTCTCCTCAAAGGAAACATCTATCTATAACTCAACCTCCTCTGGATTAAAATCATGTGATGGGTCTGAATGATAATAGTGTAATTAAGATATGTGGAAGATGTTGTGTATGGATCAGTACCTCTAAGTTAAATACAACCGATAGGCTACCCGCCCGACTCTCTCCAGAATCTTGAATGGCCCGACATTTTGTGGTGAAAGCTTACCCTATCTCCTGATCATCTCATGTCCTAGCCTCTATAAGGCACACAAAAAAGACTTAATCCTCGACCTCAAACTCTAGAGGTCATTTAAAATGATCAGTGTAAGATTTATGTCGATATTGTGTAGTATCCATCCACTTATGAATCAATTGAACCCGCTCCATAGTCTCTTGTACGAGATGAGGTCCAAGCATAACTACCTCTCCTACGTTTAACCAGTATAGGGGTAATCGGAATGACCTATCATAAAAAGCCTCATAAGGAACCATCTGTATAGTAGATTGAAAGCTATTTTTGTAGGAAAACTCAACCAGGGGCATGTGCCTCTCCCAAGATCCCCTATTATCTAGGACGCATACCCACAATATGTCCTCAAGAACCTGTATCATGTGTTCTGACTAGAAATTGGTCTAAGGGTGGTATGTTGTGCTCAGAAGCACCCGTGTACCCAATTCCCTCTACAACCCTTTCCAAAACCATGAAGTGAACCAGGTGTCCCTATCTAAAATGATAGTATGAGGGACCCTGTGAAGTCGTACTATCTCACGAATATGCAACCTCCAAAGCTCATCTACTGAAAATGTCTCCTTGATAGGTAGTAAATGGGAAACCTTTGAGAGTCTGTCAATAAAAAACCAAATGACATAATTTTCTCATGGTGACCTTAGTAACCCATTCATGAAATCCATCACAACATCATCCCATTACCACTTGAGAATGGGTAGCTACTGTAAAAGTATGGCTGGTCACTGCTGTTCTACCTTCACTTGCTGACAGGTGGAACATCTCATAAAAAAACCATCTACATATCTTTTCATACCCAACCACCATTATTGGTGATGTAAATCCTGATACATCTTAGTGATGTCAGGATGAACTACCTAAGATAAACCATGAAAGTCTCACATCATCTCTTCACACACGTATACTGAAACCCATATGTGACCATGTATATGCAAAATTTCATCCTCACATATGGTCCAACCAAGAGGAGGGTCCTCACCTTCCACACTCTCCTATAGGACTAGGCCCTTAGAATCAGATATTTTACTTATCCTCACTCTATCCATAAGGTTAGAGGTCACAAATAAGTATAAAAGAAAATTCTTCCCCCGACTATCCTGCAACTCCAAGTGTATATCAGAGAACAAATCCATAAGCTATCACTCAGTACTGGCCTACTGAACTTCCTGTATTTGAGTCCTCTTACTTAGTGAATTGACCACTACATTGCCTTTACTGGGTGTATATGTAATCTCAAAGTCAAAAGATTATAGGTACTCAACCCACATTTACTGTCTTAGATTTATATCATACTGTGTAAAAATATACTTGAGGATTTTTTGGTTTATGAACACCACAAAACATTCTCCCAGTAAGTAGTGTCTCCAACAGTGTAATTCATGGTCATCCTCAACTAATTTGAGATCATGTATCAGGTAGTTCCTCTCGTGTGGCCTCAAATGATGATACCTTTATGCCATGAATCTATCCTCCTGCATCAGAATAGCTCTAAGCCCAATACCTGATGCATCACAGTACATAGTGTAACTCTTGACTAGTTCTGAAAAAATCATTATCAGTGTTGAATTCAATATCCCTTTCAACTTAATAAAGACTGAATCACATGAATATGACCATAAAAACTTCACACCCTTCTTAGTCAAGATCATAAGGGGTCTTATAAGCATGAGAAGTCCTGTATAAAGCACCTGTAATAACCAGATAACCCCAAAAAACTACTTATCTCAAAGAAGTTCATAGGATTCTCCTAGGAAACTACATCTCTTACCTTCTTTGGGTCATCTAATACTTATGTCTCTGAGATAATGTGACCTAGGAAGTGAATTTTATTTATCTAGAAGTGGAACTTTATGATATTAGAATATAAATGATGCTCTTTTAGTGTATCCAATATGATCTAAATATGTTTTCATGGTCATGTCGAAAGTGTAAATACACCAAGATATCATCCATGAATACCATGAAAAAACAATCTATATAAGGATAGAAAACTCAATTCATTAGTTCCATGAAGAATGCTGGTGTGTTTGTGAGATCAAACAACATAACCAAATACTCATATAGACCATACCTACTATGAAAAGTTGTGTGAGGTATGTATGATGGTCTAACACACACCTGATGATAACCCAATCTCAAGTCAACCTTTGAGAACACCCGAGATCCTTGGATCTAGTCAAAGAGATCATCTATCTGTGAAAAAGGATATTCTTTCTTAACCACCAGTTGATTCAATTTTTGGTAATTCACATATATCCTGAGGGTACCATTCTTATTTTTTACAAAAAAGACCAGCGAACCCTACAAAGAAGTACTAGGTCAGATAAACCCATTTTCCTCAAAATCCTCTAGCTACCTCTTGAGATATTATATCTCAGTAGTAGCCATCCTACAAGGAGGAATGGATACCAAAGTAACTCTTGGAACTATCTCGATATAGAACCCCACCTCACTCACTGAAGATAATTCTGAAAATTCATCTAGGAAAATGTCCCTGAAATGATCAACCATTGGAGGGAAATTTGCCTGATGTATTCCTTAATCATCCAGATATAAGATCACAACTTGGGATATCATCCTTCCCAAACTATGATGCTCGGGTCCATCTCAGCTCACCTGGACATCCCATTCACCCTTGTTAATAAACTCTTCACCCTCTAGTGATGTGAAGGTTACCCTTTGGTGATAATAATCACTGAAAACATGAAAAGAAACCAACTAGTCCATCCTGATAATGATGTAAAAAACTATCATCTTGAGTACAAAGGGGTTTCATATGGAGTGACACCCACCAATATCAAGGGATAACTCCTTGTACTGATGTACATCCTCTGTTTGAATTCCCAACGGAGTATCAAGCATCATAAAGCCATCATAACACTGAACACTAATCCCAAGGCTCTCCACAATAGGTATAGATATAAATTTATGAGAATCACTTGTATCTAAAAGAGAAGATTCTAAAGTATAGGCTACTATAATAACACCTCTCATAGTAGGAGGTTTGATAATTTTCTCCTCAAATGTTGGTTTCACTACGTATATCTGGCCTGATTCATGGCCCTGTGATACAGCCTGGCTACCATGAGTAGATTTGATATGCCATCACTGAAAATCTAGGGTCTAATTACCACAACCATGACCACTACCTCGGCCTAATTGGTTAGTTATACTCTAGCTCCTTGCCTGAAGAGAAGTGGCTAACCCTGCTCTCGCATGTAGAGTTGGTGCAGACCCTCTCTCACTGGCTATCAAAGGAAAAGTTCTGATAAATGCTATATATGGCCTATCTTTCCATAGGATCGACACTCAACTAAGTCTCTCATGCACATATGTCTCATATGTCCTGGTCTACCACATTGGTGGAACCTCCCTTGGCTACTTGAGTATGTGTTTTGGTTACTAATATCACCATACAGAAGCTCTAGATGATGCTTCCTACTACTGGTCGATGTGGTACCAGATCTAGGTGTCAAATCACCCTAAATCACACCCCCATCCTCTCTCAGGTTACGTTATTTGATAAAAATCTGATGAAGTATTCTAGAAACGGTAGTTATCCAAAATACATTCACCTGCGATCAAATATTATACCCAATACTATCCTTGAATCACTTGACTTTAGATAACTTGTCACCCATCAAAATAGGTGTGAAGCGCTGGAGTTCTATAAAACGAGCTGAATAATCCATAACTGATAACATGCCATACTCCAAGTGCATGAACACTTAGGCTCTATCATCCCTCAATGTCTCAGGATATAAGTAATCATAGAAGGTCGTATGAAAATCCCACAAATCCATATCCTAGTGATGATCCATCTGAGTAATGACATCCCACGATCTCTTGGTGAAATCACATAGTATATAAGTAGTGAGCTTTACCCTCCTCTCAGGAGGTGTCTCAAGATGCTTGAAGATATATAGCATGACATCTAGCCATGACTCTATATTCTGTAGTCTGCCATCCCCCAAAAATGTGGGCGAATGATACTACTTTAACTCATGTGTTAACTCTTCCATAGTCGGGGTTGGTCGCGATGCTCCTTGAATAGTCTGTATGAAATGCATAAAGCCTTCACAAAACTATGACTCAACACCTATGTCTCGTACTATCATTGGTGACACATTTGAAACTAAAGGAAGATCCACTAGTAGCCCATGGACCACCACATTCAGAGCATGGTCACTGCTACCCTCCTGATGTGCGACTGGAGGATATTGCAGTGACATATCTCTACAAATTCCAAGAACATGCCTTAGAATAAGATTCAATAACCACTAAAAGCACATATATTAAATTAGGATAGGTAAAATTCTTTCTATATAATAATCAAACCCCTCTACCCACTCCTTGATTCAGGTTTGTGTAGCATATAGATGGTAAGAAAATGAGTGATACTGCCTACTAACCACTACTAAGGTCAAGTCTGGGTCAAGTTGTCTACTATAATAAATTCAATTTCCTTTTAATTCAGATTTATTTACCAATTCATTTTTAAATGGATGAACCAAAATGGTTCACCACTTCTGATTTATAAGGGCCCATACTCCTCATGAACCAAATATTTCATCCACTTAATTCACACCACAACACGTTCTAGCCCATGTGGCTCTTGGTCCATGACTCAACATGCCACAATTGGATGCTTAGGTTGTTTGTTGTAACCTAATTAGGAAAACATTTCTTAGTTTATGGTAGTAACTCTAAGTACCAACCATGTTCTCCCATTACCTACACAATCATTTATCAAACATCACATATATCAATCATGGAACATATCACAACATCATGCAATCAATAAATGCATCCTATATAGCATGGCATAATGCATGACATTTGAAATTATGTATGAGATTGAATACCCTCATTTCATCAAGTTACAAAAAAATAGAACCCACAATCATATCAAAAATCACATCACAATTTAATTTCATCACCCAATGGTGGAATGAAATCAATTGTAATAGTCAAAATTCATAAAATAAAAATTTCTATTCAAGAAAATTTGGATTTTCCCCATATGTGGGTCAGCTACTACTAGACACAGTTTATTAACAAATTCCATTTCCTTCCTAATCCCTTGTATATTATCACCAAATATCAAGGAATAAAAGAACCCTTTGATACTACTTTATAACGTTCCAGACCTGTATTCCATTAAAAGGTTCCCCAAGCCCTATTGGCCACATGGCTTCAAGCACATCTCCTGAAATTTCAGAGGCTACCGACTAGTGGTGAGGGCTTTAGATGTGTTTGTGGGGAGACTATTCCCTCTTATTAGAGTGTAACGTATGAGTAATAATCATACAACAATAATATATGAAATAAATCAATCAGATGATAGATAAACATCCAAGAGATTAAAACAAACAAGCAGACACTGATTAGTAACCCACCGTAGCGGAAGCAGAATACCAATATATAATAACTCAAGAAACTGATATCGTATACAAAATGATGATGATACATGTTACATGTCTAAAAATTATCCAAAACATGTATATATACAATAGTACAATACATGTAAAAAAATACCAAAAAGACTAAAATAATCCCAACTAGCACCATGAGCCTCAGCTCAGTCCTATGCCCCCCTTCTCCTAAGAAGCAATAAAACACTTGTAGTAGAGTTCTTTCCCTTATCCAGACCTACAATCATGAAATATTCTCAGGTACCAAAGGCGGCCCGAGTAGGGTGTGAGATAAAATCCCAGTAGGACACCACCAGCGGTGTCTAATTCCATCTATTCAGTGAATATATAAACATAATAGTGTGAATTTAGTAATAGAATATGTAAAGGAAGTGTTGTATGTGAACAACCCATAAATTTATGGGTTCCCATGGACACTTGTCCTCTACCACCTTCTTTGGCCTTAGCTGAAATGTCTCTGAATAAACAATTAGTCCTATATAAATTTATAACTAAGTCTCAGTACTTAGAATGTAGCCCAACATCCCCCGTAACAGTATATGATTAAGAGTTTCCTAACCAGGCCATCAATATGGTATAAGACACTGACTGAATCCAAGCTTGTTCTTTGGCTTGGAAGATACATCGTGAAAGTAATTTCACTTGTTATTAAATTAATAACCTAATCCCATCATCGAAATTCCTTATTGGAATCTAGGTATCACTATAGTCATATCATGAACTCAACACCCTATAATCCCATCCATGGTGATTCTCATCATAACCTAGGTATCTCTCTAGGTGTGGTATAACACCATCATCATTTGAGTCTGTACTTGGTGGTCCACTAAGGGATCCCAAGTCTCACTCCTAGCATATGTAGAATCATCCCTCTGGGACCATCCTAGAAAAAATATAAGGAGTCCAAGTATCACTTAGGTGTATGAAAATCATCCCCCTAAGTCCATCCTTGACACTCCACTATGGAGTCCAAGTGTCACTTAGGTGTAAGTAAGGTAGTATCCAAATTATTCTGTCTATGGAATTCATATATGAACCCATGTTTTACCCAAGGCATATAATAAACATTCAATCAACATCTTTTAATTATTTCAAAGGTCATCATCATGACCATTCAGTTTAACCTTACCTCATAAGGTGCCTCAAAGAAAGGTCTAATCTTGTAAGGATTAGTCTTTAATTATCTCACTTGGGCATTTCATTAAAAAGATAAACTCATGATTAAGAAATAAAAAACATGACCATATCTTGGGACATAGTCTTCCATTCCCTTTAATCAATTCAAATTACAATTGAAATTAATCACTTAACATCCCATAATAAGGGGTAACGACACACTTTAAAGGTGATCAATTAATAAGACACCAATGGTGGTCCAATTAATTAAAAAACTCACCTAATGGGTGGTTTTAATTCTAGGGACTTAACCTTTAAACATTTATCAACAAGTCTCTTTAATTACACAAGTCATACCTATCCATTTTAATAAAGGAATAAATTCTATTTCAAGGGATTCGTTTGGAAAACTGGGAATGCGACATAATGAAATATATACAAACACCCTAACTTTATGGGAAAATCACAAGACCACCTACTTTAGGTTTTTAGTGGAGTTCTTATCCAGTATCAAGCTCTGATTCAGTTCAGATCGGGAGAAAAATAAAGAATGGATGAATAACCTGAAATAGGGAATATTAACTTGCACCTAAATAACTCTATCAATCTAAAGTTAAATGAATAATGACACAAAAGGAATGGAGTACTTACCAGTAGGAATCCAATGAGATGATTGATGCTCGAATCCTAGTGTAGATGTGGAAATGGTGGAAAAGCCTAGAATTTTTCTTCAAAAGGAGCTCTCAAAACAAAGAAGTTATCCAATATGAGAGAAAATAGAATAAATTTAGGTTATAAAATTTAAAGGAAAACATTCATTTTTTCTAAAAATACCAGACCATATGGTTTGGTAGCATAGTTGGCCAAACTGTGTGCCAACCGTGCATCCTTCACTGTAAGAAGGGGTACCTCGCATGATTTTCCTAACTGTGTGCAAACCTTGTATCATCCCACTATCAAAAACTATAGAGGCCATTGCATGAATGTGAATCTCCATACACACTATTTGACAAACCATACACGATCCTCTTACCCTCTGCCCAGGTCTCGTGCAGTTAGTAGTAATTGTGCAGCCTGTCCCGAATGATTTCTACTAATCATGTGACCTGCCTTATTCTCCCAAAAATCTTGGTTTCAGGTTCCAAATAAGCCCCAAACACCCCCAATACCCCCATAACCTCAAAGGGTATTCAAATTAGGCTGTAAATAATAATTTAAATTGAATATTGATGGAAATTAAAAGATTTCATACCTCAAAGAAGAATTGAGTTCTCTCACTCAATATAAAATATATTTAATATTTTTATAAAATTAATTATTGGAACATAGAGCCTTAGAATCTCACTCCATCTCAGTGCCCAGATTTGAAAATATATATAGAAATATTTCAAAGTCTCACAAGGTAAAAATCGGGTCTCTACAGTTTCATAATTGAGAAGTAATGAAGGGTATTGTTCCACATGAGTGGATGGACGCCCAAGAGTTGGAAGCTAGAACTTATTTACATAGGAATATGAGGGCCTGTCCATGTCCATTCTCATGGAGGGTCACAATACTTTTTGATATTTATTTATGAATCCACAATGAAAGTACATGTTTACTTTACAAATCACAAATATGAAATATTTTAATTGTTTGTTCAGTATAAGGTAATGATGTATGATGTGACCAAAAGTAAACTGAAATGCTTAAGGTCCAATAACGTTGATGAGTATAGCAGAAGGAGATTTTAGAACTTCTAAACGTATAGAGGAATAAAAATTTAGAAGTGTTACAACCAGTGAGTTATATGTTGGATTTTTTGACAATAACCGAGATCTCATATGGTGTCATTGAAGATGAAAAAGGTTGTTTTGATATTCTTAAAGGTTGGTGAATTACTATTTACAAAGGCTAATGTAATTGGATATTGAAATAGTTGTTGAGTAGGTTTAAATTAAGTTTCATGATAAAGGAAGTTAATGGAAACATTTCCCACTATTTTAAATATTTTTATGGGAAATATTATATATTTAAATGTGAAGTTCATTGGAGTTCAATCAAGATATGTATAGAACTAAGATGGTGAAGGAAACCTTCACTATAGAATTTTCTACAATGTGGTAAAATTAAGAAATATGTTTTTGAATATGGAAATGACTATAGTGATGGAGTAGGGAGCATTTTTATGGAGTTTCAAATTAAAATTTCACTTGTGTAAAATGATGAGTGGTTCTTCACCACATTGTGGAGGATGGTGTTTTTGAGCTTGAAGATTACCTACACAAAGGTATATAGGGGATCATGTAAGGGTGATTGGGAAAGGATGTGTAAATTTTATCACCATAGGCAGGCTCCTATGTAACACCCCAATAATTTAAAGTAAGAACACTGTGTTCGATAACGTACACAACACACAACATCGAGTCTTAACGAACACCAATATACTATTAAAGTATTATTATTTAATGTAACAATTATCACCTAGAAATTAAATTGGTAGCTATGAATAATATTAACTAAATTATGATATATATATATATATATACACACACACACATAGGGCCTATTTAATAAAAATTCATTGATTAATTCTTAGGAAATCAGTACTCAATTTTCAATAAGGTTATTTTATGCTTCAGAAATAAGTTTTATTTAAAAATTATTTTTATTGAATTTTGTGAGTAAATAATATAATTAATCTATGAAACTTCTATAAATTATATTTTATAAAAATAATATCATTTTCTAAATCATCATATCAAAATTTTCTTAGGGTATTTTTTTAGATTTTTCTGAAAAAAATTAATTTTTCAGTGAATAGTAAAAAATACTGATTTTTTTCAACCATTTACAAAGTCCCATTTTTTTAAAATGGTTTCAAAGTAAAAATTAGTTCTATTATATTATTAGTAATGTAATTAAGTTCATTTGAATTAATTATATGTTAAAATTTGGTATAAAAACTTTTTTATACATAAAAAACATTTTTCTAAAAAACTGTATTTATGCACGAAATGTGTTTTTATATTGATCACTATTGGTAAATGATTTTAAAGAAATTTATATATTATATATTCAATAAAATATTTTAACATTAATATAATAATTTTACTATGCATGATATAAGAATAAATCCAGTTTATGCTTAAAAACTACATTTTTCTAAAAAGATATTTTCACCGCATTTCACACACTTATTTTAAAATAAATTTCTACCACTTAAAGATATTGAATTTAATAGAATATATTTGTAACGCCCTTAACCTAGTTACCCAGAGTCGGTGTATTATTACATAACATTATCATGATACAAGGAATCATGTCCCAAAATACTGATCATTTTAGTAGCCATGGAAGTACTAGATACATTCATAAGTTTTACATTACATCCGGAAATAAAAACATCAACAAAATTTTGTCCCCTTTTGAAGACACTTACATCCTTAGCCTATCCTTGAAGGTCAACCATAAAATAATTATTCACATCCTAGGAAAAAATAAAACATAGAAAGGGGTGAGCTCAGATGCTCAGTAAGGATAACAATATAGCAGAAACTTTCATAAATAAGAATAAACATTTAAGGCAATGTATAAGACTAAAACAAAAGCCTTTTAAACTTAAACTTCAGTATAATATGGAAAAGATAAAATTAAATAATTCCATTTAATTAATCACATGTATATTCTAATAGTCGAATAATCATATGCAATATCAATATCCACTTTCATAATGATGGAATGCATAATGTCAGACTTCATAACCATATAGTCAAGGCCTTGTACCAAGACTACAAATAAGATTTTATCAAGGCCTTGTTCCAAGACAATAGTTTGTCTCATGAGACCTACCTATGCATCGAGGATCTATAGTGGGCTCCACCCGTCACTTACTAAGTCCAATTCATTCCTCATATGAAAAGTTTTAAACATATCATAAACATTCTTATTATAACTAGTATGCGAAATGTCAATACTTTATTCATAAACCATGAATGGTGTAAAAATAACACATCCATAGTCAAACATATCACAAAAACTTCAATAAAATATGGAAGATTTTTATCATAATAAATCAACTTCAAACAAGTTTAAAATCCATCAAAGGATGTTGACATATATGAAATGAAACTATTTGAAATAAATACCTATTTCTATTTTGAAATCATTTAAAAGTCACGTAATTATAAAAGAAAACATTTATTTTGAAAATATTCTTATAATATTGTATAGGAATCTTCGAAGATGATATAATGGCGGAAAATAGCCACACCCTCTGTATAAGTTAAAAAAAATACATTCTTGCCTTAATTTTTTTGAAAAGGTCATAAAGTACCTTGTTTGGAAAACGATGGAAAGATTAATTTCAAACCTTTTTATAAAAAGTAAAACAAGGGAATAAATGACTTTAACCCATATTCTAGTAAATAGTAAAAATGTTTTGAAATAAATTTTTAAGAAACGTGGATTTGGATGATAAAGAGGTCCCAGTAGATACTTACCTAAAAACAACCTCGGATAATGAAGAGATTGTAGAATTAACCCTTACCTTGTACTTTTCTTTAGTCGATGGTATGTTAAACTTATGTATAATAGTTAAAACATTGTTATTAAAGTATACATGAACTGTACACATAAATATGATATCATATATTATCCTCTAATATTTATTTGTTAATAATATTTCAGTAGTATCATCGTTTCAGGTGTTAACTGATTCGTTTTCCTTTATATGATTGGTTATGTAAACCATGTTTGTTATGGATATGATGTATTTGATTCATATAAATAATTATATTATGTTCATAAACATTATTTTTAATCATAAAAAGAAAATTATTCTTGAATTATTACGATGGGGAATGAATCTCATCGCGTTCGTGGAGACGGTAATCCGTACGTACGCATGAGCAACGATATCATTATATTGATGGTGAAATATTATGTAATTGGATGGTATATCATATATAAAGAATCATTAAAATGTTATATTTATTATTTAAATCAGTTATATTCATTATTATACCCATCCAAAATAATGAAGTGTTTGAATAACAAACTACACCACGACGTGGAGATGGTAAGCCGTACGTACGCATGTATGGTGACTTTGTTATTTATAGGATGGATAGAATAAATAATATGGTTGTAACATATTTATAATAACATCAAAATATATATAAGATACTGTAGTTATTATTTTATAATGGAAACAACAAAGAAAGAGTAAGTGGAAGAAGAAAAGAATTTGAAAGAGGTGATGAAATATTTACCTCTTCTTCGGGTTCTTCATTTTGATTTGATCAAAAGGGATCCTTAGGTTGGCTTTATGACCAAATAAATACCTCTAAGATTATTTAAGAGGAATTGGGAGGATATTTGGGCAGGTTTTGGCCGATCCAAATGTCTTTGGGGGTGTGAAATTAAGAGAAGGTGAAGTGACCTTTTATAAGAGAGGTGAGGGTCACTTTAGGAAAAGATTGAAATATTATTCTATAATAAAATAATTTTTGGTTTATAATAGCTAAAAAATGAATTATTTCAAGGATAAGGTGGATATGAGTCAAAAACCTCTCAACCAATAGGTTTTAGATAGGTTTAGGTCATCATATTAACCTTATCTTTTAGATTTAACTCTTAGTTAAATAGTTTGACATTTACTATGTCTCTTTGTATTTTTATATTATACGGTTAATAAAATTACTATAAAAAGACAAGAGAACCCCATGTGGTTCATTATTAATATATATAACCTTATATAAGTCCTTTGGCCGAACATTAGATTTTTAAGAATATTATATCAATTAATAATATAGTATTTATTTTAAAAACTCAATTATGTCAATTTTGACACTATTTAGTATTTGATTTTTTTGAAATCTATAAAAACTTCATCACTTAGAATAAAATTTATTTAATAAACCCTAACATGTCATATTAATCTATAAAATTATTGGAATTCATCATAAGTCTCAATTTACATTTATTTATATATTTATAATATCAATTATTTTAATATTTCATTAATAAGGTAATTACTCCATCATCATTCTGTCATAAATAAATTAAATTATTTAATGTCTAAAAATTATAAATAAAATAACATTATGTAGGAAATATTTTTCGATTTCTAATGAATATTTATAGTCAAATTTATATTATGTGTAACCCTATATTAAAAATGGTTTAGTTATTAAACTTTGAATTTAACTCTTTTAACTCTTCTTTAAATAAAATAATAATAAATGTCCTAATCTAATCCAAGTGGGCCAAAGGGGATCATACCAGAAAAGATCAGTCAGAGGCAATCCCCTGACCATTTATTAAAATAAAAGAAAAGTGCAAGAAACCGTTACAAAAAGGTAAAAGAAACAACTACATGTCATAAAAGTCAGATCCATCACCACATCCACCATAGTTCTCTTCCTCCGCCATAGCTGTTTCCCATTCTGAGCCATCATGCTGGTTCAAAATCTTGGCATACTTCCTTCTCAGATTCAACTTCTCCAAGGCAAGAAGCTCCTTAAAAGAATTTTCTACCAAGCTCTCCTTCCCAACAGAAGACCTAGTGGACATTGGTTTTGGCAAGTAAGAATAGTCTTTCCTCGTCCGTCTTCGTGGTGGTGTAGTCATCACTTCCTTCTGTTCAGAAACCTTCTTTCTGGAACCTTGCACAACATCACTATATGAAATCCGAGACATGCTGCCAGCATTTTCCTTATCACTGTCAATGCAGTCCCCCCACTGTCTAGAGATTTGCACAACACGATAACCCTCCTCCTCCCATTCCTTCTGAGGTCCACTGTTATTGTCACTCACTACAGCAGCACCGCTTCCCACTTTATTTTTAGTAGTCTTCTTTTTAGCAGAACCACCCTCCACTTCTTTTGAGCAATCTTCACTAATGACAGTTGAAATAACACCATCTCCATCATCCTGCTCTTACAAACCAACAGATAGACCTGATTCCGTAGCATCCTCATGAGGAAAGACACCCAAAGACATGCCCTTACCCGGACCCAGGGCCGAGACATCATCCAGCAATCCAGCAAAGCGATTGCTAAGCGCAATGCCAACAGCCTGCTTCGTAGAAGCTGGTTTCAGTCCAGCTAAACTCCTCTCATGTACATCAACAACATTGGAAACCTGCTTCAGAGGGGTGGTAATATTGTCCTGAGTCTTTCCACAGGAGACTTCTCCATTATCATGATCATCCGGAGCCAAATCAATAGCTGCAGATCGGCTCAAAGGTCCCGACCACATGTGATCATGCACCAGGGAGGAACCCTCAGCAACAGGGTGCATACTGGAGCCCCCTGCAACCTTAGCCGAAGCCGCAGCATGATCATTTCCACTTAGAGAGCCAGTCTCCCCCAAATCCCGCAGCAGCCTGGTGAAAACATCCCTGACCCTCGTCCGAGGAGGCACCACACTTGGATGTTTCGGCACAGTACTTTCACCGCCAGCCATTGCATTCTCCACCCAAATCTGAGGTATCACAGGTTGATTTGCCAGCTCTCCATCCACTTGAACCTGCCCCTGCAGCGTTAAAGACTCCCCAAAAACACCATCGCAGATGGCTGGAGCCTCATAACCCCACCTACGCACCCTTCTGCTCAATGAGCCATTCTGGAAAGAAGAAGAACAATGCCCCAACCTATTACAGGAGCTGCAGAAATCCGTCCAAGATTCAAACTTGATAGATTGCCTCCATCGGAATTCTTTCCCATCAGTAATCCACACCCAATCAACTGGGGGCTTCGAAACATCAACCTCCACACAAATACGAGGGCATATTGGATGACAAACAGCATCAGTTTTGGAGTCAGAACATAGATATCGGCCTATTAGATTTCCAAGAAGAGGCAAAATCGAAGGAGTCTGAAAGGGAAGTGGGAGACCGGGGAAACATACCCAAATTGCCGTGCTAGGGTTATCACGTTGCATATGAAACTCAAAATTCCATCGAAGGAGATAGAAATACGAACCACAACATCTGCGGGGGGCTTTAGACCATGCCGTGACGAGATCATCAACCGACGCAAACCGGATCATGATATGCCTTCTATCAAGGAGACCAATAATCGCACGATCTTGAAGATCCCAGGCCTCGAAGACAAAGCGGTCAAACGCATCGACTGGGGGTCTTCATTGACGAAACCGTGCCACCAGTGTTAGCTTGAATAGGTCTGAGGCAGAGTTAAACTCCGAGTGCGCTAAGGAGAGCTATGGCGAGCCACAGTACAAATATGGGACTTTCAGACAAATCGGAATCCGCGGAAGAGAGGGCATAAACACAGGATTTGAGAAAGGAACAAAAGTGGAGGGGCGCATTTCGGGCAGTGGACGAGAAGGAACTCCCCCCTCCAATGGGGAGGGGGGAGACAAAATCCCCATCGCCGGAGCTAGGGTTTCATCGTCGCATCACCATCGTCGCGTCGCCGACCCCTTTCCATCATATTTTATTCATAAGGTTGTTTTTGGTCGATTTATACTTATCAAATAGAATTAGGACATGTGTTAGGGTAATTATGATATCATTTTTACCCTTAATTACCCTATTTACTTTTAACTGTGGTAAATAAAAGTCAAAAGTCACTATTCACCAAAAAATATTTTCATCTTATTGAACCACATTTTACTTACTGATATTAACCATGTCTCTCATATTTTTTAAATTCAACTCACAGAAGCGGTAAAATTAAGTTTTATGCAAATTTGAAAATGCTCCTAGGAGGTGGGTAAAAGACGGTAAAAAGTTTAATAAATTTTTTATATATCTTAATTCATTATAAAATGACTCCAATGAATTACATTGAAATTATATATGTATTATGTATCTATTTTTACCTAAAATAAATTTGAATAAAATAAATAATTATTTAAATAAAAAGTCAGTTTTAAACAATAACTCAGTGTTTTTCACTATTCATCAAAAATTGAAAGTTTTCAGAAAAAACCCCAAAAATTCACCCTATGCTAATTTTGATATTTAGAATCCAAAAATGAAGTCCATTGTGAAATAGAAAATTTATAAAATTTCAAAAAGTGGGTATTACTATTCATAACGGCTAGTTTGATTGGTTGTGGTGTGTTTGAACTCGAAGTTGCGTACAACACAAGCTATTGTATTATTCAAAGGGAAACGTACCGTGGAAGCTTGTGGTGTTACATTCTATCCTCATTAAAATAATTTCATCATTGAAATTTCTAGAATATTACTGCATAAAAAGATTTGGGTGGTTTTTTATCATAAGTTCCTCGGGTTCCCACGTTACCTCTTCCATCTTATGGTTTCTCCATAGAACTTTTACCAGACAAGTCGTCCAGTTTCTTGACAGTTGTTCTCTTGTATCAAGAATCTTGACAGACTCTTCACAATAAGACAAATGGGGTTCTAGTTCAATTTCCTCATAGATGAGTACATGCACTGGGTCAGGCATGTATTTTCTCAATAGTGATATGTGGAACACATCGTGAACTTTGGAGAGACTTGGTGGCATTTCCAAAAGGTAAGATACAAACCCAATTTGTTCTAGAATTTCGAAAGGTTCGATGTGACTGGGACTTAGTTTACCCTTTGTACCAAAATTTATAACACCCTTCCATGGAGATACCTTCAAGAAAACATGGCCTCCTACTTGAAATTCCAAATCCTTCCTTCGGTTATCGGTATAGCTCTTTTGCCTACTTTGGGCTGTTTTGATGTGGGTTTGGATAATATTCAATTTTTACATTGTTTTCTCAACAAGTTCCAGGCCTACGAGTTTTCTTTCACCAACATCGTCCCAAAAATTTGGTGTGCAACATCTCTTTCCTTATAACACTTCATATGGTGCTATCTAAATACTTGAATGAAAGCTATTGTTATAGGAAAATTCTACCAGAGGTAAATATTGATCCCACATACCCTGAAAGTCAAGTGAGAAATATCTCAACATGTCTTCTAAGGTTTGAATAGTTTATTTTGATTGTCCATCGGTTTGAGGGTGGTAGGCAGTGCTCAAAATAAGTTCAGTATCCTGGGCTTTTTGAAGACTTTTCCAGAATATTGATGTAAAACGAGGATCATGATTATAAACAATCGATAAGGGTACTCCATAAAGTATTAAAAATTCATTAATATATAGTCTTTCCATATGTTCAAGTGGTAAATCTTCTCTTATAGTAAGAAAATGTGCTGACTTGGTAATACGATCAACAATGACCTATATTGCATCATTCCTTCAAGGAGTCTTTGGTAGCCCCATGACAAAGTCCATCGTAATATTATCCCATTTCTACTCAGGTATGGGAAGAGGTTGCATGAATCCTCTAGGTTGTTTCCTTCCAACTTTCACTTGTTGACAAACCATACATCTTGATAAAAAATCAGCAATCTCCCTCTTCATGTTTTCCCACCAAAAATGTTCTTTAAAATCTATATACATCTTGGTGCTCCCAGGGTGTATATAGAAATTGGAGCTATGAGCATCATCCAAAAATTCCCTTTTTAGATCAGGTATGTTAGGAACACAAAGTCTCTTCCCAAATTTCAAAATTCCATATTCATATATTAAGTCACTCAATCTCCCATCATTCACAGCTTTAATCTTCTTTTTAAACTCCACATCATCAGTTTGAGAACACTTTATTTTTTCTAGTAAAGATGGTTTGGAAACCATTTGAAAAAGTATTGATGTTTCACCTTCCATGGTTATTCCCATATCCATCTTTACTAGATCCATGACAATAGGACCCCTTTCAACTCTCATCTTGTTCAAAACTCCATGATACTTTCTACTCAAAGCATCTTCCACCATATTTTCCTTCCCCGAGTGATAGTGTATAGTGTAGTCATAATCCTTGAGTAGTTCAAGCCATCGTCTTTGCCTCATTTTGAGTTCTTTATGTGAGAAAATATACTTTAAACTCTCGTGATTAGTATAAATCTCACATTTTTTTACCATATAGACAGTGTCTCCATATCTTTAGAGCAAATATTATAGTTTCTAACTCAAGATCATGAGTAGGATAATTTTTCTCATGAATTTTTAGCTGCCGTGATGCATAGACAATAACTCTATCATTCTGCATAAGGAAACTACCAAGTCTTTTCTTTGAAGCATCACTGTAAATAACAAACCCATCATTCCCTGATGGTAGATTCAATATAGGACCATTGACTAATCTTCTATTCAGTTCTTCAAAAAATTCTTCACACTCTTTTTTCCAAACAAATTTAACCCCTTTACGTGTGAGCTTAGTTAATGGGTTATCCAACCGGGAAAAATTCTGGACGAAACATCGATAATAACCTGCTAAACCAATAAAACTACGTACCTCAGTTATACTTGTCGATGATGGCCATTCTTGGATGGCCTTGGTCTTTGAAGGATCAACATAAATTCCATACTTAGAGACAATATGGACAAGAAAAGAAATCTCCTGAATCCAGAATTCACACTTTCTAAATTTACCATATAATTCATTTCTTCTAAGAGTCCTTAGGATAATGCACAAGTGATTTTCATGATCTTCATAGATTTTTGAGTATACCAAAATATCATCAATAAATACCACTACAAAGTCATCAAGATATTCCTTGAAAACTATATTCATTATATCCATGAAGATAGAGGGTGCATTAGTCAATCCAAAAGGCATTTCTATAAACTTGTAATGCCTATACCTGGTTCAAAATGCTATTTTTGGAATGTCTTTCTTCTTCACACACAACTGATGATATCCAGATCGAAGGTCAATATTTGAAAAATATTGAGCTCCATGAAGTTGATTTAATAAATCATCAGTGCGACGTAGAGGATACTTGTTCTTTATTGTTATAGCATTTATCTCCCTATAGTCAATGGACAACCTCATAGATCCATCTTTCTTCTTAACAAAAAGAACAAGGGATCCCCATAGAGAAAAAATTGGGTGAATAAACCCCTTATTACTCAATTCCTCTAGTTGTTTCTTTAGTTCCACTAATTCCACAGTAGCCATTCTATATGGGGTCTTCGATATGGGCCTTGAAACAGGAATTAAATCAATGGAAAACTCAATTTCTCATTCTCGAGGATGTCCAGGTAAGTCCTCTAGAAACACATCAACATATTCTTAAACAATAGGTACATCCTCTATTTGAACATTCCTTTCCTCACCCATAGTTATTTCATTCTCTTCCTCCCTAATAATTGAATTTAGTTGAGTTACTGGGGGTGGATCTAGATAAGAATGAGGTGGTGATGTTTCTTCTCTAAAGATAAGGTACTCTTTATCATCATAAAGAATTGTAACCTCCTTCTTCTTACAATAAATTTTCGTATCATGGTCCGAAATCCAATCCATACCAAGGATTATATCAAATTCAATCATGGGTATGACGATGAGATCAACAGATAAAGAACATTTATATGTCCTAATGGGAACTGATTCAAAAAACTTTGTTGCAATGATACTCCCCTTAGGAGTTTTGACTAACAACTCCCTTGTTAAATCAAATTGGAAATATCTAATTTTCTTAGCAAACTAGGAAGATATGAAACAATGCGATGATCCATAATCAAATAAAGCATTGACTAAAATTGAGGAAACTATTAAATTACCTACCACTACATCTTTCGGAGCTTCAACCTCAGTAGTAGTGATCGCATAAGATTGGCCTTTCTCCCTTGGCCTTTTCTGGGGTAAGTTTCCTTGGTGCTTAGGACATTCATTTTCATAATTCCCATTTTCTCTATAATTGTACCATTCAACATTGACACAATATTTATTCCCCTTACAATCACGAACTTGGTGGACTTTTTCACCACACTTATAATAGACTCCCATTCCCTTCAGGAAAGTACCGGGGTGTTTCTTCCCACATTTACCGCAGGATGGATATTCAACTTTTCCCTTCTTCCCCTTATTTCTATTTCCAGAGTGTTCATCTGATCTCTTCTTCTCTTAATTTGCTTTAAAGTTGTAAGACTTAGAGAATTATTTTTCTATTTTGATAGCACATGAGACAATATCTTCATATGATAAGAAGGATTGTGAGACTAATTCTTGCTGAAGAAATGGTTTTAACCCATAAAAGAATCGATCAATCTTACTTATTGAGTTACGTATATAATATGCTACATGCCTTTTTAACCTTGTAAAGTTATCCTCATACTTTGTGACATTCTCATCCTCCTTTTGACTCAGACTCAGAAATTGTCTTTCCATATCTGCTCGATGGTCACGAGGAAAGTATTTTTATAAGAAAATATCTTCAAACTACCTCCATTCCATGTTTGATACTTCTTAATCTTCCTTTTTGTTTTATATTAATGACCACCATTGCTCTGCATCTCCCATGAGGTGATAAACTACCATGACAACATTTTCCCTTTCACTACTCCACAAAGCATGAAATATTTTCTCTAAGGAATTTATCCATTGCCCAGATACTAATGGATTTGTACTCCCATTGAATGTTGGTGGTTGTTTCCTCATGAAGTGGTCTAAAATTGATCCACCACATTGTGGATCAAGGTGCTCCATACGGGTAAGATTATTATTCATAACCTGAGTGAGTTGTCCCAGTATGGTGATAAGCTGATCAACACCAGTTGCATCACCAACTACACTATAATTATCTTGAGTAGGAGGAAAATACCTACATGGATTATGTGCGTTGATATGGTTTCCATTCCTTCCACTAGGTGTCATTTCTAAATAATGGAATATAGTAGATTAGTTTATGAATCACAATACATAATTCCAAACTTGTAAAACACTTAACATAAATTGAACAGTTTATGGATATAATCCGTAATCATAAAAATGTTTTCTTTGAGGAAGTATATACTCATAAAACCTTCATAATGGTTTGAATAGAAAATTATAATTATCCTAAGAATATCCCCCAGGAGTGTCGTAACCAAGAGTGCAGAAAGACTCATTGTCATGCACTAGTTCCCATTCTAGTCTAGCTCAAAGCGGTGTTTTTGGGTTTTACCCCTAAGTACATCTGTACCAGAGCCGCTTCTACCTGCTCGTATCTAGATAAGGATGTATTTCTTGGAAAACTCACAAAACCTCTACATTACCAAAATTCTAGGAAGTTCTTCTATACTAATCCTAAAAGTCTATCTTAGGGCAATGTTTTCTAATCAGAGTTTTTCTAAATCTAGTTTCCAAGGTTTGTACTAAACTTCATCTGATACCAACTATAATGCCGTGACCCTATTTACCCAGAGTCGGTGCATTATTACATAAAATTGGCATGATACAAGGAATCATGTCCCGAAAGACATATTAGTTTAGTATCCTTGTAAGTACTAGATACATTCATAAGTTTTACATTACATCATGAAATAAAAACATCAGCAACATTTTTTCCACTTTTGAACACACTTATATCCTTATCCTATCCTTGTAGGTCAACCATAAAATACTTCTTCAAATCCTAGGAAAAAATAAAACATAGAAATGGGCGAGCTCAGATGCTCAATAAGGATAACAATATAGCGGAAACTTTTATAAATAAGCATAAAAATTTAAGGCAATGTATAAGACTAAAACAAAAGTCTTTTAAAATTAAACTTTAGCATAATATGGAAAAGATAAAATCAAATATTTCCATTTTCTTTCACATAGATATTCTACTCGTCGAATAATCACATGCAATATCAATATCCACTTTCATAATGATGGAATGCATAATGCCAGACTTCATAACCATATATTCAAGGCCTTATGACAAGACTAAAAATAAGATTTTTTCAAGGCCTTCTGCCAAGACACTAGTTTGTCTCATGAGACCTACCGATGCATCTATGATCTATAGCGGGCTCCACCCGCCACTTACTAAGTCCAATGCATTTCTTATATGAAAAGGTTTAAATATAACATAAACATTTGTATTAAAACTAGCATACAAAATGTCAATACTTTATCCATAAACCATGAATGGTGTAAAAATAACACATCCATAGTCAAACATATCAAAAAACCTTTAATACAATATGGAATATTTGTATCATAATAAATCAACTTCAAACAAGTTTAAAATCCATCAAAGGATTTTGACATATATGAAATGAAAACTATTTGAAATAAATACCTTTTCTATTTTGAAATCATTTAAAAGTAACATAATTATAAAAGAAAACATTTATTTTTGAAAATATTCTTATAAGATTATATGGGAATCTTCTATGATGATATAATGGTGGAAAATAGACACACCCTCCGTATAAGTTAAAAAAAGACATTCTTACCTTAATTTTGTCGAAAAGGTCATAAAGTACCTTGTTTGTAAAATGAAAGAAAGGTTCCTTTCAAACCATTTTATAAAAAGTCAAAAAAAGGCTATAAATGAATTTAACTCATAGTTTATTAAATATTAAATTTTTTTGAAATACATTTTTAAGAAACATGGATGTGGATGATAAAGAGGTCTTAGTAGATACTTACGTAAAAACAACCTCGGATAATAAGAGATTATAGAATTACCCCTTACCTTGTACTTTTCTTTAGTAGATGGTATGTAAACTCCTGTATAATAGTTAAAACATTGTTATTAAATTATAAAAGAACTATATAAATAAATATGGTATCATATATTATCCTCTAATATTTCTTTGTTAATAATATTTCAGTAGTATCATCGTTTCGAGTGTTAACTGATTCATTTTCCTTTATATGATTGGTTACGTAAGCCATGTTTGTTATGGATAGGATGTATTTTATTCATATACATAATGATATTATGTTCATAAACATTATTTGTAATCATAAAATGAAAATTATTCTTGAATGATTACGATGAGGAATGAATCTCATCGCGTTCCTGGTGACGGTAATCCGTATGTACGCATGAGTGACAATATCATTATATTGATGGTGAAATAGTATGTAATTGGATGGTATATCATATATACAGAATTATTAAAATGTTATATTTATTATTTACATCAGTTATATTCATTATTATACCCATCCAAAATAATGAAGTGTTTGAATAACAAACTACACCACAACGTGGAGACGGTAAGCCGTACCTACGCACATATGGTGACTTTGTTATTTATTGAATGAATAGAATAAAAAATATAGTTGTAACATATTTATAATAACATCACAATATATAGAATATATTGGAGTTATTATTTTATAATGTAAACAACAAAGAAAGATAAAGTGGAAGAAGAAAAGAACTTGAAAGAGGTGATGAAATATTTACCTCTTCTTCGGGTTCTTCCTTTTGATTTGATCAAAAGGGCTCCTTAGGTTGGATTTATGACCAAAGTAATACCTATAGGATGATTTTAGGGGGATTTGGGAGGATATTTGGGTAGGTTTTGGCCTATCCAAATGGTTTTGGAGGTGTTAAATTAAGATAAGGGTAAGTGTCCTTTTATAAGAGAGGTGAGGGTCACTTTAGGAAAAGATTGAAATATTATTTTATAATAAAATAATTTTTGGGTTATAATGTCTCTAAAATTAATTATTTATATTTTAAGGTGGGTATGGGTCAAAAAACTCTCAACCAATAGGTTTTATACTGGTTTAGGTCATCATATTAACCTTATCTTTTAGATTTAACTCTTAGTTAAATACTTTGACATTTACCATGTCTCTATATATTATATGGTTAATAAACTTAATATAACAAGACAAGAGAACACCATGTGGTTCATTATTAATATATATAACCTTATCTAAGTCCTTTTTCCAAACCTTATATTTTTAGGAATATTATATCAATTAATAATATAGTATTCTTTTTAAAAACTCAATTTTGTCAATTTTGACACTATTTAGTATTTGATTTTTTTTGAAAGCCATAAAACTTTATCAATTAGAATAAAATTTATTTAATCAACCCTAACATGTCATATTAACCTATAAAATTAGTGGAATTCATCATAAGTATCAATTTACATTTATTTGGATATTTATAATATCAATTATTTTAATATTTCATTAATAAGGTAATTACTACATCATCATTGTGTCATAAATAAATTAAATTATTTAATGTATAAAAATTAAAAAAAAAATACAATTATGTAGGAAATATTTTTATATTTATAATTAATATTTATAGTCAAATTTATATTGTGTGTAACCCTATGTTAAAAATGGTTTAGTTATTAAACTTTGAATTTAACTCTTTTAACTCTTCTTTAAATAAAATAATAATAAATGTCCTTTTCTAATCCAAGTGGAACAAATAGGATCATATTTTATTTACAAGGTTGTTTTTGGTATAATTATACTTATCCAATAGAATTAGGACATGTGTTAGGGTAATTATGATATCATTTTTACCTTTAATTACTCTATTTACTTTTAACCGTGGTAAATAAAAGTCAAAAGTTACTATTCACCAAAAATAATTTTCATCTTATTGAACCAGATTTTACTTATTGATATTAACCATGTCTCTATAATTTTTTAAATTTAACTCACAGAAGCGGTAAAATTAAGTTTTATGTGAATTTGTAAATGCTCCTAGGAGGTGGGTAAAAGACGGTAAAAAGTTCAATAAATTTTTTATATATCTAAAAACATTATAAAATTACTTCAATGAATTAAATTGAACTTATATAGGTATTATGTATCTATTTTTATCTAGAATAAATTTAAATAAAATAAATAATTATTTAAATAAAAAGTCAGTTTTAAACAATAGCTCATTATTTTTCATTATTCTTCAAAAATTGAAAGTTTTCAGAAAAATACCAAAAATTCATCCTAAGATAATTTCGATATTCCTAATCCAAAAATGAATTCCATTTTGAAAGATAAAATTTATAAAATTTCAAAAAGTGGGTATTACTATTCATAATGGCTAGTTTGATTGTGTTAGGTTTCTGGGGCCCGTAGCGGAAGCCAGTGGGCCGGGGATTTTAAAATTTTCATCAGCGGAATGACGAAACTTGTCATCCCCAATGATCCAAGCCCCGGAGAGGTCCGAGGATCTCACGTAAATTATAAGGAGCATAAAATTAAAATGAAAACGTACCCATTTCAAATCTGAAGCCGCAGTCGACTGCAACTAGCTGATGGCGATCGTCGCTTGAAGGATCCAAAGCAGGATCCCTCTAGATCGTCCACACACACTCCAAAAATCTGCTAGAACGTCGATCATCAAACTTCAGGTGCTAGCACGACGATCTGACGATGCTTTCGATGTCCCAACAATCACCGCATCGAGAAGCCTTCGATGCATGAGAGATATCTTGATCCGATCTTCTTGGATCGAGAGCTTCTCTCTCTAAAGAGCGGGAGAAGAGATAGTCTCTCAACTTTCATTCCATAAAATGAATGAATAGCGATTTTCACACTCAAGAGAGAGATCCTACTCTCTTATTTATAGTGTAGTTGAGAAATACCAGGTTGGGTTCCCCAACCCCCGTTTATTTCAACGTCCACTAAATAAATAATTTTGATGAACTAAACTGGGCCAATATTATTTAATATTTTATCACATAATTTTAATATATATAATATATTACGTTATAAAACTGATCCATTTAACTCGACTCGCTATCCCGCTTAATATTAAACAAACCTTGAATATTAAAATAATATTTGTCCGGTTAATATTTTTCTCGTATATACTAAACTTGTAAATATATTAAATAAATTCAATCCAAAATATTCATAACTTGAATATTAATGAATTTATTTAATTATTTTGGTGATCGATAACTTAGACAACGCTCGGACCTCCATGGAAGGGCCCACTATGTCCATATACCTATTTAACTGAATAGGGAGGATTCTTGAATACACTATTGTGTGTGACCCTCTATGCCCTTATCTAGATAACAGTGAATAAAATCCACAGACCAAGAGTGGAGTCTAGCAACTCATCATGGCCCCTAAAGAGATAAGGATAGTCATAGCAACGACTACCATCCTACGAACACTGACTGTGTACTATAATCACTTTGTCATAAAATATCTCATAAAGCAGTACGCACTCTTGTGTCATCGTCCTTATCTTGCTTTATTATTTGTTGATCTATCCGGATGGATTTTCCTTTCTACTGCTTTGGCCAAAGACTTATGAAGGCGGCACCATCCTGATCAACCAGACCTGAGATATACAACTTCCTGAACTTGGAAGCGACAAATCATTTCTTAACCATTCTTCCAATGTCATACCATCAATGACGCACCCAACACAAACTACCTCGCCACGACATCACTTCCATGGTTTTCTTCTTGCATCAAAGTATGTAATCAAATGATATACATTGGTAATGGTCTCAATTCAGGAGACCAATACACATGTCCATAGATAGGAACAACCAATGACACCCAAAACATGTGGTGTTCCTATTGATGGGTCTGTCCTCATGATCTCACTACTAGAGATAACCAAGTGCGAAATTCATGAGAAGAAGTCTCAATGCTTATGAGCCCCCAGCACCTGATAGTCAGACATCTACTGTGTCCAGTCAGTAAGATGTATCTAGACTATAGAGCATATATTTAAGATTAATTTCATTGTATCTCGAGGTTCTCATTATAGTCAGGGATCTGCTATAACCTATCGACACGACAATTAAACTTTGGACATTACCATTATTATAGTGTATATAGAAAAGTCTGCACTATAATTGTAAGATATCATCATGCATATCCAACTATACACATGATACGGTAATCAAAAGTACTACATAGTTGGGTCTAGGGCACCCACTATTTCAACACTTCCACTTTCACTAGAGCCAACTTGCTAACTAATCTTGCTAGCTACTCACATAATAAATACCATTCTTCTACTAAGTAATGGATTTAACTGCTGGGCCTGCCACGTTTTCACCGCATGGCATATCTTCTATATGCGACCTCATCTGCTTGAGTAAAACTTCTTAAGATAAGGTATCCCTGAGTATATCACTTTTTCCATTTTCATAACTTTAAAACTTGGCTAGTAATAATATCATAATTCTCATTATGATAATACTTTTCTCACTAAGTTCATATCCAAGAACTGGAACAAATCATTGCTATTAATAACTGCTGCAACGTACTCGATATTTGTAGGTATGGCTACCACTAGATTTTATGAGCTTGACTCACTCACTTCCTTTTCCTAACTACGATACTAGATCATATTGATATAAGGATTACTAGTATGTTTCCCACCATAACTAGTATACCTTCTTCTCCTCACACTAGGTACATGTCATTTGTACTCTCCGAAGTACAAGAAGATAGTTCTGACTGCATCACTTACAGTGCTCCTGGAAATAATTGATATCTGCCTAGAATAAAGTATATCCTAGAAATATTTATTATTGTACATATTATGGAGTATGTGATTGATCCATCACTAAATCATATGGTATCAATTCACAACATTAATCTCTACCCATGCACTGAACATGTTAACCTGGAGAGATTAAGCCATGTGACATTGGCAACAATTCTGAACTTGAATTATTCCAACTTGTATTTTTCAATACAATGTCACTATATGTATGATTGAATAGGACCAAGAAACCTTTGGATCTACCTCAGTGGATTCTGTTCCATAGAAGTCAGGTTTCTACTTTAAGTCAATCATTGGAGAATTTCTTTTATTCTAATCTTATCTAACTATAAGATAAAAATCTGTTTTCCAAATGTTGCTGAACACATTTCACTTGGAAAAAATTGGCTCTCCCACTAAACTTTGGTAGACACAAGAAAAAGATTCATTTATAATGAATGATCTAAGATCTTGTTTCTTACTTTAATCCAAAACTGGATTAAAGTAACTTGCAACCTTCATTGGAATCATATGATGTCATCATCTCTTTCTGGTTGCGTCGTATAGATACCTTCCATGAAAGATGATCTTGACATCCAATGAGCAATAGAATGATCTTAAAAGTTAGTTATGACAAGTAAAATTCTAATATATTTAGGTGTACTGACTTGGTATAACCAATCAAGCCTTATTGGTACCAAGCTTGTACCATCTATGTATCTTATCATTTGAATACCCACCGTAGTATTCAATTTATAAGCCCTTTTTCAATTTGATACATGGAATCCATTATTGAATTTTAATTGATCTTTTCAATCTTAGATTATTTCCATATACTGGTTACTTGTAGGATTTATTATTCTTAATGAATAATTTATCATTGGCCATGGTGAATATAAAACCATCACCATGGTTTCATTCTTCTTACGCAGTATGTGTCACTGGAACCTGCCAATTTCACATGTACTTGTGGAACTTGTTCCCTATGCCAACCATTTGTGCATATCGAGCATTGACTAAGTCCAAGTCAATTTATCTCTCACTATCTCTAATAGATATGTGCACCCTTGTATAGAAATGTAGTCTAATACTTGATTACATTTTTTCTATCTTAGGGATTTAGGTAATATCTTAAGAAACCGTTAGGATAATTACCTTAGATGCACAATGTGTTTAGATTGATTCATGTTTGTTTTTTTTAAAAAATCTTTGCATCCTAACACATCCTATGAAATAATGGATTTTCCATCATACTATGACTCGTATGATATCCATTTGTTATTTTATTTGGTATATAGGTTATGGTTTTATGCCATTATTTTCAAAGCACATCTTAAAATATAATGGAAGTTTCTGCAGGTTGTAACATTGATACAACTTACATCATAACTTTGATGTGTAAAATGTGCGTTTAGGAATTTCTCCACGCTACATTTTGTTGATCAATATTAATATGTAAGACTCGTCATCGATCCTTCTTATGAACATCAATACGGTGATGTAGATAAGGTAACATGAGTTTAGGAATTAATCCACACTACATTATCATGATCGATGATTGTTTGGTCAAGATATTATTCAGCATGACGATCCGAAGAAAATCATATCTTTTTACCAAACATATACTTCATTATTTCTTAATGACTTAAAGGAAACATATGAAGTGTCTTTACCTCTTTCTTTCTTTAGAATAGTTCACACTGTCTTGTTGAACTAACCTTGAAAAGCTTTGTGGCATACCTTTATTTTTAAAGGTTTCTTTTTCCAAACTAAGGATGTCAATAATACCAAAGGTGTTAATTGTGTTGAGCCTAAATACCATACTGGGTATATATTTGACATCCACTTCTAGTTTTACTTGATAAAGAATCATATTTTCAGAATTGGGTAGGTCTTACATTTTATATTCATCATGTATTGCCATTGATTCAAGTAGCAGTGAACTATTTGTTGAGTATGTTACCAAAAACAACATTCATTCCAAAACATGTAATAATGTCTCATCATGTACAAATGGGTACATGAGATAAATTTTTTTGGTTATACTCAACAACTTGTTCAGTTTGAGTCAATTACTTGGAAATTTTTGAAGTTATGTGTTTCTCACCGCTGACTTAGGAATCACCCTTTCTCAGCTGCTTGGAGAATATAATTTACTTATTGTAATGTTTCTATACTTTCTCAGTTATTGTATTTAAATACACATATGTTATTGGCATATTATATTCAATAACTAAGAAGTATGTTAGAAACATTAATATATTTGATGAATATAAAATGAATGAGAAACAGGTACTTGCTTCTTGTATTTCAGTTTTTAAACTTCCATGAATTTATATGTGATGCAAATAACCTCCTATTAAATAACCAACCAATTTTCATTGAAGGACACGACGAAGGTGCCTTTGGCGTTACTTTCCATAAGCCTTTTCGCCTTGTCATTCAATGTATTCTTCATAATAATAAAAGATGGTGTTATCTCCAATATTCTTATTACTTGGCGAATGTTACCTTAATGGTAATGAAGCACTTACTCTATACCGTTCGTTTGTATCCTTAAACAAAACAAGAGTAATTGGGTGTAAAAGGTATAAGAATGGGATGACTTGAAATATTGTGAACTATCTTTCACTTTACACAAACTAATTGTTATCACCACATTCATATATTGCTTCACTTTCTCCTTGAAAGGATCTTGGAGATGAGACTACATGTGATCATTATCCATGTCATGATGTAGCGACCATAACTAACATCAGACGTTGATGATAGAATTATGATAGATTCATCATATTCTTGATTCATGAGTCTCCTGTAAGCAGTTTTATACCCTCGCTTCTTGAGGTGGATTAACAGGTTGGGACACAGGCACCTTGAATTTCCATTATGGTAGTAATGTGTGCAAGCACCTATACTACACTTGGAATTTCATGCTTGTTTGGACATTAACTTTTTATAATAATTATCGCGGTTTTATTATGGTATTGCTTTCCATTATCAACAAATATACTTTAGCAGATTTTACTTTTATGTGATTACCTAATGTGACATTACTGATTATTTAATCATTAAATGTCTCCCACTAATTTTTCGAATTCTAGGAACCCTCTATACTAGAATCTGAATACTCTTGAGTATTCTAGTGGCAATGATCCATGAACCTACCTCATAGTCTATAAACTATGGCTACGCCACTACTAGGAGGGTCTAAGATAGGATTTTTGGCTGGCCAACCGCATTAACTTGCGGTTCCTTGATCTGTTCAGTGAAGTCCCAGCTTCAAAAATCATTTATTGATTTACTCAACGCTTGCCTCTAAAATTACAACAAGCTAGATAAGACTATTTTTTTGCTGCAATTTTAGTTAAGTCAACCCACCACACGAATAAGAACTCCCCGATAGTAAGAGGCACTCTCAGCTAAGGCATGACCGACACCTCGAACACCCGGTTTTGTTCAAACTTGAATAATGGAAGGCTGTTTTGTGACTTAATTTTTATTTGAGGGTTTTATTGTTTTTCTCTCTTGACGAATGTAATCTATTTCTATTAAACTTGTTCATCTATGTTGTCATACTCACAATTGAACTTTAATAGAAAAACATAGGCCTCTTATTTATGCATTTTATTATTTATTATTTTATGTATTTTTCCCGCTGTTCTAAAATGAAAATAATAATAAATAAACGTATAAAGGAAAACTACTACCCGACTGGTCTTGAGCATCTAAACAACCTAAGAGCATCGTACCTGAGTCGCATGCTTGACTCTTGATACAGCTTTCCCTGTCATGTATGTCCGCTGGTCTTCTGGAGTATCGCCATGTCTTGACGGGGTCGATGTCACGTCTTAGAGTACCACCTCGTCTTGGTGGAATCCACGTCTCGTCTTGCACCGTTGTGCACTGCCTCATCTTGACGGGGTCTACATCGCTCTCCGTCTTCATCTGAAGTACAAAGATACTTGCGTGCATGTGATGGGGACTCGGGTATAGATGTATATCATATAAATATTGGGCACGCAGGCCCTTATACATTTTAACTAAAAAATAAAGATGATGTGCAAACCATCCGTTTAATTAATTACAATCATCACATGCATTTAAATAATTAAATAAATAAATAATTAAATGAAGACATACAAAGGTCGATGCTCAAGATGAGACGATGGGTAAAATAAGAGCAATAAAATTAAAATGCATTAAATAAGTACGAGAGTTTATTTAATTAAATTAAATGAATTAATAAATTCAAATAATTTAATTAATCATTGGTACTCTAATTAATTTAATTTTAATGTGAAAATTAAATTAATTTAACTTAATTCAATTTAATAATTAAATTGAATTGATTTTATCCGGGTATTAAAATAATTAACCAAAATTAATTTTAATTAATTTAATTTATAAACTAAAATTAAATTAATTAATTTAATTAACCTTGATTAATTAATTTGCCGGTATCCGAAACACCATTGCATGGCTTGTGCGGGTCGGGCAAAACCCACGCAGTGCCATGCAGGGCGAAACTAGGCTGGGTTGATTCGCCCAAAACCCGTTCTAGGTTGGGCAGGTCTGCCATGACCGGTTCAGAGCTAAATTTTTGTTCTGTGAAAAGCCTTGCAGACAAAAGGAAATTATCTCCCGGATTTGACCGATGGTGCGACGACGCACGGTGCACTCGGAAGCCCAAGCGGGGTGGCAACCGCTGTCCGGTGGCGGTGAGGCCGAAAAGGCTTGCCTGTCGCACCCGAAACCTGCTGGTCGGCTGTGATCCGTCCAAGTCATAACCGACCACATGCTAGCCGACCTGTAGGGAGGCCGCCGATGTAGTGATGCTCGCGGTGGCCGGGACCTGGGATCACCCGCAGGAGGAGGAGGCAGTCTTCTTGAGTGAGGGGGCCAACATACTGCATGCAGGAAGGAGGCCAGAGTCTCGGCGTACAGCGGGGAGCTACTGAAGGTCAGTGGTGGGGTGTTGGAGGTCGGCATCTAGGAGGGGGCTCGATGCAGGGTGGCCTGCGGTGTGGGGAGCCTGGCGGTGCTGGTGGACACCAGCGGTGCGGGGCGTGCCCGGCGTGGGAGAGGGGCTGGTGGCGACGTTAGGGCCATGCCATGCGAGTCTGATGGGAGAGGGGCAGGAAGTGGGACGAGCCGCCTGTGCGGTGTGCGGAGGAGACCAGGGGGTCTGCGGGGAGAGGGGCAGGTGGCGGGGTGCGGCCACGACGGCTGTGCTGTGGCGTGCTCCGGCACTACAGGAGGCCGTCAGCGGCGTCCAAGCGGCGCTGTAGTGCGCCGCGCGGGAAGAGACCAGGGGTCCACAGACCCCTTGTTTACCTTTTTTTGCCTCTTACCTTTCTTGACTCGCCGCCCCCTTTTTTTAAATTTATTTTAAGACTTATTTTTCAAGTTTTCTTGCACCCATTTTTTATTATTGAGTCAAGTCCTCAAATTTCTTTTATGTGTTTCCACAAAAATTCTAAAGGCTACTCCATAGCCTTTTAATATAATAATAATAAAATTATTTTAATGAAATAATAATTTATTATTATTATATTATTATAATAATAAAATAAATATTATTATAATTATAAAATTATTATGCAAATTACTAAATTGTAAAATTTACAATTTGAAAAATTAAATTTATTTCAGATGAACCGATTGAAACTTAATCGGTTCACCAAGATGAAATAAAAATTCAAACCCAAGATCAAACCGATATTCGATCCAATCCAAAAATTAAACTGACCATAACTTGGTCATTCGACATAAGATCGATGCGTGGTTCAAACCGTTGGGACCATTTTTGAACCCTATAATTAATTTTATGAAAATTAATTTTATTTGGCTCAGAAAATTTACGCGATCCCTCTGATACCACTATTAGGTTTCTGGGGGCCATAACGGGAGCTGGTGGGCTGGGGATTTTAAAATTTTCGTCAGCAGAAAGACAGAACTTGTCATCCCTGACTATCCGAGCCCCAGAGAGGTCTGAGGATCTCGCGTAAATTATAAGGAGCACAAAATTAAAATGAAAATGTACTCGTTTCAAATCTGAATCCGTGGTCGACTGCAACTAGTCGATGGAGATCGTCACTTGAAGGATCCAAAGAAGGATCCCTCTAGATCATCCACACATGCTCCAAAAATTTGCAGGAACATCGATCGTCAAACTCTGGGTGCTAGAGCGGTGATCCGACGATGCTTTCGACATCTTGACAATCACCGCATCGAGAAGCCTTCAATGCATGAGAGAGATCTGGATCCGAGCTTCTTGGATCGAGAGCTTATCTCTCTAGAGAGTGGGAGGAGAGAGAGGCTCTAAACTTTCATTCCATAAATTGAATGAATAGTGATTTTCACACTCAAGAGAGAGATCCTCATCTCTTATTTATAGTAGCAATGTGAAATGGGTTACGGGCCCGTAGGTTATGCGGGCTTGGGGCGGGTTTGGGGTGGGGTGGGTTTTAGAAAAATTACCCGTATTATAAACGGGCTTAGACGAACAGCCCACACGGGCAGCCAGACCATGCGGGTTTACCCGCACAGATACGAGCTTTCCCGCGGGATTTTTTAAATTAAAAAAATACACGATTTTATTTCACGGTATAAAAAAACTAAATAATTAAATGAAAAAGACGAGTGTATTGTCCCGAGACCGCCTGACATATTGTGAGTTCTGAGAATCCCACTTTCTCATCCCTTCCTCTCCTCGAGATAGCCTGCCTCATCACGCCCCACCTCACCATCCTCTCCCGAGACTGTTGTTCCCGCATCCCGCCCTCCCTTCATAATATTTATCTTTATCTCCCGCCTACGCCTTTGAATAACCCCTACCGACTCACCGTTGCATGACTGAGCCTCTGCTATAAATCCTGCCCCCCCAACACTTAACCAACCCCGTCATGTCATCCTCCACCACCACCTCCCCCCACTCCAAACCAACCCCATCACCCTCCTCCGCTTCCCCCATTTCGGACTAGCCCCATCACCCTCCTTCTCTTCCCCCACACCGAACCAGCCCTGTCACCCACCTCTGCCACACCTTACACCGTCTGTCGTCTCCACCTCCCCCATGTCGGACCTGCCCTGTCTCCCTCCTCTGCCTCACTCACCCAATGTCATAGCCCGCGTCCGCCTCTCCTGTGCCGGACCATCCATGTTGTCCTCCTCCTCCCCACCCCACGACGTCCCACACCTCTGCCTCACCCCACATCTTCTCCAGCCTCCGCCTCCCCCACCCCTTCGCCCTGCTCCCCCCTCCCCACGGCTACGACCCCCTCCTCCCCCACCCCAAAATGACATGTCACCTACCTCCCCCCCACACCAGACCAACCTTGTCCCCCGACTCCCCAACATCCTCGGCGACCCCCCCACCCGATGTCTGTCGACCACACTCCACACCTACACGTGATTTTTTATTATTTTCTTATATTTTTATCACATATATATATACTCATTGTCACATGAAGTTTTTTTTATATTTTTTTATATTTTTATCATATATATATATATAAATTTATCATAACATTTCAATTATATTAATAAATAAAAATATAATAATAATAATAATGAATGCGGGTTGCATGCGGGCTTGCCCGCATCCGCTGCGTGGCGGGGTAGGCTTTATAAATCTACCATCTTATTATGTGGGTTTTTATGTGTCTAGCCTACATGGGCTCAAGGTCACGCAGGCTTGGCCTACCCTGCCTCGCCCCACCCATTTTTCATTACTAATTTATAGTGTAGTTGAGAAATACCCGGTTGGGTTCCCTAGCCCCCGTTTATTTCAATGTCCACTAAATAAATAATTTTGACGAACTAAACTACACCAATATTATTTAATATTTTATCACATACTTGTAATATATATATATATATATATATATATATATAATATATTACGTGATAAAACTGAGCCATTTAACTCAACTCTCTATCCCACTTAATATTAAACGAACCTTGAATATTAAAATAATATTCGTTCGGTTAATATTTTTTTCGTATTTACTAAACTCGTAAATAAATTAAACAAATTCAATCCCAAATATTCATAACTTGAATATTAATGAATTTATTTAATTCTTTTAGTGATCGATAACTTAGAAAATGCTCGGAAACCCATGGCGGGGCCCACTATGTCCATATACCTATTTGAATGAATAGGGCGGATTCTTGAATACGCTATTGTGTGTGACACTCTAAGCCCTTATCTCGATAGCAGTGAATAAATTTCACAGACCAAGAGCGAAGTCTAGCAACTCATCATGGCCCCTAAAGAGATAAGGATGGTGATATCAATGACTACCATCTTACGAACACTGAATGTGTACTATAATCTATTTGTCATTAAATATCTCATAAAGCAGGATGCACTCTTGTGTCATCATCCTTATCTTGATTTATTATTTTTTTATCTATCTGGATGGATTTTCCTTTCTACTGCTTTGGACAAAGACTTATAAAGGAGGTACCATCCTGATCAACCATGCCTGAGATATAAAACTTCCTGAACTTGGAAGCAACAAATCCTTTCTTGACCATTCAGCCAATGTCATACCATCAATGACGCACCCAACACAAACTACCTCGCCG
Source organism: Viscum album (assembly GCA_963277665.1). Classification (NCBI taxonomy): domain Eukaryota; kingdom Viridiplantae; phylum Streptophyta; class Magnoliopsida; order Santalales; family Viscaceae; genus Viscum; species Viscum album. The sequence goes on along the minus strand of OY728137.1, from coordinate 1,928,768,325 downwards.
TGACATCACTGCCATGGTTTTCGTCTTGCATAAAATTACATAATAAAATGATATACATTGGTAATGGTCTCAAGTCAGGAGACCAATACACATGTCTGTAGATATTAACAACCAATGACACCCAAAACATGTGGTGTTCCTATTGATGGGTCTGTCCTCATGATCTCACTACTAGAGATCACCAAGTGCGAACTTCATGAGAAGAAGTCTCAATGTTTATAAGCCCCCAACACCTAATAGTCAGACATATACTGTGTCCAGTCAGTAAGATGTATCTAGACTATAGAACATATATTTAAGATCAATTTCATTGTATCTTGAGGTTCTCATTATAGCCTAAGATCTTCTATAACCTCTCGACATGACAATTAACCTTTGGACATTACCATCATTATAGTGGATGCAGAAAAGTCTGCACTATAATAGTAAGATATCATCATGCATATCCAACTGTACACATGATACAGTAATCAAAATTACTACATAGTTGGGTCTAGGGAACCCACTATTTCAACAGATTGTTTGTGGTGTGTTTGAACTCGAAGTTGAGTACAACACTAGCTATTGTATTATTCAAAGGGAAACATGCCATGGAAGCTTGGGGTGTTATATTCTCCCCTCCTTAAAATAATTTCATCCTCGAAATTTCTAGAATATTATTGCATAAAAAGATTCAGGTGGTTCTTCATTATAAGTTCCTCAGGTTCCCATGTTGCCTTTTCCATCTTATGGTTTCTCCATAGAACTTTTACTAGACGAGTCATCCAATTTCTCAGCACTTGTTTTCTTGTATCAAGAATCTTGACAGACTCTTCACAATAAGACAGATCAGGTTCCAGTTCAAATTTGTCATAGATGAGTACATGCATTGGGTCATGCATGTATTTTCTCAATAGTGATACATGGAACACATTGTGAACTTTAGAGAGAATTGGCGGTATTGCCAAATGGTAAGCTACAGCCCCAATTCATTCTAGAATTTCGAAAGGTCCGATGTACCTGGAACTTAGTTTACCCTTATTACTGAAACATATAACACCCTTCCATGGAGATACCTTCAAGAAAAAATGGTCTCCTACTTGAAATTCCAAATCCTTCAGTTATCAGCATAGCTATTTTGCCTACTTTGGGCTACTTTGATGTGGGTTTGGATAATCTTCACTTTTTCCATTGTTTCCTCAAAAATTTTTGGGTCTACGAGTTTTCTTTCACCAACATCATCCCAACAAGTTGGTGTGTGATATTTCTTTCTGTATAACGCTTCATAGGGTGCCATCTGAATACTTGAATATAATCTATTGTTATAGGAAAATTCTACCAGTGGTAAATATTGATCCCACATACGTTGAAAGTCAAGTGACCAAGATCTAAACATGTATTCTAAGTGTTGAATAGTCCGTTCTAATTGTCCATCGGTTTGAGGGTGGTAGGAAGTGATCAACCGATGTTTAGTATCTTGGGATTTCTGAAGAATTTTCCAGAATCTTGATGTAAAACTGGGATCACAGTCAGAAATAGTCGATAGGGGTACTCTATGAAGTCTTATAACTTCATTAATATATAGTCTTTCCATAACTTCAAGTCGTAAATCTTCTCTTATAACAAGAAAATGTGCTAACTAGGTAAGACGATGAACAATGACCCATATTAAATCATTCATTCTAGGAGTCTTTGGTAGCCCCATGAAAAATTGCATTGTAATATTATCTCATTTCCATTCAGGTATGGGAAGAGGTTGCACGACTTCTCCAGGTTGTTGCCTTCCAGCTTTCACTTATTGACAAACCATACATATTAACACAAAATCAACAATCTCCCTCTTCATGTTGTCCCACAAAAAATGTTCTTTTAAATCTCTATACATCTTGGTTCTCCCAGGGTGTATAAAGAAATTGGATCTATGAGCATCATACAACAATTCCCTTTTTAGATCAGGTATGTTAGGAACAAAAAGTTTCTTCCCAAATTTCAAAATTTCATCTTCATATATAAGGTCACTCAATATCCCATCATTCACAGCTTTAATCTTCTTTTGAAACTCCTAATCATCATTATGAGAACTATTTATCCTTTCTAGTAAAGATGGTTTGGAAAACATTTGAAAAAGTATTGATGTTTCACCTTCAATGGTTATTCCCATATCAATCTTTACTAGATCCATGAAAATAAGGTCCCTTTAAAATCTCATCTTGTTCAAAACTCCATGATCCTTTCTACTCAAAGCATCTGCCACCTTATTTGCCTTCCACGGGTGATAGTGTATAGTTTAATCATAATCCTTTAGTAGTTTAAGCCATCATCTTTGCCTCATGTTGAGTTCTTTCTGTGAGAAAATATACTTCAAACTCTTGTGATCAGTATAAATATCACATTTTTCACCATAGATATAGTGTCTCCATATCTTCAAAGAAAATATTATAGCTGCTAACTCAAGATCATGATTATGATAGTTTTTATTATGAATTATCAGCTGTCGTTATGCATAGGAAATAACTCTATCATTCTGCATAAGGACACAACCAAGTACTTTCTTTGAAGCATCAATATAAATAAAAAACCCATCATTCCTTGATGGTAGAGTCAAGATATGAGCATTTAATAATCTTCTATTTAGTTCTCCAAAACATTCTTTACACTCTTTTTTCCAAACAAATTTAACCCCTTTACGTGTGATCTTGGTTAATGGGTTAGACAACCGGGAAAAATTCTGGAAGAAACGTCGATAACAACCTACTAAACCAATAAAACTATGTACCTCAGTTATAATTGTCGGTGCTGGACATTCTTGGATTACCTTGGTCTTTGAAGTATCGATAGAGATTCCATCTTTAGAGACAATATGACCAAAAAAAGAAATCTCCTAAAGCCAAAATTCACACTTGCTAAATTTCCCATATAATTCATTTCTTCTAAGAGTCCTTAGGATAATGCGCAAGTGATTTTTATGATCTTAGTAGATTTTTGAGTATACCAAAATATCATAAATAAATACCACTAAAAAGTCATCAAGATATTACTTGAAAACTCTATTCATTAGATCCATGAAGACAGAGGGTGCATTAGTCAATTCAAAAGGCATTACTGTAAACTCGTAATTCTCGTACCAGGTTTGAAATGTTGTTTTTAGAATGTATTGATTCTTCACACACAAATGATGATATCCAGATTTAAGTTCAATATTTTAAAAATATTGAGCTCTATGAAGTTGATCAAATAAATCATCAATGCGAGGTAGGGAATACTTGTTCTTTATTGTTATAGCATTTATCTCCCTATAGTCAATGCACAAACTCATAGATCTATCTTTCTTCTTAACAAAAATAATAGGGGATCCCCATGGAGAAACACTAGGGTGAATAAATCCCTTATTACTCAATTCCTCTAGTTGTTTCTTTAGTTCTACTAATTCCACAATGTCAATTCTATAAGGGTTCTTCGATATGGTCCTTGAACCAGGAATTAAATCAATCGAAAACTGAATTTATCATTTTGGAGGATGTCCAGGTAAATCCTCTGGAAACACATCAATATATTCTTGAACAATAGTTATATATTCTATTTGGACATTCCTTTCCTCACCCATATTTATTTCATTCTATTCCTCCCCAATAATTGAATTTAGTTGAGCTACTGGGGGTGGATCTAGATAAAAATCAGGTGGTGACGTTTCTGCTCTAAATATAAGGTACTCATTATCATCATAGAGAATTGTAACCTCCTTATTCTTTAAATAAATATTTGCATCATGGTCCTAAATCCAATACATACCAAGGATTATATCAAATTAAATAATGGGTATGACGATAAGATCAACAGATAAAGAACATTTATATTCCCTAATGGGAACTGATTCACAAAACTTTGTTGCAATGTTACTTCCCTTAGGAGTTTTGACTAACAACTCCCTTGTGAAATCAAATTGGAAATATCTAATTTTCTTAGAAAACTAGGAAGATATGAAACAATGTGATGATCCAGAATCAAATAAAGTATTGGCTAAACTTGAGGAAACCATTAAATTACCCGCCACCACATCTTTCAGAGCTTCAACCTCATTAGTAGTGATCTCATAAGCTTGGACTTACTCCCTTGTACTTTTCTAGGTTAAGTTTCCTTGGCGCTTAGGAAATTCATTTGCAGAATTCCCCTTTTCTCTAAAATTTCAGCATTCAACATTGACAGCCTCTTTCTTCCCCTTACAATCATGAGCTTGGTGGCCTTTTTCACCACAATTGTAACAAACTCTCATTCTCTTTAGGTAAGTACCGGGGTGTTTCTTCCCACATTTACCGTATTATGGATATTCAACTTTTCCCTTCTTCCCCTTATTTTCATTTCTAGAGTGTTCAGAAGATATCTTCTTCTCCTACTTTTCTTTAAAGTCATAAGACTTATAGAATTATTTTTCTATATTGATAACACATGAGACAATATATTTGTATGGTAAGAAGGATTGTAAGACTAATTATCACCAAAGAAATTGTTTTAACCCATCAAAGAATCGATCAATCTTACTCCTCGGGTTACGTATATAATCTGCTGCATGCCTTGCCGACCTTGTAAAGTTAGCCTCATACTTTGTGACATTATCATCCTCCTTTTGCCTCAGACTTAGAAATTGTCTTTCCATATACCCTCGATGGTCACAAGGAAAGTATTTTTCTAATAAAATCTCATTAAACTCCCTCCATTCCATTTTTAATACTTCTTCATCTTCATTTGTGTTTTGGATTAATGACCACCATTGTTCTGCATCTCTTGTGAGGCGATAAACTACCATGAAAACTTTTTCCATTTCGCTACTCCCCAAAGCATGAAATATTTTCTCTAAGGAATTTATCCATTGCTCAGCTACTAATGTATTTGTACTCCCATTAAATGTTGGTGGTTTTTTCCTCATGAAGTGGTCTAACATTGATCCTCTGCATTGTGGATTAGGTTGCTCCATACGGGTAAGGTTATTATTAATAACCTGAGTGAGTTTTCCTAGTATGGTGATAAGATGATCAACACTAGTTGCATCACCAGCTCTACTATAATTATCTTGAGTAGGAGGGAAATCCCTACATGGATTACGTGCGTTGATAAAATTTCCATTCCTTCCACTAGGTTCCATTTCTAAACAATGTCATACAATAGATTAGTTTATGAATCGTAATACATAATTCCAAACTTGTAAAACACTTAACATAAATTGAACAGTTTATAGATATAATCCATAATCATAAAAATGTTTTCTTTGAGGAAGTATATACTCATAAACCCTTCATAATGGTTTTTATAGAAAATGAGAATTATCCTAAGCATATCCCCCAGGAGTGTCGTAACCAAGAGTGCAGCAAGGCCCATTGTCGTGCACCAGTTCCCATTTGAGTCTAGCTCAAAGTGGTGTTTTTGGGTTTTACCCCTAGATACATCTATACCAGAGCCGCCTCTACCTACTTGTATCTATATAGGGATGTATTTCTTGGGAAACTCAAAAAATCTCTACATTACCAAAATTCTAAGAAGTTCTTCTATACTAATCCTCAAAGTCTATCTTAGGGAAATGTTCTCTAATCAGAGTTTTTCTAAATCTAGTTTCCAAGGTTTGTACTAAACTTACTCTAATACCAACTGTAATGCCCCGAACCCCATTACTCAGAGTCAGTGCATTATTACATAACATTGGCATGATACAAGGAATCATATCCTGAAAGACTGATCAGTTTAGTATCCTTGGAAGTAATAGATAAATTCATAAGTTATACAATACATCATGAAATAAAAACATCAACAAATTTTTTCCCCTTTTGAACACACTTACATCCTTAGCCTATCCTTTCAGGTCAACCATAAAATACTTTTTCACATCCTGGGAAAAAATAAAACATAGAAAGGGGTGATCTCAGATGCTCAGTAAGGATAATAATATAGAGAAAACTTTCATAAATAATCATAAACATTTAAGGAAATGTATAAGACTAAAACAAAATCCTTTTAAACTTAAACTTCAGCATAATATAGCAAAGATAAAATCAAATAATTCCATTTACTTAATCACATGGATATTCTACTAGTTGAATAATCACATGAAATATCAATAGCCACTTTCATAATGATGGAATGCATAATACCAGACTTCATAACAACATATTCAAGGCTTTGTGCCAAGACTACAAATAAGATTTTATCAAGGCCTTATTCCAAGACACTAGTTTGTCTTATGAGACCTACCGATGCATCGAGGATCTATAGCAGGCTCCACCCATCACTTTCTAATTCCAATGCATTCCTCATATGAAAAGGTTTAAACATAACATAAACATTCGTATTAAAACTAGCATACAAAATGTCAATACTTTATCCATAAACCATGAATGGTGAAAAAATAACACATCCACAGTCAAAAATATCACAAAACCTTCAATACAACATGGAAGATTTTTATCATAATAAATCAACTTCAAACAAGTTTAAAATCCATCAAAGGATGTTGACATATATGAAATGAAAACTATTTGAAATAAATACCTATTTCTATTTTGAAATCATTTAAAAGTCACATAATTATAAAAGAAAACATTTATTTTGAAAATATTCTTATAATATTGTATGGGAAGATTCAACGATTATATAACGGCAGAAAATAGTAACACCCACCATATAAGTTAAAAAAAAAGACATTCTTACCTTAATTTTGTCGAAAAGGTCATAAAGTACCTTGTTGGAAAATGATAGAAATATTCCTTTAAAACCATTTTATAAAAAGTAAAATAAGGGTATAAATGAATTTAACCCATAGTCTAGTAAATAGTAATTTTTTTTTGAAATATATTTTTAAGAAACATAGATGTGGATGATAAAGAGGTCCCAGTAGATACTTACATAAAAACAACCTCAGATAATGAAGAGATTGTAGAATTAAACCTTAACTTGTACTTTTCTTTAGTTTATGGTATTTTAAACTCATGTATAATAGTTAAAACATGCTTATTAAATTATAAAATAACTATATACATAAATATGATATCATATATTATCCTTTAATATTTCTTTGTTAATAATTTTCAGTAGTATTATCGTTTCGGGTGTTAACTGATTCGTTTTCCTTTATATGCCTGGTTACATAAGACATGTTTTTTATGGATAGGATGTATTTTATTCATATAAATAATGATATTATGTTCATAAAAATTATTTTTAATCATAAAAATAAAATTATTCTTGAATGATTACGATGGGGAATGGATCTCATCGCGTTCATGGAGACGGTAATCTGTACGTACGCACGAGCGACAATATCATTATATTGATGGTGAAATCGTATGTAATTGGATGGTATATCATATATAAATAATCATAAACATATTATATTTATTATTTACATCAGTTATATTCATTATTATACCCATAAAAAACAATTAAGTGTTTGAATAACAAACTACACCACGACGTGGAGACGGTAAGCCATACGTACGCACGTATGGTGACTTTGTTATTTATAGGATGGATAAAATAATTAATATGGTTGTAACATATTTACAATAACATCACATTATATAGAATATACTTTAGTTTTTATTTTATAATGGAAACAACAAATAAAGAGGAAGTGGAAGAAGAAAGGAACTTGTAAGAGGTGATGAAATATTTATCTCTTCTTCGGGTTCTTCCTTTTGATTTTATCAAAAGGGCTCCTTAGGTTGGATTTATGACCAAAATAAGACCTCTAGGATAATTTTAGGGGATTTGGGAGGATATTTGGGCAGGTTTTGTCCGGCCAAATGGCTTTGGAGGTGTGAAATTAAGAAAAGTGGAAGTGCCCTTTTATAAGAGAGGTGAGGGTCACTTTAGGAAAAGCTTGAAATATTATTTTATAATAAAATAATTTTCAGTTTATAATGGCTACATAATGAATTATTTCTAGGATAAGGTGGTTATGGGTTTAAAACCTCTCAACCAATAGGTTTTAGACAGGTTTAGGTCATCATATTAACCTTATCTTTTAGATTTAACTCTTAGTTAAATAGTTTGACATTTACCATGTCTCTTTGTATTTTTATATTATATGGTTAATAAACGCACTATAACAAGACAAGAGAACCCCATGTGGTTAATTATTAATATATATAACCTTATATAATTCCATTTTCCAAACCTTAGATTTTTATGAATTTTATATCAATTAATAATATAGTATTCGTTTTAAAAACTATATTATGTCAATTTTGACACTATTTAGTATTTGATTTTTTGAAAGCCATAAAAACTTTATCACTTCAAATAAAATTTATTTAATCAACTCTAACATATCATATTAACCTATGAAATTAGTCTAATTCATCATAAGTCTCAATTTACATTTATTTGGATATTTATAATATCAATTATTTTAATATTTCATTAATAAGGTAATTACTGCATCATTATTGTGTCATAAATAAATTAAATTATTTAATGTCTAAAAATTATAAATTAAATAACATTATGTACGAAATATTTTTATATTTCTAATAAATATTTATAGTCAAATTTATATTGTGTGTAACCCTATATTAAAAATGGTTTAGTTATTAAACTTTGAATTTAACTCTTTTAACTCTTCTTTAAATAAAATAATAATAAATGTCCTAATCTAATCCAAGTGGACCAAATAAGATCATATTTTTTCCTAAGTTTATTTTTGGTCAAATTATACTTATCAAATATAATTAGGACATGTGTTAGGGTAATTATGATATCATTTTTACCCTTAATTACCTTATTTACTTTTAACCGTGGTAAATAAAAGTCAAAAGTTACTATTCACCAAAAATTATTTTCAACTTATTGAACCACATTTTACTTACTGATATTAACCGTGTCTCTTTGATTTTTAAAATTCAACTCATAGAAGCAGTAAAATTAAGTTTTATGCAAATTTGCAAATGCTCTTTGGAGGTCGGTAAAAGACGCTAAAAAGTTCAATAAATTTTTTATATATCTAAACTCATTATAAAATGACTTCAATGAATTAAATTGAACTTCTATATGTATTATTTATCTATTTTGACCTAAAATAAATTTAAATAAAAGGAATAATTATTTAAATAAAAAGTGGATTTTAAACAACAACTCAATGTTTTTCACTATTCATCAAAAATTGAAAGTTTTCAGAAAAATACCAAAAAATTTACCCTAAGCTAATTTTGATATTCCGAATCCAAAAATGAAGTCCATTTTTAAAGACAAAATTTATAAAATTTCAAAAAGTGGGTATTAATATTCATAATGGCTAGTTTGATTGGTTGTGGTGTGTTTGAACTCGAAGTTGCGTACAACACAAGCTATTGTATTATTCAAAGGGAAACGTACCGTGGAAGCTTGGGGTGTTACAAAATTTCATATTTAGAATAATGAAACTCAAATTTAGAAAATATTCCTCTTTATTTTTGGACAATATGAATAGAAACCATGGTATACTTTATCACCTCGATAAATGGTAAATTCGGTTAATCTAGAATAGGATGAGCCCGTAATGGGTGTAGCCGAGTTAGGGTTTCCCCCTATCATCACTATCCTCTTCTCCTTCCCAGGTTGGCCGCAGATCCTTACTTTGGCGATTCTTCATGGTGTGATCATGGTGCGAGACTCCTCTTTCTGCAGTGACATTGAGGGATCAAGATCCAGTTCCGATTCCTCTTCGGCTCACATCTCAGTTGAAGTTTCATTCTCATCTCCATTCTACACTCGTTGGAGATCCAACCGTATTCATTTCTATGTTTATTTCCTAGTTCAATGGCAAGACCTCAATGGTGGACTTCATGCTGGGTTGTTTCATGGATCGTCCTCGGTGGTCTTCTCTCAGCTCGGTAACATTTATTCATGCCCTAGTGGTGTGGGTTTTCTTCCAATTCCCTGTGGATTCCAGGCATTCCTTCAGGTGTTCTATGCGGTGGTGGGTGCGGTTCTTTTTTATTTACAATGTCGAGTTTTGTTGAGGGTTATTGGGATCAATTGTTTCATGGAGGCTCGGTGTGGTCGAGATTCTACCTTCCACAGTTAGATGGGTTTTCGCCTCGGTCTCTATCTGCTGGAGTGCTTTGGGTGGATTACAATGACATTCTTGAGCAGGTTTGGTGACAGCGACGGGCTCTGCAGGTTTGAACTGGTTTTTTTTATGGAAGGGTCTCCTCCCAACATCATCTGGTGTCTGAGAATCCTGCCTATGCAGTGATGGTTTGCTTCCCTTGAATTGTTGACATCATGATTGGAATTGGTTTTTGGCTTGCTTCGGTTGATTTGGAATGGTGGTAGATGTTTTCTTGAATGGTTTGTTTTTCTAAGCTGGGAAGTTTGTGATCCGGACTCGACTTCATGAATTGACTCCAGAGGAGGTTTCAAAGCTAGCGATTCATCTTTATAGTGTTTTTTGTATTTGTTTGTTTGAGAGGGTATGAAACTAGCGATCAGATCAGGCCTGATCTTTGACTTAGGACACTTGCTTGCCGAATTACCTTGCAATGGTGAAGAGCTTCTTCATGTTCAAACACTGGGGAAGATCAGTTCAGTGATGTCAACATGGTTTTTACTCTTTCTTCCTTCGAGTTTTATTTCCCTATGTCCATGATGTCATTGTGTTTCCACCCCCTTCATCCCTTAAAAGCGGGCCTTATCATATAATAAAAAATTTGAAGGCCTTCGGGCTGTTGGATGGTTAATCTAGATTAAAACTAAGTGATAAGGACATAATTTTTCATCATAATTCTTATTGGATAAATATAATTCAACCCTTATCACTTTAGTCTCTAGATATAATTGTTTAATGGAAACTTTTCCATAAAAATGATCCTTATAATATTTAAATCAAAGAATGTTACAAAATTCCACTCTCTTAGTTTTAAATATCTATTATGTGTCAACATGGATAAAAAATTAAGATTTAAATGAAAAAAATTTATATTTTGATATTAGTGAAATTATTTTCATGTTAGAAATTTATTTATATTTTTTATAAATTATATAATTATCTTAAATGATTGTGCAACACTAATACAATATTTATTTGATTAACAGAAAAATAAAATAAATGATTTTAAATTTTTTAAAATTGATATAATTTGAATGAGATAATGTGTCATAAAAATTTTATATATCTATATTACATGTTAGGTTATTTTTATATTCTAATTCTCTATTTTTTAATGTATTTAAAGTCAAATTAAACAAATAGTGTCAAAATTGACATTAATGATATTTTATCAAAATAATATTCTATTAAATTATTTAAAATTCATAAAAATATCCTCTTAATCCATGTTAATGTAGAATAGTTTAAAACATAATAAATTTTCCATTTGTGAGTAAATTTTACATTTATAATAACATTATTAACCCTTTTTGATTAAAATAGTGGTTACCTCGGTTAAAGTAAAAAATAATTAACCAAGGGGTTAATCAGAAAGATAAGGATTTAAATGATATCAAAACCTGTATAAATTTCATTGGTTGGTATTATTTAAACCACAAACACTTTTTATTTGAATTAATTACCATTTTAAATCATTTAGATCTGGAATAGTCTTATTATATTTTAGTTTTTAAGAAATTCCAAAAGTTCCTATCACCTCAATTATAAAAGGGAACTCATTCCTTCACTTATTTAAACCATATTGAGAAATATAGATAAAAAAAAACCCACCAATTATTCTTATAAAATTCCTTATATAAGTTTTTGAGGTGATGGTATCCATAAATGACCTACCTTAGGTCTCTTAAGGAGACATCTAGAGGACTTTTACTGAAGAAGAGGTAATCATCTTTACCGAGTCCTTCAATTTTATTTTTTCTTATACTTCATCTTAAAGAACTGTTACCATAATAAAATAAGAAATATAGTATCATAAATATAATTATATTTTATTATAATTATGGTACAATCATATTCCATCTCTTTTCCATCCTAAAAAAAGTGAAAACATCGTCAGTGTGTACGTACGACTTACTGTCTCAATGTAGCAGTGCAATTCGTTTTTCAGCACCACTTTACTTGGATGGTTATAAAGATGAAAATGATGAGTATTTATGATATTTATAAAATAAATATTATTCTATAACTAAAATATCATATATACCTCCTTACCTTCCAATCCATTGGAAAATGATAACGTCGCTCGTGCGTACGTGTGTTCTACCACCTCCACGAAGCGATGCGATCCATTTTTCATTTATATTTTATGTGGATGATAATAAGGATATATTTAATATATATATATATATATATATTATATATATATATTATAAAAATTATTATATAAATATTAATTATTATTTACCTTTCTTTCGTTCCATCCGTCGAAAAGTGAAAACAACATTCATGCGTATGTACAACCTATTGTCTCTATGAACAGTGTAATTCATTTTTCTACCACCATATTTTATGGATAAATATAAATATATATATATTGAATATATATTATATACATACCATTAATAATTTTTTTGATATTAGGGAACCTCAATAAATTTATAAGTACCAGAACTATCGAATCAAAACATACTTAAAAAACAAAGCAGTTGACACCTGAAATAATGATAATAATAAAATATTATTAAAAAATGGGTGATAAAATGTTATAAATGGATGATATATGATATAATATATATGAATATGGTTATTTTACATAATTATAATAAATTTAAATTTACTATACAGGAGGTTAGAGCACCAGCGTGACAAGTCAGACCTAAGGTAATAGATTTCATCTCAATTTCCACTCCATTAAATCATATTTTGTATTATGCACCTAATTTTTTTATGTGGTGTATATACTATCCCTTTTAGGAAATTAACATGAATATATATTTATTCATTATGATTAAATTTCATTTCAAGTTTACTCACTTAAATAGTTTCTATATTCTCTTCCAACTTTTCCTCTCTTTGGAACTTGAATTAAGAAAAGAAATATTTAAAAGAACAACCAATATTATTTGTATTTTGATATTATATATTTTTTATACATATCCATTTTTTCTCTAAATTTTTTAAAAAAATTATTTTATACTTCTTCAATGATTTTTCAAAATATATTTTTATCCATGTTTTACTTTTTACAAAATGATTTGAAAGGAATCTTTTTATTATTTTCCAAACAAGGTAATTTTTGAATTTTCCAACAAAAGTATGGAAGAAATGTTTTTTAACTTATACGAAATGAACAAATTTTCCCACCATCATGACTAATCTTTTATTTGAAGCTTCCTTTATAATTTTATAATGTTATTTTTAAATAAAATATTTTACTTTATAATTGCAAATTTTTCTTTTAAATAAGTGATTTAAAAAATGGAAAGGTTATTTTCCTCAAGAATGTTTTAATAATATTTTAATGACACTTCTACTCATTAATGAAAACAACCCTTTATTTTATGTATTCACCACCAAATATATGTTGTAATGATACCATCCTTTTGAATATTCACTTATTTTTGATCATTGGATATTACATTTTCATTAAATATCTATATTCTTCATATCATGGATATGATTATTGCCTAAACCCTGTACCATTTATAAACATGGGGTTATGATTTGAATTTATTTTATTTACTGGGGAATTATTGATAAATACATAGTATTTATTAAATATGGATATTTATTTATGTAAAGACCCTGAATTTTCCATGTATTTTTTTTAATTATATGGAAATATTATGAGTTTTCGAAAATTGATGGCACATGATTTTGAGGCCCGAAGTTCCCAGAATGAATTTCTGAATTTTCTTTAAGGTATGTTTAGTTAACATGTGGGTGATAATTTATAACTTTTGAACCGGTGCTCGGAATTGAAATTCGAGGACACCTTTGAACTCACAGTGCTGATATTTTCTTAAGGAGACCTCCACTTCAACCGCAGTAGGTTGATGGTGGAAGTTGAATTTTCAGGTTTTGTAGAAGAATAAAATAAAATAATTATTTTATTTTTATTCAAAACCTCTACACCACTTTTTGAATATTGGTTGTGGGGACCACCCAACCTTGAACCCCTCTTTTAATGTGATGTAACTCTTGGAACCCCCAATTAATGAGCCAACATTAATTAATCAATTAATTAACTTAAACTTAATTATGTTGGCTCCGCACCTTTCTTCTCCCTCTTGGGTTGGCAAAACTTCTTAGTGGAGGAAAATTTTGCTGGAGAACCCTTGAAGGAAGAAAATCCTCCAACGAAGAATGTCCTTCGAACGAGGAATAAGGATCCAACGTTCGAGAAGCACCGACGCATCATATTCTTCCTCACGCCACCTCCAATGAACTAATGAGGTAGGGTTTGATCTTGATTGTTCGTTAATTTTATGTTGATTCAATCTTCTTGAGCCACATGTTATCAAACTAATGCGGAGGGCGCGGGCCAAACGAACACGACCCGATCCCTCTGTTACCTCGTGGATTGATGTGTTCTTCGCGGGCGGATCGTCGGGTTGAGAGGAACCCAAACACATTGGGATAGATGTAAAGAAAACATACCGAGACACACAAAAACTCATTAATATTGAAGAACAGGCCACCAGAGCTCACATAGTGACCCACAGAAGTTTTCTGGCGACCGACGCCGGTAGGGTACAGGTGACGATCAACACACCGGCCGACTGCGATGGCGGTGGCGGCGCAACTGCGCTGCCAAAGGAGGCCGTGGAACATCATCTATGACAGAGGAGGGTGGTGGACAACATGCTGATTGGCCACGTGGAAGCAGGACAACGTGCGTCCGCATCGCTGGTAGAGGAGGTGGCTACGATTTTCTAGCCGCAGCGGCACACGAGGGCAGCCGACACCTGGCTGAACGCGGGAGGAGCGGATCCTCCTGGAATCAAGCGTGCTAAGTGTGAGAACCCTATGGCTGACTGTACTTGTAGAATCTTTGATCCTATGTGGGTCATCTTCAGATCCCGTGTGGGTCATCTCTAGATCCTGTGTGGGTCATCTACAGATCTTGTGTGGGTCATCTTCAGATCCTTTGTGGGTCATCTTCAGATCTGTGTGGGTCATCTTCGATCCTTTGTGGGTCAACAGAAAATCTTCTTTACAAATTAGGATGATCCAACAATACAACTAATCATATATACTTTCATACTTAAGTTATACATGGTGTGAGTTGAGTCTTTACCTTTGTGGTACACTTTTGTGTGGTGATACCTTCATGGTATTCTTCCGTGTGGAATTAAATTTGTGGTACTTACCTTTGTGGTGTTACCTTTGTGGTATTATCTCCTTTGTGGAACATTTGTTCTTTTGGATAAAGAGTTGGGCCTTGTGTTTCCTCATGAATGAGATAGGTATACTTGATAACTTAAGAATATGTATGGGAATATACCTAATTAGGTTTGACTATTGTTTTCGTGCTCTATGATTATAGTATTGATTTTTTGGTTTATCATTTGTGGATTATGAGAGACCATTGGGGGTCTCGGGGTCCCTAATGAGTATTTTTATACTCACCCCTGCACGGGCTATGCCCGAACCTTGCTATGTCTTATGCAGACGACAGACAACATTGATCAAGGCTGAGGGTGACAGAACTGGAGGCTGCTCGGAGGCGGACCATTAGACGAGACGTACCGCAGAGACGACCATTCGAGAGCTATACCTACCCTTCAGGTAGGATCCTTGGTGGGTTTTCAAAGGATATATTTTTGGTTTTTCTTATACTTTCCAGTTGGGCTTGTATTCCATCCCCTTTACTTACTGTACTCACTCTATTTACTATATAGTTTACTTTGTGCTTGTATCTTTCTATGTGCTTGGATTATGTGAGTTTTCAGGTTAAAAAGGAAATGCCTTCCCAGTTTTAGGGATATTCCTTTCCGATTCTAGTCACCAGCCCCTAGCCTATGGAAGACGGGCTTGGGGTAGTCACGACACGGGCCCTGGGGGACAGGTCATGAAAAATTGGTATCAGAGGAGTTGGTTCTACCGAAGAACTTAGACTCTGATCTTTTTATTAAGAACTAGTGTTAAGTGTAATGAGTTTGGTTTTCAGTTTGGGGAATCCAGTGTTGGTGCGGTAGCTGACGTATCCATACACCAGGTCCTTGACTTCCGATTTCCGACTTAGTGTATGAAAACACTGATTGCCTGTGTGTTTTTGAAATGTTTTCTTTGTGATCTCTTGAGTCAGCTCACCAGGTATAACTTTTTGACCATGGCACACCTGTTTATTTTTAGGATGCCTCCATGAATATATCCATCCAGGGTTCCAGGTAGAGTATGTGATGATAGCCTACCGAGCGACGAGGCTTCGGTGCAGGGCCCCCTTTCAGCAGTTGTAACATCGGGTGGTGTACCGACAGCACCACTACCCGTCGGGCAGCCGATACCACCAACCCCAACATCAGAGGGTGCACACCAATTGAGTGTGTTGCATGAGTTCTAGTTCCAGAGGCCACTGAGGTTCCGGGGTGAGATGGATCCATAGGTGGCTGAGGACTGGCTGGAGGTCGTGGTCAGAGTTTTCCAACTGGTAGGGACACCAGCTGATCTTATGGTCATCCTTACAGCATGTCTTCTTCAGGAAGCAGCGGAGATATGGTGGAGCTTGATGCTCTAGGTTCATGATGATGTGACTCTTTTCTAGGTGGACTTTGAGAGCCTATTTAGGGCAGAGTTCATCCCAACGACTTTATGCGCAGTGCGTATACAGGATATTCTCCACTTGTAGTAGGGAAGAATGACCATGGCTCAGTATTCAGCAAGGTTCACTGACCTATCATGCTACTCCACTAACATGGTGCGAGACCCTTTCTTCAAGGATCAGACCTTCGAGTAGGGGATCAAATGGGAGATCAGAGATTTGATGGTATCTCTCAGCATCCCAACGCAGGCTGGGGTGTTAGAGCGAGCACTTTTGGTGGAGAGTTTCCTTGCTGAGCGGTCACCAACAGCGAGACTCACCACCAGATGTCACATAGCAGAGTCATCTACAGCTGGCAGCAGACATATGACGTAGAGGTCTAAGAGGACCATACCTACTGGTGGACGACCTCAGGATACAAGATCGGTTGTGTGGGGCTCTCGAGATAGAGCATGATAGGCGAGGAGCAGGCAATGTTACTCATGCGGTGGGCAGGGTCACATGGCTCACGACTACCCAACCCACTGTACAGATGACCAAAAGACGGTCGAAGGACCGCCTGTGAAGAGGAAAAGATTCGATCGAGGAGGTCCAGAAGCAATAGGTGGATGTGGCAGAGGAGATGGCCGTGCAATAGGTAGTGGGCGACAATTTGAGGTTCTACCACCACCACCTCCAGGTGGTCCTCCCAGACCACAGGGAGTAGGTGGATAGGGATGGGCTCAGCTCCAGACAGGTGAGGCCTATGACCATGACACTCTGGAGATGATTTGAGGTATAATCTGTGTCTACTACACCTTAGCTGCAGTACTTATAGACACAGGTGTCAGTCACTCTTTTATTACCATGATCCTCATTCGGAGCTCAGAGATTCCAGCGGAGCTACTGGATTGATCCTTACAGCTAGAGACTCATATGGTAGAGGATTCAACAATTACACACTGGTTCCAGCAATGTGAGCTTACTCTAGGAGGCGAGAGCTTCAGCTGGGATCTTCTAGTAGTGGCGTCAAGGCCTTACGACGTCATCTTGGGTATGGATTGGTTATCTACAGTCCATGCTCATATCGACTATATTAGGAACAAAGTGTGGTGTGTACGTGAGGATGGGACCAGGTTTTCCTTCACTAGAGAGAAGGGAACCTTTGCAGCACATGATGGACTTACCCGAAGGAGGGTGTAGCCAATCACACATTAGTTGGCTAGACTTACCATCAGAGCAGTTGATGTTGAGAGTCTGAGCTATCCTATAGTGGTGGACCAGTACGCTGATGTTTTCCCTGATGATGTTCCAGGTCTACCTCCTCACAGAGAGGTGGAATTTTATATCAATTTTTACCCTGTGATGAAACTGATATCTACAATAGCATATCGGATGTCTCCCACGGAGCTTCGAGAGCTGCGAGTATAGCTGTAGGACTTGAAGAGGAAGGGGTTCATTAGGACCAGTGTTTCTACTTAGGAAGCCCCGATTTTGTTTTCCAAGAAGGCGGATGGGAGTTTGAGACTCTGTGTGGACTATCAGTGCCTGAACTAGGTGATCGTGAAGAACAAGTACATAATACCAAGGATTGATGATATTTTTGATCAGTTGAAGGGAGCACGGTGGTTTTCAAAGATAGACCTCAGATTAGGCTATAACCAGCTCAGGGTACGAGAGGAGGATGTGTAGAAGAAAACCTTAAGATGTCGGTATGACCACTATGAGTTCTTGGTTATGCAATTTAGTGTAACCAATTCCCCAAAATTATTCATGGGACTCATGAACATGATCTTATATCCATACATCGATTGCTTTTTGGTAGTCTTCATCGATGACATCTTGGTTTACTCAGCTATAGAGGAGGATCATGGCTATCATATGCAGATAGTTCTGGAAACACCTCGAGAGAACCGACTTTATGGTAAGCTCTCGAAGTATCATTTTTGGATCTGAGAGGTTAAATTCTTGAGACACGTCATCTTGGAGGATAGATTTGTGGTGAATCCAGTGAATATTGAGGCTATGCTTTCTTGGGAGCCACCCAGGAGTGTGACGGAGGTGCGGAGTTTCCTGGGTCTGGCCAGTTACTACCAGAGGTTTGTGCCTAACTTTTCTAGAGTTGCGGCACCCTTATCAGCGTTGATGAAGAAGGAGCAACACTTCTTGTGGTCGGAGAGATGCCATCGAAGTTTCTAGGATCTGAGGTAGAGACTGATGAGTGCTCCCATCTTGAGGCTACTAGAGGAGGGCGTTGGGTACGTAGTCTACTGCAACGCATCAGGGACCGAGCTTGGATGTGTCCTGATGCAAGAGTGAGTAGTGATCACTTATAGTTCTCGATAGCTGAGACAACATGAGCATAACTATGCTACCCATGACCTGGAGTTAGCAGCAGTGGTCTTCTCCTTGAAGATGTGGAAACATTACTTAATGGTTGAACATTTTTCAGTTTACTCTAATCACAGGAGTCTCAGGTATATCTTATCTCAGAAGGAACTGAACCTGAGATAGCGACGTTGGCTTGAGTTCCTCCAGGACTATGAATTTGAGATAGTCTATACCTCTGGGAAGGGAAATGTAGTAGCATATGCACTCAGTAGGAGATCTGGTATACAATTACTAAGTGAGGCGACAGAGCAGCTAGCTGCTTTGCAGATATCCTACGTGGATTGAGATGGATCAGCTTATCTTTAATCTCTGACAGTCACTCCCTCACTCCTTCAGTGAGTCAGGGAGGTGTAGCTTGGGGACACTGACTGTGAGGCTCGATGTGCTCATATATCCACGGGACAGGCAACTGATGGATTTTCTAAAGGTAGGGAGCACGTCATCCTCTTCAGAGGATGTACTATAGTACCAGTGGTTCTATAGGAGGAAGTGTTGAGGGAGTTCCATACGTCCCCTCTAGCGGTACATCCAGAAGTGGTGAAGATGTACCCGGACCTTCAACGTCAGCATTGGTGATCGGGAATAAAGAAAGTAGTGGCATAGTTTGTCTCATGGTGCCTCACTTGTTAGAAAGTAAAGGAAGAGCATTAGGTTCCAACAGACTTAGTTCATCCACTAGAGGTGATAGAGTGGAAGTGGGAGAGAATTTCCATAGACTTCGTGATAGGACTTCCACGCACATCCATGGGTCATGATTCTATCTGGGTGATCGTTGAACGACTCACCAAGTCAGCCCACTTCCTGCCTATCATAGAGAAAGGATCAGTAGAGGGCTTGGGATGCCTCTACATATAGGATATTGTGCAGTTTCATGGGGTTCCATCTACGATTGTCTCCGACCGTGATGCACGTTTTACTTTTCGGCTATGGAAGGGGTTATAGGAGGCGTTTGGGACACAACTTCGGTTGAGAACCACCTTTCATTCTTAGATGAATGGCCAGACAGAGTAGACCATTTAGACCCTTGAGGACATGTTTCATGCTTGTGTCCTTGATTTTGGCCACAATTGGGAGGATCACTTACCCTTTGTGGAGTTCATGTACAACAAAAACTATCACTCCACCATTGGTATGACACCATTTGAGGCATTGTATGGTCAACCTTACAGATCACTTCTGTGCTGGACTGACCCAGGGGAGTCAGCACTCATGGGACCGGAGATGGTATGAGCTACCACAGAGAAGGTGTAGATCATTCAGGAGCGAATGAAGACTACACAGATCAGGCATAAGTCTTATATTGACAGGAGACAGAGACCTCTGGAGTTCGAGGATGGTGACCATGTCTTTCTACAGGTCTCGCCTCGACGAGGTTTTCGGAGATTTGGTCGGGGATACAAGTTATCTCCGAGGTTCATAGAACCCTTTCAGGTCCTCAACATAGTTGGTGAGGTGGCATACCGCCTATCCCTTCTCCCTCAGTTGCACCGGGTGCACGACGTTTTCCACGTATCCCAGTTGAGGAGGTATGTGCATGATCCTTCACACATCATTGACTGGGGCGAGCTAGACATCGATGACAGGGCGATGTTTTTGGAGGTTCCAGTAGAGAGAGGATAGACATGAAAGAGTCATTCATGGGCGATCAATACCTCTGGTGCACGTACATTGGCAGCACAGAAACCTCCAGGAGAGCACATGGGATCAGGAGGCTCAAATTCATGCTCAATATCCCCACTTGTTTCCCTAGTTTGTTTTGTGGCTTTTAGGGACTCAAAGCCCTGAGGTGAGGATAATGTAAAGACCCATAATTTTCCATGTAATTTTTTAATTATATGGAAATATTACGATTCTGCGAAAATTGACGGCATGTGATTTCGGGGCCCGGAGTGCTCGGAATGAATTTACAAACTTTCTTTAAGGTATGTTTAGTTAACATGTGAGTGAGAATTTGTAACTTTTGAACCAGTTCTCAGAATTAAAATATGAGGACACCCTTGAACTCGTAGTGCCGATATTTTCTTAAGGAGACCTTCACTTCAACCGTAGTAGGTTGATGGTGGAAGTTGAATTTTTGGGTTTTGTAGAGGAATAAAATAAAACAATTGTTTTATTTTTATTCAAAACCTCTCCACCAATTTTTAAATCTTGGTGGTGGGGACCACCCGACCTTGAACCCCTCTTTTAATGTGATGTAACTCTTGGAAGCCCCCCAATTAACGAGCCAACATTAATTGATCAATTAATTAACTTAAACTTAATTATGTTGGCTCCCCACCTTTCTTCTCCCTCTTGGGTTGGAAAACATTCTTGGTGGAGGAAAATTTTGCTGGAGAACTCTTGAAGGAAGAACATACGCCAATGAAGAATGTCCTTCGAATGAGGAATGAGGAATCAATGTTCAAGAAGAGCTGACGCATCATCTTCTTCCTCATGCTACCTCCAATGAACAAACGAGGTAGGGTTTGCTCTTGATTGTTCTTTGTTAATTTTACGTTGATTCAATCTTCTTGAGACACATGTTATCAAACTAATGTGGTGGGCGTGGGCCAAACGAACACAACCTGATACCTTTTCTACCTCATAGATCAATGTGTTCTTTACGGGCGGATCATTGGGTTGAGCGGAACCTGACCACATTGGGATAGATGCAAAGGCTTAGTCCTGGGACACATAACGATTCCTTCAGATTGAAGAACGGACCACCGGAGCTCACCTGGTGACCCATGGAAGTTCGCTAGTGACTGACGTCGGTAGGGTATAGGTGGTGGCCGGTACACCGGCCGACCGCGATGGTGGCGGCGGCACAACCGCCCCACCAAAGGAGGCCACAACCCCTCGGCCGCGGCAGAGGAGGGTGGCGGCCGACACGTCGGCTGGCTGCCTGGAAGCAAGGCAGCGCACGTCCGCACCATCGGTAGAGGAGGAGTCCGCGACTGTCAAGCCACGACGGTGCACGAGGGTGGCTGACACCCAGCCGGTTGCGGGAGGAGCAACGACGCCATCGTGCTACTGAATGGGGGAGCCGGTAAGAATTTCGGCTGGTCGCATCACGCCGAGTAGGACCCGCAACAGTGGGTCCCGCGTTCCAGAAGGCGATGTCACATGGTGCCGTCGAGTTGGCCAAAGCCGAATGGTCCAACTGGACTGTTCAAAAATCCCAGGGGGTTCCTCCCCCAGGTGGCGGCTAGGGTGGGCCCTGCCACGACGGATCGTACCCAGCCGAGCGGGCCTCGCCCAGCGGGCCAGGACGCCCCCTTTGCAGGCTAGGCTGAACCATGGCCCATCGGGCCGGGCCCACCATGGTCCATCCCATCTGGTCCGGACCCAGACGGGTCGGGTCGGGTCGGTCCGATTGGGTCGGACCAGACCTGGGCCCATCTGGACCCAGATACACCTTTTTGGCCATATCTTGAGAACCGATTGTCCATTTGACGAACCATCTTTAGCGCCATAATCCTTGGATAGAGAAGGTCCTTTTTTTATACTCCACTTGAGTTTTGGATAAATTTGGAGTACAGATGGGTTGGATCGAACCTGAATCCAACTGGGCCCTTAGAACAAAAAGGCTAATAACTTACAGATCGGGCGTCCGATTGACGCACCGTCTGTTGCGTTGAGACCCTTATGACATGATGGAACTTCATGTTACTTATTCATGGGAATTCATGGTAGTTTAAGTATCAAACGATGGATTGAGGAGTGTATCCTCCCAGAATCAAACGTGCTTAGTGCGAGAACTCTATGGCTGACTGTACTTGAAGAATCTTTGATCCTATGCGGGTAATCTTCAGATCATATGTGGGTCATCTCCAAATATTATGTGGGTCATCTATAGATCCTGTGTGGTTCATCTTCAGATCATGTGTGGGTCATCTTTAGATCTTGTGTGAGTCATCTTCGATCCTATGTTGGTTAACAACAGAGCTTCTCAACGAAGTATGATGATCTAGTAATACAACTATTCATCTATACTTCTGTACTTAAGTTATACCTAGTGTGAGCTAAGTCTTTACCTTTGTGGTACACTTATGTGTGGTGATACCTTCATGGTGTTGTTCTTTGTGGTGTTACCTTTGTGGTACTTACCTTCGTGGTGTTACCTTTGTGGTATTCTCTCCTTCGTGGAACAATTGTGCTTTTGGCTAAAGAGTTGGGCCTTGTGTTTCCTCATGAACAAGATGGGTATACTTGATAACTTAGAAATATGTATGGGCATATACCTAAGTAGGGTTGACTATTATTTTCATTCTCTATGATTATAATATTGCTTTGTGGTTTATCCTTTGTGGATTCTAAGATACCTTTGTGGGTCTCAGGGTCCCTACTGAGTATTGTTATACTCACCCCTACACGGGCTATACCCGCACCTTGCTGTGTATTGTGCAGAGGATGGACAACATTGATCGAGGCTGAGGGTTCTAGAACTAGAGGCTGCTCGGAGGCAGACCATTAGACGAGACTTTCCATAGAGAGGACCGTTTGAGATCTGTACCTACCCTTCAGGTAGGATTCTTGGTGGGTGTTCACAGGAGCTGTTTTCAGTTTTCTTATACTTTCTAGTTGGGCTTGTATTCCGGACCCTTTACTTACTGTACTCACTCTATTTACTATATAGTTTAATTTATGATTGTATCTTTCTATGTGCTTGGATTGTGTGGGTTTGCAGGTTAAAAAGGAAATGCCTTCCCAGTTTTAGGGACATGCCTTTCCGGTGCTAGTCACCAGCCCCTGGCCTATGGAAGGCGGGCTTGGGGTAGTCATGACACGGGCCTCAGGGGATGGATTGTGATAGTTTATAAGGCATATTTTTCATGAATTAAATCAATCATTTGATATATGAGGAATACATTGGACATGCAATGATGGGCGGGACCCAAAATTATATATCCCCTCAATGCATCGACATGTCTCATGAGACAAATTAGTAAGATAACATTAATTGAGTTTTTGGTGTATGCCTACCCCTAGTTATAAAATATCTTTGAACAAGGACTCGATGGTATAGATACTATGATGTCTAAGATCATGGTTTTCAATATTAATAATTTCCTTCACTGAGAATTTAGTTATTATTATCATTCATGATATTACTACAATGATATTATCTATGGATGCATTTTGTGCTCAAGTTATTGATTAAATGGAATGTGTTTTTAGTTGTTTCATTTCCATATTTATTATTCCTTGTTTAATCATGATAGTTCTCACTGTATATAACACTTACTAGGAATCTGATCTCATCCTTTTATTTGTTTTCTTTTCCTTAGGATATGAATATGGATATTATGAATAATATCAAGGATGAAAGAAATTTTTTATGATATGAATTTTATATTTATAATGTAATATGTGAATCATGTATATATATAGTTCTTTGATGTTATTAATATTTTAATGACTTATTATATACTCCCTTTACTTATTTTATATGAAATGTGCATAATTTGTGTGAAATATTAATGTTTTAATACTAAGTATAATTTTTGAGCATTTTTAGAAGTAGTCCAATTAAGTCAGTTTACTATTTTATTTATAACTCTCCCCCTACTAATCCAAATTGTGTGTTTCGTATTTTGTAGGATTACTAATTCAATATAAAACATTTCATTAGAAGGGATCATGTTCCAATTCTTCCATTTGAAGGCCCATATGGACCACACAAGAAGGCCTACAGAATCTGTGAAGAAACTGGACCAGCCATGAAGATTTGAATTCTGGGCTCAATCAGGAAGTCCAAATTCCATTATTCTCCTCCAAAATTTGGGTGAAAATTTAACTAGTCTTGGATAAAAATTTCAAGGCCCAAATCCAAAGACAATGGGTTAAAATGATTCATTTAAACTCATACCACCATTCTAGATGGGAATTAAAATCAGTACAGTATTCATGAAACGTCTCCTGATATATTAATCAAATCAATATGAGATTTTGTAGTGTGAAAGAGGAGATATATTTGGATGAATTTTTTGAATAAATCATTCCGATTTGAAGGCATCTTACTATTCCAAAATCCATTCACATTTTTTCCATCAAAAAAGAATGGATAGAAATGGATAGTTTAACATTGTTTATTTAAACTGCCATAACTTTGAGAGTAGTCGGAAAAAATTATTATATACAACTTTTAAGAATGAGATATCTTGAGATTCGGCATTATGGATGTCCAAATCATCGAGCCAAGTGGAGGGATATATTGGGAATGAAAACATTCCACTTCCTTGGGCTATAAACACATCCCCCTCCTCTCCTTTAAAGGAGTTGGAATTTTAGAAGAGAGGATAACATATTGGCACGACAAAAGTCTTTAAAAGGGCTTGGGAGGACCTGAAATACTCAAGTTTTCACTTGAGATATCTTTCCTCCTCTCTTTGTTTCCTTTTAATTTTGTGTTCTTCATTATTGTAATCTTGTAAGTTTTTTTTAATTATGTTTTCATGAAAGTTTATTCTTAAATATCTTATATTCTCATCCACATTCTATAGTTTAATATTAATTTTATTAAAATAGTTTAAATACATTTGAATCCCCTTATTTTCTTTTTCTTTCTCTATCAATCTAAAGTTATTTTTTAATTATCATCATCGTTTGTGTGTGTGTTCGACGCACCACTATTTTATTATCCATTTCTTTTTCTTATATTCTTAATTTATCATCATAATCATTATAAACAGATTACTAATCATTTCAATGGCTGAGTAAATCTCTCATTTGGGTGAGTTGTAATTTAGGGATTTTAAGCGATTGGGAGCTTTTGCTCGATGAGTATTCTTTGAATTAACATTGTGTATGTTGGACTTAACATGTCATGGATTAATGAATTTTTTTGTTTAATGAGTGGTTTCCATGGATTATTGGAACCATAAATACACTACCATAAACAATATATGATTAAGATTAGAATCCTAAATTAATTTAAGGCTTGTATTAAAGAATTAACACTTGGGAATTCCAATCAACGTCAACTTGTGACATGGGTGTTAATTTAATGAAATATAAAGCAAATCTAAAGGATATCACAAGCTTAACTCTCTAATGATGAACTCACCCCAATCTTTATTAAATTGTTAAATCGATCAATCATTTCAATTAATATCTTCAAACAAACCCCCTTAATAAAAATACAATCAACTAAAAATAAAATACTATTAAAAAGTATCATCACCGAGGATTCGACCCAAGTTCTGCTATACACATTAGCAGAACATCTGAACTTTGACCGGTTGATATGCGAGAATCGGCCATGCTTTTAAATAAAACTGTTTCCAAGGATGGTGCTTTATGTAGTCATTTGTTTCTAGTTATTGTAAAAAAACAAAAAAAAAAACAAAATTTAAAAAAAATTAAAAAAAAACACAAAGAATAACCCACCTTCCTCATAAAAATCATAAACGGAAAACACAAAAAGAAAAAGCCATCTTCCTCTTTATTCCAACATCTCTCTAAATTCCCCGTAGCCTCCCAAACAATCCCTCAGATTTTTTTGACCCTGAAATTGAGTGAACACTTCGCCAACTTAGGATTAACATTATGTATAATCAAATAATTCAAGAACCAGTCCTTGTCTAACCAATTGAATTAGATATGACCAATCCTAGGGAACGAAGACTTAAAGAACTCACTGCCCCAGATATTAATTACCAACCTATTGGTATTCAATATCCAAACATAGAGTCTGACTTCAAACTCAAATCAAGTTTGATTCATCTTCTCCCTCATTTCCATGGGCTAGCCGACTAGGATCCACATATTCATCTTAAAGAGTTCCAAGTGGTGTGATCTACCATGAAGCCTCAAGGGGTTTCTGAGGAATAAATCCTCCAAGCATTCCCTTTACCCCTATCTTACAATGCTAAGTCATGGATGTACTACCTTCCTCCTGGTTCCATAACTACATGGAATAACATGAAGTGACTCTTCTTGGAGAAATTATTTCCTGTTTCTCGTACTACTTCTATCCGAAAGGAAATAAGTGGTATCTATCAGTTCCTAAGTGAATCACTCTATGAATACTAGGATAGGTTAAAAAATCTTTTTGAAACCTTCCCACACCACCAAATACCTAACTAAATCTTGATCCAATACTTCTATGAGGGGTTATTGGCTATGGAGAGAACTCTCATTGATGCTGCAAGTGGCGGTGATCTTGTTGATAAAACTATTATAGCTGCAAGAGATCTTATAAGTAACATGGATGAAAACACACAAAAATTCCATACTCGAGCACATGATCAATTAAAACAAGTCCAAGATAATCAATACATAGAGCCGAACAAGATGATTGAGTATATGAGTGAACTTACAGGTCTTGTGCGACAACTAGCTGTGGAATCCAAAGCCCCAACCTCATATTCTCCACAATAAATGTTTCCTGGACCCGCAAAAAACTATGGAATCTGAAACTCACCAGCTCATTCAACTAACACATGTACACAACTTCAAGAGGATCAATTTGATTCATCTGGACCAATGGAGATCAATGAATCATATGCTCAGCGGAACCCCAACCCTCAACAATCAGGTCAGTTCATTAGAAACATCATTCTTCAATACTAATAAAATATTTGGTCATTTGAGATGTGATTCCTTGTATCTAGTGAAAATTTAATAAAGTTACCACAAATTATAGGCTAATAGAGTTAGGTTTGTTATAACTTGCATAAAGGTAGACATATACCTACATAAAGGTTATAGATGAGTGATGTTTCATAAAGGTGATAAATGGATCTATATAAGGTTAAAATAAAATACCCTTGACTCATGTAAAGGTAAAGAGCAGGCCCTTGACTTGCGTAAGGGTAGAAGATAAAATCATTAATCTATGTAAAGGTCAATGCCTTTGAAAATATGAGTTCCACACCATAATAAAGGTCATGATGAGTGTTGTACATTGAAGTTGAATTCAAAATAGATAACCAATATAAGCCATGCCTTAGAGTTAGGTGCTTTGTGCTGGAACTCCTCCTGCATGAAAAGAGGATCCTTCAATGTGAATTATACTATCCATGTTAGATCCTTATAAGGAGAATAAAATACCAATCTTGGAGGATCACTACATCATAGTTCCCACATTGATAAGAGCATAATACCAAAATAGATATTGAATTCAAACCATGTCGTAGATATGGGTGTGGTGTATGGTACCTGTGTAAAATAGGAAGACCTCTATGGGGAATTTTAATGACCATATCGGAATTTTTCAAAGTAAATATTAGGTTTTCGAGGTGTAATTTGAAACAAATAGTGGTCATGGTATTGAGTGTGTTAAAAGGAGTTTTTCCTAGATATTCATTACACTACATTGTAGTGTTAAGGATAAAGGAATTTTGGAGGAAGTGGCATTTTAAAACTAGAAATTATAATAATTTATGTGGATTTTATGCTCCAAAAACCATTTTTAAGTTATTTATTGAGTTTAAATAACCTCATTTGAATTATATGGTAAAGAATAAATGGAGGAACATCCAAATTCTAAGTTTAAATTGAGCGAGTTGGAAGTTATTTTAGATTTGAATTTCAAATTTGAAATTTAAACCTTTCCAAGTGTATATTATTTTCTATGTAAATTAAAAAAAGTAGAAAATATATGGTGGTTAATAGAGAAAAATACAGGGAAATGGAAGAGAATATAGGAACTATGGGTTCCTAGTAGAAAAAGGGGTTAACAACATGAACATTCATTGAAGATAAAAATTAAGAAGAGATAGAGTTGTTGTTGGATTACAATATATTAAAATTAGTTTTTGAAGTGTAAGAATTTTGTGTGTATGTCTAGAAGTTCAAGTTTGAAAGAGATGAAGTAATATATGTATTTCTAGGGAAATAAAGTTTGAGAATTGTCAAAGATATATCTACTTTTTTGAATAAATGGAAGACATAATGTACTGAAGAATATTTCCATTGTTGGGAATATTATTTTTAGTTTTTAACTAATATTGTGTGAAGTAAAATTGAAGATAAAAAACATAGATATACTTATAAAGAGTTGTTTATATCTGTAATTTGAATTGAGTGAAACACATGTATTCATTATAACATCATCATCTAGAATTTATGATGTAGATTTCAAGTACCATTCTTGGAGTTACCTTCATGTCATTAAACTGAGAAGAGATCTACAAGACTATAAATTGATACCTTTACTAAAGTGGTGTTCATAGGATAAGAAGAGGAAGTGACCCTTGGAAAGTAGCGTGTCATCCCTAAAATTGTAACCCCATTGAAATCAGTGAATGAGAGAGAGGAAGAGTCAGTGAGCCTTGGTAAGGAGTACCCTTACCTAGACATTATATCCACACAAAAAATTAGTTATAGTGGATCCCTATTACACTGATAAAATCTTGGATCTATACTCCTTTTAGTAGCCATTTATAGGTGAACTAAGTAAAATACATGCGCTCCTTCATTTTACATTATATACATATGCATGATATTGATCATGGATTCATTTGATAAAGATAAGATGATTAAATATTGAATAAGTGTTATTTCTAACTAGGGAATAAGAACCTTGTAATATCTTGTTCACTGGATTTTTATTGCTAAGTCAGAATGGGATTATGTATGAAATATATCAAGGAAACTTGAATATTGATGCATGTGTAAAGTTTGTTTTAAAAGAGGTCTTGGATAATAAGGCACAATAATAATTTACTCACTATAAAACTTCTAAAGATATATGGATGAGGTTAGAAGAATTATATAGTGAAGAATATGTGTTGTGGAAAGAGAATCATATTTCATTTCCTCTACCAGTATAGGATACGAATCAGTTTAAGTTTTGGGAATGAATTATATTTAATAATAATTCCATATGATAAGAACCAATAATAATAATAATAATAATAATAACAACAACAACAATAAGGAAAATGAGAAGTTTGGTATCTTCAAGGAGGTGAACAAAATTGATTCATTGTGTATATCTAAATCTAACTCCGCAATAGATGTTTTTTGTAAATATGAAAATATAGGTTGTATATAACCTAAAATATTATATTATTATATAAAATATACAACCAAATCCTGTGGTAAATTGGGAATTTTTTTATGACATAAACAAAAGGAGCTTCAAGATTTGAGGAGTGAAATACAATTCTTAAAGGCTAAAAGTGAGAAGAATTATTCTTAAATAAAATATTTAAAGCAATCTAATAGAAATATGATAGATTAATATATGGTTTTAAAGGATACCATTAAAATAATGAATAATAAAATAAAGGACCAGAGTGATATAATTGATAAACTTGTTCATGAGAAGGAGTTAAGAATAAAAAAAATATAAACTCAATAAAGAATCAATGTTTTCCTTAAGAGAAAAATATGAAGAACAAGTGAATATTTTATATGAAGAAAATAATTCACATTTATAATTTATAATGAATATTTAAGAAGAAGTATTTGAATATTGAGAAGCTTAAAAGACAACTTTTTAATACAAGGAAGAAGTCAAATACTGAAGATTATTACATGGAGATTTCAATCAGTAGCATGAAGAATAAAAATTTGAATGCAATAGAGGAGGAATATGAATATAATTTTTGGTAAGAAAAAATAATAGAGAAATTTTTTGAGGAATTTATATCTATATGGGATCAAGGGACACATAACTAAAGTGTGTAGTGAGAAACTTAAGATGGATAGTCAGGGAAGACACGTTGGTGAACCTTTCCCATAAAAGTCTATTGTATGGTATGAATATTTTATTAGAATATTCTATATTTTAACTAACCTTGGTCACATGGAAAGTTATTTAATTAATAAATGTCATGGAAGTTCCAAGATGAGATCCCCTCCTTATATTACTTGAACGAGTCATAAAAGGAAAAATGGGAAATTTGTATCATTATAAAAAATCAAGGTGTTGGATGATTATGAAGTGGGGAGGAAAATGAGAATGCCTAAAGTATCTTTCATTGATTATATATAGTAAATTTCATGGATAGAAAAGAATAATATGTCTAAGAGAATAATATATTATAATCTAGAACAATCTGTTTCATTAGAAAACACATTTATGATTTTTGAAGACAAAGATGAAGTAAGACAATAGAGAGTCTTTCAAGTATCAAAGGTTGATTACTCATATCAACCTTCCTGGAATGATAATAATAAATCATAGATAGAAAATAATAAAGAATAGTTTTCTCTCATGGTTATTAAGAAAAATAAATAGGCATGATTAAGTGGTTTCATCCATACCACTACAAATCATGAATAAAAGATTAGTGGAGTTTCCTTTACATGGAGAAAGAAGCTTGAAAATGAATTCATAAGTGGTGAATTAAATAGTAAATCACGTACTAGTGGAATATTTGAGAAGATTACCACACATGGATATTGGAAAAATAAAAAGGAGAGGAATTATAAGAAAAAATAGTTTCATGAGGATCAATCCATTAATGGTTCATTTAAAGGAATATCACTAAGAAGGTTTGCAAGGAAGATGGAAGGAATGGGTTTGATTTTAATAGTCAACCACAATCCTCTACTTGAGGATTTTTGGAGGTACCCCTCTACTTGAGGTGTATATATTTTTTATGATGTGGGATTAATGGGGAGATATGATCTATATGGTATATGAATTCAAGGAAGGTGGATACATAATAAGAGAGTATATAAATTGAAAGAAGGTACATGAATTGTGTGTACATTGGGTAAAGGTTATTAATAAATGAAAAACAGAAATAAGTTTCTTCATGTGGTATCACCATTGGTAATAGAGATATTAGATAAAAATATAAGTGGGTAGAGATATTGAAAGGACAATTCTACTGAATCAGGAGATACTTATAGCGATGAAAATTTTTGAGTGGTGCCAAGGCCAAACATGATCTAAAAGTGGTATCGGTACTAATGAAAAATAGTAATCATGATGAATCGATGATGAGATATTGAAGTATAGTTAATAAAAATCTTGATTTAAAGTGAAATAGGTTTTGAATCCATTTCTAGAATTCTATGCATGGTATAAGGCTTTATCTAGTGGTGGAAGGCCCTAAAGAAGTAGATGGAAGCCTATTGAAGAATTATCCATGATCATGGAAGAATATTTGTTCTATTTTTTATGAATTAAAAATTTAGTATCATTTGAATGTGTTTTAGGATACTAAAGTTTGTTGAGGATATGACAACCCATAATTTTAATACACTTTATTTCATGATTTATTACATAAAGTTACACATAAAACAATCCCAAAATATCGTGAAGTGTAGTGTATCTTGGAAATCAGTTACATAGCACATCAACTTGAAACATGGATACAACAAAATTATTAAAAAATTTGTTAACATGCTCCTAAATTTCCACCAATCTTCTAAAACTATACGGGATAACCTAAGGATGTACATAAGAAAGGGGTGATCTATAAATCCCAATAAGGGAATAAAAAAATCATAGTATAAGGTAAAGTAGTACATGTTATGTAAGAGTCATATAAAGGTAGCATAAGGGGAGTAAGAATCATAATCTTTAACAATGAGATATGATATAACATGATATAAAAAAGGAAACATGGGAATGTGGTGACAACATAAATCATGCCATAAACATAAGTCAAGGATAACTGCCAAGGAAAAATCACATGGTGGATAAATTCCCATAATGTATTAGGTTTAACCCTAATCCCATACATTATGTCTCATGAGACTAAAAAATTACCCAATGCATTTGAGCGCTATCTGGGTTTACCCATCATAATATGTACATGCTCATGTGTGCCACATATATCATTAAAAATAAGGATATATTTCATCACATTTAATCCCATTATTAATGAGTGGTGGTTAAATGCATATAATTTTCAAATAAATTATGTATAAGTAGATCTAGGTGAATACCCTTGAGTAGAAATGGGGATGGGTATTCACCACGTAATTTTTTGGCATGGAAAATCATAGGGAAATTTTGGCAGCATAACGATGGTAATTAAAGTTTCATAGAAGATATTAATGAGAGTGAAAGGGGTATATAATAACATATAAATTATAAGGGTATTAATATGTATATATAAAAGTATATTCCAACATGAATAATTGAAAAAAGGCATAATTTAAAGGAGTTTTTTTGAATAAATAGGAGAAAGAGATGATCCCTTACCATGATAGGGAGATTATTAAAGATTGGGGAGATTCATAAGAGATTGGGGGAACCTTATGAGGGATATATTAAGGTAAATTAAGATTAATTTAATTATACAATGGTTTTTAGTGAAGATTAATGAAATTTTGGGTGGGTTTATATAGCAAAAGAGAGGGGAATTATTTATTAATTTCCAAATTTAGGTTTTGGACTCTATATAATAAAGTAATCAAAACCACAAACCATACCATGGTTTTATACCATGGTTTATTTACAATTATATTTGTTTTAATTATTTTATATGTTTAAGAACTTATCTCATTAAAATAATACCCTTGGTGATGTGGAAGTGAGTCATGTTTATAAAGAATTGATTTTAAAACTATAAAATATAATATATGTTTTGGAGGATTCATTAAGGGTTTATAAAAATAATAAAATAACCTAAAAACACATTATTTTAAAGGTGAAATATATATTTGTTAATGGATAACTTTTATGTCATATGTTAAATCACTTTTGGGTTATTACGATGTCATAATACACATAGTATATTTATACCATATTTAATTTTGACCCAAAAATTTGGTTGTCTCTGAAAATTATGAAAAAATCACCATTGGATAATTTTGATGTTCTAATTTCAAAAATAATATTTATTTTTTCCAAAAAATTCTCCAAGTATGAGAATTTACACTTTTAAATAAAAAATCCACATTTATTAAAAAATAAGTTTTTTTTGACAAAAATAGTTTTCCGACCTTATAAAGATTATTTTTGACTTCATAAAATCATATTATAATTTATATTTAATAAGTAATAATATTTTATTAAAATAAAATTTATTTTAAAAATTCTTAAATTCATCAAAAATAATGTTTTGATTGAACTATATATTTCCCAAAAATACAATTCATATTTCATCGCATCAAAATATAATTTTTATCAAACTTATTATATAATCATTATAAAGTTACAATAAAAGGATAAATATAATCATTATTTTTTAAAAGTATAAAAATTCATATTGTTAGGGTCTAAATACATAACCCTTTATTACACCAGTGAAAACCCTAAGGGTAAAGTGTGCTATGGTAAGATTTTCTTAGGGTGGTTCAACATACATGTTTGGGCTGTGATCTCGATGAGATTTAACTTCCCTCGTAAACAGTTTTGATCATGCTTTAGTTACTGAATCTTGTTTTGGGATTGGTCAAGGGTAAATCCCAGTGATATTTTCTCCCTTAGAAGCTTTGATAAATGGGCTTCATAGTGTATGATCCTACTGGTCAAGGCTACCGCTTCTTTCATTTGTATCAATTGGACTTTATCATAAACCTTAGTATATAATAATTATATGATCACTATAAAATTACTATATTATCAATGGTTATGATGCTTAATGGTACTTTAAATCCTATAGAATATAACTTATAATGATATAAATAACCAAAGTAGTGCATCTGTTTTCTATAACCACAATATATAATAGGAAATTTTATTTAATCACAAAAGGAAATTTATTTATAAAATTTTAGATCATTACATTCTTCCCCACTTCGAAAATTTCTCTCTTGAAATTTTCATTTCATACACAAAATAGATGAGGGTACTTCTGTTTTATCACCTCTTCTAGTTCCCAAGTTTCTTCCTCAAACTTTTGGTTCCGTCATAACACTTTTGACAAGGTGATTTGTATTATTTCATAGAACTTTTTCTCTATGATCTAAGATCTTTAACAGCTACTCAAAGTATGAAAGATCATTCTAAAATGGTACCACCTCTGGATTCAGTACATGTGAGGGGTTTAGTATGTACTTTCTTAAGAGGGATACATGTAACACATTATGTACTTGATATAGGCTAGGTGGAAGTGATAGTAAATATACCACCACTCTAATGTGATCAAAGATCTCAAAGGGGATGATGTATCTTAGACTAACCTTTACCTTCTTCCCAAACCTCATGACTTTATTCCATGCAAATATATGAAGTGACACTTTATCTCTAACCTTAAACTCTAGGTATCATTGACGATTATCTACATATCATTTCTATAAACTTTGTGTAAATTTCATATGATACTGGATATCTTAAACCTTATATGTAATATCTTGGATAAGTTTAGGTCCCATTAGATTCCACTCTTCAACTTCATCCTAGCATGTTGGAGTCTAGTACCTCTTCTCATATAAAGACTCATAAGGTTCAATTTGAATGATAGAATAATTTTTTTTATTATATAAAAACTTCACTAGAGGAAGGTGTTAATACCAAAATCCTTAGAAATCCATTGAACAAGATATCAAAATGTCATCTAGAGTTTGAATGGTCCTTTCAGACTGAACATCCATTTGAGGGTGATCAACAGTGCTAAAGTTCACTTCTGTATCCAACGCTTATTGAAGTCTTCTCCAAAACTTTTAGGTAAAACTTGGATCTCAATCATATACAATATAGAGTGTAACTCCATATAGTCTTACCACTTCCATTATGTATATCTTCGTGTGTTGGTCAAGAGAAAAAACTTACTTGATAACAATGAAATGCACTGAATTGGTAAGGTGATCAACTACCACCCAGATGGTATTATTGCCTTTAGGTGTCTTGGGGAGTCTTATGATGAAATCCATGGTTATGATTTCCCATTTATACACTAGTATGGGAAATTATTACATCATAACCTTATATTTTTTTCATTTTCACCTGACTTATTTTCATACCAAGCATCAGAATACAAACTCCACAATCTCCCTTTTCATGATATCCCACTAGAAGTTTTGATTTAGATCTCTATACATCTTAGTTTTCTCTGGATGAATAGAGAAGTATTAACTATACACATAATCTAGAAGGTACCTCTTTAGTTTTGGTTTTTATGGGAAAAATATCCTAGTTCCATACCTTATAACTCTATCTTCAAAAAAGTTGAGATTTAAAATATTCACTACCTTCTTTTGTAGCAACTCATCATCCTTCTGATCCTCTTTGATCCTCTAAAGAATAGATTTTTAGGAAGTTATATAATCAAGGTAAGATTAATATCATTTTATTATTTCTATTTCCATTCTTTTCATGTCTATGAAGATTAGATACCTTATAATCCTCATCATGGATAGGGTTGTGGGATCCTTTCTACTCAGAGCATCTGCCACTTTTTTTGCCTTCCCAGGATGGTAATGGATTGAACAATTACAATCCTTAATCATATATAACCACCTTCATTGGAACATATTTATCTCCTTTTGTGTGAATATATACTTGAAGATTTTATGGTATGTATATATGTCAAACTTCTCCCTATAGATATATTGTCACCAAATATCCCGTGCAGAGATTAGTACAACCAATTCTAGATCATGTGTTGGGTATTTATGCTCATGGAGATTTAATTGGTGTGTGTGTGTGGGGGGGGATAGTATACACAACCCAAGCCATTTTTAGATTCATTGTTGTAGATCATAAATCCATACCCACTGGTGGGTAATGTGAGCATAGGAGTAGTTATAAGACTCTT
This sequence comes from Viscum album, assembly GCA_963277665.1. NCBI lineage: Eukaryota > Viridiplantae > Streptophyta > Magnoliopsida > Santalales > Viscaceae > Viscum > Viscum album. The sequence continues at coordinate 1,928,731,763 of OY728137.1, read as the reverse complement.
CTTCATCTCTTTAAAAATTTCCTCACATTCTTCATTCTAGACAAACTTTACCCCCTTCTGAGTTAGCTTGGTTAGTGGGCTTGAAAATCATGATAAGTTTCTCACAAATCAATGATAGTACCCATCCAATCCAAGTAAACTATGTATATCCATCACAAAGGTTATTTTGGTCTATCCTTCAATTGTATTTGTTTTTGAAGGGTCCAAAAATATCCCTTTACCAATGATAACATGCCCCATGAATGTTACTTTATCCAACCATAATTCACATTTACTTTACTTCACATACATATTTTCTTTCTACTAGGTATTTAATAAAATATTCAAATGCTCCTCATGTTCCTCATTTCTTTTGGAGTAGATGATAATATCGTCTATAAAGACTATAAAAAACTTGTAATGGTAATCTATAAAGACTATATTCATCAAGTACATAAATATTTCTGGTAAATTAGTGAGTCCAAATGACATCACTATGAAATCCTAGTGCCCATACCTTTTATGAAAAGAAGACTTGGGGATATCCACCTTCTATACCTTTACTTGATAATATTCTAATTGAAGATCCACCTTAGAGAAGTATTGTTCTCTATATAGATGATACAAAAATTCATCAATCTGTGGAATAAGACAATTTTTCTTTATCATGATCTTGTTTATCTCATGATAATAAATGAAAAGGAGAATTGAACCATACTTCTTCTTGATGAAGAGGACCGGTTCAACCTATGGTGAAACACTTGGGAATATAAACCCTTTATACATATTTTTCGATAGTTTCTTCTTTATCTCTCCCAGTTCAATAACTAGCATTCTATATAGAGTCTTAGATATTGGAAAATCTCTAAGTATATTCTCAATTGAGAACTAAAACTCTCGACTGGGAGGAATACCATACAATTATTTAGGAAACACATCAATGAATTCCCTTAAATGGTCATGTCATCAAGGATGATCTTTTATTTAGTCTCAATCATTTGATAAAGTTATGCTTACTCATAGGGGAATAATATCCATTCTTGAGATGATGATACCAAAGGAGATTCATCCTCTTCCACGCACTTGTATAGAATCAGAGGACGATTAATGATGCATAGGGTGATTTCCTTCTCTTTTCAATTTATGTTGGATCTATATAAGGAAAGTCAATATATGCATAGAATTGCATCTGTAACATCCCCCGATCTGGTAGTCTCTCACATGGCTAAAAAGGGTTGGTTATGAGACCTCAATCACACGTCCCCGTATGCTAGAGGATACCGACTAGTAGCGGGGGTGTGAAATGTATAGTGGGGATACTATACCCCCTAGTATGAAGTGTTATAGTAGTAGAACTGAACCATAAAAATGAAAGAAATCAAAGTATAGACATAGTAGAAACCAACAATAAAAACCAACTGAATAATCCAAAAATATAATAAAGTAATGATGTAATGATGTGTTGGAATGTAACTAAATTCCATGCTAGAAACAATACAAGTAAAAGACTATCAGAATCAGATAAAGACTCAAAATTCCCCAATCCCGAACCCCATGTTGGTTCCACCTTTAAACTTCAGCCCACCCAACAAGAAAAAAATCAATAACAAGGTACTTTACCCTTGTAAAAACCTACATTCATGTAATCTACTCAGGTACCAAATGACATTCCAAATAGGGTGTGATTATAACTCAATAGGTCAAAACCTCCATGACTAAACAAACCAGTCTGATAAGAATTTTATGAAATAAAGTGATAAACTAGTGTATTAATTAATTCAAAATTAATAAAGTATAACAACGACCTATTTAAGCTCCGTTCCAGAATATCATTGAGTATGTCTTACAACCATGCCAACTACAACCATATAACCATGGTAAAATAACCTACTTTAGTACCATGCCAAAATATCTCAGATCATGTATTACAACCACACTAACCACCACAATATAACTATAATATAGTCACAAAAATTTGGATCAAAGACCTATAAGCATTACAACATCCGGGTTAAATCCCTATAAGCATCACATCATGGGACTGGGCAGAGCCCACTCTCTATAAGAATTACAACATGAGAATGGTCCGAGTCCACTCAATATCATCACTATAGTATATAAGTGTGCATGTTCCAAGGCCAAGCCCGATATATAATCATTTTAGCATGGAACACAAGTCTTGTCATACAACATGGATATCACAATATCACATCATAAATCTCAATGGTTAATTATGAGAATTACCATTTATCTTTAATATACTACTTTCAATTAAATAAAAATTTATTAACAGTCATAACAATAAGAAATAATCCATAACTTATGGATTCTATATCAAGAAATCACCTAAGGTCTCATGTAATGAAAACACACATTAAACCATTATCCAATTCAATTATATTCATGGTTTTCTCACCCCATGAGTATCCATAAGCTAGGTCAAAAGCCAATTTAAACCAAAGGACTCCAAGGAATAATCTCATCCACTAATTAATCTATTTGGGTACATGTTACATTGGCACAATCATAATATTTCATAGAATCAACAATTATCAAACCATATGGTTAATATTTAGACCCCCAAACTTTAACTAATGATACAACAATTCTTCCAACAGTAAACTCCCACAAGGAATAATGTGTGGATGATCTCCAAGAAAAACCTAGATAAAAATTGAATAAGGTAAAAGCCAAAAATGTACATAGTCAAAGGATTTTACCGCAACAGTTGGAGAAATAAGGAAAAGAAGGGAGAAACTGGGCCAAAACCACTTACCAGGGATCAAAGGTGTTATTGGGACGTCCAAAAGGAAGGTTGGCACTCCAAAATAACCTAGAAGGTTTCCTAGGGTTGAGAGGATAAATTTCCAGTGAGATAGAATGAAAAATCAGCTGCACAACATACTTTAAAATACCAGGTTGGGGAATTACACATCATGTAACGTAGTTACACATCATGTAAATATTTTTAATGGGATACACCAAAAACCCCATTGCCTCAGATTATTTTATTAAAATAACTAAAACATTACACAATGTGTAATCCATTTACATGGAATATAAATGTCTTGTAGATGGTTTTTCATCCCATTTTCCCTTTAAAAAACCCGAACCCCCTTTAAGGCTTGTCAACTTACCAAGAAACCGTGAAACACTTAACCCATTTATACCTGAACTCCATTAATTCAATCAAGCATACATCCCTAAACTTTAAGTTATTTTCCCAAAAAGGCTCTCCACATGGATCCTCTCCAGGTTTCCCAAGTTTGGTTTAAATAAGCTATAAAAATCACCTAAAATAAAAATTAATGAAAAACTTAGAGAGATACATACCTAAAAAAAGACGGTATCTTACAACCTCCCCACCATATAACAACTCATACCCAAGCTTCTCCAAGCATCACTATATGGTCTCAGTGAATAAGTATGGAAATTATGTTTGCATATTATACTCCCTCTCCTAGGTCTCCTCCTAAACTTGGCCCTGCTGCAACTGTACTCAAACCAATGGTATCGTACTACCCTGAAAATATTTATCACTACGACCCACAACCCGTATTGGATGCTCCTCAAAGGACACATCAGCACAAATCTTGAAGTATTCTACATCTATAACATGGGAAGGGTCTGGATTATATCTATATAGCTACGACACATGGAACACATCGTGCATGTAATTGTAGCACTGTGGAAGGGCTAAGCTGTATGCCACTAGACCAACCCTTTCCACTATCTCAAACATACCAAAAAACCTGGGTGCTAGATTTCCATGTTTCCTAATATGACATTACCCCAACCTAGGATAAACCTAAAGAAAAATGTTATGACCAACCTTGAATTACAGAGGTCATCTATGATGGTCAACATATGATTTCTTCCTTCTCTGCGTGGTCACCAACCACTGTCTGATCAACCATACCTGCTCAGATTTCTCCTGCATGAGACTAGGCCCAACAAGTGCTGAATCACCTATATCCATTATATAAAGAGTCTAATGACATGTAATTATATACAAATCCTCAAAAGGTTCCATTTAGATATATTTTTGGAAGTTATTATTATATAAAAACTACATGAGTTCCATATGTTGCTTATATGAACCACCAAAATCCAAAACACAAGCTCATAGCATATCCTCTAGAGCCTGAATATTCTACTTAGATTGACCATCAGTTTGTGGATGGTAGGTTGTTCTCAAAAGAACCCGTGATCTCAGATCTTTCTGAAGACCCTTCTAAAAATGCGATGTGAAATGAGGATCTCTATCTGAAATTATACTTCTTGGGACACTGTGAAACCGAACCACCTCGTGCACATAAAGACTACCCAAAACATAAAATATTAAGGTTTTCCTGATAGGTAATAAGTGGGCTATCTTAGTCAGTTGATCCAAAACAACCCATAAAACGTCATTCTTATGGGTTGTCTTGGGTAATCCTGTCACAAAATCCATTGTGACATTATCCCATTTCCACTTAGGAATGGGCAATGGATGCAAAAGCCTAGCTGGCCTCTGATGCTCGGATTTCACTTGCTAATAAGTGAATCATATAGACAAAAATATTGCCAAATCCTTCTTCATTCCTGACCATTGGTACTATATATAGAGATCATGATACATCTTTGTTAAACCAGGATACACCACCCATATAGAAGTATAAAACTCCCTCATAAGATCCTCACATAATCCCATAGGAACCCATACTCGACCAAAAAAAGAATAGAATTTCCACTACCAAGAGACCATCCTGATGGTGTCTCCCCACTATATAATTTGTCTCTTAGAACCTATCCCTCTATATCAAACAACTGCTCGGTCTTAATCTGGTCCAAAAACATGGGTATAACAGATGTTGAAGTCAAAACTACTCATACATGGGACTCCTGAACATCCATATGCATGTCTGCAAAGAGGGCCATTATCCTCCACTCATCATAAGAATCCCATACTATCTCTTTCTATACCTTTCATCTCAAGGAATCAACAATGAAATTTCCCTTTCCTAGTGTATAATCCAATTAAAAGTCAAAAGACTACATATATTCGACCGAAATCCTCTGCCAAAGGTTTATGTCTCTCTAAGAAATGATGTACCTGAGGCTCTTGTGGTATGTGTAAACCAAAAAAATCTCACCCATGATATAGTGTCTCCAAAATCTTAGGGAATGTACCACTGTTGTTAACTCTAGATCATGATTAGGGTAATTACTCTCATGCAATCTCAGCTTCCTAGAGCCATAAGCAACCAATCGACCCTCCTACATCAGAACTCCTCCAAGTCCATGTAGGTTCCGGGTGTAGTGGAAGCACGTTAGGTGGGTGTACCCAACATTAATTTTCCCATTAACAACGATCAATATGATATCTGTCACAATAATAAAATGCCGGATCTTTAGAATAGAACAAAGAATGAAAAAATGGAGTCCCGAAACCATAGATAGGATCATCATATGTTGGTTATAATTAATCTAATTAAAATAAAAGAATTACCTTTAATGGAATTCTCTCTCCGTTGATGTTTCTGGTCACGATCGGATGTGATCCGTCATTGAATCATAGAATCCAAGTGTAATATTCCTCTAGCGGTGATCCAAACATGCTCCACGTATCTTTGGATGTCACAGAAGGGATCTCCAGGTGCCAGTGCAGAAGATCCTTTGCATGCGATGTCCACCTTAGATCACCTTGAGAGATACTTATAAAGAAATCTACTTGATCCGGTGGAGGAGGATCTCTCTCATATCTTGAGAGCATTATTGGAAGAAAATAATTCTCTCTTGCCTTGAGAGATTTCTCTATATCCATTGTGCAAAACCACAATAAAATGGATAGGCTAATGAGAACTATATAATTGATATTTTTAATTACTTAAAAAAATAAAATGAATTAATTATTTGAAATCATTTATTAATTTCATTTAATTCTTAGTAAGACCCCATGTATAATAATAACAGTTGACTATTATTATTACTTGACATGTGCCCAGAGAATTACACCTAATATTATTTAATTAATTAAATAATATTATTTCTCATAAATCCCTAGAAAAACTACATGGCGTGTATATTAATATACATGATGTGTACTTTTCTTTTTCCATTTTCTTTATTTCCTCCACCACATTTATTAGACCTTGAATAATGGCAATTTATTTCTAAAATTAATATTACTGCATTACTCGCTAATAAATATGTTATTTCACCCACAATATATTCTCTCAAATAACTAGTTTCAAAATAAATGTGATCAGACATCCTTGAATAATTATTAAACCAAAATCAGGAATAATATTTATTCAACTTGTTAAATTAATATTTAACTAAGATACTTGGACACACTTAGTGTGTGACCCTCTAGGCCTATTTCTCAGTGGAATTGGGGAAATCTTGCCTAAAGTCCATGGTTAGAATTTAGAAACACGCCAAGGAACCCATAGAGAAAGAAGTTAAATCCATAATGATGTGTCACCTCCTACGAACGCTTACCATGTAATGTAATCCCTTTGTCTCGATATCTCAAATCAAGCAGGTTGTATGCTGGTGCCATCAACCAATGTGCTTGATTATTCTTTCTTTGACTTCCCCAGAATTGAAATTTCTTATTCCTTACCATTGCCATGGATTTATTTAGGCTATATCAATTCCATAAAAGGGCTTGAGATATCTACTTCCATTATGGAACAAAAAGGACAACTCTTTTATTGCATTATCTATTAATGAAATATTACTCATAATGCACCCAACATATCCTACCTCACTACGAATAGTGTGTCATCACAGTTTTCATCAATACATCTAAGTGAGTGAGTTGTAATACCCATTAATAATAATATTAAAGTCTAAGGACCAATACACACATCCATATACAGGAACATCCAATAACAATATGAAATGTGGATTTCCTACTGGCGAGTCTCGTTCTCATAATATCTTCCTGGATATTACTAAGGGAACACACCATGAGAAGGTGCCTCAAAATTTTATGAGTCCTCACCCCTAATGGCATGTATTATTTGTGTCCCTCAAATAACATCATCCAGACATAAAACATATATTCAAGAACAATGTTATGGCACTTCTGGGTTCTCATTATAGTAGGGATCCACTGTGACCTTTTAGTACAACAACTATCCTTAGGACATTATCACATGCACTGTCACATAGAATAACAATCAAGATGTGATAAGGTATTTATTAATGAATAAAGTACAAATTAGTTGGTTCTAGGACACTAGCTCTAATAGACTCCCACTTGGACTAGAGCCAAATGATAACAACCATTAAACCACTAGCTCTCACATGATACTCACGATTCTAATGAGATAGACCTTTAGTCATGGGATCTGCCACGTTCTATTCCATGGAAACTCTTCTCACTACAAATTCACCCCCTTTGATAGAAATAACTCAATAGGTGATACTTCTAGAGTATGTTCTTTGTCCGTTGATGTGACCTTGGTTATTTTGCAAGAGCCACCACTATAGTATTATCACAATAAAATGTGATAGGATCTTTACTGCTAGGCACCACATCAAGATCTTGGACAAAGTTTAGAATTGAGACAACTTACTTGGCTACATCAGAAGCCGTTATATATTCGGACTCCACTATAGAATCGACGAAAACTGGCTACTTTGAACTATTTCAGCTCATAGCTCCTCCATTAAGGCAGAAAAAATATCTAGATTGTGACTTTAGATCGTTCTGATCTATCTCAAAACCAGCATCAGCATACCCTCTAATGTCAAGATCCTCATCTCCTCCATGAACCAGGAATATATCCTTAGTTCAGCTCAGATACTTAAGGATAGTATTAACAGTAGTCCAATGTTGTTCTCCTAGATATTCTTGATATCCACCTACCATGATCAGTGAATATACAACTTAAGGAGTGTTACATAACATGGAATAAATGATGGATCCTATAGCTGAAGATCATGGGATCTTACTCATTCTATCTTTCTCCTGTTGTGTCTGAGGACACATTTTCATAGAAAGATGTAGGCCATGTGACACTTGAACTAATCCCATATTGGATTGTTCTATACTAAATATCTTTAGTATTTGGTCAATGTATATACCCTGACTTAGTCCAAGAAGCCTCTTGGATCTTCATGAATGATCTTGATCCCTAGAATGTAGGCTTCTTCACCAAAGTCCTTCATGAAGAAACACTTATTCAACCGGTCCTTAACTGACTGTAAGACTGATACATTATTTCCAATAAGCAATATGTCATCAACATATACTACTAGGATATTGACCACATTTCCATTAAACCACTTATAAACACATGTCTCACATTCATTCTTAATGAAACCAAATTACTTTATGGATTCATCAAATCGAATTTTCCATGACCTGGATGCTTGCTTTAATCCATAAATGGATTTCTGCAACTTACAAACCCATTTGGCTTCACCTGGCATCACAAAACCTTATGGTTGTGTCATATAGACATCTTCCTAAAGGTTCCCGTTAAGGAATGACATTTTGACATCCATTTTCCAAATCTTGTAGTCATGGTAAGTTTCTAGGGAAAGTATGATTCTTATGGATTTAAACATGGAAAATAGTGAGAAGGTTTCATCATAATCAATTCCTTGATCATATATGAATCCTTTAGCCACTAGAATTTATTTATAGGTGATAACTTGACCTTCCATGTCCAACTTTCTCTTGAATACCCATTTTCATCCAACAATATTTACGTCAATTGGATCATCGACCATAACCCAAACTTGGTTCTGATACATGGAATCCATCTCATAATTCATAACTTATAGCCATCGTGTAGCTTCTGATTTTTTACTACTTCCTTGTATGAGAGAGGTTCATAATTGTCCAAAAATAATGATTCAACATCCTCGGTGACTAGGAAACCAAATCTCTATGGTTCCCTTACCTCTCTGGAGCTCCTACACAGTAATTGTGTTTTTGGAACCTCTTCCATGGGGACCTATAGAACTTGTTCCTGTACCAACTCCTATGTATCTTGAGCATCAACTTCATCGAAGTCAATCTTTCTCCCACTATCCTTTTTGAGTATGTGCTTCCTCTCAAGAAATATGGCTTGTCTGGCGATAATCAATTTCTTTTCTAAAGGGTTATATAGGTAATGTTATTTCATTTCCTTGGGATATCCTATAAAGATAAACCTCATGACTCAGTGTGATAGTTTTTTTTCTTAAGAAGGCCTTAACAAATGCCTCATATACCCATACACATGTTTGCAACAAAATGGGTTTCTTTCCATTCCATAACTCAGAGGGAATTCCATTTTCTGCCTTAATTGGTACTTAGTTTAATGTGTATGCTGCCGTTTGTAATGCATATCCCTAAAAGGATAATGGAAGATTTGCATGACACATTATAGACCTCACCATGTCTAACAAGGTGCAGTTACTCCTTTCACTAACACCATTCCACTATGATGTATAAGGAGGAGTGATATGAGATATAATCCTAGACCCCCATAGAAGATCAATGAACTCTTGATTCAGACATTCTCCATCTCAATCTGATCGAAGATTCTTTATCTTCTTACCAAGTTGATTCTCTACTTCATTCTTGAATTCCTTAAATTTATCTAAGTCTTCTGACTTATACCTCATTAAGTAGATATAGTCATATCTACTCAAATCACCAGTAAAAGTAATGAAGTAATAATATCAACCTCTAGATTCTATTGGAAATGGTCAACACAAATTTTTGTGAACCAATCCTAGAATCTCAGTGGCCCTTTGACCCTGTCCACCGAAAGGCAGCTTGGTCATTTTACCTTTTAAACAAGCGTGACATTTATCAAGTGGTTTTTTGCTCAGTAGAGTTTAAATAACCATCTTGGAAGAGATTTTTCAAGTGCTTCTCGTTTACATGACTGAGATGGTGATGACACACCTGTTTGATGTATGAGTCATGTGAGTTTGTTTTGTTATAGATTTCCAACACTTGGTTTTCAAAATTTAATACATACAAACCATTATTTAAATGTTCCATACCATAACACATGTTGTTCTTATAAAAGAAACAACCTTTATTTCAAAATTTGAAAATAAATCCATCTATATCCAAACAAGATACATAAATTATGTTCTTAGTAACACTAGGCACATAATAAAAGTTATGTAAAACCAAAACCATTCTAGTTGGCAATGAGAGATGGTAATCACCAATGGCCAATGTACCCAACCTCATGTCATTGGAAGCTCAAAGACCCACCTCTCCTCTGTAAATATTTCTAAATATACTTGGTTCCTGCATTTGAATATATATGTGAGCCCCACAAGTAGTATCTAATACCCAATGTGTAGAAATGGAAAGATTACACTTGATAACGAACACGCCTTTAGATTCCCCATGCTTCTGGGTGTAGTTCCTCTTCCAGTGGCCTTGCTTTCCACATGCAAAACATACCGCCTCCTGTTCCTTTCCCTGTCTTTGGATCTTCCCCTTCTTGGAGGGATGGTGCTTAGGGGATTCAGACCGTTTATGAATCCTTGGCCCCTTTTCATTGTCCTTAATTTTCTTATTCACTATAAAGAATGCGGGTTTGTCATGCCGCATTTCCTTATATACCTGGATAATTAAGGTTAGAAGTTACAATAGACTCTTCTCATTGTTTCTCATGTTGTATTTGACAATAAATCTAGATAAGGTCTTGAGTAGTGATGATAGGATGAGATCTATATGCAACTCATCTGAGAACTTAATCCCTAATATGTCTAGGCATTCAATATATCCAATAATCTTAACTACATGAGGCCCAACTAGCACAGACTCTCCAAACATAGTTGTAAAAAAAGCATTGTAGACCTCATATCTCTTCTTTCTTGCCTTCTCTTGATAGAGATCCTTAAGGTGTGACGTCATGCTATATGCATCCAAATTTTCATGTTTCTTAAAGAGCTCATTAGACATAGATGATAGCATGAAACATTGGAAATATATGGAATCATACATATGTTTCATATAGATAGATAGTTCCTCATCACTAGCCTCTTTTCCAGGTTCAACTGTAATAGGAACTTCCAGCACATACAATTTCCTCTCGTGGTGAAGGATGATGCATGAACGCCTCTACCATTCCTGGAAATTGGTTCCAGTGAGAAGGTTTTCCTTCTCGAGTATGGTTTTTAATGATATGTTTGAAGTAATTTTTCTTTTTGTTTCTACAAATTAATATGAGAAAAGGTTTTGTACTTTATCATGGTAAAACTAAGACAAATAAATAAATTCATAACTATTAGCCTCCCGTTATTTTATCGAAATCTAATAGCCCTCACCATTGACTTCGGAATAATATGTTGCTTGAATATTATAGTGGAAAAGATCCATATTTCCCTTCACATTATGCCAAATAGGGTTAGTCAAGTAATTTTAAGGGTTTTAGGTAGGCATTCTAAATTCCATCTGCATTAACTCACAGCTCCTTGATCCGCTGAGTGGAATCCCCAATCCTGAAATCCTTTTATTTCGGATTTCCTCAACCTTTACCTCTTGATCACACAAAGTCCTACTATGACAGTCAACCCTTGACGTGAACCAAGTCAAGTCAACCCAAAAACTTGAATTATAATTCCTCGATAATTGAAATCACCCCAACTAGGGTTGTTCAACCACTTTGAACTACAGTTCGATTATAACCAAGATTATGGAAGGCTATACCGACTTAATATTTTATTTGAAGGATTTTATCCTTATAAATAAATTTTCATTTTATTATCTTTGATTACAAGCTTGTTAATATTAAGTGGGATATACATAAGTTATTATCCATGTGTAAGATAATATTTATGCATAAGTCGGTCTTATTTTAGTTCCATCTTGCATGATTGTTTAATTCATTAATTGTGTGATTGTGACAAAACACCCACAATAAATAAACCATGCAACTAACAGAAATAAAATAAATGGTATGATCATGATATTTTTCTATTGGTTAGTTTATCTAGTGGTTGATAAACTAACCCAATACCTAGGGGAGAAACACCTTGAACCTTTTGGGTTTGTGTTTACAACTTTCCACCTGTCCACCTTTGTATCTCCTTAGATTGGTTTCACCTTGGATCCTAACTTGTGCCACCTCCACTAGCTTGGGATCTCCATCCATTACATATGCTTTTATCTCACTTTCATGTGAGGGGTAAAATGGGGTTTTACATAAAAGAAACCTTGGGCACACAAGCCCTACATATTAATGAGGAGAAGGATTGCAGGCCAACAAATTTAATTTAAATAAATAAATTAAAAGAAACCATTCACATACAAAGGTCTTGGTATAGCTCACAATCATCCATACATACAATGATATTTACAAATAAATAAAACTAGCATTCAATTCTTTAAGCATTCTTGTTTAAGATAAATCACGCTCGAATCAATTAATTATCTTTAATTAATCAATCATTTTATCTTAAACCCTTTTATGAATTTCCTTGAGATTCTCACCCATCATAATTTTAAACAAATAAATTCATTTAAAATTATCTTTGTATGTAACTTGTAACTTAAAGGTAACTTGGTTAATTCCCATTCATAACTACCCAATGAGTAGAAATGAACATTACGTAGTTGTTAAATTAAACACACACACATATATAAAACACCTATCACATGTTGTGCCTCAACTTTATGACCGCACTATGGTACACGTCTCAAGGGTTTGTATAATATAATAATAAATTTTAATAAATCTGTTTAATTTGGATGAGTACACAATGTGTAGTTTTGACTACATGTCATGTAATTTTGTTCACCGTCCATCAAAAGTACATGCCCGGGGACATGGCATGTAGATGTACTTCAGAAATCTTCAGAGTATATGGCGTGTTTAGTGGGACACACTCTGTGTAGTATATGCGTTACACGGTTTCTAGCCAGGAAAGCCATGTACGGGGTACATGGTCCTACCCAAACCCGAAGGGAATACACACCGTGTTCAATGGGACACATGTCGTGTAATCTAGAAACTGTGTTCCACCTGTTCCTGGTCAACACATGGAGTCTTAAAGACTTAGATAGAATCTATTGACACGACCTGGTTTGGTGGACCATCCTGGTTCAAGGAACCTATACTATACAGTGTGTACTGCCAAATACACGCCATGTGTTCTGGTGTTGTACAGCCAGGATGATTTGGCACCTCCGGATGAGATTCTCTATTTTATTTTAATCAAAATTAAAAGGAAAAAAATCGTTTCTGTAAGGTGAATGTGAAATGAAATAGGAGTAATAGATCTCGAGATTCATATTTATAGAATGATTAACATGAATTGAAACAACTAAATTATTAAATGCATAAATCACCAATGAAAAAATAAATAATTATAATCAATGATATGACCCATCTGATACCACTTGTAGGTTCTGGTCACAATGAAAGCTCGTTAGGTGGGTGTGGCCAACTTTAATTTTCTTGTTAACAATGATGAATCTGAGATCCATCACAATAATAAAACACCAGGTCTTAAGAATAGAAAGAAGAATTAAAGAAATTACGGGAGTCCCGGAACCATGGATAAGATCATCATATGTTGGTTATAATTAATTTAATTAAAAGACAATAATTACCTTTAATAGAATTCTCTCACCGTTGATGTTTCCGGTCATGATCCGATGTGATCCGTCATTGCGTTGTAGAATACAAGTGTAGGATTCCTCTAGTGGTGATATACACGTGCTCCACATATCTCTGGACATTCCTAAAGGGATCTCCAGATACTAGCATTGAAGAGCCTTTGCTTATGATGTCTTCCTTCGATCACCTTGAGAGAAGCTTGCAAAGCGCTCTCCTTGATCCGGTGGAGGAGGATCTCTCTCGTATCTTGAGAGCGTTCTTGGAAGAAAATAATTCTCTCTTGGATTGAGATATTTCTCTAGATCTGTTTCACACAACCAAAATAAAATGGATAGTCTAACGCGAATTATATAATTTGTATTTTTAATTACTTAGAATAATAAAATTAATTAATTACCAGAAAGCATTTATTAATTTCATTTAATTCTTAGTAATACCCCATATCAAATAATAATAGTTGATTATTATTATTACTTGACATGATCCCAGCGAATTACACCTAATATTATTTAATTAATTAAATAATATTATTTCTCATAAATCCCCCAAAAAACTACATGGCATGTATATTAATATACACGACATGTAATTTTGTTTTTCCATTTTCTTTATTTCCTCCACCACATTTATTAGACCTTGAATAATGGATATTTATTTCTTAAATAAATATTATGACATTACTCGCTAATAAATATGTTATTTTTCCCACAATATATTCTCTCAAATAACTAGTGTCGAAATAAATGCGATCAGACATCCTTTAATAATTATTAAACCACAATCGGAAATAATATTTATTCAACTTGTTAAATTAATATTTAACTAAGATACTTGGACACACTTAGTGTGTGACCCTCTATGACTCTTTATTACTGGAATTAGGTGGAGCCTACTTAAATTCCAAGGTTAGAATCTAGAAACATGCCAAGGTACCCATAGAGAAAGAAGTTAACGCCACAATGATGTGTCATATCCTACGAACACTTACCATGTAATGTAATCCCTTTGTCTCAATATCTCAAATCAAGTGGGTTGCATGCTGGTTCCATCAACCCATGTGCTTGATTATTCTTTCTTTGACTTCTTGGTATTGAAATTTTCCATTCCTTACCATGGCCATGGATTTATTTAGGTTATATCAATTCTATAAAAGGGCCTGAGATATCTACTTCCGTTATGGAACAGAAGGGAAAAATCCTTTCTCTCATTATCGATTAATGTAGTATTACTCGTGACACACCCAAAATATTCTACCACACTGAAAAAATGCATCTTCACAGTTTTCGTCAATACATCTAAGTGCATGAGTTGTAATACCCATTAATAATAATCTTAAAGTATAAGGACCAATACACATGTCTGCATATAGGAACATTCAATGACATTATGAAATATTGATTTCCTATTGGCAGGTCTCATTATCATAATATCCTCCTAGATATTACCAAGGGAGCACACCATGAGAAGGTGCCTCAAAGTTTTATGAGTCCTCACCCCTAATGGACTGTATTATTTGTGTCCCTCAAATAACATCATCCGGCCATAGAACATATATTCAAGAACAGTGTTATGACACTTCTGGGTTCTCATCATACCAAGGATCGACTATGAACTTTTAGTGAAATAGCTATCCTTAGGAAATTATCACATGCATTGTCACGTAGAAGAACAATCAAGATGTGATAAGGTATTTATTAATGAATAAAGTACAAAGTAGTTGGTTATAGGACAACAACTCCAACAGTCCAACTTCAAATGCGTCATAGTACACGATATATGATTTACCCAACATAGGTAAAGTGAGGATAGGTTCTGAGGTCATTCTATGTTTCAAATCTTAAAAATTTCTCTCATAATAATTATACCAAACAAGCTTCACCCTTTTATCGGTCACCCCAGACATCAGTGCTTCCAAACAAGAGAAATCTTAGATAAAGCACTGATAATAACCAACTAAACCTAGAAACCTCTGAATCTCAAAGAAATTCTTGGGTTGTTCCGAATATACCATGGCTGTGACTTTCTCTAGGTCCACTCACACTCCTGCCTCTGAGATGACATGGATTAATAAGTGCACTTTATTAATCTAGAAACTGTATTTGGTTAGCTTGGCATAAAGCCGATGCCCTCTCAATGTAATTAGGATGGTGTCAAGATGTTTGACATGATTTTATGATGACTGGGATTACATTAAGATATCATAAAAAACACAACAAATTAGTCCAAAAAGTATAAAAGATCTTATTCATTAAGGCCATGAATATTTTCAGTGTGTTAGTTAACCCAAACGACATCACTATAAACTCATATAATCCATACTTTCTCCTAAAAGTAGTATGAGGTATGTCTGTTGGTATCAACCTCAAATGATGATATCTTGATCTCAAATAAATCTTGGAGAAGATCTTAACACCTCTTAATTTATCAAAAAGATCATCAATTCATGGAAGATAATACCTATTATTGACCATCATCTAGTTTAACCTCTAATAATCCACACATAAGTGGAAAGATCCATCAGCCTTCTTGGTGAAGAGAACTAGAGAACCCCAAGAATACGTACTAGGACATATGAATCATTTAGATTATAGATATTCCAATTTAACTTTCAACTCTTGAAGCTCTATTGGTTCCATTCTACAAGGCTGGATAGAAACTGGCTCTGCCCCCGACACCAACTCGATCAAGAAATCAATCTCTCACTCAGGAGGTAAGTCGTAAAACTCGTTAGGAAAGACATCCTAAAAATGGTCTACCACTAGAGGAAAATAATCCTTCTATATTCCACCATCATCTAGATAAATTCTAGATATTTGAGCCATGAGACAATCCAATCTTCACCAAATTTTTCCTACACAACCATCTTGAAGATCCCACTCACCTTGGTGAAAATAACTACCTTCTTCTAGAGATAGAAAGGTAACTCTCCTCTTATAATAGTAAATATGAGCCTAGTATATAAATAACCAATATATACTAAGAATCAAGTCGAATCTTGTTATTTCTAGCATGAAAAATTCCCAAAATAAATGGTAACCATCAACATCTAGAGAACATGCCTTATAATGTTTGATATTATCTAACTGCACTCCAAACAGTATGTTGATGGTTAAAAAACCACCCAATATTTATAAATCCAAGCACAAAACATTTTCAAAACAAGCATATAGAAAATAATGTAATGCTCCTATATCAAACACAACAAAAGATAAGTAATATGATACAAGAATTATACCTCTGATGATAGATGGTCCTGTATCTACGATAACTGGAGTAGTCTACATAACATGCAGCTGACTTGTCCCTCTGCCTTGGGCTTCATTATAACTACCCTAAGTAATTTCCCTTTCCTGGTATTGATGCTCATGCACTGGGGTACCATGTCCCACACCTTGCCCTGAATAGCCAGTGGAACTCTAGCTACCAGCCTATTGAGGGATAGATGAGACCCTTCTTAACTTGGATGCCTGTCCTGATCCCCTACCACTGGTCTGCTATAGAAAGTTCACACAGAACCTTTAAATATTACATAGTCTTCCACAAATATGAAACTTGACTATGGGGTAAGAACATTACAAACAATTGTGGACAAACTTTACAAACTAATAGAACTAGAATAGAACATGGTCATGATATGGTTATCCCCTGACCTAACTATTCTTCCTACTACTACCATGGCGGAAACTATCATAGCGACACTTATTTCCACTTAAAGAAGAGCTCTTAGATCACCATACTAAAATATCTTGGATACTGCTCAGGGACTCTCTTATATTCCCTTCCACGATGAGTGCCTAGTTCATCATGTCCTCAAAGCTGCTCAAAAAGAAAACATTTACTTATGACCTAATTTCACAGTGAAGACCATCCTGAAAGCGACTCACCCTGGAGATCTCATTAGCTACCAAATATGGTTCCAAACACCATAGGTTAGTGAAATGTCCAACATAGTCCAACACTAATGTTCCATCATGCATCAGATACATGAAATAATAATATTTTTCATCCCTCAACATCTCAAGATAGAAATGGATCGGGAACTTCATCTCAAATTCCTTCCAAGATAGCTCATCCTACTACCCATATTCCTATATAATATCCCACTAATGCTTGTTAGGTACAGAAAGAATATATACAATAATATTCACCTTTTATCTATGGTTATCTCAATATGCTTTAAGATCATCCAGATAGACTCAATCTAGAACTTGGATGCCTGACCCCCTCCTTTCCTAGTAAACATTGGCAGGTGCTGCAGCTGAAACTCACTTATCATCCGAGACATCAAAGGAATGGTACAAAAAATCTCTATTTACATGGATTGCATGACCCTCATGAATATTTCTCAAAGATGAATATCTATATGATCCTAAGGAACTATAGGAATATCTAGTTCAACTATGTTAGAAGCATGCTGATTTCCACTCTCCTAAAGCTCAAGTCAAAGATGAATATGAGGAATTTTCTCTATAAGAAAAAAGAAAACCTTAGATAACTGGATAGCAACAATGTTAACCTCAAAAAGTGACCACAATAGATAAATACCAACTCATGGTCTCTCTAAACATGTCTTACAAGTGTTTTAGCATGAAATGTCAATTAATTTCATTTATCCAGTGAAATAAATATCTCATATCATAGTTAAATAAGAAAGTATATATCACATGAAAAAATAGATATGCACCTATCATGAACAATGCATGCCAATATATCCCTATGTGCCTATTATGATGCACGTATTCTTATTTCATGCCATACTGATCCATGAGTAAAAATCTCAAGAAATAATAACATCATAAAATAATAACCTCACACAACATGTGAATCACCCAAGGTGAAATAAAATCATCTATAATAAGAACACATCATAAACAAAAATCCCATAACCGGGAACTTGGATTTTCCCCATACATGGGTTAAGTACTCCCATGAACAAGATTATTACCATGTCCTGACACATCCTAGTCTCCTTTATACCTTTCCCAAACAGTAAATTAGAAGAAAATAAAACCTTCTCCTTTGATACCACTTTTTAACTTCCCATGATCTAAAACTCTCTCTTGTGAAAAAAAAAAGTGTTGGTTGTGAGACCTCAAGACATGTTATGCGATCTACACCTAAAAAATAACTCAAGGTAAAAATTCATGTATGGAAGAAATTTATGAGGAAGTTAAAAAGTGGTTTCAACCATCAATTTTATATAACAAGTGGTCAGGGATGGGACTATTTTTCATAATAGTGTATCCTTCACAATTATGAAATGGTCTATTAAAATGTGATTTTATGTATTGATGTAAAGTATCTAGCTAATAAAATGACATGTTATGTGATCTACACCTAAAATTAAAAACCTTATGTTTTATAAATTGTTCTTACATGTATGTGAGAAGGATTTACTAGAATTACATAAATATGGAATGATAAAAAATAACTCCCACATAAATTATTTTTTTAAAAGATTTTATGTCTCATAAGACTAAATAGTTTAATTTAATTAATTGAGTTAATTTTTAATGAAGAAATTGGAATATACATATTTTTTTGGATATTCCACAAGTATAACTTGTATAAATATATATGAGTAAACATTAAAATTAAGTTATATATATAATTGTTATATTATATTAGATAATTATATTATCATAATTAATTTTATTAAATTTTTCAGATAGAAAGAGAAAATAGATTCATAAATAATGAAACTCGTTATAGAGATAATGGTTAATGTGACGATTGTCCCAATGTTCACCTGAATGCCATCATTATAAGTATTGAAAACAACATGGATATATTTTCTCAATTGAATGTAGTTATATATTATAATTATAACCAAATGAAATTTTATGTTATATTATATCATCACCCTTTCATAATTAAATAGCTTATAGGGAATCAATATCAACCATTTATTATGTCTTTGAATCCACTTTTGATTGAAATTTTGATGTCATCCCTAGGGAATTTAATCATTATCATAATATTTTTAGAAGGATAAAATGTACCTATAGAGTATTATCACATTTAGAGATATTAAAATGGGTTTTTTAATTGATAAATAAAATAAAAGATGAAAATGTGGTATAAAATATTTTGTAGAGAGATTTTAAGAATCTATTTTTTAAAAATATTTTCCATTTATTTTGATGATAAATATATAGTGTAAATTCATATAATTAAAGACAAAGGAGGATGAATCCATTGAATCATTAAAATTAAATGTTATATATTTTTCAAAGTGCACTTTAGGGTATTTCATTGACCCATAGAGTATGATCAATAGATTCTATAAAATATTGCATCTTATTCTTTCAGTGATTTGGTATGGATTGAACCATTCATTAGAGATACAAAATTGATTATCATGAAATGGATATAATATTTAGTATTTTAAACTAACCATTATTAATATATAAATATATGGTGAAGAATTAATACCCTATATTTACATTTTTTTGTAGAAATATTATTAGCATAGGATGAGTATAGATTATCCATTCAAAAAATGAAAGAAAATGATTGAATAATGGTATATTATTTACCCATTATGTAATGATTTGAGTGAAAATTTATATTAATAAAAAATAAACCTCCCCCAGGTTGAGAATTTATGTTAATTACTGAACATATGAAGAGAGTGAAAATCATGTGAAATGCTTTATATATGATGAAATCAATTGATCAAAATAAACTGAAGAAGAAACTATAATATTCTGATTTATTTTAATATATGATATAATAATGTGTATCATTTATGAATTTTTGTAACTCCCTGACCCCAGTTACCCTGATTCAGTGATTTATTACATAACATTGGCATGATACAAGGAATCATGTCCTGAAAGACCGATCAGTTTAGTATTATTGGAAATAAGATACATACATAAGTTCAACATTACAACTTGAAAATAATTACAACACTAATTTGTTCCATTAGAAACATCCATGTATCTAAGAATATGCCTGAAATTCACTCATAACTAACTTATTCATATCTTGGGAAAATGAAACATAAGAAAGGGGTGAGCTCAAATGCTCAGTAAGGGTAAGCAATACAGTGAAAGATAACATAATCATTAGGCATGATGAATAATTAAAAACACTTTCCTTTACAAATAATAAACATGAACACTTTATGGGAGGAATATGAGGTGAGTAAATTATTCCATAATAAAACATAGTCATGGGTATTTTTAACTAGTCGAATAACCACATAAACCATCATTATTATTTTCATAATGAGGTAATGTATAATGCCGTACATTCTGAAACATTTTTTCAAGGCCTCGACCAAGACGTCTAAAAATGATTTAGGCCTCGGCCAAAACGATATATCAAATTGGGAAAGGCCTTAGAAAATTCCATATCTAATTGTCTCATGAGACCTACCGATGCATCGAGGAGCTATAGCGGGCTCCACCCGTCATATACTAAGTCCAATACATTTCTCATATGAAAATTTTGAAACATAACATAAACATTCATATTAAAAATAGCATATAAAATGTCAATAATTTAACCATAAAACATGAATGGTATAAAAATAACTCATCCACAATCAAACATATCACAAAAACTTAAATAGAATATGGAATATTTGTATCATAATAAATCAACTTCAAACAAGTGTAAAATTTATCAAAGGATGTTGACATAGATGAAATCAAAACTATTTGAGAGAAATATATCTTTCAATTTTGAAATCAATTATGAGTCACATAATTATAAAAATAAAATATTCATTTTTAAAATATTCTTATAATCTTGTAAGGGAAACTTCGATGATGTTATAACGGCGAAAAATAGATTCACACGACGTATAAGTTAAAAAACATTCTTACCATAATTTTGTTGAAAAGGTCATAAAGTACCTTGTTTGGAAAACGATGAAAAGATTTATTTCAAAACATATAATGTAAAATAATGGTATAAATGACTTTAAACCATAGTATATTAAATAGTAAGAATGTTTTGAAATACATTTTTAAGAAAACACAGATGTTGATGATAAAGAGGTCCCAGTAGATACTTATGTAAAAACAACCACGAATAATAAAGAGATTGTAAAATTAACCCTTACCTTGTACTTTTCCTTAGTCGATTGTATGTTAAACTCCTGTATAATAGTTAAAACATTTTTATTAAATTATACAAGAACTATATATATAAATATGATATCATATATGATCCTCTAATATAGCTTTGTTATTAATATTTCAGTATTACCATCGTTTCGGGTGTTAACTGATTCATTTTCCATTATATGATTAGTTAAGTAAGCCATGTTTTTTATGGATAGGATGTATTTGATTCATATACAGAATAATATTATGTTCATAAACATTATTTTTAATCAAAGAATAAAAATTATTCTTGAATGATTACAATGAGGAATGAATCTCATCGCATTCGTAGAGACGGTAATCCGTACGTATGCACGAGTGACAATATCATTATATTGATGGTGAAATAGAATGTAATCAGATGGTATATAATATATACAGAATCATTAAAATTTAATATTTATTATTTACAACAGTTATACTCATTATTATACCCATTCATATAATGAAGTGTTTGAATAACAAACTACACCACAACGTGGAGATGGTAAACCATGCGTATGCATGTATGGTAACTTTGTCATTCATATGATGGATAGAATAATGAATATGGTTGTAACATTTTTATAATAACATCATAGTATATAGAAGATACTGGATTTATGATTTTATAATGGAAACCACAAAGAAAGAGGAAGTGGAAGAAGAAAAGATCTTGAAAGAGGTGTTGAAATATTTACCACTTCTTCAGGTTCTTCCTTTTGATTTGATCAAAAGGGCTCCATAGGTAGCCTTTATGACGAAACTAAGGCATCTAGGATTAATTTAATAAAGTTGGTAGGATATTTTTGCAGGGGTTGGCTGATCCAAATAGATTTTGAGGTGTGAAATTAAGAGAAGGAGAAGTACCCTTTTATAAGAGAGGTGATGGTCACTTTTGGAAATGCTTGAACTATTATTTTATAATAAAGTCATTTTAATTTTATAATGGCTCCAAAATGATTTATTTTAGGGATAAGGTAGGGTTGGGTCGAAAAACTCTCAACCAATAGGTTTTAGACAGGTTTAGGTCACCATATTAACCTTATCTTTTAGATTTAACTCTTAGTTAAATAGTTTGACATTTACCATGTCTCTTTGTATTTTTATATTATATGGTTAATAAACGTACTATAACAAGACAATAGTACCCCAAGTGGTTCATTATTAATATATATAAAATTATTTAATTCCTTTGGTTGAACCATATGTTTTTAGGAATATTACATTAATTAATAATATAGTATTTGTTTTAAAAACTCAATTATGTCAATTTTGACACTATTTAGTATTTGGTTTTTGTGAAAATCATAACATCATTATTACCTAAAAAAAATTATTTAATAAACCCTAACATGTCATATTAACCTAGAAAATTAGTGAAATTAATCAAAAGTCAAAAATTACATTTATTTGGATATTTATAATATCAATTATTTTAATCTTTTATTAATAAGGTAATTACTGCATCATCATTGCTACTTAAATAAATTAATTTATATAATGTCTAAAAATTATAAATAAAATACCATTATGTATTAAATATTTTTATATTTCTAATGAATATTTATATTTGAATTTATCTTATGTGTAACCCTATATTAAAAATGGTTTAGTTATTAAACTTTGAATTTAACTCTTTTAACTCTTCTTTAAATAAAATAATAATAAATGTCCTAATCTAATACAAGTGGACCAAATAGGATCATATTTTATTCTAAAGGTTGTTTTTTTTGAATTATACATATTCAATAGAATTAGGACATGTGTTAGGGTAATTATGATATCATTTTTACCCTTAATTACCCTATTTACTTTTAACTGTGGTAAATAAAAGTCAGAAGTTACTATTCACAAAAAATTATTTTCATCTTATTGAACCTCATTTTACTTACTGATATTAACCGTGTCTCTTGTATTTTTGAAATTCCATTAACAGAAGCGGTAAAATTAAGTTTTATGCAAATTTGCAAATGCTCCTAGGAGGTGGGTAAAAGACAGTAAAAAGTTCAATAAAATTTTTATATATCTGAACTTATTATAAAATGACTCCAATGAATTACATTGAACTTATATAGGTATTATGTATCTATTTTTACCTAAAATAATTTTAAATGAAATAAATAATTATTTAAATAAAAAGTTGGTTTTAACCAAAAAACGCAGTGTTTTTCACTATTCATCAAAAATTGAAAGTTTTCAAAAAAAATTCCAAAAATTCACCCTATGCTAATTTCGTTATTAAGAATTCAAAAATGAAGTCCATTTTGAAAAATAAAATTTATAAAATTTCAAAAACTGGGTATTACTATTCATAACGACTAGTTTTATTGGTCGTGGTGTGTTAGAATCTCGATGTTGCGTACAATGAAAGCTAATGCATTATTCAAAGAGAAACGTACCATGGAAGCTTAGGGTGTTACATTCTTCCCTCCTTCAAATAATTTCATCCTCGAAATTTCTTGAATACTACCGCACAAAAAGATTCTGGTGGTTCTTCATCATACGTTCCTCTAGTTCCCACGTTGCCTCTTCCATCTTATGGTTTATCCATAGAACTTTTACCAAACGAGTCATCCAGTTTCTCAACACTTGTTCCCTAGTATAAATAATATTGAAAGTATCTTCAAAATAAGAAAAATCAAGTTCCAGTTCAATTTCCTCATAGGTGAGTACATGCGTTGGGGCAGACATGTATTTTCTCAACAGTGATACGTGGAACACATCGTGAACTTTAGATAGACTTAGTGGCATTGAAAAACGGTAAGCTACAGACCAAATTTATTCTAGAATTTCAAAAGGTTTGATGTACACGAGACTTAATTTACCCTTCTTACTGAATTGTATAACTCCCTTCCATGGAGATACCTTCAAGAAAACATGATCTCCTACTAAAAATTCCAAATCCTTCCTTAAGTTATTAGAATAGATATTCTGCCTACATTGAGTTGATTTGATGTGGGTTTGGATAACCTTAAACTTTTTCATCGTTTCCTTAACAAGTTCTGGGCTTATGAGTTTTCTTTCAGCAACATCATCCTAACAAGTTGGTGTGTGACTTCCCTTTCCATATAATGCTTTATATGGTACCATCTAAATACTTGAATGAAAGCTATTGTTTTAGTAAAATTATACCAATGGTAAATATTGATCCCACATACCTTGAAAGTCAAGTGAGAAAGATCTCAACATGTCTTCTAAGGTTGGAATAGTCCATTCTAATTGTCCATCAGTTTGAGGGTGGTAGGGAGTGATCAAATGAAGTTCAGTATCCAGGGAATTCATAAGACTTTTCCAGAATCATGATGTAAAATGGGGATCATGATTATAAAAAATCGATAGGGGTACTCCATGAATTCTTAAAACTTCATTAATATACAGTCTTTCAAAACATTCATGTGGTAAATCTTCTCTTATAGCAAGAAAATGTTCTGACTTGGTAAGACGATCAATAATGACCCATATTGCATTATTCTTTCTAGGAGTCTTTAGTATCCCCATGACAAAGTACATCGTAATATTATCCCATTTCCACTTAGGTATAGGAATAGGTTGCATGACTCTTCTAGGATGTTGTCTTCCAGCTTTCACTTGTTGGTAAACCAAACATATTGACACAAAATCAGCAATCTCCTTTTTCATGTTGTCCCACCAAAAATGTTCCTTCATATCTCTATACATCTTGGTGATCCTAGGGTGTATTGATAAATTGGTGCTATGGGCATCATCCAACAATTCCCTTTTTAGATCAGGTATATCAGGAACACAAAGTCTCTTCCCAAAATTCAAAATTCCATCTTCATATACAAAGTCACTCGATCTCCCATCATTTACACCTTTAATCTTCTTTTAAAACTCCTCATCATTAGTCTGAGAATTTTTTATCTATTCTTGTAAAGATGGTTTAGCAACCATTTGAAAATGTATTGAGGTTTTACCTTCCATGGTTATTCCCATATCCATCTTTACCAGATCCATGAAAATAGGATCCCTTTCAACTCACATCTTGTTCAAAACTTCATGATCTTTTCTTCTCAAAGCATCTGCCACCTTATTTTCCTTCCCCGGGTGGTAGTGTATTGTGAAATCATAATCCTTGAGTAGTTCAATCCATCTCCTTTTCCTCATGTTTAGTTCTTTTTGTGAGAAAATATAATTCAAACTCTTGTGATCAGTATAAATTCCACATTTTTCACCATAGAGATAGTGTATCTATATCTTCAGAGTAAAGATTACAGATGATAACTCAAGATCATGAGTTGGATAGTTTTTCTCATAAATTTTTAGCTGTTGTGATGCATAAGAAACAACTCAATCATTTTTCATAAGGACACAACCAAGTCCTTTATTTGACGCATCACTATAAATAACCAAACCATTGTTCCCTGATGGTAGAGTCAAGATAAGAGAGTTGACTAATCTCCACTTCAGTTCATCAAAACATTATTCACAATATTTTTTCCAAACAAATTTAATCCCTTTACATGTGATCTTAGTTAATGGGTTAGCCAACCAGAAAAAATTCTGGATGAAATGTTGATAATAATCTGCTAAACTAATAAAACTGCGTACCTTAGTTATACTCGTCGGTGCTGTACATTCTTGGATTTCCTTGGTATTTTAAGGATCAACAAATATTCCATTCTTAGAGACAATATGTCCAATAAAAGAAATATCTTGAAGCCAGAATTCACACTTGCTAAAATTCCCATATAATTCATTTCTTCTAAGAGTATTTAGAATAATGCGCAAGTGATTTTCATGATCTTTGTAGATTTTAGAGTATAAAAAGATATCATCAATAAATACCCCTACAAAGTCATAAATATATTCCTTGAAAATTCTATTCATTAGATCCTTGTTAATAGAGGTTTCATTATTCACTCCCAAAGGCATTACTATAAACACGTAATGCCGGTACCTGGTTCGAAATGATGTTTTCAGAATGTCTTCCTTTTTCACACACAAATGATGATATCCATATCTAAGGTCAATCTTTGAAAAATATTGACCTCCATGAAGTTGGTCGAATAAATCATCAATGAGAGGTAGTGGATACTTGTTCTTTATTGTTATAGCATTGATCTACCTATAGTCAATGCACAACCTCATAGATCTGTCTTTCTTCTTAACAAAAAGGACCGGAGCTCCCCATGGAGAAACACTAGGGAAAATAAATCCCTTATTACTCAGTTCCTCTAGTTGTTTCTTTATTTCCACTAATTCCATAGTGGCCATTCTATAAGGGGTCTTCGATCTGGGCCTTGAACAAGGAATTAAATCTCTGGAAAACTCAATTTCTCATTCTGGAGGATGTCCAGGTAAATCATCTGGAAACACATCAATATATTCATGCATAATAGGAACGTCCCCTATTCAAACATTCTTTTTGTCACCCATAATTATTTCATTCTCATCCTCCCCAATGATTGAATTTAGTAGATCTAGTGGGGGTGGATGTAGATAAGAATTAGATGGTGACGTTTCTTCTCTAAAGATATGGTACTCTTTATCATCATCTAGAATTGTAACCTCCTTCTTCTTATAATAAATTTTCACATCATGGTATGAAAACCAATCCATACCAAGGATTATATCAAATTAAATCATGGGTATGACAATTAGATCAGTATATAAATATCATTTATATGCCTTAATGGGGACTGATTCACAAAACTTTGTTGCAATGATACTTCCCTTAGGAGTTTTGACTAACAACTCCCTTGTTAAATCAAATTTGAAATATCTAATTTTCTTAGAAAACTGGGAAGATATGAAATAATATAATGATACATAATCAAATAAATAATTAGATAAACTTGAGGAAACCATTAAATTAACTGCCACCACATCTTTCAGAGCTTCAAACTCAGCAGTAGTGACCGCATAAACTTGTTCTTGATCCCCTGGCCTTTTTTGAGGTAAGTTTCTCTGACGCTTAGAACATTCATTTTCATAATTTCCAATCTCCCTAAAATTGTATCATTGAACATTGGTATCTTTTTTCTTCACCTTAAAATTACTTGCAAGATGGCCTTTCTATCCACATTTGTAGCATATTACTTTTTCTTTTAGACAGGATCCATGGTGATTCCTTACATAATTATCACAGGATAGAAATTCAACACTTCCCTTCTTACCTGTTTCCTTATTTCCTTTCCCAGAGTATTCATTAGATCTATTATTTTCTTTATTTTCTTTAAAGTTGTAAGACTTAGAGAATTCATTTTCTGTCTTGATAGCACTTGAGAAAATATCTTCATATGATGAGAAGGATTGTGAGACTAATGCTCGATTTATAAATGGTTTTAACCCATCAAATAAATGATCAATATTACTTTTTGGGTTATGTATATAATCTGCATCATGCCTTGCTAACCTTGTAAAGTTAGCTTCATACTTTTCGACATTCTCATCCTCCTTTTGTCTTGGACTCAGAAATTGCCTTTTCATATCCGCTCGATGGTCATGAGGAAAGTATTTTTCTAAGAAAAGATCTTAAAACTCCCTTCATTGCATACTTGATACTTCTTCATCCTCCTTTGTGTTTTTAATTATTTAACATTATTGATCTTCATCTCCGGTGAGGCGATAAACTACCATGACAACTTTTTCCCTTTCGCTACTCCCCAAAGCATGAAATATTTTCTCTAAGGAACTTATCCATTGTTCAGATACAAATGGATTTGTAAACCCATTGAATGTTGGTGGTTGTTTCCTCATGAAGATATCTAACATTGATCCTCTGTATTGTGGATCAGGGTGCTCCATACGGGTAAGGTTATTATTCACAACCTGTGTGAGTTGTCCCAATATGGTGATAAGTTGATTAGTAAGAGTTTCATCACCAGCTCTGCTATAATTATCTTGAGTAGGGGAGAAATCCCTACATGGATTATGTGTGTTAATACAGTTTCCATTCCTTCCACTAGGTGCCATTTCTAAACAATGGTATACAATAGATTAGTTTATGAACCACAATACACAATTCCAAACTTGTTAAACACTTAACATAAATTAAAAATTTTATGGATATAATCCATTATCATAAAAATGTTTTCTTTGAGGAGGTATATACTCACATATAGTTTATAAAGGTTTTTAAAGAAAATGAGAATTATCCTAAGAATATCCCCCAGGAGTTTCGTAACCAATAGTGCAGTAAGGCCCGTTGTCGTTTACCAGTTCCCGTTCGAGTCTAGCTCAAAGCTGTGTTTTTGGGTTTTACTGCTAGGTACATCTGTGCCAGAGCCACCTCTACTTGCTCATATCCAGACAGGTACGTATTGTTCAGAAAAATCAAAAAATCTCTACAGTACCAAAATTCTAGGAAGTTCTTCTATTCTAACCCTCAAAGTCTATCTTAGAGTAATGTGCTCTAATTTGAGTTTTTATAAATCTAGTTTCCAAGGTTTCTACTAAACTTCCTATGATACCAACTGTAAATCCCCAACCCTAGTTACCCTGAGTTAGTGCTTTATTACATAACATTGGCATGATACAAAGAATCATGTCCCAAAAGACCGATCAATTCAGTATTATTGGAAACAAGATATATACATAAGTTCAACATTACAACTTGAAAAGAAATATGACACTAATTTGTTCCAATAGAAATATCAAATTCTCCTAAATTATGCTTGAAAGCCACTCATAACTAACTTCTTCATATCCTGGGAAAATAAAAATAAGAAAGGGGTGAGCTCAAACGCTTAGTAAGGGTAAGGAATACAGTGAAAGATAACATAAACATTAGGCATGATGAATAATTAAAAACACATTCCTTTACAAATAATAAACATGAACACATTATGGAAGGAATATGAACTGAGTAAATAATGCCATAATAAAACATAGTCATGGGTATTCTACTAGTTGAATAACCACAAGAACCATTATTATTATTTTTATATTGAAGGAATGTATAATGCTGGACATTCTGAAACATCTTGTTAAGGCCTCGTCCAAGACGTCTAAAAATAATTTTGGCCTCAGCAAAAACCATATATAAAATTGGGAAAGGCCTCATCCAATTCCATGTCTAATTGTCTCATGATACCTACCGATGCATTGAGGAGCTATAACAGGATCCACCCATCACATACTAAGTCCAATACATTCCTCATATGAAAAGGTTGAAATATAACATAAACATTCGTATTAAAACGAGCATAAGAAATTTCATACATTAACCATAAACCATGAATGGTATAAAAATAACTCATCCACAGTCAAACATATCACAAAATCTTAAATACAATATGGAATATTTGTATCATAATAAATCAACTTCAAACAAGTTTAAATTTTATCAAAGGATGTTGACATAGATGAAATCAAAACTATTTGAGAGAAATATCTTTATCTATTTTGAAATCATTTAAGAGTCACATAATTATAAAAGAAAACATTTATTTTGAAAATATTTTTATAATATTGTAAGGGAAGCTTCAATGATGTTATAATGGTGGAAAATAGCTTCACCTTCCGTATAAGTTTAAAAACATTCTTACCTTAATTTGGTCGAAAAGGTTATAAAGTACCTTGTTTAGAAAACGACGGAAAGATTCTTTTCAAAACATATAATGTCAAATAAGGGTATAAATGAATTTAAACCATAGTCTAGTAAATATTAAAAAAAAATTGAAATACATTTTTAAGAAAACACGGATGTGGATGATAAGGAGGTCTGAGTAGATACTTACATAAAAACAACCTCAGATAATAAAGAGATTGTGAAATTAACACTTACCATGTTATTTTCCTTATTATATGGTATTTTAACCTCCTTTATAATAGTTAAAACATTTTTATTAAATTTTAAATGAACTATATACATAAATATGATATCCTATATGATCCTCTAATATTGCTTTGTTAATAATATTTCAGTAGTATCATCATTTCGGGTGTTAACTGATTCATTTTCCATTATATGCTTGGTTATGTAAGCCATGTTTGTTATGGATAGGATGTATTTGATTCATCTACATAATTATATTATGTTCATAAATATTATTTTTAATCATAAAATGAAAATTATTGTTGAATGATTACGATAGGGAATGGATCTCATCGCGTTCGTGGAGATGGTAATCCGTACATACGCACGAGCGACAATATCATTATATTGATGGTGAAATTGTATGTAATCAGATAGTATATAATATATAAATAATCATAAACATGTTATATTTAATTTTTAAATCATTTATACTCATACCCATCCAAATAATGAAGTGTTTGAATAACAAACTACACCACGACGTGGAGACTGTAAGCCGTACGTACACACGTATGGTGACATTGTCATTCATATGATGGATAGAATAATGAATATGGTTGTACCATTTTTATAATAACATAACAGTATATAGAATACATTGGATTTATTATTTTATAATGAAAACCACAAAGAAACAAGAAGTGGAAGAATAAAAGAACTTGAAAGAGGTGATGAAATATTAACCTCTTCTTCGGGTTCTTCCTTTTGATTTTATCAAAAGGGATCATTAGGTTGGCTTTCTGACCAAAGTAAGGATGATATTATGAAGGGAGTAAAGTTGGGAGGATATTTTGTTAGGTCTTGGCTGAGAAAAATGGCTTTGGATGTGTGAAATTAAGAGAAGGGGAAGTACCCTTTTATAAGAGAAGTGAGGGTCACTTTAGGAAAATCTTGAAATATTATTTTATAATAAACTAATTTTCTATTTATAATGGCTCAAAAATTATTTATTTATAGTATAAGGTGGGTATGGGTATAAAACCTCTCAACAAATAGGTTTTAGACCAGTTTAGGTCACCATATTAACCTTATCTTTTAGATTTATCTCTTAGTTAAATAGTTTGACATTTACTATGTCTCTTTGTATTTTTATATTATATGGTTAATAAAATTACTATAACAAAAAAAGATAAAAAAAATTGTTTCATTATTAATATATATAACCTCATATAAGTCCTTTTTTCTGATCCTTATATTTTTAGGAATTTTATATCAATTAATAATATAGTATATTTTTAAAAACTCAATTATGTCAATTTTGACACTATTTAGTATTTGGATTTTTTGAAAATAATAAAAACATGATTAATTCATAAAAATATAATTTAATAAATACTAACATGTCATATTAACATATAAAATTAGTTTAATTCATCAAAATTCACAAATTACATTTATTTGGATATTTATAATATCAATTATTTTAATCTTTCATTAATAAGATAATTACTGCATCATCATTGTGTCATAAATAAATTAAATTATTTAATGTCTAAAAATTATAAATAAAATACCATTATGTATGAAATATTTTTATATTTCTAATTAATATTTATAGTCTAATTTATATTATGTGTAACTCTATATAAAAAATGGTTTAGTTATTAAACTTTGAATTTAACCCTTTTAACTCTTCTTTAAATAAAATTATAATGAATGTCTTAATCTAATCCAAGTGGACCAAATAGGATCATATTTTATTAATAAGGTTTTTTTTAGAATTATACTTATCTAATAGAATTAGAACATGTTTTAGGGTAATTATGATATTATTTTTACCATTAATTACTATATTTACTTTTAACCGTGGTAAATAAAAGTCAAAAGATATTATTCACCAAAAATCATTTTCATATTATTGAACCACATTTTACTTACTGATATTAACCATATCTCTCGGATTTTTCAAATTCAACTCACAGAAGTGGTAAAATTAAGTTTTCTGCACATTTGCAAATGCTCCTAGAAGGTGGGTAAAAGACGGTAAAAAGTTCAATAAAATTTTTATACATCTAAACTTATTTTAAAATGACTCCAATGTATTACATTGAACATATATAGGTATTATATATCTATTTTGACCTAAAATAAATTTAAATAAAATAAATAATTATTTAAATAAAAATTCAATTTTAACCAATAACACAGTATTTTTCAATATTAATCAATAATTGAATGTTTTTAAAAAATACCAAAAATTCACCCTAAGATAATTTCAATATTTCAAATTCAAAAATGAAGTCCATTTTAAAAAATAAAATTTATAAGATTTCAAAAAGTAGGTATTACTATTCATAATGTCTAGTTTGATTGGTCACGTTGTGTTAGAATCTCGAAGTTGCGTATAATGCAAGCAATTGAATTATTCAAAGGGAAACGTATCATGGAATCTTGGGGTGTTACAATTTTTATAAATAAGGAAGAAGAAAATGTAATATAAAAATTATAATAAGTGTAAATTTTCCCTATAAAAAGTACATTTTCATGGGAATGTTGTTATAACCAATATTATTATTATTAAATATTAAATGATCAAATTAATGAATTAATTTTATTGACCAAGAAACAATGATACTAAATGATAATTTACAAGGTTTAGTTGGGTATTATAATATTTTTTAAAAAATACATTAAAAATATTCCTTTCCACTAATATTTTTTTACAGGAAATAGAAATATGCCAATGTAAATCGAGGAATGTGATGAAATATTTTGATATCTCAAAAGGACTTTGGAGAGTAAAAATGTAAAAAATTCCCCTTTTAGAGGATAAAGAATTTTAATATGTGATGATTCTTAATATTATGTTTTTTGTTTCATGATACATAATAAGAAAGTATTAATATACACTTTGAAGAAATTAATGACTCATTAGTAAAATTATAATACTCATGATTTAGATATATAACAATAAAATTTACTCTAACATTATCTTTTAATTATATTTATAAATAAAGGTAAGATATATATACAGACCATAAAATTATAAATAAATTTTCAAAAAAGAAAGAGTTCAGCATGAGTGATAAAATATGTAAATAAATGCTAACAAATTAAAATTTGAACATTATTTATTATAAAATAAATTTTAATAAGATAGTAAAGTCCTTATGTAATAAATATTATATTACATTATATTCTGAGGATAGAATATGATCCAGTGATAAATGGTATAATAAATTAATACTTGAGAAACATACAAGAAGGATATCATCATATATTTCATATATTATTACTCAACCATAATTACTATATAATAAATTGTAAAAAATACATAATGATATTGTTTTGAGAAAGATAAATAAATATGTAAATGATGGAAATATTCTTCATTTAAAAGTATATATAAAGAGTGTCATGTAGTTTGGGAAGATATTATGCCTTCCATCTATACTTGAGTTAAATAAGGATTTCTTGGGTAAATCCCAAAGCTCAATTTTTACTATACATCCTAGGAGAATCAATATGTATATGTCTCTTTTGAGGAATTATTTTAGGGAAACCTAAATAAGAAATTTTTAACTATACTATTAGAATTCTGGTGCGTCATCAAATCAAAGTGAAATCGTTGTTTCCCAAGTGAATAAAAAAATCATTTTATATTTTGGTTTATAAATTTACAATATCAAAATGGATTTTTTCAAGGTTATTACATCAAAATATACAAGAACTAATAATATATTATTACTAGTTGATCACTAATTTTTTTTTCCCACTTTAAATCAGCCAGACAATGTACTTTTATTTGATCAACTCATCAATATATATATAATGTTTGTTTTGAGGATTTATGTGGAACCACTTTTAATATTATTGATGATGATCCATGTATATAATAAATATTTTAGGTAAGTCACTAACGAGCAAAAAACATGAAGCTATATATTATAAATATATATTACCCTCAAATAGATGAATAATTTGAAAATATTATCAAAATATTAGAAGAAATTTTTATAATATTTAAAATTTGATTTTCATAGAACTTAGGATTAATACATTCCACTAGTATTAATATCATATAATAATAGTTATCATTTAATAATTTAGGCAATTTTTTTTACGTCCAATATATAATTAATTGTTTACACAATCTTGTCTTGATAAAGTTGGAGTGTCATTCCCATGGTGTAAATTTCATGCATATAATTTGTTATAATTTGATTTTTATTTCGTTTTAATTAATTGGTTATGATTTTAGATTGATCATGTGATTTTGAATCATATAAATGTGTCAAGGGTGTTGTTGAAGGAAATCCATCAAGTCTTGGGGTTTTTCTAAATCTCGGGGTAAAAATTATGAAAATGTGAAGAACAGAATGTTGTGAATAAGGGGGGACATAGAGTGGAGAGGTGTTGTGAGAGGGTGGTAGTTTTTTAGGTATATATATCATTTCTTGTCCTAATGGATGACACATCATGATGGATTGAAGGTGAATTTTTTCATTGATCCTAATTGAGATTCGGGGGTGATGGAATCACAATGTGATGGGTTTATGGGAAAGAAATAAATGGATAAGTCACATTCATAAGAAACTTTCTAGCGCCGATGTGGGGTAGTTTCAACATGACTATAAATAATATTTTTCATGTTAATAAAATTTATTTTCATTGTAATAATAGGTCATGTTGTGACCATATGTAAGGATTCACTCTTAAGTTTGAGTTTCCTCATGTAAAATAAAAGGCCACATTATGATGTGGTATTGGTCACATTGTGACCATACTAAGGGATCCCCCCATACATAGTGGTTTAATCTTAGGTACATTCACATTGTGATGATTTGAATTAATGTTTTGGCTATAGAAACATTTCAATAAATGCATAAATATCCAGTACTTTTTGGTATTTGAGGATGATATAGTAGTGTTCTTATCTAGGGGACACTCTATGACATGACCCCAGGTAGGGGATTAATGATTTGGAATCTAATTATGGGTACACGTGTCATGTTTTGATAGGGGGTTTCAGTTCATGACCATCCCTTAATAGTTAATAAAAATATTGAATTATTTATTTGTGAAATATTAAAAAATATTTTCTAGTATTATTACTAGTTTTTTAATTAGAACCATATTTCAAATATTCTATTAAAATCAACATTCTTTATTCTCTTCGCCTTCCACCTGATTAAAGTGGATATCTCATCAAGAAACTATTATGTTATTAAAATTATTCATTTTTTAATATCTTTTTTCTCTATGGATTTCATCCTTCTAATTGTTCATGGGGGACTACTATTTCTAATGTATGAATTTATGATCATGGGTTTTGGATTCTTGGGAATTACCTATTATTTATAAATGGATTCCAACTATTAGTTAGTGTCTTCATTGGCTTAAAGTAGTGGGTTGTATTCTCTCCCTTTTTTGACAAATCACATGTGATTTATTTTTAAAATAGTATGTTTTAAAGTGTTTTATTCCAAATTTGTAGATATATATATATATATATATATTATTTTCTAATTCTTATTTCTCTTTTGAGAAAGTAATGTTGTTTAAAAATAATTTTTTTCATGGAGATCAATATTTCTTGCAATGTTCCTAATGAAATGCCGCTTTTAATATAAATGGATATTTGATGAAAATTAAATCCTTTAATATTACTATAAAACATGGGAAACCTACATTCTTGGGTGGGAATTCTAGGACAATTCTCACAATGTGTTGATGAAACTCAACCTAGAAAAGTTCAGATTGCATCCCTAGTTTATAATTCTAATCTCAAGAGTCGTTCATACCAACAGTTTAAGAATATTCTGTTGTTAGTGTTCTATTAATAGTTTCAAGGTATATACATAGAATAGTATGAGGATCCTAGTAGAACCTAACCTTAATGACTATATTGAATATCCCATGATACTATTTGTTAAATCCACATTTACTTGGAGCTTTACTTTTCCTATAACATTTATTAAAGATAATTTTTTTCGTTTAAAACTAAAATTAAATCTCCATATATTTATTTTCAAACTATAATTATTATATTATCTAAAAATGATTCTTTGTGGAATTATTGGTGAGATCTAGTTGATATTTTTATGCTCACAAATATATATACACCCAATGGGTGTATATAGAGCTCGTTTTGATTGATACAGGTACAAGAAAGTTTCTATTAGGAGGTGGTTGGTCCTCATTTTATCTCAATTAAGATAAGTGGTTGTTACATCATTATAGTGATACCTAGTTTCCCATGTATATTATGGAATCCCATATTTTTATTACAAAACTTTTTATTTACTTTTTACAAAATAGAGGATCTTTTAATGTTTAGTTTCTTGGAAACAAGGTACATAATACATATAAACATAAACCATTCTTTTAATACAATTGAAAGTATTCATCATAGTTTCATAATAAGTACATTTAATACATCTAATAACCTAGGAACATACATAAAAGTAATCGGTGAGCATAAGGCCCATTAAAGAAAAGTAAGGGAAATAGTTCAGATGTGATCTTGAAAAAATATCAAGAAGAACTTATGTAATATAATAAAGGAATGAAAAAAGGGAATAAGGGAATATCATAATAAAAAGAACATAATCATAACTTGAAAATGTTTCTACCACATTTAAGTGAGTCATTAATAAGCTTATCAACATGTTTTTGCACTGAAGTGTCATAAAAATTACCAAGGTTTTTCAACAAGGTATCGTAAAACTTTTCGTCTCTAGAGATTAAATTCTTTACCCAATGCATTAGAGCATTATCAGGGAACACCATTAATATGAATTAATTATTATTATCCACATATATCATAATAAAATATTTCATAAATTACCTAGGGAAAATAGAATAAATGAGTTTCATAAGAAAACATGGCGTTTTAAAATGTGCATAAAGATAATATATTTATGTAATTTATAACCCAAAGAAAGGTAATGAGGTTTCAGTGTATTTCAATTACAAAATCAAACAAATTAATTTTGAATCTCACTTAATACACCTGGAAAATAAAGGGGTTTGGGTATTCACATAAAGAAAATTAAAGGGTATTTTTTAAGGATAAGAGAGAAATTTTTAGAAGTAAAATCAGTAGCATAATAGGTAATACACATAGTTTTAGATAAGGGTAAAAACATTGAAGTCTCAATCTATTGTGAAGAGATCAATTCCTCTAGTTTATTTCCAGTTGGTGTTGATTTTGTGGATTTGTTGAATGGTTTTCTGAGTGTTCTGTTGGAATGGTATGTGCCTGGACTTGACCACATGAAACAGGCCCAAGAAGAGGTTCTAGATCTAGCCATTCATATTTGTGGAGCTATATATATTTTGATGTTTGAGATGGTATGGAGTAAGCCATCAAATTGGGAATATTCTTTGACACAAGACAATTGCTAGCCGAATAGAAATGAAATAGTGGAATGCTTTTTTAATATCAAATTATTAGGAGGGGAAGCTCCATGCCATCAGTCTGGTTTTAACCTCTATGACCTTCAGGTCATGTAATGTCTTAATTCATGATGGTTTTTTGGGTCCCCCCCTCCATCCTTTAAAAGGGGGATTTATTATTATAAAAAAATTGAAGACCTTCAGGCTATTGGATGGGTATATCATTCATAAAACAATATTCATGTAGTAAAGGGATAAAATAAAGTGGACATAAAAACACAGTTTTGAAATTTGAATGACATATCACACAAATAAGAAACTTGAATGGAAAGGAGAAGTGAAGATTTCCCTTACCTTGAGGAATAACTCCTAAAACTCAACGATTGGGACCCAGTGGGATTGAAGACTCCTTGGGATATAAAACTATCAGATAATAGTGTAGGATTAAATAGTATTGAAAGGGAATGGATAAATTGGTGGGTATTTATAGAAAAAATGAGGTATTTGTTAATTAATTTCCTTGGGAACCAAGGTAGTGGTAATTACAACACCATGGGATTGCCCTTGGTATTTTCCCATTGTATTGGAAAATTTGGACCCATATTATGTTATTGTAATCCAAAAGAGTCGAGTAGAATTTTATAATACTTATTAAATCATTATGACATAATTATGAAGTCATTAGACTTATCGAAAAACTCAAACTGTATTTTTTCTATTTATGAAAAATAATGTATATTAGAAAATTATAATAAATACAACTTAACATAATTTCAACATGATTATTTAAAAAATGAAATTTATTGTATCATACTAATTATCTAGATATGATAATTTTAAAATTTAAATATAAAAATCCTTATTTATTAAAAATAATAGCGGATAGAAAGTCCATAGTGAAATTTCTGACACTTAAAAAAATATATTATAATTTTTATATAAATATGAGTGTTTTAATCAAAGTATTTCATTAAAATAACATTATTTATAAAACTTTAGTTTATTATAATAGTGTATATATTCTATGAAAAGAAAAAAAATTACAACCAATCAATTTATCAAATCCTATATCAATTTAATTATGGTAAACTATTTTTAAAATAGAAATAATGGATTAAAAATTTTATTTATACAAAAATATTACACTTTTACTAACTACAGTCTCAACACATAACTCTTTACAACACCTATATAAAACCTAAGGGTTAGGTGTGTGATTGTGATAGACTCATGGGGTGGCTAGGCTAACATCTCCTTAACAGTAATTTCTACAAACTTGAACTTCTACCATAAGAAATTTTATTCAAGTATCACTTTTTGAAGCTATAACAAGGCTTGATCAAGAGATAATCCTAGTGATTCTACCTCCCTCCCAAGTTCTGAAAAAAAGGTATTCATATGAAACAACTCTACTAGTTAAGGTTATCGTTCCTCATTTCTACATTAATTATCATTTTTCATTTCTACATATAAATAACAATATATCATTAAAATTATTATCAATTTTGTAGTTTTCAAAAATCATATTTACCAATGGTCATAATTGACCAACAGTTATATAACAATTGAAACCCAATTTTCAAATTTCAATTTATACTCACTTCATTATTAATGAGATATAGTTTTGTTGTTTATAAAATAATATAACACACATTTTTAGGAAACCATTATCATTAAAAAATTCAGCTTGTTACATTATTCACCACATACGAAATGTCATCTTGTAAATTTCAACTCGTTCCCTCAGTTGAGAAAAGGTCTAGGCAATTATGCCTCATTGTTTCTTCTGGTTCCCATGTTGCTTCTTCATATTTATGATTCCTCTATATATATTTGATGAGTTGGGTAGTCATTTTGTTTAGAAAATTGTCTCTAGGGTTTAATATATCTACCGGCTACTACTCATAAGATTAGTCATGTTCCAGTTCTACCACCCCCCAGATTTAGTACATGTGAAGGGTCAGGAATGTACATCTTCAATTGGGATATGTGGAATACAACATGTACTTGAGACATATTTGGAGGGAGTGAAAGATGATAAGTCACTACTATTGTGTGATAAAGGATTTCATAGGGGCTAATATACATAGATTGGATCTTCCCTTTCTTCCCAAATGCATTGCAACACCCCGAGATTTTATGAAAAATATTCTTTTAAATTCATTAATGTCTTGTGTTGTATTCTACACCAAGATTACCTTGCGCTATACGCAACACCGTAATAGCTTGCAGTATACGCAACACTATTCTTGGATCGTGTTACACACAATTTTGATAATAGTTATTCTACGCAACATTGAGTTTATATATATATATATATTCAATGTATAAATGAAATATGGTTGGATTCTGTTATACGAAACAATGAAGGATTCTTTCACAACACGCAACCCTGACTTGGCTTGCATTACACGCAATCGCGACCCTCCTCAATAGCGTGTGTTGTACGCAATACCGGGTTTTAATAAACAACGATATATTATTATAATATTGTCATTAACTAGCCGTTATGAATAGTATTAACTAAATTTTGAATTTTATAACATTATTATTCATCTTACACATTTTCTAGAACATGGTATAAGAACAAAATAAATTTTTCGGGTAAAATAAGTATTTTTCAAAAAATGCAGTTTTGCCGCCTTTTGATGGCACACCCACTTTAAATCTAGTTTTTGACATTTTTATATGTTAAATTTGACAAAATAAAATTCTTATTTTGAATCAGGATATAAAAATTTAGATTAGATAAAGTTTTGATATTTTTCCGATAAC
The DNA here is from genome assembly GCA_963277665.1 of Viscum album. Taxonomy (NCBI): domain Eukaryota; kingdom Viridiplantae; phylum Streptophyta; class Magnoliopsida; order Santalales; family Viscaceae; genus Viscum; species Viscum album. Next base: position 1,928,691,204 of record OY728137.1, on the reverse strand, counting down.
TTTCATATTTTAATGAATAGTAAAAACACGCTATATTTTAATTAAAAACAACTTTTTTCATCGTAATATATTATGTGGTTAAATTATAATATTGAATGGTTTTAAAGTATAAATAGAATATATTTTTACCATTTAATATAATTTATGTCATTAGCATTGATTTTACCTTGAATTCGTAGGTTAAATCAATTCAATCTTTTGCAATGTTTTAAAGAAAAACCCGTTTTCTTTTGACAACGGGATTAATTTTAATTTAATTTCTGCATCTTTTGTGTATTGAATTTGGAAAAATGGATTCCATATTTGGAATCAGTGGGTCCAAATTATGTTAATAAGCTATTTTTTATTTTTGGGCATTGTGAATAGTAACTACGGTAAATTTTATTTACTATAGTTAAAGGTAAATCAGGTAATTACGGGTAAATATAAGATTATAAAATTACCCTAACACTTGGAAAAATCTTATTGGATGGCTAAAAGTAGACCCATATAACCTAAGGGTCGGATTAGATTCATTTTACGGACTTTGTTCCATGAAAATAATTTAATTATTATTAAAACCAAAGAATGTGACAACATGCCACTTTCTTAAATATTATAAGTATAATAATTTTAATTTAGTGATAAACTTCATGAAACTTCAAACATGAATAGTATCCAGAAATCTAATACAATTATCTACATTATAGAAATTTATTTATAATTTTTAGGGATTAAATAATTATCATTTATTACGACACAAAGATGATGCAGTAATTGTCTTATTAATAAAATATTGACATAATTGATGTTATAAATGCCCAAATAAATTAAATTTGAGACTTTTTATGACTTAAATTAATTTTATAGGTTAATATGACATGTAATTGTTGATATAAGTAACTTGGTTTGAACTTATAATTCTGTTATGAATTTCATAAAAATCATGTACCAAATAGTGTCAAAATTGACATAAATTAGTTTTTAAAAAAAATATTATATTATTAATTGTTATTTAATTCCTAAAAATCTAAGGTTTGGACAAATGACTTAGATACGGATATATATATTAATAATAAACAACTTGGGGTTATTTTGGCTTGTTATGGTAAGTTTATTAACCATATAGTGTAAGAAAACAAAAAGACACGGTAAAAGTTAAATTATTTAACTTAGAGTTAAATCTAATTGATAAGGTTAAAATAATAACCTAAACTTGTCTAAATCCTACTGTATGAGAGGATTTAGACCCATACCCACCTTAGCTTCGAAATAAATAAATTTTGATCTATTTAAAACTGAATTTTACTTTATAATAAAATAATAGTTTTAGTTATTCCAAAGGTACCCCTCTCCTCCCTTATAAAAGGGCACCTCCTCCCCCTCTTCCTCACACCACATTGAGCCTTCAAGCTCGGCCAAACCCTGCCAAAATCTCTTCTCCACTTCCCTAGTATCATCCTAGAGGTCCTGGTCTTCTTCAAAGACCATCCTTAGTTCTTTAAGTGGAGGTTAAGAAAAGGCGAGTCAAAAAGAGTTAATATCCATTACCGATCTTTTCCAATTTCTTTCTTCTTCAACTTATTCTTCTTTAGTTGTTTCATGATAAAGTAATAACATCAATATTTCTTATATACTGATATGTTATTATAAATATGAAACAACTCTAATTAACCTTCTATCCATCCTAAGGAAAAAGGAAATCACCGCGCGTGCGTACGTACAGAATACCGTCTCCACGCCGTGGTGTAATCTATTTTCCGCCACCACCTTAATTGGATGGGTATAATGGTGTAATGAGTAACTATATATGATTATTATAAAGTGATATTTATACTTAAATAGTATACATACACTTCAACACAAGTTCACGATCATGAGAATGATATCATCGCTCGTGCGTACGTACGGACTACCGTCTCCACGACGCGATGAGATTCATTCTCCATGTTAACCATTTAAGAATGATTATAAAGTATATATAAGAAATAATAATGAAATATATGACATTATAAAGCTACTGGATTTATGTATATATGTATGTCATCTACTTACTTCCATTCAAGACAATAAGGAAAGGAAAACAGCGTTCATGCGTACGTACGGACTACCTTCTCCATGAACGGTGTGTTTCATTTCATTTATCTATCTATTATATATATATATATATATACTGAATACTTATGATATATAAATCATGTTTTATATTATGGAAGTAAGTAAATCATGATATAAGTAATAATAATGTCAAGAACAACAAGTCCAAACACCTACGATAAATGAAACGATTTTACCCAAAACGCTTCTTTAACATGGAATTTACAAAAGAATGGGTAATATAAAGTCATAAGTGAACCATATATGATATCATAACAATGAATATGATTCTGTAATAAGTTAATGACATTATTTAAATCATTATACAGGAGGTTCGGATACGTACAAAGCATATCACACATAAGGTAAGGGAAATATCACAATCTCATTTTTATCCGAGATTGTTTATACTTTGGTATTTACTGGGGTGTATTTTATCATCCACATCCATGTTTCTTCAATATTTTATATTATTTATATCCACCTAATTTTTTTTAAATCCAATTTTACTCTTCAGTGAGATTTTAGTAAAAGATATGAAAGGAATCTTTTGTCGTTTTTCGTACGAGGTACTTTTTGACTTTTCCGAAAAAAGTACGAAGAATGTTTTTTTTAACTTATACGACATGAATGGATTTTTAAAACATTATTTCCAAGAATCTTCCTTTAAAAGTTTTCAAGTTTATTTTTAATCAACTTCTTTTAGTTTATAATTGTACGACATGTTAAGAAAGGAAAAGTGTTTTTGAAGCAGAAAGGATATTTTCCTCAAGAATGGAGTTCAAGTGTTTTATCAAAATTATTTTACATCTAAGATAATAAAGGGTTATGTTTTTATCCCTATTATTACATTGATTTGATTATGTTGTGATGGAATTATATTTTTATGAATTCCTTTATCTTATATGAATTGTTTTATGATGTCACGATGTTTAAGATTCCCATTTTTATTACATGGGTTATGCTATGATGTATAGTTTATGATTTTGTGGCACACATAAGAATGGTATCACTATGAGATGGGTGGGACCTATATCTCCCTCCAATGCATTGGGTAAAGATTTTATATCTCATGAGATAGACATGGATGGAATGGTAGGTTATACCGGTTCAGTGAAACAGGACTGAAACGAGGGTGACTCGGTTCAGAAATGGACTTTGTCTACTAAGATAGTCTTGGCAATGAGTCTTGACTAATAAGATATGATTCTCTATGATTATGTGTGTATGACACAAAGTTTCATGTTTTAAGTTATGATTATTGGGATTTCATTTCACTACTATGATTTATCCCATGTTATGAAACTATACTCTCTTTTACAGGTTAAGATTTCCAAAATGTTATGTTCTTATGAATATGATGTGATTGATATTTCTTTTGTTCACCCTTACTGATCATTTGAGCTCACCCTTTTATGTTTTCTTTTCCCCAGGATATAAAGAAAGGTTTTAGGTAAAAAAAAGTAAGATCTTTATGGGAGATGTTGAAGATCTTTCACCATGATTAGAAGATTATATTCTGAGTTTCCAAAGACACTAAACTATTACGATCCTTGTGTGTGTGTTTTTGTTATGTACTATGTATTCCGAAAAAGTAATGTAATGTCCATGTATGTCAAGCTTCAGGTCTCTACAGTTGGTATCAGAGGAAAGGTTTAGTCAACCTTTGGAAACTAGGATGTGAGAACGTTAGTGAGATCCCTAGAGATATTTCTAAGGTATGTCTAGGGATGTCCCTAAGGATAAGTATACGTATAGGATATATTCCTAGAACTACGGTAACGATCTTAGAATTTAACCTAAGATGTTAGATATTAAGGGTACTCCCCCTTTACTATGTTGTTTTCCCTAGCATCATTTTTGCCTCTCACACTATTCTTTTTGGGTTTTAGATGATGGCTGGAACCCGAAGGAACCGTGTTGATCACTTAATGGACAATGTAATGATTTTCCTCCTGAACAAACAAGTGTTATGGGAGATGGAGTGCAAAATCTTATTGCTATACTTACACAAGCTATGAATCATTCTGGACTTTGAAATGAGCAGAGAAGGGAACAATATTCTATTGAGTCCTTCATGAGGCAACATCCACCTTCTTTCAGTGGGTCTTCCGATCCACTTGTTGCTGAACAATGGATCTGTACCACTGAAAAGATATTTTCAGTTATTCAATGTTATGAACATGATAAATTCATCTTAGCAGTATATCGTTTGGAAGGTGAATCTGATCAATGGTGGAATCTTATCAAGAATACGAGGCCAAGAGATGAAATTGAGTTCATGGAATGAGACGAGTTCAAGAACTTGTTTTTCAGTAAGTACTTCCCTCATATTCTTCGAACAAAGATGAAAAAGGAGTTTCTTGAGCTGAAGCAGAAGGATGATGAATCTATTGGTATATACGAAGCGAATTTTACAAGACTTGCAAGGTATGCATCTGGCATTATCATCCAACCTGAAAGTAAAGTTGATCGTTTTTTCAGTGGCTTAAAACCAAGTCTTCGAAGGGCATTAGCTATAAGAGACTTCAGTAGCTATGAAGAAATTGTGCATTGTGCTATCGAGGTAGAAATGGAAGTTGGTGTTACATATCCATCTCATGGTTTTGACAAGAAACGAAATATGGAGTTCAAGGAGAAATATCATAATAACGGTGAAAAGAAGATGAATGTTTCCTTATGCACAAACTGTGGAAAGAAGCATGGTGGAGATTGTCTTAAAGGGACTAGAAAATGTTTTAAGTGTGGAAAAGAAGGTCATCAAGCAGCAGAGTGTCTAAGTAATGGAAAAAGGGTTTCTAATGATGTGAATAAAGCAAACACTGCAGAGAACGCACCACCAACACTTCAATGCTTCAAGTGTAAGGAAATGGGTCATTATGCTAATAAATGCCCTAATCCAAGGGTTAGTGATGATCGACATGAGAAACCGCTTAAGGAAAAGGACAAAGGGAAGTCACATGCGGTCACTATTGGCGATGTTGAATATGACAACGATGTGGTGGAATGATTAAGTGTTTATGTAATGGGATTCCAAAATAATGTTGTATCATGGAGTATTGGAATATTTATGTATTGGTCTAATGTGGTATTCAAAGTGATTGAGATATTTTTGGAAAGTAGATGATATGCACACAATGAAGGGATAAAGAGAATCTAATATGTTTGATAGTATTCATGAGCACATGATTGATATAAGGACTAAGTGATATAATGGTTTGAGGATATAGAATTTTGAGGATTTTGGTTTGTGGAAAGTGTTAACTTTTAACTGTATTCATGTTTTCACTAAGGTTTAATGGGTATTCATTCTTTAAGAAAATACATGATTAAGGTATTCACATGTTTGTAATTTGACCAACAAGATATATCTTATGATATATGGGGGATAAATGATGGCATTCACGTGATTGTTATGTGACATTTCAAGTAATCATTTTCTTTATACTATGAGCTTGGACCGAAGTATTTTAGATAATCCTAAAGATTGGAATGGATTATGTTGTACATAAGTTAGTATTGTTTAAGGATAGAACTTTTTTTCGATGGGATGTTATAGTAATATAGCTTTAGAAAAAGGACAACCTGCAGGACGGGCGGCAACCCATCGCGTCGGACAAGGCTGTGGGAATCGAACTCACAACTGAAGTGCGACTGGCCTTTATCGCCTACCACTGGCCTACAGGAATTCCCTGGTTAGTAGAAACTAGTTTTATTTTATTAAGCGGTATGATATATGAAGTATAAGTTCATTTTTGGAATCGTATATGATTAACCTCACCAAAGACGAGCTTATGTATATTTGATAACTATTGCTAAACTTTTGTTTGAAACAGATGGAATGACCCATCATTCTATCACATGATCTGTTAACACTTCACGAATAACAAATTCAACTTCATTTCTTTAAGAGATAAAGTGGAAATTGTTCAAAGCACGAACAACAGTGAGATTGTACAAAAATCAAGTAAGTATTTCTTCTAATTCAAATTTTTCAACTTTAGGGAAATGATATTGAAAACCAAAAATGTTGTCCTAGTGATCTTATATCTGATGAATCAGATGGTACCCTAGATCATCACAAATTTATGGCTTTGCGATTGTTGGCTTTTTCATAGCCATGTTCTCTACCACTCTCCATCAGAACTTGATGGTTAGATTTTTCTTCCATATCCATATTTTCACCTATGTTCTCCTACGTGGAAACCCAGTGATGAGTTAATTTGGGTAACCGTTACATTTCAAACTTTAGTTTTTAAAGCCATATTTTGGTATTCCTTTTTATGATGTGGGTTTCTATTAAACAAACTTTCGAGTAGTAAACCATTTATAACCCCGACGAATTTCGAGGGCGAAATTCATTTTAAGGGGGGTAGAATGTATCACCCCGAGATTTTATGAAAATTATTCTTTTAAATTCATTAATTTCTTGTGTTGTATTCTACACCAAGATTACCTTGCGCTATACGCAACACTGTATTAGCTTGCAGTATACGCAACACTATTCTTGGATCGTGTTACACACAATTTTGATAATAGTTATTCTACACAACATTGAGTATATATATATATATATATTCAATGTATAAATGAAATATGGTTGGATTCTGTTATACGAAACAATGAAGGATTCTTTCACAACACGCAACCCTGACTTGGCTTGCATTACACGCAATCGCGACCTTCCTCGATAGCGCGTGTTGTACGCAATACCGGGTTTTAATAAACAACGATATATTATTATAATATTGTCATGAACTAGCAGTTATGAATAGTATTAACTAAATTTTGAATTTTATAACATTATTATTCATCTTACACATTTTTTAGAACATGGTATAAGAACAAAATAAATTTTTCGGGTAAAATAAGTATTTTTCAAAAAATGCAGTTTTGCCGCCTTTTGATGGCACACCCACTTTAAATATAGTTTTTGACATGTTTATATGTTCAATTTGAAAAAATAAAATTCTTCTTTTGAATCAGGATATAAAAATTTACATTAGATAAATTTTTGATATTTTTCCGATAACTTTCATATTTTAATGAATAGTAAAAACACGCTATATTTTAAGTAAAAACAACTTTTTTCATCGTAATATCTTATGTGGTTAAATTATAATATTTAATGGTTTTAAAGTATAAATAGAATATATTTTTACCATTTAATATAATGTATGTAATAATCATTGATTTTACCTTGAATTCGTAGGTTAAATCAATTCAATCTATTGCAATGTTTTAAAGAAAAACCCGTTTTCTTTCGACAACGGGATTAATTTTAATTTAATTTATGCATCTTTTGTGTATTGAATTTGGAAAAATGGATTCCATATTTGGAATCAGTGGGTCCAAATTATGTTAATAAGCTACTTTTTATTTTCGGGCATTGTGAATAGTAACTACGGTAAATTTTATTTACTATAGTTAAAGGTAAATCGGGTAATTAAGGGTAAATATAAGATTATAAAATTACCCTAACACTTGGAAAAATCCTATTGGATGGCTAAAAGTATACCCATATAACCTAAGGGTCGGATTAGATTCATTTTATGGACTTTGTTCCATGAAAATAATTTAATTATTATTAAAATGAAAGAATGTGACAACATGTCACTTTCTTAAATTTTATAAGTATAATAATTTTAATTTAGTGATAAACTTCATGAAACTTCAAAAATGAATAGTCTTAAGAAATCTAATACAATTATCTACATCATAGGAATTAATTTAGAATTTTTAGGGATTAAATAATTATCATTTATTATGACACAAAGATGATGCAGTAATTGTCTTATTAATAAAATATTGACATAATTGATGTTATAAATGCCCAAATAAATGTAATTTGAGACTTTTTATGACTTAAATTAATTTTATAGGTTAATATGACATGTTATTGTTGATATAAGTAACTTGGTTCGAACTTATCATTCTGTTATAAATTTCATAAAAATCATGTACCAAATAGTGTCAAAATTGACATAAATTAGTTTTTAAAACAAATATTATATTATTAATTGTTATTTAATTCCTAAAAATCTAAGGTTCGGCCAAATGACTTATATAAGGATATATATATTAATAATAAACAACTTGGGGTTCGTTTGTCTTGTTATGGTAAGTTTATTAACCATATAGTGTAAGAAAACAAAAAGACACGGTAAAAGTTAAATTATTTAACTTAGAGTTAAATCTAATTGATAAGGTTAAAATAATAACCTAAACTTGTCTAAATCCTATTTTATGAGAGGAGTTAGACCCATACCCACCTTATATTCAAAATAAATCAATTTTGAGCTATTTAAAACCGAATTTTACTTTATAATAAAATAATAGTTTTAGTTATTCCAAAGGTACCCCTCTCCTCCCTTATAAAAGGGCACCTCCTCCCCCTCTTCCTCACACCACATTGAGCCTTCAAGCTCGGTCAACCCCTAAAAAAATCTCTTCTCCACTTCCCTAGTATCATCCTAGAGGTCCTGGTCTTCTTCAAAGACCATCCTTAGTTCTTTAAGTGGAGGTTAAGAAAAGGCGCGTCAAAAAGAGGTAATATCCATTACCGATCTTTTTCAATTTCTTTCTTCTTCAACTTCTTATTATTTAGTTGTTTAATGATAAAGTAATAACATAAGTATTTATTATATACTTATATGTTATTATAAATATGAAACAACTCTAATTAACCTTCTATCCATCCTACGGAAAAAGGAAATCACCGCGCGTGCGTACGTACGGAATACCGTCTCCACGCCGTGGTGTAATCTATTTTCCGCCACCACCTTAATTGGATGGGTATAATGGTGTAATGAGTAACTATATATGATTATTATAAAGTTATATTGATACTGAAATAGTATACATACACTTCAACACAAGTTCACGATCATGAGAACGATATCATCGCTCGTGCGTACGTACGGACTACCGTCTCCACGACGCGATGAGATTCATTCTCCATGTTAACCATTTAAGAATAATTATAAAGTATATATAAGAAATAATAATGAAATATATGACATTATAAAGCTACTAAATTTATGTATATATGTATGTCATCTACTTACTTCCATTCAAGACAATAAGGAAAGGAAAACAGCGTTCATGCGTACGTACGGACTACCGTCTCGATGAACGGTGTGTTTCATTTCATTTATCTATCTATTATATATATATATATATACTGAATATATATGATATATAAATCATGTTTTATATTCTGGAAGTAAGTAAATCATGATATAATTAATAATAATGTCAAGAACAACAAGTCCAAACACCTATGATAAATGAAACGATTTTACCCAAAACGCTTCTTTAACATGGAATTTACAAAAGAACGGGTAATATAAATTCATAAGTGAACCATATATGATATCATAACAATGAATATGATTCTTTAATAATTTAATGACATTATTTAAATCATTATACAGGAGGTTTGGATACGTACAAAGCATATCGGACATAAGGTAAGGGAAATATCACAATCTCATTTTTATCCGAGATTGTTTATACTTTGGTATTTACTGGGGTGTATTTTATCATCCACATCCATGTTTCTTCAATATGTAATATTATTTCCATCCACCTACATTTTTTTTAAATCCAATTTTACCCTTCGGTGAGATTTTAGTAAAAGATATGAAAGGAATCTTTTGTCGTTTTTCGTACGAGGTACTTTTTGACTTTTCCGACAAACGTACGAAGAATGTTTTTTTTAACTTATACGGCATGAATGGATTTTTAAAACATTATTTCCAAGAAGCTTCCTTTACAAGTTTTCAAGTTTATTTTTAATCAACTTCTTTTAGTTTATAATTGTACGACATGTTAAGAAAGGAAAAGTGTTTTTGAAGCAGAAAGGATATTTTCCTCAAGAATGGAGTTCAAGTGTTTTATCAAAATTATTTTCCATATAAGATAATAAAGGGTTCTGTTTTTATCCCTATTATTACATTGATTTGATTATGTTGTGATGGAATTATATTTTTATGAATTCCTTTATCTTATATGAATTGTTTTATGATGTCACGATGTTTAAGATTCCCATTTTTATTACATGGGTTATGCTATGATGTATGGTTTATGATTTTGTGGCACACATAAGAATGGTATCATTATGAGATGGGTGGGAACTATATCTCCCTCCAATTTATTGGGTAAAGATTTTTTATCTCATGAGATAGACATGGCTGGAATGGTAGGTTATACTAGTTCAGTGAAACAGGACTGAAACGAGGGTGACTCGGTTCAGAAATGGACTTTCTCCACTAAGATAGTCTTGGCAATTGGTATTGACTAATAAGATATGATTCTCTATGATTATGTGTTTATGCCACAAAGTTTCATGTTTTAAGTTATGATTATTGGGATTTCATTTCACTACTATGATTTATCCCATGTTATGAAATTATGCTCTCTTTTGCAGGTTAAGATTTCCAAAATGTTATGTTCTTATGAATATGATGTGATTGATATTTCTTTTGTTCACCCTTACTGAGAATTTGAGCTCACCCTTTTATGTTTTCTTTTCCCCAGGATATAAAGAAAGGTTTTAGGTAAAAAAAAAGGAAGATCTTTATGGGAGATGTTGAAGATCTTTCACCACGATTAGAAGATTATATTTCGAGTTTCCAAAGACACTAAACTATTACGATCCTTGTGTGTGTGTTTTTGTTATGTACTAAGTATTCCGCAAAAGTAATGTAATGTCCATGTACGTCAAGCTTCGGGTCTCTACGTGCATGACTCTTTTCCATGGTGAAATTTGATGGAAAACATTGTTACCAACATCAAAATCCAAGTACGGTCGACAGTTGTCAGTATAGCCCTACTACTAACTCTGTGTAGCTTTTATGTGTAGTTGGATGGTGTGAACCTTTTACATCATATATTTCACTAGATTAGGAAAAAGAATTTTCCTCTCACTAATTTCATCCCAACTATAGGGTTTCCACATCAATTCCCATATTGAGATTCATAGGGAGCTATTTTAATACTTGAATGAAATCTATTGTTGTAAGAGTACTAAAAAAATGTGATATGTTGATCCCATAGACCTTTAAATTCCATTGAGCATGTTATAATCATGCCCTCAAGTTTCAGAGTAGTCCTTTCAGATTGTCCATTAGTTTGGTTGTGATAGGATATAATGAATTCAATTCATTATTCAGAGTATATTGAAGACCTCTCTATAATGTTTATGTAAACCTTGAATCATAGTCAAAAAATAGATAGAGGTACCCCATCAAACCTCACTACTTCATTTATGTAAAACATGGAATATTGATTGAGATATAAGTATTATAAGATAGAGATAAAATGGGAAGTCTTGGTGAGAAAGTATACTATAACACATATCACATTTTTTCTATTGGATGTTTTTGGGAGACCAGTGATAATGTCCATAGTGATATTGTCCCACTTCCATGCTGGTATGGGTTGTGTTTGTAATAACCCTTTAGGAATTTGTCTCTCTACCTTCACTTATTAACACAACAATAACCTTATAATGTAGTCGGAAATCTCCATTTTCATGTTATCCTACCAATAATGACCATAAATCTCCCTATACATTTTATTGCTTCCAAGATGTATAGAGAATGTTGATCTATAAGTACCACCCACCAACTCCATATTTTATTACAAAATAGATGGTACACATAGCATTGTATAAAATTTCATGACACCTTCTTGATCAATATTGAACTCAAGAATCATCCCATTCTTAATATCCATTATCTTCTTCTAAAAAAGGGATATTATATTTGATATTTCTAAATCATCTCTAGTAATGACGATTGAGAAATCATTTGCAACAGGATTGATGATGTCTCTTCCCTTAAAATTCCCTTGTCCGGTTATACTAGGTATTTTATCAAAGGATCTCCTTGAATCCTCATCACTTCTCGAACAATAGGGACTTTCCAACTTAATGCATCAGAGACTTTATTTTCTCTTCTGAGGTGATAATGAATTGAATAGCAATAGTCTTTATGATGTTCCAACCATATGTATTATCTCATGTTCAATTAATTTTGTGTGAAAATACACTTCGAACCTTTATGGTGTGTGTGTATATTACACACTAATCTCTATAAAGATAGTGCCTCCATATCTTCATAGAAAAAATAGTCGTAGCTGACTCCATATCATGCATAGGATAATTCTTGTCATTAGTAATTAACTATCAAGATTCATTATCAATCACCATGTAATTTTTTATGAGTACACCCAAACCCTTTCAGAGATGAGTCTATAAAAACAATGATTCCTTATCTAATAGATGGCAGAGTTAACACTGGTGTAGTAACCAATCTCTTCTTCATCACTTGGAAGCATTCTTCACACTCCTTCGTCTAGATGAACTTTTCCCCTTTTTCATGCTAACATGGTTAGTGGATTATAAATTCTTGAAATGTTTTTCACAAACCTCCTATAATACCCTACTAAACAATGGAAACTATGGATCTGAATTTCTATTGTAGGATGATTACAATCAACCACACCCTTAGTCTTGGAAGGAACAACAGATATTCCTTCATATGTTACAATGCTTCCCAATAAAGCTACTCATTGTAACCAAAATTCATGTTTTTTGGACTTTCCGAATAGCCTGCCCTTCCTTAGAGGTTGAAATAAAACCCTTATATGATCCTCATTCTCCTCGTGACTTCTAAAATATATTATTATATCATCAATAAATACTACCACAATGTTATCAAGGTTGTCTTTAAAGACTGTATTCATCAAATCCATAAAAATAGTAGGATAATTAGTCAAGGTGAAGGGAATAACAACAAACTCATAATTCCCATATATTGATTCGATGTAAGTCTTTGTAATAACTTCTTTATTCACCCTCAATTGATGATAACCATATAGAAGTTCAATCATGAAAAAAAATTGAACCCCATGCAGTTGGTCAAATAAATAATCAATCCTTGGAATAGGATACTTGTACTTAACTTCAATCTTATTAAGTTCTCTATAATCAATGCATATCTTCATTGATAAATCATTTTTATTAAAAAACATAATAGTTTCTCCCCAAGGATAGAAATTTAGTTAGATAAACCCCTTCTCAAAAAGATCATGGATTTGTTTCTTTAATTCCTCCATCTCCACATTCTCCATTCTATATGGTGTCATTGAAATTGGTTTGGAACCAAGCATGAGGTTAATAGATAACTCTACCTATATTTCTAGGGGAGATCCTAGTTACTCTTTAGGAAATACATTAATGTAATCATGAATGTTGGGGACATTTTTGATTTTTATAGTTTCATTTTCTTATTTATCATCACTAATAATTTTCATAAAGAAGGCTACGTGATATGATTTTAAACAAAACTGAGGTCGAGATATCTCACATTTGAAGATATTTATTGGTATTTTATTCAATACTATTAGTATTTCCTTGATTATATAGTTTATATTAGAATTATACATTGAGATCTAATCCATCCCAAGTATAATGTCACATTTCAGCATGGGAATGACTACTTTATTAGAGATGATATTATGCTCACCAAAGTGAATATGAGAGTTTCTATACACTGTTGATTCTTGGATTATACCTCCAGGATTCTTGAATGATAACTCTAATTTTAGTAATTTAAGGATTGATTCTATATTCTTTTAACAAATGGAGGAAATAAAAAAATGTGTGTAACCATAATCAAAAAAGTTCTTTCTGGATTTGAGAGAACAACAAGAGTAACTACCACCACACCATTTGGAGATTTAACATCAGTTATCATGATTGAAAAATCCCAACCTCTATCCCCTGGAATTTCCTGAGGTTGATGCTGATTCCTATTAGGTATACTATTCTAGATTCCCTAATAGGGGGGTGAATCAAGGTATCATTGATTAAAACAATTACCCATTTTTATTTTGTTTCCTTGTTAGAAAAAACTCTCTTCTTTGTCCTTCCCGTTGCGGAGTATGAAAAAATCATAAAGCCTGCACAGGACCCATCAGTTTTACTTTTTTCACCCTCAATGAGTTACATCTAAAGAGTATACACCAACAATGTTCTGATGTACCAAATCCACTATAAGTGCACTATTGTCTACAAGTTCGTAGTGGACTCACTGTCCCTCCTTGTTTACAAAAACTCACAATTTGAAAGCTCACTGCTCTCTCAACTGAAGTGTGATCACTGATTCTTCAGAAGATCCACTCACTATATACAGACATGTAAGTACCTTCATTATATCTAATGAATTCATCCTCCACTATAAGTAGATTCTCTATTGATGTCTCACTTTCATCCACTGATTAATGCCACTTTACCATAGTACAACTAGGCAACTCCAAATATTTCATGCAACCCTTACCACATCTTGCGCGCAACATTAATGCCTTGCATGCAAGATTCCACTTTTTTCATGAAACACACCTTGTCTATAACTTCAATCTTATGTGAAACCCAAATCTTACATGCAACTTTATTAGCTTGCACGCAACTCATGATCTTCCATTAAAATCAATTTTCATAAAATTCTTACAGAATATGGAGCTCGGATTCTCTCTAATTTTTGACCTTCTTTGAATGAAGGGGTCACCTCTTAATTATAGGCATCATTGACCCCTACGTGGAAGATTCAACATGTCACGCAAGATCCTCCTCAAGCATAAAAAACCCCATTGGACGTTGCACTAGGCACACAAGTTTCTTTCGCACAACCTCATCGTTCACACACATTTACAAATATTTTAAACACACTATGACTTTTCCATTTTTTTAAGTTCTAATCCTAAAAATATCCTTGAATTCAAGTTTCCATACCACCTTCAATCTTGTGCACAAAATCCTTTTCCAAAAACACATTTTCCCATTTTTTGATTTTGAGGCCCAAAATTTTTGTAAACACTAGAAAATGGCACCCCCTTGTATATGTAGTTTTTGTAACACCTCTAAATAATCCATTCCTTTTTCATAGTTATTTTTATACATAGTTTGTCAAAAATATCTCTAGAACACCAAAAATAACCAAGGAAACCCACTTTGTCAACAAACAAACCTGCTTTTTCAATAAACACAATCACCTCAAAAATGCTTCAATGTCACCATGAGGGGTTTTTTTCCCAAAAATACCCCCTTTGGATTTTTTAAAAATTATTTCATAAAATGATACCTATTTAAAGATACATCCATCATCTACCATCATTCGCTTCGTGCAATTCAGATAGTGATCAAGGATTCACTCAACACATACTCTAAGCCCATATGAGAAATGCTCAGCATGAGATACAAGAATATTATGAAAAGTTCATCAATGAATCACTTCATTCCTAACACCACTTATTGAAACCAATAAACTGATTTCATCACAAACCTTAGTTTTCATGATATATCTTATTTGACCAATCATAATTGGCATCATCAGATTTAAAACTGATACTCCCCCTATGATATTGCTCTCCCCCTATCTCGTTGCTCCACCTGTAAGCTACTCCTTGTGTCTTGATAGAGAAATTTTCCCCTTATTTATCCATAGTTTCTCCCCCATTAGGAGTCACTCTTTCTCACCATTTGTCAATGAAACCAAAGGTCACTATTTTTTGGTCTGTAATAATGTAGAGAACACATATCAGAACATTAGGGAAAAACACACCATAACTTAGGGAGAGGGGGGCACATACACATGTTTTCATGTGCAGGGAATGGACTGGACTCCCAAATCTAGTCTATTCCTATAAAAAGATTCTGTAGGTAAGGAATTTTTTTTAATGTTCGCAACCTGTAGCTCTGTATGAACATACTCTAACTTCACTAGCCCTTTCTCCATCTTCTCCTTGATAAAATGATATTTCATCTCAATTTGATTTGTCCTTGAGTGATGGATTTGATTTTTTATATGATTTATAGAACTAAAATTATCACACTAGATTCCAATAAGAGACTTCTCATAAACTCCCATATCATCACACTATTGTTTCATCCACAATAACTGTGTGCATGATTTGTGGTGGAAATATACTCAGCTTCTGCGGTGCTCAATGAAATGAAATCATTCTTCTTGCATAGCCATAAAATACACAAACCACCAAGATAGAAATCACCTCCTGAAGTTCATTTCATGTTATCTACTGATCTGGACTAATCTTCATCTATATATTCCAATAACTCTAGCTGAGATTTTTCATTGTACTTCAACAAGATGTCTATTGTGCCCTTGATATATGGAAGTATTATTTTTACTACAATCATGTACCTTTCTTTGGGATTTATTTGATACCTCTCTACTTGTAATGTGTAAAATATAATATTAGGTCTTATCATTATCATGTACAGTAAGCCTCTAATGATTTTTCTTTATTATGTGATATTAAATACCTTGTCATCATTATCTTTTGAAAGTTTCATCCTGGTAGAAACCAAAGTTATCATCTCTTTTGAATTATCCATTCCAAATCTTCTCAAAAACTCCTTGGTATATTTGGATTGAGAAATTAATGTTCTATTCCTTCCTTGTGTCACTTATAAACCAAGGAAATATATCATCTCACCAATCATTGACATTTCGAACTCACTTTTCATGAATTCAAAAAACTATCTTCACTAAGCTTCATCTGATCCAACAAATATTATGTCATCGACATAAACCAACACCATCATCCTTTGATTACTGTTGTTGTTTAAATTGAAATTTTAATCAAATACACCACTCTAAAATACAAGATTCTTCAAATACTAATAAAGTCTATAATACCATACTCTTAGAGCTTATTTCAGCCCATATAGTTATTTCTTCATCCGATAAACTTTGTTCTCATCTTCATCAATTAGAAATACATATGGATACTAAAAATACACTTCTTCTTCTATAATCCCATTCAAAAATTCATATTTGACATCCATATGGAACACTTTTAACTTTTATTTCACTAAAATGGCCAAGAATAATATGATTGTCTCCAGCCTTGCAACAGGTGAAAAAGTTTCATCGGCATTGATGCGCTCAATTTGGGAGTAACATTTTCACACTAGTCATGATTTGTTTCGAATCACTATACCATCTTTATTTATCTTGTTTTGAAAGACCCATTTAGTCCCCATGAAATTATTATCTATTTTCCTTGAAAAAATCTCCCATGTCTGACTTTTCTCAATTTGGTCTAGCTCTTCATTCATATCTTTCACCTATTTTTCATCTTCAACTGCATCGACAAAACATTTTGTCTCTATATGAGATAATAAATATTCCTACTATAATGAATTCATTATTCTTATTCTAATATGTGTTTTTTGATCACAAATGATATTATTCCTATCAATTTCAGCTCGAATCATTGGCTTCTTCACAGATACATACTTGACATCTTCTTTCTAATCATTAGTATCTTCTTCTAAATCAGCATCTACCAGTTCTACTCTCCCTGTGTTTCTTACCCCCTCATCACATTTATTGAGGAACTATTTACTGTGTTTTTGAATATTCTCTTCATTTTACACTATAGGTACATCATTGATTTCATCGACAATTCCTAGCCCCTTGTTAAAGCATTTACATACTCTTTTTTTCCTGAGTATTCAAGGAATATCCCCTCATCTCTACATGACTTTAATTTCTTGTGTTTTACTTTATTGAGAATAAAGAACTTTCTTCGAACGATTTGAAAGTATTTCACTATTTTTTTTCATTCTATACCACATCTCATACCGGGTCTTTCCTTCCTTTGGACACAACAGTTCCCTATTTGAAAATTAAATCGATTCACAAATTTCTTCCTCCCAAAATATCTTTGGTAGGTCTTTCTCAATAATCATTATTCTGAACATGTTGTTGATGATCTAATTCCTTCTTTAAAACACTACTTTATTTTGTTTATTTCTCACTAATGAAACTTAATTCCTTATCCCGTGTTTTTTGAGATAGTTTTCTACATGAATATTTGTTGATTCTATACCATTGTCAGTATGAAACCTCAAAATGTTCTTCCCAAGAATCCTTTCTAATTCCCTCTGGTACTGCTTTATGCAAATTAACACATCAAACTTGTGGGAAATGAAAAATATATATGCCATTATACTATAATCATCAATTAAGAGAAAATAATATCTCTTTCCGTTAATGATTCTTGGTGAGATAGGTCCACATACATCATCATGCACCAATTAGGGCACTCTGGTTGACTTATGTTCCTTTTCCTTGTATATATTTCTAATGATTTTACCTTGTTTTCATGCATCATATGTATGAGTATGATCACGTGATAACTTAGAGAGATCTCTAGTTGCATAAAACTTTACCAAATCTTCTAGGGATGGTTGAATAGATGCCCAAGTCATTTATGTCATAACTTGTTTTCTTCCTATTTGGATAAAAATCATATATCTTCTTCAACACTTACAATTTATATATTTCCCTTTGTTGTTTTTCATTGTAGAAAAACTACACCATATCTTCCTTTGATTACACACATATTCTTATTAAATCTTATAGAATGTCCTGAGTCACATATTTGACTAACACTAAGTAAGTTTTGATAGATGCCTTCTATTACCAAGACATCAACAAGTCTCATTTATTTCCCACCAAACCTTTCCATTAACAATCCAATTATCTTTAGGCCTTCATCATTTATAAACACAAAAATTCATTCTTTTTTATATTTTATGCATGTAACAAGATCCTTATTCCCTATCATGTGGGATGTGCAACCACTATCCAGGATCTATACACAAGAATGGTCTGATGCTTTAAGGGAAATTTCAGAAACCACTGCCTTCTCAACTATATTCTTTTTGGTCCAGGATTTTGTCTTCATACTCAACCTAGATTGATAATTCTCATCCTTCTCAACGTATGATGGACCAGATTCGTCTTTCATGGCTTCAAATATATTTTGGATTTTAAACTCGCATGTTGGTTCATTGATCTACTGCTTGTGAACATTTTGGTTATACATTATCACATTATTCTATATATTCGATGTACAATATCTTTCCATGTGCCCAAATCATCCGCAAAAAATGAAATATACATCAAAATATGTTTTATAATATCATTATATATTTGGATTCCACTTCTGTTCTTCTACCCTTAAGTATCTTCTAGCTATAGAACACACATTTTGTGAGTGTCCCATTTTTCCGCTGCAATAACACATGATGAAGAGTTCATTCATGTGTGTCACTTCTATACTACTATTTTTCCCTTGAGTTCTTTGAATTGTATGATTCTTATTCGTACCCATATCAATATTTATTCTCAAAATAGTTTCTTGTGGTCTAACTTCAACCCTGACTTCTTTCTGTTTTTTGATCAAGACCCAGATCAGCCTTAACGTATGAATATAATTATTTATTCTTTTTTAATTGACCACTATTCTCCTCGTTCATCTTTTTAGTCTTCTTAATTTTCTTTTTTTCCTGATAATGTGCTGGTAAACATTATTTTTCTTGGTCCTTAACTTTTCATCAAAAATTGACAACTTCCTCTTCATGTTCTTCGATACAATTGAATTGATTGTTCACTATGTTATTCAAGCCATAGATCTCCCTATTCTATTCTTCAACCATGATTTTATACACACTAACTGATTCTGAGTCCTATGGTGCTAATGGCATGAGATTCTCAATTTATTCTATTAACTGAGACTTATCTTCTTCTTATTGTTGTGTGTATAGTTTGTCATCATGAACAACATTGTTTAATTTCTTCATTTGGGCTCTCCAAACAACAATCTCTTCAAGAGAGGCTTCAAACTCATCTTGTATATCAATTCTTCCTTCAATTTCTTCTTGTTCTTCATCAACATCAGTTTTTTCCTTTTTCTGAGAACTACCGGCAACTGCCACTATACAATTTTCTCCAAGATCCTTGTAGTTCTCTATATCTTCAACCTCCTCAACCTCAGACTCATCTGAACTATCACATTCTTATTAAAGAAGATTCTTTTTCTTCAAAGAATTTCTCTTGAAATATTTCATTTCTTTCACATAGGCTGAATGCTTCTTCTTTGTAATTTCAACTTTATCCTCATCATCTTCTTGGAACTTTATGGGTCACCTTTCCATTAAATTTCCAACCATTCCACATCAAAAACATGCTAGTGGAGGTTTCCCTTTGAAATATCTTTTACCTATTTGTAGGTTTTAGGAAAGGAATGACATCACCTCATCTATCTCTTACACTTTATGATAATATTAAATGGTGGGATTCTTCATGGTAATGAATAAAACCTCTTTATATTTTCCATGTTTCACAACATCATAATAATCATTTATCATTTCATATGCAACAAGGGTGTTGTGAAGGTTATCCCATGTTAGCTCATTCGGGTATTTATCTTCCAAAACTAAAATTTTTGGATTGAACTGAGGTGGATGTTTCTTCAAGATGCACATTAATATATTTATTTCTTTAATAAATTCTCCAAGACCTCACATTTATTCCACTAAAATATTTACCCTATCAAAGAATGCATAAACATACTCATTTAGTTTCATTCCCAGATCCTCATACTTGTTCCAAAGAACTTACAACTTTGCTTCCCTGACCTTTTAATATCTTTTATATATATTAAATATATTTTACCACATGGCATGTAATTTTTTTTCATGATATCACATTTTTATAGATAACATTGGATAGGTATCCCCCTAAGGAATTGATTCCCTTGGCGTCAGGATCCAATTCCATTAATTCTACTTCAGATAGAGCACCAATATTCATGTTGGATGAGACACCATGTGTTGTAGCTATAAACACATCTATTCCCAAATATTAGAAGTAGTGATTCATTTGATTCTTCAATTGATGAAAATTATCCCTATCAATGATCGAAATCCATTTATGATTGGTGACCTATATTTGAGAGAGAAACACTACTATTAATCTTTCCCTATGATATCATTTGTTAGGTCCACTAGGCTAGATATCCTAAGAGCAGGGCTGAATTAGGGTATAACAGATTAAAACAACTTCCCCTTTTTGATCTTGTTTCGTTGCTAGAAAGAACTCTCTTCTCTCTCCTTCCCATTGTAGAGTATTAAAAAATCATAAATCATGCACATGAAACATAAATTTTATTTGGTTCACCCTCACTAGGATACGTCCAAGGATCATACACCAGCAATGTATAGATGTACCAAATTCACTATAAGCGCAATGCTATTTACAAGTTTGGAGTGGAATCACTGTCCCTCCGGGTTTACAACCACTCACAATTTAAAAGATCACTACTCTCTCAACTGAATTGTGCTCATTGATTCTTTAGAAGATCCACTCACATTTTATACACTTATAAGTCCCTTCATTGTCTCTAACTAATTCATCCTACACTATATGTAGATGCTCTATTGATGACTCACTTTCATCCACTGATGAATACCACTTTACCAAAGTACAACTGGGAAACTCCAAATCTTTTGTGCAAACCCTATTGTGTCTTGTAAGAAACATTAATTCCCTGCACACAAGATTCAACTTTTGTCAAAAAACACACCTTATGCTCAACTCCAATATTACACAAAACAAAAATATTGCACGCAACATTCTTATCTTTCATGTAACTAAAGATATTTTATGCAGCTCCATTTACTTAAAATTATTACATGATCCAGAGCTCGGATTATATCTATTTGTTGAGCTTCTTCAAAGGAGTGGGTCACCTCTTATTTATAGGTGTCACTAACCCCTGGGTGGAATATTTGATGTGTTGTGCAAGATCCCCCTTGAGTTGACTAGAAGTGTCAAAACATGGGAAGAAATGTGTTTTGGATGATTAATTTGAAGATGAAAATTTGAGTGTAAAATTAAATTAAATGAATCTAGAGTTTTACTTTTTATATAAGATTAAATATCCTATTCCATTGCAAATAAAATATCATTAGAATCATAAAAATAAAAATGTATTGTGATGTGTTAAAACATACTTAATTTTATATTGAGGTATGTAAGAGTAAATCAAAGTTTACATAAGAATAATATAGTGATACATAAAAACAACTATAAATATTCAAAGAACTCAAAATATTTTTTTTAGATGTGGAAATTTTAATAATTCTATTGTATGATTAAATAAATGTGTTCAAAATCAGAGTTTTGTATTTCTAGACAAGTATAAAAATAAACCTATTTTTCAAAATAATATTTAAGATCCTATTGAAATTTATGTAATAATAAATTGGTCTTCTCATATATAGTAAAATTAAATCCAATGATACTATTATTATCTTCATGTGTTAAACATCATGATGGTATAATGGTGTTCCTATAACTAGGGGATTAAACAATTAGTAAAGACTCCCCATAATCCTACCTGAAACCTAGTTTCAAAACTAGATGGGAGTGAATTTCATGATGTACAATATATATACTATAACACTATAGAAATATAGGTGTTGTAGTGGGGTACTATAGTAGTAATAATATTCACACAAATTGGTATTTCAGGGTATAAATTCAGACTCTAGGATATAGGTCCATCGGCCATCAAACTAAGTCATTTCAACTATATTAGAGTACCCTTAAGAATATTGATAAGAGTAGTAGCAGTCATAAGGCGAGGATGACCATATGTAAACAGGGAGGTCCATGGTGGAAACACAACTAGGTTTAGGCCCTACATAAGTCTATACAGGTCAAGTACAAGCTGGCAGAATCATATGGGGTTGAGCTAGGCACAAACATTGAATTATATTTAGGGATGGTTTGTTTCGGTGCAATTCAGTTAATGAAAAGTGTGAAAAGACCACAACGACATTTGAGCCACATAATTTGGACCTTACAGACATAGAACTGTTCCCTCTCAACCTAGATAAAATAAATATTATCTAATAAATAAATATTAAAAGGTAAAATAGTGTTCATAATTTAAGATGACATGTCTTCATGAAAAGAAAAATAAATTTCCACATAATGAATAGTGTGTATATGATCAGGTAGACATTGAAAATAAGTAGTGAATTTTTTAAATGACTGTATTAAGAAATAATTCATGATTTCTGGAGAGTTAATGATAATATTTTTACTAAAATAATATTAATATATCATGATTGAATTGTAATTGAGTATCAATGATCATGAGGATTTGAATCAGAAGATTGAGGACGGTGGTTTTGAAGAGTATCATATTGACTCATATGGAATAAAGATCAAGAGAAGAAATTATGTCCAAAATTTATGAAAAAAATTACTTTTTGATATTTTGGATCCATAATTAAAGGATAGCTCATATTTAAAATTAAAATAGTGTGGAATCAAATAGTAAGGGTGTTTCCTACAACAATACTGTGAGAGAGATAATGCAAAGAGATTATTGTTCAGAGTAAGAAGAATATAATTTTTATCTAGTCTATTAGAGACACATATATTCATAGTGATCAATATTTAATAAGTTCATGGTATTCGATCTTTACTTAAAGTTGGAAATTGTTTGGACTAAGTGGTTCTATTATTATGTCAGGTTCAAGGATATACCCTTATATGTAGCCTTGTCTAGATAATAAAAGATATGTTGAGTGTGTATATATTACCAACCATCATACATCATGGGTATAGTCATCCATATCAAATAATATCCTTGTAAAATTTATATTATGATCCATTTATTTTATTCACCACAGTGATTTTATACTTTTTTAATAAAAAACCATGAGACTAACTTGGTTTTAAAGAGAAAGTATTATCAACACAAATTAACCCCCTCTCAGTGTTGAGCATTAATTCAAGTTATTTGAACAATATTTAATTTTAGATAAATTATAAGATATTGGGTAGCTTTCAAATTTTTTACTATTTATGTTTCTTTATTTATTATGTTTTATAATATATTCTTTGTCCCTATTTGGGAATGAGTTTATTTCAACTATTTATTTCGTATAGATAACCAATACAAAACATGGAATTGTCATTCCAGATTCCTAGTCTAAATCCTTAATTTGGTTGTATATTTTATCAGTTGACATCATTCCCAATTATTAATATTGATTCCAACCACATTTTTGGATAGCCCATGGAGATCAATAATATTCTTTGATCCATATGGTGACTTGATGGGTATCATTACACGGTTTTCCTTGTTAGTTAATTATGTACCAACATCCACACATCATGTCTATAGAGAAACCTACCTTGATGTACTTTAATGTACATTCCCAACTACCTTGTTTGACACACATGGAATATAGTCGAAAAATTACATTTTATATTAGATACACTACACAAATCATGGTTTGAACAATCACATTCTAAATTACCATTTAAGAACCACTCCCCATTTCTAGAAGAATTAAAAACCATGTATAATTAGGTAAAATGAAAATGAAATTGAAGTAAACACATTGATACTACGTGGGGATAAAATTACATTTCATATAAAGTACATGTCATGTATGTTCCCATTTATATTATTCTTATATCTTCTCACATGGGCGTTGTAATTAGAAAAACTAATAGTCTATTTTGAATTATTTTCTTCATAGATCACAATACATGAATAATTTACATCATTATAGGCTATTAATAGGGGTTTTCAGGTAGTCTGGGTATCTTATCTCTATTAAGATTTTGGTAAGGATCAAAAGAGGTGTTCACAAAAAACAAGGGATCTGATACCCCCCCCCCCCAATAAATTTGATGACTATATCGAATTGGCCACTCATATACACTATATATATTTTTACTCACCCAAAGACCCCAGGGCATGGATCCCCCATTTGGGTTTTGTGGTTGGGTAGTCACTTGACTATTTCTATCACAACATGGAACCCCCGACCATGGTTTTAAAAAGGTGACATGATTTTCTATAATGCTAAGAAGTATGAATATCTCGTGGATTTATAGGGATATTTTATAAAGTTTTCCTCCCAAAAACATCTATTATGCAAGAACCTGATTCTTATTCTTGAGGTATGTGTTTCTTCTTTTTCTTTTTCCTTAAGTTTTTTTGAGAAAATAAGGAAAATGGGGAAAAAATCCCAATTTTGTGGGTACACATTGTGTACTTTTCCACACGCCATGTACCATAGTCGTGTGGGATGAGTACACAGGGCGTGTAAATCTGTCAGCAATGAAGCGTGTAAAAACTGACTATACTCCATGTAATTAGTATTTAAACACAGTGAAATTAGTCAGCAGGTGAACAGTAAGGCAGTGGAGGCAGCCTCCAGCGGAGTGACAGTACATGCCATGTAATCAGAAATACACGCTGTGTACTCATGTCGACAGATGAACAGTGCCATGATGGAAAGAAACCGCCAGAGGAACAGTTAAAAAAAAATGAAAAGTACACACCGTGTACTTGAGAGTACACACCATGTAGTTTGTTTTTTTTGCTTAAAATGGGCAGTAGCCTCCTCATTCGGCAGAGGAGGCTTTGAGTTCGTTTTAGAGCTTGGGAGGATGACCAAACCTTGGAGGATCACCCGATCGTGCACTGGGAATCCGATTCCGCCTCTATCGATAATGTTGAGACCGTACAAGTAATCCCTCCCCTCTCCTTGTGATGTTCTTACCAATTATTTCCTGAGGGAAAGTTATTTGAGTTTGAATGAGTGAACATTTATCCCATATCTACGTCATTATTGAATGATTCGGGAGGTGTCGTTCACGTATACCGATCGGAGACGATCAAGGTAGGTGGTATGATGTCTATTTTCAACTATTGTGTTGAAATTGTGTATTGTTTTGCTATGAACCCTTGTTTGGGGTATTGTATGGCTGAAGCCTTTGCTACTAAGATATCTATAATTGTATAGATAATCTAATGATAAATTAAAACTACTGTTTGGGATCACTGCTTGGATCCAGGGCCACTCCGTGGGTGCGTTCCTCTGTTTAGCCATTTTTCCTAGATACCCAAGGGTATACCATGATTATTACTTGTTTAATGTTTTATTGAGAGGAACTTTAGTATAAAATTTCTTGTTATTCATTGGTATTGGCCCGATTACTTGTGCCTGAGGGCAGTGTTTTACTTTAGCATGAGGGCATGGTTCTGATTAGCCTGAGGGCATGTTTATAATTAGCCCGAGGGCATGACTATATTAGCCTGAGGGCATGGTGATATTTATCCTGATGGCATGACTATATTATCCTGAGGGCATGGTGATATTTAGCCTAAGGGAATGACTATATTAGGCTGAGGGCATGGTTACATTTAGCCTGAGGGCAGGGTTCTGATTAGCCTGAGGGCATGGTTCTAATTAGCTCAGAATTAAATTATGTTGAATTTTTAAAAGAATATTAAAATGGAAATGTAATTGGTGGTTATAGTTACTTTGAGTGCTTACTAGTTTACTGCATTTTATTATTGCACACTGTTGTTTCACTTTTTCACTGACAGTTGGGAACGAGCCTTTGGTGGTTGCCTATTGAGATTTATTTCTCACAACCTGTTTGGGTCATGTCTTCAGCCCAAACAGACTCTATTTCTGCATGTGTTGATCAGGGAAGGAGTCCCTATATAGGTACATGATTATAGCAGAGGAGTAGGAGAGCATGGGACCGAGCTTAGTCTTGCGATGCTTTTGTGTTCCGTTTACTCTGCTTTGTTATGTTTGGCTATACCTTGTACTTTGATTTGTATTGTATTGTATTGTAGTGTATCCTGTTCTGGCTGCTTTCATAGAATAATGACATGTTGTATCTTTGTTGAGGTTTCATAGAATAATGACATGTTGTATCTTTATATATATGACATGCTGTATCTTTATATATATGACTGCCGGTTCTCGTTTGCTTACTGTTTCTATCCTATAGTTAGGGATATGATGGAAATGGTAGTCGATAATAAGCTATGCCTGGGAGTAGCTAACCCATGTACATGGAAAAGCCAGTTTACCTCGATTATTGAAATTTTTCTGATTTTGCACTTTTACAATTGATTTGATTTTCACCGTTGGGTGACACACTTATGAATATGCTGTTTATATGTTATACATGGGTTCTATTTAGTTGCAACCCGATGAGATGAGGGTATTCCGTCTCATGCATCATTTAGGCATATGCTAAAAATCACGTTTCATGCATTCTTCCATGCCGTGTAGGTGCATTAGAAATTGCATGTTGTTGTGATAGTTGTTATGCTAGAAAAGCATGCTGTTGTGATAGCTGCTTTGATAAATATTTTCTATTTGATAGGGTATTTTTGTGTGAGGTTTTGATAGAATGAATGCCAAACTTTGGTTCTTGAGGAGTATGGGACCTCAATGATCGGAATTTGGTGGATACTCGACATGTTTATTTTGTTATAACATGTATAAGATGCCATGATTTGATTTACGGGGAGTATGGGACCTCACGGATTGGAATTTGGAACTTAGGTGTTTGTTCCATGTTTTTTTTCTGTATTCCTAAGTAATTTATGAGGCTTACTATCCGGAAAACCCAGCATACACACTGTGTAGTTCTACAGACACACACCGTGTGTTCTTCTATTCGGGAAGAAATGAAAACTTTTTAAGTACACACCATGTACCCTCAGTACACGCCGTGTAGTCTCTTCCCGTGTCGTAGGCCATGTGGGTGGGGACACGGGGTAGGGGATGGATTGGGGAAACACGCCGTGTACCGGTTGTACATGCTATATAGTGTTGACCCGGTGTCTGCCATGTAACTAACAACACGGATGGAGGAAACCTTAATACATAAATGCCGTGTCTACCTTGAACACGCCGTGTAGTTTGACCCAGGTACCCGACCCTATCATGAACAACATGGGTCGGTGTTATCTTTCCTTGTACACGCCGTGTCCGCCTGGAACACGACGTGTAGTGTCATCCGAGTAGCCCACCATGTAGCGAGCAACACTGGTCAGTCTGGGGCTTCTTTGAACACGTTGTGTCTTTTTGGAACACGCCGTGTAGTGGGACCTGGGTACACAGGCCGTGTGACAAACAACACGGGCTGATTAAAGCTTGTAGAGCACACACCGTATCTACCTCTGAACACGGCATGTAGTTTTGTTTTAGGAGAGCCGTGTGGATTAAGCCATGTAGAAGGACTGAGGTTGGGAAGAAGGATTCAAGTACACACCATGTGTTAAGACAACACACCGTGTAGTTGGGGTGATACACGAACAGTTCTGGCAGAAGTACACACCCATGTGAAAGACTTAAGGGAACACGCTGTGTAGTTAATATAAATGCCATGTAGTCTTGTTTTGTTAAACTTGAATGCTTTTTTTCTCCTGTTCCTTTCTTGGCCTCCTTGTTTTTGGTTTTTGATAATACTGATCTAAGGTGTGCGTTTGACTTTGTAGAGTCATGCCGCCGAGACGACCACCATTTGTTTGCCAAGAGAGCGGCAATGATTATACTCTAGAGGTGGTTGGCCATGGGTTACCGATGAAACCTCCAGCAGAGCCAGATGTAGTACTAGCCATTATACTGGACACAGGCACTGATGCACAGTTCCATGAAGGCTTCATGCGGTTCATGAAGACCTTCCAAGGAGCACCGTAGGCTGCCAACTCTATGGCAGAGCTAATGCGTATCTACTAGCAGTAACATCCGCCTATGTTTTCAGGGGATGGCGGACCACAGGTTATGGAGTCATGGATGGATTCGATGTAGAAGATATTCAAACATCTGGAGATGCCCCCTGGGAGGAGGGTCAAGCTCTCTACATACATCCTGCATGATTCCTCCAAGAGGTGGTGGGATGTTACCACCCAATCTGAGCATCACCGAGACATGGCGTGAGAATATTTTCAGGCAGACTTCTATGAATTCTTATTCTCGGAGATTCTGAGGGAAGATCGAGCTCAAGATTTCATGAATCTATAGTATGGTTCCATGTCATTGATGGATTATTCTGCTCGCTTCACCGAGCTTCAGCATTTTGCACCCGTTCTGGTGGGTGATGAGACGTTGAGAGATAGACGTTTTGAGGATGGTCTTCGATATGACATCCGAGAATTGGTGAATGTTTTCAAGTTTCCTATAGTGCATGCTATTGTGAACCAGGCACTGATTACTGAGCAGAACCTGTGGGAAGCTAGTGGTGTGGGCCAGGGCGGTTTGACACTAGTTTCTGGTACTATTTCTACCGGTAAGAGGAAGAGACAGATGGAATTCTCTCACAGTGGCAGTACTAGCCAGAGGAATACTTTAGGTGGGAAGGTCATGTGCTACCAGTGTGGTAGAGAGGGGCATAAGTGACCTCAGTGTCCACGTAACCTAGTGGAGTGCCAAGATTTCGGCAAGATGGGTCATCTGCAGTGCTTTTGCAGGACGTTTCTACCAGTGGCTAGTGAGAGGGGTTCTGTGTAGACTCCGCGTGTGGGAGAAGGACCAACATATTATTACCAGTCAGGAAACTGGAATACGTCAGGGCGTGCAGGTAGAGATGGTAGTCGTGGCCGTGGTAGCTAGATACCAGGACCTCAGAGGCATCAGGGCAGGTCAGCTAAGGGTAGCCAGACTGTGTCGCAGGGCCATGACACTGGGCATGCATATGCAGTGCAACAGACCCAATAGGAGCACGATCCTGGACCTTCCATTGTCAGAGGTACTATTCTAGTAGCTTCTGTTTTATCTTCAGTACTTTTTGATATGGGTTCTACACATAGCTTTATATCTGTACCCGTTGTAGAGAGCCTTGGGCTCTGTATCTCTTCTTCTTTTGATGTTATGATGCTAGACACTCCGTTGGAGACTAGAACGGCTGGTGTGCGTCAGTGCAAGGAGTTCCCCCTTGAGGTTAGTGGGTGTCACTTTATATGGTACCTCTATGTCTTAGAGATGATGAGTTATGATGTCATTCTTGAGATGGACTGGTTGGTACCTTTTTAAGACTTTGTGGATTGCTATCGTCGTAGGGTGAATTTCACATCACCAGAGGGTGGAGAGTTTCTATACAAGGGCGAATGGGATGTCCAAGCGGGCCGAGATGGACCCGATCATCGTGGATGAGGTGGAGTGATAACCCAGATTGCAAGTTTATATCTGGATGATTAGGGGACTTGTCAAAAGTATTTCCCTCCAGTAGTTGATCGTTTAAGGGATGTCTTTCCGGACGACTTTTCATGTCTTCCTTTAGAGCGAGCGGTGGATTTCTCTATTGAGATTGTTCCAGGAGTGGCACCGGTGTCCATTCCTCCTTATAGGATGGCTACACCTATGTTTCAAGAGATCAAGAGGCAGTTAGAGGAGTTACATGAAAAGGGTTTTATCCGACCCAGTACTTCTACTTGGGGTTCACTATTCCTTTTTGCGAAGAAGGCGAACGGTACCCTCAGACTCTGTGTGGACTATTGAAAGATGAACCAGTTAACGGTCAAGAACCGATATCCCTTACCGAGGATTGATGATCTATTCGATCATCTTCGAGGATCACGAGTGTTCTCGAATATTTACTTGAGATCCAGATAGTCATGCCATTTGGACTCACAAATGCGCCAGCAGTTTTCATGGCTATGATGAATCATGTGTTCCACACTTATCTGGATTCTTCTATGGTAGTCTTCATGGATGATATCTTGGTGTACTCTCACACTCGACATGACCATGACACACATCTTGAGATCATTTTTAGTACACTGAGAGAGAATCAGCTATATGCTAATCTCTCAAAGTACCACTTTTGGATGGACCGGATTCACTTCATGGGTCATATCATCTCAGAGGCAGGAGTTGCAGTGGACCCAAAGAAAGTGAGAACAGTAGTTTCTTGGGAGCAGCCTATGAACGTGTTTGAGATACGGAGTTTCTTGGGGCTATCTGGTTACTACAAGCATTTTATCCAGGACTTCTCCCGCTTAGCAACTCCGTTGATGGGTTTGACTAAGAAGGGTATGAAGTTCCTCTGGTCAGAAACTTGCGAGACAGACTTTCAGGAGCTGAAGGATAGGTTGACATCAGCACCATTCCTGATACTTCCAGAGAAAGGGAAGAGCTATAAAGTTTACTATGATGCATCAGGTATTGGGCTGGGAGTAGTGTTGATGCAGGGCGATCGAGTTGTTGCGTACGGGTCTCGGCAGTTGAGGCCACATGAGAGGGGTTACCCGACGCATGATCTCGAGTTGGATACATTTGTTCATGCATTACGCCGTTGGAGACATTATCTCTTGGGAGAGAATTTTGTGGTGTTTACAGACCACAAAAGTATCAAGTACATCTTTACCCAGCGTGACCTGAATTTGAGACAGCGAAGGTGGATTGAATACCTTCAGTCCTTTGACTTCGAGCTTGACTATACACCTGGTAAAGGTAATGCGGTAGATGATGCACTGAGTAGGAGGACTCAGATACTGGCAGTGTAAGAGGCTAGTGGTGAGTGGAAACTCATGGCCTTGTTCTCTGAGATGCATTTGGAGGTGCATGATAGTCAGGGGAAAACCTATCTTTCATCCTTAGCTATGACTTCTACCCTCCTGGATAGAGTGAGGATGAGACAAATATCAGATTCGGAAGGCCTAGTTCTACGAGAGTCGGTGGCAAGTGAGGACCCTCCTCCTGGTTGGACGATAGGCGATGATGAGGTACTGCATTTCCATGGACGAGTGTGGGTTCCAGGGGGTATATGTGAGGAGTTGATGTGGAAGTTTCATGCTTAAGCTTTGGAAGTTCATCCCAGAGTTACCAAAATTTACCGTGACTTGAGATGTCAGTATTGGTGGTCGGGTATGAAGAGAGAGATCACTCGTTTTGTTACTAGATGTTCCACCTGTCAATAGGTGAAGGCAGAGCATCAGAGGCCAGTAGGACTGTTATAGCAGTTACCCATTCCGGAATGGAAATGGGATGATGTCGCGATGGACTTCGTGACTGGGTTGCCAAGGTCACCTTGAGGAAATGATTCCATGTGGGTTGTTGTGGAAAGACTCACGAAGGTAGCTCACTTTTTACCGATCAAGAAGACCTTCAGTGTTGACGAGATCGAGAAATTTTATTTCCAAGAGATCGTATGTCTTCATGGGGTCCCTCGTTCTATCGTTTCAGATAGGGACACCCATTTTACATCTCTTTTCTGGAAGAGTTTCCATAGGGCACTGGGTACATAGGTGATTTTGAGCACAAATTACCACCCTCAGACCAATGACCAATCAGAGTGTATGATACAGGTGCTAGAGGACATGGTGTGTGCATGCGTCCTGGACTTTGGGGGCTCTTGGGAGAAGCATATAACCCTAGTAAAGTTTGCCTACAATAATAGTTTTCAAGAAACTATTGATATGGAACCTTACGAGGATTTATATGGTAGGCCATGCCGATCACCCTTGTGCTGGTTGGAGGCAGGTGAGACAACATTACCGGGACCACGTCTCATGCAGGATACTTCAGAGCAAACCCAATTGATTCAGAAGTAGATGGCTACAACACAGTCTCATCATAAATCTTATGATGACCACTGTAGATGACCCTTGGAGTTCGTGGTTGGGGATCAGGGTTTCTTGCATGTTTTGCTGAGGTTGGGACATAGATGGATCAGGAGACAGGGTAAAATTTCGCCGAGGTATGTGGGACTGTTTGAGATTCTAGAAAGAGTCAGGCCGGTTTCCTATCAGTTGCAGTTACCAAAGAGGTACCGAGCTATGCACGACGTCTTCCATGTATCTCAACTACGCCGTTATCACTCAGACCCGTCTCACGTTTTTCAGCCCGAGGAGGTTGAACTTCAGGTCGATGCATCCTTTGTGGAGCATCTGATTCGTATTGTGGATAGGAGCACAAAGGTTCTCTGAGGCCAGTCAGTTCCTCTCGTACATGTGCTATGGTAGCATGGCCGAGTGTAGGACAAAACTTGAGAGCAGGAGACCGACGTTTGTGCTCAGTGGCTAGAGTTTTTCATAGCTTTATCTTTGCCACCTTGGAAGGGAAATTCGGGGACAAATTACTTTAAGGGGGAAAGTTTGTAAGAACCCGATTCTTATTCTTGAGTATGAGTTTCTTCTTTTTCTTTTTCCTTAAGTGTTTTTGAGAAAATAAGGAAAATGGGGGAAAAATCCCAATTTTGTGGGTACACACCATGTACTTTTCCATACGTTGTGTACTGTGGCTATGTGGGATGAGTACACAGGGCATGTAGGCCTGTCGGTGATGAAGGGTGTAAAAACTGACTACAAGACATGTAATTAGTATTTACATGCTGTGTAATCAGTCAGAAGGTGAATAGTAAGGCGGTGGAGGTAGCCACCAGCGGAGTGATAGTACATGCCGTGTAATCAGGAATACACGTCGTGTACTCATGTTAACAGATGAACAGTGCCGCGGTGGAAAGAATTCGCCATAGGAACAGTTAAAAAAATGAAAATTACACGCCATGTAATTGAGAGTACACGCTGTGTAGTTTGTTTTTTCACTTAAAATGGGTAGTAGCCTCCTCATTTGGAAGAGGAGTCTTTTAGTTTGTTTTGGAGCTCGGGAGGATAGCCGATCCTTGGAGGATCACCTGACCACACACTGGGAATCCGATTCCACCTCCGTCGATCACGTTGGGACCGTACGGGTAAGCCCTCCCCTCTCCTTGAGATGTTATTACCAATTCTTTCCCAAGGGAAAGTTATTTGAGTTTGAATGAGTGAACTTTTATCCCATATCTACGTCGTTCTTGGATGATTCGGGAGGCGTCGTTCACGTATACCAATCAAAGACGATCAAGGTAGGTGGTCTGAAGTCTATTTTGAACCGTTTTTTTGAAATTGTGTATTGTTGTGCTACAAACCCATATTTGGGGTATCGTATGGATGAAGCCTTTACTGCTAAGATATCTAGAATTTTATAGATAATCTAATGATAAACTAAAACTACTGTTTGGGATCACTGCTTGGATCTAGGGCCACCTCATGGGTGCATTCCTCTGTTTATCCATTTGGCCTGGATACCTGAGGGTATACCGTGATTATTACCTATTTAAAGTTTTCTTGAGAGGAAATTTGGTATAAAATTTCTTGTTATGCATTGGGCTCAACCCAGATACTTGTGCCTGAGGGCAGTGTTTTACTTTAGCCTGAGGGCATGGTTCTGATTAGCCTGAGGGTGTGGTTATATTTAGCCTGGGGGCATGACTATATTAGCATGAGGGCATGGTGATATTTATCTTGAGGTCATGACTATATTAGCCTAAGGGAATGTTGATATTTAGCCTGAGGGCATGACTATATTAGCCTGAGGGCATGGTTACATTTAGCCTGAGGGCAGGGTTCTGATTAGCCTAAGGGCATGGTTCTGATTAGCTCAGAATTTTTTGGTTGGAGTATTTCACTCAAGAGGGGAGGGGTGAATTGAGTGACTATAAAAATTTCTGTTACAAAAAAATATTATTTCAAAAGAAATTGTTTTCCCCAATAATAGATATAACCCAACTAATCAAGGTTATACTGTTATAAGAGTTTAACTATTTAAACAACTTCTTAGAAGATTGATTAATTCTCAGTAATCTTAATATGTATTATTAATATTACTTTTGAAGTTATCCTACTAAGACAAATCATTTATAACTTATTTCCAAGACTAACTATCAAAGTGAAATTAGAGTTTTATGGATTATGCAATAAAGTAGTAAAATAGAGAAGACTAAATTTAAATAGCACAACAGATATGAAACAAGTGGTTCAGTCTCAAGCTAAGACCTAATCCACTCCACTTGGTGATCACCTACCACCAAGCAGTTTATATTAATAAACTTTGATCCACACCCTGGATCGGGGTTAACAACAGTACACAAACTGTCCAGGTCACACAGGGACCTCTTCCACAGTTTGTTTGGGTAAACAAAAACAATAACTAGGATATACAGGGACCTCTTCCATAGTTATCGTGGGTAAAAATAAATAGAGAGTTTGGTGTAAGGATTTAGAAATCCTTCAGTTTAGCACAGTAGTCAGTGTGTGTGTGGAATATACAGAGTACACTCACTACTCAAAAGGTAAGTAAAATAATAACTAAGAGAGAGTAGAAATGAGTTTATAATTCTTTAGTGATTTGAAGTGCAGCTCTAGACTCCTTTGATTTAGTAGAAATGCTTCTAAGTCATTCTCTGGTTTTTGTATTGAAAAACAGAGTGTCGCGATTCAGCTTGTGTTCTCCACAAGCTTTGATAATGTGAAGATGTTCTCTAGATTCCAGTGTACTTCATATATTCTTCAGCATAGTTGGATTGTATGCATGTGAAAATGCTTTCTTTGAAAATCTTGCAAAGTGTTCTTCGTGGTCATTCTCACACGCTTGTTTTCTATTCAATATCACACACTTGCTCTATTTTCGTTGGGCACTCTCTACTCTTTATCTTTTAATTCATGAGATTTAGCCAACAAGTTCCATGTTTTTTGTGCCTCGTACCTCGTACTATGTCTACAAAGAAAAATTAATTATGTCAGTGCATTAAATGCATCAAATATGACCGTTAAACATTAAATTTAAAGGTGAGAAAATAGTTTATGAAATGGTGTCAAAGTAAGTTGAGAAAACGGTGTCTCCTTCACGGTGTCTGAGTGTCACAGTCTGAGTGTCACAGTGTCTGATCTTCACGATGTCTTTCCTTCATGTTGTCTTGGATTACGGTGTCTCGGTCATGGTGTCTCGATCATGGTGTCTCGGTCACGGTGTCTCGGTCATGGTGTCTCGGTCACCGTGTCTCAGTCACGGTGTCTCAATCACGGTGTCTCAGTCACGGTGTCTTGGTCATGGAGTCTTGCTTCACGGTGTTTGAATAACTATGTCTTGCTTCACGATGTCTTGTACTTAGGCAAATAACACTATTTAGATTTAAACAAAAATATGCATGAATTTGATTGAGCTTAACCATTATAAAGAATGAGTGAATTTGAAACATAAATAAACATTATTGAATAATATTGGTGATCATTAATGAGATTTGGGATTATTAAAGATATTTGTGATCATTAAAACATGATTAATACATGAGGAGTCCAACAATCTCCCCCTTTTTGATGATCACAAATCATACACAGTTAAAGTGGAAATTAGATGCAGCTATAGAGAAAATAACATTTATAAAAACATATATATTCTCCCCCTTTTGGGATTATCAAAAATTTGAAATAAGATAGGTCAAAGAGTGCACATTCCATTAAAAAAATAAGTAGAGTGTAGTACATCATAAAGTAGAAATACAAAAATGACATCCCCATCAAAAATTAGTAAGCACTGGTCTTCTTCAGGGATTGGCCTTCTCTTTGCCTTTATCAGTAGTAGAAGAGGAAGAAATATGGGCAGTGGTTGATGTAGAAGAAGGCAGAGAGGTGGTAGATAGAGAAGGTAAAGGGAGACCTTTGAAGACTGAGGGAGCCAAAGTAGGAGCAATGGAAGATCTTGGACGTTTCTGGTCAAGAATGACAGGCCTGATCTGACTAAGAGCTTGGCCAACATACATGGTAGTTGAGGGTAAGGTATAGGTAAAAGTAGGCAGCCCAGGTTTGAGAGGAGCAGCCACTGGAGCAACAATTGTTGTACTTTGGACATGGAGATACGGTCTTAGAAGTTTGATGAAGTCTGCAATGATTTCCCCACCATATTGCATGACCTTTTCAAAGTCATATTTGTTTTTCATGAACTTTTCCAACAATCTGGTAATCTCGGTTAGCTTATGGACTTGATTTTTGAAGTCTTGGGTTACAGGAGGAATTCTCAGATTCTCTACAAGGTATTTGAAGTGATTGGTCATATCAGTCTTGGAGAAAATCCGGTTGAAATAGAAATCTACTTTCTTATCAATCTCCTGATGGGAATCATTGGCAATATTGGAATGAATTTTCACAAGGTCAAGAACTCTATCACTTTTCTTGACAACTTCAGATAAAGAAGTCACATTGAGGCCACTAAAAGAAGTTTGAAACTCTTCTTGGACTATAGATCTGAGCAAAGAACTATCCAAGGAAGGTGTAGAGGATTCACCATAGGTATGAGAAGCTTTGACTGCAGTGGTTAGAGACTTGAGCAGATTTATTACCTTTTGAAGATAGCCATTGTATTCATTAGTGAGTTTATTTAGGTTCACCACAAGCTCTCTCATTTCTTTCAACAAATTTTTATGCCTTTCTGCAATCTTTTCATCAAAGGATAATAGGTAAGGGTGAATCTGAGACACAACATCTCGAGAAATTTGAGAAACAAAAGGTTCTAGAGAGGAAACAACATGTTCTGATATGGAATGCAGATCTTTCTTCATATCTTCAACCATGATTTTCAGGGTTGAGAATTCATTACTCAACAACTTATTTTCAACTAAAACTTCTTGAATTTCATGGATCATTTTAGGTTGGATCTGCCAAATAATCTTCTCCAAAAGTAGTGAGGCATCTCTCTCACTCAGATGTGTCACAACACGAGGTTGGGAATTCAAAAGCTTCTCAAATCCAGACAAGATAGTGTCTCCAAAATCCTTCAAATCTTCCTTACTAACAAAGGAAATATGTTCAGGTAGGGGTTCAGGTGCAGGTTTAGGTGAAGGAATTGGTACAGGGGTAGGTTCAAGTTCTGGTTCCTTCTTAGGGACAAATATAGAAACTGACTTCAACTGAAATAGTGAGAAAAGATCAATCCTAGTGGTAGTATCTTGATGAGATTCACTCACATCATAAAAGCTAGGGAATTTGTACTAGGTGTCCACAGGACTAGACTCAGCCGGATGTGATGCTTCATCATTCTCAAGATTTTGGGTTTCCTCCCCCTCAATAGATGCTTCCTTTTTAGGATTTAGAGGCTCATGAGCTAGTTCTAAATCCACAGGTTCATCTCTAAGTTCCTCAATCATCTCCTGTCTAGCCAAATGAAAGGCTATATCCATCCTCTCTTTAGCAGAGGGTATTATCTCAGGAACATGTTGTTTCTCTGGGGGTTCTTCCAGATTTTCTTCTTCCATAACAGGGAGTTGTTCTAGATTTTCCTCTTTCACAACAGGGAGTTCTTCTACTACATCCTCTTCCATGATAGGGAGTTGTTCCAGATTTGTTTCTTCCATTACATGCTGCTCAGGTTCTGGGACAATTGATTCTCTTTCAGCCTCAGGTTGGATTTCAAGATTGACATCATCTCTAGGGATATGAACTTCTTCTTCAAGAACAACAGGAGGAACAATATTCCTTTATTCCTCAACAAAAACTTCTTCCCTATGAGGTACTTCAACCTCTTCTTATGCTTCTTCTGAATACTCACCAAGTTCATCTAGTTCCAAACTAGGACCAGAAATGTCCTTCGGCCTTGATGGATAATCCAAAAGATTAAACTTCTCATAAATCTTATTGTTGTCTTCCACCCACTCCTTTTTCCAAGGGTTCCAGTTAATCTTCATTCTCCTGATGATGGGTTTAGAGAGACAGTACTAGAAATCCACAAGCACTTCTTCATTGGGTCCAACTACTCCTTTGGGAACAATCATGGATGAAATCAGCCGAGAGTAGAACAGAGAGGTGGATTTGGATGTAACCTTGATCAATTCACACATATGGTGAATAATGTACTTACACAGGTTGATTTTGTATCCATTATTCATAAGATTAATCAAGAACACATCTTGGTACTTTAACACAACAAATTCACCTTTCCTCAGACTAACCAGATTTTGAATAAAGTTAAACAACATCCTTATTTCCCTGTCAAGTTCAACAGCTATGGCCCTTCTCTTGGTTCCATTCCCAGTTAGGGTTATCAGAGCATCTTCAAGGTAAAAGAAATCAGTTGTAGGTGGGGGTTATCTCTGATAATCATCACAAATTCCTTCGTGAGGTATCCTAAGGCATGCAACCCATAAACTTAATGAGAATGAACATCTTTGGCCATTAATCCAGATCCTCACAACAAAGATTTCACCAGAATCAAAATAAAACTGTGTATACTGGTATAACTGAGCAACTAACCTCGGATAAATGGGTCTATTATCCTTTGAGAACCATTCTAACCAGCCTTGTCCTCTTAACACTTTCAGGACTAGAGATTTTCTAGACAAAAGCCATTCAGGGCAGATTTCTTTCTCAGGAACAACACTTCGATTTACCAGGTTTGGATTCAATGGTCCTTTGGGAATCATCTTAGGTGCTATCTTCTTTTTCTTCGAGCTATGCTTCTCAGGTGTGGATGATGATGGTCACTTCATTCTTGGCATCCAATGAAGGTCGCGAGAGAGAAAGAGGGTTGCAAGGTTGAAAGGGTTCGAATTGGGTGAGTAGGGAAAAGTTCGGGTGAAGAACCGAGTGAAACTCTTTGTTTTATCATCTGGGAATGTCAAACGTCAAAAAAAAAAAACAAAAACGTGGGAAAGTAAAAGAGATAAAATATAAATTATCACGATACGGGTTTAAATAAAATCATAAATAATTTTCACGGTAAGACTGTGAATGGTTGTTACGGTGAGATAGTGATCAGTTGTCACGGTGCGATAGTAAATGGTCATTACGGTGAGACAACAAGTGGTCATCATGGTGAGACA
Source organism: Viscum album (assembly GCA_963277665.1). Classification (NCBI taxonomy): domain Eukaryota; kingdom Viridiplantae; phylum Streptophyta; class Magnoliopsida; order Santalales; family Viscaceae; genus Viscum; species Viscum album. The sequence continues at coordinate 1,928,651,773 of OY728137.1, read as the reverse complement.
GTGTGTGAACATCACGGTGACACAGTGAGTGAACTTGTCAGTGCATATTACGGTGAGATAGTAAATGTCAGACTGTGAGTACAAAGTGCTAACAGTGAGACCGTAAACATGAGAGACAGTAACTTAGAAACCGTAATCATTAAATAGTAAAGTAAAACATAGTAAAATATTGAACAGTAAGACAATTAAGATATATATTTTAGATTTATCATGCCAAGGTCATGTATGATGTAGTATATTATCTCATAATTTAATGGTTTAGTGAATATATCAGCAAGTTGATATTCAGTACCAATGAATTCCAAGGTAATATCACCTTTTTGATAATGATCTCTCAAAAATTGATGTCTTACATCAATATGTTTTGTCCTAGAATGTGAAACATGATTTTTGGAGATGTTAATAGCACTTGTGTTGTCACAATTTATTGTTACATGTATGAATTGATATTCATAATCTAGTAATGTGTGTTTCATCCACAAAATTTGTGCACAACAACTGCCAGCAGCTATGTATTCAACTTCTGTAGTAGATAATGCAACAAAATTTTGTTTCTTACTACACCATGATACTAGTGACTTTTCTAAAAGGTGACATGTTCCAAAGGTGCTCTTTCTATCTAACTTACAGCCACCGAAGTCTGCATCAGAATAACTAACTAGTTCAAATGATTGTCCTTTAGGATAAAACAATCCTAGATTGGGTGTATGCTTGAGGTATTTAAAAATTCTCTTTACAGCATTTAAATGAGATTCTTTAGGATTTTCTTGAAAACGAGCACACATACACACACTAAACATAATTTCAGGACAACTAGCAGTTAAGTAGATTAAACTTCCAATCATTCCTCTATAAGTGGCTTGATCAACAGATTTTCCATCTTCATCAAGATCCAACTTACAGGTGGTACTCATGGGAGTGTCACTAATTTTAGTGCTATCCAATCCAAAACGTTTTAGAAGATATCTAGTGTATTTACTTTTATTTAAAACAATTCCATCATTATTTGGAAGATTTTAAATCTAAGAAAGAATTTTAGTACACCCATTAAACTCATTTCAAATTTGTTTTGCATCATTTTATAAAAATCAATACATAATGATTTTTTTGAAGATCCAAAAATAATATCATCTACATAGATTTGAAAAACTAAAACATCATTAGAAATTCGTTTTATAAAGAGATTAGGATCATATATTCCTTTTATAAAACCTTTGGAAATAAGAAAAGTACTTAATCTATCATACCAAGCTCTTAGAGCTTGTTTTAAACCATATAAAGCTTTTGATAGTTTGAAGATATGATTGGGAAAATGAGGATTTGTAAATCCAGGGGGTTGTTCAAAAAAGACATCCTCAGCTATATACCTATTTAAGAATGTACTCTTAATATCCATTTTATATAGTTTGAAATTCAGATGCGCAACATAGGCAAGTAGGATTCTGATGGCTTCAAGTTTGGCTACTGGAGCAAAGGTCTCCTCATAGTCAATTCCTTCTTCTTAACTGTAGCCTTGCGCAACTAATCTAGCATTGTTCCTAACTATATTTCCTTCATCATCTACTTTATTTCTAAACACCCATTTAGTGCCTATGATGAAAGTGTCCTTGGATCTTTCAACAAGTTTTCAAACTTTGTTTCTTTCAAACTGATTAAGTTCTTCTTGCATATCCATTACCCAAAATTCATCATTGATGGAATCATCAATGTTTTTAGGTTCAAGTTGTGACAAGAAGGCTTGATGTTTAACCTGATTTCTAAGAGAAGCCCTAGTTTGCGTTCCTTTCTCTAAGTCTCCTTCAACATCATCTAAGGGATGGTTTCTAAGGGTTATAACCTTTCTAGAAAAATAGGGACTAGTGATTTCAGGTTTATCAACAGATTCTGGTTCATTATGATTCAATTGAAGAGAATTTACAGAATTGGAAGTTTTCACAGATTCTTTCATAGAGGAATTTGAGGAATTTGAGTTGATGTTCAAATTTGATACATCATCCTCCAGATTTTCTAGGATGGTTCTAGGATCATGTGGATCTGTTTCATCAAACTTGACATGAACAGATTATTCCACACATTTAGTTCTTTTATTGAATACTCTATAATCTTTACTTAATATTGAGTAACCTAGGAAAATTCATTCATTACTTTTGGATGCAAATTTTTCAAGATTATCCTTAGTGTTGAGAATACATACTTTGCAACCAAAAACTCTAAAGTAATTAAACTTAGGATTCCTATTGTTCCAGATTTCATATTGGGTCTTTTTGAGAATTTGTATAATCAAGACTCTATTGATTATGTAGCATGTTGTATTAATAGCTTCAACCCAAAAGTAAATAGGTAAGTCATATTCACTAAGAACTTTTCTAGCAATTTATTGCAAGGTTCTATTTCTTCTTTCTACAACACCATTTTGTTGAGGTGTTCTAGGGGAAGAGAAATTGTGACTATAACCATTTTGTGAGCAAAAGGATTCAAACTCTTGATTTTCAAACTCATGTCCATGATCACTCCTTAAAGATTTAATTTTAATGCTACTAAGGTTTTCTACAGACTTGGCATATTTATTAAAATAAGAGCAGGCCTCACTTTTGTGATCCATGAAAAAGGTCCAGGTATATCTAGAGAAATCATCTACTAGAACATAAACATATTGCTTCCCATTTAAACTAGAAACTCTATATGGTCCAAACAAATCCATGTGAAACAATTCAAGAGGTTGATAAGTAGAAACTTCTTTCTTTGATTTGAAATAGATTTTGTGTTGTTTCCCCTTTTGACAAGGATTACACACTTTGTCATTTGGAAACTCAAGTTTGGGTAAGTCTTTAACTAGGCCTTTTCTAGGTAGCTTTCTAAGGGAGTGAACATTACAGTGTCCTAGTATCCTATTCCAGAGCCAAGATTCTTTATGAAATACACTTAGGCATGAAACATTTTGAGAAGTTAAGGAATCTAAATTAACAGAATAAACGTTCTCATTCCTTGATGCAGAAAATACTAATTCATCTTTCGAATTAAAGAAATTACAGGAATCATTTTCAAATTTAACATGATTTCCATCATCACATAATTGTGAGATACTAATCAAATTATATTTTAATCCATTAACAAATAGTACTTTAGAAATTATAATCGAATCAGAGTTACCAATATGGACTAAGCCAATGATCTTCCCTTTGGAATTGTCACCAAATGTGACATGTCCTCCATCTACTTTTATCATATTCTTGAAACATGAGTAGTATCCTGTCATGTTTCTTGAACAACCACTGTCCAAGTACTATAGATTCTTACATGAGTTCTTTAAGTAGCTTTCCTATAACATGATCAAGAAAAGATAGATTTTGGTACCCATACTTGTTTGGGTCTAATAACATTAGTAATAAGTGATTTAAGAACCCATATTTGTCTCATAGGTTTCCTATAAGCATTATGTAAAGTGTTTGAAAAATAAACTGTATTTGGTCCATAAAAACTTGAAACAGTAGAGTATGTATCATGACTCGATCTAGATGATTTGTGTCCAGAACTGGGAACAAAATTATATGTCCTAGACTTGGAAATAAAATTCGTTCTACCAAGGTTTCTTTTACCAGGTTGATAAACAATTCCAGTATTGTATTTAGGGGCGATTTGTTTTCCTAGAATTTGGGTAAGGGTATTTTTCCCATTAGTAAATTTTCTAAGTCACTTTTTAATTACTCATTAGACATTTTTAATTCATTTTTTTCTTTGAGCAGTTGAGCATTTTTCTCATTTTCAGTAGTAAGTTCAGACTTAACATTTGCAGTGAGAGCATGATATTTCTTCAATTATTTATATTTATCTTTTAATTCATTGCATGTATCTTCAAGAATGTTACAGTATTAAAACATTTCTTCATTAGTAATATTTTCAGAGTCAATTTCCTCTTCAGAATAGTATGAAATATGCATACAAGAGTTTAGTGTTACCTCAGATGTGTTTGTCATAAAACACATATTGGATTTTTTAACCTGTTCATCATGTGATGTCTCTGAGTCGGATGAACTATCCTCAGAGGCACTCCAAGTTGCTTTCATTGCATTTTTTTTAATTCTTGTCCTTATACTCATAATTATTCTTATATTTGAGCTTTGGATAGTCATCCTTTATATGTCCTTTGCATTTACATTCATAGCATACAATTTCATCAATTTTGTCACTTCTTTTCCAGTCCTTTTTCCAGTTTCCTTTTTGGTCATACTTGCTCTTGAAGTTAGGATTTATGAAAAAGTTCTTCTTTTTGTAAAATAGTTTGAATCTTCTGGCTAGTTGAGCCATCTCCTCATCACTGTCATGTGATGATTGTTCAGTGGCAGAGCTTTCTATAGGAGATTCCAATTCCCCTTTGTCTTGGTGCTTTGAGAAGGTGGTCTTGAATGCTACGGATTTCTTCTTTGGTTCATCCTCCTCTTCTTTGTTGACTTTCAGATCTTCCTCATACATCATCAATTTCCCAATGAGTTCTTTTACAGGTAGCTTACTGATGTCACACGATTCTGTAATTGAGATAGAGGTTCCCCTCCATGTGTCAGGTAAACACCTAAGAATTATCATGATCTGTTCTTTGGCAATGAATTCTCTTCCAAGAGAAATCATTGTGTTGACAATATCATTGAACCTAAGATACATGTCAAAAATAGGCTCATCATGTTTCATCTTGAAATTATCATATTTTATAGTATAAGTATTAAGTCTCATTTCTTTTACACTATATGTTCCTTCATGTGAGACAGATAAGGTATCCCAAATTTCATGGGCAGTTTTACAAGCAGAAATACTATTAAATTATTCATCTCCTAAGGAACAATATAAATAATTCATAGATTTTCAATTGTTATTGTAAGAAAGTTTTTTAGGTTCATCCCATTTAATTCTATCAGTCACATGAAGTTTGTATTCATCTATAATGGATGACCAAATTTCAAAGCTCATACTCTCTAGATGCATTTTCATTTTAATTTTCCATTGACAATAGTTGGTTCCATTAAAGAATGGTGGTCTGTTGGTTGCAGCACCTTCTAATCTATTATCCATACTAAAAAATTACTTTAAAAGAGCTAGAAATTTAGAATTAACAGAAATTTATAGATTATTAAAGTAAAACTACAGTCACAGTTGAGTAAGATTACAAAGAGTCATAATAAAGAACCCTCTGATACCAAATGTTGGTCGGAGTAGTTCACTCAAGAGGGGAGGGGTGAATTGAGTGACTATAAAAATTTCTGTTACAAAAAAATATTATTTCAAAAGAAATGGTTTTCCCCAATAATAGATATATCCCATCTAATCAAGGTTATACTGTTATAAGAGTTTGACTATTTAAACAACTTCTTAGAAGATTGATTAATTCTCAGTAATCTTAATATGTATTATTAATATTACTTTTGAAGTTATCCTATTAAGAAAAATCAGTTATAACTTCTTTCCAAGACTAACTATCAAAGTGAAATTAGAGTTTTCTAGATTATGCAATAAAGAATTAAAATAGAGAAGAATAAATTTAAATAGCACAACAGATATGAAACAAGTGGTTCCGTCTCAAGCTGAGACCTAATCCACTCCACCTGGTGATCACTTGCCACCAAGCAGTTTATATTAATAAACTTTGATCCACACCCTAGATCGGGGTTAACAACAGTACACAGACTGTCCAGGTCACACAGGGACCTATTCAACAGTTTTCATGGGTAAACAAAAACAATAACCAGGCCGCACAGGGACCTCTTCCACAGTTGTCGTGGGTAAAAATAAATAGAGAGTTTGGTGTAAAGATTTATAAATCCTTCAGTTTATCACAAGAGTCAGTGTGTGTGTGGAATATACAGATTACACACACTGCTCAAAAGGTAAGTAAAAAAATCACTAAGATAGAGTAGATATGAGTTTAGAATGCTCTAGTGATTTGAAGTGAAGCTCTGGACTCATTTGATTTAGCAGAAATGCTTCTGAGTCCTTCTCTGGTTTTTGTATTGAAAAAAAGAGTGTCCTGATTCATCTTGTGTTCTCCACGAGCTTTGACAATGTGAATATGTTCTCTAGATTCTAGTGTACTTTATATGTTCTTCAGTAGAGTCGGATTGTATGCATTTGAAAATTATTTCTTTGAAAATCTTGAAAAGTGTTCTTCGTGGTCGTGCTCACAAGCTTGTTTTCTTTTTAGTATCGTGCACTTGCTCTATTGTCGTTGGGAACTCTCTACTCTTTATCTTTGAATGCATGAGATTTATCCAACAAGTTCCATGTGTTTCGTGCCTCGTACCTCATACTATTTCTAAAAAGAAACATTAATTATGTCAGTGAATTAAAGGCATCAAATATGTCCGTTAAACATTAAATTGAAAGATGACAAAATAGTTTAAGAAACGGTGTCATAGTAAGTTGATAAAATGGCATCTACTTTACGGTGTATGAGTGTCACGATTTGAGTGTCACAGTGTCTGATATTCACGGTGTCTTGCCTTCACGGTGTCTTGGATTTCAGTGTCTCGGTCACGGTGTCTCAGTCATGGTGTCTCGGTCACAGTGTCTCGGCCACGGTGTCTCGGTCACAGTGTCTCGGTCACGGTGTCGTGGTCACGGTGTCTCGGTCACAGTGTCTCGGTCATGATGTCTCAGTCACGGTGTCTTGCTTCACGATGTCTGGCTAACTGTGTCTTACTTCACGGTGTCTTGTACTTAGGCAAATAACAGTATTCAGATTTAAAAAAATGCATGAATTTGATTGAGCTTAACCATTATAAATCATGAGTTAATTTGAAAAATAAATACACATGATTGAATAAGATTGGTGATCATTAATGAGATTTGGGATTATTAAAGAGATTTGTGATCATTAAAACATTATTAATACATGAGGAGTCCAACAAAATTAAATTATGTTGAATTGTTAAAAGAATATTAAAACGGAAATGTAACTGGTGGTGATAGTTACTTTGAGTTCTTACTAGTTTACTACATTTTATTATTGCACACTTTTGTTGCATTTTTCACTGATAGTTGGGAACGGGCCTTTGGTGGTTGCCTACTGGGATTTTTTTCTCACACCTGGTTTGGGTCATGTCTTCGGCCCAAATAGACTATATTGTTGCAGGTGTCGATCAGGGAAAGAGTCCCTATATAGGTACATGATTGTAGTAGAGGAGTAGGAGAGCATAGGACCGAGCTTAGGCTTGCGATGATGCTGTGTTCCATTTATTCTGATTTGTTATATTTGGCTATACCTTGTACTTTGAGTTTTATTATATTGTATTGCCGTATATCCTGTTCTGAATTCTTTCATATAATAGTGACATACTGTATCTTTATATATATGACTGCTGGTTCTCGTTTACTTCATATTTCCATTCCAGTTGTATATTTTTACTACTTCCGTTGTTGTATGTTATATATCTTTCCGCTACTCTACACTTTGAAAAATGATGGCATAGTTTCCCCACTATCATACCTGGGCCCTCACTGCTAGTCAGCATCCTCTAGAGTTTGGGGAAATGTGCTTGAGGTCAGGTGACCAATCGGGTCTAGGGCACCCGTGATGTGGGTTCTAGATCCGGGACGTTACATATTAGATTACAGTTATGTATGTATCATTGAAAATTTTGATTTTATTGAATGGATCCCCATTTATTTGTGGTATTATAATTTCCCATAGTGTTGGGGAATGGGTTCTCAATGTTTAGGATTTGGGTTCATTAACTCCCTCAGTTTTTATTCTATTAATAGTATTTTTTTATCACTTAGATGTAATTGGGTCTAGAACTCCATTGCATGATGGGGTGTGGTTCATCCAAAATTAGTTCAACACTCCCTCTACTAATATATGACTCCTCAAAGTGGTATATGTTCTACGCTGCAATCAATATTTCAATACAATGGGTTCAAATGGGTTCTCAGAGAATAAGAGATTCTTCTAGTGTTAAATTTTCATTGATAAATTTGTTCTAGAAGATATTCATGTCAATCTATAGGTGGTTCTGGTGAGGTTCTTATAGATTTAGTTTCAGTGTACCCATCAATGTGACTTATACTCTACTATAAACCTCTATGTGTGATTTAGAATTTGGAGGTTATGGGGTTATCGTATGGATGAGTTGTTTTTTCATTTTCATATCAAGTGTGGTTAGAGATTTTTGGTATCTTTCCAATTAAGATTATAGACTAGTTTCTTGGGATCATACTATGATAAGGTGAGCACTTCCTTTTGATTATATCTTTTTATTATCTCAAAGAGATGTTATATTTTTTTGAATATGTGTATCTTGAGAATCTTGAATCATATATTATATCATGTATATATGGATTCCTATGATATGTGACCTTCATATAAATAATGGAATCGAGTCTTTATTAATACTTAAATTGACTCAATTTTAAAATATATTATGATTTTTATTTGGTTGTCTTTAGTTGTGAGCTATCTTATTGAACATTATTCCTTATTTTTCTAGGATAATCCTAATGGATATAATTATATTAACCCCAACATAGTCAATTTTTGTCCAGATTAGAGTAATCAAGAGGGGGAGAATTGAATATCTATAAAAAAATTTGTTCAAAGGTATAATTTGAAGTTCCCCGTTATTAAAAAATTCAATTTCCCAGTTTTCCAGTAGTGAATTTATAAGAGCTTGACTATTTGATTAATTTCTCAAAAGATTGATTAGTTCTCAATTGTATCAATCTGATAATTAATACAAATTTTGAAAATAATATAAAAATTCAATACCTTTATAAACACTTGATAAGACTAACTATCATAGTTCAATTTAGTCTTATGAAATATGAGATAAAACAGAGTAAAATTAAAAGGTAAAAACACAACATAAATGAAATAAGAGGTTCTGTCTCAAGCAGAGACTTAATCCTCTTCACTTGGTGATCACTTACAACCAAGTATTTTGAATTAATAAACAGTTTGATCCACACCCTGGATCGGGGTTCAGAACAGTACATGGGCTATCCAGGTCACAAGACCACTACCATAGTTCTTCGTGGGTACAAAATACCATGTCACATAGGGAACTCATCCACACATATTTGTGGGTGTGAAAAGATGTAAGAAGTTATGATTAGAAGGATATATTGTATCATTCAATTTGATATAGGGGATAGTGTGTACTTCAAATACAGATACACACACTTCTCAAAAGTATGTAAAAACGCACACGACAGAGCAAATAAGTATGAAAAATGATTTTTAAGGCTCTGTGCATTGGTCTATGTAGCTCTGGACTAGTAGGATGAATCAAAAGCAAATATCGAGTCCTATTCTGGAATTTGACATAAAACAGAGTGTCATATTTTGTCTTCCTAGTTCATGGTTGGTTCTGTAGGTAAATTCTTCTCCATCTTGGATATAGTGAAGTGATTTTTCAATTCATTGTTCGGCTCAGTTGAGATTGATTCATGTGTTCTTCCTTTTCTTCTTGAGTTCACAGTGGTTTTATATGTTCTTCATTACATCCTTTTGTCACACGCATGTACCGCCCCACACTTCGTTCTCTTGCACTTATGTATTCAGAAAGGCTTTTATTCTTGAGGGCAAAAAATGAGCATGTATGTTCGACATGCATAGGTTCATCGTACCTCGTAATGTCTGCTAAAATTCCTAAAAAATATTATAAAATATGTCAGTATTATTAAATGACACAAATATGACTATTATAAATAATATAATAAATGATTTTTTAAATAGTCTATTGGTGACTCCTTTTTTCAGTGTCTCAATCCATCGGTATGTACTTCTATCAGTCTTTACCTACATTGGTGACTCATTATATCGGTGACTTGTTTCAATGGTGAGTCATTCCTTCTGTCTGTGAGACAGTTGGTCTATTAGTGACTCATTTGAACTGACAATGAATCTTTGAATTGGTAGAACCATGAAAAGGTAGGTCACTTATAATGACAGTAGGTCATCTGCATCATAGAGTTATATGAAACAGTGAGTCATCTCTGTCGGTGAGACTATTGATGTATCGGTGTCTCATTCCAATAATGATTCCTTTCAACAGTATCATCTTCACATTCTTAGAACATATGCCAGTTTGAATTGTCTTTCAGTGAGTCATATGTTCGTTGGTTAGTCATCTGTCTGTCGGTGTCAGTGACTCAAACATAGATAATTTTTAGATGTTATGTCAGTCTTATAGTTCAAAAATATCAGAGAGTGTTAATACTCATAATTACACATAGATAATCATTTATAATCTTGTTTAGACTCAAACACACATAAATAATTATATGATTGAAGTTATCTGATTATTCAATATAATGCTTTGACATAATTTAGGATCTGACATGAGGTAAGATATATGTTGATATCTAATATGAATTGTGAAAATTAAAACTATTATTGTCATAGATAGTGTCCAATAGTATCTTTGGTCTAACAATATCCCCCTTTTTGATGATAAAAAATCATGGCATTATTAAGTACCATTGATAAAACAATTAAAGTAAACTATCTAATTATTAGTTCCTATTATGGGATGTGAAATGTATTAGATATAATAATTCATTAGTACATAATAATTCTTGATAAAGTTCTCCCCCTTTTAATAATTCTTAATAAATTTATCCCTCTTTTTGTATTAGCAGAAAGTGGTAGGTAAAAAAAACAAAAAAATAGAAACAGTGAAATTTCTTTCATTTGAAAATGATACTAAGTGAGCATAAGTACAAGGACTCTCCCCTATACAATCACCCCACACTACATGGTAGGGTCAGGGGTTTCATTCCCTTTATTAGAATGATCAATGGAAGTATCAGCAGGAGGGTTAGGCTGAGAAGCAGGAGGGTCTAAATGGATTTTTAGAGGAGGTAGAGGCACTCCTTTAGGCAAGGTAGAATCTAGGGAAGGTATATACTGAGAAAGAATCCAAGGATGAACAAGCTCTGCAATGATTGGTCTGATCTTCGATAAATCCTGATAAACTGACATCTAAGCTGGAGCAGGCACTGAACCAATAGGGCCAAGTGGTGAATCATGAGGTACAACAATGGATTCACTTTGGACATGGAGATATGGTTTTAACAACTTGATGAACTCTTCAATGAACTCACCACCATATTTAATTTCCTTTTTCAAAATCATCTTTGTGTTCAATGAACTTTCCCATCAAAGTAGTGAATTATCTCAGCTTATGAATCTGATCCTTAAAAGCTCTTTTCACTGGAGGAAGAATAATATTATTGGCCAAATATATAAAGAGACTATTCATTTGATGCTTTGTGAGGATTTTGGATAAAAACACATTACTATTTTTGGTCAACTCTTCCTGAGTGTGTGAAGCACTCCCTGTATAATACCTCACATGGTCATGCACATTATCCAATGTGTCATCAACCTTAGACATTATGGAAATTAAATCTTGCACCTCTTTTTTAAAAACTGAACTAATAGTGGAAAGATCCACAAATTGTGAAGGATAAACAGTTAGAGCAGATGTTGAAGGAAGAGAAGAGTAGAAAAGATCCTTAACTACTTTTCTTATCTTTGAAAACTCAATAGATTTAAAATGAGAAACAATATTCTTGAGTCCTTTCATGAAAATTTCCATTGTATTCATGTACTTAGTGGTTAAAGCATTGATGTTAGTGGTTAATTTCTTCATCTCATTCCCCTGCATGGTGTTGCTTCTCACAATTGTTTCTGTAGTAATTATAAAATTTGGATGAATTTCTTTTATGAACATCTTGGAAACCAAAATAACATCATCTTGAGATACACTTGTTGATGTAGGAGTAGAACTAGAAGTTCCATCTTGCCTTACACCATCATCCATAGATAATATAGCCCTTAAATTATCAGTCATCATGGAGATATATCTCATGGATTAATCAATTTTATATCTCATCTAGGATTGAACTACATGTCTTATGGATGAAAAAATATCTTGCATGATGTTTTAAAAATTATCCTTAGTGAAATAGTCACTAAAAGAGGTCTCAGCCACTGACCCCTTGTAGAAAGTGAAAAGAATTCATCATCTAAATCTTCATAATCTAATCCCAAGGCCACATACCCAGGATTCCTCACCCATTCATCCAAAATATTAGAATCCATAAGATTAAGAGGGTCATTCCTTACTCCTCCAATTTTATTCTATTCAACATCTTGAGATACTTTTTCTTGAGGCTCTACCTTAGTGTCAGCTTCCTTGGCTGATTTCTCCCCCTCATTTAATGATTCCTTTCTAGGTTGTTTCTCCTTATGTAGAGTTATTTTTCTAGTATATTCAACTTGAGAAACAGGTTTGGCTGGAGAAACATTTTCATTTTGAATAACAACTTCAACAGATACACCAACATTAGCTTAATCAATTTCCATACTAACAACATTTGGATTCCCATCTGGATGACATGATTCACTATCAATTCCAATTTCACAACTTTCTTCATTATCACAAACTTCATCCTTTTCATTTCCATTTTCATTATTAACATTCTCATCTATTTATTCTTTATTTTATTCTAAACCACTTTCACCACTACCACCTTCCTCTTTTTCATTTTCTTCTTTACTATATTCACCGACATATTATACACTTCCTTGAACTTCTATTTCTGAACTTTCAACATATTGCAGAATAGGTTCATGAGAAGTTAAGTCCAAAGGTGGACTTAGAGGTCCAATGGAGACACTTTTTAATGGTCCAATTGGGTTTGGGTCAATTCTATCATAAACTGGTGATCCCATATCTCTGAAAAGTTTATCAGGCTCCTCTTCTTCATATAAAGAATAGATTACTTGTTCATCTGGACCGAGGTCAGGATCCACTAGATCTGATGGTCTAACTAGATGATTTATAGGATTGAATGTTTCATATAGTCTATCTTCATCACTAACCCATTCTTTACTCCATGTTTTGTAGTTAATTTTCATTCTCTTAAAGATATCCTAACTTAAACAGAAACCACTACATTCACTAACTACAACATCATCAAATTCAGTTACACATCCTTTATCCTTTAGCATTGCTAAAATCATTATGGATTTGAACAAAGAATTTGAATTATAACCAGGTTTTATCATCTCATTTATATGAACCACCAGATATCAATATAGATTCTATTTAACTCTTTTCTGTAGTAAATACACTCTTTATACATACTGATACATTAGAGAAGCAAAGTCCACTTTCCAGGGATAAATCCGGTGCTGAATAAACCAAAAAAAATATGTACTCACCATTTAATTCTTAGGAAATGAGTCTCCTATATTCCTAATTTCTAGTTATCTATTTCAGAGCTGTCTCATAACAAAAAAAATCACTTTCAAGATTAAAAGTACCTTAGTAATCATCAAACATTTTTTTGAGGAACTTTAAGACATTCAGCCTAATATCTTGAAGAGAAAGAGATTCTCTTCCCTTTTAAAATCTACTTCACCAAATAAAAATAACTTCCTTCCAATATAAGTTCAATATTCATGTAAAATTAATATAACAACTTCAGGTAGAAAACTTTTTCATTGTTTGGGAACTATTCAATCCATCCTTGATCTTGAAAACCCTTTAACAAAAATGAATTTCTCTCTAAGATCCATTATATTAGTACTTATTTATCTGAGGTTACAAAATGGTTTTCCAGACTAGGAATTATAGGACCAGAAGATTTTCTCAATTCATTGTTTTGTTTCTTAGAATCACAAGAATCACAATATTCATGAGCTTGTTCCACACATTCCATTCGAATCAGTTCAGTCTAGAGGTTAGAAGGTGAAATATTGGGGGTAAAGTGAGAGAGAAATGACTGAGATAGTGTAGCAGTAAAGTTGTAAAGTGGATCGATTCAAATTTATATCATTTAGGGATTTTGAAATTAAAAAAATCACAAAATCATGAACCAGGTTAAAAAATATTAATGAAACAATGTTGTTTTGATAAAAACATAAAACATATAAAAACATTGATTCATCAGTGTTGAGATGACAGACTTTTTAGAACACTAACATTATCGGTATGACAATGGTGTCAGCATGACAACGATGTTGGCATGGCAATGGTGTCAGCATAAAAAATGCATAGAAAAATATCAAATGAAAGGAAACACAAGGTCTTATTGAATGATTATTCTGAACTCATGTTTGATGTAATTCATTCTTTCATAGATAAATGGATTAGTGAATATGTCAGAAAGATGATATTCAGTGCCAATAAATTCTAATGTGAAATCACCCATTTGATAATTATCTCTAAAAATGTGATGTATTACATCAATATGTTTTGATTAAGAATGAGAAACTGAGTTCTTAGAAATATTAATATCACTTGTATTGTCAGAGTTTATAGGTACATGTCTAAATTGATATCCATAATCCAATAGAGTGTGTTTCATCCATAAAATCTAAGCACAAAAGCTACCAGTAGCTATTTATTCAGATTTGGAAGTAGATAATGAAACAAAATTATTTTTCTTACTACACCATGAAACCAAAGACTTTCCCAAAAAGCATCACATACAAGAGGTTCTCTTTTTATCTAATTATCATCCACCAAAATCAGCATTAGAATAACTCACTATATAAAATGATTGTCCTTTGGGGTAAAAAAAACCTAAATTGATAGTATGTTTGAGGTATTAGAAAAGTCTTTTAATAGTATTTATGTGAGATTCTTTGGGATTATCTTGAAAAAGGGCCCACACACACACACTAAACATTATATATGGGCTACTAGACATCAAATCATTTTAATATAAATGGTTTGATCAATAGATTTACCATATTCATCCAGATCCAACATACATGTAGTACTCATTAGAGTGTCACTACTTTTAATGCTATCAAATCCAAATATTTTTAAAATATCTTTTTTGTATTTATTTTGAATTAAAATGACAACTTCTTTAATTTGAAAAAATCTGAAATCCAAGATAGAATTTGGGTTCACCCATTAAACTTATTTCATATTCACTTTGCATCATTTTTGAAAACTCAATACATAAAGAATTCCTTGAAGATTCAAAAAAATATCATCAACATTGATTTTAAAAACTAAAAAATCCTTAGAAATTAGTTTTATAAAAAGAGTGGGATCAAAAATTCCTTTTTTCAAACCATTAGAAATGAGAAAACTACTTAATTTATCATACCAAGATCTTGAAGCCTGTTTTAAATGATATAAAGTTTTTCTTAATTTGAAAACATGATTTTGAAAATGAGGGTTTGTAAAACGATGGGGTTGTTCAACAAAAACATCCTCAACTATATACCCATTTAGTAATGCCCTCTTAACATCCATTTGATAATGTTTGAAATTAAGATGGGTAGTATAAGCAAGTTGGATTATGATGGACTCATGTATAGATATTTGTGAAATGGTTTCTTTATATTCAATTCCTTTTTCTTTACTATAAACTTGTGAAACCAATCTAGAATTGTTTCTAACAATATTACGAGATTCATCTACTTTGTTTCTATAAATCCACTTAGTGCCTACAGTCTGGGTGTCTTTGGGTATATCCACAAGTTTTCAAACATTATTTCTTTAAAATTGTTTATGTTCTTCTTGCATATAAATCACCCCAAATTTATATTTAATTTCATCGTTATTTTTTTAGGCTCATGATGTGACAATAAGGCTTAATGTTCAACCTGATTTCTAAGAGAAGCTCTAGTTTGTGTAACTTTATCTAAGTCTCCAACAACATCATCTAAAGGATGGTTCTTTAGAGTTCTAGATAGTATAGAAAAGGAGGGGATAGTAACTCCAGTTTTATCTACAGATTCAGGTTCATCATGTCTAGATTCTGAATAATTTCTAGAACTGTTTGATTTAATAGATTTCTTGACAAGAGGATTAGATGATTTTTCATTTATGTCCAGGTTTGACACATCATCTTCAAGGTTGTCTAGGGATATCTTAGGTTTATATGGATATGTTTCATAAAATTTAATATGTACATATTCTTCCACACACTTGATTATTTTATTAAATGATTTATAGTCTTTAATAGAGGTTGAGTAACCTAAAAATATTCCTTCATCACTTATGGATGGGAATTTTTCAAGATTATCCTTAGTATTAAAAATATAGAGTTTTCAACCATTAACATTGGAATAAATAACTTTGGTTTTTCTATTTTTCCACATCTCATAAAGAGTCTTCTTGATGATAGGTCTAATTAAGACTCTATTAATTATATAATAAGCTGTATTCACAGCCTCATCCCAAAAGTAAATAGGTAAATCATATTTGGTAAGCATTGTTCGAGAAATTTCTTGTAAGGTTCTATTTCTTTATTCCTCAACTCCATTTTTTTGAGGTTTACTAGGGGAAGATAATTTATAATTGTAGCCATTGTCTATACCAAATGATTCAAAGTCTTGATTTTCAAGATCGCAGCCATGATCCCTTCTTAAGGATTTAATTGGATGTACACTTAGATTTCCCACTATTTTAGAATACTTTTGAAGTAAATACACGTTTCAATTTTGAGAGCTAAGAAATAAGTCCAAGTATACCTAGAATAGTCATCTACAATAACATAAACATAGTTATTTCCATTTAAACTAGAAAATCAAGATGGTTCAAACAAGTCCATGTGAACCAGCTCTAATGGTTGAGAAGTTGAAACATATTTCTTTGAATTGAAAGATATCTTGTGTTGTTTTCCCTTTTGGCAAGGATTACAAACTTTGTCATTTGGAAAGTCAATTTTGGGTAAATCCTTGACTATCCCTTTTATAGTAAGATTTCTAAGAGAGTTTACATTACAGTTTCCTAATCTTCTATACCATTACCATGACTCTTTATGAAAGGCATTTAAACATGAAATTTTTTGAGAAACTAAAGAATCTATGTTAACATAATATACATTTTCATTTCAAAAGGTAAAAAATAATAATTCATTTTTGTAGTTAAAAACATTTCAAGAATAATTTTCAAATTTAACATGAAATAGATCATCACATAATTGTGAAATACCAAGAAAATTATATTTCAATCTATCAAAAAATGTACTTTATAAATTAAAACTGACTTAGAGTTACCAATCTGGCCTAGGAAAATTATTTTTCCTTTATCATTATCACCAAAGGTGACATATCCACCATAAATCTTGATTAGGTTATTGAAGCTTGAATAATATCCAATCATGTGTCTTAAACATCCACTGTCCATGTACCACTGGCTCTTGCAGGAGCTCTTCAAATAACTTTCCTATAGAATAATCAATCAAAATAGTTTTTGGAACCCATACTTGTTTGGGTCCGGTGACATTAATAATTAATTCTTTAGGTACCCACATTTTCCTTATGGATTTCTTATAATCATTATATAACATATTTGAAAAATAAACTCTATTTATTCTAGCAAAACTAGAGGTTGTAAAGTATTTTTCAGAATAGGTACTATGAGTATAATTTTGTTTTTTATGTAGGAGAACAGATTTTCTATATTTAGTTACAAAATTCATTTTAGATAGCTTTTTCTATCCAAGTTGGTATGAAATAACAGAAGTATACATAGAAGCTATCTGTTTACCAAGTATTTGAGCAAGATTATTTTTTACATTGGTAAAATTTTCTAGATCTTTCTTGAATTTCTCATTAGACATTTTTAATTCATTGTTTTCCTTGAGAAGTTGAGAATTCTTTTCCTTTTCAATAGTATGTTCAGAATTAATAGTTAAAGTAAGAGCATGTTATTTCTTTAAATATTTATATTTATCTTTTAGTTCATTACAAGTTTCTTCCAGCATGTTATAGTATTCAAATAGTTTATCAAATTTCATATTTTTAAAATCACATTCATTTTTAGAATAATAGGAATCATGTCCAGGTGAATCTAAGGTTACCTCAGTTGTGTTTATCATAAAACACATATTTTCCATGTCATATTTCTTATCATGAGATGATTTTAATTCACTGGATCTATACTCATAGGCGCTCTAGGTGGCCTTTATAGATTTCTTATACTTCTTGTCTTTGTTTCCATAGTCCTTTTTATATTTTAATTTTGGATAGTCAGATTTGACATGTCATATCCTCTTACATTCATAGCAGAAAATCTCCTCTGATTTTTCAGTTCTTTTCCAGTCCTTTTTCTAGTTTCCCTTGTTATAATATATTCCTTTATAATGGGGCTTCCAAAAAAACATCTTCTTCATATATAATTTCTTGATTCTTATTCCTGGATAAGTCATCTCTTAATCACTATCTGATGTTGATTCATCATTACTAAATCTTTCAACATAGGTTAACACCTTATCATTTCCCTTAATCTTAGAAGTAGTAGTCTTGAAGGCTAAATTTTTTCTCTTAGTATCTTCCTCTTTTTCTTTTCTTACTTTTAGGTCTTCCTTGAACATAATCAATTATCCACTAAGTTATTTGATCAGAAATTTTATAATGTCACATGATTCTCTAATTGAGATAGAATTTCCTCTCCATCTATTAGGTAAGTATCTAAGAATACTCATAATTTTTTATTTCCCAATAACATCTCTTCCTGAAGAGATCATAGTGTTCAATATTTCATTAAACCTAAGATACATGTAAAAAATAGGCTCATCAGGCTTCATCTTAAAATTTTTATATTTAATATTATATGTTTTAAGTCTCATTTCCTTAACATAAGAAGTTATTTAATGTGAGACAAACAAAGTATCCCAAATTTCATGGGCTATTTTACATGTAGAAATTCTGATAAATTCATTATCTCCTAAAGAATAGTATAATTCATTCTTGGATTTGTAATTATTATTATTATAATTCTTAGTTAGGTCATCCTAATTAGTTCTAGTAGTAGCAGGAATCTTATATTCATTTATAATTGAAGACCAAATTTCAAAACCCATGCTTTCTAAGTGCATTTTGATTTTAATTTTCCATTATGCATAATTGGTTCCATTAAATAATGGAGGTCTGTTGGTAGCAGAACCTTCCAATCTATTTTCCATAATAAAAATTTTAAAACATAATTTTAATGAGATAAAAATTTAGTATTAATAGAAATTTTAAGATCTTTGAAATTATACTAAAATCACAGTTGAGAATATTTGCAAACGCTTTGAAAACTGAAAATTTCTAACACTTATGATATAGAAAGTTGGTTTGAGTAGAGTATTGAAGCGGGGGGGGGGGGGGGGGGGGTTGAATTGAGTATCTATAAAAAAAAATTATTCAAAAGTATACTTTGAAGTTCCCCCAATATTATAAAATTCAATTTCCCAATTAGCTAATAGTGAATTTATAAGAGATTGACTATTCGATTAATTTCTAAAAAGATTGATTAGTTATCATTTTTATCAATATAATAATTAATAAAGATTTTGAAACTAATATAATAAGTAATTAATATTATAAACACCTTCTAAGACGATCTATCAGAGTTCAATTTAGTCTTATGAAATATATGATAAAACAGAGTAAAACTAAAAGGTAAAAACACATTGCAAATGAAATAAGAGGTTTAGTCTCAAGAAGAGACTTAATCCTCTCAACATAGTGATCACTTACCACCAAGTAGTTTAAATTAATAAAAAATTTGATCCACACCCTGAATCGGGGTTCACAGCAGCACACAGGTTGTATAGGTCATAAGACCTCTACCACAGTTCTTCGTGGGTACAAACTACCAGGCCACACAAGGAACTCTTCCACACTTTTCCATGGGAGTGAAGAGATGTAATAAGGTATGATTAGAAGGATGTCTTATATAATTAAATTAGATATAGGAGACAGTGTGTTCTTAAAATACAGATACACACACTACTCAAAAATTTGTAAAAAAGCACACGACATAGCAAATAAGTATGAGAAAGGATTTAGAAGGCTCTGTGTGATTATCTATACAGCTCTGGACTTGTAGGATTATGAAAATAAAAATATTGAGTCCTCTTCTAGAAGTTGACATAAAACTGAGTGTCGTATTCTGGCATCCAGGTGCAAGTATGGTTTTGTAGGTAAATTCTCCTCCTTCTTAGATATGCTGAAGTGATTTTCCTATTCAGTGTTCATATTGGTTGAGATTTCCTCATGTGTTATTCCATTTTTTCTTCAATTCATAGTGGGTTCATATGTTCTTCAGTGTATCTCTTTTGTACACTCATGAACCACCCCACACTTCATAATCTTTCACTTATATATTCACAAATGCTTTTATTCTTGAGGTCTGACAAAGAGCATGTACGGTCCACATGTATAAGTTCACCGTACCTCGTACTATATGATAAAAGTCCAAAAAAATATTATAAAATATGATAATATCATTAAATGACACAAATATTAGCTTTAGAAATAATATTAATAAATGCAGTTTTAAACAGTCTATCAGTGACTCATCTGTTGGTATTTTCTTTTGTTGGTGTCTCAATTCATCATTATGTCCTTCTATTGGTATTTCTATACTTCGGTGACTCATTAAATCAGTGACTTGTTTCAATGGTGAGTCCTTTCATCTTTTGGTGAGACAGTTGGTCTATCGATGACTCATTTCAATTGATGGAGAGTCTTTGCGTCGGTAGAACCATGCAACAGTAGATCAGTTGTACTAACGGTAGGTTGTCTACATTGGTGAGTCATATGCAATGGTGAGTCTTCTATGTTAGTGAGATAGTTGATGTATCAGTGAAAAATTACAATGATGTGTCCTTTCAACGGTTTCAGATTCACACACTTATAACATATACCTTTTTGAACTATCTTTCGGTGAGTCATTTGTCTGTCAATGTTAGTGAATCATACATAGATAATTTTTAGATGTTCTATCTGTCTTATAGTTCATCCAATCCATATAGTGTTAATACTCATAATTACACATAGATGATCAATTATAATCCCGTTTAGACATAAACACAAATAAATAGTTATATTATTGAAATGATCTAATTATTCAAGATAATTCTTTAACATAATGTAGGTTCTGACATGAGGTAATATATATGTTAATATCTGGCATGATTTGTGATAATTAAAATGATTATATTCAGATATAGTGGCGAATAGTATATATGGGCCAACATCATTTATTAAAAATATTTTATGTCTAGTAAATTTGATTTTTAGTTTATTGATGATTTTAAAGCATGTGGATTTGATGGAGTTTATTATTAGTGGTGATTTGTAGTGACTGTTGTGGTCGGTTCTCATTTATGTAGTTTATGTAGTGATAGAGAGTATTTCATATTATTTTGGGTCTTTCTTTACATAGGGATATTGGTCTCTGGTATTTAACTTTAATTATTATTTAATTATATGTTTCATTATTGTAGACTAGTGTTTTTCACATAAATTTTATTCTGTAGTTTGTGTATTTTATTTTTTGTTGTTTGTTATATCTATCATGTTTAAATGTGTGTTTTTATTTAAAGTTAATAGGATATGGAATCCCAAGGTGTGTTATACCTTCTTGATTTTATTCACATGCACTAGGCCTGTTAGAGAAGATCTTGGAGTGGATCACATAGCCTATCTAATGAGATGGATGGGGTCCTAGGGGGTTGGGTCATGTTATGAACTCAAATTTCATCTTGGGTACTGAAAAACTCAAATTTAATTCAAATATTAAATCACTTATCAATAAATTTGAAAGTAATTTCAATGAGTAATACTCATAAAATTAATTTTTTTCAATTTGGGGAAAAATTAAAGTGTAATTAAAGTTGATTCAAATAGTTAAAAATGTTATTTTTGAATTTTGAAATGAATTTTGAAATTAGAAATTTTTTCTTTGAATATTTTTTGTGATTTTCATACTTGGTTATATTATTTTTCAAGTGTTTAATAATTTAATAATTCTATATCGGTTGTCCAGCACTCAACCTAATAGACCAAGTCACATGTTGATCCCTTTATAGGGCCAACTGACCAAGGATTAGGGTAAAGACCATCTCAAGTTTCATGGGTGCATTGGTGACCAAGACATTTTCATATGAGTCATGTAGGTGATGAACCCCACGGGGAGTAGAGGTGGGACATAGAATATAAAGTTTGCATGTATATGTAGAAAACATCTTTTATGAGTGAGATGTCATGTGGGAGCCCATCCCAACAGCAAGGGGTATTGGGTGTGGCTCCAACAACTTTGGTTATAAGGGAGTACTCACATTCTTATAACATTAATATAGGATGAAATCCCATAGTTACTATTCCTCACATGCCAAAATTTCATTATTTTTCCTTAGCTCACATGTACTCTCCCTCAAACACAAGGCATTGTCACACTCTTCCCCTCATCCTTCATATTCAATGCCTTCTACCATTACAGACATATGAAGACTCTATGGATGTCCACTTTAAATAACAATGTCGATTAATCTATCACTATTGAGCTTCTACACCACCATGAATCACCTATGCACCCTCTTACCATAGCCATGGACAAAATTTCGAGTTCCCTCTAGTCACTGGGAAGTCTCTAGGGGTTAAGGAAGATCCATTTCCACCATGCCCAGCTACCACCACCACTGTCATGTAATCCAACAACCCATGCACCATGCACGACCAAAGAATATGCTACCCCTAGTCCACATCCAGTATCCTTTTGAACCCATCCCATTTCCAAAACATAAACACCTAATATCCTCATGCGTTTTATATTCATAACATCATAGGTCTCGCATGTGAGATTTTAAAGTAAACCATCGAGGATCTCATTTAAAGGCCTTGAAAAAGAGGCCAATATTTCCTCCTTCACTTCCTATAAAATTTTTTATATTGAAAACTATCAAGGAGTATTGAATACCCAAGGAGGGAATCCACCTGAGGGTTTCCTACTGTTTCTTATATATTTTTATTTTCATTTCTTTTTTATTTAATTTTATTTTTGTTCTGTTTTAATTTTTTTAGATCTAATTCCAATTTATTCCTTTAATAATAATCCATTAATTTTTTTCACCAAGTGTGTAACTGCCATACCTCTTATCCTTTTCCAAAATTATTCTTCTTTTTATTTTATTTCTTCTTCTTCTTCTTAAAAATTTTACCTTATTTCTATATAATATATTTATTTATTTTATGTTAATTTTATTTTAATATTATTATTTATCTCATTTTATCTTCTTCTTATGTTTTATTTTTTATTTCATGCGTTTGTATTCTTCTTTTCTCAAAATAATTTTTTTCAATTTTTATTCCATTTTCTTCTTATCAATTATTTTTTCCATTCTTTTTTATTTTATTTTCTTATTTTCTTATTTTTATTATTTCTATTATTTTTATCTACCATTGTGACCTCTAACTCATGATAATGGGAGAATGGCCTATGTCTTAGCCTGGGGGGGTCATGTTGTTCCTGAATTCTTACTTAACATTTAGTTTATGTTTGTGGTAGATATGATTAGTATGCATGGGTGTGGTGAATGTCCCCCTAACATGAAACCCAATTTATTCATGTTATTTTGTTTAATTTTTTTCCATCTCTACATTGGTTATCTCATCATGTGATGGAGTTGATCTAATCAATGGATAAAACAACATTTATAGATATGGGTCATAGAAAATTGAACACCTTATACCAAGGTGTGTCAACAACCTTGATTATAGTAGGATATGGAATTGATAGTTCTTAAGGAATTTGAGATTTAACAATTTCTAACTAAAAAATAATAGTAATTCCTCATGATATTACATGTTTAGATTAACAAATTAAATCAAACAAATTAATGAGAATATTGATTTAAACCAAATCATAACTTAAAAACAACTATATTAGTTCTTAACACATTCTTTTTTATAATTCCATGATAGTTTATGTTTATAATTTACATATTTTATGTCATTAAATTATTTTAGAATGTTATCTAAAATAAAAAAAATATGTTTAATTATGTTCCTTTGTTTTATAAATAATATAAAACAAAAAAAGAAATAGTTTAGGTTAATTATAACAAGTGAGTGAACAAACTAGGAATATCATCAAGTGACACGACCATGGTCATCCATAATGTTACATTAGGAAATTAATTTTCTTTTTCTATAACCCTCAATAGGAAACTATCAAATATACTATAGTTTTTGGGGATATAATCATTAGTTCACATAATTTTTCCATTTTAACAATTTAAAATATATTTCATTACTTTAAAATCATAAAAACCCATAAAAAATTATTCTTCCATGATGATTCAAATGACCATTTTTTAACTCATGGAATAATTACCCAATGGTGAAAAAACCATTATTTCAAAAATGTTGTAGAGGTGGATATCCATGAAAATATTGACAAGCTCACTGACCCATCCAATATTATTATAAATAGTTGTAAAACAAGAATTTATTTTCATAAACTATAATATTTTCTTAATGAAGTCAAATTATATTATCAAATACTGATGACCAAGAATGACTTTCTACCAGAGAATAGAAAATTTATTGAAGACATAAAAGAGATTGAGGCCTAGCAAGCGGAGTATCCACAAGCCGACCATCTGAAGAGATAAATTCAAGAAGACCTTGATAATATTGAGTGGATCCATGATAAGGAAATCATAACTACTGAGCTAAATATAGATGATCAATAAGATATAGATGAATTATAAAATGATTATGAGGTATAAAATATTCTCCTTCATCCTTAAAAAAGAGAAAATCTCGTACCATTTTATGTCACACTAGATATGAAAGATGATGAATCCATTAAAATAGAGTATTTTTTTAAATGATGTAGGACGTGACTACCTCACTCCATCCATTAGGATCTAACTATAGGATGCACTCACCACAAAGGCAGTGATTGAACTAGAAAAAAACAAAGGGATATGATATTATTTTAAATAATTTTTATGATATTATTCGAATTTATTTTAGTATAACTCCTTATGATTTTGAATTTTCATATTTTTTTAATTATTTTCATTTCATAGAAGAAGATGAAGAAACTATGCATGCACCTATTTATGAATGCATGAATACCCCTAATGTTTATGAATACATATTTGAGAAATCCCATAAAGAAGTCCATTTGGATGAGTCTAAGGAAATCAACACTATAGTATGATCATATTAAAAGGAAAAAATTATATATTAGAACTTAAAATTTATATTTTTTTCAAGTTCAAAAACTATTTAATTTTCCCCTTTAATCATTCAATTCATATATCTGATATTGAAATGTTATTAAAAGAGAACGAGAAGGATGCACCTGTAAAAACCATGGAAGTGGATGTCCCATAATTCATCCTACCCTTACAATAAAATCAATACCTAATTGTGAAGGGTGGGATCTAGTCTACTCAATCCATGGATAATTCCTCACTAAGAAGGAATATCCAGAATTTGGGAAAAGAAACATGTGGTGGTTCAAATCAAAGAAGCATCATCCATGATCAGATTATGAATAATAGCTAGTATCGACCTATAGAGGAAGTAAAAAATCAGTTCAAACATGGGGGGGATCCTACTAAGACTTATCTATTTTATTTTTTTTCCAGGAATTTAGATTTTTATTTCATTATTTTAATTAGTACAGCATGCAGCCTCACTCCCTCTTAAATTTTTGAGCTTAAATGACATGATCATAATGTTTAATTGAGTAATTATCTTTTGTATGTTCAATATGGAACACGGTATCCCTAATAAGTGGAGGAAGGGAAATGAATTTTCATGGGAAATATAGTTCACTTTTAATGATTATCTTTCAATCTCAATACATTTTTCTCTAATAACATGTTTTGTGCCATTAACTGGAATTACATTCTTATGCATGAATTATGATTTACATGATTTGTCTAATATACATGAGTTTATTAAAAATATTGTGACACCATGTTTATATTTCAATATTAATGAAATTGAATGAGTAAATTGTATAATTTTATGATTAAAGTGAATCATGAATATTAAAATGAGGACTCATGATTTGAGGGAATTATTTTATTCATGTACATGAAATTTCCATAAAAGTTTTCCATACTTTGAATTTATGTAATTCATGTGACTTAATTTTTAATAATTACTTGAGTAATTGACCAAATTTATATATCCCATTCTAGAGCGGATTTCTATATCATGTACATCCTATTTTTTTCTTGAACATATTTCTTGATTGATCTTGGGACATGACGCTTACTAGAACATGCATCTGGACTTGTCGAATCAAGGACTTTACAAAAACACAATTAAAATGATTTTTGTGTCTTTTGAAAAACCCTTATCCTTAAATACCACCTTTGCATTAATTATTTTTTAAACCCATATATACCATGAATTCCCTTATAAGGAATGGGACATGTTTCAATCCATTTTTATCTATTACTATCCTCCTCTTAGAATTTTCATTATATTTTAATGTTTAAATGTGGGGATGAATGAAATCATGAAGAAATATATGGAATAGAATGTACTTAAAAAGTGTGGGGGTAAAATTTTTGGTTTTTAAGAATTTTTTTTGAATTATTCATTATACTATTTATTATTGTCTCCCTCTTCATAAAAAATGAAAATGAAAAAAAGAAACAAAAAATTATGAAATGAATGGGTTGTGATTTGGGGAAAAATCACTTTTACATTACCTATTATATTTATTATATTTGGGTAGGTGGTATATGTGAGGTTTATTTTAAGCATGAAATTAGAAAAAGAAAAAAATGTAAATTTATTTTTGAAAAAAAGGTATATTTTATAAAAATATATTCAACAGGATTCATAAATCTTTCATTATGCTTTACTTTCATCATGCCTATACTTTGATTTTGGGGAAGTTGAACTTGTTAATATTTTAAGGGGAAAATTTTCATGATATCTTAATTTTGGTATAGTGAAATTTACTAAATATATAATCCCTCTCTTTAAGCCTTAATTTTTAAATGTCAATTCCAAAAAACTGTAAAACTCAGAAACATTTGAACCTTAATTGAAAATCCCTCATAATTTCATGTGTCTTTTATCTTTATAAAGAGGATAAAGTAGTTTCTTTAAAATCTTATGGATAAGGATCATGTTCTCATGATATTATCAATGCTCTAATTTTAATTGTATCATGATTGATGAGGGAAATGATTCATGTGTTGTAAATCATAATTTGGTATATTTAATAATTATTAATTAAAGATAAAGAGTGAATGGAAAGATAAGTTCCATCATTTTTTAAAAAGTGAAAAATTAAAATGATTTAATTAATTATTTCTTATAAAATTGAGAAATTCAATTGATATTTTATGTTATATTCGAATTTTTTATTTTTAATTGATAGAAATTTAATTTTATTGATTTTAAATTTGAATAATGGTAATCTTGGTTAACTCTAGAGTACTATGTTGATATTGTATGATTTAGGACATGAATTGTTCAACTGTGAGGGTATTTTACATTCTTATATTTCATGCATATTATAAATCAATTTTCATCGTTTTTAAGGAATTTCAATGAGGAATACCCATAAAATTAATGTTATTTCTATTTCATGAGAAGTATGAATTTGGGATTAATGTTTATTAAAATGGTTAAAAATGTATTTTTTTAATTTAGAAATGAATTTCAACTTTAATAAGTTTTTCTTTAAATATTTTTTTTTGAATTTTATATCTTGGTTATGTTATTTTTCAGGTGTTTACTAATTAAAAAAATTTATGTAGGTTGGATAGTCCACCACTGACTAGACGAAGTCGCATGGCCCTTTATAGGGTTCGTAGATAATGGATTAGTGGGAAGGCCAGCTTAAGCTGCATGGGTGTACGAGTGATCAATACCTGCACATAGGAGGCCTACGAGTGATGAACCTTGTGGGGAGTAGAGGTGGGACATAGCCCACATGGGTAAAATGTATTTTCATCCCACATATCATTTGGATGAGGTTTTATGTTGGTTCTTATCCCTATTGCAGGCGGTTTTGGGTGTGACTCCCATTTATTTGCTAATAAGGGAGTGCTCACCTTCTCAGTGTTTTGATATAGGAAGAAATACCTTGGTTACTATTATTCACTCACTAAAACTTCATCTTTCATGCTCAGATCGTGCGTGCTCACCCTCAGATAAAAGATTCTTCCACGCTATGCTGCTCATCCTTTATCTTCAACACCCATCAAATATTCAATTTCCAACCACCCTAAAACATGGTGTTGATCCATCCTTCATTGCTGATCCTCTCCACCATTGTGGATCGGCTCTGCACCCCCATCCTATGCCCATGATAATCCTTTCGAGATCCCTCTAACCAATTTGAAGAAAGTAGGGCTTAATGAGGATTCAATACAACTATGTCGCACAGACACCACAACTACCACATCATCGAGCACCCCTTTCACTAGGGACAACCCAAGAAGATTCCATCCTTGTTCCACATATGATTCCCCATAAACTAGGTCCACTACTAAAACATAAACACTCGAGGTCCTTGGGAGTTTTAAATTCATAACCCTAATGGTCTTACGGGTGATATTTAAAATGGTATCATCAAGGATCTCATTTTAAGACCATGAAGATGAGGTTGAGATATCCACCTCCACTGCCTATAAAATCCCAACTTATTACCACAACCAATGGGTATTGAAGAATCCAGGAGGTGTTACTCCTGAGGATTTTTTAATGCTTATTATTTCATTATGTTTTTTATTATGTTTTTATTTATTTTATATGTACATTCAATTTTGTGTTTCAATAAGAATCCATGAATTTATTAAAATAAGTATGTCTCTTCAATCTCTCTTTTCCTTCTCCAAAATTATTCTTTTTTTATATTATTTATTCTAATTTTACTTATAAATTTTATATTACTTATATATAATATATATGTCATGACCCGTCCTCGAGGCCCGTGCCGTGACTACCCCAAGCCCGCCTTCCATAGGCCAGTGGCTGGCGACTAGCACCAAGGTGTAAATCCCGATAAATAGGGAAGGCATTGCCTTTGTAAAGTAAACAACCATCACAGAGTAAGCAAGAGGAAAGAGTAAACACTAAGTAAAAACTGTAACAAGCTGTGCTGAAAGTAAAAGGGGCCGGAAATACAAGCCCAACTGTAAAGTAGAACTGAAAGGGGAAAACATCAACTGGAAAGAAAAGCCGCAGCGTCGAGCCATCCTCTGGAAGTCCCACCTGAAGGGTGGGTACAGATAGCTCCACTGCTCCTCGGGTCCCACCATCCGCTCCGAGTACGTCTCGCCCAGTGGTCCTCCTCCAGGTACCGTCCTGCTCTGCAAGCCTCAACCACGATCAACGCTGTCCATCGTCTATAACCAAAACAACGTAGTGTGGGCATAGCCCGTGCATGGGTGAGTATGAGCTACTCAATAGGGACCCCGAGACCCCCGAAGGTCTCCCAAAGTCCACAAAGGATAACCACAAGGAAAGATACAATCACAAAGTAACAACCGACACTGCTTAGGTATATGCCCATAAATATACCTAAGTCAACAATTCCAATACGCTCCAACCTCTGAGCCCAAGTACAACTCAGTCCACACAGGAAAGTATACGTATTCCACACAGGAAAGAAAAACGTAATCCACACAGGATAGCACAACACAATCCACACAGGAAAGCAAACAGGATTCAGCTCACACAGGTATACATCATCAAAAAGGTGAAAGAGATGATCAGACATAGATACTGAATCATCTAAGCTGGGACCCACATAGGATACAAGACCAGCCATCTTCATTGTTTCATTTATGCTGGGACCCACATAGGATACAAGACCAGCACTGAATCATCAAAGTTGGGACCCACATAGGATACAAGACCAGCACAGCTAGGACCCACATAGGATACAAGACCAGCTGTCTTCATTGATTCATCTATACTGGGACCCACATAGGATACAAGACCAGTACTGAATCATCTAAGTTGGGACCCACATAGGATACAAGACCAGCAGTCTTCATTGATTCATCTATACTGGGACCCACATAGGATACAAGACCAGTACTTGAATCATCTAAGCTGGGACCCACATAGGATACAAGACCAGCACAGCTAGGACCCACATAGGATACAAGACCAGCTGTCTTCATTGATTCATCTATACTGGGACCCACATAGGATACAAGACCAGTACTGAATCATCTAAGCTGGGACCCACATAGGATACACGACCAGCAGTCTTCATTGATTCATCTATACTGTGACCCACGTAAGATACAAGACCAGTACTTGAATCATCTAAGCTGGGACCCACATAGGATACAAGACCAGCACAGCTAGGACCCACATAGGATACAAGACCAGCTGTCTTCATTGATTCATCTATACTGGGACCCACATAGGATACAAGACCAGTACTGAATCTTCAAAGCTGGGACCCATATAGGATACAAGACCAGCTCTCTTCATCGTCGCAGTTCACTGAGGATCTCTGCACAATCGTCGTCGTCGAAGTCGCAGCCAACACTAGGGTTCCCGCACACAGCAAGCTCGTTCGGGAGGGTCCGCTCCACGAGCCGAGAGGCTGATACATCAAACGACACATAGTCTAAAGTTGATGTATCCAAAAGTTCCATATCGTCAACAGGAACTCAACGCAACAGACGGCGCGTCAATCGGACGCCCGGTCTGAGAGTTATTGGCCTTTTCGTTCCAGGGGCCCGGTTGGTTTTTAAGGCAAAACCAACCCGACCGTACTCCACCTGCGTCCAAACCTCGGGCAAAGTATGCCAAAAGATCTGTCTCACTAAGAGAAACTCAACCAAGTCGATGACACGTCAATCGGACGTCCGGAGTTCAAGATATGAGTGTTTCTGCTCCGAGGGCCCGGTTGGTTTCGTGTACGAACCAACCCGGCCGAACTGAAAGTATTCCAAAACCTTGAGTGCGATATACCGAAACGACCGTCTCGTTCCAAGGATCGCTACTCAACTGAAGGTGCGTCGATCGGAGGTCTGTAGCCCATGATATGGACATTTGACCGAATTTGGTCCGAAATTGGGGGGTCTGGGCCCGGGCCGACCCGAACGGGGTCCGAACCGGCTGGGCCCGGCCCGGCTCGGTCCGGTTCGGTCCGCCCCGACTGGCCGGCCGTGACGCGGCCAGCGTGGCCGAGCCGAATCGCGGAGCGGGGGGCACGACTCCCCCGCCCGCCGCTAATTGAGGCAAGCGACGGATCCGCCGGCCGCCAACCCTTCGGCGGTGCGCCACCGCTGCCGGTCGCTGGCGCCGCCGCGCCGGCGTGGCGCTCCGCCGCCGCCTTCCGCGGACCACCGGACGCGCTTCGGTGGTCCGTTCCTCTTTCCTTCTTCGCCTATGGTCCCCCCGGGACCCCACCTTCACTGAGAAGGGATTCAAACGCCAAAAAGGAATGCTTCGTCGTCGCCCGTCAATCCGCACGTCAACACGAATAGCGTCGTCTTTGTAGTTTTCCAGCGCGACCCGATGGCGCCGCACCCCTTCGCCGCGACCCGACTCCGACCGCGGTTCTTTGGTTTTCTTCAACGTGGCGCGACGACGTCACGTTCTTAAACTTCCTTCCACGGCACGGCGCGATGGCGCCGCGCATATCCTTCCGTATGAAACCACGTGGTGCGACGACACCACGCCTTCCCATACCAACCACAAAGGAACCATCACGAAATTAAGGAGGAGGGTCGGCCGTGTTTGTGCGGTCCGACCCCCTCGCGTTATTTGATAATAAAAGGTTCAAATCCACAAAGTTCGTCAAGTTGGTATTCACGAACAAATAAAATAAATAAAACCCCTACCTCGGTTCAGGAATGGTGTTCGTCAACGAGCCGTGGAAGACGAGCGTCGCAGAGGTCGAGCGTCGCGGGAAAAGAACGTCGACGTTGCGAAGCGAGGATTCGAAGTCGTGGACGGCGATTTCACCGCAGAAAACCGTCGCGGAAGAGACAATGCGAAAGAAGAACGTCGCGTCGCGGATATGGCGTCGCGGAAGAACCGTGTTCTTCGACAGAGAAGTTCTTCGTTGAAAAACGGTGTTCTTCGCGTTCTTCGTCGAGGTTGAAGAAGAAGAAGACTCCACGCTTCCCAATCCTCTCAAGGTTGCAAAATTCTAACAAAAATAAAATAAGACTTGGTCTTACTTTATTAACACAACCCAACCATTTGAATTTCAAGAGTTTGAAATTCAATAAACCACACACAACTCACCTCATTAAACTTATTACATTAAAGTCATAAGTTATAACTTAAGTTAACAAAATTAAAGTGGGAGTTGAGGGGGGTTTTAGAGAATATGAAGGGATGGGGTTCATGTGGGCCCCACCACCCTCATAACCTCCCAAGGGAGGTTGGGTGGTTACCCAACTTCCATCAAGAACTAAACACTTAGAGTAAAAATAATAAAAATTGTAGAGTAATTATAAAATAAACTTCCACAATTTTTATCATCAACACTCGTGTAAACGAAACTCCGGAATAGGCGTTCCTAAGAAAATACCAGTGCTGCGGTTCCATCGGTGCCCTTGGAATTCGATTCCGAGCACCGGTTGAAAAGATAGAAATTCCCGCTCATTCGTTCACTAAACGTACCCAAGCCAAACTTCGGAAATTGATTCCGGGCACTTCGGGCCTCGGAATCAGGCGCCGTCAGAAACTGCATTCTTGTAAAATTCTAAAGAAAATTAAGAAAAAATTTTCCTTGAAATTTCCGGGTCTTTACAATATATTTATTATTTTTCATTTTAATTTATTGTTATTCTTTATTCAATGTTCTATTTTTCTTTTTTCATGTAATTTCATGTGTTTGTATTCTTCTTTTATCATCCTTATTCATTTTATTTTTTACACTCTTTTCATCTTCTCAATTTCATTTTATTTTATTTCATTTTTTTGGTTTTTATTCTATCTCTTCTTTATATCCTACATTTTGACCTTCTAATCCTAATAATGGGAGGTTGGACTAAGGTTAGGCATGAGGGAGGTCAAGGTGTTCTTGAATTCACACATAATGTTAATTTTATGATTGTTTAGATCTGATAACCATACATGGGTTAGTTGAATGTCTTCAATGCCAGGAAAGTCAATATATTTCTTTTTTTAATTTCATTTACCTCTCTCTATTGGTTATCTCTTTAAATGATGATGTTGAACTAATCAGTGGATGATATGGAACCGATAGAGTTAGGTCCTAAATGATGGAACACCCTAGACAAAGGTGTGTTATCAAACATGATTACCAGAGGAGGTGGAATTGATAATTCTCAAGGCAATGTAGATTTCAAAATTTATAAATAAAAATAATAGTAATTTTTCATGATATTTAATTTTTGGATTATTTAAATAAAATCAAAAAAATAAAGGATAAAAATTATTAAACCTAAAATGAAACCTAATACAAATTCATTTATTTGTTAACACTTTCTGTTTATAATTGAATGTTAGATTATGTTTAGAATTTACATATTTCTTGAATTTTCATTATTTTAGAATGTAATCGAAAACCCAAAAAATTTATCATTGTTTTCATTTATTTCATAAATAATAGAGAACAATAAAAAATAAATATTTTAAGTGAAGTAGAACAACTATTTGAAAAAACATAGAATCTCACCATTTGAGATGACCTAGGCCAGCAATAGTGCTGCACTTTGAAAATAGTTATTTTTTTACATGCCCTCTGATAGGTTCATGTGAGGTACTTAATAAATATTTCATAACTATTCATAATTAATGATCAAATCAATTTTCACCATAAAATTTTAAAAATTTAACACATAATTTGGAAAAACAATCAATACAAATCAATCAATTTCATTTTCATATTCATAAATTTCCATTTTTAACAGTAGATTAATTCCATATCCATAGAATTATATTATACTACCACATAATATTTATTTCTCATCCATCTATATATCTCATTTCCATTATTTTTTAATTTAAATAAAAAATTCCATATAATAATTTGTATCATTTCAATTATTCATCATGAATAATTATTCTATCAATTATATATTAATATCTAATTTATGAATCTAATTCCCCACATACTCATATCTTTAATTCTTATGAAACAACTTCCCAATATAGAAAAAAAGCAAGGTTGATTCACCAGGATTATTAAACGAGATAATAATGTTTAGTCACCTACTTCAACACCTTTATGAACATAAACAACAAATCCTCTGATTATTGCACCAATTATTCATCTAATCACATTATTTTCCTTTTTAATTCTTAGATTCACTATGGAATTCCATTCTTACTGAAACCGTTAAGATAAGATAGAACAGATAGAAAAATATTCCTAATGGTAACTAATGAATCCATGAGTTAGTCCTCTAGTTTCTCCCCAATAAATTATTAAACTCTTATTACATTCTATTATTGGATTTATTTCTCTCCCTAGATGTGTTATTAATTCTCTAATTCAAATCCCCCAATTAACTCTATATAAAATTTTCTAATTAAAATTTATACCAATATAAATAAAATATTTAGTCCTCTTCTTATTTAACCTATGCCACTACCACCTCGTATAGTATATCAAATAATCACATTATTTATTTAATAAGAATAATCTATTAATGATTAATTAAATAGATAATTAGTTTTATTATATATTGACACCACTTGTTAATTGAAAATTCAAAAAACAATTAAAAATTATGATATTACAACTAAGGGGTAAACAAAACATCATGAATCTAACAGCGTGATCAAAATTATAATCTAGGGCCATGAAAATTTTAAAAATATATATTATATCCAACCATACTAAAAATCACACAAATACGTATATTTTTAATTTAATTGTATCTACATATATGTACCAAAACAAAAAATAAATAAATAACATCATATATATATTTTTTTTTAATTTTAATAATTTAATGATTTTGTAAATATTTATACTAAAATAGAACATGTTTGAAAAGAAAATATAGTAATCTATATATACAAATAATATAAACAAATAAAACAAATAAAATAAAAAGGATATGTGTGTATGCACAACATTAATACAAATAATTTGATAACAAAATATAAAATCTAATCTAATGGTAAGAAATTTATAAAACAATCACTGAATATATTCAAATAACTATTTTTCAAAGATTTTTTTATATGAAAAAAACACAAAATATAATTTTTTTTTTCTGTTTTATAATTGAAAAAGGCAACATAAATAAACTAAAAATAATGTTAATAATAATTTAAAAATTATAAAAGATACATAACTATACAAACACTAAAAACAATATGTAAGGACTAAACAATATGTTTTTAAAAATACATTTATAATTTTATGATTTTTTATATTTTATGATTTTAAGTTTTTATCTATTCTATTTCAATGATTTATTTATTTTATTTTAGTTTTATTTTTTTATATTTATATAAGTTTTAATATAAAATAGAAGTTATATACATAATTTAATTTTCATTTTATTATTATAAAATATTTTTTTTCAAATTTCCATACACTAAACATTATTTAAAATGAAATAAAAAAAAAAAAAAAATTTTGGGGGAGGGATTAAAATAATACTTATTAATGTAACTATATGAAAAACATCAACTATAGTTAAATTTTATTTGGATCTAAATAATTTACTTTACTAATGAATTTTGAGATTTCTATAGAATCAAAATAAATTTTTGGCACCACACTAAAAAATAAACAATTAAATTTTCTGTATGGAAAGAGGGATTAGAATAATTTATTTACTTTAAAATGATAATGTGAAAAAGGAATTACAGGAAAACAATCTATATTATTAAAATAATATGCCTCACTCACCATATATAGAACAAAAATAAAAATATCAAAATTTAATTCATCAGAAAGAGTCATTAGTTTGTATATTTTTACCAAAAAATAAATTTTATTCTTAACACTCACAATTTTTTACTACAAGGAACAATAAATAAACATTCCCTTTAAAATTAAGGTGATTCATTCAATACCATTTCAAAATCAAAAAATATGTCGCAATGAAGTTTATACCCTTTGAAATTTGAAAACAATTTATCTTTTCACTAAAATAATTAATAGATCACTAAAAATAAAATTTTAATTATTTTAAAATTTTCTACACATATTCTATTTTTTAATTTAAATATTCCAATATAGTTTCAAAAAGAATTTCTTATTTATAATTTTTATTATCAAAGAGTTTTTTGTAACATGAGAGTGATAAATAACTAATTGAGTTATTTCTATTTTTAATCAAAAGATATTTTTCATTAAATTTAAATTAATTAAACTAAAATTTTGGCTCAATAAATTCCTACTTATTATAAAAACAAAAACAATTATAATCACTTAAGAATGAAATTTCATTTAAATTAACATGATTGTTAATTATTTCTTAAGTCATTTTAATTTAATCTATCTATATTATTTAATTATCCAAAAAGAATCACTTTCCATGGGTTTAGTATCTTGTACTAATTTATTGAAAAAAATAAATTTAGTTACAACTTCATAAACACTGAATGATATTTATCCAAAAATAATTAAATCCATTAGAAGTTCACTTATATTTTTTTTAAGAAAATCCATATTTTTTGTATAAAACATATTAACAACATTTAATTTAGATAATAATTCTCTTCATATCCATGTGAGCATTAAAATCTTGCAACTCTTCCAAAATATAAAATTCAAAAAAAATTCATTTACCATTTCATTCTCAATAAAAAAATCCTCAAAATCAATTTTCAAAATACTTTTTTAACAATATCTTATTGAATTCAATAACTTTGACCCTTGAAAAAATCAATTTTTGGTGAAATAAATTCATCTCAAGGTGAATTTTACATTTTATAAATAATGTTAATAAATGATAGAATGTTATTTACACACAAAATAACATTTTTAGCATCTAACACTTGTGAAGCAATTGTTTTATGATTTAATTGAGTTTTGTCATTTAAAATAAATTAAAAATGAATATGAAATGATAAAAATTCTATGAAAGGTATATGAAACTAAAAATTAGTTATGGGTTATTCATCATCATCTCCAAAAATTATGCCTCTATGATTTTATTTTTTAAATAATTATTTATATTTTTAACATACACTTGTAATTGGGAATTTATTTGATCCATGTTTGAATTTAAAATTTTTAATCATTTTTCATTTCCTTGTTATAAAAATAATTTATTTAAAAATAACTTATTAAAATTAACATATTTATTGATCTATTGAAAAAATAAAGGGAAAATTAATCTTATTTCTAAATTAAATGATTTTTTTGAATTGAAAATTTTCAACTCACTTTTTGTAAATTTAAAATAATGGGTTCATCATTTTATGAAATTCAAGGATCTATAAAATTTTCTTACAACTAAATTTTGAGATTAAAAACTAATTTCATTTTGATGAAAAACTACCATTTTATCCATTTCCACCATAATTTTGAATATTTTCGAAGTTCCATTGTTTATAATATTATTATTTAGATTATAAGGGTTTCATGATTAAAATTTAATTAAATTTATAAATGGTTAATTATAATGATTTCCATTAAAAATGATGGATATTAATTATGATTATAAATTTTTTATTTTTGAAAATTATTTTGGTTTTAAAAACTGTTCTAGTATTGAAAAATATATTCACCATGGGAATTAGGATTAAATTTATTTTCAAATCAACTAAATATATATTTTTTAAGGATGATTTATTTAAAAAATTATTTATAATCAAGGAATCTAAAATATCATTTTCCTGTGTTAAAATAAGGATTGTAGCAGTAAAACACAATAAATGTCAACAAAAGTCAATATAAATATGATCAAATACTCATAAAATATATGTCAAATAGTAATAAAACACTATGTAGTTAATTTTAACACAAAAAGAATACCAAAAGTGATTGAAGATACTAAAACATATTAAATAAAGTTAAAAATTGATAAATTCACTGAATATTGAATATTTTATTAATTAATAATATTTAAAACATTTAATTTTATAATTTTTTATTTTTTGAAATAAAAATTTAGTTTTAAATTTAATTTCTTTTATTATTATTTTTACCTTCCCTAGAATCAGTTCCAAAATTATGGGTGGTAAAATGTGGTGTCACAAGATTACCATACATAAATTGTACCATTTCATCATTAATGTAGTATTAGTGTTGAATTTTTTTCATTTACCTAAATAATGGTATCCTATTTACTTTTATAAGATTTTACATATGGGGTGATGGTTTTTATATAGTGGTTTTTTTAAAAACTGTGTTATTTAAGACATAATATCGATATCTAATTCACTAAATAAGTTTCTTAATTCATTAAAAATAATTTAATGTTAGATTTTAAATATTATCTAAGGATTTTTCTATCAATTAATAAAATTGAAAAATTTTGAACACCAAAAATTTTGCACTATTTAATCTTTTCCAAGGTTATATAGTTTCAACACACTTTTTTCAAATCAACTTAATAAAACCCCCTTAAATTAAAATTTAAACTTTGGATCTATTTCAATAATCTAGGAAATA
Organism: Viscum album; assembly: GCA_963277665.1. Lineage (NCBI taxonomy): Eukaryota > Viridiplantae > Streptophyta > Magnoliopsida > Santalales > Viscaceae > Viscum > Viscum album. The sequence continues at coordinate 1,928,613,455 of OY728137.1, read as the reverse complement.
AAATTCACCATCCAAGATAAATATAAAATGAAAATTAATTAATTGAGATAAAGTGATTAACAATAGGTTTGAGTTTATTTATGGAATTAATTCTATAATATAATTATTATAATTTCAAATAAAATAATAATAATGTACATTAATTTAAAATAAGGGAGATATAATTCTTTAATGAACATGTAGCGATAATAATATATAATGAATATTAAGGAATAATCTTCTTCTACTACTACTACATCAACTATAGATTTATGATCTTAAGTCAGTATGGGTTGAAAATCCCTAGGTAATTTGAACATTCAGTTGGTTGAGGGGATTAATTGTGACATGGAATTTAGAAAATATATCTAAGAGTTTGAATACCACAAAAATGTGTTTTTGGTCATCATGTGAGGATCATATAGTGTGTAAATTGTCAGAGATTTCACCATAAGGCTATTCGGGCTACAGCTACAGCCACTGGTTAGATACTGGTGTGAAACTGACTAGCTAGTGATAAGATAGTGCCACCTATATGGTGTAGGTGGCCACTGATGAGATGATATAAGATTTCATATATAAAATTTTATGCTTGGATACAATTTTTCCCCTTCTGACTTTTAGAAGGGTAAGAACCCCTCATCCTTCTATTTTGTGTGCATGAACACCATTAGGTAGATCCCCCTTTCTGTATAGTTCTTATTTTCTTTTAGGCATTATTGAAGGATATTTGTGGTGTTCTAACGTAATACCTTAGATATGGGGATCTCCACACTTCCTCTACTAATTATATTCTAATTTATTATTTTTTCAGATAGGTTTTTGAAGATGATTATACTAGATAATGATGCAACAAGTTGATCATGATGGGGATTTCACTTTTTCAAGGAAGTGGTCATTATGTAACATCGTTTTCATGTGGTGGATCACTTATTTGGTATAGGTGTGTCATGATATGAATTTTTATATGGTTTTTCATTAAATAAAATTAATTTTATGATTTAAATAGTGGTGTTTGTTGATGTTTTACCTCATTGTATTTTTTGGGGTGTTTCGAAGATAGTCAGTACCGAATTTCTCATGGATTTAGTAATTTTTGGATGATAGATGAGTATTAATTGATTATGTATATTAAGGAATTGATTTTTTAATTAATTTAAAATAATTCAATTCATTAGTTTGGAATTCTTGGCTTGAGTTAGGGCCTCCTAGCTCTGAGCAGTAGTCGAAATTTATTGGGTGATGCTTGGAAAGCCTCAGTAGATCTTCCATTTAATGAGTTAAAAATGGTTAAATCTTTATACATGGTTGGTGATCTGCATACTCAACCATTGGTATTTATAAATTTTTTTATAGTGCATGTCACGTGTGGACTCACAAGTTAGTACATTTACCTATTTTAATTTAATAATTTTATAATTTAAATGGAGTAAATTACATAACATAAAGTGGAATCCCTTAGACTGGGTAAGATCTAAGGGCCACGGTGGACCCTTTAGAACTAACTTTATTGCCTCATTCGCTGATGGCTGAGGATCTGACTATTTTTTTGATTCCCTTTGACAAAAAAACTATTTTAGGGGTGTTTCTAGAGTGAGTGTGACTTATTTTCCTCGTTTATGAGACCCTTTAGACCTCTTGGTAGAATTATAGTGACATATAAGTGTTTATACCTATGGGATGTGGATGACCCAACTAAAAACTTAGACCCTTTAGGATCATTTAGTTGAGCATGTTGTGAGTTTTCCTTCCCCTTGTGATGTGACTATCCATTTGGGTATACCTTGGATAGATTATGGGTATTTGGTTGGGAGGACCAATAAAGGATGACCTTTGGATTATAGATGGTGCAAGATCCATCTCCCTTGACCCCTGTCGGTGCAGCATACCCTATATCACATGTGCATCCTTTCATATTTATTACTTTTGAAGAAGCATGGTTCCCTATGAGTGATGGTTGATGACCCTATACTAAAGGATGAGACTAAGGAACCCATGTAGGGTGCCTCTTCTTATGTATTGTTCTAGGGGACCTAAGTAGGTTCCCCAACTCTTTTTTGACCATGGATGTCTATTTGATATATGGTTTGAGATGTTTATGGGTATCACCATAGAACCCATATCTTTCACATGTGTTGATGGGATGTGGATAGTGATGATGTGTTTTGGAATTTTTACAACCCTTGTTTGTATTTAATAACTGATATGTGATATGGGAAATTAACATGGGGTGGTAATTAAACTGTGTATTATCGAAAAGAATCATGGGGAATAGTTTGTTTTAATTGAATTGAAAACTCCCATTAGGGAGCTTATGATATTAAAGAATACTCCCCTAATAGGAAGGTTAGTGATTCTAAATAAGACTACCATAGTAGGGAGGTCTGTGATACTAAATAAAAATACCCTAGTGAGGAGGTCTATTTTATGAATTAAAACCCCCTTTGTATGGAGGTATTTGATAATACTAGCGAGGATACAATGGATTTAGAGATGAGAATCATTATATATTAGGATAGATAATTCCCGAGGTTATGATACATGGATTGAGCATTCCCAGGGTTATTATACTATATACCTTTTTGATTTTACCCCCCATGTAATTGTCTATATATCTAGGTGAATGTCCACTAGGTTTTTATTATGGTGGAAAAAATCATCATGATATAGATAGAACTGTATAACAAACCAAATCTATTGTGGTAATTTGGTGTCTCATACCTAATTATCGACAATGGTTAATTGATTGATTTATTTTCTCATAGTTTTTTATCTATTTAGATCAAGTCACATGAACATATCACTACATTACAGGTATGTACTGGACCGCATTGACAGTTCACTACTTATTTTTTAACTCATAGTTAGCTCGAGCTACAATTGCACATGGGTAAACAAGAAGACTCTCACTTGGTTTCAGGAATTGGTTTGGTTGAGGACATGGTTCAATCAAGCAGGACTAATCAGGCATGTATATAGAGCTTGGGATGAGGTATATCTTAGAAATTCAATAGATACCTCCTTGTATTTTATTTATTTATCCCTCATTTTTACTCATGGATGGCCTATTGGTTTGTCTATCTTGTATTCTTGTTTGATGGTATTTCATTCTCTATCACACATTTTTGTTAATTTATTATCTATGTACTCTAATGATGGATGATTGTGTATAATTTTTCATAATTGATTTATTCTTCTACACTTTGATAAATGGGGCATAGTCTCATCACAATACTACCTAAAGACCCATGCTACTAGACAGATTCTAATTAAATAAACATAACTATGTCTGATTTTATGTAGTTCCATGAGTTTGGTTATTGTTCATAGTGATACATTATAGTTATGATTATCCTATACTATGAAATTTTGGCTAAGGTAATTACAAAACATCAATAATAAATCTACCTTTTTTGTCTCCTATAGATTAACTAAAATTATATGAATAGTGAAATATATGGGAAAATAAAACTTTTTATAATCTTCTATGTTACTAAAAAATGGCTATAAATATCCTATAAGAACTGATGAAACTACATTGTAAACTAAAATCACATAATTTTACAATTTGATTACTTTATCCCCTTAATTACTAATGAATATAACTTATTTGTCAAATTCGGGGGAGTACCACTCTTATCTGAAATTTTATTTGTAACTTCAAAAAATCATAGTAAGTGGAAATATTCTAAAATATTCATTAATGACTATTGTAACTAAATGAATACCTATATATAATTAAATTATCTTTTAATAGATCTAAATTAATGAATATGAACTTCCTCGATCTCAATTAATTTGACTCTCAGGTATGGGAAAAAAATTATGGTAACCTTCAAACAACAGTCACCTAATTTTTACCTCTTCATTCTATTTAAAAAATTATATCTTTGACTCCATTTTGAATTGAAAAAATATACTCAATGCTCAAATTATTTTATAGGACCAAAAATTTGTGTGGAAAACTCCCATATAGTTTCCCATGTTAAAAACAATCTATTTTAACATGAACCTTGTAAGGTCTCTCTTTAGATTGAATGTATTTGGTACGACTCTCCTTCTCACCAACGTATGAAACAAAACCCCTTTTCTTTTAAATTTCCATGAGAAAGACCTAAAAATAAAACTACAAACAGATATAGTTAATTTATTTAATATTAAAAAAATAATAAAAATTTATTTTTAATCCACATAAAAAATATTGTGAGTGTTTTTTGGTTATTTTATTAAAAAAAATTTCTAAGTTTTTATATGGTTTATTAAAATTTTAAAAACCAAATATAAAAAAAATATTTTTTTTCAAAACTATATTTTACTTGAAATGGAAAAAAATATATATTTAATTCATTTAAAAATATATCTGAAACATTTAGTCATTTATTTATTAATTTTTAAAATAATATTAAAAGAAACCTATTTTTTATTTATTTAAAAATATAAAATATAAAAAAATTATTTTTTATTATGAATATTATATCAAAAAAAAATTTAAAAATTAAATTAAAAATTAAAATTTTAAGATACATTACATAGATGAAATATCTATGTCCAAAACATAAAAAAATAATTAAAAAGAATTTATTAATAAAACTAATTAAAAATATATAAAATTATAAAAAAAATATTTTAACTTATAAAATATTTATCTGGTATATAATTAAAACATAAACATAGAAATATATATATTTATATATATAGTTAGGTTATACAAATAATAATAAAATATTAATTATAATTTTTGGTTTAATTATCATTTATGTATATTTTTCTTTTTCTTTTTATATTGGGTATTCATAGGTTGGTTTAATTGGTAATACCTTTTATTTTTACAGTTTATAATATTTATGATAGTTGTAAACCTCTAACTAGTTTGGCATAGACTTAGGAAGGAACTTACCAAGTGTTATCACTATCTTTAGGTGGGGTCCAAGTCAAGTTCGATCATGTAAATATTTTCCATTAATCTATGATTTCCACATGAATTCATGTAAGACCATCAAATTTCATTTCTAATGTTTGTATGTACATCTATAATTATCATTATTATTATAAAAATCGCTTATATGAATTGGATTTTATAAAGAGAAAATGTGATATAAAATAATATATAAGAGAAGAATACTAATAGGTATTTGTGGGAAATTATAAGAAATAATAAGTTAATGATGAGGGTTCAAGGGGGATATTCTAGATATACTGGTGAAGATATAAATTGGTTTATACTAATATATAGTTTTTAAAAAGGAGTAAATTAATAAAATTTATTTTTATTCATGATGTATATCTATTTTGGTCGTTATATATCCTTTTATATGAATCTTTAATTTTTCCCTTTTATATGTATATATTTTAGATGAATATTATATCCCAACATTGAGAATTAAAGGTGATAAAGTGTCAATTTTTTAAATACACATTACTAGGATTATTATAATAACATGATTTATATTTTCCTTATAAGATTCTAGTAATAAACCCATCATGAAGTATTAATTATTTGTAAAAAATACATAAATTCCATTTGTTCTTACTCTATGTGTTTGGTGTATTATTTTATATTTCAGTTTGATTCACATAAATTTTTAGTTCACTTATCTACTTTTTATTGGTTAAATATCTATTATATTTAGAGTATCTTTTTTATAAATACTTTTGGGAGTTATAAAAACAAATATTCTTTACACCACTATTTTTATTATGTATTTTTTCACCAGAAATTTTCCTTCCATTTATTTGGATATCATTAAATCATATTATATTTTTTCACCATAGTTTCATGAATTAGTAAATGATACCATGAGTTTTATTTCAATAAATGTTATTTATTTAAGATTTGGGTGAAAAATAATTAACATATAATTTATAATTAAGACTAGTTGTTCATTCATCTATGGTTTTATTATTATTATTAAAAATATAAACTCAATATACATAATATCAATTATAAAAATTATATTTTTATTAAAAAAATTATATTTTTATTAAAAAAATTAGTTTTATGTATAAAGGATTTAAAATATGTAAATTTTATTACAAAAAAAATAAATTTAGGATTTCCACTATGGGGAAGAGAATAATTTACTCTTTTTAATAGGTTAATCAATTATTGTGGAAAGAAACCTAAAAAAATCCTTGCAAATTATAAAATTACTATATTTATTTAAAACATATTTATTTTAAAGAGGGAGTACTATATAATCACCAAAATAGTATTATATTCTACTTTTTAATGTTGGTAGATTTTGGATCAAAGCTAGAGGTTGGGGATGTTTTTCAAAAAATCTTAGTTTGGGTGCACGGTTAAATAATTCTTTAAGGTAACCGGTGTATTAAATAAATCATGAGGTAGATAAGAATATATAGTTTAATTCATTGTTAAATAACTATAAAACATAAATATATATTATAATATTTTTCAAGAATTTATAAAAACATAATTTGGTTTATGATTAAATAACCATACATGTTAAACCATACATACATGTGATGTTTAGAGTGTCAATACATGTTAATATATACAGTCAGATAATTTTTTATGAAAACCATATATGTGGATTAAGGTCATGTTTTTTTTCAATTTTAAAATATATCTCTACTCAATAAACACCCATTAAACTCCTTATAATGGCTTGGATGACTGGTTAGGTCCACTGAGGGTAATTTTAGATCCTTACCATCATTTTTAAATGATCATAACTTATGGATTAATTGATATAAACCTAGAAATAAGTTAATAAATTTCCAATATAATCTATTATTCGATCTCTTTCTTTCTTTATCTTATCACTCTAAGGTAAATTTGATTGTAAATATTTATATCAAGATATATGAAGATTATTTGATTAATTTGAGGATTTAATATTAGGGTCTAGTGAATCTTGATTAGTGATTATTATCAATGGATCTAGATCTATTTAATTTTAGAGATTTTGACTAATGTAGGTGACTCCAACTTATTAAATTTCTAATAGGGGTTCCCTATACCCACGGTTTCGGAAAACCGTGGGTATATGTATAGAGTGGGGACCTATACCCACGGTTTTCCAAAACCGTGGGTATAGGTGTTTATTTCAAGGACTATCCCCGCGGTTTTTTCAAAACTGTGAGGATAGATTTTTTTCAAAGGCCTATACCGGTTTTGTAAAACCGTGGGTATAAGTGTTTATTTCAAGACATATCCCCATGGTTTTGACAAAACCGTGGGGATAATTTTTTTTTCCGAAGGCATATACCCACGGTTTTTTCAAAACCGTGGGGATAGCCTTGGCGGGAAAAAATGTGTGGGAAAAAAAAACCATTTGGCTGGAAAACCTCGGTTTGAATTAATATATTTAGGTTCATGGAATTATTTTAGCATGTTCGTTCGGTGGCTTAGTTGGTGAGCTATTGCAAGTTTGTTCGCTCGGTCGTGGTATCGATTCCCGCTGGTTTCATTTTTTGAATACAGACAAATGCATTAAAGATTTTTTTTCGAAATACAGTACGAGATTAATATATATTTAAAATTTTAGATATATAATATCATATAAGGATTAGCTAAAGTGGTGAGAAGGGTTGAAATGTAGTTGCAGATTGCAGGCAGTGGCAGGTTCAATTCCTATCTGTGGCGTTTTTTCACTATTTTTCCCACGGTTTTAAAACAGTGGGTATATCACTTTGATAGGTTGGATTAAGAATTGACACGGTGGAAAAACGTGGGTATAGGTCATGGACCTATACCGATGCCACCAACGACCACGGTTCTTTAAACTGTGGGTATAGCCTATACCCACGGTTTTGGGTTCTATACCCATGGTTTTAAACCGTGGGTATAGGGTCATTTTCCAGTAGTGCATAGACATACTATACTATGAAATTTTGGCTAAGGTAATTACAAAACATCAATAATAAATCTACCTTTTTTGTCTCCTATAGATTAAATAAAATTATATGAATAGTGAAATATATGGGGAAATAAAACTTTTAATAATCTTATATGTTACTAAAAACGGCTATAAATATCCTATAAGAACTGATGAAACTAAATTGTAAACTAAAATCACATAATTTTACAATTTGATTACTTTATCCCCTTAATTACTAATGAATATAACTTATTTTTCAAATTCGGGGGAGTACCACTCTTATCTAAAATTTTATTTGCAACTTCAAAAAATCAGAGTAAGTAGAAATATTCTAAAATATTTATTAATGACTATTGTAACTAAATGAATACCTATATATAATTAAATTCTCTTCTAATAGCTCTAAATTAATGAATATGAACTTCCATGAACTAAATGAATATGACTCTCAAGTATGGGAAAAAATTATGGTAACCTTCAAACAACAGTCACCTAATTTTTATCTCTTCATTCTATTTAAAAAATTATATCTTTGACTCCATTTTGAATCGAAAAAATATACTCAATGCTCAAATTATTTTATAGGACCACAAATTTGTGTGGAAAACTCCCATATAGTTGCCCATGTTAAAAGCAATCTATTTTAACATGAACCTTGTAAGGTCTCTCTTTAGATTGAATGTATTTGGTACGACTCTCCTTCTCACCAACATATGAAACAAAACCCCTTTTCTTTTAAATTTCCATGAGAAAGACCTAAAAATAAAACTAAAAAAAGATATAGTTAATTTATTTAATATTAAAAAAATAATCAAAATTTATTATTAATCCACATAAAAAATCTTGTGAGTGTTTTTTGGTTATTTTATTAAAAAAAATTTCTATGTTTTTATATGGTTTATTAAACTTTTAAAAACCAAATATAAAAAAAATATTTTTTTCAAAACTATATTTTACTTGAAATAGAAAAAAATATATATTTAATTCATTTAAAAGTATATCTGAAACATTTAGTCATTTATTTATTTATTTTTAAAACAATATTAAAAGAAAACTATTTTTTATTTATTTAAAAATATAAAATATAAAAAAGTTATTTTTTATTATGAATAATATGTCAATTTTTTTTTTAAAAATTAAATTAAATATTAAAATTTTAAGATACATTAAATAAATGAAATATCTATGTCAAAAACATAAAAAAATAATTAAAAAAAATTTATTAATAAAACTAATTAAAAATATATAAAATTATAAAAAAAATATTTTAACTTACAAAATATTTATCTGGTATATAATTAAAACATAAACATAGAAATATATATATTTATATATATAGTTAGGTTATACAAATAAAAATAAAATATTAATTATAATTTTTGGTTTAATTATCATTTATGTATATTTTTCTTTTTTTTATATTGGGTATTAATAGGTTGGTTTAATTGGTAATACCTTTTATTTTTACAGTTTATAATATTTATGATAGTTGTAAACCTCTAACTAGTTTGGCATAGACTTAGGAAGGAACTTACCAAGTGTTATCACTATCTTTAGGCGGGGTCCAAGTCAAGTTTGATCATGTAAATATTTTCCATTAATCTATGATTTCCACATGAATTCATGTAAGACCATCAAATTTCATTTCTAATGTTTGTATGTACAAATATAATTATCATTATTATTAGACAAATCGCTTATATGACTTGGATTTTATAAAGAGAAAATGTGATATAAAATAATATATAAGAGAAGAATACTAATAGGTATTTCAGGGAAATTATAAGAAATAATAAGATAATGATGAGGGTTCAAGGGGGATATTCTAGATATACTAGTGAAGATATAAATTGGTTTATACTAATATATAATTTTTAAAAAGGAGTAAATTAATAAAATTTATTTTTATTCATGATGTATATATCTTTTGGTCATTATATACCCTTTTATATGAATCTTTAATTTTTTCCCTTTTATATGTATATATTTTAGATGAATATTATATCCCAACATTGAGAATTAAAGGTGATAAAGTGTCAATTTTTTAAATACACATTACTAGGATTCTTATAATAACATGATTTATATTTTACTTATAAGATTCCAATAATAAACCCATCATGAAGTAGTAATTATTTGTAAAAAATTCATAAATTCCATTTGTTCTTACTCTATGTGTTTGGTGTATTATTTTATATTTCAGTTTGATTCACATTCATTTTTAGTTTACTTATGTAAATTTTTATTGGTTAAATATCTATTATATTTAGAGTATCTTTTTTATAAATCATTTTGGGAGTTATAAAAACCAATATTCTTTACACCACTATTTTTATTATGTATTTTTTCACCAGAAATTTTCCTTCCATTTATTTGGATATCATTAAATCATATTATATTTTTTCACCATAGTTTCCTGAATTAGTAAATGATACCATGAGTTTTATTTCAATAAATGTTATTTATTTAAGATTTGGGTGAAAAATAATTAACATATAATTTACAATTAAGACTAGTTGTTCATTCATCTATGGTTTTATTATTACTAATAAAAATATAAACTTAATATGCATAATATCAATTATAAAAATTATATTTTTATTAAAAAAATTAGTTTTATGTATAAAGGATTTAAAATATGTAAATTTTATTACAAAAAAAATAAATTTATAATTTCCACAATGGGGAAGAGAATAATTTACTCTTTTTAATAGGTTAATCAATTATTGTGGAAAGAAACCTAAAAAAATCCTTGCAAATTATAAAATAACTATGGTTATTTAAAACATATTTATTTTAAAGAGGGAGTATTGTATAATCATCAAAATAGTATTATATTCTACTTTTGATTGTTGGTAGATTTTGGATCAAAGCTAGAGGTTGGGGATGTTTTTCAAAAAATCTTAGTTTGGGTGCACGGTTAAATAATTCTATAAGGTAACCCATGTATTAAATAAATCATGAGGTACATAATAATATATAGTTTAATTCATTGTTAAATAACTATAAAACATAAATATATATTATAATATTTTTCAAGAATTTATAAAAACATAATTTGGTTTATGATTAAATAACCATACATGTTAAACCATACATACATGAGATGTTTAGAGTGTCAATACATGTTAATATATACAGTCAGATAATTTTTTATGACAACCATATATGTGGATTAAGGTCATGTTTTTTTTCAATTTTAAAATATATCTCTACTCAATAAACACCCATTAAACTCCTTATAATGGCTTGGATGACTGGTTAGGTCCATTGAGGGTAATTTTAGATCCTTACCTCATTTTTAAATGATCATAACTTATGGATTAATAGATATAACCCTAGAAATAAGTTAATAAATTTCCAATATAATCTATTATTCGATCTCTTTCTTTCTATATCTTATCACTCTAAGGTAAATTTTATTGTAAATATTTATATCAAGATATATGAAGATTATTTGATTAATTTGAGGATTTAATATTAGGGTCTAATGAATCTTGATTAGTGATTTATATCAATGGCTCTAGATCTATTTAATTTTAGAGATTTTGACCAATGTAGGTGACTCCAACTTATTACATTTCTAATATCCATCGTTTAATCATGTTTTATTAGTTATGATTAGATAACTTATAATAAACCAAAAGTATATCAAGAAAAAAAACTAAATATTAATGATTGGGTGTTTTTACAATAGAAAGTATTTTTCATTCTTCATAGTTATAAATATGATCTTTACTAGTAGAATAATAATACATAGATAAACATTAAAGTCATGGAGACATCTAAATTTTATTATGTGTGAGTGGGTGTGTTATAAAAAAGATTTATGGTTTATTAGATATATTTAAATCTATATGTGGAGTTTTTTCTTCGTTTGCATATAAATATGTGATTTTAATATTTAACTAAACAACTGAACTTTTGAATTAATAAATATTAATGAGATATTAATGAAATTTAATTATGTAATAAAATGTGATAATATGGTTGACATGTATGATGGAATTCCAAAAAATATTATTCTTAACCTCTCTTACTCCAATAATTCAAAGGTGTGTTGTCCTGTAATTGAGGTGTCATACTCATTGTATAGTCTTTTATAATTATCTATAAACCATTGAAAACTTTTTTATATGACAAATAAAATTATTATATGTTGATAGGATATTACTAATATAATACTGTTGTTGAAGGTTTAACTTTGAAATTCACACAGTTAGACTAGAAAGGGAGTGTTGAACTATATATGTAAGTATCCAAAGGATATGAGGACTATATATAGGTATGTTTATTACTTCATTATATAGCATATATTTCAAATGTAAAGGAAATGTGATTCCATAGCTAGGAAGGGTACTTAATATTCAGTTAATATTTTATTGTTGGATTAAACATATTGAAATATGTTAACCTGGAGTATGAGGTTGGTTGTTGACATTCGATGGCATGAGTACAAAGTGATTATATTGTTTTATTATAAAAAATAATATTTTATTTTATTATTATTTTGGAAACACTTCCTTAAATTTTAATAATAAAGACATTTTATGATTTATGTAGTAAGGATTGTTTATTATTGTTGTTATAGTAATATACCCGTGTAATTATATTTGTTTCAATAGTATTGTTAAGTATGAGGGAGATATGTAGTTATTGTATTTTTAACCATAATGATTAACAATTATTTTTTTGATAGACTCATGGTCCATGATTTTCTTGTAGTGGATGCAATTTTAATGATTCTTAAGTGATTTGAACTATATAATTATGATTTATTTACTCTTAATATTTACTATAGAATGTCCATAGAGTAACTAAATGGGTATATAAGATGATCTAACATACCTTATATTAATTATTTTTTATCTATATAATTTATGGTTTCATTAGTGTGTTCTGCTCACATAATCACATGAGGGTTTAGGAAAGTAACCTATAAAGAATATTTATTTTATTAGTTCCACTTTATATATGTTTATTTGGAATATATAATCTTGTTAGAGTTAGTTTAAATTAAATTAGCTCAATCATGTGGATGTTTAATAAAATAGGAGGCTTTTATTTTATTTTTTAATTCTTAGTTGAGGTATATTATATTTTTTACATGCATTTTTCCATCTACTTCTTTGTGAGTTTTTATTTTTAGCCACAGATAATCCCTTACCACCATTTTGAATATATTCATTCCAATTGGATTAAACATTTTATCTATACTGATGTCACATAGTACCCGCTCAGTGTTCAAGAATATTTTGTTATGTTACCTACACTAATCATGGATAATGTCTTCCACATTTGTCATTTTTACCTAGGTTAATCAGTCATTAATGAGCTAATGTAGGTGTATAATGAATCCTTCTAAAATCATAGATCATATAAGATTTATTGTAGTACTTATCCCCATATATTAGTATAACTTGGATAAGATGCATATTTTCAATGCTTGAATAGATATGGAATCAATCCTATCATAGATTTTGAACCCACAAAACTCTAAAATTAATTGGCTAATAGAGTGTTATCTAATGAAGAAATAAACAGAAGAATCCTAATATAGAACCCAAATAATGATGCTCCCAAATAAGTTCAAGGAAAATTTTACTATTTTTGGACATTCATTCATTTTATTGCCTATTAATAAATTTTTTATAACATTTAAAATATAGGATTGGGCAATATATTCATGGGAAAGAATAATATATTTAAATAAATATTATTGGGATAAATTTAACTACAAATCCATAAGGGGTTTACTAAAACTATAAATTAGGTTATGTCAGAGCCTAAGACTAATTAGGACTTAATCTCTTAGATAATTATTAATAAATAAAACTATTATTTATTTTTTAAATATAATAATTAAAAATTACTAGTGTATCCTTCAGAATTATGAAATGGTGTATTAAAAATGTGATTTTATGTATTAATGTAAATTATCTAGATAATACGATGACTTGTTTTGTGATCTACACCTAAAAATAAAACCCTATTATTTTATAAAGTGTTATTACATCAATATGATAAAGATTTATTAGAATTACATAAATAATAAATGTTAAAATAACAACTCCCTCATAAATTATTTTTTAAAAATATTTTATGTCTCATAAGAGTAAAGAGTTTCATTTAATTAATTGAATTAATTTTTAATCAATAATTTGAAATGTACATATTTTATTTGGGATATGCCAAAATTATAAATTGTATAAATATATATGAGTAAACTTTAAAATTTAGTTCTATTTATAATTATTATATTATGTTAGATAATTATATTATCATAATTATTTCTTATAATTTTTTTAGATTTAAAGAGAAAATAGATACCCAAATAAGAAAACTCGTTATAGAGATAATGGTTAATGCGAAAATTGTCCCAATGTTCACCTAAATGTCATCATTATAAATATGAAAAAAAACATGGATATATTTTCTCAATTGGATGTAGTTATATATAATAATTATAACCATATAAAATTTTATTATTCATTATATCATTTCCATTTAATAATTAAATAGCTTATAAGAATCGATATCTATCATTTATTATGTCTTTGAATCCACTTTTGGTTAAAATGTTGATGTCATACCTAGGAAATGTAATCATTGTCATAATATTTTTCAAAAAATAAAGTGTACCTATAAATTAATATCACATTGAGAAAGATAAAAATGGGTTTTTTTCAATGATAAATAAAATTAAAGACGAAAATGTGGTATAAACTATTTTCTAGAGAGTTTTTAAGAATTTATTTTTTTTAAAAATATTTTCCATTTATTTTACTGATAAATATATAGTGTAAATTCATATAATTAAAGAAAAAGGAGGATGGATCCATTGAATCATTAAAATCAACCATTACATATTTTTCAATGTTCACTTTAGGGTATTTCATTGAACCATAGAGTATAATCAATAGATTTTATAATAGATTACATCTTATTCTTTATATGATTCAGTATGGATTAAACCATTCATTAGAGACACAAAATTTATTATCAAGAAATGTATATAATATTTAGTATCTTAAACTAACCATTATTAATATATAAATATATGGTGAAGAATTAAAACCCTGAATTTTCATTTTTTTGTAGAAATATTATTAGAATTGGATGAGTATAGATTATCCATTCAAAAAATGGAAGAAAATGATAGAATGAAGGTATATTATTTACTTTTTATATAATTATTTGAGTGAAAATTTATAATAATAATAAATAAACCTCCCACTGGTTGAGAATTAATTTTAATTATTAAACAAATGAAGAGAGTGAAAATAATTTGAAAGCATTTATATAGGATGAAATAAATTAATCAAAATAAACTGAAGAATAAAGTATAAAAAGGTTTGGACATGGGGTTGATTTTTACTAGTGTATCACATTTAAATGATCATATTATTTTAATAAAAAAGAAATATGGATCAATGTGATTATGTATTGAATATGGATATCTCAATAGTATCATAATTAAGAATAATTTTTTTCCAATAAATATATATTTATTTAATCAACTAATTGGTTCTCTATATGTTATTAATATTGATATATGATCAAGATATATTTAGTTGAATGTATATAATGATTATATCTTTAAAATAATATTACTAATGAATTATATGATCTATGAATATTTATTTAATCCTTTTGTTATGATAAATGAACTATCCTTATTCATGTATTTAGATAATATATTCTATAGGATTTTTCTAGATACCTTTTTTTGAAAACATATTTTTTTAATATTTTAATTTATTTTAATAGATTATATAATATTTAGTATCATTTCTGAATTTTTATAAAGAAGGAAGAAGAAAATGTAATATAAAAATTTTAAGAAGTGTGAATTTTACCTATAAAAAGTTTATTCTCATTGGAATATTGTTATTAAAAATATTATTACTATTAAGCCTTCAATGATCAAACTAATGAATTAATTTTATAGACCATATAACAATGGCATTGATTGATAATTTACATGTTTTAGTTGGGTATTATATTATTTTTTTAAAATAATTTAAAAATCTTCCATTCCACTAATATTTTTTATAGGAAAGAGAAATATGTATATGTAAATCAAGGAGTTTTATGAAAGATTTTGATATATCAAAAGGAATTTGGATAGTATAGATGTACAAAATTCCCCTTTTTGAGGATAAACAATTTTAATTTGTGATGATTCTTTATATAAAGTTTTTGTTTGTGTCATGATACATAATAAGAAAGTGTTAATATACACTTTGAAGCAATTAATTACTCATTAGAAAAAGTATAATACTCTTTATTTAGATATATAACTATAACATTTACTCTAACTTTATATTTTAATTACATTTATAGATAAAGGTGATATATATATACAGACCATAAAATTATGAATAAATGTTCAAAAAAAAAGTAGTTCAGCATGAGTGATAGAAGATGTGAATAAATGTGAACAAATTAAAATTTTACCATTATTTTTTATCAAATAAATGTTAATAAGATAGTAATGTCCTTATGTAATAAATATTATAGTACATTATATTATATGAGGATAGAATATGATCCAATGATAAATGGTATATTAAATTAATACTTGAGAAACATACAAGAGGGATATCATCATATATTTTCTATATGATTACTCAACCATAGTTACTATATAATACATTGTAAAATAAATATGATAATATTATTTTGAGAAAGATAATTAAATATGTAAATTATGGAAATAATCTATATTTTAAAGTCCATATAAAGAGTTTCATGTATTTTGGGAAGAAATTATGTCTTCCATCTATACCTGAGTTAAATAAGAATTTCTTGGGTAAATCCAAAAGCTCAATTTTTACTATACATCCTAGGAGAACCAATATTTATATATCTCTTTTGAGGATTTATTTCAGGGAAAACCTAAATAATAAATTTATAACTACATTATTAGGTTTATAGCATCTCATCAAATCAAAGTGATATAGCTATTTCCCAAGTGAATAAAAAAATCATTTTGTATTGTGGTTTACAAATAGATAATATCAAATTGGATTTTTTTCATGGTTATTCCATCAAAATATACAAGAACTAATAATACATTATTACTAGTTGATCACTAAAAAATCGCCCCACTTTAAAACAATTATACAATATACTTTTATTTGATCAACTCATCAATATATATATAATGTATGTTTTGTGGATTTATGTGGAACCACTTTTAAATATCATTGATGATGATCCATGTATATAATAAATATTTTAGATAAGTCACTAATGAGAAAAAACATGAATCTATATATTATAAATATATTTTACCATCAAACTAATGAATAATTTGGAATGATTATCAAAATATTATAAGTTATTTTTATGATCATTTTAATTTTTTTTACATAGAAATTAGTATTAATACCTTTCACTAGTATGAATATCATATAATAACAGTTATCATTTAATAATTCAGGTAACACATTTTTTGGTCATGTATAGAATTAATTGTCAACACAATATTGTCTTGATAAAGTTGGAGTGTCATACCCATGGTGTGAATTTCATGCATAGAATTTATTATAATTTGATTTTTATTTCCTTTTTATGAATTGGTTATGATTTTAGATTTATCATGTGATTTTTAATCATATAAAATTTTCAAGGGTGTTGGTGTAGGTAAACCATCAAGTCTTGGGGTTTTTTTAAATCTCAGGGAGAAAATTATGAAAATTTGAAGAAAAAAATGTTGTGACTAAGGGGGGACATAGAGTGGAGAGGGGTTCTAGGGGGGGAGGTAGTTTTTTTGGGATATAGATCATTTCTTTTCCTAATGTATATCACATAATGATTGATTGAAGGTGAATTTTTTCATTAATACTGATTGAGATTCATGTCAAGGACAATAGAATCACAATATGATGGGTTTATAGGAAAGAAACAAATGGATAAGTCCCATGCTTAAGAAAATTTCTAGTTCCAATGTGGTGAAGTTTCAGCATGACTATACATAATATTTTGCATGTTAAGAAAATTTATTTTCATGGTATTAATTGGTTATGTTTTGACCATATATAAGGATTTACTCTTAAGTTTGAGTTCCCTCATGGATAATAAAAGGCCACATTGTGATGTAGTATTGGTCACATTATGACCATACATAAGGGTTCCCCCCATACATAGTGGTTTAATCTTATGTACATTCAAATTGTGATGATTTGAATTAATGTTTTGGCTATAGAAATAGTTCATAAAATGCATAAAAATTCTGTACTTTGTGGGATTGGAGGATTACATAGTCATGTTCTGATCTATGGGACACTCTATGGCATGACACTAGGTAAGGGATTCATGATTTAGCCTCAAATTTTTTGTATGCGTGTCATGTTTTGATAGGGTATTGCATGTCATGACCTTTCATTAATAGCTTATTAACAATATTGATTTATTTATTTACAGAATATAAAATAATGTTTTTTATAATTTTTACTATTTTTTTAATTATAATCCTATTTCAAGTATTCTATTGAAATCAACATTCTTTATTCTCCTCTCCTTCCAACTGATTAAAGTGGATATCTCAACAAGAAACTATTAAGTTATTATACATCTTGATTTTTTAATATCTTTTTCTCCATGGATTTCATCCTTCTAAATGGACATGGCAGACTGGTGTTTTTAATAGATTAATTTATGATCAAGGGTTTTGGATTCTTGGGAATTCCATCTAATTTAAAGGTGATTCCAACCATGAGTTAGTGTCTTCTTTGATTTAAATTAGTGGGTTATATTAACTACCTTTTTTGATGAATCACATGGGATTTATTTTTAAAATAGTGTGTTTTAAAGTATTTTATTCAATATTTGGAGATTAATATATATATATATATATATTAATATATATATATTATTTTCTAATTATTCTTTCTATTTTGAGAAAGTAAAATTCTATAAAAAAATTATTCATGGAGATCAATATTTTATTCAATGTGCATAATGAAATGCCTCTTTTAATAGAAATTGATATTTGATGAAAATTAAATCCTTTAAAATTACTATGAAACAAGAAAAACCTACGTTCTTGGGTGGGAATTCTAGTACAATTCTCACAAGGTGTTTATGAAACTCAATCGGGAAAAGTTGAGAGTGCATCCCTAGTTTATAATTATGATCTCGAGAGTGGTTCATACTAGTAGTTTAGGAATATACTCTGGTTAGTGTTCTATTAATAGTTTTAAGATATATACATGGACTAGTATGAGGATCCTAGTATAATCTAACCTTAATGACTATATTAAATATCCCATGATACTATTTTTTAAAA
This sequence comes from Viscum album, assembly GCA_963277665.1. NCBI lineage: Eukaryota > Viridiplantae > Streptophyta > Magnoliopsida > Santalales > Viscaceae > Viscum > Viscum album. The sequence goes on along the minus strand of OY728137.1, from coordinate 1,928,594,336 downwards.
TTCACATTTACTTGGAAATTTACTTTTCTTGTAACATTTATTAATACTAATTTTTTTCCTTTAAAAATAAAATTAAATCTCCATATATTTATTTTAAAACTAAAATTATTATATTATCAAACAATGGTTCTTCCTAGAATTATTGGTGATATCTTGCTGGTATTTTTATGCTCACACCCTATATGCACCCAATGGGTGTATATAGAGCTCGTTTTGATTGATACAGGTACATGAATGTTTATATTATAAGATGGTCGGTTCCCATTTTAGCTAAATTAAGTTAATTTGTTGTTACATAATTATAGTGATACCTAGTTTCCCATTTATATTATGGTATCCCATATTTTTATTACATATCTTTTCATTTACTTTGTACGAAATAGAAAATCTTTTAATGTTTATTTTCTTGGAAACAAGGTACATGATACATATAAACATAAAAAATTATTATAATCTACTTGAAATTATTAATCATGGGTTCATAATAAGTTAATTTAATACATCTCATAACCTAGGAACATACATAAAAGTAAAGGGTTAGCATATGACATAGTAAAGGAAAGAAAGGGAAATAATTCAGATGTGATCTTGAAAAAATTTCTAGAAGAAATTATGGAGTATAATAAAAGAATGAGAAAAGGGAAAAGAGTAATATCATAATAAAAATACATAATAATAAAATGAAAATTTTTATATCACATTTAATTGATTCATCAATAAGCTTATCAATAAGTTTTTTCACCAAGGTGTCATAATAATTACCAGGGTTTTTCAACAAGGTATCGAAAAACTTGTTGTCTCTAGAGATTAAATTATTTACCCAATGCATTAGAGTGATATCAAGTAAAAACATTAATATTACTTAATTATTACTATCAAAATATATCATAATAAAATATATCATAAATAACCCATGGATTATATAAGAAATGAGTTTTATAAAAAAGCATGGTGTTTTAAAAAGTACATAAAGACAATATCTTTATATCACATATAACCAAGAGAAAGGGAATAAGGGTTCAATGTAATTCAATTAAAAAATAAAATAAATTACTTTATAATATTTTTTAATTCACCTAGAAGATAAAGGTGTTTGGTTACTCACATAAATAAAATAAAAGGGGATTTTTTAAGGAGAAGAGAGAAATTATGAGAAGCAAAATCAGTAGCATAATAGGTATAAAAAATATTTTTAGATAAGGGTAAAAAGAGAGGGGAAAAGGGTATATAATTCATAAAAGAATCTTAATTTAGTGAAGGGATAAAATAAAATTGATATAAGAATATAGTTTTGAAATTAAAATGACATACCGCACAAAGAAGAAACTCGAATGGAAAAGAGAAGTAAAGATTTCCCTTACCTTAAGGAATAACTCCTAAAACTCGATGATTGGGACCTTGTGGGATTGAGGACTCCTTGGGAGATAAAACTATAAGATCATAGTGTATGATTAAATGGTATTTAAAGGGAATGGATAAATTTGTGGGTATTTATAGGGAAAATGGGGTATTTGTTAATTAATTTCCTTGGACACCAAGGTAGTGGTAATTGCAACAGCATGGGATTGCCCAAAGTATTTTCCCATGGTATTAAAAAATTTGGACACATATTATGTTATTTTAATTGAAAAGAGTCTAGTATAATTTTATAATACTTATTAAATCATTATGACATAATTATGAAGTCATTAAACTTATCAAAAAACTAAAATTGTATTTTTACTATTTATGAAAAAACAAAGTATATTAAAAAATTCTCCTAAATACACCTTAACATAATTTCAACATCCAGATTTTAAAAATGAAATTAATTGTATCATAATGATTATCTAGATATGATAATTTTAAAATTTAAATATAAAAATCTTTATTTATTAAAAATAATAGTGGACAGAAAGTCCATAGTGAAATTTATAACACTTAAAATATATATTATTATTTATATATAAATATGACTGTTTTAATCATATCATTTCCTTAAAATAACATTATTTATAATACCTCAGTTTATTGTAATAGTATATATTCTATAAAAAGTAAATGAAATTACAACCATTCTATTTATCAAATCTAATCTCAATTTTATTATGAAAAAACTATTTTTAAAATAGAAATAATGGATTAAAAATTTTATTTATACAAAAATATTAGACTTTTAGTAACTAGGATCTCAACACGTAACCCCTTACAACACCCACATACAACCTAAGGGTGAGATGTGTGATTGTGACACTAGTGCAGAAAATGTTTTTTACGTCGGTTATTTTTAATTTTTTACGTCGGTTTCTAGCCGACGTTAATACGTGCGACGTTATAAATAAGGTTTTTGACGTCAGTTATTTAAAAACTGACGTCAAAAAGCATAAAATCGCGATGTTTATCACATCGGTTATTTTAGAACCGACGTGATAAAGGGCCTGGAGAATGGTTTATCACGTCAGTTATGTTAGAACCGACATGATAAAAGGCCTGGAGAATGGTTTATCACGTCGGTTATCAAAGAACCGACATGATAAACTGGGGTGAGGGTGGTTTATCACGTCCGTTCTATAAGAACCGACGTGATAAACCGGGCTGAGCGTGGTTTATCACATCGGTTCATATAAAACCGATGTGAAAAACTGGGGGAGGGGGGTTTATCACGTCGGTTATTGACTAACCGACGTGATAAACCGGTGGGATGGGGTTTATCACGTCGGTTAGTCAATAACCGACGTGATAAACCCTTGTCCAGGCCGTTTAGCACGTCCGTTATTCAATAACTGACATGCTAAACCATTCTCCAGGCCCTTTATCACGTCGGTTATTAAATAACCGACGTGATAAACCATTCTCCAGGCCTTTTATCACGTCGGTTATGAAATAACCGACGTGATAAACTATTTTCCAGGCATTTTATCACGTCGGTTATTAAATAACCGCCGTGATAAACCCAATTTTTTTTAAACAGAATGCAGTGATCTTCTCTCCACCAGAATCAACCAGAAAATAAATCAAGAAATCATACCACAAAAACAGAAGTACATCAAAAATAAGCATGTAAATAGATAACATATAAAACTTACCCACTAGACAGCATCCACCCTCATTTATACCCCATGGACAGCCCTCCCCCACCCTGTTAGAGCCCTCACCCTCATGTATACCCCCTGGACAGCCCTCCCCCACCCCGTTGGAGCCCTCACCCTCATGTATACCCCCTGGACAGCCCTCCCCCACCCCATTGGAGCTCCCACCCTCATGTATACCCCTTGGACAACCCTCCCCCACCCCATTGGAGCCCCCACCACACTCCTGGACTGCCCCCCCGACCCCCGGACACCCCCAAACACCCCTCGACAACCCCCCAACCGCCTGAACAGCACCTCCTCACCCCTCACCCCACTTGACAGCCCCCACCACACCCCTGGACAACCCCCCACCCCTGGAAAGCACTCCCACACCCCTGGACCGGCTTCCCACATCCCTGGACATCCCTACCACCCCCCAAGACTGTCCCCCCACCCCACCGGACAGCCCTCCCAGACCGCTGGACACCCCCAACCCCACTGAACACACCCCCACACCCTGGGAACCCCTCCCCCACAGACCCAAATCCATACCAGAAGAATCATCAAAAGTAGACCAAAACAAGAAGTAGAGAAAAATTAAACATTCACTTATATAACATTCAAAACTTACACTGTCAACTTCAAAAAAAAACTAAATAAAACCTAAACAACTACCAAATAGACAATTAAAACGACAATATTCAAAATTACATTTTACATTACAAACAACTAAAATTCAATCAAACCTATAAAATAATTTGACCACTCCACTTGTACGTGTTTGATGTCTTCAGCAGTATAGGGTTGAGGGTCATCAAAAAGCTACAAATGAAAAAGAAGATAGTTTACATGTATAATGAATAAATCAAATGGAAATATGATGGCAAAGTTTAAGAGGAAATCGTACCAGGTCAAAATTCACAACTGTCCCAATTGTTATTATTTCATACATAAATCTTAACATATAATATCCGCATTCGATGAGGCCTTGTTGTTCATGACAATTCTGTTTTGAATGAGTGTAAATTCAATATATTATTTTTATGTAATAAATCAAAAAGTACAAATTATAAATGGAAATTTACCTTCGCCTTTACATATTTGATCTTTGCATTTCTTTTCTTTGTGTTTTTTCGAAAGTAGGCCCATGCACTGTTAGAAAAATAATACAAATGGGGTAAATTTAAAATTTATTATAATATATAAAACTATTGAGAAATTGAAACTTACTTTTCCAATATATTCTTAAAACTTGCCCGCACATCACCATGAACAGAGCATATCCAATAAAGAGCTTTCTCCCTTGGGCAAAAAATCCCTAACATCCAATGATTACTAATAAAAGGAAATTTAATGTTAGTGGTTTTTTATGTTAAAAGATAATTAACTATTTGAGAGAAATGTGTTTCATACCTCTCACAAAAAGGCATCATCCAACATTGTTGGATTATATTCTTTTCAAATCTTTCAGCAATATAAACCATTCTTTGTTCCTCAGTCAATGCACATGCTTCAGGGGAAATCAATTGCGGGTCCATGAATCCATATACTTCTGTCAGTTCATTCCTCTCACAAATTTTATAAAGATACCTAATACAAAACATATATAAGTATACATTTTTAATAAATATAACGCAGGGAAAAGGTGTTAAGACTTACATGGAAAAAATTTGCACCACATTGATGCCCAACTTATCTCCAGTAACAAGCTCCATGATATCAGATTTTGTAATCCCCACAGTTATTTCACATCCACAAACATGAGATTCCATTGGAAACTCATAAAAACCCAACAACAAATGTGAATATCTTGACAATCTGTCAAGACCACTGGAATCTGTATCTGATGTCATAGCCTGTTGTCTTTGTTGTTGTCTATACAGTATTTCTTTACCTTTGAAGTATTCCTGTGAAAAAAAATTGAGAATTATAGTAGTTTTCAAATGATAAAACAACTTTAATAAAAAAAATAAAATAAAAGATATAACATTCATACCTCTATGGTAATGAGTCGAAGAAGTCTGGATGGCCAAACTAAAAAATGGACGATACTCTGTCCAACTTTCGCCACCTCATCTGTAGGTATTGGTACCCTAGCTGATCTATCTATAATATCCTGTACAGTGACCCTCTGATTCTCTACCTCTAATTATTGATGATGAATTGTATCTCCTATACAATATACCAACCCGTATGCTACTATATGATGTTGAGAATCATCAACATACAACTCGCAATATGTAGGAAGCTGCGGCAGAGGCGTAGGATAAAAAATGGGGTCCGCAGGCTGAGGTGGGGGAGTGGGAGCTACTGGCGGAGGTGGAGGATAAATAATGGGGTCTGCAGGGGGTGGTGGAGGAGTGGGAGCTGCAGTCTGAAATTGTCTTTGCATTTCTGCAAACATAGACTGCACTGAATCTCTAATCTTGTCTTCCATCGTCGCATTAATATTTTGAACTTCAGCCTCCAAGGATTCTATTTTTTTTATAAACCCCCTCAATGTTAGAAGTTGAAGAATGTGGAAACACTTTTCTTACCGATACACCTGTCAGATATCCTCTTACACGACCAGGATGTTCGGGCCTTCCCAATGCTGCAAATAAAATATCTTCCCTCCCAGTAGCTGTAAATGTCCCCTCTGAACTTTTCTCCTCAAGAGAGTCCTGTATTAATTAATTGAACATTTCTGTAATGATTGAAACTTATATGAAGAAAAAGTTCAGTTAAATAAATTAAATAGATATCTTACAATCCTCTCAGCTACGATTCTCGATTCTTCTGAAAGATATTTCCCTTTTTTTCCCTTCCGAACTCTCTTCCATTTTTCATGTCTAGATGGAGGGGATGGAGGGGCCACCTCTCTAGAGCTTGAAGACTCAGCTCTTAGTTGTTGAAATTTTTCCGCTATCATTTTTTCTTCCAATAATGTATACCCTCCCCGAGATAAACTATGAGGGTATACATTTTTAGATTGGATCTCCTGATGAGCTTTCCTTGTTTGCTGTAATTTAAGAATAATAAATCATTAACAAAACATTAATAAAATCATTTATATAAGAAAGTATATAAAAGTTTACATTGCCCTTACCAGAAATGACTCTTTTTTCTACTTTCAAAAAACTGTCTCCATGTGTCTTCATCTATAAAAGGATATATACGACATGGATTGTCATGACTCCTATGACCATAAATGAAATCAGATGTGAGGGTTGATTTGAAATCCCTCTATCTCCTGGCAGCCAACGATAAGCATTTCTTCCTGACTCCTCCAGTGTCAGGAATATCAAATGTCATCTGATAAAGAAGAGGTTAAACATATTATATATACCAGAAACATTAAAAGAATGGTCAAACAATGACAAAAGATCTTACCAAAATCGTCTCCCATAACTGAGAGATATCCGCTTTATCCACACCTCTCCAATCATCATACAGAATTCTTACTTTGGTCTTAGCCTGAGTTGCAACAAAACTCTTAAAATCTTTGGCATTCGGACCTCTAGGAATATCATCATCATCAAACTCAACTACTATCCTCTGATCCTGTGTACGGGCAAGTGATAATTTTGGTAAACGTGTGCAACCACGTTTACCAACCTTTGAACTCTTTGTCGTAATAGGAGCATGTGAATGTTCATCCCCAGAGGTATGACCAGCAATATGCTCCTCCCCAGAATCATGTGGTTGATCATCTGAATGATCTGTCATTATCCTTCAAATCAAAAAAACAAACGTCAGTTCATAAATATACAAATTCAAATATTTTAATACTACTGTAATCAGAAAATAGAAAAGTGTACTAGGTTACATAATAGTAAACATTGGTAATATGGTAAGCATGTTAAACAATGGTAAAGATGGAAAAGATGGTCAAGATGGTCAAGATGGTCAAGATGGTAAGAAATGGAAAAAATGGTAAACCTGGTAAACATTGTAAACATGGTAAAGTAATTGTCAGTGAACAAAAATAAGCATTTTAAAATTCATGTAATGGTTATAAACTGTTGGGTCGTAGAGCATTTCCTTCTGTCTGGGTTCCACCGGCTGGCCGGTGGTCATCCACCGGTTGCCCGGTGTCACCAGGCAGTGGGCAAGCCTACTGCCTGGGTCCTCCGGCTGGCCGGTGGGCAAGAACCAGTTGGCCGGTGCCCATACCGGCTGACCGGTGGCTCTGGCAGAAAGCAATGCTTTTGCCAGAGACCACCGGCTGGCTGGTGGTCATCCACCGGTTGGCCGGTGTCACCAGGCAGTGGGAAAGCCTACTGCCTTGCCCTCCGGCTGGCCGGTGGGCAAGAACCGGTTGGCCGGTGCCCATACCGGCTGGCCGGTGCGCTAACACCGGCTGACCGGTGGCTCTGGCAGAAAGCAATGCTTCTGCCAGAGACCACCGGCTGGCCGGTGGGAATCCACCGGTTGGCCGGTAGACTCAGAGAGTCAATATCATCCTTCTTGGGCCAACTCCTGGGCAACCTTTTTCCTATCATCAAAACACTTGAAAACAAGTTAGAACACGATGAGAGTGATTGTGATCATTAAAATCCAAGAGAGAGGGGTACAACAATAAACATGATAAAGTAAACTAAACAAACTTAAAACAAATAATAACATATACTTATTTTATTTTAAAATATGTTTTAATAAATAAAAAACTTACAATATCTAACATTTATGGAAAAAATAAATGTAAACAAGAAATAAACATATGTTACCTGTAATTTTAGGAATGTATAGATGGATTGTTTTCCCAAATTCCTTCGTCGTGATCGTTCCTTACGGCACAAACTATGTCTTCAACATGATCGTCATTATCTTCTGTTAATATTTCCATTGAGGTAGGGATCTCACATAAATCAGCATATTCATCAAGTTCATCCTCACCAACATATTGTTTTTTTCCTTGTAAAACAACAGCCCACTGCATATCTGATTGATCTACTACATAAAAAATTTGTTTTGCATGTGTTTCCATTATAAAAGAATCAGCTGTGTCTTCCAATCTATTCAGATTAACAAGTGTCATTCCAAATTCATCGTGTCTGACACTGTTGTTACCATTAAACCATTTACAGTTAAAAACGGGAACTTTAATTTTAAAGTAATCAACCTCCCATATGTCTTCAATCACTCCATAATATGCATTTGATGCAGAAATTGGGTTTTTTCCTTAGCACTCGAAAAATGCATTGCTTCTGCAAACACCAATACACCACTATTCTGAACCGCACTTCTGTTGTCCTGAGCTTTTGTATGAAATGTATAACCATTAATGTCATAACCAGACCACGTTATCACATTTAAACATGGACCACCCACTATCCATTTTAATGTCTCTGATACATCTGATCTACCAAGAAAAGTCTTTTTAATCCATGACAAAAAAGTTTTGTTGTGCTCATTCAAAATCCACATTTCTTTCTTCTTTGGATGACATTGTTTCAACTCATTAATGTGCAATGTGATATATGGTTGAGCATCAGCTATGTTCTTCAAGATGTATGATTCTAACTTCTTCATCTGTTCAGCTGAAAATGATTTGACTTTCAAGCCGCGAATCCCCTTTCCCTCATTATTAACTCGTTCATGGCGAGATGGAGGAAAACCTATGTGTTGCGCCGCAGCCAAGTAGCTCGTACAAAACTCCGCTACCTCCTCAGAAATATACTTTTCAATAATGGAGGCTTCAGGTCGATATAGATTTTTAACATACCCCTTTAATATTTTCATATACCTTTCAAAAGGATACATCCAACGAAGATATACAGGTCCACAAAGCTTTATTTCTTGAACCAGATGAATCATTAAATGCACCATTATATCAAAAAAAGTTGGAGGAAAATACATTTCCAATTGAAAAAGTATTAAAAGTGCATCCTTTTCCAAAATGTTCAAAGCATTCACATCAATCTCCTTGTTACAAATTGAATTAAAAAAATAACACAACTTCATTATAGTCTTTCTGACACGAATGGGCAATATTCCACGCAATGCAACTGGTAGAATTTGTTGCATCATGACGTGACAATCATGTGATTTCATACCTATCAACTTCAAGTCCTTCATTGAGACAAAATTTTTTACATTAGAAGAATAACCTTGAGGAACTTTGGTATCATGAAGACACTGACAGAAGCTAATTTTCTCCCTCTTCGATAATGTATGACAAGCCGGGGGAAGAAATGTTCATCTTCCTTTAGGAGTGGGAGCTAACTCTAAACGTATTCCCATTGATAGTAAGTCTAATCTTGCATTCAACCCGTCTTTAGTCTTTCCTTTAATATCTAACAATGTTCCAACCAACGAATCACAGATATTCTTCTCCACGTGCATGACATCAATATTATGTTTAACTTCATGATACCTCCAATATGGTAGCTCAAAAAATATTGACCTTTTCTTCCAAATATGTCTATCATTACCAGATTTCTGTGTCTTTCCCAATGTCACGTCAAGGTTTTTCACCCTCTCAAAATACAGATCATGGGATAAAGGTTTTGGAGTAGTATCAAATTCTTGTGAGCCATTAAATGCCTTTTTTAGTCTTCTATAAGGGTGTTCCATAGGCAAAAACTTTTGATGACCCATGTACACTGTTTTCCTCCCATGATGCAATTGACAATAGGACGTCTGTTGTTCGCAAATTGGACATGCTTTATGCCCTTTAACACTGTATCCAGACAAATTTCCATACGTTGGGAAGTCATTTATAGTGAACAGAAGCACTGCATGCAGTTGAAAATATTCCATTTTATAAGAATCATACACCCTAATACCATCAGCCCATAACAGTTTCAAATCATCAATCAACGGTGACAAGTAAACATCAATATCATTACCGGGTTGCTTTGGACCAGAGATCATTGTACTCAACATGAAATATTTGCACTTCATACAAACTTCAGGAGAGAGGTTGTAAATTACCAATAAAATAGGCCATGAACTATGTGTGCTACTGAGTGTTCGGTATGGATTCATTCCATCTGTGCACAACCCTAGTCTGAGATTTCTTATTTCATTTCCAAATGTAGAATACTGCGCATCAATTTTCTTCCATTGTGGACAATCAGCTGGATGACGTATTTTTCCATCACATACCCGCTCTTCAGCATGCCATCTTAACCTTTTTGCATCATGTGAATTAGCAAATAAACGTTTGAAACGATTAATTATAGGAAGATACCAAAATACCATTGAAGGGAGCTTTGTAATCTCTAAATCACCCTGTGATTTTTCTTTCACCTTATACCGTGATGTCCCACATTTTGGACACTCTGACATAAATTCATATTCCTTCCTATATATAATGCAGTCATTCGGACAGGCATGTATTTTCTTGTATCCCAATCCCATCGGGCATAATATTTTCTTGGCTTTGTAATGTGAATCTGGAAGATCATTATCTTTTGGAAGAATGTCTTTCATCAATTGTAGCAGCTCTGTAAAACTTCTGTCACTCCATCCATGCTTCGCCTTTAGGTTAATAAATCTTAACACCGCTGACAGAACCGTAAAATCTGTACAACCAGGATATAATGGTTTTTCAGCTTCACCATATAGACGTGCAACTGTCGGTTCTATCTCAATTTGTTCTGCTACAATATCGCGAATCATTTCTTCAATTCCATCGGAATTACCATCTTGCGAATCATCATCATCAGTGACATTCCGTCCAGTTTCACCATGCCAAATCCAAGGGCTGTAACTCGGATTAAAACCATGACATATCAGATGATCTTTTATCTCTCTACTTTTCAACTTCTTCATATTCAAACATTTCAGGCATGGACAGAAAAAAATGTCGCTACTGGGAACATTTCATTTTGCAAATTCCAAAAAGGCATCAACACCTTCCTCAAATTCATTGCTCATTCGTTGTGCCATAATCCAACTTCGACTCATTATTACCTATAACAAATATCAACAAAAAATATATATTTTTAAGATAATACAAAACATTTTTATATGAAAAAAATCATAATTTGAATGTAAAAAAATTTAAAATATAAAACAAATCTTGAAAGTAGTAGTAGTTTTCATAAGTACCCAACACCAAATAGCTATACATCGTAAGTGTCATGTTAAAAATATGAATATAGACCATTTGTTTTATGTTTAATAATATTGTCATATTATCTGATCATTCTGATTATATATTAGAATTACTATATCCTTTTGATCCGATATATAATCTAAGGACATTAATATTTCTTTAGAAAAAGTAATGTTAATATCATGGTAATGTAAAAAAAAGTATATGTCGAACTATATATATGTAATACCAATAAAAAAATACATATGTGTTTGGCCTGGGTTTCACACATAAATCAACTCATCTCACAGATTAAATTTTTGAATCATCCTACATAATACTTATTTTTATAACTTAGGGAATGAAAATAATAATGTTTCTGGAAGAATGGAACGTTACAGTACCACCCATTATTTTTCAGATTTTGCTGAAGCTAATCCACAATGTTTTAATAATCATTTGCGAGTTGAATGTTGCGAGTTGAATGAACATAATAACCATTTGCAATAAAAAAAATTCCACGAGATTCAAAAACGAACGAAAAGCACATCAAGAATCGAAACAAAAACGAACAAAATAAATTCGTGGAAGGCTTACTTGAATGTCGCGAGTTGAGATGATAGATCCGAGAGCAGTGAAGAAGATAAAAAATGAATCCAAAATGAGTGTAATGCAGGCGATCGACGAGCCGATTAGAGTTTACCGCGCGAGAGAGAGACGAGCCGGCGACTGTCAATCGAAAAAATCGTAAATGGCAGAACATGGGCTTTAATTTTTTTAAATGATTTATAACGTCGGTTATTATATAACCGACGTTATAAACTATTTTTAAGCTTTTTTAGGTCGGTTATTTTATAACCGACGTAAAAAACCCCCGGGTGCTTTGGTTTTTTACGTCGGTTATTTGATAACCGACGTAAAAAACCAAATCACGTGGGGGTTTTTTACGTCGGTTATAAAATAACAGACGTAAAAAACACCACGCTTTGGTTTTTTTACGTCGGTTACAAAATAACCGACGTAAAAAACCCCCCGCGCATTGATTTGTTACGTCGGTTATCAAATAACCGACATAAAAACCCAACAAGCGCGATTTGTAACGTCGGTTATTAAAATAACCGACGTGAAAAATCTACTCGCCGCATTGTTACGTCGGTTATATATAACCGACGTAAAAAATGGTGACGTAAAAAACGATTTCTGCACTAGTGTGATATACTCATGGGGTGTCTAGGATAACATCTCCCAAATGGTAATTTCTACTAACTTGAACTTATCCCATAAGAAATTTCATTCAAGTATCATTTTTTGAAGCACGAACAAGGATTGATGAAGATAGAAGCCTAGTGATGCTTCCTCCCACCCAAATTCTAAAAATAGGTATTCATATGAAACAACTCTACAAGTTAAGGCTATCATTACTGATTTCTACATTAATTATCATTTTTCATTTCTACTTATAAATAACAATATAGAATTAAAATTATTATCAATAGTGTACTTTTAAATGGTTATATTGACCAATGGTCATAATTAACTAATAGTTATATAACAATTGAAACCAAATTTTCAAATTTAAATTTATACTCACTTCATTATATATGAGATATAGTTTTGTTTTTTATAAAATAATACAACACACATTTTTAGGAAACCATTATCATTAAAAAAAATCGTCTTGTTACATTCTTCCCCACATAAGAAATTTCATATCGTCAATTTCAACTCATTCCCTCAGTTGAGAAAATGTTTGGGTACTTATTCCTCATTGTTTCTTCTGGTTCCCATGTATCTTCTTCATATTTATGATTCCTCTGCCACACTTTGATGATTTGGGAAGTAATTTTGTGTAGAAATTTGTCTCTAGGGTCTAATATCTCTTCCAGATAATACTCATAAGATAAGTCTTGTTCAAGTTCTACCACCCCACATATTCAGTACATATGAAGGGTCAAGATTTTACTTCTTCAATTGGGATATGTGGAATAAAACATGAACTTGATACATATTTGGAGGGAGTGAAATATGATAAGTCACTGATTCTATGTGATCCAGGACTTCATAGGGGCCAATATACTTAGGGTGGAGCCTCGCTTTCTTCCCAAATGCATGACTCTTTTACATGGTGAAATTCAATGGAAAAAATTATTACCAACATCAAACACCAAGTACCTTCGACGGTTGTCAGCATAGCTCTCCAACTGACTCTGTGGAGATTTTATGTGTAGTTGGATAGTGTGAACCTTTTCTGTCATCTCTTTTAAAATATTAGGACCAAGAAGTTTTCTCTCACTAATTTCATCCTAACTATAGTGGTTCCACATCACTTCCCATATTGAGCTTCACAGGGTGCTATTTTAATACATGAATGAAATTTATTGTTGTAAGAGAACTCAAAAAATTGGAGATGGTGATCCCATCTACCTTTAATTTCCATTGAGCATGTTCTCGTCATGACCTCAAGTTTTAGAGTAGTCCTTTCAGATTGTCCATCAGTTTAGTGGTGATAGGATGTACTAAATTCAATTCATTATTCATAGAATAATAAAGACTTCTCTATAATTTTTATGTAAACCTTGGATCGTGGTAAGAAAAAAAGATATACATACCCCATCAAACCTCACCACTTCATTTATGCAAAACATGGAAAGTTTATTGAGAGATAAGTTTTCCCAGATAGATATAAAATGGGAAGTATTGGTGAGACAGTCTACTATAACCCATATCACATTGATTTATTTGAATGTTTTTGGGAGACCAGTGATAATTTCCACAGTGATATTGTCTCAATTCCATGCTGGTATGGGTTGTGTGTGTAAAACCCCTTTAAGAAGTTGTCTCTATACCTTCACTTGTTAACACAACAAGAACCTTATAGTATAGTCTAAAATCTCTATTTTCATGTTATCCTACAAATAATGATCATGAAGCTCCCTGTACATTTTATTTCTTCCAAGATGTATAGAGAATGTTGATCTATAAGCTCCATCCACTAGCTCTATAATTTATTACAAAATAGATGGTACACATAGAATTTTATAAAATTTTATTACACCTTCTTGATCAGTATTGAACTCAATAATCATCCCATTCTTAAAATCCTTTATCTTCTTCAAAAAATGTGATATTCTCTTTGATATTTATAAATCATCTCCTATAATGATGGTTGAGAAATCATTTGCGATAGGATTGATGATGTCCCATCCCTTACAATTACCTTTTCTAGTTATATAAGGTATTTGATCAAAGGATCTCTATGAATCCTCGTCACTTCTAGAACAATAGGGAATTTCCTAATTAATGCATCATAGACATTGTTTTCTCTTCCAAGGTGATAATGATTTGAATAGTAATAGTCTTTATGATGTTCCAACCATATCCTTTATCTCATGTTCAATTAATTTTGTTTGAAAATATACTTCAAAAAATTATGGTGTGTGTGTGTGTACAACAAATTTATCCCCATAAATATAGTGCCTCCATATCTTCAGAGAAAAAATAGTCGTAGCTGACTCCATATCATGTGTAGGATAATTCTTTTCATTACTAATTAACTGTCAAGATGCATTATCAATCACCATGTCATTTTTTATAAGTACACACAAACCATTTCAAAGATGGATTTCTAACAACAATGATTCCTTATCTAATAGATGGTAGAGTTAACACTAGTGCAGTAACCAATATATTCTTTATCTCTTGGAAACATTCTTCACACTCCTTTTTTCTAGATGAGCTTTTCCCCTTTTCATGCTAACATGGTTAGTGGATTATAAATTCTTGATTTTTTTTACAAACCTCCTATAATACCCTACTAAACCATGGAAACTATGGATCTAATTTATTGTTGTAGGATGAGGATAATCACCCACACCCTTGGTCTTGGAAGGAAAAATAGATATTCCTTCAAATGTTATAATGATCCCTAAGAAAGCTACTCATTGTAACCAAAATTCATGTTTTTTGGACTTTTCAAATATCCTATCTTTCCTCACATTTTTCAATATAACCCTTATATGATCCTCATGCTCCTCGTGACTTTAGAAATATATCATTATATCATCAATAATTACTACCAAAATGTTATCAAGGTAGTATTTTAAGATTGTATTCATCAAATCCATAAAAATAGTAGGATAATTAGTTAAGGTGAAAGTCATAACAACAAACTCATAATTACCATATATTTATTGTATGTAAGTATTTGGAATAACTTATTTATTCACCCCCAATTTATGATAACCATATCAAAGTTCAATCATGGAAAAAAATTGAGCCCCATAAAGCTGGTCAAATAAATAATCAATCCTTGGAATATGATACTTGTACTTCACTTCAATCTTATTAAGTTCTCTAGAATCAATGCATATCTTCATTGATCAATCATTTTTATTCAAAAACATAATAGGTTCTCCTTAAGGATAGAAATTTAGTTAGATAAACTCCTTCTCGAAAAGATCTTGGATTTTTTTCTTTAATTCCTCCAGCTCCACATTCTCCATTCTATATGGTGTCATTGAAATTGGTTTGGAACCAGGAATGAGCTTAATGGAGAACTCTACCTATCTTTCTATGGGAGATCATATTGACTCTTCAGGAAATACATTAATGTAATATTGAATGATGGGTACATTTTTGATTCGTATAGTTTCATTTCCTTCTTTATCATCACTGATAATTTTCATAAAGAAGGCTATGTATATGCTTTTAAACAAAACTGAGGTCGAGATATCTCACATTTGAATATATTTATTGGTATTTAATTCAAGACTGTTATTATTTCCTTGATAATATAGTTTATATTAGAATTATACATTGATATCCAATCCATCCCTAGTATAATGTCACATTCCAGTATGAGAATGACTACTATATTAGAGATGATATTATTCTCTTCAATGTGAATACGAGAGTTTCTATACACTGTTGATTCTTGGATTATCCCTCCAGGCTTATTAACTGATAACTCTAATTTTAGTAGTTTATGGATTGATTCTATATTCTTTTCACACATGGAAGAAATAAAGGAATGTGTATAACTCGAATCAAAAAAGTTCTTTCTAGATATGAGAGAACAATAAGAGTAACTACCAACACACCATTTATAGATTCAACATCAGTTATCATGATTGAAAAAACCCAACCTCTATCCCATGGACTTTGTTGAGGATGATGGTGATTCCTATTAGGTCTACTAGGCTAGATTCTCTTAGAGGGGGGGGGGGGGTGAATCAAGGTATCATAGATTAAAACAATTAACTATTTTGATATTGTTTCCTTAATAGAAAAAAATATCTTCTCTCTCCTTCCCACTGTAGAGTATGAAAAAAATCATAAAGCTTGTATAAGACACATCAATTTTACTTTGTCCACCCTCACTGAGTTACATCTAAGGAGTATACACCAACAATGTGTTGATGTACCAAATCCTCTATAAGCGCACTATTGTCTACAATGTGCTGATCTTGTTTCCAATTTTTTTGATTTTGAGGCCAAAAAATTTGGCAAACACTAGAAAATGGAACCCCCTTATATATGTTATTTTTGTACCACCTATAGATCATCCATTCCTTTTTCATGGTTCTTTTTCAATATAGGTTGTCAACAATATCTCTAGAACACCACTATTACCCATTGAAACCCACTTTTTCAACAAACTACCCCGCTTTGTTAATAAACACAATCACCTCAAAAATGCTTCAACATTACCATGAGGGGTTTTTTCCCAAAAATATCCCCCTTCATATTTGTTGAAAACTCTTTCATAAAATGATACCTATTTAAAGCTCCATCCATCTTCTACCATCATTCACTTCATGCGATTCTGATAGCGATCAAGGATTCACTCAACACACACTCTATGACCACATGAGAAATGCTCAGCATGAGAAACAAGAAAATTATAATAAGTTCATAATATAATCACTTCATTCCTAACACCAATTCATGAAACCAATAATCTACTTTCAGCACAAAACTTAGCTACCGTGAAATATATTATTTGACTGATCACCACTAGCATCATCAAAATTAAAACTGAAACTCCCCTATCTTATTGCTCTCCCCCTATCACATTGCTCCACCTATCAGCTTATCCTTGTGTCTTGATAGATAAATTTTCTCTCTTATTTAGACACAGTTTTCACCCATTAGGAGTATCTCTTTCTCACCATTTTTCAACAAACCCAAATGTCACTCCTTTTTGGTCTGTAATAAAGTAGATAACACATATCAGTACATTAGGGAAAAACACCCCATACCTCGGGGAGAGGGGGGCACATCCACACATTTTCAAGTGCAGGGAGTGGACTAGGCTCCCAGATCTAGTCGATTCCTCTCAAAATATTCCTTGGGTAATGCCTTTGTTAGACTGTTTTCAACCTATATCTTTGTACGCATATACTCTAACTTCACTATCCCTTGCTCCACCTTCTCCATGATAAAAATTATATTTGATCTCAATGTGATTTTTCTTTTAGTGATGGACTGGATATTTTCTAATATTGATAGAACTCGAATTAACACACTAGATTATGATCGGATAATTCACATGAACTCCCATATCATCAAGCTGTTGTTTCATCCACAATAACTATGTGCATGATTGATAGGTGGAAATATACTAAACTTATATTGTGCTCAATGAAATGAAATCATGATTCTTTCATAGCTATGAAATACCCAAACCACCAAGATAGAAATCACCTCCTAATGTTGATTTCCTATCATATGCTGATCTGGCCTAATCTGCATCTGTATATCCCAATAACTATATCTGATATTTGTCATTATACATCAAGAAGAATTCCATTGTTCCCTTGATATAATGAATTATTATTTTTACTGAAATAATGTGCCTTTATTTGGGATTGTTTTGATACCTCTCTACTTGGAATGTGGAAAATAAAATATTAGGTCTTGTCACTATCATGTACTATAAGCTTCCAACAATTTTCCTATATTATGTGATATTAACTGCCTTGCCATCATTATCTTTTGAATGTTTCATCCAGGTAGCAACCAGAGTTCTCATATCCTTTGAATATTCTATTCCAAATCTTTTTAGAACATCCTTAGTATATTTGGATTGTAAAATGAATGTTCCATTCCATCCTTGTGTCACCTATAAACCAAGGAAAAATATCATCTCACTAATCATTGACATTTAAAACTCATTTTTTCATGAATTCGTAAAACTATCTACACTGAGCATCATCTGATCCAACCAATATTATGTCATCGACATAAAGCATCACTATCATCCTTTTATTACTATTGTTTTTTAAATAGAGATTTTAATCAACTCCACCTCGCTAAAATCCAAGATTCTTCAAATACTGATCAACTCTAGAATACCATACTCTTAGAGATTATTTCAGACCATATAGTTCTTTCTTCAACATAAAAACATTGTTCTCACCTTCATTAATGATAACTCCATCTGGCTACACAATATATACTTCTTCTTCCAGAACCCCATTCAAAATTTCATATTTGACATTCATATGGAACACGTTGAACTTATATTTCACTACAATGGGAAAGAATAATATGATTATCTCCCACCTTGAAACAGGTGAAATTTTTTCATCGACATTGATGCGCTCAATTTGGGAGTAAAATTTTCACACTAGACATGATTTTTTTCGAATCACTATGCCATATTCATTCATCTTGTTGTGAAAGACCGATTTAGTCCTGATGAAATTCTTATCTATTGTCCTTGAAAAAATATCCCTTATCTGATTTTTCTCAATCTGGTCTAGCTTTTCATTCATATATTTCACCTATTTTTCATCTTTAGTTGCATCGACAAAACATTTTTGCTCTATCTGATATAGGAAAGATTCCTACTATATTGAATTTGTTCTTTTTCTTATTTGAAAAGGTTTTTTCTAATCACCAATGATATTATTCTTATCAATTTCATCTTGACTCTTTGTATTCTTTACAGATACAGACTTGACATATTCTTTCCCATCGTTAGTATATTGTTCTAAATCAGCATTTTACAATTCTGCTCCCCCTATGATTCTTACCCCCTCATCACATTCATCAGGTAACAGTTCAATGTGTTTTTGAATATTCTCTTCATTTTCCACTATTGGGACATCATTTCTTTTAACTAAGTTTCCTAGCCCCTTGTTAAAGAATTTATATACTCTGCTTTATCCAAAATATCCAAAGAATATCCCCTCATCTCTACGTGACTTAAATTTCTTGTGTTTTTATTTGTTGAGAATAAAGCACCTTTTTACAAAGATTTTAATGTATTTCACTATTGGTTTATTTCCACACCAAATCTCATAATGTGTCTTTCATTTCTTTGAACACAATAGTTCCTTATTAGAAAATTTGACCGATTCAAAAATAGCTTCCTTCTAAAATACCTCTAGTAGGTCTTTCTCAATAAGCATTGTTCTGGCCATGTTTTTTATGATCTGATTCCTTCTTTCAACCACTCCTTTCTATTGTGGAGTTATCACTAAAGAAACCCAACTCTTTATCCTGTGTTTCTTGAGATAGTTTTCTACTTGAATATTTTTGAATTCTATACCATTGTCTGTATGAAACATCAAAATTTTCTTCCCAAGTGTCCTTTCTGATTCCCTATGGTACTGCTTTATGCAACAAAACACATAAGACTTGTGGGAAATGACAAATATCCATTCCATTCTACTATAATAATCAATGAATAGAATATAATATCACTTTATATCAACGGATCTTGGTAAGATAGGTCTGCATACATCAACATGCACCAATTAGATCATTCTTATTGACTTATGTTCCTTTTACTTGTATGTGTTTCTAATGATTTTCCCTTGTTGACATGCATCATACGTATGAGTATGATCACGTGATATCTTATTGAGATCTCTAGCTGCATCACACTTTACCAAATATATTAGGGACAGTTTTATAGATGACCAAGTTTTTTATGCCATAACTTGTTTTCTTCTTCTTTGGATAAAAATCACAAATCTTCTTCCACACATACAAGTTATAGATTTCCCTTTGTTCTTTTTCCTTGTATAACAAATACACCATATCTTACTTTGAAGACATACTTATTCTAAGTAAATATTATATAATGTCCTAAGTCACATAGTTGACTGACACTAAGTAAGTTGTGATGGAGGCCTTCTACTACTAAGACATCAACACGTCTCATTTATTTCCCACCAAACCTTTCCTTTCCCAATCCAATTATCTTCCAAACTTTGTCATTTACAAACATGAAAATTAATTCTTTTTCATATTTTATGCCTATAACAAGATCCTTATTCCCTACCATGTGGTATGTGCATCCACTATCAATGATCCATACACCAGAACAATCTGATGCTCTAAGGGAATTTTAGAAACCACTGTCTTCTCAGCTCTATTCTTCTTGGTCCATGTTTTTGTTTTCATACTCAACCTAGATTGATATTTTTTATCTTTCTCAAAGCATGATTGACCAGATTCATCTTGTAAGCCTTCAAATATATTTTGGATTTTCAAATCATAGTTTGGTTCATTGTTCTACTTCTTGTGAAAATTTTGGTTCTAATTTATCACATTCCTATGTATAGTCGATGTACAATATCTTTCCATGTGCCCAAATAATTTGCACTAAAATAAATTTCCATAAAAATATATTCTAAAGTATCATTATTTATTTGGATTTTAATGTTGTTATTGTGCCCTTCAGAATCTTATGAATATAGAACACATATTTTGTGAGTTTTCCATATTTCCGTAGCAATAACACCTGCTGATGGGTTCATCCAAGTGTGTCACTTCTGTACTACTATTTTCCCTTGGTTTCTTTGAATCATCTGATTCTTCTTCATACCCATATCAATCTTTATTCTCAAAATAGTTTCTTGTGGTCTTACTTTAACCCTGACTGATTTATATTTTTGATCAATCCCCAGACTAGCCTTAGCATCTGAATATAATTCATTCTTCTTTTCTACTTGACCACTATGCTCTTCGTTCTTATTTTCAGTATTCTTAATGATATTTTTTCTTGATAATGTGTTATAAATCATAAATTTTTATTGGTCCTTAACCTTTAATCGCAGACTGATGACTTCCTCTTCACATTCTTCGATACACTTGACTTGATCATTCACTGTGTTATTCAAGCCATCGATCTCCCCCATCTATTCTACAACCTTGATTTTATACTCACTAACTGATTCTGAGTCCTCTGGTGCTGATGAATTCAAATTCTCAATTTATTCTATTAACCCAGACTTCTCTTCTTCTTATTGTTGTACGTAAAGTTTTGATCATGAACAACATTGTTTCATTTCTTCATTTTGGCTCTCCAAACATCTATATCTTAAAAAGAGACTTATAACTCATCTTTTATATCAATTATTCATTCAATTTCATCTTTTTCTTCATCAGTGTCAGTTTTTTCCATTTTCTGAGAACTACCAACTACTCCCACCATATAATTTTCTCCATGATCCTTTCAGATCTTTATATCTTCGACCTCCTAAACCTCAAGATAATCTAAACTATCACATTCTTGAGAAAGAAGATTCTTTTTATTCAAGAAATTTCTATTGAAATATTTCTCTGTTTTCACATAGGCTGAATAATTCTTCTTGGGAATTTTTACTTTATCCTCCTCATCTTCTTGGAACTTCGTAGGGACCCATTCCGTAAGATGTACAACCATTCCACATCGAAAACATTCTAGTGTAAGTTTCCCTATGAAATATCCTTTACCTATTTTTAGATTTGAGGAAAGGAATGACATCACCTCGTCTGTCTCTTCCTCTTTTTGAGAATCTTCAATGGTGAGCTTCTTCATGGCCTTTAATGAAACCTCTTTAGATTTCCCATTTTCTACGACATATTTATCATTATTTATCCATTCATATGCAATAAGGGTGTTGTCAAGGTTATCCAATATCTGCTCATTTAGGTATTTATTTTCCAAAAATGAAACTTTTGAATTGAACCGAGGTGGAAGTTTCCTCAAGATGCACTTTACAATCTTTATTTATTCAATAACTTCTCCAAGACCTCACATGTATTCCACTACAATATTTACCTTATCAAAGAATACATTAACAGACTCATTCAGTTGCTTTCTCGGATCTTCAAACATGTTCCAAAGAACTTCCATCTTTGCTTCCCTGACCTTTGAATCTCCTTCATATGTATTAAATATATTTTACCACATGGAATGTGATGTTTTTCATGACATAACCTTTGTATAGATAAAATTGGATAGATCTCCCCCTAAGGCATTGATTCCCTTGGCATCAGCATCCAATTACATTCCATCTACTTCAGATAAAGCACCAATTTTCATGTCAGATTAGACACCATGCGTTGCGGCTGTAAACATGTTAATTCACAAAGATTAGAAGTAGTGCTACATCTAATTCTTACATAGATGAAAATTATCTCCATCAGAGATCAGAATCCTTTTATTATTGGTGGCCACTATTTGAGAGAGAAAAATTAATATTAACCATTCCCTATAATACCAATTTTTAGGTCCACCAGGCTAGACACCCTAAGAGCGGGGGTGAATCAAGGTATGACATATTAAAACAATTAACCTTTTTTTATCTTGTTTCATTGTTAGAAAAAACTCTCTTCCCTCTCCTTCCCATTAGAGAGTATGATCAAATCATAAATCTTGCATGTGACACATCAATTTTACTTGGGTCACCCTCACTAGGCTATGTCTAAGGGTTATACACTAGCAATTTCCTGATATACTAAATACACTATAAGTGCACTACTGTTTACAGGTTCGAAGTGACTCACTTTCCCTCCTGGTTTATAATCACTCACAATTTGAAAGATCACTACTCTCTCAACTGAAGTGTTCTCACTAATTCTTCATAAGATCCACTAAAATTTTATACACGTGTAGGTCCCTTTATTATATCTAATTAACGCATCATCCACTATATGTAGATTCTCTATTGATGTCTCACATTCATCCACTGATTAATACTACTTTACCACATTACAACTGGGAAACTCCAACTATTTTGTGCAAACCTTACTGTGTCTTGCACACAACATTAATTCCTAGTGCGTGAGATTCCACTTTTGTCACAAAACACACCTTCATCTCAACTTCAATCTTATGTGCAATTCAAATATTGCTTGAAAATTTCTTATCATTCTCGTAACTCATTATCTTTTACACAAATTCCTTTATTTAAAATTATTAAGTGATCCAGAGCTCAGATTGTACCTAAGTGTTGAGCTTCTTCGAAGGAGTGGGGTCACATCTTAATTATAGTCATTGCTGACCCCTGGGTGGAATATCAGATGCGTCTCATAAGATCCTCCTCGAACATGCAAAACCACACTGGACGTTGCATTGGGAATTCAAGTTTCTTTTGTGAAATCTTATGTTCCACTCACATTTACAAATTTTTCGTGGACATCATTCCATCTCCATTTTTTAATTTTATAATCCTGAATCTTTCTTTGCGTGAAAGTCTCCATACCACCTTCAATCTTGCATGAATCTTTCTTTTCTAAAAACTTATTTCCCCATTTTCTGATTTTGAGGCCCAAAAATTTGGCAAAGACGAGAAAATAGATACCCCTTGTATCTATTATTATTGTATCACCTCCAGATGATCCATTCCATTTTCATGGTTCTTTTTCAATATAAGTTGTCAAAAAAATCTTTGGAACACCACAATTTACCAAGGAAGCCCTTTATGTCAAAAAACAAACCTACTTTGTCAACAAACACAATCACCTAAAAAATGCTTCAATGTTACCGTGTGGGATTTCTTCCCACCAATTCCCCTCCCTCAACTTTGGATTAGTATAGTGATTGGAGAAGTTCCCAAGATGTATATACTTGTAACATTTCCCACTCTCAAGAAATAAATTCCCCAAATTCTTCTTCCCACATTTATTTCATGTGTAATGGTTCACTTTCTTTCCTCCTCTTTTATGATCAAAGTTATTCCCTAATCTTGGATACATTGATATCTTCTTTTAATTCAATCTATGACACCATTGCATCTCTCTAAAATCCATTTCAACCTTCATAGCACTTCACAGTATCTCATCATATCTATGATAGTCTCGATTAGAAATATTCTTCCATAGATGGGGTCTTAGTCCACCAAAGAATCTCTCAAAAATTCCATTTGGATCCATGAAAAACTAGTGGTGTAGAGAGAAAGTCATATAAATTTAATATCATAGCTTCCCATATATTCATTTCCCCTCTGCTTTATCTTTGGGAATTCCATATCCATTTTCATTTTCATCGAATGGGGGGAATTTTTTTTGAAAAATGTTCCCTAAACTCTTCCTACTCTATAACATCTATCCCCTTCTTGGATTTGTGTTTTTAACTAGTTTCCACCAATGATCAAATTCAATTTCTAAGAGGTACACATACAGGGTGAACTTCTCTTATTCCGAAGAATGGAGTATAGAAAATATTTTTTCTATAGAGCTTATCCATTGTTCAATAATAAATGGGACGATAGATCCCCAAAACAAAGGGTGCCATTGACACATAAAGGGCTCAACATAGTGTTGTTCCCTTTAAGGATAATCTATTCTCTCATCTTGATTCATGTTATTGGTCATAACATGAATTAGTTGATTCATCGTCCTCATGAAGTTTTTAATTCCAGCTTCCATCGGATGGGTCATCAGTGCCTAGTCTATTGTTCTCACCAGTTATGTGGTTCCTCCTATTTCCCAAAAATTTCTAAAAGGAGAAAACCACTGTCAGAAACATGTTTATTTTAATAATTTTATAATTGTATAATAATTTTATGAATAAAAATGTCATTCATAAATGTTTTAATCTTTAAAAATAATTATTTTTTCTATAAATACATTATATTTTTTCATAAAATTCCTGTGATGAACCAAACATATCACCTGGGAGTGTCAAACTAGGTGTGCTGTATGACCCATTTTTGTGTACCCGATTACGCAGAGTTAGGACCAACACACCTTGTCAGAGTTTTTACCCCTATGTATATTTTTTCTCTAATCACATCCATTTTTTTCTATCCATATAGGGATTTCTTTTCCCGGATACCACTTACTTAATATTTTACAAAAAATGGAGGCATGTTTTCCTATACTTTAATTTTTTCATAAGGTTCTTCCTAATGTTTTCAAATATAAATTTCCATAAATAATAAAACCTTCCTTTGATACCAACTATGGAATTATGCCTTTTTATTACATAACTTTTCATTTACATTATACAAAATAGAGGATCTTCTAAATTTTTGTTATTTAGAAACAAGGTATATAATATATGAAAACATAAAAAATTATTCTAAACCACTTTAAATGACTCATCATAGGTTTATATTTAGTACATTAGTTGTATATCATCTCCTGGGGGCATACATAAAAGGAAAGGGTGAGTATAAGGCCTGTTAAGGGAAAGAAAGGGAAACAGTTCTCATGTGATCTTGAGAAATATCAATTATAACTAATGGAAGATAATAAAGGCATGAGTAATGGAAAAAATGGGAAAAAATAATAAAATGAAAATGAATCATAACATGTAAAATTGGATACATCATTTAAATAATACATTCATAATAATATTACTATGTTTTGTCACTGAGGTGTCATAAAAATTACCTAAGATATTCACCAAGGTATCGTAAAAAATGTCATATCTAGGGATTAAATTATTTACCCAATATAATGGAGCATTATCAGGGAACTACCTTCATATTTATTAATTAATTTGATCCAAATATATTATAAAAAAATATATCATAAATAAATCTTCAAGAATAGAAGAAAGGTGTTTCATATAAATATAATCACATTTTAAAAAGTGTTTGAAGACAATATCTTTATGTCATTTATAACCCATGGAAAAGAAAAGAGGGTTTTTGTATATCAATTCCAGAATAAAATTAATCATATTTACATATTATTGAATAAACCAAAATATAAAGGGGTTTTTATTCACATAAATAAAACAAAATGGAATTTCTTGAGGATAATAGAGAAATTTTGAGATATAAAATCGGTAGCATAACGGGTATAAAACATGGTTTTTGAAAAGGGTAAAAAGAGAGGGGACATGGATATTCCATTAAAAAAATACTCTTAATAAATTAATTTTATAAAATAAAATGTATAGAATTAGTTAGTTTTGAAATTTGAAAGACATACCACACAACTAGGAAACAAAAATGAAAAAGAGAAGTTGAGATTTCATATACCTTGAAGAGTAACACCTAAAACTAAATGATTGGGACCATTGACCTTGAGGAAACCTTGGGAGGAATCATGGAGAGGTAAAAATATTAAAAATTCATGGAGGATGAAATGGGAGTGAAAGTAAAGTGATAAATGGGTGGTTATTTACACCAAAAGTGTGGTATTTTTTTATTAATTTTTTTATACACCTATGCAGTGGTAATTGTATTACCATGGGATTGACCAGGGTATTTTACCCTATAATTGGACACTTGGGACACCTATAATGTTATTATAATCCAAAATAGTTGAACATAATTTTATATTACTTGTTAAATCATTATGAATTAATTATCAAGTCATTAAACATACCGAAAAAATTGAAACTGTATTTTTTATATTAAAAAATAAATAAATTATTTTAGAAAATTCTCATAATTTCACACTAACCTAATTTCGAAATTATGATGTAAAAAATGATTGTTATTTTATTATAATAATTATCTAAATATGATAATTTTATCATTTAAATATAAAAAATCCTTATTTATTATAAATAATAGCAGACAGAAAGTGCATAGTGAAATTTCTAACACCTGAAAGAATAAATATTTAATCATTAATATTTAAATAGTAATGTTTTATTCATACTATTTCATTAAAACAAAATTATTTATAATTTTAAAGACCCATAACTTTCGTGGAAATTTTTTTCTTAAATACATGGGAATTTTACGAGTTCGTAAAAATTGACGACGCTTGATTCCGAGGCCCGGTGTGCCCAGAATTAATTTCTAAAGTTTTGTTAAGGTATATTCAGTAAACGCACAAGTGGGTTTTTATAACTTTTGAACCGGTGCTCGGAATTGAAATCCAAGGGCACCGTTGAACTCGCAATGCTGATATTCGCTTAAGAAGACTTTCATCTCGATGATAGTTGGTCGAGAATAAAAGATAGTTTTTGGGTTTTTTGTGGGAATAATAAAATAAAATAAGCGCATGTATTATTTTATTTTATTTTTTATAACCACCATGTGGAAGTTGGAGGTGGGGACCACCACACCTTAACCTACCATGAGAGGTTATGGTGGTGGGTCCCACCCAAACCTAACCTCCTCTCTATGTTTATTGTGGTGGGGACCAACCAAGATTTAAACCCCCTTGGAACTCCCCATTAATGGAGAAACTCTCAAACTTCAATTAAGTGTAGGGGGAACCTCTTCAACTCCTCTAACAATTAATGTGCCTTATCCTCCTCATTAATTAATTGAACTAACCCCTTTCAATTAATTAATTAAACCATTTGAATATTATGCCAACAATTTAATAGGATATCATAATCTATTATTTTTTTGGCTGGGCATTTTTCAACTTGGTGGAACTTTAGAGAGGAGAGAGATTGGGGAGAAAAGATCTTGCCAGCGAAGAAATAATAACGCGTTCTTTCAATGAATAATGCCGAAGTGGAATGTCTTCGACTTCCTTCCTCGGAACCTCCATCGACGTAGGATGTGTTCGTCTACAACGAATCGATGACTGTCCTCCTTGCATCTTCATAGACAAACAACGATCAAGGTAGGGGTGTGTTTTGATTTGATCAATGTTGATTCTTCCTTCCATTATTGTTTCTCTTGACCCACTTGCTACCAAACTAACACGGAAGGACTGGGACAAATGAACATGACCCGATCCCTCCACCGTTCTTGTGAATGTTTGGTATGTTCTTCGCGTTCTTCATGGGTGATGAACAACGGATCATTGTGAGTTAATTGTGAAACACAACGATCCCAAAATGAAGACCCAACATCACAACGACTTAGTGGAGGTGCGACGATGATAGTGGGAGACAGATCAAACCGGAACGGGAAGGACCGTTCCACAACTGTTCTTCATGCGGGTGAATCAAATCACGTTTTCAGAGCTGATCAGAGGCCTGAAAACATCGTAGACGACTACGATAGATCGAGGCGACTTAGTTTCTAAAGTTTCGTGATGAATGGACCGTCAGAACGAAGAACTAAATTCATGGGATGCGCACTGGTCAGAGGCGCCGTTTCTGGAAAATTCCAGTATACACGACGTGTACTTCTGACGAACACGTCGTGTAGTACGGGTGTTCTATGGCTTGAGTTTCAGACGTCAAACAAGAAACACATGGTGTGTGGCCCCGATCACACGGCGTGTATTCTCTGTGCAGAATGACAGAAGAGGATTCGCGAGACATGGTGTGTATTTTGGGAAATACACGGACACGGGAAGAATTACACGGCCAAGAGGCACAACATGTACTCTCTACGCAAAATGGAAGAGGCGGCTTCACGAGACTCAGCTCGTATCCTAAGGATACACAGACATGGGGTGGAGTACACGGGCATGTACTCCACCACATGGATAAGCATGGCCAGTGGCATGGGATACCCCGTGTACCAGTTACACGGGTTGGCGAACATGGGTTGAGGTCATGTACGAGCACATGTACAACGTACACAGAGATGAACCTAGTTTCTTGGACACGGTGTGTAACCATACCACACGCTGTGTACTTTCTTTTCTTCATGACCAGCCTTACGACATGGGCCGTTGTACACAGGCAGTACCTGAGGTCTGAAGACATGACGTGTGCCTCATTCCTACACGCCGTGTACTTTTTGGGAAATGGCTTGGTCATACTGTCCTCAGTAACTTAGACACGTTTTGTTTGGGTTATCCCCCTATGATGTGGTGGACCTTTGAGATACTTCTTCTTGGGACTTAGTGGTAGTTGATGTATCAATAATTGGCTTGAAGAGAAGACCCTCCCAGAATCAAGCATGCTTTGTGAGGAACCCTGTGGCTTGCTATGCTTTGACGACTATTCCTGGATCCTGTGTGGGTTCGATAGCTCTGACTACTGTTCCTAGATCCTGTGTGGATTAAACAACACTGATGACTGTTCCTGGATCCTCTGTGGGTTTGATAGATCAGACTACTTTTCCTGGATCCTGTGTAGGTTCGATAGCAATGATGACTATTCCTGGATCCCGTACGGGTTCGACAACTCTGACTACTGTTCCTGGATCCTGTGTGGGTTCGACAGTTCTTACTTCTATTCCTGGATCCTGTGTGGGTTCGACAGAATAACTGTTCCTGGATCCTGTGTGGGTTCGATAGTTTTGATTTATGTTCTTGGATCATGCGTGGGTTTGACAGAATAGATGATTCAGTGGCTACATCTGGTCATCTCTATCTCTCTTAAAAAGTTGTATACCTGTGTGATCTGAGTCGGTAAATTCTCTGTTTTCCTCATGATTGATATGGGTTACTTGATAACTTAGGTATATGTATGGTCATATACCTAATTAACGGCTATCCATTGATTTCATACTCCGTGGTTTGTCCTTGATGGATTTTTAGAGAACTTGAGGGTCTCAGGGTTCCTAATGAGTATCTTTATACTCACCCCTACACGGGCTATGCCTGCACCTCATTGTGTTGGATGTAGACGATGAACATTGCTGACTGAGGCTGAGTGTACAATGACTGGACGGTACCCGGATGTGGACCTCACGATGAGTTGGTACCCAGAGGAGATTGACGAACATAGAGTGTTGAGGAGGCTATCTGTAACTACCCTTCAGGTAGGATCCCTGGTGGACGATCCATGAGTTGCTTTTCACCTTTTAGCTGTTTTTTACTTTTCAGTTGTACTTCTACTTCACAGTTGGGCTTGTATTTCTGTCCCCTTTACTTTTTAGCACTCTCTTGTTATACAGTTTTTGTTATTGTTTTTTATTCAGTTGTGTACTCTATTGTGTGTGTTTTTAGTTATAAAGGAAACTCCTTCCCAGTTTAGGGATTTACGCCTTTGATGCTAGTCGCCAACCTCTGGCCTATGGAAGGTGGGCTTGGGGTAGTCACGGCACGGGCCCCGGGGGATGGGTCATGACAAATTTGTATCAGAGGAGTCAGTTCTACCGTAGAACTTAGGACTATGATCTTTTCTGTGAAGTAATAGTGTTAAGGGAACTAAGTGTGGTTTTTAGTTCAGGGAGTCCAGTATTGGTGCGGTGGCCAACATATCCATACACTAGGACCATGACTTCTAATTTATGACTCAGTGCACGAAAAAACTGATTGCATGTGTGTTTTGAAGAGTCTTCTTTGTGATCTATTTTGAGTCAGATCACCGGGTATAACTTATTGACTGTGGCATACCTGTTCCTTTTTAGGATGTCCCCACATAGACAGACAGCCAGGGTTTTGGGTTTTGTACGATATGGCAGCCCACCGAGCGATGAGGCCTCAGTGTAGGTCCCTATTACAGTGGAGGCACCAGTGGTAATACTACATATTAGGCCACCGATTCCACCAGCCCTAGCAGCAGAGAGTGCACGCCACTTGAGCACATTGCACCAGTTCCAGCGCTAGACGCCACCTAGGTATAGGGGCGAGACAGATCTGCAGGCAGCTGAGGATTGGTTGGAGGATGTGGTGAGAGTCTTCAGACTGGTAGGGACACCAACAGACCTTATGGTGATCCTTTCCATGAGTCTCCTTCAAGCAGCAGCAGGCAGATGGTGGAGCCTGATGCTCTAGGTGAATGACGAGGTAACACTACTCTGGGCAGACTTCGAGAGCCTATTTCAGGTGTAATTTGTCCCAGCCACCCTACATACTGTCTAGATACAAGAGATAATTCATCTACAACAGGGTAGCATGATGGTGGCACAATACTCAGTGAGGTTCACCAACCTCTCACGCTACTCCGTAGATATGGTGCGAGATCCATTCTTCAGGGCGCGGACCTTCGAGCAGGGGCTCAGGAGAGAGATTAGGACTTCGATGATATCTCTTAGCATCCCGACGTAGGTGGGGGTGTTGGAGAGAGCCCTCTTAGTGAAGAGTTTCTTTGCTGAGTAGACACCAACAGCGAGACCCACCACTGGGCGTCACATAGCGGAGTCTTCTGCAGCAGGTAGCAGATAGTTTTTGTAGAGGTCCAAGCAGACCAGACCATCTGGTGGACGAACTCAGGACTCAGGTTTGGTTGTGCGAGGAACATGAGACATAGCCAATCATTCAAGGAATATGCAATGTTTCAGATGCGGCGGGCATGGTCACATGTCTTGTGACTGTCTGACCCGCTGTACGGATGATCAACAGACAGTTGAGGGACCTCCCAGATAGACATAGATGTTCAATCGAGGTGATCCGTAGGGCACAGGCGAATGTGGA
The DNA here is from genome assembly GCA_963277665.1 of Viscum album. Lineage (NCBI taxonomy): Eukaryota > Viridiplantae > Streptophyta > Magnoliopsida > Santalales > Viscaceae > Viscum > Viscum album. The sequence goes on along the minus strand of OY728137.1, from coordinate 1,928,562,854 downwards.
AGAGGAGCTAGTCGTGCAGCTGGCAGTGGACTACATTATGAGGTGTTACCACCACCACCACCAGGAGGTCCACCCCGACTACAGAGAGTAGGTGGACAGGGGATATCTCAGCTCCAGGAAGCTGAGGCATATGATCATATCACTCCAGAGATGATTCGAGGTACGATCTGTGTCTACTCCACCTTAGATGTAGTTCTTATAAACACAGGTTACAACCACTCTTTCATTGCCATTGCCCTCATTTGGAGCTCTGAGATTCCGACGGAGCCGTTGGGTCGATCCTTACAGCTAGAGACTCCTACGGAAGTAGACTTGATGATTATGCCCTGGTGCCAGCAGTGTGATCTTACTCTAGGATGCGAGAGCTTTGGCTGGCATCTCCTCATAGTGGCGTCGAGGCCTTACGACGTCATCTTGGGTATGGAATGGTTATCTACACTCCATGCTCAGATAGACTGTTTTAGGCGCAAAGTGCGGTGTGTCCACACTGATGGGATCAGGTTCACTTTCACCGGTGAGAAGGGAGACTTTGCAGTGCATGACAGACTTACTCGGAGGAGGGTGCAGCTGATCACTCATTAGTTGGCTAGCCTTATCCTCAGAGCAGTTGATGTGGAGAGTCCGACTTACCCTGTAGTGGTGGATCAGTACGCGGATGATTTCCATGATGATGTTCCAGGTATACCTCCTCATAGAGAGGTGGACTTCTATATTGACCTGTACCTCAGGACGACACCGATATCTACACCAGCATATTGTATGGATCCCGCTGAGCTATGTGAGCTGCGGGTACAACTAGAGGACTTGCAGGGGAAGGGATTCATACGTCCCAATGTTTCTCCCTGGGCATCCCCAATAATGTTTTTCAAGAAGGTGGATGGAAGATTGAGGCTTTGTGTAGACTACTGTCGCCTAAACCAGGTGACCATGAAGAACAAGTACCCACTCCCAAGGATTGACGACCTCTTTGATCAGTTGAAGGGAGAACAATGTTTCTTGAAGATAGACCTCAAATCAGGCTATCACCAGCTCAGAGTTCGAGACGAGGATGTGTAGAAGATGACCTTTAGACGTCGGTATGACCACTACGAGTTCTTGGTTATGCATTTCGGCATATCCAATGCTCCAGCAGTGTTCATGGGACTCATGAACATGATTTTCCAGCCATACCTCAATTACTTTGTCATATTATTCATCGAAAAAATTCTGATCTACTCGACTACTGAGGAGGATCATGCCTACCATTTGTAGGGAGTACTAAACACACTCTAAGAGTACCAGCTTTATGGTAAGTTCTCGAAGTGCCAGTTTTGGATTCGAGAGGTTCAATTTTTGGGACATGCATCTCGGAGGCTGGAGTTGCAGTGGATCTAGTGAAGATTGAGGCAGTACTTGCTTGGGAGCCACCCAGGAGTGTGATGAAGGTTCAGAGTTTCCTGGGTTTGGCTGGATATTATTGGAGGTTCGTACCAGACTTCTCTAGAGTTGCATCACCACTATCAGCCTTGACGAAGAATGGGAAACCCTTCATGTGGTCGGAGAGGTTACAATAGAGCTTTTAGGATCTAAGGCAGAGGATGACTAGTGCCCCCATCTTGAGGTTCCAGAGGAGGGCGTAGGGTACGTAGTATACTGCGATGCATCAGGGATCGGACTCGGGTGTGTCCTGATGCAAGAGTGAGCAGTGATCGCTTATGGTTCTCATCATTTGAGACAACATGAGAAGAACTACACTACCAATGACCTAGAGTTAGCAGCAGTGTTCTTCACCTTAAAGATGTGGTAGCACTATCTGATGGGTGATCGTTTCACAGTCTACTCTGACCACCAGAGTCTCAAGTATATCTTCTCTCAAAAGGACCTGAACCTGAGACAACAATGTTGGCTTGAGTTCCTCCTGGACTATGACTTCAAAATAGTCTATAATCCTAGAAAGGGGAATGTTGGAGAAGATGCACTCAGTAGGAGATCTGGTATACAACTGCTAGGCGAGGCGACGGAGTAGCTGGCCGCTTTGAAGTTATCCTTTGTGGATAGGGATAGAGAAGCTTTCCTTCAATATCTTACAGTCACTCCCCCACTTCTTCATCGAGTCCGGGAGGCACAACGTGGAGACGCTGACTACGAGACGCGACGTGCTCAGATATCCACAGGGCAGGCACATGATGGATTTTATGAAGGTGGGGAGCATGTCATCCTCTACAGCGGACGTACTATAGTGCCAGTGTCACTTTGGGAGGAAGTTTTGAAGGAGTTCCACACATCCCCTTTAGCGGTACATCTAGGAGTGGTGAATATGTAACAGGACCTTCGACAACAGCACTGGTGACTAGTTATGAAGAAGGTAGTAGTGGAGTTTGTCTATCGATTCCTTACTTGTTAGAAAGTGAAGGCAGAGCACCAGGTACCAGAAAGCTTGGTTCAGATTTTAGAGGTCCCAGATTGGAATTGGGATGGGATATCCATGGACTTTGTGCTGGGTCTTCCACGTACATCCAGGGGTCATGACTTGATTTGGGTGATCGCTGATCGACTCACCAAGTCAGACCACTTCCTACCGATCAGAGAGAAGGGTTCAGTAGAGAGATTGGGATGCCTCTACATGCATAAGATTGTGTGGATACATGGATTAACTTCTTCTATTGTCTCCGATTGTGACGCACAGTTTACTTCCCGGCTATGGAAGGGGTTGCAGGAGGCTTTCGAGATGCAGCTTCATCTGAGCATCACCTTCCATCCTCAAACGGATGGTCAGACTGAGAAAACCACTCATACCCTCGAGGACATGCTCCGTGCTTGTGTCCGTGACTTTGGTCGTAGATGGGAGGATAACTTACCCTTGGTGGAGTTTTCATAAAACAACAGCTATCACTCCACCATCGGGATGACACCTTTTGAGGCCTTGTATGGTCGACCTTGCAGATCACCACTGTACTGGACAGACCCAGGGGAGTCAGCACTAGTCGGACCAGAGATGGTACGGGCTACCACAGAGAAGGTGTAGATCATCCAGGAGCGGATGAAGACTGCACAGAGCAGACAGAAGTCGTATGCAGACAGGAGACAGATACCTCTGGAGTTCAAGGATGGAGACCACGTCTTTCTATAGGTCTCACCTCGACGGGGTCTATGAAGATTTGGCTGAGGCGGAAAGTTTTCTTCACGTTTCATTGGACCTTTTCAGGTCCTCAACATAGTTGGTGAAGTGGCATACCACTTATCTCTTCCACCTTAGTTGCACTGGGTTCATGACGTCTTCCACGTATCCCAACTGAGGAGATATGTGCATGACCCTTCTCACATCATCGACCATGGAGAGATGGATGTTGATGATGGGGAGACTTTTATGGAGGTTCTAGTGGAGGTTGAGTATTGAAAGGAGTGGGTCCTTCGTGGACGGTCAATACCTTTGGTGCACATTTTTTGGCAGCACGGGAACCTCCCAGAGATCACATAGGAGCGAGAGGCTCAGATGCGGGCCCAGTACCCCCACTTGTTCCCTTAGTTCGAGTTGTAGCTTACGGGGGCGTAAATATCTGAGGTGGGAAGAATTTAAAGACCTGGAATTTCCATGGAATTTTTTTTCTTAAATACATGGGAATTTTACAAGTTCGAAAAAATCGACGACGCTTGATTCCGAGGCTCGGTGTGCCCGGAAACAATTTCTGAAGTTTTGTTCAGGTAAATTCATTAAACATAGGAGTGGGTTTTTATAAATTTTGAATCGGTGCTCGGAATTAAAATCTGAGGGAACCGTTGAACTCACAGCGCCAATATTCTCTTAATAAGACTTTAATATTGACAGCTGTTGGTCGGGAATAAAAGATAGTTTTTGGGTTTTTCAGGGGAATTAATAAAATAAAATAAGCGCATGTCTTATTTTATTTTATTTGTTATAACCACCATGTGGAAGTTGGAGGTATGGAACACCACACCTTAACCTCCCATGAGAGGTTATGGTGGTGAGTCCCACCCGAACCTAACCTCCTCTCCATGTTTATTGTGGTGGGGACCACTCGAGATTTAAACCCCCTTGAAACTACCCATTAATGGAGATACTCTCAAACTTCCATTAAGTGTAGGGGGAGCCTCTTCAACTCCCCTAACACTTAATGTGCCTTATCCTTCTCATTAATTAATTGAACCAACCCCTTTCAATTAGTTAATTAAACCATTTTAATATTATTCCAACAATTTAATCGGATATCATAATCGATTTTTTTTGGCTAGGCATTTTTCAACTTGGTGGAACTTAAGAGAGGAGAGAGCTTGGGGAGAAAATCTCTCACCAATGAAGAACTAAGAACGCGTTCTTCCAATGAAGAATGCCGGAGTGGAACGTCTTTGACTTCCTTCCTCGAAACCTCCATCAACGTAGGACGTGTTCGTATACAACGAATCAACGACCGTCTTCCCCACGTCTTCATCGACGAACAACGATCAAGGTAGGGGTGTGTTTTGATTTGATCAAAGTTGATTATTCCTTCCATGATTGTTTCTCTTGACCCACTTGTAACCAAACTAACGCAGAAGGACCAGGCCAAACAAACATGGCCCGATCCCTCTGCCGTTCTTGTGAATGTTTGGTGTGTTCTTCGCGTTCTTCATGGGTGACAAACAATGGATCGTTGCGAGTTCATTCTGCAACAAAACAATCCCAAACTGAAGAACCAACATCAAAATGACCTAGCGGAGGTACAACGATGATAGCGGGCAATATATCGAATTGGAACAGGAAATACTTTTCCACGACCGTTCTTCGTGCGGGTGAATCAAATCGTGTTTTTGGATCCTATCAGAGGCCCGAAAACACTAGAGATGACTACATGACATCGGGGCGACCTAGTCTCTGAAGTTTCATGACGAACAGACCATAATAATGAAGAACAAACTTCACAGGAGGCGCACTGGCCGGAGGTACCGTTTCTGGAAAATTCCAGAATACATGGTGTTTACTTATGATGAACACACCATGTAGTACGGGCATTCTACGACTTGAGTTTTGGACGTCAGACATGTAACACCCAGTGTGTGACCCCGATCACACGGTGTGTATTCTCTGCGAAGAATGGAAGAAGTGGCTTTGAGAGACATGGCGTGTATTCTGGAAAATACATGAACATGGGCAGATTTAAATGGATAAGAGGAACATCGTGTACTCTCTACACAGAATGGAAGAGGCGGCTTCTCGAGACTCAGTGTGTATACTAGGGATACACGGACACTGGGTGGAGTACATGGGCATGTACTCCACCACACGGCCAGGCATGTCCAGTGGCACGGGCTACCTCGTGTACCAGTTACACGGGTTGGAGAACACGGGTTGAGGCCATGTACGAGCACATGGCCAGTTTACACAGAGCTGACCCCAGTTGCTTGGACACGACATGTAACCATACCACACACCGTGTAATTTCTTTTCTTCATGATCAGCCTTACGACGTGGGCCGTTGTACATGGGTAGTACCTGAGGTTTGAAGACACAGAGTGTGCCTCATTCCTACACGCCGTGTACTTTTTGGTAAATGTCTTAGTCATATTGTCCTCAGTAACTTGGACACGTTTTGTTTGGGTTAGCCCCCTATGAAGTGGCAGAACATTGAGATACTTATTCTTGGGACTTCGTGGTAGTTGATGTATCGACACTTGGATTGAGGTGCAGACCCTCCCAGAATCAAGCATGATTTGTGCAGAACCCTGTGGCTGGCTACGCTCTGACGACTATTCCTGGATCCTATGTGGGTTCGACAGCTCCGACTACTGTTCCTGGATCCTGTGTGGGTTCGACAGCACCGATGACTGTTCCTAGATCCTGTGTGGGTTTGATAGCTCCGACTAATGTTCCTGGATCCTGTGTGGGTTCGACAGCACTGACGACTGTTCCTGGATCCCGTAAGGGTTCGACAGCTCGGACTACTATTCTTGGATCCTGTGTGGGTTCGACAGTTCTAACTTTTGTTCTTAAATACTGTGTGGGTTCGACAGAATAACTATTTATGGATCCTGTGTGGGTTCGATAGAATAGATGTTTCAGTGGATACATCTAATCATCTCTATATCTCTTAAAAAGTTGTATACCTATGTGATCTGAGTCGGTAACTTCTGTGTTTTCCTTATGATTGAGATGGGTTACTTGATAACTTAGGTATATGTATGGACATATACCTAAGTAATGGCTATCCGTTTATTTCATAATCTATGGTTTATAATTGGTGGATTTTGAGAGACCTTGAGGGTCTTCGGGTCCATATTGAGTATCGTTATACTCACCCCTGCATGGGCTATGCCCGCACCACATTGTGTTGGATGCAGACGACAAACAGTTCTGACCGAGGCTGAGTGTACGAGGACTAGATGGTACTTGGAGGTGGACCTCACGATGAGTCAGTACTAGGAAGAGACTGATAGACGTAGAGTGCCGAGGAGGCTATCTGTACCTACCCTTTAGGTAGGATCCGTGGTGGACAATATAGGAGCTACTTTTCACCTTGCAGTTGTTTTGTCCTTTTCAGTTGTACTTGTACTTTACATTTGGTCTTGTATTTCTGGCCCCTTTAATTTTTATCACTCTCTTGTTATATAGTTTTGGTTAGTATTTTGTATTTAGCTATGTACTCTTTTGTGTGTGTTTTCAGATATAAAGGTAATGCCTTCACAGTTTAGGGATTTACGCCTTTGGTGCTAGTCGCCAGCCCCTGGCCTATGGAAGGCAGGCTTGGGGTAGTCACGACATGGGCCCTGGGGGACGGGTCGTGACAATAATACTTTAGTTTATTTTAATAATTTATATCTTTTCTGAAATGTATAAATTTTATCAAAAAATCAATTTACCAAATTCAATCGCAATTTTATTAAGGAAAACTATTCATAAAATGGAACTGATGGAATAAAAATTTTATTTATACATCGGTATTAAGCATTATGGAACTTAGTTATTAACACATAAACCCTTATAACACCCACATATGACCTAAGGGAGAGGTGTGTAATTGTGATTGACTCATGGGGTGGCTCAGCTAACATCACAAGAGTGGCAATTTCTACTAACCTGAAATTATCCCGTAATAGATTTCATTCAAGCCTCGTATTTTGAAGCTCAGATTGGTATTGGACAAGAACAAAGCTGAGTGATGCTATAACCCTCCCATATTCTAACAAATGGGCTTCGTACGACATGAATCTACTGGTGGAGGTCATCGTTACTCTTTTCTGCAATAATTATCCTATGTCATTTAAACATATAAATACTAATTATAACATTAAAATTATAATCAATAATGTTGTTCCCAATGGTCATATTGACAAAAGGTCATATTTGACAAATGGAAATACTTTACCAACGGTCATATAACTTTCAAAACTGGTTGTTCAAATTTCAACTAATACCCACTTCATTATTAACGAGATATTGTTTTATTATGTATAAATAATATAACACACTTTTTATAGAAACAATTGTCATTCAAGAAGTTTGGGCCATTATAGATATGTATTGTGGTTATTTTTTATTCATTTTGATCATTGATTTTTATTATTGGCTCATTTAATTTTTCACCTCACAAACATCACATCCCGAACCATTTTTTACTTGTTTTGGATAATATTTTATATTTACTCTTGGATAATGTTTTTATATAATGTTAGGGATGTTTTTTTAAATGGTCATTATGGTTACATTTATTTGAGTACATGCCTCACTAACATAAGGAAATTACAGACTGAGTTCTCGTTCAAGACCCTATTTATTAGGAAATCCCATTCCTAATGGAGTGTCCTTGATTCCCAAGAACCAATTTCCTTCCCATGAGGATTGGGAACTTCCTTTGGGCCTTATTGCAAGTGAAGGGGGGGGGTCTAAGTTAGGGGTAGACTAGGTTGGTTTGTGACATGGAGTGAGAATATTATTGTGAATGAAATTTATTTAATAATGAATTGAGAAATTAAAATTAAATCAGCATCAAATTGAAATGAACTATAGGCAGTATAAAATATATTTATAAGGAATACATCAATATTTAGATTTTAAATTTAGTGATCTAATTATCTTGATGATATCCCCTAGTAAAGGCATCATGAGTTTCAAAAGAAACAGTAAAATCAAGAAGGAGGTATATAAACAAATTTAAAATATTAGAGAAGTTATAAGTTTTTGTGTGTCGATTGGATTTATCATGGAACCTTTTCAAAATACCTGATTTGTTTCTACATCTCTTTATAATGGAAAAATATTTTTCAACCATCAAGTATACCCAATAGTGAAGGACTATAGTACGATTTGGACTTATCTTTTAAGGAAAAACTCCCAAAATTCTCAATCGAAAAGAATATGTTATTTGAAATTAGACATCTTTGATGGTGAATGTTCTTTTAAAAACAAATAATCTTGAAGAAGAATCTTGGGAACCTGGGGCAGCTACGAAAAAGAAGTAATCATAATTGTTTGTCTAATCTTATAAAATTTGAAATATTGAGGGATTAATTTTTATGAGGGGAGAATGTTAGAACCAAGATTTAATATATATATATATATATATGTATATATATTCTCATATAACAAATATGTTTTCCCTTAAATGCATATTTCTATCATCACTATGGATTAGAGTATAAGTTAATAATGTAAATAAATTATCTATGTCATATCAATAAATAAAATTTATTTTCATATAAATTAATATTTCAATAAAATGTATTGATTCACAATAGCTACTAAAAATATATATAAGAAATAATGGTTACCACATTGTGAATTATATAAAATAAATTATCTAATAGTATCCATAAATAATAATCTTTATAAAAATCATGGAATCTAAAAAGGAAGATATTTGAATTATAGTAGAAATTTTATAAAGATAAAAAAATTGTAGGACTATATTATTAGAAAAATTTTATGAATTTAGAGGAATTAGTGGAGGTAATATTAATTCAATATAAATATTTGAATAAGGTAAAGTTTTTATTAGGAATATGACCATTAAAATAGTACTTTCATTGATCGAATGAAAATTTTATTCTTTTATATGACCATTGAAAAGAGTTAATTGAAAGTAGAAATAAATATTTACATACTTTTAATTTTGAAAATAATTATATGCGTATGATATATAAAAACTAATTTTATTGGTAAATAAATTATTTTAACCCAAAATAATTATTTTATTAATTAATTATTTAGTAAATTAAAAATAAAATTTCTCATACATAGATTATGTATTTCATAAAATTGATTAAAAACTAACTCGTAGATATTAATACTGGGTGTTTATTTTCTTCATAAAAATCTTGAATTTTTATATGAATGATAAAATAAATAATAAACTTATTATACATTTTGTGATCTTATTTTCATGTTAAAAAATGAAATAATATAAATAATTTATTTCATGGACAAAAATGTGTTCATTTTTGTTAAATAATCTATTTGAAAATATTATATTTTATTTCATGTTCTTATTAACTAATTTCCAATCTCCAAAAATGTATTTTAACATTTTAAAAAAATTAATAAATTAATATTTCCACAAAACTATAAATAAAATATGTAATTTTTGTGTTTTAATCTTTTTAAATGAGAATAATTGTTTAAATATAATCAAATATGATTCCACACCATGTTTAATTTATTTTAAATGTATTTCCCATAATCTAGTTTTTCAAAATCTATATTCAAAAATTATTATAAAATTAACCATATTCTTCTATAAATATAAACCCATATATCCCATTTATCTTCACTCCCAAGATATTTATCACTTTCATCTACTTGATGTCTTCTAAATTTCCTAAAACTATTATATCATGTTCTTAAGGAGTTACTCTTATAAATCAATAAAATGATATATAAGATAATGGTTTCTTTCCCTCCTTATATTTATTCTTTTTTACGCTGAACTATTAAATTTCTATTTTTAATATTTGATATCCTATATTCATTTTGGTATTATTACATTAGTGATATTTACCTGGTATTATTTTTTTCATTATTATTATATTCCATTTCGGGGACACTAAATATACTAGGATATTTCAATTTCATTTTGTTAAAATTTGTTTCTAATTATTTTTTCTAAATATCTAATTATTTAACACGTATGTGGTATTATGGATTTGTAGTTTCAAAAAGGGGGTGCTATTATAAGTGGGAAAATATATATTTAATTTATACATTAATAATTACATTAATATTACTTCTTATATTGTCATAGTTAAACCATTAATATCAATATTGACTACCCTAGGTGTTAATTATTTAAATTTTTATATCTCTAATGATATTAAAATAAATGGGTTATATACAGATAATTTTTAATGTTGATTTATCCATCATTGGAAATACATTATTTAAAAAAATTGTGGTTTCTATTGACCTAATAATCATTCATGGGAATATCATCCTCTATTGTTCCATTATTTATGACAGATTATTGATTGACAAATAATCATGTTTATATAATATCAATATTTTGAATGGGTATTTTTTTAACCTGACACACATATCCATTATGTTAGGGTTAAATATAATCAATGATAATATGTGTAATATGACTTAGTATTTCATGTTAAATTTTTATATGGCTTCAACCAAATCCACCAGTCTATCATCTACATCATTAGATATTGTTGGAAACTAATTGATCAAGATATAGATATTACCCATATATTGTGTGGGGTAATAAGGTAAAATATCTGTTGGCATCTAATTGTGATCTTTTTGATACAATACAACTATTATCTTATAACAGCCCGAGATTTAATGAAAAATATTCTTTATAATTTTATTAATGTCTTGTGTTGTACGCTACACAAAAAGGAGCTTGCACAACACGCATCTTTGACTTACCTTGCATTACACGCAATCACAACCTTCCTCGATAGCGTGTGTAGTACGCAATATTGAGTTTCACGAAACAATGATATGCTATTAAAATATTATTAAAACTAGCCGTTATGAATAGTAATAACCACTTTTTAAATTTTAGAAATTTTAGCTCTCAAAATGGACTTCATTTTTAGGTTCGGAGTATCGAATTTAGCCTAAGGTGAAATTTTGGTACTTTTCAGATAACTTTCATATTCTGATGAATAGTGAAAATTACCAAATTATAATTAAAAACAACTTTTTTAATCGAAATAATTAATAGTGATAAATCATTAATTTGAGTGGTTTTAAAGTATATTTAGAATATATCTTTACAATTTAATACAATGTTGGTCATTGGATGTAATTTCACATTTAAACCAGACATAATCAAATGTCAATCTTTTGATAGATATTGTTTCTTAAAAACACGCTATTTGTTTTAACAGCGGGATTTAATTATAAAATTAATTAATGCAACTTCTATGTTATGAATTTTTTAAAATAAACTTCATTTTTGAATTCGGAATATGAAATATAGCTTAGGATGAAATTTTGGCATTGTTCTGAAAAACATCAATTTTTGATGAATAGTGAAACTACTAAGTGGTAGTTAAAAAACTGAATTTTTCATAAAACTTAATTTTACCACTTCTGTGAATGGAATTTCAAAAATCAGAGAGACACGGTTGATTTCAGTAAGTAAAATGTGGTTCAATGAGATGAAAATAATTTTTGGTGAATAGTAACTTTTTACTTTTATTTACCACGGTTAAAAGTAAATAGGGTAATTAAGGGTAAGAATGATATTAATATTACCCTAACACATGTCCTAATTCTATTGGACAAGTGTATCTCGACCAAAAACAACCTTAAGTGTACAATATTATCATTTAGGCCCACTTGGATTAGATTAGGACATTTATTATTATTTAATTCAAAGAAGAGTTAAAAGAGTTCAAATCAAAGTATATTTACTAAAACATTTTTAATATAGGGTTGTACATGAGATAAATTCGATTGTAAATATTCATTAGAAGGCTAAAAATATTTCCTACATAATGGTATTTTATTTGTAATTTTTAGACATCAAATAATTTAATTTATTCATGTCACAAAGATGATGCAGTAATTATCTTATTAATAAAATATTGACATAATTGATGTTATAAACACAAAAATAAATGTAATTTGAGACTTTTTATGAATTAAACTAATTTTGTAGGTTACTATGACATATTAGTGTTGATTTAATCAACTTTTTTCGAACATATAATTCTGTTATGACTTTCAAAAAATCATATATCAAATAGTGTCAAAATTGACCCAAAATAGTTTTTAAATAAAATATTATATTATTAATTGTTATTTTATTCCTAAAAATATAAGGTTAGGCCAAATTACTTATATAAGGATATATTTATTAATAATAAACAATTTGGGGTTCGTTTGGCATGTTATAGTAAGTGTATTAACCATATAGTGAAAGAAAACAAAAAGACACGGTAAAAGTTAAATTATTTAACTTAGAGTTAAATCTAATTGATAAGGTTAAAATAATACCCTAAACTTGTCTAAATATTATTGGTTGATAGGATTTAGACCCATCCCCACTTTAGCTTCGAAATAAGACCCTTTGGAACCATTATAAACCGATTTTGACTTTGATATAAAATAATATTTTGAGATATTCCTAAAGTGCCCCTCTCCTCCCTTATAAAAGGGTACCTCCTCCCCCTCCTCCTCACACCAATTTGAGCACTCAAGCTTGGACAACCCCTGAAAAAATCCCTTCTCCACTTCCCTAGAATAATCCTATAGGTCCTGGTCTTCTTCAAAGACCAATCTTAGTTCCCTAAGTGGAGGATTCAAAGAGGCGTTTCAAAGAAGAGGTAATATCCATTACCGATCTTTTCAATTTCTTTCTTCTTCAACTTCTTCTTATTTAGTTGTTTCATGATAAAGTAATAACATCAGTATTTCTTATATACTGATATGTTATTATAAATATTAAACAACCCTATTTCACCATCTATCCATCCTACGGAAAAAGAAATCACCGCGCGTGCGTACGTACGGAATACCGTCTCCATGCCGTGGTGTAATCTATTTTCCACCACCACCTTACATGGATGGGTATAATGGTGTAAAGAATAACTATACATAGTTATTACAACATCATATTGATTCTGATATATTGTATAATCCACTCAAATTCAATTCAATAATTATGGAAATGATATCATCGCTCGTGCGTACGTACAGACTACTGTCTCCACGACGCGATGAGATTCATTCTTAATGATTAACCATTCATGAATGATTATAAAGTATATATAATAAGTACTAATGAAATTTATGACATAATAATTATACTGGATTTATGTATATATATATATGTATGTCATCTACTTACTTCCATTCAAGATAATAAGGAAAGAAAAACAGCGTTCATGCGTACGTACGGACTACCGTCTCCATGAACGGTGTTTTTCATTTCATTTATCTATCTATTATATATATATATACTGAATATATATGATATATAAATCATATTTTATATTCTGGAAGTAAGTAAATCATGATATAAGTAATAATAATGTCAAGAACAACAAGTCAAAACACCTACGATAAATGAAACGATTTTACCCAAAACGCTTCTTTAACATGGAATTTACAAAAGAACGGGTAATATAATGTCATAAGTGAACCATATATGATATCATAACAATGAATATGATTCTGTAATAAGTCAATGACATTATTTAAATCATTATACAGGAGGTTCGGACACATACGAAGCAAATCGGACCTAAGGTAAGGGAAATATCACAATCTCATTTTTATCCGAGATTGTTTATTCGTAAGTATTTACTGGGGTGTATTTTATCATCCACATCCGTGTTCCTTCAATATATAATATTGTTTCCATCCACTTACAATAGTTTAAATCCAATTTTACCCTTCGATAAGTTTTTAGTAAAAGATATGAAAGGAATCTTTTGTCGTTTTTCATACGAGGTACTTTTTTGACTTTTCTGACAAAAGTATGGGAAGAATATTTTTTTAACTTATACGGCATGAATGGATTTTTAAAACATTATTTCCAAGAAGCTTCCTTTACAAGTTTTCATGTTTATTTTTAATCAAATTCTTTAAGTTTAAAATTGTATGACATGTTAAGAAAGGAAAAGTGTTTTTGAAGTAGAAAGGATATTTTCCTCAAGAATGAAGTTCAAGCGTTTTATCAAAATTATTTTCCATCTAAGATGATAAAGGGTTCTATTTTTATCCCTATTATTACATGTATTTGATTATGTTGTGATGGAAATATTTTTATGAATTCCTTTATCTTATATGAACGGTTTTATGATGTCATGTTGTTTAAGAATTCCATTTTTATTACATGGGTTACGCTATGATGTATGGTTTATGATTATGTGGAACACATAAGAAAGGATTCATTATAAGATGGGTGGGACCTATATCTCCCTCCAATGCATTGGGTAACGATTTTATATCTCATGAGATAGACATGGCTGAAATGGTAGGTTATACCGGTTCAGTGAAACAGGACTGAAACGGGGGTTACTCGATTCAGAAAGGGACTTTGTCCACTAAGATAGTCTTGGAAATGAGTCTTGACTAACAAGAAATTATTCTCTATGATTATGTGTGTATGCCACAAAGTTTCATGTTTTATGTTATGCTTACTGGGATTTCATTTCACTACTATGATTTATCCCATGTTATGAAATTATGCTATCTTTTGCAGGTTAAGATTTTCAAAAGTTATGTTCTTATGAATATGATGTGATTGATTTTTCTTTTGTTTACCCTTACTGAGCATTTGAGCTCACCCTTTTATGTTTTCTTTTCCCCAGGATATAAATAAAGGTTTTACGTAAAAAAAAGGGAAGATCTTTATGGGAGATATTGAAGATCTTTCACCACGATTAGAAGATTACGTTCCGAGTTTCCAAAGACACTAAACTATTACGATCCTTGTGTGTGTGTTTTTTGTTATGTACCAAGTATTCCGCAAAAGTAATGTAATGTCCATGTACGTCAGTCTTCGGGTCTCTACATATCTAGATTATTCTCTCTCCTTATCAATTTATTCAGGGGAATTACCCTGCTCTCCACTACTGCATCCCCCCTTGAATGCAACATTTCTGTTTCCTCCCTCTTTTGGTTATAAAATTCTAATAGGTGAGGATAATCATATGTTATGAGTTATTTATTTTTGAATATCATGTATGTATTTATTTCAAGTATTTAATTGAGGATTTTTAAAAATTATACGATTAGTGATCCATTAATAAGATATCTCATCATGAATTGGTTAATTCTTACTCTCCCATGATATTATGTATGATTCAGGATTATGATAAAATAAATTTTTTTTATCTTCATAATAAGATCTAATTATGATCTTTTGACTTAGTTGGTAACCTTATAATAGTGTTTTTTCACATTATAGGTAACCTTTAAAAAGGATCAAGTTTGGACTTTAGAAGCATACAACCAAGGGAGTTTGAAAAAGTGAAAACTAAGAGAATCTCTACATCCAACCTTTTTACAACCCATGGGAAGGGATCCCATTGAATAAATGATCTTGTTTTGATCAAGTGAGTGTCCCTTTATAGAAAGGTTATTTGATGTTACACTACATTCCTACCATTTATATTGTATTGATGTACTGATGTGAGGGTTTTTTCATGAAAACCTCAATCAGGAATTGCATCCCCTGGAGAAATAAAATATAGAAGTCTCTGGATTGTCTCTCAAGGATATTGCAATTTGAGTTTCAAAACTGTCACTTTTGTTTTTTCTTCACAAGAAGAAAAAAATAGTTATTTTATTAAAATTTATAATATAGAATATAAATATTAACTAAAGTGAAATACAATTAAATATCATGATAGAAAATTTAAAGGGAATAAAATGGTTTTGAAAACCGAATCAATACAGAAGTAGTTTAAATCTCAAACCTCTTGACCACTCTCCTCTTCCTTATATAAAAATATTTTCCAATTTAATTTCTCAATGTCCACCCAAGGACCCCCTGGTGAACACCCTAGTATGAAATGATATCATATCAAGACCTCAATATGATTTTACCTCCTATATTAGTGATTCAATTACTTCAATACCTCTAAGAAATCAAACCTAATTAAAAACATTATGCTCAATGGTAAAATATAATCGAAGAAAGTCAAATAGTGAAGTAAAATATTTTACTTCATCAGTCAAAATAATATCCAAAACAAATTAGATGAAAATATATTGAAGATATAAAATAACATTATTTATTAAAAAAATATATTTTAAAGAGAAATTCAATAGATATTACTTAAGAATATCACAACTTGGAAGAGATTGTATGTCGGTTTTCACCATCTACACCTTCATGGTGCTTAGCCTCATATCACTTGATCAGACTAAATATTCTACATTCCAGCATGAATTCTATTAATATTTATAAATATCACTATCCTAACCTTACACTTTATCTATCAATCCAACCAACCTTTTTATGATGATGTGGTGGAAATATAATGTGGGGGGAGGGCTAGAAATTTTCTATCAGGTATCTATGCATACAAATTTGGCTTCTTTTCTTCTATCCACCCAATCTAATCTCACTCTGGTTTCTTATATAGAGTTTTTAATAATTATATTATATATATACCATCAAATTTTCATATTTTTTTGATATGTTTTAAAAAAAATGAATTAATTACTAAATCCAATTGTTTATGCATGGAGGGAGTCTTCATCTTTATCAAGTTTTACTCACTCAAATACCGACTTAATGATTGAATTTTTCCTTGAAACACAACATGCACACGCTCTATTGAGACCACATTAATATCAAGTTGAATTCAAAAAATTTGGACACCAGTACCTAGATATATGTCCCATTTATTGAGTTGGGTTCCGTCATATTAGACAGAAACATTTTCTACAATGAATTCATTAATTGGTATCTAGAAAGTTGATTTAAAATATAGATTAGTTGAAAAACATGTATCCCATAAGAATACTAATCCTAAAAAATTAATCTTTTAAGTTAAATATGGAAAATATTATTCTAAAAATACAGTAGTGATTGAAAATAGTTAGAATTATAGAGTTGTGCAATGTTTAATTTTAATCTTAAAACACCCCTACAATTAAAAATCAATTCCATTATGTTAAATTTTTTAAATTGGTGGGCCATAAATCATTGAAATAAACATGAATTATAGTGTAGATATTATATTTATCAATTACCTTGTGAGATGAGTTACCTACACCTAACACTAAAATTAACCACCTCTAACTTATCAAAATTTCCCTCAATAACATCTCTGATTATATAAACCCCCCAAAAGTACTTCTATATAAAAAATAAAAAATACTATATTTTTATAAAATAAAAATATATATAAAACCAACCATATTATAACAACATAAAAAAATAATAAGGGTTTCATAAAAATATTACCACAATACATTCCCTATATCTATAAAAATATGAAAATAACCGGTGAAACCCCCTTGTTTGTATAAATTCAATTTCCCCTATAAGATTCATTCACAAATAAGTATAATTAAATATGATGTATAGTCATGAAAAAACTTCTATGTAAGTGATGGGGCCAAAATATTATGATCATTCCAAAATATATCTTCTAATTGGATAACTAATTATTTACTTGAAAAAATTCATTGGTTAAAAATGATTATATCTTTACTATAAAATATAATTAAGATATCTTCATCATCATCATACCACCAAAAAAATAAAATTATTAATTTCACTAAAATAAACCTCTAAATTTTTTAATTTTTAATTTTTAGCACCCTGATACATTATGAAATATATTTACTTTTAAATAAACTCAATCTCTTCGATAGTTTGGGATACAGATAACCCCAAGCCTAAAATAACCATAAAATATTTTACGATTCTAACGTATCCATTAAATAGGTAGGTATGAATAGGACTAACAAAATTATGAAAATTCTATGGTTTATCTATCAATATATTTATTAGCTTTGTAATGAATCGATATTTTATCAATGAAATTTACCTTATTATAATTATTCCATGTAGTATAAATCACATAAAAATCACATGGAAACACAATACAAACATTATAATTGAATAATGAATTAAATAAGAGTTTTTTTAAAAATTAAGAAACCTATACTGATGGAATAGTTACACGACCTTTAGAATAGTAATATGAACCTAAGAAATAAAAATCTAGCCAATATAATTTTAATATCTCTTATTAAAGTATAAATAAATTTTTTGTATCTTATAAATGAAAATAATAAATATTTATTTTTTGTAATATGTTAATAAAGTTTTTTAAAAATGATGAATTAAATGTTGGTGTTTTTATGAAACATAAATGTTTATTCACAATTTTAAAATTAATATAATGATTTAGAAGAAACTTTATTTTCATAGAATAGATTCATAAATTAATATTTTGTTGTATTATTATTACAAGACAATTTTCTGAGATATTAATTAATTTTTCAAACTATTATAATTTTTTTTATAATTTTAAAATCGGTATTTTAGAATAAATGAGGAATTTATTTTAAAATTAAATTTATAATGATTATAAAGTTATTTTAATAAAATGGAGTCCATTTTAAAATTATACATGTTGATAAATGGTTACATATATGTTTTTATATTTTTATAAAATAGTTGAAATTTGGTGAATAGTAAAATACGGTAATTTACGATATTTTACATTATATGTAAATAAATTATTTATTGTGTATTGGATGATGTATAGATGGGTTAATCACTCATTGGTTCAAAATAAACGCACTAGTTACTATATTCAGTAAAAATAATTAACACTATTCATATTCTTTAGCCCAAATAATAAACTAATGAATAAACTAATCAAAAAACTGCCTTCTACCCAACTATAAATACAAACCCTCACCAACCCTTCTCTCACACCTCAAAAGAAATAAATAATTATTATATTTTTCCATTTAATCTCCCAAAAATCTCCCCCAGGTTTTGGTCTTTAGGGTCTCACAAAAATACAATTTCCAAGTTTCTTAATGAAGTTCTCAATGAGAGAAATTCAGGATGTAAAATATCTCTTTTTTCTTTTAATTTTATTTATATTTCATTTATTTTCCTATAATTTCCTTACCTAATCTTCAAAAAAATTCCTGATAAATCCAGTATATTATATATATTATAATTTTATTATGATTATGGGATATCCTCCCTCAATTCTTTTCTCTTCCCCTTTTTATTCTAGAAATGACAACATCATCCGTGAGCTGCCTATTTATAGCCTTCATGGATGAAGAGCATTAGTTTTTCAATTACGCCTTCAATTCTGGTCATAAACCCATTTTTATGGTTAAAATAGACCTTAATATAATTAATACAACTTATTTAAATTTTTTTAATTTATATATGTATATTATATTAATTTATAAGATAAAACTATTTTATGATGATTGAAAAAACACCAAAATAATACAAACAACTATCATTAACGTTTTATCTAATGAAACATCATCATATTATGAAATAATTTTATATATATAAAAATTAAATCTTTTGTATCTTTATTAATAACATATAATTTAAATTCTAGATAACTATTTCTATTTTCATGATCTTTCATAAATGTATACAAGTGAACCAATCATGAAACCCAAGGAAACAAACACTCTGAAATGATGAAATAGATTCTTATAACACACTAAAAAGTGTATAAATGAATAATAATAAATCAATTGAATATTTAATCAGTTTTAATTAAATTATTAATTAATCTAATTTCATTATCCCGGATGTTATGTACAAGGGAAGAAAGAATTCAGAGACAAGGTAAGGGTTTCCTCCCAAACCTCTATTTTTCTTTTGGGTAACATTGTATCTATCTTTAACCCAATTTAATTATTATTTATTTTTATATACATATTCTAAATTATTTTTATAAGTTTTAAAATCATTGATATAGATAATTTCATCTTTTTTTTGATGGGTTAGTACATGTTTTATAATGTTCCATCTTCAATTCCTCCTGGTAAGCAAGTCAGATTAAAGGGTACTTCTCAATTTCATACCCATTTTCAAGTACACTCCATAATATTTTTTAAGACATAAATATTTTAATAAAATCAAAATATTTATCCAGAAAAAATATCTTACTTCATTTATGGTTTTATGAAAAAAATTATTCCATTATATGATTTAAAGACTCATTTATATTTTCCATTAAACCTACTAAAGTGGATCATTTTGAATGTTTCTTAAACACTATTTTTATATTTTTTCACTTAAATTAAATAAATTAAATATAAATATTCCTTTAATATTTTCCAAATATAATTTCATTTCATTTTATGTTCTAGGATTTACATGTTTTCAATCTGATTTTTATGACAAATAAAATTGATTTTCCAAAAGAACCCTTCTTTCCAAAGTAAAAGGGTTATTCTCTTAAGAATTAATCAATGGGTTTATCAGAGTATTTTTATCTATTCCATCACCCCATATCGTATCTTATTGATCTATTATATTTAAATCTACCATATTTTATTGAATGGTTTATGATTATTTTGGCTGGGGATGCACTATCTTGATACCATTCACAATATTACTCTAGAGAGTTTATGATTATTTTTACTGATTAAGGTTATTGTTTACATTTCATATGCTAGTTTCAATGTGAATGTATATGTTGATTATGTTTCAACCATTATATATAAAGAATTTTTTGGACTTATTAAGTAAAAGATGGATCCCTTTATAGCCCCTTGATGCATTGGTAGGTCTCATGAGGCAAACAAGACCAAGTCTTTACCCATTTATGTATAGTGTCTTGGCCGAAGCCTTGATGGTATGTTAAGGATTTTTTAGAATTATAAATTACCTCATTATGATACTAGTAAATGATATTTAGTGTGATTATTCAACTATTAGAATATCAATTATTAAGTTTCATTCTCATGTTATTATTTACAACATTATTTAATAATTTTTTATTCATGAAATATTCTGTTAGGATTATGTTTTAATGGAATGTGTTTTTATTTTTTCACCATACCTTATTATTTATGTTTATTTATGATAGTTTTCTCTGTGTTGTTTACAATTACTGGTAATCTGATATCACCCCATTATTATGGTTTATTTTTTCCAAGTACAAAAAGATGTATTTTATAAATGACTTATAGGGATAATTTTGGAGTGTATGGTTTTTTCCAATGGATATTATATGTTTTTTTAATTCAAGTTATGATGCAATAATTATGTTTTTATATTTTTTTCTAAATCTAATAAACTAATTGGTCCTTTGGTATGTGAGTTCTTTATTTATTATAATAATGTAATAAAGTACGGTATCGACCCCAAGCTATTGGGGTCAGGGTCTTTAGAGTTTTTATTAGAATAAGTTTAGTAGAAACTTTTGAAACTAGATTTTAAAACATAGATTAGGGAGCATAACCCTTAGATTGAATTTTACGATATGCATATATTCTTATCCTAAAATTTTGGTAAGGTAGAGATTATATGGGTCTTCCTAGAAATACATATATGTTTGGATACTTCAAGTGGATGTGGTTCAGGAATTGATGTACCTATGGGTAACAACTCTGAAAAGGTGTGTCAGGCCCGACTCAGTGTAACCTACTACATGAAAATGAGCTATACTATGCTTCAAGTTTAACACTCCCCAGTTATATTATTAGGATAGTTCATATTTTATTTTAAGAGCATTATGAAATATTTAAAATTAAACTTGTTCCCAAAGAAACCATGTTTATGATTATGAAATTAGATATGCATAAATTTCTAATTTATGTTATTTGTTTTTATAGTTTGAAATTATGAATTATGATTCATAACCTAATTCATTGTATTCCATTATTTAGAAATGGATCATAGTAGAAGTAATTGAAATCGTATCAGTGCATGTATTACATGTAGGGATTTCCCTCCTATGCAAGATATTGATGTTGGATGAGGATAGATAACTTGATCAAAAAACATATACCTATACTAGGACAGGTAACTCTAGTTATGAATAATAACCAAAACCGTATGGATAATCCTGATCCAAAACAAGGGGGGGATGTAAGACATCTTCATAAGACATAAACATCCATCAATGAATAAGAATATAATAATATTTGTAGCTGAGAAGTGGATATGTTCCTTAGAGAATATATTTCTTACATTCAGAAGTAAAGAAAGGGAGAATGATATAATGGAAGTTTATCCTCTATTCAGATAAGTTGATCAATGGTGGAGATTAATTTGAAACAAAATGAAGGAGGAAGAAATTTAAAATATATAATGGAAGGATTTTATGTAAATTTTTTAGAAAAATATTTCCATCATGAACAACAAGCTAATACGGAGATGAAATTTTTTTATTTAATAAAGAAAGAGGATGAAAACATTTCCATGTATGGATCTCAATTTTAAAGGTTGTAAAGGAATTCCTATACCTACATATGTAATACAATGAGAAAGATTGATCAATTATTTTATGGGTTAAAACCATTCCTCCGAAGGGCATTGGTCTCTCAAAATTTTCTCATCATACGAAGATATATTCTAATGTATTATCAATATAGAGAAATAATTATATATGTTTTATGAATTTAAGGGAGGTTAAGAGAAGAGTATGTCAGTGGATAATGATATTAATAAAGGTATTGTAACTCCCCGACCCCAGAAGCCCAGAGTCGTTGCATTATTACGTATCATTAGCATGATCACAAAAGATCAAGTCTCGAAGGAACGATTAGTTTAGTAGCATTGGAAGTACTAGATATATTCATAAGGTTTACATTATATCATAAAATGGAAAACTACAAAAACATTGAGATCCCATAGAATATTCCCGCAGGTTAGTCATAATATACTTCTTCACATCCTGGGAAAAATGAAACATAGAAAGGGGTGAGCTCAGGTGCTCAGTAAGGATAACAATATAGCAGAAACTTTCATAAATAAGAATAAACATTTAAGGCAATGTATAAGACTAAAACAAAATCCTTTTAAACTTTAACTTTAGCATAATATTCCAAAGATAAAATAAAAATAATTCCATTTACTTATTCACATTGATATTCTACTAGTCAAATAATCACATGCAATATCAATAGCCACTTTCATAATGATGGAATGCATAATTCCATACTTTCATAACCACATCGTCAAGGCCTTGCACCAAGACTACAAATAATATTTTTTCAAGGCCTTCTTCCAAGACACTAGTTTGTCTCATGAGAACTACCGATGCATCAAGGAGCTATAGTGGGTTCCACCTGTCACTTACTAAGTCCAATGAATTCACCATATGAAAAGGTTTAAACATAACATAAACATTCATATGAAAACTGGCATACAAAATGTCAACAATTTATCCATAAACCATGAATGGTATGAAATAAAACATCCACATTCAAAGATATCACAAAACCTTCAATACAATTTGGAAGTTTTGTATCATAATAAATCAAATTAAAATAAACTTAAAATCCTTCAAAGGATGTTGACATAGATGAAATCAAAACCTTTTTAGAGAAATATCTCTTTCTATTTTGAAATCATTTAAAGGTCATGTAATTATAAAAGAAAACATTTATATTTGAAAATATTCTTATAAGATTTTATGGGAAGTTTCGATGATGTTATAACTGCGGAAAATAGCCACACCCTCCGTATAAGTTAAAGAAACATTCTTACCTTAATTTTGTGAAAAATGTCATAAAGTACCCTATTTGGAAAATGACAGAAATATTCCTTTCAAACCATTTTATAAAAATTCAAAAAGGATATAAATGACTTTAACCCATAGTATAGTAAATAGTAAAAATGTTTTGGAATACATTATTAAGAAACATGGATGTGTATGATAAAGAGGTCCCAGTAGATACTTACGTAAAAACATCCTCAGATAATAAAGGGATTGTGAAATTAACCCTTACTTGGTAAATTAACTTGGTCAAGGGTAGGTTAACCTCCTGTATAATGGTTAAATAATTTTTATTAAACTATACAATAATCATATATATTAATATGATATCATATATGATCTTTTAACATTGCTTTGTTAATAATATCTTAGTATTATCGTCGTTTCGGGTATTAACTGATTCGTTTTCCTTTATATGATTTGTTACGTAAGTAATGTTTGTTATGGATATGATGTATCTTATTAATATTCAGAATGATATTAACTCTTTAAAAATTATTTTTAATCATATAATGGAAATTATTCTTGAATGGATACGATGGGGAATGAATCTCATCACGTTCGTGGAGATGGTAATCCGTACGTACGCACGAGCAACAATATCATTCATTTAATATTAAAATAATATCTAATTGGATGGTATATCATATATAAAGAATAATTATCATGTTATATTTATTATTTACATCAATTACACATCATTATTTTACCCATCCAAATAATAATGTATTGAATAACAATTACACCACGACGTGGAGACGGTAAGCCGTATGCATGCACGTATGGTGACATGTCATTCAAAGGATAGATAGTATAAAGAATATGGTTTTACCATATTTATAATAAAATAATAGTATATATAAGATACTGGAATTATTATTTTATAATGTAAACAATAAAGAAAGAGGAAGTGGAAGAAGAAAAGAACTTGAAAGAGGTGATGAAATATTTACCTCTTTTCAGGTTCTTCCTTTTGATTTGATCAAAAGGGATCCTTAGGTTGGATTTCTGACTAAAGTAAGGCCTCTAGGATTAAGGGAGGACAGCTTAGAGGGTATTTGGGCAAGTTTTGGCTGAGCCAAATGGCTTTTAAGGTGTTAATTAGAGGGAAGGGGTAGTGACCTTTTATAAGAGGTGTGAGGGGCACCTTAGGAAAACCTAGAAATATTATTTTATAATAAAATCATTTTCGGTTTCTAATGGATTCAAAGTATATTATTTATAGGATAAGGTGGGTATGAGTCTAAAACCAGTCAACCAATAGGTTTTAGATAGGTTTGGGTCACTATATTCACCTTATCTTTTAGATTTAACTCTTAGTTATATAGTTGGACATTTACCATGTCTCTTTTTATTTTTATAATATATGGTTAATAAACTTACTATATACTTCCAAGATAACTCCAAGTGGTTCATTAATGATACAACTATCATTATATAAGTAATTTTTCCGAACCTTATATTTTTAGGAATATTATATCACTTAATAATATAATATTTGTTTTATAAACTCCTTTATGTCATTTTTGACACTATTTAATAATTGATTTTTGTTAATGTCCTAAAAACATTATTAATTCGAAATAAATTCATTTAATCAATCCTAACATGTCATGTTAACCTGTAAAATTCGTGTATGTCATCCAAACTTTAAAATTATATTTATTTTAACATTTATAATACCATTTATTTGATTCTTTCATTAATAAGAAAAATATTACATCATCATTGTGTCATAAATAAATTTAATTATTCAATGTCTAAAAATTGTAAATAAAATACCATTATATAGTAAATATTTTTATATTTCTAATGAATATTTATAGTCTAAGAGATATGTAGTAACCCAGTTCTTATTTTTGAGGTACGGGTTTCTTCTTTTCTCTTTTCCTTAGGTGTTTTTGAGAAAATAAGGAAAATGGGGGAAAATACTAAATTTTGGAAGTACACGACATGTACTTTTGGCCGTGTGGAATGAGTACACATGGTGTGTAGCCATGTTGGAAAAGAAGGGTGTAAAAACCGACAACACACCGTGTATTAGATATTTACACACCGTGTAGTCAGTCAGTAGGTGAATAGTATGGCGGTGGACAGCTGGGTGATAGTACACGCTGTGTATAGAGGCATACACATTGTGTACTCATGTAGATAGATGAACCGTGCCACGCTGGCGAGAAGCTGCCAGCGGAACAGTTAAAAAATAGAAAGTACACGTCGTGTACGTGAGAGTACACATCGTGTATTTTGTTTTTTTTTTCTTAAAACGGGAAGTAGCCTCCTCTATTCACAGAGGAAGCTTAGAACCAGAGGGATGCTTGGGAGGGACGACTGGATATTCGAGGATCTCTAGATCGAGTACCAGGAATCCGTTTTCTACAATGTCAATCTCCCTGGAACCGTACGGGTAAGCCCTCTCCTCTCCTTGAGTAGTTCTTACCAATTCTTTCCCAAGGGGAAGTTATTTGCGATTGAACGAGAATTTTCTTATCACAGATCTACATAGTTCTTGGACATTTCTGGAATCGTTGCTCAGGTATACCTTTCAGGGGAATTTAAGGTAGGTGTCTTGGTGTTTAACTTCCAACTGATGTGCGTTTTGTGTACCTTTTTGATACGCACCCATGAATGGGGTGTTTTATGGATGAGGCCTTGTTGAATTAAATACCTATAATTGTATAGACAATTTAAATGTGATAATAAACTGCTGTTTGGGATCGCTTCTTGGATCCAGGACCACCCCGGGGTGCGTTCTTCTATTTAGCTGTTTGGCCAGGATACCTGAGGGTATGCCTTTATAATAATGATTATAGAATTTCCTTGAGAGGAATTGCATGTGTATTGCTTGTTTAAATGTTGGGAATGGAACAATTACTTTTTTAGTCTGAGGGAAGTGTTCTGATTAGCCTGTGGGCAATGTACTACTTAGCCTGTGGGCAACTTCTTCTGTGCCTATGGGCAGTTGATTCTGTGCTTGTGGGAGATACCTCGTACGCCTGTGGGAAATATTTGATATGCCTGTGGGTAGATTCCTGTGTTTGGGTTCTATTTACCCTAGGGTAAGGGTTTAGGTGTCTGAGGACGCTGACTGTTTTGCTTAGAATATTCATTGTGGTGATATCTTAAATTGAATGTTTAAAAGACTGATAAAATGGAAATATAACCGGTAAAGTTAGTTACTTTTGAGTACTGCTTAGTTTATTTCATTTTACTACTACACACTATTGTTGCATCTTTTCACACAGTTGGGCACAAGACTTTGGAGGGTGCTCACTGGGATTTATTTCTCGCACCCTGTTTGGGTCATGTCTTCGGCCCAAACAGATTACGTTTCTGCAGGTGTGGATAAGGGCAAGGGTCCCTATACATGTACTTGATTGTTGCTGGGAAGTAGGGGAGTGTGGGACCGAGCTTGGGCTCGCGATGCTGGTGGATATTCTGTTTTTCTTTCCTATACTTGTACTTCAATTTTATTGTATTGCAGTGTAACATGTTTTCGATATTTTATAGAATAGTGACATGCTGCATTTTCATATATATATATGACTGCTGATTTTCCTTGTTATTATCAGTTATCTATTTCTGTTATATATATTGTTTACCACTTCTATTTGTTGTATGATATTCATCTATTCCGCCGTACTGCACTTTGACAAATGAGGGTATAGTTTCCCCACTATCAGACTTGGGCCCTCGCTGCTAGTCGGCAGCCTCTGACATTTGGGGAAATGCGCTTGAGGTCACGTGGCGAACCGGGTTCAAGGCACCAGTTGAGTGGCACCCAGAACTGGGACTTTACAAAGTGGTATCAAAGGAGTTCTTTTCTTTGACTTACTATTTGGAGCCTTAGTCAGGGATAGGACAAGAACGGTAGTTGGTAATAAGCTGTTCTCAGGCGTAACTAACTCGTGTATAGGGAAAAGCCAATTTACCTTGTGTTGCAATTTTTCTGATTTTTCAAGTTTACAGTTGCATTGATTTTCACCGAAGGGTGACACACTTGTTATTGTTCTGTTTATATTTTATTCATGGGTTCTATCTAGTTTCAACCCGATGAGATGAGGGTATGCCATCTCATGAATCATTTAGGAACATGCTAGAAATCACATGCCATGCATAATTTCCATGCCATGTAGGTGCATTAGAAATTGCATATTGTTGTGATAAATGTTATGCTAGTAAAGGTATGTTGTTGTGATAGCTGCTTTGATTGATACCTGCTGTTTGATAGGGTATTATTGTGTGAGCATGTTTATAGAATGAACGCCAAAATTTGGTTTTTGAGGAGTATGGGCCCTCATTGACCTAAATTTGGTGGATCATTGGCTGTTTATCCGGTTATAACACATATTAGATGCCAAAATTTGATTAGTGTGGAGTATGGTCCCTCACAGATCGGAATTTGGCACTTAGGTGTTGTTTTTCAGTATTTTCTGGGTTCCGGAGAAGTTTCTGAGGCATACTGTCCGGAAACCCAATATACACACCGGGTAGTACCTTAAACACATCGTGTATGTTCTTATGTCCGGGAAGAAAAGAAATTTTTTTTAGTACACACCGTGTACCCTAAGTACACGTCGTGTAGTCTCTTCCCGTGTCACAGACTATGTGGGCAGGGACACGGGGTAGGGAAATGTTTGGGGCAGACATGCCGTGTACCGGAAGTACATGCCGTGTAGTGTTGAACCGGAGTCTGCCCATGTAACTAACAACACGGATGAAGGAGACCTTACGACATACATGCTGTGTCCACTATAGAACATGCCGTGTAGTTGGAGCCATGTATCCGGCCATGTATCAAACAACACGAGTCAGAAAAGCTCTTTTAGTACACTCCGTGTACCTATGGGACACGCCGTGTAGGCTTGACCAGTGACAGACCATGTGGACCTGACCATGTGGCTGGGAAATGGGGTAGTGTAAACACCGTGTACGGGTGTAACACGCCGTGTAGTATCAAGCCGAGTAGTCGGCCATGTCACAAATGACACAGACATTTGGAAAATTACACCATACATGCCGTGTAGTTTTTTTTAACGAGAGCCGTGTGGCTTAGCTGTGTAGAAGGACCCGGGCAGGGGAAGAGAAGTCAGGTACATTCTGTGTAGTCAGTATACACATCGTGTAGTCTTTTTTTGAAATCTTAAATGCCTTCTTCCCCCTGTTACCCTTTTAGTTCCTTCATTTTCAGACTGTGATAATCTTGATCTAAGGTGTGCGTTTGACCATGTAGTGTCATGCCACCGAGACGTTCACGCGTTGTTCTCCAAAAGAGAGGCAATGAGTATACTCCGTAGATGGTGGGCCATGGGCTACCAGTTGATCCTCCAACAGAGCCAGATGCGGCGCCAGCCGTAATACCGGACACAGGCACAGAGGCGCAGTTCCGTGAAGGCTTTATGCGGTTCATGTAGACTTTTCAGGGAGCACCGCCGGCTACCACATCTATGGCCGAGCTGACTTATATCTTCCAGCAGTAGTATTCACATACGTTTTCAGGGGATGGAGGACCATAGGCTGCAGAGTCTTGGATGGGGTCGACACAAACTATTTTCGAGCTCCTAGAGACGCCTCCAGGGCAGAGGTTCAAGGTCATGACTTATATGCTGCGTGATTCCACCAAGAGGTGGTGGGATGTTACCACCCAGTCAGAGCATCACATAAACATGGCATGGGAAGATTTACAGACAGCCTTCTATGACTTCTTCTTCCCAGAGATGCTGATGGTAGATTGAGCTCGAGAGTTCATGAATCTGTAGCAGGGCGCTATGTCGGTGATGGATTATTCTGCTCGTTTCACCGAGCTTCATCATTTTGCACCCATTATGGTGGGAGATGAGACGCTGAGAGCCATACGCTTTGAGGATGGTCTTAAATATGACATCCGAGCACTGGTGAATGTTTTCAGGTTGCCTTCAGTACATGATATTGTGAACCAGGCGCTGATTACATAGAGGAACCTGTGGGAAGCTAGTGGTGTGGGCCAGGGCAGTTGAACACTAGTTTCTGGTACTATTTATACTGGTAAGAGGAAGAGATAGATGGACTTCTCTCAGGGTGGCAGTACCAGCCAGAAGAATGTTTTAGGTGGCCAGGTCATGTGCTACCAGTGTGGTAAGAAGGGTCACAAGCGACCTCAGTGTCCACGTGACCCAGTGGAATGCCGGGCTTGCGGCAGGATGGGTCATCTATAGCGCTTTTGTAGGGTGTTTCCACTAGTGGCTAGTGAGAGGGGTTCTGTGCAGACTCCGCGTGTGGGGGAAGGACCAGCAGCTTCTTACCAGTCAGGGAACTGGAATATGTCAGGGCGTGCAGGCAGGGATGGTGGACGTGGCCGTGGTAGCCAGACACCAGGATCTCAAAGGCAGCAGGGCGGGACAGCTCAGGGTAGCCAGAAAATATCGCAGGGCTGTGGCACTGGGCAGACATATGCAGTGCAACAGACCCAGCAGGAGTAGGATCCCAGACCTTCTACTGTCAAAGGTACTATTCTAGTAGCTTCTGTTTTATCTTTAGTACTTTTCGATATGGGTGATACACATAGCTTTATATCTGAACCCGTTGTGAAGATCCTTGGGCTCAGTGTTTCTACTTCCTATGATGTTATGACATTAGACACTCCGTTGGGAACTAGAACAACGTGTGTGCGTCAGTGTAAGGAGTGCCTCCTTGAGGTTGGTGGGTGTCACTTCCTTTAAGACCTCTATTTCTTAGAGATGATGAGCTATGATATCATTCTCGGGATGGACTGGTTGGTTCCCTTAAGAGACTTTGTGGATTTCTATCATCTCAAGGTGTGTTTCACATCACCATAGGGTGGAGAGTTTATATACAAGGGCGAGTGGGATGTTCAGGCGAGTTGAGCTGGACCAGATCATCATGGGCTTGGTGGTATCAAAGCCCAGATTGCGAGCTTATATCTGGACGACCAGGGGACTTGTCATAAGGATTTCCCTTCAGTGGTTGATCATTTCAAAGATGTCTTTCCGGACGAATTTTCAGGTCTTCATTTGGAGCGTGAAGTGGATTTCTATATTGAGCTTGTGCTAGGAGCACCACCGGTGTCCATTCCTCCTTATAGGATGGCTACACCAGAGTTGCAGGAGCTCAAGAGACAGTTAGAGGAGTTACAGGCAAAGGGTTTCATCCGACCCAGTATTCCTCCTTGGGGTTCACCGGTCCTCTTTGCGAAGAAGGCGGATAATACCCTCAGACTCTGTGTGGATTATCGGAAGTTGAACCAATTGACGGTTAAGAATCGATATACCTTGCCAAGGATTTATGATCTTTTTGATCAACTTCGTGGAGCACGAGTGTTCTATAAGATTGACTTGAGATCAGGATATCATCAACTACGTGTTAGACCATCTGATATACCTCTCACAGCTTTCATAAGCAGGTATGGTCTATACGAGTATAAGGTTATTCCGTTCGGACTCATGAATGCACTAGCAGTTTTCATGGCTCTGATGAATTGTGTGTTCCATCCTTATCTGGATTCTTTTATGGAAGTATTCATGGAAGACATCTTGGTGTACTCTCACACTCGACACGACCATGCCACCCATCTTGAGATCGTATTGAGTACACTGAGAGAGCATTGGCTATATGCTAAGCTCTCAAAGTTCCACTTTTGGATAGACCAGATACACTTCCTGGGTCATATCATCTCAGAGGCATGAGTTACAGTAGACCTAGAGAAGGTGATAGCAGTAGTTTCCTGGGATCATCCTAAGAACATGTTTGAGATACATAGTTTCTTGGGGCTGGCTGGTTACTACAGACGCTTCATACATGACTTCTCTTGCTTAGCAACGCCGTTGATGGGTTTGACTAAAAAGGTTGTGAATTTCGTTTGGTCAGAAGCTTGTGAGACAGACTTCCAGGGGCTAACGGGAAATTTGACATCAACACCGATCCCGATACTCCCAAAGCAGGGGAAGAGCTATACAGTTTGTTGTGATGCATCAGGTATTGGGCTAGGAGCTGTGTTGATGCAGGGCAATCGAGTAGTTGCGTACGGGTCTTGGAAGTTGATGCCACATGAGAGGAATTACCCGACACATGATATCGAGTTTTCTACAGTTGTTCATGCGTTGCACTTTTGGAGACATTATCTCTTGGGAGAACATTTTGTGTTGTTCACAGACCACAAAATTATCAAGTACATCTCTACCCAGTGTGACTTGAACCTGAGACAGCGAAGGTGGGTTGAATACCTTTAGTCCTTTGATTTTGAGCTTGCATATACACCTGGTAAATGTAATGCAGTAGCTGATGCACTGAGCAGAAAGACTCAGATACATGTAGTGCAGGAGGCCATTGGTGAATGGAAACTTATAGCCTTGTTCTATAAGATGCATTTGGAGGTGCATGACAGTCAGGGGCAGACCTATCTTTCGTCTTTAGCTGTGACTTCTATCCTCATGGATAGAGTGAGGATGAGACAACTATCTGATTCAGAAGGCCTAGTTCTACAGGAGTCGGTGGCCAGTGAGGACCCTTCTCCTGGTTGGACGATAGGCGATGATGAAGTATTGCGTTTCCATGGATGAGTGTGGGTTCCCAGGGATATACGCGAGGAGATGATGCGGGAGTTTCATGCTTCAGATTGGGAAGTTCATCCTGAGGTTACCAAGATGTACCAAGACTTGAGACATTAGTACTGGTGGCCGGGAAAGAAGAGGGATGTAGCTGGTTTTGTTACGAGGTGTTCCACCTGTCAGCAGGTGAAGGCGGAGCATCAGAGACCAGTCGGGATTTTACAACAGTTACCCATTCCAGCATGGAAATGGGATGATATCACGATGGAATTCATGACTGGGTTGTCGAGGTCACCTCGAGGAAATGATGTCGTGTGGGTTGTTGTGGATAGACTCACAAAGGTAGCTCACTTTTTGCCGATCAAGGAGACCTTCGGAGTTGACGATCTTGGGAAGTTGTATATCCGAGAGGTCGTATGTGTTCATGGGGTCCCCCGTTCTATCGTTTCATATAGGGATGCCCGTTTTACATCTTGTTTCAGGAAGAGTTTTTAGAGGGCCCTGGGTACACAGGTGCTTCTGAGCACAACTTACTACCCTTAGACCGATGGTCAGTCAGAGCGTACAATACAAGTGCTTGAGGACATGCTGCGTGCATGAATCCTATACTTTTGGGGCTCTTGGGAGAATCATATACCCCTAGTTGAGTTTTCCTATAATAATAGTTTTCAGGAAACTATTGAGATGGAACCTTATGAGGCATTATATGGTTGTCCATGCCGATCACCCTTGTGCTGGTTAGAGGCAGGTGAGATAGCTTTACTGAGACCACGTCTCATGCAGGAGACTTCTGAGCAGGTCCAGTTGATTCAGAAGTGGATGACTACCACACAGTCTCATCAGAAATCTTATGCTGATCGCCGAAGATGACCCTTGGAGTTCGTGGTTGGGGATCAGGCTTTCTTGCGTGTTTCACCGAGGTTGGTACACAGGCAGATCAGGAGATAGGGTAAACTTTCACCGAGGTATGTGGGCCATTTGAAATTATAGAGAGAGCCATGCTGGTTGCCTACTAGTTGTTGTTAAAACAGAGGTACCGAGCCATGCACGACGTCTTCCATGTATCTCAGTTGCATCACTATCATTCAGACCCATCTCACGTCTTTTAGCTTGATGAGGTTGAGCTTGAAATAGATGCATCCTTTGAGGAGCATCCGATTCGTATCGTCTATAGGAGCACAAAGGTTCTTCAAGGATGGTCAGTTCCTCTCGTACGGGTGCTATGGAAGCATGGCCGAGTACAGGATGAAACCTGGGAGTGGGAGACCGACATATGTGCTCAGTGGCCAGAGTTGTTAACAGCTATATCTTCACCACCCTTGGAAGGGAATTTCGGGGACAAATTGCTTTAAGGGGGGAAGTTTTTAAGAACCCGGTTCTTATTTTTGAGGTACGGGTTTCTTCGTTTCTCTTTTCCTTAGGTGTTTTTGAGAAAATAAGGAAAATGGAGAAAAATACTAAATTTTGCAAGTACACGCCGTGTACTTTTGGTCGTGTGGAATGAGTACCCATGGTGTGTAGCCATGTCGGCGACGAAGGGTGTAAAAACCGACTACACGCTGTGTGGTAGATATTTACATGTCGTGTAGTCAGTCAGCAGGTGAATAGTAAGGTGGTGGCTAGCTGGGTGATAGTACATGCCATGTATAGAGGCATACACGTCATGTACTCATGTCGACAGATGAACAATGCCCCGCTGGCGAGAAGCCGCCAACGGAACAGTTAAAAAATGGAAAGTACACGCCGTGTACTTGAGATTAAACGCTGTGTATTTTGTTTTTTTCTATTAAAATGGGATGTAGCCTCTTCTATTCACAAAGGAAGCTTAGAACCAGAGGGAGGCTCGAGAGGGACGCCCAGATATTCGAGGAGCTCCAGATTGAGTACCGGGAATCCATTTTCTGCACCGTCAATCTCCCTGGAACCATATGGGTCAGCCCTCTCCTCTCTTTGAGTAGTTATTACAAATTCTTTCCCGAGGGGAAGTTATTTGCGATTGAACGGGAATTTCCTTATCCTAGATCTATGTCGTTCTTGGACGTTTCTGGAATCATCGCTCGGGTATACCGTTCTATGGCGTTTAAGGTAGGTGGCTTGGTGTTTACTTTCCAACTGATGTGTGTTTTGTGTACCATTGTGATACGCGCCCTTGAATGGGGTGTCGTATGGTTGAAACCTTGTTGAATTAAATACCTAGAATTGTATAGGCAATTTAAATGTGATAATAAAATGTTGTTTGGGATCGCTACTTGGATTTAGGACCACCCTGTGGGTGCATTACTCTGCTTAGCCGTTTGGGCAGGATTCCCGAGGGTATGCCTTTATAATAATGATTATAGAATTTCCTTGAGAGGAATTTCATGTGTATTGATTGTTTACATGCTGGGCATGGCCCGGTTACTTGTTTATCCTGAGGGTAGTGTTGTGATTAGCCTGTGGGCAATGTACTACTTAGCCTGTGGGAAATTCTTCTGTGCCTGTGGGCAGTTGATTCTCTGCCTGTGGGCAACACCTCGTACACCTGTGGGTAATATTCGATATGCCTGTGGGCAAATTTCTGTGTTTGGATTATCTTTACCTGAGGGTAAGGGTTTACGTGTCTGAGGACGCTGGCTGTTTTTCTTAGAATATTCATTATGGTGATATCTAAAATTGAATGTTTAAAAGACTGATAAAATGGAAATATAACTGGTAAAGTTAGTTACTTTTGATTACTTCTTAGTTTATTACATTTCACTACTGCACACTATTATTGCATATTTTCACACAGTTAGTCATGGGCCTTTGGTGGGTGCCTACTGGGATTTATTTCTCACACCCTGTTTGGGTCATGTCTTCGGCCCAAACAGATTACGTTTCTGTAGGTGTGGATAAGGGAAAGGGTCCCTATACAGGTACTTGATTATTTCTGGGAAGTTGGGGATCATGGGACCGAGCTTGGGCTCACGATGCCGCTGGCTGTTCTGTTTTGATTTTCTGTACTTGTACTTCAGTTGTATTGTATTGCAGTGCAACATGTTTTGGCTGTTTTATTGAATAGTGACATGCTGCATTTTCATATATATATATATATATTATTTCTGGTTTTCCTTATTATTATCAGTTATATATTTCTATTATATATATTGTTTACCACTTCCGTTTGTTGTATTCTATTTATCTATTCCGCTGCACTGCACTTTAACAAATGAGGGCATAGTTTCCCCACTATCAGACCTGGGCCCTCGCTGCTAGTCGGCAGCCTCTGGCATTTGGGGAAATGCACTTGAGGTCACGTGGCGAACCGGGTTTGGGGCACCCATTGAGTGGCACCCAGAAATGGGACATTACAAGATAACATGTATAACCCTATGTAAAAATTGTTTTACTAAAAGATATATGCTTATGTCATTTTTGTATTTACTTTAACTTAATTAATATAAAGTGTCATTATCACTTACAAGTGGCTCCATGGGGTCCCAAAATCAACCCAAAGATGCTCATGGTTGGAAATGTATCATCTAATAGGGTTAGGACACGTGTTAGGGTAATTTAATATAATTATAATATTATTTTTTACCCTTATTTACTGGATTTACCCTTTAACCATGGTAAATAAAATATTTACCAAAGTAATTATTCAAAATGTCTAAAAATAAAAGTTACCTATTTAGACAATTTGGACCTCCTGATTCTAAATATGGAATCCATTTTTCTAAATTCAAAACACAGAAGTGGCATAAATTAATTTAAAATTAATTCCCGTTGTCAAAACAAAAAGTGTGTTTTTAAGAAATAATAACTATCAAAAGATTGACACTTGCTTATATCTAGTTTAAATGTGAAATTATGTAAAATGACCAAAATTGGATCAAATGGTAAAAATATAATCTAATTATACTTTAAAACCACTCAATAGTATAATTTAGCACTATAAATTATTTTTATTTAAAAAGTTTTTTTTGATTAAAATCTAGTATTTTTCACTATTCATCCAAAAAATGAATGTTTTCAGAAAAATACCAAAAATTCACCCTAAGATAATTTTGATAATCTGAATCCAAAA
The DNA here is from genome assembly GCA_963277665.1 of Viscum album. NCBI lineage: Eukaryota > Viridiplantae > Streptophyta > Magnoliopsida > Santalales > Viscaceae > Viscum > Viscum album. The sequence continues at coordinate 1,928,526,644 of OY728137.1, read as the reverse complement.
ATGAAGTCCATTTTGAGAGATAAAAATTATAAAATTTAAAAAAGTGGGTATTACTATTCATAACGGCTAGTTTGATTGGTTGCGGTGTGTTAGAACTCGAAGTTGCGTAGAACACATGCTATTGTATTATTCAAAGAGAAGCGTACTATGGAAGCTTGGGGTGTTACATTCTCCCCTACTTCAAATAATTTTTTCCTAAAAATTTCTAGATTATTACTGAATAAAATGACTCAGGTGGTTCTTCATCATAAGTTCCTCGGGTTCCCACGTTGCCTCTTCTATCTTATGGTTTCTCCATAGAAATTTTACCAGACGAGTCATCCAATTTCTCAGAACTTGTTCTCTTGTATCAGGAATCTTGACAGGCTCTTCGTAATAAGATAGATCGGGTTCCAATTCTAAGTCCTCATAGGTGAGTACATGCATAAGGCCAGACATGTATTTTCTCAACAGTGATATGTGGAATAGATCGTGAACTTTGGGGAGACTTGGCGGCATTTCCAAATAGAAAGCTACAACCCCCAATTCATTCTAGAATTTCAAAAGGTCCGTTATATCTAGGACTCAATTTACCCTTCTTACTGAAACGTTTAACACCCTTCCATGGAGATACCTTCAAGAAAACATGATCTCTTACATGAAATTTCAAATCCTTCCTTCGGTTATCGACATAGATCTTCTACATACTTTGAGATGCTTTGATGTGCATTTGGATTAACTTCACCTTTTCCATATTTTCCTCCACAAGTTCAGGTCCTACGAGTTTTCTTTCACCAACGCCATCCCAACAAGTTGGTGTGTGACATCTCTTTCCATATAATGCTTCATATGGTGCCATCTGAATACTTGAATGGAAGCTATTATTACAGGAAAATTATACCATAGGTAAATATTGATCCCACATACCTTGAAAGTCAAGTGAGCTTGATCTCTACATGTCTTCTAAGGTTTTAATAGTTCATTCTGATTGTCCATCAGTTTGGGGGTTGTAGGCAGTGCTCAAATGAATTTTAGTATCCAGATATTTCTGAAGACTTTTCCAAAATCTTGATGTAAAACGTAGATCACGATCAGAAAAAAATCGATAGGGGTACTCCATGAAGTCTCACAACTTCATTAATATATATTATTTCTAGACGTTCAAGTGTTAAATCTTCTCTTATAGCAAGAAAATGTGATGACTTGGTAAGACGATCAATAATGACCAATATTGCATCATTCCTTCTAGGAGTCTTTGGTAGTCCCATGACAAAGTCCATCGTGATATTATCCCATTTCCACTCAGGTATGGGAAGAGGTTGAAAGACTCCTCTAGGCTATTGCCGTCTAGCTTTCACTTGTTGACAAACCATACATCTTGACACAAAATCATCAATCTCCCTCTTCATGTTGTCCCACCAAAAATGTTCCTTCAAATCTCTATACATTTTGGTGCTACCAGGATGTATAGAGAAATTGGAGCTATGAGCATCATCTAACAATTCCCTTTTCAGATCATGTATATTAGGAACACAAAGTCTCTTCCATTTATCAAAATTCCATCTTCATACACAAAGTCGATCAATCTTTCATCATTCACAGATTTAATCTTCTTTTGAAATTCCTCATCATCAGTATGAGAACTTTTTATCCTTTATAGTAAAGATGGTTTGGCAACCATTTGAAAAAGCATTAATGTTTAACCTTCCATGTTTATTCCCATATCCATATTTACTAGATCCATGAAAATAGGATCCCTTTCAACTCTCATATGGTTTAAAACTCCATGATATTTTCTTCTCAAAGCATCTTCCACCTTATTTTACTTCCCCGGGTGGTAGTGTATCGTGCAATCATAATCCTTGAGTAGTTCAAGCCATCTACTTTTCCTCATGTTGAGTTCTTTATGTGAGAATATATACTTCAAACTCTTGTGATCGGTATAAATTTAACATTTTTCACCATAGAGATAATGTCTCCATATCTTCAAAGAAAAGATTACAACTGCTAACTACAGATCATGAGTAGGATAGTTTTTCTCATGAAATTTCAGATGTTGTTATGCATAGGCAATAAATCTATCATTCTGCATAAGGACACAACCAAGTCCTTTCTTTGATGCATCAATATAAATAACAAACCCATCATTCCCCGATGGTAGAGTCAATATAGGAGAATTGAATAATCTTCTCTTCAGTTCTTCATAACATTCTTCACACTCTTTTGTCCAAACACATTTAACCCCTTTTCGTGTGAGATTTGTTAATGGGTTAGCCAACCAGGAAATATTCTGGAAAAAATGTCGATAATAACATGCTAAACCAATAAAACTACATACCTTAGTTATACTCATCGGTTCTGGCCATTCTTGGATTGCCTCTATCTTAGAAGGATCAATATAGATTCCATCCTTGTAGAAAATATGGCCAAGAAAAGAAATCTCCTGAAGCCAGAATTCACACTTTCTAAACTTCCCATATAATTCATGTCTTCTAAGAGTCTTCAGGATAATGCGCAAGTGATTTTCATGATCTTTGTATCTTTTGAAGTATACCAAGATATCATCAATAAATACCACTACAAATTCATCAAGATATTCTTTGAAAACTCTATTCATTAGATCCATGAGTACAGAGGGTGCATTAGTCAACCCAAAATGCATTACTGTAAACTCATAATGCCCGTACCTGCTTTGAAATACTGTTTTCGGAATGTCTTCCTTCTTCACACACAACTGATGATATCCAGATCTAAGGTCAATCTTTGAAAAGTATTGATACCCATGAAGTTGGTAGAATAAATCATCAATGTGAGGTAGGGGATACTTGTTCTTTATTGTTATACCATTGATCTCCCTGTAGTCAATGCACGACCTCATAGATCCATCTTTCTTCTTAAAAAAACAATAGGGGTTCCCCATATAGAAACACTAGGGGGAATAAATCCCTTATTACTCAATTCCTCTAGTTGTTTCTTTAGTTCCACTAATTCCACAGTGGCCATTCTATAAGGGGTCTTTGATATGGGCCTTGATCCAGGAATTAAATCAATTGAAAACTCAATTTCTTGTTCTGGAGGATGTCCAGGTAAATCCTCTGGAAACACATCAACATATTCTTGAACAATAGGTACATCCTCTATTTGAACATTCCTTTCCTCACCCATAGTTATTTCATTATCTTACTACCTAATAATTGAATTTAGTTGAGCTACTGGGGGTGGATCAAGATAAGAATTAGGTGGTGACATTTATGCTCTAAAGATAAGGTACTCCTTATAATTATCAAAAATTGTAACCTCCTTCTTCTTAAAATGAATTTTCGCATCATAGTTTGAAAGCCAATCCATACTGAGAATTATATCAAATTCAATTATGGGTATGATGATGAGATCAGCAGATAAATAACGTTTATATGTATTAATGGGAACTGATTCACAAAACTTTATTGCAATGATACTTCCCTTAGGATTTTTGACTGACAAATACCTTGTTAAATCAAATTGGAAATATCTAATTTTATTAGAAAACTGGGAAGATATGAAACAATGCGATGATCCATAATCAAATAAATCATTTTCTAAACTTGAGGAAACCATTAAATTAACTGCCAATATGTCTTTAGAAGCTTCAACCTTAGCAGTAGTGATATCATATGCTTGGTATTGATCCCTTGGCCTTTTATGAGGTAAGTTCCTCTGACTCTTAGGACATTCATTCACATAATGCCCCCTTTCTCTACAATTGTAGCATTCAACATAAACAACCTCTTTCTTCCCCTTGCAATCACGAGTTTGGTGGCCTTTTTCACCACACTTGTAACAGACTCCCAATCGCTTAAAGCAAGTACCATGGTGTTTCTTCCCATATTTACTATAGGATGGATATTCAAATTTTCCCTTATTCCCCTTATTTCCATTTCCATAGTGTTTAGAAGATATCTTCTTCTCTTGATTTGCTTTAATGTCGTAAGACTTAAAGAATTATTTTTCTGTCTTCATAGCACATGAGACAATATATTCGTATGATGAGAATGATTTTGAGACTAATGCTCGATAGAGAAATGGTTTTAACCCATCAAAAAAATTATCAATCTAACTTCTTGGGTTACGTATATAATCTGCAGCATGCCTCACTAGACTTGTAAAGTTAGCTTCATACTTTGCGACATTATCATCCTCCTTTTGCCTTAGACTCAGAAATTTTCTTTCCATATCTGCTTGATGGTCACGGGGAAATTATTTTTCTAAGAAAATTTCTTTAAATTCCCTCCATTACATATTTGATACTTCATCATCTTTCTTTGTGTTTTGAATTAATGACCACCATTGATCAACATCTCCAGTGAAGTGGTAAACTACCATGACAACTTTTTCCCTTTCGCTACTCCCCAAGGTGTGAAATATTTTCTCTAAGGAATTTATCCATTGCTCAGCTACTAGTGGATATGTACCCCCATTGAATGTTGGTGGTTATTTCTTCATGAAGCGATCTAACATTGATCCTCCACACTGCGGATTAGGGTGATCCATATGGGTAAGGTTATTATTCATAACTTGAGTGAGTTGTTCCAATATAGTGATAAGATGATCAGCACCAGTTGTATCACCAACTCCACTATAATTATCTTGATTAGGAGGGAAATCCCTACATGGAGTGTGTGAATTGATACGGTTTCCATTATTTCCACTATGTGCCATTTCTAAACAATGGCATAAATTAGATTAGTTTATGAATCACAATACATGAATCCAAACTTGTAAAACACTTAACATAAATTGAACAGTTTATTGATGTAATCCATAATCATAAAAAATGTTTTATTTGAGGAAGTATATACTAATAAACCCTTTATAATGGTTTGTAATGAAAATTAGAATTATCCTAAGAATATACCATAGGAGTGCCGTAAGCAAGAGTGCAGAAAAGCCCATTGTCATGCACTAGTTCCTGTTCGAGTCTAGCTCAAAGCGGTGTTTTTGGGTTTTACCCCTAGGTACATCTGTACCAGAGTCTCCTCTACCTGCTTATATCCAGGCAGGGATGTTTTTCTTGGAATACTCATAAAATCTCTACAATACAAAAATTCTAGGAAGTTCTTCTATACCAATCCTCAAAGTCTATCTTAGGGTAATGTTCTCTAATCAGAGTTTTTCTTAATCTAGATTCCAAGGTTTTTACTAAACTTCCTCTAATACTAACTGTAATGCCCTGACCCCAGAATCCCAAAGTTGATGAATTATTATGTATCATTGGAATGATCACAAAAGATCAAGTCTCGAAAGATATATTAGTTTAGTAGCCTTGGAAGTACTAGATACATTCATAAGGTTTACATTAGATCATAAAATATAAAACTACAACAACATTGTTTCCATAGACAACACTGAGATCTCATAGACTATCCCTATAGGTCAGTCATAATATACTTCTTCGCATCCTGGAAAAAATAAAACATAAAAGGGGGTGGGATGATATGCTCAGTAAGGATAATAAAATAGAGGAAACTTTTATAATTACGTATAACCATTTAAGGCAGTGTATAAGACTAAAAAAATCCTTTTAAACTTTAAATTTAGAATAATTTGGAAAAGATAAAATCAAAATAATTCCATTTACTTATTCACATGGATATTCTGCTAGTCGAATAATCACATGCAATATAAATAGCCACTTTCATAATGATGGAATGCATAATGCGAGACTTTTATAACCACATAGTCAAGGCCTTATGCCAAGACTAAAAATAATATTTTTTCAAGGCCTTGTGCCAAGACACTAGTTTGTCTCATGAGACCTACCAATGCATCGAGAAGCTATAGTGGGCTCCACCCATCACTTAATAAGTCAGATGCATTCCCCATATGAAAAGTTTTAAACATAACATAAACATTCGTATGAAAAACGGCATACGAAATGTCAATACATTATCCATAAACCATGACTGGTATGAAATAAAACATCCATAGTCAAACATATCAAAAACCTTCAATACAATACGGAGGTTTTGTATAATAATAAATCAACTTAAAAAAACTTAAAATCCATCAAAAGATGTTGACATAGATGAAATAAAAACCTTTTTAGAGAAATATATCTTTATATTTTGAAATCATGTAAAGGCCATGTAATTATAAAAGAAAACATTTATATTTGAAAATATTCTTATAATCTTGTAAGGGAAGATTCAACGATGTTATAATGGTAGAAAATAGCTGCACCCACCATATAAGTTAAAAAAAACATTCTTACCTTAATTTTGTGGAAAATGTCATAAAGTACCCTCTTTGGAAAACGACAGAAGGATTCATTTCAAACCATTTTATAAAAATTCAAAAAAGGGTATAAATGACTTTAACCCATATTATATTAAATAGTAATAATGTTTAGGAATACATTTTTAAGAAACATGGATGTGGATGATAAAGATGTCCAAGTAGATACTTACGTAAAAACAGCCTCGGATAATAAATAGATTGTGAAATTTAACCTTACCTTGTACTTTTACTTGGTATAGGGTAGGTTAACCTCCTATATAATGGTTAAATAATTTTTATTAAAGTATAAATGAATCATATATATTAATATGACATCATATATGATCTTTTAATATTTATTTGTTAATAATATCTTAGTATTATTGTCGTTTCAGGTGTTATCTAATTCTTTTTCCTTTATATTCTTTATTACGTAAGTAATGTTTGTTATGGATAGGATGTATCTTATTCATATTCAGAATTATTTTAAGTCTTTAAAAATTATTTTTTATCATCTAATGAAAATTAGTCTTGAATGGATATGATGGGGAATGAATCTCATCGGGTTCGTGGAGACGGTAATCCGTACGTACGCACGAGCTACAATATCATTCATTTGGTATTAAAATAATATATAATTGGATGATATATCATATATAAAGAATAATTATAATGTTATATTTATTATTTACATCAATTAAAAATCATTATTATACCCATCCAAATAATAATGTATTGAATAACAATTACACCACGATGTTTAGACGGTAAGCCGTACGTACGCATGTATGGTGACATGTAATTCAAAGGATGGATAGAATAATGAATATGGTTGTACCATATTTATAATAAAATCACAGTTTATAGAAGATACTAGAGTTATTATTTTAGAATGAAAACAACAAATAAAGAGGAAGTGTAAGAATAAAGGAACTTGAAAGAGGTGATGAAATATTTACCTCTTCTTCGGGTTCTTCCTTTTGATTTGATCAAAAGGGCTTCCTAGGTTGGATTTCTGACTAAAGGAAGGCCTATAGGTTGAAGGGAGGAAAAATGATAGGGTATTTGGGCAGGGTTTTGCTGAGCCAAATGGATTTTAAGGTGTGAATTAGAGAGAAGGGGGATTGCCCTTTTATAAGAGGAGTGAGGGGCACCTTAGGAAAAGCTAGAAATATTATTTTATAATAAAATAATTTTCAGTTTATAATGGATAAAAAGTGTATTATTTGAAGTATAAGGCGGGGATGGGTCAAAAACCACTCAAATAATAGGTTTTAGACTGGTTTGGGTCACTATATTAACCTTATATTTTAGTTTTAACTCTTAGTTAAATAGTTTGACATTTACCATGTGTATTTGTATTTTTATATTATATGGTTAATAAACTTACTATATACCTCCAAGAGAACTCAATGTGGTTAATAATGACACAAAAATCATTATATAAGTCATTTTTCTGAAACTTATATTTTTAGGAATATTATATCAATTAATAATATAATATTTGTTTTAAAAACTCCTTTATGTCAATTTTGACACTATTTAATAATTGATTTTTGTTAAAGTCCTAAAAACTTTATTAATTAGAAATAAATTCATTTAATCAATCCTAGAATATCATATTAACCTATAAAATTCTTGTATGGAATCAAAAATTTCAAATTATACTTATTTTAACATTTATAATATCATTTATTTGATTCTTTAATTAATAAGGAAAGTACTACATTATCATTATGTCATAGATAAATTTAATTATTAAATGTATAAAAATTATAAATAAAATACCATTATGTAGGAAATAATTTTATCTTTATAATTAATATTTATAGTTAAAGATATAACATGTATAACCCTATTTAAAAATTATTTTACTAAAAGATATATGCTTATGTCATTTTTTATATACTTTAACTTAATTAATATAAAGTGTCATTATCACTTACAAGTGGCTCTATCGGGTCCCAAAATCGACCCAAAGATGCCAATGGTCTGAAATGTATCATCTAATAGGGTTAGGACACATGTTAGGGTAATTTAATATTATTATAATATTATTTTTTACCCTTATTTACTGGATTTACCCTTTAACCATGGTAAATAAAATATTTACCGAAGTAATTATTCAAAATGTATAAAAATAAAAGTTACATATTTGCACAATATGTACCTCCTGATTCTAAATATGGAATCCATTTTTCTAAATTCAAAACACAGAAGTGGAAAAAATTAATTTAAAATTAATTCCCGTTGTAAAAAAAAACCGCGTTTTTAAGAAATAATAACTATCAAAATATTGACATTTGCTTATATCCAGTATAAAGGTGAAATTACGTCCAATTACCAAAATTGGATTAAATGGTGAAAATATAATCTAATTATACTTTAAAACCACTCAATATTATAATTTATCACTATAAATTATTTTGATTAATTTTTTTTAATTAAAATTTAGTATTTTTACGATTCATCCAAAACTGAATGTTTTCAGAAAAATAACAAAAATTCACCATAAGATAATTTCGATACTATGAATCCAAAAATAAAGTCCATTTTTAAAGTTGAAATTTATGAAATTTCAAAAAAGTGGGTATTACTATTCATATATAACGGCTAGTTTGATTGGTTGTGGTGTGTTAGAACTCGAAGTTGCGTACACCACACGCTATTGTATTATTCAAAGAGATGCGTACTATGAAATATTGGGGTGTTACGGGGATAATAGAAAGATTTATTTCCCCACATGTGATAATTGGGGAAAGAAACACCTTGGTACTTTCCTAAAGGAAATGAGAGTTTTTTACAAGTGTAGAGAGAAAGGTCCCCCAACTCATGAATATATGGGAAAAAAATAAGCTGCAACTGGGAAATGTTTAAATTATAAGTAAATGGGGAACTACACAAGTGAATTTACCAAGAAACAAGAAAATATAGATCAGAAAATGCAAAGGGATCAAGTTCAAGCTTATATTGTTACTACAGTCTAATTGGAAAAAGTAATTCATTTGTTTTTTTGGGATTCAAGAATTATCTTATGATTTTCAGGTTATAATAATCATGATATATATAATGATTGTACTATAGTACTTCTTCATTACAGATTTGGGAGCATGCATGTTTTAATTATGGTTCTAATGTGATCAAGGTATTAATATATTTCATATGTGGGATTAATAGCTAAATTATTTAGGGAATCCTACGTTAAGTTGATTTTTTATATTTAGTTGCTTACCTTCAATTTTTTTGATTATTAAATGTGGAAGGACATATTTTAGATGTATATTAATATTAAATACTTATTAAATGGATCAATTTAAACATTGGAAATTATTATTTGTTGGTAACATGTTCTAACCTTGTCAGTTTCAATAATCATTTAAAGGTTAATGAAATCATTTCAGGATCATATGATTCATTAAAAGTTTATTAGGTGTGAAAAAATCATCTTGAACATTAATAACCATGTGTAAGGGATGATTTGAAAATAGATCCAATAGTAACCAATGGATGAGTAAATTATTATGACATGTAAGGTAATCAAGTATGTTTTTTTTAATTGCTTATTTGAATATTAAAAGAACCCCTCAACTCTAGGAAAAGTATTTTCATAAAAAAACATCACCTGGTAACTTTTCATTCTGAGAAATCGTTGGTCTTTTAAAAAATAAAAAATTGATGATTTTTTATGATATACTATATAACAACCATTTTTTCGATCACTCTCCATCAGAACATGATAAGTAGAGTTCTCATTCATTTCTATATTTTCATAAATGATCTTCTATTTTGGAAGATTAGTTTTGTAGTAACCTTCAAAATTCTGTTTATATGTTTTTAATAGGAAGTTTTAAGATCCCGTTTTATGATGTGGGATTTACCCAAAAGAATTTTAAAGTATCAACCTTTAATTTTTATGTGAAATTTCAAATTATAAGGATGTAATTTGTTAATGGAGGGGAGAATGTAACAACCCAAAATTTTATAAATGGAATTTCCCTTCTTATAATTATATCATATCATATAAATAACATAAATATGACAAATAGAACACAATAAAAACATTATAAATGATGAATGAATGAAATAAGATGTATTTCTAGAAATCGAAGAACCTATAAAGATGGAATAGTAACTTGGCCTTTAGAATAGTAATATGAACCTTGGGATTAGTAATCCAGCCAATAGAAATGTAATCTCAACTATAAAAGTGTTAATAAAATTTTCTAATCTTATAATTGAAAATATGATATATTTATATCTTCTAATAAGTAAATAAGTGTTTTAAAAATGATAAATTATGTGTTGGTATTTTTTGGAAACATAAATGTTTATTTAAAATTTTATAATTTATATTATTATTTAAAATAAAACTTATTTTCATAAAATAGATTCATATTTTTTTTGTATTCTAATTATAAGATAATTTTATGAGAACTTAATTAATTTTTCAAAGTGTTATAAAATCTATTATAATTTTAAAATTGTTATTTTTTGAATTCATGAGTATTTTTTTAAAATATAAATTTCTAATATTTATAAAATTACATTCAAAAAATGGAGTTCATTTTTTAATTCTAATCATTGAAAAATTTTTAGGGTGAGTTTTTGGTATTTTTCTAAAATAGTTGAATTTTGTGAATAGTGAAATACGGTAATTGACGATATTTAACATTATAAGTAAATAAATGAGTTATTGAGTCATATAGGATGTATGGATGAGGTAGGAAACCATTAGTTAGAAATAACATGAACTATTTACTATATTTATCCACAATAATCAAAACTATTCATATTCTTGAGGAAAAATAATAAACTAATGAATAAAATAATAATAAAAGCACATCTCTCTTCCACTATAAATATCACCCCTCACCACCCATTCTCCTCACACATCTAAATCATTTAATAATTATTATATTTTTCCTAATTAAACTCCCAAAACTATCTTTAAATTTATGTTCTTTATTTTATCACCATAATACAATTTTTAAGTTCTTTAAGGAGGTTCTCAAGGAGATGAATTCAAGATATAAAATCCCCTTTCGTTAATTTAATTTTCTTTCAATTTATTTTATTTTCTTATCCTTTACTTACACACTGTATCAAAACATTCATAATAAATTAAGAATATTATATATTCTATAATTTTATTATGATTATGAGACATACACTATAAATTCTTTTCTTTTCCCTTTTTTATTATAAAAATTAAAACATCAGTTGTGAGGTTCTGATTTACAACCTTCATGGAATCAAGATTTTGTTTTTCAATTCCACATTCAAGGATGATCATAAAAACATTTTTATGGTTAACCAAGACATTAATAAATTTAATACAAGTTATTTCATGTTCTATAACCAGTATATGTATATAATATTAATTCATAAGAAAAACTAGAATGTGGTGATAAAAAAAACACCAAAATAATCCAAATGATTACCATTAACATTTTATCTAATGAATCATCCTCCTATATAGAATATATATATATATATATAATAGCATTAAATAATTTAAAAGTTCATTAATAACGTATAATTTCATTATAACTATTTCTATTTTTTAGGATCTTTTGTATATGTATACAAGTGAATCAATAATGAAAACCAAGGAAACAAACACTCCCGAATGAATAAATTGAGTCTTATAACTCATACAAGGAGAATAAATGAACATAATTATATTATTATAAATAAAAAACTTGTTTATGAGGTTATTAATAAAATTATTTGTGATTCTAATTTCATTATCCATGATTTTAAGTAAAAGTTCATAACGCTTTCAGACATAAGGTAATATTTTCTTCCCAAACATTCGTTTTACATTTTGGTTAAGCTTTCTAACTCTTTACCCTAATTTAAATATTATTTATTTTTATATAATTATTATAAATTATATTTATATATTCTAAAATCATGTATCTAGATTAGTTAATATTTATTTTATGGGGATGTACATGATTTATAATGTTCCCTTTTCAATTCCTCCTGATAAGAAAGCCCGATTAAATGGTACTTTCTGATTTCATACCCATTATCAAGTACACTCTATAATATGTCTTAAGACACCAATATTTTTATAAAATCACTAATTTTATCATAAAAACATATCTCAGTTCATTTCTGGTTTTATGATAACAATTATTCCATTTTACGTATTAAATACTCATTTATATTTTCCCTTAAAAAGCCTAGAAGTGGATCATTTATAAGGTTTCTTAAACACTATTTTTACATGTTTCACATTAATTTTTTAATTTTAGTATTAATATTATTTTAATATTATTAAAATATAAATAATTAATTTAACTTTTTTCAATATAAATGTTTACAATTTTATTTTAATGGAAAATAGAAATGATTTTCCAAAAGAACTCTTCTTTACAATGTAAAAGGATATTTCTCCCAATCATTTCTCAAAGATTTTATTAGAGTATATTTATATATTTTAAGACCCTATGTTGTGTCTTATTGATATTTTATATTATAATATTATATATTTTACTGAATGGTTTTTGATTATTTTTACTGGGGATATACTATCTTAATATCATTTTCCATATTATTCTGGATAGTTTATGATTATGTTTTCTAATTAGGGGTTCTATTTAAATTTCATATGCTAATTTAAATATGAATTTATATGTTGATTATGTTTCACCACATTCATATCAGGAATTAATTGGACATTGTAATTAATGGGTGGGGTCTTCTATATCCCCTCGATGCATCAGTAGGTCTCATGAGAAAAACTAGATGTATTTTTACACATCTATATATGGTGTATTGTCTAAATCATTGATATTATATTTAGGATGTATGACATTATGAATTCCCAAATTATGATACCAGTAATTGATATTCCATGTGGTTATTCGAATAGTATAATATATATGGTTAATTGTATTTATCATTTGATTATTTTTGGCATTATTTAATCATATTCTATTCCTTCTATATTATTCTCAAGATTATTTTTTAATGTCATGTGTTTTTATTTATTCACTATGCATTTGTGTGTGTGTTTATTTATGATATCTTCCACTATATTGTTTACCCTTATTGATCATCTGATCATAACCTTTCTAGTGTATTATTGTTCCCCAAGATTTGATGATGTATATTATGAATGACTTTCTTTAATAATATAGGATTTATGTATGTTTCCAATAGAGTTTACATGTTGTTTTTCCTTTGAGGTGGTAATGTAATAATTATTTTTAAATTTTATATTAAAAATCTAACAAACAACTCAGTCCTTTGGGATGGATCTTCCTTGTTTATTATACCAAAGTAATAAAGAAGGGAACCAAATATAGGAAACTGGGGTCAGGGTCTTTACAGGTTATCAATTGACTAGAAATACTAATAATAATATATTGAAATAAAAAGAAATGTTTTTAATAAAACATTATTTTTTCTAAAAAAAGGTATTTATGTGTTTTCTGAACTTATATTAAAACTATTTTTTTCCAATTTTAGAAAATTATTTTAAAAATAAACACAACTTTTTAAATAAGAAATTAAAAAATTAACTTATAGTGATGTATTCTTAATGTTCAGAGACTATTGTTTATCAATAGTAAATATAATGATATTAATGGAAAAATAGATTTTTATTTAAAGAATTTATAAAGTTAAATTTGGTTTAAAATTGTTTTAAAATTATAATTAATTCAATTATATTATATTTAATCCAATTTAGGTCATTTTAATGGAATATATGTTCAATTTTAATATAAACCATTTTATACTTATGAACAATTTTTATTTGAAAAGCTCTTTTTCATTGTGTCTGTGGGTTTAATCTTAAATTACATTCTACCACTGCTATGAATTAATTTTGAAAAAATGGATTTGACATTTTAAAAATAATAAATAATATTATATAATAATTTGAACTTAATTTTTTTTATAATGAAAACTACAAATAGTAAAAATTTATTACCATAATTAATTTAAAACGGGTTTACCAATGGTTAAACTAAAAAGATAATGGTTATAATGACCTTAAAACATTTAAAATTACCATTTTATAGAAATATTTTCACTTTATATCATATAAGGTTTGATAATGTTCAACATTGGAGCCTTTTTCATGTAAAAAACATGGGTATAATTTATTATTTTCAAAAATTCCAAATATGTCCCCCGACTAATAAAAGGGAACCACCTCTCTTTTCCTCTTTAATAATTAAAAAAAATGTTATCATCCAATAATATCCCAATTACATTCCATAAATCCCTACCCACTACATAGAGTCTTTTTTTATCAAAAGACCAATATATGAAGGCTTTAGGTATAATCCTTAAAGGGTTTTCTAAAGAAGAGTTATAATTCTTAGTCACAAATTTTCATTTTATTTCTTCCTTTAATTACATAAAATATCCATAAACTATGATAAAATAGAAACACCATTATCTCCCATATAAATACATGTTATTATATTAATCTATTAAATAATATAAATCTCCACTTATACAAATGAGAAACAAAATCATCAATCATGTGTGTAGTGGACTACCGTATCATGATAGATGGATATAATGACATATTTAATATATATATATATATGATATTTATGATATAATTATATGTATTATAGTATAATATTACATCTACCTTTTTACCTTCCAATCCATTGGAAAATGATATCACCATTCATGTATATGTGTTGACTACCGCCTCCATGTAGCGATGTGATACGTTATTCATTTAATTTTACATGGATTTTAATAATGATTGATTTAATTTATATATATTATATTATAATTATTATATAATAGTGAAATATTATTTACCTTTCTATCATTCCATCCATCAAAAAAATTGAAATAGCTTTCATGCATACGCACGACTTTCCGTCTCCATGAATGGTGTAACTCATCTTTTTACCTATAACATGTATGAAATATTATAAATATGTTTATAATTATTAAATATTATATTACTCTCATGGTTAATATTTTTCATATTATTTAACCATGATCAAAGAAAAGGGAATGAAACTATCAAAAAACATACATGAAAAACGAAGTATTTATCACCTAAAATAGTAAATTTAATAAAGAATTTTTAATAAACGAGTGATACAATGTTATAAGAAAATAGTATAACGTATGATATATGTTTTTATAGTTATTTAAAATTTTTATAATACGGATATATTTAATATATTGTAGGTTTCAAAACATATAATTAAAATTGGACCTCAGGTAAGGGTTTCCCATCTCACTTTTACTTCCATTGGACTATGTCATATTCAAGACTTATTTATTTTATTTTCTTTATATATTTCCCCTTGGATATGTTATATCATAAATATCTGTATATTAATGGGATTTTAAATTTCATTTTACTCTATTTATTTCATGGTTAATACAATTCAGAAGATACCAAAGTTGTAAGGGTTTATTTAACAATCTTATCATTATTCAGGATCATTTATATTTAAGTATCCCTTTGGGTAATTGTTTGATATTTCTTTATTAAACCAAATATTTTTTCTTATCCACTATTTATTCATTAAATTTTCGAGTAATATTACTATATTATGTTCTTTTGTACTTAAAATTATTAAGAAAACGTTTTTTTAGAAAGACAGACTTTATCACTCTCTTAAATAAAAAATACTTTCTCATCCATGTACATGATTTCTAAAAATGTTTCCAAAAATATTTTAACTATTATAATATGAATATATAAATTCATTTTTATACATTATTTTTTAAAAAAGCCTTTTAAAATTAATCTTCCTATCATTTTTTGAACATGGTAATTGTTAACCATTTTAAAATACTGTTAAAATAATTTTTTAACTTATATGTTATGAATGGAATTACTTACTATCATGCGCACTCATTGTTTGGAATAATTTGTTTCAATTTTACAATAAAAATCAAATAAAATATTTTCATGATATTCTAGAAATTTTTAAACATTTATTTTCAATTTTAAATGTTTATTTTCATCAAGAATGTTGTTTAATAGAATTTTATGGTATTTCTATTTACCAATGAAAAAAACCTCATTTAACTTTTTTTTTCTACAATGAATATGTTGTAATTATACCATACTTATTATTTAATTGTATTTTTTATAATTAGTTTTATTGAGGAGGTAATATATTCATAACATTACCCATATTACTCCAGATTATTTATGATTCTCTCTATTGATTATGGAAATTATGAATAATTTGTATTCCAGTTTCCAATATTAATGTTTATGTTGATTATGATTATTTATATTGTAAATTATTTAAATTTAATATGTGAGGTTTTAAATATGAATTTCTGCATGATTATTGTTCTCCATGTTCATATGAGGAATGAATTGGACATATTAAGTGATGGGCATGGCCCATTATACCCCTTCATGTATCAGACAGTATTATTAGAAAAAATAGATTGGATATTTGGACTAGGTCTTACCCATTTATGTAATACCTCTTGAAAATAGGCCTTAAGGTTGTTTTTATATTGTCTTTCATTATGTATTACACCATTATGTGGTTAGTTATTGATGTACATGTGATTATCTAATTCGTTAGAATATCCCTGAAAAAGATTCAAGATGATTCGATTATTTATATGGAATTATTTAGTCATCGATTATTCCTACCATATTATTATCCATGTTCATGTTATTGATTAAATGGAATATGTTTGAGTTATTTATCTTTCATTATTTTTCATTCCTTATTTATTCATGATAGCTTCTATTGTACACATATCCTTACTGATCATTGTCGTATACCCATTTATTATGTTTCATTTCCTTAGGATGCTAAGTAGTGTATTATGATTAATATGTAGGGATATTCTAAAGGAAATAATGGCGTTCTCAATGAAAATTATATATTTTATTTTTTTTCCAATTATAATATGAGATTTATGTATGTATCTAGTTTTCTAATACTACTAAATTATTCAATCCTTCTTAATTTAATTCCTTTTATCTAGTGCCAATGTAATAAAGTGAACACTGACTCTGGTTTACATTTGTTGTGGTATATATATTTTTACTTAATTAAGATTAGTAAAAACCTTGTTAACTTGATTATGGAGAACATAGATTTGAGAATATAACACAATTAATTACATTGAGTATAATTCTATGTATAAGATAACATTATAAAAATTTTAAGGTAAAAATTATGTGGATTTAATAGAAATATATCCCTATAAAAATATTATATTTTGATGTGACGTCAGTACAGATTTACATTTGGTAATAACATTGAAAATCATGCATTGGGCCTTAATGAAATCATCGCCTAGTGCATGATAATAGGCCTTTATTTAAACCAATTTTGAAACTCTCAGGGGATAGTCTTGAACTAATTTAGTCATTAATTATAAACCATTATAAAGGATTTGAAAATATTTTTGTAAATTGGGAATATTAAAAATGATACCCAGATGATAATTATGAGATTAGATAAGAATAAATATTTTAATTTATGATAAGTGTGTCACATGTTTTGAAATTATAAATTATGATCCATAATTTTATGATCTAATCCAGTGTATAAAATTTTTTAGAAATGGAATCTAGTGGTAGAAACTGAAACTGTGTTAATTCATGTTATCCATGTAGGGATTTCCCTCCTAGGTAAGATAATGAAGTTGAAGGTAGATATACTGATATTGATGAAAAAATTATAACTATGTTAGGGTATCTAACTTAGGTTATTTCCAATAATTTTTCCTATACAGAGCTACCCATTGATCGTGAACATGGTGTAATAATGTTAGACCATTTCATGCATCAGAAAGCTACATCATTTAACAAGACTAAAAATAATATTTTAACTGAGGACTGGAAATGTTTTTTAGAGATGATATTTCTCCCTATGGTAATTAATGAAAGGGGCACGATTATCATGGATTTTTAACATGTCTTAGGGTATTTAGATCAACAAAAGACATTGATTAAAAACACTATGAATGATGACTAAATATAAAACAGACTATGGAATTATTTTAAGGTACTCTTCTTTGAAAATATTTTCTTCATGAACAACAAGAAGATATGGAGAGACAATTTTGGAGTCTAATAAAAAGGAAAATGAAAATGTTTCATGGTATGAATATAACTCTAAAAATTTATCTAGGAATATTTTAGAATACATAAACTATCCGAAGATCATGATTAAAAATTTATTCAATGGTAATATTCATATCCTTCAAAGGTAACTATTATACCAAATATTATAATCATATGTTTATATAGTATCATGTTCTATCAATAAGAAGAAATAAATTTCAAATTCCTATGACTTAGAATGGAATCCGAATAAAAAAATGGATTATAAGAACTCTAGAAAAGGAGATATAGAAAATGGGGAGAAAGTAATGTTAGGATTTCTATCATGCAATAAACGTTCAAATAAACACTATGAAACTTGCTTCTTGGGAATGGGATTTTTCTAAATATATGGAGATAAATCACACCATGCAATTGATTTCAAGGGAATGAATGATGCTACAAATATGCGTTTCTTCGAATATAAGGAGATGAAATACAATAGAAATATATTTCCGAGATGTCACTAGAATTTTCAATAAAAAATACGGGGGGGGGGGGATTACAAGATTATGAAATCAAAAAATTTGATGTTGAAGTTCATAATAATGTGAGGGAAATTAATTTATTCATACCCTCAAGTTTAAGTAAATATTTTTTTTGTTTTTTGTCCTTCTCAATATTTTAAAACATCAATTTTCCACGACATTTAAATATATCCACTGAACCTTAAGATAGTAGTTATCAATCAAGAATCCTAGTGAAATTATCACCCAAATAAGTATGTGTCGATATATTCCTATTATAACACATAAACGTGCCCTATTTTCTATCTTTATTATTATACATATGGTTGATTTTGATATAATACTTTGTATGGACTAGCTTTCAAAATAATGTTATTTTTTTAAATAGAAATAAATTACAATTGAATATGATGATGTATAATTCCTATACATTAGAGGGGAGAGTTCATATTTTGAGTCATGTTTAGCTTGTCCCACAATAGCTCTTTTGAATGAAATCCATGGGGAATAAGAGGAGACACAATCTCTAGAAAGAAAACTATGTCTCTAAATTGAGGATGTACCTATTGTCCTGGAATATATTGATGTATTTTCTGATGAATTACATTCGAATACACTAGAACCTGAAGTTGAGTTTTCTATTAATTTAATTTATAATTAAATACTTATATTATGTAATCCTTATAGAATTTTCACTACAGAATTAGTGTAATTTTAAAAAAAAGTAGAGGATTTGTGTGATAAAGTATTTATATTCCCTAGTGTTTTACCTTGGGTAGCCTCATTTATTTTCATTTATAATAATGATAGATATATGATGTTTTGAAATCATTATAGGTAAATCAATGCTATCATAACAAAGAAAACATTCCCTCTATATTTCATTGATGACTTATTCGATTAACCTCACATAAATCAATGTTTTTTAAAGATTAACTTTCATTCTGGGTATCCTGAATTGTGTATAAAAAGGAGATATTTAGAAAAAAACTTTTTATATGAGGTATGAACACTATAAGTTAATGGTAATTCTATTTGTATTGACTAATATAACCTCATTATTTATGGAATTAATGAAAAAAGTATTCAAGGAATAACATGATTTTTTTGGTATTTATTGATGATATCTTATTGCACTCTATGATGAATGAGGACCAAGAAAACCACATGATATCCATTCCTAAGACTCTAAAAATAAACTAGTTATATAATAAATATAGAAATTGTGAATTATTGCATTATAATGTTTCCATTATTTGTTATATTGTGTCTGATTATGGAATCGTAGTTGGACCTATGAAGAAAAAGGTCATCCAAGAATGGCCTACACCAATAAACATAAATGAGGTATATTGTTTCATTGGTTTTGAAAGATATTACCATTTATTTTTTCAAAAAAATCCCTAGTTGGATAACCTATTAACCAATATTACTAAAAAAGGATTTTAGATCATCCAGATACAGGAATGTGAAGAATTGTTTGAATAATTTCAGAAGATATTGATGAATGCTCTGGTTTTGACTCTACCATCTGGAAATAATGGGTTTGTAGTATAATTTTATGCATTGAAAAAGGGACTTGGTTGTTTCCTTTTGAATAATGAAAAAGGTATTTCCTATGAATTAATGTAGTTGAATATTCATGAACAAAACTATCCGACCCATGATCTTTAGTTGGTAGCTATAATAGTTAATTTGATGATATGGAGACATTATCTCTATGGTGAAAAGTGTGATATATATACATATAAAAAGAGTTTGACATTAATATTTTCATATAAGGTTCTCAATATGAGGAAAATATAATGGATTGAGTCACTCAATGATTGTGTTTTTTCAATAAACTACCACCTAGGGAAGGTAAATAAGGTAGTGGTTGCATTGATCTGGAATGGCCAGGGAGTCTTGACCAAAATTATTATTGATAAGGATAATAGGTTAATTGATTTAGTAAAGATGGATCTAGAAATTATTAAGGAAGGGTAGAAATCACTCCATTTTAATTTTTTTTATCAAAACCTATTTTTTTGAAAAGATAAATAATTTCTCATCCTAATAATGATAATATTCAAAAGAAAATTAAAGTTGTGATTGATGGAAAATTGGAAGAGTTAGTTTATAAATATGGTGTTATGAAATTTATAAAGAGACAATGGGTTCTATATATACCTGATTTGTAGATGGAATTTTTGGATGATGGTTATAGTACTGATTTCTCTATACACCCTGGTAGTAGCAAGGTGTGTAGATATTCGTAGGGACATTCATGGTGTTATAATATGAAGTATATAAATGATGATTCTGTGTCAATATTTTTGGTTTTCTAATAGGTGATGGTTGAAACACATCATCCTATATGATTCATGCAACCCCTTCTTATTCCTATGTGTAAATGTTACAACATTACTAGGTACATAATAAGTTATGGGTGTTTCCCACTATAGCAACTCAATGCATCGATATGTCTCATGAGACAAACTGGATTGGTTATTTTGATGAGGCCTTACCCATTTGTGTAAGATATCTTGTAATGAGGCATTTAGATTGTACTTATTATTTCCATAACTTTTAATTCCCATATTATGATATTATTTATTGATGTCCCTCTGATTATTTGGTTAGTTAGAATATCCATGTATGATTTTCAAGATCATGTGATTATTTATATGAATTTATTTGATCAATATTTATTCATTAAATATTATTCATTATGTTCAAGTTATTGATTAAATGGAATTGGTATTACTTAGTTACCATCCAATATTTATTATACCTTATCTATTCATGGGAGCATCTGTTATACACATACCCTTACTAATAATTAGATCTCACCCCACTCTTATGTTTCTTTTCTCCAAGATTCAAAGAATAGTATTATTAATGAAATATAAGGAAATTCCAAAGTAAATAATAGTGTTCTCAAATAAAATTTGTTGTTGTATTTTATTTTTTAAATTGTAATATTATATTCAAGTATTTAACTACTTCTTTGAGACTAATAAACAATTTAGTCCTTTATGATGTGATTCCTTATATCTAGTGAAAATTTAATAAAGTAACCACTAACTATGGGCTACTATATTTGGTTTTTTTACACTATTCATCGTACTCATCAATATAAACTTAAAAATATTACTAAATAATCTTATATAAATTTTATAAAGATATAATATTTTAAATCTATAAATTTAAATTTGGTTTATTATCATCATATACTTCCAAATAAATTCAAAATTTTGTAACTAATTTAGTCCATTATAGTTTACTCATAGTTCTAATTACAACCAATCTCAGTGGTATATTCTTTTAAAATACCATTTTATTTGATTAACAAGGGTAAAACACTAACTATCTACAATTTCATAATTTTTTATTAAAGAATATGGATTATATAATTGAATTAAAATCATTTAAGAGGATCCACTAACCTTTCATGAAGATAACTCTTTAGATGACTTATAAAAATCAATATTGAAAAATTTTTATAGAGAAAGAATCATATTCAAAAGTGATGAAACCAAATTCTTATATTTTACTATAAAAATAATTATTCTAACTCTAATAAGTATGAATTGTTTAATAATTCTACTATTATATATTTTAAACCTTATTAACACTATTAATATCATTAAAGTTTTTAGGTTGTATCATATATATATCCTCTAATAAAATGTTATTTAAGAATATTGATTTGATATAGATCTATAAATATAATAATAATAATATCTTATTATGGAAATTTTAATTTTTATACATTTTATTATGATTTTTAATGAATATATTTATTAAATATTTTTATAAGGAATTAGTTTATAATTTTTATCTACTATAACAGTCTTATATGTAGACATCTGACCATCCATGTTAATATTATTCTAGAAAACCCATTTATAGCATATGATTTTTTACTATTTTGGTGTGTCAATCATGTTCCACATCAGATTAATTTATATTAAATCCATCTTCACTTTCATTTCATATAATCATTATTTAATGTCAAAAATTCTCATGACCTCTTCGTGGGAATTAATTTCATCTTATGTGAACATAACATCCTCATCAACCATAATGCGAAATAAATATCACTATACATCCTCATGAACACTAAAATTCTTATTATAATACCTTTTTAACATCAATTGGTTTAATTTTCATAACCAAATGATACTAGGTCACTTTTATTCTCAATATATATATAATTTTACTTCTTTAACTTTACAAAGTTCATGTATCAACCCGATATTATCATAATGAATATTCTTATTTTTTCAGAAGTATACAATGTTGATAGATAAAAATAATTTTTTTTCTGATGGATTATGAAAAAAAACTAAACATCTTTCCTTGGGATATCAAAAAAATTAGTCTTTATTAGGTTTAGGGGAAATATTAAAAATTATATGTCATATGTGTTCTTTAAAAATCCAAATATTAAAAATATACATGTTTGGTCATTTACTATTATATATCTAATATGGTGTCTATTTAATTTTCACATATGATATTCAATTTAGTGTATAAAAATAAATTTCTAGATAGTAATGTTTGAATATAATAAAAGTGTACTACTGAATCATCACATATTCAACTATCTATGACAATGTATGATTTCCCTATTCAAATAGGCATTCAACTATTTTTTTAATAATTTTGTTGTAAAATAATTTCACACTACTTTAAATGATTGATGATCTATTTAATTAATTATTCTTTAAATAAATCTGATCATAGTTTCTTGATACACTTAACATGTTTATTATGGAAATATTTTTTAATCATCTTGAATTCCTCATGGTTACAAAATAGTGACATAAAATAAACACATAACAATACTAATTGCAGACATTGGTAAAGGTCATGAAGTACCCATAAATAGTAATTTATGTTGTGTTTAATAAGAAATATACATTGATATGAATTATTTTCATTAATACAATTTATATTTTATGTTTCTTAATAAAATAAATATGGTCATATTTCTTAATAAATTAGACATACATTTATTGAATGATTCATAATCAAGTGATTCTGATAATAAATCATTATGTATTCTTTGGATGTATTCCTTAATTATATAACCAAGGTAATTGTGATTAAGGTATTTAGCATTATAATCATTAGTAATGATCTTATTATTTTTTATGTTATAGATTGTAATATCTATGACCGTAATATATAAATAATTAATAATATGTCAAATTTCTAAAAATATATTTCATTTATATATATAAAAAACATATTTATCATAACCATGAAGGAAACCCATTATTATCTAAAAATAAAAGATAAAAAAATCCATTTTTATGGAATGAACTGTAATGACCCACATTGTTATGAGTTTTAAATGCCTGAAGGAATTTAAGATTTTTATATGGTGATGAGTTAATTTTGAGAAATATTACTTTGATAGGTGTTTTAAGAATTCATACACTATCAAAATGTTTTTTTTGAACTGGGATTAAGGCTTGGGAGATGTATGAGTGGCTTGGGAGGATATTGGGGAAGAGCTGGGAGGTTGGGTGGCCAGAAATTAGAAGTTACAAACCATTCAAAATATAAACCTATGGTACCTTTCATTAGAGTATTTGGAAAAGGGATGGGGTTCAATACCATAAGGACATTATTTTTTGAACATAGGTTCTGTCACGACCCCCTCCACACAAAGTGTATCCCTCCTGGTCCAAAAATGTGAGAAGGGAGATAATGACCCTCGAGTCCCACCTTCAGTAGGCCCCGGGTTGGCGAGGAGCACTGAGGGTATAGTAAACACACATATGGGAGGCATTACCCTCTAAGAGAACACATGCGAAAGAGAGAGACAAGATAGACACCAACCAAATCCAACTCAGAACTGAAATATAAAATATAATACAAGTTCACATATGAAATGTCATGCAAAACTACTACAACTAAAAGGGAAAAAACTGCAAGTACCCAAAAGAAAGTAAAACAGTAGCAACCACAAGCCTGAATAGCTCCTATAACCACAAGCTAGTAGTAACCATCCTGACATCCAAACTGCTCCAAGTGACCTAAAAAACAGTTTATATATTCATAGGGTGAGTATAATAGTACACTCAGTAGGATCCTCCTCGAAGCCTCTTGTCCAAAAGTAAAGAAAATAATGCTAAAGCACAATGAACAAAAATTAAAACTAACTCGTCACCTAAACATGTATACTAAGTTCCCAACCTCACCATGGATACTCTCACCAAGTAACCCTTACAAGAATATACCATATAATAAAGAATATCAAGGGTACCCCGCAACTACTTCCCCACTGGTTTTCCACTTTTCCTCAACATCGCACGTCCTAAGCATCTTTCTCTAAAAAGGCTTTCCCACAAACACCTGGCCGAAGCACCACAACATGAACCTCGAGCAACAAAACCACCAAGTCCATGTAAGAAAAGTATCCAGGTAGTTTCTTGGATCCACCACATCCCAAATAATGTGTACCATACGTTGGGTTTTATACCTCAAGCCATTACAACCCATACACCGAGTAGGGATCCTCAAGCCATCACAGCCTATACACGTTATACATATAATATTACATAGGAAACTATATCCAGAATATATGTGTGTGAATAACCACAAGGCATTATATCCATCTACACAAATATATGGGAAAACTAACCACTGTTACTACCATCACAAGTAACTACAAAGAGAAGAGAGCGGGTCCAAAGAGGGTAGT
This sequence comes from Viscum album, assembly GCA_963277665.1. Lineage (NCBI taxonomy): Eukaryota > Viridiplantae > Streptophyta > Magnoliopsida > Santalales > Viscaceae > Viscum > Viscum album. Next base: position 1,928,501,152 of record OY728137.1, on the reverse strand, counting down.
CAGCCATTCATCCTCCCACCATAATGTTGGGGAAAACACCCCCTAGGGATCAGAATCCCCAGGGTGTCTGTTTCCCTTACTGACAGGGTGGAGTAGCATATAGAAACACAAAGTACAGAATATACTATACCTCACAACCACACTATGGGCATAACCTAGTCTTAGACTCAAATGCAGCTAACGTCTCTCAGACTCCAGGCTGCTACTTCTAAGACTCGGTATCCTATAAGCACAAAACCATTTAAAGATATTTAATATATTACTTCATTCCCTTTTTATCAGTTTCAATTTATGTTAATTAATTATTTAAACATTAATTAACCAATAAAAATTCCACATTAAATTTCATTAGCATCACACCCAAAGTCTACTGTACCTTTAAAATTACTACCTCATCATTATGTTCCAGCAAACTCCAACCCCATGGGTTAACATCATTTATTCAATTATTCATTATATAATTAATCTTCCACATTCCCAGGTATTCTAGAAAAGCATTCTATACTACTAAACACAAGGGGGCTCAATAAGGTGAGTAAATGTACTACCCGTCGAGTCTTTGCCGCCTATATCAAGAGCATATACCCATCTTTCCTTGAGATGATAAACACAGAAAGCACGTGGAATACCCCGTGCATCTTCGCCTCTTTCAGAAGAAGGGTAATCAAGACCATCTACCTTAGGCAATGGGGAAAAGTAAAACAGATAATCAACAAAAAATAAACAGCAAGCATCCAACAATCACAACCATCCCATTCCATCATCCCTAGTGTCCTCCCTGACACCCACATGCATAAACTGATGCATCTCACCACCCTAGGGGTCTTTTTCTGCCACAACCAAAAGTCTCCATGTCCCCACATATCACAACATCCCTCCATGCTCACATCACAACACAAGCAGCATGAAAACAAACATCATAACAATTGGGATCTTGGCCCTTTAACAATCAAGAGGGTAACTCAGAACCCTTCAAGGAATTATCAAACAAATAATCCATTTTTAATTAACTAATTTATTATACATAGGTTCCACATTCGGGAAAACTAAATAGTAAGCTATCACAAATAATTAAACATGCTTACTGCACCATTTTTATTAACATAAAATTACAACAAGGAGAACCAGATTCATTTACATGCGTCTTTATCTTTTTCCAAACAATTATCAATTAATTCTGGTTTACGTTCTTTACCAATTTCCATCAAGGACAAAAAACTATAAGGAGCAAGAATAGATATCACACTCTCTAGAAAAACAAGAGGCAATAACATATGATTGATATCAATTTATTTATATAGTTTAAATATTTATTATTCCAATTCCATTGTCATCCAGTGGGATAAAACATGCTAACAATACAGTTTCACGTAAAAGAAAAGAGAAGCAACAAATCCCCTACCTCAAACCCCAGATTTTCACAAATGAATGGACCAGAGAGGTCCAGACCATTACATCAAATAACTCTCAAAACATTCTCATCCTGGAGAATTCAAAGCCCACCTAAAAGGAAAAAAAGGAAACGGGATCTTAACAACCACCCATCGAGATACCTCTCAAAAGAGAGAAAGCCACAAGAAGAAACAATGGAAATTCATATTATAAACATGAAAGATCTAACCACAAAGTGGACATCGTTACATGAAAAGAGTTAAACATAAAACAACTCTGGGTACTAAGCACGTATCTGTGACTCATGTTCCCAGGTACTCTCCTCCATGCCACCATGTTTCCACAAGACACAAACCAAGGGGATAGAACGCCCACTCAACTCCTTCTACTTATGGTCTTGGATCTCCATAGGTCACTCCTCAAAAGTCGCATCATCATCAAAATCGATCTCTCCCCAATCGATGACATGAGAGTCATCATGAAGATAATGATGGAGCTATGATACATGGAAAACATCATGTATCCGACTCATCGGTGGGGGAAGTTCTACTCGATATGCCACAACTTCAACATGAGCTAACACCTCGAAAGGACCACCAAACCAGGGAGAAAGCTTACTCCCATGACCAAACCTTCGCTGCCCATGACGGGGAGTCGCCTTCAGAAACACATGATCCCCACCATTAAACTCTAAGGGTCTCCTTCTTTGATCAACTTATGATTTCTAATGATCTTGCATTGTCTTCATCCTCTCATGAATCACCTGAACCATCTCTGTTGTATTCTTCACTATTTCCGGTCTGAGAATTGTTGACTCTCCGACACCAATCCAGCACAACGGAGAATGGAAAGGTAAGCCATACATGGTTTTAAAAGGTGCCATACCGATGTTGTAGTGAAAACTATTATTGTAAGCGAACTCCACCAAGGGTAAGTGCTTCATCCACGAACCCACAAAATCAAGAACACAAGAGCATAACATGTATTCAAGAATCTGGATGGTTCGCTCTGTCTGACCATCTGTTTGTGGATGAAAAGATGTGCTAAGGCATAGCTAAGAACCAAAATCAAGCAAGAGACCTCTCCACACCCTAGAAGTAAAGTGAGGATCTAGATCAGAAATGATCGTCCTTGGAACTCCACGAACTCTCACCACCTCCTCTAGATACTGCCTCGACAAAACTTCCACCGAGCTTGACTCCTTGATTGCTATAAAGTGGGCCGATTTTGTTAAGCAATCCACTACCACCCAAATAGAATCATGTCCTCCCAGAGCTCAAGGTAAACTAGTAACAAAGTTCCTTGAGACATCCTCCCACTTCCATAGTGGAATCTCTAATGGCTGGAGCAGACCACCAGGAACACGGTGTTCGGCCTTCACCTTCTGGAAGACCAAGCATCGAGACACAAACTCCACAATAGAACGATTCAGTATAGGCCACCAAAACTGTCTCCTCAAGGCTCGGTAAATATTTGTCACACTAGGATACTTCTAAAGGCGAACTATGAAACTCTTTGAGAACCATCTCGCACATTGTCAAAGGGAAAAAAATCCTTCCGTGATACAACACTTGGTGTTGTTCATCCTCCGACCAACCATCAGGGGTCTTGCCACAAACAACTCAGTCTCTCCAAACCTCAACCTATAGATCCCCCAACTGGGACTCTTCAACTTTATGCATTAGGGATTATTGTACCATCATCTGAAAAAGATAACATCTACCCCCAAATTCCCCCATATCAAGATGTAATGCTGACAGTTCTTCCATTACTCTCCAAAAATCACTGGATTCATGCACACCATCACTACGTGACTTTAGACTAAACACATCAACTACAACATTCCCCTTTCCTAGTGTATATGATACCTTGAAGTCATATTCTTGTAAGAACTCCATCCAACAACATTGTCGTAAGTTCAATTCACGCTAGGAGAAAACATACCTCAAAATCTTATGATCGGTAAAAACCACAAAGCACTCGCCAATGAGTTAATGTCTCCACAACTTCAGAAAAAACACCAAGGATGATAACTAAATATTGTGAGTGGAATAGTTACGTTCATGTGGACATAACTTCTGAGACCCATTAGAAACAATTGATCTTTTCTGCATCAGAACACAACCCAACTCTAGATGCGAAGCATCGTAGAAAACATCAAACTGAACTCCCTCGGCTGGAAGACAAAGAACTGGAGCACTTAATAACTTCTCATTTAGATACTCGAAAGTTTCCTAGAACTAAATAGTCCATATGAATGACTGATCCTTCCTGGTCAAAGACGTCAGATGAGTTGCAACTCATGATAAATTGGCCACAAACCTCCTGTAGTATCCTGAAAGACCAAGGAAACTTCACACCTCTAACACTATCTTGGGGGTTACCTAAGACACAACTACTTCTATCTTCGATGGATCCATAGATACTCCCTATTGGGACACAAAATGACCCAAGAAATGGACTCCTTGATCCCAAAACTCACATCTCGACAACTTCCCAAACAACTGATGTTGATGAAGAACTCTCAAAACAGCTTGTAGATGCTCTGCATCCTCCTTCTCAGATGTGGAGTACACAAGGATGTCATCAATAAAAACCACCACGAACTTGTCTAGAAACTCACGGAACACGGAATTCATCAATCCCATGAACACTGCTTGAGAATTTGTCACGCAAAACTACATTACAATGAACTCATAATTCTCATGATGACAACCGAAAGCAGTCTTTGGGATATCCTCATCCTTCAAACGCATCTGATGATATCCTGACCGCAATTTTATCTTTGAGAACCAACTTTCATGCTTCATTTGATCGAATAAATCATAAATCCATAGAATAGGATTGAGATTCTTTATTATCACTTTGTTTAAGTGATGATAATCGACACACAACCTCAAACTGCCGTCAACCTTCTTCACGAACAAAATTGGTGCACCCCACGGTGACACACTTGGGCGAACAAAACCACACAATAATAGACCATGAATCTGTATATGTAGCTCTCGTAACTTAGAAGGGTCCATCCTATATGGATACATAGATATAGGAGACACTCCTGGTTGTAGCTCGATCCCAAACTTGATCTCTCATCAAGGGGGTAATGCTACAACCTCTTCTAGAAAGACATCAGGGTACTCTTCTACGACCCTAGGAAACCCCAACTGCTAAACCTTTGAAGAACTCAACATTATCTCAACCATCATGGATGATAATGAAAAAATGCACCTATGACCCATCCGAGGATATCGCTCACCAACGAACACTACCAGATCTCCATCCGCACCAAAGAAAATGACCTTCTTCCTGAAGAAATCCACAATAGCCTACACTAAATACAAACTATCCATTCCGATGATGAAATCATTTGGTTGTATTCATAAACATAAGAAATATCCCCAAGAGAGGTGCCACCCAAACACTATCTCACTATCTCTACATACTTCAAACAAGTCATCTTGACCTCCAACTGGTGTAGTCAATGCCAAGTGAACTAGAATACTCTCTACCACAAGTCCCAAAGCATGGACAAGGGTAGATGATAAGAAAGAGTGTGTCACTCCGGAATCAAACAAGGAATACACCAATGTAGAAAACAAGCAAAGGGTACCTTGAACGACATCTGGATTGCCTGGAGCTGGCAACGCTAGAGCATAAAGCTGACCACAACCTCCTCCACGGCCTCTCTGACCCTGATGAAGACCACCACCATGGCTGTGCTCTACTCTCTAAGGACGGGGAGCGTCATGGGGCTGTACTCTGGCTGCCCCATCTACCCTCTGCGGATCTAAAGCTGATGCAACCTGCTGCTACTACCTCGGTTGGAACTGCCTCAATGGAGGAACCTGGAGCATAGCACCTGGTGCATGATGACTGCTATGAAAGGTCGGGCACTCCCACTACTGATGACCATAACCACCATAATAAAAACAAGCGCCAGATCCCTTGGCATAGGCATGAGAGTTGCTGCCTCTGGAGAAACGAGACGTGAAGGGCTGGGACCTACCCCCAGCTGAACGGAATCTCTTCTGCCCTAAAAACTGGGAACCCCGGACCCCAACTCTACTTTGTGAGGAATAACGATGAATCCCCTCTTTTGAAGATCCATTTGTACCCAAAGTCCTCTCTATAACCTCTTCCCTCACTAGCAACTCAAGATATGTCTTCAGCATAAATGGGGTGACATGGAGATGGATCTCTGGATGCAAAGCCTCCTCAAAATGCCTCACCCTAGCCTCCTCATCTGGAAACATATCCGAAGCATATCATAAAAGGTTCTTGAAATGGATTCCAAACTCTCGAGCACTAGACCTCCCCTATCGAATGGTAAGAAGATCCGGGTGACTGGACGCCTTCACAGTCAAATAAATAAACTCGACTCTAAACTTGTCTTGGAAATCCTCCCATGAGATCATTGACTCCTCGTGATCCCGGAGGAACAAGAACCACCACTACCTCACTACTCCACGCAACATCGTCACAACCCAGGACACCTAGTGCTCTTTCTGAGCACGGATCGAACTGAAGCCTATCTCGACCTCCTCCAACTAGTCTTCTGTGACTGCATTTGAAACAGATCCCTCGTACTTCTGTAGACACTGTCACTGAAACTCTTGGAGTGGCTTCCTCTAAGTTTCATCATCGTCAACCTCTACTCGGCGGCGATCTGTTGGAACATCCTTCTAGACATTTTCTATGCAAAACTGATGAGGACGTCGACCTAGAGCCATAACTGTAAAATAAAAAACCATTAGAACTCCTAAATCTGTAATATGGAAGACTCAAAATTAATTAATTAATTGTTTTATTTCATTGATTTTAGGTTAACCTATCCCAAGGTCTAACCATTCACACATAGACATAAAGAAGAATGATTCATGATTCTTTCCTAGGTATCTACCCTAAAACTTGTAACACCTTGTTTAGTAGCCATTTTAAACTTAAACATCTGTACATAAGATCATATGGGGCCCTAAACTCTTATGTCTCAGCCGGTCTCCAGTGTTTACATCACTTTCTAAACATGAATGACATCATTGCCCTACCAACCCATGCAACATCACCTGTTCCTAACTCCAAACTACATCATATCCCTCAACCAGACCTCTGATACCACTCTCTCATGACCCCCTCCCCACAATGTGTACCCCTCTTGGGCCATAAATGTGATAAGGGAGATAATGACCCCCAAGTCCCACCTCCAGTAGGACCCGGGTTGGCGACTAGCACTGAGGGTATAGTAAACACACAAATGGGAGGCATTACCCTCTAAGAGAACACATGCGAAATAGAGAGATAATATAGACACCAACCAAATCCAACTCAGAACTAAAATATAAAATAGAACCCAAGTACACATATGAAATGTCATGCAAAACTACTACAACTAAAAGGGGAAAAACTGCAAGTACCCAAAAGAAAGTAAAACAACAACAACCACAAGCTAGTAGTAACCAGCCTGACCTCCAACCTACTCTAAGTGACATGAAAAATAGTTTATATATATATAGGGTGAGTATAACAGTATAATCAGTAGAATCCTCCTCGAAGCCTCTCGTGCAAAAGTAAAGGAAAGCATGCTAAAGCACAATGAACAACAAGTGAAACTAACTCATCACATAAACAGGTATACTAAGTTCCCAACCTCACCATGGATACTCTCACCAAGTAATGAATACAAGAATATATTATATAATAAAGAATATCAAGGGTACCCTGCTACTACTTCCCCACAAGTTTTCCACTTTTCCCCAACCTCGCACGTCCTAAGAATCTCTCTCCAAAAAGGCTTTCCCGCAGACACCTGGGCGAAGCACCACAACATGCACCTCGAGCAACAAAACCACCAAATCCACGTAAGCAAAGTATCTAGGTAGTTTCTGGGAGCCACCATAGCCTGCATAACGTGTATCATACGTCGGGTATTATACCTCAATCCATTACAACCGATACACCGAGTAAGGATCCTCAAGACATTACATCCTATACACGTTACACCTATAGTAGTCCATAGGAGACTGTATCCATAATATATGTGTGTGAATAACCACAATCCATTACATCCATCTACACACATATATTGTAAAACTAACCGTTGTGCCTACCATCACAAGTAATTACCAAGAGAAGAGAGTGAGGCCAAAGGGGTAATCATCCATTCATCCTCCCACCAGAATGTTGGGAAAAACACCCCCCAGGGATCAGAATCCCTGGGGTGTCAGTTTCTCTAACTGAAAGGGTGGAGTAGTGCATAGAAACACAAAAGTACAGAATATAATATACCTCACAACCACACCATGGGCATAACCTTGTCTTAGAATCAACTGCAGCTAATGTATCTCGGACTCCGGGCTGCTACTTCTAAGACTAGGTATCCTATAAGCACACTACCATTTAAAAATATTTAATACATTTTTTCATTCCCTTTATATCAGTTTTACTTTACGTTAATTAATTCTTTAAACATTAATTAACCAATAATAATTCCACATTAAAATTCATTAGCATCACACCCAAAGTCTACCGTCCCTTTAAAATTAAAACCTCATCATTTTGTTCCAGCAAAATCCAACCCCATGGGTTAACATCATTTATTCAATTATTCATTACAGAATTACTTTCCCACATTCCCAGACATTCTATAAAAACATTCTATGCTACTAAACACAAGGGGTCTCAAAATGGTGAGTAGATGTACTACCCGTTGAGTCTTTGTTGCCTATAGCAAGAGCATAGACCCATCCTACCCTGAGAAGATAAACATGGAAATCACGTGGCATAACCCACACGTCTTCACCTCTTTTGGAAGAAGGGTAATTAATACCAGATGCCTTAGGTAGTGGGGAAAAGTAAAATAGATAATCAACCAAAAAGAAACACTAATCATCCAACTATCACAACCATCCCATTCCATCATCCCTGGTGTCCTCCCTGACACCAACATGCATAAACTGATGCATCTCGCCACCCTAGGCATCATTTTCTACCACAACCAAAAGTCTCCATGCCACCAAATATTACAACAACCCTCCATGCTCACATCACAACACAAGCATCATGAAAACAAACATCTTGAAAATTGGTCTCTTATCCCTTTAACAATCAAGAGGGTAACTCAGAACCCTTCAAGGAATTATCAAACAAATATTCCATTTTGAATTAACCAATTTATTATACATAGGTTCCACATTCGGGAAACCTAAACAGTAAGATATCACAAATAATTAAACATACTTACTGAAATTTTTTGATTAACATCAAATTACAACAAGGAGAACTAGATTCATTTACATGTCTCTTTATCTTTATCCAAACAATTATAAATTAATTCCGGTTTACATTCTTTTCCTATTTCTGTCAAGGATGAACAATTATACAAAGAAGCCATAGATATCACACTATCTAGAAAAACAAGATTCAATAACAAATGATTGATATCAATTTATTTATCTGGTTCAAATATTTATTATGTCAATTCCATTTTCATCCAATGGGATAAAACATGATAACAATATAGTTTTATGTAAAAGAAAAGAGAAGAAACGAATCCCCTACCTCAAAAACCAGATTTTTGAAAAGGAATGGACCAGAGAGGTCCAGGCCATTACAGGTTCACACCATGAACCATGAAGGTATAATTTTCTTAAAAGGTACCGATATGGTTGTAAATTCAATAATCCCTACCCCTCTAGTTTTCCTCTTGATTGATGCAAAGAAAATGAGATTCCAAATCTCCCACTCACCTTCTATTCCCTTTGGTTTCTGGTGAATTATTGGTGGGCTTTCACATATAATTGACATAATATCTCCTCCTCTAATTTATTTAGTATTCCTCCTCTCACATTTGATTTTGGTTTTTTCATTACAGTTTAGGATGAATGATTTCACTGGAATATGGATAATCATTATGTTTGTTGGGAATTACATATAAAGATTATAGAGGATGTCTTGAGAGGGTTTATTTAATCTTACATTCATATTTTCTGAAATTTAATGTTTCCCCATTAATTTATTTAGGGTTTTGTAAATTTTGGGTAAAATTGGTAATTAATTAGAGAAATTAAATTGGGTATTTTTTGTATATAATGTGTATGGGTGCATCCAGATTGAACCACTCCTTAATTCTAATGGTTTTGTTGTCTTGAGGTCCCGTAGTGTGTTTGGTAATAGTTATGCAAGTTTTTTTATTTATTAATTATTTAATTTGATACACTTTTTAGATGAAACATATTCTCATAGAATCGGTGTAGGTTAGTACAAGCCTCAGATAAATTATTATAGAACTAGTTGAGTTAGGGGACCTTGGATTTATTTGAGTCTCTTGGTTATTTTTTGCTTTTATGTTTGTTTTTGCTCAATAGTTTATATTCCCTCATTCTACATGGTTTGTTTGAATTACCATAATGTTGGGATGAGGTCGTTATAGTTTAATAGTCAACATGGATTATATAAATTACTAAATGGTCTAACAGTGTTCCTCTATCAAAACATATTACAAACCAAACCAAGTCATCCCTCTGTCGGATGCCTAAACTAGTACTCAACAAGGCACAAGGGGTGTTCCTAATCACTAAGGGCTAAAAACTAGTTTCTATCATTAATGTAAAAAAGTGTTAAGGATTTATCCAAAAAATAAAAAATAAAAATTATGGAAAATTTTTCAGGGCCTATATCTATTTTAGAAATAAAATCCAAATCAAATATAGAGGAATAAATTGAAAAAAATAGAATATAAAAATATAAAATAATTAAACAAAAAACCAATACCTCACACCTGCCTCCCCCCAAATAAATAAAATTGAACCCACCTCAACTTCCATTTGAGACACCTAGGGTTATTTATCCCCTTCATCCATAGAAATTAGTAAAAACATATGTGGATGATGTGATAAAATAAAACTAAAATAAATAAAACATAAAAAATTCCCCCATGTGAATTTATTAGTCACCATAAAACCTCAACTAAACATGATCCATGAGTTGGAAGATGTTAAAGGAAAATATGAATTTTTAGATAACTACGAGCTCAAATGAATAGTAGGAATACCAAAAAATCCACACCTCATGCATTATCATTTAATAAAATATACAATACATACAAGATTGAAAAAAAGGAAAATATGCTTGTTACTATATTATAAATTATAATGTGAATAATAATTTTCATTCATCAAAAACCCATTAAAAGATTGTGGGTATTTATTTTTAATAAAATAATCATTTTAAACATTCAAATAAAGAAAAAATTAGTTTGAAAGAGACAATTCACTTAACATATATTTGAAAATTTATTTATTTGAAATGAAATGAGTAAAGGTAAATATATAGATCAATAATAATAGCCATCTCTATGTCCCCAAGGTTTGGTCCATAAGATCCACATACTCTCTATGATCAGACTATATATATATAATTATTCTCATGGATGGAGTCACAATAGTAAACCATCATGTCATGCCCTAGAATATTTTAGTAAGTGTTTATGTGTATAACCACTAGTTAGGGTGTGTCAATCCAAGAAAACTTATTATTGTCTACTTACCTAAGTACTCGGGTTCCCATGATATTTGAAATATAATCACAATTACATAATAATATAGTGCAATATCACTAGTAACTTCCATATTTTATAATAACCATAAAAAAACTAAAAATAAACCATGGAAGATTGAAAACCACACATTAATACTATTAATAATATTGACTAAAAATAATAATATCCAAGTGATATTATCCAAATAAAACAAGGGTTTTAAATGGTCATTTCAAAAAGTGCTAATAGGGACCAATAATTTATTTTGAAAATCCACTGAAATACTCATTTAGAAAACCATTCTTGATTATCACATCTAAATATGAAAAATTCACCCGTTTAATTCTAGACATATATATGAAAATTTATATATATATATATTTATATCATCTATTAAACAAATCCACATATTATTATATGAAGTTTTCATACACATGTACATATATAGCTATGTATATGGTTATAATCATACAGCATGACAAAAACAATTTGAAAGAATCATATTTTAAATTTGACCCCATCTTTTATATCATGAAATGATACTCATCATTTCAAGTATTATGAGAAATGTTGAATAAATTAAAAAAAAATAATTAAAATTCTACATTAAGTATCCAAAAAAATTGGAAAATCCCAATAAACCATTTTCAAGGTCAATTTGGGATTTTATAAAAACATGAAAGGGGTTATTTCTTTAAAATATATTTTTGAAAAACATTCAATTGGGGAAAAAATTAAATTGAGATAAAAACATTGTGAAGATTAATTTTTCTTTTAAAACATTCATAAATATGTTTAATATTAATATGTTATACCAAAACAAGAGATTGAAACCATAAGAAAGAATGGTTCTGAAATTTAAAGATAAATGCAAAAAGAAACCTACCCCAAAAGGATGAAATCCATCCTTAAAGGGTTTTAATGTCATAAATTTCAATGATAGATGCTATAATGGGGCCTAATATGATCCCCATGAAACCAAGGAACAAAACCCATGAAATAAAGAAACCCCAAATAAGACTATGGTTCAGTTGAGGTGAGGGGAGAAGAAAAATAAACATAAGAAAGAGAAGAAAGAATACGGTGGTAGGAGAACCCTAATACGGTATAATCATACAGAAAAACATTGGTAAAATTACTGATAAATTTGGTAGACAAGGGAGGTGAGCTACATGGCTAGGAGACCTCCTGGGCATGTCAAGAGAACTAGGGGAAGATGGGAATGAAGATTATTGTACAATATGGAGAGGAGATAGGTGATGTCTTTTTAGTTCCATTATTAATATTATCACTATTATTAATATTATTATTATATATTACCCCATTATATTTATAGATAATTTGAAAAGTTTGGGTGCATTGTTTAATAAACATGGTTCCAACTGTGTCCCCCTCAAGAGACACACCTAGAAGTTGCATAGTTGGTTCGTGTGATTTGATAAACCGGACACCAAATATGTGAAATAATATATTCAAAACAAAAAATCATCTAAAAATACTCTACATGATTAGTTCTAACCATGAGGGCTAACCGTGTGGCCAGTTGGGAACCACAAAAATCTAAAAAATTTAAATTCTAAGGGCCCATAAGTCAAATAAAAAATGGAAAATAGATAATTAAAAAAATAAATCAAGGGTTGGGGTGTGAAATTTATCCCCACCATAAAAACAGTATGACCCCAAAAATACATTGATTTTAAAGGATAATGCAAGAATCAAATTCAAGATGAGGAATATATACCACTAAAATAACCTAAAATTCATACAATAAGAGCTCCAATGAATTGTCTGATTATGACCAGCTAAATAATTCCACAAAATATCCAAATATCTTAAATCATGAACATCCAAGGACTATAAATGATAGTCAAACCTAACTAATTCTAGAAAAATATCTTCATATATAGACCCATAGCAGATCTCCCCATCATTTAAGAATGATGTTAGTATGGTGGGTTAACAAAACAAGGACATTTTAATGGATCACTATAATCAAAATCTACAATGTTTAACCAACTAGATACAAAAAATACACTTGATCCATAGAACATCCATAATTTTTTAAAAAAATATTTCCCCATATAGTTACAAAAACAAAAAATTCTTGTATACCAACCAAAGATCAATATAAAAAATGATAAGGAAACAAGAAGAACAAGGAATTTAAAGGGGGAAAGAAATTGGAATGCCAAAAAAATTCCATCCACCCATTATCAAGAAAGAGAACAATTTATGGAATACATCATGAATTCCAAATAGAGACAATTTAGGATCACATCATCATTATTTAAAATAAGAATATAATGGAATGATGGTTTTCATAACATGTATATTCCTTAATGAAATAACATGGACTTCCATGATGGCTTGGGAGTAATGGAACTGTAAAAAATGATCTAAAATCTAGGTCAACAATTATGTAGAGCCTAACAAGTCAAACCGACATTGTCTATAGAATACCCTCAATTGATTAATCCTAAGTTTTCTCTTCCATACTCACCCTATCCAAACCTAGGTCAAAGATCGTCACATAATCACCAAAATACACATATTATAAATAACGTCAAGGACTTAAGACACATGCATAACCCACTTAACTAGTTATAAGAACATTTAAATCATTAGAAACTAAAAAAATAAATTAATAGTGATCTAGTTGGAAACACCCCAAAACTCAAAATTTTTCCTGGATCCCCAAAAATAGGAACACACTAAAGACCTCAAGTTACCCTTATGAAAAATAATATGATTACCTATTTAATAATTACATACTAATAAACCACTAGAAAGTAAATATAAAGCCTATAGATATATTATACTGAAGGTATTTCCTCTAAGTCATACTTAATATATTAATGAAAGAAAATAATTCAAAATAATCCAAATCAAATAAACCAAAACATAAATATTCATAATCCAGAACAATAGTCCAAATAAATAGAAACAACTAGAAAATAATATCACAATTTTACTTCTATTTAATAGTTTCAAAATATGACAACTTAATATTTCAAATTTTAGGACTTTCATTAAAACTTATCTCAAAATCCCATAATTTAGTGTTGAATTAAAAAAAATTATTTATAAAACATTCAAACTATATGTCATCACTCACAAAACACTCTTTATTTAATGAAATGAAAATTCTTAAAAACAATTCAATTTTCAAGAAACATTCAAAAAGAATGATTCTCAATCATCACATAAAGTTATAAAACTAAAAAAGATAAGAAAATTATTTTTGGAACCCATTTACAGAACCATATACTTTGGTTTAGAAAATCATGGTGTTTTATTCAAATATCTATTTAAAAACTTTCAGAAACTTTAACAAACTTTAAATATTGAGTTCACATTTATTATCTTAAAAAAATAACCCCATAATTTCTAAACCACAACTATTTACCCATAAAATAAAATTTCTAAACACCAAATCCACTTTAATTTATTTTTATAAAGCCTATTTATTATAATTATTTTGAAAAATTACCTTATCCTTTTCAAGATCACACTCTTATCATGAAATATCATCAAAACAAAAAAAACCACACCTACACAAAACCTAAAATGATATGGATCAAAGGGATCTTAGAAAAAATATTTCTAAAATGGGATAGTGGCCACAAATTTCATTCCCACATGGCTTGGTGGGATATGTTCCATTAATACTGTTAGCATGAGGAGGAATGTTGAAACATGTACTCAGGATTTTTATGATTTTCTAGACCATGAAAGATCATCAGGCACCACTAGTTAAACTCCCATTTCACTGCCAAAAACACATAAATATTTAAGGAATCCAAAAAATATCAAAAAAATTCAAAATAGCATCAATTTTAAATATATATCACAAAAAATAATCAAATAAAAAATAGAATCAAAATTAAAATTTCAACATCCCATGGTTACTCAGGTTTCATCACAAGTGATGGTGATTAGTTTCCTATCCCACAACATACCTCCAATGATCTGATGATACTAACTCTAGTATATTATTATTTCTTAAATAAAAAATGGTTCAATGAAACTAGTGTTTGATAACCCATCATTATTCGTCCCTTTTTTAGACACCTGAATGAGTATGTGACAAGGGATGAGGGTAATTCACAATCCTCTTGTTCTAGAAACTAGTCACATACATCAATGTGAACCACGTGGGAACAATTTTTAAGAATAAATATAATTTAATAAGAGTGAAAAAATGGTAATTACCCTTTAATATGTGATACTTATAATAAAAATTAAATATGTTGGAATAAATAAAAAAACAACATAATATAAAAGTAGTGAAAAAAATAAGAAAACAAACCCTCCCCCACCCCCAATCTCCCTACCCATTAAGGAAAACAGTTTCTTCCAAAAGTTCATTCTTAGACTCCCATAGATATATATACCCTATATCCGTAAAAATTAGTAAAATACTCTATTTATGATAAAATAATGGAAAAAAAAGATTATAAAACATAAAACAAACCTCCATGTGACTTTATATGTCATCATCTAACCACAACTAAAAAAATCTTCATTAGAAGATAAAAAATAAATCAGAACATAAAGTATTTGATAAGGGTATGATCAAAACACCAGTTGGAATTCAAAATAAACCATCCCCATGAATAATATTTAAATAAATTAGCCATTATTTTCTAATTTGAAATAAAATTACAAAATTATGTTTTCTTCCATATTTCTAATTATAAAATGAATTAAATTTCTCATTATTTAAAAAAATATATTTAAGACATGAATGAAAATGAATTTTTAATAAAACATTCTTTACAAAAAATAAAAAATAGAAATCATAATTTTGAGATAGAAAATTCACAAAACCAAAATTTAAAAATTAATTTATTTGAAATGAATGCTAAAATGTAAATGAATAGATCAAGCACAATGGATAGACCTAGTTCACCAAGGTTATTTACCTAGGATCCTTTTACTCTTAGAGATTGAACCATATTTATAAAATTGTTTCCACGTATAGATTCACAATGGTAGACCATGACGTCACATTATAGAATATTTTAGATAGCATTGTAGTATAAACATGCTAAGTAGGGAGGGTCATGCCTAAAATAATATTCCTAGTATACCAAATTATTTACCTTGGTTCTCATGTGTTTTAAAACATATTCAAAATCATATAATAATATAGTGAAACATCACTAACCACTTCCATAGTTTACAATAACCACACAAGATCGATAACAACTATGAGAATATTTAAAACCACACATTAAGAACTTTATGAATTTGACTACAAAATAAAATCAAAGGGATCTCAGTCAAATCAAAAGATTATTTTAAACCTTTATTTAATAAAGTTTAAAATAGGTTCTATAATTTATATTTAAAATCCAATTAAATTCCCATTTGAAAAACCATGCTTGAACATCACATTTAAATCTAGAAGCTTCCCCTTTTTACTTTTACACTTGTATACACACACATATATATATGTAATCCATTTAATTAATCCAAATATTCCCAGAATAATTTATACATATATATATATATGTGTGTGTGTGTATAAACATAAAAGGGTTCAAAATATATTTACAAACCACACATTTTTAATTTAACACCATCCTAGAAAAAATTCATCAATACTCAATATTTCATGTATAACATAAAATATAAATTAAAATAAAAATGATAATTAAAATATCATTTTAGTGATAAAAAATCAAAAATCCACATAAATCATTTTCAAGGATCATATATGCTATTATCAAAATAATATAGATCAACTTCTTAAAAAATAGATATTTATGAAAATTAAAATTATGGAAAAAACATATAAATTGAAATAAAAATAATGCAAAAGATGAGTTTCCTTTAAAACATCCTTATATATTTTTAATACTATAAATTTATACCAAAAAATTGATTAAAACTAAACATATTTAAGTATCCTAAATGTAATGATAAATACAGAGTAAAACTACATCAAAGGCTAAAATCAATTACATTGATGTCATTGACTTAGATAAAAGAAACTATAATGGGACTTAATATGATTCCCAAAACCCTAAAAACCAAGAAAACATGAAATAAAAACACCCCAATTCCAATTAGGGTTTGTTCGAGGTGAGGGGAGAAGAAAAGGCAATAAGAAAAAATAAGGAAGATGGAAGAGGAGGGTAACCCTAAAATGGGATGATAAAAAGAAATATTATCGTAAATAGGGAGAGGGGGGAAGTAGTGAACATTGTTGAGATACCTCCTAGTATCATTGAGAGAAATAGGTAAAGAGGTGGAGGGAATGTGTCATGTAATATGGATAGGGGAGAGGGATGAGTTGTTTAATGTTTATTATTATTATTATTATTATTATTTAATCCCACTTTTTATGTCTTGAAAACTCGCATAGTTTGGCCACATAGTTTAATAAATTGTATACCAACTGTGTTAACTTCAATAGACACACATAGATGCTGCTTGATTAGTCTATAAAATTTGAATAACTATGAGAAACATTATGAAACCATTCTTTCAAAACATTTAGTAATCAACATAGGATAAACATGGTTAGTACCAACTATGTTTTCTAACCATGTGGATTCCACTAAACTTAAAAATTCCATATTTATAAATTGGAACATCCCAATATTAAATGATAAAAAAGGAAAATAAATAATTAGATCAACAAATAAAATAAAATAAGTTTTGGGTGTGATAGATTGAGTTTTATTGGCCTTACTTTTCATTTTTTCTCGGTGGCTTTCTTTGGAATTAAAATGGATAAATGTTTTCTTTTAAAATATGATTTTAAAGTGTGGATTTTTATTGTGATGGAAATTTCAAATAAAATTGGTTAATTTTTAAATTATTTTTCAAATGGTATTTCAAAGTAGACATGGGTTTTTTAGTGTTTTTTGATGTGATTTTATTTAAAGTCCTAGTGTGAGTAAGACGATAGATGGTGACTTTTCAAAATGGTTTATATAGGGTTTTGATATCAAATTAATTTAAACTAAAAGAAACTATTTTATATGTTTTTAGTATGTTTGAATTTTTTAGGGAAATGAAATGTTTTTTCAAGACTATGTTATTGTTTAAATTATCATTTTTTATTGCTTATAAATTATGTGGGAATTATGATTCATATTGTATAAGTATCTCATGAGAACTTTTTTCCATGATTATTTATGTTGTGTGTTTATTAACGTGAGAAGTCTACTTTTGGTATAAAATACATTATTGATATAGATGCACAAGAAAACCCCTTAGAGGGTCAAGATGAGTTCTTAGATGTGTTTATGACATGTGACTATGTATTAAAGGACTCTTTCCCTTGGGGTGAGTTAGTGAGTTGTTAGATTGGTTATCCTCCATAATTTTTGTTGTTTATATTTTTTGACTAGATTATTGTGATTCCATACCTTAATAGTATTTGGTTAGTGTTCTTGAGTTACCAAATATTAGTGTGTGAAGATTGTTTAGTGTGCACGTGTGGCCTCTATTGAGTGTGTCGGGATGGGTCAGTGTGCCTCATTGTAACCTCCAAAGATTTAGCAATGATGGTTAGGCATGTTTTTTTGTTACTATCCTAGAGTCTATGTGGGTGGATCATTGTTCTTAATGTGTTCTCATGGGAGTGTGTGGGGAAGGTTTTAGTGTTCTTGATTATGAACTCCCTAGAGTCATTGGGGATGGTTCAATGATCTTGATTTTTACCTCCCTATAGTTTGTGTGGATGGTTCAGTGTGCTTGATGATGGACATCATTTAAGTAAGAATATATGGGAAGAGGATTATATACATATGATTGGGGTCAGGTTCCATCATTTAGGGGGTTGAGTTGGGAATAAAGCCCCACCCTAATTCTTTGTATGTGGGCTGGACATCATTTTCATTGGCACCCTATCATATGCCTTTGGGTATGTGTCAAGCTATGGTATGAGGAGAATTTTTTACCTTCTCAATGGAATTTTACCTTTTTCATTTAGTGAGGGGTTTTATTTAAGATCCATGAATCTAATAAGTGTTCTACAGATTTGGAAATTATTAAAATGTGTTTTGGATGGGGCTTTAAGAACAAGTGATATAGTGACCCAATACATACACAAATATTATTTCATAACATTTAATATAGTTTAAAAAATATATAACCAAAGGATCTAGGGTCTAATATATTTAGAGGAATGGAAACTAAAATATAACCTCTTATATAATAATATAATTACCTTTATTTAATCCCCAAATAGTTCTCCTAACAATAATAGTTTCTATTAATATTTAATAAGATATTCTTTGGAAATAAAAACGGAAAAGGGTGATATATAAAGCACAATAAGTTAATAAAAACAAAAAGTTTCATAATAGGGGTGTCATTACATGATATCATAATGAGAATTATCATAATCATTGAATCATGGCATAAGGAAATGATAACATAAGATAACTGAGTAAATATGAAGATACTATAAGAGCATAGAATCATAATAATGTGTAAACTATATATAATATGATAGAAAATGAATAAATCAAGGATCTCTATGTCATTAACATAATATAGTCATGTAGGATAACTACCCATGCACCAGAATTGGCTAGGATCACTACCCACACACCACATCTTATAGGATGGTAACATTACCCAAAGCATTAGTGGGACATATAATTTCAGGCCTACCCATCACATAATGAATATCATACATATGTTTTTACACGAGGAAAATAAACAATTCAAAAGTCTAATATATGGTAAACCCCCATGAGAAAGAACTGGATTTCAAGATCATGTCTCAAGGCATATCTTAAAGCTATAACATAAGGATTATCAAGAGAATAATGAATTTAAATGATTTGGAAATTTATATTTGAATGTAATATAATTCTTGTTCATGTATTCCCATGGTAGACAAATCCATGAGAATGTTTGAATAAGTAATAATAAAAAAATTGAACCACATTAGTGATGCTTTTCGAAATAAGAAAAGGATATTTAAAAGAAATAGTATCACACTTTTACATTAAAATAAGAATTGAACTTGAAGAGTTCTATATAATATTAATCTTAATTTTTAAATCTATATATTATTCTAAAACATTTAAGGTTGTTTTGGTTGACGTGAAATAAGAATATTAAAAATCTAATAAATTTGAGTTTCTTTAAAAGTGGGTTTTTTTAATACTAAAATATGTGTTTCCCCAGAATTGGAAAGGATATTAAAATATTAGTATATATTTGGTTGAATTATACGAAACAAATAGAATAATTATATAAGAATAAGTTGGCCAAAAATGTAAGAGAAGAATAAGAAATTGTAACTGAAGAGTTATGAGAGGGAATTGAAGACCCATACCATTATACCCGAAAGTTAGTTCCAATTTTAATTAAATTATATATAATTAAATTAATTTAACTAAAAATATTAATAATAAGAATTTTCATATATATTTAGTTTTCTAGGGAGTATTTATTTTTATTTTTTGGTCATTTATTAAATCATTTTTTCTCTTTTGTTTACCTGAAGAGGTTTGGTCAATTTTTACATGATTATCATGAAAAGTTGATCATGGTTAAGTTTATCATAAAAATAAATTCACAATAAACATAATATAAATATTAATATAAATTTCATTTTTATACATAAAAAAATAGTAATTTTACCCATGTTATTTAATAATGAAAAAAAATGTGTCATTGATGTGGAGGTGGTAGTGCACACATACACACATATGATGATTTTATTTTTCAAAAAATGGGATGGTGGTAGAACAGTAATGATTAATAAATAATGATATATATGATACATAAATAAAATATTTATTAATCATGTTATTCTGAGTTACTATCCATGAAACACGATGACATAAAACAAACCATGTCACTTTGTGGAGGTGGTAGTCCTCAGAAACACCTGATCGATGATTATTTATTTCTTAGAGGATACATGAGGAAAAATAAATTTTCCTAAATAAATATAATAAATATTAAGTATGTAAATGATAATGAATCAATTATATTAATGTGATTATTTTATATAAGGATATTAAAAATATATTATGATAAAAGAAAAAGAAACACTCACGTTAGGATCATAGATTTTATTTGGAATTATCCATGTAAATGAAAGGATTAAGATAAGTAGAGAGGTAAAAAGTATTATATTCATAGGATATTATTTAAGGATTAAATGGGAATATTTTTTTTAGGAAAAATAAGTAATGTGTATATAATGAATGGGTGGGATTTTCCCTTTTATAAGTGATGGAAATGGTAGTTTAGGAAAAATGTTCCCTTATTAAATTATATATTTATAATATTCAATTTCAAAGAATTCCACAAATAAAAATTATGGATTATGGGACATAATATTGATGTTCCTCATCCTATAAACTCATTTTTAGGAATAATTTGAGTGATTTAGGGGTCTTTACTTTCACTTTTCACTTTACCCATTTGTGCTTTTACCTTGGATACTTTTATTTTCACCAATTTTAACTAATAAAAATTATATCAATTGATATTTATATTACAACATAATTTGATTATAATAATCATATATATGATATTAATGTTTTTAATTAAAAATAATCTCACTAAGAAATGTTAATTGTAAAATAAACTCACTTCGTACGAAAACATTTTTTTTGAGATAGACATGTTTTTAAGAATAAAATGTATGTGTGAGATAAAATTATTAATATCAAAACAATTATGACCAAAAATAATTTATTTTATATCAAATTAATATTATGTTATATTAAAATAAATTAATAATATTTTTCATGGGTTCTATAAGTTAAAATAATTTTTAAAATGCATAAATTTTTATCGTTAATTTCATGTTTTATCACTTAAATTATTATTTGACCATATAGGTCATTATTATATATTTATAAATTAATGAAAATTAAAAAATTTATAAAAAACCGCATTTTCAACTAAAAATATATATTTTCATAAAATTCTTAATAATTCATTAATTGTCAATTTTGATATTATAAATTAAAAAATAAATCTAATTTTATTTAATTATACTTATAAATTTCTATTTTTAACTTTTAATAAAAAAAATCAAAATATAAACTATTATTATTTAAAAAGAAATACATTCTTAAGAATTAAGTGTTTCTAATATAATTTCATACCAATTTTATAATTTAATGACATTGGATATTTTATATCACATATAGATATCTTATATGTTATCATAAAGATATTCTAAAAGATGATTAATTTAATTTTGTTAATGTATCATTGCCTTAAATTTAGTGCATTCAAAGAAAGACATCACACTTAGAATTATTTAAAAATATATATATATACTTGAATATTTTGATGTTTCATTCCCCCCCCCAATTAAGAAATTTCACCATTGAAATTTCATTATTTATACTAAGTTGAAAACAGATGAGGGTATTTATATATCATGTTCTCTTTAGGTTCCCACTTTGTCTCTTCATACATATGGTTTCTAAAGAGTACTTTGTCAATATGAGTTATCTTACCATAGAGAAATTTATCTCTTCAGTCCAATATATTTATCCGCTAAACATCATAAGAGAGAACATCCTCCATTTTTACAACCTCATGATTCATTACATGCGAGAGTTCAGTTATGTACTTTCTCAAAAGGGATGCATGGAACTCATCATGTACTTTGGTCAGTATTGGAGGGAGATTTATATGATATGACACAACTATGATGTGATCAAGGATATCATAGGGGAAAATGTATCATGGGATTTTCTTTCGTTTATTCACAAAACTCATGAATATCTTCCATAGAGGTATTCTGAGAAACACTTTATCACCATCTTTGAACACCGTGTCTCATTTATTGTGAGTGGGTGCCCTAGAAACATATATTTTTGTACATTGATTACAATTACATGTATATATATATACACATTTGTTTATCTTACCATAATAATATTGATACTTCTATGTATAAAATAATTATATAGTAATTTCCTTAGATTATATTTCTTATCAAAAGGGTTATACTAGTTCATAAGCTATAATGATAACCTATCGATACCTAGATAATAATCTTAAACTTATTTCTTATTATCATAATACTTCATGCTTATAAGACATAGAAGATGTTTAATTATTAGTTGTAAGGGAATCATAAGCATTTATACTTCATCTCAAGAATTTTAAAAATTGTGTTATAGAGTAGATGAGATCATGAGGACTGACCTGCCAATAGACACACCACATGTTTCATTTTCCATTGACAGTTGTTATATATTAACACATGTAATGGTCTATTTTTTTGAGTTTATTATCAGTGAATACTACTTCATCACATACATTGATGTAAGATGAAAACTATTAAATTTATGTCCTTGTGGGGTATATTTATTTGGTTGTTCCATCATTAGTATGAAATTATTGAATACTCAAGATTGAATTTGTTACATTTGAATGGAAGATGTATCTCAAGCCCAGTTGATCGGGACGGTACAACCTTCACTATGTCCATGGATATGGTTGAATAATGTTACTCCGTCCAGTAAGGTCGATGTATAATAAATAAAGAGAAGTTAATGACACAAATTGGGAATCATAATTAATGAGATATCCTTTCAAAAATAGATTATATTACACGATGTGTGTTGGTAAGAAATTGTGTCATTTATTTGATTTTTTTTTCATTTTCTATTTGTATGTCTCGATGGGTTTTTAAAATCTTATCTTGGTCCATGAATAATATTCACTAGTATTGAGATAAATACCTAAAGGTTCACATACATAGAATATTTAAAATATTGGAATATTATAATGAATAGAAGTATAAGACATGTTGGGCCCCAATATGTGTTTTTAGAGATGTCTGAGAATAAACGACCACCATTAAATAAATAAATTCATTTTTACTAGAGTATATAATAATTATAGTTGAATTTATTTATTTAATGTATTTTCTAGTATTTAAGTGAATACATGGTAAAATATTTATTGAATAAATAAAATTTTAATATTCATGATTTGTTTAATATTTGTGATAAAAACATGAGTAGATTAATCTTTTTATCTCATAGTATTTTTATTATATATTTAAAGTTAGTGATAAGAATTTAACTGACATTTATGACACATTTAGTTGGTCATAACATTTCATTTATGGCTTATTTAGTGGGTGTTATTTATATAGGGGTCATGGATCCCATTTCATGTACATAAACTCTACTATATAAGAAAAAGGCTCCTCTTTTCCAAGGGAATAATAATCCACTAAAACATAGGATTTCCTCCCTCCTCTATCCCTCATCCTAGAGAGAAAAACATGCATTCCAAGTAACTAATCCATGATCACCTTCATGGATCAAAGGAATATAATGGTGATCATATGAATGTATAAGGATCCATCATATCTCTATGTTAAGACCCAAATATAAATATTCAGTATTACTATACATTTTAGAATCATGATTGTATGATCTAGAGGGATATACTCTCAGTTCCTTCGATCAATGGTCACATGCGAAGAAATATTGTAGAATGTGTCATCAAATCAGATGATGTATTTTTTTCATCTAATTTTTATTCTTAAATCAATTCACATGAGACACTCTACCATTTAACAATTATCATTTCACTATATATGAAACTGTTACATTGATCTAGTGATGAAATATTTTAAATCCTGAACCCATATGATTCTTCTACACACCTCGGTACCATCAATTGGAATCATAGTGTTCACATTAATTTTTTTTCCAATAAAATTATATTTGATTTAAATTTTCAAAGAGGGAATTATTATTGTCCCAATTTCAAATACCACTCTTCAATTCGATCATGGATGGTCAAGATACAACCATCTGAAATTTTAATCCGGATCAAAATCATTTTTTATAGGTATAAAACTGAAGAACGGAAACCACCCCAAATATATATATATTTATCTATATGTATATATATTTATATATATTTATTTTTAAATAGATTTTATCTAGACTCTAGGTGGTTGGGTTCATTCAATATATTTTTCAATTCCATTAATAAAATTCAAAATCTGAAAATGAGCAATCATTTTAAAACAATTAAAGACAAAAAATGAAAGATTTTGTGGGGGATGGCGATAATATCTTGAAACCAAAAAAATAATTAATTTAAAATGAAAATTAGTGGGGGTTACACATCTAACTCAAAAAAGTCAACAAAACTAATCGAAAAAGGGGAAAATCACCACCACATCCCCACCAACAAGCCTCTCCCTGATGCCACCTCCACCCTACTAACATCCCTTGGCGCTACCTCCTCCCAGTTGACCTCCCACATGCACTATCTCCTCCCAAATGACCTCACCCTAGAACCATCTCAACCTCTTACAAAATGCACAATCCCCTCTGGTATAATCCCTCAATGGTTGGCCCCTCTGGCATCCTCCTGCACTGCATAACACCATCCAGCCTCCCACCATGCTCAGTGCCCTCAACAACATCTTACCTTATTTTTTTTACTCGAATGGACTCCTCTTGCTCTCAGCCACCACATCCTCATATGTGGTGAATGATGTGTCTTCTAAAAATAGACATGTTTTCAGGATATCTTAGCATAACCCCCCCAGCCCCTTCCAAGCCTAAACCACCCAAAACTACTTTTATGGGGTTTTTGAGAAACTCTGGGCACAGAAAAAAATTAAAATTTTCAAATATAAGTTAAAATATTTGGAATAAAACATAAAAATAATAAAATTAATTATGATCATGTTACATATACTACATGAATGATAATAATTAATTTAATTTACATCAAGATGTCTTTATTTATAGTTTAATTTCTATTATACATTTAATTGATGTATCGATTAATTGTGAGTGGAGACCAGTTAATATATGTATGGGTTTTATTAATTAATTCAATATTGTATGTAGTTGATATTAGTAATAATTAATTAATTAATTTGAAATTATGTACATAATCCATCTTCCTTATTATATGTATAAGGGAATTCATGTCCACTAGAGTTGTATTGCATCTTTATTATTCATTACTAAAACCCCCTTCTCAGTATATGAGTATTTAGGTATTATGATGAATAAGGATAAATACATGGAATGCACCATCATGAGGTGAAATTCCAAACAAGATATAAATACATTGATTAGGGTGGGAGTTGTGATATGAGTGAGACCCAACTCAAGATATTACCTATACAGTCTTAGTTGATCCATTTACACTCAATGGATCATCTATGAATAAAAAATCATGGTCAGTAATTTTATTTTATTTATTTATCCATGGTTTATTATTAATTTTTGTTTGTGCACGCATATGTGATCACATAGAATAATAAACAGACAAGCATAGATAAAATGAACATGTATGATGAAATATTACTATTTACTACATAGTAAATTATTAAATGATATCACATATTATGTGCATATCTAATAGAAAATAATTACATTATTCAAGAAATAATAAAAACACTCAAAGTAATATTAAGTCTTAATGTTGTATGTTACATAAATTTGAACAAAAATAGGTGTATGAGGTTCTCCTCATCCATATTTTAGGTTGTCTCAAACTACTAGGGGTTTATTTTAAGATTTTTAGGTTGACTTAACTATAGTTGGAAACAAATAAGTATACATAGATAGCATAATAACACTTTAGACTCAATGTGTTGAGTGAAAAAACATTATGATTCCTATAATCTAGGAGATCACTCAAAAGTTCAAGGATCCTCAATTCAATGTGGTTATATAGTTTATATCCCAACTTGAAACTGTATGAATAGTGGTGTAGCCATATCTTGGACTATGAGGAGAGGTTTCAAGGATCCTTTCCACTAGAATACTCAAGTGATAGAGTATTATGAATCTAGTATAAAGGGGTAATAATGTTTAATAAAATAGTATGAGACCATTAATGATTTAATCAATGATTTATAAATAGTGCTCAAGATAATATAATTACTTATAAGTTTATTTGTTTTAGATGAAATGGAAACCACCACCCCTGTTTCATTATCACAGTGATCAAATCTGGAAAAAAATATCCTGATTGGATAAAACATTAAGGATTGGTATATAAACTTTGGAATATTGCTAAACTAAGAGAGGAAGCTTTATGTGTTATATTCCTCACTTTATTTTGAGCCTACATAGAGAGAAATAAAGGTATATAAACAAAAATATATATATAAAACATGTAAATGATTCACCATATGTATATTCCCTCATGTTTTCATTGATGTCCAGTCAATTGAAAAAAAATTCATAAGGAAAAAGATTCCTAAAAGATGTTATCTTATCAACAAGAGTTCTATCTAGAGATAGAAAGGAAAGAAAGATATGAGATATAAATTTTTCTGTATAGATGAAAGCTTTCCAAAGGTAATAGAAAAGGACCTCATGTACTTAATATGATTGGTTACATAGAGTGACTTGAATACCTTGGGATCAAACTAATCGAAGAACTAGAAAATTATCTCATTATTTTTGTTTTACCTCCAATCGTATAAATTTTTATTATTAATAAAAATAAATATAACATGATAAAGTCCCAAAAAATATTATTGGATTTAGTTCACTAATCTTATATGAATACAAATAATACCAATTCTTTAGTCCTTATACAGGAAAATAAGAGGAAGGGAATAGATATGGGGCATAAGGATAAACCCAAGTCAAAGACTCTGATGCTCCTTCCCTCTAAAAATATAAAGATATTGATGGGGGGGGAATTAGATTTATTCTATATGTCTTTCATGTGTAGATAAATACTACTCAAAGGATAATTTGATGGATGAGAAAAATAAGTAAGGCAACACTTCTACATTGGGTATTTCTTTCATTTAATGTAATATGTATTTCTCTACGAGGTGGGTATTGGAAATAGTATGTTGTTCACACATTTATTCATATAAAGATACCAAGAATATTAAATAATATTGAAAAGGTTGAGGTGGATCTCTAGATAGTTAATGGTATGATACTAGCATCCTTAGGTGTCACGACCCATCCCCCAAGGCACGTGTCGTGACTACCCCAAGCCCGCCTTCCATAGGCTTGGGGCTTGCGACTAGCACTGAAAGGTGTATCTCTTAAAACGGGAAGGCATTGCCTTTAAACCTATAAAAAAACATGGTCCAAGAACAGAACAAGAAGAAAATGTGAATTAAACTACTGTAGTAAAAGAGTGTGGAAAGTAAAAGGGGATAGAATACAAGACCAGCTGGAAAAGTACAAGTACAACTGAAAATTGAAATATAACTGAAAAAAAGGGAAAATAGCTCCTGGGTCATCCTCCAAGGATCCTACCTGAAGGGTAGGTATAGCTCACGAATAGTAGTACTTGTGTTACGTCATGAAAAATAGTCCACCTCTAAGCACCGTGCATTCATGGCTCCCTCAGCCTCGATCAATGTTGTATGTCGTATGCATAAGACACAACAAGGTGCGGGTGAAGCCAGTGCAGGGGTTAGTATAATGATACTCAGTAGGGACCCCAAGACCCCTTAGGTCTCCTAGAACTACAAAAAGGAAAACCAAAAAGCATGATATCAATCAAAAAGCACAAGAAAATAGACACAACTCAATTAGACTCTCAACTCAAACTAGGTATACAACTCAGAGAAGCATGATTATGATGCTAACCCACATAGAATCGGTATGAATGTTTATAGAAAACCATGATACTGTCTAGGGAAAGTAACAAGTAACATCCCCAATCACAATGTCGAACACCTCAGTTGTTGAGGAACTCATCCTCTATCGTGTATAGTGGGTCTGTCGGGTTACAGAGAGCCACTTACCACTGACCTTGAATTGCTACGGTACTCCTCCCCATCGTGTATCGTGGGTCTGTCGGGTCACACAGAGCCTCCCTCCCCCACTGTGGCCTATAGAAGTACTCCTACCCATCACTTACCATGGATTCTCCCCACTGAGGCCTACTGAGGTACTCCTCCCCATCACGTATCGTGGTCTTCAAGTCAATCAGAGTCAAAAAGTCAGCAGTCATCAGGTCTCAGCTAGTTGGAGGGTTCCATACGTAGTGTGCTTGGGAGACCGCTCTCTAGTCCATCAGTCATATTTCAACCAGCATAAAGTCTCACAAAGATGTAACCTGATGATCCATCATGTCATAAGGGTTCCAACGCAACAGAAGGAACGTCAATCAGACACCTGGTTTGTGCATTATTGGCATTTTAGTGGTGAAGGCCCAGTTGGATTCTGGTGTGATCTAACCCAGCCATTCTCCAAGTTTCTCCAAAACTCTCATGGAGTAAGGGAAATGGACCATCTTGCTCCAAGTACCTCGATGCTTTAGATGGTTTGTCAAATGGATGTATGATTCTCAAGATAATGCCTTTTTAGTATTCTTGGGCGGTACTGGGTCTGGGTCCTATCCACCTCGGTCGGACCGGCCCAACCCAGTTCGGCATGGGTCGACCTGGGTTGACCTAGGATGACCTGGTCTCACTCATGTCCAACCCGAACTGGGTTAACCCAGACCGTTGGTCCCATCTCGACCCAGTTGGGCTATGGGTCAGGCCGCTGGGCCACGGATCGGTCCGCTGAGCAGCAGGTTGGTCTGGTGGATCGACCTAGCGGTTTTAGACACCTAGCAGCATGGGCTACTAGTGATACCCAGATGCGGCGCATCTGGGTAGGGCTGACGTGGCACAGATCCACGTTAGCGGGTCAACCCGCAGGGGTTGAACCAACGTGGCGCCATGTGGCGCCGTGAGTCCTCTATGTCATGGTCGACGAGCCACAGCTTTACCACCAGCCGTGCTGCTAGTGCGCTCCACGTCCCTTGGCCATCGGTCGATCCAGCGGCCTCTTAATCCCACCGCAGCCAACACAGGTCGTGGCCTTGCTACTGCGTGGGTGTGCCACCGGGGGCACGCCCCACCTCCGCTATGTCGGTTCCGTCACGTCCAGCGAGCGTGATGGACGGCCCATCATCCATTTGCCACAGTTGATGAGCCATGACACTTCTTGTTCATCGGTGGCATGTGACGGTGTGCTGCACCTCCTTAGCAGTCGATCGGTGTCAGCCATTCTGATGACCGCCGTGACTTTGTGTCGCGACCTCCTCTTACGGCATGCGTCAACGAGCTATCCACCACATAGCCGGTAGGTGTCATCACACAATTTGTCTTCCATGGAGGCACAAAGATGTAACAAATATAGAGGAGGGTTTGTTTTAGGTTCGTTAGGCATGCGCCCTCCACGTTAGCTCATAACATGATGGGGGTTAAGGGTTTAATAACAATTGAATTGAACAACAAGATAAACCCCCCCAACATTGCCCGCAATAACCACCTACAAATATGAATGAATCACAGGTCAACCCATTAGTTGGTCGACCCGTGTCCTTTGTTTAATTTCAAGAATGGGGAAGAGGGAATAAAAAAATTCACAAAAAAAATAACCCCCTACCTTGAATCGTCAAATAAACATCCACGCTTAAAGTTGGATCGTGTTCTCCATTCCCGCAACTAGTTCCCAACGACACCACTCGTACGTCGCCCTTTGGTTCATGGTTCAGTGTCACCCATCACGTCCCACTAGGATTGGCTCCATCCTCTAAGGGTTCGACATCACAATGCTTCTTCAGCACTCCATTTCTTGGTGAAGCTATGCTGATACCCCTCCCCAAGCTCCATATTTATAGGAGAGGGGGAGGGTAAGTAATGACATGGGGAATTAATGGGGGCTCATAAATTAGAAACCTTCTTAATTCCCTAATGACGTCATTACTTAGGATTGGAATGTCATGCCATTTATTGTCTTGACATACCATTGGCCCCACACACTGCTTTTTCTTTGGAGGATATGAAATAAAATAACAAAATTATTTTATTTAATTTCTTTTAAAAAGTTGAAAAACATAACTTTTTCGTTGTACCTACTGTGGTCAAAGTAAAGCCTCCCTTAAGAGAATCCTGGTGCGGTGGATTCAACGGTGCCCTCAGATTTTTAATCCGAGAAACTATTCAAAAGTTAGAAAACGTTGCCCACACATTTACTGAACGTACCAGAAAAAAAGTTTGGAAAATTAATAACAGTCACCCTCAACCCGCAACGGTTGAGGTTAGGCTTTACTTAGGGGAAAACCCCCCCAAGAAACCCAATGGTACTCTCATATTTTTTATCTGAGTTACGGTTTAGATGTTATGGATTTTAAAATAAAATAATTGTCACTTAATTATTTTATTTATTTCCAAAAACTAACTTTCACTGGTGGCCTGCACTGGACAATGTTAGTATCTGCCAAAAGAGATCAAACCCTCACAAGTTCATCAGTGGTATCAAATGTTTAATAAAAGTTACCATTTGTGAGTTATAATCATTTTAAAAATAAAATAACTTTATTTAAGTATTTTATTTGTGGTTATGCCATTTTCTAGTTTTCTCACTGGAGGCCTGCACCGACTAAACTTAAGTCACGCCTAGGGTAACCCCACTATCCTGAACATAACAGTGCCATCAGATTTCTGATTCGGGCAACTGTTTAAGAGTTATTCCACTTTTTTAGGAAAACTTCTTATGCGAGCTAATTAAATCTTAACAAAACTTAGATGGATCATTCTAGTCACTCCGAGATTTAGAATCACACGCCGTCAAATTTCACGGTCTCAAAATAATCCCATATAATTAAAAAAATATGGAAATTCTGGGACATTACATTCTCCCTGCCTTAGGGATTTAATTCCCCAAAAGCCAAAACATAGACTAGGGAAACAAATGGGGGAACTTAGTACGAATCTAAGAATCCCACTCCCATGTGCTCTTCTGGAGGTTCCTGTACTGACAGAGAACATGCACCAGAGGTATCGACCACCCACAAAGGACCCTCTACTGTTGATCCTCAATCTCTACTGAAACCTCCCTAAATGTCACCCCATCTTCTATGTCCAGATCACCATGGTCGATGACGTGATATGGTTTGTGCACATATTTCCTCAGCTGGGATACATGGAAGACACCATGAACACTCTCCAACTATGGTAGAAGTGTTAAGTGGTTTTCCACTATGCCTACCCTCTGAAGAACTAGAAATGGCCTCATAAACCTTGGTGATAACTGGATGCCTCGCCTCAATCTCTGTAGTCCCCATCGAGGAGAGACTCATCAAAAAACGTGGTCCCCCTCATAGAACTCCAGAGGTCTTTGCCTCCTGTCAGAATATGAATTATTTCCGCTCTG
Source organism: Viscum album (assembly GCA_963277665.1). Classification (NCBI taxonomy): domain Eukaryota; kingdom Viridiplantae; phylum Streptophyta; class Magnoliopsida; order Santalales; family Viscaceae; genus Viscum; species Viscum album. The sequence goes on along the minus strand of OY728137.1, from coordinate 1,928,469,091 downwards.
TGCAGTTTTCATCTGCTCCTGGATGGTCTGCACCTTCTTAGTGGTAGCTCATACCAACTATGAACCCATAAGTGTTGACTCCCCTGGGTTTGTCCAGCATAGCGGTGATCTTCAAGGTCGACCGTATAGGGCCCCGAATGGTGCCATACCAATGTTGGAGTGATAAATATTGTTGTATGAAAACTACACCAAGTGATCCTTCCAACTGAGGCCAAAATATTGGACACATTCATGTAGCATGTCCTATAGAGTTGGTATGGTTTTCTCCATCAGACCATCCGTCTGAGGATGCAAGGCGGTGTTCAAATGCAACTGAGTCCTGAATGCCTCCTGCAATACCTTCCAAAACTAATATTTGAAGCATGTTTCATAGTCAGAGATGATCGTCAATGGCACCACATGAAGCCATACAACTCTTGTATGCAGAGGCGTCCTAAGCCCCCTACTGATCCCTGCTCTCAGATAGGTAGGAAGTGGGCTGACTCGGTGAGTCGGTCAATGATCACCCAAATGGAATCATGTCCCCTGGACATATGTGGAAGCCCTGTCACGAATTCCATGTAGGTTCTATCCCACTTACACTATGGCACCTCTAGTGACTGAGTTAAGCATGTTGGAACCTGATGCTCGACCTTCACTTCCTGACAAGTGAGGCTTCATGATACAAACTCTTCCACTACTTCCTTCATCCCTAGCCACCAGTGCTCACACCGAAGGTCTTGGTACATCTTTGCCACACCAGGATGTACCTCCAGAGGGGATGTGTGGAAATCCATCAACACCTCCTCTTATAGCGTCACTAGAACCATGATACATCCTTTGAAGAGGATGACGTGCTCCCCACCTTAAGAAAATTCATTAGGTGCCTATCCTAAGGATATCTAATCACTTAGAGCCTCACAATCAATGTCTCAATCTATGCCCCACCTCGAATTTTCTGAAGAATTGGGGGAGTGATCATCATAGACTGTAGGTATGCTGCTCCATCTTTATCCATGAAGGATATTCACAGCGCGACTAACTGCTCTAAAACCTCACTCAGTAGCTGTAAACTAGACCACCTACTTAGTGCATCTGCTACCACATTCCCCTTCCCAGGAGTATAGACTATCTCAAAGTCATGTTACTGGAGGAACTCTATCTATTGTTGTTGTATCAGGTTTAGGTCCTTCTATGAGAAGATACACCTGAGACCCTTATGATCAGAGTAAAAAAGTAAACCATTCACCCATCAGGTAGTGCAACCACAACTTCAGTGCAATAACCACTGCTGCTAACTCCAAGTCCTAGGTAGTGTAATTATACTTTTCAGTCTCTGTCTCATCTCTTGAAATATCTTCTTACACTTCTCCATCTATAGGAAAGGTTTCCCCATTTTTTCAAAGCTGAAAAGGGTGCCGCTACTCTGTAGAAGTCTGGTACAAATCTTCGGTTGTACCTAGCCAAAGAAGAAGTCCCCTTCCCTTTTGGGAGGTAATACTAGAAAAATATTTTGAAAAGATGTCCTCACACTCTACCACTCCTATTTGGAACTGAGAACTCAAAACTCCAGCTTCCACGAGGGTAAGGATGGCTGACTCAAGAGGGATCGGCCACACCCTCCAATTCATGAGTTTATCCTGTTCTACCTAGGTTTCCTTTTAATCTAACTAAGGAAAACCCCATTCCAAAATTGTATATAAACCACAACATATTTGCCTAATACAATAAATCTGAGTATGAACTGTGGATGTTCATTCCATACCCAAACTAACGTCATAAGGCCTCGATGCTTCCACCAAGAGGCTCTAACCGAAACTCTCGCCTCAAGGGTTAGATCACACCATTAGCGTAAGTGTGATTATTGAGTATCTTCCTAAAGGTATCTTCAGACATGAGGGTCAAGTCAATCATTTAACCGAAAACTCTTGGTCTTGGACAAGATTCGTGGGAGGAAGGAATTATTGGTACCTATGTCTATTAATACGGTAACTAGTAGTAGACACAGATCATACCTCAAATCATTCCTAGAGCTCTTGGGTCACACTCCTTGACCGCATGTAACTACTCCCTTCCCCTGTCCTCTAGCTCCCTGAGCCTGGTGGGGACCACATTAGGGTGGTGGTTGTAACATGTCGAAATGTATTCCACCTCATGATGCTCCCCTATCACCACTTCCATGTCTGTTGCCCTGCAGATTCATTTTTCCCTATCACTTCCTCTACCCAAAACATTTTACATGCCCATGTATCTGAGATTGGAATCAGTTTCTTGCTTTCATACTGCTAAGATTCACTGGATGTATTCTCCCAGCCAAAGAAAATTCGACCACAAAGGTTCTCTTTAGCACCCTAACATAAGTAGGAATGCATAGAGGAATAGTGTTGGCTTGGATGTCCCTAAACACACCTATCTAGGAGGTCTGAGCCCTGATGAACTAATCATACTATATTCATCAAGTACCTAGGATGGTCGGTACGCCTCGATGAATACTCATCTAACGACATGTTATCCGACTGAAGCTATAGAATCTCTAGGGAACTCTCATACCTTAGCTATTTATGTCAAGAGACCCCCTTCTCTGAGAAAGGTTCTCAATCTTATCCACAAAAAAAGTCACCTATTCGCAAGATCAGGGTGATCTAAACCCTGTCATTGTCCTACTGACCCATGTATAGGGCTCTTTAATTTGACCACCATTTGATCGAATGGTTCCCTGACTAGATGGAATCTCGGCCACCACATCAATTCAATTATTAGAGACCTGTGAGTCAGGCTTTCCTTGGAACCTAAGGTGTATCTGATCTGAAACATTTGTAAGGCACTAAGCCTACATATGTCTTCTACCAGTACCACCGATTGTAACTTCTGACCAACGTCCAATGATATGGCTGACACACTACCCGAAGGTACTATCTTGTGTAACGATCCATGTACCAAAGCCTCGTCACTATGCGGACCATCCTCATGGTCACTCACTGAAAAATACTATAATCTAAGATCACCATCTTCACTAATAGTGTCTCATCTAGGCTGAAAACTCTAGCCACAACCCCCATCCTGTCCTCAGCCGCCTGCGGGTCCGTCTCACCTCGGAACCTCAGAGGACTCTCCCGCTAAAACTCGTGCAACGTGCTTAGTCGGCATGCACCCTCTGCTGGTGGGATAATAGAAACAGCTTCCCAATGGGTAGTGGTGCTACTGGTACACCACCCAAAGGTGTTAACACCGTAAGACGGCCCTGTACTGAGGCATCATCGCTCAGTGGGCCATCGTCGCGTACTCTCTCAGGAATCCTAGTTGGTTGTCTCAGCGGAAGCATCCTAATAAAAAACATTTGCACCACTGTCATAAAGTTATACATGGTGAGTTGACTCCAAAGAAATAAAAAGGAAAAACTTTTCAAAAACACACGCAATCAGTGTTTTCGTGCGCTGAGTCAGAAATTAGAATTCAGGGTCCTAGTATATAGATACATCTGCCGCCACACCAACACTGGATTCCCCAAAATGAAAAACACACTCATAACACTTAACACTATTGCCACACAGGAAATATTAGAGTCCTAGTTCTTCGGTATAATCGAACCCGCTCTGATACCACTTTGTCATGACCCGTCCACCAGGCCCCGTGTCATGACTACCCCAAGCCTACCTTCCATGGGCCAGGGGCTGGAGACTAGCACCAAAAGGCATATCCCCTAAAACAGGAAGGCATTGCCTTTAAAACTGTACAAACACACGGTCTGAGAACACAAAAAGAAGAAAATGTGAAGTAAACTATTTTAGTAAAAGAGTGATGAAAATAAAAGGGGCAGGAATACAAGCCCCACTGGAAAAGTACAAGTATAACTGAAAAGTGCAATATAACTAAAAAGGGGAAAAAAACTTCCGGGTCATCCTCTGAGGATCCTACCAGAAGGGTAAGTATAGATAAAAAAAAGTAGTTCCTATGTCACGTCATGAAAAATGGTCCACCTCTGAGCATCATGTAGTCCTGTCTCCTTCAACATCAATCAATGTTGTATATCGTCTTCCCAAGACAAAACATGGTGCAGGCAAATCCCGTATAGGGGTGAGTATAACGATACTTAGCAGGGACCCCGAGACCCCATAGGTCTCCTAGAAATCCACAAAGGAAAGCCACAAATCAGGATCTCAATCACAAAGCACAAGGCAATAGACACAACTCAATTAGAGTCTCAGCTTAAACCAGGTATACAACTCAGAGAAACAGGATTATGATGATGACCCACACAAGATCGCTATGAATGCTGATAGCCAGCCATGGGATTCACTAAGGATAATAACAAGTAACATCCCCAATCACAACTTCAAACACCTCGGCTACTGGGGAACTCCTCCTCTATTGAGTATAGTGGGCCTGCCGGGTCACACAGAGCCGCTTCCAACTAACCTTGAACTATTGAGGTACTCCTCCTCATCATGTACCGTGGGTCTTCCGGGTCACACAGAGCCTCCCTTCCCCATCATGGCCTACTGAGGTACTCCTCCCCATCACATACTATGGCCGCTCCCCATTGTGGCCTGCTGAGGTACTCCTCCCCATCATGTATCCTGTTCGTCGAGTCACTCCGAGTCAAAAAGTCAGCAGTCATTAGGCCTCAGTCAGTCACAGGGTTCTGTACGTAGTGCGCTTGGGAGAACCACTCCCCAAGCCATCAGTAATATTTCAACCAGAAAAAAGTCTCAAAAAAAGTAACCCAATGATTCATCATGTCATAAGGGTTCCAACGCAATAGATGGTGCATCAATCGGATGTTTGGTCAATGAGTTATTGGCATTTTAGTGTCAAGGGCCTGGTTTGATTCAGGTGCGATCCAACCTGGCCATACTCTAGGTTTTTTAAAAAATATCATGGAGTAAATAAAATGGACCATCTTGAACCAAGGCTCATGATTCCACATAAAGTTCATCAAACGGACATCCGGTTCTCAAGATAAGGCCCTTTTAGTGTTCCTGGGCGGTACTGGGTCAGGGTCCGGTCCGCCTCAGATAGACCGGCCCGACCTAGTTCAGCATGGGCTGACCTGAGTCAACCTGGGTTGAAGTAGTCTGATTCGAGTTTGACCCGACCTGGGTTAACCTGGTCCGCTGGGCCCGACCTGACCCGACTGGGCCATGGGTCAGGCCGCTGGGCTGGTGGTCGCCCCGCTGAGCGGCAGGTCGGTCTGCTGGACTAACCCGGCGGTGCCACCTGCCTTACAGTGCGGGCCACTTGGGATACCTGGATGAGGCACATCCGAGTAGGACTGACATGGAACCGAGCCACATCAGCGGGTCAACCCATGGGGGTTGACCCAACGCGGCACCACGTGGCGTCGCGGGTCCTCCGTGCCGCGACTGACAGGCCGCAGCTTTACCGTTGGGCGCGCCGCTGGTGTGCGCCCCATCCACAAGTTGTCAGTCGATTTAGTGGCCCCTTTCTCCCACCGCGGACAATGAAGGTCGTAGCCTTACTGCCGTATTGGCGTGCCACTGGGGGTGCACCCTACCACTGCTCTATCGGCTCCATCCCGGCTGACCAGTGTGCCGGCCAACCCATCCTCTGGTCACCGTGGCTGACGAGCCGCAACCCTTCTTGTTCATCGGCAGTGGGAAATGGTGCATCGTGCCTCCTCTGTGGCCAGTCGGTGTCAATCTCTATGACAACCGTCGCAGCTTGGTGCAGCAGCCTCCTCTTTCAGCGTGCATCGACTCGCTATCCACCACGTATCCGGACAGTGTTGTCATGTTGTCAGTATTCCATGGAGGCACAAGGATGTTGTAAATATAGGGGAGGGTTCAAACTGGGTTCGTTAGGCTCGCACCCTCTGCATTATTTTGTAACGCGAGGGGGTTAAGTGTTTAATAAGAATTGAATTAAACAACAAGATAAACCCCCACAAGATTCTCCGCAATAACCTCCCACAAAGACGAATGAATCATGGGTTAACCCGTTAGTCAGTTGACCCGCATTCTCAGTTTAATTTCTTGAATGGGGAAGAGGTAATCAAAAAATGCACAAACAAAATAAACCCCTACCTCGAATCATTGGATAAATGTCTACGCTTGATGGTGGATCATGTTCTTCATTCCTGAAACCAGTTCCCAACGATGCCACTCGTACGTCGCCCTTCAGTTTGTCGTTCGGTGCCGCCCGTCACCTCCCACTAGAATCGGCTCTGTCCTCTAAGGGTTCGACATCGCGGCGCTCCTTTAGTACTTCATTGCTTGGCGAAGCTATGATGATACCCCTCCCCAAGCTCTATATTTATAAGAGAGGGGGAGGGTAAGTGACAACAAGGGGAATTAATGGGGGCACATAAATTAAGAAACTTCCTAATTCCCCAACGACGTTGTTACTTAGGATGGTCAAGTCAAGCTATTTAATGACTTGACACACCACTTGTTCATTGGAGGATATGAAATAAAATAACAAAATTATTTTATATCAATTATTTTAGAAAGTCACAATACATAAATCTTTCTCTGAACCTAATGAGGTCAAAGTAAAGACTCCCTTAAGTGAATCCCAGTGATGCAGATTCAACAGTTCCGTCGGAATTTTAATCCGAGAAACGGTTCAAAATTTAGAAAATGCCGCTCATGCGTTTACTAAATGTACCCAAAAAAAGTTCATATAATTAATAACATTCACCCTCGACTCGCTTCGGTCAAGGTTAGTCTTTACCTAGGGGAAGCACACCCCAAAAAACCCAACGTTACTCTCATATTTTTAATCCGAGTTACCGTTTAGAAGTTATGGATTTTATAATAAAATAATTGTCACTTAAATATTTTATTTACGACCAAAAATTATCTTTCACTTGTGGCCAATTCCAGCCAATGTTAGCATCTTCCTAAATAGAGCATACCCTCATGAGTTTAGCGGTGGTCTAGGATTTTTAATCTGAGTTACCGTTTGTGAGTTATAAGTATTTAAAAAATAAAATAACTTTATTTAATTATTTTATTTATGGTTATTCCATTTTTGGGTTTTCTCATTGGAGGCCTGCACTGACTAAACTTGAGTCACTCCTAGGGTAAACCCTCCATCTTGAACACAAAGGTGCCCTAGGTTTTCTGATCTAGGAAACCATTAAAGAGTTATTTCACTTTTTTAGGAAAACTGCTTATGCACGCAAATTAAAGTTTAACAAAACTTGGACAGATCCTTCTGGGCACTCCAGGCCTCAGAATCACACATCATTAGATTTCACGATCCCAAAATAATTTTATATAATTAAAAAAATTATACTGAAATTCTGGGACATTACATTAGGAGTGCTAAATTATCGTCTTATCATGCCTAGTGGTTTGTTTCTTATAATAAATTTTTTTATTATATTCATTCAGTAAATAGAAACATAATCTCAATGTAAATTATGAACACCATGTGATTTTATTACATGTTTGGAAATATATTTTGTCTCTTTTATATGGATAACATATGGTATGGTATATAACATCTTAATAATGGATTTTATATACATGAACATGAAAACCCAACAATGGTAATCAATGAAAAAACAATGAAAATGAATAATATATCACCCACTTATGGAACTTCATAGTTAGTCATGTAAATGAGAAGAATTTTCAATAGTTACATAAAGTATGGTTTTTAGACACAGTTTAATTAAAATCCCAACATTTAAGTCACACTTCTTTACAAAGGGAAAATGACCATGAACCCTTCACTAGGAAATAGGTAAGGGATGTTAAACTACTAGAATGGTTTCATACTAATTTACATGGTCCATTTTCAATATGGGGGATGTGTGAGTTTTCATAATTAATTAATTTTATTGAAGACTATAGTAGGTATGAATATATATAATTGTTGAGCTATAAGTAAGATTCATTTTAGATGTTTAAATAATACCAGTATGAAGTATAAAATATGTTTAGTAAGATGAATAAAGAACGTCAATCTAAAAAAGAAGATAGTATCTCAAATAAGAATTAATAGATCACTTAAAAGAGTGTGGTAATGTATAAAAACTTACTCCTCTTTATACAACTCAATAAAACGGTGTTTGGGAATGGAGGAATCAGACATTGTTTGACATGGTCAGATCAATGATGATTTAGGAAAATCATTCATTATCCTTTTGGGGATACACATTATAGAGTATGCAATATACCCTTAACCAAATACCAACTAAAGTTATATATATAATTCCATATGAGTTTTTTATAGAGATAAACCCAATATGTCGCACATATGAGTTTGTTGATGAAAGGATTTTTTAAGACTAAACCTAGTGAAAATTAGCATCATGAGGCATGAAGTGCATATTTATAAAATTTTATAATGAATCTAAAGGTTATTACCTATAAACCCCTTCCGGTAAAACACTTATTATATAAATTCATACCATATTAGTAGAAATGAAACATATTTATAATGAAAATAGTGGAGAAATATTTAATTTGATGAATTTAATTCTCCATATGCATAAGAGTTGGTATTGGACACATACAAATAAGATATTGTGAGATATAAATATGTTCCTAATACACACATGCTTCATAGGTCAACTTGAGAGGTAAGATAACCAAATCTAGATGGCTTTCGTACCATTGAGTTAGGTTACACATTACTACTAGAGAATGATGAACCTCTAACTTACAAGAAGGAAGTAGACTTAAAGGATGATGTTAAATGTGAAGAACCTATGAATTATAAAATTGATTATATATATCAAAATAATGTTTAGATTTTTTATCCCCTCCAATAGCTGTAAACCCCATTTGCTAAAAATGGGTATTCAAGAAAAAACTAACATGGATGGTAAATTTAATACTTATAAATCTTGACTAGCTATGAAGGGTTTCAAAAAATGTCATGGAATAGACTATGATGAAACAATATCACCAATTTTAATACTGAAATCCATCATAATATTACTTAAAATTAAATCCTCCCATTATTATACTATTTAGAAAATTAATTTCCAAATTAATTTCAAAATGGGAAGTTGTGTGAAGAAGAATGTATGACTCAACCTGAATCATTTATTAAGTCAAAGAGTTCCAATAAAGTGTGAAAGCTACTGATATACATTTACGGGTTGAAGGAGGCATCACGATTATGAAATGATTATTTTGATTAGTCCATAATAGAATCTTGTTTCATTAAGAATCAAATATAACCAAGTATTAATAATAAGGTTAGTGGGAATTCCATATTTTCCTTCAAATTATATGTTGATGATAAATTAATTTTATAAAATCAAATTTATTTCTTATATTGAGTTAAGAATTTATAAAATAATTTCTTCTCCATGGAATAAATAGGTGAAGAGTCCTACATCCTTGGGATTAAGATCTGTCAATACAGATCCTAGAAGTTGATTGGGATAATTAAAATTGCACACATTGACCAGGAACTCAAAAGTTACAATATAGAAAAATCTAAGATATGGGGTTTATTCCAATGTTATATGGTATCAAAATATCTTAGAAAATGTGTCCAGAAACACGAGATCATATTGAAATAATGAGTAAAATAAATTATGCTTTAGTCATGGGATCTATCATGTATTTCTATGTTATGTACATGGTTTGATGTTTCCTTCACTTTAAGAATGGTGGGTAGATATCAAGTGAATCCTATAGAGCCACATTGGGAATCCATAAAAACTATCCAAAAATTTTGAGAAATACAAATGATATATTTTTGTTTTGTGGATTAAATGAGGAATTAATAGTGGAGTGATACACTAAATCTAATCTCTAGATAGATCATGACAACATGAAATCCTAGTGAGTATATGTCTTCCTCCCAAATGATGGTGTAGTGAGCTGGAGAAGCTTGAAGAAACCTATAGAAGATGATTTTACATAATAATCCAATTATTTCATGGATTCTGAAGTTGCTAAGGATTAATTTTGGATATAGATATTTTTATTATATTTTGTAGTTATAGTGAGTATTAAAGACACTTTTATAGTTTATTGTGATAATACTAAAGTAGTGGTTCCTTCCATGAATCCTAGGCCACACCATATGAAAAATTATATAATTCAAAAGTTTCAAATATTGTTGGATTTTACGTAGATATGAGGAGTCCTAAACGGGAGAGTATAAATAGAGTATAAAATGGAATACCCCTTTACTAAATCCATATCTTTGAATAAGTATGATTCTTATGTGAGATCTTACAGTTTGAGGATTGTATACTGTTGGAACTATTTCAAGTGGGGGTGTTATGAGTGGAGTTTGTAGACCCTACTACATTGTATAATTTTATTTCCATGACATGTATATAGTTGGATATATATACTTTTTTTATCTTACCATAATTTTTTTTAAACTTCTACATCAAAAATATTTATATGGTAATGACCTTATGTTTCATTTCATATAAAAAGGGTGATATTAGTTACAATATTATAATGAGAACCTATAGATACCATGAAATTAATATTAAACTTATATTTTATACTCATGATACATCATTCTAATAGGACATGAACGTTTTGTAAATATTAGGTATTGGGGGATCATAAGCATTAAAACTTATTCTTATGATGTATCAACTTCATGATCTCAAGTAATTGAGATCATGAGGGGAAACTGATTAATAGGAACACCACATGTTTCAAGTTTCATTGGTATTTCATATATATGAACATGTGTAAAGGTATCATAATATATGGTTTTTATTAGTGCATAGTATTTGATTATTTACTTAGATATAAGGTGAAAACTATGAACTTTATGTTTCGGTGAGGTATCTTGCATTGGGTGCACCATTTGTAGTGTGACATTGAATGAATAATCCAGATATCTTTTATTACTTCTGAAAGGATTTGATATATTGACACTAGTTAATCAGGATGGATGTACCATTAAAAAATACATGGATAGGGTAGAAGAATTTAATCATGTCTAGTAAGGTCAATGTATAACAAATCAAGAGAGGATGATGATACAAAGTACATCCTTCTTCATGAGATATCCTATGTCAAAGAGATTAAACTACACATTTTGTGTTCATAGAAATGTTTTTCTTTCATATGAATTTATTATTTATTTTTATGGGCCTTGATGGGTTTATATCCCCTACTCCGAGTCTACTAATACTATTCACTAGTGTTGAGATATGGGAAAATAAAGTTAAACTTGTGGTTTATAAAAAATTATGGCTAATTATGATGAATAAGAATATAGGGAATGATGGACCGCACCATGGGGTCCAAGAGATATCCATGAATAAACAATCACCAATTAATATATAAAAATATATTATTTTTTTGTAGAATAATTGGATATGGATTTATTTATTTAATTTATTTATGATTAATTAAGGTAATACATGGGAAAATACATAACGAATGAATATTATTTTAATTTTAAAGATTCAATTAATATTTATGGGGAAAATTATTTGAGTTAATGACTTGGTTTTATCATGTAATAAATTTATTATATATTAAAATAGTGTTATAATAATCTAAATTAAATTTAGGACAATTATAGTTGGTAATAAAATGTCAATTATGGATTATTTAGTGGGTGTTATTTATATGAGCGTTAGGGAGATGATTTCTAGTGTTTAACCTCTACTATATAAGCAAGGGGGAGATCTTTTCTAAGGTACTATTCATATACTCTAATTTTAGACATCCTCTCTCCTCCATCCCACATCCTAGAGAGATAAATTCTTGATCCAAGCAACTGATTCAAGATCACCTTTATGGATCAAAGTAACAGAAAAACAATGATCTTCAGGACATTGATGGATTTATTGGATATCCATGATGTCACCTAGATTTCAATGATCGTCATTACCATATATCTTTTATGAATGTGTGGATGATATAGGGGGATACAACCTTGCTTCCTTAAAGTAATATAAATCAAATATTGGTTTCTTTTTAATCTCTAATAAAATCGGATGTAGTAATTATTCATTTAATTTTTATGCAAAAATAAAATCATGTTAGATACTCACACTTTTATTGAGGCTCATTTCACTAGAGTTGTTCTTGTTATATTGATCTCATGAAGAAAAATTTTAAATCATCATCCCATCTTCTTTGGATGCATGCCCTAATATCTTCATCATTGATGGTTATTAGCTCAAATATATCATAAACGTTATGTTTCTTTGATGTTTTTTTAATGTTATTTACCTTTCATATCATTTCATCAGTAATCATGTGTCTTAAAAACTTCCATTCACTTAATTCAACCTATCATGTAGGTGTTCTATATCTATTCCCATAGAGTGTTTCATATGGTACCATGTATGTGCTTGAGTGGAGGTTGTTATTATAAGAAAACATATCCCAAGTAATATGTTGGTCCAAGTCTCCCTTTAAAACCATAAATAAATCTCTCAAAGTGTCCCCAAATGTCTAGATAGTTTTTTTATATTGCCCATCAGTCTAGGAATGATAGGCAATATTTAAGTTTAACTATGTATTTATATCATGATGAAGACTCTTCATGAACTTTAAGGTGAACCTAATATCTTGATTAGATACAATTGATAGTGGTGTTCTTGGTATCCTCACCACTTCTCTAATTTATATCATTTCATGGTGGTTAAGTAAGGATTCTTATTGAAGTTAAATTAAGTGAGTATTCTTTGTAAGACGGTTTACCATAAACCATATAAAATTGTTCCTTTTTATATATTTGAAATATCCCTGAAAAAATCCGTTGTGATGTTTTCCCATTTCATATAGGTATGGGAAATGGTTTCCTTATCCCTTTGGACCTTTGCCTCTCTATATTCACTTGTTGACACACTAGGAACCTTGATGTATATTATATAATCTTATTCTCCATATTTTTCTACCAATAATGCTCTCAAATATGTCTATATGTCTATGTGATTCCTAGGTTAGTGGAGAATCTTGAGATATGACTATCATTGAATTGATTTTTCCTCAATATAACCACCTTCTTCTATAACTCCACATCATCATTTTATTCTAACATAATATTCTCTAGTAGAAATGGTTTAGAAATAATATTAGAAATGTTCTATTATTTTAGTTCTACTATGACCACCATTTCCATATTTCCCATGTCTCAGAGGATCAACATCATTTTCAATCCAAATTTCTGATAAGGTTTCAGATCCTTTATATATATATCATATACCACTTTGTTTGATTTCCCATTATGGTAGTGGATTTATAAATCATATTACTTGATCAACTCTAACAATTTTTTTAGTGAATATTAAGATCCATCTATGTGAATATATTTTTGATATTATTATTATCATTATATATTTATAACTTCTCCCCATCGAGATAATTCCACCAAATATTTAATGAAAAAATCACTACAACTAACTCAAGATGACGTGTTAGGTAGAAATTATCATGAAATTTTAGATAAATTATATCATAAAAATATCACTTTTTCATTTTTCATCATTATATAGCCTAGGAACTTCATTGAAGTATCATTCTATACCATGAGAAGTTATTCACATGGGGGTAGTGTAAGTACTGGGGTTGTGATAAGCCCCATTTTCAATTTCTTCAATCCCCCTTCACATTAATTAGTATAGAAAAACTTTACACTCTTTTGATTCATCTTGTTTATTAGTTTTTTGAATCATTAGAAATTTATCACAAATAATTGATAATACCCAGCTAGTATGTGGAAAATTCATATCACTATTATAAATACATTTCTAGGACACTACTCCATTTATATTACCATATAAGGGTCCAGATATTTCACTTTTCTATTGATAAAATGACATAATAATTCCACTTTACCCATAAAATAATCACATTTACAATACTTTCAGTATAACTTATTCTTTCATAATTTATTAAGAACAATACTCAAATGTTACTCATGTTCTTAATTAATTTTAGAGTATATATGAATATCATCTATAAAGAGTAAAAGAAATTATTGAGGTAGTATCTAAAAAATATATTTATTAATTGCATTAATATTATTTTATAATTTATGAGTCTGGAAAGCATGATGAGGTAATCATATTTGATGTACCTAATATGAAATGAGGTCTTAAAAATATCATCTTTTTCTACCTCTAAATAATGATATACTGACTAAAGGTCTACATTAAAAAAGCATTGAGCTCTATGAAACTGATAAAATATTTTATAATTTTATGGAAATGGGTAATTATTATTTATTTTGATCTTTTTGTGTTCATGATAATCAATACTGAGACTCATCGACCCACCTTTCTTCTTGATAAATAAAACTAGTGCACCCCATGTTGAATCACTTGGGCATATGAACCCATGTCTAGATGTTCCTGTGATTTCTTCTTTAATTCATCTAGTTCAATGGGTACTATTCTATATGGAGTTTTGTATATTATCAAAGACCAAAGTATAAGTTAAATTTAGAACTCAACTTCTCGATCGGGAGGAAGGCCACGAATCTCTTTAAGAAATACATGAAAAATCTACTATATAATATTCATGTCTTGAATTGTAGTCTTCTACTTTGATTCAATCTTTTATTACAGATAACCGTATTCATAATGAAAAATACCCATGCATTTAGAGAAGATTATTAAGAAGACTAATCTTCACCATTACACCGGTATATAATTGTAGGATAATTTGGTATATATAATGTGATTTATTTTTCGTTGAAGTAGATCCAAGATCTATATAATTACATCCATTCAATTCCTAGTATATTGTTAAATTATGATAAGTAATTATGATAAGGTCTTCTTGGAGATTCATCCCATGAATAAAAATTAGATAATATTAATATTCTTAATAAGAAAAAAACTCTCTATTGTTGTTATTCATAGATAATTTAACCTCCCTGTTTTATGGTGATATTTGAATAGTTATACTAATGTTGTATGAAATGGAAGAATGAATAAAACCATAATTGAATAGTTTATTTTCTACTCTTGAATGAAAAATGAGTGTACCTATCACAAAATAATTCTCTTACTCAACATATAAGTTAGTGATAAAATAATCACACCCTTCATATCTTTTCCATGGAGGTTATTTTCATTAGTTATCTTTCACAACCCTTAGCTTAGTGAATTAATTTGGATAATGTTTGTGTTCCTTATAGTTGTAACACTAGATTTCCAGGTGATGATTTATTAGGAATTTTTTTCTTCAATAACATTAGTGAAATTTTCCCCCTCATTGTGACATGAATTAGCTGTATTCCCCTCCTTTCCAAACTTTAAGCACTTCCTGGTCCCCTTGAGATAGTTTCTAATATGTTTCTTCCCACACATTTCACCGGTAGAATGTTTTAAATTATTACCATCATGTGTTTTATCCAATGATATGGTTAATATATATTCTCATTTTTATATCTCTAGTCCCATGAGAATCACTAATTCTAAGCTCCACTTTTAGGGAACTTCATAAAAATTATTTATAACTTCCAAAGTTCCAAACTCACGATGATTTTTAAATACTGATATTCAACCCACTATATTAATGGTTAAAATTTATTTTAGGGCACAAAAAGAGTTTGGAAGCATACCTTTACTATTGATTGAATTTTTTCCTCACAATACCTAACAAACTCATCTTTTTTACTCTTGATTTTAAGAAACTACATCTCTATTTTAATATGAATAGTTTTTAGGAAATTAATATTAAAATAACTCCATTGAATTCATCCCCAAATGTGGATTCTAGGTCTTCATTACTATTTGTTTTCTTGATAATTTTCCACCACTGAACAAATTCTCCATAATGGAGATAAACATCCAAAATGGTCTTCTCTTGTTTAGAGCATTGAAGTAAGGAGACTATATTTTAAATATATTTAATCAATTATTTTGTGATTATGGGATCAAAAAATACACTAAAAGATATTGGCCTTTATAATATAATTTATGTAACTATGTATTTCTCTCTAATAGGTTATTCCATGAGATTTATTTTATTATTTATAACATGTGTCATTTGTTTTAATATATCCACGAATTTATCAACTCCTATTGCCATCATATTAGGTATTTCATCAGGGTAGTCATCACATTTCCCTTTGTACATATTGTTATCATGATCCCCCCTAAATCCATTCATTTTCTAACATGATGTAATGTTATGTATGAGAATACTGAAATTAATAAATTTTTATAAGGAAAAACATAATCATAGATAGAGTAACTCAAAAATGACTGACATAGTTTAACATATAAATCTCTAAGTTTCAATATAGGTTATCCTTGGATAACTTATACTTAGTTTCCTTAACCCAATACACTTATTAAAATCTATAAATTAATTTTAAATCTTTAATTTTTAAAGATAATTTCAAATTGAAAAACTCATATCCATTGGGAGTTTCACACCAGGTGTGTGGTAAGGGTTATTCACCATGCCCCATAATGATAGCCAAGATATACATGACCAAGTATTTTCTTGTTTATTACACCTGGATGTATGTTTATAAAAAATTAATCCACTTGTAGTATAAATATTGGGATATATTTCATGTAAAATCACATAATCTATACCTTAACAATACTTTGGGATCTTATTATTTACTTAGGATTATCCTTAGTGTTTTCACTAATGTTCTAAAATAATATTCTCCAAAAATAACTACCCTTTTTTCTAATACAAACTATTGTGACGCAATCCTTAAACACATATTATTTCATAAATTTTAACATTGTTTACAACAAACACAATCTGGCGATCTAGGGTCTAGCGTCTTTGGAGGATTATTCACATTAATACATTATCTTAAAACACAACATAATTGTCTTCATTTAAT
The DNA here is from genome assembly GCA_963277665.1 of Viscum album. Classification (NCBI taxonomy): domain Eukaryota; kingdom Viridiplantae; phylum Streptophyta; class Magnoliopsida; order Santalales; family Viscaceae; genus Viscum; species Viscum album. The sequence continues at coordinate 1,928,452,372 of OY728137.1, read as the reverse complement.
CTTTATAGAGTTATTCTAAATCCCATAGGTCCTACTAATACATTATTTGATAACCTGGTGAAATACAAAAGGGAAATTGTGATCTATAAATCCTAATAAGGGAATAAATATGATAAAGTAGCATAAAATGGGATGCATAACATGATATTATAAATATAATTATTAAAATCATGCAATCAAAGAATAATAAATTGATAACATAATAGAATGTAATTAGAATGATAGTATTATAAGATCGTAGCATCATAATAATGTATAAATTATATAAAAAACGACTTTAAGATCATAAGTCTAGGTTCTCTACCTCATTAGGATAACATAGTTGGTTATGCTAACTGCATACACACCATAGTTGGCTAGGCTCACTGTCTATGAACCATTATATATCATGATATGGTAACATTACCTAATGCATTGGAGGAATATATAATTCAAGTCCCACGCATCATATAATGAACATCATCATATGTGTTCCATAATATAAAAAACATACAAATTCTAATACATAGTGAAAACCCATGAGAAAGAAATTGGTTTAAAGATATTATCACAAGGAATGTATAAATTCTATAACATAAAAATTACAAAGAGAAGATGGAATTAAATTTATTTTTACATTAATATATGAAATTAACATAGGTATTGATCATGGATTCCATTGTTACAAAAATCTATTAAAATGTTCTAAGACGTAAGAATAAAATAATAAAACTCATTTGTGGTTATTTTCAGAATAAGAAAACGATCATTTGCATAAACAGGGTCATAATTGTTCATTAAAATAAGAATTGAACCTGAATGGTTCTAAATAAATTAAATAATAATTTTAAAACCTTATCATGATTTAAAAACATTTTTAGTGGGTGATGGTTGATGTGAAATAAGAATTTTAAAAATCCACTTAAATTGGGTTTCCATATAAGTGATTATTTTGAAAGAAACTTAAAACTAGTATAACCCCAGTAATGGAATGGATATTCAAATTGTTATATATGTAAGTTACATATATATATATATAGAAATATAAAAATTATATGAGATTATTTTTATTATAAAAGGGATAAGAATAAATAGAAAGTGTTTTTGGAAAGTTAGAGGGTGTGCAGAAGATCCCTTACCATTATATCTGAAAGAAGTCTTCACTTGTACTTAAATTCCTATGTAATAAAACTGTTAAATAAATATATTAATAGTAAAATTATTTATTCAAAATTAGTTTCATATTTTCAATTTATTTTCATTAGTTTTTCATCTATTAATTATTTCCCACTCTTGTCGGTTACTTGAGGAGGTTTGGTCGATTTATACGTGATTCTCATGATATGTTGACTATGGTTAATTTTATTGTAAAAATAAATTCACAACCTATAGAAAATAAATATTGTTTTAAATATTATTTTTATAAATGAAATAAACTAGGTTATTCAATGATTGGTGATAATTGAAAAAAAAATTATGTTGACGTAGAGGAGGTAGTAAGTACGTATACACAAACAACACTTTCCTTTTCCATAAAATGGATGGGAGGTGTAAAAAATGATTAAACACTTTGTAGATATAATGCAGACATAAAATCAATATTTATTCATCATTTTTATCCTTGGTATTATCTATGAATCATGGTGATGAAAAACAAGTCACATTGCTTCTTGGAGGTGGTAGTCCATGCAGACACACGATAGATGCTTTTGTTTTTCTTAGTTCATCGATAAGGATGAATACTTATTGTTAAATAAAAATAATGGAGATTAGTTATATAAATTATATTTAATCAATTATATTAATTATTATATTTAATATATGGATATTAAATTTTTTAAAATATTCTAAGAAGAAGAAACACTTACATTGAGGACATAGATTTTCAATGAAATTCTATTTCGAAATGAAAGGAATGAGATAACTAAATTAGAAGAAATAATTATGTGATATATAATTAGAAGATAAGTAAATTGGTATAATATTTTCTATGAAACCAATTTTAACTTTTTACCTTTAAGTGGTGTTAGTGCTCCCTTTTGTAAGTGAAGGAATGGGTAGTTTTAGAAACACATTAACTTATTAAATTTTTCATTTCCACTATTCAAGTTCAAAGACTCCAATACCTATAAATTATGGATTTTGGGTTGTGGTATGGTGTAATTTTATTCTTTCCAATCATTTTGGAGAAAACTTTGGTTGATATATTTTTTTTAAAATTCACTTTTCACTTTACCCATGTGTACTTTTACCTAGGTAACTTTTCTTTTCACCCATGTCAACTCATTATCATGATCCCAATTAAGATTTATATTATGACCTAATTTGAAAATTATAAACCCAGATAAGATACTAGTTTTATAAATTACAATTATTATGATTAAGAAAAGTAAATTTTAAAATATACTCACTTATTTCTCAAATTCAGTTTTTCAAATAATCCTATTTTTAATAATATTAATTATGAGTTAAAATTATTAACGCCATAAAAAATTTTAAAAAAATTGATTTATTATAACTAAAAATAATTTTATGTGACATTAAAAACAATACATAATTTAATTATTTAATAATAATAATTAATTGAATAAAATACAAAGAAAGATTTTCATTATTAAAGTGATATTATTCATTAGTTTAAGAAAATTGGTCGGGGGTTCTATAAGTTCAAATAATTTTTAAAAAACAATAAATTTGTTAAATAATTTCATAAATGTTCACTTAAATGGGGGTTTTACCATCAATTTCATTCTTATATATCGATAAATTCATCAAAATTATAATTATTGTAAAAAAACTACATTTTCAACTAAAAAAATGATATTTTCTAAAAATGCCGAAAAATATAACTAATTATTTTTTGATATTATAAATTAAAAAATAAATTAAATTTTATATAATTAAAATTATAAAATATATTTAGTTAATTTTTAATATAAAATACCAAATATAAATTACTTTAGTTGAATAGAAAGACCTTAAACATTAAGTTTTTCTAATATTATTTTATATGAATTTTATAATTTAAAGTATTTTAATATATTATATCTAAAGATATAATAATATTAGAAATAATATTATATACATATTATCATAATTATAATTTAATGATTATATATTTAATTTATTAATATATCATGACCTTCCTTTTAGTGCATATAAAGGAATATATCGCACTTAGAATTATTTAATAGATAATGTATATACTGGAAGATTATGATGTTATAGGTGGTGTATCAAGGGTTCGAGAGGATTTTAATTAATGTACAAGTAGATTATATTCTAGAAAATAGATGCTAAATACCATTTATGGAATGAATCTATGGTTCATGCCAAAAAAAGTATCAGGGACAAGATTGGGGTCACTGTCTAGGGGCCTTCATAGTGTGAACGTAGGTGTTCTCCATAAAACATACAGGAAATATTTTTTATAAGACACCAAGGGATTTCTAAATTAGAACACCCCCACAAAAACACACAAACACACACACACACTAGGTTTTCCTTTCATATGGTTGTGGTGACAATGAAATTCCAAACCTCCTCCTTCCCCTCTCCCCCTTGGATTCAAGAAGTTTATAGGTTGTTTTTTGTGTTAAATCATGGTAATATATCCACCTATTTTATAATTTTTATTCATCCTTCCCTGTTTTTTTTATTTTGGTTCATACATTAGGGTTTCAGGATGAAATATTTCACTAAGGAATGGAAAATCATTATGATTGATGAGGATTTTATATGTGGATAATAGAGGAAGTATCAAGAGTATTTATTCAATTCATTGATCATATTTTATCATAAGGTATGTTTCCAAAAAAATTATTTAGTGTTTTAAATATTTTGGTGAAAATTTACATCCATTTCAACATTTAAATTGGGTATTTTCATGTCATAGATCCAAGGGTTCATCAAGAGTGGACTGCACCATGTCGATTAGGGTTTCGATGTCGTGAGGTCGCATGCTGTGTTTAGTATCTATTATACCAAGTTGGGTTATTTTAATTATTACATAATTAATTTGATGGAATTTATGGATGATGCTGGTGATTTTGGGCTTGATGGAGGTTAATATGAGCCTCAAATAAATTATCAGATTCGTAGTTGAGGTAAGGGCATTGGATTTATTTAGTTCTCTTGTTCATTTGGTTATTGTATTTTTTTGTCCCTTCATTAGTATATAGGTTGAAATTTTCATGTATTTGTGTTAGATTCCATAAGGTTGGAATGGGATCACATAAAATCTAATTATCAACATAGACTATATAACATGATAAATGGTATGATGGAGGTTCCTTGTTTGAATGAGCTTCGTTATCCTTCTTTGTGGTTTTTATTGATGTCGTGCATTGGATTTCAAAGGGACTATTTTTTTCTTTATAAAATCTTATTTTAGAAACTGGATTTCATTTGATATTTATTTTTCAAAGTAAATTCGTGCATTTTTAAATGAGTTTTAAAATGGAATTTTAAAACAGGCATGAGGTTTTGGAATGAGTTTTGAAGGTATTATATACAAGGTTCTAGTGTGAGTAAGATGACACATGGTGTCTTTTCTAAATGGTTTAAATATTGTTTTCACTTGGTTATAAATTTATTCAGGAGGGATTGGTGGGATGGTTTTGGTCAGTTTGAACTCATAAGTGTGATGACCTAATTTTTAAATCATGTTTTCTTGTTGTTGTTCTCATTTGTGACTAAATAAATGTTATGTGTGAAAGATAATGCATGTTTTTTGTGTAGCCCATGAGAATTTATATTGGATGATAATTAATGTTGTGTGTGTATCCCTATAAGTACACTACTTTTGGTATCAAAGTGATATCCAGTTTAGATTAATGTGAAAGACCCATTGATAGGTAGAGATAATTTTTTGGATGTGTTTGTGATATAGGACTTGTCCTCAAGGGACTAGTACCTTGGTAGTGTGTTGGTGATTTTTTATATGGATTTTTTCCAGGTTTTTAGTTTTCTACATGTGGTGATTAGATTATTGTTGGACCCTTCGTTCAGAGGTGATGCTTGGTGTTCGTGATCTAATCTTTCTTGTGTGTGTGGTGATAGTTTAGTGTTCCAGATATGATCTCCCTATAGTGTTCATGGATAAGTAAGTGTTCTTGATTATGACCACACTGTGGCATCCCACCTTTTTATAACATAACTTTCATTACATTACACAAAACTAAGGATCTTTAAGGTTTAGTGTCTTGGAAACAAGGAACATAATACATGAAAACAACACAAAACATTCTTCTTAAACACTTGAAAGGATTATCCTTAAGTTAATCCTAGGTTCATTACTGCATCTCATAACCTGGGGACATACATCAAAAGAAAGGGTGAGCAGAAGGCCCAGTAAGGGAAACAAGAGAAACATTTTACATGTGAACTTGAGATACTTCAATAAGGCAATGAAAAGAACTTTAAGGCATGAGAAAGAAATCACGAGGCATATCATAATAAAAATAACTTTTTTCATAACTTTAAGATGTGGCTACAACATTTTACAAAGATAATCATTTCTATTTCACCAAGGTCCATCCCCAAGGTGTCAATAAAAATTACCAAGGTTATTCACCAAGATATCAGTCTAAATGGCCATCTCTAGAGATTAAGTCTTTACCCAATGCATTGGAGCGCTATCAGGGCGCACCATTAAATTTGTCTTTATCATAATTTTAGCCACATATATCATCATAAATCATTTAATAAACAACCCATATAGCATAAAAGAAATGGGTTTCATTTCATAATCATAACGTTTTAAAAATTGCTTTAAAGACATGATCTTTGTGTCACTTTAAAACCCATAGAAAAGGAAGGTGGGTCTCATGTATGTAAATCCCGGAATTTAAAATAGAAAAAATTGGTATATATTTGAATACCTTTATAGAATATAGATCTTTGAGTATTCACTTAATAAAAAAAATAACTTTATAAAAAGAGAGAGACATTTTGAGACGGAAATTCTGCAGCATAACGGCTATGTTACGAGGTTTTAGAAAACATTTAAAAGAGAAGGGACATGGGTCACCCACTCATAAATGATCCATAAAATAGTAGGGGAACAGAATATAATGGATTTAAGAACATGGTAATGAAAATTTAAGGACATACCAATTGAAATGAAAAACATGGAAGGAAGACAAAAATTAGATTTCTCTTATGAAAATTCGGCAACCTAACGGCATCACTTAAACTTCAACAAAAATGAATTGACGAGATCAAATAGGGTCTCTCATAATATGAACATAAAATTTAATTATGATAGATATAGATATCATACCCCAACATAATAAAAAGTAACTTGAAATACTTGACATGAAAGTAGAACTTTGAAAAATGAGAAGGGTGAAAGAATCCCTTAAAAATTATGCAGCCTAACGACGCCACTTAAACATTATTAAAACAAATTGATGAGAGAAAGAGGGGGTCTATCATCATATAAACATGAAAAGGGCAATAAGATTAATATAGAAGAACATCAACAAACATAAGAAAATGGAGCATAAAAGAAATGACCTAAAAGAGATTATTTGAAAAGAAAGAGATAGGTCGGATCCCTTACCTTAAAACGTAACTCTTAAAACTCAAAGGTTTGGACCTTGAGGTCACCTTGGGATGAATCCTTGGGAGGTAATGAGACCAGAGATTCATTGGGGGATAGTTGGGAGTGAAAACTAAAGGAGGAAAGGGTGGGTATTTATAGGGAAGGTGAGGTGATACTTTAATAATTTCAAGGGACACCTCACAAGTGATTTTCTCAAAACCATGGGCTCTCCAATGGTATTTTCCATGGATTTAGGCCACATGGGGCCCCCAATACAATAATTCATCACCTTTGGTCGGCCAAACCTTAAAATATCACATTAAATCATCATGACACAGTTATGATGTCATTAAACATACCGAAACCCTAAAACTGCATTTTTACTATTCACTGAAAATTCATCTTTCTTAGAAAAATCCCAAAATTTCACCTTAACCAAATATCGATGCTCTGATTAAAAATATGAACTCAATTTTATAAAAATAATTTTCTAAATAATTTTAATTTAATTTTTAAATAAAAACACTATTCACTGAGAATTCATTTTTTTCAGAAAAAACCCCAAAAATTACCATAACATAATATCGATGCTCTGAGTTCGAAAATAAAGCCCATTTTATAAAAATAATTTTCTAATTATTTTTAATTTAATTTTTAATTAAAAAACACTATTCACCTGAAAAAACTAATACTTGACTAATAATTTATGAAACCTTTATTTACCCATTTTATTGAATCACATTACTTAATCAAGGTGTCTAAATTATATTAAAACTTTCTTTAAGTGAGATTACTAATCCATTTGGTCACATTACTAATCCTAAGCGTAAAATCACTATTCATAATTTACTATTCATCAAAAATTAAGTTGATCTTGTTAGACTCAAAATTCCTTACTGAACACTTTTGCAGAAGACTATTTTTTGAAAATCATTACACATCATTAATTATTTAAGGTTTACATAAATATTTTAAAAGATCCTTTTTTTTCAAAATTCATCAATAAAATACATCCTCAAATTATCTGGACATTTGAAATTTCATAAACATCACTAAAGGAAGAAATATCAATTTATTCATCCCAAAGGATTACACAAATAAGCTACGATCTCGTCACATAGCCCCTTATAACACCCGCATATGACCTAAGTGTAAGGTGTGCTATGGTGAGAGAATCCGAGGGAGGCTCAGATAACATTGCCCTAGTAGTAATCTCTACTAACTTGAACTTCTCCCACATGTGTTTCCTTTCAAGCTTGACATGCTGGAGTTCGGCTTGGGCTTGGTCCAAAGCGAAGCCCAAAGATGCCACCTCCTTCCCAAGATCTGATAAGTGGGCTTCATAAGGTTCGAGTCTACTGGATGAAGCCATCGACTCCTCTTTCTGCATTAACCATTAACATCTCTATTAAATCGTTAAGAGTAAGTTAATATACTATTCAAAAAGTTTGGGTCGTTACATTCTTCCCCCCTTAAGGAATTTCATCCCCGAAATTTTATACTTGAGGCCTAGTCGAAAAGGTGAGGGTACTTTTGCTTCATTGTTTCCTCAGGCTCCCAAGTCGCTTCTTCATACTTATGATTCCTCCACAACACTTTCACAAGGTGGGTAGTCTTGTTTCGTAGAACCATGTCTCTATGGTCTAAGATCTCCACTGGCTGCTCCTCATAAAATAGGTCATGTTCCAGTTGTACCACCTATGGGTTCAGTACATACGAAGGGTCGGGTATGTACTTCCTCAAGAGAGATACATGGATGAAATCGTGAACTTGAGCTAGGTTTGGTGGAAGTGCTAGATGATAGGCCACTACTCCTATGCGATCAAGGATTTCATAGGGGCCAATGTACCTAGGTCTGAGCTTCCCTTTCTTCCCAAACCGTATGACTCTCTTCCATGGAGAAATTCGAACGAAGACTTTGTCACCAACCCCAAACTTCAAGTCCCTTTGACAGTTGTCAGCATAGCTCTTCTACCGACTCTGAGCAGCCTTTATGTGTTGTTGGATGGAATGGACCTGTTCTGTCATCTCCTGTACAAGATTAGGCCCAAGAAGCTTTCTCTCACCAGTTTCATCCCAATAAGTAAGAGTTCTACATCGCTTTCCATACTGAGCTTCATAAGGCGCCATCCGAATACTCGAATGGAAACTGTTGTTATAGGAGAACTCAACTAATGGGAGGTGTTGATCCCATCCACCTTTAAATTCCATTGAGCATAATCTCAGCATGTCTTCGAGTGTCTGAATAGTCCTTTCAGATTGGCCATCAGTTTGAGGATGATAGGCCGTACTAAAATTCAATTCAGTATTCAGAGCATGTTGAATACTTCTCTAGAATTTTGATGTGAATCTTGGATCACGATCAGACACGATGGATAGTGGTACCCCATGAAGCCTTACCACTTCCTTTACGTATATCTTGGCAAGTTGATCCAGAGATAAATCTTCCCGAATAGAGATAAAATGGGTGGTCTGGTGAGACAGTCCACAATAACCCATATCGCATTATTTCTTTTGGATGTTTTTGGGAGACCAGTTACAAATTACATAGTGATATTATCCCACTTCCATACTGGTATGGGTAGCGGTTGTAATACCCCTTTAGGAAGTTGTCGTTCTTCCTTTACTTGTTGACACACTAGACACCTTGTAGTGTAATCAGCAATATCCCTCTTCATGTTATCCCACCAATAATGATCACGAAGGTCTCTATACATTTTAGTGCTTCCCAGATGTATAGAGAAAGTAGAGCTATGAGCTTCGTACATCAGTTCTTTCTTTATCTACGGAATAGATGGAAAACATAGTCTTGCACGAAATTTCAATACACCTTCCTGATCAATATTGAAATCAGGGAACTTCCCATCCTTTACAACCTCAAACTTCTCCTGCAGTAAAGTATCTTCTTTTTGAGCCTTCATGATCTTCTCTAGTAATGAAGGTTGAGAAATCATTTGGGATAAGGTTGATGATGTCCCTTCCCTTACAATTCCCATGTCTAGTTTTACTAGATCTTTAATCAAGGGATCTCCTAGGATCCTCATTGTTTCCAGAACAACATGATCTTTCCTACTTAACACATTTGCGACTTTGTTTTCTCTTCCAGGGTGATAATGAATTGAACAATCATAGTCTTTAATAAGCTCCAACCATCTCCTTTTTCTCATGTTCAATTCTTTCTGTGTGAAAATATACTTTAAACTTTGGTGGTCGGTGTATATATCACATTTCTCCCCATAAAGATAGTGCCTCCATATATTTAGAGCAAAAACAACTGCCACTAGGTCTAGATCATGTGTAGGATAATTCTTCTCATGAATCTTCAACTGTCAAGATGCATAAGCAATTACCATGTCATTTTGCATGAGCACGCACCCAAGCCCTTTCAGAGATGCATCACTAAAAATAATGAATTCTTCTCCGATAGAGGGTAGTGTTAACACATGTGCAGTAACTAATCTCTTCTTCAGCTCTTTGAAAATTTCCTCGCATTCCTTTGTACAGATGAACCTAACCCCTTTTCGAGTCAACTTGGTTAGCGGATTAGAAATCCGTGAAAAGTTTTTCACAAACCTCCTATAATATCCCGATAAACCAAGGAAACTACGAATCTAAGTTACTGTTGTGGGTTGAGGCCACTCCTCTACAACCATTGTCTTTGCAGGGTCAACCAAGATTCCTTCATTGGTTACGATGTTCCCCAAGAAAGCCACTTATTGTAACCAAAACTCACACTTTCAGAACTTTCCAAAGAGCATCTCCTTCTGCAGAGTTTTCAAAATAACCCTCAGATGATCTTCATGCTCCTCAAGACTTTTTGAATATATCAAAATATCATCAATAAAAACTACCACAAAGTTATCAAGGTAGTCCTTAATGACTCTATTCATCTAATCCATGAAAATAACATAAGCATTAGTCAAGCCGAAGGGCATAACAGTAAACTCATAATTCCCATATCTTGATCGGAAGGCAGTTTTTGGAATATCTTCCTTCTTCACCCTCAGTTGATGATAACCAGATCGAAGGTCAATCTTGGAGAAGAATTGAGCCCCACGAAGTTGGTCAAATAAATCATCAATTCTTGGAAGATGGTTTATGTTCTTTACTGTGATCCCGTTCAGTTATCTATAATCAATGCATAGCCTCATTGATCCATCCTTCTTCTTCATAAAGAGAACTGGTGCTCCCCAAGTAGACACACTCGGTCGGATAAACCCCTTCTCCAACAAGTCTTGGAGTTGTTTCTTTAACTCTTCTAGCTCCACATTTTCCATTCTATACGGGCTCTTTGATATCGGTTGAGATCCAGGTATGAGTTCAATGGAGAACTATACCCCTCTTTCTGGGGGAGGTCCAGGTAACTCCTCAGGAAATACATACATGTATTCCTGAACAATCAGAACATCTTCTATTTGTATACTCCCTTTTCCTTCTTCATCATAACCGATTAACTCCATAAAGAAAGCTATAGGAGGTGCTTATAGATAGGGATCAGTTCGTGATATCTCTCCTTGGAAGATAATTGTAGGTCGTTCATTCAAGACTACTGAGATTTCCTTACATCTACATATGATCTTAGCGTTATACTTTGAGAGACAATCTATCCCTAGTATAACATCGAATTCCAACATGGGAATGACTACTTGATTTGTGATAAGATTGTGCTCACTGAAGTAAACACTAGAGTCTCTAAACACTGTTGATGAATGGATAATCCCTCTTGGAGTCTTGACTGACAATTCTACCTCAAGAAGTTCAGGGATTGATTCTATATTATTTGAAAACTTGGAGGAAATAAAGGAATTTATAGAACCAGAATCAAACAAAGTACTTGCTAGTTTGAGAGGAAAACAAGAGTACCTGCAACCACATCATTCGGAACTTCAACTTCAGTTGTTGTGATAGCAAAATCACGACTTTTCTCCCTTGGCCTTTTCTGAGGTTGATGGTGATTCCCCTCCACTACCCTCAGATTTGGACAGTTATTAGCAAAGTGCCCATGCTGTCCACACTTGAAGCATTTGACTTCGGGTAGGGCCGGAACCATCTTTCCTCTTTCGTTAGTGTTGGGAAGTTGAGGCTTCACCTCACTATGAAAATTCCTAGAAATATGGCCTTCTCTTCCACACTTGTAGCACTTTTCACTTCCGATCAAGCAGTTCCCTGGATGCTTCTTCCCACATTTATTGCATGTGGTAAGTTGCATTTGCTTTCCACCTCTTCCCTGATCAAAAGTCTTCCCTATACTGGGCTCTAATGATCTCTTCTTGTCATTTGATTTATGAGACCACTGTGTCTCACCAAACTCTAGCTCGACTTTCATTTCACTTCGCACGATCTCCTCATAGCTATCGTAGTCATGGTTGGCTAGATTCTTCCGCAGATGAGGTCTTAGTCCACCGAAAAATCTGTCAACCTTCCCACTTGGATCCATGACAAAGCTATAGGTATATCGTGAAAGTCAGGTGAAGTTCATCTCATAGCTTCTGACAAATTCATTCTCCTTCTGCTTCAACTCGAGAAACTCTTTCTCCATTCTCGTTCTCATGGAACGAGGGAAATACTTATTAAAGAATATTCCCCGGAACTCTTCCCCCTCCATAGCTTCCATCTATCCTTGTGGCTTCGTGTTTTTGATCAGTGACCACCACTGACCAGATTCTCCCTCTAGGTGGTAAACAACAATGGTGACTTTTTCTTATTCTGAACAATGAAGTACATAAAAGATCTTTTCAATGGAGCTTATCCATTGTTCCGCAACCAATGGGTCAGTAGATCCACTGAATGTTGGTGGTCGTTGACGTATGAAGGACTCAACAGAATGTTGTTCCCTTCGTGGTGAGATCAACCTCTCATCTTGATTCAAGTTATTACTCATAACTTGAGTCAGTTGGTTCATCATTCGCATGAATGTTTCCATTCCAACTTCCATCGGAGGGCCGTCAGCACATGGTGCATTGCGGTCACCATCTGCACGGTTCCTCATATTTCCCGCCATGTTCTAAAAGAATAAAACCTTAGTGAGAAACTTATTTCATTTATGAATCTTTTAACTAAGACTTCATGCTTAGACAATTACATTTCTCTATAATTCCTTCATAATGATTCAATAAAAGCTTGTGATTAACCAAACATATCCCCCGGGAGTGTCATAACCAAGAGTGCAGCAAGGCCCGTTTTTGTGCACCAGTTCCCATTTGAGTCTATCTCAAAGTGGTGTTTTAAGGTTTTACCCCTATGTACATCTGTGCCAGAGCCGCCTCTACCTGCTCGTATCCAGACAGGGATGTATTTGTTTGATAAACCACTTACTAAACACTTAACAAAATACCAGGAAGTTTTCCTATATTTAAACTTTTCTATAGGGTCCTTCCTAAAGTTTTTATATCATAATTTCCACAAATAACTAAACCATCCTTTGATACCAACTGTGGCATCCCTCCTTTTTATAACATAACTTTCATTACATTATACAAAACTGAGGATCTTTAAGGATTAGTGTCTTGTAAACAAGGAACATAATACATGAAAACAACATAAAACATTCTTCTTAACTACTTGAAAGGCTTGTCCTTAAGTTCATCCTAGTTTCATTACTACATCTCATAACCTGGGGACATATATCAAAATAAAGGGTGAGCAGAAGGCCCAGTAAGTGAAACACGAGAAACATTTTACATGTGAACTTGAGATACTTCAATAAGGTCATGAAAATAACTTTAAGGCATGAGAAAGAAATCATGAGGCATATCATAATAAAAATAATGTTTTTCATAACTTTAAGATGTGGATACAACATTTTACAAAGACAATCATTTCCGTTTCACCAAGGTCCATCCCCAAGGTGTCAATAAAAATTACCAAGGTTATTCACCAAGGTATCAGTCTAAATGGTCATCTCTAGAGATTAAGTCTTTACCCAATGCATTAAAGCGCTATCAAGGCGCAACCTTAAATTTGTCTTTTTCATCATGTGAGCCACATATATCATCATAAATAATTTCATAAACAACCCATATAGCATAAAATAAATGAGTTTCATTTCATAATCATAACATTTTAAAAACTGCTTTAAAGACATGATCTTTGTGTCACTTTAAAACCCACAGAAAAGGAAGGTGGGTCTCATGTATGTAAATCCCAGAATTTAAAATAGAACAACTTGGTATATATGTGAATAAATTTATAGAAGAGAGATATTTGAGTATTCACTTAATAAAATAAAATAATTTAGAAAAAGAGAGAGACATTTTGAGACAGAAATTCTGCAGCATAACGGCTATGTTACGATGTTTTAGAAAACATTTAAAAGAGAGGGGACATGGGTCACCCACTCATAAATGATCCATAAAACAGTAGGGTAACAGAATATAAAGTATTTAAGAACATATTAATTAAATTTGAAGGACATACCATTTGAAATGAAAAACATGGAAGGAAGAAAAAAATTAGATTTCTCTTATGAAAATTCGGCAGCCTAACGGCGTCACTTAAACTTCAACAAAAATGAATTGACGTGATCAAATAGAGTCGCTAATAATATGAAAATAAAAGTTCAGTATGATAGATATAGAGATCATACCCCAAAATAATAAAATGGAACTTGAAATACTTGTCATGAAAGTAGAACTTTAAAAAATTAGAAGGGTGAAAGAATCCCTTAAAAATTCAGCAGCCTAACGGCGCCACTTAAACATTCTTGGAACAAATTGATGAGAGCACGAGGGGTTCTATCATCATATAAAAATGAAAAGGGAAGTAAGATTAATATATAAGAAAATCCTCCAACATAATAATATGGAGCATAAAAGAAATGACATAAAAGAAATTATTTGAAAAGAAAGAGAGAGGTCAGATCCCTTACCTTAAAACGTAACTCTTAAAACTCAAATGTTTGGACCTTGAAGGCTTGGGGGCACCTTGGGATGACTCCTTGGGAGGTAATGAGACCAGATATTAGTTTGGGGATAGTTGGGAGTGAAACTAAAGGAGTAAAGGGTGGGTATTTATAGGTAAGGTGAGGTGATACTTTAATAATTTCAAGAGACACCTCACAAGTAGTTTTCTCAAAACCATGGGCTCTCCCATGGTATTTTCCTTGGAGTTAGGCCACATGGGGCCCCCAATACAATAATTCATCACCTTTGGTCGGCCAACCCTTAAAATATCTCATGAAAACATCATGACACAATTATGATGTCATTAAACATACCGAAACCCTAAAACTGCATTTTTTACTATTCACTACAAATTCATCTTTCTCAGAAAAATCCCAAAATTTCACCTTAACCAAATATCAATGCTCTGATTACATATATGAACTCTATTTTATAAAAATAATTTTCTAAATAATTTTAATTTAATTTTTAAATAAAAACACTATTCACCGAGAATTCATTTTTTTCAGAAAAAACCCCAAAACTTACCAATAACATAATATCGATGCTATGAGTTCAAAAATAAAGTCCATTTTATAAAAATAATTTTATAATAATTTTTAATTAAAAAACACTATTCACTTGAAAAAACTAATACTTGACTAATAATTTATGAAACCGTTATTTACCCATTTTATTGAATCACATTACTTAATCAAGGTGTCTAAATTATATTAAAACTTTCTTTAAGTGAGATTACTAATCCATTTGGTCACATTACTAATCCTAAGCGTAAAATCACTATTCATAATTTACTATTCATCAAAAATTAAGTTGATCTTATTAGACTCCAAATTCTTTACTGAACACTTTTGCAGAAGACAATTTTTTGAAAATCATTACACATCATTAATTATTTAAGGTTTACATAAATGTTTTAAAATATCCTTTTTTTTCAAAATTCATCAATAAAATACGTCCTAAAATTATCTGGACATTTGAAATTTCACAAACATCACTAAAGGAAGAAATCTCAATTTATTCATCCCAAAGGATTACACAAACAAGCTACGGTCTCATCACATAGCCCCTTATAACACCATCATATGACCTAAGTGTAAGGTGTGCTATGGTGAGAGAATCTGAGGGAGGCTCAGATAACATTGCCCTAGTAGTAATCTCTACTAACTTGAACTTCTCCCGTTGGCGTTTCCATTCAAGCTTGACACACTGGAGTTCGGCTTGGGCTTGGTCTAAAGCGAAGCCCAAAGATTCCACCTCCTTCCTAAGCTCTGATAAGTGGGCTTCATAAGGTTCGAGTCTACTGGATGAAGCCATCGACTCCTCTTTCTGCATTAACCATTAACATCTCTATTAAATCGTTAAGAGTAAGTTAATATACTATTCAAAAAGTTTGGGTTGTTACACACACTATACTCAATGAGGATGGTTTTGTGTGCTTCATTGTGACCTCCCTTCACTGTGAGTAAATATTTCAGTGTAATTGATGTGACTACCCATTATTTTTAGATGATGGGACATTATGCATTATAGTGTCCTCCCATGAATTAGTAGGGATGAGTCGAGGTGCTTGATTATGACCTCTGTAGAGTCTATTGGGACTAGTTGATGTGAATTATGATAAGTATCCCTTGATTGAGAATATATGGCTTGATGATTATGTATGTATATAAGTTCCTTGTTCCATTGGGTAGTGGGTAGATGTTTAGAGAATCCCCCACCCCGAGTCTTCAGTTGTGGACCAGAAATTTTTTTGGTTGGTACCCAAACTTGGTTTCTTCATGTATAGGTTATTTTTTGGTACATGGTGACTTCTTCCTTCTAAAATGGAGTTGAATAATGTAAGTTTAGGTGTTGCGGTTTCTTGGTTAACACATAATGAACTTAATTATATGACTATATATGGATTTCATGTTATGTTTCCAAGCGGGTATTTTGAAATAATATGTCAAAAAAAATTTATATGTGTTTCGTGACCATCCCCTTATTCAAAAAATACATTTTATCTTTGAGGAATTATGGATTTTTACTAGGTCATTGGACTCGTCCCCTGCCAATATACATTTAATGGATTTTTATGCACATGGGTATATGTTCATGATTTCTCTCAAGACATAAGTATTTCTTAGAGTCAAACATGTGGTATGGTCATTAGGTCACAGAGGCTGAAGATTAAGTAGATTGGTATGTGATTTTAGTCAGTGGACATGTAGTTTATGTTCAGATTATGACTAGTATGTAAATTTTCTAGTTATAAATTTTTATTTATATGATTCCATATTATCTTCAAATTATTTTACTTTTATTAAATAATTATATATAAAATTTTATTCCTTAATATTCCATATTGTAAGGACTCATTTGTATTTTGTTATTTCTCCATGGTTTTTGGATGTATGTTATAAGGAATGGTATTGTTGAATTTTTAGTTGAATTGAGCGTGGACATCAAGAACTGTTTTAGAGGTAATAGTCTCCTTATGATTGTGTTAGACCCTCATCGCTAGTCAAAATCCTTTGGAATATGGGGAGGTGTCCTGAGGTATTTTAAAACCCTTTCACAAGCATCTTTTGGGTGTCCCAAGTTAGGTAATTATATAAAAATAATAAAAATGATCTAATACAAAATCTAATATCCAAGGTGGATGTAGATCATATATACCCACCTAATGCAACAACATTTTTACCATTTTAAAATGAAGATTTATTTCTATCCTAATAAATTCTATTATATTTATTAATCCATGTGCAATATTATATATATAAAAAGTTATAATTTTATTATATATAGATTAAAGTTTAAAACAATATGATGAAAATGATATTTTTATAGAAAATAATTCTCATCACTCCCTTGATCAACTCCCCAAATCTATAAAACTTATATCTTAGATAATATAAATATTGTTATATATGTAACACCTTAATGTTTTAAATGATAAGATCAAAGGGATAAAAAATCAAAAAAATATAAACAACATAATTTTGTAATTATTCTAACCCCAATATGTGACGTGCCTAGTCCTAAAATAAATTTTTTTAACCCTATGATCGATCCTACATTATTCATAAAACTATATACCACTAACTAGTATAGTTATCTGCAAGAACAACACTACATTTTTAAGCATATGTATGAAAACATAGTTAAATTAATTGTTACATTGAATTAAAATTTTCATTTACTATGGGGAAAATAACATTTCTAATTTTAGGATAAACTTTATGATAAAACATTCCAACAATGAAAAATAAAAGTATCCATAAAAATAAACATATAAATTCATCTAAATATTTTTAAAAATTATCTCTAGGAAACTTTTTGTAGTTGAACTATCACCTATCATTTTTAAAGTGATTGATGATGTAATTAATGTAAAGAACCTGAACATAGTATCTCATAGTCGGTGGTTACTTTATTAAAATGGTGTTAGATAAAAGGAATTACATACCAAATAGATAATGGTTTGGTAGTCTTTGAAAACTATATAAATACATGAATATATTATTAAAATTTAAAACATAAAACAATATATATAATTTTCAATTAAAATTCAATTATTCCCATTATTTGGTGAACTGTTCTGAATCCTCTTGAAGTATCCTCCAAAGAGATCAGCTGACTTTGATGGAAATTTATACTAAAACTTTCTACCTTCATTCTGGTTGCACCTACTATCCATTTGATTCTCTTCATACTATTTTTGCTTTGATCGAAGGAAAGACTCTACGAACCCTATTTCCTTTTGTACTGAAATGTTATATATTTTTCTTTCATCATGCCTATGGAGGGACTTGATGTTCGTCTAAAACTGGAGCATGTCTCAGTGATGCTCAAGGGAGGCTCCCAATTTTTGATGAAGAGTTCAGCATGGAATGGAATATCATATAGGATGACTGTACTGTGAGCCTACTGAAATATTAGGAAGTGATTGGATGCTGAAATAGAGTCTCAAATGGAAGAAACACAGTTTTGATCACATACTGAAGACCTGAATTTTTTCTCTGGTTTTTCTTTGTCATTTACTTATATCCTCTTTAATTCCCTGCTGGTGTAAATTCATTACACCTCAAGTCTGTACTGCATACTTTTTGTTTTTAATAAATTCCTTTGGGGGGAATGAACTGGGAAACCAGTTCATGTCATCAACCTATTAAAAAAATATCCCTCCATATAAATCATTATACACTTCTTAGAATCCTATAGAAAAGAAAGGGTGATCTTTAATGATTGGTAAAGGAATGCATACAATGGAGGATATTATGAATCAATATGTAATAATCATTATGGAAAGGCAAATAACTAAAACACATACCATTTAAACAACAACTTAAAAATAAACAATAATATCAATGGAATAATTAATGATCAAAATAATGCCATGTAAATACTCACATGATCTCAAAAATCATCCAATGAAATTCTAACTAATCGAATAGTCACATGGATATCAATAACGAATCTCATAATAAGGTAATTCATAATTTCAAACATTATAACTATACCATCAAGGATGTTTTCCAATAAATTTTACATAAATACATAAGGCCTCAGCGAAATACCCAAACTATTTTGTCTCATGATATCTATTGATGCATTGAGGGGTTATAGAGGGCCCCAACAGTCACTTACTAAGCCCAATGAATTATCCATATGAATGGGGAGAAACATAATCTTATAAATATTAATATTGAACAAATATCATATGGAATGAAAATAATTTCCCAAAATAAGAAACATATTCAATGTAAAAAATTCATATTGGAAAGTAGTATAAAAAATATTAATAATTTTCTCAATCAATAAACATAATCCTAATTCATCCAGAGTAATGTGGAGAATAGTTTCAAAATTTCAGTCCCCCAATCAAACTAATCATAAAAAATATATAGAAATAATAAACATGGTATCATTACAACATATTCCAAATGGATCATATGATAAATTCAGGTTATTTTTATTGATAAATATAAATACCATAAAAATTACATTAAAATATTCTTAGGGAAAATATCCTTTTAACTTTTAAATTAAATTTTATAAACTAAAAATTTCCATAATATTTGGAAAAAAATTTAATTTAAAATAATCTTGGAAAAATAAAATTTAATATTCAAATAAATGAGTGGTAATAGAGGCTGAAAATTTTGTACATACTATTAAAAAACATTCCTTTCTCACTATTGTAAAAATATCAAAAGTAACTCATTTAGAAAATAATAAGAATATTCCTTTCAAACCATTTTTTAAAAATTAAACCATATGTAAAAATTTAATTAAAAAATAATTTGGAAGACTTTGAAAAAAATTAATTTTTTTAAAAGACTGGGATATGAAATAAAAAGGATTTTCGACCGAAAAGAGAAATAAAGTTATCCTTTCTTAAAAAAAAATCTGAGTTATTTTAAGTATAAAACAGACTAAAGATGTATTATTTCTTGAAATATTACTGAATAAACATTGGATAAAAAATAATGAGTTTCATGATAGGTATATCATTATATTTTATCATGAGGATCTCAATCATAAATAATCCCGACAAATGATAATATTGTAAAATAAACCGTTATAGCTTTGGTAACTTTTAAATATTAATCCCCATGAAATAAATAACATAAAATGAAACTTTTAAATACCATGAAGGATAATAAATTCATTATATAACATATAAAATAGTAATTATATACACCATACAAAATAAATAAGTGGTGAATATAACATATGTCTCATGGAAATAAAAGTGAGATGAGAAAACCTTACAGTGATTATAAAGATAAAATGAGAACTAATCAAAGAATTTATTATGTATATAAAGTTTAAATTAACATAAATAAACTTTAAATACAAAATAAAATTATCAAAATTAATTTCACACATAATATTATAAAATCAAATACAATGTAGAAGTAATATTACCCAATAAAAGGAAATTGAGTTATGAAACATTCCAACACTTGGTAACATTCAAATAAAATCCCCTTACTTGAATTAAAATCAATTAAAATTTAAAATAACATTAAATATGGATTATTAATGATATAATATGTATATGGTGAAACATATAAAAACATATAAAATAAAATTGGTTCATAATAATAAAGTATTCCACAATGAAGGAAATTGAGATGAAATCTCTTACCTCAGGTCTGATTTACTTCATACATGTTTGAACCACATTTATAATAAATATATAATTGTTTTAAATTTATTATATTACCATAATCATATATATTATACTATATGTGTTTTTTATATAATATAACCATTTTATAAAAATGATTTTAGTAAGAACACTATTTTGAGTGATAACTGCATCGTTTTTCTTGTACGTTTTAGTTTAGTAGTTTTAGTCCTTGTACTTTTATCATGGTTAAATAATATAAATAATGTTAGTAAGGATATAAATATAATATATATTCATTTTATAATAATTTATAATGTTCAATAAATTTACATATAGAAAAATGAGTTACACTTTTCATGGAGACTATAGCTCATATATACACATGAATGATGTTTTCATTTTTTTATATGAATTAAAAGAAAGGTAAATAATATTTAAAATTTATAGAATCATTATTATAAAATATATATCACATATATTCATTAAATATATATTTTTTAACATCCATTAAAAATAAAATCAAAAACCCACTACATCGCTATGTGGTGGCGGTAGTCCACACGTACTCATAAGTGAGATTATCATTTTCCAACAGATTAGAAAGTAAGAAAGTAGATGGGATATTATAATTTAATAAGTATAATTGAGTCATAATAATCATATATATATATATATATATATTAACTCCATCATTATATCTATCCATAAGAGGTAGTGATAGAAGAATAATTACATCAGTTCGCAAGGCGGT
Source organism: Viscum album (assembly GCA_963277665.1). Taxonomy (NCBI): domain Eukaryota; kingdom Viridiplantae; phylum Streptophyta; class Magnoliopsida; order Santalales; family Viscaceae; genus Viscum; species Viscum album. The sequence goes on along the minus strand of OY728137.1, from coordinate 1,928,431,070 downwards.
AGTCTATCATACACACATTTGATTGTCTGATTTCCCATTTGATGAAAGAGAAGAAGAATATAGGCCATTAAATTAATATAATAACATCTCATTATATTTTAGATACCATTGTTCTTGTATTTTCATATTTTATGTATATTTTAAGGAGTTAAATAAAAAATGAAAATAAAAATCCATGGTCAAGAACTATACCACTTCTTTGGAAATTATCTTTAGGTTTCTATCTAATGCCTTCCTAGATTGGTTTTGTGACCCAATACATACTCTATATCATTAATAGGGGTGTAGTTAAATAATTTGGGTAGGATTTAGATTAAAAAAACATTTTTGGAAGTTTAAAGAGCAGAGGAGAGTGGGTTCACTTATATAAGTGGGGGGAAGAACACAATTGGAATATTTGAAAAGAATAAATTGTACCCCTGGTTTTCACATGAAAAAATTATCCAAATGGGTCATTCTATAACATTATATAATAATATTTAAAAATATGTTCATCCAGTAGGAATTAGATGAACATTTATGTCATTTTAACCCATATCTTCTTAGATTAACCCCCGATAAACCTATTTTAACCTCAACCATTGGGATTAATTGTTACATTTTTACTATTAATTAGGAACAAATTTTATTTTTACCACAATACCTCATATTAATTATTCTTATTTCAAATACTGAATATTTTTTCAAAATTAACTTGCATAAGTGGAAGAATTTAATTTAATATTTAACGCATAGATGCTATGAAAAAACAGTTATCCAAAATGAAATTTTTCAAAAGTATAAGGGTTTTTATATAAAAAATGAATAAATATATATTAACCCATTTCATAATGGGTAGTGAAAATTAAAGTAAATTTGAAAATTTGGTTCCTATAAGTTTTTTAAGGGAAAATGGTAATTTATCCTATAAAATGATTATGAATTTTTATAAACCACTCAATTAGGCATGAAATAGGTTTTTACCATAGGATAATAGTTTTGTGAAAATTTGAGTCATTTGAATTTTCAAAAAATATTTAACATTTAATTATTTAAATATTAATTTATTTGTGAATGTTTATTCAATTATATCATCTGAACAGAGTGTTGGATTTGTATTATGCCTTTATGTTTGAGTCCAGAATAGGGTGTTTTCCCTAAGTGAGTAATAACCTTGCATTGGTCACTAGGCTGGGACAGGAAACTCTTTCTTTTCTTCTTATTTTTATTTTTTCTCCATTTTTCTTTTTTATCCTTTTCTTTTTTCCTCCCTCCTCTTTATTTTCATTTAGGAGGCCCCCTATGTGTTTCACTTAGATGATAGAGGTAGATGAAAAGAATAATGGGATTGGGAGAGGTGGGGGCACTGCTGTAGATCTTGTGTCTCACCGGATCGTCATGTGAAAGTTTTAAATCCTGAATCAAACTGAAGTCACACCACTTTCCACCAAGATGTAGGTTTTTTATGTTCTTTTTTTCACTATGAATACCCATAGTGTAGTTGTTTCTAGTTTTTTAAAACCTTTTATGGGGTTTTGTGGATCCATTGTGGGTCGATCTGGGGATTTTTTGGGAAATTGGGGGTTTCATGGTGTTTAAAGGGATTCCCTTTCGTTGAATCCCATGTATATGGAATGGGGTTTTATGAACACAGGTCGTGTGTTCTTCCTATATGGGGATGATGAATGTTTCAATAATAAATTCAATATACATTAAGTACATTCCAAGTAGTATTACTTGTAAAAGAACTAAGTCATGTAGTAGAGTACACGAGAAGACATACCATTGGGAAGTACATGGAATTTAGTGGGATATGAAAATGGGGACATAAAATTGGGAAGAAAACACATTTGAAGGGGTATATGTTTGTGTATATGTATACATGAATACCTCGTATACATCCTAACCATGTTTTAGTACACAAGAAGACCTCAAGTTTTCTCTATCAATTGAGATGTACATGGATGGGTGCAGTTTTGGGTGTACATATTGGGAACTCAGAAATACATGTCGTTTACTTTTTCATCTGGGGGGGGGTGAGTGATTTGTGCCTTAGAGTTCTAATTAGACTTTTGATTAGTCCATTATGAGTTTTTTCCATGTATATTTCACGACCCATCCCTCGGGGCCCGTGCTGTGACTTCTCCAAAACTGTCTTCCATAGGCTAGGGGATGGAGACTAGCACCGAAGGCGTATTCCCTAAAACTAGGAAGGCATTATCTTTATAACCTGTCAGAAGAATAAACCAAGCACACTGTAAGATACGAACTCAAGTAAATTGAATAGTAAATAGAGTGAGTACAATGAGTAAAAGGGGCCAGAATACAAGCCCAACTGGAATGTACAAGAAACTGAAAGTACAAGTAAACTGGAACAACTCTTGTGAACACCCATCAGGGATCCTACCTGAAGGGTAGGTACAACTCTCAGTTGGTCTTCTCTATAGTACACCTCGTCTAAGTTCCACCTCCGAGCTACTTCCAGTCCTAGTACTCTCTTCCCCAGTCAGTGTTGTTCGTCGTCTGCACCAAACACAACAAGGTGTGGGCATAGCCCATGAAGGGGTGAGTATAAAAATACTCAGTAGGGACCCTGAGACCCTCAAGGTCTCACAAAATCCAAAAAGGATAAACCAAAAATCATGAAATCAACTGACAACCCTACTTAGGTATATTCCCACACATATAACTAAGTTATCAAGTATGTCCATCTCATTCATGAGGAAACACAGAGTCCAACTCAAAAGATCAAGCTCAACTCTTCCACAAAGGAAGGAGTACCACAAAGTTAAGTACCACACAAGTACGCCACATAGAAGAATACCACCAAGGTATTACCAAAAAGAAAAATACCACACAGGTACGAACTCAACTCACACCCGGTATTTCTTAGGAAAAGTTGTAGAGATGATTAGATGTTACTATTGAATCATCTTACTCTGTTAAGAGGCTCTGCTGCTAACTCGGACAGGATCGCTCGGTGCTGACCCACACAGGATTGCTCGGTGCAGACCCACATAGGATCGCTTGGTGCAGACCCACACAGGATCTCTAGGTGCTGACCCACAAAGGATCTCTCGGTGCTGACCTACACAAGATTGTTAGGTGCTGACCCACACAATATCGCTCGGTGCTGATCCACACAGGATCACTCGGTGCTGACCCACATAGGATCTCTATTCATTCTTCACATCACAACCAACTACTAGGTCCCCACACTAATATTTATCATCTCTGGGAGAGTCTGCTCCTCAAGCCACTGGTCGATACTCCAACTTCCACGAAGTCCAATGAAGAAGTATCTCAAAGGACCTCCACGTCATATGGGTCTCAATGCAATAGATGGTGCGTCAATCGGATGCTCGTTCTATAAGTTATTATCTTTTTAGTCCCAAGGGCCCGGTTGGATTCGTGCTCGATCCAACCCGACCATACCCCAACTTTATCTAAATCTCAATTGGGGTATACCAAAGGGACCGTCTCGCTCCAAGGTTTATAACATCGTTGATGGTTTGTCAAATGGACGCATGGTGCCAAAGTTATGACTGATAGAGTGAAAATCTCATAGCAGGTCTGGGTCCGGTCCGGCCCTGCCTGGGCCTAACCGACCCGATTTGGGTCGAACCGTCACGTTGGGTCTGGACCGGCCCGTGCTGGGTGGCGCGGGGGCTGTGGAGCAGCATGAGGCCGCGAGGGCGGCGAGGAGGCCCTGAGGGCGGGGAAGCCGCGGGGGTCACAAGGCTGCGGGGTGAAGAGGCCACGAGGGCCGTGAGGCTATAGGACGGTGAGGCCACGGGGGCCGCAGAGGGCCGCGGGGCGGTGAGTCCACGGGGAGCCAAAGAGGGCCATGGCGCGGCGGGGTTGCGGGGGCTGCGAGGCCGTGAGGGCCGTTGGGCGGCGAGGCCGCGGGGGGTCGCGAAGGGCTGTGGGGCGGCGAGGCCATGGGGGCCGCGAGGCTGCGGAGGGACACATGGAAGAGTGGTCGTGGGATGACAGAGGCTGCGGGCTGTGGAGGCCGCGGGGCGGCGGTGGCGGCGGGTGGCGGAGGCCGTGGGGAGGCAGGGCCCATGGGCGATGGAGGTTGCGGGCCAATGGTGGTCACGGGTGGGGGAGGATGTGGGGAGATGGTGGCCACGTGTGGCGGAGGCCGCGGGCGGCGGAGGCCGTGGGTGGTGGTGGTCATGGATGACAAAGGCTGTGGGTGGCGCAGTGGCCACGGGGTGGCGTCGTTGCACCGTCGCCTTCGTCATGACTGGTGGTGGTGTCGGCCGCTGTTCTCATGCCCCATCGAGGTTGATTACCTTCTTCCTCCATCACGAAGAACACAACAATTAAACACAAGATTTTCAGAGACTTCAGGCCATGTTTGTTTGGCCCGAACTTTCCGCCTTAGAGCGGTAGAAAGCAACTATAATATCTTCCTAATTTTTATGATGAATTATCAAGAACGTGTAAGGGGATGAAATTCAAACAACCACCCTACCTTGAAGGTTCATTGATGTTGGTCCGAGTAAGAATTCAAAGATTTCAATGTTCATCATTCCCGCCACACGCCTCCGATCCCGGGCTCGTTCGTCAGTTTGTCGTAGTTGAAGACGCTTCTCTTCAGCAAGATCATTCTTCGTTGGAGGATGAGTTTCTCCACGATTCTCCAAAGTTTCTCCCTTTTACTAACAGTTTCTCCAATTCCACCAAAATGAGGAATAAAAAACTGATTAATTTGAACTAAGTATATTAGTAAGGTTGGAAAAATTAAAATAATGACACATTTCATTAATTGTTGGTTAGCTCCAACAATTAAATGGGGTGTTGGCATATTTAATTGTATCAATTTAATTGGCTCAAACTAATGGAGGAAAAGAATTAATGGGGAGTTGAGTGGTTTCTCCCCCATTAAGAGGGTTCGGGTGGTCCCTGCCATTAATTACAAATTGGGAGGTTAGTTCAGGTGGTCCCCACCTCTTAACACTCACATGGGAGGTTTAAGCTCAAGTGGTCCCACCACTATAACCCATGTTGAGGGGTTTCTAAAATAAAAATGTTAGAAATTTTTATTTTATTTAATTATTTCACGAAAAGCACAAAAATTATCTTTCACTCTCGACCCACTGTGGTCAAGGTGAAGGTCTCCTTAAGTGGATATTGGTGCTGCGAGTTCAATGGTGTTTTCAGATTTCAATTCTGAGCACCAGTTCAAAAGTTACAAAAACTTGCTTGCACATTTATTGAACGTACCTGAAAGAAAGATCAGAAATTCATTATGGGCACTTCATGCCTTGGAATCACGCGCCGTCAATTTTCGTGAACTCATAAAATTCCCATATATTTAAAAAAATTACATGGAATTTCTGTGTCTTTACATTCTCCCCACCTCAGGGCTTTGCATCTCTGTAAGACACAAATCAAACTAAGGGAACAAGTGGGTGTACTGAGGAAGCATCTGAGCCTCTCACTCCCAAGTGCTCTCTTGGAGGTTCCCGTGCTGCCAGGGAACGCGCACCAGAGGTATAGACCACCCATGAACAACCTAATATTGTCGATCCTCAATCTCCACTGGAACCTCTGTAAAATATTTCCAATCATCGACGTCCAAATCACCATGGTCAATGATGTTAGAAGGGTCGTGCACGTATCTACTCAGTTGGGATACGTGGAAGACATCATGCACCCGATGTAACTGAGGTGGAAGAGCTAAGAGGTATGCCACCTCACCAACTCTAATGGGGACCTGAAAAGGTCTGATGAATCTTGGAGATAACTTTCCACCTTGGCCAAATATCCACAAACCTCGTCAGGGTGATACCCGTAGAAAGATGTGATCACCATCCTTGAACTCTAGAGATCTACGTCTTCTATTGGCATAAGAATTCTGCCTGGTCTGTGTAGTCTTCATCTACTCTTGGATGATCTGAACTTTATCTATGGTATCCCATACCATCTCTGATCCCACTAGTGTTGACTCTCCAAGGTCGGTCCAGCACAAAGGTGATATGCAAGGTCGTCCGTACAACGCCTCAAAAGGTGTCCTCCCAATGGTTGAGTGATTTCTATTTATTTATAAAAACTCCACCAAAGGAATGTGATCCTCCCAGATGCAACCGAAGTCGAAGAAACAAGCATGCAACATGTCCTCGAGGATCTGTATGGTCTGCTCAGTCTGGCTATCTGTCTGGGGATGGAAGGCGGTGCTCAAACGAAGCTGCGTCCCGAAATCCTTCTGCAACCCCTTCCATAGATGGGAAGTGAAATGTGTATCATAATCAGAGACAATCGTCGAGGTTACTCCATGTAACCACACAATATCTTCCACATAGAGGAGTCCTAAGCTCTCTACTGAACATTTCTCTCTGATCGGTAAAAAGTGGGTCGACTTGGTGAGTCGGTTGATGATCACCGAAATTAAGTCATGACTGTCATGACCCGCCCTCGGGGCCCGTGCCGTGACTACCCCAAGCCCGCCTTCCATAGGCCAGGGGCTGGTGACTAGCACCAAGGCATAAATCCCAGTAAAAAGGGAAGGCATTGCCTTTGAAAAGTAAACAAACACCACAGAGTGAGAAAGCGGAAAGTAAACACTAAGTGAAAACAGAGTACAACTGAAAGTGCGGAAAAGTAAATGGGCCAGTATACAAACCCATACTGAAAGTAAAGTACAACTCGAAAGGGAAAACAACAACTGTAAAGTAAAAGCCGCTACTCCGAGCTGTCCACTGGAAATCCCACCCGAAGGGTGAGTACAGATAGCTCCACTGCTCATCGGGTCCCGCCGTCCGCTCCGAACACGTCCCGACCAGTGGTCCACCTCCAGGTACCGTCCTGCTCTACAAGGCTCAGATAAGATCAACGCTGTCCGTCGTCTGAAACCAACACAACGTAGTGCGGGCATAGCCCGTGTAGGGGTGAGTATAAGATACTCAGTAGGGACCCCGAGACCCCTGAAGGTCTCCCAAAATCCACAAAGGATAATCCACAAAGGTGAGATACAAACACGAAGTAACAACCGACACTGCTTAGGTATATGCCCATACATATACCTAAGTCATCAATTTTAATACGCTCCAACCTCTGAGCCCAAGTACAACTCAGTCCACATAGGAAAGTATATGTATTCCACACAGGAAAGCAAAATGAAATCCACACAGGATAGCACAACACAATCAACACAGGAAAGCAACAGGTTTCAGCTCACACAGGTATACTTCTTCGAAAGACGATAAAGATGATCTCTGATCCATCTAAGTCGTCGGACCCACGAAGGATCGATAGGTAACTAACCCCCGCAAAAGACCCACACAGGATCAGGCCCACATAGGACCTGTAGGGGCTGGTTCACACAGGACCGCTGAGCGCAGAGACCCACACAGGATCGGACCCACACAGGATCAGGCCCACACAAGACCTGTAGCACTGATCCACGTAGGATCGCTGAGTGCTGTAGTCGTCGTCGAATCCACATAGGATCTCTGTACTGTCGTCGTCGCAGTCACAGTAGCAGTAGCAGTAGCAGTAGCAGTCACAGTCGCAGTAGCAGTAGCAGTAGCAGTCACAGTCGCAGCCAGCACTAGGGTTCCCGCACATAGCAAGCTCGTTTAGGAGGGTCCGCTCCACGAGTCGAGAGGCTGATACATCAACTGTCACAAAGTTCAGAGTTTATGTATCCAAAAGTTCCGTATTGTCAACAGGAACTCAACGCAACAGACGGTGCGTCGATCGGACACCCGGTCTGAGAGTTATTGGCTTTTTCGTCCCAGGGGCCCGGTTGGTTTTTAAGGCAAAACCCACATGACCGTACTCCACCTGCATCCAAACCTCAGGCGGAGTATGCCAAAAGATCCGTCTCACTAAGAGGAACACAACAAAGCTGACGGCACATCAATCGGACGTCCGTAGCTCAAGATATGAGCGTTTCCGCTCCGAAGGCCCGGTTGGTTTCGTGAACGAACCAACCCGGCCGAACTCAAAGTATTCAGAAACTTTGAGTGCGATATACTGAATCGACCATCTCGATCCAAGGATCGCATTTCCATTGACGGTTCGTCAATCGGAGGTCTGTGGCTCAAGTTATGGCCAAAAGACCAAAGTCGTTTCGAAAACGGGGGGTCCGGGTCCGGGCCGACCCGAACCGGGTCGACCCGACCCGGGTCCGGCCCGGCCCGGCCGGCGGCGGCGCGGCCTGGGCGCCGCTCGGGGCCATGTGTGGGGGGCAAGGCCCCCGCCCCTCCTTACTGGCGGTGCGGCTGAAGCTGCGCCTTTGGAGAAAACCGGCCCCCTCGTGGGGGCCTGCCTTGAGAAAAACGGGGGGCCGCCTGCCCCCCCTTTATGAAACCGCCCCCCCCCCCCCCCCCCGTCTTAATGGGGGGGCATTCAAGGTGGCCGGGGGAATTAAATTCCCCCGGTTTTTCCCCTTCCGGCCGGCCCTGACTTGGCCGGCCGGTTCTTCTTCAACGGGACCGGCAAAGCCGGTCCCCTTCCGGCTTCCGACACCGGCGGCCCGACTAGCTGCCGGTCCTCTCGTCCTGCCGCGGCCCGGAACTGGCCGCGGCCTTTGTCGTTCGGCGTGGTGCGACGGCACCATGCCCCACCGCCGCGGCCCCGCTCCGGACGCGGCGCCTTCAACTCTCTTCGACGTGGCGCGACGTCGTCATATCCTTGCATTATTTTACAACGCGGCGCGACGGCGCCGCGCATTTCTTGTCGTAAGATCCTGCGCGGTGCGACGGCACCACGCCTCACCCGTCTCAATCCACAACAAAATCAATATGAAAAGGAGGAGGGTCGGCCGTGTTCATACGGTCCGGCCCCCTCACGTTAATTGCTAACAATTGGATAAATTTCATGAAGAAATATTCTCGGGTATAAATCATGAACCAAAGCAATAATTAAACCCCTACCTCGGTTTCAAGATCGATGATCGTCAACGACCCGCGGAAGACAACGTCGCGGAGGTCGGGCGTCGTGGTAATCGTTCGTCAATTCTATTGACAAAGAGGTACGTCCGAAGAGGTACGTCGTTGGTGAATCTTCGTAAGCCGACGAAGGAAGTCCGAGGAGGAAGCGGCGTTCCCTTTCGTTGACACGGAAGGCGTCGTCGATCTTCGGAAACAACCAGTTACGAAGAAGAGAGGAGCGGCGTTCTTCGTCGGAGCTCGAAGGTTCTTCGCGTTCTTCGTCAAAGTTTGAAGAAGAAGAAGGAGCTCCCAAATCCTCTCAAGATGGCTAAACAAAATAAAATAAGGTAAGGCTTATTTTATTTACACAAACATCAACTTGAATTTCAAAGGTTTGAAATTCAAATCAACCCACCTTAATTAATTAAACCAAGTTGTCAAACATTAATTAAAGGGGTTATAGGGGAGTTTTGAGAGAAGATGAGGAGTTGGGGTTCGTGTGGGCCCCACCACACTTAATCCTCCCAAGGGAGGTTAAGTGGATGTGGGTCCCACCCCTAACTCCCTTTGGGAGGTTATAACTAACAAAAAAAGAAATAAAATATGTTTCTACATTTTATTTAACTTTATTTAAAAAACCCAAAAACTAACTCTGAACCCACAATAAACGCAACCTCGGAAAAGGTCTCCTTAAGCGAATATCGGCGCTGCGAGTTCATCGGTGTCCTCGGATTTCAATTCCGAGCACCGGATCAAAAGTTAGAAATTCCCGCTCGTTCGTTCACTGAACGTACCCGAGCCAAACTTCGGAAATTGATTCCGGGCACTCCGGGCCTCAGAATCAGGTGCCGTCAGAAACCGCGTTCTTGTAAAATTCCAAAGAAAATTAAGAAAAAATATTCCTTGAATTTTACGGGTCTTTACAATACTCCCACCTCAGGGATTTACGTCCCCTTAAAGATACATCAAAAACTAGGGAAACAAATGTGGGTACTGAGCACGCATCTGAGCCTCCCGCTCCCAAGTGCTCTCCTGGAGGTTCCCGTGCTTCCATATGATGCGCACAAGAGGAATCGATCGCCCACGTAGGACCCGCTCCTGTAGATCCTCTATCTCCACTGGGACCTCCACAAAAGTCGCCCCATCATCCACGTCTAGCTCCCCATAGTCAATGATGTGCGTCGGGTCGTGCACGTATCTCCTCAGCTGAGATACATGGAAGACGTCGTGTACCCGGTGTAACTGAGGTGGTAGAGCCAAGCGATAAGCCACCTCGCCAATCCTGCTGAGGACCTAGAAGGGTCCGATGAAGCACAGAGATAACTTGCCGCCTCGGCCAAATCTCCGTATACCACGTCGAGGTGAGACCCGCAAGAAGACGTGGTTTCCATCTTCAAACTCTAGTGGCCTCCGCCTCCTGTCAGCGTATGACTTCTGCCGGCTCTGAGCTATCCTCATCTGCTCCTGGATGACCTGGACCTTCTCTATCATGGCCTGGACCATCTCCGGTCCAACAAGTGCGGACTCCCCTGGGTCTGTCCAGCACAAAGGAGATCTACAAGGTCGGCCGTACAACGCCTCGTACGGTGCCATCCCGATGGTGGAGTGGTAGCTGTTGTTGTACGCAAACTCCACCAAGGGTAGGTGGTCCTCCCAGCTACGACCAAAGTCGAGGACACATGCACGGAGCATGTCCTCGAGAGTCTGGATGGTCCTCTCCGTCTGACCATCCTTCTGAGGGTGAAAAGCTGTGCTCAGACGTAGTTGCGTCCTGAACGCCTCTTGTAACCCCTTCAAAAGCCGGGAAGTAAAGCGAGCATCTCGATCGGAGATGATAGATGATGGCACACCATGGAGCCGCACAATCTCCTGAATGTAGAGACGTCCCAAGCTCTCCACTGAGCCCTGCTCTCTGATGGGTAAGAAGTGTGCCGACTTGGTGAGTCGGTCAACAATCACCCAAATGGAGTCGTGACCTCTGGAAGTGCGTGGAAGTCCAGTCACGAAGTCCATAGATATGTCTTCCCACTTCCACTCAGGGACCTCCAAGGGCTGTACCAAGCCTGCTGGTACCTGATGATCTGCCTTCACCTGCTGGCAGGTGAGGCATCGAGAAACGAACTCTGCTACAACCTTCTTCATGCCCGGCCACCAGTGTTGTCGTCTGATATCCTGGTACATCTTCGCCACTCCAGGATGTACCGCCAAAGGAGAAGTGTGAAACTCTCTCAGCACCTCCTCTCGCAAAGAGACTGGTACAATGGTATGTCCTCTAAAAAGGATGTTGTGCTTTGCTCCAAGGGAGAAACCATCAGGTGCCTGTCCCGAGGATATCTGTGCACGCCATGTCTCACAGTCAGCGTCCTCACGCTGTGCCTCACTGACTCGCTGCAGTAGTAGAGGGGTGACTGTGAGAGACTGGAGGAAGGCTGCTCCATCTCTATCCACGAAGGATATCTTCAAAGAGGCTAGCTGCTCTGTCGCTTCCTCAAGTAGCTGAATGCCCGTCCTCCTGCTGAGGGCATCGGCTACTACGTTACCCTTCCCAGGAGTATAGACTATCTCAAAGTCATAGTCCTGGAGGAACTCGAGCCATCGCCGCTGTCTCAAGTTCAGGTCCTTCTGTGAGAAGATATACCTGAGACTCTGATGATCAGAAAAGACTGTAAAGAGCTCGCCCATCAAATAGTGCCGCCATGTCTTCAGAGCGAAGACCACTGCTGCTAACTCCAGGTCATGGGTAGCGTAGTTCTGCTCATGTGGCCTAAACTGTCGTGATCCATAGGCGATCACTGCTCGCTCATCAGGATGCAACCGAGTCCGGTCCCTGATTCATCGCAGTAAACTACGTACCCTACTCCCTCCTCAGGCATCCTCAAGATAGGTGCACTAGTCAATCTCTGTCTCAGCTCCTGGAATCTCTGCTGACATCTGTCTAACCACACGAAGGGTTTCCCCTTCTTCGTCAAAGCTGTGAGTGGTGCCGCAACTCTAGAGAAGTCTGGCATGAATCTCTGATAGTATCCATCTAGTCCCAATAAACTCCGAACCTCAGTCACGCTCCTGGGTGGCTCCCATGCTAACACAGCCTCGATCTTCGCAGGATCCACTGTGACTCCCGCCTCAGAGATAAAATGTCCCAAGAAGTGGACCTCACGTATCCATAACTGGCACTTCGAGAGCTTACCATAAAGCTGGTGCTCTCGGAGTGTGTCTAGTACAACTCGAAAGTGATAGGCGTGCTCCTCCTCAGTCGTAGAGTAAATCAGAATGTCGTCGATGAAGACCACGACAAACCGATCAAGGTATGGCTGAAAGATCCTGTTCATGAGGGCCATGAACACTACTGGAGCATTGGTTACGCCGAAAGGCATAACCAAGAACTCATAGTGGCCATACCGACATCTGAAGGTCGTCTTCTGCACATCCTCGTCTCTGACTCCGAGATGATGATAGCCTGACCTGAGGTCTATCTTCGAGAACCACCGTGCTCCCTTGAGCTGATCAAAGAGGTAATCAATCCTTGGTAGCGGATACTTTTTCCTCACTGTCACCTGGTTCAGGCGACGATAGTCAACACAAAGTCGCAAGCTCCCGTCCGCCTTCTTGGCAAACAATATCGGGGAAGCCCAGGGTGAAACACTGGGTCGGATGAACCCCTTGCCCTGCAAGTCCTCCAACTGTACCCGTAGCTCTCGAAGCTCGGCGGGGGCCATCCGATATGCTGGAGTGGATATCGGGGCTGTCTCGGGGTACAAGTCAATATAAAATTCTACCTCTCTGCGAGGAGGTAGCCCTGGAACGTCGTCGGGAAAAATGTCCGCAAACTGATCCACCACTACAGGAAAACCAGGACTCCGCACGTCAACTGCTCCAAGGATGAGGCTAGACAACTGATGAGTAATGGGCTGTCCTCTCCTCCGCGGAAGTCCATCCTATGCTGCAAAGGCTCCCTTCTCGCCGGTGAAGGTGAAACTGCTCCCGTCGGTGCGTACACATCGCACCTTGCACCTAAAACAGTCAATCTGCGCATGGACCGTAGATAGCCAATCCATGCCCAAGATGATGTCGTAAGGCCTCGAGGCTACTACAAGAAGATCCCAGCCGAAGCTCTCACCTCCTAGAGTGAGGTCACACTGCCGACACCAGTGCGTAATCGTCAAGTCTGCTCCGGTAGGAGTCCCTAGCTGTAAGGATCGAGCCAACGGCTCTGTCAGAATCTCCGAGCTCTGAACAAGGGAAGCGACTATGAAAGAGTGACTCGCTCCTGTGTCTTTAAGAACTGCAGCAAGGGTGGAATAGACACAGATAGTACCTCGAATCATCTCGGGTGCGCCGTGGTCATAGGCCTCTGCTGCCTGGAGCTGTGCCTGTCTCTGCCCGCCTGCTCCCTGTGGTCGGGGTGGACCTCCTGGTGGTGGTGGTGGCAGAGCCTCAAAGCGTCGCCCACCACCTGCTGCTCGGCCAGCTCCTCTGCCTCTTCCGCCTCCTCCCTGCGGACCTCCACGGTCGACCCTCTGCCTCTGCCTCGGTGGTCCCTCAACCGTCTGCTGCTCCTCGGCACGGCGGGTCGGGCAGTCACGAGCCATGTGGCCCTGCCCGCCACACGAGTAGCACTACCTACCTCTCGAAAGACTGGATCCTCGCTGTGTGCCCCGCACTGCGGAGCCAGTGTCCTGAGGTCATCTTCCTAAAGGTCTGGTCTGCCTGGACCCCAGATTCATCCGTAGACTGCCTGCTGCAGATGAATCTGCCACGTGCCGCCCTGCGGTGGGTCTCAGTGCTGGTGTAGACTCGACAAGGAAGCTCTCGATCAAAAGGGCCTACTCCAGTACTCCTGTCTGAGTCGGTATGCTGAGGGAGATCAGCGATGCCCTGATCTCGTGTCTCAAACCCTGCTCGAAGGTCCGGGCTCGGAAGAATGGGTCCTGTACCATGTCGGTCGAGTAGCGCGAGAGATCAGTAAATCTCGCCGAGTACTGAGCGACCATCATGCTGCCCTGCCGTAGCTGAAGATGCTCCTGGATACGCAACACACGAAGGGTGGCTGGGACGAACTCCAAGCGGAAGAGGCTCTCAAAGTCCATCCAAAGTAGAGATGCCTCATCGTGCACCTGGAGCATCAAGCTCCACCATCGTCCTGCTGCTGCGTGTAGTAGGCTCGCAGCTAGGATCGCCATGAGGTCTGCTGGTGTCCTCACTAGTCTAAACAAACGTACCACTACCTCCATCCAGTCCTCAGATGCCTGGGGATCCATCTCCCTGCAAAACCTGGGTGGTCGCTGGCGCTGAAACTCATGCAGTGCACTGAGGCAACGTGCATCGTCAGCGGCTGGTACTGGAAGCATCGGTGGTTCGGCGGGTAGAGCTACCGCCGGTGCCACTACTGACAGAGGGCCCTGCACCGAGGCCTCGTCGCTCGGTGGGCTGTCGTCACACTTGACTCTCAGAACCCTAGCTGGCTGCCATCGTAGGGCCATCCTGAAAAGGAAACAGGTGCGCCACGGTCAGAACAATATACCTGGTGAGCTGATATAAAGTAATCACAAAGAAAACTTTGAAACACACACGCAATCAATGTTTTCGTGCATTAAGTCGGAAATCAGAAGTCAGGGTCCTGGTGTACGGATACGTCGGCCTCCGCACCAACACTGGACTCCCTGGACTGATAACCACACACAATACGCTAAACATTATTGCTTCACATAGAAAAGATCAGATTTCGCGGTATAACCAAACTCCTCTGATACCAATTGTCACGACCCGCCCTCGGGGCCCGTGCCGTGACTACCCCAAGCCCGCCTTCCATAGGCCAGGGGCTGGCGACTAGCACCAAGGCGTAAATCCCAGTAAAAAGGGAAGGCATTTCCTTTGAAAAGTAAACAAACACCATAGAGTGAGCAAGCAGAAAGTAAACACTAAGTGAAAATAGAGTACAACTGAAAGTGCGGAAAAGTAAATAGGCCAGTATAGAAACCCATACTGAAAGTAAAGTACAACTCGAAAGGGAAAACAGAAACTGTAAAGTAAAAGCCGCTACTCCGAGCTGTCCACTGGAAATCCCACCTGAAGGGTGGGTACAGATAGCTCCACTGCTCCTCAGGTCCCGCCGTCTGCTCCGAACACGTCCCACCCAATGGTCCACCTCCAGGTACCGTCCTGCTCTGCAAGCCTCAGCTAAGATCAATGATGTTCGTCGTCTGCAACCAACACAACGTAGTGCGGGCATAGCCCGTGCAGGGGTGAGTATAAGCTACTCAGTAGGGACCCCAAGACCCCTGAAGGTCTCCCAAAATCCACAAAGGATAATCCACAAAGGTGAGATACAAACACGAAGTAACAACCGACACTGCTTAGGTATATGCCCATACATATACCTAAGTCATCAATTTCAATACGCTCCAACCTCCGAGCCCAAGTACAACTCAGTCCACACAGGAAAGTATACGTATTCCACATAGGAAAGCAAAACGAAATCCACACAGGATAGCACAACACAATCCACACAGGAAAGCAACAGGTTTCGGCTCACACAGGTATACTTCTTCGAAAGACGATAAAGATGATCTCTGATCCATCTAAGTCGTCGGACCCACGAAGGATCGATAGGTAAATAACCCCCGCAAAAGACCCACACAGGATCGGGCCCACGTAGGACCTGTAGGCGCTGGTTCACACAGGACCGCTGAGCGCAGAGACCCACACAGGATCAGACCCACACAGGATCAGGCCCACACAGGACCTGTTGCACTGATCCACGTAGGATCGCTAAGTGCTGTAGTCGTCGTCGAATCCACACAGGATCTCTGTACTGTCGTCGTCGCAGTCACAGTAGCAGTAGGAGTAGCAGTAGCAGTCACAGTCGCAGCCAGCACTAGGGTTCCCGCACATAGCAAGATCGTTTAGGAGGGTCCGCTCCACGAGCCGAGAGGCTGATACATCAACTGTCACAAAGTCCAGAGTTGATGTATCAAAAAGTTCTGTATCGTCAACAGGAACTCAACGCAACAGACGGCGCGTCGATCGGACGCCCGGTCTGAGAGTTATTGGCTTTTTCGTCCCAGGGGCCCGGTTGGTTTTTAAGGCAAAACCAACCCGACCGTACTCCACCTGCATCCAAACCTCGGGCGGAGTATTCCAAAATATCCGTCTCACTAAGAGGAACACAACAAAGCTGACGACACATCAATCGGACATCCGTAGCTCAAGATATGAGCATTTCCGCTCCGAAGGCCCGGTTGGTTTCGTGACCGAACCAACCCGGCCGAACTCAAAGTATTCCGAAACTTTGAGTGCGATATACCAAATTGACCGTATCGATCCAAGGATCGCATCGCCACTGACGGTTCATCAATTGGAGGTCGGTGGCTCAAGTTATGGCCAAAAGACCGAAGTCATTTCGAAAACGGGGTGTCCGGGTCCGGGCCGACCCCCCCTGGGTCGGCTCGAACCGGGTCGACCCGAACCGGGTCGACCCGCCCCGGGTCCGACCCTTCCCGGCCGGCAGCGCGGTCCGGCGTGGCACCGCGGCCTGGGCGCCGCTCGGGGCCACGTGTGGGGGGCAAGGCCCCCGCCCCTCCTTGCTGGCGGCGCGGCTGAAGCCGCGCCTTTGGAGAAAACCGACCCTCCTCATGGGCGCCTGCCTTGAGGAAAATGGGGGGCTGCCGCGTTCAAGTGATTCTGATTCTACTCAAGATTAAAAATGTCAAAAATCTAACATGTGTTTTATGGAAAACACATCAGAGGTAACACTTGACACTCCTACTTTAAATTCATATTACTCTGGAGTTGATTCTGATTCTGAATCTAAAAATATTTCTAGTGAAGAGCTATTTGAATATTGTAATATTCTAGAAGAAGACTGTAATGAATTAAAGGACAAGTATAAATCTTTAAAGAAACAACATGCTTTAACCAGTTCTGTTAAATCCACCCTTGATATAGAAAAGGAAAATAATGCTCAATTACTAAAGGAAAATACTAAACTGAAATTGTCTAATGAGAAATTAAGGAAGGACTTAGAGAAATTCACAAATGGAAAAGTTTCACTTACAAAAATGTTGGGAAAACAAGTGGAACCAAAATATACCACTGGAATTGGCTATGAGTCTGTAAAGAGACAGATTACTAAAACAAGATTTATTCCTAAATCTGGACAGAATGCTGCTAGTTCTTGTTCTGAAAATTTATATGCTTCAACTAGTTATTCATATGGTTATAGATCAAATAAAGTTTATCTTTCAAAATCTATCGATTCTGTAGATTATTTGAGACCCATAAGACAAATCAGGGTACCTAAATCTTTTATTGCTAACTTTTCTGGACCCAAGAAAATATGGGTACCAAAATCATTTTTTAATCCTTTTTTGTAGGAGACTTGCTTGAAAAGTTCTCATAAGAAGGTATGGTACTTGGAAAGTAGATGTTCAAGGAATATGTCTATAGACTACTCAGGATTCAAAAGTTTAATCAAAGTTGATGGAGTCCATATCACCTTTGGTGATATCTCTAAAGGAAACATCATCGGCCTAGGCCAGATTGGTAACACTAATTCAGTTTTAATTTCCAAAGTTTTATTTGTTGATGGACTTAAGTATAACCTGTTAAGTATTTCTAAATTGTGTGATTATGGTTTCAATGTTAAATTTAAAAATGATTCTTGTAATGTTTTTAATTATAGAAATGTTTTAGTATTTTCTGCTTTGAGAAATGAAAATTTTTATACTGTTGATTTGAATTATTTAGCTAAACAAAATGTTACTTGTTTAAATTCCTTTCATAAAGTGTATTGGCTATGGAACAGAAGATTAGGACACAACAATGTTTATTCACTTAGAAAAATTACTAGGAAAAAATTAGTTAGAGACCTACCCAAACTTTAATTCTCAGCCGATAAAGTTTGTAATCCCTATCAAAAGGGAAAGAAACATAATGTTTCTTTTAAATAAAAGAAAGAAGTTTCAACTTCTCAACCTCTTGAGTTGGTTCACATCACTACTGGAATACTGGTCTATCCCCACGCATCTATTCCCACGGTTTGAAAAACCGTGGGAATAGGCCTTTTTTGTTTATCAATACCCACGGTTTTATTAAAACCGTGGGTATTCAATTCACAAATTTACCCGAATATCGGGTTCTCCTCCTCACTCTCGCGCTCCCCAATCGGAACTTCTCCTCCTCACGCTCGCGCTTCCCCGCTCGAACCCTAGGTTCCCGACCTCCGCCTCCGGCCCTCTCCCCTCCCCGACCACTGCCTCCCGGTTATCCGACCTTCGCCTCCCAACCCTCTACTCCCCTCTCTGACCTCCGCCTCCCGGACATCCGACCACCGATTCCCGGCCATCTCATCCCCTTTACAGCTTTCGCCTCCCGCCTTCTCCTCCGCTCCCGACCTGGAATTCCGGCCCTTCTCCTCCGCCTCAACATCCTAGCCTTCGCTACACTTCCCCAAGCTCCAGCGGCGTCCTCGCTTCTCCCTCGCAGCTACCTCTCCTCAGACAATTTCCCGTCCAAGTCATTCTATATAGGTATAGAATTTCTTCTCCTTAATTTTTTATTCTTTTGAAACTAATCACTTATTCTTATATCACTACACAAATTATCTTCTGCATTGTTTATTTAGTCAATAATCAGTCATCATAAGTGGAAATCTGGGTATGAATCTTTGGGTATTTTTTTGAATTCATTTCTGTTGTTTGGTCTATTTGGGAGCCGATCTGCCTTCTTTACTAGACTGAATTTTGGCTTCTGGATTTGGGTTTGACTAAACCCCTGGTTTTGTGGTTTCATGGTCTACCAATCCATCACCTTCTTCAAAAAAAATTCATCTTAGAGATAATTTTTACTTCCTCTGATTGTTATTGAAAGAATCTGTTTTCATTTACAATGTTTTATATTACTACATTTTTTTCATTGGATATAACTGACAAAGACTACTAATTTAGGATGATATACTAGTGATGAGTTCTATTTGAAGGACATAAAAGTATTGGGAAGGAGGGAATCTAGAACTAAAGTGTCATACCCAGGGGAACAGTGGTGTCTACTCTAAAATGTCCATATGAACAGCATCTCCTTATGCTATAGCTTTCTTGATAGATCGCATGAAGGGCATGGGGTCATCAAACATGATTTTTTTATGTATTCCATCATTTATCTTCTTTATAAACCCTGTATTCCATATGAACAACATCTCCTTATGGTATGCGTTTTATAAATATTTTCATGGTTTCCATCATTTTGGAAATTTTCGTGTTGTCATGCTGATTTAATAGGGTATAATTTATTGAATTAATATTTCTTGATTATATTACTTAGGACTGTGTTAAATGAAAATTTCTACATACGTAAATTGTTGGTGGTGGTTTCATCTAGAAATACAACAAACTCATGAAGGATTATATGCCATATATGGTTTTTAGTGTTTTGAAACTATAGAGACATCATTATATTGTGTTTTATATTTATAACTCGAATGATAAGCCTCCATGTATAAGCTACCTATTGAATTATGAATTGATTAGCGAAGTCACTACCATCACCTTCCACTAGACCCTCCAATGTTCAATGCCTGAAGATGATTAATGAATTGTAAATTAATATGAAACAGATTAGTTATGTTAAATAAAATTCACGTGGTTTCTTGTTCTTAGTCTAGAATTGTCATGGTATTAAAGGTAAAGGATAAAACTAGGTAGCTAAATATGAAATCTCTTAAATGGTTGGGTGTACCTTTTTCCTTATCACAATAATCAAATGAAATTTCATAAATATTGACTTTTGAAATTATATGACCATTAAATTTATTATTAAATGGATTTTAATGAGATGGTTTCTTGATTTAAAACATTGAATTAACTAAATAATTATGACATAAATTATTTGACTAATGGATTTCATGTCTTCAAAAGCTTTTCACATCAATGAAAAATCAGAATGAACCATATGGCATATTAAATGGAAGACCTTTTTCTCTTTTTCCCTACTTATTCAATCATGAACTCCTCTTGTCATTAAATACTTGTCATTAAATATGTTTTGCTAGCTACTAATATGCTTTGATTGATTTAATAATAAAATTGTTTTTTCATGAACTTTCTGCAGGGGGAGGTGGGGGGGGGGGGTGGGCAGGGGGGGAGGGGGAGGGGTGCTGGGCAGTGGGAGGGCTGGGCAGGGGGGGAGGGGAGGGGGAGGGGGAGGGGCAGTGGGGGGCTGGGCAGTGGGGGGCTGGGCAGTGGGGGGGAGGGCTGGGCAGGGGGGGAGGGGGAGGGGGGAGGGGGTGGCTGGGCAGGGGGGGAGGGGGGGGTGCTGGGCAGTGGGGAGGGGAGGGGG
Organism: Viscum album; assembly: GCA_963277665.1. Classification (NCBI taxonomy): domain Eukaryota; kingdom Viridiplantae; phylum Streptophyta; class Magnoliopsida; order Santalales; family Viscaceae; genus Viscum; species Viscum album. The sequence goes on along the minus strand of OY728137.1, from coordinate 1,928,410,872 downwards.
GTGGCTGGGCAGGGGGGGGGAGGGGGGGCTGGGCAGGGGGGAGGGGGGGGGAGGGGGGGAGGGCTGGGCAGGGGGGAGGGGGGGGTGGGCAGTGGGAGGGCTGGGCAGGGGGGGAGGGGGGAGGGGCAGTGGGGGGCTGGCCAGTGGGCGGGCTGGGGAGGTGGAAAAATAGGTTTAAAAATGACGTACATAGATCAACCTGATGTTTGAAGTAGTTCTCTGTGGAATTTGAGTTCAAGATATTTCTTGAGATTTCAACAATGGTTTTTTGTAATAAATATCTCATTATAAGTCATTTAATAACCAATTAAAATAATTTTAATCAATGAATAAAGTCATTCATATTTCTAAGAGAAGGTATGATTTTTAGTAGTATTTTAAATTCAAATTCCAAATGCACTAATTGTTTTGAATATCACACTTTATCTGGTGATATTTCTGGATCTGTTTGACCACGATCAAATCACATTCTTATTTATTCTCAACTAGTTTAGTGTGCAAGGATGTATACATACATGTTTTGATCTACTGCTACTAATAACAAAATTTCTTTATGCAATTTCTTCTTTCATTTTTTCTACTTTTTCAGCATTTGTTTTAGTTCTATATGACATTTCATTGATTATGAGTCTTATATATTCATTAATAATAATTCATGGTTTTATTTGTTGCATGTACAGATTGTATCAAATTAAAGTATGATTAGCAATCAGTGGTTTGCCATTCGATCTTTATCAAGGTGAGCTGACAAATCTATGTGCCAATCTGACACGATATTTGAGCTTATTCATGCATGACTCATCAATGTGAATTCTTCTTTGAGTTATGAGTCTAGCTGAAACACACTTTAGATATTGGAATCATTGAACACACATGCATTCTGAATGTCCAATTTTTTTTTCCTGCTCGGTCATTGGTTTTAATCTAGCTTCTTTCATTTGGTTGGCATTTCCCATCACTTTTGTGCTGAATATGTTTTCCATCTATTGTTTGAACAGTTGAAACTGTTTGAATGGTTCTGTATGTAGTATGTGGGTGTGTCTCGATACGTTCTGTTTGACCAAGTCTATCCTATCCCCTTATCTTCTACATGTACTTCTCACCTCCAGGATATTCTTCTACATGTACTTCTCACCTCCAGGATAATCTTCATCAAAGATATTTACTATAGTGTGGTTGTGCTCCAGGGTGATGGAATTTGTCATCAGGATGTCTGTGATTGCGGCTTTGATACTGCACTTACCTAGGTGAACTCTACTACTTAAGGATAATTTTATATGTATCATTTCAATGCTCTTATTTCAATTAAATATATTTACTATAGATTGGTTGTGATCCAGGGTGATGGAATTTGTCGTCAGGATGTCTGTGATTGTGATAATGAGGATGAACTACACACCTGAATGAAGGGAAATGTAAATAGGAAAATAGAAAAAGCAGACTAAAATGTGATGCCGCACACCAATGGTAAACATACATGTTTACTATTTAATTTGTTTTCAGTACTATTTTTCAAATTCCTATTTGATGTGAAATAATTATTACATTATCTACAGTACTGAAACGTTATTTGAAATTTATGTTGCTCCATTGAAAGCAATTAGTCATTTCATTATCCCGTTTTCATTGTGTTCAATTTTCAATGCCTGAATTATTATACTGCACAAATACGACATGTTTGTTGCCTCCTATCATTACAGTTTTCTGTTTGCATACTGTACATACACACCATCATGGAATGTATTATATAAATGCCAGATTATTCATTTTTATTTGAACTCCATGTTTCAAATACGACATGTTTGTTTTCAGTCCGCTCCCTTCGCTCCTGGTCGGAAGATGCTGCCCCGCGGATGTCGCTGGATCGGGCCAACACGCGGCGGTCACGCCGCGGTCACGCCGCGGTCACGCCGCGGTCACGCCGCGGTCACGCCGCGGTCACGCCGCGGTCACGCCGCGGTCACGCCGCGGTCACGCCGTGATGTGGCCCTGCTCCAGCCACATCCAGCAGGGGGGAGGGGTGTCCAGCGGGGGGGAGGGGTGTCCGCGGTCACGCCGCAGTCACGCCGAAATATATCTATACGTTTGTAATCAATCTAAACAAAGAATAAGAATGGTGTACCTTACACCATTCGATCCAGTCTTTCGAAGCTTTTCACAAGTGTTTGATTGTGATCACTTAGAAGTCGCTGAAAGACTCCTTCAGAGGTATCCACAAATCATGGGAATCACCCGACACTTAGTAGGACCCCCCTTTCACCCGCATTCCAGCCTCCTCCCGCTCCCTTCGCTCCTGGTCGGAAGATGCTGCCCCGCGGATGTCGCTGGATCGGGCCAACACGCTGCGGTCACGCCGCGGTCACGCCGCGGTCACGCCGCGGTCACGCCGCGGTCACGCCGCGGTCACGCCGTGATGTGGCCCTGCTCCAGCCACATCCAGCAGGGGGGAGGGGTGTCCAGCGGGGGGGAGGGGTGTCCGCGGTCACGCCGCAGTCACGCCGAAATATATCTATACGTTTGTAATCAATCTAAACAAAGAATAAGAATGGTGTACCTTACACCATTCGATCCAGTCTTTCGAAGCTTTTCACAAGTGTTTGATTGTGATCACTTAGAAGTCGCTGAAAGACTCCTTCAGAGGTATCCACAAATCATGGGAATCACCCGACACTTAGTAGGACCCCCCTTTCACCCGCATTCCAGCCTCCTCCCGCTCCCTTCGCTCCTGGTCGGAAGATGCTGCCCCGCGGATGTCGCTGGATCGGGCCAACACGCTGCGGTCACGCCGCGGTCACGCCGCGGTCACGCCGCGGTCACGCCGCGGTCACGCCGCGGTCACGCCGCGGTCACGCCGTGATGTGGCCCTGCTCCAGCCACATCCAGCAGGGGGGAGGGGTGTCCAGCGGGGGGGAGGGGTGTCCGCGGTCACGCCGCAGTCACGCCGAAATATATCTATACGTTTGTAATCAATCTAAACAAAGAATAAGAATGGTGTACCTTACACCATTCGATCCAGTCTTTCGAAGCTTTTCACAAGTGTTTGATTGTGATCACTTAGAAGTCGCTGAAAGACTCCTTCAGAGGTATCCACAAATCATGGGAATCACCCGACACTTAGTAGGACCCCCCTTTCACCCGCATTCCAGCCTCCTCCCGCTCCCTTCGCTCCTGGTCGGAAGATGCTGCCCCGCGGATGTCGCTGGATCGGGCCACGCCGCGGCCACGCCGCGGTCACGCCGCGGTCACGCCGCGGTCACGCCGCGGTCACGCCGCGGTCACGCCGCGGTCACGCCGCGGTCACGCCGCGGTCACGCCGCGGTCACGCCGCGGTCACGCCGCGGTCACGCCGTGATGTGGCCTTGCTCCAGCCACATCCAGCAGGGGGGAGGGGTGTCCAGCGGGGGGGAGGGGTGTCCGCGGTCACGCCGCAGTCACGCCGAAATATATCTATACGTTTGTAATCAATCTAAACAAAGAATAAGAATGGTGTACCTTACACCATTCGATCCAGTCTTTCGAAGCTTTTCACAAGTGTTTGATTGTGATCACTTAGAAGTCGCTGAAAGACTCCTTCAGAGGTATCCACAAATCATGGGAATCACCCGACACTTAGTAGGACCCCCCTTTCACCCGCATTCCAGCCTCCTCCCGCTCCCTTCGCTCCTGGTCGGAAGATGCTGCCCCGCGGATGTCGCTGGATCGGGCCACGCCGCGGCCACGCCGCGGTCACGCCGCGGTCACGCCGCGGTCACGCCGCGGTCACGCCGCGGTCACGCCGCGGTCACGCCGCGGTCACGCCGCGGTCACGTCGCGGTCACGCCGCGGTCACGCCGCGGTCACGCCGCGGTCACGCCGCGGTCACGCCGCGGTCACGCCGCGGTCACGCCGCGGTCACGCCGCGGTCACGCCGCGGTCACGCCGCGGTCACGCCGCGGTCACGCCGTGATGTGGCCCTGCTCCAGCCACATCCAGCAGGGGGGAGGGGTGTCCAGCGGGGGGGAGGGGTGTCCGCGGTCACGCCGCAGTCACGCCGAAATATATCTATACGTTTGTAATCAATCTAAACAAAGAATAAGAATGGTGTACCTTACACCATTCGATCCAGTCTTTCGAAGCTTTTCACAAGTGTTTGATTGTGATCACTTAGAAGTCGCTGAAAGACTCCTTCAGAGGTATCCACAAATCATGGGAATCACCCGACACTTAGTAGGACCCCCCTTTCACCCGCATTCCAGCCTCCTCCCGCTCCCTTCGCTCCTGGTCGGAAGATGCTGCCCCGCGGATGTCGCTGGATCGGGCCAACACGCTGCGGTCACGCCGCGGTCACGCCGCGGTCACGCCGCGGTCACGCCGCGGTCACGCCGCGGTCACGCCGCGGTCACGCCGTGATGTGGCCCTGCTCCAGCCACATCCAGCAGGGGGGAGGGGTGTCCAGCGGGGGGGAGGGGTGTCCGCGGTCACGCCGCAGTCACGCCGAAATATATCTATACGTTTGTAATCAATCTAAACAAAGAATAAGAATGGTGTACCTTACACCATTCGATCCAGTCTTTCGAAGCTTTTCACAAGTGTTTGATTGTGATCACTTAGAAGTCGCTGAAAGACTCCTTCAGAGGTATCCACAAATCATGGGAATCACCCGACACTTAGTAGGACCCCCCTTTCACCCGCATTCCAGCCTCCTCCCGCTCCCTTCGCTCCTGGTCGGAAGATGCTGCCCCGCGGATGTCGCTGGATCGGGCCACGCCGCGGCCACGCCGCGGTCACGCCGCGGTCACGCCGCGGTCACGCCGCGGTCACGCCGCGGTCACGCCGCGGTCACGCCGCGGTCACGCCGCGGTCACGCCGCGGTCACGCCGCGGTCACGCCGCGGTCACGCCGCGGTCACGCCGCGGTCACGCCGCGGTCACGCCGCGGTCACGCCGCGGTCACGCCGCGGTCACGCCGCGGTCACGCCGCGGTCACGCCGCGGTCACGCCATGATGTGGCCCTGCTCCAGCCACATCCAGCAGGGGGGAGGGGTGTCCAGCGGGGGGGAGGGGTGTCCGCGGTCACGCCGCTGTCACGCCGAAATATATCTATACGTTTGTAATCAATCTAAACAAAGAATAAGAATGGTGTACCTTACACCATTCGATCCAGTCTTTCGAAGCTTTTCACAAGTGTTTGATTGTGATCACTTAGAAGTCGCTGAAAGACTCCTTCAGAGGTATCCACAAATCATGGGAATCACCCGACACTTAGTAGGACCCCCCTTTCACCCGCATTCCAGCCTCCTCCCGCTCCCTTCGCTCCTGGTCGGAAGATGCTGCCCCGCGGATGTCGCTGGATCGGGCCAACACGCTGCGGTCACGCTGCGGTCACGCCGCGGTCACGCCGCGGTCACGCCGCGGTCACGCCGCGGTCACGCCGCGGTCACGCCGTGATGTGGCCCTGCTCCAGCCACATCCAGCAGGGGGGAGGGGTGTCCAGCGGGGGGGAGGGGTGTCCGCGGTCACGCCGCAGTCACGCCGAAATATATCTATACGTTTGTAATCAATCTAAACAAAGAATAAGAATGGTGTACCTTACACCATTCGATCCAGTCTTTCGAAGCTTTTCACAAGTGTTTGATTGTGATCACTTAGAAGTCGCTGAAAGACTCCTTCAGAGGTATCCACAAATCATGGAATCACCCGACACTTAGTAGGACCTCTCTCAATACCAGTCCTTCCTGCTTGTCGAAGTTTTCACAAGCGTTTGATCGAGATCTCCGAGAAGTCACCGAAAGACTCCTTCTGAGGTATCCAAGGTTCATGGGAATCACCCGATGCTTAGGTAGGGTCTCTCTCAACACCACAGTCTGTTAGAACCTTGTTTAAAGGTGGGAGAGAAACAAGAGCTAGAGAGAATCGGCTTTGAGGAGTTCTAACGATCACATGATCTCATCCATCAAGTGAAACCACTTGCATAGGAATTGAACCAATTCATATAGGCCTTCGAGAACCTCAAAATGTTCAGCCTATTCATGGTACGTTACACAAATGTCCCAAATGTTTCAGCTCATTTGAAGCGTACGGCTCAATCCCATTAGTAATCGTTTAACATTTAAATTAAACGATTATGTGAGATGTTCAAACTCCCCAAATCCATCGAAACAGAAAGAAGCTTCGAGCCGAAAGGCTCTAAAGCCATTTTATTAAAAACAAAAGATGACATAAGAGAGGAGATGGGGCTAGACATTGATAAAACTGCCTTCATAATAAAGCATTTCGTTTTCATAACCCCCCTCCCCGACATCATCATCCCATTCCAAGTTGTAGGTAGATGAGCTATGAGACCTAGTCACCATCGTTGTTCTCCATTGAGAGCAGTCTTTCTTCTTCCTTGATTTCCTTGAATAGACAATTTGAAATCCCTCTTTATCAACTGAAGGAAACTTTCCCTTGCTTAAAATATCCTTACATGGATCACTTCTATGGGCATAATCATCATTTTCTATTCCGGCCCAACTTCCCCCTATATTATTAAGCTCCATTTGCCGATTGATCTCTTCCTGGATCTGAGAAGGTTGAACCATTGGTTCATGCTGCTGAGACCCATACTGAGGCTGCCCCAGTGAAGCACCCAGCTGCTGATACCATTGCTGCATGCAACTTCCAGCTCTAAACCAGATCTGTTTTCAGCTCTAAAATATATGCTTTGTGAGCACACTTACCCCATGGATTTTGTCTCCCCTTCTTTAGGTTTGTTCTCTTCTTCACAACCCAAAACACAACCTGTTTTTCCTTGGATAGCTTTACCACCAAGGATTTTTCTTTTCACTATAGGTTGATTTTTCTTTCTCCAAATCACCTTGCTGCTTGGACTGTCCCTGCAAGCATTTTCAGTACATACCTTGCCTTGGGGCACCCCTTTCACATGAATCCTTCTAGTTTTAGGATCATGTGAGTTCTTCTCATGCTTCCAAGCCCTTTTTTGTGTCTTTCCGGGGGGGCTGGCAGGGGGCAGGGGGGGCTGGGGGTGGGGGCTGGCAGGGGCAGGGGGGGCTGGCAGGGGGACAAGCAGGGGGAAGGGGGGGGGGGGGGGCTGGCAGGGGGGCAAGCAGGGGGCAGGGGGGGGCTGACAGGGGAAGGGGGGGGGGCTGGCAGGGGGGCAAGCAGTGGGGGGGGGGGCTGGCAGGGGGACAAGCAGTGGGGGGGGGGGGCTGGCAGGGGGGCAAGCAGGGGGCAGGGGGGGCTGGCAGGGGGAAGGGGGGGGCAGGGGGGGGGGGTGGCAGGGGCAGGGGGAGGCTGGCAGGGGGAAGGGGGGGGGGGCTGGCAGGGGCAGGGGGAGGCTGGCAGGGGGAAGGGGGGGGGGGGGCTGGCAGGGGGGCAAGCAGGGGGCAGGGGGGGCTGGCAGGGGGACAAGCAGGGGGAGGGGGGGGGGGGCTGGCAGGGGGGCAAGCAGGGGGCAGGGGGGGCTGGCAGGGGCAGGGGGAGGCTGGCAGGGGGAAGGGGGGGGGGTGTTCAATGGGTCTGTTCAAGGGGGTTGTCCAGGGGGTTGCAAGGGGGCTGTCCAGGGGGGGCATGGGGGTCCAGTGGGGGTGCAAGAGGGCTCTCCAAGGCCGCTTCACCTTTCCTTTTTCTCAACAATCTTGTGATCTAAACCAAACTCACACCAAATTGTTAGTATATAAACTGTAAAGCACAAAGGGTGTGTGACATACCACTTTTAGCATGAATTGATACCATTGCTGCATGCAACTTCCAGCTCTAAACCAGATCTGTTTTCAGCTCTAAAATATATGCTTTGTGAGCACACTTACCCCATGGATTGTGTCTCCCCTTCTTTAGGTTTGTTCTCTTCTTCACAACCCAAAACACAACCTGTTTTTCCTTGGATAGCTTTACCACCAAGGATTTTTCTTTTCACTATAGGTTGATTTTTCTTTCTCCAAATCACCTTGCTGCTTGGACCGTCCCTGCAAGCATTTTCAGTACATACCTTGCCTTGGGGCACCCCTTTCACATGAATCCTTCTAGTTTTAGGATCATGTGAGTTCTTCTCATGCTTCCAAGCCCTTTTTTGTGTCTTTCCAGGGGGGGGCTGGCAGGGGGCAGGGGGGGGGGGCTGGGGGTGGGGGCTGGCAGGGGCAGGGGGGCTGGCAGGGGGAAGGGGGGGGGTGGCAGGGGGCAGGGGGGGCTGGCAGGGGGACAAGAAGGGGGAAGGGGGGGGGGGGGGGCTGGCAGGGGGGCAGGGGGGGGGGGGGCTGGCAGGGGCAGGGGGAGGCTGGCAGGGGGAAGGGGGGGCTGGCAGGGGGGCAAGCAGGGGGCAGGGGGGGCTGGCAGGGGGACAAGCAGGGGGAAGGGGGGGGGGGGGCTGGCAGGGGGGCAGGGGGGGGGGGGCTGGCAGGGGGGCAGGGGGGGGGGGCTGGCAGGGGCAGGGGGAAGGGGGGGGGGGGGGGCTGGCAGGGGGGCAAGCAGGGGGCAGGGGGGGCTGGCAGGGGGAGGGGGGGGGAGGGCTGGGTTACATGAGAGGTCTCCACATCCAATTCAAGAAAACGGTTACTAGTGGGAGGCTGGCAGGGGGGCAGGGGGGGGGGGCTGGCAGGGGCAGGGGGAGGCTGGCAGGGGGAAGGGGGGGCTGGCAGGGGGGCAAGCAGGGGGCAGGGGGGGCTGGCAGGGGGACAAGCAGGGGGAAGGGGGGGGGGGGGGGCTGGCAGGGGGGCAGGGGGGGCTGGCAGGGGGGCAGGGGGGGGGGGCTGGCAGGGGCAGGGGGAGGCTGGCAGGGGGAAGGGGGGGGGGGGCTGGCAGGGGGGCAAGCAGGGGGCAGGGGGGGCTGGCAGGGGGACAAGCAGGGGGAAGGGGGGGTGGCAGGGGGACAAGCAGGGGGAAGGGGGGGGGGGGGGGCTGGCAGGGGGGCAGGGGGGGGGGGGCTGGCAGGGGCAGGGGGAGGCTGGCAGGGGGAAGGGGGGGCTGGCAGGGGGCAGGGGGGGCTGGCAGGGGGACAAGCAGGGGGAAGGGGGGGGGGGGGCTGGCAGGGGGGCAAGCAGGGGGCAGGGGGGGGGGGGGCTGGCAGGGGCAGGGGGAAGGGGGGGGGCTGGCAGGGGGGCAAGCAGGGGGCAGGGGGGGCTGGCAGGGGGAGGGGGGGGGAGGGCTGGGTTACATGAGAGGTCTCCACATCCAATTCAAGAAAACGGTTACTAGTGGGAACCGTGATAAGCATTGCTTCAGCAACATCCGCCCGCCCTTGTATCTGTTCAGCACAAGCGTCTGCTGCCTCCAATTCATAGACAGTTGAGCCCACATGCTGTGCAGTTTGCACTTTCATCTGAAAATCCCCATGTACTGTGTTTACAGGGCTGATGTCTACAGCCCGGACCATAGCATGCTGAGGTTTCTCATCATCCATGTATAATCTTATATTCTGTTTTTAGGTGCAGAATGTTAAGGTGCAGAATTGTACAGCCAGGCCTGCTTTGCTGCAGGGGATCTGCCAATACCCACAGTTCAAATGAACTGTAGGAAATGTTTGGCACTGGAAACATGTATACCCACGGTTCATTTGAACCGTGGGAAATTTCTGGACCTGCAAACAGTATACCCACGGTTATAAAACCGTGGGTATACATCTATATCCGGAGATGCAAAACAGTATACCTGCGGTTATAAAACCGTAAGTATACATCTATACCTACGGTTCAATGAACCGTGGGTAATATAAAATTTTCCGGGTCTATACCCACGGTTCTCTGAAAACCGTGGGTATAGGCCTATTGCGACGGCACTCCAGCCCGCGGTTACTGAAACCGTGGGTATACCCTATACCCACGGTTTCAAGGGCTATACCCACGGTTTTAAACCGTGGGTATAGGTGCGATTTCCAGTAGTGCATGGATTTGTTTGGACCCTCTAGAGTTTCTAGTTTAAATGAGAAGCACTATGTCTATGTCTTAGTAGATGAATTTTCTATATATACTTGGGTATACTTCTTAGCTCACAAAAGTGAATCTTGTTCTTATTTTGTAAAATACTCCAAGTCTATGGAGAAACTTAGTGGACTTATGATTAATACCCTAAGAAGTGATCATGGTCGTGAGTTTGAAAATCATGAGTTTGAATCTTACTGCTCACATAATGGCTATAGTCACAACTTTTCTGTCCCTAGGACACCTCAGCAGAATAGTGTAGTAGAAAGAAGAAATAGAACCCTTCAAGAAATTACAAGAACTATGCTAAATGAATATGAACTGCCTATTTATTTTTGGGCTGAAGCTGTAAATACAGCTTGTTATATTATTAATAGAGTCTTGATCAGACCTGTTCTAAAGAAGAACTCTAATGAGTTGTTGAACCATAGGAAACCTAAGGTTAATTACTTCATAGTTTTTGGATGCAAAGTTTTTATTCTTAATACAAAGGATAATCTTGACAAGTTAGCTTCTAAAAGTGATGAAGGAATTTTTCTTGGATATTCAATTACTAGAAAAGCATATAGAGTCTTTAAAAAAAGAACCAAGTGTGTGGAAGAATCTGTTCACATAAAATTGGATGAAACTAATCCACATGAACCTAAACCTTCTCTTGAAAATTTTGAAGAAGATTTGTCTGTTCTGAACCTTAATGACAAAAATAGTGAACCTGTTGTAAAGACATCTAGTTATGGAAACTTTTCAGAACCTGATTATGTTGAATCCTAACCTAGATAAGAACCTGAAATTTCTAGTCCCACCTTTACTAGATCAACTGGGATTCTAAAGAATCATCCTTTAGATGATGTTGTTGGTAATCTTGATAGAGGGACATTGACTAGAGCTTCTCTAAGAAACCAGGTTAAACATCAAGACTTTCTTTCATAGCTAGAACCTAAAAATATCAATGATGAAATCAATGATGAATTTTGGGCAATGGATATGCAAGAAGAGTTAAATAAATTTGAAAGAAACAAAGTCTGGTAATTAGTTGAGAGACCTAAGAACACTTTGACCATAGGCACTAAATGGGTTTTTAGAAATAAAGTTGATGAATCAGGAAATATAGTTAGAAACAAATCAAGGTTATTCGCACAAGGAGATATTCAAGAGGAAGGAACAGACTATGAGGAAATATTTTCCCCTGTAGCTAGATTTGAAGCTATTAGGATTCTACTTGCCTATGCTGCTCATCTAAATTTCAAGTTATATCAAATGGATGTTAAAAGTGCTTTTCTAAATGGTTTTATAATTGAAGATGTTTTTGTTGAACAAACACCTGGATTTACTAATCCTCATTTTCCAAATCATGTTTTAAAGCTATATAAAGCTTTATATGGTTTGAAATAAGCTCCACAATCTTGGTATGATAAACATAGCAATTTTCGTATTTCAAAAGGTTTTACAAAAGGAATTGACGATCCAAATCTCTTTATTAAAAGAATTTATAAAGATGTTTTGATCGTACAAATTTATGTTGATGACATTTTTTTTTGGATATTCTAAAAATACCTTATGTATTGACTTTTCAAAGAGTATGAAAAATGAATTTGAAATGACTTTAATGGGAGAACTCAAATATTTTCTTGGATTTCAAGTTTTTCAAAATGAAAATGGTATTATTTTGAATCAAAATAAATATACAAAGGATATTTTAAAATGTTTTGGTTTGTATAGCATTAAGGAAAGTGATACACCTATGAGTACTGTCTGTAAATTGGATGTAGATGAAACTGGGAAACTAGTGGATCAATCAAATTACAGAGGTATGATTGGAAGCATACTTTACCTTACTTCTAGTCAAACCAATATTATGTTTAGTGAGTGTATGTGTGCAAGATTTCAAGATAACCCTAAAGAATCTCATTTGCTTGCTGTTAAAAGAATTTTCAAATATCTTAAACATACTGAAAATTTGGTTTTGTTTTACCCAAAAAGACAATATTTTGAATTAATGAGTTATTCAAATGATGAATTTTCTGGTTGAAAGTTGGATAGAAAAAGCACATCTAGAACATGTCATTTATTGGGAAAATCCTTAGTATCTTGGTGTAGTAAGAAGCAGAATTCTATTGCATTAACTACTACTGAAGCAGAGTATATAACTGCTGGTAGTTGCTGTGCACAAATTCTGAGGATGAAACACACTCTTTTGGACTATGGATATCAATTTAGACATGTATCTATTAACTGTGATAACATGAGTGCAATTAACATTTCAAAGAACCCTGTGTTTCACTCTAGGACCAAACATATTGATGTAAGGCACCACTTTTTAAGAGATCATATCCACAAAGGTGATATTACTCTTGAATTTATAGGTACTGAAAATCAATTAGCTGATATTTTCACAAAGCCTTTATGTTTAGATAGGTTAAATTACATTAGACATGATTTAGGAATGATATATCACTATTATACCTCACTGGTATGAATCCTCACCATTATACCTCACTGGTATGAGACCTCACTGTTAGACCTCACTGGTATGAAACCTCACTGTTATACCTCACTGGTATGAGACCTCACCAGTATGAACCTCACTGTTATACCTCATTGATTAGTGGACCTCACCGTTAGGAATTCTCACCGGTATACCCTACCGTTAAGTATGCGCTGTTTTAAACTTCTATCTAGCTACCCAAAACTATATAATTTATACTTTTACTTATTATATTTTAATTATTTGTTTTATGATTCCTAAATGATAAAACGAAGTCCTAGTTACTTCTCAATACACCGAACTTTTCTTTTAACCTCAAGCCTTGCCTCCCGAATTTCTTGAAAACCCTAAGTTCCTCGAACCAGAGATGGAAAAAAACAAACTCCCTACTGTTAGATATGACATTTATGATCCAGATGCGAAGAAGCAGAAGATAGATCCGGAAGTAAGTAGAAATGTTAGTAGAACAAGGTCGGGGTGGTGACCAGTGAACCCACATTTACAAAATAGAGATATTGTGATCGAAAAAGAGCTATGCATGGAATGACTGTTGTCTAGTAAATCGTTAGTTTTAGAGGTTCTGGAAGATTAGAAGTAGGTATAATGATTTTCGAATAACAATGGCCCCTACTATCTAAATCTAGTCAAACAGTTCTATGAGTTTGTGAGTTTTGAGAAATCCGATGAAGAAAATAGAATGGTTTCATGGGTAAATGGTAAGGAAATAGCCTTTTCATCTATTGAGTGGGATGAGTACCTGAGAGTACCACATGAAGGATTTTTTGGATATTCATCGAAGACAATACCACCTTAAAGTGACATATTTGATTATGAGAATGCCTTAGAGGAGCTTACTGGTAGTGAAAAACAGAGAAAGGTGGTGGCTGCTGAAATGGATGGAGAAAACAGACTGTTGTTCAAATTTATGCAACACGTGCTAAGTCCAAGAAGAGGGGACTTTGAAAATTTGAGATATCAAGATATCTATCTGCTACATCTCTTGAGACATGGTGTGAAGGTGAATCTGTGCAGGCTGCTAATGATTCAAATGGAGGATATGACCACGCCAAAGTCAAAGACCAATGCTTTATTCTTTGCCAAGTTGATTTCGGTTATGATCAAAGTAAAATGAGTGGTTTATTCTCAGGATGATACATTAGTGGTAAAAAAAACTTTTGTATCACTAGAATAGTGTGTAAGTACATGAAGATAAACTGGAACCCATGGAGAGGAGAGTGGGTTACTGATGATAAGAAGTTATATGATAAGTTCAATCCTGTGGATCATCCTTATAGGCCTAAGGATGTGAGGGATCTTCGTCTAGGACCTGATGAAGAAGAGCCACAGTATAGTGATATTTCAGAAGATGAAGATTCCTCTACAGAAAATGGAGGAGATCCTGACTTGCCTCCGAGCCCAACTCATGAATTTTTATCACGAGAAAAAGAAAGTGATTCTTTGAACCTACCTAGTACAGAAACTATTTTGCGTGTAAGCAGTGAAGAGGAACCTATAGATGAGGAAGACCAGCAGAAATCAGATTAGGAAGAGGCTGCTCAAGAAAATGAAGAATAAGTTCATGCAAGTGAAGCATCTATTTCTGTCAGCTTGAGCCTTAGTCCACTGATTGTATATTCCCTAATGCCTTCTGAGGAATTTGATGAAGTTGAAAGACCTGTACCTATTATTGAGGAACCTCCTGCTGTTACGGAAATGGAGATTGTTGTGGAATATTCTTCAGAGGAATAAAGAGTTGATGGGGATGCCTTTTCTATACAGAAGAATGCACCAGTTGAGGGGGAGCATCCAACCAGGTTTGACAGTGTTTGAGTGGCTGTTGAGATTGAAGACTGGGCATAGGTCCCAAGGTTTGTAGTTTGTCAATTGGATTACCCAGATTCTGATAATTAGACATCCCTTAGAAGAACAAAAGTCAATTATGATATTCAGTCTGAGATATTACCTGAAGATGTGGTAAGAATACATGATCTAGATTAGCTAAAGTCTGATCTTAAAGTCAGTTTTGTGGAAGAAGTAAGGAGAATGGAAGCTTCACTGGTGTCATCTATTCAGACTATTATGGATGACTCTGTGGCCAGTATAGTATATGAAAGAGCACATGTTGTTGTGCCTGTGAATATAGTTAGTAGGGATGAATTAGCATCTTTGAAGGCTGAGATGAAAGAGTTTCTGAGTGCTTCTGTTTCGGAGTTAAAGAATCGATTTTTTGAAGAGATGAGAAATCTGGAAAAGCCTTTTGAACTCTCTCTTGGTTGTAATGTTTCAACCTTTGTGGCATAGATAGTAGATGAAGTCAAATACTTCCAGAATAAATTTTCTAGCTTGGCAGAGGATGTTGAAGTTCTAAAGAAATCAGTTGTCTCTCTGGAATCCTATATGAGTTCAAAGTCTCAAGCAGACAAGGATTTGGCCTATGTGAAGAGTGTAGTGAGACAGATGGTTTCAGCTTTTGAGGGCTTTAAAAATTCTATGGAGAATCATGTAGGTGCCCAAGATTCGGTAGTGAAAAATCTTATTAGTGGGCTAACTAAGAGTTTCAAGGAAACTATAACTTTTTCTATTGGTTCTATTGCTTCGAGACCTTCAATAGAATTAGATCAAATTAGAGCTTTGATGAAGGAGGAGCTTGGTTCAGCTTTAACCAGTAGCTCTGTGGACTCATCTTCCATGACCCAAGTGGTGCCTACCACCAGAGATATAATGAAAATTGTTCAAGATTATATGATATAAGCTTCTTCTTCTCATAAATAAGTAAAAGACAAGGTAGATTACTATATCCAAAGGTTTTACACCAAACATCAGCTCAATAATCATTTCTAACTTCTGTTAGAAAACATAAAGTCACCTCCTATCAATCAAGCCTTCAGAGAACAAGTCAGCAAGCTCAGAGAGTTGACCCCTGCACTGGACAAATTCATGGAAAACAAGGATGATTTCATTTCTGCCATGGAAAGAGGAGGAGGAATTATTATGGATTTCAGAAATATCTTATTTCCCTTCTTGAATGTTGATGCTCAACTAGTGATTATACATCCAGCTTTACCTGCCTCTGCCTCTGCTACTTCTCCTGCTCAGATGACTCCATCCCAAGCCATATGAAGCCTTACTCCTATGATCACTCAGAGAGCTACACAGTACAAGCCATGAATAGTTTCAGCAGCTCAGCCTCCTCTGATCATCTCTGGTGTTCCTAAGCCTCCACCAGTATCCACCACTCCTAAATCCTCTTCTGATCCCAAGGGGAAATATCATTCTTAGGATGTGGATTGATTAGTGGCTAGGATTTTTGATAGGAATAACCTATATTTATTTTTTTTATTTATGTATTTCTTTGTATCCGGTTGCTCAAAGAAATATATATGATCTTTTACTCTCTGTTACTTCTCTTCTCCTATATTTCCTTTTTGTCCAACTTTTTTGTAATCACAAAGGGGTAGAAATACTATCTAAGGGAAACATATCTAGGGGAGAAATAACATCTTTTATGAAAAAGGGGGAGAAATACTATCTTTTATGAGTTTAATTCATTTCCCTCTGGTACATTTGTTTTATATTTTACCTTTAGTACATGTGTTTTATAATATATTATTTTATCTGATACAATTGGATTTAATGCAATATCCTCTCATACATTACTGATTATTTTGGGATTATAATATCATAACTTGTGATTATCAAAAAGGGGGAGATTGTTGACCTCACCTATTTTGATAATCATAATTATTCTTTCACATACTTTGATAATCCCAAATAATATATATATATTAATTCCTTCAATATATGAAATTCTATTATAAAGTTGATAATAATATCAAAATAATCTTTGAAATATGTTAATAAATGTTTATATATGTTTATATGAACTTTGAAATAATTCTAACTCAATCAGCATATGTGTTTATTAGAACAAATAAGTGTTAAGTCCACTAGTATGCACATAAATACTAATATAGACAAACAAAGACCTACTGGTACTTAGTCTACTGATAGGCAAAGATTACTGATAGACTGAATAGACAGTCACTGAAATAGAACAGATCTACCGGTATGTATAAGTCCACCGGTAAGCACATCACTGATAGAAGTTGAGATACTGATAGAAGCAGAGCTACCGATAGAAGCAGATCTACCGATAGTACAATTAATCACTGGTACGGAACGGAGCTACTGATACTGGTATAAACGAGCTACCGGTATGCACAAGATACCGATACAAAGTCTACCGAGAAGTATAGTTACCGATACAGACAGTCACCAATACACTAAGATAACGATACAAGCGAGTTACTGATAGACAAAACGAGCTACTGATAGATCAAAGCTACCGATATAAGGAGTCACTGGTACATAGAGCTACTGATACACGGAGTAATTTCTACTGATACAAGGAGATACCGGTACAAGAACAAAGAGCTACCGATAGGAGCTCAGTGCTATACTGAGTCCACCGTTACATATCTACCGACAGAAGGCTACTGATGAAAGACTTACCAGTCACGGCTACTTAAACTCTATATTCTCAATAATATATATTTATTAAGCAATGGTCATATTTGATGATTTTAATGCAATTAATGTTTTTTAATGATAGTTGTTGGAATTTCAGGGAACCATACCTCATACCTGTAAAAAGGTAATCATTCCCATTACTATAGTTGAAGCTATAAAAGGAAGGACAAAGACCGTGAAAAAGAAGTGAAACATAAGGGCTGAAGAGTGCTAAAAAGTGGTGCATATACACAGAAAAGAAAGGCTACATCCATACTAGAAGAACACTGGACATACACTAAGCCATTCATTCTAGAAGAGAACACAAGATGCACCTTACTCAAGAAGTGAAGAACTACAATGAGATCTTCATACACTCAAGCTGATCAAAATAAACTTGAAGAAAACGACCCTATGTTTTCTTAGAAAAAAACCAGAGAAGGACTCAAAACCATTCCAAATCAATCAAAGAAGTCCAGAGCTGCACTTCACCTCACTAGAGAATTCTAAAACTCTTATATACTCTCTCAGTGATTCTTTTGTTTACATTTTGAGAAGTGTGGATACTCTGTATATTTTACACACACACTATCTCCTGTGCTAAACTGAAGGATTTCTAAATCCTCACACAAACCTTCTATAACTCTCTTGTATCCCACTGTGGATAGTGGTAGAGGTAAAGTAGGACCTGGATAGCCTGTGTGCTATTGTTCTTGTTCCCACATAGAACTGTGGTAGAGGTCTTATTACCTGGACAGTATTTGCACTGTTGTTTACCCCGATCCAGGGTGTGGATCAAATTTATATAAATTGTTTGAGAGGACTAAGTCTCGGCTTGAGACTAAACCTCTTGTTTAAAACTGCTGTGCTTACTTATTTTGGTTTTAGCTTATACTGAATATTACACTGCTAATTAATTTGAAATACAATTTGTTTTAAAGTTACTTTGATAGTTAATCTAGCAAGTGTTTGTAACTATTGTAAATCAGTAGGTTAGTTTCAAAAGCTAATTTAATATTCTGATTAAATTAACTGAGACCTAATCAATATTTTGAGAACCTAATCAAACCCTTACAGTTTTAAAAATTCACTACAGTTTAACTTAGTTTTTAATTGGGGGATTTTAATAAAAATACTTTAACATAAATTTTTTATTTGGGACTCAATTCACCCCCCTCTTGAGTATCCACTCTGACCAACAATTAACTATTATGAAAATTATTTTATATGTATTCTACATTTCCATGTCTTATTCCTATGATATGATTTCATGGATTATGCTCTCGATTACCTTATGATTCATGTCTTATAAACTATGAATATTTATGCCATGACCCTTTATTATTATCTTTGATATGATGGGTATGATTTTTTAATGTCAATATCATGTTCTCATACCCTTATGCTCATGTTATGCTTACATATCTCCATTTTTTACACTTACTGAGCATCTGAGCTCACCCCTTGATTCTGTTTCCTTTCCCTAGATTTTGACGAAAGTCTTTTAAGTAGGATTACTAAAGGGAAAAATTATTAAGGGGGATATTGAATATCTTTCAAAGTGTAAGAAAATAATGTTTTCAAGTTTAGAAAGACACTAAATTTTTATGGTCCTTAGGCATGAATTTTTTGTAATGTGATTAATATTTAACTAAAACGATATAATATCCATGTATGTTAATATTGGGTCGCAATAGTTGGTATCAAAGTAAAGGTTTAGTCAACATTTTGAAACTTCGATGAGAAAACATTAGTGAAATCTATAGGTATGATTCTAAGGATATGTCTTGGGGTGTCTCTAATAATAATCAAACATTTTCAAAGATTTAAAAGTAGGTGTCATGATTTTGGAATCCAATAATTAATTATTCATGATTATGTGGTTTTCTACTATTGTATGTGTTTCTCACACTATGATTTCTGGTTTTATTAAATGGAAGAAACTAGAAGAAACTTGGTTAATGTATAATGATTAAAATGTGAAAAGTATGGTCATTAAGGAAATTGATTTCTTAAGTGGAAATATCATGAAGAGAATCAAGAAGTTGGTGTGTTTATTGGTTACACTATTGATGATAAATGGATCACAAAACACATGTGAAAGTTTTGGGATGTCATAGAAGTATTGTGTACATTAAACGTAAGAAGAATGATTATATTGATGTTAATGAAAATTAAGACTTTATTTTTATTTAATATTCTAGGAGAAAGTATCAAGTAATAAGATGATTAATCTATAGTCATGGTTTAAGAATAACGTTGTATTATTAAAGTGTATATGTCTCGAAACTAAAATATTTATTCATATGAACCATGAAATATATAATTATTTACTGTATAAGTTTTTCATTATGTATTGAAAAGGGTATGTTGAATGGTGTTGAAGACATTGAAAAGTCATTTAGTGGAAAGGTGATATTTTGATTAAGGTAAGGTATCCTTTAACATGTTACTGATATTAAGAAAACTATGTTTAGCTTGGATAAAGAGATTATTGATATGGATAAAGAATGTTTATAGTACTGATCACTAGGGAACATATTATTGATTTTTTGAAAAGAGTTTTATATTATCATGAATGAATTTTAAAACTTATTCTATTTGAGGAATAAATCCATAATTCTTTGGAATAAATAAGCATGCATGTTTTCAAAAAGGATTTATGGAAATTTAGGTTATTAGAGTTTTTCAATAGAATACATGGTAAATATATTAAAATGTTTAGTATTTGACAAATAAGAGAAGCCTTATGGTATATGGGGGATCAATGTTAAGTTTATTTTGAGAAATTTAGTGAATTTATTTCAAATGTTTTGGATTTCCTGTTTCTGGAAGAGCTAAAACGTTAACCATTTATTAAAGTTTTAAGTTAATATTAATATTATGTTTGTGAGATTAAAATATTATCTCACCATATGAGGATTGAAGCATGTTTAATAACTTGTTCTGAACATTTTTCTGTAATTTTAACTAATGGTAGATGAAATGAGTTATCATTATTTTTATGGATCTCATGTTTTTCTAGTTCTTAAGGAATTACAAATTTACCTTCATACCCTGGAGTAAGGTATAAAATGGGAATTGATCAAGTCACAACCAAAGGGTGAGATTGTGTATATGGAATGGAATGAAATAAAGTATGTATATATTATTCTAAAAAATTATTCAAATCCATGAAAATGATATTGAGAAATATTTTTTGTAATACCATCATCTTTGTTGAACTGATTGTCTTATAAATCATTACAGGGTTATGGTTTTAAGGCCCTTATCATTCCATTGATCTTTCACTTCTTGGTGATAAATTATCTTTAATCACTCTCTATAGTTATTTTATCTTACCCTACATGCCTAATCTTCAATCCCAACCTTTGTTCACTTTTGTAGAAACCTATTTAGGAGTTACTTTGGGTAACTGTTATGGCTCCAAAATTATTTTTTAAGGATTTTTTTGTATTAATTTTTTACGATGTGGGTTTATATGAACGAAAATTTAAATAATTAAACCTTTTCTGACCCATACAAATTTTGTGGGGGGTGGAATTAATTTTAAGGGGGTAAAATATAACTCCCTGTGATTTTTGAGTTATTTTGAATTAATTTAAACATTTCATATTATTTATTTCATGCATCACTGAATATAGCTTGTGTTATGTTAAATAAAAATTTCATTTTGGATTTTTACTCTACATTATGTTAATATTTTTTTATAATATACACCAAGATAATCTTGCACTACAAACTACCCTGAGTAAGCTTGCATTACATGCAAGACCTAGATTTTCCACCATTTAGTGGCACACCAATTTTAAAACTAAATATTGAAAATTTTATAAATTTTATTTTTCAAAATAAACTTTATTATTGAATTCATAATTTCAAAATTATCTTATGTTTTTTTGATATTTTTATAAGAATTTTAACTTTTCAATGAATACTGAAAAATATTGCATTTTTGTTAGAAACTACATTTTCATTAAAATAATTATTAATGATATATAATATTTTAAATTTTTTTAAAGAAAAAATTGATTAATTATACATATAATAATCCATTTATGGTCATTGGAATTATTTTTATAATTAATTTAGATATAAAAACGTATTGAATTTTTGAACATTTTCACATTAAAAACACTCTTTCTCTCCACCTCTACAGGATTATCTTTAAATTTAATTCTTTCACTTCTGTTATTTGAATTTTGAAAAATATACATACATGGTTGAAATACGTATAATATTTATATACTAATAATATGGACTTATTTTTTTTACAAAAATTTCTATTGAATATTTTTAAATTAAATTATGGTGATTAAGGTAAAATTAAACTTAACAAGGGGCCAAACCAAAAACATAAGGGCCAAAATGACGTAGAGACATGTCCAAAATCCATTGTTTTCAAATATTCCAAGCATATACTCTGTTGGTTCTAAATTTATGAGTTATTTTCATACTATTGCAAGAAATTTAACTATATAATATGTTAAGGAGGAAAAGGACAAAAAATGAACCTTCCTGCCTTTAACATTTATAAATATTTAGAGAATGGAAGAAGCGACATAGTTTCGGTTATAAATATTATTTTGAATATTAAATATGTTTTTTTATCAAGTTAATTTAACTTTAATTATTAGATATGACATAATTACATTAAAATTATTAACAAATGATTATACATGGATTATTTAGTTAATAAATTAATTATTTAATTGATACTAAAAACAATAAAAGCAAAGTAAAATTAATAAAATATTGTGTCACATTATTTTTTTATATGAATATATCATGTTACATATATGTGAAATTAATATATTTTAACTCCAATAATTTTTCTATATTTTTTTAATGAAAATTAAATAAATAATTTCAAAATTGACATTAATGTTATTTTATAGTAAATAATATTTTATTAAAACAATAGAAATTACTAAAAATATTATATTATTAGAATTGATTTTAAAATTTTATTAAATATAAAATATGGTTCAATTATGGACCAATTTTTCTTTTATAATTAACATATTGACCTTTAAGTAGAAAAAACATTGTTAGCACAGTTCGGGTTAAACCATTGTTTTTGTGCGTTACATATACTTATTTTAAAATTAATTTCCAACACACTTGGGATTTGATTTTTTGTAATTATATATAATATTTATTATTAATTGGGTAATCTAACTTTAATTTATTCTTACTTTTAAAATTAATTACATTAGAAAACTATATTCCTTAATAAAAACAAAAATGATAAATGTGCGGAAACATAGATGTTGAGGAAAAAAATTATAAAAATTCACCTATTTTTAAGTGTTATAGGTTTTTATCAACCATAATTCCCCTTTAATCCATTATTTGTGTATTTATTAAGTAGATGAGGTAAGGGAGACCACCCAAATTTTTTTACCTTTTGGTATTTACAAGAATGAAACTCCTCCTCCACTATAACAAGTCATTCAATATTTCCCTTCATTACACCTCTAAATCCACATTAGATCATCCATACCCTTCAAAAATAATCTCCAAACATCCCTAATATAAATATAGAATCATCACATTAAGAATAAATCCAACCAAGTATTCTTTTTTGTGAAAACTAAAAACAGTTACTCAAGGAATAGGTGACACACTTCCACAACTCTTTTGTTTTATTTTCATTTTCCACCACCTAAATTATTAATATCCAGTAATTATATAATAAAATTAGCATAATAAATGTACTAATAGGTTTTAATTCTATGTTTTATACTATCATCTACACATAATTCCATAAGATGGGTAATTAACTTATCATTCACGTATACGGTGGGCTATTGCCTTGTGAAATGATGTTGTTTATTTTTCCTTTACTACCTCTCATGGTTGGGAGTTATGATGAACATACTATAATTACATTTTATATATTATATTTATTATTTCTATTTTCATATTTTTTTTATTATATAAAAATAACCTTTACATTTTCCATTTTTTAGAAATATGATAACATCATTTGTGGATGTGTGGACTACCACCTCCTCAAAATGATGTTATTCATTCACACTTTAACTAGAATGTATTAAGGATATGTTTAGTAAATATATATGATATATATGAAATATAAATTCTACTATAATATATATATATATACACGAAAATATTTCATTTAGTTTATTTCTTTCAATATGACAGTAAAATAGAAATAGCATTTATACATACGTACGACCTCCCATTTCCAAGAACAGTGTATTAAATTTCTTATTTTTATATTTTATAGATTATTATAAATAAATTTGTAATAAATATATATGATATTTATACCATTTTTTAAATTCATTAAATAAATAAATCTAGATCTAACAAAATGGAGCAGTAATAACAAGTCAAATTATGTATAAAAAACAAAGCCGTTATTACCCAAAACATAACCTAAATATGGAATTGTTAATAAATAAGTAATATAAGTCCATTAAAAAATATATGGTATGATATATAATAATTTTTTTTGTTAGGTTTATAATAAATGTATACATATTATACTGTAGGTTTGAATGTGTATGAATAAAGTCAAGACTTAAGGTAAGGGTTTTCTCGTATCACTTTTATTTATGTAAGATCTGATATAATCACAAATTATTATTTTTTATTGTGTATATACTATCCTAATACATTTTATATCATGAATATCATTTTTTAATGATATTCGATGTTTTATTTTATTATATTCTTTCAGGGGGATTGTGATTATAAATTTACTTATATAGTATGGGAATTTCATCTCACTTTCTTATATTCTTGAGATACATGATATATTAACCACCCCTTTCTTTAGTGTGGTGAATATATTTCCCATGACTGTATTCTAGGATTATTATTTTTAAATATATTTTTATTTAAATATCAATTTTATTATCTCTCTTTTATGGGGTTTATCATTCAAAAGTTACAAAATCGGTAAAGTAATTTTGTCTCAATTTTCATTCATTGAGACACATTCCATGTTATGAACATGTAGTATTCCATGATTTGCATATACTATCCTTTGAAATGTTATATAATGAATATAATTATTTTAAGGATATTATAAGCTTCTTGTAATGTTATTATTTTATGGTGATTATGATTCAAAATTTTCAAAGTGGTATGAGACACTTTGAAATATTTC
Organism: Viscum album; assembly: GCA_963277665.1. NCBI lineage: Eukaryota > Viridiplantae > Streptophyta > Magnoliopsida > Santalales > Viscaceae > Viscum > Viscum album. The sequence goes on along the minus strand of OY728137.1, from coordinate 1,928,386,845 downwards.
AATATTATTTTCCTTAATAAATGTTTTAAATGATCCTTTAAAAATAAGTTTCCATATAATATTAAATACTTTGATATAGTTTATGACTAAATTTTTTTATAGAATACAAGGAAACCGTTCTTATTCTTTATTTTAATAGTTTATGTTTATGATGAAAATTTTCTTATAAAACTCTTTTCTCTTCCTCTGGATATATGCTGATAAAATTCTTATGAAACAGACTTCTTTTCTTAGATTTTTATATGATGATAAAATTTTTAAGCCTATCTCTTTTCATTGGTTTATGATAGGGTAAAGTGTTTATATTATCCATTTCATTTCATGGGTTTTGATATGATATTTTTGAATCCCATATTTTTTATAGTACATGATACAATTAATGTTTTATTATTTTGTGGCCCTTGGATGTATTATTTTATTATGTGAAGGGTGGGATATATATCTCCCTCTATTGAATTAGGGAAAAACTTGTTTCTCATTAGTATGATAGGTCTAGAACAAGGAGTGATATTTGTTCATTATGACAGTGATTGAATGATGAGTGAAATTAGTTCAGTATGGAAGGGATAAAATATGGATTGAACTTGGTTCAGTATGACGGGGCTAGAATGGGAAGTGAACTTGGTTGAGTAATAATAGGATGGGATGGGATGTGATCCCAGTTATGTGATACATGTCTAGAATTAGAAGGTCACATGGTTCAATAATATAGGGATGTAATGGGAAGTGAACATGGTTTAGTAATACAGGGTTGTAAATGGAATTGAACTCAGTCTAGTAATACATGGCTAGAATGGGGAGTGAACCCGGTTGAGTAAATGACTTTTTCCACAAATATTGTCTAAGATGTAAGCCTTTTCACCAAAGGATATCATTTTATATGGGTTTTAAAATTCCATTTCTTATTTCTCTATTATTATTTCATGAATTATTCTATTGATTACTTGTGATTCATGTCTTATGAACTACCAATATTTATTCCATGATTCTTGATTATGATCATTGATATGAAGGGTATAAGATTCTAATGTTAATATCGTGTTCTCGTACCATTATGATTATATTATGCTTTCATATCTCACTTTTTAGCAATTACTTAGTATCTGATCTCACCCCTTACATATGTTTCCATTACACATGTTATGAGGAAAGGATTTTAAGTAGAGTATTAATGGGGAAGATCTTTAAGAGAGATATAGATGATCTTTTACCATGTTAGAAGATTATGTTTCCATCTTTCAAAAGACACAAAACTATCATGATCCTCGCATATGTATTTTTTTAATGCGATGAATATTCATCGAAAATGATATAATATAAAAGTATATTAATTCTATGTTTTATAGTTGGTATAAGGGAAAATGTTAAGTCAAACGTTGGGAATTGGGATGAGAAATTATAGTGAGATCCCTAAGGATGATTATAAGGATGCTTCTAGGGGAATCTATTAAAATAATCCTAAGGTGTCAAAGATTTAAATGTATGTTTCATGATTTAGGAATTCTATAAGTAGTTTTTTAGGATCATGTGGTTTTCTACTTTGTTAATTGTTTCTCACCCTATGATTTTTGGTTTTAGTCAATGGTGAGAACTAGAAGAATCTTGGTTAACATTGAATTTTTCAGATGTGGAAAGTATGGAAATTATGAAAATCTATTTCCTAAGTATAAATTTAATAAATAGAATCAAGAAGGTGGCACGAGTATTGGTTATACTACTAAAGATTAAAGGATCGTAAATTTTATATGAAAGGTATGGGGTGTAATAGAAGTATTGTTTACATTAAACATAATAAGCATGAATAGATTGAGGTTGAGTAACCTTAAGATATGATTCCTATTTCATATTCTAGGAAAATGGGTATTAAGGAATAATATGATTATTAAGGAGTAATGGTTTAATAATTAAGTTGTATTATTAAAGCGTATATGTCTTATAATTCAAATAAAATGTTATAAGAATCGTGAAATATATAATTTTTTTAGTATAATATTTTCATTACAGATTGAAAAGGATATGTTGAATGGTGATAAAGGCTTATAAAATTAATTTAATGGAAAGGTGATATTTTGATTAAGGGAAGGTAAACCTTAATGTGTTCCTGACATTAAGAAAATTATGGTGAGCTGGGATAAAGAGATTATTGATATGGATAATGAATGTTGGATGGTACTGATTACCATGGAACATATTATTGATTTGTTGACAAGTGTTTTATGTTATCATGGATGAATTTTAAAGCTTCTTGGATTTAAAGAATATATCTAGTAATCTTTAGAATAAGGAAACATACATGTTTTTGAAAATTATTTATGGTAATTCTTCATATTACCATGATTCATGATAATACATGATAAAGGTATTAAAATGTTTAGTATTTGACAAATAAGAGTGGCCTTATGATATATGGGGGATCAATGCTAAGTTAATTTTGAGAAATTTAGTGACTTTATTTCAATTTTTTTGTATTTTCATATTTTAGAAGGGTTATAAGGATAAATATTTATGGAAATTTGATGTTTAACGTTAGATTAAGATATTGAGATTAAAATATTATCTCAAAATTTGCGTATTGATGCATATTGAATAACCTCTGCTAACTGTTTTTCTATTATTTTAAATAATGACATTAGAATGACTTATCATTCTATTTATGGATCTCACATGGGGATTTATAGTTTTTAGGTCCTTAACTTTCCATTTTCCATTCAATTTATCATGGTTAATTATCTTTAATCACTCGCTATAGTTATTTAAGTTTTTTTATCCCTGACCAATCATCACTTCAAACTTAGGTTCTCTTATTTAGAAACCTATCTAGGAGTTACTTTAGGTAATCATTATGGTTCAAATATTAATTTTTTTAAAAAAGTTTTACTATTTATTTTTTTATGGTGTGAGTTTCAAAAAAAATAACTTTGAAGTTTTAATACATTTATAACATAGATGAAAATTTAGGATGAAATTCATATTAAGGTAGGTAGAATGTAACACACTAAGATTTTGTGATTTTTTTGAATTAATTTTTATTTTTGATATTTTTAATTTCACACAACAGTGAATATAGATTATGTTATATGAAAGAACCATGTTGTTAATTATTATTGTGTTACACCATGTTAAACTTTTTTATATTCTACACCAAGATAATTTTTTGTTATACACAACAATGTGTTAACTTACATTACACACAAGACCGAGTTTTACCACTTTTTAATAGAACTACAATTTAAAAATAATTATTGACATTTTTATGAATTTAAATTTTCAAAATAAAATTCATTTTTGCTTAAATAGTTTCAGAATTAGATTAGGAATATTTTTGGGTATTTTTTTGAGAAATGACATTTTTTGATGAATAGTGAAAAATATTGCATTTTATTTTAAAATTACATTTTCACTTAAATAATTATTAACGCTAAATTATATTTTCAATTTTTTAACACCATAAAAAATAAATTATACATATATTAATCCAATTTAGGTCATTGGAATCATTTTTATATTTATTTTAGATAGAAAACTCATATAACTTTTGAACATTTTCACTTTAAAAATCTACTTTCTCGCCACATCTAAGAGATTAGTTTTAAATTTAATTTTGAAACTTATATGATTTTAATTTGTAAAAATAGATATAAAATATTTTAATCATTATAATATTTATATTCTAATAAGATCAACTATGTTTTTGGACAAAAATATTTGAGGAAGTAATTAAAATTAATTACAATAATTAAGGTAAATTTAAACTTAAGAAGGGGCTAAACCATAAAATTAAGAGCCAAAATGACCTAAAAACCTTTATAAAAACTATTGGATACTAATATTTAGACAATATCTCCCTTATATTTAATTTTATGAGTTATTTTTATATTATTCCAAGAAAGTGACCTATATAATAAGTTAAGGAAAAATAGAAAAAAATAAATTTCCTTACCTTTAACATTAATACATTTTTAGAGTATGGAAAAAGAAACATAATTTAGGTTATAAACATTATTTTTAAATTTAGATGATTTTTTTCTTATCATGATAAATTAACTTTAATTTTTAGAGATGATATAATTACATTAAAATGCTTATGGCTAGAGACTCCTACGAGAGCAAACTCGAAGATTACACACTGGTACCGGTAGTGTGAGCTTACTCTAGGAGGTGAGAGCTTTGGCTGGGATCTTCTTGTAGCGGCGTCGAGGCCTTAAGACGTCATCTTGGGCATGGATTGGTTATCTACGGTCCATGCTCAGATCGATTGTATTAGGCACAAGGTGCGATGTGTTTTCACCGTTGAAAGAAGGTTCACCCTCACCGGCGAGAAGAGAGCATTTACAGGGCAGGATGGACTCAAGCAGAGGAGAGGAAAACCGATCACCCATCAGTTGGCTAGTCTCATCCTACGAGTAGTTGATGTGCGGAGTTCGAGTTTTTCTGTTGTGGTGGATCAGTATGCAGATGTTTTTTCAGACGACGTTCCCAGACTACCTCCTCACAGAGAGGTAGAATTCTATATAGACCTATACCCTGGGACAACCCCGATATCTACTCCATCATATCGGATGGCTACCGCTGAGCTTAGAGAGCTATGGGTACAGCTGGAGGACTTGCAGGGCAAGGGATTCCTTCGACCCAGTGTTTCACCCTGGGCTTCCCTGATATTGTTCGCCAAGAAGGCGGACGTGAGCTTGCAACTGTGTGTCGATTACCGTCGCCTGAACCAGGTGACCGTGAAGAACAAGTATCCACTTCCAAGGATTTACAACCTCTTCGATCATCTCAAGGGAGCACAATGGTTCTCTAAGATAGAACTCAGGTCAGGCTATCATCAGCTCAGAGTTCTAGATGAGGATGTGCAGAAGATGGCCTTCAGGTGTCGGTATGACCACTATGAGTTCTTGGTTATGACTTTCAGCATAACCAACTCTCCAGAAGTGTTCATGAATCTCATAAACAGGATCTTCCAGCCTTACCTTGATCGATTTTTCGTAGTCTTCATCGACGACATATTGATTTACTCGACTACTGAGGAGGAGCACGCCTACCACTTGCGGGTTGTACTGGACACACTCCGAGAGCACCAGCATTATGGTAACCTCTCGAAGTTCCAGTTTTGGATTCAATAGGTCCACTTCTTAGGGAACGTTATCTCTGAGGCGGGATTTGTGGTGGATCCTGTGAAGATCGAGGCAGTGCTAGCTTGAGAGCCACCGAGGAGCGTGACAGAGGTGCGGAGTTTCCTTGGTCTGGCAGGGTACTATCGGAGATTTGTGACAGACTTCTTCATAGCTGCAGCACCACTCTCAAAATTGATGAATAATGGGAAACCCTTCGTGTGGTCGGATATATGTTAGTAAAGCTTCCAGGAGATGAGACAGAGATTGACCAGTGCACCCATCTTGAGGCTACCGAAGGAGGGTGTATGGTACGTAGTTTACTACGATGCATCAGGGACCAGACTCGGGTGTGTCCTGATGTAGGAGCAGGAAGTGATCACCTATGGATCACGATAGTTGAGGCAACACGAGAATAACTACCCTACCCATGACCTGGAGTTAGCAGCAGTGGTCTTCGCCCTGAAGATGTGGTGGCAGTATCTGATGGGCGAGCGCTTTACAGTCTATTCTAACCACAAGAGTCTCAGGTACATCTTTTTGAAGAAGTACCTGAACCTGAGACAGTGGCGATGGCTGGAGTTCCTCCAAGACTATGACTTTGAGATAGTCTATACTCCTGAGAAGGGAAAAGTAGTAGCTAATGCTCTCAGCAGGAGGTCAGGCATCTAGATACTTAGAGAGGCGACAGAGCAGCTAGCCGCGTTGCAGATATCCTTAGTGGATAGAGATGGGGTAGCCTTTATACAGTCGCTCATATTCACTCCTCCACTACTTCAGTAGGTTATAGAGGCACAACGTTGGGAAGTTGACTGTGAGATGCGACGTGCACAGATATCCTCCAGATAGGCATCTTATGGATTCTCTGTGGGTGGAGAACACGTCATCCTTTTCAGGGGGCGAACCATGGTACCGGTTTCTTTACAGGAGTAGGTGGTGAGAGAGTTTCACACTTCCCCTCTAGTGGTACATCCAGGAGTGGAGAAGATGTACTAGGATCTTAGACGATAGTACTGGTGGCCGAGTATGAAGAAGGCTTTGGCAAATTTCATTTCACGATGGCTCACCTGCTAGCAGGTGAAGGCAGAGCACCAGGTACCAGTAGGCTTGGTACAACCCTTGGAGGTCCCGGAGTGGAAGTGGGACGGGATATATAGGGATCTCGTAATAGGGCTTCCACATACTTCCAGAGGTCACGACTCCTTTTGGGTGATTTTCGACCGGCTCACCAAGTCCGACCACTTCTTACCCATCAGTGAGCAGGGCTCAGTAGAGAGTTTGGGATGCCTCTAAGTTCTGGATATCGTACGACTTCATGGTGTGCCATCGACTTTCGTCTTTGATAGAGATGCTCGCTTTACTTCCCGACTATAAAAGGGGTTGCAGGAGGCATTTGGGACGAAGCTACGCCTGAGCACCGCCTTTCACCCATAGACGGATGGTCAGACGGAGAGGACCATTCAGACTCCAGAGGACATACTCTATGCATGTGTCCCCGACTTTGGTCACAGCTGGGATGATCATCTTCCTTTGGTGGAGTTTGCATACAACAACAGCTACAACTCCACCATCGGGATGGAACCATATGAGGAATTGTACGGACGACCTTGCAGATCACCTCTGTGCTGGACAGACCCTGGGGAGTCAGCACTTGTAGGACCATAGATGGTCTAGGCCATGATGGAGAAGGTACAGATCATCCAGGAGAAGATGAGGACAACTCAGAGCTGACAGAAGTCCTATGCTGATAGGAGGCAGAGACCACTAGAGTTCGAGGATGGAGACCAAGTTTTCTTATGGGTCTCACCTCGGCATGGATTACGGATATTTGGTCGGGGCGGTAAGTTTTCTCCACGCTTCATCGGACCATTCTATGTTCTCAGCAGGATAGGCGAGGTGGCTTATCGCCTGGCTCTTCCACCTCAGTTGCACTGGGTGCATGAAGTCTTCCACGTATCTCAGCTGAGGAGATACGTGCACGACTCGATGCATATTATTGATCACGGGGAGCTGGATATAGATGACGGGGAGACTTTTGCAGAGGTCCCGATGGAGATCGAGGATCAACAGGAGCGGGTCCTACATGGATGGTCAATTCCTCTAGTGCGCATCAGGTGGCAGCACAGGAACCTCCAAGAGAGCACATGGGAGCGGGAGGCTCAGATGCGTGCTTAGTACCCTCATTTTTTCCCTAGTTTTGTGATTTATCTTTACGGGGACGTAAATCCCTGAGGTGGGATTATTGTAAAGACCCGTAAATTTCAAGGAAATTTTTTTCTTAATTTATTTGGGATTTTACGAGTACACAATTTCTGATGGCACATAATTCTGAGGCCCGGTGTGCCCGTAATCAATTTCCAAAGTTTAGCTCGGGTACGTTCAGTGAATGAATGAGAGGGATTTTCTAAATTTTGAACTGATGCTCGAAATCGAAATCCGAGGGCACCGATGAAACCACAACACCGATAATTGCATAAGAAGACCTTTACTAGAGTTGTGTTTGCTCAGGAGGAGTTGTTAAAAAAAGTGTATTAAGTGTAAAGTGAAATAAAATTATGTTACAATTTTATTTCTCTTTTCTAAGTGGTTTTATCCTTAGTATGGGAGTTGGGGTGGGACCCACTAGATCCTAACTCCTCTTGTTAGGATATTTGTGAGGTGGGGCCCACATGAGCCCCACCCCTTCAAATTACTTTAACTCCTCTAAACCCTCTCAAAGTTTACTTCTCCTCTTCCACATTAATATTGCCAACATAACACCCCACTTAATTTGACAACTCAAGTTCATTTAATTAAATGGTTTTGTTTTTGAATTTTGAGTTTTTGAAAAGGCATGGAAAACATAATACAACAAGAGGGAGGCCTTATTTTATTAGGTTGTCTAGTTGTGGGAGGATATTGGGTGAGGGAGAGCTCTTGTCCCTTGGAATAACTTCATCTTCTTCAGCGAAGAACGTCCCCACTTCAATGAAGAACGCTATTTCTTCGAGGGAGAGCATCGACTCGGCGACTCGGTTTCTTCTGTCATCTTATTCCTCCATGACCAAGGAGGAGGCACCGACGCAGAAACTCTCCATTGAAGTCACCATAAAATCTTCTCTCCGCGACAAAGGAAGGGAGACACCGCTTCCTCCTCGGACGCTCTCCGTCGACGTTTACGGAACCCCACCCCGTGACACCGTTATTCTGCGATGCTCTTTGTTCAACAACTTGTGTTGATATAGGGGTTAATTACGTTCTTTATTAATTTAATGTTCTTAGTTAAATAAATTGGCCGCTTGTTATCGACATAACGGGAGGATATCGGACCGCACAAACATGGATGATCCTCCTCCCCTTTAATTTGTTGATCCTTGTTGATCTTGCGGCGAAGGCGGCGCGGTGCCGTTGCACCGCGCGGGAATGAAAAAGGACCGCAGCAGGGCCGGACCGCCCACGCCCGGCCGGAACGCCCGCGTCGGGCCGGACCGCCCGCGCCCGGCCGGACCGCCCGCGCCGGGCCGGACCGCCCGCGCCGGGCCGGACCGCCCGCGCCGGGCCGGACCGCCCGCGCCGGGCCGGACCGCCCGCGCCGGGCCGGACCGCCCGCGCCCGGCCGGACCGCCCGCGCCGGGCCGGACCGCCCGCGCCGGGTCGGGCCACCAGCGCCGGGTCGGTCCGTGCAGGCTGGGCCAGACCCGGACTCGGTATGGGTCGACCCAGTTCGGGCCGACCCAGGTGGTATCGGGCCGGGTCAGACCGGGCCCGAACCCCCTATTTTCGGGCAGTTTTGTTCAAACGCCCATAACTTGGGCTTCGAACCTCCGATCGATGCACCATCAATTGCATAGGGATCCTTGGATTGAGACGGTCGTTTCGGTATATTACAATCAAGGTTTTGATGAAATTTGGGTATGGTCAGATTGGTTCGAGTACGAAACCAACCGGGCCCTCGGAGCGGAAACGCTTATAACATGAGCTCCAGACATTCGATTGACGTGCCGTCAACTTTGTGGGATTCCTCGTAGTGAGAAAGTTCTTTTTGATTTCTTTTCTTGAGGTTTGGACGCAGCTGGAGTATGGTGGGGTTGGTTTTAGCTTAAAAACTAACTGGGCCCCTATGACGGAGAAACCAATAACTCTCAGACCAGGTGTCCGATTGACGCGCCGTTTGTCGCGTTAAGTTTCTATTGACGAGACGGAACTTTGGGATACATCAACTCCGGACTTCCTGTCATTTGATGTATCGACCCCCTTGGCTCATGGAGCAGACCCTCCCGGAATCGAGCATGCTGTGTGCGGGAACCCTAGAGCTGGCTGCGGCTGCGACGACGACTATACTTGGATCCTACGTGGGTTCGGCAGCAAGGACGACTGTACTTGGATCCTCTATTGGTTCGGCAGCGATGGCGACTGTACTTGAATCCTACGTGGGTTCGGCAGCGATGGTTACTGTACTGAGATCCTACGTGGGTTCGACAGTGATGACTACTGTTCTTGGATCCTACGTAGGTTCGACATAGGAGACGATTCAGAGGCTACATCTAATCATCTCCACCCCTCTTCGGAAGTAGTATACCTGTGTGAGATGAGTCTTGACTTTCAATAATTATCTTCGATAGGATTGACTTTCTATCCTGTGTGGATTGGGTTGTGCTTTCCTGTGTGGATTGGGTTGTACTTTCCTGTGTGGAATGGGTTGAACTTAGGCTCGTGAGTTGGAGCATGAAATGGAATTGATAACTTAGGTATATGTATGGGAATATACCTAAGTAGAGTTGGTTGATACTTCGTGATTGTATATTTTTTTTGTGGTTATCCTTTTTGGATTCTGGGAGACCTTTGGGAGTCTCGGGGTCCCTACTGAGTATCATATACTCACCCCTGCATGGGCTATGCCTGCACTACGTTGTGTTGGATTCAGACGACGGACATCGCTGATCGAGGTGGAGGATCATGGAGCTGGACAGTACATGGAGGTAGATCACTGGACGGGGCGCACACGGAGCGGACGACTGGACCTGAGGAGCTAAGGAGACTATCTATACCCACCCTTCAGGTGGGATTTCTAGAGGACAGCTCGAAGTTGCTCCTTTAATTTTCTGCTGCTGTACTTTCTTTTCAGTTGTACATTACTTTCAGTTGGGTTTGTATTCCGGCCCATTTGCTTTCCAGCACTTACTATTGTACTCATTTTACTTAGTGTTTACTTCAACTTACGTACTGTCTAGTGTTTGTTTACTTTATAGAGGCAATGGATTCCCTTTTATCAGTATTTACACCTGTGGTGCTAGTCGCCAGCCCCAGGACTTTGGAAGGCGGGCCTGGGGTAGTCACGGCACGGGCCCTAGGGTGTGCTTGGTTGTAGCAGAAGACCCATGGTGGGAAGTGCTTGGTTGTATCAGCAGGCCCACATTACTCGACAGGTGGAGTACTTCAGCAGTCCAAGGTTAGTGGGGAGCACTTGGTTGTAGCGGCAGGCCCACTGTACTCGACAGAGGAGGAGTTCTCCAGTAGCTGTGGTTTCGACGTCATGAATAAAATTCTGGTTTGAGCTGAGTCAGTGACCTTTGTGTTTACCTCATGAATGAGATGGGTTACATTATAACTTTGGTATATGTATGGGCATATACCTAACTAGTGGTTATCCATTGATTTCATAACCTTTGTAATTCCTCATGATTGAGATGGGTTACTTGATAATTTTGGTATAAGTAAGAGCTTATAACTATGTAAGGTTTATCTGTTGAGATCCTTATTTTTGGTTATCCTTGTTAGATTTAGTGAGACCATGAGGGTCTCGGGGTCCCTACTGAGTATTGTTATACTCCCCCTGCACGGGCTATGCCCGCACTTCGTTGTGCCGGTTGCAGACAACAGACAACACTGGTCGTGGTTGAGGCTTGTAGAGCTGGATGGTACCCGGAGGTGGAATTCATGATGAGACGGTACCTGGAGGTGGACTTCACGACAAGACAGTACCTGGAGGTGGACTTCACGATGAGACAGTACCCGACAGTGACAAATGGACGTGGAGAGATAAGGTGGCCATCTGTACCTACCCTTCAGGTAGGAACTCTGGAGGACGATCTAGGAGCAGCTCGACACCATCCATCTATTGTCTTTTCTGTTGTACCTTTTAGTTGTAGGTGTACTTTTCAGTTGGGTTTGTATTCCGACCCATTTACTTTTCAGTACTTTCTTTTTTACTTAGTGTTTTACTTCCTCTTGTACTCTGGTTGGATGTGTTTTTGTTTTATAAAGGCAATGCCTTCCCAGTTATTGGGATTTATGCCTTTGGTGCTAGTCGCCAGCCCCTGGCCTATGGAAGGCAGGCTTGAGGTAGTCATGACACGGGCCCCGAGGACGGGTCATGACAAATTGGTATTAGAGGATTCGGTTCTACCGCAGAACTCAGGACTCTGATAATTTCTTCTATGTGAAGAAATAGTGTTAAGGGTATTGAGTGTGGTTATCAGTCCATGGAGTCCAGTGTTGGTGCAGCGGATGACGTATCCATGCACCAGGACCCTGACTACAGATTTACGACTTAGTGCACGAAAACACTAATTGCATGTGTGTTTCCAAAAGTTTTAAAGTCAGCTCAAACCAGGTCAGCTCACCAGGTATAGTCTTTGACCATGTCATATCTGTTTCTTTCGGGATGCCTCCCCGCGGATGACCAGCTAGAGCCCTGAGAGTTGTATGTACTGACAGCCCGTCGAGCGAAGAGGCCTTAGTATAGGGCCCTCTTACAGTTGAGGCACCAGCGGTACTACCACCCGTTGGGCCACCGATACCACCAGCCCCAACAGTAGAGAGTGCACGTCGCTTGAGAAAATTGCACGAGTTCCAGCACCAGAGGACACCCAGGTTTAAAAGAGAGACAGACCCACAGGCGGCTAAGGATTGGATGGAGGATGTGGTGAGAGTCTTCAGGAAAGTAGGGATGACAGTAGACTTCATGTAGATCCTTGCTGCCAGCCTCCTTTAGGCAACAACAGGCAGATGGTGTAGCCTGATGCTCTAGATGCATGATGAGGCGACACTTCTGTGGGCAAACTTTGAGAGCATGTTCCGGGCAGAGTTTGTACCATCCACCCTTCGAGCGGTGCATATATAGGAGCTACTTCATCTTCAGCAGGGTAGCATGAAGGTGACGTAGTATTCAGCGAGGTTCACCGATCTCTCGCGCTACTCCACTGATATGGTACGTGACCCGTTCTTCAGGGCCCGAACCTTCGAGCAGGGGCTCAGGCGAGAGATTAGAGCTTCAGTTGTTTCTCATAGAATCCTGACGCAGACAGGGGTGTTGGAGCGAGCCCTATTAGTGGAGAGTTTCCTTGCTGAGTAATATCCTACAGCAGGACCCACCACTAGCTGGCATGCGGCATAGTCTTCTACAGCAGACAGTAGACAGATGACGCAGAGGTCTAAGAGGACTAGACCTACAGGTGGTCGACTGCATGACACAAGATCATGTGTGCGAGGCACCCGGGGTAGAGAATGACTTACCATGAGCGGACAGTGTTACTCCTGCGGAGGGGTTGGTCACATGGCACATGACTATCCGACCCGCCATACAGATGATCAGCAGATAAATGAAGGACCTCCCAGGTAGAGGCAGAGGTTCGATCGATGCGGACCGCAAGGAGCAGGAGACTGAGGCATGGGAGCTGGTCGTACAGTTGGAGGTGTACGACGCTTTGAGGTGTTGCCACCACCACCAACAGGAGGTCCACCCCGACCATAGGGAATAGGTGGACACGGGAGAGCTTAGCTTCAGGCAGCTGAAGCATACGACTATGGAGCTCCGGAAGCATGCAGACAAGATCAGGACTAGTTCCAGACATGGAGACCTTTGATCTTGGTGCTTCTAGTTTCCTTTTTGTCTTTTTTGATGTTTATAGTTTCTATATGTCTATGTAATTAGAGCTATAGTAATAAAAGACACTTGTCCTTGTGACATTTGCTTCCTTCCTTTTTGTGTACTTAGAGGTTCCAGTTTAAACTGTTGACTTGACCCTCACATTTGAGATTCCTTCTGGAGGAGACCCAGTGACCACACACTGATGTCGATAGTGTGACTCAACCCTTGGATGCGAGAGTAATGGTTGGATCTCTTGGTAGTAGCGTCGAGGCCTTACGACGTAATCCATGGAATGGATTAGTGTCATTCATGTCAGGATTGACTGTATTAGGCATAGAACGTGGTTTATCTAGGGGATGAGACCAGATTTCTATTATCGTCAAAAGAGAAATATTAGCAACTCTTGTAGGAGAAGAGATGGTTCAGACTACGACGGAGAAAGCGCAGTTCATCCAGGAGCGGATGAAGACTGCACAGTACAGATAAAATTTCTAAGCTGACAGGAGACAGAGACCACTAGAGTTTGAGGATGGCGACGATGTTTTCTTACGGGTCTCACCTCGACGTGGATTACGGAGATTTGGCCCGGGCGACAAGTTATCTCCGAGGTTCATTGGACCCTTTTAGGTCCTCAATAGGGTAGGCGAGGTGGTTTACTGCTTGACCCATCCACCTCAGTTGCACCGAGTGCATGACATATTTCACATATCTCAGCTAAGGAGATACGTGCACGACCCGACCCATATCATCGATCACGGGGAGCTGGAAATCGATGACGGGGATACATTTGCGGAGGTCTCGGTGGAGATTGAGGATCGACATGAGTGGGTCCTATGAGGATGGTCGATTCCTCTTGTGCGCTTTTGCGGGCAGCACGGGAACCTCCAGGAGAGCACATGGAAGCAGGAGGCTCAGTTGCATGCTCGGTACCTCCTTTTGTTTCCCTAGTTTATGATGTAGCTTTATGGAGATGTAAAGACCTGAGGTGGGAGTAATGTAAAGACATGTAAATTTAAAGGAAATGTTTATCTTAATTTATTTGGATTTTACAAGTACGCAGTTTCTGACAGCACTTGATTCTGAGGCCCGCTATGCCCAGAATAATTTTCTGAAGTTTAGCTCAGGTATGTTCAGTGAACAGACGAGCGGGTTTTTCTATCTTTTGAACTGGTGCTCGGAATTGAAATCCAAAGGCACCTATGAACTCGCAGCGCCGGTAATTAATTAAGGGGATCTTAAGCGCAGTTGCGTTTTGTCGCATAAGGTAGTTAATTATTGGGGATTCAATAAGTCTTAAATAAATTGTAGTGTTACAATTTATTTTAAGTGGAAGTTAATTTCTCGATAGAGAAGTTGGAGGTGGGGCCACACCCCACCTAACTTCCCATGAGAGGGTATTACCAAGGGTGGTGTGGTCTGCATGAAACCCCAACCCTTCATCTTCCCTTTAACTCCCACGAACTTTCCCCCATTTAACACCCCTTGTGTTTAAATGTATAACTCTTCAACCCCCCTTAAAGTCCCTTGAATTTAATGTGCCAACTCCCCATTAATATCCTCTTCCATTAAGTTTGTTATATCCTCTTAATTTGTGTAACTATTCACCTTTTACTTCTACCATTAATTCATGCCAACATGCCTTAATTAATGAGATGAGTCTCTACATTTAATTAATTAAGTGGTTTGGTTTGAATTTTAAAATATTTGTGGTGTGAATAAAAATAATATCATGAGATATTATTTTGATTTAGAACTTTTGGTGTGTGAGAAAACTTTAGCAAAGTCCTAGAGTTTTTGGGAGAGCTTTGGTGTGAAGAAGAAGAGAACTTCCCTCCGATGAAGAACGACGTATCTTCAATGAAGAACGGTTCTTCTTCGACGAAGAACAGCTTCCCTTAAACATAGAACGACTCTGCATCCACAGTTCTCCATCCTCTTCTTCCTTCACAACAAGAGAGGAGATGTCACTTCCTCATGTGCACACCGATGATGACGGAAATGACGCCAACATCCGTGACGCTTGAAAACCGCAAACCTTCTTCGAGTTATGGGTTTGATTTTAGAATGTTAATATTCTTGTGATTGTTCCCTTCCAAACAAAGAATGCAGATCAACTCATTGTCAAGTTGATCTACGAATATCTTATTTGCGGGATGAGAATATTTAATTATGGGAGTATTGTTCGGAATTAGGTTCAATTTTAATTGATTAAAACTATGCCTTGATAAGTTTTTGAAAACATGTGTTGATTTTTTCCAATTTATAACACCTAACGTGGAGGGTGCGGGCCGAAAAAACACGGCCCCACAAACCCTCCGCAGATTGTTGTTGGTGCGCGGATTGACGGTGACAATGAAACGGGACTGCAAAGGCAATTTGAAGCCTCCTCAGTGAAGATCGAGACCTGAGGTGACCTTAGGCGCTGACGGCGGGAAAAACGGACCACCAGAGCGCGTCCGGTTGTCCGCGGAAGATGCTGTCGGCACGCCTCGCTGGCACAGCGGCACCGGCAATAGGAGGCGGCGACCAGCGGCGGTGCCCAGCACACCGCCGAGGAGGATCTGCCGCGGCTATGACGCTATGGCGAGGTGGGAGATCCTGCGTGACCACGATATCTGGGACGGCGGGGCGGCGCAAGACGCTGCCCGCGTCAATCAGTGGCGAGGGCTGAGCCCCCCCGCTTCACGGATGGCCGCGCGGCCGGGCCGGGCCGCACCCACTGGGCCGGGCCGCGCCACCCGGGCCGGGCCGCACCACCTGGGCTGGGCCACGCCCAACCGAGCCGGACCCAAACCCAGGTCGGGTCGACCCGGTTCTGGTCGACCTAGGGTGTATTGGGCCGGGTCGGAGCGGGCCCAAACCCCCTATTTTCGGACAGATCTGTTCTAACGCCTATATCTTGGGCTACAGACCTCTGATCAACGCACCGTCAGTTGAGTTGGGATCCTTGGATCGAGACCGTCATTTCAGTATATTATACCCAAGGTTTTAGAGAACTTTGTGTATGGCCGGGTTGGACCGAACACGAAAAAAACTGGGCCCTCGGAGCGGAAACACTTATAACTTGAGTTCCGGACATCCGATTGATGTGTCGTCAAATTTGTTGGATTCCTCTTAATGAGACGGAAATTTTGGAATACTTCACCTGAGGTTTGGATTCAGATGGAGTAAGGCCGGGTTGAATTGTGCCCAAAATCCAACCGGGCCCCTGGAACGGAAAAGCCGATAACTTTCAGACCGGACGTCCATTTGACGAACCGTCAGCGACGTTGGTAATCATGTTGAGAAACGGTCCCTATGGGTATACCCTATGAGAGTTCGGGCTATAGTTGAGATATAGTCAGGTTGGTTCGTACACGAAACCAACTGGTCCCCCAGGATGAAAAGGCTAATAAAACACAGACCGGGCGTCTGATTGACGCGCCATCTGTTGTGTTGAGATTCGTATAACATGGCAGACCTTTGGGATACTTCTTCGTGGGACTTTGTGATACATGGAGTATCGACCAGCAGCTCATGGAGCGGACCCTCCCAGTGATGAGCGAGAGGAGTACAGAGACCTTGTAGCTAGTTGAGACTTGACGACGACTGATCGATCAACTCGGAGTGATTCGGATTGCCCAGTGGGGAGCACTTGGTTGTAGCGGCAGACCCGCGGTACTCGACAAAAGGAGTGCCTCTGTAGGCTATGAGGGGGTGCGCTTGGTTGTAGCGGCAGACCCATGATGGGAAGCACCTGGTTGTAGCAGCAGGCCTACAATACTCAATAGGTGGAGTAATTTAGCAGTCCAAGGTTAGTGGGGAGCGCTTGGTTGTAGTGGCAGGTCCACTGTACTCGACAGAGGAGGAGTTCTCCAGCAGCTGTGGTTTTGACATCATGAATAAAATCCTAGTTTGAGCTGAGTCAATGACCTTTGTGTTTACCTCATGAATGAGATGGGTTACTTGATAACTTAGGTATATGTATGGGCATATACCTAAGTAGTGGTTATCCTTTGATTTCATAACCTTTTTGATTCCTCATGATTGAGATGGGTTACTTGATAACTTACGTATAAGTAAGAGATTATACCTAAGTAAGGGTTATCTGTTGAGATCATTCTTTGTGGTTATCCTTGTTGGATTTAGTGAGACCTTGAGGGTCTCAGGGTCCCTACTGAGTATCGTTATACTCACCCCTGCACGGGCTATGCCCTCACCTCGTTGTGCCAGTTGCAGACGAAGGACAACACTGGCCGTGGTTGAGGCTTGTAGAGCTGGATGGTACCCAGAGGTGGACTTCTTGATGAGACGGTACCTGGAGGTGGAATTCACAACGAGATGGTACCTGGAGGTGGACTTCATGATGAGACGGTACCCGACAGTGACAAATGGATGTGGAGAGATGAGGTGGCCATCTGTACCTACCCTTTAGGTAGGAACTCTGGAGGATGATATAGGAGCAGCTCGACACCATCCAGATGTTGTATTTTATGTTGTACCTTTCAGTTGTAGCTGTACTTTTTAGTTGGGTTTGTATTATGTCCCATTTACTTTTCAGTACTTTCTTTTGTACTTAGTGTTTTACTTCTTCTTGTACTCTGGTTGGTTGTGTTTGTGTTTTATAAAGGCAATTACTTCCTAGTTATTGGGATTTATGCCTTTGGTGATAGTCGCCAGCCCCTGGCCTATGAAAGGCGATCATGGGGTAGTCACGGCACGGGCCTCGAGGATGAGTTGTGACAGAGACCTTCCAATAATGTTTACATTCTTGTATTTACAAGAATGTCACTCCTCATCCTCTATAAAAGGGCATTCAATCTTCTACTTATTTAAACATCTCATATAACATTGGATCGTAAAAAACCTACCTAAATAAGATTTTAAATCCATAATCTCAACCTATAATCCTCACATTGGGAATAAAATCAACAAATTAATCCCCTTGGTGCAAACGAAAAGAAGTTACCCAAATAAGTGGTAACATCCTTCCACAAGCTCTTTTGTTTTATTATCATTCTACACCACCTCAATTATTATTATTCTATTATTATATAATAAATTATGTATCATAAATATGTTTATAATTTTTTAATTTAATGGTTATAATTACACCTAAAAATAGTTCCATCAAATGGGCAACGAACTCACTGATCGCATGTACTGCAGACTACCACCTTGTGAAATGATGTTGATTTTTTTTCATTTACCATCAGTTATGGTTAATAATCATGATGTAAATGATATTTTTATGTTTTATATTTGATATTTATGATTTATTTTTTCTTATTTAACATTCATATAAACATACTTTTACACTTTATATTTTTCGTAAATACGATAACATCGCTTCTGGATGTGTGGACTACTGCCTCCTCAAAACAATGTGATTATTTCACACTTTACATTAAATGAATTAAGGATGGGGTTTTTAAATTATATGATATATATGAAATAATAATTATAGTTTAATTATAATATATATATATATATATATATTTCATTAACTTTATTTCTTTCAATATAATAATAAAATGGAAACAACGATCATGCTTATGTACGGTCTACCATCTCCATGAATGGTGTAATCCCTTTCTTATTTATATATTTTATAGATTATTATGAATATATATACTGAATATATATGATATTTATACCATGGTTTAAATTATATAAATAATGAAATCACGATCTAAGTAAATGTATCAAGAATAACAAGTAAAATATTGTATGAAAAACAAAGGTGTTATTACCTGAAACATAACCGAAACATGGAATTGTTAATAAACGGGTAATATAAATCCATAACAATATCATATATGGTATTATATATAATAAAAATATTATTTTTTATATTCTTAATAAACATATAGTTATCATATAGGAGGATTGAATGTATATGATGAACAAGACTTAAGTAAAGAGTTTTCTCATCTCACTTTTATTTCTGTGAGACATGTTGTATTCAACACTTATTATTATTATATGGTGTATATAATGACCTATGAAATGTTATATAATTAATTTCCATTATTTAATGATATTTAATTTTTTAATTTCTGTTATTCTTTCATGTGGATCATTATTTAAATGTTACTCATGTAGTAAGGGAATTTCAACTCACTTTCTTATATTCGTGAGACACATGCCATATTCACAACCCATTTATTTTTTGTGGTGTATATAATACCTATGAATATAATATATGATGATTATTATAAAATTTATGGGTATTTACATATCCATTTTATGATCTCTCTTTCAAGGTTTGTATGGTTCAAAAGTTACCAAATCAGTAAAGTAATTTTGTCTCAATTTTCCTTCATCGAGACCCATGCCATGTTATGCACCTCCATTATTCTACAATGTGTATACACTTCCTTTTTACATGATATATTATTAATATAATTCTTTTCATGATATTATAATCTTCATTTAATGTTATTATTTAATGAGTATTATGATTTAATTGTTTCAATATAGTATGGGACACTTTGAAATGTTTCAACATTATTTTCCGCATGAAATGTTTTAAATGATCATTTAAAAATTATTTTCCATATAATATATAATACTTTAATATATTTTATATTTTATTGGGTATAGTATCCAATTACACCATTATTATTCTTTATATGAATTTATTATGGTTATGATGAAAAGTTTCTTATGAAACCTGCTTCTCTTCTACGGGTTATACTGTGATAAAATGATAATGAAACCCACTTCTTTTAATGGGATATTCTATGATGAAATTTCTGTTTATGATATCTATATTCCATGGGTTTTGTTAGGATGAAGTGTTAATAATATAAATGTTATTTCATGGGTTATGATATGATATTTATGAAACCCATCTTTTTTTATGGTACGTGATATTATAAATGTTTTAATATTTTTTAGCACATGGATGCATGATTTTATTATGTGATTAGTGGGAATGATATCTACCTATAATGGATTGGGTAAAGGTTTTTATCTCATGGTTATTATAGGGATTTAATGAGAAGTGAACTTTATTTAGAATGACAAGGCTGGAATGAGGAGTGAACTTGGTTCAGTATGTAATTCCTAGAAAATCTAAAGTAGGAAGATTGTATTTGATAGCATTTATGAAACGCAACACTAAGCATGTAAGGGAATATAATATCGTAATAATTTATAATAAATTTTATATTTAAATAAATTCAATATATTTTTTAAAATGAAATTCATGTGACCCTAAATTAGTGTACTTCATATGCAACAACAAGTTTCTTTGACGGATTGTGTTACATGCAAGACTAAGTTTTACCGAACAATAATATATTATTATTATATTATTATTTAGTATAATAACATATAATATTTCCATTAAATTAGAAATTGTGATTAGGATTAACTAAATTTTAAAAATATATGGTTTAAAAAAATATTAAATGAATTCATTGGTTATTAATTAATTAGAAATAAATATAAGAACTAATTGAATATAAAGGGAACGCTTTTACATAAAACTATTTTTATGCCCACAAAACTATTTTAACCTAATAAATTAAATTAAATAAAATTAGTAGAAGATATTAAGATAATATATATTTGATATTAAAAAAATATTTTTTATATTCATCCAACAAATTCAATAAAAATAAGATAAGAACAAACCAAATTTTATGCATAAAATATTATACTTTTATTAAGGCAATATTACTACCTTTTAATGGTGAAACAATTTTATATCCAATTTTTTAAAATTATATAAATATTATATCTAAAAAAACATAATATATGAATGTTAAAACATATAATTTAGATTAGGGTGATTTTTTGGCATTTTTCTGTAAAGTTTCCATTTTTAATGAATAATGAAAATACTAAATTTTAATTAAAAATACTTATTTCATCTAATTTATTTAGATAGTTGAATTATATTTTTGATTTTTTTTGAAATATAATTTTTTTATTTTTTTTTCAATTAATAAATTGTAGGTAATTATAAACAATTTTACTTTGAAATTAAATATTAAAACATAGAAAATATTTGAATGTTTTTACTTTTAAAACCCATATTGTTGACCTATCTACAGAGTTAAATTTAAAATTAATTATACCACTTATGTTACCTGATTTTGGAAAATTGGATTCCATAGTTTGAATCATAATAATTTATAATTTATAATAATTCCATATTATTTTTGGTCCAAAAATATTAGTGAATGTAATTAAAATTAATTACAATGATTAATAGAAAATCAAGCTTAATAAGGGACTGAACCTTAATGTTAAGGTCCAAAATGACCTATAAACATTTCCAAAAGACATTTTATGGTAATATAGAGACTCTATACACCCTTTTATATAATTTTTATCATTATTGGAGACACATTAAATGGGGAAAATGTGGGTTGAATTCCATTTTCCAAAATTTACATGAGTGCCACTCCTCCTCCACTATAAAAAGGAATCCTCTCATCCCTCTTCATCACACCTCTTGATCCACTTTATCTCAACAAATATTAAAAACAAATATCTCCTAAAAATACCTAATCTAATCTTAGAATCATAACCTTGGGAATAATGTCATCCAAGGAGCCCTTTGGTGCAAATCAAAAGGTGTTACCCAACGAAGAGGTAACATCTTTCCTCAAGATATTTTGTTTAATTACCATTATTTACCTACTAAAAAATTCATATTCAATTATTATTTAACAAAAATAGTATCCTAAATGAACTAGTTTGTTTTTAAGTTATTTTTTTCAACTTCACATACTCAAAGTCCCATATAATCTATACCGAATATACTATTCTTCTATAAGACGAACTATCGTCTCACGAAGCGAAGTTGTTCATTTTTCCTTTACCACATATCATGGTTGGGAATTATGATTTGAAATATATTTATATGAGTTATATATTATATTTAAAATGTATTTCTACCATTATAATTATTTTCTAACACATACATTTATGATTTTCATTTTTTGCGAATGTGATAAAATCATTTATGGAAGTGTGGACTACCGCCTCCTAAAAGTGATGAGATTCTATCACACGATACATGGAATGAATAAAAGGTGGTTTTAATTAAAAATATGTGACATAAAAATATATATTATATTAATTAAATAATTAAATTTCAATAAATATAATATATATCATTTTCTTTATTACCTTTTCACACACTAAAAAGTGATAA
Organism: Viscum album; assembly: GCA_963277665.1. NCBI lineage: Eukaryota > Viridiplantae > Streptophyta > Magnoliopsida > Santalales > Viscaceae > Viscum > Viscum album. The sequence goes on along the minus strand of OY728137.1, from coordinate 1,928,364,731 downwards.
TGTTGGTTGTGGAGGTGTGGACTACCTTCCAGTTGACATGATGATCTTACTTTTACATAAAAATAATTATGTATATAATTATGTATGAATAAATAATATTTTATTTATGAAATAATTATAATTATTTAAAGTATATAGTTACTTAACATCTTTCCATAACGATCATTGAATGATTTGAACGTCACTCATGCCTACTTACGACCTATCGTCTACATGATTGTAAAGTTGGTCCATTTTTCATAACCATATTTAATGATTATTTAAAAATTATAATTGATGAATTAATATAATAATTATTTCATGATTATTATTCTTTAGATGTTATATAATGAATCTTTGACCATAGTTGACCTACAGATTTTTTTTGACAGAGAAATTGAATTTGGTCAAAACACCCGATGTAAACTTAATTGATTAAGTAGTTGTATAGAACATTGTAATAAATTAAATAAAAGTTATTATAAACATAAAAACGGTTCTAAATAAATTATATAATTAACATAATGTTTTTATTAAGGAATGTTATGTCACATGGGACAAATCAGATGAAAGGTAAGGTATTTTCAACTCAATTTTTACATCTGTGAGATAAATGTCATATTCACCACTTACTTATTTTGTGTGGTGTATATAATACCCCTTTGATATAAAATTTAATTAATAAATTTTTATTTATGGTATTTAAAACATTCATTTAATGTTTTTCCTTCATGAGGCTTTTGATTTAAAATGTTTCAAATTGGTAAAGGATATATTGGAATGTTTAAATATTATTTTCATTAGGAATAATTTTAATGATATTTCATTTCCATTTCAAAAAAATTTATAAAATAATTGTTTAATAAAACCAATAATTTTACCCTACTTTTGTTATTCATGTCCTTTTACAATTATTAGTTCCATTTTTCAGTCTTTGGTAGATATTGTTTTAGAAAAATGTTTTTAAGAAAACTAACTACATTCACTCTTTCTTCGAAGAACTTGTTTTCTTATAAAAACATTGTCTTATGAAATTTATTTCACAAAATGTTTTTAACCATTCCAAAATTATTTATTAAATTAATTTTTACCCTTTTCTATTTTAATAGTTTTTTTAAATGAATCTTCTTGTTGTTTTCTGAACAAGTCATTTTTTATCGTTTTTACCAAGCAATGGGAATGTTCTTTTTATCTCGTATAGCATGTATGGAATTACTCACCTTCATTTCTTAAAATCATCCTTTTTAAGTTTAAAATGTTATTTTTTAAAATAAAATGTTGAAGATTTATTTGGAAAAGGATATTATTCACATTCACTTCCTTGATTCCTTTGTTAGTCCCCTTTTGAAATATTCAATTGGAAACGATCATATGAAATTGAATTTCTTCTAAATATCAATATCATTTTTCATAGATATGATAATTTCCAAAACTATATAACATTTACTATATGGTTTTTAATTTTATTTTCTTTTTGGAAATATGGATAAATATACATCCTTTATTCAATATGGATATTAGATATGGAATATTATTTATTTAGATTATTCTATATAAAGAATTATTTGGACTGGTAATGACTAGTGGGGTTCAGACATAATATATCCCTTCGATGAATTAACATGTTCTCATGATACATATAAGTTTCAAAAATTAAATGTGTTTCTATTTATAGTATTAAATCATCTTTTGTAAGGTCTTTAAGGTATAGGTTTTTATGTTCCTTGAACATGATGTGCGATAAGAAATCATTTCTTTAATTTAGTTTCAGTTATTATTCATAATAGATATCTTTCATCGACATATCTATGGTCACATTTCATTTTTAGTTCATTTATTAAATTTCATATGTTTTAGTTTCTTACATTTCTATATTTATTTCTCCTCTTCTAGTTATTTTAATAGAATGTGTTTCTATTTATTTACCTTTGACTTGATTATTCTAATTGATTCATTATTTCTTCTAATGTACTTTACCCTTACTGAGTATTTGATCTAACCCTTATTTTTGTTTCCTTTTTCCAGGAACTCAAGAAGTATAATGAGAAACTTATAAAGGGATATTCTAGATGGAATAAAGTTATTGTTCTTCAAGTTATTTAGAACAAAATTATGTTTGTAATTAGTGTATTCTTATATAATGTATGTATCTGGTTTACCAAGATTACAAAACTATTTTGTCCTTTGGGATGCGATTTACATGTATCGTTTTCCAATGTAATTGAGATCAGACACCATATTCATAATCTTTGGAGTCAGTTCACTAAATTTGGTATAATATGAAGTTTAATATCAACCATGGAAACTATACTTAGGAAAAAATAATTTAGGAAACTTAAACCAAATGTATAATTTGAGGATAACTATATACGAACACCTTAGAATTTTGGTAATTTAGATATTTTGTGGCTCGTCCAAAAAATATATCCCTATCTAGATACTATAAGTATATGTGGTTCTCAAATAGATGTACCTATGAGTAACAAATCTTACTAGGTGTGTCGGGCCTAACTAGGCATAAACAGGTACACGACGATGGGCCTTACTATGCACCTAGTTTGACACTCTTGGGGGATATTCTTAGGATAATTCAAATTTTCGTAAAAAACTATTATGAATCATTCTAATAGATAATGAAAATGAATATCCTAGGTTAAACCTAAGGTGTTTAATATTGAAGATAATGTTTCCTGATTTAGATATCCTATAAATTAGTATATGTTTTCTATGACTATTGTTTCTCACACAATGATTTCTAGTTGTAGTCAATGGATGGTATCTAAAAGAGTTTATGCCTAATCAGTTTTCCCAAAATATGATTAAAATCATATACCTCAACCAACTCTCAAACTCACCAAATAAGAGAAGAATGAATTTTTTTAAGATCTCAAGTGTTGGAGACCATGGAGAGAAGAAGGCTCAATTTCCCTAATTCATGAAATGTGGAAGGAGATACCTACTAAAGTGTCTCAATGGAACTAGGAAACGCTTTATGTGTTGGAAAAATGAAATAATGAAAATAATTTTTGAGGAAAAATGAATATTTTGTTGGAATGAAATGAAACTCATCCTAAGGGATTATTTATAGTTTATGTCCATAAATGTGGGGAACTGGGACATTACCCTAGTAAATCTCCTATTCAAGAGGATAAACTCTAGACCAAGGAAATATATATGAGCAAATAAGTGGATAAAATATTTATTTATTGGAGTTTTATTGAAAACCTTAGTCAGAAAAATATTTAGTTATTAACCTTATTTCAAGGATGTCCATTATATTTATTTTAGAAATTACATTAATATAGTTTTATAAAAGAACAAAATGTATGGTAGAAGACAACCAGTCATGTTTATAAAGGCCACGATTCATGAACCCATGATCAAAGGATGATAAGGGTTTCATGCCAACCACTGGCCTACATAATGCCCCGATTAATATGTCATTGTTTTTAGTTAAACAATTTGATGAATAAATATTAAAGATAATCCAATAGTGTAACCTTTAGGGTTTATATATTAATGTCATAAACATATTGTATTTGGAAAATATATAGAGGAAAATTTAAGGAAATTTCCCTCTTTTATGGGCCTTACGATCTGTTAAATGTTTATTTTAGTGCATCATGAATCAAAGTTGATTTTTGGATATCCATTTCTTGAAGAAAAAATTTGATCGAAGCACAACCAAAATATGGAATTGTCCATATGAATTTAAAACATATAATGGAAGAAAATTTCCATATATTCTTAGGCAGTGATGGAATTTCACAACATTAGGAAAATGATCCTATAATAAATATGTTGTCCTAATACCTGTTTTTATAGATGGTCTTCCAAATCATAATATATTTATCCCTTTCGAGATATATAATTTCCATTGATCATTCACTTGTTTGTGATTGATGAACTCAATCACTCCCTATAATGTTTTTCTCTTTCACTCTACATATGTATCTCTACATTCCACTAATGTTATCCTACACAGACACCTAGTTATATGTTATTTCATGTGACCTTTTTACTTCCCATTATCTATTTTCTATAGGATTTATTACAAACCTTTATCAACATGTGGGATTTAAAACATAAGAAATATTAAACAAAATCTACCACCAAGATCATATTTAAATTGTGAGGATGAAATTTAATTAAGGGGGGGGGAAATATAATGCCCTAAAAAAATAAATTAGGAAGATTTTATTTGATAGTTTATATGACACGCAACACTAATCATGTAAGGGAATATATATAGCCTAATAATATATAATATATTTACTATTTTAAATAAATTCAATAAAATTTATTGCTTGTAATGCATGTGACAATGAGTTATCATATTTTTCATACAATAATGAGTTTTATTGATGGCTTGTGTTACCTGAATGACTGAGTTTTACTGAACAACAGTATATTATAATTATATTATAATTTAATATAATAAGATATAGCATAGTCCGTAAGTTAGTGATTATGAATAAGATTAACTAAATTTTAAAAATTCTTGGTTTACACAAATATAAAATGAATTTATTGGTTACTATTTAATTAGAAATGAATATTTGAACCAATTGAATATAAGGGGAATGTTTTTAAACTATTCTCATACTCAAAAAGTGGTTTTATCCTAATAAATGAAATAAATTACAATTAGTGAGTGATATTAATGTAATATATATATATATATATATTATTAAATAAAATATTTTTATATACATCCAATAAATTTTATAGACATAAGGTAAAAAAACCCAATTTTTCTCATAAAACACTATATTTTTATTAAGGCACTTTTACCGCCATTTAGTGGAGAACGCATTTTAAATCCATTTTTTGGAAATTTTATAAATATTATATGTAAAAATAGACTTAATATTTTAAATAAAAACATAAAATTTCGGTTAGGGTTAATTTTTGTTATTTTTCTTTGAAGTATAATGTTTTATTGAATAATGAAAATTAATAAATTTTAATTCAAAACTGATTTTTCATATAATTATTTATAACTAAAATTATATTTTAATTTTTATAAAGTTTATTTGGATTATTTTTTATCAATTAATAAAATTAATTTAATTGGAATCAATTTCATATTGATATTAAATATATGAATATAGCAAACATTTGAACATTTTTTATTTGAAACCCTCCAATATTGTCTCATATGTTGGACTAAATATAAATTAATTTATGCCACTTCATTGATTAGAATTTATAGAATTAGATTCAATATTTGGAATCAAAATAATTTATAATTTCTATTATTTTCCATTTAGTTTTTGACCAAAAATATTAGTGTAAGTAATTATAATATTTAAACAACTAGGAGAAAATTAAGCACAACAATGGACAAATCACTGATGTTAATGGAAAAAATGACCTAGATTATTGTAAAAAATTTATTGAATAGTAATATTTGGAACCTATACTTCGTTTTCTAGAATATTTACCATTATTGGTGCCACATTCAATGGTAAAAATTCCAGTGTAATTCCCTTTTACAAAACTTATAAGAGTTTCACTCCTCCTCTATAATAAAAAGGCATCATCACCTCCCATATCCTCACACATCTCAAAAAACATTTTCTAAGCCAATATCTATCCAAATTTATGATAAAAAAACATTACCTATTCCTTGTTTCCTATCTATTGGTCATAAATCCATCAAATTAATCCCTTTGGTGGAAACCAAATGGAGTTACCCCAAAAAGAGGTAACATATTTCATCAAGATCTTTAGTTTTATTCCCTTTCTTCACCCCCTAATATATTTTTATTCCATGAATATGTAATAACACCATTATAATCAATATAATAATAATTTTTGATGTTACAGGTTATATCTACACTTATACACACTCCCATCTAATTGGTAACGAACATATAATTCTTGTGTAGCGTGAATTACCGCCTCACGAAGCAAAGTTGTTCATTTTTCCTTTACCAATTATCATGGTTGGGAATTATTATGGAAACTATATTTATATATTTTATATATGAAATTTTTAATTTCATTATACCTTTTTATTTTTTGTATAACATATACCTTTATGTTTTCCATTTTTTGTGAATATGATAACCTCATTTGTGGAAGTGTGGACTACGTCCTCCTAAAAATGACGTGATTTGACCACATGACACATGGAATGTATAAAGAATGACTTTAATTAAAAATATGCGACTTACAAAAAATATATATTATATTAATTACTTAATTACATTTCTATAAATATAATGTATATCATTTTGTTTATTACCTTTTCACACACTGAAATGTCATAACATCGGTCATGGACGTGTGGACTACTGCCTCCTCAACACGATGTGATTCTTTTTATATCACAATAATTATATATATATAAATATATATTGTTAAATAACATGGTATTTATAAAATAATTATCATTCTATAAAGATATATGTTTACTTGCCTTCTTTCTATAATGAACATTTAATGATGGGAACGTTACTCATGCATACATACAGTCTACTGTCTCTATGATTGTAACATTGGTTCATTTTTTATAACCATATTTAATATTTAGGTTTAAAAGTAAAATTTATGTATTAATATAATAATTAGTTCATGGTTATAATTTTTTTATGTTATATAATGACCCATTTGACCATAGTTGACCTACAAATTTTTTTTACACATAAACCAAATTTGGTCAAAACAGACGATGTAAAAATAATTGGATAAGTTTTTGTATACAAAAGGGTGAAAAATGAAATAAATTTTATGATAAAAATTAAAAATATTCGAAAGAAAATAAATAATTAACATAAATTTTTTATTCATAAATATAAAGATACACGAGACAAATCAGATGCAAGGTAAGGGATTTTTATCTAAAATTTTACATCTGTGAGATAAATGTAATATTCACCACTTACTAATTTTGTGTCATGTATCAAATAACCCTTTGATATATTATATAATTAATAATTTTATATTAATGGTATTTAAAACTTTTATTTAATATTTTCTTTCATGATTCTTATGATGTAAAACGTTTCACTGTGGTGTGGGACACTCTGGAAATTTTAAAGATTATTTTCCTCGAGAATACATTTAATGATATTTCAATTCAATTATATGAAATAATATAACCATTATTAAATAAACCCTTTAATTTTCCTCACCGATGGTTATTCATGACCTTTTTCAAGTATTAGTACCATTTTCCAATCTTTAATACTTAAAATGTTTTAAAAAATGTTTTTAAGAAAACCTAGTTACATTCTATCTTTAGTCGAAGAACCAATTTTCTTATAAAAATCATGTTTTCTAAAAATGATTTCAAAAAATGTTTTTGACCGTTCAATTTTTTTAAAAATACATTTTAACCCTTTTGTGTCTTTATAATGTTTTAAAAAGAATTTTTTTTCATTTTCCGAAGAAGGAATTTTTTTAACCTTTTTACCATAAAAAAAATGTTATTTTTACCTCATATGGATTTTATGGATTTACATGTTTTAAATTATTCAAAAACTCCATTACAAGTTTAAAATGTTAATTTTTAAAAATAAAATGTTTATGATTAATTTTTTCAAAGATAATATTCATATACACTTTCTTGATTCCATTGTTAGACCCTTTTTGAAATATTCAATTTCGTATAATCATTTGACATTGAATTTCCATTAAATTTCCATATCATTTTCATAGATATGATTATTTTTTGAACCATATACCATTTACCGTAAGCTTTTTACATTAAAAATTATTTTATTATTTGTGGAAATATTTATAAATACATATCCATTATTCAATAAATTTATTTAATAAGGTATCTTATGTATTTTGATTATTCGATATAAAAAATTCTTTAGAATAGTAAGTATGGGTGGGTCTTATAAATTATATATCCCCATGATGCATTAAGAAGTTATCAAACTAAAAATAAGTTTCATAAATTAAATGTGTTTTTATCCGTAGTTTTAAACCTTCTTGTGAAATTTCACATTGGTATATGTTTTCATGTGATGATATGGCGTCCAACTATTAATAATTTACCTCATTTAGTTTCTATTATTATTCATCCATGAGATCTTATGTCAACATATCAATGTGTAAATTTCATTTTTTGTTCATTGATTAATTGGAAACTATTTAGTTTCTTACATTTTCATATTTTTCCCTTATCTAGTTTTTAGAATGGAATGTGTTTTATTTTAGTTTCATTAATTCATGATTATTCTATTAGATTCATTATTTTTTCCTCTATACTTTACACTTACTAAGGATTTGGGCTCACCATTATTTTTTTCCTTTCCACAGGAACATAAGAAAATTACTTAGAATGTCGTGAAAGTATATTCTAGAGAGAATAAATTTATTATCCTGTAATTTATTTAGAAAAAATTAGATTTCCATTAGTGTATTGTTATATCATGTTTGTATCTATTTTTCCTAGAATACTAAATTGACCAGTCATTTGGTAAGCGATTTATATGTATATTATTCCAATATAATTGATAGTAGACATTGGTTCCATGATCTCTAGAGCTGGGTTGCTATACAGTACAACATGGAAGGATTGAGGTGTGAACTCGATTCAGTATAGTAGGGTTGAAACGAGGGTTGAGCTCAGTTTAGTATGCCAAAGCTGTAATGAGGTATAATGCCCCAGCCATAAACCTTACTTAATCTTGAGTTATTACAAGATTACACATTGAGGATCGTTTCAGGTTTAGAGTTTTAGAGAATTAGATCATGAAACTTGCATTACATTCCACATTTAAACAAAGTGGTTACATAAAAGATAGTATTCATTCTTCCCATCAACGGGAACATATTTAAAATATAACACGGATTCTTTCTTGACATATCCTTGACACTATCATCACATCATGTACCTTTCCCTTGACCTGTGAAAAACATTTCAAAAACTTGGGATGAGCATAAAAAGCTCAGTAAGAGTTATAAAAATATGGAAAGGAAACATGAGTTCATATATACATTAGAATGAAATCACACTTTACCCATAAAACATAGGCATATCAAATCATGAATAAATCATAGAAAACATAAGACATAAATGTAACTTGAGGCATTCATAACATTCTTACGTAGGGAGTAACCCTCTTGGTTATGGTTGGAATACCCATCACAGTATATTCCCTAAATCTCTTCGGAGAAACCTTAACGTTTCACTTCTTCGCATTACCCAATGCATTGGAGAGCTATATCGGGCTCACCCGCCCTTAGTTTATCACGGAACCACCCGTTTTCATAACAATGCCCAAGAACCATAACATAAATTTATCACATAAAACATTCATAAAGGAAACATAACATTTCCACATTTCAATCACAATATAACATTTTAGTATATTGAAATAATGAATCCATTCAAAAAGAAACCATTTCCAAAACCATTTAAAACATTTAATAAAGAGATTTTTGAATCAAAGTATCCCATACCACCTTGAAGCTTAAAATTTTAAACCATTAATATCCATATAAATAAATCCTTAAAACCATTTTGAAAACATGGATATTAATAAGAACAAATGATTAAAACATTTAAAATGATATTTTGGTTAAAGGGGTTTTACCAAAATTAGAGACACTTGAATACAATAATTGAGGAATAACATTTAGTCAGAACATTATAATATCATGATAATAAATGGATTCATGATATAATACTCCAAAGGACAGTATATACACCATATAAGAGTTAATTGGTGCATAACAACAATGAACCCTCAATAGAAATGTCAAATGTGATGAAATCCCTTATAAAGAAGGTATCCTTAAATTAAGAACAAATCAATCTAAAAAATATGTGTGACAAATATAAATACACCCAATATAAGTGGATATTAATTGTAAAACAATAAAAGGTCATTCACACATATTCAATGGATGACATATTCAATGACTACATGTTGAACCCAAAGAAATCGAAATTGGGTTAAAAAGTTCCCTTGACAGCCTAACGGCATCACATCAAAATGAGTTGATGAGAGATAAAAAGTGTATCTCATCACTTGTACATGAAATTTACATCAATAAGGATATATGAGAACATATCCCAACATAAAAATATGTAAATTAAAAGACCCAACAAAAGAAGTCTTTTAAAAAAGAGGAGGGTGAAAGGTTCCCTTACCGACTTGGGTATTTTTCAAAACATACACCCCATGAAAGAAAGACAATAGATCATTGATTTAAATACTCATAAACGAAATTATATTACACAAAGAGTATAATAATGGGTAGTACATACACCACTCAATGGAATTTGTGGCAAATGTAGCATAAATCTTACGGGAATAAAAGTGAGATGAAAAATCCCTTACAAAAACTCGGCAGCCTAACGGCGCCACATAAAACTTCCGAATATGGATTGATGAGACCAAATAGGGTATCTCATCACATAACAGTAAAATTTACAGAAAGAGGAATATAAAAGAACATCCCCCAATATTACAAAGAGGAGCTTAAAAGAAGTGACATAAAGGAGAGTACTTAAAAAGAAAGAGAGAGGTTAGATTTCTTACGAAAGTTCGGCAGCCTAACGGCGCCACTCAAAACTTCCAAAATGGATTGATGAGAGAGAATAGGGTCTCTCATCACATGAAAAAAAAAATTACAGTAAGTGTAATATAAAAGATCATCCCAATAACAAGAAATATGAGCTTTAAAAGGAATGACATAAAAGTGTGTACTCAAAAAGAAAGAGAGGAGTAGGATCCCTTACCTCGGGTCCGACTTGACTCGATCGTTCTTAAATCTCCTAAATAATAAACTTGAGTTAATTTATACTTCCTTAAGAACCTATTTCAAGTTAATTATTCCTTTTATATCACTTATTATCATGTCATAAACATTATGTAATCATTTAAGTTAATAATATTTGTTTTGCCGATATTTGGTTCTTAAGTCGAAAGTGGACTTCTTACAATTACATGTTGTTCGTGTGGCCAAATGTTTATTATATCCAGAATTGTATTCATGATGTAGATATAATATATGTCATATATATCCAGTACATGCATGAATTTATAACATTACATAATCATTTAGAGGTAAGAAATGAAATGCACCGTTCATGGAGACGGTAAGCCGTACGTACGCATGAACGCTACTTTCATTTCTATTTCATATTTTATAGAATGGAATAATAATTATATAAAGGTATATTATAATTCCAGTATAATTTCATATATAATATCATAGTTCCATCCTTTATACGTCCCACATATGGTATTTAACGAATCAAATCACTTTGAGGGGGCGGTAGTCCGCACTTCCTTAAATGAAGATATCGCGTTTACCCATAATGGAAACCATAAAGGTATGCTTAAAATGAAAAAAACAGAAGCTTAAGGAAAACATAAACATATTATATATCATATATAAAAATAGTGACATCATAATTTCCACCTTTGAAGGTGTTAAATGAGTATTGAACAATCATCGTTTCGGGAGGCAGAATTTCGCCATCCACGGAAACCGTATGTTCTTTAACCATTTGATGTAGTTGTGTGAGAGTGTAGCTCGAATAAATCTTATAAAAACATCCTAGTATATTGAAGATACTGGTTTTGTTACAAAATATATAAATAAAAAGAGTTTAGGGGGTTGGAGAAGCAAAATAAAACAAATGAACATGAGAGAATGAATTACCTTTAAAAGTGTAACTCCTTTTAATTTGAGACTAAAGGCTTCCTTTGAAAGGATTATGCCCAATGGGAATCCTCTAGGATGAGGAGAGGGATGTGTAGAGAGTAAATGGGCAGGGGTTGGCCGATCCAAAGTCTTGAGGAGTGTGGGAAAAGAGGTAGAGATGGGGGCCTTTTATAATAGGAGAGGAGGGGTACTTTTGGAAAGTAAGAAATATTACTTTATTTGAAAATGTGTTTCGGTTTCAAAAGGTCCCACATTGATATAATTCGTGTATAAGGTGTTAAGGGTTCGATATCCACCCATCCAATAAGTTTTTTACATGTGTAGTTTATAGATTTTACATTATCGTTCCATTTTATTTAAATCGTTAAATAATGAGGTCATCGCTGCATCATCATGATGCCATAAATAATTTAATTTATTTAGTGTCTAAAAATTATAAAAAAAATACTATGATGCAGGAAATCTTTTTATCTTTCCAATGACTATTTATAATCAAAAATATGATCTTTATACCCCCATGTAAAAAGTTTTTTCGTAAAACATATGATGTTTGTGTCACTTTTATTTTTACATTAAATAAAAAGTTATTTATGTCATTTCCCAACCAAAGTAGCTCCATGGGGTCGTCAAGTTGACCCATGGCTTGTCTTGGTCGGCCATGACACAACCAATGAGGGTAGGACATGTGTCAAGCTCATCTTATTTTATTAAATCATTATTTTTACCTTAAACTACACTAATTACCACTAATGGCGATTAAAAACTTAATAAGTTACTATTCACAAAAAAATTATTTTTATCCCATTGAACCACATTTTACTTCTTAATGACAACCATGTATGTCGGATTTTTGAAATTCAAAACACAAAGATGGCAAATTTTCATTTAAACGGAAAAATCAGTTTTTATAAGTACCACTTAGTGGTTTCACTATTCATCAAAATTGAAGTTTTTCAAAAAAATCTCAAAAATTCACCATAAGCTATATTTGATATTCCAAATTAAAAAATGAAGTCTATTTTACAAAATTCAAAACATATAAGTCAGATTAATTAATTTAATAATTAATTCCCGCTTTCAGAGCAAATAGCGTGTTTTTATGAAACAATAAGTATCAAACGATTGACACTGGTTTAAGTCTCATTTCAAAGTGAAATTAATTCCAACGACCACTATTGGATTTAATGGTAAAAATATATTCTAATTTCACTTTAAAACCAATTAAAAATATAATCTAATCATATAAATAAATTAGATTAAAAAGAGGTTTTGAATTAAAATACAACATTTTACACTATTCATTAAAAAAATGAACTTTATCGGAAAGATACCAAAAATTTACAGAAAGTAAATTTTGATGTCCCGATTCTTAATAAGAGTTTTATTTGGTCCAAAATAATGTTTAAGAGTGAACAAAACTATATTTAATGATGGTTCAACATCAAAAGGTGATAAGTGAACCTTTAGTGAAAACTAGGGCATATGCGCCTAAAATTGAATTCTTTCCGTATTTTAAGCCTCTATCCTTTATTGGATAAATGTAAAAACATTAAAAAACATATATAATCATATTTTAGTTATTTCTATCCATTCCCGCCATTACAACGGCTACATGTTAACTACCATTTAAAATAATATTATTTTATTATTAGAGTGCAACGTAAGATTCCCAAGAAACTCGTTGTTGCGTATTGGGTACGCCATCGAGCATAGCATCCCCTTTAAAGTAATATTAATGTTTGATTCACAAATATGGGTAAATATAAAGATGTCATATTCTTTATTTACCTGGGGTGTTACATCCTTCCCCCCTTTTGGGAATTGCGTCCTCGCAATTTTAAAATTGGGCTTGGAAACATCCTTGAAAGTCCCACATCGGAACAACAGTCGGTAAAACAATCACTTTAAAATAAAGAAAGATAAGTACAAAGGTCACCCGAGTTAACCCATAATAGGATTCTGTGTAGAAAAACATGGACATGGAAGAAAAAGAAAAGGGTCATGTTCTGATGGAGAGTGATAGAAAACATGTTTAGGAAAAAGTTAACCACGAGAAAATCACAAACTTGTAATGGGTTAAACGGTATTCGATTCTCCAGTAGGAAAAGTTAATAGACAACGTTTTTGTTTTAAGCTACTTTTTATTGAGAAATTTATTCACAAGGAAACATAATCACTTATCATGTTGACTTTCAACTTTTACTAGATTCCTTAATCAAACTCATATTTTTTTCCAAAAGACGTGTATTTAGGGAGACTTGTTCGCATTAAGAGTACTATAATCAACTTCTAGAGAATCACCTAATCCACAAAAGAGAACTATACAATTCCCATGTCTTCAAACCTTAACCAAAACTAAGACCAAAAATGTTACTACAAGATCAGATAATCCAGAAAAGGATAACCCTTTAAAAAGAAAATCTATGCTTAATCTCCAAAATTTGTCCAACAAAACCAAAAGTTCAACGAAGACCATTAGATAAACAATTTGTCCATAAAATTCTTCAACGTAAACCAAACTAAGGTTGAAACCCAAGTATTTGAAGGATTTAGTCACATAGTCTTCCAAGTTAAATCGTAACATTTATCTCCAAACAACATCAGTTGCTCCTAAAGTCTCGTATTGAAAAGTAATTATCCTAATCACATATCCTCCATGATAGGTTAATCATTTTTATAAATAACCCAAAATCAACTTACTCTTAATTCATAAAATCATATAACTAGAATGAATCAGTCAAACTAAACAGGGACTTCACGTAGTCTAGTGGTAGGCGATAAATACCAGTTGCACTTTGGTTGTGGGTTCGATTCCCGCAGCTTTGTCCGACGCGATGGGATGTCACACAGTCTGTGTGTTGTCCTTTTTCAAAAACTATATAATTCTTAAAACATTCCCCAAAATGAGATAAAATCTTCAAAAATAATCATAACATATTTTATCCACAAGTTTATCTCATTCCTTTCATTTTCCATCATATCATAGAGTAACCCATACTTACCTAAAAAGTAAGGATCATATAAACCCTAATGGTTACCTTTTGAATTATTACCTGAACTTCCACTTCGATTGCTCATCTCATACATGATGCATTATAGAACATACCAAGGTTCAAGTGGTTGATCATGATTCCTTGATATTTGGTTTAGAACAACCATGAGTTTCCTCATTGAATCCTCCATTTTATCTAGTCTCTTAATCAGAGAACCACCACAGTTTCCTTCAAACCTGTTGTCTCTTTGGTGCCTGCTAGATCCATCCATTCACTAAAAAAAGAAATTTCAGTGTGAGTATATCAAAAAAACCATCATGTACTAATGAGGAAGGTAAACACTAAGATACACTTACTCATTTACTTTATCTAAAACTAGGACACTTTCTGAAATCCTAACCATTATGGTAATGTCACTTATGCTTAAAGAATACCCTAACCTCTAAAGTTATCTAAACCGACCTTTGATACCAACTATAATGCCCCAGCCTTAAACCTTACTTAATCTTGAGTTATTACAAGATTACACATTGAGGATCGTTTCAGGTTTAGAGTTTTAGAGAATTAGATCATGAAACTTGCATTACATTCCACATTTAAACAAAGTGGTTACATAAAAGACAATATTCATTCTTCCCATCAACGAGAACATATTTAAAATATAACACGGATTCTTTCTTGACATATCCTTGACACTATCATCACATCATGTACCTTTCCCTTGACCTGTGAAAAACATTTCAAAAACTTGGGATGACCATAAAAAGCTCAGTAAGAGTTATAAAAATATGGAAAGGAAACATGAGTTCATATATACATTAGAATGAAATCACACTTTACCCATAAAACATAGGCATATCAAATCATGAATAAATCATAGAAAACATAAGACATAAAGGTAACTTGAGGCATTCATAACATTCTTACGTAGGGAGTAACCCTCTTGGTTATGGTTGGAATACCCATCACAGTATATTCCCTAAATCTCTTCGGAGAAACCTTAACGTTTCACTCCTTCGCGTTACCCAATGCATTGGAGAGCTATATCGGGCTCACCCGCCCTTAGTTTATCACGGAACCACCCGTTTTCATAACAATGCCCAAGAACCATAACATAAATGTATCACATAAAACATGCATAAAGGAAACATAACATTTCCACATTTCAATCACAATATAACATTTTAGTATATTGAAATAATGAATCCATTCAAAAAGAAACCATTTCCAAAACAATTTAAAACATTCAATAAATAGATTTTTGAATCAAAGTATCCCATACCACCTTGAAGCTTAAAATTTTAAACCATTAATATCCATATAAATAAATCCTTAAAACCATTTTGAAAACATGGATATTAATAATAACAAATGATTAAAACATTTAAAATGATATTTTGGTTAAAGGGGTTTTACCAAAATTAGAGACACTTGAATACAATAATTGAGGAATAACATTTAGTCAGAACATTATAATATCATGAGAATAAATGGATTCATGATATAATACTCCAAAGGACAGTATATACAGCATATAAGAGTGAATTGGTGCATAACAACAATGAACCCTCAATAGAAATGTCAAATGTGATGAAATCCCTTATAAAGAAGGTATCCTTAAATTAAGAACAAATAAATCTCAAAAATATGCGTGAAAAATATAAATACACCCAATATAAGTGGATATTAAGTGTAAATCAATAAAAGTTCATTCACACATATTCAATGGATGACATATTCAATGACTACATGTTGAACCCAAAGAAATCGAAATTGGGTTAAAAAGTTTCCTTGACAGCCTAACGACATCACATCAAAATGAGTTGATGAGAGATAAAAAGTGTATCTCATCACTTGGACATAAAATTTACATCAATAAGGATATATGAGAACATATCCCAACATAACAATATGTAAATTAAAAGACCCAACAAAAGAAGTCTTTTAAAAAAGAGGAGGGTGAAAGGTTCCCTTACCGACTTGGGTATTTTTCAAAGCATACACCCCATGAAAGAAGGACAATAGATCATTGATGTAAATACTCATAAACGAAAGTATATTACACAAAGAGTAGAATAATGGGTAGTACATACACCACTAAATGAAATTTGTGGCAAATGTAGCATAAATCTCACGGGAATAAAAGTGAGATGAAAAATCCCTTACAAAAACTCGGCAGCCTAACGGCGCCACATAAAACTTCCGAATATGGATTGATGAGAAAAAATAGGTTATCTAATCACATAACAATAAAATTTACAGAAAGAGGAATATAAAATAACATCCCCCAATATTACAAAGAGGAGCTTAAAAGAAGTGACATAAAGGAGAGTACTTAAAAAGAAAGAGAGAGGTTAGATTTCTTACGAAAGTTCGGCAGCCTAACGGCGCCACTCAAAACTTCCAAAATGGATTGATGAGAAAGAATAGGTTCTCTCATCACATGAACAAAAAAATTACAATAAGTGTAATATAAAAGATCATCCCAATAACAAGAAAGATGAGCTTTAAAAGGAATGACATAAAAGTGTGTACTCAAAAAGAAAGAGAGGAGTAGGATCCCTTACCTCGGGTCCGACTTGACTAGATCGTTCTTTAATATCCTAAATAATAAACTTGAGTTAATTTATAATTACTTAAGAACCTCTTTCAAGTTAATTATTCATTTTATATCACTTATTATCATGTCATAAACATTATGTAATCATTTAAGTTAATAATATTTGTTTTGCCGATATTTGGTTCTTAAGTCGAAAGTGGACTTCTTACAATTACATGTTGTTCGTGTGGACAAATGTTTATTATATCCAGAATTGTATTCATGATGTAGATATCATATATGTCATATATATCCAGTACATGCATGCATTTATAACATTACATAATCATTTAGAGGTAAGAAATGAAATGCACCGTTCATGGAGACGGTAAGTCGTACGTACGCATGAACGCTACTTTCATTTCTATTTCGTATTTTATAGAATGGAATAATAATTATATAAAGTTATATTATAATTCCAGTATAATTTCATATATAATATCATAGTTCCATCCTTTATACGTCCCACATATGGTATTTAACGAATCAAATCACTTTGAGGGGGCGGTAGTCCGCACTTCCTTAAATGAAGATATCGCGTTTACCCATAATGGAAACCATAAAGGTATGCCCAAAATGAAAAAAACAGAATCTTAAGGAAAACATAAACATATTATATATCATATATAAAAATAGTGACATCATAATTGCCACATTTTAAGGTGTTAAATGAGTATTGAACAATCATCGTTTCGGGAGGCAGAATTTCGCCATCCACGGAAACCGTATGTTCTTTAACCATTTGATGTAGTTGTGTGAGAGTTTAGCTAGAATAAATCTTATAACAACATCCTAGTATATTTAAGATACTGGTTTTGTTACAAAATAAATAAATAAAAAGAGTTTAGGGGGTTGGAGAAGCAAAATAAAACAAATGAACATGAGAGAATGAATTACCTTTAAAAGTGTAACTCCTTTTAATTTGAGCCTAAAGGCTTCCTTTGAAAGGATTATGCCCAAAGGGAATCCTCTAGGATGAGGAGAGGGATGTGGAGGGAGTAAATGGGCAGGGGTTGGCTGAGCCAAAGGCTTGAGGAGTGTGGGAAAAGAGGTAGATGTGGGGGCCTTTTATAATAGGAGAGGAGGGGCACTTTTGGAAAGTAAGAAATATTACTTTATTTGAAAATGTGTTTCGGTTTCAAAAGGTCCCACATTGATATAATTCGTGGATAAGGTGTTAAGGGTTCGATATCCACCCATCCAATAAGTTTTGTACATGTGTAGTTTATAGATTTTACATTATCATTCCATTTTATTTAAATCGTTAAATAATGAGGTCATCGCTGCATCATCATGATGCCATAAATAATTTAATTTATTTAGTGTCTAAAAATTATAAAACAAAATACTATGATGTAGGAAATATTTTTATCTTTCAAATGACTATTTATAATAAAAAATATGATCTTTATATCCCCATGTAAAAATTGTTTTCGTAAAACATATGATGTTTGTGTCACTTTTATTTTTACATTAAATAAAAAGTTATTTATGTCATTTCCCAACCAAAGTAGCTCCATGGGGTCCTCAAGTTGACCCATGGATTGTCTTGGTCGGCCATGACACAAACAATTAGGGTAGGACATGTTTCAAGCTCATCTTATTTTATTAAAGCATTATTTTTACCTTAAACTACACTAATTACCACTAATGGCGATTAAAAACTTAATAAGTTACTATTCACTAAAAAATTATTTTTATCCCATTGAACCACATTTTACTTCATAATGACAACCATGTATATCGGATTTTTGAAATTCAAAACACAAAGATGGCAAATTTTCATTTAAACGGAAAAATCAGTTTTTATAAGTACCACTTAGTGGTTTCACTATTCATCAAAAATTGAAGTTTTTCAAAAAAATCCCAAAAATTCACCATAAGCTATATTTGATATTCCAAATTAAAAAATGAAGTCTATTTTACAAAATTCAAAACATATAAGTCAGATTAATTAATTTAATAATTAATTCCCGCTGTCAGAGCAAATCGCGTGTTTTTATGAAACAATAAGTATCAAAAAATTGACACTGGTTTAAGTCTCATTTCAAAGTGAAATTAATTCCAACGACCACTATTGGATTTAATGGTAAAAATATATTCTAATTTCACTTTAAAACCAATTAAAAAGATAATCTAATCATATAAATAAATTAGATTAAAAAGAGGTTTTGAATTAAAATACAACATTTTACACTATTCATTAAAAAAATGAACTTTATCGGAAAGATACCAAAAATTTACACAAAGTAAATTTTGTGTCCCGATTCTTAATATGAGTTTTATTTGGTCCAAAAGAATGTTTAAGAGTGAACAAAACTATATTTAATGATGGTTCAACATCAAAAGGTGATAAGTGAACCTTTAGTGAAAACTAGGGCATATGCGCCTAAAATTGAATTCTTTCCATATTTTAAGCCTCTATACTTTATTGGATAAATGTAAAAACATTCAAAAACATATATAATCATATTTTAGTTATTTCTATCCATTCCCGCCATTACAACGGCTACATGTTAACTACCATTTAAAATAATATTATTTTATTATTAGAGTGCAACGTAAGATTCCCAAGAAACTCGTTGTTGCGTATTGGGTATGCCATCGAGCATAGCATCCCCTTTAAAGTAATATTAATGTTTGATTCACAAATATGGGTAAATATAAAGATGTCATATTCTTTATTTACCTGGAGTGTTACATCCTTCCCCCCTTTTGGGAATTGCGTCCTCGCAATTTTAAAATTGGGCTTAGAAACATCCTTGAAAGTCCTACATCGGAACAACAGTCGGTAAAACAATCACTTTAAAATAAAGAAAGATAAGTACAAAGGTCACCCGAGTTAACCCATAATAGGATTCCGTGTAGGAAAACATGGACATGGAAGAAAAAGAAAAGGGTCATGTTCTGATGGAGAGTGATAGAAAACATGTTTAGGAGAAAGTTAACCACGAGAAAATCACAAACTTGTAATGGGTTAAACGGTATTCGATTATCCAGTAGGAAAAGTTAATAGACAAAATTTTTGTTTTAAGCTACTTTTTATTGAGAAATTTATTCATAAGGAAACATAATCACTTATCATGTTGACTTTCAACTTTTACTAGATTCCTTAATCAAACTCATATTTTTTTCCAAAAGACGAGTATTTAGGGAGACTTGTTCACATTAAGAGTACTATAATCAACTTCTAGAGAATCACCTAATCCACAAAAGAGAACTATAAAATTCCCATGTCTTCAAACCTTAACCAAAACTAAGACAAAAAATGTTACTACAAGATCAGATAATCCAGAAAAGGATAACCCTTTAAAAAGAAAATCTATTCTTAATCTCCAAAATTTGTCCAACAAAACCGAAAGTTCAACAAAGACCATTAGATAAAAAATTTGTCCATAAAATTCTTCAACGTAAACCAAAATAAGGTTGAAACCCAAGTATTTGAAGGATTTAGTCACATAGTCTTCCAAGTTAAATCATAAAATTTATCTCCAAACAACATCAGTTGCTCCTAAAGTCTCGTATTGAAAAGTAATTATCCTAATCACATATCCTCCATGATAGGTTAATCATTTTCATAAATAACCCAAAATCAACTTACTCTTAATTCATAAAATCATATAACTATAATGAATCAGTCAAACTAAGTAGGGACTTCACATAGTCCAGTGGTAGGCGATAAATACCAGTCGCACTTTGGTTGTGGGTTCGATTCCCGCAGCTTTGTCCGACACGACGGGATGTCACACAGTCTGTGTGTTGTCCTTTTTCAAAAACTATATAATTCTTAAAACATTCCCCAAAATGAGATAAAATCTTCAAAAATAATCATAACATATTTTATCCACAAGTTTATCTCATTCCTTTCATTTTCCATCATATCATAGAGTAACCCATACTTACCAAAAAAGTAAAGATCATATAAACCATAATGGTTACCTTTTGAATTATTACCTGAACTTCAACTTCGATTGGTCATCTAGTACATGATGCATTATAGAACATACCAAGGTTCAAGTGGTTGATCATGATTCCTTGATATTTGGTTTAGAACAACCATGAGTTTCCTCATTGAATCCTCCATTTTATCTAGTCTCTTAATTAGAGAACCACCACAGTTTCCTTCAAACCTGTTATCTCTTTGGTGCCTGCTAGATCCATCCATTCACTAAAAAAAGAAATGTCAATGTGAGTATATCAACAAAACCATCATGTACTAATGAGGAAGGTAAACACTAAGATACACTTACTCATTTACTTTATCTAAAACTAGGACTCTTTCTGAAATCCTAACCATTATGGTAATGTCACTTATGCTTAAAGAATACCCTAACCTCTAATGTTATCTAAACCGACCTTTGATACCAACTATAATGCCCCAGCCTTAAACCTTACTTAATCTTGAGTTATTACAAGATTACACATTGAGGATCATTTCAGGTTTAGAGTTTTAGAGAATTAGATCATGAAACTTGCATTACATTCCACATTTAAACAAAGTGGTTACATAAAAGACAGTATTCATTCTTCCCATCAACGGGAACATATTTAAAATATAACACGGATTCTTTCTTGACATATCCTTGACACTATAATCACATCATGTACCTTTCCCTTGACCTGTGAAAAACATTTCAAAAACTTGGGATGAGCATAAAAAGCTGAGTAAGAGTTATAAAAATATGGAAAGGAAACATGAGTTCATATATACATTAGAATGAAATCACACTTTACCCATAAAACATAGGCATATCAAATCATGAATAAATCATATAAAACATAAGACATAAAGGTAACTTGAGGCATTCATAACATTCTTACGTAGGGAGTAACCCTCTTGGTTACGGTTGGAATACCCATCACAGTATATTCCCTAAATCTCTTCGGAGAAACCTTTACGTTTCACTCCTTCGCGTTACCCAATGCATTGGAGAGCTATATCGGGCTCACCCGCCCTTAGTTTATCACGGAACCACACGTTTTCATAACAATGCCCAAGAACCATAACATAAATGTATCACATAAAACATGTATAAAGGAAACATAACATTTCCACATTTCAATCACAATATAACATTTTATTATATTGAAATAATGAATCCATTCAAAAATAAACCATTTCCAAAACCATTTAAAACATTTAATAAAGAGATTTTTGAATCAAAGTATCCCATACCACCTTGAAGCTTAAAATTGTAAACCATTAATATCCATATAAATAAATCCTTAAAAACATTTTGAAAACATGGATATTAATAAGAACAAATGATTAAAACATTTAAAATGATATTTTGGTTAAAGGGGTTTTACCAAAATTAGAGACACTTGAATACAAAAATTGAGGAATAACATTTAGTCAAAACATTATAATATCATGAGAATAAATGGATTCATGATATAATACTCCAAAGGACAGTATATACACCATATAAGAGTGAATTGGTGCATAACAACAATGAACCCTCAATAGAAATGTCAAATGTGATGAAATCCCTTATAAAGAAGGTATCCTTAAATTAAGAACAAATCAATCTCAAAAATATGCGTGACAAATATAAATACACCCAATATAAGTGGATATTAAGTGTAAAACAATAAAAGGTCATTCACACATATTCAATGGATGACATATTCAATGACTACATGTTGAACCCAAAGAAATCGAAATTGGGTTAAAAAGTTCCCTTGACAGCCTAACGGCATCACATCAAAATGAGTTGATGAGAGATAAAAAGTGTATCTCATCACTTGGAAATAAAATTTACATCAATAAGGATATATGAGAACATATCCCAACATAACAATATGTAAATTAAAAGACCCAACAAAAGAAGTCTTTTAAAAAAGAGGAGGGTGAAAGGTTCCCTTACCGACTTGGGTATTTTTCAAAACATACACCCCATGAAAGAAGGACAATATATCATTGATGTAAATACTCATAAATGAAATTATATTACACAAAGAGTAGAATAATGGGTAGTACATACACCACTCAATGAGATTTGTGGCAAATGTAGCATAAATCTCACGGGAATAAAAGTGAGATGAAAAATCCCTTACAAAAACTCGGCAGCCTAACGGCGCCACATAAAACTTCCGAATATGGATTGATGAGACCAAATAGGGTATCTCATCACATAACAATAAAATTTACAGAAAGAGGAATATAAAAGAACATCCCCCAATATTACAAAGAGGAGCTTAAAAGAAGTGACATAAAGGAGAGTACTTAAAAAGAAAGAGAGAGGTTAGATTTCTTACGAAAGTTCGGCAGCCTAACAGCGCCACTCAAAACATCCAAAATGGATTGATGAGAGAGAATAGGGTCTCTCATAACATGAACAAAAAAATTACAGTAAGTGTAATATAAAAGATCATCCCAATAACAAGAAATATGAGCTTTAAAAGGAATGACATAAAAGTGTGTACTCAAAAAGAAAGAGAGGAGTAGGATCCCTTACCTCGGGTCCAACTTGACTCGATCGTTCTTTAATCTCCTAAATAATAAACTTGAGTTAATTTATACTTCCTTAAGAACCTCTTTCAAGTTAATTATTCATTTTATATCACTTATTATCATGTCATAAACATTATGTAATCATTTAAGTTAATAATATTTGTTTTGCCGATATTTGGTTCTTAAGTCGAAAGTGGACTTCTTACAATTACATGTTGTTCGTGTGGCCAAATGTTTATTATATACAGAATTGTATTCATGATGTAGATATCATATATGTCATATATATCCAGTACATGCATGCATTTATAACATTACATAATCATTTAGAGGTAAGAAATGAAATGCACCGTTCATGGAGACGGTAAGTCGTACGTACGCATGAACGCTACTTTCATTTCTATTTCGTATTTTATAGAATGGAATAATAATGATATAAAGGTATATTATAATTACAGTATAATGTCATATATAATATCATAGTTCCATCCTTTATACGTCCCACATATGGTATTTAACGAATCAAATCACTTTGAGGGGGCGGTAGTCCGCACTTCCTTAAATGAAGATATCGCGTTTACCCATAATGGAAACCATAAAGGTATGACCAAAATGAAAAAAACAGAAGCTTAAGGAAAACATAAACATATTATATATCATATATAAAAATAGTGACATCATAATTGCCACCTTTGAAGGTGTTAAATGAGTATTGAACAATCATCGTTTCGGGAGGCAGAATTTCCCCATCCACGGAAACCGTATGTTCTTTAACCATTTGATGTAGTTGTGTGAGAGTGTAGCTCGAATAAATCTTATAAAAACATCCTAGTATATTTAATATACTGGTTTTGTTACAAAATAAATAAATAAAAAGAGTTTAGGGGGTTGGAGGAGCAAAATAAAACAAATGAACATGAGAGAATGAATTACCTTTAAAAGTGTAACTCCTTTTAATTTGAGCCTAAAGGCTTCCTTTGAAAGGATTATGCCCAAAGGGAATCCTCTAGGATGAGGAGAGGGATTTGGAGAGAGTAAATGGGCAGGGGTTGGCCGAGCCAAAGGCTTGAGGAGTGTGGGAAAAGAGGTAGAGGTGGGGGCCTTTTATAATAGGGGAGGAGGGGCACTTTTGGAAAGTAAGAAATATTACTTTATTTGAAAATGTGTTTCGGTTTCAAAAGGTCCCACATTGATATAATTCATGGATAAGGTGTTAAGGGTTTGATATCCACCCATCCAATAAGTTTTGTACTTGTGTAGTTTATTGATTTTACATTATCTTTCCATTTTATTTAAATCGTTAAATAATGAGGTCATCGCTGCATCATCATGATGCCATAAAAAATTTAATTTATTTAGTGTCTAAAAATTATAAAAAAATACTATGATGTAGGAAATATTTTTATATTTACAATGACTATTTATAATCAAAAATATGATCTTTATACCCCCATGTAAAAATTGTTTTCGTAAAACATATGATGTTTGTGTCACTTTTATTTTTACATTAAATAAAAAGTTATTTATGTCATTTCCCAACCAAAGTAGCTCCATGGGGTCCTCAAGTTGACCCATGACTTGTCTTGGTCGGCCATGACACAACCAATGAGGGTAGGACATGTGTCAAGCTCATCTTATTTTATTAAATCATTATTTTTACCTTAAACTACACTAATTACCACTAATGGCGATTAAAAACTTAATAAGTTACTATTCACCAAAAAATTATTTTTATCCCATTGAACCGCATTTTACTTCTTAATGACAACCATGTATTTCGGATTTTTGAAATTCAAAACACAAAGATGGCAAATTTTCATTTAAACGGAAAAATCAGTTTTTATAAGTACCACTTAGTGGTTTCACTATTCATCAAAAATTGAAGTTTTTCAAAAAAATCCCAAAAATTCACCGTAAGCTATATTTGATATTCCAAATTAAAAAATAAAGTCTATTTTACAAAATTCAAAACATATAAGTAAGATTAATTAATTTAATAATTAATTCCCGCTGTCAGAGCAAATAGCACGTTTTTATGAAACAATAAGTATCAAAAGATTGACACTGGTTTAAGTCTCATTTCAATGTGAAATTAATTCCAACGACCACTATTGGATTTAATGGTAAAAATATATTCTAATTTAACTTTAAAACTAATTAAAAAGATAATCTAATCATATAAATAAATTAGATTAAAAAGAGGTTTTGAATTAAAATACAACATTTTACACTATTCATTAAAAAAAATGAACTTTATCGGAAAGATACCAAAAATTTACACAAAGTAAATTTTGATGTCCCGATTATTAATAAGAGTTTTATTTGGTCCAAAAGAATTTTTAAGAGTGAACAAAACTATATTTAATGATGGTTCAACATCAAAAGGTGATAAGTGAACCTTTAGTGAAAACTAGGGCATATGCGCCTAAAATTGAATTCTTTCCGTATTTTAAGCCTCTATCCTTTATTGGATAAATGTAAAAACATTCAAAAACATATATAATCTTATTTTAGTTATTTCTATCCATTCCCGCCATTACAACGGCTACATGTTAACTACCATTTAAAATAATATTATTTTATTATTAGAGTGCAACGTAAGATTCCCAAGAAACTCGTTGTTGCGTATTGGGTACGCCATCGAGCATAGCATCCCCTTTAAAGTAATATTAATGTTTGATTCACAAATATGGGTAAATATAAAGATGTCATATTCTTTATTTACTTGGGGTGTTACATTGGGAGTGAACTCAGTTTAGTATGACATGCCTAGAATGGGAAGTGAACATAGTTCAGTAATACAGGTCTGTAATGGGAAATGAACAAGGTTCATTATTACAGGGTTGGAATGAGAAGTGAACTCGTATCTATAATACATGGATGGAACAGAAACTGAAATCAGTTTAGTCATATAGGGATGGAAGAGTAACT
Organism: Viscum album; assembly: GCA_963277665.1. Lineage (NCBI taxonomy): Eukaryota > Viridiplantae > Streptophyta > Magnoliopsida > Santalales > Viscaceae > Viscum > Viscum album. The sequence continues at coordinate 1,928,338,129 of OY728137.1, read as the reverse complement.
GAACCCAGATTAGTAATACAGGGAAAGAAATGTAACAAACCATATCAATGCAATTTCTCTCTTCATGTAGTAATTTCATAATCATATAAAATCAAATTAAGAAACACAATTCTAGATCATGATTAAATTAACTAATATGTGACCTTTAAACATAGATTTTCTACTTTTGTGTTTTGAATTTTGAAAACTTGACATACACGGTTGGGATCCGTTAGATTTTTGGAGTCTGATAGGACAAACATAATTTTTGATGAATAGTAACATACCATTATAAATTGTAACATACCTTTATGATTTGTAATATGACCCTTATGAATGATAAAACATCCAAAAGAATAATAACATCACCCCTAAATGTATAAATAAAATTTAGGCATCTTATAAGTGACAATAAGACCATAGTAAATGTATTTGTATTTTTGTAAGTAATAAATAATTAGTTATAATTAATTAGTTAATTTAAAAGAAAATGTTTTTTCCTAAAATGTGTTCATAAATTTACAATTTTATTTCTTCTTATAATAAGATAATTTTATATTACCTTATGTAACTTTTTGATAGAATTATAAAATCAGTTTTAAATTTTCAAGTAAATTATGATTTTAATTAGAAAATAAATTGTTCATATTTAAAGAATTTTATAAGACCTCACACCCTCATTTCTTCACAACTCTCAAGATTGAAGCCTTAACTAAATTCTAACCAAATAAACCCCTCACACAACTCTTTTACCACATCCAATAGCCCTTAGTCTCCTCAAAAGACCAAATAATATCCCCAAAAGTGGCTCTCAAATGAGATAAAGTCAAGAAGAAAATTCCTCTTTCTGATTCATTAATTTTCTTTCAAGTTCCGTTTCTTTTTCTGTCCTGACCTAAATTCACCCAAATGGTATGATAACTCCAGTAAAATACATGTAATAGAATTATATTACTTTAATTTTATATTTAATCATAATCTCACCTTCCCTATCCTTTAATACAATAAACGAAAACACTATTCAAGATATGTTAATTTATCACATTCAAGCATGAAGAGTTTTCAATTTACATTAAAATCTTATAGAATGCTCATGAAAAAATTTTAATGGTTGAAAAAGATCATAATATATTTATTTTATCTTATGTTATTTTTTTAATCCTTATACACTCATGATATAAAATAATAATACAAAACAAGTTTATTGTGAGAAAAATCTCTAAATTAATCCAAACGTTTATCATAAAAATTTTATCTAATGATTTATCCTCATGGTATATAAAAAATTTCATTATAAGATCATATATATCACTTAAATATAACTAATAATATATATTAACAATTTTTTATTTTTAACCACATTTCACACAAACATCCATTCATGAATATAAGTGAACTATTCTTAAAAGCTAAGAAAATCAACACTCCTAAACAATGAATTTAAGCATTATAACTCTTCTAATAGTCAATACAAGTACTTACTAAAAACATAATGAATAAAATTAATATATTAAAGGCAATGGAATTGTTAATAGATGGATCTAATATCATTATACCGAACCTTAAAGTGAATAAAGTGTTCAGACACAAGGTAAGGGGAATTCTCGAACCCAACTCTCTTTCTTTGGGTTTTCCCTATTCAACCCATTTTTAGTATGGATATCCCTTAAAAATAATTCATTTATAATTATATTACCTTTTATGGTTTATATATTTTCACTAATTTATTTTAAGAGAAATCCATTTTTTTTCTAAAACAACTCTTCTTTTAAAATAAACACACCCTTTTTATTTCTTGAAGATTGTTTCACTCTTCACTCAAGGTTAATGGTTCTATGTCAAGAATAATATTCCCTCTTTATTTTTGGAACCAATTTTTTATGAATGTATGCTTTATGATGACAAACCCATTTCATTCCCTGGGTTATTTTATGTTCATGTTTGACATATTTTCTATGTGGAATGCATGATATTGTAGATGTTATGATGTGATGGGTGTGCCCGAAATTATATAGCACAATATGAGTGTTTGAGTGCGATGGGTGTGCCCAGAATTATATAACACAACAATTCATAAGGTAAATTGTTTAATCTCATGAGTTAAAGTGAAATGATGCATCAAAATTATGCTATCTTTTTTAACAACTATTTTTGGTAGTTAACCACTAATATAAGACGTTTCATTTTCATGCATTGACACATTACGTGCTATTATATAAATGATGTTATTATTATGATCACCCCATGTTACATTGTTTCACATTATTATATTTCATCTTACTGGGCCTTTAAATCACCCCATTTGATGTATTTCCTCAGGTGACTACATGTAATAAGAAGTATACAAGGGCCGATAAAAAGCTAGAGAGGAAGGAAACAAATAAACATTTATGAATTATGTTATAAATTTTATGTATGGTCCTAGTTTTTAAAATACACTAAACCATTGGTTCCTTATTGTGTAATGTTTTTATGTTGTTTATAATTAAAATTATGTAAAAGTAATGTAAGAAAAGCACGGTTGTTATAGTTGGTATCAGACGTAAGTTTTAGTTAATTTGGGAATTAGGATTAGTGAACCCTAGAGAAAACATCTCATATGATACTAAGTACAAATATGCACATAAGAATATTTTATAAACATCGGGATACCATAAGATATTCTTTTAGTGTAAATTTCACAAATGAATATGTTATTTATTCATGACTCATTTACTTATGTTTTTTTCTAAACTTTTCTATATTATAAAATGGTGGGAACTAGAAGAAATCAGGATAACAACCTATATGAGGACCAATTAAATGATTACTTAAAAAACATCCCTAATTCACTAGGAGGTGGAGTTCAAAAATTCATGGTGATTCTTACCCATCTATCTCAGGTGATGAATAATAACCTGAATAATGTGGAACATCCTCCTTCACCAAAGAGGGAGAAATTAGCTATCGAGTGTTTTATGTGGCAACGACCACTGATGTTTAGTGGATCATCTAATCCACTAGTTTAGGAACAGCGGGACAACTCCATGGAGAAGATATTTTCTTTGCTTAAATTTTATGAGATGGAGAAAGTTATTCTGTATGTTTATCGTCTCAATGAAAAGTTCTATCAATGGTGGGATTTGATTAAGAACCCCAAAACGGATGACAAAATTGAAGAGATGGAATGGGAAGACTTTAAGATCAAGTTTCTTAACAATTATTTCCCAATAACTCTTAGTACAAATATGGAGAAATAATTCATAGAGCTCAAGAAAAAGGAAGTAGAATCTATCATGTCCTACGATTCAAATTTCAAAAGGCTTACAAGGTATGATTTGGATTTTTCATCAAAAATGATATCAAAATTGATAGATTCTATAGTGGGTGAAAACCAAACCTTTGAAAGGATCTTCAAATTAGAGACATTGAGAGTTATTAAGAAGTTTTTTGATGTGATATCAAAGTAGATATGGATTTTGGGGAATGGTCCCATGGATATAGTGATAAGAAAAAAGGTAGAGTTTTAGGTTGGAGGATCTAATGATAATGGTGTGAAGAAAAGTCAACCAACCACATGAAAAAAATGTGGGAATATGCATCATGATAATTGCCTCAAAGGGATGGAAAAATGTTTCATGTGTGGTAGATAAGGCCGCCAATCTCTTGAATGTCGAAAAGATATGAGAAGGTAGGATAATGTGGTGGAAGAAAGGAAAGCACCACCCATGGTCCAATGCTACAAATGTATGGAGCAAGGGAACTATAAAAGACAATGTACTAAACCTCAAGACCTCAAGGTTAATCAGCATGAGCAATCACCATAGCCAAAGAAACAAGGGAAATATTATGTCATCACTAATGTGGAAGTTTATAAAGGGAATGAAGTCATACAAGGTGCACATCATATTCACTCATGAATGGAAATATTCTTTTTTGATTTTGGTTCTATTAATTCATTTATACCTTGAAAGTTTTCTAGAACTATATAATTAAATCCTTGAAACCTTTAAGTAGAGATATCTATAAAAACACCAAGTGGTGCAGTCAATGAAACCGAAGTGTTGGAATCTTCTCCTATTGGCATATATGGGAAGATTCTTCTAGGGAATCTCATGATACATCCCTTAGTGGAATTAGATGAAATAATTGTATTGGATTTGCTATAGTTATATATAGAACATACCAACTATCAAGAAAAGGAAATATTTTCATATTCTGAACCATCCCATGATCCTATACAAATGCATGGAAGATCATGAATCTCATTTGAAAAATCCATGAACGGTGTGGATGTGGATTCCCTATGAAGAGGCATACCCTTCTCAAATGGTTGAGTCTAAGGAAAGAGTCAACATAGAAGAAATTCCCATCATATGGGAATACAATGACGTATTTACTAAAGAGTTACCTAGAAACCCCTAGATTGTGAGGTAAATTTCTCCATAGAACTCATACCTGGAGCTACTCCTATCTCAAAGCGTCCCTATAGGATGGATCCTATCAAACTTGAGGAGTTAAAGAAGTAGTTTCAAGAGAATTTAGACAAAGGGTTCATATGCCCTAGTGCATCACCTTGGGGTGCACCTATTCTCTTTGTGAAGGATAAGGATAGATCAATGCAGTTGTATACAGATTATCAGTAACTCAACAAAATCACCATAAAGAAAAAGTGTCCTCCCATAAGGATTGATGACTTTTTGATCAGTTACGAGGAGATGAATACTTCTCAAAGGTGGATCTCCATTATAGATATCATCTGCTAAAAGTGGAGAAGAAATATATTTAGAAGACTTCCTTCTATACAAGTTATGGGAACTATTAGTTCTTGGTGATACCCTATGAACATGCTAATTCCCCAGAAATCTTCATGGATTTTATGAATAGTGTCTTTATACATTACCTCGACAAATTTCTGGTAGTTTTTATCAATGATATTCTCATCTACTCCATGAGAAAGGAGGAACATGAAAAGAACCTATGACTTATGTTGGTGAAATTGAGAAAGAGTAAGTTTTACAAAAATTTCAACAAGTGTGAATTTTGGATAAAGAAAGTCACATTCGCAAGACATGTGATCACAAGTGAGGGAATTTCTATGGATCCTTCAAAAACAAAGGCAATTGAGGTATGTCCCAAAAGCTCTTGTCTCACAGAATTATGTAGTTTTATAGGATTAGTAGGGAATTCCCGAAAATTTTTGAACAATTTTACATGATTATCAATCCCACTAACTAAGTTAACAAGGAAAGGGGTAAAGTATTTCTGGAGGGAATAATGTCATGTAAGAATCAAGGAGATAAAGAGAAGGCTGATCATTGCACCTGTATTCACATTACTGAATATTGGAGAACGTTTTGTGATATATATTGAATATTTTAAGAAAGTATTGGTTTGTGAACTCATGAAAAATGATAATTTGATAGCCTATGCCTCACAGAAGTTGAAGATCCATGAGAAGAACTACCTGACGCATGATCTAGAGCTACCAGCTTTTATTTTTTCCTTAGAAATATGGCAGCACTACCTCTATAGTGATAAGTGTGACACATACACCAATCACAAGAGTCTAAGGCATATATTCACACAAAAGAATATTAATATTCATCAAAGGAAATGGTTAGAGGTAATCAATGATTATGATTTCTCCATTCACTATCATCCTGGCAAGAAGAACAAGGTTGGAGGTGCTCTAAGAAGAAAAGAACCTACTACTATATCTATGTTGTGGATTGAGAAAGACCCTTTATTCATTAATATACAAAGGATGGATTTGGAAATCATAATGGAAGGGAATATGTCCTACCTTTCCCAAATTATTTCCCAACCTTCTATCCAAGAGAAGATTAAGGAAGCCCAAAGGGATGATCTGGAGCTGCAAAACAGGGTGAATTCAGTAAAGGAAGGGAAACTGCCATAGTTCCATATCAACGATGATGGTTTGATTCGGTTGGAATGAAGATTTGTGTAACTTCATCACCTGATATAAAGAATGATCTATTTGATAATGCACATAGCTCACATTTCTCTATCCATTCTGGTATCACCAAGATGTATTGTTATCTCTGAGAACACTTTTGGTGGGACAACATGAAGAAGGATATTATTGAATATATCTCAAGGTTATTGATATTGAAGAAAGTTAAATAAGAGTAAATAAAGTATAAAGGGATGATTAAAAAATTTCTTATATGCATGTAGAAATGAGAGAATTTCACTATAGACTTTTTTCACAGGTCACTCGAAGATGTCCAAGAGAAATAATGCGATATGGGTTACGGTTGACCAACTCACCAAGACTGCCCACTTTATCAGTATTCAAGAAGATATCTTTCTTGAACAAATTTTTGCATGAAGGAATTTGTGATACTATATGGGGTTCTACTCTTGATTGTCTCTAATCATGACCCAAGGTTCACATCTAAATTATAGAGGAGTCTCTAACAAACTTTGAGTACTCAAATTTAATTTTATCATGACCTATCACCCCCAAACTGATGTCCAATCTAAAAGGAATATTCAGATGCTTGATGATATTAGAATATACTTCTCTTTAGAATTAAAATGTGGATAGAACCATCACCTCCCATTGGTTGAGTTCTCATAAAACAATAGCTTACACTTGAGTATTCAGATGGCTCCATATGAAGCTCTGTATGGAAAGAGATTTATAACTCCAACCTTCTGGGATGACACTAGATAAAGAAAACTACTTGGTCCTAATCATGTGTAAGAGATGACATATAAGGATCAAGCCAACCAGAAACATATCAAATATTCTCAAAGTCAAAAAACAAGATATGTTAACAATAGTCAAAGGGACTTGGAGTTATAAGTTGGAGATAAATTCTTCCTTCGAATATCACTATTGAAGAGCTTAATGCGGTTTGGAAAGAAAGGCAAGCTAATCCCAAGGTATATTGGACCCTTTGATATCTTTAACTGCATAGGATCCATTGCCTATCGGTTAGCACTTCCAATGAATATGGCTCAATTTCATGATGTGTTTCACGTATAACTAATGAGAAATTACATACTAGATCCTTCACATGTACTAAACTCAGAGGTGGTATATCTGGAAGAAGATCTCTATTTTGAGAAGTAGATAAGGTTATACACAACAAGAACACCCACCTTGTCAAAGTGGTCTGGAGGAACCATAAGTATTAAAACCAAACATGAGAACCGTAGGATACGATGAAGGAGAATTACCCTCACCTATTTTTGTAAAATGAAATTTCAAGGGATAAATTTCAAAAGAGGAGAGAAATGTAATGACCCAAACTTTTATCAATGCAATTTCTCCCTTATTATAGAAATTTATTAAACATAAAAATCACATTCTGAAACAAAATGCCACATCATTCTTAAATGAACTACTATGTGACCTTTAAACATAAATTTTTAACTTCTGTGTTTTAAATTTCAAAAATATGACATACACGATTGTGATCAGTAAGATGTTTGGAGTGTATGAAAAACTTAATTTTTGTTGAATAGTAACCTACCCTTAATAATAGTCGCCTACCCATATGATTAGTAATATGAACCATATTAATAGTTAATATTCCAAAAAATAGTAACCTTACCCATGAATGTATAAATTAAATTTATGAATCTTATAAGTGACAATATGACCATAGTAAAACTATTAGAATTTTTCTAAGTCATAAATATTTAATTATTATTAATTAATTTATTTAAAAGACTTTTTTTCCTAAAATGTGTTCATAAATTAACAATTTTATGTCTTATTATTTTAAGATAATTTTATAACACCTTATATAATTTTTGAAAGCATTATAAAATCAGATTGAATTTTTCAAGTAAATTATGATTTTAATTAAAAACTAAATTGTTCATACATAGAGAATTATTTTTGAAAAATTGAGTTCATTTTTTGATTATACATGTCGAGAAAAATTTAATGTTATTTGTAAAGATTTTTCTGAAATACTTTAATTTTGGTGAATAGTGAAATTCGGTATTTAACTAAATATGCTATATAAAAGAATTTTTTCATCATGATTCAGTCATGGATGATGTAAATGTACTTTGGTTAGAACTCACATTCACTTATTACTTTTTTAGTCACAATAATCCTCACTATTACTTTTCTTGTGGATAAATAATAAATTAATGAATATAATATTAACAAAACCCTCCACCCCTCCATTATAAATACCACCCCACACAACCTCATTTCTTCACACCTCTCAAGATTCATGCCTTAACTAAATTCAGAACAAATATCCCCCAATATCCTTCCCCATGTCCAAAATCCCTTGGTATCCTCAAAAGACCAAATCCTCTCCCTTAAAGAGGCTCTCAAAGGAGATAAACTCAAGAGGTAAATTCTTCTTTCCGATTCTTTTATTTTCTTTCAAGTTCAATTATTTTATTTTTATTTCCTCACCTAATTTCACCCAAATGGTATGATAAATCCAATAACATACATGTAATAGAATTATTTTATGATAATGGGATTTTTTATCATAATATCACTTTCCTTCTCCATTTATACTATAAATGAAAACACTCCCTGATATGTGTTAATTTATCACATTCAAGGATGATGGGTTTTCAATTTTCATTACCATCATAAAGACTGGTCATGGAACCATTTTAATGGTTGAAACAGATCATAATATATGTATTTTTATTATTTTATGTTCTTTAATCCTTATACACTCATGATATAAAATTATAATACAAAACAAGTTCATTATGAGAAAAACCGCCAAATTAATCCAAGCATTTATCACTAAACTTTTATCTAATGATTCATCCTCATGGTATATAAAAAATCATTATAAGATCATATATATCCATTTGATGTCACTAATAAAATATATTAATAATTATGGATGTTTAACCATATTTCAAATGAATATCCATTCATGAATACAAATGAATCGTTCATAAAAGCTAAGAAAATTAACACTCTTGAATAATGAATTTAAGCACTATAACTCATCCAAAGGTTTATAAAAGATCTTAATAAAACTGTAATTAATCAAATTTATGTATTAAAGGATATTGATTTTTTAATTAACCAATATAATGTCATTATATAGTACTTTATAGTGAATAATGTGTTCAGAGACATAGTAAGGGGAATTATTGAACCTGACTTTCTTTCTTTGGATTTTCCTCTTCCACCCATTTTCAGTATGGATATGCCTTAAAATAATTTATTCATCACTATATTACCTTTTCTGGGATATAAATTTTCTCTAACTAATTTTATGAAAAATCCAATGTCTCCCAAAATAACTCTTCTTTCAAATAAACACACTATTTTTAATTCTCGGATAATGTTTCACTCTTCACCCAAGGATAATAGTTCTATATCAAGAATGATATTCCCTATTAATTTTTGGAACCAAATTTTTTATGAATGTATTTTTTATGATATGAACCATAGTTCTTTCCATGGTTTATTTTATTTTAATGTTTGACATATTTTCTATGTGCCATGCATGACAATGTAAATGTTATGATGTGACTGGAGCACCCAGAATTACATAGCGCAAGATGAATGTTGAAATGTGACGGGTGCACCTAGAATTATAAAATGATCCAATGAATTGTGTAATGTGATGAATCTCATGAGTTAAAGTGAAATGATGCATGAACATGATGTTATCTTTGTTCACAACTATGTGTGGTAGTTAACCACTAATACATGATCTTTCATTTTTATACATTTCAACATTATTTAATATTATATAAATGATGTTATGATTATTATCAACCCATGTTACATTGTTTCATGTTATTATCTTTCTACTTACTGGGATTTTAGATCACCCATTTTGATGTATATCCACAGGTGACTACATGTACCAAGGAGTACATAAGGGCCGATAAGAAGCTAGAAAATGTGGAATTAAATAAATGTTTATGCTTCATGTTATAAATGTATGAATGGTCATTTTCCCAAGATACTAAACATCTAGATACTAGTTGTGTAATTTTTTATTTTTTTCTATAAAATTATGTAAAAGTAGTGTAAGAAAAGTAGGGTCATTATAGGAATGGTAAGTGAGACCAGTATAGTAATACAGGGCTAGAATGTAGAGAGAACCCATTTTAGTAAATGAATTTTTCCACTATGACTGTCTTGGTAGTAATCCTTGACTACTATGGAAATCATTTTATATGTATTCTATAATTCCATGTCTTATTCCTATGTTATTATTTCATTTCTTATTCTCTTGTTTACCTTATTATTCATGTCTTATGAACTACAAATATTTTTTCCATGACTCTTGATTATGATCTTTTATAAGATTTGTATGATCTTATAATGTTACGATCATGTTATTGTACCCTTATGCTCATTTTATTCTTACATATCTCCCTTGTTAACCCTTACTAAGCATCTGATCTCACCCCTTGCTTATGTTTTCTTTCCCCAGGTTTCTAATAAAGGATTTTATGTAAGATTACATAAGGGGAATACATTTAAGGGAGATATTGAAGTAAATATACCAAATTATAAAATTATATTTCTATGTTTCAAAAGACACTAAACTATTGTGTTACTCAAGAATTATTTTTATTAATTTTCTGAATATTCATCTAAAATGATTTAATATCCATTTATGTTAATCTAGGGTCACTATAAATCCCTTCTTTGATATGTTAAACATAAAACCTAGGTATTTGTCTCCATTTAAAATGTCATGATAATACACCAACTAAATAATTTAATTATAATTTCATAGATTTTTGATTTCGGTATAAAGTGAATTATCATTATTAGCTAATATATTGTATAAATTTTTATATTTTTATTAGAATATTGAACCAAAAATTAGATTATTTAATTTTTTCCAACACAATTCCCTCTTTTAAATGAGGCACGTTTATACCTTAATCTTGGATTTTAGTATTGTATTTTGTCTTGTAATGTTGAATTAACATCTATATTATACTAAATTTAAGTGTCTCACATACTCTTTAAAATGAAAAAGATTATAAAGTATAAAATAAAAATATTTTCTGAACAGATTTTGTTGTATTAGTGTTACCATTATATAATAAGAAATATTGATATTTATAATTTTTTTATTTTATATTGTTTTTATTGTATATTTTTTTATATTATTCAAGAATGATCAATTTTTTGTTATAATTATTCATTATAGAGTCTCTTAAAATTTTCATAAAGACTTTATGGGCTGAAATACACATCAAAAACATAAAATATAGCTTGTACTATGTAGAAACATGTGTTTGGAAACTTTTAAACCACCATAAATTTTTCATATATAATATTTTACCAATAGGTTTTATAAAATTTTCCCAAATAATTGGAAATATAATATTAAGATCTTTAATCCATCAATTGGATAATTTTTCAAGTTCATATGCTTTACCATGGAAAATAAACATTGAATAGAGAAAAAACATTTCATTACACACATGACGTGTCATTCTTCATAAAGAAATAAGGTGTTACATTAAATGTATCACATAATGTAAAAACACTCATACATAATTTTGACTCCTAAATAGTGAGAAAACTTAATTATAATTAATATATTGTTCTGATTGATAATATTGTTGTTTTAGGAGAAAAATAAAAAAAAATATATGTTTTCCAAAAAAATTATAATAATTAAATGGGATATAACATTTTATAACATGAGTGATACAAATGAGGTATTAAATGTTGTTGAAATATGACCTTATTTTATATTATTTTATTTTTTTATCCTAATTTATTTGGGTTGTCATGTAATGAAATCATGGGATATCTAATCATCCTATAATGAAATCACATGACATCATCCATTTTGTGAATTTTTTATGATTATTAGATATCATGTAATACATTTTTGTGAAATTTATATATCGAACAACAATAAAATATAAAATCTAAATATCTTGAAATAAATACACGTGATGTTAAAACAAATAATAATAAATCCATGTAATGTATTGTAACATAATGTACTATCTCAACACATTATTTAAACCCCTGTAAATGAAAAACATATCTATTTCACTAATTGAAAGTCAGAATGAGAGGGTATGGCTATGCCATAGGTACCAGCCTATGCTTGCACGGGAAGCCTAGCCAGACGATCATTCAAAAGTGGAGAGCTACTATCAGGATGCAGATGCTGGGGAGGGGTAGTTCCTTGTAGATAGTCTGATTGAATTCCCTAAGACTTTTAGGTTATGTAATCTCCTAAGCCTACAGGCCATGTAATATCTGAGCCTACGGGCCTTGTAAGGGTTCCCACTCATCCCTTGAAAGGGGGTAATCCAAAATCAATAAAAATGAAGGCCTTCGGGCCATTCATTTACTAGTTGAAAGTCACAAAAATTTAATTATATGATAAATAAATAGAGTTAATTTTAAATAAAAAGCACTGAAGTAGGTTTAAAAGGAAAATTTTAAAAATATTTTTTATATCTATGAAAATGTTGGGTGATATGGTATATATAGAGACCCCTTTTTAGAGAATAATGTTTTAAAACAAGACAAAGCGGTAAAAAAATAATGGAACATCCAGGGATAGAAAAAAAAGATAAATAAAAACAGAAGAAAAAAAGCATGAATAATGGGAAAACTATTAAAACTCATGTGGGAATATTTTAATATTGATAGTACGATGTGAATGTGATAAAAGTATTTTGTTCTATAAATTATTTAGTATCTTTTTTCATCAATCATGTTGTTGAACCACATCAGTGTCTTCATTAGGAGAATTTTTTTATTGATCCCTATAAAAGTTTTAATTTTTTTTTGAATTGAATTGAATTTTATAAAATACTTTACAATAATAATTGATAAAAATAGGATACCTGTTAGTCCATGGGTCCTTTGTGAGAAAGGTTTTAGGTCCAACATAATTCATGGGTTGGGTTGTGACACAACTACCTTAAGATACTAATAATGAATTTATCTTATAATTTATTGTCAACACTTATTGGACATATATACTATGCATCTTGGCCTTATTTCCTACTCATGGACTTTTTTTAGGTGTGAATCCAATTTCATGATAAAAAACTATTAGTGGAGTAGTAGAGAATCAACTAGAGTGCTGGTAGAATAATCATTATGGTGACTTAGATCATCTATATAATTAATGGTATAGAATTATTAGGATGTGTATAAAAATATAATTAATGGTTTAATATTGTTGGTTGGTAGAGTTTTTGTTTCCATGATATTTAATGGAGATATAATTCAATAAATTCAAGTAGAAACTAGTTATAAAGGAATATTTCTAAAATATTTAGGAATAATCTAGGAATATTAGGTCCATGTATTGATTGGTGATTTTCCAAATGTTATAATATTTTTTATATATAGATATGCCCTCTATAATGATTTTAGTATCATATAAACCTATAATTGTTTCTTAAGGTAATGATCTATATAATTATTTAGTGTTTTATGGATTTTCCCTCCACTCTCTTATAGTGTTTTGTAGTGATTCATCAATGATATTGGAATTTTTCAAACAATTTTAAATTCTTTTTGGGTTAGTGTTGTGTTAGCTCTTCCATGGTTCTCTTTCATCATTTCTTTCTAAAGTATTCTCTGGATTGATCAATAAAATGCATGTCATATTTCATAGATACACTATTATTTTATTCCTTTAGATATATTATTTTTTTTCTACATTTTATGACTGAAGGGTTGATTTGTGTTAATGGTACAATAATTGGTATTAAATCTATTGGTTTCAAAAGAAATGTTCCTAACATTAGAGGATTTAATGGATTCTAGAAACGAATAATGTTTTGTTCTTTATGTTTTATATTCTTTTCAAGGTGTTTGGTTCATTGTTTAGAAATAAAGGAATGTAAATCAATTATTAGAAGGTTTTTTGGGACTAATTTTTGTTTTGGAAGATATAAAAAAGGATTATTTATATCATAGAGATCTAATATATCATTAATTTTTGTTATGTTCATGATAATTTAGAAAAATTAATGTGATAATCTTGAAAAATAGAACTTGTATTTTTATAGAAAATTTCATCATATAATGTTCCATTAAATTTTTTTGATGATTAGGACCACTACTTTGTTGATTATTATATCAATGAACTTGAATGAGAAGTATATAAAAATGAACAATATGTTTATAATGAAAAACTATTTAGTAAGACTATGACTTAAGGAAGTTCAATGTATGATCATATAAAAAAATTAAATATGGTTATAAGGTAGTTAGACTATGTAAATATAACGTATTGTAATAGACTGGGGGCACTAATCTTATTATCATCATTTCAAAAAATCAAAGGATGTGATGGTTACCATTTTGAGTAGTTAAAATAGTAATACTAAATTGGTATTTGAGGATATCAAAGATTATATTTTTAGTGATGAGATATGAAAGAAATAATATCCATGTATACAGTGTGGAGTGTAGAAGATGTTTATCTAACTAAAAAATTTAGGAGGAAAATAGATCAAGAGAAAATATTTTTGTTAAATCAATAGGTCTATGTTTTATATGTTTTAAATGTATGAAGATAATAAATCCCATGAAATATTTCAAGTATTATATGTAAAAACATAATGTATATTCCACGAATACCATAACTGAGAATGGTGAGAATGGTTTTTTGTTAAGGGTCAGTAATCCATTGGATTCAAAGATAATTGTATCATTTCACAATAAATTATAGAGTGGTTAAATGAAAAATTATTCTTATTCAATTTTTATCAATATCTATTTTTCTAATGATGATACCTTCCTTATTTTATAAAAGGGTTGAGTGGATTTTTGGAGAATTAAAAAAAATGAAATATTTAATGGGTCAAACACATATTGATGTTGAGGAATAATATAATTTTAATATGAAAGTTGAATTATGTATGGTTTATAAATGGGGGTATAATATCACATGGGTTTTAATGGTGATGTAAAGGGTATAAAAGATATAATATCATATCTAATGGGGAAGTTAGACAGAATAATGGTTATTGTTTCCTCTATCAAGGATACCCAATTATGGAATTATCATCTTAGTAAAATGAGTGGGAAATATATAATACTCATAGATACTAAATGATAATAAAACTAAGGTTCATTTAGTACATTATATGTGAGTAGTTTATCCTTGGAAACCATAAAAGGGTATTTTTTTCTATGAAAGAACAAAAATCCAAGCCTTCAAAGCTAGAGCTCGTTTATACAAAATATATGAGAAAAAACTCTAGATTGTTTTCATGGTGGTTCAATATATGATTCTACCTTTATTAATGATTATAAATTAAATTTAGGTGGGCATATTTATCAATTACAAGTCAAAATTCTTTATTTAAATGAACAACCAAGGTTAAAAAATGAGATCATATTATATCTAGAAGGATTAATGTTTGAAAATAGTGGTGAGTATAACAGTAAAAGAAATTAATATATTATATTATAATTATGAAATTATTTTTGAAAAGATAGTATTGAGGATGACATAATACAAGGTGTGGTATAATGGATGAACATGATAATGAATGAGAGAACATTAAGAATATGATTGTATTCTTGTTTTCTAAAGTTGTTTTTCCAGAAGAAATGAAAATCATGAGTAATTTAATAAATACTAGCTGATTTATTATAATGTGGAAAGATATAATTAAATAAAATTGGATCAATAATACTATGAATTCCTAAAATTTTATAGTATTCATATATATAACTTATGTACATGTTTCAAACACCTTAAGATTTTATGTAATATTTTCCTTTAAAACCTATTGTTATTTATAGTTTACTTCACATACAGACCCAAACAAAAATGATCCACAAAGTAATGAAAGAAAAATATTAAGAAATTATAAGAACAATAAAACCTTTGGTAAATGAAAAGATATTAATCAATAATTTTTTTTAACATTTAGAGGGAAAATAATTCATCTGATATAATATTAAAAATATTTTTCTTTCTTAAATTCATTTTAAAGTGTTAATAAATAAAATCAAACACTTCTAAATGGTTATTATAAAAATATATGACATTAAAGTATATAAATTTATAAATTTTATCTTTGGAATTTAAAAAAATCAATTCTTTTTTGTTAATATTTTAAATATTATAATAGTATGAAGTTTTGATAATTTTTTATAATAATAGATTTCTAGATAGATAGTGAAAAGAATACTGATTTTGATAATATTGTCACTCTTATAAAACAAGAGTGAATTAAATGTAGTTGGGAACTTTTTTTTTGAAAAAATATATTTATAATGTAAAATAAATCATTAAAAATACTATTTCAAATTTATAAAACTCATGTTTAATGTTTTGGAAGAATAAGTAATATTTTACTCCAAAAATTATTTTAATTACCTTATATTAAAAATTAATTTTCATTAATTTTAGAAAGTAAATATAAAAAATAGATTTCCTATTTTTTTTCAAAATTTTTGCGTTATATAATAATTTCAATTTCACTTTAGTCATGATATTAGGATTACTAAGATTAAAGTGAATAACCGTGATAATGGTGAAATGGTTATTTAAAAAAAATAATTATTAATATTGTTTAATTATTATTTAATAAATTTAAAGGAAATATTTTATATAAATTCACTAATATGTTGTTTTCACATGTATAAAAATATTTTTTACCATATTTAGTTGATAATTAATGTTATATAAGATTAAGAACACTTAATAGTGAAAAAAACATTTTTCTACAAAACCGTTTTTCTATATATTAAATGATTTAATTTAAAAGTTAATTTTACATTATTTATAAATTAAATTTTATTATATATGTATTTAATTTAGGTTAATCATACCAATTTTTTTTAATATTTTTTACCTTATATTTTTAGTAAAATATAAATATCTTTAAAAAAAACTAGTTACCTAGGTAAAAACAAAAAATGTTAAAATATAAATTTCATGTTGTAAAATGTTTAAAAAATGATTTAATAACATGTTAAAATGAGTATTAGAGACTTTATTAACATTATTGAACCCCACAATATATTTTACTCCCTTTTTTAAGCTTGGACCCTTGAATAGTTTCATGCCATTATTGAAAAATAATGGGTATTAACAATAGTTCAATTTTATTCACTTTCCAAATGAGAACACTTCCACCACATCATATAAAAAATATACCATATAATTTTATCCTAAATATATACCATTTACACCTCTTATAATCCTATTTATTTTTCATAATCATCTAGTTCCAATTAGTTATTACAATGCCTTTATTTCCAATGATACTTTCAAGATAAAGTTCAAGGTCCCAACGTGAGTATTAATTAATCCTTATCATTTTATTCTAAATATTTATATTCAAAACATATCCTAACCATATTAACATAATTAAATTTTTATCATTATTATAATAATGTTTTGTTATATTAATTTTGAAACCATTATTTATTCCTTCCCATCCACTTAGAAATATAAAATAATGTCTATCATGTATTTGTGTTGACTACCACCTCCGTAAAGAAACATCATTAATTTTACACCACTTTTACTCTTCACTAGATATAATTTTGTAATTAAATGATGAATGTTAAATATATATATTATTATTATTAATTAGAAAATTTTAATCCACCTCCTTTCCTGCTCATTTTTTGGGAAATGGGAACATTAACTATGTATTGTGTAAACTACCTCCTCCACAAAGTAACATATATCATGTTTCTTATAGTTTCTATTTAATTTTTCAAACTCTATTAAAATATGATTAAACACCTTAAAAATAACTAAAAAAATATAATTATTATTATATAATAATTATATTATTCAAAAATACTACAATTTCATAACCATACTCATCCATTAATTATGGTTTCTTCATGCTTGGGTCAGTCTAACCTCCTACGTGAAAATTTTTATAAAATAATTTCATGGATGACTATGAGAAGATAATTTTTGATAAAATATGATATAAATAAGTACATGATAATTTTATTTTTGTTTATGAGTTTTAGCATAAATATTAAACTCATTAACTAAGAGACCAATGTATATTCATTTCAATTTACCAAAACATGTTTGTCACTGAATTAATATTTTAGGGTCATGACCAAAACTCCCTAGAATGAAATTATAAAAATATAAATAATTATAGAGAATTTATTATATAACTTTTTATTATCATGTAATTATTAAATTAGGTATAAAAATGAAGAACAATACTGCTTTATAAAACTAGTTTAAAATGAACTTGATTACTCTCACCCAATATTGAAAATAGATAATAACTAACCTAAATATATAAAATAATTATAAATGAATTTTATAAAAGGATATATATATATATATGAATAAGATTTTCATATTGGTTATTAATTTTGTTTTATATAGTATATTAAATCACTTTAGTGAATGTTGAGAATTAAGGAAAGGGATTTTTATATCAATTTTCACCCCTTGATACATATTTATTAATATACAACATGTTTTTAATTATATGGTGTATCTAATTAAACATTAATATTTTTCATAATACATCCATTATTTAAGGTAGTTAATGTTTCATTTGAAATTATATCCTTCAAGGGTTCTTTTATTCAAACCCTTCTAATGTCATAAAAGTTTCTTATGTCAATCATCACCCCTTTAGACATATTTATTATTATAAACCATGTTTTCTATTGTATGGTGTTCTTACTTAAAATTTGATATTTTATATTGTGATTATCTAATTATTCATTATATTTTATATTCCATTTGAAATTATATACATGAATTGGTTTTTATTCGAATGTTTCTAAATTCATAAGTGTTATTTGCCTCTGTTTTCAATTTTATGAGATATGTTAGATATTTTTTATCATAATTCATTTTATATGGTGAATAAACTACCATATTTCCTAAAATTATAATGAATATATTTCATTTGAATATATTTTAATTTCATGATATCCCTCTCATTTTCTTTTGATTCTTACATTACTATTAACATTATGGTTTCTATTCGACCAGATTTCTTTTCATTAGTTTACAAACTATATTATTTGTAAACACTCATTTAGGGTTATTTTATTACATGATTAAACTATTGTATAATATATTTACCATTTTAATTTGGAGAAATTATTGGATTAATTGCATTCCCATTACTTTATATTTTGTTACATAAGGGGTGATTACAAATAAAGTTATCCCATTTATTGATTCTGAATTATTAAAAATCTGTATA
The DNA here is from genome assembly GCA_963277665.1 of Viscum album. NCBI lineage: Eukaryota > Viridiplantae > Streptophyta > Magnoliopsida > Santalales > Viscaceae > Viscum > Viscum album. The sequence goes on along the minus strand of OY728137.1, from coordinate 1,928,319,007 downwards.
CTTTTTATTTTAACATAGATGGTTATGTATTGTTTTGGAAATTTAAATATGTAATGATTAACCATACACATTATTTCTCCAAATGGATTATTATCCTGTTATTCTATTTTTTCACTAGGAAATTATTAATATCTTGTATTTTTTTATAAGAAAAATGATTATGGAATACTAAGGGAATTGGATTGTGTATTGATTAAGAATCCACTTTCATTATATTGATGGATTATGTCCATGTTATCCCAATTATTGATGGTGAAATTATTAACATTTCTCATGCATTTATTTAAATATATATTTTTATTGATTTCTAATGAAAGATGATAATGTATTGCATTGATATTTATATCATTTATATAGTGAATACAATGGTCATAAATAAGTTTAGGGTGGGGCCCAAAATTATATAGCCCCTTGATTAATAAGTTAGACTCGTGAGATTTTTTTTTGATTATTTAGTGAATTCCTACCTTATGCAAGCATGATTTCTTAGTTACGACCTTGATGACAAGAATGGTGTCTTAGTTACTACCTTGATGGAATAAATGATGTATTTTTTGAGACCTCGATGGTAAATATCAAGGTGTGTGACATCGTGACTTCCAACACCATGATTTTTTTTACATGTGTTTATTTATATTATTAATCATGTTTTTATTAAAGATCATGGGATCTATTATATGTCATTAGTTTACTATCATTCATTTTAAACCATATTTTTCATGGTAATTTTTTGTCATTATAGAATCTAAATTTTTTCTTCCCTTAAGTATTATTTGAGCTTTTCCATTTTATGTTTCTATTTATCATAGGTTATGAAGAAATTTATTGTACATTATTTCTCCATAAGAGTTTCATGTGTGGATAATTTTGTGTGAGATGTTGAAATCCCATTAAAAAATAAGTAGTTTCTTATATAGTGGAAAAAATCCATTTTATAAGAAGTGAATGGGATTTTTTAGTTAAATTTGACTCATAAATATCTAAAAATATAAAACTAAAAGTCCATTAAAATGTAAATAACAAAATATTTTTAGTAATATTGTAATTATTGATGATTAAAATTTTGTTGATTCAATTCATTTCAATGTTTCTATATAATGAAGTTAATTTTGCACACCAAATCCTGGGAGTGCAGGTCGGGGGAATCACTGTTAGTATAAAAGGATGTTTTAGATAACATTATAGAATATGATTTTAGTTGAATATAATTTAAGTGTTGAAAAGTTAAGAATGATCGTAATTTGAAAGTTACAGATAACCCTTTTGGATGGTTTATAAAATATTGTTTATTTTATGTTATTTAAGGATTTGGATAAGATAACTTTAGTGAAACCCATAGGCATAAGTATAAGAGATATTTATATGTATATGATAACATCATGATTTTTTGGTAATGTATATATATTATGTTTCCCAAGAATGTAAATCCATTTTGGGATATTGGAAATGCATACTTCTGTCCCTAAGGGTAATTACCCTAAAAAGTCAGTTGAGTATGAAATCTAACTTTACTCTTGTTCATGATGAGTGGGATAAAAATTTCACACCTAGATAGATACTACTAGGGGATATTATTTGGTTGATCATATTCCCATTACAAAAAAATATGGGGGATTTTAATATATTTAGGTTAGATAATCTAATAGTAAAATGATCATAGATATCATAGATTGAAACCTAGAGACTCATAAATTAAGGTGAAAATTAATTGATATGTGATTTCTTGGACAAAAGGTAAGATATATTTTGATAGTTTATATTTTAATGATTTTCATCTTTAGAGAATTTTAGTAAATTTTATGGTAATTTGGGACATCAATTTTCTTTCCTTGGTTAATATATATGAGGTAACCAAACTAAAAGTAACCTAGGTTGAACCAAAAATGGTAGATGTTAAACTGATAGTGTTTTAGGTTAAAATAAAATCTAATGTGATGGTTATAAAGAGTAATAAATTTTATGGTTGAATTTTTTAGTTCCCCATACAGGATTGATCATTGAAATTGGTGGGTTGAATCACTGGTTTTTTATGAATTCTATTTCCATTAATTTTAAACTCTCAAACTTGTTAAGTTTATTGATCCACTCAATATTATCTCTCATATAACCCCATGTGTAGTCACAATAATCAAGAAATAGAATGACACCATATTTAAAAGGGTTGAAAAAATCCTACTCCTCACTACAACCTGTTATTCTACCAAGTTACAGATTATTCACTCTCAAATAGTGCTTACATTGCTCCTAGAACCAACTAAAAGTCTTCTCTTACTTCCATCACCAACTAAAATTATTTTTCTCTGGATTAAACTGAGAGAATACTTTTTCTTACATATCCTACCAAAACACTTATTTCTATATATCCAATTGGGAGACTCTTTCTGATCCTAGAAATAATTGTAATATTTCACCTACTCCCAGTTCCAACATGAAGACTTCACCTTTGTTCAAGGATTGATTCAATGTAGGATGATATATTGATATTACTCCATGAGTTTGTAGGATATGAAATTCTTGTGTAAACTTCATGTACCTTCAATAGTCTATGATAAATTCTACCAATCTTGATTAATAATTCTAACCACCTATAGATAATCAGTTTCCTATGTGAAACAAATTTTTGAGCTTGAATTCTTAATTTTTATTTAATTATTATCCTTAATTAAATATGTATAAGATATGCACATACTTTCTTCCCAATTTATTTTATGAAATAATTACTTGAAAAATATAAATTCAGTCTCTTCTTGTAATATCAACTCAATTATTCTTCATACATGTTGAATACATTACACGGTCTTCAAAAACCCTAGCACCCAATAATCATTGTTTCTTATTTTATGTGTTCTTGTTTGGGTTATATTATCCAATTATTATGCATGAATTTATTTTTTGAATGTAAATTAAATTTTCACTATTCAATATCCACTATAGTTTCACAATCCCAAACGGTAATGAACTTATTCATCAACATTTTGTTGTCTATGTGTTTCCTTATTTATGTATTAATGAAAGCATTCATGCATTTTATATATCATGAAAACCTGAAAAACATTTTCTTTTTAATAGAATGTGTATAATATGTATAACTTCACAAAAAATAAGAAAGTTTTATGAAATTTTAACTCCTCATCCATAATTCTTTAAATATTCACAAAAAACTATTCTTAAACTCATTCACTTATGATTTTTTCACATACTTAAAGCAGGTCAAGTTATATCATACATCTTCAGGTAATATAATGTATATTCATAGTATTTTTTTCTTCATGAGACTCTTGAGTTCATGTTTCAAAATTGAAGAGGCCATAGTATCTTTCTTCTTTATGAAATATATATATTTCATGGATCGTTCTTCTCTTGAAATAATGTTTTATAAATGATTTGTTTCTGTAAAACATGAGTGCTTCTCAAACATAAAAACCTCTCTTCTGCAAGTTTCTTCTTCTTTTATTGGTCATCCCCACCACCTATATTTTACTCTTCCCTTTCTTAAATATCTGCCTTTTATACATTTTCAATCATCATTTTTATTACAAAATATCTCATCATCATTGAATATTATCGAATGGGGTTTTTCTTCTTTTAATTGTCTATTAATGTTGAAAATTATAGAACCTATCCCTATGTATGTTCATGAAAAAGCATCACATGTGTATTCCATGAACAAATAATCCTAATTTATATTCTAGAATGTATCCATGATTTTTGGATACTCAAACAGTAGACTACAGATTTATTTCCATTCAGTAGTAGATCATTTTTTTAATATTCTACAGGAATGCAAGAAAGATATTTCATACATGGAGTTCTTTCATCTCATCTACTCACAATATCTTCCTTCAAATAAAAATAGAGACATCATCTTTGATCATGGGATGTTTTTCCTTATCCATAAAACTATAGATCAGAGATAAGTCTTGGAATGACGAAGATGAAAATATTACCATATCCAAAAACTCTTCTCATCCATCTTAGACATCAGGTGTTCTGTTTATATAATTTTTAATGAAGGAATAGAAGTTGTTTCATTTTTGTCAAACATTGGTTGCACAAAAAATCTAAGAACTCATTTATTAATAATATCATGCCACTACCAGTTTGAGCTGGATGTGGTGGATGATCACCCTCATATACACACACTACATGCTTCATGGGTTACACCACCCCCATGCTGACACATAAGAAACCAGACCCAACATATACGTGCACTATACATGCTCCTACAGACCTACACATAGCCCACTCACTCTCCTACATCTATGTCTGGTTTCCTAGGATGAATATCCCATTTTTTTTCCTTGGTAACCCCATGTTTCATTAAGGGATGGACCTTGTATGATATTATGTTAATTCATTTCTCACCAATAAATTCTAAACCACATCAAATCTTACACATGAAAAATATATATTTTTCATGGAATTATTACAATTTTTCTTCCCTCTAAACATTATAGTAATCAAAGTGTACTCGTTAACACATTTCGTTGACATTTGAAGATCATTTCATTCAATCATCACATTTATACATAGAGAATTGGTCAATAATTACATCCAATACCATTAAATGAATCCATAAAAATTATCCATACATCGCCACTTCATCTTCAACTTACCAAACACATATTGACACATAAATAAAAAAGACAATAATCCCAACAATATCCCTTTCTATTTTTTTCAATATATCTTTACACATTTGAAAGAAAAATACATGTGCTCAAAATTTATCCAATTTTGAAATTAAAAAAAGGATAATTGGGGGCCTTCTAATGAAATTTTTATTATGAAATTTTGTTCTTCTCCCATGTATAAAAAATTATTGACAACTCTAAGATAAGGATGATCTCATATGATTATCTTAAAAAATATATTTTAGTTAATCAAATCTATGTCTATAAGGGATAACTATGAGTAGATTATATGAGAGATACAACTAATTTTTTAATGTTTTACATAAACTACCATTTATGTAAAATCATTCTTAGAAAGTCTCAATTATCATTTAAGGGGTTTTAAGTAATCATATTTTCAAAAATATTCTTAATCCTACACACACATCAACAAACAAATCAGAAAATCCAGATAAAAAATATATATCATCCCCTTTTTCAAATTTTATCATTGACCAAACACTCCCCTTAATTGAAATGATTAATGTAATTAATAATGAGGGAGGAAAGTGTTATTGTCATACCTCATCTTCTAATTTTCTAAAGAAATTTATAAATCCCACTTTCAGCATATGGTGAGGATTTAATAGTTTCATTTCATCAATGATCCTCCTCAAGGGTTGCATATGTCCCATTAAATTCCATATGTGTTGGTAAAAATGCACACACACACACACACAGATATATATATATATATGGGAATAAGGAGGGACATTTTTTCCTAAGGGGTAAAATTTAGGATGAGTAGTTCCTCTTAACCTAGGCTATTATTTTCCCCCAATATATTTCAACTTCACATAAAATTTTCATGGAATAACTTTTTCCTCCTCATTATCAAATTACACATTCTAAAATTTATATTTAAAAGGTTTTTCAACTTCCTCTAATTTATTTTCCATTTTAAATTTCTTTTCCAAAAAATATGTATACATTTTTAATAGATTCTATCTTCTTAGAATATTTATAATACTTACCAATATTTTTATATTGAACCACCTTACCTTTATAGGCACAGGTAATATATCTTGGTAGTCTTTTAATTCATTTCTGAACTTTGGGAACCTTCTAATTACATATACCACATACTTACTTTAAACTTTTATATCTTTTTTTCTTGGCATCTTGGATGAATTTCTATTTATAAGAGGCTTTCTCTTAGAACATGATATCATATATTCACCATAATTACCCCTTGACTCATGCATGTTTCCTGTAAATGACATATTATACTGAAAATAGTAGGATTTATTCTCATACCCTTCATATCACCAGAAAAAAATTGAAACTCAAATCATTCACCATGATATGCATTCTGTACAGAAACCTGCTTCTATTTAACTCTTTCAACTTAAGGCCTATTTTTCTTTAAGGTTTTAATATTATTTAATTATTTCTCTCTCCATTCTATATAGGAAATGATATATCATTGTTCATTATGTAAGTAGTTTTTTTAATAGTTTTCTTGTTTTTTCACATCCTAATGACGAATTTACGCATTTTATTTCCTTTGGATTTATCCTCTTTGGTGTGGGAAATATCCTTTATTAAAATTTTATCCCCAAAATGTAATAATTTTATTATCCCCATGAATTTTCATGTGTTTTAAACATTCCAATACCTTATACCCAAACTATCAACAATAGTTACAATAGCCTCTAAGCCTTATTCACTTATTTTGTGGTGTAATCAGTTTAGTTTTCATAGATTGTGAACCTTTTTTATTCTATGTGGAACCACCATTAATTGGGACACTACATGGGGAACCAAATTACCAAATAAGATAATTTCTAGTTTATGAGATACCTTCTTATTAGTGGATGATTTCATTTCATTGGACGATGATCTCACACATGTTTTGGAATCATGATATTCAATGGAAACTTGAATGGTAGTATCTCTTATTTTAGTTATTTGGGATGTTATATATTGTGGTGATTCTAGATTTTTTAATCTCACCTCCATCTCTAAAAAATTAAAGTTGAGTAAGTTCTTCTCATCCTCAACTAATCTCATATTGTCTTCCCATTCTCCTTCATCCTCTTTCCTTTTTCATCATGCATGTTTCTTGATTCTTTTAAAGTAGTTTCATCCTCTTTTAACCTATTATAATTATTCTTTAGTTGAAATACCTTGGAATCCATAGAATATTTATGTAATTTTTAATGTGTATGGAAATATTATACAAATAAAATCTCTATAAAACTATTCTAAAATACATTTCTTTTTAGTTATTCAATTTAATCATTATATATTTCATTACAAAGTGAAATTATTTCATCCTTTTATTTCACATGTTTTGTGAGATATTCCAATATTATTAACCAATTACCCTTAAATGGGATTAGATTCTTCTTATGCTTATTATTTTTCATTCAGAACAGACTGGAAACCTCCAACAATACAATTTACAAATTCTTTGGGATGTTTCTTTAGATGTTCATTAAATTCAAAATGAAGATCACTAAGGTATCCATCATCATCACATTTTTATTGGATTAATCAAAATAATCACAATAAATATAATTATTATAACAAAGATATCTTTGGTTACCTAGTGTCTCTACCATTATAGTAATATTCATCTTCAAATTTCATGTCGGTATTTTCTTTTAGTTCTTCTAAGTCTTGGAAAAAACACTAGATTAGTATCCTATGTAGTAATATCCTTTTTCTTCATCTAAGGGAACTCACTAATTTAAAAAAATATTTACCTCATAAAGACTAGGTTGGATCTTTAGTGGGAACTTATTCTCTGATTCCTCTTGTAGTGACCTAGGTCGGATTGACCACAAATGGGGAGGGGCGAATCAGTGGTTTATTTTTATGAATTATTTTTTCAATTAAACCGCACTAAAATATTATTTTTCTTGATCAAATAAATATTATATATCAATATCACATCATGTGAATTTATAATAATGTTTATAGAGTAGCACAAATTATTTACAAGGTTAATAAAAGGTCTACTCTTTACAATAATCGGTTATTCTCCATGGTTGTGGATTTTTCACTATCAAACACATGATTACACTACTCCCAACACCAATTGAGAGGATTTTATTTATTCTATCTCAAATTAAAATACTTCTTCTCCATCTCTAAGAGAGAGAATCCATTTTCTTTCCTATCTAACAAAACTAATTTTTTCTTTGGTTCTAACAAAGAGACTCCTTATTCTCTTGGAACCAACCAAAAATCCTAACCTACTCCTAAAACCAACCAGTATAGTTCACCTTTTTTCAATTATTGGTCCAATATAGCATGATCTATTGATATTACCCCAAGATCTTGTAGGATATTATATTTCCATATAAACATTAATTACCTTCAATGGTCTCTGATTGAGAAAGTTAGTCTTGCTCAATATTTCTGATCACCTATAGATAATCAATTTCCTTAGTGAAAAAAATACTCTGGATTGAATTTTTCCTTTTCATTGAAGTCATGACCTTAATTATATGTGTGAACGAGATGCACACATCTTCTTACCATATCATTTTATAAAATAAATACTTTCAAAATCTCAATTCAATCCCTTATTTTAATCTCTACCCAAGTACACATCATACTTATAGAATACATTTCATGGTTTTCATAAACCATAGAACACAATAATATTGGTTTCTTATTTTATTTGTGGACTATTTTGGTTATATTTTAAAATGATTATGCGTGAATGTATTTTATTAACATGCATGCAATTTCCAATGTCCATTGTCTTGTGTACATACCCAAATGGGTGTGAACTTATTCTTATTCCTTGTTTTTTCCATGTGTTTATTTATTTTCATATACTTGAAAGAATAAATGTTCTATCAGTCTCATGAAAACTTGAAAAACCACTAGATTCTTCACACATGATATTATAGCATCTTGAACTTCATAAAAACTAGGAAGGTTTCAAACAAGTTGATATCCTCAAGCCTACTGGCTTAAGGAATCATGCAAGCCTGTTCTTAAACTTTTTCATGGAAGATCTTCACACATGCCTACAAGGGTTCATAGTGTCATACACCTCTTCACATAAAAGAGTGTATACAGAAAGTATTGGTGTCTTTTTGAAACTCTTGAGTGAATGGTTAAAAATTAAATAGGTAATGGTATCCTTATTTTCACAATATTTAATCTTAATGAATCCTTTTTCATGTGAACTGATGTTTTTCATATGCTTTATTTCTGGAAATCACAAGTTCTTCTCAAATAGTTGCACCTATCTTCAGCTATGTGATTTTTATTTAATAAGTAAATCCCACTACCTATCATCTTATATTAAACAAATCAAATATATACCTATCAAGATGTGGCCATCCAAATTTTAATTCCAAAAGATCATAACATCTTTGAATATTAATGAACATTGATTTTTTTCCTTTAAGTACCACTTGATGCTGAAAATCATGATACCTATCCTTATGCGAGTTCATGATAGAGCCTCATGTGTGAATTATATAAACTTGTACTCCTTATTTATAAGCTTGAATGAATCCCTAATTTTTGGATCATCAAATATCTTACTAAAACTTTATTTACACTTAGTAGTATCTCATTCTTAATGCATCCACAATCAGGAAAGAAGAGGATTACAACCATTGAGTTCCTTCATCACATCTCCTCACAATCTCAGCCTTAGTATAATAATGGTGACCTTATATTTTATCATGGGAAGTTAATCCAACTCAATCATATTGGAGATCATGTACAAGGATTATGAAGATATAGACAAAAATCTTGGTAGATCCAATGGATTAGATCATCTGTATCGGGTGGACGATGTTTTATCGATATAATTTTTATTAGAGTAACTGTAAATGCGGGTTCGGTGTCCCACATCGGTCACATGGACAACTGAGAACTCCATTAATAATAATCCTAGGTTTCTGCTGGTTTGAGGTGTTTTTTGGGGATCATCACCCAATTATTTGTGTACTGCATGCCACACAGGCAGCGCCACACCCCCACTGACCCACCGATAACCATGCCCATCATATACACACACTACGTGTTCTCCCACAAGTCTAAAATGGACCAATATATCTCCTACCTCCATTGATGGTCCATTGGGAAGGATATATAATGGGTTTGACCCTCAGGTCCCCTATGTGTAGATAAGGGATGGCCTTGTTGATATTGAACTATTTGTCCCCATATTTTTTGAATAATGTCCATGATAAAAATACATAGACTATATTTTATGTGTAGGATATTATGTGATTCCATTTATCACCAATAAATTCCAAACCATTTAAAATATTTTGAATGAAAAATACATATTTTTCATAGCCTTATTAATATTCTTCTTCTCTCTAAACATTGTATTAAACAATGGGTAGTCCTTAACACAAGTCTTTCACATTTGAATATAAGTTCAATAAATCATCAGATTTATTCATGGGGAATTTTGAAAGCATGAAGTCCAATTCCATCAAGTAAATCCACAATAATTATTACATCATAACCAATTCATATTCATCTTAAAAACACATATTTACACATTATTGACAAAAAATGAAACACTAAGCCAAATAAATGTTTCATGTAATGATCTTACAATAGTTCTTTTATAGTGCTAACTATTCATCACTCATGATTATCGCATTTTGGTTTTGGTAATGGTTAAGGTTTAATGAACCAAATAAAAAAATGGATTCTACAGAAAATTTAGAGATTATCCCTATAATTATCCAAATGGGATTGGAGTTGGATTTACAAATCATTTGGTTGTTTCTAATCAACTATCGTGAATTTTGATTAACAACGTGAACATAGTTGAATTTTAAAACACACAAAAGAAGGAAAGGATAGAATCTCATGGATTTTCATAAGACAAAGATGATGAGTCAAAGAATATTAAATTCTATAAATTTCAAAATTGAGGAAATTCACGCCCTTGGAAATGTATCAAAGGAACTGGAAGATGCATTATGAGTGGAAAAGGACGTCATTGTTTAATAAGTTTCAAAGGAAAGATGAAGTAATCAATTAACATGATAAGGAGAAAATATCTATTTCCTAGTTTTAGTGAATATATTTAGATATACACATCATTTTATTTTAGATATTGGGTTATTACTATATATTAAGTAACCTTAAAAAAATTAGTAACTCCTAATTAAAATTATAAGGATTTATTTTTTATGCTGGGAGAATATAACACCCCATGATTTTAAATAATATATTAATTTGAATCCTGATGTGTTTGATAGGTTGATTCACATGAAAAATAAAATTAAAAAAATTTGTGGAATATTATGTGAACATTATTAGGAAATTATAAGAATAATAAAATAAATTCTAAATAAAAATATAGTAATCAATTAATATTTCTTACATTTAGAGGATAAATAATTAATATCATTTAATTATAAAACGTGTTTTTCTTTCTCAAGTAACTATTTAAAGTGTAAATAAATTAATTCAACCACTTTTAAATGATTATTATGATAATGTATGATACTAAAATATAATAACTAATATAAATACATTTTTAAATTATAAATTGTTATGGAATAATATCAAGAACCCATAATGTTCAAGAAGTGTTTTTTAATAAAAGACTATTTTATTCATATACTGTATTGGTAAATCCCCAAATTCTAGAATCCTATATTTGGTGGTTACATTATAACATTGTCACTAGATATAAGAGATCACATCCTAAAGGATCGAATAGTTTAATAGTCTCAGTATACCAAATATATACATGAATATCACATACATTTGGAAACATAAATAATAAATAGTTATTTTCTTTAAGAAAACAATTATTATCTCTAGAATATCCTTTCATATCAACCATTAGTACACATACTAGTGTCCTAAGGAATGGAAACAAAATAAGGGTGTTCTCAAATTCTTGGTAAGGGTTATGTACATTAGAATCTATATTGAGTAAATAAGGAATATTTAATATAGAAAGTTAAATAATTGAAATAATATTCTATTTAATCAATAAATTGACCATGAATAATAATATATCAGGAATAAATGATAATGAAATAATTACATAAAAATGATCACATGAGCTTGAAACATATCCATGGATATCATAACTATTAGAATAATTACAGGAAAATCAAAAAATAATTTTATAATGATGTAGAATTCATAATTTCACACATAACAATTCCAATACATTAATAATATGAATAAAAAATATAACTGAATCAACATGCCATAAAAACTTAATAACAATCTGAATTAGAAGAACTGACAAACAGAATGTTGATACTTTCCCAAGTCAAAATAATCATAAACCATCCAAAGAAATATGTTCAATGATATCACTCATGTATATCCATATTAATAATAATATTTTTTAAATGATATTCAAATATATGGAAATACTTTAAAAATATCACTATTAAATTTCTTATGGAAAATGAACTTTTACCTTTAAATAACTTATTAAAAATATGGAAAATTTCCCAAACATTAAGAAAAAAAATTCCTTTGAGAATAATAATGGAAATTAAGGTAAGTTTAAAAACAAATATTATACATGAAATCAGAAAAATCCATTTGTGCAATGTACATTAAAACAAATATTGAGTTAATATATTCATTAAAAAGTTCTTCTTTTTGAAAATAATAAGAAAATTATTTATAAAAGTTTTATAAAAGTTAAACATGAGTAAAAATGAATATAAAAAATCATTGTAGAATACTAAATACATTCTTGAAAATATTTTAAATAAAATATAAACATTGAATAAAAACATTCCTGGTTCAAAGAAAAAATGGTTAGTTTTCCTTAAAAATATTATTTTATTATATTGAGTACTTAAGAGAGTAAAATAAATAGAAAGAATTTAATTTCCATAAATAAAAAATGGTGAAGAAATTGTATTGGTATTATGATGGAAATATTATATAATCCCCCAATAAGGAATTAATATTGACCAATCCTGAATAATGATGAGGTTGTGAAATCAACACTTACCACTTTGATAAAATTTTAATCATAACCCAAATTAAAGAAATAAATTCAATTTAAAAATTAAATAAATTGAATATAAATATATTAATGATATTTATTATCAAAGGGGTGGTATCTAAACCTTAAAATAAAACAAGTGGTGAATATAATATATGCAATGTAGAAATAAAAGATAGATGAGAAACCCTTATAATGATCATTATGTTGAAGTGAGAATTAAAAAATGATTTCATTATATGTATAAAATTTTTATCTATAAAAAAGTGGAAATCCATAAAAAAATAATCAGAGGTCCTTCCATGCATAATCTTATAATATCAAATACGATGAAAAATTACATGACCCAACGAAAAGAAATTGAGTTAAGAAATCCAATACCTCATGTTTGACTTGCGTAAAAAATGATCAATCCTCTAATATAATAAATTTAAATTTACTATAATTCTATACAAGAATCATTTAAATACTTATAATATCATATATGATCCACGTATAACATTTTCAAACCCATTTATTAAATTTTTTTATTAAAATCATCATTCTCTTATGCTAACTGTTTCTTTTTCACGGAAGTTTTGGTACTACAGTCCCAATACTTGTACTTTTATTATAGTTTCATAATCTCTTGGATATTAACCATGATATATTTATGTTATACATTCATTATATATACATTTAGATTCATATATATATAAGTATTTTATATAAAAATGAATTACAACATTCATAGAGATAGTTGGTCGTACGTACACATGAACATTATTTCCATTTTTTAACGGATAGAACAAACAAAATTTAAATAAAAATTAGCATTTAAAAAATCATTATAAATAATATATATACATATTAAATCCAAAAAAAATATAACCATCTATGTAAATTGGTAATGACAAAAGAATTGCATCGCTACGTGGAGATGGTATGTCATACGTACATAATAGCGGTATTTTCACTATTAATTTGATAAAAAGAAGGTGGATAATGGTTGTTTCATTTTGTTAATAAAAAATAATTATATTTAATATAAATAATATATTATTATATATTTAATACCATGGTTTAATATGATTTATAAATTAAATAAAATTGAAAATGATCGGTTAAGTGTTATACCTCTTCATTGAGAAATCTCTTTTGGATTACACCTTAAGCCTTGAAGGGATTGTCTCTCAGCAATACAAGAAGCTATTTGATGTGTTGAAGGAATATATTAAGTTGTTATGGATGCTATTTTTTGATATATATGGCTCAAAGGTGTAAGGAAGAGAGGAGAATATGTTTCCTTTCAGATGTGAGGAGAGGGCACTCTTGGAATTACCTAAAATATTAAATTAATGTAAATTATTACTTTTAATAAAGTGACTCAAAATTGAAATATTTCAAAGATATGATAAATATAAGTCTAAATACCCCCATACAATAAAATTTAAATAATTTTATGTGATTTTTCACCCTTATCTATTTGTTTTAACCACTCATTAACCTTTTTGAAAATTACCACAATACCAAATTTCTTTCCTCTTTAATGGTGAATAATATAACCGTAAAAATAAAAATTTACCATAAAGGACCATGGTTGACATTTTAAGAAATATAAAATTTTCATGGATGAAGATAGTATTTTTATGAAATATAATTTATTTAATAAAATATTGTCTATTTCAAAATGTCATTATTGTCAATTTTTGAACTATTAATTTACTTTGGCTTTAAATCCATCAAGATAGTTATAAAATTTTAATATAAAACATTAAAAAATACCTAATATGTTACATTTATCTAAAAAATTGTTTAACACACTAATTTACCCAAATTTTCTTACTTTCAATATTTTTAAAATTACTTATTTTATATTTTTATTAATATAATTAATATCATGTCGACATTGTCGAAGCATTTAATGAAATTATTCATAAAATAAAAATTAAATAAAAAATACGATAATAAAGAATAATTTAAATTTTAAATAAAAATTTATAACCGAACATGTCCATTTTTATCCTTATAAAAAATATTAGAGATTTTAATGTCAAAAGAGTGTAATTTTGTAATTATTACATTCTTAAAATATTATAAAGGTCATAATAAAATAAAAATGGAACCAACACACCCAAAATTATAATATAATATGTGATAGGATCTAAATAAACTCAACTAATCAGATATGGTCATGTGATAGAGATATTTTAATCCTTATCTTCTAGTTAAACCACTTTAAACCCATTTTAAACTTAACCGTGGTAATTTAAATTTTCCATTATAAATTAACTAAATAAAAAAATAAAAGTGGAATTCTAAAAAATATGGAAATTATGACTCAAAATTTATGACCCATTTTACTATATTTAATTTCTATAGGTGTAATAAATTACTTTTAATATAAGGACAAAAAACCATGATAACCTTTTTTAGGAAAATACTTAATTGAAAATTAAAAATTCTTTCTCCATGAAATAAAATAATAAATATATTTCCATGAATTTTTCGGGTTAAATAATAAACAAAATAATTTATTTATTCTTTTTTATACATCCAAACCTGAATATCATATTCCATTCCATTAATTGTACAGACTCAAAATGGTTTTAAATCTGAATAAAATATAACTTATATTTAACAAAAGTCGATCATGGTTTTCAAAATTTAAAATAATGTCATCAAATAAGTTATCTAACTGCTTTAACATATACTTGGTTGAACCATACCTATAAAATCTCTTAAATTTTAGTTTTAAAGAGATTTTAAATCATTAATATATAGTTTAAAGAAAGTTTTACAAGATTTACCCATACTAAGGTGAAAAATATTCACCACAATTAAATTAATATTGACAAAAAATTAATTTCACATTATTAATTAATTTTAATTATTCTAATTCCAAATTTGGAATTCATTTTATCAAATTAATCTCATATATTCTTCATAATTCAATTTTAAATTAAACTCGCAAAACATGTCAAAAATCTTCTTTCCAAACAAATGTCTTCTAATGTATAAAACATTTATATATCAAAATAAAGAAAAATATTGATTATAATGAACTTAATTATATTATTAATCATATAAATTAACTAATTTTAATTTTAAAAAATCTTAAATGAAAATGTATTTTTGTAAATTATTAGAACTAAAAAATGTTTTGAATATAATTTTTTATTTTCTAAAATTCTCTGAGAATTTATTCATTTTTGAAAAATTACAAAAAAAATCATTATAAGTTAATTTTGACATCATGAATCCAAAAATAATATCCAGTTTTTCAAATACAATTTTCAAAAGTGATATAACTTAATTATAATATTATTTTAATGAAATGGTAAAACCCCATTTTTGAAGAAAACATATATTGAAACATAAATTGAATTTACCAAAAAGGATTTATCATTTAACATACACAAATAAAAGTTCTATAATTATAAAAAAACATTATACATATTTTTCATAATTTGTTTATACTTATTCATACCACCAATTTTAACTTATTTATTATAATGGCCACATTTAGATAATAATATTTTAACAGTATAATGTGGTTCGTTTAAAATTGATGTTATGTGTAATGAAATATATTTAAGAAATTAAATATATTTAAAGATAAATATACTCTAAAATTGAATGGTGTTATATTACACCCCCCCAAATAAATTGCACCTTCAAAATTTTATCTCTATCATCTAAGTTTCAACCTTCGTTGATAACACACATCAGATAGATGGATAATAAAAAATATTAAAATATGAAAGGGTGAAACATAATGGTTACCTAAAATATCCCATATTTGGGTTCCCATATAAAGATAACATTACAAAGAAGTTTAAATATAAACATAAAGGAGAAAAATATCATCCAAGGACTAATAGAGAGTGTCATTGAATATGGTCATGAGAAAGTTAACATCCAAAAAATCATAAATCAATAAGCAGTAAAAATAACATCAATTAATCATAAATAGTGGTAAATGGATAAATTTTTTATTTCATGATCCTCTTTCTAAAGTTGATGAATTATATTACTATATATATAAAGAACACTTGAATATAAACTTAATTTAGTTCTTTCAATTTCATAAGCCCAATTCCATCCTTTGGTTGTGTGTTGATAAATTTACTTTCTATCTCTTACTCTATGAAATGAATATTAAAAATGAATTTTTCATGTTAGAAGTGTTAAAATTAACTATTAACAGATTATAAAATTAATAAAATAATGATAATTTATTCCATCTTTCAAAAAAATATATAACAAAACAAAACTGGTTTGAAAAACTTGTCTAATCTTGATAAATATAATACATTAATCCCGAAAACCTCAATATGAAATCTGAATGTTCAACTTAAATCATTCTATAAATAAGTATCTGTAAAATTATATTAGATATTCCCCACTAATAATAAAAGAAAAATATTAGAATTATTTTATTGTATATTTTTTCAGGATAAAATTAATATTCATCTCTGAATAACATTAATATATCTTAAACTCACATAACAAAAAAAATGTATATTCCTGGTCATAAAATTTCAAAAATATTCCCGTAATTTTCAAAAATAAAATCACAATAAAATTATTTAGTCTTTGAATTGATAAAAAAACTATAATTCTCAATGAAAAACCCTTTATAGCCAAAATTATTTCATTTTAGCTTAATTTGATAATGTCCACAAAATTGTATACTTCTTGGAAAATTACCTTAGTCACATAGTCACCAAATCCCTTTAAAATCCCACGATTATCTATATGATATATTACTATATACTTTTTTAAATAAAAAATAATTAAATCAACATAAATGATCATACTAACCCTAATATCATCAATAAATTTAAACTAATATCCACACAATATAAATGAATTATTTCACAAATAACCTTATCACTAAAACATATACCAAAATAAAGGTTTTAATTCCCATTAATTTATCCTAAAATATCCTTTTTCTTATTAAAATACCTTCACATAAAATCTCAAATGGGGGTATTATTTCCATTAAATACATTATCAACCTTGGACATATCAATTAGAGACACTTTTTGTTTATCTCATACCAGTATGGCATATCAATGATTTCCATAGGTTCTATTCTCTCATTCATTGTAATAGTTTAAAAAGTGTGAATTAACCCTATAATATCCCTTGGTAATGTTAAAATAGGTTTGTAATAAGAGAACACTCTTTTCGTATTAGAATTATGGATGAGATATATTCAACCAACTCTTTTCCAGTTAATTACACAAAGATAAATCTATTCAAAATCTACATCTACTTATAGTATCAATAAACGATTGAGTCACTAGAAAAACCACATAATCACGACCTTATTAAAACTTTAGATCTTTTTTATTTACATAGACTTATCCTCAATGTTTACCATAGTTTTATATTACATAATATATATTTTATAAAATCTACTTCTCAAGGGTTCTACTAAACTTTCTCTGTTATCAACTATAATGGCATGAACTCCAGTAGCATAGAGTCAACTATTACATTATATCATTAGAACAAAATTCAAGTGATCACATACCAAATAATTTAATATTTTATTAGTATTTTTAAACTAGACACATATTTGAATCTCACATAAATTTGGAAACATAAAATACAATAATATATTTTCTTTGAGAACATAATTATTCTCTCCAGAATATCCTTGCATATAAATCATAGTACACTTCCTACAATCATGGGGAAAGGAAAAAAATAAGGGTGAGTTCATGTTCTCAATAATGGATATGTGTATAATAATATATATTGAGTAAATAAGGCATAATAAATATATAAAGGTTAATAATTGAAATCACATTCCATTTAATCAATAGCATGATCAAAAATAATAATATGTCCAGAATAAATTATAATAAAATAAGTCCATATATAAATAATATGAGCTTGAAACTTATCTATGGATATCATAACTATTAAAATAATCAGAGGGGCACCAATAATAAATTTCTTAAATATGGTAGGAATATTTCCAAACTTATAAAACAAACTATCATGGACTCATTCTAAAATATATTCTATTAATGGGTAAGGACCAAACGAAATACCCAACATGTTTTGTCTCATGAGACCTACTGGTGCAATTATGGGATATGTAACTCTAGTCCCCACCCATTATTTAATAATTTCATTTCGTTAATCATATGAAAAAAATAAATCAACATAATAAATATTCCTTAAAAATAAATAATTGTTTGTATTTGAATAACTAGAATATAAATGTTAATACATTCTAAATTCAAATAGATCATACAACATTCAGAAAAATATGGTGGATGGTATCATTAAATTATATCTATTTTAATCATAATATTCATAAAAGATGTTGATATAGATAGAAATATTTTAAAATGATCATTGAAAAATATCCTGGGGAAAATACCATTTTTCACTTGGAAATCCCTTATTTAAAATCTAAAAATTTCACAAATTTTAAGGAAAATATTTCTTTAAAAGTAATATTAGAAACTTTTAAAGGATGTTTCAAAAAAATTATTTGTCATAATAGTGCAAAAATATGTTTGTTTAGTATATTTCAAAACAAATATTTGGTTTATACCTTTGATAAGATGTTCCTAGTTTGTAGAATGACAAGAATATTATTTTTACATATTTTTATAAAATTAAAACATTGTTAAAAACTATTTTAATAAATCATTGGGTAATGGAAAAACATTTTAAAGAAAATATTAACATTGAATAAATAGATTCACGGCCAAAATATAAACAAGTTCTATTTTACATAAAAACGTTGTTTCTATATATAGAATACTTAAGAGAGGAAAATTAAAGGAAAACTTGTAATATCAATAAATAAATATAGGGGAATAAAATAGATTTTTTATAAGTTATAATGATCATATAATTCCCCCAACATAGACTCAAACATAAACAATCTTGAATAGTGATGGGATTGTATAGTAAAAATTTTCAACTTTTATAATTTTGAATCATAACCCCAATTAAAGAAATAGATTCAAAATAAACATTAAATACTATGAATATAAAGAGATTAATGATATGAAATATCAAAGTGTAATTATCTAAACCACACAAATAAAACATGTGGTGAATATGGAATCTGTCTCCAAGAAATAAATGCTACATGATAGTCCCTTACAATGATTATAACATTGAAGTGAAAATTAATCAATGAAGAGATTATGTGTATTTAATATAATTCAATATAATATATATATAAATAAAATGTAAAATAATCAGATTTCATTGAATATATAATCTTATCGTATCAAGTGAAAATAAGAAGTAATATAACCTAATGAAAATAAATTGAGTTATGAAAGCTATTACCTAAACTTCGATATGCCTTGAAAGTGATATTTTATCCCATATAATAAGTTTAAATTTATTATAATTATATACTAGTATAAATTAATTACTTTTAATATCATATATGACCTAATTATAATATATTAACTCCCATTTGTTAATAATTCATTATTTTAACCATCGATCCTAGGTGTTAATTATTTCATTTTTATGGAAGTTTCAGTACCATAGTTCTAGTGATGATAATATGATTATAGTTCCATTATAAATTTAATGTTAACCGGATATTATTATCATATAAATTAATGATATATATGTTTTTACTCATCCATGAAAGGTAGTGTTACAAAAATGAATTGCACTGTTCATGGAGATGGTAGATCATATGTTCGGATGATCATTGTTACCATTTTTCGATGGTTGGTATGAAGGAATGGTAAATAAATAATATGATTTCTAGAATCATAAAAAATAACACATATTTTTATTAAACCCATCATTAAAATAATCCAATTAATGTGATAATGAAAAGTGAATTACACCGTTAGGTGGAGATAATAAGTCGTACTTATGCATGAGTGATGGTTTCTCTTTCCTTAGGTTGGAAACAAACAAGATAATGTTTTTTTATTATGATAATAACAATGAATCATATTAAAGATACCAAATTAATTATTTTATAATCTATACCAGGGATTTATAGGTGTTATAAGAGGAAATAAAATTTAAAATTCTCAGGTAAGAGTTGTACCTCTTCATTGACCAGCCTTTTTTGGATTACACCATAATCATTTATGGGATTCTATTTTCGAAATACCAAAGTCTTATTGATGTGTATAATAAATCTAGGACGTTATTTTGGAAGGTAATTTATGTGTTATAAAACTCAAAATCTATTAGAAAGATAATATATTATGTTCCTTTTTATAAGTGAGTGGAGGGGAACACTTGGAATTACTTAAAGTATTAAATTAATATAAATTATTTTTTATAATCAAGTTACTCAATATTGATAGATTTAGAATATGCGATGAGAATAATTTTTTTATCCTCACATATGATAAAAAACTTTACATGGTTAGGTGATTTTTCCACACTTAATTCTTTGTTTTAACCCATCGTTAGCCTTTTTGACAATTATTATAATGCCAATGGTTTTTACTATATAAGGGTCAATAATATCACAATAAAAATAAAATTAGAACATAAATGGATTGTTGATGATATTTTAAACCATATACCATTAAATTAGATAAATATATTATTTTTATGAATTTTAAATCATTTAATAAAATATTATTTATTATATAATATCATTAATGTCATTTTTGGAATGATTAATTTACTTTGACTTTAAAGTCATCAATATAATTATGGAATTTAAATACTATCCTTTAAAAAATATATAATATGTATTTAAAAAATCTAAGAAACACACTAATTAACCCAAATTGTATTACAAAATATTTTTAAAATTTTTATTTTATATTTATATTAATTGAATAAATATTTTGGGGATGTTGCGCAAGAATTTCAAGTAAATATTGAATCTTTAAAAATTAAAAATAAATTAAGTGATAAAAAAATTTAACTTAAAAAAATTATAACTTAACATAACCTCTTTTTATCCTTGTGAGAAAATATTAGAGATATTAAAGTTCAGAGTGTAACATTTTGTATTTATTCATTTTTTAAAATAATATAATGGTTATAATAAAAGAAAAGTGAAACCAATGCACCAGTAACTAAAAGATAAGATGTGATAGGGTCTGAATAAACTCTACCAATAACATTTGGGTATGTTTTGGATATATTTTAAGCCTCATATTCTAGCTAAACAACTTTAATAAAATTTTAACTTTAACACGAATAATTTATCTTTTACCATGATAACTTAATTATATTACCAAAAAATGGGAATTCTAAAAAAATTAATTAATGAATCAAAATTTTTAATCCATTTTATCATATTTAATTTCTACATGTTGAAGAAATTACCATTACAATTAGAACTCAAAATTCATGAAAATAATATTTAAGAAAATAACCGATTTAAGAATAAAAATCATTTTCCCTTGAAATAAAATATTAAATATATTTACATGCTGTTTTTAGTTAAATAATAAAAAAATAAATGTTTTAAAAAATTCATGTAACACAAATCTGAATGGTATCTTCCAAACCTTCCATTAATTTCAAAGACCCAAAAATTGTTTTAAATTTGAGTAAAATATAACTGCTCTTTCACAGAAGTCAATCATGTGTTCACAAATTAAAAAAAAGGTTTTAAAAGGAACTATTTATCTCTTTTAAAATATATGTGGTCAAAAATAACTCATAAAATATGACAATGCAAATTTTTTTGGATATTTTAAAGCTTTAACTCATTATTTTATCCTAGTTTTACATGATTTACCCCTACCGAGGTAATAAATATTTTCCATGATTACTATTCATAATGAAAAAAATTAAGATAAACATATTAAATATTATTAACTATAATAATTCCAAATATTGATCCTTTTTATAAAATTAAATTCATATAAATAAAATAATTTAATTTAAAATTAAACCAACATAATTATATAGAAAACACTTTTCTAGAAAAAAAGTCTTCTTAAGTGTATAATGTTTTTATACCTAAATTTCATAAAAATGATTCCAATGACCTTAATTAAATTTTCCATAATATAAAAGGACTAATTTAAATTTTTAAACTATTTAAAACAAAATTTAATTTTTTAAACGCTTGAAATGAAAATATTTTTTCCAATAAAATTCAATATTTTCTACTTTTCTTTGAAAAATTAATATCTTCAGAAAAATAAAAAAATAATATAAAATGTTAATTTTGATACTATGTATCCAAAAATGAAATCAATTTTATCAAATTAAATTTTTTAAATTGGTAGAAATTAATTATAATATTTGTCCATAAAATGCAAAAAAATCCATTTTTCAACAAAACACATTTTCGAAACCTAAAATGACTTTACTATAAAAAGTGTACTTATTTATTATACATTAATCAATGTATTTTAATTATAAAAAAACCATTATAATGGTTTTTCAAATTTTATTTATTCTTATCGATACCTATAATTTTAATGACTATGTTATAATGGTGATATGTAGATAATAATATTTTAATAGTATATAATGGTTTGTTTAAAATTTGTGTTGTATACAATTTAACATAGAAATTAAATTAAATTTATTTAAAAAGAAATATATTCTTAAATTTCAGAGTGTTATATTATTACTCATTTAAAAGATAATTTTTTTAAATTTTTTAATTTTAAATATAAAAATTTTAATTTCATTTTGGATTAGTAATGTATATATTATATTAAGATGAATTTTTGAGATTTATAAAAAAATAATTGATATTTAGGTGAATAGAGAAACAATATACTAATTTTGATAATACTGCTGATTTTATAAAATAAGAACTACCTAAAATTCATTTGAAACATTTTACAATAATTTTTTTACCTAAAGTAAAATAAATCATTTAAAAACACAATTTTAAATTTATAAAACTCATGTTTTAAATTTTGGAAATATAAATAATATTTTAGACAAAAAATTGTTTTTTATTCACTTATATATAAAATAATTTTTCATCTCTAAATGAAACAAAATCTAAAAAAATAGATTTCCTATTTTAGATCAAAATATTCATATTATTTAAGAAGTTCAATTTCTTTTTAGGTAAAAAACTGTGATTAATCATATTAAAGTTAAAGACCATGATAATAATGAAAGGTTAATTTTCAAATAATTATCTTATTAATGTTGTGTAGTTTTTATCAAATAAATTAAAATGATATAACTTATATAAATAATCTAATATTATTTTTTCACATGTATGAAACTATTTTATCACAAATGTAATCTGAAATTAATGTTTTATAATATTAAAAACACTTAATGGTGAAAAAAACATTATTCTACAAAATAGTTTTCCTATCTATTAATTTTTTTAATTTAAAAGTTAATTTTATATTATTTATAAAAGATTTAATTATATGGGGATTCTAATTAGGTTTTTCTCACAAAATTTTTTTAATAGGTGTTTGAATTTAGTTTTATTAAAATATAAATTTCTTTGGTTAAAACAAGTTCCCAATGTAATGAAACAAATTTGGGAAAATGTAAAATTCAAGTGGTAATGTAATTTAAACAAGTTTGAGAAATTTGTTAAAATTATTTTTAAAATATTTTAAGACTTTTACCACCATAAAATATATTATATCAATATTTTGGAACTATTTATCCTTTAATAGTTTCTTTCCATTATTGAAAGATAATTTTTATAAACAAAATATTCCATTTCATTCACTTATAATGTGGAACACTTCCACCACTTCATGAAAAAATCATACCTTTGAATTTAATCATGAAACTATATCATTTTTATTCACCTAGTATCTTTTCCTAATTTCACAGAAATATGGTCACAATTAATTATTCTAAGATCTTTATTTCCAAGTGTAATATCAAGAAAATATTTAGTGTCCTAACATGAGAATTAATTAATTCTTTAACTTATCACCTTAATATTTCTCACCCAAAACTATCTAAAACATAGTAATATAATGAATTATATATCATTTAAAACATAATTGTAATTATATTAATTTAAAAACAATATTTATTCCTTCTGATCGACTTAGAAAAATAAAAAGAACATCGATCGTATGTTTGTGCAGACTACGAGCTCTACAAAGTGACATCTTCCATTTTTGTTCCCAACATATTTTCATAGGATTTAAGGATGGAATTTAATAATTAATGTGAAATATATAACATAACTATTATTATGAAGTTAAAAATTATAATCCACTTTCATTCTAACCCATTCATTGAGAAATAAAAATGTTATCCATAAGTTTCACTGACTACTACCCCCACATAGTAACGAATCTAATTTTCAATATATTTTATTTATTATTTATTAAAATATCTCAAAATATAATTGAATAGATTAAAAAATATAAATTTAATCATTAATTTTTAATAATTATTTTATACTAGAAGAAACCAATTTCATAACCATATTAATTAATTTATTATGGTATGTTCATTTTTGGGCCAATATAACCACCTACTAAACATTGCTAAAAAAATATCACAGATTAAAATGAGAAATTAATTACTAATAATATATGTAATAAATAAGAATTTTTTTTTCTTCTATCTAGGTATCATTAATAGTAAAATCATTAATTAAGATTCTGACTTTTGTTCGTTAAAAATCATTAAAACATTCACATCGTTGATTTCATATTTAAGAATCATTAAAAAATCTCAAATAATGAAATTATAACATTATAATTAAGTATAAATAATCTATTAGAGTACCATTTTTTATTTTATAATGTTTAAATATGGGGTAAGAATAAAAAACAACATTGTAATTGCAAAACTAGTTTAAAATGATCAAGATTACTCACACCCAATATTGAAAATAAATAATAACTAACTAATATAAATATAGAAAATAATTATAATTAAATTTTATAAAAATTTATATATATGAATAAGGTTATGAAATATGTTATTAATATATTTATTATTTTATAAAGGATATACAAGCTCTTTAGTAGAAGTCAAAAGTAATGTAAGGGTTTCTTATCTAAATTTTCACACCCTAAGACATATTTCTTATTATACACCATTTTTTTATTTATTTAGTTTATCTACTTTACCTTAAATATTTTTTATCATAATGTGACCATTATTAATTTTATTTATTATTTTTTTTTGAAATTATATCCTTCAAGAGTTTTTTATTAAAAATATTCTAATATCGTACATGTTTCTTAAATTAAATTTCACTACCTATGAAATATTTCTTATTATACACCATGTTTTATATTGTATGGTGTACATACTACCCCTTTTATATTTTATATCATTATTATCTCATTACAAGTTTTATTTAATATTTCATTTGAAATTATATCACCCAAGGTGTTTTAGTTTGAATGTTTCTAAAGTTGTAAATGTTATTTGTCCATATTTTCAATTATGTGAGACAAGATTGATATTCCACACCATATTTCCTTTTATATTGTGTATTCACTCCCCTGTTTTATATATGTATAATAAATATATTTCATTTCTCAATATTATAATTTCATATTATCTCTCTTCTTTTCTTTTTATCCTTACTTTATCATTTAGGTAAGGATTTTTGGTCGGCCTGATTTCTTTTCAATGGATAAGAAACCATATTCTTTATTTATATTCATTTAATTTTCTTGCATTCCACCATTAATAGATTGTATTTTTTTTGAAAATATATTTTGGTGAAATTATTGACATTATCGTATACGCATTACTCTATACAGTGTTACTTTAGGGATGCTTTGACAGAGAACTGTCCCATTTATTGATTGGGGAAACATTGTAAATTTTTATAATTTTTATTTCAATATGCATATTTGAGTATTATTAAGGAAAGTTTATTTTTTAATATTTAACTGTCCACTTTTTTAATCCTATTGTCTTGTGACCATGTTATTCCATTTATTCACTGGTAAAGTATTAACATCTTATATATTGTTATTCTAGTATGAATGATTATGGAACACTAAGGAAAGATGATTTTGTATTTATTAACCTTACAAATTTATTATTTGGATGGAATATCCCATGTTATCCAATTAATTTATAAGAATAATATTCATGTTCAATATGTTTGTATTAAAATATGGTTTTTTATTTATTCCTAAGGAAATATGATTATGCATTATATTAATATACATATCTTTTATAGGATAAATTCATAATAAATAAATAAGTGACTAGTGGGGGAGATAATATATAGCCCCTTAATGTATTGGTTGGTCTCATGAAAGAAAAAGGTTTGGGAATTTGGATTATACCTACCAAATGCAAGCATGGTTTCAGGGTTATGACCTTGATTCCGAGAATAATTTATTTTATTCGACCTTAATGTTGGTAGTGATGTATTCTGTAATTCTTTCATGGTAAATATAAAACTTTTAGTCATTATAAATTCCATTTCCATGAATATAGTTACCATTGACCTTGTTTTTAATAATATTTTTATAGAGTTATTTCAATATAAAGTGATCATTTATCTAAAATTATTTGATTATCATTTGTTTCCTTATATAGTATTCATTCCAATTTTATTCCTTGATAGTTTTTTATATAATTTTTTTCGTATTTTTTGAGCTTACCCTTCTTATGTTTACATTTCTCCCAAGTTATAATGAAAATTATTAAACAATATATGTCTAGAATAGTTTCAGGTGTGGATAATTTTATGGGATATTTTTAACAAATATTACAGATTATGTAGTTTCTTATATAGTGGAACAAATTTTCCATTTTATGAGAGAGTCATCATCTTTTTTAGTTAAAATTTTTCTGGTCTTCTAAAATATTTTGTTTATTCAATTGTTTAAATTTATGTAAATGTTTCATTTTTTATTGGTAGATGGGTAATTTCAAGAATTAAGGTTAAAAAGATTGTGTAAAGGTTTTGTACCCTCTAAAGGGTGTCTTTAGACAAGTAATTTAGGTTAGGTAGTAGTTGGGGGAATCAGGAAGGCTCAAGATATAATATGGGTGGTTAGGGCTGCAACCTAGAGCTAGTAGCCAGCTTTTGACCTATCCAGAGGGAAAATTAGCTAGTAGGTATCCAATGGATCTTCATTGGACCTAAAAAACCCATTTTTTTGGGTTTTAAGGGTTATATTTACAATTCTACCCCCCCTCGAGTTTTTATAGTGTAAATCCCTCTTCCCCTATATTTTTTGGCTCACTCAGACCAAAGAGCTCCCTCATTCCTTCCCCTAAGACCCCTTTACCTAGGGATGGACTTGGGATTAAATTACTAGTGTTTCTTAGTAACGATTCCTTTTGATTACCCCATATACCATTCATTTTGTCTTATATAATTTTTGGTTCTCCCAGTTAGCAATTTGGGAGGAAATTCAAGTGGATTGTGGTTAAATCACCTCGAGATGATGGGGATTCCTTACTAACTAGTGATCGGGTTCCCCAAGATAATGTATACACATTGTTTTCAATTATTTCATTTGAGGTATGTGGTCGGGTGGGTTTTTTAATATTTTTATGTCAATTTAATGAATTTTATTTTATATTTAATCCTATTTGATTGGGATTTGGATTTGTAATGTGTTCAAACCTTGTTAGAGACCTTTGAAGGTAGGTGGGTTCCAGTTTTGGTGTTGTGCATGCATTCAGTGAGTGAATTATGGATTTTTCCAAATTTGTTATGTTTTTTGATTATTTCTAGATTTTTAATTAATTATATTTTTTTTAATTAATTACTATTTTTTGTTTTGGTATTAGATTGGGTTAGGGTTTTTGAGTATCAACCATTGGTATTGGATGATCCTGAGCAGTGGTTTTTTGGGCTAAGTGTTTAATGGAAAGCTTCGTATACTTAGTAGGTGGCCCCTTTAAATTTACTGACATTCTTTCCATCCTATTCTAGTGTGGTTATTCCATCTTTTCCATCGCATGAACTAATTTAAATTAAATAATTAAATAATTAATTCCCTTTAGTTCACATGCCCCTTTTGATATGCCATGGATCTAATTAAAGGAAACACCACATGGGATGCCATGGTACTAAATCGAACATGGGTTTTGAATTGAGAATTATTAATGAAAATTTTTTGGTTATGGAAACATGATATGGTGGTTGTATTTTCAAATATCATAACTAAACTAGAATGGGTTTTGAAATGGTAAATCCATTTTGATATTGAAATAGTAATGTTCTATAAATGAAGGAGGTGTATGGGTATATGGGATGAGTTGGTCTTGACCGATGGTTATTAAAGACCCAGATTTTCCATGTACTTTTTTTTAATTATATGGGAATATTACGAGTCCATGAAAATTGACGGCACATGATTCCGAGGCCCGGTGTTCCCAGAATTAATTTCTGAACCTTTGTTTAAGTGCGTTCAGTAAATGTGCTAGTGAGTTTTTGTAACTTTTCAACCAGTGCTTGGAATTGAAATCTGAGGGCACCATTGAACTCACAGCACCGACATTCTCTTAAGGAGACCTTCACCTCGAATGTAGTAGGTCGAGGGTGAATGTTAGTGTTTGTAATTTTTGTGGGAGAAAATAAAAAAAAATAGTTTTTTTTGTAATTTAATCCTCCTAATTTGCTTTTGGTGGTGGGGACCACCCGAGCTTAAAACACCCCAATTTGAAATTAATGGTGGGGACCACTCAAACCTTGAAATCACTATTTAATAAGGGAGGTGACTCATGGTTCTCTATTAATTAATTGTGCCACCTTCCATTAATGTATTATGCCAACATCAACTTAATTAATGCCCAACTATAATTAAATTAATAAAACTTAATTTAATAAGTTGGCTATTAATTTTTAGTGGAATTGGGGAAGTGTGGGAAAATGGAGGCTTGCAGAGAACTTTGAAGAAACTCTTCCTCCAATGAAGAACCCTCCAATGGATAAATCACCAGTGAAGAACGACCTCTGGAATCGAAGAACAAGGACAACACTTGAGTGCAGATCGGAACCATCGTGTGGTAGCGACGAACACCAACGTCACCATCCCCAATGACTTTGCCTTCTTCCTCACGACATCTTCCAATGAGAAATTAAGGTGGGGATTGTAGTTTTGAATACCCCTTACATGTTCTTGACATTTTTCATGATTCATGAATAAAGAAGATGCTTGCTACCATTCTAACGTGAAGGGTTCGGGCCAAACGAACACGGCCCGACCTCTCCACAACCTTTGTGAATTTTGATGGTCTTAAAAGGATGGAGACGTCCTAAGACAAGTGAGGAAGCCTTAGAAAGAAATAATGGACCACTAGGGCGTGCCTAGTGACATGAGGAAAGTCGCCGGCGACCCATGATGGCGACCGGCACCGAAGGGACTCGAGAGTGGCGGCTGACACTCCGGACGGCCGCGAAGACGGCGGTAGCGAAACCGCGCCTCCAAAGAAGGGTCGTGGCCCGTCGGCCGTGGTGAAGTAGGGGCGGTGGCTGGCGCATGACCAACTACGTGAAGGGGAGGTGGCGACACATGTTCACACCGTCGGGTGTGCAGGAGTCACGGCCTTGTGCCGCGATGGTGGAGCGAGGGCGGCCGGCTCATTGCTGGATGCCGGTAATGGCGCAGTGTGCGACCGCGCCGTGCGGAGGAGGGCTGGCCATCCGACCAGCCACGAGCCGAGATGTCCGGGCTGCACCAGACCCAGTGGGCCAGGTTGGACCCAGGTCTAGACCTGGTTTAGGATGGGTCAACCCAAACCATGTTGGGTCGGCCCAGGCCGGGTCGGTTTGGGTCGGTCTGATTGGGTCGGACCGGACCTAGGCCAGCTTCGACCCCTTTTTCATTCTTTCAACTATAACTTGAGCTACAGGCATCCGTTTGACAAACCATAAATAGCGCCGGAAACCATGGATCTATACGGTGATTTTTGGTATACCCCACTTGAGTTTTGGATAAATTTGGGTTACGTCTGGGTTATATCAAACACGAATCAAACCGGGCCCACGAGACAAAAAGGCCAATAACTTACAGATCGGGCGTCCGATTGACGCACCGTCCATTGCATTGAGACCCCTATTACATGGAGGTCCTTTGGAATTATTCTTTGTGGGACTTCACAGTAGTTGTAGTATCAACATGTGGCTTGAGGAGAAGACCCTCACGGAATCAAGAGAGCTTAGTGTAGGAACCATGTAGCTAGCTGTAACATGAGAAAGGGATCATATATGGGTCAGTGATTTGGGATCATATGTGGGTCTGTGCTATGGTATCCTTCATGGGTCTGTGTTTGAGATTACCACTTGGATCCACTCTAGGAAATCCATGTGGGACTACTCAACGATCCTATGTGGGTATGTTGTACTTGGATCCAACGTGGGTCTGATAATTTAGGATCCTACCTGGGTCTGCCTCTTAACAGAGTAAGATGATTTAGTAGTTACATCTAATCATCATTACTACTGTACCTATGTTATACTAGGTGTGAGCTGAATCTATTCCATTTATGTATTCTTCTGTGTGGTGGAACCTTTTTGGTACTTACCTTCGTGGTGATACCTTTGTGGTATTGTTCTATGTGGCGTTACCTTTGTGGTACTTATATTTGTGCTATTACCTTCATGGTATTCCTTCCTTTGTGGAATAGTTGTTTGGGATTTTGATTTGGGTCTTATGTTTCCTCATGAATGAGATGGGTATACATGATAACTTAGGTATGTGTATGGTCATATACCTAATTAGGGTTTTCTGTTGTTTCCATAATTTTTGGTTTATCCTTTGTAGGATTTGTGAGATCTTTGAGGGTCTCAAGGTCCCTACTGAGTATCGTTATACTCAACCCGCACTGGCTTCACCCTCACCTTGTTGTGTTTGGTGTAGAATACGGACAACACTGATAGAGGATGAGGGTACCAGCACTGTAGGTAGCTTGGAGGTGGACATTAGACAAGGTGTACTGCAGAGACGACCATTCGAGAGTTGTACCTAACCTTCATGTAGGATCTTTGGCGGGTGTTCACAGGAGTTGTTTCAGTTTACTTGTACTTTTCAGTTTTCTTGTACTTTCTAGTTGTGCTTTTATTCTGGTCCCTTTTTCTTACTTTACACACTCTTTTTACTATACAGTTTACTTGTGTCATATCTTGTTGTGTGCTCGGTTGTGTGTGTTTACTGGTTTTAAAGTAAATGCCTTCCCGGTTTTAGGGAATACGCCTTTCGGTGCTGGTTTCCAACCCCTTGACTATGGAAGGTGGGCTTGGGGTAGTCACGACATGGTCCCCGGGGGATGGGTCATGACAAATTGGTATTAGAGGAGTCAGTTTTACCATAGAAAATTGGTGTCTAATCTTTTTTTTAATGGCAATAGTGTTAAGTGTAGTGAGTGTGGTTATCAGTTTAGGTAATCTAGTGTTGGTGTGGCAGATGATGTATCAATACACTAGGACCCTGAATTCCGATTTCAGACCTAGTGAATGAAAAGACTAATTGCGTGTACATTTTGAAAAGTTTTATTTGTGATCTCTTTGAGTCATCTAACCAGGTATAACTTATTGACCGCGGAACACCTGTTTCTTTTCAGGATGCCTCCACCTAGAAAGTCAGATAGGGTTATGGGTATAGTACGTGATGATATCTCACCGAGCGATGAGGCCTCGGTGCAGGGCCCTCTTTCAGTAAAGGCACCAGTGGAGGCACCAAAAGTACCATTACCCGTTGGGATACTAATGACACCAACCCCAGTAGTAGAGAGTGCACACCGCTTGAGCGCGTTTCAAGAGTTCCAATGCCAGAGACCACCCAGGTTCAGGGGTGAGACAGATCCACAGGCGGCTGAGGATTGGGTGGAGGTTATGGTGAGAGTCTTCCAACTGGTAGGGACACCAGTTGATCTCATGGTGATCCTTACTACCAGTCTTCTACATGTAGCAGTAAGCAGATGGTGGAGCTTGATTCTCCAGGTTCACGATGAGGTTACACCTCTCTGGGCAGACTTTGAGGGTCTTTTCCGGGCAGAGTTTGTTCCAGTGACCCTTCGTGTAGTGCGAATACAAGATCTTCTTCATCTGTAGCAGGGCAGCATGACTGTGTCTTAGTACTCAGCGATGTTCATTGACCTCTCACACTACTCCAATGATTTGTTGAGGGACCCATTCTTCAGGGCCCAGACCTTCGAGCAGAGACTCACGCAGGAGATCAAGGCTTCTATGATTTCTCTAAGCACCCTGACGCAGGCGGGGGTGTTAAAGCGAGCCCTCTTAGTAGAGAGTTTTCTTACTGAGCAGTCACCAACAATGAGACCCACCGTTTGGCATCATGTAGTGGAGTATTCTACAGCTGGCAGTAGATAGGTGACACAGAGGTCTAAGAGGACCAGACCTACAGGAGGACAACAGCAGGATTCAGGGTCAGTTATGCGGGGCAGCCGAGACAGGGCCAGTCATGCGAGGAGCAGGCAATGTTACACACACGGCAGGTAGGGTCACATGGGTCGTGACTACCTGACCCACTGTACGGATAATCAACAGATGATTGAAGGACCACCCTGGAAGAGACAGATATTTGACTGAGGAGGTCCGTAGGGAGTAGGAAGACATGGTATATGATTTGGTCGTGCAGTTGGCAGTGGGAAACGATTTGAGGTGTTACTACCACCACCACCAGGTTGTCCACCCTGACAATAGGGATTAAGTAGAAAGGGGAGAGCTCAGCTCCAGATATTTGAGGCCTATGACCACGACGCTCCATAGATGACACAAGGTATTATCTGTGTCTACTCCACCTTAGCTTCAATACTTATAGAGACAGGTGCTGGTCATTCTTTTATTTCCACTACACTCGTTTAGA
This sequence comes from Viscum album, assembly GCA_963277665.1. NCBI lineage: Eukaryota > Viridiplantae > Streptophyta > Magnoliopsida > Santalales > Viscaceae > Viscum > Viscum album. Next base: position 1,928,285,708 of record OY728137.1, on the reverse strand, counting down.
GCTCGGAGATTCTAGTGGAGACTTTGGCTAGATAATTACGACTAGAGACTCCTACGGGAGAGGATTCGACAATTACACACTGGTTCCAATAGTACGAGCTTACTCTAGGAGGCGAAAGCTTCAGCTCGGATCTCCTAGTAGCGGCATCAAGGCCTTACAACATTATCTTGGGTATGAATTGGTTATCTAGAGTCCATGCTCAGATTAACTATATTAGGCGCAATGTGCAGTGTGTCCACATGGATGGGACTAGGTTTACCTTCACTGTCGAGAAGGGTGCCTTTTTAGCATAGGATGGACTTAATTAGAGGAGAGTGCAGCCAATCACTCATTAGTTGTCCAACCTTACCCTTGGAGCTATTGAATTGGAGATTCTGAGCTATCTTGTAGTGGTGGACCGGTATGCAGATGTATTCCTTGATGATGTCCCAGGTCTACCTCCTCATAGAGAGGTGGAATTTTATATTGAATTGTACCCTGGGATGACACCGATATGTACACCAGTGTATCGGATTGCTCCCATGGAGCTTCGTGAGCTGCGGGTACAACTAGAAGACTTACATGGGAAGGGGTTCATCTGGCCCAGTGTTTCTCCTTGGGCAGCCCTGATATTGTTTTCCAAGAAGGCGGATGGGAGATTTAGACTTTGTGTTGACTATCGGTGCCTGAACCAGGTGACCGTGAAGAACAAGTACCCACTCCCAAGGATTGACGACCTCGTTGATCAGCTGAAGGGAGAACAGTGGTTCTCGAAGATTGACCTCAGATCAGGATATCACCAGCTCAGAGTATGAGATGAGGATGTGCAGAAGATGACTTTCATATGTTAGTAAAACCATTACGATTTCTTGGTTATTCCATTCTTCATGACCAACTCTCTAGCTATATTCATGGGACTCATGAACATGATTGTTCAGCCATACCTTGATCGCTTTGTAGTAGTCCTCATCAATGAAATTCTGATCTACTCGGATACTAAGGAGGAGCATGTCTATCATTTACAGGTAGTGTTGGACACACTCTAAGAGAACTAGCTTTATGGTAAGCTTTTGAAGTGCAAGTTCTAGATCCGAGAGCTTCATTTTCTGGGACATGTCATCTCAGAGACTAGATTGTAGTGGATCCAGCGAATATTGAGGCAGTACTTTCTTGGGATCCACCCAGGAGTGTGACGGAGGTACGGAGTTTCCTGGGTTTGGTCGATTACTACCGGAGGTTTGTTCCATATTTCTCTAGAGTTTCCACATCTTTATCAGCTTCAACAGAGAAGGGGGAGTCCTTCGTGTGGTCAGAGAGATGACATCAGACTTTTAAAGAGCTAAGGTAGGGGATGACTAGTGCCCCCATCTTGAGGCTTTCGGAGGAGGGCGTTGTGTACATAGTCTATTGAGACGCATCAGGAACCGGGCTCGGATGTGTCGTGATGAAGGAACGAGCAATGATCATGTATGGTTCTCAAAAGTTGAGACAACATGAGTAGAACTATGCTACCCATGACCTATAGTTAGCAGAATTGGTCTTTTCCTTGATGATGTGGCGACATTACATGATGGGTAAGAATTTTACGGTTTACTTTGATCACAAGATTCTCATGTATATCTTCTCTCAGAAGGACCTACACATGAGACATCGAAGTTGGATTGAGTTCCTCTAGGAATATGACTTCGAGATAGTCTATACTATTGGTAAGGGGAATGTTGTAGCAGATTCACTCATTAGGAGATCAAGTATATAGCTGCTAGGTGAGGCGACGGAGTAGCTGGATGCTTTGTAGATATCCTTTTTGGAATGATATGGAGCATCTTTACTTCAGTATCTTACAGTCACTCCCCCACTTCTTCAATGAGTTAGGGAGGTGTAGCGTGGCGACCCTGACAGTGAGACTCGACGTGTTCAGATATCCTCAGGGCAGGCACCTGATTAATTTTCTGAAGGTGGGGAGAATGTTATCCTCTTAAGAGGATGTACCATGGTACCAGTGTCTCTTAGGGAGGAATTTTTGATGGAGTTCCACACGTCCCCTCTAGTGGTACATCCAAGAGTGGTGAAGAAGTACCAGGATCTCCGACGATAGAACTAGTGGCCAGGAATGAAGAAAGCAGTGGCATAGTTTGTCTCTCAGTGCCTCACTTGTCAGCAAGTGATAGCGGGGCATCAGATACTAGAAGGCACAGTTTCTCCTTTAGAGGTCCTAGAGTGGAATTGGAATGGAATATCCATGGAATTTGTGACATGAATTCCACATACATCCATGGGTTATGATTCTATCTGGGTGATCGTCGACCGACTCACCAAGTCGGACCACTTCCTACCGATTAGAGAGCAGGGTTCATTAGAGATCTTGGGATGCCTCTATGTGTAGGAGATTGTGCGGCTACATAGAGTAAGCTCGATGATTGTCTCTGATCATGATGCATGTTTCACTTCCTGGCTATATAAGGGGTTGCAGGAGGATTTCAGGATGCAGTATCATTTGAGCACTGCCTTCCATCCTCAGACAGATGACCAGACTAAGCAGACCATTCAGACCCTTGAAGACATGTTTTGTGCTTGCGTCCTCAACTTCAGTCGCAGCTGGGAGAATCACTTGCCCTTGGTGCAGTTTTCTTATAACAACATTTATCACTACACCATTAGGATGGAACCTTTCAAGGAATTGTATGACCGACCCTGTAGATCGCCTTTTTGCTGGACTGACCCAGGGGAGTCAGCACACATGGGACCAGATATGTTACAGGCTACCACGGAAGAGGTGAAGATTACCCAGGAGTGGATGAAGACTGCACAGAGCAAGCATAAGTCTTATGATGATAGGAGACATAGACCTCTCGAGTTTGAGGATGGTTACCACGTCTTTCTATGGGTCTCACCCTGATGTGGTTTGTGGATATTTGGCCAGGGCGGAAAGTTATCTTTGAGGTTCATCAGACCCTTCCAGTTCTTCATCAGAGTTGGAAAGGTGGCTTACCGCCTAGCACTTCCCCCTTAGTTGCACTGGGTGCACGACGTTTTCCATGTATCCCAGCTAAGGAGATACATGCATGACCCATATCATGTCATCGACCATGGCATGTTGGACATCGACGATGGGGCGATGTTTATGGAGGTTCTAGTGGAGATTGAGGATCAACATGAGATATTACTTCATGGGCGATCGATACCTTTAGTGTGTGTACTTTGGTAGCATGGGAACCTCCAGGAGAGTACGTGGGAGCTAGAGGCTCATATTCATGCTCAGTACCCCCACTTGTTTTCCTAGTTTTTGTGATGTGGATTTTGGGGATGCAAATCCCTGAGGTGGGGATAATGTAAAGACCCAAATTTTCTATGTATTTTTTTATTATATGGGAATACTAAAAGTTTGGGAAAATTGACGACACGTGATTCCGTGGCCCAGTGTGCCCAGAATGAATTTCTGAACTCTTTTAAGTACGTTCAGTAAACATGCGAGCGAGTTTTTGTAACTTTTGAACCAGTGCTCGGAACTGAAATCTGAGGGCACCGTGGAACTCACAGTGTTGATATCCTCTTAAGGATACCTTCACCTTGACCGTAGTAAGTCGAGGGTGAAAGTTAGTTTTTGTGATTTTTGTGGGAGAAAATAAAATAAACTAGCTATATTTTGTTTTGGTAATTTAATCCTCCCAATATTATTTTAGTGGTGGGGACCACCCGAGCTTAAAACCCCCCAATTTGAAATTAATGGTGGGGACCGCCCAACCCTTTAACTCACTCTTTAATGAGGTAGGTGACTCTTTTTTCTCTCTTAATTAATTTTTCCACCTTCCATTAATTAATTATTCCAACATAAACTTAATTAATAGACAACTCAAATTAAATTAATAAAACATAATTTAATAAGTTGGTTATTCATTTTTTATAGAATTAGGTAAGTGTTGGAAAAGGGAAGCTTGGGGAGAACTTTGAAGAAACACTTACTCCAATGAATAACCCTCCAACGGAGAACTCACCAATGCAGAACGACCTCTGAAATCGAAGAACGAGGACAACACTTGAGCGTGGATTGGAAGAATCTTGCAGGAGTGATGAACGCCAACGTCACCATCCCCAATGAATTCGTCTTCTTCCTCACGACATCTTCCAACGATCAATTGAGGTGGGGATTGTTGTTTTGAATACCCCCTTACCCGTTCTTGACATTATTCATGATAAAAGAATAAACAAGTTTCTTTCTACCATTCTAACATAGAGGGTTTGGGCCAAACAAATACGGACCGACCTCTCCACAACCTTTTTGAATTTTGATGGTCTTAAAATGATGACGATGTCCTGAGACAAGTACGGAAGTCTTCAGAATTAATAACGGGCCACCGGGGCGTTCTTGGTGCCCAAGGAACGTCACCGGTGACCCGTGAAGGTGACCGACACCAAAGGGACCCGGGAGAGGCGGTCGACACTCTGGCCAACAGCGAAGATGGCGGCGTTGCAACCATGCCTCTAGAGAAGGGACACGGGCCATCGGTCATGGCCGAGCAGGGGCGGTGATTGGCACACGACCGGCCGCGCGAAGGGGAGGCGATAGCTCGCATCCATGCCACTAGGTGTGCAAGAGCTGTGGCCTTATGTCGCGGTAGTGAAGTGAGAGCGGCCAACTCATTGCTGCCCGTCAGTGATGGTGCGGTGCACAACCGCACTGTGTGGAGGAGGGTTGGTCGTCCAGCTTGCCAAAAGCCAACTGGGCCACGCCGGCGGGCCGGGTCGGATCCCGCGGGCCGGGCCGGACCCAGGGCTAGACCTGGGTTGGTCCGGGTATTCCCAAACTAGGTAGGGTCATCCCAGTCCGGGTTGGGCCAGGTCGGTCCTTCTGGGTCAGACCGGACCCAGACCAGCTTTGACCACTTTTCGTTCTTTCGGCTATAACTTGAGCTATGAGCATCCATTTGATGAACCGTTAGCGGCATTGAGAACCTTGGATCGAGATGGTCCTTTTGGTATACCCCACTAAAGTTTTGAATAATGTTAGGGTACAACGGGGTTGGATCAAACACAAATCCAACTGGTCCCTCGGGACTAAAAGGCCAATAACTTATAGACCGGGCATCTGATTGACACATTGTCTATTGCGTTGAGACCCCCATTACATCGTAGTCCTTTGGGATACTTTTTCATGGGACTTCACAGTAGATGGAGTATATAAATATGGATTGAGGGGCGGACCCTCCTGGAATCAAGCGGTCTTAGTGTTGGAACCCTGTAGCTGGATGTAACATGAGAAAGGGATCCTATGTGGGTCTGTGCTTTGGGATCCTATGTGGGTCTATGCTTTTGGGATCCTATGTGGGTCTATGTTCGAGAGTCCCACTAGGATCTGCTCGAGGAAATCCACGTGGGACTAATCTAGAATCCTACATGGGTCTGCTGTACTTGGATGCTACATGGGTCTGATGATTTAGGATCCTACATGGGTCTGCCTCTTAATAGAGTAAGATGATTTAGTAGTTACATCTAATCATCTTTACTATTGTACCTCAGTTATACCTGGTGTGAGCTGAATCTATACCTTTGTGGTACTCTTCTATGTGGTTGTACCTTTGTGGTTATTACCTTTGTGGTGATACCTTTGTGGTATTCTTTTGTGTGGTGTTACCTTTTTTGTACTTATCTTTGTGGTGTTACCTTCATGGTATTCCTTCCTTTGTGGAATATTTGTTTTGGCTTTTGAGTTGGGTCTTATGTTTCCTCATGAATGAGATGGGTATACTTGATAACTTAGGTATATGTATGGGCATATACCTAAGTAGGGTTGTCTGTTGTTTCCATACTTTGTGGTTTATCCTTTGTGGATTTTGTGATACCTATGAGGGTCTCAGGGTCCCTAATAAGTATCATTATACTCACCCCTACACAGGATATGCCTGCACCTTGTTGTGTTTGGTGAAAACGAAAGATAGCGCTGACCGAGGACGAGGGTACCAAGACTAGAGGTAGCTCAAGGGTGGACATTAGATGAGGCATACCGCATATATGAACATTCGAGAGCTATACCTACCCTTCATGTAGGATCCTTGGCTGGTGTTCATAAGATCTCTTTCAGTTTACTTGTACATTTTATTTTTCTTGTACTTTCTAGTTGGGCTTTTATTCTGGCCCATTTTTCTTACAGTACACACTCTTTTTACTATATAGTTTACTTGTGTCATATCTTGAAGTGTGCTAGGTTGTGTGTGTTTATAGGTTATAAAGGAAATTCCTTCTCGGTTTTAGGGAATATGCCTTTCAGTGCTAGTCTCCAGCCCACTGGCCTATGGAAGGCGGGCATTTGGTAGTCACGACATGAGCCCTAGGGGACGGGTCGTGACATGTTTGAGGAAATAATTCTATAGGGGTGGAATTTTTTTATTTGATATGGTTAATTCAAATATGGGAGGTTATGATATTAGTAATATAGAAAACAACCATAAGGTGTGGTATATAAAAACATCAAAGAAACACCCCATGAGGTGGTATGTGATGACTATATTGAATACTCCTATATGGAGGACCCATGATATCTAATGAATACTCCCTTGGAGTGAGGTCTATGATACCATTTTTACATATAGACCTAATAATAAAACACCCATATTGGGTGGTCCGCTATAACTATGAATACTCACTATGTGGATATCTGTTATAACTAAGAAAACTCCCTTATGGTAGTCTGGAATACCTTTATGGAAGGTTTATGATGGGTGGTTTAGGATATTATGGTAGGCTTGATCCTTCTTTATGATTAGAGACAACCCATCCCAAGTCAAAAAAGGTATGGTTGATCATGGTATATGACTTAAGGATTGAAAATGGTAAACCCAACCACATTTTTCATCATAAACTCAGGGCATTAGTGGTTTCTTATGGTGTTTCTAAATAAATAATAAATGTTTTAAAATGGTCAAATTGTTTTAAATTTTTTATTTATGGAACCTATTCATGAATTTTTATCAAAATGGTTATTTTGGAGACATCTTTGGTGGTGGAAAACTAAGTTATACTCACACCTAATCGGGCCTCCTTGGCACTTGGGTACCCAAAAAGATACTACATGGTTTTAGGTACAAGTTTGGGTTTGGGATGATAGGATAGATCAAGGGAGTTTGGACTAGGCTAGTTCATGGGGAAGTACATAGATATTTCCCTGTTCTTTCATTATTTTAATATATTTAATTTTTTAGTTTTTATATATATTCCTTAGGTAGTATATTGTTAATTCATCATTCATGGTTTATTCAAATTATGTGTCAGATCTTACATGTTTTCATTTGACTAATTCATTTTTTTATGTATCAGTATGGTTTTATTTCCATTTCTTTAGTTCTCTAATATGTGTGTATAGTCTCCTCTCTATACCCCATTATACTTTCACTACTAGTTAGTAGCCTCTAGAATAAAGGGAGGTGTGCATGATGTATAGTAGGGACCGCTGGTCTGGGAACCTATTCATTGGTCTGGGGGCATAGGATGTTATAGAGTGGTATCATGGATTTTATTTTGTCTTACTATTTGGGGATGGTTTAAAACAGACTAGGAGTGTATCAAGACATGGTATATAACTTGTTCCTGGGACTGGCCACTCCATGTGTGAGGGATGTTTATGTATCTAGGGATGGGATTAATATTCCTTTATTTCACTTTTACAATTGGTCTAATTTCACCTTGAGTGATTTACTTGGTTGTGAGGTTACTGATTTGTGAGGTTTATATCTTTTCATGATATGGAAAGAAAGGAGGTTCATCCATGCATCAATCTGAAACTTTGGATTCACCTATAATTTTTATGATTTCCTTTTTCTGACCACTTGATTACTTGAACTATTACATGGGTTAGTCATTTAATGTATCTATAGTAATCTATTCAGTGTTACATATAAGTTTATGTTATAATCTTACTTAACATATCCCTTAAAGAATAAAATTACCTTTTTTTATTATGTTTTCTTGATTATTACATGGTTTCTGCTAAATAAAAATCAAATTACAACATAAATATTTTTCTCTCTTTAAATTGTAATTAACATATTATTTAACATAGCCTCATTTGTGGAAATATTTGTTTAAATTAAATGGTTAAAATAAATAGTATTATGGGATGAATTTTTTGGGTTTTATGTGACATCAAATAAATAAAATTTCAACTAAAACTTTTAAAGTGTTTTCATCTATAACTTTTACGTGAAATTTCATCTAACTGAACCTTTTGTTTTAGAAAACTCAGATTATAGTAAAATGGAAAAGTGTGATTTGTGAATCCTATATATGACTGAGATAGACCTAGTGGTCACCGATGTGGAACCTATGTATGGGTGGTTTAGGGATGTATAAAGATCACTAGTTTCGTGATGTCCTTGAGTTGCGAGTTTTGAATGGGGATATAGAGATGAATTGAGTTTTGTGACATTTAATATGTGGGGTGTAATGAAAAGTAGTAATGTCCTGCCTATTAGAGATTTTGTAAGACATATTTCCTTAGCCTATTCTATAAGGTGACTATTTGTGAACATATATTTTTATGCCTAACCCAAGAGTTCGTTGGTTAGAATGAGGTAGGACCCTTATATGAGACCCTATGATGAGTGTTTGGAATGTTTAGGGACACGAGACCTTGGAAAATGGGTGAGTGAAATCCCATAAGTTGTGGAACATGTGAGTTTTGATGTGTGATCTATGTGTGAGAGACCATAAACTATACATTATTGTGACTCTAGAATTGATTATTTTTTACCATGTGACCTTCGAGGGTGATCCATGAGTGGGTTTGTCCTAGAATCTGAATGCCCTGGGCTATATGAGGGATATGTGGATATGTCAGCTTATGATATAGGTTCATGAAGGGTGAATCCTGGGTTGTGGTTTAGGTGAATTGGATGACTTTATTCCTTAAAATTATATAACATGTGTACTAATTATTTTTGTATTTGGGTTAGTTTTTTAAGGTATGTATTGTTCATATTCTAAGATAGGGTGACGTTGGTGTTGTGTCTTAGGCCTGGGGTTATGAGATAGGTAATAGTGAGGTTCCTATGAGAAAGGATATCCTCAAGAAAAAAATTTATGGTAAGTTAAGAAGAAATTCCTTGAGTTATTGAAATGAAAGACATCTTGGGTGTTGTTGTGCTAGAAGAGCTACTATTTTTTGAGGTATGGATTTATTAGGTACCTGGTCCTATCATTTTTGGAATGTACCTTTAGGATCATGGTGTGAGGGATAAATGGTCTTAAATAGAATTTTATAATGATGCTAAATTGTGAGTGGTCTAATGAATTATTTTTTCTTGGTGAGATGCCTCTAGTACTGTGAAATAATAAAGGGTTCCCTACACTAGTGAGGTAAGAATAAGGGAGATTCATTACTAGTGGATTAAACAAATGAGATTGGTTTTGGTGAGACATGAACCGAAATAGTTTTGTTAGGAACTTTTTATTAGGTTTCCCATGAGTGTGAAACCATTTATCCTTGATGAGATATGTGAGGAAATCATTTTTTGAATATTCATTGTGTTATTGGAATTATTATTTGATTGATAAAGGAGTGTACAAATGTGGTGCTTAAATGATAGGCTGTCATGTGTGGCGGTTGAGAACCAAATAGGTTTCGATGAGAGTCTTTCATGAATATTTTATAGGGACTTTGGTTATGAGGTGTGATGATATAATGGTAATGGATGTAAATCACATATGAAATAGTTATAATGATATGAATATACTATGTTTTTTATTTAATGATTATTTTAGAGGTTTTTTTGAGGGTGTAGGAGCATGGAATGGGGGGACTGACCTGAATGTGGTTTCATTGATACACATTTGGGTGGATTATATAGTATCTATAAGGGATTAATTTTATGGTGTGTGATACACTATAATTATTTTAAATTATGAATTTTATTATTGGTGGGTTTTTAAACCAAGGACTTGGGTGATGTTTCTATGATCTAAAAATAACTGACAAGTTGTCTTCTATGTGATTCTTAAGGTTGGGTAGTCCAATCTCCATCCATATATCATGCATACTAATGGGTGGATAAATTTCCATGGTGATTATGGATGGTTCAGTGATGTGATGGAAAGGTTTCTCCTAATATGGAGAGAAGGATGTTGTTTTTGGAGTTATGACCAACATGTAAGGAGAATCAGTGGGGCATGAGTTCAATGGATGGATGACCGTTGTTGATTTTGTTGTATGGAAGTATATATACCAAATACACCTATATTCCTTAGTGAATTTCAAAAATTAACTCATATTTTTATTATATGGGGTTCAAGCATCATCCTCAGGCTTAGGATTATTTGAGATGACTCAGATGTGTTCGAGTCAATGGTGTGTTGGTGATCATGATGTAGTGGTGTGGGAAATGGAAGGTTAATGGCTTGACCATGTAATTTTATCAAAATTCAATTATGGACTTTAGTGGTCATGTTCAGATGATAACATGATTTTTGCAGGGTTTATTTCATTATGATCGATCTAGTTGATGTCATGTCAATGGTTATAGTCGTTCTCTTTTGGGAAGCATCATCCACAAAAGGTTTGAAATTATTTTTATGCGTATTTGAATATGGTTGTTTAGATAATAACAATGATTGAATCATTTTTGGAAGGATGCATAAGTTCTGAGAGTTTTTAAGGAATTTTAAGGAAAATGTCACATTGTTGGAATGATGCATAAATAATGGAGGTCCATCTAGTTTCTTGAAATCTATGAATAATTAGGGATACTAGTGTCAGACATGTGTTTTTGTAGATGTTTTGCGTGGTGGTTTGGAAACCACATCGAGTGGAATTATTGGATTATGGGGAACATATTCCTATAAAAATTTTAATGGTAGAGGGTGAAGTGGTTCATAATTTCTATCTTTTATCTTGGTATTATGGTAGGAATCACCATGACACACATGATTATTTGGTTAAATACATTGAGGGTGTCTTCAATAGATGGGCATGGGTAAGAAGAATCTCAGTTTCCCAATTATGGTTTCAAGAGATAAATTATGTTTAGTGGTTTGAGTGATTAATTTTAAATTTGTTCTCTGGAAGCGTGTTGGGTGTCTAGGTTGGAACACAACCATTAAGAAGATATTGATGACCAAAGTAAGCCGATTGTTTTTGAAAAATTCTTAGAGATATGGATCTAGGGTGTGTTTTTATAAGGTGTGGATATTGTAAAACCCCTTGTATACACTGGTGTTAAAATTTCATCATAAGTTTAAATTTTCTTTTATTGGATATGTTTTTTCAGGAACAGAGGTTTAGAAGAGGGTATTGATGGTTGGAATCCTCTAAAGGGTGTTTTTATAAAAGGAACTGAGGTTAACTAATGGTTGGGAGACATAGTAAGTATTGGGAGATAGGAAGGTTGGAAGAGGAAATATCTTAAAACAACCACCCTACCACTTTATAGCCACCAATAATCTAGTATTATTTTTATGGAGTACAAAAAAATTCTACTCCTAGGGTTTTTAGATGGTAAACCCATCTCCTCGTTCTTTTGCACATGCAGACTATGTAAATCACCTCATCCCTTCCTCTTGGTCCCCTTCCCCTAGTGGTTATTTTGGGATCTAATTATATTTTTTTATTAGTAATATGATCCTTTCGAACATACCTTATCCCCGCCTATTTATATTTTATAATTTTTTGTTCTCTCAATAAGGGATTTGGAAGAAATCCCACTGGATAATGGTGGAATATTCTGAAGATGATGGAACTTCCTTACTGCCTATATATATGGTTCGTTAAGATCATGTATTCATGTTGTTTTCATTTGTTTCATTGGAGGTATATGAACAATTGAGTTTTTCAATGTTCTTGGAGTTAATTAAATATATTATCTTTTGGATTTGGTTTTGTTTTTTTAGGGATTTTGATCGAGTGAGTTCTTGGACCTTTCCATGGAACTCTAATGGAAGGTGGATCCTAGTTTAGGTGTGGTGGTTTCATTAGGGGAGTGAATTATCACTTTTTCATAATTTATTAAATTGTATCTTTAGTTTTAAATTGTTAATTACTTATAATATGATTATAACTAATTAATATTATTTGTATGGGTATGATATGTGGATGAGGTGGTCGAGTGTTGTTTGTTGGTCTTGGATGAGATTTAGTGGCGAGTTATTGGGATAAGAGTTTAATGGAAAGCTTTGTAAAGAAGGTTCATGTTCACTTTAAATTAACATACAATCATTCTTTCATATCCTAGTAGTGAATTGTGCAGTCAGGCTAGAATGGTCATGCCTTGACCTATTTTAAATTAAATGTTTTAAAATTTTACTCACATTAGTTCACATTCCCCTTTTAATATGTCATGGCCCTAATGAAATGTGATCCAACTTGGGGTTACTTGGTAATAAATATAGCATGGGTTTTGAATTGAGAATTTTGAAATGATATAAGCCTTTCTTATTGAAAATGAACATTGGTGTGGAATTTTCAAAAATGGTAAGTCCAAGAGAATAATTTTTGAAATAGTAAATCCATTTTGATTTTGAAACATACATTTTTTTAAATCATGGAACCCTATGGGTATACACCATCACGTGTCCATTACCTAAGGTTAAATGTAACTTCCCATAGGTTTGGATATATTATAAATGATTTGGTTAATACCCATATGGGATATTATTCTATAAGTAATATGGAAAACACCCATAAAAAGTGTTATGTGACAAATTTAAATAAAATTACATATGAGGTGATTTGTGATGACAATAAAGTATACTCCCATATGGGAGGTCTATGGTAACTAATTAATACTCCATTTTAGGAAGGGATATGGTGCATTTTTATCCTATGTCTCGTATAATAAAATTCCCAACTGTTGTGGTTCGTGATAACTATGAATACTCTTGTGTGGAGGTATTTGATAACTAAGAAAACTCTCTTTGGGATGTTTGTGATACCTTTATTTATTGAACCTAATGGGTGTTCCATGATATTATGTTTTCAAAAACCAACATCACACTCAAAGACATCCAACAATGGACGAATAAGGTAAAGTCAATCATGGTCATAAACCTATGGATCTAAAATGGTAGAGTTGACCCAAGGAGTCATTGTAAACCTAGGGAACTTGTAGTTTCTTATTGCTTTTCTAAAAAAATTAAAATATTTAAATTGTCTTAAATTGTTTATTTATGAAAAATCTATATACAATATTATCACACTATTTATTTTAGGGGAATTGTTGGTGGGGGCCTACTGAGTTGTACTCAAACCCTTCCTAGGCCTTCATTAACTGAGGTACCCAAGAATATGTTACCTGATTTCAGGTATAGTTATGGATTTGGGCTACTATGATGGATAAAGGAAGTTTAAATTGGACTAGGACCCTGGATTGAACTTATATTTTTTCTCAGTTTTAATCTATCTTTTGAGATAATTTATTTTTTATACTATTTTATTCCTATCTCACATTCAGTATAAGTTCATTTATCATTTCATGTATTTGGATTACATTTCATATCTTTCATGTATTTTATTTACTACTTTATTATCAAGATATATCTATTTAGTTTTATTTACAATATTTTTTTACACTGATGAAAAATTATAGTCTCCCCATTGTACCACTATATACCCTCACTACTAGTTAGAAAACTCTGGCATACAGGGAGGCATGCCTAAGGTAAAGTAGAAACTATTGGTCTGAGCACCAATTCAATATCTTGGGGTAGTGGTATGTAACATAACTATTTAAAAATATAAAACCTAAATATTATATTACTGTAAGTTACTCAGTTATTTTTTAGTGATATTGTGATTATTAATGCTTAAAATTAGGTCACTTTGGTTCATTTCAAAGTTGATGTTTAATGAAGATGTTAATTTTTATTTTATCCCAGTAGTGTTGACTGGGGGTGTCAAAATGCTGATATTAAGGAATATAACAACATATAATTTCAGTCTAATGGATGTTTATTTTTGGGGTACAATGAGGAGTACCTGGGATTTTTTCTTAGAGACAATGATGAACATAATATTAGTAGAAGATAGAATGTCTTCTTCAATTAAGTGATCTTGTATAATTATCTTAACATGGTGTAAAATATTATTGAGGGTACAAAATAAATGGATCAGGAAGAAGTTAAATTGATATGAATTATAAAAAGATAGGTTCTTTTAGGGATTATTGATTTTTTGGGTATATTAAAGAATATTTCTAGAGATACCAAGAAGGTCATATATACTGAAATGTTTCAAAAATTGAAGAATGTAAGAGTGTTTTAAAAGGACAAGTTGATTCTCTAGTTCAACTAAGGAGGTCTAACAAGTTAAAAAGACTAGTGTTATGGTTTCAATAAGACTTTAAATATTTTATTCTAATGGATGGTTTAAAACATGATGGCCTAGACATGTAGACAATTATAAGTGACTCAAAATAGTGAGATTCAAGAAAGGATAAATGGTTGAATTATTACATGGGAATGAATCATAGGAGTTAATGGTTTTAATATTAGAGAAGTGATCAATTTAGAATAAATGGTATTATTGTTTGAAGAAAGTGGTAAATAGTTAAAAATATTATAAATGGGATTCATTATAAAATTATTTTAATAAAAGTAAGGGATTGATTTTAGTGGAATATTATTTATTATAGTGAATCATATAATAATATAGATTATAATTGGAAAGGTTTTAGGGAAAGGTATACATCTTAATAAATTTAATTTTAAGGTGAAATAAATTTATGGTGATTTTGAGGAAGAAATTTTCATGGAGAAACTAGTAGCGTTCAAGGGAATTGGAAAGTTAAATCTTGTGTGGAGGTTAGAACAAAGTTTTAATAAGATAAAACAACCACTTTAACAATAGAAAGATATATTTTATAATTTTACGAAAGATAATGATTTAATATAGTAAAATTAATACCATTAATATTTCTTCATGTTATTTTATGATGGGAGTTTCTTCATTATTATATTATAAATCGATGATATTCTCTTAATAGCTTTGATGATATAACAGTTTATAGTGATGTAACTAGATCTAGTTAGAATGATAGAGATAAAATATATTAGTGTTGAAAAATGGATTCTGGGGACAATTATATATAAGAATTAAAAGATAAGAAAAATAATTTTTCTCAACTTTACTACATCTAGAATGTTTTGGAATGGTTTGAAATGTATGGATCAAAGAATCTTTCAACCCTATTGGTCAGTCACTTCATGTTGTCCAAGGATATGTCATGTATAATAGAGTATTGTCTAAGTACATAGCAAGAGTTATATATACATCAATGATAGAGAGTATAATTTATTTATTGGATTATTCTAGGATTGAAATTTATTTTTGTGTGGTAGTTTTCATCTGATTCCTATTGAATACAAGGAAGAAACACAAGTTAGTTTTGAAGTGCATAACACAGTATATCAAAGAGGGAATATAATTATATCTATGTTTTAGGATGTATGATCCATTACAAGAATAATTTGATTAATAAATTTGAATAGATGTAGATAGTTAGATAAATACAGCACACTATTTGTTTACTTATAAATGAATGAAATTGGGTTGAATAGTTTGGTTATAGTTGGTAGTTAAACTTTTAGCCATTCTAGAGGATTTTGTGGTATAAAGGAATGTTAGGAAGGATTTGATATTGTTAAAATTTATGTTGGAGTAAATTAGAAGGAATAATGTAAACAAAGTGTCATTCTATGGTATTTAGGGTATAATCCATCTTTTGAATAATCTAGCACTTTATTCATGGAAAAACAATATTCAGCTAAAAAATAACTTCATTAGGATTCTTCTATATAATATAGTTATGGAACTAAGAAAGGTTAGTGGGAGTGAAAATTAGGTATACATGTGGATAAAGGTCATAGTTCAAGAAATTTTTGGAAGGGGTTATGCCTTGGTGGTACTTGAATAATTGGATGATGATCATAAGATCACAACTAATATGGAAGGTGGATATATATATATATATATTCTAAAAGATCCTAAATGAAAGTCATAAAATAGTATTCAAGTGGCATATTGTATGTGTGAATCCAGTATCTTATTTAGAACAATATTAGTAGAGTATCAATAAATAAATTGTAGAGTTTTAGGATCAATCACGATAGTGACTTGTATAACTGTAAGATTAATATAATAGCATTTTTCGAAAAGTGGAAGAAGATTAGATTAATGTGTAGATAATGGTTGGTAGTGGAATTATAGTTTTCATGGTATGGAATGGAAATTTGATTGAACTAATTGAACTAGAAACCATTGATAAAGGAAAATTCAAGGAATATGTAAAAAATTTCTTAGAGTATTCATTCATTATGTTTAATAGTGATTATAATGTGGTATTAATATTTTTAAATAAATAAGTATTCCCCAAGTGAATTTTTTTTATCATTTGAAAATTTAATTATTTCCATAAGTAATGATTACTATGTTCTCTTATAACTCTATAGTTTTACTATCATAGCTATTTTATTGGTTTTAATTGTTTCTTCGTGAACATAGATAATTCTTAAACCACACTAAATTCATTATGTGTTAGTATTGTGTGAGCCCCTTCATGGTTCTATTTATATTAATAATTTATTTCTATAGTCTTATGTGGTTTACTTGATAGAGTGAATGGAATCTTGCTCATATACAGAATTATAATGTGCCTTTGGATACCCAATATTTGTTCGTTGCCTAAATTATAGAGGATGGATTTTTAATTTTTCTTAAATAAGACTCTTTATCTATTTTTTTCTTTATATATTTCATTATTTTTTTTATTTGAATTTAGTTTCAGAATAAATATTAACCTTCATGGACCCCCAATCCCTACCCACAATGCATTTAGAAGCATGGTTAGTTGATTTCATATAAGAAATTTGTGTAATGAGATTCATATTATCCAAATAAATAATTCAAAAAAATAATTTGTTTAAGGTGTTAGTGAAAAATGAGAGAGAAAATAAGTGATAAGAATATGAAAATAAGAGGAATCTTAAGGAATACAGATGAAATAATATGTCTGGTATTAGGGATTATGGAATATAAGTTTGGTGACCGTATAGGGTGGTAAATTATTCATCTTTTTCTATATGATTGTGAGATATGGGTAATTTTGTCCCTTTTTTTCATGACCCGTCCTCAGGGCCCGTACCGTGACTACCCCAAGCCCGCCCTCCATAGTCCAGGGGCTGGAGACTACCACCAAAGGAGAATCCCCGATAAAAAGGTAAGGCATTGCCTTTAAACCTGTAACACACACAGTCTAAACACAAGCAGTGGGAGAAACAAGTACTAATATAGAAAAGAAAAGTGTGCTGAAAGTAAGTGGTCCAGAATACAAACCCAACTAAACAACAAGTACAAGTACAAGTAAAAAAGGAAAACAACTCCTGGATTTTCCAATGGGGAATCCTACCTGAAGGGTAGGAACAGAACTCAAAGAACTCATCCCTGAAGTACGTCCCGTCTAGTCCATCTCTGAGCAGCCTCCCGTCCCTCACTCTCACCCTCGATCACTACTAATCTTCGTTTGTACAGAACACAACAAGGTGTGGGAAAATCCCATGCAGGGGTGAGTATAACAATACTCAGTAGGGGACCCCGAGACCCCCTAAGGTCTCCCGGAATCCACTAAGGACAAACCAAAGAAGAAAGATACAATCATGAAGTATCAAACAACCCTACTTAGGTATATTCCCATACATATACCTAAGTTACCAGTCATAGTCCAGCTCAAACTCTTGAGCCCAAGCACAGCCCAGTCCACTAAAGAAGTAAATTCAATCACCTTGATGATAATGATTGAAATAAAAGACTCATCTAACACAGGTATAAAACTCATGAAGAGGGGTATATATGATTAGATGTAGCCTCTGAATCATCTCCTCTGTCGAACCCACATAGGATCCTGAAACAATATCAGCGCTGTCGAACCCATGGATGATCCTGGTACAGAAGTCATCACTGTCGAACCCACAGTGGATCCTGGTATAGAAGTCACCGCCGTCGAACCCATGGAGGATCCCAGTACAGAAGTCATCACTGTCAAACCCACGGAGGATCCTGGTACATTATCGTCTTTGTCGAACGCACAGAGAATCCTGTCATCTCAGTCACAGCCAGCCCAAGGGTTCCCGCACATAGCACCCTCGATTCTAAGAGGGTCCACTCATCAAGCCAAGTGTTGAAACATCAACTATCATGAAGTCTTGAGTTGATGTATCTCTTAGTTCTGTCTCGTCAAAAGGAACCCAACGTGACAGACGACGCGTCAATCGGACGCCCGGTCTGTGAGTTATTGGCATTTCTGTTCCAGGGGCCTAGTTGGTTTTTAGGTTCAAACCAACCCGACCATACCCCAAATGCATCCAAACCTCAAGTGGGGTATTCCAAAATATCCATCCTTCTCTAAGCCTCCCATCACTGCAGATAGTTCGTCGTTTGGAGACTCGAATCCCAAAATACGGATGAAATGGTGATTTCAGGTTAAATGGGTCTAGATAGGGGTCCGACTCAGTCTTTGAGTATGACTCGGTCCGATGGAGTGGCCCATCCCATTGGCGGTCCGGCCCGCAAGGGCAGCCCGGCCCGGCCCACGGGCCATGTGGCTCGACCTAGTGTGGCCTGGCCCGGCTGGTCGCGGGGCCTGTCCGGCTGGCCGCATGGCCCGACTGGCCACGTGGACCCGCTGGCCGCGTGGCCCTGATGGATGTGTGGCCCGGCTGGCCACGCCGCGGGGCCCATCTAGCCACACCATGGTGGGGTGCCGCACCCCCCAGCTTCTGAAGGAACCACGGGACCCTTCGGGTCCCCCATGTGGAGCAACGCCGGAGGCCTGCTCAGCGGGCCGCCCTCGTTCAACCGAAGCGGCCTTTGGCCATTGTCCCTCTCCGGTGTGGCATGATGGCACCACACCCCTTCGCCGAGGTTTTTCACCTCTGGTGAGGCACAGTGCAACTACGCCTTTCCTCTTCCATCCGTCATGGCCCTCCTGGCCATGGTTCTTCACCGGCACAGTGTGACGGCACCGCGCCCTTCCGGCTCCACTGCGACCCGCCTGGCCGCGACTTTTCTTTGTGTGGCGCGACGGTACTGCACCCTTTCAGCGGTCTGCATCCATCATCAATAAAACATGAACCAACGGAGGAACGTCAGGCCCTGTTTGTTCGGCATGCACCGTCCACATTATGTGATAACAAATGGCCGACATCGAACCATAATAAATGACGAGGAACAAGGATTTAATTTAATCACAAAAAAACCCTACCTTTCTTGTCAGTGTCGTTTGATGGAGTCGTGGGAAGGAGGCATCATTTCATTGACGTTGGGGTGCATCCTAGGATGAATCATCGTCAGCGTTCTTCGCAGGTGGATCCTTCTCTTTTAGCTTGGTCGAAGATCGAGGATGGCGTTCGTTGTTCTTCGGAGATGAGGAGTGTTCTTCATTTAGAGGATGAAATTATCGCGAAGATTCTCCAAAGCTCCACCAAGGATTATGCCGACCCCAAAATAAAAGAGTATGATCTCTTATTATAATGCTGGAATAATGAATTCAAAATAACTCAAAACATTTCAAATTAATTAATTATTCCATTAATTAATTTGTGGTTTGGCACACTTATGGAGGAAGATGAAGTGGTTCCGCAATAAATTGGGAGTTCCAAGGGTTAAAGTGGGTTAAGGGGGTTTTATGATCATGTGGGCCCTACCTTATAACATCCTCCCAAGGGAGGTTATGTGCGGGTGGGACCCACCACTAACCTCCCCATGGAGGTTTTAACTACCACACATAAATATATGTTACACATATTTTTATTTAATTTATTTAGAAAACCCCCAAAATTAACTTCTGCTCTTGTTAGAATAGAACTGTAGTGAAGGTCTACTTAAGCGAATACCGGCACTATGAGTTCAACGGTGCCCTCATATTTTAATTATGAGCACCGGTTCAAAATATATGAAATCCGGCTCGTACGTTTACTGAACGTACCCAAAAAAACATCAGAAATTGATTCCGGGCACACCGGGTCTCAGAATCAAGCGTCGTAAGAAACTGCGGACTCGTAAAATTTCCATGTATTGAAGAAAACAATTTCCATAGAATTTACGTGTCTTTAAATTCTCCCCACCTCAGGGATTTACACCCCCATAAGCTATAACACACACTAAGGGAACAAATGAGGGTATTGAGCACGCATCGGAGCCTCCCACTCCCATGTGCTCTTCTGGAGGTTCCCGTATTGCCAGCGAACACGCACCAGAGGTATCGACCGTTCACGCTGGACCCACTCCTGTGGATCCTCAATCTCTACTGGAACCTCTATGAATGTCACCCCATAATCGATGTCCAGATCCCTGTGGTCGATGACGTGGGACAAGTTGTGCACGTATCTCCTCAGCTGAGATACGTGGAAGACGTCATCCACCCGGTGCAACTGAGGTGGAAGATCCAGGTGGTAAGACACCTCGCCTACTCTACTAAGGACCTGGAATAGTCTAATGAATCACGAAGACAACTTCCCACCTTATCCAAGTCTCCATATACCTCATCAAGGTGAGACCCGTAGAAAGATGTGGTCGCCATCCTCAAACTCTAGTGGTCTCTGTCTCCTATCAGCATAGGACTTCTGCCTACTCTGTGCAGTCTTCATCTGCTCCTGGATGATCTGCACCTTCTCCGTCGTAGCCTGCACCATCTCTAGTCCCATAAGTGTAGACTCCCCTGGGTCAGTCCAATATAGAGGTGATCTTCAAGGTCGGCCGTAAAGTGCCTCGAAAAGTGCCATCCCGATGGTGGAATGGTAGCTATTGTTATACGCAAACTCTACCAAGGGTAAGTGATCCTTCCAACTGCGACCGAAGTTGAGGACGCAGACATAGAGCATGTCATTGAGAGTCTGAATAGTTCTCTTAGTCTGACCATCCATCTGAGCATGGAAGGCAGTGCTCAAGCGAAGCTATGTCCCGAAAGCCTCCCGCAACCCCTTCTATAGCGGGGAAGTGAAATGAATATCTCGATCGGAGATGATCGTTGATGGAACACCATGAAGCCGTACGATCTCCCATACGTAGATGCATACCAGGATCTCTACTTAACCCTGCTCTCTAATCGATAGGAAGTGGGCTGACTTGGTGAGTCGGTCAACAATCACCCAGATAGAGTCATGTCCCCTGGATTTACGTGGAAGTCCCATCATGAAATCCATGGATATCCCATCCCACTTCCACTCTGGGACCTCTAAGGGCTGAACCAAACCTGCTAGAACCTGGTGCTCTGCCTTCAATTGAAGACAAGTGAGGCATTGCTAGACAAACTCTGCTACTACCTTCTTCATACCTGGCCGCCAGTGCTATCATCGGAGGTCCTGATACATCTTTTCCACTCATAGATGTACCACTAAAGGAGATGTGTGGAACTCCCTAAAAACTTCCTCCTAAAGTGTAACAGGTACCATGGTACATCCTCTGAAGAGACTGATGTGCTACCCACATTCAGAAAAACCATCAGGTATCTGCCCTATGGATATTTGAGCATGTCGTGTCTCACAGTCAACATCCCCACGCTGCACCTCCCTGGCTATTTGAAGAAGTGGAGGAGTGACTATGAGAGACTGTAGAAAGGTTGCTCCATATCTATCCATAAAGGATATATGCAATGTGTCCAGCTGCTCTGTCACCTCTCCTAGCAGCTAAATGCCTGATCTCTTGCAGAGAGAATCTGCTACATCTTTCCCCTTTCTAGGAGTATAGACTATCTCAATGTAAAAGTCCTGGAGAAACTCAAGCCATCGCCGTTGTCTCAGGTTTAGGTCCTTCTGTAAAAAGATATACCTGAGACTCTGGTGGTCAGAGTAGACTGTAAAACGTTCGTCCATAAGATAGTGCCACCACATATTCAAGGTGAAGACCACTGCTACTAACTCCATGTCATGGGTAGCGTAGTTCTGCTCGTGTTATCTCAACTACTGAGAACCATACGCGATCACTGCTCACTCCTGCATCAGGACACACCCAAGTCCAGTCCCTGATGTGTCACAGTAAACTACGTACCCAACACCATCCCCCGGTAGCCTCAAGATGG
The DNA here is from genome assembly GCA_963277665.1 of Viscum album. Taxonomy (NCBI): domain Eukaryota; kingdom Viridiplantae; phylum Streptophyta; class Magnoliopsida; order Santalales; family Viscaceae; genus Viscum; species Viscum album. Next base: position 1,928,263,683 of record OY728137.1, on the reverse strand, counting down.
TTGCACTAGTCAACCTCTGCCTCAACTCCTAAAAGCTATGCTGGCATCTCTCTGACCACACGAAGGGTTTCCCCTTCTTCTTTAATGCTGAAATAGGTGATGCAACTCTGGAAAAGCTTGGCAAAAATCTCTGATAGTACCCAACCAGTCCTAGAAAACTCCGTACCTCTCTCACACTCCAAGGTGGCACCCAAGCAAGCACTTCCTCAATCTTCACTGGATCCACTACAACTCCAGCCTCCGAGATGACGTGTCCCAAGAAGTGAACCTATAAAATCCAAAACTTAATCTTCTAGAGCTTACCAAAAAGTTGGTTCTCTCGGAGTGTGTCCATTACTACCTACAAATGGTAGGCATGCTCCTCCTCAATAGTCAAGTAGATCAGTATGTCATTGATGAAGACTATGAAAAAGAGATCTAGGTAAGGCTGGAAGATCTTATTCATGAGACTCATGAACACTGCTGGAGTGTCAGTTACACCAAAGGGCAAAACCAAGAACTCGTAGTGGCTATACCGACAGATGAAGGTCGTATTCTGCATATCCTCTTCTCGAACTCTGAGTTGGTGATAGCTTGACCTAAGGTCTATCTTCGAGAACCATCATGATCCCTTGAGCTGATCAAAGAGGTCGTCAATCCTCAGAAGTGGGTACTTGTTCTTCCCAGTCACCTGGTTAAGGCGATGATAGTCAACACACAGTCACAAGCTCACATCCGCCTTCTTGGCGAACAAAATCGGGGATGCCGAGGGTGAAACACTAGGTCGGATAAATCCCTTCCCCTTCAAGTCCTTTAGCTATACCCGGAACTCACGAAGCTCAGTGGGAGCCATCCGATATGATAGAGTAGATATCGGTGTTGTCCCAGGGTATAGGTCAATGTAGAAGTCCACCTCTCTACGAGGAGGTAGTCCTAGAACATCGTCAGGGAAAACATCCACGTACTGATCCACCACAATAGGAAAACTCAGACTCCACACATCAACCGCTCTGACGATGAGACTAGCCGACTGATGTGTGATCGGATTCCCCCTCCTCTGGGTAAGTCTATCCTATACTGAAAAGGCTCCCTTCTCACCGGTGAAGGTAAACCTCATCCCATCCTTGCAGATGCACCACGCTTTCCACCTAATATAGTCAATATGTGCATGAACTGTGGATAACAAGTCCATACCCAAGATGACTTCGTAAGGCCTCAATGCCTCAATAAAGTGATCATTGCTAAAGATCTCACCTCCAAGAGTAAGCTCACACTGTCGGCACCAGTGTGTAATCATCGAGTCTGCTCTCATATGAGTCTCTAGTCGTAAGGATTGAGCCAACGGCTCTGTCGGAATCTCCAAGATCTAAATAAGGGAAGTGTAAATAAAACAATGACTCACACCTATGTCTATAATTACTACAGAAAGGGGGAGTAGACACTAATAGTACCTTGAATCATCTCAGGTGAACCGTGGCCATAGGCCTCGACTGCCTAGAGCTGAGCCCGCCTCTGTCTGCCATCTCCCTGTGGTCGGGGTGGACCTCCCTGGTGGTGGTGGTGGTAGGGCCTCAAAACGTCATCCACCACCAGCTGCTCATCCAGCGCCTCTACCACGGCTGCCTGCTCTCGGCGGACCACCACGGTCGAACCTCTACCTTTGCATGGGAGGTCCCTCTACTTTCTGATGCTCATCTGCATGGTGGGTCGGGTAGTCTCAAGCCATGTGACCCAGCCCGCTGCATGCATATCACTGCCTGCTCCTCGTATGGATGACTCTGTCTCGTGTGCCCTGCACAACCAAAACTGTATCCTAGGGTTTTCCACCTGATGTCCTGGTCCGCTTGGACCTATGCGACATCTGTCTACTATCGGCTGTAGAAGACTCCGCTACGTGTCGCCTTGTGGTGGGTCTCGCTGCTGGTGACTGCTCAACTAGAAAGCTCTCCATAAGAAGGGATCGCTCTAGCACCCCCGCCTGCATTGGGATATTGAGGGAGATCATCAAAGCACTGATCGTAATCCTGAGTCCCTGCTCGAAGGTCCGATACCTGAATAATGGGCCCCACACCATATCCGTGGAGTATAGCGAGAGGTCAGTTAACCTCGCTGATTACTGAGCAATTGTCATGCTGCCCTGCAGTAGATGAAGTAACTCTTGAATCTGCACCACAGTCTCCTACTTCTGCATGCAGGAGACTCATGGAAAGGATCACCATGAGGTAAGATGGTGTCCCTACTAATCTAAAAACTCTCACAACAACCTCCAGCCAGTCCTTAGCTGTCTTTGGGTCCGTCTCTCCTTGGAACCTGGGCGGCCTCTGGCACTGGAACTCTTGTAACACACTCAGACGACATTCACTCTCTGCTACTGGAGCTGGTGGTATCGGTGGCCCAGCAGGTAGTGGTACTGCCGGTACCTCCGTAATGATGGGGCCCTGCACCGAGGCCTCGTCTCTAGGTGGGCTACCATCTCGTATGAAACTCAGAACCCTAGCTGGATACCTTCATGGGGTTATCCTGAAAAGAAACAAGTGCACCATGGTCAAAACAATATACCCGGTGATCTGACACAAAGTAATCACGAAGAAAACGATTCAAAGTAAACACACACGCAATCAGTGTTTTCATGCACTGAGTCAGAAATCAGAAGTCATAGTCCTAGTGTATGGATACGTCGGCCGCCGCACCAACACTGGTTTCCTTAAACTGATAACCACACCCAAAAAATTTAACACTATTAACATTAAAAGAATTAGAGTCCAAGTCCTATGGTATAACCGACTCCTTTGATAACAATTTGTAACGACCCATCCTCGAGGCTCGTGTTGTGACTACCCCAAGCCTGCCTTCTATAGGCCAGGGGCTAGCGACTAGCACCAAAGGCGAATCCATGATAAAAAGGGAAGGTATTTCCCTTAAGCCAGTAACACACACAGTCTGAACACAAGTAGTGGGAGCGACAAGTACTAATATAGAAAAGAAAAGTGTGTTGAAATTAAGTGGTCCAGAATACAAACCCAACTGAATAACAAGTACAAGTAGAATTAAAAAGGGAAAAAACTATTGGATCATCCACCGGGGATTCCTACGTGAAGGGTAGTTAAAAAACTCAAAAAACTCATCCCTGAAGTACATCTCATCTATTCCAGATCTGAGCAACCTTCTGTCCATCACTCTCAGCCTCGATCACTGCTGACCTTCATCTACACAGAACACAACAAGATGCGGGCGAAGCCCGTGCAGGGGTGAGTATAACAATACTCAGTAGGGGACCCTGAGACCCCCGAAGGTCTCCCGAAATATACTAAGGATAAACCAAATAAGAAAGATACAACTATGAATTATCAACCAACCCTACATAGGTATATGCCCATACATATACCTAAGTTACCAGTCATAGTCCAACTCTAACTCTCAAGCCCAAGCACAACCCAGTCCACAAAGGAAGTAAAGTCAATCACCTCGATGATAATGATTGAAAGATAAGACTCAGCTCACATAGGTATACAAATCATGAATAGGGGTAGATATGAATAGATTTAGCCTCTGAATCATCTCCTCTGTCGAACCCAAGTAGGATCCTGGAATAATATTAGTGCGGTCAAACCCATGGAGGATCCTGGTACAGAAGTTAGCACTGTCAAACCCACGGAGGATCCCGGCACAGAAGTCACCATTTTTGAACCCACAGAGGATCCTGGGACATAAGTCATCGCTATCAATCCCACATAGGATTCTAGTACAGTATCATCGTTGTTGAACCCATGGAGGATCCTATCATCTCAGTCACAGCTAGCTCTAGGTTTTCCGCACATAGCACGCTCGATTCCAGGAGGGTTCTCTCCTTAAGCCAAGTGTCGATACATCAAATATCACAAAGTCTTAGTTTTATGTACCTCGTAGTTCCATATCGTCAAAAGGAACCCAACCTGACAGATGGCGCATCAATCAGATTTCTGGTCTGTGAGTTATTGGCATTTCCGTTCTAGGGGCCCTGTAGGTTTTTAGGTTCAAACCAAGCCGATCGTACCCCAACTGTGTCCAAACCTCAAGCGGGGTATGCCAAAAGATCTTTCCTTCTCTATGCCTCCCGTCTCTACAGACTGTTTGTCGTTTGGACACTCGAAGCCCAAAATACGGATGAAATGGTGATTTTGGGTTAAACGGGTTCAGACAGGGGTCCGACCCGGTCCGCGGGTCCAAACCAGTCCGATGGAGCGGCCCGACCCTTTGGCGGTCCGGCCGCAAGGGAGGACCGACCCGGTGGCTGCCCGGTTGGCCACGCCATGTGGCCTGGGTAGCCAAGCCGTGGGGGGGGGGGATCGACTTCTGAAGAAACCACGAGGACCCTTCGAGTCCTGCCTTGTGGAGCACTACCGGCGGCCAGCTGAGCCGACCGCCCTCTTCTGAACGTCATGGCCTTTTCCGCATTCCCTCTCTGGTGTGGCACGATGGTGCCACATCCCTTCGCCGCGGCCCTCCCTGGCCGCATTTCCACACCTCCGGCACGGTACGGCGCGATGGCGCCGCACCTCTTCTATCCCTTGCGGCCCTAAAGGCCGTGGTTATTCACCGGCACGGTGTGACGGCACCGCGCCCTTCCGACAGTCCGCCTCCATCGTCAATAAAATAGGAACCAACGGAGGGACATCGGGCCGTGTTTGTTCGTCCTTCACCCTCCGTATTAGGTGATAACAAATGTCCGACATTGAACCATAATAAATGACAAGGAATGGGGATTTAATTTAATCACAACAAACCCCTACCTTGCTTGTTGGTGTCGTTTGATGGAGTCACGGGAAGGCGGCGTTGTTTCATTGACATCAGGGAGAGTCCGAGGAAGAAGCGTCGTCGGCATTCTTTGTGGGCAGCTCCCTCTCTTTTAGCTTGGTCGAAGATTGAGGACGGTGTTCATCATTTTTCAGAGATGAGGAGCGTTCTTCGTTGAGAGGATGAAATTCTCCCAAAGATTTTCCAAATCTCCACCACGGATTATTCCAACCCCAAAATAAAAGAGTACGATCTCTTATTATAATTTTGGAATAATGAATTCAATAGAATTCAAAACATTTCAAATTAATTAATTACACCATTAATTAATTTGTGGTTTGGAACACTTATGAAGGAAGGTGAAGAGGTCCCACAATAAATTGGGAGTTCCAAGTGTTAAAGGGGGTTAAGGGGGTTTGATGATCATGTGGGCCCCACCTTATAACATCCTCTCAAGGGAGGTTATGTGTGGTTGGGCCCCACCACTAACCTCCCCTTGGAGGTTTTAACTACCTCACATAAAAATATGTTACAAATATTTTTAATTGATTTATTTAGAAAACCCCCAAAATTAACTTCCACTCTTGTTAGAACACAACTGTGGTGAAGGTCTACTTAAGAGAATACCGACGCTACGAGTTCAATGGTGCCCTCAGATTTCAATTCCGAGCACCAGTTTAAAATATATGAAATCCCACTCGTATGTTTACTGAACATACCCGAACAAAACTTTAGAAATTGATTCCGGGCACACTGGCCTCAGAATCAAGCGCCGTCAGAAACTGTGGACTCATAAAATTTCCATATATTTAAGAAAAAAATTTCCATGTAATTTCCAGGTCTTTACACTTTTTATCTTATTTTAGATGTTATATCTCTTCTAGTTCAAGTATATACTATTTTAATAAACTTATATGTTTTTATTTCAAATTTATAAATTGGATAGTGGTTTGAAGGGTTTAAATAGAAAAAAATATTTTACAAATGAAATATAAATATACCATAAAAACATATTTTCCCATAAGATCATACTTTCATTTAAAATAAATAAAAAAATGATTAATATAAAATTTCTTCAATAAAAAAGAAATTCCAAGTTCATTTACATGAGTGTCATAACGATCTAAAAAATGATCCAATATAATTTTTCCTCCTATGGTATCCATGGGTTGTATGAATATTACTTTGCTTCAAAATGATACTATCATAATTATATTAATCTAAATACTTTTGTAACACCCTAACCAAAATCACCAGGTTCGGACTAGTGTTTCATAGTACCTCAAGCACGCCTCCTCATACACAAGAGGTTACTGAAAATTATAATAGACCAAGAGAGACATCATGAGGAGACTATTACCTTTATATCAGGTAAACATAAGATTATTAAATTAATGTGATAAAAATAATAAAAATAAATAAATAATGAACAACTAATTAGGGTAGAAATATATTTATAATGTAGAACCCCATGTAATAAAAATATGGAATTTCATTCAGACCACCAAACTAAGAAATAATAATCCCCACAAGTCGTGGATCAATATACGAGAAAAATATAACTAAGAAAAACAAAAAAGTAAATCTAAGAATGAATCCCATCCTTCAATGCATGAATCCTCCTGTTAAACCTACTCAACCACCCACCACAGGGCCCCTGACATTCACCGCATCCCTGGTCATGAAATCTACACATGCAGTGAGATTCCCAAGTAGGGTGTGAGTACAAAACCTTGTACAACACCACTAATTGGTTCGTAAAATAACTACATAAGATATACTAGTGAATTCCATGTTTGTTAAAAATGAATAGATAGTCAAAAATAATATCACACAAGCACACCATATATGTTGGGTCATTATATACCTACTCTACCTGCTTTATCTCCATGTCGAAGTCATGTCCATGAGCCGCCTAACACATCCCCCTCGATGGGATAGACCAAAAAAATATTTGGCACATCCCACTAGAAGGTATATCCCATATTCATGTTGAAAAATGTTTGATACATCTCCCTTGGAGAGATAATCTATATGGATCATCCTGCACACTCAACTGTAGAAGATAGATCATGAAACACATAGGTATAGGGTAACATATTAACATAATTTCATATCAAGAAATAGTCATAACAATCATAAACAAAATGTGAGAAAACATTGATCATAGGTCTACATGTTTTCAAACATCAAGTATAGGTATCATAGGGTTAGTCGCGCACAACAAAAGATTATTCTAAAAACCCTTATAAACATGCACTAATGATAAGGAACACATAACTTAGGTTAAATGATGCTTAATGATAAAGGTCATTTTCAAAGTCTAATTACACCACTAGGAAACCTAGAAATATCCCCATGGAACCATGATTTAGAAAAAATGGTCCTTGTTGAAGATAATACACACCCAAATGGTAGGACAAGATCACACATATTCGAGAAGATCTACCATAGACAATGTTTAAGGTCCAACAATGCGTAGATACCAAAAATCTGAGATTATATATCTCCCTAACTCTAATATACTAGTAAGGACAAACAAAAACCAAGGATTTAGGAACCAACACCCTAATTACAGAAGATTTAATTCACAAGGTTCATCAATCTCTCCTCTAAAATTAGATAAAAATTAAAACATTGGAATATAATGGAAATAGGATTCTTATTATAGAGAAAAATAAAGTCATGACACATTAAAACCCCCAACATATTATCCCTCAAGTTGCATTAAATGGTTATAATAGATTCTTTGAAGATAAGAAAACAATTAAACCATTTTAAAACCCATACCAAATAACCCCATGACATGGTTGAGGTTCACCACAACCATTGTGGCTTTGGTCTCACCTCTCCATGAACCCAAAAATTTCTAGAAGTCACACATTGTCCCTAAGTACTTGAACATTTTGGATTAGTCATGGCCTCCACCACAGTAGTGGGGAGGATTTGTGGTCATGGAATACGAGGAGAAAACCACTAAAACATTACCATGACCATGTCTAGAACTATGTGTGGTGGATTTTTCCACAAAAAATAGGTGATACACAAGTAAAAAATGGATTGGAACATGGTGTTTTCCAGATCATTTTTCATATAGAAAACAAAAACTCCACTATTTAATCCATCAGTCAATCCCATTCTAATTGGCCTCCTAAAGACCTCTAACCGTACTAAAAACATTAAAAATATCTAAATAGATACATACAAGATAAAAAATATGAATAACTTAAATAGAGGGTTCCAAAATTATACCACTCTAAGGAAATATCATACTTAATAAGTGTCTCCAGATTTCTACTCAAATAACTCATGCTACTATACCCAAGTATATTTCTCTCAATCCCATGTCTCTTCTTATATATGAAAGTTCTTCCATTGAACCCGAATAAGAGAAACCGACTTCCTTCATAGAACCATGTCACTTTCGTCAAAAATGTAAAAGTTACACTCCAAAAAAGACACATTTGGTTTTAAATAAACATCTTCATAGTCAATAACATTCATAGGATCAAGCTTGTACCACTAAAGCTTGAATTTGTGGAACACATTATGAAAACCTTGATACCATGGAAGAATATCCAACTAATATTCCACCATCCTGATGTGTTTGGTAATTTTTAATTACCCAGAATACCATAGTTTCAATTAACATTTCCTCCCCAAATTCATATTCCCTAACCAAGGGTACACTCATTAGAAAACTTTGTTGCTCATAAAAAAATCCAAGATTTATCTCCTTTGATAAGAATATGATTCTTTCCTACTATGATCTATAACCATACACTTATTAATCAACATCACTCACTCTAATTTATCTTATACTATATAGTCCCAAAAACAACATATTCTCCTACCTTATTCCATCATAGAGGTGAAAGAAATGGATGTACATAGATATCCTAAAACATATGCATCTTAATAAAAGACTAGAAACTGTTTTTGTTGGTAAACTCTACCAGATCCAATTGATTATCCCAAGATCCTATAAAACCTTTAATACATGCTCAAAGAATATCTCCTAAAGTATGTATTATTATCTCTTACTTAAAATCAGTCATATAATGAAAACTCATACTTACCATTACTGAGTCCCCAATTCCTTATATTATCCTTGTCAAAATCGGGATTTAAACTAATCATTTCTATTAATTATTGTGCTTGAAGTCACTCTATGTAGCCACCCAATCCACCAAAAATTGAGTTTTTTAATATCATCCACGAATTTATTTTCTTATATAGGAAATAAATGATCAACCTTGGTCAACCATCCCACTACCACTAAAACAATATCTCAGCCTCTTGGGATCCTAGTAAAACATGTCACAAAGTCCATGGTTTCATCATCCCACTTCCACACAGGCACTTGAAGTTGCTAGAACAGCCTACCATTTTTATAATACTTGACCTTGATCCTATGAAAATTTAGAAAATGGGAGGAAAATCTTGTAAAGTCTATTTTCTTACCTATCCTCTATAATTAACTTCTGACAACATGATACACTTTGGTTGAACCTGGGTGCATTACGCAAAACAGAGAATGAGAGTCTTTCCTGATCTCTTTCCTCGTGGAATAAGGAACCATCACATTACCATGAACTATATGTACAAGACATCCATCAAAGGACCATCCTGAAATAGAACCGTTCAGTTACAGCCTATCTCGCCTCATGATACAATTTAGATGAGATTTCCAAATCTCATTCACTCATTACATTAGTGAGGAAGTGGTCACCAAGGGTTGACAAGTAACAACCCCCCCAAATCCATAGTTACTCTCACCTGCCTAAAGGCCAGAAAATCCATATCATTCCCCTCTTTTTTTATGTCCACTATCCAAAATATTTTTTCTTCCTTCTATGATAATATTCAACAAATATTCCCTTTCTATGGAGTATACTCCATCTCAAAGTCAAATTTATGCATGTTTTCTATCCCTGATGAGGATTCAGTTCTCGCTTGGAGAAAATATACCAGATATGTTTTTGGTTTGTATATATAAAAAATATCTCATTAAAGAGGTATTTTCACTAACATTACAAGGAATTTACCATGACTATCAACTCTAAGTCATTAGTAGGTTATATTTCCTCATGTGGTCACAACTAATTATTCCTATAAAAAGTACCATATAACCCTATATGAAAAAATCTCCAAAGTTGACACCATATGTGTCGTAGTACATTGCATGCCCAACTATGTGATTAGGAAGAATTATAATTAAATTTTATTTCAAACTCATCTTAAACTCTAAGAATTCCCCTTTATATGTGTATGACCATTTAAACATGACTCCCTTTTTGGTAAATGTAGTTGTAGGTGCTTCTAAGAAAAAATGTATTGGATAAACATCCTATAGTATAGAACCAAACCAAGGAAACTCCAAATCTCAAATACATTCCTCAACCATTCACAAGAAATAATTTATTTCACCTTCTCTAGATCAATGGATATTCATACCTGAGAAACCACATGACCAAAAATTCACTTATTCTATCAGAAAGTGAAACTTAAAAAATAGGATGTAAAGATGATGTGCTTGAAGCGTACTCAATATTATTTCAAGGTTTTAAGAATTTTACTCCAATATCTTAGAATATTATCATATTTAATTAGTCAAAACAATGACATAGGAGTATAACATTGGTGATAGATATTTTTTAATGATATCTATGAACAATTCCAAATAATTTTTTAGTCCAAAGGTCATAATGAGATACGAATACATATTGTATCTACACCTAAATGGTATCTTCTCTATATCATCCTCCTTAAATTAAAGATAATTGTAGCCAGTATGTAGATCAATATTAATAAAACCTTAATATCCCTTTAGTTGATCAAACAAGTCATCAATTATGATAAATTGGTACATATTTTTCATATTGGTCGATTTAAACTTTTTATAGACCACACAAAGTTGAATACCATTGTCCTCCTTATTAGTGAACAACATTGGTGAACCCCAAGGAGAATTGATTGGTATGATGAAGCCTTTATCTTGAAGATAATTATGTCATAACTTATTCTCTATCAATTTATTTTATTCTATATGATATATTGGAATTAATTAATTTCAGACACCAAATGAAATATTGATCTCAAACTCAACTCCCCAGTCCAAAGGTACCCCCAAGATATATTCTATAAATACATCTCAGAACAAGACCACCATAGGAGGATAAGAGGGTAGAGCCACATTATAATCCATTTTAATGAAATTGATTCTCTATAATGAGGATCTAGTCCAACTCTACCTACTTTTAAATCCTATTCATTGGTCAACAAGAATTTATCCCCTTTAGGTGATGTAAAATTCACTCTTCTCTGATAACAATTAATGTGTACAAAATATTTATTCATAAATTATATTCCAAGGATCACATAGAAACCTAACATCCCAAGAATTATTAACTTTATCTCATTCTCAAATCCAATAACCACCATCATACATTCGGGAAAAATATGAAGATGATCCTATTTATTCCCAAGGGTGTATCAATGGATAAAAGTTCATAAGGGAAATTAATAGGTAAGTCTATCCCAGAAACAACTTGAACAGATATAGATGAATATGATGTGATTGTATCAAAAAAATAATTGTATAATGTATAAGAGACCAGGACCATACCAAAAACTATTTATGGTCACTCTCCCATAACTTCTACATATTTCTCATAGATATATACCCAACTAGAAACTACTCCATGACGCCCTAGAGGCTAATGAGTCACCGGATTCACCAACCCTTGTAGGGTCTATACCCCCAAAGAAGGTCCACCACTGGAATATTGGACTAAAATTATTGCATACATCCACATATCCTTATAAAAATACTATTTTAAATTATTTTTCATGCCACACTAGTGGAAAGAGTTGATAGAAATAGGAAAGTCCTTGAGATAGTTTCCTTTCTTCACATAGTTATTAAACATATCATAGCCATCTCCAATAGAGGGATTCAAGGAACCTATTATCTACTCTGACTAATAATGGCTCCCTATAATCTATACCCTAACTTCCTTTTGTTTTTTCCAGAATAAAAAATTGGAATTGAGATGAATAAATCACTGAAAATCAATTGTAAGTTGGAAAAAGGCATGAAAGTATATCTTAATCAATGCCATTCTTTATTGTGAGTACCTTACAAAGAAATTAAATGTTTCTCATTAAATAAAAGTTACTAACATGGTATTTTATCTTAGTATATATGCCAATATATAAATTCCTTACTTTTAAGCTTCATTCCCAACTAGGTTCAGAGTGAAGTAAATCAACTCAGTAAATTGCATTTAATATGAAGACACTGATATTTTCCCTTGTTGAAGCTCCATGAACTCCTAATCATGGTGAAAGTTTGACATATTAGGAAAGACCAACTTAAATTATTGGTCCTTGAAGTTATCCCATTTCAAACCACAATATCTAACACCCTGAAGTAAATTATCCCACCACTATCCAGAAATATCCTAAATCATAAAGGTCATAAGATTAACCTTTTTATTCTTTGGGGTATCCACTAGATCAAGGATCCTCTTTATGAAGAATATTATATCCTCTACATGTTGGGGGACTCTAGTTCCCTATAAGGTTGGGGTTTATTGGAGTCATAAGTCACTAGTGTAGTCGACCTTCATCATCCCACCACTTTGGGATCCTCTACCATGGACAGGTATTAATCATAAGAGTCTTGGTTGAATCAGTTATATAGATTGAGCAGCTATAGAAACCATGGGATCATGCACAATAGTATCCTACCACACAATAGTTTTGTCAATACATTAGTGAGGTGAAATTTTTTGAAATTCCATACAAAACATTGAAGAAGGAAAATCGCTAATCCAAGAAGACTGATAATGGATCGCCGACACACACAAGGTTTTATAAAAAGGTTCATCCTAAGAAACTACCCACTAAAACAAGTCATAACCCTCTAAATACTAATCAAGACCCATTATAATCCTTCATTACATTCATGTTTGTCACATCCATTTATATACACTCAATATTATAATACTCATGATCAAATAAAATAATGCAAGCAATAATGTAATAAAATAAAATATCATATATTTTGATATGTATTTTAATTATTTTTTATTTATATAATGAATAAAATAATCATATTTCATGTGACCTTATGATCATATTCATGATTCAAGACCTCATTCCAAATCGTAAAAATCATCACACCAATGTTATGTGCATCACCCAAGTTGAATCAAATCAATAATAACATGAAATACTAATAGCATCAATTCCCCTTATTAAGGAATCTAAAATGCCTATTATATAGTGCATGCTAAGAACTGATAGATTTCCCCATCTCAAGTCTCAACCATCCTATCTATTGTCTAACCTATCCAAAATACGGTAAAAGAAAGCAAACAAGTTAATGAACCTGAGGTTCTGATACCGTTTTGTAACACCGCATCCTAAATCACCAAAAAAAACTTCCAGATTTTTAGAGGGCCTCATACACACCTACCCATATGAGATAGTTTTCCAATTAATGGAAGGGGTCAACAGGGAAATCTTGGGGATACTATATCTTTAGTATGAGTTAAACATCAAAGTACACAATGAAAGTGATAATAATAGTAAAAAAAATAAAGAATTATTAAATCATCATAGTAATAGTATACATATAATGTACCAACCTAGGTAAAAGAAATAACGAATATCAGTCAAAAAACCAATATAAGAGATAAAGATCCCCAAATGATTTGGATCAATGTACTAGATAATTATAAATCATTAAAATAGAAGTATATGTCCAAGAAAAAATTCTATCCTACAACACCTACATCCTCCAACTATGCCTGGTTAACATACCACTGTAGGGCCATTCCCCTTTACAAAATACTTGTTCATGAAATATACACATGCACTGAGATTCCTAAGTAAGGTGTGCATAAAAAACCTAATATAACACCACAAAAATGTATTTAACATAATTTCGAAAGATATAATGCTTCATTGAATGAAAGTTAACAATGCGTAGATAAGAAAAATTTATATCACACAAGAATAATGGACATGTAAAGCCCTTAGAGATCATATATATCATCTATATCTCTATTCCAAAAGGAATGTCCATGTTCCACCTGAAAAATCCTCCCTTGATAGAATAGACCAATTTTTTTTGACACATTCAGTTTTAAGGGATATCCCGAGTAAATGATGACCAATTTCAGAAACATTCCTCTTAGAGGAATATTACACATGATTCAACCTACACTCTAAAATATAGAAGATATCTCATGCCACACAAAGATATAGTATCACATATCAATATCACATCATATAAAGAAAGATTCATAAGCACCATAAACCACATATGAGTAAAAATTGGGAATAGTTAACATCCTCTAAATAGACACACCGTGTGAAATAAAAAATCAATCATTGTTCCCTTGGGGCTATATATCCATTCCAAAAACATTATGATAATATGTATAAATTATTTCTGATGATAAAGACCATCTACCTTAGGTTAAATTATTTTTAATGAAATGGTTCATTATACATGTCCAATTTCACCACTCAAAACCTAGAATCATCTCTATACTACCATGAATTAAAGAACAAGGGTTTTGGATAAAGAGAATCCACACCTGAAAGGTAGTAAATGATCACACATACTCAAGAAGATATATTTTTGATAATGGTCTGGGTACAACGGTATTGTGATGCCTATAATTTCAGATTCTTTATATACCTTACTCTAATATCCTAGAAAGGAATAACAAGAACCAATTTATGAAGAATTAACACCCTTATTACAGAAGATGAAAAAAACAAGGTTCATCAAGCTCTCCTATATAATCTTCTAGATATTAAACCCTAGTAATTAAATGGAAATGGGAGGATTACATGTGGGGAAAACTGATTCAACATGAATTAAAAACCCTCTCATAAAGATCCCCCAAATTTTCTTAAATTATTATAAATAGTTACTCAAAGATAGGTGGACAAATCATCTAATTAGAAAACCATACCAGATAAAACCACAATATGGTGGAGGATAACCATTTCCATGGGGCCTTGGTTCCACTTTGTCTTGAATTTGTACAAGTCTAGAGGACACACCCTAGCCTAGTTTCTTTGTCCATTTTTTCATAGAAATAACCTACACCATGGTCATAGTGAGACATTATAATTCTATATCATAAGAATACCACTAGTAGGATACTCTTAGGAAAATTCCTTATACTAGGAATGGTTTTTTATTGGTTTATAGGTGTGAAACTATTTAGACCATGGCGTGTTCTAGAGCATTTTTCATTTGGAAACCCCAAACCCTCCTTTTTAAGCCACTATCCTGACCATTTTTTATTCTAGCCCCCTTAACACCTCAAAATATCCTTAAAATACCATGAAACATATCTAAATAGATTCATATAATCTGAAAAATATGAATACCTTCAATATAGGGTGTCATAACTTGGCTATAGATAGTGAGTGAGAATCAATGTGCTTTGGTTTGTGAATATTAATATTATAAATCTTTTTTTATTTACATAGGGAACTCTAGGATTAAACCTCATTTATTAATAATATAATGAAACTGAATGGAATCAAAACATCTCTCAAATTTTTGGTCATCAATGATGATGATTAATATAAATTTCATTATTAATAAATTTTTATACCACTAGGATTATATGTGTGAAGAATTTAAACAATTTAATGGGACATTAAAACTCCATTGAATATCATCATATGAAATTCGAGACTAATAATAATAACTTCGGTGTAGGAATGATCAATAAAAATGAATTATCAAATAACACATTCATTTTCATGCCCTAAATAATGATGTATTGACCTTTACATCATGTCATACATCTGAGGAGACCCGAGAAGTGTTTTATTCTTCCCGATGATTCCCTATATGAAGATGGATGAAAATTCACCCCCACCCCCTTCTCCATTGGAGAGGTGGGTAATCTATTATCATCTTCTCTAGATGTGAAACCATGCTCATTTATACCATTTTCTAACCCCAAGTACCTTTTAAAATCCATAGATATGTTTTTTGCCTAAAGGTGCTATATCTATTTGATGGCTTGCCTCATATTTCTATATTGATGTCAGAATTTATAATAGATTTCGTGTAATCTGAATATAACATTGGTTGTTCTCTTTAGGATTTATTGGCCATCAATGGGTGATTTTGAAGGGCTCCTTTTCAAAATCTGTGGATTACAAGATCAGGTGATTGTTGGTCTTCTAAATAAAATACATATATTTATTCAGTTTTCCTCGATGGATGATTTGATTCTTTTATGGTCCAGAGATCCATATAAATTTAATAGGTGTTTCTTATACCTTTTTTAATGTTCATACAACATCTATATTCAGTGTGGTACTCTAACAATATAAATTTGTGTATGCTTCCTTTAACTCCAAATTCCATTCCAAAATCCATCTATTATACATATGTTGAAAATTTTGGTAGGTATTTATCTATGTTCTGATGATAGAAAGAATATTTTTTTTCATTCAATTTATCCACATATCTATGTAGAAGTGTATGTCTAAAATCATATGGTGGAATGGGTTTGTATTTATATCAGAGAATAATTTCATTATAAACAAGTGGTGGTCCTTGATTACTAAACCAACTGTTTCTCATTGTATAGGATTTTAGGCCATTCGGTTTCATCTTTTCTCCATGCAGACATGCATAAGGTGATGGAATTGATATCACAACAGAAAGTGGGAACAAATTATTTCAATGGTCTCATAGTTGAGTTGGGTTACAATAGGTAGGTTCATTATAATATCATTCAAAATTATAATGAAAGTATTACATTCCTATTTGATTATTTGAAGAGTGATTTTTCCAATCACAATAAGGTAGTGTATGAACCTTTTTATATAAGGGTGGACGGTTCATGAAGATGATTATTTGGATCCCAATAGTAATGTATCCAAAACTTTATCATATGAAGAGGATGTGAAACCTAGATGTGAATATGGTCATGAGGTGGTGCTTTAGGAGGCAGGTGAGGTAGGTCTACTGAGGTGCATAGAACAAAAAAGATTAAGATAAGAAACACCAGTTGAATAAGGGGTTGGGTGATTGAAGCTATTGGGTCAAGATCAAGATAAACCATGCCAATTATAGGGAGCTAGGAGAAGGCAGTGATCCAAGTCAGGCCTAATAAGATCTTCCCCAACTATTAAACTTTCCAATTACTTTTGAGGTCTATATTTTTCGTTCCCAATTTCGAAATAAGGGTATTTTTCACTAGCTGAATTGGACATGCATATTCCATTACCATAGGAGAACTCCACTATTGACGACATCTTCTCTAATGTCAAACATGATGATGATTTCTCTAGTAAATTATTTATTCCTAGTGTTTAAGAGAATGGGAGGTATTGGACTTCATATTCCAAGGAATAAGACGGGTTTGAATGGACATTGATATGTAGGGGGATGTATTGTGGTTAATGGGAAGAAATAAAAATGTTGAAAGGATTACTCTTAGATACATAAGCTAATGGAAAAAATTTCAGATAGAAAGGTAAAAGGTGATGGAATGTGAAACAATTGTTAGAAACTATGAACATAAGATGGTTTTAGATATACGTAGTAGAAAGAATAAGTTCAAGTGTGGAGATGCTAAGGAACAAGGTCAGGGTGGTGCAACAAAAAAGTTGGATGGGGAAAAAATTCCTTGATCTCTTTCTCCGTTATAAGGAAAAAATACAGGAAATGGATCTCTATATCAATGATCTAAAGGAGAATGTTGGAATGGTATTATAAATAGTGGATTTAATTGATGTTAATGAGGAATAAAGGGAATGGATCAAATAAAATATCAAAATTTTTCACGTGGATTAAATGAATGGAAGATAAATTTGGAGAAATACATCCAAACATGGGACAAGTTGCCCAATCATTTTGAAGAATTAAATAAGGATGATACTGGTACATAGATAAATTCACATCAATGGGGGCTATATAGGGTAATATATTTCAATAATTTTAGCCTCGTCTTAATTAGTTTTTTGATTTATTACTATATTTAATTATCCTTTGTGTTAAACTTGTGTGGCTTCCAACTTTTTCTTTAAAATTGAATTCTAAATACAAATTTAATTTTCATTCATCATGTTATACACCAACTCAAACTGCATTGGTATTTATAACACCACACCATGTATTATCTTTACTTTATATTTTGATAAATCTCTAACCTATACTGAATACACATAGATATATACAATTTCACCTTTTATTATATATTTGAAACTGTATCTAAAACCCTAGTTAGGAATTTTTTAAATAATTGTAACCATATGTTATATCATTTATTAAAAGATGTGAAAACTTTAAAAACACTAATTTTGATACCCACTAAAAAACTTTAGGGTTAAATATCAATGTTTTATACAGACACTCCAAAAATTTTATTCCTCATTTATATAACCATATTGTGCTACCATATAATCCTTTTTAATATTCACATCATATAATTTATATAACCGAATTTAAAGAATTATAATGTGTATGATACCTTTTTTATAACATGATATAATTTTTATATTCTTAATAAAATTTAATAATATTAATAAAACTATACATAATTTCTAATCAAACCAAATCTCATATGATACACCAGCATAACAACCTTATGTTTGCTATGTTTTTATGGTTTTGTTATACTCATTACATCACTATATACTTACAATCATATATTTATATAACCTTTTAATAAATACTCCCACCAAAATAATTTAATGTATAAACAAATATGAATAAATATTATTTGAATAATTGTAATATTATGATTCATAGTCCTCATATTCCACTCTTCGAACATAATATTCACACTTATTTAATTAATAACATTTAATTTTAGGGGATTAATACCTCTTATTATCTTAAATACTATAATCACTTTATAAATTCATCATCATAATTTGGAAGACTTCCATTCAATATTTAATTGGAATTTATTTTTCTAAAAAAATTATATATAATTTATTACATTAAGATCGTTATTTTTTAATATACTTGAAACTCTTATTTGATATAAAATGACATTTATTTTGATTTAAAATAATACAAATCATTTTTTGTTATAATTTAACTTCTTTAAATTCAAATATAATCCCTATATCCATTTATAAACTATATATTTAAAATATATAAACTCCTTTGTCTTAATAAATACCATTTATTTCCAATATGATAATATGTAGGAAATAAACTATTAATAACCATATCTTATATACTATTCTATGTGTTTAGATTGATATTATAAAAGGTTGATTTTATTCCGTAAAATATGACAATGTTGGATGGTGGGAACTCTTTTCCTCATATTTTAATAGTTATCTTGGATAAAATATTTTATCATGGATAAAAAAATTATCCATATCATTTCATAATTTTTTTTACAGAATTACATCAATAATGAACAATGTGTTTCAAAAACATCATCTTATTTTATTTAAAACAAAACATATTTTATAGCCATTCATATTTCATATACGAAAAATTAAAAGAGATACAATACATATATTTTTATTTTATCTTCGAAGTAATCTACACCATCCACTTATTTATGTAGAAACCCTTTGTTTCGTCACTTGAATGAAAATATCAAGATCCATCCATAATTATTTAATTAGTTTTAACGTACTTTAAATATTTAAAAATTTTAGTATCATATACCCTTAAAAATAGAATAATTGTATTCAATATCATTAATACCTGACATGGACTCTCCACAATTCTTTTTTCAACCCTTGGATTGTTCTAGGTAATTCCTCCTCTAGAGACCAGGTTCAACATAATGGAAAAACATCCCATCCTTCTTAATATCTCGAGTAGATTATAATAACATAGATTGTACTCTAATATTATTTTTCCACTTTAAACTTTTTCATTTTAATATTATGAACAAGAAACCAAAGTCTTGTCATCTATTATAATAGTCATCTATCCACAATATATTGAGGAGATCTAGAAAACCTTTATTAAACTCATTTATATTGTTAGAAACATTAAAAAAATATTGTACACTAAATTCATGGAAACATCTATCCTTAAAGGATACCATGAGAATATTCAATTCATTAGTGTACCCACTCTACAATGAACCATCCTTGGATGAATTGACATGTCACCCAACCTAACTCAACATGATGCATGGAGAACATTATTGATTAGTAAGGGTTGACAATAAGCATCCGGGTATAAAAAAATAACCAGTAGTAATGATCTCACTCTTATATAACGAATAAGAAAATTTTTAGAAACTCACTAAGCCTACTAAAAGGATATATCCATATAATGGACTACCATGCATATTATATAAAAAATAAAAATGAATACATAAGCTAAAAATTTAATGAAGAGAATAACCATACTATGACCTAATAAATATAAAAAAATAATTTAATTTTTAAACAAGTATAAAAAGTAAAAGTATAATACAACATGGTCCTGATAAAAAGGAAAGTGAAAATATAAATAAACAACTAACTGAAAAGGTTGATACATCAATATATTGGAACTACTAAACTATCAAAGACACCACTCGAACATCTCCATGTAACTCATCGCCACTCACTGTATCTATAATTTAAATCATCAAAAAAACTTGAATAATATCCAAAATGAGATCAAAATCTTGGAAACTATGAAAAACATGATATTTTTAAGCACACACATGAGTATACATGTAGGATATGGGCTAAAATTTTCAGTAGGATTTCATCGAAGAGGTTATGAAATTACTTTTATAAAATAGTTCATAAAATACATTTTTAACATATATAATTGGATTTTACAATGGGAAACACAAAGAAAAAATATCGAACAATTAATATTTTTCAAAAAATAAAATCCAAACTATTTTGTTAAACTGACCACTTTATAGATTAAGAATTATGGTTTAAAACCACAAGATAATAATAAAAACATTCAATTAAAATATATTTTAAAATTATATTCATAAAAATAAGTGAAAGACACAATTTAAATAAAAAATACATTTAAATTTTTTTAAAAGGTAGAAATAAAAATTTATATAATAAAAAACCCACAAATTTTCTTCTTTTATAAATATTTACAAAACACTCTTTCAAACCAAATTGAAGAGTAACCCAAAGAATAATAAATAAGGCATATGATCAAATTGAACCATTAAATCAAGAGGTATAAAAAAATAAACAATAGAAAACAATGGTTCTATAAGGTCAAGAAGATTACAAGGTTTACCATAAAGTGTGTAGTTTCAATCTCCAAGGTTGTCTCATCATGTCAAATAAATAAGTGACATTGGAAACTCCTTAGGTCCTAATATGAGATTATTGAAGTAAATACTTGGTTAATCAACTATTGAGGTTATATTTTCTTCCTAACAAAATGTAAAACTTAATTTCTCCCATAAAGGGTCATCCCTTGTCCAGATCAAAATCTAAACTGAGAAACTAATCAAAGAGAAATTTCAACCAGTACAGAATTCTTGAATGATATACACCAAAATCACTCTAATTAGGGGCCTTCCTTTGGTCATATTTTAATAAAAATCATGGAAATAGTGATTTCACCATCAACACTAGTACAATAAAAAATTAACTACCCACTTAACTACCATGGTTCCCCTTGAAGAAAAACAAAGCATGGATGATAAAACAATCAAGCAATGATCATCACATGAATCAAATAATACTGAACAATAAATACCATCTCACCTTTATTACCCTATCATAAAATAGCACCTTTTTACATCATAAAATAATAAAATATATAAATTTA
Organism: Viscum album; assembly: GCA_963277665.1. Taxonomy (NCBI): domain Eukaryota; kingdom Viridiplantae; phylum Streptophyta; class Magnoliopsida; order Santalales; family Viscaceae; genus Viscum; species Viscum album. The sequence goes on along the minus strand of OY728137.1, from coordinate 1,928,242,145 downwards.
ATTCAATTTAACTCAACTAATAAAGGGTAAAATACTATATAAGAAATAACAAAATGTATCATAAATGAGGGTCTCAAAATATTCAATAAAACTCTTCATAAGGTGTTAATTATGCCTTTTTACCATATATGAAAAACCATGTTATAGAAAACCCTTTAAAAACCAAACCATGGAACATTTATTTAAAATATTTAAATAAATATTCTTAAATATTTTAAAATCAAAATGATACAAACTAATACTTTCAAACATTTAAAATTACTTGTAAAATCCTCCCAGGAATTTAATCAGATTCTTTACATGAAAGGGAAAAAAGTTTTAGAAAACATGAACTAGAAACACATAAAACCATTTTTAGATGATAATATGATTCATAAAATACATTTCAAAAACCTAAAATGGGTATCATATTTAAATATAATTTAATAGGAAACAAATTTATAAAGTCTATGCATCTCATGACTTTTAAAAGAAAATAGTTTCATAGAAACACCTACCACTCCCAAAAAAATATAAGTTGTAACACATCATATTCAGTGGAGAAGTAAAAATATAGAAGTAAATATATTATAACTACCCTAAACACCAAAAATACCAAATATTAGACCCATATATAAAATTAAATTTAACCCACTTAGTTATTACAGGTCACAGAAAAAAATAAAATCAAAGGGGGGAGGAATGGAGGGGAGAAAATGAAGAAATGAGGGACTCGCCTTCTAAAACAACTTGGAATTGAGGAGTATAATCCATATCATAAATGAAGTTGGAGAGTTCCCTAGTGTATTTCCATAGGTATGTTGAATATCAGAGGAGGAAAATATTGTTCAATCCCATTTAAAATTAAATAGGGATAAAACTGGAAAACCATGAAATTTAAAACAAATAACATGCAAATCATGACATGAATTACCTATCTTAGTGTGACCTATCTTACAAGTGGAACCATTTTATTAATTTCATTGTTATCATCATGGAACAATATTTTCTCATTGTGGTGAAATAATCTGGGGGTGTCCCATCATGGTATGACATCTGGCCATGATGCTTCTCTACAAAATGACTCTAGTTCTTGGGTCGGGTCATGATGTATCCTCCCCAATCTGAATTATATCCTTCCCCCACTAAAAAAATCAAAAATAGAAAACCTGTAGTCCTGGAATGAACCACATATCACAATTCAATCACATTCTCTTTAGAACTATAGCCCAACACCCTAGCCACAACCTAACCCACTTGTGTTATAATGTGACTTACTCTGGACTAAATTGGAAAACTAAAAAAAGTTAAAATCATTAAAAATACCATAAATTTAATATTTAAAAAAATTTGTACTAAATTAAATAAAATAGGGACATGGGGGTATAACATAATTATATTGATAACATTATTAAGAAATGAATTTATTTCAAACATCTTGCATTAAAAAAATATTTGTGAAACATTAAATGGATCTTTTTTATGATTTTATGAATAATCTATATTCAATTATTAAATAGATACAATAGTTTTCTATATGGGAATGGTATGCTATAATAGATATAATTTTTTTCTTTTTTAATAAAAATTCATAAATTTCAGAATTATTCTAATAATTTTCATCCACTGAGTTTCTCTTTTTGAAAAATTGATCTCAAATTCATGTTTTATTATAAGGATATGATTTTTTCTACAACATATGTTTTTATCATATGCATATAATTTTTTATAATAATTTATCATGAGAATTTAATGAATTTTTTCCCACTAAAATGTTTAAATGTTTTAAGATACATAATATAAATTAGTTTTCTAAGAACTATATTTCATTGAATCTTTTAGGGTGATTTGGTTTCCTCTCATTTCTTAGCCTGTTAGAAATTATATTAGCCCATATCATTATATATGTAATTTTCCTCCTAAATAATCATGTGTCATATTTTTTAATGTATTGTAGTTAAAAACTCATACACCATATAATAAAAACAAATATCACTTCATTATGTAAATTTAGAACACTCTATTTAGAGGATAAATATAACAACTAAAATTGATAATAATACAATGGGACAATAAAAAAAGAAAATTAAAATAAATATAATAGGGAAATTTGGATCACTTTTTCTACTATAATTTTTACATGCAATAAGAATAAAGTAAAAAAAGAAACAAAACATTAATAATGTAATCAAATATTTATAAAAAAGAATATTGAACCTTGAGAGAAATTGAATCGAATCGATGATGAATAGAGAAAAATGAGGTATTTATAGGAATTAGAAAACCTAATATACTATTGGAATAGACCTGATTATTTAAGAATAGTAAATTTAGCATTAGAGTGTTAAATGGACTATTGGATAAGTAAAAAATATATTTGAGTATCTTTTGAAATTTAAATATAAGGATTTAATATCATAAGACTATTAAATAAATGTTAAATATGATAACATAAATATTTGACAAAAATAAATGGGGAATAATATTATTGGGAAAATATAAATATGTTTCATTTTCATTGAAATACATTTTCATTGAAATACATTTTCATGATAAATTTAAGAATTTTAAATAAAATTTAATTTTCATAAAATTATTTTTAAACCACAATATTAATTTTTTTATAAAAAATATAATAATTTCATTTAAACCATAAAAAATTACAAGGATCAGAAATTTGATCATGACTTAAAAATAAGTATTTTTCAATAAATAAAGTATTTTTAAAAAAATTAGATTTATCATATTTAGAAAAATATTTTATTAAAATGGATGTCATTTTAGGAATCAAAATATCAAAAAAAGGTTGAAATTTTGGTGTTTTTTATAAATAGTAAAATATAGCAGTGAGTAGTAAAATTCCATAGAAGTACCATATTTTTAATAGTGTATTGGAGAATTTTTTTGAGGTTTCTAGAATTTAGAAGGATATTTTAATGCCTTTTTTACATTGAAACCACAAGTCTCTTACTATTCAATATCTTGTTGATTGCTAATTGAAGTTAAAATATTTTATTCTAAAACACCCCTATCCTCCCTATATGAATACCACCCTCCTCCACCCTTTTTTGTATCACAACAATATTTTAGATTATATATTTTTCTTTAAAATTGAATGTTCTTAATTGCTTGCTTAACATGAAACACCATACCAAAATAAACCAGAGAGTCTTATATAACTACAAAAATTTAACTGTAGGATTGGTGGGTATATATAGAGGTAACAAAATTATGATATATATGTATAAATAAAAATAAGTAATTTTTTATAAAAATAAATTTCTAATATTAAATTTGAATAGATATATAAAAAATGAAATCATTTTATGTGTAGAAATATATTTTCTTCAACATTTCCTTACCATGTGCTATGAAGTATATTATATTAATATTAGAGAATTTTTAAATGATAATTATTTATAATATATGTTATATGTAATATTTTCATTATTTTTAATACGTGTTTAAATGATTTAATCCCTTAAAATTAATCAATGTTAGCCATTTTTCATCATTTAAGTATTTTTAGTGCATTTTAGGCTTAATTATGAAAATGTGTTAATTCTCAAAATTTATCAGTTTTTTAGTGCTTCCATTTTTCAAGAATAATTTTTACAATTTTGACCTAATTTAATTTATTCATTTTTTCGGATTCATTTTTTCTTGTGCTTTGAAATTTTATTCTGGACCTAGACTCAATTCTAAATCCACTGGCCCGAAAAAATCAATAAAGTGGAGAGGGTTTTCTGGATGATATAATGGACCCCACCTCAGTAATAGAGGAATATTTATATCAAGATATGTCCAAAGATGGTTATTTCATTTTTAGGAGAAATATGACTCAAGTAAAAATGTTCCCATAAAATTTCATAGAAAAATCGCTCATTAAGGTTTCATTTTCATGCATTCAGATGGAGGAATCTGAAGAGTTTCCTCAGACAGAAAATTTGTACTTCAGTGATTCAGTTATAAATCCAACTACACATGTCCAAATGCTTAGAAATTTCTAGGTTCGATAGGAAAATTAATTTATAAGCACTTTTTATAATAAAACTTTTTAATTTTAGGAGTCTAGTGTAAAGAACCAAAGAATACTTTTGATGGAAATATTTTGGAGGAAAATTTTATGTTATTCCTTTCCCCTCTTTTATTTATTTTTAGTTTTCTAATGTCTTATTCCCCCCATTATTCATGGATACCCTTAACATGGATGGGTAATACTATGAGTGATTGGGTATTAATATGTTTTCCCTTTTTAAAATTTGAGTTCATTCTCTTAATAGTATGAAATATTTTCTCTCTTTTGCAAAGATGGTTTCAATTTCTAATAATGATTATTATTATCAAGTACGATCACATTTGATTTTAGATTATATTGTTATTGTTTCTTTAGAAAATTATTAGTTTCACCCACTTCTAGGTTATATTATATAAATGATGGAATATATCGGTTCTTAGTGGTGAATTACTCAGTGGTCAGTAGTACATGTTGGAGGGGTAGTGGATATTCTGGATTGTTTCGAATAAACAAGACTCGATCGGGAATTGCGTAAGTCAATTGAGGGTATTCACTACAACTATTTCACCCATAGTAAGGATAGTATATAGATATGATAACTTTTTAAGTTTTACTCTCACCATCCCCATTTGACCAATGGAGTAAGAGGAAGTGATTGTTGAATCTCACTTTAATCGGCTTAGTAGAAAAGAATTGGATAAATTAGAACTACGATAACATTGAAATTAAAAAACTGAACCTGACTTGATCACCCAATTCATATCACTATTTTCAATTTGTTTATTTGTCAATTTTCATTAAATATTTTTCTTCATTTATTAATTTTATTTTCTTACATTATTTTGTTTTCTAAATTAGACAATTTTAAAAACAATCTCTACTTCTTTATCAAATTTTAGGTGACAACTTGAACATCATGCGCTCCTCTCGGGAGACAAATTAGGTTACCACTATACTATATTTCAACATAGGAAATATTTTTTTGTCACAACACATGATAGGAACGTGTAAATATATAAAAATAATAATTTAATATCTATCCAATAGTTATTACTGGAAAAGTTATAAAATTATTTTATTCTTATAAGATACATTTTTCCTAAAATTATATTATACATTATGCACGCTTATATTAAAATTAATTTTTATGAATATTTGTAATTGAATTAAATAAAATTATTTGATAATTTTTAATTAGATTAATTAAATTAATTAATGAATTTTATTTCATTTTTAGGTATAAAATTAAGTTACCAAGTTAATAATTAGTTACCATAGTAAAACGGTTATTTTTCCATAAATGATAATTTTATAAACATAATTCTTTTAATTTAAATTTATCCATCCTACAATAAAGTCTCTAATATTATTTCTAAACATATATATAAATAAATAAATACTCATTTAATTATATATTAACGTTAAATAAGATTAATAACACATAATGATTTAAATTTTATTTTTCTACAAAAAAATTCAACAAATTATATGTTTTTATTTAAAAGTTATGTTTCATATATTTATAAATTGAATTTTATTAAATGAAGAAAAATATATATTCATCATTTAAAAATATGGTAATAATTAACAACTTATATTTTTTGTAATAAAATAATTTCTTTAGTTAAATTTTAGTCAACAATGATAGTTGTTAAAATTTGTAATCTAATGTGTTTCAATTTAAAAAAAAAATCAATTTTAAACATAGAATTTCAAGAATACCTTTTTATGTTCTAAATTAATACCTTCATGTATCACCAACACTTACCCATCTAACCCACCTGACTCTCATTCAATTACATTCTTACCCCATGTGAAATATTTTTTTCCAAATATTTTTCTTACTTTTTCACGTATAAAAGGAGCTCACTTCCACCCATATCAAGCCACACATAGTTAAAATACACATGAAAATATCCCAATATACCTATCCTAGATCCCTTATAAAATTTTTTAATGCTCTAGCCTCAATAAATTTCCTCAATTCCTTCATTTCCAAGGGATACATCAAAAGAATATCAAAATTCTCAATGTAATCATTACTTTCCCTTTAACATCGTTTCTTTATACTTATCCTAAACCCCCATATAAAAATATTCTAACCATATGTATAAAATTAAATCATTATAAATAATATATAGAAATTTTATTATCTTTATGGTATAAATTTTTTTAATTCCCCTCCCATTCAATCTAAAAAATATGAAAACGTTGCTCATGTGGGTGTGATGACTATGACCTCCATGAATTAAAAATTCTTTTATTCATCACTACATTTCATGGATAGATACATAAATGGGTCCAGTGAATTTATATTTTATATGTGTTATGATTTTAATTTTTTAAATATAAATGAGGAGTTCTAAAGATAATATTAGCAATAAGCGGTCATTGTAAAACTAACTTTCTTAAATGAACATACCAAGAAGGAAACATATTTATTTATAAATGATTTTTTTTTACTTTATTATTATAACTCATTAAAATTTTGATTCATCAAATTAATAAAATTTAAAAAAATTCACTATAATTTTTTATAATGGTATTATAAAACAATATCCTATTTCATAGTCATACTCACACATAAGTTGTAGAATGTTTTTATTGGATCGGTTTAACCATATTTAGGAACAATCATAAAAATTTATATCAAGGATGTGTTTTTACACGTAATAGTGTAAATTAAATATTAATTGATGATTTTTTTGTGAATTGTGATATTAAAATTAAAATCATTAATTAAGAAACACCTTTCATTTATTATAAATTACAAAAACAAGTTTATCTGTGACTTCATCATCCTAACTAATAAATAGGATACTTATGAAAGGAATTTATATAATTATAAATAATTATAAAAATGCATTCTAGTAACATTTATGATTAGTGAAAGATTAAAATTGGGATAATAATAAATAAAAAAATTATTATGAAATTATTTCAAAATAACAAAGATTACCCACACCACATATAAAAAATAAATAATAACTAACTAATATATTAAGATATAATAATTATATATGATTTTTATAAAAGGATATAGATATGAGAAAGGTTTTGAAATAGTTTATAAACATAATTATCATTTTATATAGGAGATTCAAGTGCTTTAGTGGAATTTAGGAAATAAGGAAAGGGGTTCTTTGTCTCAATTTTAATTTATTGAGAGAATTTTTATATTGTAAACCATGTTGTCTATAATATGGTTTAATTAACACCAAATTTATTTATTATACCATATTAATTAAATAAATATGGTTTTAGGATCTATATTTTTTCTCTCTTACTTTTTTTTCAATTCAAATGTTGAAAGGTTTTTTAAAAACATGACTCCCCTCATTTAGTTATAATTCTTCTTCTTGAACTTATTTATTCCAATATTTTTTTCTTCCACCAAAATGTTTTATTTCATAGTATTTTATCTTATCTTTTGAGGATAATTATTTTTTAAAACAAAGATCTAAACTTGATATAATTATTTCTCAAAAATTATCACTCATGAGAATGATTCATATCAACTTTAACAATGGTTTCCTCACATTTTTAATATTTTTCTTCCTATCAATGTTTTAATTTATATTTATAAACACTATTTTGTGTTATCTCATGTGAACATCATACTTATATTATTCTATTTACAAAAATATGTTTTATTGATATTTTTATGATATATTTTTCAAAATAAATATTTTAAAATAAAAAAATTACATTCAAGGTCATTTTTATCATCCATATGTACATGGGTTACTCTTTATATCTTTCAAGTAGAATCATTATTAAAGGTTATTTTTAAAAATAATAACAGTTTTTACTTCATATTTTTTAAAATAAATTTGAAAGTGACCCATATTTTAATATTACAATAGTGATAAAAATATTTTCTAAAAAATATTTTCGATTTTTTTATTCAGTGTAAACACATATTTACACCATATTTTTCGTTTCTATGAAACTTAATCTCTATAACTTCATGGTTTCTATACTGAATTATCACTCTCATAATTTTATTATATAATTGTTTTTAAATGGTCAAGGATATTTCTAATTTCTAAGGAAATTTTCTTAATGATATTAAAAAAATCAGTCAACATCAACACCTTATATTGATCCCTATCATATTTTCTTCTGAAAGAATCCATCTTCTTTATATGGATGGATTATTCTTATATTTTGTACTATCATGTAACCCATTTCATTTCTGTGTTAATTATGCTTTATGGAATTATGTATTATTTCATTATGTGACACAAATATTTTTAGACATATGAAAGGTTCCCCTAATAGCACTCCAATGAATTGAGTAAAGAATTAATCTCTAGAGATGACATGTTCATGATACCTTGGTATCATATTTAGGAAATGTTATATCATAAGTTGGTAAACAAATTTAGTAAAATTAAAATGGTTTCCTTTAAAGAAGTCAAATTCATTGGTTAAATAATTAATCTCTATTGATGACATGTTCATGATACCTTAGTAGCATACCATGGTAATGGTTTATGATAACTTGGTGAATAAACTTGGAAATATTACTTTACAACTCCTTAGTAATAAACTTTGTTAATATTATTATAAATTTCTCACGTTATGTTTTATCCACATTTTTATGTTTTGCCTAATGTACTTATTATCATGTTATTATTTTTGTACTTATCTTCATGTTCTTATGTTCATATTCTTATATTATGCCCCAAGTACTACCCATGACATGTTACAATTTTATTGTTTATCCCTTACTGATCATATGAGCTCACCCCTTTCTTTTATTTCCATTTCTCCATGTTATGAATAAAATTAATATATATTATTTTTATATTATATTATCACGTGTAAATAATCTAGGGTTTATTTTAAGGCTTGTATGGGTTAAATAGTCTATTATATAATGAAAATGTATGTTAGCTGAAAAATACAAGGTTTTTTGTTAATGGTTTTTCATAACTCTATAAAAATATAAAACTAAAAGGGAATGGAAATATATATATATATATATATGTGTGTGTGTGTTTTCTATAATTCATGTAACACTAGTACAAAAAATATCTTTAACGTCGGTTTTTTTTATTTTTTATGTCGGTTTTTAACCGATGTTGAAGTCGCCGACGTAAAAAATATGACTTTTTATGTCGGTTTTTATAAACCGATGCCAAAAACAAATTTCAATTGCTTTTTTGCATCGTTTTTGTAAAAAAATGACACCAAATAAACTCATCCGCGTCATTTTTTGTGTCGGTTTCCTTAAAAACCGACGCCAAAAAGTTTAAAAAATAGTTTCGGCGTCGGTTCTTGAAAAAAACCGACGTCGTAAATGGAAAAAACTTGTTCTTGGTGTCGGTTTTTACAAAAACCTACGCCAAAAAGCAATTTTTATTATTCTATGTTTTAGATCATTTCCTAATCTTCTATTTGACTGGTCGTGGAGCTAAAACGGAGTTACGGATCAAAAGTTATGGCCGTCATAAGTTGAACATGTCAATGTATCGATTGATACAATATGTTTTAAAGAAAACAAGATAAACACAAGTTAAAATCACATACACCAAATGATATAAAATATACATAATACTTCAAACACATTTAGATTATTTTTCGATCTTCCATTGAAATGATATGTTGTTTATCATCATATCTCTTATATTTAGCGTAGATCTCATGTGATAATAAAAACGACGATCGATAATTAAACTTACACCAAGCTTGGTAAATGTCATCCGAATGTTTTATATTTTTAACATGATAATAAAAGTAAATCATTATTATATGAAATCTAATCGAGTTGCTTATAAATGAAGGACATTAATAATAAAGAAAATGAATTAATAGAATACGTACCGTATTCAAATTAACGATTGATGCCGCATTGAAAACTTGATTGAATCGAAAAGGATGAAAATGATGAATGAAGGAGAAACAAATTTATATATAGTAAATGAAAATATTTTCAATTGAGTTGTCTGAAAATATAGGCGGGATTTTAAAAAGTTAAACGCGCGTTGTGAAAAAAATTGAAATTTTGATCTCGCGGATTAGTAATTACTATTTGGCGTCGGTTTTTAAATAAACCGATGCTAAAAAGATAAAAAAAATACGTTTTGTGTCGGTTTTTTTTAAAACCGACGTGAAAAGTAAAAATAAATTGTTTTTCATGTCGGTTTTTAGAAAAACTGACGCGAAAAACAAAAAACAGTTTTGGCGTTAGTTTTTATGAAAACCGATGCCAAAACATAAAAAAAAATTTACCATGTTTTAGAAAATTTCTTAAGCTTCGATTTGACTAGTCGTGCAGCTAAAACGGAGTTACGGATTAAAAGTTATGACCTTTGAAAGTTGGACTTAATTAAGACTTCTTTTAGAGAAGATCAACTTCCAACATCCATAACTCTTAATCCGTAACTCCGTTTTTGCTCTATGACCAGTCAAATCAAAGCTTAGGAAATTATCTATAGGAATGTAATTTTTTTACATTTTTGGTGTCGGTTTTCATAAAAACCGACATCATAACTTTTTTTTATTTTTTCGCGTCGGTTTTTTTAAAAACCGACGCCAAAACTAATCTTTTTTTAGGTTTCAGCATTGCTTTTTAAAAAACCGACGCCAAAATGTATCCGCAAAAATATTTTACGTCGGTTTTTAAATAAACTGATGATAAAAAGATAAAAAAAATACGTTTCGCATCGGTTTTTTTTTAAAATCGACGTGAAAAGTAAAAATAAATTGTTTTTCACGTCGGTTTTTTAAAAAATCGATGCGAAAAAAAAAAAACAGTTTTGGCGTCTGTTTTTATGAAAACTGACGTCAAAACAAAAAAAAAATTTACCATTTTTTAGAAAATTTCTTAAGCTTCGATTTGACTAGTCGTGGAGCTAAAACGGAGTTACGGATTAAAAGTTATGGCCTTTGAAAGTTGAACTTAATTAACACTTCTTTTAGAGAAGATCAACTTCCATCATCCATAACTTTTAATCCGTAACTCCGTTTTTTCTCCATGACCATTCAAATCAAAGCTTAGGGAATTATCTATAGGACTGTAAATTGTTTTTACATTTTTAGCGTCGGTTTTCATAAAAACTGACATCATAACTTTTTTTTTCGCGTCGGTTTTTAAAAAAACCGACGCCAAAACTAAATTTTTTTGGTTTTTGGTGTCGGTTTTTAAAAACCCGACGCAAAAATGTATCTGAAAAAATATTTTACGTCGGTTTATAAGAAACTGACGTCAAATTGACGACGTTAAAAATGATTTTTCTACTAGTGTAACTATGAGTTAGTTACATTTCTGGGGTCTCATAGTTAGTATCATAGTAGATTTTAGAAAATTTTAATGGTTATGGTGTTATATTAGGATAATTTAAGGGTTGATAAGTTATGGTTGATCATAATTTCAGAGGTATAGATAACCCTTTAGGTTATTTGAAGTAATATTGAATATTTTAGGGATTAGGATTATAATTTTTTAAACCTTAGGGATCCATATAAGGGGTGATTCTAAGTATTGGATAATATCCTAATGTTTTGGTAAAGTAGAGATTGTGTGGTTATCATAGGAATTACATCCCTATCTAGATACTAGAAAGTGGATACAATTGTAAAATGGATACACCTAGAGGTAATCACCCTAAATATTTCTAGTTGAGTATCAAATCAATATTCACTTTATGTAATGATAAGGGGTCATAAGACGACTCACCTAGATGGACTCTCTCATGGGATATGATTTGGTTAATAAAATTATTTATACAATTCATTATGGATCATTTATTAGGATAAGGAATTAGGTTATGAAATATTAGATAACCCAACCTATAGAAACCTAGGCTCAATAGATAGTGATTTATGTTAAACTAAAATATAATGTGATAATTTGAAAGAGTTTGACATTTTGAGGTTTTATTTTACATCTTACAATATTCATCTTATGGTTTTAATCACTCATGTAAACTACTTTTTTTAGTAATGTTTAAAGCCAAAATGAATCAATTTAGCTATAGATTCCTTGGAAAATGTAGAGATTTCTCCAATCATAAATATAATGGGATAAGATATGGAGTGAGAAATATTAGAGTTATGTTTAATAATATATTATGAATTGTGAATAATAATGTGAATATAGTTGAATTCCCTAAAACCCAAAGAAGATAAGGTTTGAATCTCATGGATGTTTGGGTGAGGAAGATGTTGAAGGAAATAATGTCCCATTTTCTACACGTCTAGAATGTGATAAGAAACACCTAGGGTAATGTCTCTAAAGAATTATAATAAGCTTCATTTGAGAAAATGAAGGGTATAAAGAAATAAATTTTTAAGTAAAAAGGAGTCAATAAGTTAACATAGTGAAGGGAAAAGATGTGTTTCCCAATCATACTTAAGACATTCAGGTATAAATCTATTTTAAAAATATATCATTAGTTTTTTCTATATTTTAGATATCCTTAACTAATTTTTTATTGATTTATTATTAAAATAGTGATTATGAAATTTATTTGAGGGGAAATAACATAACACCCCGATATTTTAAATTATAAATTTTCCTTTAAAATGTAATTTTTTAAAATGCTTACCTCCCATACAACACCGAATAAAAAAAACATATCATTTTATAATAATGAAAATATAGTTATAGTGTTTTTGGATAAATATAGATGTAACTGAATTATGAAATAAATTTTGAAATAAAAATAATATCAATGTTTAACTAAATAACTAATAAAATTCGATTAGTGTAGAAAAATAAAAAATAAAATCATTTTATGCAATGAAATGTTTTTTTTTACAAATTTCATTTCGTGTCTTCTGATATTTTTTATATTATTCATAAATAATGGTTTAAACTAAAGTTATTTATTATATATACAATAAAATAAGTTAGAATCCATCCAATAGTTATTTATTATATATACAATAAAAAATTGTTTTTATGGTAAAATGGTTTTTTGGGAACTAAATGTTTTTTAACTATTTTTATTTTAAATTAAATTGATGTATTTTAAAAAGTATTTGTATGATATTTAATAATAGAAAAAATAAATTAACATGCATTTAATTTAAAATAAATATTAAATAATATTAATAACTCTTAATGATTTAAAAAAACATTTTTCTATAAAAATCGTATTTGAACATGATTTATGTTTTAATTTAAAAGTATCTTATCTCATATTTAGAAACTTAAATAGATTAAATGTTTTCAAAATTTGGATTCATTACATAAAAAAAATTTAGTAGGGTTATCTAATATTTTTAGTTATAAAATAGTTACCATGGTTAGATTTTTATTAGGAATAATATGTGTTAAATTTGATAATCTAATATGCCTCAAATTTTACAAAACTTATTTGAATATTAGTGAATTTTTAATAAATTTGTTCTATTTTAAATTCATACCTAAATGTATCACAAACATTTCCCTATAAAACTCTCCAAAATCCTATGAAATTATATTCTTACCCCTTACCTAATATTCTTTTCAAAACATGCATCCCTCCTCTTCAACTATAAATGGAGTTCACTTCTAACCATTTAAAGACAAAAAACTGGTTTTAAATTTCAATGATATTATAACTAATTTTATTAATATATATACCCTCTACATGTTGTAATCCTATATCATCAACAATGTTCATCAAATCTATCATTTTTGAAGAAAACTTTAGGAGAAGATTGAAATTCTTAATGTAAGTATTACTTATTCATTAACATTCTTTCTTTATCCTTATCATGCACCCCCGCCAAACCCATTATAACCATATATATATCTAAATTATTATAAATAATATACATAAATTTTATTATATTGATGGTATAATTATTTTTTATCCCCTCTTATTCAATTGAATAAATGAAACCGTTGCTCGTGTGTGTGTGTGTGAACTACTGCCTCCATGAACGAATCGTTTTTTATTCATCACCACATTTCAAGGATAGTTATAGAAATGGGTTAAGTGAATATATATGTTATTAATTTCATGATTTATATTCTGTAAATATAAATTTTTCATTCTATAATTAATATTATCAATAAATGATCATTTTAAAACTAAACACCTAAAATAAACATACCCAGAGGAAAAGAAATTTATTTATAAGCGACAAAATAATTTTTTCATTTAATTTAATCTTAAAAATCATAAAAAATTGAATAAAATTTAAAAAATTTAAAGAGTTTAATTTTAATTTTTTGAAAAGTATATTATAACATAATAATCTCTTTCATAGCCATACTCACACATAAATTATAGCATGTTCTTATTAGGTTAGTTTGACAGCCTACATAAATTGTGCTATAAATATATATCTAGGATTTATTTTTAAACTTGATATTGGATATTAATAATTAAATAAAGTAATGTTTTTGGTTCTATAATTTTAATATCAAAATTGAACTTATCAACCAATACAACAATGTCCAATCGTTGTAAATTACCAAAACAAGTTCATCCATGGTTTCATCATCACGAATAATAACTAAAATACATATGAAATAAAATTTAACATTATAAATATTTAAAAAAGTCAATTCTTGTACCTTTTATTATCATTTAATGATGAAATTTAGGGATATAATGAATAACAACACCGCTATTATAAAACTAGTTCCAAATGATCTGGATTACTCACATCTAATATTGAAAATAAATAACAACTAACTAAAATAGAAGTATATAATAATTATAAATGATGTTTATAAAAGGTTATAGATATTATAAAGGTAATAAAATAGGTTATTTAGATATTTATTTGGTTATAAATGATATTCAAGTGCTTTAGTGAAAGTCGAAAATTAAGGTAAGGGGTTCTTCGTCTCAAATTTAATTCCATTTCAAATTTTTCATATTATACACCACATTATCAGTAATATGGTTTGATTAGTTCCTAGTTAATTTATTTTACCATATTAATTTAATTTATTGGGTTTTGATACCCATATCATGATATATCTTAAGATGTATTTTGATTTAAATGTTGAAATGTTTTTTGATAACTCAACTCCCTTTGTTGAGTTATAATGCTTCATCTTGAACTTCTATATTCTAATATCACTTTCTTACAACCTAGGATTTTATTTCATGGTATTTTATATTCCTCATTGGGGATAATTTCCTTTTAATTACAATATCTTACCATAATAAAATTTATTTTCAAAAATTTTATCATTTTTGAGAATAATTCTGTTCCTCTTTAATGATGATTTCCTATCCACATCCATATTTTATTTCCTACTAATTTTATCTATAATATTTGGAAACCAAATTATGTGTCATCTCATTTTACCATCATATTTGAATTCTACCATTTTCAAAAAGGATGTTTCATTGCTTTTTTTAAGATGTGAGAATTTAACAAATATATTTTAAAATAAAACAATATTTTTCCTTATATGATCATTTG
The DNA here is from genome assembly GCA_963277665.1 of Viscum album. Taxonomy (NCBI): domain Eukaryota; kingdom Viridiplantae; phylum Streptophyta; class Magnoliopsida; order Santalales; family Viscaceae; genus Viscum; species Viscum album. The sequence continues at coordinate 1,928,226,763 of OY728137.1, read as the reverse complement.
TTTTATCTTCTACATGACCTTGGGATACTCTTTAGTTATTTTTCAAAGATGTATTATTGAATGTTATTTTTTTTAAAGTAATTAAAAAAACACTTCTTCTTTTTTGAAAATAACTTTTCAAAGTGAATCATGGATTATACTTTTTACAATAATGATAAAAAAATTACTAAAATCTTTTTTTAATTTTTTTCCATTTGAACACATATTCCTACCATATTTGAAAATTATGAATCCTATGTTCAGTATTCACTCCCCAATGGAAGGTTGAGTTTCTTCTTTACAACCTACTATTCCTAACCTATTTTCAGAGCTTTTTTCACTCTTAATGGATCATCGGGAGGGGGGAAATTTCTTTCTGGAACCTCAATTGGGGTGGGACTGTGCTCAGCTCCCCAGGGTTCCCTACTCCCACCATTTCTTTCAGGGAGCCCATTTTTCACATATACTTCATTAAGATAGTTCTAGATGAGGAGCAAGAGGCATTTTTCCATCTCATCACTTTGTTGCAGGAACCTGACCGTTGTGTCTTCACCCCTTCTTCTTCGGGGGCCTTCTCCACTCGAGATTATAAACGGTCTCAGGTCTCTATAGAGGATCATGATAGATAGAATGAAATCCTTTATCCCAAGGTGGTCCCATTCAAATACACTTTTCTGTTAAAGAGGATCGGGTATTGAGCTATCCCCATGGATGAAAATATTAAACGTTGTGTCATCCCTCTGGATTCTCAGCGTCCCTACTATAAATTCTTCAAGGAGAAAAGTGATGATCACATTTTCTTCTTGGGAGGTTTGGAATGTGATGTGTATCATGCATTTGGGGAGTTCACAGGACATTAAGACATTAAACTGGTGGATCTTATATTCTTGGATAGGTGGTTTCATGGTTTGGGTGATAGAGGACCAGAGAAGATGGCACGTGCTTTGATTCTTCTGGAGGGGTGTGGCTCTATTTGGAAAGCTAGAAATAAGTTTTGACATGAGGGGTTTTATCCTACTAGAATATATCATCTTTAAGACCAAGAACATCCTCCTTGATCTAGATCATCTATCTGGCAACTAGAGGGATGCCCCCACTTTTTAGTGGATGATCACTACTTCATATTTTTCACAGGAACCTGATAGTAGCTCCTGCGGCCTTTGAGTGTGATGGAATCCTCCCTATGGGGGCCTTAAACTCAACACTGATAGTTCTTGCAGGATGAGAGTCTTGAGCAGGGGTGGGGTTGTCTGAGAATCCAGGGGTTTGTCTCTATTGCCTTTTTCCTCCAACTTGGGATATGGTTCCTCTCTTCAAGACAAAGACAAAGCGATGCTCATGGGTATCAACCTTTTCCACCAGTAAGGTATAATCTTATTCAAAGTGTAAATGGATTAAAATATTCTCCATAATTCTCTGAATGATTTTCCCACCCTCCAGGGTCGATCATCTATATAATAAAAAAGTGCAAAGTCATGATCATCAATAACATCAAAGTTATGCATTCTTGGCAGGAAGGTAACAAAGTGGTGGATTACTAGGCATTATTGGAAGTCCTTGGCCATGATCTTGTTTATCACCATGATATCTTCTCTTTGAAACCCTATGGGTCAATTTTATTAGAGGCGATTCCCTAAGGATTTACCATTTTAGGACCCCTTAGACTTCTTGGTTACTATTTTTACTATTTTCTTGTTTTGGATGTTTTGTTTCCTTATAATATTAAAGTAACTTGGTAGGTATGAAACTTACTCTATATGCCTTCATGCTTTCTTAAAGAAATTTTTACTCTCTTTGTTTTATAAAATAAATTTGCTCAAATGTTCAATAATATTTATTATTTATAATTTAATTATTTTAATGATCCTAAAAAGTTATTTCTATCTCCATCAAAACCCTCAAATAATTGCAATGATACTTAATTATGATACCCTTAACCTTATTTCTTTGGATGGATTAAGATTATGTTTTGTATTATCATGTAACCCATTTAATTATTTTTTTAATTATACTTTGATGAAATTATGCATAATTTTCTTATGTGGCACATGTAATGTTAGACATAAGAATAGAACACCCTTATAGTTCTCAAATTATTTGGGTAAAGAATTAATCTTTAGAGATGGAAAGTTCATGATACACTGGAATCATGCCTTAGTAATGTTTTATGATACACTGGTAAAAAACCTTGGTAATATTAATGGTGCACTCTAATAGAGCTCTAATGCATTGAGTAACAAATTAATCTTTAGAGATGATACATTTGTGATACCTTAGAAGTATATCTTGGTGATGTTTTATGATACCTTAGTGAATAACCTTGGTAATATACTTTTATAGAACCTTAGTGATGAACATTTGTTATATGATTATGAATGTCTTGTGTTTATATTATATCCATGTTTCCAAGTTGTGACTCTTGTACTTATGAAAATTTCTTTCGTAATGTACTTATATTCATCTTGTTATGTTAGTATTCTTATGTTATTCTGTAATTATTAACTATGATATGTTCTAATTTGATGGTTTATCCCTTACTGATCATTTGACCTCACCCCTTTCTTATGTTTCCATTTCCCTATATTATATAGAAAAGTAATATGTATGTTGTGTCTAGAAGACTTTATTGAATGAAAATTTTGTGGGAGATGATGAATAAGTGTTATGGATTAAGTAGTTCCTTATATTGTAGAAAAATTATATATTAGTTAAAAAAGACAAGAGTCTTGTAGTTGATGTTTTGTCTTGACTCTCTAAAACTCTTAACCTAAATGATCATTGGAATGTATCTAATGAATTATCTATTATAAGTAATTTAATTATTAGATGACCAGATATGTGTGGCATCATAATTTCTCTTCAAATTAAAACCCCCTCTAACAACCAAGTTTTTTAATATATTTATATCTATATTTTATATTGGGTAATTATAGAAAAAATATAAATGTTATACATAAAAATATATTTTCATATTACAAATTCATATTTTAATAATATTAGAATTTATTATATGAGACACTAAGTAGTTAAATATCAAAGAAGATATAGGTAAAATATTAATTAACTTAATTATTAGTGATTTTTTTATGGTAAATGATAGATAATGGTAAAAATTAATTTCAATAAATATTATTTTTTATATATTTAAAATAAATTTATAAAAGATAATTAAAATTATAAGAAAACTATATTAATCCTAAGAAGTTATATTTAACTATAAAAAGTGGTCATATAATATTTTTTATGTTAAGTGAAATATTAATTAGAAGTAAATATATTAAAATATGTTTGTAAAATTTTATAGTGAATTGATTTTTTGTAGAGTATAAAATATTATCAGTGGATTATATTTCAGTAGTAACAAAAAAATTAGTGAAAATTATACTAAATATAAAAGAAATAATAAATTAATATAATAAGTTCTATGATACATAAACTATGTATGATTGTAAATAAAACTAAAACATTTAATGAAATGTAGAAAATATAAATATGAATATTGATGGCATATTGAATTAAATATATGTAGTATATTGTGAATAGAAAATTTCTGAGAGTTATATTTTTCATGGAATATAATATATTGATTCAAAATAAAAAAATATCTTAAATATAATTTGACAGATACAAGTATAAATATTTTGTTTCATATTAATTATAAATATATTATTATGAGAAGATTATATTAGATATGAATAAATATAATGATGAAACGACATAGATATATATATGTTTATTTAATTAATTAATATACAGATATATATATATATATGAAATTAATTTTGGTAATTGGATGAAAAATAAAAAAATTAAAAAGAGAGAATAATAGGTTTGGTGGAACCTATTGCAGTCAAAATTGTTGTTCTTTTATAGGTCTCTAGAAACAATATCATGTGGTAATTTTGGGGTGTAATATATATGAAATACCTATTTAAAAGTGATTATGTATTTATATATGTATAATATAAATAATATGATAATAAAAATATATATATGTATATATTCAGTAAACCAAAAATTAAAGAGGGATCATATATATATATATATATAATTGATTATAATATTTAACATTATGTTTATAAAAAAGGGTAAGAATTAAATAATAATTTAATTAATAAATTTTTAATTGATTATATATTTATATATAGTAATTTTATACAATATTTATATATATATATATATATTACATAAAAACCAATAAATAATATATATATATATATTGCACATGAAGGATACAAAAATTAAAAAAAAATATTTTAAAAAAAGGTGGGCGTGAGATTTGCATGTGGCATAAAGAAATGAATTATAAAAATAATAAAAATAATTAAATTGTAAGGCTTGATTTGATAGTGGACCTATTTTAATGGATATGGGAAAATAATAAACAAAAATGAGTAAAAACAAAATAAAAAGGAATATGTGTACAAGTATGCTTACTAAGAAAATTTTTGACAAAAAATGTCTTCTAAGTGGCTATGCATCCATCATATTTTGAAAAAAAATAATTAAATTAAATTAATGAATTGGGAAAATAATTATATGATTTGATAAATATATATTCTAGAGGTAATATAAAAGGATCTCATTCCCTTGGGTTTGTAACCAACAAAACGCTCCCATATTTCATCAAAAAATAATTTCATTTTCATCTAATTATGGTTGTTGAAGAGAGAACGATGGTTGAATAGTGACTCTTAAACATTAACTAAATAATTATTTATTCCAAGGAAATAATAATGGGTCAGGGGAAATTTAAATAAAAATTCTGTATGTTAAATTTTCTAAAAACTAGATCCCCTTTGTAAGAGGAAAACATTTTCATAGTTATTATTTTAATGTTTTCCAAAGGTATCTATGTTTTAAAAATAATATATCATGTTTTATTTATGAATATGATTTTATAGGTAAGGTAAAACTCTATTCAAAATTATAAATTTATGTATAAACTATTTCTAATTCAATTAGTGGTTTTATATTCTTTTCTAAGGGGTTATCATTTGACAATATTCTGATATCAAATTTAGGTTTATGGGTTTTAAAAATATCATTTTTTGGAAAATCATTCTAAAATTTTCTTTTTATCACAAAATATAGAGTGTGGTTCTAGGGTGCCTCATCTAGTACCACAATAAAGTTTTATACAACTATAATGATTATTATAATATCAGTTAAGGATTAATAATAAAAAATTGTTTTGAGGTTTTATGTGATTATATATTATAAGATTCTTAATATAAGAGACCTTATGAACTAACGAATAATAATATTGGATTTATAAGATTTCAGTCTCTTGAATTTATGAATCATTTTAGTTTTTTTTATAAATATAAAAAAATATAGTGATTTCATATGATTTTATTACTATTATTATTATATAGTCAAACCCTAAGTAGTATTAACTAGAAAAAATACATGTTTCCTTTTCTCTTAATTAGGATGTTAAAATTTTATCATAGATAATTAATATCATAAGGATTCTATTTATTTTTCATGGGGAGAATGTAACAAACCTAGTTATTTATAGATCTATAGTTATATTTATATTCTTTCATTCTAGAAATAATTTAAATTTTATAATTAAAACTAAATTTTTGTATTATAAATTAATACATTAATAATATTAGTTTTTTTATTGAATAAGACACTAAGTAGTTGATTTTCTATGAACTTATGGGTATTGTTTTAATTATATTAATTTTTAGTTATTATTTTATTGTAAATGATAAAAAATGATAAAAATTAATTTCCAAAAATATTATTGTATATAATTTTGAAATAAATTTATAAAATATAATAATAATTAAAAGACAACTATATTAATTAGAAGAAGATATATTATGTTATTGAAGAAAAGTCATATGATAATGAGACATGAAAATCAATCTAAAAGGCTATACCTGGAAAAAAGACAAATTCAAGACCAAATCTAACAAACAACATCTCTGTGTGAACATTTATCGTTATCATCCTACCCATTAGAGAGGCAGTGAAACCCGAGGGAAATCTGTGAGTTTTATAATGACTTTCCCTTTAACTATATCCTACTAAACCAAATATTCATATGCCTAATGGCATATGCAGGGTGTGAGGAAAACACTTAGAAAGATACCACCATGAATATTTACAATTTCTATCTCTACATAACCATTATTTTTAGCTTTATAAAAACAAGTTTACTAAGTAAAATTATTTTAGAACACTTTACATAAAATATCCATTTGATTTTTCTTCCAAAAATATTTCATATTAAATCGAAAAAAGTATGTACATAAACATGAATGAAAATATAGAGGGAAATAATCAAATAATCCATAACTCATATGATAAAAAATGGGCATTTAAATCATGATATAGAAATAAAACCAAGAGCATAAAACAACATTGGGATCTATCCTACAGGAATATATAATTATGACATACAAGGAACACTAAGACAGAATAAATGTTAATCTCATAACATTGAGTCCTAAAATAGTCCATTGATATCACAATAATAAACCTAAGTAGTTACATAGTCCCTAAGGTTTGAACTTTCACTCTAATAAAATCACTAAATAGTGGCAGTTTAAACCGCTGTGATATAGTTCTGTGATGGTTTCCAAAGTGCACCGCTAAAACTAGTGTCAACATCCAATACATGGTGTTTTCTTCCATTTTTGCAGTAGTTTCTGGTAAGTGTTATAAACACCATATTTAGTAGTGGTTTTATTGATCCTATTGGTGGTTTTATGTGATAAAATATGGTAATAATTTAGCGGTGGTTTTAGCCACCACTAAATATTTTCCTTTTTTTGCATGGAAATCACCGCAAAAACCAATAAAACTACTACTAAATAATCATGCGCCACTTTTTAGCAGTGTTTTTAACCACTGTCGATAAAAACTATCAGCATATCGCAACTGCCACTAAAAAATGCACCTTATATAGTGGCAATTTAAACCACCGCTATATGTTGATTTAAAAATAAAAACCGATAATAGGTTTTGCAGCCCCAGTACCCTAAAAAAACATATGTAGAGAACATATTACCCAAGGTGTGAACAAATAAAATCTAATCATAACTAAATATGTAAAGGGAAACTATATTTCACATTATAAACTACACCACGCCACTAAAATAATGAAAACACATAAAAAAATTAACCCCACTATTGAAACCATATATGGATTAAATTTCAATGATTAAGCATTTTTATCAATGAAAACCAGCCTTTATAATTTAGAAAACATGTAAAATGTATAAAAATTTTAAAAACAACCAAATTTCATTTATCTATGCCATTTACCAACTTTCACAAGGGGAAATCCAATCATGTATGGAAAATTTTTCTCATAAGAAACTTTCTAAAATATAAATATTCACTTTAACACAAACACCCTATAAAAAATCTAGAATTACTGAAAACATATTTAAAATTAAATTAATTAGAAACACTTACATTAAATGGTGTAACCATGTTACTTTTGAAAAAATGTACTAGAAAGAAACTCATAGGAGGGTTTATAACTACTAGAAACTAAAATCCTCATATCCTTGTAATAATGACCTAGAAAATAATTCAAAAAAGTCTACTAGGTTTTTAGGAACTTGTATAGAGGGATATAAAACCAATATAAAGTTAAGATAATTTCATACATCTTGAACCTAGTGTAGAATCACTAAGAAACCAACATGAAACCACCAATGAGGTGCATAGAAGAAAGAGAGGGATATATGGGAGGTGTTTGGGTTTAAAGGGATTTATGGGGAGGCTTAGGGTGTAATCCCCCCATTAAAAAGAATAGAAAGAGAAAAATACCCCATTATGGTTAGGATGCACAGTTTTTTAAAAATCATGAAAGCCATGTAGGTCAGAGGAGGGAGACACATAGGGAGGTAGTAAAGTAAATATTTAGTAAGAGATGTAGGGATTGGGGAAACATAAATGTTGTAATTCTGGGTATATATGATACTATTTGGGTAAGAAATAGTGACAATAATATACATCATGAATGATGGTGTAATGTGGTTAACATCAAACAGTGAGGTGATGCAGATTAAGGGGATGATTGAATATAAATTATGAAAGGGGTTTGGGGCCTACAGGCTATAAGGAACAACAATGTGAATGATAAACAAGAAAATGTATAGGCTTGAAGTAAAAAAAACATGAATGAAAATTTAAAAATGGGAAGGAAATGTATAAACATATTTATTGAACTTTACCTTATAGGATTCCAATAAGAAATAAATTCCAATTATGTATTACAATACTAAAATCTGGAAAATATATTTTCAAATGTTACAAGAAAAGATAATATAGTTTTAACTAATTAGCAAGAAGGCCATTGTAATATAGTTATTTTAATCATATTCAATCCTATATTTCTGTGAATGGATGATATCACTGCAACCTTGAATGGTTTTCACCCTCTTCAAACATTGGAAATCATGAAAATGTTTGGTCATGAAAATGATAGGTGAATATTCTACGCCACACATGATACATGAACAAACCCTCCCTTTCCATATTTTTTCAAAACATCAAAAACAACACTAATCATTGTCTGATGATGAACACTAATCATCACCCTCTCCATCTTCATACCTACTTCCTACTAACGAAACCTGTAATAAAATTATTTTGCAAATTAAACAATGTTGTATATTTATATTTAAAAATAAATCCAATAAATATTTGTGAACTGAATGATTTTAAAATGGTGTGATTTACCGGCTCACCACTTGTCATCAATGCAATACCACCAGGGACAGATCAGGTAATCTTCTAATATAAATCAATCAATGCTTTCTAAAAATTAGATATGTGATCCCCCTATTTCTGAATTGTGCTTTGCATAGAAACAAACTCTCTCTGAGCATCATAGGGTAGGGAGTGACTACAACTAGGAGTATATGTAGTTGTAATCCCCAATAGCATGCCAAAGACCTCATATGGTAATGGTCCAAAACCCATCCCACACACTCAACCAAGATGTTCATTCCCAATGACTTTACCAACTAGGTTATCCTAGGAGAATGGGTAGGAATTCACTATATTTTCATCCCATAGTTATTTAATTTTAACCTAAAAATAAAATATCAGTCATATTAGAAGCAATATATATTAACATAGTGATAACTAATAATAAGTTATTATAAAGAAAAATGAATTCATACCCCAACTTATTTTGAAGGCTCATTAAAAAAACTCACATCATATTTTCTATGATCATCCAACCACACTTCTATTCGATATTCATGGTTCTCTAAACTCTGTGACTATGTTAAAAAAAGATAAATCAACAATTTAATATATTAAATATATAATATTTTCTTATAAATATTTAAACTAATTAATAAATTACAAAAGTCTGTCAGCATCTAGAAAAACGCTTGGACCAAATAGTGTGATGGATGATTTTTTTAGCCCAACTCAATGCATTATTCCTTGACAGATCCTATAATATATAAAATTTAATTTAATAGTAATGTATAAAATGTCATCTCCTTTTCTTATAAATTTATAAATGTAAAATGAGATTAATATAATAATATGTATTTAAATGCCATGTTCTTCTCATCATGATACCTTTAAATGAAAACATTCCATCTCTCTCTAGGTACCCCATTGGGTACCTTATCATACGTTTGTTGGGTGCTTAATGAAGTATCATTGACCTTATTTCATAATATCCATTTAAAATCATTCCATTTTATTCCCAAATCATTCAATTCCCACATTCATTCTACCATATCAGCAATGGTAAAGTTGGAAAGCATCATTACATAGAAATTAATTTTAAAAATATTAGCATTTAACAGAATAATGACATTCAATTACACTATAATGTATTAAAATTACCTTATTTTTGAATAAAAAACAACATTTTTCCATGATTAAGGCATATGCCTCCAATCATCAAATGCAATGGGAAGGGTAACCGACTCTGTCCCAACTGGCCTATAATTTGACCAAATAATCTCACGGCATCATGCATATGAACCCCATAGAAATAAAATGGGACAACTATCTTTAGTCTGGTTAGATTATATTCATAAAAACTTTTAATATTTTTCTTCATAGTATCATTGTTTCCATATTTTATGAAAAAAATGTTAGTAGTATAAAAAAGTGCAATAAATTTATGTAGATTAAAATTTTTACCCATAAAAATCAGCCTCCAATATCCCCATGAAGAACTAGGAGTGGCACCCCACTCCCTCACTGCTGAGGCTTCTGAATGGGAAGGCGTCAACTGAGCTATTGATGGGACACTGACAGAGGGTGTGAGATATGGTTTAGTGTAAAGAGGATGATGTCTCAGATGCAGTAGGGAGGGATATAGATGGCTTATCACCTTTCAGTGTAGTTAATGGAAGGTCGACTGAGAGTCTACTAGAATCAGTAAAATTCTTACTCCTTGGCATTCCTGTCATTTAATCAAATAAAATTATTTTTAAAATATATATTTCATAAAATTCATACAGAAAAAATAGAAATGATAACATATTCACAGCACTAACAAGAAAAATATACATAACAATGATAATGAATAAATGCACAAATGACATGTGTGGTTTTTAATTGAATAGATAACTGCACATACAATCATTTGATCCTCCAATCATGTCAATTTTCTGCTCCATCATTACTTCATCTACTTAATCCACCATTGAATGACTAATATTTTAAATATCATGATTGAAAAATAAGTTCTATTCTTTCTGTTGATTGGATTCAATGTCTGAGGTCAAATCATTCACTTCATCACCCATGTAATAAAAGTCTCTTTGTTTTACATGACTAACCACACTCCACACTTTATCCACAAAATCATTCACATAATATACAATTTTCAAATGTGATGATATAATATATGGATCATGTAGTTCACATTCCCCAGCATCCATCAAGTGAGAGAAGTTCACAAAAGTAAATTTCTAGGAATCTCCTTTAACACCCCGGATAATATCCACCCGATTGTATTTGAATAAAAAAACTGAAAAATGCCTATAGTAGTTTAATCTGATAATATCAGTCAACATTCCATAGTATCCCTTTTTAGAAAATTTAAATATTTTACTATTAAATTACTTCAAACCCTCTTCTTGATTGAATGTACGAAATCTAAATCCATTCACATTATAAGCATTGAAATTTATAGCTTGTTTTAGAGAAACTCGAGTAAGAAAATTCAAATCTTCTTACAATTCTTCTCAAGAATTAGTATTCAAGATCTAAAAAAATTAATATACATTATTATATTTAAAAAATATATGTATCAACGTAATATCCATATTGATTTCAATATTTATGAACTTACATGTCAGGTAAAACATTCTACAAGATCTGTATTAGTATCTTCTCTTATATCTTTCTCATTTCATGTTCGTGATCTTATTCCTCTATTTATTTATACCCTAAACTCTTTTATAAATGGATCTGAAATTTCACTATTCATCAAAACATATCTATGTTCCTATAATAATTCTATTTCTGTTAGTGTAACATTTGAGCTATTCCCAACTGATTGGTCAATCGCATGAAATATTTTTAATTTCCCATATATTTGAGATTGATTTGATGTGTCGTCAACATTTCAAACTTGATTTAATATTTTCTCAATATCATCCAAGTATCTAGAACAAAAGTTAAGAAACTCCTCTACCAAATAGCCTTCATAAATAGAGCCTTCAGGTTGAGATTTATTTTCACATATAATTCCAAATGCCCAAGATATCTTTGAAAGAGAATAAAATAAAAACATAATTATGTTTTTAATGATGTTCCATGAATAATTTACTGAAATTAAAAACATATAAATAAATTACCTCTCAATTAGATACATCCATCGATAATGTATGAGGTCTCCTAATTTAGTTTCCTCAACCAAATGCACAGTTAAATTCATCCTGATAGTAAAAAAGGATGGAGGAAAGATCATATTCATTGCACAAAGTTTGAAAACAAATATCTCCTGAAGGTTATCAAGGTCAAATAGATATATATATTTTAACATATTTGTCTAAAATATGTGTAGAATTGAAGTACAAAAGAAGTAACATTTTTAGGTAATAATGTACGCAATGCTAATGGAAGTAACTACTGTAAAACAATATGTGAATCTCAGAGTTTAAATCTATGGAACCTATGATGATTTAAGTCAACACTTCTTGATATGTTACATAAATACCCATCATATACCTTCACATGTTTTAAAATTCAAAGGAATGTATCTTTATCCCTATTTTTCATTGCAAATTTTTCTAGAGAATACTTTCCATTATTATCTGAAAGAAATCACACTTTATGTTCATTTCTTGTAAGTATTTATGAGCATTGAGATGATCATTAGACTTTCCATTATCATTAAGAAATCTGAAGATTATATTTATAAACACATTATTCTCAATATGAATCACATCAAGATTATTCTGTAACAAATTAAATTCTCCAATACATATTTTTGAATAATATACTTTTTTCATCCATTGTTATGTTCTTATTTCACTTGATGATGCACTTTGCACTCGTTCCCCACTATCATTAAAATGAAGAACCTTGCCAAATTCTATTTCAATAGTTCCAATGATATGTTACAATATTGATCTAGTATTCCTAAAGTCTCCAAAACATCACTTTTCATGTTGATATTTGTAGCACCCTCAACTATTTGTTCTGATATGTTTTGAAATTGATGTTGGTTTCTTGCAATGTTGAATGCATTATTTATAAGGTTTTTTATTTCATTGTCCATTTTGGATGAATTTGGAAGCTCATTATATGGATCAACATCAATGATAAACCTTTCTATAATGTTCAATTCTCCATGCCAAATCCAACACAAATATTGAGTAGGGGATTTCTTCAATATCAAGTGATGATAAACTTCATATCTCTTGAACCATCTTCTAAATTTACATTTAGAACATGGATATTTTATTCTCCCAGAAACGGATTGATTGGAAATTGAAAAATCTAAAAACTCTTCCAAACCCTTATCATAATGAAGTGTGTTCCTTGGTAATGTGATCCAACTTTTATCCATATATATCATAATGTTCCTACACATTATTAAAAAAAATTAAAATGCATTACTATTACTATATAATAATAAAGATTCATATATAATAGTAGAAAAAAATATGAATATGTTAAATAAGTTTTTCCTATATAAATACATATGATAAATAATGAATCATTTTAAAATGGATAATTGAAATCCATAAATTCTAGTTGTGAGGAAAATTATGTGTAAAAGAGTTACATTTTTCAATTACAACCCATTAAGAAATCCAAGAGGAAAAATACATGTTGAAATCCTTTTTTAATAAAAATATTATTTTACGAAATCATTGAAAAATCTATCACAATCCAATTTCAATTAATTATTAGAGGACCGGTATGATTCTCAAGACTATTGAGCTGCTATCATGATGCACTTTTTTATTTAATGGATACATTTTGTAACATTTTATTCATTGAGTGAATTGGTGGATTTATGATGATAAAGGATGTGTTATTAAAATTTTATCTCTTTTATGTATATATATCATTTTATTTATCTTATTTCTTTTAAGTCATGAATTTCCTTTTCATGTATAGATGAAGAAATTGCTGACATTATCAGTGGCCAGTGTTAGTGAACATAGAGATAGTGAATGGTTGGGTATTATGTGGGAAATGTTGCTACTCTGATAGGGATTGGGAAATGATAAATGATGTGTATTATGAATCAATTAAAATCATTAATGCCAAAATTGAAAATTATGTTGAAAGTGATCATGACTTCACGAGACATGCGAATGAGGCATTCTGCTAAGAAATGAACCGCTCTAAAGATGATGACATGAGTTCATGAAATCAACATAATTATAATAATCTGGTAACTGTAATGAGTTAATAGGTACCATAAACATAATTTTACTCGGACAAAGTGAAATAAAATTTTTTTACTACATAAATTTCTCACTCGCTACTTAAGGAAATTGAAACTCTTTTACAGAAGAGATATTCAACCAATTTAAAACTGAACTGGAGTAATTGATGAGGATAGATGTTGAATGACTAAATAGATATATTCTTATTGCGTATAATTATTAGGAAAACCAATTTCTATCCTCTAATATACATTTAAATATACAAAACCACATAACTTCTAAGATTTGATATTACTCATCCAACCACCTCTTCTTCTTAGCTAATGATTTATGGGAACTAAATAACATAAAAATGCTAATAATCTATATATTTTCACAATAATAATAATGTAATTAATTATACCCCATTTAATATAAAAAATATATTAGAAATAAGAATTGGTAGTATGAAAATATCAAGATTCAACCCAAATCCTTCAAGAACCAACCTGCAATGTATGAATTAATGTATAACAAATGCAAATAGTACCTCGGTGGGAGGGGTATCAGTAGATTGAATCGATAAAGGCGATAAGGGGATACATTGGGATCAGCGGTGAGGGGAGGTGAGGTTCTAGGTCAGGACTCGTGGATAGGGGAGGCAAGGGGCTAGATTGGGATTGACAGTGAGGGGAGCTGAGGGTTAGGGGTGGGGAGTGAGGGTCGGAACCGGCGGTGAGGGGCGGTGAGGGTCAGGACTAGTACGGCTTCGGGGGGTCGAGTGGGTCTTGGTGGTGGGTGTTGGGGGTTTGGGGGTTTGGGGTTTAGGGATAAGTGTAGGTTTCGTGAAAAATTAGAAGTGGTTTTTAATAAACCACCGCTAAATTATTTAAAAAAAATTAGTGGCGGTTAAATAAACTGAAGCTAAAAAACATTACTAAAGTCTGATTTTGGTGTAATGATTTCCATACCCGAGGTCCAAAATTTTTCCCATGTGCTGTTTTTGAAAAAAAATCAACAAATCATGATCAAAATTTTAAAAAACTATTTTTACAAGTGAAGCATCATTGCTCCCATGCTTAAAAATCCAATTTTGAGTTAAAAAACATCTCTGAGGCATTTCGTTGAACACATAGTGTGAAACAAATATTATTGAAAAAAAACCCTTTAAACCCCATTTCACAAGACACCAAATATTTAATTTCATAAATAACCCCTCATATATTTAAAATCAATGAATTCTCATAAATAAAACCAAATGAATTTATAAGAACACAAGTTAAATAAAGGGACCAAACAATTGTATATAGAAATGAACCTCACCAAAGGATAAAAATTTGTCACCTTATAAAATGAATATTGGAAACAGATAGATTGACCCCTTATAATCCTATATACATAAATAGAATGCCCAAGAAGAAAGTATTCAACCAAATTTTCTACTTGATAAAAGATTAAATCCAAAAACCCATTCCTAAAATACACTCAAATATGAAATTTGAGTCAAGTTAAGGAGAATAATATATTTAATAGAAGGTAATAAAGTCAAAAGATGCATTAAAAACCCTCATGAATGTTTCATGTGGATAAAGTAACTTCCCCTGGAAGATCATAAAATATTCATGACTTTCAAAATTCTAAAACAACCATCACCATAGCCTAGAATTTTCCACCACAACATAGTGGTTTCTCCCAAGAGAAATACTATAGAGATATTCTATGGTGTTTTGTAGAATCCTAATCCATTTTGGAAAAACTACAGCCTCCACCACAACATAGTGATAACCCTATGTTCGTGGATAATAGGAATACTCCTAGCGCATTCCACTCGAGACCATGCCCAACTGATGGGAATTTTGAACATTACCATTTCGAACAAAATGCTCATAGGAACACCACAATTTTGGTCCTCTTATTTTACAAAAAAAAACAAAAACCCATTTTTAAGACACGATGATCCTACAACACTTTAGAAACTAAAACTAACCAACCTAAGGATCAATAGAAAAGATAAATGTGACATAGAGGGCATCACAATTCTCCCCACCACGAAATTTAATGTCCCCAAAAAGTGCTCAAGATCCCAAACATGTAGAGAGATAAGGCCACTATTGTATCATCAGTGATTCTTATTCCCACATCACATTATTATACCTTTTAGACTACCCAAATTCATGGATTAAAATAGTTTTATTACCACATAGAACCATAACTTGGTGATCCATAATCTGAACTAGTTTCTCAAAACCTCAGTTTTGGGATCAAGATTAGTATCCTCTAATTCTATAACATGGAAAGGATCTATTTGATACTTACTCAATTGGGAAAAATAAAACTCATTATGGATCTATGTCAAGTGAGACATAAATTCCAACCAATAATACATCTTTCTATTTCATTCAATGATCTTGAATGGTCCAACAAACCTCAGTTTCAACATAACCTATTTTGCCAATCAATGATATATCAAGTTAGGTGACACCATAAGAAAAATTGATCACCCAATGAAAACATTAATGGGTGAAAAAATAGTTCCCATATAATTTTTTATGACATTGATTTTTCTTTAACATCTTTTGAATCATCTACATCTTTTCTCGCATCTCCTGAACAAGGATTAGTCAAACCAAATACCATTATCCCAAATTCACCCGTCCCAACTGAGATCTATATAACCTCCAATAAAATACTTTAAAGGGATCCATTTTAACTAATTATAGATAAATATTGTTATAGTAAAACATAACCAAAGGTATATTATTTTCTCATAAACCACTAAAATCAATCACTCATTCCAGAAGCATATCCTTAATAATTTGGATTCCTCTATCAGTCTATCTAACTATCTACGGATGATGTGAGATGATTAATTTCAATTGGGAAACTGAAACAACTTATAAGATTTCCTAGAAACTAAATAAAAATCATGTCTCCCTATAAAAAATCATAGAAAAAACTCCATGGAGCTTCATGATCTCTCAAACATGCATGTGCTCGAGAGCTTCCACCTTTATCATCACCTTAATATGAAGGAATTGAGAAAAATTTATTATTTGATCAATTATCACCCAAATCACATCCATCCTACTAGGATTATATGGTAAAACAATAAAATATTCTATGGATAATGCATCCCACTTTTAAACTAATAATGGTAAAGGCTTCAACAACCCAGCAAGTCTCTAGTGGTAAACATTAATCTTCTAATAATTAAATCATCATGACATGAAGTCTATAATATACCACCTCATCACCATCCACTATTACTGATGTATCAAATCATGATACATCTTGTTAGTCCTAGGGTGAAATGACAAAATATACCAATTTATATTATCCCTAAACTCTTTTCTTATAGATATTGGATTAACTAATCTTCTTATATAACATAAGACACCATCAAGAGAATGAGACCAATCTCTTTATGTCTCCCCACAATTAATTATTTTACTAAATTTATAACAATAATTTTTTTTCTTTCCCGGGATGGTTATAATAATGATGTGAAAAATAATATTTCACTTAAGAATAAAACACCTACCCAAAATCCTCTTCTACATACGAGAACATATCAGTGAATAAATTCATTAAAAACCACTCCCCCACTAATTCCTTCAAGGAAAGTGTTGTTAAGTTTTGGATAAACTCATTTATGATCACATTCCATTTCCTAAGTGTATATAAAATATCAATATAAAAAATCCAAAATATAATCAACCTTGAATTTCTATTGTATATTCAAGTCTCTTTGGTTGAAAATATACATCAGACTCTTATAATTTGAAAACCCCATTAACCAATCATTGAATAGATAGTGGATCCCAAGTCTTGAGATCATAAATCACTACAACCAACTTGAGATCATGGGTAGGATGTTGTTATTATGAGGATGAAGTTTTCAAGTGATATAGGCCACCAGCTTATTCCCCTACATGAGAACACAACCTAATCACATGCCAAAGGCATCATAAAAAACATTATATCCCAAAACTAGTTCAAGGAGAATAAATTCAATATGAAAATTAAATCATAGATTCAGGTCCTCAAATTATCTTTGACACTTTTCATTACATTTTAACTTGAAACCCGTGTAGGTTAACTCGGTCATCATAGATGAAAGCTTTAAGAAGTCCTAAACAAAATTTCTATAATATCCTACAATATGCAGGAAGCCTCAGATCTCAAAAAAAAATTTAGGTTGTTCCCAAGACATCACTACTTGGATATTTTCTTGATTCATCGATACACCACACTCAAATAAAACATGGCCTAGAAAAATTACCTCTTGGATCTAAAAAAACATTTATAATTTTTTCCATACAAATGATGTTCTTCAGAGTTCATATGATGATATATTGATGATCGTCATGTTCCTCATCCAAATTATAGTAAAAAAAAATATCATCCTCAAAATAAGAACTAAAAAAATTCAATAAATTTTTTTAAGGTTGGGGCCGAAGCCTCATTTATTATTAAAGGAAAGAAAAGACCTCTTTAACTGGGTAGAGGGAGACCCATTACAAAGCCTGAAGGCCCAGTGGGCATTTAGTCCATTACATGGACCGTAGACCCATTTTTTTGGCCCAAAGCCCATTCTGTGAAAAGTACTGCTACAGTACCTGCACTGCTACATTACTGCACAGTACCCGCCACCGCTACAGTACTCTACCACCGCTACAGTACCCTGCCGCTTCTACAGTGCTCACTGTTGCTATATTACACTACAGTATTGATAAAATATATGATTCATAAAAACCATAAACACTTCAGGAGTGTTAGAGCGACAAAATGGCATAACCCAATACTATAAAATGTCCATACCTACTTTTGAAATATTTTTGTAGAATATCCTCCTCTCAGACCCTTAACAAATGGCACACCAAATGAATATCAATTTTAGAAAATCATCTGGCTCACCTGATTTGATCAAATATGTCATCAATCTTAGGCGAATGTTTCTTTCTATTAATAGTCACCTTATTAAGCTTTTGGTTATCAACAAAATATTGATGGATTATATCTACCTTCATTGAGCATAGAACTATAGAATCCATACTCAGTATGAAAGGATGAATAAACACTATAGTATCAAGTTTATCAACATTAAAATTAATATCCTTAAACTCATGAGGTAACATATGGTAATATGGTATAGAGATTAGATTTCTCCCTATAATAAAATCAAAATAAAACTCAAATTACCTATGGGGTGGTAACCTAGAAATATCTAGAGGAAAATAATCTATATAGTCAACCACTAAAACATGAAGTGAAATAATATAATTCTCATAAAATGGTTTCAAGATATAGCTTTTACAACTAAAATAAGATCAATCTAGCCTCAGAAACAATAGGCCCTACTCTTCCATGTCTAGGATCCCACTCACATTGAAAGATGTGAGTATCCCCATTAGAAGATAAAAAACTGAATCCAAAAATGAAAAAAAAAAATCGATAATGGATTGAAATATAATTATATAATTCATTCCAATTATAAGGTCAATGATTTCTAGATCAATAACAAGAAAATTTCACATGACCTCATGGTCATTGATCATGATGTGGCACTCAGAACATTTGAAACCTTATTCTTCCATCTTCCTAATGGATTGGAAAGTTCCTACTTGATTGGAATAAGCTCATATTAAAAACCCAACATATCTATTAGCTTAGATGATATTAAGTAATGATATTTTTTAGTATCAAACAATTCTTTATCCATAGAATATGAAATAAACATTTTACCTCTCATAGTAGTTTTCCTTACTTTAGATTCCTCAGGTGAATACTCTATTATGTAAAGACAACCATCCTCACCACCTTAAGTTTTCTTCGCTTTATAAGTATCCCCTTTAAGATAAGAGTCATATCAACCTCATTTCACTATAAAAGATTTAAAATGACTTACTTTTGTAATAGTGTATCTATCATTGATTCCTTAGGATACGCTTTTTCAAAAAAACTTAAGATGGTCATATTTTCCACAATGATATAAAGTCCTAGGTGCCACTATACAGTCGGTATTATAATTTCTAGGCCTACTGCATACATAAAAAACCAAATTATTTTGTATTGATAAATCCACTATAACTTCTCCAAATATAAATTGAGAACTCTAATTTTTCTTCCTTTTCAGGACAGATGATACACTCTGGCTACCCCTCCTATAAGTAAAGCTCTGTCAAAACCCGTATACCCACCAAATCTATATAACTCATAGTTTATTTATCCAAAACCATGGAAAATATATCATGAAAAAAAGGATAACCATTGAATAAAATTAATCAATCAAACCCATATCAATCCTTTGAGGTTTAAGGTAGCCATTAGAAACAAGATCGGGTGATAAGTGAACTAACATGGTAGAACAAGTCCAAAACCAAACTCTCCCCTTTCTCCAAGGTTAAAAATTACAATGTATTCACCACCGAAAATATTTCAATATAAAACTATTAATTTACAGCCATCTTGAAATTGATCCAGATTAGATCCTCATGTAACTTATCTTGTATGATGGATTCCCAAAAATCAATACCCATTCCATCAATCATATAAGTGGTAAAACACACCTTTGAGTCCTCTGAAGTAATAAATAAATAGAATATAAGTTAAATCTATTTAATAGATTTTTTTTTATAATTAGGTCCCCTCATAGCCACTAATTATTGGTGGATTATGTTTGGTAAATTCATAAACATGATCCCCAATTCATCCCTGGTTTCTAACACCCATCTGTCCCAAAGTATAGATTTGTAAATCACTACTTCCATTAGCAGAGATTCTACTAGAGGGTTAACCTTATAACTTTTCTTACTACTTCCTAGATTTTTATGAACACTTCTAAGAGGTATGATCTATCAAACACAATATATTACACCATATTAGAGAAAAATTCAAGAATCTACATTAATGCCCCAAAATGTTATTAATATAAGGCATCAAAAAGGTCAAGAGAGAAAAGGAATATAGGACAAGGTCTGTCTAAATAAATCCCAAAAAATAGGTTCATATAAATAATATAAAACCAGGAATATTTCTAGACTAAAACCTCCCTAAAACCCATGGTAACTCTGAGTTAGATATGAATGTATTCTTTCTAGGCACCCATATGTACTTACCACCCATGTTTTAATGGTCCCAATTCTTATCTACCCTAAACCCTGAACCAAACCCAAGTTGTTTCATCACACATTTGGCTGGATATTCTCTTTGATACCATTTTTTAACAAACCCACTATGTTCACCATGAAACGCCATCCAAAATTGCTCACAACAATGTGGATATTAAAAAATAACCAAAACATGCATCATGTACAACTGAAAAGAGATAAACATTCAAAGTATATCATGGAAGAAAAGGTAAAAAAGCATTAAATATAGAGACCAATTAAAAAGGCTAAACCCTAAAATAAAACATTGTTAAGACAAAAAAAGATACATATCCTTGTGAACATCTGTCACCATCATCCTCCCACATTTAATGCAATGATAATCGAGGAAAACTAGTGAGAAATATGATTCTTTTATATTAACATGTATCCTACAAAACCAAATCTATATATTTAAAAATTAATATGAAAGGTGTGATTAAAATTCCTAGTTGGATACAACCAAGAGTCTATATAATGTATGTCACTGTGTATCCATTTAGTTTTAGATTTATAAAAACATGTTTATAAATCTATTTTATTTGAAAATTAATTACATAAAAAAATCTTTGATTTTTCCTTCCAAAATAATTTCATATCAAAAAAAATATGGAAGTAATCAGGACTAAAAATATAAAGAAAAATAATCACAGAATTAATAACTTTGAAGATAACAAAGTGATCATTTAAAACATGATATATAAACGAAACCAAGAGAAAAAAAAATAATTGGGATCTAGCCTATGGTAATACATAACTAAAACATATGATTAACACTAAGGTAACATAAATGTGAATCATATAATACCGATTCCTTCTAGAATATATCAATATCAAAATCATAACCCCTAGTAGTTCCACACTCACTTATATTTTTACGTGTCCTTAACAATGGTTACCAATTTGTTCCCATGTTTTTATGTTTTCAAAAAATATTCAACAAGCCATTCTCATTATTTTAAAAAATATTTTCCCAAATGAATCATCACTTCTCTCATTCTTGAAAATCCATTTTAGTGTCAAAAAATGTCTTTGAGGCATTTAATCAAACACATAGTGATTTAAAACTTTTTTTCCAATAAAAACCCATTTGAAATAAATTTCAAACTCCACCTAAGATGTAATTTCATAAATAAAATCTCGTATATTTCAAATAAATGAATTTTGATAAATCAAAATAATATAATTTTCAACAACACAAGGTAAATCATAGGATATAACCATTATATTGAGATACCTAGCTTTCTAATGGAGAAAACCTAATCACCTTTGAAAATATAGATTACAAATGGAGATCAGGTTCTAATAAACCTAGATCCACATAGAGAAATTTCAAGAAGAAACCATTCACCCTAATCGACTTCTTGATGAATGATGAACACCCAAACCCACTTCTTGGAACACACTAAAATATGAAATTAAGACAAAATAAAGAGAAAAAATCAATTTAATATATGGGAATTGAGTCAAAATAAAAACTAAACTCCATCATTAAATTTTCATTTAGTTAGAGTAACTACCCTTATAATATGATGCACTCTTTGGGAATTTCAAAATTATGAAAGAGAAATCACCATGTCCTATTCATTCCCACTATGGCATGGAAGCTGTTGGATAAAATTCCCTCAAGGTAACATTGAAGCATATTTGGGTCGATTTGTATTGTTGAAAAAGTGGGTTTATATGGTAAGTTGTGGATTATAGATATATTTTTTACAATTTATGTTGAAAAATATCCAAGATGAAGGAATGGATTCCCTGGAAGCGGTACAAAAAATTACATACACAAGTTGATTCCATTTCCCATTATTTTCCAAATTTTTGGGGTCTAAAATATGGAGTTTGTCCAAGCATCTAGAAAAGTGTAATATCTTGAAGATATCATCAAAATATGGTAAAGGCTTGAATTTCTTGAAGATGGGATTCATGAGTTGGGTTTCGTGAAGGAACAAAGAATTATGATAGTGATCTTCATGATTAAGGAAATCATCACAAAAAGTTTATTCCCATGAAGTCCTAGTAAAACTATGGAACATTAATGAATTTTGTGAGGACTAGATCTTCACGAAGGGTGGTTCATGAAGGAATGAATGTTATTTATGCTGATCATTATGATTACAACAATCATTATGAAAAGTTGATTTCCATGAATGCCAAGTCAAAATATAGCAAAGGAATGAATTTCACGAAGACTGGGTTTTTGAAAAGTGTGGTTAATGAAGGCATGCATGAATGTTCATGATGAAAGGATATATGATTACAACTTTCATTAGGGAAAGTGTATTTCCTTGAAGGCCTTATGAAAATATGGCCAAGTCATGAGTTTGGTAAATAATGGGTGTTCACCGTGGGTGGTTCACAAAGATGTGAAGGTTTCTAATGGGGGTCTTCATAGTTATGAACAAGCTTCATAAAGACTACGAAGGTTTTTGACAGAACTCTCCATGTTTACGAGGGGCATCATGAATGGGAAATTTTCATGGAGCATCACGAAACAGGGAGCACTACAAAGGAAATTAGGGAGCATTGCGAAATGGTAATGACGTATCCAGAAGGTTCTAGAATTGGTTGAAATGCCTATAAATAGGCCTTTTCCCACTTTATAACAAAACTCATATGGGTCCAGATTTTTTATGGTGTTCGCAAAGGTGATATGTGAAGAAATTCGCGAAGGATTAATAATTCACTTGAATGTTTTGAGCTTTGAAAAATAGAATTGCTTCGCAAATGCAAAGTGATTTTTCGGAAAAATTAAGAGATTCATAAAATCTATAAAATCCAACTAAATGTTCAGAGTTTCGTGAAAGTAAACGAGTTTCATGAATACTATTTGAACTTTGCAAAGGAGCTTCATCAAAGAGGGATTTTTGAAAAGTCAGTGTGCATCACAAAAATTATTTGAGAGGGGTTTCTGAGAAAATATGTTGTAAAGTGGTACTAATCAGTTGGATGAGAGTGTAACTTCAATAGAGAATCTATCTACAGTTTAGAATAAGTATTTTATTTCAAATGAAGTGACCTATAAGTCTATAAACTGTGAGTGGACCCCTTCCAAGAGTAGTGAGTGAAGCAAGAGGAAGACAATGATCCTTACCACCAGTAGTGATCCATAGTAACAGACATAGGGAGTGACCCTTGGTAATTTAGTGAAAAGAACTTAAACATTTTAAATATAGTGATCCTGGGAATAGAAGATATAGCCCAAACATTGTGAATAGTAGTGATCTTCAGTGGATTTGGCGTATCAGCACATCTCCATTGTTTTCTCCTTGGACGTAGCCCAATGAGGGTGAACCGAGTAAAAATATTTGTGCCTAGGTGCTTGCATTCCTGTGTTACATTCAAACCATAATCATTTGATAAATAATAAAACAAGAGATCAGTATAAACATACATGTTTTAACAACTTGACCCTTATAAGAAAGAGGTCAAGATCTATTGGGTAGGAAGAATTTTAAAAAATAATAACCCTACCCTGATTCACCCCTCCCCCCTCCCAAGATATCTAGGACCCTTTTGGACTTAAAAGAACCTTCACCCTAGAGACAAACCATGGGGAATGACCATAGAGTGTTATATAATCCAATGTTATTTTG
The DNA here is from genome assembly GCA_963277665.1 of Viscum album. NCBI lineage: Eukaryota > Viridiplantae > Streptophyta > Magnoliopsida > Santalales > Viscaceae > Viscum > Viscum album. The sequence continues at coordinate 1,928,202,196 of OY728137.1, read as the reverse complement.
GACTCACTGCATCCTCCACTATAGTGTGGTGAGGTCCCTCTATCCATGGATGACAAGAAGACTCCCAACACATTCCACTCAAGACTATTCCTAGATGTTGGGTGTTTTATCCCTCTATGTTACAGACATGAGAATCATATGCACACCAAAACATACACCATGATAATTCAATTAAAAGTTTGGCACCAAAATTCCCAAATAAAAATTAATCCACTAAAAACTCCAAAACATCCAAAATAACAATTAAACAACTTAAGGATAAAAATAACACATACTTTTGACTTAAAGGGAATCATGTTATAAGTGGACTATATTTAAATAGTAACATAGTAATAATAATGAAAATAATATTAAATTTCAAAAAATTAAAATGATATTATTATAAGTTCTATGATACAGAAAATGTTAATGAGTACAATGATAATTAAAATTTAAAAAGCCATAAAAAATATAAATATGAATATTTATGGAAGATAAAATTAAATATATTCAAGATACTATGAATACAGAAATTATAAAAGTAATATTTAACATGAAATATAATATATTAATTCAAAATAAAATTATATCTTAAATATAATTTTAGATATATGTAGATAATGTAGTAGTTTTATATTAATTAGAAGTATATTATTACTATAAGATTGTATTAGAGATGAATATATATATAATGATGAAAAAATATAGATATATAGATAAATATTTAAGTAGTTAATATAAATATATACATATATATATATAGTAAATATATTATGATAATTGGATGTAAAAGAGGATAAAAGAATATGCAGATTGAATAATTGGTTTGGTGTAACCAGTAGCAGACAAAATAGATTTTGTTTAAATGCCTCTGCATATAGTGTCAAGTGATCATTCAGGGATTCAATATATATGTAAAGAATCATTAAAAGTGTGTGTATATATATAAGCATATTATCTATATTATATATATATATTACTCTATCTATCTCGGTATTTAATTAATTTTAATTTTTAAGATTATTTTTATAAAAATGGGGTAATAATTAGATTAGAATTTGAATTAATAAATGGTTAATCAAGTATATGTGTATAAATATTAATTTTAGACTATATATAGTGTAAAAAATAATAAATAGATGAACACACATATTTATATATATGGTGCACAAGGTTAAAAAAGATTTTTTAAAAATTAAAAAAATGGGGTGCTTGAGATTTTTTTATGGTGCAAGGAAATAAATAAAAAAAATATAAAAAATTAATAGTGAGTCATGATGGTATTGTTTCCCAATTTTAATGCATCTGGAGAGAAATAATAAATTGAAATCAAGAGAAATGAAGAAAAAATAATTATGATATAAGTAGTTTTGATAACCTAATTGTAGAAAAAAATCTACTAAGGGTCTTAATATCCATCATATTTCAAAATATATACATTTATAAATTAAATTAATCAAATAATTCTATGATATAATAAATATATGGGATATTGAGATTATAAAATAATCCTATAGCCTTGGGTTTTGACTAAAAAATAACTCTCATGCTTCATAAAAAAGCAGGTTTTCTCTAGTTACTATTGTAAAAGAGAGAGTGAGGGTAGATTAGTGAGTCTTATCCATTACCTAAAGAAGGTTTTTTTCTAAATCAGTAAAAACATGTAAGGGGAAATTTATTTCAAAAGAAATTCAATCACCATATCGACATCTTAAAGGGAAAATGTTTTCAATGTTTATATTTTAAAATTTCTATATGTCTCTATGTTTTAAAAATAATCTACCTTAAAGTTTTATTTTTTAATATAATTTTTTTGTATATAGAAAATTATTTTCAAACCTACAATTTAATCTATAAATTATTTTTATTTCAATAATTTCTTTAAATGTTTAATTTTAGGTAAGTGGATTATCATTTGAAAATATTTTTATATAAAATTTTGTTTTAAGGATTTTAAAACAATCATTTTATGTGAAGTCATTATAAAATATTTTTATATAACATTCTTAAATAAAAAACAGTGTAGTAATTTTTTTAGAGATTCATAATTTTCATTTCATGTTTAAAATTTTTCATTTCAAATCCTTGTTTCAAATTATCATTTAATATATAAAGTGAATCTAATTCTAAACCCTCAAAATCATATATTTTTATAATCTTTATTTATTTTTAAATAAAATTTATTTCATGGGTGTCGCTTATGTTTAAAATTATTATATGGAAATGCTATAATTTATTTCGATCTATCTCCCATCTATGTTCTAAAAATCATTTATCTATCCCAAAAAAAATCAACAGTTACTGATAATTATATAATAAAACTCACAAACACACACACACATACAAACATTGGTATATATATATATAAGTGTTTATATATAATTTTAATTATGGTTTTCTTAAAAAATAAAAAATTTATGGAAAACCCTCATTGAAAAAATGGAAACCAAAAAAGTGTTTTCATAAATATTAGAACTGAGACTTTGTAAATAGTTGGGGAATGAAGAGTGAATAAAATACATAAGGGAAATTTTCCACCAAGTGCAAAGTAGTCCCTATACAAAATTCAAATTTCAAAGTCACCTCATGGTTTTTTCATAGAATGAAGAGTATTCTAATTTAAAAAATCATAGGAAATAATTATAAGGAAATATTTTTTTGTATTTAAAATGTTTAAAAATCATATTTGAAAAATAATTTCATGGTTTTATAAATATCAATGGATTGGATTTAAGAAACATTGTTTTAGTATTTTAAAAAAAATTATGAATAATATTAAAATTTTAATTTCTAAAAAAATATTTATTGCATTTAAAGAGAAATGTGATTTTGTTATTTTAATAAATGAATTATTAAAATTAAATAATTTTTTGATGTAAAAAATAAATGAAGTTTCTAATAATTTCTTTAAAAAATTATAAAATTGTTTAAAAACTAATTACTGAGCCTTTTCCCCATCCCATGTTTTATAATGTTATAATAGGGTATTTCTCTGTGTATAAGTAGTTTTGGATTCTGTTCACAATTATATGTTTTAGTTAGAGTGGAGCTATTGTTGACATATAAGTATTTAGATTCTAAAAAATTTATACTAGAGTGAGATAGTATGTGTTTTGATTTTCCAAATTCTTGAAATATCTAGAAATAAATTTTCCTTAGAAATTTAAGACAATATATTTTTTAGTTATTTTAAGTATTTTTTTTAGAAAAATAAATCCAAAGTTGTTTTATCACTATATCTAAGAGTGTAAGTATGGGGAGACTCATCCCCTTTCCTTTCCAAATATCTTCCTAAATATCTCCCCAACTCCATTTACCACATCATATAAGCTCTTATCTCACTAAGATACAAATCTAAGAAGGCATAAGGTATAACATAGAGGAGGGAATCCAAAGAAAGTGGTAATAATCTCAACAGAGTTCTCCAAAGTACTTTTATTCTTTAACCTCCTATAAATCTCTTAAAACATCATGATATACAGTGGGTGGATGTGTCCCCATATAATTTAACCCTCATATTCTCTAGAGAATGTAATGATGGATTTTCACTCTTCTTTCTCAGCTTCAACTACATGGTAGGCCTTAGCGGTGGCTAATTCAATTTAAAATTAGAGTGGTCACTTCAAGGCCTCAATAAGGACCTCATGCATATCTTATGATAGAAAGAGTGAATTTCATATCAAGATCCTCACCAGAAAATAGGAAAGGTTTTTCAACAAATAATATTTCTAGGAAAGGGGTGTATTCCAAATTTCCAAGGCTTTTTCATTGGTAGGGAGAAATGTGGGAATAGATAACTGAGGCACTAGTTCATGAAACATACTGACCATGTTCTTCTATTAACTAGAAAACTCAGGCTGAGCACTAGGAGGTCAAGGGTGGTCTTTTTCCGGCTGTGGATTAGCATGATGTTTTTGTGGTTGAGTTGCATGACCAACTAATATGGTTGGCTATAAAAGTTATCCCAAGGTATCAATTTGAGAGAGTTTTGAATTATGATACCTCCACGTGTCTTGTTTTCTGGTCGTAGTGGTATTAACAACCTCTTATGGCACATTGTCTTGGATTCCCTACTTATTGTAATGACACTATACTCTTCTTTGATAGCATTAGAAAGAGGTACCTAAGGGAAAACTAGGATGTTACTCATCACTAATCACCATACAATGACATTCTAGCCTAAATATCTTCATATAATCATGATCTTTCTACTCATCATTGGAATATTCCATGATCAGATGAAATATACTCGTCTCTCCCATTTCGGGAGACATGAAGTCATCGAAGGTGTGGACTGGATTTAGCATTGGTGGATCACTATGATTTTCTTGGCATCATAGATGCATGTTCTTCCAAGACTTATAATGATATTATATACATGAGATGATTGAATAAGACATGTTGATACCCTAGGATTCTATATTTCTTAAATGGGCCAAGATAATACTATGGGAATGAACGACCATCTTACATGAAAACCAACTATTTTACTTCTACATACCTCAGCTTGGAGCCTATTTTAATTCATTAGAATCCTCATCACTTTCATTGGAATCTTTGTAGACAGTGTTACCTATGATGATATATCACCTAGTGTGACTAGTCAATGATCCACTCGATACAAAATCTAATCATTGAGGATGATTCACTCCTTGATTGTGTACCCAAGGATCCTATGATACGAGAAACTTTTACGGGATTGATGATGTTTTATTCCTTAGGCCTCCAGTATTTATAAATATTTATGATTTTCTTCTCCAAGGAATAGATTAATTATCCTGGGACCTATACATTCTTGATGAAGTAGGTCTTATTGTTTCACTTTGAAAAGGGGGCCTTGTGTGGTTGGAACTATTGGGGATCTTGGTGATCATTTTTATGAAAATGTTGTGTATGATGGGGCAATTGTTTGAAAGGCTTATCTATTTGATGAGGCATTTCCTGATAAAGATACCTTTTCAACAGAGGTACCTAAAGGTGGACTAGTTGAGGGACCTCAATCTAGTTAATAGCTGATATTTCATCCTTCAATAAGAAAAAGTGTGTAAAGTCTTGTGAAGATTATGAAAAGATATAGATTTTTAATAAATAATGCCTATTTTATTTCCAAATCAAATGAAATTATATATGAAATTTGAGGAAGCTAAGAAAATTATAAATCTATATAAAATAAATATGCTACAGAATCTGTGGTAGAAAAAGATATTCTACACAAAGATGATGATATATTAATTGAGGTTGTGAGAGAATAATGCCCTGAATTCAGAGGACATTATCAGCTTGAATGTTACTCTTGAATAATAATAATTTCTATTTTTATTCCATATTATCATGTATGTTTTTGTACTAACATATATGGAATTAAAGTAGATATATGTATCCCTTGAGGGGGAGAATTGATGAGTTCAAGCTGTTAAATATTCAATATATAGTGAATATGGTACTCCTAAATAACTTTATAACATTGGATGATGAGGAATTCCCATAAAACATTTATACTTCATTATTTATAGAATTAATAATATCATTTAATGGGGATTTCTCGGTTGATAAAAAATGAGACAAAGGGGTAGTAATATCATTTTCACTGGAACTCTCTAATGTGTTTGTTGAAGTGTGTGCAAGATTTAGCATTTCATTGATAAACTTGGTTCCTTCCAACCCCTAAAAATAGAATTAAAAATTTATGAGCCTAAATTCACATTCATGGTGGTTTATTGATATGATATAATACTTTGGTTATATCTCTATTATTTTCTACATCATATTAGTCCATGTAGACTTAGATTTGATTAATAAAAATATCTTATATTAATAAAAACATGTGACACCATCCCTCTTTAAAAATTGTTGAATAAAGAATCTTTTAATGATGGATAACATGTTTTGATGAAATTTATGAGATGAGAATACCCCCCCCCCACTTTCCATTTTCATTTTATTAACAATAAGGGATAGAGTGTTTGGATCACACATATTGACTTTTTAATATGTGAAGATATACTGAAAAAAATAAAAAGGGGGGATTTTTGTGATCATTGTTTAATTTGTTTTCGATATGTGTTTATTGAGTTTAAGGTGATGTTTAGATAATTTTTATGGATTCACTTTACAGAATCAGATTTACTTCTTGGATAATTATTATTGTAAATGTGATATTGTTGGATAGGTCATAAATCTTGAATACTTGTGTAAAGGATGACATATTTTTTACATTAATGAATAAAAAATTGAAGTGCATGAAAAATACATGAGGAAAATATTGGAAGGCCACAAAAAAAAAATATTTTTCATGGGGAATTATTAGAATCTTGAGTTTTGGTTTGGAATTTGTATTTAAATGGTGTAATTTTCACATAGATATTTTTCTACGTGATTGGTAAGAAAAGTTTTCAGTTGTGGGATAACCAAGGGTCACTTAAAGCACATATGGGACCCTAGGGGTGAACCATGTGGTAGGAAATAGACTTGTCTAGAACACAGTAGTAGAGGTGAAATATTGGGAATTCATAGCACCCATAGAGAGAACACATGTGTGCAAGTCTTGTATAGAGCACACATAGAGTTGTTGGTGGGCCAGTGTAGGTCATTACATCCTATAAGGTTGGTGTGTGTAGTGTGGATATGAGAGAGAACCTTGTGCATCTTGAAAAGTAGTCATGGGAAGAGTAGATCATTTTCCCCCACCTAAAAATTTACACATATAAGTATAGCTACCTGATGAGATGAATCTGAGTTGTACTATTAAAATAATGACATCATCTCCATCCTCCTGACCCTTCATAGTGCCTGTTTTGTTCTATATTTCACATATAAACATATTTTTATCAAACCTGAGATATTAATTGTTATACTAAGGTCAATATTATGATGATATGGGACCTATAACCTATATTAATAAAATATTCATCTAAAAATCATGTGAACAATGGAAGAATAATATTTGGAAAAATGAAAATAAAGTTATAGGCAGATGTTCATGCATCTGTAATACATGGAATAGTTCCAGATTATAAATGAAGAATCATGTGATCATCATCATATTCACATGAGTAGAACTCGTGAAAGAAAATATACCAATATTCTTAATGTATATTTGATATGGGAGCCTAAGTTTAAGAATGTTAATGTTAAAATCTTTAGTGTTTTGATATATTATTAGCATGGTATTATTTTCATGTTCCTTGAGGTGGCATGAAACATGGAGGATGAGGCAATGTCTGGTAGATAATAAGGTTGCTTCAATTAAGAGATAACTCATTTTTTGAAGAAAAATATGGCGTCTTTGAATTTACACTTCACAAAGAAGGTTTTCGTAAAGAACTTTTCTTCCTTGAAGAAGAATTGGATCCCATGGGATAGTGAGATTAATGAAATCAGTTACATGCAAGTATATTAAATGAGTATCATGAGATTGAAGGATTAATACCATAGAATTAAGATCATAATTTTCCCAAATAAGTGATTCCACAATACACTAAAAATCCTTACTGTGGTGGTAAGGCTATCTCAGACTCTGTGTGCATATATCTAGATCATGCATGAAGAGAACTGAATACATAGTATCAATTTTTTATGACCACACGTACATAAAGAAGACCACATTCATGATCTAATACAAAAAAACAAATGTAAAATAGTTTAAATATTATTTAGGAATCCATATATATATACACATGAATGAGGGATAGTGAATAGGAATACATAGAACCAAAAATCATAGAAAATAATAAAGTAAATATTGTGTGCTAGTGTTTTGGATGATAATTCTAGGAATTTTGTATAAAATCGTAAAGATTGTAAAATTCACATGTAATATGATTTTTATGTATATTTTACATCACTTTCAATGATCTAATTGATTCCAAAACGTTAACATCAAAAGGAATAATTTCCCAAGATGTTTTCACTAAGTAATCTGATCAGATATAGGCGATCAGAGATATTTAATAAAGACTGAGATATATTAAAAGGTACTTTAAGGATACATGATAAAGTGTTATTAAGAGAGATAATAGTGTAAGATCAAAATATTATCCTATAGTGGATCAATCCATGATGAAATTTGAAGTCTCTCGGTTGGTTCATGGAGAAATTGAAATTTTCTAGTTGGTTTTAGGGGTAGAGGGAGTCTCTCTATTAGACCCAGAGAAAAATATGTCTCTCAATTGGAGCTAGGAGTAGGAGGATATGTTTGTGTGTATAACCAATCAAGGTAGAATATTTAGATTACTGGTGGGTATAACTATAATAATTTGGAGGATTGATTACTAAGTGGGTATAACTTGTTACTTCCAAAATCAATGTAATTAATAATATGATTATAGTGGATAATCCATAATGGGGGTATATTCAACATGTAATGGAGTACATCTTTGTACAAAACCTTTTAAATATTGTGGGCTTGTCTCTCTATTGCTACTACTGTACAGAAGGTGAGACTGAGAGATATCATTGAGTAGGTCAAGAACCTTAAAGAGTTCAAGTGGTTCAATTTAAAATTAAATGAATTTAGAAAATGATTGTACCATTGATTCACCCCCCCTAGTGGAACCTAATATAGCATGGGACTCTGCACATATTTATTAATTATCCAACAACTTAATATTATTTAACCATTTCATTTCACATTTAAATCTATCTCATTCATTATTCATTCCATACATTACTTTATTGACCCCAAATAAATTTCCACCCAAGTTCATTCACATTTCATAATTTATATTTCATTCCATAGTTATCAGGAAAATACACAACATAACCACACAATAGACCCAAAAACATTCCATCAATAATCATTACAACTCAACTTTCCCACAAGAAACATCACAATTCAACCACGCACAATACATATTCATTAGAGGGATTTCATCATATCACTTCATCTAGACATGGGTATTATCACATGATTCTATATTTCAATGTTAAACTGATTCATTAGACATATATGAGTAATTAGTGTTTTTTTCATGGTGATTAAAAAGAAGAAATCACAGAATGGTTCACTAATTTTTAATAGCCCCAATAATATACAATGCTTTGCTTAAATGGAGATTTTTAATAAAATAGTAAGCATGCACAACCTATTAGGAAAAAAATAAGAAAATAGGTAAACATATGTGAATACCCTTATCCCCATCAATTCCAGTTTGGGAAAATTAAATATTTTCTTAAGTAGAGACATATCATCAACCTAAATGAAGAAAAAATTGTTCAATTCCCATAAATTCACATAAAAAGGTTAAATAAAGATCCCTACATTTGTATGGATAGATGCTCATTCAATGCCACTTTTTACCCCACGTATATTTTTCTTTCTTTTTTGTTAAAAAATATCGATTCTCCACCAAAAGTTAAGATTTAATTGAAATCCATATTTTGAATCACCCCTATAAACTATTTTTTATAATTTATAAACTCTATAACTAATTAACTCTACACCTCTCTCATACACATTCAAAATCTATATTTTGAATCTCCCCTCATAAAATCATATATTTTCAATTAGAACATTATTTCTTTATTTATCCTTATTTCCAAAACATTTTATACATTTGATATAAAAACATATATTTTCTATTATTATTTTCCATTAATTAGTTTTTCACAAAAAAATTTCAAATATTTTACATTTAAAACTTTTTTTCTAGTTTTTTTATTCTTAAAATGTTATTTATAATTCTTTTTTTATAAATAATTTTCCCTCTTTTTTTCTATAAAAAATAAATTATTTTAAGTAAATATATATATTATAAATTAATAAATATAACAACATAATATATATTCATATATATATAATTTTTTGTAACACAAACATTTTTCACCATTTTAAAATCAACATAATATATATCATTGTAACATATTTTATATGCATAAAACAACTAACTTGCAAAAAAACTCAATGTGTGAGAAAATACATATGATATGTAATATTATATATATATATATAATTAAATGATTTAAATTATACTTCATACACATAACATACTTTTAAAAATATTGGTTACATAATAAAATATGACCGATCCATTTTATAATTATTAAATATATAATACTTTCAAAACATGTATAATAATTTTTTATCATGTGTAATATATCAAAAATAACCATAATTTTTAATATAATATTAAATTAAAAAATAATAGGATTAATTAAAAATAAATAAACTTTTTAAAAAATCCCGAACTATTAGAAAAATATCGCTAGACTCTCTCAATACATGAGACTGATAAAGGAAGGGTTTTGGAAAATATAGACTCTTACATCAGATGTCACTCAAAGAATTATCATCCTAGAGTATTAATATTAAAATTCATTATGTAAAGAGGATAGGTTTTGAACCACCATCTCATGAGACACCTTTCAAATAAGAGTAAACTATTATTAGGACAAAAGACATAATAGAAGGTCAACAACTCAAGGATTTCACATAGATCTGAAAAGTTATCCAATTTAAGTTGCATGAATCACAAAAATTACCACAAAAATAATTTTTGAAAACCCAACCAATAATTAATATCAATAAATTACAATTTTAAATTCCTTTCACATAAATTAATTATGCCTAGCAAGAATATAATCACCAAATTTTATTTTTATATGAATTTTTTTCATTGTCTAGTAGAAATTATTTACCTTTTATATAAGGTGTTTTCATAACTCTAATCAAATTAGAAATATAAACACTAAAACATGGAAAATATTTTAGAAACAGTTATTCCACATAGTTTTTAAATAAATTACTTTGTACTTTTGGGAAATTATTTTTTTAGATAAAACATTTAATGATTTACAACCTTTTTGAAAACTATTTATAGTTCAAAAAATAAATATTTTAAATAAAACATATCAATATTTCAAAAAAATCATTAAAAAATAATTACATCATGGCCCTTTCATACTTTATTTAAATTCATTTAGTAGAAAACGTCATATTTATCACTTTAACAATTTTACTTAGGCATGCTCTCAAATAAAAATCTTCGCATACATTATCCTTAGATATCATACTTGATATTAATAAATTAATCATACTTTGAACATATTAATACTAAAAAGAAATTCTTATAAGTTAAATTTAAAAGTGTTTTTTTAAATCCTCAAAAAAATTACATAAATACTTGGAATAATAAAATATTATCCATTCTAGAAAATAAAAGTGGGTCCATTTATCAGAACAAAAAATCAACGGTTTTACACTAGCATGATTGTATTATTTTAGAAATTACAAAAATAACTAACCAAAAGTTATATTTACAGTATATACTTTTTACATGAATATGATACATCATTAATGGAATAAAATAGATGACATAACATTTTTACAAAAATTAAATATTGATTTATCCATAGATCCAAAAAAACTTCTTATTATGACCACATGAAATATATATTAAGGGAATTTTTTTATAAAGGCCTTCAAAAAAAGTAACCTTAAGAATAATGTATCATCGTAGAATAATTTCAATAGGATAACAATTTAAAAAAAAATCATTTTTTAAGAGGTGAAATGTTTTTTAAATTGTGGTATTATCTTATACATGAAATAATATCCACATTTCGTGGTAGGTTCTCTTAACATGATTCATGTCAAGTTGTTTTAATTATAACATGAATATAATTATCATATCATAGTTTTTACACCATATTACTTCATTTAGTAATGTCCCATAAAGCTTTTTATTTGTCGCTTATTTTCTACATGTTTCCCTTTTCGATCTCTATACTTGATCCGAATATATCATAATGAATTATACATAAATTTAATTCATAACATTTAAACCTTATTATTCTAAACATGAAATGAATAATTTGTCTCTTAAGTTATCATGATTTCATAATAGTTTATTTATATTGTTCATTAATAAAGTTTAGTGAATCATTTCTCAATTTAAATAATGAACCACTTATTCCATTTTAATTATAGTATGCATTAATTAGTCTTTAAAACTCATCATTAAGGTACATAATCTAATCATTAAGAATTTACTTCTCTTAGAATTCTCATTAATTACATAAAACATACTTACAAATTACGGTTTATTCTAATCAATTTAGCTTAGGACATGGAATAAAAATCTATATTAACATGAAAATATAAATAATTTTATGTAAAAATTTTATTAAAATCATAAATTAACCATCAAAGGCACATTTAATTAATAATGTTTTTAGAAGAAAAAAAATCATGGAAATTATGATCTTCTTCTTCATTAATAAAAACAAATTAACATACTACTTGTATCAGTTTTGGATAAAATTTCCAAATTTTAAGTTTATCTAACATTTTTTTTAAATTATCATGAATTAAATTTCATATTTTAATTATAACATGGAAATTTATTAAAGAAAACTGAGTATCTCATCATTTTTTGATTTTTAAGAAATCATATTTTAACTATTATGAATCAATTGAAAATAAATATATCCTAATTAAAAATATTTCATGTAATGTTCTGTGACTTTTCAATATGTTCCGTTGTTGTCTTTATGGTTTGAGAGTGGATAGAGGAAGCTTAGTAGGTTTAGTGGAGTTTGTAGTTGTAGTAGAACTGTAGAAATATTTTTACACTGTAAAAAGGGGTTTAAGTCATAAGTTGGTGGCTAATAACTTGAGAGTACAATAGTTTAATGATTTTATATGAACGAGATATAGAGAATAAATTGGTTTTATGTAATAATAAGGGATTTATGACATCAGTTAATTTTATCCCTTGGAAACCTATTTTTTGAAAGAAAAACATTTACAACCTAATGGTTGTTTTTATAGTGTATGTATTGTGGTACCATGGAATTTATGGTGTAAACATGTAATTTACTCTATAATAGGAGCGACTTATAGATTTTTTATAAGTATTATATGGATGATCATTTTTTTATTTATTCGTTATGTCTATATTGTATTAGGATAAACCTTGGTGTTTTTTAAAGATCTTTTATCCCTCTTCCTCCTTCTTCAATCTGTGGGTTCTGGTGAATGATTTCTGGGGATCTGTGGTAATTTATTCTACCTTCTACATTATTTTCCTACTATTACCCTTCTAGGTATCCACTTTGGTGGTATTTTTTTTATATGTGTTTTGGGAAATTTTTCTATGACCATTTGGTGGGTTTCAAGTTGATTTTTTTGAGCAGCAATGAGTTATGGGTTGTTTAATCTTTGCCATGTGGTGTGTAGCGAGATCAGAAAGATTATTTGGGGTAGGAGATCCTCATTATCACCAGTTTGTGTACTATGTGTTGTATTTTCATTCTTTCTCTTTCATTTTTTTGGATAGTTAGAGTTGCAACAATAAAGATAATTAATTTTAATAATCAAAATTGATGTGTATGGGGGTAATCACATGTTTATGCTATAGTGATAGTATTATTGATGATATTATTCCATGTTATTGATTTTCTAAAAATGAAAATTGTTAGGAGTATTTCTTTAATTATAGATGATATATGCTAAGACCCATATTATGTAATTTTTTATCCTGCCTTGAATAAAAGGCTAAAGAGTGTATATCAAGTGAATAAATTGGTTTCCCATTAAAACCTGGTTTGTGTGATAAAACACATTATAAATAAAGATGAAATGTGATAAAATACAATGAATAATTGTATAATATGGTTTGTGTTGTTGTTGTGTGTTCTTGTGATTATTGTCTTGTCCTACATGGTTTGGTCTATTGTGTGATGGTAGAGATGGTCGGATAGGATTTTTGTGGTTTGGGGTTATTATGTGGTGGTTGGTTGGCCTGAATGTGACATGGGTAGTGGTGCACAGTGGTTGTTGTGTGCAATGGTTGTGGTATATAGTGGTGATGATGTGTAGTGGTGTTATGCGATGTGGTAATGGTGTTTGGTTTGTCTAGGATGTGCAGTGGTGTTGTGTTCTATGCAGTGGAAGTTGAGAAGTGGTTGAGGTTATATAGTAGCGATAGTGTGTGGTGGAGGAGACATGTGGCTATTATAGAGATATGTTTCAGTTGGTTCGGTGTGGCGACAAGAGTATATGTGAGGTGTTATGTTGAGGGTTGTTCAATATGGCCCAGTTGGGGCACCAATTTTTTGTGTTAGTTTCCTAGTTATCAATGGAATAAATTGTGATGATTAAATGAGATGAAATAGTCTAGTAAATAAAAAATATGGGATGGAAATAGATGTGTAGTAAAATGGATTAAATGAATTGAATGAATTTATGGGTTGTGTGATGTGAAATAGAATGCATAAATAAATAAAATTGGTGGAATATATAACTAAAAGGGTGAAATTTTGTGTGGTTATGTGTGGTAGTGTGGTGTGTTGCATATAGTGATGGTAGTGGTAGTGATGGTTGTTGAGTGTTTCGGCCGTAGTGATGCATTGGGTGCTAGTGAATTTATTTTCCACCCATAGTTTTGGTATAGTGTGTAATCTATATATCATGTATTTTTATGATATTTATGTTCATGATCCACCTGATTTGGATAACCTTAACAACTCTTATAGTTTTCGGGTTCTAGGTTTTTCCCTTAATATCCAGGATGGTGGTGACATGGATGGATAGATACACACTCTTCTCTAATATTCCTTCAGTAGTGATAGCTCAAGTATTTTCAGAAGATATTTGATGTGATGAGGTTATGATGATATGATATGTTTTATTTGTTTCATGCATGGTTGGATATGGGCATGAGGTTGATGTCGATCAGGTTCACGATACCCTACTACTCTAGTTATATTATGAGATGTGGTGTGATGGCCTAGGTGTCATAGAGAGAGATGAGGTATGATGGCCCAGGTGTCTTCGGGTGAGATGTGGTGTAGTGATTCTTGATGATAGAATAGAATTATATACCTTTTGAGGGTGTTGTATATAGGGATGCATCCTGACCCACATTAAAGATGCCCCAATGTCTTCGAGGGATATGTGATGCAATGTGGTTGTGATGTGATATGTACGGAAGGTATGGGAGTAATGGACGTTCAAAGTTGGGCAATGAGAGAGGAAAATTAGTGGGGAAGAATTGGTAGGGAGCCTTCCTGGTTATTATCTAAATGTTATATTAATATATTGGATGTCCAATTTGGTGATTGATCCTTGGTGAGGCTAGGTTTGGTAAGATGACCAATATAGGTTCTTGTTGGTTCTGTTGTTTGTTCACAGGTACATTAGCATGCTCTTTTCACATGTTCACTTGAGAACCTGTTTATTTCCCTACTAAGTGTACCTATTATGATCACCCTAAATATATAAAAATATATATTTTTTCCAAGAGGACTTTGGGGAACGATTTGGAAAATACAAGATGGGTTAGATCTGTTGTTGAGTCTCTGTCATGGACTTGTCTTTTGTTATATTTGGATACATTTATATATATAAGTTTACATTATTCATGGATTATGGGATATTTTTTAGTTTACATTTATTTTATCTGTTGGATTTTTTTTGTTGTATTTATCCTATCTCCTGATCCTATTTTATTTGTAGAGGGTAATACCTCCCATTTGTGAGAATTTTCCACCCTCGGTGCTAGTCACCTACTCTGGGCCCACTGAAGGTAAGAATCAGGGGTCATTATCTCTCTCCCTTCATTACGAAATCTTTAGTGGGAGGGGGTCATGACATAGTGGTATTAAAGGCTTGGTTGAGAAATAGTATAGAGTTTTGAGTTATACATTGTGAGGTTTTCATGGGTTGGTAGGGAAAAGGTTCTAGTTGATCTTGATGCGTGACATAGGCCTGGAATACCGGTTAGGACATGGCATTTTAGGTCCATCCATGGTCTATAGGAAAAATTCTGAGATTATTTAATGACCAATTTAGGTGGAAAATTTTTAATGGTTGAGGCCTTGGTGATGTACATTAATCATTATTTATTGGGTTCATGTTTGAATTTTGTTGTTATGGGAAAATAAAATGAATTAAATAAAAATATTTGATAAAATTATATGTTATCAGGCTTATGAATTATCATTTTTTCAGTAATGGATCATGTTCATTGTCTGTCAGTGGTTCAGATAGTTGATTATCATTAGGATGATCCTGTTAATTATGATAGGGTTAACCCAAATGATAAGGATGAGGCTTGCTATAGAGATTTATGTGCCTTTTAGCAGTATGGTTTCAGAAAGTGCAAGGGGAGAATATCTAATCTAGATACAACGCATTGGTTAAAGAATCTAAATATATATTTTGGTTTGATATAAGTACACTATGAGTTCTAGATACCATTGGAAGTTATTCAATTGTGAGGAGTAGTTAATTAAATATGGATTCTATTTCTTGGTGACCGTAGGGAGACAGATGAGTTGTGGAAAGACATTGATAGGGAGTTCAAGGTGGAGTTAATATTCATAATAATGGTGGTAACAAAGAGTCTAGAGCTTATATACCTTAATAAGGGGATCTTGATCATGTGGGAGTTGGGGATCAGGTTTAAGGACCTCCTACACTTTTCTCCATATGTTTTCTAAGATTAAGATTCTATAGTGAAGTGTCTATTGGAGTCTTCTCTCCTAGTGATCAGGTATGTGGTCACACCATTTATGCTTCAAATTCATATTGAGGTGAAGAAAATGGAATAATTTATCAATTGGATTCATTATTTAGGGTTTGAGCCTTGAGAGAGTGGTCATTAGTCTATCTCAAGGAGTTAGGCTTTGGGTAGTGGGTCATGGGTATTCATAAAGTCCAGATTTTTGCTAATGGGGTGTTGGACATGGAAGATATCATTTCATTTTTCATTAGAAGGTTTCTCTCATGAACATTCTATAGTATTTCCATTTTTTGGTATATATTTTTAGTAAATTAACACTACCAATATTATTGTATAACCACTCAGGTAGGCTAGTATCAAATAGGTTTTTATGCCCCTTTTCAGAAGCAGAAGCAACAATTTTTCCCAAGGCAGTTTCAGAAATAGAGACCACTGGAATTTATTCAAAAATAAAGAAGTAGAGGTGATGAGTGTGAGTATTTGTTCACATTAGAGGTCACAATACTAGTATATCTAGGAGTTTTTTATTGTATAATTAGTTCACCCTTTACCCTTGTGTGTGCATTATTTTATTTGGTAGCCTCATGCTCCTTTATTTATCCCACTTTGGTCTGTGCTTTGGGACTAGAAATAGAGAGGATTCCAATTCCCCTAGTGTTATCTAAATAAGTTGGAGTTCAGTATTATTTGTTTCATGTGTGTCATGGATTTAGACTAGTGATGGGGTAGCACAAGTTAGTGAGGAAATTATTATTTCTATAGATATATCCATGTAATGTTTTCCTTTGCTTGGATTTGTTGTATTTAGTGTATGAAGTCATTGACTTCTTCCAGATGATAGTTTCATTTTCCTATGTAGAGGGAAAGTGAGTGGAATTTATTGGTGAGAGAGTTTATTGAATTTGTGATAGGTAATTAGAGACTCCTTTTTCATATTTGGTGGATCTATCAGTGGAATTTTAGGTTGAGGGATTTCCCACAGTTATAGAGGAGTTCTTGGATGTTTTCCCAGAAGAGTTTATGAAACTACCCCATCGCTGCGATTTAAAGTTTGGGATATAATTTCACATGGGTGTGTATCTAATTTATATGTATCCCTATCCAATGGTGCCTATGAAACTAGAATATTTGAGGTTTCATGTGGATGATTTAATGCATATGGGATTTATCTCACATAGTGTATTGTTGTGGGGTGCTCTAGTATTATTCTCAAAGAAGGCGGACGGCAGTCTAAGGGTGTGAATAGACTATTAAATGTTGAATTATGTGAAGGTCAAGAAAAATTACCCTATTCCAAGGGTAGATGATCTTTTCAACCAGTTGATAGAATCTAGTTGGTACTCAATGTTTAATCTGAAATATGGATATCACCAGTTGAGGGTTAAGGATGAGGGTATTCTGAAGACTTCCATCAGATGCAGGTATGGGCCCTTAGAGATTGAATTAATATGGTTTGGTTTTATGAATTAACCGAACTTTTTCATGGGGATTATTAATTCTGTGTTCCATGAGTTCCTAAACTAGTTCATCATCATATTAATTGATGGTATCTTGATCTACATGAGGTTAGAGTAAGAGTATGCCAAGAATCTTATAGCTATTTTTTAGTTCCTTAAACACCACAAACACTTTAAAATGTTATCCAAGTGTGATTTATAGATTCAATAGGTGCAATTCCTTGGACATGTGGTTTCATAGAAAGGTGTGTTAGTTGAATCATCCAAGATCAAGTAATTTTTTTCTTGGGAAACACCCAAGAATGTGGTAGTGGTTCACATTTTCCTTGGTCTTTATTGTTATTATTAGAGTTTTGTATTCTATTTCTCTCATGTTGAATCTATGTTAATGGAGTTGACTAAGAAGTACTAGGATTTTTTGTGGATTTATCAGTTCTAGGAATTATTTAGTTACCTAAAGAAGAAGTTTTTCAAATCTCTAATGCTTCATTTTCTTGAAAATGGTGTTTTGTGTGAGGTTTTTTATGACACATCTTTTCTATGATTGGGATGTGTGTTAATGTGGTAGAGTATGATGGTCTATTATAGATCTATTTAGTTACATCACCATTAGAATAAATTTTCCAACCATGGTCTGGAGTTGGAAGAAATTGTGTTTTCACTAAAGTTATGGTTGCATTATCACATTGGCGATCACTCACTATAAAAAACAAGGTTATTATAGGGGGTGTTTAGAGGGTTTATTCACAACCAACCCTAAAATAATTTTCTATATAATTTGAGGGCGTTAAGCATATCCCCTTCTAATAATCAAATTTATAGGGGGTTATGAACCCCCTCTAAATTCATTTTCTATACAAATTAGAGGGGGATATGTGTGACCCTCACTAATTATCAAATTTAAACGGGGTTATGAACCCCCTATAATTTCTTAAATCAAAGGGGATTTTTAACCCCCTATAATTTTTTAACATTAGTTTTTAAATATCTAGTGGGATTTTGAAAGGGGTTTTCTACATCCTCTAATTTAAGAAAATAGAGAGGCTTTATTTCTATTACTAATCAATGAGTTTAGTGGTTGTTCACAACCCCCTCTAATATCTTAAATTAGTGCGGGTTCAAAACCCCTCTAATGACCTAAATAGAGGAGGTTCGAAACCCCCTCAAATATCTTAAATTAGATGGGTTTTAAAACCCCCTCTAATGTCTTTAAATTGGAGGGGGTTTTGATCCCCCCACTATTTAAAAAAAACCATAATATATGTATATATATATAATTAAAACACTATATATAAATGTGTTTAAAAACATTATATGAACATATTATATAAAATATTTATACAATTTTATTTTATTGTATTTATATGTATACCTAAATATAATTGTGTAATTTTATGTACATTAATATATATTTATTTATATAAATTGTATTTCATGTAATATTAAATATATATATATATATAATATAAAAACATAATCATATTATATAAATATATATTGGTGTGCGTGTGTTATTATGTAATTTTACTTGTAAACTCCAGATAAATATCATACAAATATATACATAAATATAATTTATTTAAAAAATATATCATATATAAACCTAAACTTGTGGTTTTTTAATTTATATATTAATAATAATAACTATATTTTTAAATCATGAGTTTAAGATTTTATATTATATAAAATTAATAATATATGATATACAATTTATATAAATAAATATATATTAATTTACACAAAATTATACAATTATATTTATTGAAATACATATATATTAATGTTCATAATGTTAAATATATTTATCAAAATATGATATATAAATATTTGTATAAATTATATTACATATAACATTATATAAATATTAGTATAAATTTTATTTCATATATAATATTTTTACAACCTGTATTTCATATAATATTAATTATATACAATATAAATATTTGTATAAATTTTATTATATATATATATATATCATATATTATTCATTATATATGAATTATATTTAATATTATGCAATTTATACAAATAAATATATATTAATTTAAATAGTAATAAATATATGTATAGAAATAATTTATATAAATATATTTTTAAAGACATTATATAGATATATTAAATAAATACTTTATATATATATATTAAACTAATACATATTTAAGTATATAAATAATTTATATAAATGTATTTATAAATATATAAATATATGTGTATATGCATAAGTGGAATTATAAAATATATTTAGTCAAATGTATGTAAATACACATATAAAATATATAGTTTATATAATTTTATAGATTGAATATAATATAAATGAGAGATAATATAAATGCATAAATAAATAATATAAAAATGTTTATATTAATTTATATAAATATATATAGGTTTTATATTTATATCTATTTAAATATTTATTCATATATTATTTATATAAATTAGCTTCCTAATATATATAAATATAATAATCTGTTGATAAAATACAATGTTTCAGATGGCATGGTGGTAGAGGCACTGGAGTTGTATGATTGAGATCACGCTTCGAAACATGTGGGATATAATTTTAGAAAAGGCATGGGTGGGGTTTGCTGGGGACATTGAAACTAGAGGTGGACCCGGTGACATGGGAACTAGAGGGAGGGTGGGGTAGTGTAGGGGTGACATGGGGGAACTGAAGAGGTAATGCGGGGGTGACACTGGAACTGGAGGCGGGGAGGTAGCATTGGAAATTGAGGGATGTCGGGTGACGAAGGAAAATGGGAGGGAGGCGGGGTAGGGTGGCATGAGCGATGGGTGGGCCAGGTGGGATTGTAGGATGATCAGGATTAAAAAAAATAGAACACTTAGGGGTGGTTTTCACGACCGCCTCAAAAGTAATCCCAATTAGGGGTGGTTAAAACAACCCACGAATCCCTCCATTAGAGGCGTTTGTTGTTTTAACGGCCTCTAATAGAGGTGTTTTTGGTAAATTTATGTCAACATTCTAAGGGGTTTAAACCCTCTCTAATGTAACTGCAGCTAATGTCACACAGATTTTACTAGCAGTTACTCAAAACCTCCCCTAATAATAGTAGGTGGGAACATTAGGGGAGGTTACTCATAACTGATTATAATGTATTTATAAGGGGTTATAACTCTTTCTATGGTCAAAAATAACCCCTCGAAACTCAACATTTTTTTGTTGTGGATTTTTTGTTTTCACTGACCATAAGTGCCTAAAACATTTTTTCTATCAGCGATATCTGAATCTATTCCAGTGAAATTAGAAGAAGTTTTTTCAGGAATATGATTTTGATATCTCTTACACCCCATTATATGGGAATTTGGTTGTCGATGTGTTGGTTCATAAGTCCCAAGGATAAGTGATTTAGGAGTCTGTTGATGTTTTAAAATGGATGGAGGAGCTTATAGTGATGCATCTTGATGTTGGAGAGATAAGTATTCATCGTTGTATTTATTAGATAATCGTGGGGTCATACTTTATGTCGTAGGTGGAGGATTCTCAGTGGGGAGACTAAGAGGTATAGGATATGTGTGACTATGTTAACCATGGTGATGCTTTATAAATATGTATAGAAGATAGTCAGTGTTGGGTATTGTTTCATGGGATGTTTCTTGTTTTATAGGCGATGTATGAAGGAGTTCTCTATGAGTTGCATAACTCACATTTAGAGGTATATCCCTGTGTGAAAATATTTTTCATGGATTTAGAAGACATCTTTGGTGGTCCATGATGAAATATTCTGTGGTAGAGTTTGTAGTGAGGTTTATGGTTTTTCAATAGGTCAAAGAAGAAAATTATGTTATTGGGGTTTTATTGCAATACTTATATGTTCCAGAGTGTAAATGGGAGGACATATTGATATAATTTTTCATAGGTTTACCACTATCTTAGGGATGTTTTGATGAATTATGGGTAGTAGTGGATTGGTTGAGAAAGTAAACTCAATTTTTGGTGATCCATGAGTCAAGTTTCATGGAAGTTTTGGAAAGGTGGTATGTAGAAAATCTGGTTAGGATACATTGGGTACCATGGAAAATAATTTATGATAAGAATCCATATTTTACCTTGTGGTTATTTAGGGTATTTTGGCATTGTTTATGATTCTTTAGTCGGGGCACCACTTCTCACATGCTGATGTGTGCTGGCATGCATTGTTTCCACGCATTCCTGCTTTCCAAAGGTGGGTGGAATTCATCACTTTCATCGGTGTTGTCTTCTTATTGATATAAATGGGATGATGGGATGTCGATTCCTCCTTCTATTGGTTCCTCCTTGGAACTCATCACCTATTATTGGTATCCCTCATAAATTAAGACTTGTTCGTGAACCTAATTCTTGATTCCATCTATTTATGGATATCTGTTAATTACCCGGCTTCTATCTGTAAATTCCAATGGGTATTGGTAAGGAATCAACCTTTGGTTATGAGAGTAGACATGTTGGGAATCGATGGAGTGTCTGGATGCTGAGAACATTGGTCACCTGTATTCTTCATCATAGGAGGGAATCTCATGAAGGCATCTTGAGCGTGGAACCTGTGGAATCCCATGTCAATCATGGGGTATCTAATTCCAGAGTCATATCTTTCGAGGATTTCACCTCAGGCATCCCATGTTTATCATGAGGTAGCAGTATGAGTCAGGTTATGAGTTTAATATCTTTCAGAGAAGATGTGAAACAGATCATATCACCCCATGTAGGAAGATCAAGGATGTATGTCCATAGGAGGGAACACTTTAAAGATTTACCAGATGAATAGATTATAACTCCCCATGGAGGCGTACCCAAGAGGTATATCCCATAAAGGGAAGATTTCACACCATGAAGGTTGATCTGGATACCCCTAAGATTGGATGATGGAGGTGGACCCCTGGGAGGGGGTAACCAAGGTTTACCATTGGTCGAGATGTAACCTCATGGAGGAATCCTACGTACCTAGGTTAGATGTCATGGTTAAGACCCCATGTTGTTTTAGAGGTAGTATGGGGATTAGGTATAGGATATTTCCAAATTTGTGGAATGATCTCACCGAGATATGGTGGCCTAGGTAAAGATCTGGATGAATTATGGTTGGAGTTGATGGAATGTTGGGTGTTAGGCTTGAACCTCAGAGAGGATTCTTATGTATCCCAGTTATTTGGAAATAAAATCCCACATAGATTGGGATGGGGATTTAGGGTTAAATTTTGAGGAGGATACCCATGGAAATGGAGAAAGTGGCTGGGGCTTATGCATGAGAGCTTCCCATCTAGTTGGGTCTTATGCATAGAAGCATCCCATTTGGGGGCTTATGTCCTAGTGGGTTGGAGGTTTGGGACTTGTGTCTTTGGAGAGGGCCTATTTGAAGTTTGGGATCATGTGGATGTCAAGATCACCACTAAACTCTAAGCCCATGTGATTCATACTTGGAGTTAGAAATAAGAGGTAGTGGTACACCTAAAGATCACATGATCCACTTTTTCCACTGGTTGGTGAGTTGTTGAAACCCAAAGGAAGAGAGAGCGGGGGGAATTGAGATACACATCTCCTCTCATATTTTGGTATCTAGGGGAGGTGAGGAGGGGTAAAGGTACCACCTACTTCAAGAAATTATAGGAGATTAATCTATGAGGGAAGCCTTGGAGGATGAAATTCCTTGTATGGAGGATGTCATTCCATGTGAGGAGGATCTCATTCCCTGTCACACATACATAGAACACCCAACATTTTTGGCATAAGGTGATCCATAGTTTAACATCATGTGTTAAATATGTTGGTGCTGGGAAGTTTTACATCATGAATCTCAGACTAAGGGGACTCACTCCTTACCCCATGAACTTACATAACCATCACACATACACTCTTCGAAGGGTCATGGCTTCACCAATTCTAAGATGGAATGGAATGGAGGATTGGTTAGTCATGAGTTCCACACAATATTCTCAATATTGATAAGTAAAGGGAATTAGAATAAATGTGCTAAGAAGAAAAATTTATAGAAATGCATGTGTTAAAGGCATAAGGGACATATCATGAGGGACCAAGAAATCATTAAGCACAATCATGGAAGGTTGTACAAAGGAGGTGCATTCAAGGCATGGTATATTTTAGAAATAGCATCTCGGACATGGTGCCTTAAAATATAGGAAATCCATTAACTTTCAAGGAGGGGGTGTTCACAAGATTGGTGTCTTGCATGCAAGATTCATGGTTGAGTGAAAGATTGAGGTGTGCACAAGACTAGCGAAGCATGAAAGAGGAGGATATTTCACACACCAAACTTAGGCTGGCGGTTGTTGTGTTAAGACTACATAAATATGGTCCCACTCAAGGAAGGACCTAAAGGGAACCTATCATGAAAGATATTTACCTTTATGGTTCCATCTTTTCATGATGTTGTGGAATATGTTTCTTACACACAGTAGAGAAACGCTTCAACTTATAGAGGATCACACTAAAGAATGGGGTGGAATTCAATATACAGAGAATGGCTTCAGTAACGGAGTGCATGACTCCAGTAATGGAAGAAGCCTTTCATGAAACATTGTTCATAGATAGATCGAGTGAGTGTGAAAGCGTTAGTTTGATGTTGTATTTGGAACAAAATAGGTTTGGGCATGTTCAGGTCCCTTGCACGTAGACCAACTCTCTTTCACGCGATTTCCTTGGGCGTTTCCATAATCTATGTTGAAGGGGATAAAGACACGTCTCATTAGGCATTCAAGATCCTTATTTGAGGTTTTCAATCCTCCTTTCATGTCTTGGATCTTGTGCATTCCATTCTTCATGATCTTAGAATGTTATATCGAATCAAATGATGGCTCTGGTTCGGCCAAATATGGTTGTTTGTGACTTTTGGTAGAATTCAGCACTAACAGATGCTCCCCATCAGAATCTAATCTAAAAGGGGGAAAAAGGTGGGTTCTATAAGATTTTTTTTGATCTATGGTGGATTCTATCAGAGAAATTCATACTTTATATCCATGGATGCTTATAAATGAAAATGGGGATAATATGAAGAACCCTCTACCCTTGTAAAGGTGATTATTTTCAAAGAGCCAGATCTAGAGGAAGCCCTATTAGAAGAGTTTTAATATGAATATTAGGAAGGAGAAGAGTCTGGAAATGGGGAAACCTTGGAGAGGGGGAGTCCCTGAGAAAGCAGTGAGATCATGGACTCTTCAGATGAGTTAGAAAAGTATCTCATGCTAAGAATAAATTATTCAAATCTTTCCCATATTCCTTCTCTTTTACTACTCAAGTCCACTAAATGAAACTCTTTTTTTGTATCTCAATAGTGATTAAGAGATAACCACTATGGGAGTTGGGGAAGTTCCAACAGGTGTGGGGGTGCATGCTTCGGAACCAACACCTATGGTTGACGTGGGTGGGGAACCATATGAGGTTGTAACAACAGAGGATACATCTTTAGAACCTTTGGTCCTCCATATTATTTATGATGGACCATGCCCTGGAATACCAAAGAAAGGATCCACTATGAGGGACTTTTCTCATACAAGGTGATTAATCATTGAAATTCCTCCCCCTCAAGGTAAGGGCATATTTAGAATTTGGAAAAATTAGATTTTTACAGAGATTTAGCATTAACATGGTTGTCTATCCCATGAAACTTCTGATCAAATGACTCAAGGGGAGTTGGTTCCAATCATTGATATACCAAGTGTTGAGTGGTCCTCATTAGGGGAGGTCTCTACTATGGGCCAGGAGCTTGACCCGGTGGGTCTCAGTTCTTGTAATTCTTTTCCCTCATAGAATTGTACTTGTCACTTGCTGAGTAGACTGAATGAGGTTCCATTATCCCATACAGTTCTCCGAAGGACACAATCATGAAGACTATATGATACCAAATAATCCATGGGATATTTTTTGGTGGTTTCACATACTCACAATGATTCATTTATCCAAAATGATCTATCATTGGTTGTTCTAGATGAACAGTTGCTTACGGCAATGAGTGATGCCGTAGGTGGGGTAGAAATTGAGGCTCACAGGGGAGAGGTTTATGAAGAGAAGGAATCAAGATAAGATGGTTTCCCCCATTATATTAAGCCTATTCCCTCTGAGAGGATATTGGAGGAAGTCCCTACTACCGGAATACTATTTTATTTCCTAGAATATTATCTCATAGATCATGAATAGATAGATGACGTCGATCCTAATTCCAATGAGGAAAATAATATCATATAGAATATGGTGTGTAGGTTCATCGAATTATTCATTGATCAGACCCCATATTCATAGTTTGTGGGCTGGATGGGATCCCTTCACCGTTGGTTGTGTAATATTTGTGTTGGAGGGGCAGATGATCAAGGTATTCATGTCCTAGTCTATGATTACCTTGCTGAAAATATGTGGGAGGGAATACATAACCTATAATTTTTTTGGTTTTAGAAGAATTTGGATAGAATACTCAAGCTTTAAAAGGTTAACGAGGAGATTCATCATCTATAAGAGAAAGCAGGTGATCATACTACCTTCCCCAGAACCCAAATAGAGATCATCAGTAAACTAAGAGATCAACTGGAAGAGGATGAGAACCAAATGAAGCAGAAGACTAATAAAATTGATGATATCTAAGTTTAATAGGTCCAAGAATAAGAAAGAGTTGATGAGCTTTGTCTAAAGACTAGTGGTGAAGAAACAGAGCTCGAGAATAAGTAACAAATCTTTGAGGCCACATGCCAAAGATTGGAATAGTTGAAGTGATCGATCACTGGGGAAGAACCATAGAGGCTATTTTTTAAAACTCATGAGAATATCCAACATGTGGATGTCCCAACCATGCCTTTATTTTCTTAATTTATTTATTTTGAAACTTTGAGTGCATGGAATCTAATATTGTCTTGATTTAAATAAATTATTTCAATCATATTCTTGAAATAACAAATGACTAATCCCTAAGTTCATGTGGGTTGTGGTCGGTTTAAGAAAAAAGTGACGACCACATAATTTCTCACTCTGTATGATAGTTTCAATTATCCATCGAATACTCGGGCTTTGTTACTACTAATTTACTTCCATGAGTGTTCGGGATGAGATAGGTTTTGGAAAGAGAATAAGGCTCTGAGAACAGCCAACTTGCTTCCCTGATGTGTGTTGGTGCAGGAATAAGATAATGTCAGGGGTGTTAAAATCAACATGAACAAAGAGGAATGGGGAGATTGAATCATAATATCCAATATCTAGTACACAATTAGAGTGTCATGGAGATATAGGATAATTTTTGACCATGTCTGAAAGATATAATCAATACTATTAGTATGAAATAGGGAAAAATAAACAAGTTTTGACTATTAACCATGTTGGAAACAATGTAGCTGTCTCAGAATGTCATCCAAAATCTTCTGGGACATTGAATCAGGATAGTAGGTGAGCCAAAGTGGCATGAGACCATGTTGTTAGTTAGTCCCTTAAAATGTGGAGGAGGATGAAGATCCTTATAAGGGGCACACGAAGTGTGGTATATGAGTGATTTAATGTTTGAATGGATTAAAATACTCTCAGAATTATTCCACCATGGATTAGAACATATTAGTGTAAGTGTTTTGGTCTGAATCATCATCAAAACAACCTTCCAAGGGAGATTCATCTAATATTTCTAGTGACAGTAGATAATGTGAACAATGTGGTAGATAAATAGGATCAGGAAAAGACCTATTAGGTGAGGTCCTAGGATGTTTTTTAATTTCACATCATGAAACTGAGGATGATGGACATGCATTTTAACATCATATGGTGAGTATGATGCATGGTATAGTTTAACATTGTGTAATCATGACACGTTCCACAGTTTAACATCATGTGATCATGATGTTGCACACAGTTTAAGGTCATTCTAAGTGGATTTTATCCCACAGTTTAAGGTCATGTTTCATGGACTATAAGTTTCTATTCCTAGTATATTTTTTAACATGGAGTGATCCTAAGGTGGATCACATACCACAAACGTGTTAGTAAATAGAAAGATAGAGACACAAATGAGGACCATGGGGCCCATCTTTCACCACACATCCCTAAAGGTGGTCTTATGCAGTTTAATATCATTCCTGGATATAAAATTCTAGTTTAAAGTCATAGAGTTTTGGATAAAAGGTTAGGATGCTTCCAAAAATAGGAATAAGCTGCATGAAAAGGTAAAAAACCCGACATTAATGCAACCTTAAGAGGCTCATTGTTTCATCAAATATTCCTAGGGTGGATCGTAGTTTAAGGTCATAGATTTTAGA
Source organism: Viscum album (assembly GCA_963277665.1). Lineage (NCBI taxonomy): Eukaryota > Viridiplantae > Streptophyta > Magnoliopsida > Santalales > Viscaceae > Viscum > Viscum album. The sequence goes on along the minus strand of OY728137.1, from coordinate 1,928,174,067 downwards.
CCAAGAATAACTTGTGTGGTTTGAACACATAGGTACCCACCATACCAAAACTCTTAATCCTACGTGATTCAGGCTCGGTGTGAGAAATAAGGAATAGAATAAGGGTCTACCAGACATGTGTAAATTCACATTATAGGTGATACCAAGGACAGAATCCCACAAAAACATATGAGATCATAAATGAGGTAAGTTGATAATTTCCAGGTCTGGATGGAGGCGAAACTATTGATTAGGGATAAAATATTGATCATGTTCAAAAAAAGGTTCTATAACTATATTAGTAAAGAATTGGGAAACCAATGCAGGATCAACCCTTGACCATGTTCAAAAAAAAATGACTTGTTGTTATTGCCAAGGATCCATTAGGTCATTGGCCTAGCACATGAGGTTAGAAAAAAATGGTATGATACAACCAACATTAGGTTTTCTATCTATATTTTAATGGTTATGGGAATTTAAACCAATAAATACTCAAAGTGTGGAATGTGGAATGATTAAATTAGAGAGTTGGATTCAAAACATGATATTTTCGAAACATTTGAGGTTCAAATGCATGGAACATAGACCATAGACCATGTAAAATAATTTAGAGTCATGTTACTTAGAAAATAATATCCCTATTTAAGTTCATGGAGCTTGAAATGTAACCAAGGCCAATGGGCTGAATGGTTGATAGAATTGTGGCTAGGTTCAAAGAAAAAATGTCTGGGTGTCACTACATACCCCTTATAGATGAGAATCAAGCCACATGTAGTTATAGAATATAGCATGGTAAGAGACCACCACTAGTGGGAGAAACCCTATATGGTGAGACAACTAGGGAATCTTATGATTATCGTGAGGGAACTTAAATTTATTCATGGTAGAATCGCAGTTTAATGTCGTGCATTGTGGAAATTTGTTCTTAGTTTAAGTTTGTAGAGTCTGGACCCTTGGGAATGAAATCCAAAAGGGATAAAGGTAACATGATGGTATAACAATCCTAATGTGAAAGAGTCCTTATGAAGGCCACGCACCATATACACATTCTCCAGGAGTCTTGCATACAGTTTAAAGTCATGATGCTTAGACTAAATTCAGGCCAAGGGGTAGAAGGTTTTATGAACTTGTGATGGGACCCAAAAGAAATGTATATGCATCACTACATATATTGTCACGACCTGTCCCAATGGGGCCCGAGCCGCAACTCCCCAAGACCGCCTCCAACAGGCTAGGGGCTGGCGACTAGCACTGAGTAGGCATGCTACTAACATGGGAGGCATTGCCTATAAACCTATACACATGAACACACATCTCTAAGCCCACAAAGATGAAAAGTAAAAACTACTGAAAAAAAAAGATGCATTCATACACTAAACCAATCCACAGAGTACGATATGAAAGTAAAGTACAAGAAAATAAGCCCTGGGCCAAAAGTACAAGCCCAACAAAAAAAGAAAGTCTGTAACAAAGTCCAACCTGCAAGGAATGGTACTGGGACTGAAACCTGTAGTCATAGAAACACACCTCGGTCCTCCTGATCTCACTGAGCACCGTCTAGCCCTGGTCCACCTAGAATCCTGTCAAAGGCTCGCTCGTCTGCACAAGACATGACACGTGCGGGCAAAGCCTGTGCAGGGGTGAGTATAACAATACCCTGCAGGACACCCCAAAACCAAAAAGGAAATAAAACAAGGGAAAATACAAAAATGGAAAGATGCAGTCAGCTCCACACAATATACGTCTATAGAATATATAACAAGAAATATCCAGATATACTCATACACAAACGGCCATCGCGATACTGCCACTAGGATCCAGCTCGAAGATTCCACTAAGTATGCAACCGGGAGAACACACTCCTATGTCTGAAGAGAGAGATACGAAGTACTCATTCCGAGAGAACACACTCCTCAAGTACTTGGGAACATGATGCTCAGATAAGGATCACAACCAAAAGCCATGGGGTGATTCCGACAACTCAGTCTGAGCTAATCAGCTAAGCAGATGATCAGCGCCCGGGTAAAGTTGGTCACGTCGATACCAAGAACTCTACCTAGGGTTCCAGGAATGAATAGAGGACCCAGATCTACGTCTCCTAGAGGGTATTCCAATAACTCTATTCTGGAAGACCTACTGAAGGGATCATACTCCCATATATAAGAAATGATTCCAAAACCTTCAGGGGAAAAACCATGGGTATAAACCTTATGAAGCTAGTCCAAATCATAGAATAAAAGTGGCTCAAGCCATGAGGAAAAGGTTACATGACATGTAGTATGGTTACACGCCGTGTTCCTTGACCCTAGGTACTGCCTGTGTAAACAGCCCGTGTCATTCGTTCAAGCCGTATAAAACCAAACTACACAGCGTATAGAAAAGGTACACGCCGTGTTCCTTGACCCGGGGTACTGCCCGTGTAAATGGCCCGTGTCATTTGGATTCATGGGTAGAAAGCAACTACATAGTGTGTAGAAGAGGTACACGTCGTGTCCGAGCACCTGGGCTCACTCCGTGTACGCTAGCCATGTGCCCGTACACGGTCTATGCCCGTGTCTGTGTCGCCTGCCCGTGTACCAGTACATGGGGTATACCATGTATCTGGCCGGGTCTGGCCGAGGAGGGGTATACACGGCATGTCCTTGGCCATGTACCCTACCCGTGTCTGTGTACTCCCAGAGTACACATTATGTAATCCCGCCGACGAACACACGTCGTGTAGCCCATACTACATGGCGTGTAGTCAGGAAAATTTCCAGAAGTGTCATCTTCCTCCGCGCGCCTCGGCTAATCCTCCAGATCTTGATCCAACTGCCTGATCATCATGAAACTCCGGATTTGGGGTCGTCCCTCCCCTAAGAAACCGATTCCGTTGGTTTCTGGCTTCCGATCGGCCTTGAAAATTCATCCCGATCAATCCGCATGAAAATGCTCGAAAAATGAGAACTTTTGAACCACGTCGATTTTCCCTCCTCCATTATTGTCGCACCTCTGTTGGGTCGTCCCAATGTTAGATCTTCGATTTCATATCTTTTCACCAACAAACAAATGCGCAACGATTGATTTTCCCCAAGAACGTGAAGAACATGCATGAAGAATGGGTTGAAATCGGGAGAGAAAAACACAACAATCGAGAGGGATGAACCTCGATCGATGTTCGTGTCGATCTTTGTTCATCACCGTTAGAAAGGTTGAACGAAAACCAAAACAACTCAAGAATCAAAATCCCACGATTCCCGCAAATATCCCATCCTGCAAGAACGATCGATCTGCGGGCTAATCTATTCGTGGATTAGTCCGTATTCGTCATGGAAATCAAAAACGGGGAAGAAAAAAATCACAAACAACATCCTACCTGGATCTGAGGTGTTCGTTGGCGATGATTCGGTCACTGCGTCATCATCGCCGCGTCGGGAGGTTTTCTCAAGAGCCTCCAGAGCCACCAAGGGTTTTAGGGTTATGAGGTTTGTAACCCTGGACCCTGCGCAAGACTTTTTTTTTAAGGAAGATATCTGCTGCAAAAGATTTAATATAATCTCGCTGCAGAAATAAAATATTTTTATTAAATATTTTATTACTCTTATTTCCAAAAACTATATTTCACCACCGACCTGCGCCGACCGATGTTAGGCCTCGCCTAAGGTAAAAACGTTGTTCTAAACACAATGGTGCCCTCAGATTTCTAATATGAGCACCTGTTCAGGAATTATTCCACTTTTTTAGGAAAAAAGCATGTGTGTGTTATTTAATTTTTAAATTAAATTCAAACTTTTGTTCCGGGATCACCGGGCCTCGGAACTACACGCCACCTAAGAGCCTGGTCTCAAATTAATTCCCATACAATATTAAAATAATACATGTAAAAATACAAGACATTACATCACACCCACCTTAGGGATTTTACATCCCCGAAAAGCCAAAACAAAGGCTACTCAAAAAGATGTGGGTACTGCACACGAATCTGAGCCTCCCGCTCCCACGTGCTCTCCTGGAGATTCCCGTGCTGCCACCAGACATGCACCAAGGGAATATCTCGTCCCCAAAGGATATTCTCCTACCGATCCTTGATCTCCACTGGGTACTCTGCAAAGGTCGCCCCATCATCGATGTCCAGCTCACCCCAGTCGATAACGTGCGATGGATCATGCATGTACCTCCACAGCTGCAACACATGGAAGACTTTGTGTACCCGGTCCATCTGAGGAGGTAGAGCTAAGCAATATGCCACCTCGCCAACTCTACTCAGAATCTAAAAAGGGCCAACGAACCTCATAGATAGCTTGCTGCCTCGGCCAAATCTCCGCAATCCCCATCGAGGTGAGATCCGAAAGAACACATGGTCTCCCTCCTCGAATTCCAAGGTCCTCTACCTCCTATCGGCATATGACTTCTTCCAACTCTGTGCAGTCTTCATACGCTCCTGGATGACCTGCACCTTCTCTGTAGTGGCTCTTACCATCTCTGGGCCCATGAATGCTGACTCTCCATGGCCAGTCCAGCAATGTGGCGACCTGCAAGGTCGCCCGTACAGAGCCTCGGATGGTTCCATACCAATAGTGGAATGATAACTGTTGTTATAAGAGAATTACACCAGTGGTAGGTTATCCTCCCAGCTACGACCGAAGTCAAGTATGCAAGCTCGAATCATATCTTCCAGGACCTGAATAGTCTGCTCTATCTGACCATCAGTCTAGGGATGGAACACTGTGCTCAAGCGTAACTGAGTCCCAAAAGCTTCTTGCAATCTCTTCAACAACCGGGATGTGAACCGAGCATCACGATTTGAGATGATCTTAGATGGCACTCCATGAAGTAAAACTATGTCCTGCATGTAGAGGCATCCCAAGATCTCCACTGAACTCTGCTCCTGTATGGCTAGGAAGTGGGCCGACTTGGTGAGTTGATCAACGATCACCCAGATGGAATCTTGTCCCTTGGACGTACATGGTAGACCCATCATGAAGTCCATGGATATCCCATCCCACTTCCACTCTGGAACCTCAAGGGGTTGAGTCAAACCTGCTGGCACCTGGTGCTCAGCCTTCACTTGCTGACAGGTAAGGAACCAAGAGATGAACTCTACCACACCCTTCTTCATTCCTGGCCACCAGAATTGACATCGGAGGTCCTGATACATCTTTTCTACACCTGGATGCACTGCCAAAGGGGATGTATGAAACTCCTTCAAAAACTCCTCCTGTGACATCACTAGTACTACCGTGCGCCCTCTAAAAAGAACAATGTGCTCCCCACCTTCTGAATATCCATCAGTAGCATTACCTATGGATATTTGAGCACGTAGAGTCTCACAGCTAGCATCCTCACACTATGTATCCCTAACTCGCTGTAAGAGAGGAGGGGTAACAACCATCGACTGAAGGTAAAATCCCTCATCTCCATCCATGAAGGATAACTGTAAGGAGGACAACTGCCTTGTTGCCTCATCCAGCAACAGCGAACTGGATTTCCTACTGAGAGCATCTGCCACCATGTTCCCCTTCCCAGGAGTATAAACAATCTCAAAGTTGTAATACTGGAGGAACTCAAGCCATCGCCTCTGTCTCAAATTCAGATCCTTATGATAAAAGATATATCTGAGACTCTTGTGATTAGAGTAGATGGTAAACTGCTTGGCCATCAGGTAGTGCCACCACATCTTCAATGCGAAGACTACCGCTGCCAAATCAAGATCATGGGTCACGTAGTTCTGCTCGTGTGGCCTCAACTGACCTGAGCCATAGGCAATAACTTCTTTCCTCTAAATCAAGACACAACCAAGCCCGGTTCCTGATGCATCGCAGAACACTACGTACTCGACACCCTCCTCTGGTAATCTCATAATCAGGGCGCTCATCCAACTCTGTCTCAACTGCTGGAAAGACTACTGGTATCTCTCGGTCCACATGAAAGGCTACCCCTTTTGGGTAAAAGCTGTCATGGCTGCTGAAATCCTAGAGAAATCAAGGATTAATCTCCGATAGTAGCCTACCAACCCAAGGAAACTCCGCACCTCCGTCACGCTCCGGGGTGGTTCCCATGCTAGTATTGCCTCCACCTTGGCTGGGTCCACTGCTACACAATCTGTTGAGATAACGTGTCCCAGAAAGTAGACCTCCTATAACCAGAACTGACACTTTGAGAGTTTCCCATACAACTGGTGCTCTCGGAGTGTGTCCAGAACCATCCTTAGGTGTCTTGTGTGCTCCTCCTCGGACACAGAGTACACAAGGATATCATCGATGAAGACCACAACAAACCGGTCTAGGTAGGGATGAATGATCCGGTTCATGAGTCCCATGAACACTGCCGGGACGTTCATCATTCCAAAAGGCATCACCATGTACTCATAGTGACCTTAGAAACATTGGAAAGCTGTCTTCGGTATATCCTCATCTCATACTCACAACTGGTGATAGCCTGATCGTAGATCAACCTTTAAGAACCATCATGCCCCTCTCAACTGGTCGAAGAAGTCATCGGTCCTCAGTAGTGGATACCGGTTCTTTACAGTCACCTAATTCAAGCACTGGTAATCCACACATAGCCTCAATCTCCCGTCTGACTTCTTGGCAAAAAGCACTGGGGCCACCCAAGGTGAAACGCTAGGTCTCACAAAACCCTTCTTCTGCAAGTCATCCAGCTGCACCCTCAACTCAAGAAGCTCTGTAGGAGCCATCTGATATGATGATGTTGATATCGGTGTCGTCCCGGGTTGCAACTCAATGCAGAAATCTATCTCCTGACGGGGAGGTAGCCTAGAGACATCCTCTGAAAAGACGTCCTTCTACTCATCCACTACTTCTGGAAACTGGAAACTCATAACATCTGCTACGCAAAGGGATAGTCTAGACAACTGATGTGAAATTGGTTGTTCCCTCCTATGTACGAGTCCATCATGTGCTTCATGGGTCTCTCTTTCACCAACAAAAGTGAACCTCGTTCCATCACTGCGGACACACCGCACCCTTCTCCTAAAATAGTCGATCTGGGTATGAACTGTGGATAGCCATTCCATTCCAAGAATGACATCGTTAGGCCTTGACGCTACCACCAAGAGGTTCCAACCAAAACTCTCACCTCCAAGGGTCAGGTCACACTGTCTAAAGAGGTGTGTGATCTCTGAATCTTCTCCAGTCAGTGTTTCTAAGCCTAAGGGTCAAGTCAATGGATCAACTGGAATCTCAAGGTCTCGAACAAGATAAGCAGCTAGAAAGGAATGACTAGAACCTGTGTCTATCAATACGGCAGCCAAAGTAGAAATTACACAGATAGTACCTCTAATCATTCCGGGAGTACCTGGGTCATAAGACTCTACCACCTGCAGCTGTCCCTGCCTCTTTCTACCAGCTCCCTAGGCCTGGGGTGGACCTCCTGGGGGTGGTGGTGGAAAAGGATAAAAATGCCGACCACCACCAGCTGCTCTCTCAGCTCCCCTACCACGTTAGTTGCCTCGCGGATCTGTCTGCTCCACACGTTGCCTTTTCCTCGGTGGTCCATCCACTGCTCCCGTGTTAGTAGTAGGGCAGGTCGGACAATCCCGAGCGAGATGTCACCTGCCATCACATGAGTAGAATCACCTCTCTCAAGGATGGCTGGATGCACCCTGTAAACCTTGTACAATAGATCCCATGTCTTGGGATCTCCTCTGAAAACGTCTCCCACGCCTGGGTCCCTGACGTCGGCTCCCTACTGCAGAGGCCTATGCTCTAGCTCTTCCACTACTAACATCTGTCAGCTGTCTCTACTCTGCCAAGAAGCTCTCGACCACTAGAGCCTGCTCGATCACCCCAACATAAGTAGGAATGCTCATAGGGATGTTTCTGGCTCGGATATCTCTGTGCAAGCCTCGCTCAAAAGTCCGAGCTCTGAAGTACTGATCTCTGACCATATACATCGAGTACCGCGAGAGGTTGGTAAATCTCGACGAATAGTCAGCCACTGTCATGGTTCTCTGCTGGAGCTGAAGAAGCTTTTGTATGCGTACTTCTCTCAGGGTAACCAGGGAAAACTCTTCTTTGAAGAGACGTTCAAACTTCGACCAAGAAAGTGTCGCCTCATCGTGAGTCTGGATAACCAAACTCCACCATCGTCCTATTGAGCCCTGCAGAAGGCTCGCTGCCAGGACCACCATCTGGTCTGCCGGTGTCCTGACCAAACGGAAGACTCTGGTCACCGCCTCAATCTAGTCCTCTGCTTCCTGCGGGTCAGGATCGCCTCAAAACCAAAGGGGTCTCTGTCTTTGGAACTCTTGGAGTGCGCCCAGCCTACGCTCCTCCTCCACTGGTACAACAGGCACTAAACGCTGCTCCATAGGTGGCGGGATAACTGGCACACCACCTGGTGGTAAAACCGGGGGATCCGGTCCCTGTATCGAGGCTTCATCACTGATGAGGTCATCCTCGTGATCGTTCTGTTGGATCCTAACGGGTGTGCGTCACGGAGGCATCCTGTTAAAGAAACAAGATGTATCTCAGTCAGTGAGTATATCTGGAGAGCTGACTCAAAAAGTACATGGAAACCACAACCCATTCCTATATGATGCATGTACCATTATTCTCCCTGCAACTAGTGTTATCATGTTCCGAGTTGAAAAGCAAGTTATTAGAGTCCTGGTGTATGGATACGTCGTTCTCCAGCACCAACACTGAGGTCCGTGGCCTGAAAGAAGAACTTGAAACACTTAACACTGTTTCCCCAAACCAACTCACAGACTCTCGGTCCTAAGGTAGAACCGACCGCATCTGATACCACTCTGTCATGACCCGTCCCAGTGGGGCCCGATCCGCAACTCCCCAAGCCCGCCTCCAATAGGCCAGGGGCTGGTGACTAGCACCGAGTAGGCATGCTACTAACATGGGAGGCATTTCCTATAAACCTATACACACGCACACACATCTCTAAGCACACAAAGCTGAAAATTAAAAACTACTAAAAACAAAAGATGCATGCATACACTAAACCAATCCACAGAGTACAATAGGAAAGTAAAGTACAAGAAAATAATCCCTGGGCCAAAAGTACAAGCCCACAAAAAAAGACTATAACAAAGTCCAACCTACTAGGAAAGGTACTGGGACTGAAATTTGTAGTCGTAGGAACACACCTCAGCCCACCTGATCTCACTAAGCACCGTCTAGCCCTAGTCCACCTAGAATCCTATCAAAGGCTTGCTCATCTGCACAAGACACGACATGTGCGGGCAAAGCTCGTGCAGGGGTGAGTATAACAATACCCAGCAGGACCGCCCGATACCACAAAGAAAATACAACAAGGGAAAATACCACAAAGGAAAGATACAGCCAGATCTACATAGTATATGTCTACAGAAAATATAATAAGAAATATCCAGATATACTCATACACAAACGACCATCGCGATACTGCCACTAGGATCCAGCTCGAATATTCCACTAAGTATGCAACCGGGAGAACACACTCCTAGGTCTGAAGAGAGAGATACGAAGTGCTCATTCCGGGAGAACACACTCCTCAAGTACTTGGGAACATGATTCTAAGATGAGGATCACAACCAAAATCCATGGGGTGATTCCGACAACTTAGTCTGAGCTAATCCGCTAAGTAGAGGATCGGTGCCCGGGTAAATTTGGTCATGTCAATATGAAGAACTCTACCTAGGGTTCCAAGAATGAATAGAGGATCTGACTCTACATCTCACAGAGGGGATTCCAATAACTCTATTCAGGAAGACCCGTAGAAGGGATCATACTCCTGTATATAGGAAATGATACCACAACCTTCAGGGGAAAAACCCTGGGTACGAACCCTAAGAAGCTAGTCCAAGTCACAGAAGACAAGTGGCTCAAGCCATGAGGAAAAGATTACACAGCATGTAGTATGGTTACACACCATGTTCCTTGACCCCAGGTACTGCCCATGTAAATGGCATGTGTCATTCGTTCAAGCTGTATAAAACCAAACTACACGGTGTGTAGAAAAGGTACACACCGTGTTCCTTGACCCCGGGTACTGCCCGTGTAAACGACCTGTGTCATTTGGATTGTTGGGTAAAAATCAACTAAACAAAATGTAGAAGAGGTAAACGCCGTGTCCAAGCACCTGGGATCGCTCCGTGTATGCTGGCCATGTGCCCGTACACGGTCTCTGCCCATGTCTGTGTCACCTGCCTGTGTACCAGTACACGGGGTATCCCGCGTATCTGGCCGGGTCTGGCCGGGGAGGGGTATACACGGCGTGTCCTTGGCCGTGTACCCTGACCATGTCCGTGTACTCCTGGAGTACACATTATGTAATCCCGACGACGAACACACTCCGTGTAGCCCATACTACACAGTGTGTAGTCGGGAAAATTTCCAGAAGCATCGTCTTCCTCTGCGCACCTCGGCTAATCCTCCAGATCTTGATCCAACCGCCCGATCATCACGAAACTATAGATTTGGGGTTGTCCCACCCCTAAGAAACTGATTCCGTCAGTTTCGGGCTTCTGATCGGCCTTGAAAAAGCATCCCGATCAATCCGCACGAAAACGCTCGAAAAACGGGAACCTCTGAACCACGTCGATTTGTCCGCCACCATCACGGTCACACCTCCATTGGGTCGTCCCAATGTTGGATCTCCGATTTCAGATAATTGCGCCAACAAACGAATTCAAAATGATCGATTTTCCCCAAGAAAGCAAAGAATTCACATGAAGAATGCGTTAGAATCAGGAGAGAAAAACACAACAATCGAGAGGGACGAACCTCAATCGATGTTCGTGTCGATCTTGGTTCGTCACCATTAGAAAGGTTGAACGAAAACCAAAACAACTCAAGAATCAAAATCCCATGATTCACACAAATATCCCATCCCACAAGAAAGATCGTTACGCGGGCTAATCTATTCATGGATTAGTCCGCGTTCATCGTGGAAATAAAAAATGGGGAAGAAAAAAAAATCACAAACAACATCCTACCTGGATCTGCGGCGTTCGTTGGCGATGATCCGGTCGCCACGTCATCACCGCCGCGTCGGGAGGTTTTCTCCAGAGCCTCTAGATCCGCCAAGGGTTTCAGGGTTATGAGGTTTGTAACCCTAGACCCTGCGTAATCCTTTCTTTAAAATGAAGATATTCGCTGCAAAAGATTTAATATAATCTCACTGCATAAATAAAATATTTTTATTAAATATTTTATTACTCTTATGTCCAAAAACTAGATTTCACCACCGACCTGCACCGGCCAATGTTAGGCCTCGCCTAAGGTAAAAACGTTTTTCTGAACACAATGGTGCCCTCAGATTTCTGATCCGAGCACCCATTCAAGAGTTATTACACTTTTTCAGGAAAACCGCACGTGCGTGTTATTTAATTTTTAAATTAAATTCAAACATTTGTTCTGGGCTCACCGGGCCTCGGAACTGCACGCCGCCTCAGATCCTGGTCTCGAATTAATTCCCATACAATATTAGAATAATACATGGAAAATCCGGGTCATTACATATATCATTAGGTTGGGAATCAATCCATTCATAGTTATCGAATGAGATATCCCTATATAGGTTGGACCCATGCACAAAGAGTGGGATTTTTTTTGTTTTTTTTATTGTTATTTTTTTATTTTTTAGTGTGGCTCGACTAGGAAGTATAATCTAGGTGTCTCTACATATCCTAAATGTATATGAATCAAGTTGTAAATTTTTTTGAAAATATGTATTGTCAGATAACTGATGTTGGGGGGAAAGTAATCTTAAGAGATAACATTATGATGTCCTTCAGTGTATCATAGTACAGACAAGATGATGGTTGTCACACATTTTATCTTCGTGAAACTAGGTTGCTGACACTATAAAATTTAAATTCATGCAACTCAAACTGTAGGGGATATCGGTTTAAGGTCCTAGAGTTTGTACAAGATAGGTTACTTTCCTCAGAGAAATCTGGGTAGGGTTAAGGAGTAAAAAATCCTAATGTGAATGAGGTTCAAGGAATGTCCACTACTACTCAACACATTCCCAAGAAAGACCAAATGCAATTTAATGTCATGATTCTTAGACTGGGGGATCTTAGTTTAAGGTCATAGATTTTATACCATGGAGAAGATCTTCTCAAGTGAATATATGTGGCAGGGCGGGGTGACAAACCTAACATGAAGGAGACCTTAGGAGGCATGCCTTCACATGACACATTTCTAAGAAAAACTGAATATTTTTTAAAGTTGTGATTCTTGGAATAAGTTTATATAGTTAAAAGCCATACAACTCAGAACAAAACAATAGAATTTAACATCATGTTATAGGGATAAGAAATGTTATGTAGTTTATCATCATGAAACTAGGACGACACAGCACAATTTAACATTGTGTTGTGGATACAATGGGGAGTAAGCATTCCAAGGTAGATGTGCATGTCATAATAGCTATAAACTAGTGTGGATGAGGTCCTAGGAGACCCAACATCGCATAAAACATTCCCATGTAAGACTTTAATAGAGTTTAAAATTGCGATTCCTGGACTTAGGAACCTAGTTAAATGTCATGTTCCTAGGATTCTAATATGTTCCTTTTAAGGTCATGCATAAAGGAATGTTAATGTTGTGCAATTTAATGTCATGCAGCTAGGATGTTGGCCACTCATGCAAAGTATTTCATGAGGATCTTTTCATTGGTTGGGGGAGTAGCATACTCTCTATCCATGGTGACCAAAAAGTATGCACAATTGGGATATACCTTGTGAATGACATAAGTTCCTCCTACTTGGTATCCATATTTGGGGGATTTCTTCTAGGTATCTTCGCCATTCCGAGAGCCAGAATCATGTCACCCTAGAGGAATGAGAACAAGTGAAAATTATTATTGAATTCTATTTATATATTATTATGGTGCCTCTCTAGATTGTTCAAGTCCTTGAGCCAATCTTCTATAAGGGTTTCCTACTCAGCTAGATGGACTACTACCATTTTTTCTCATGTCTGATAATCATAGATATTTTTTTAAGTGATGGAAGTTAGATCTTGATGGGTAAGACTACATCTTCTCCATACACCACAGAATATGAAGTTACTTGGGTGGAATTTTGAGTTGTCATCAGATAATCCCAAAGTGTGTTGGGGAGCTTGTTTGGTCAATTTTTATTTTTCAAGACTACCCTCATATGAATAATGTTGTAAAAGGTTCTACTAAATTCTTAGATATACCCATATTCCTTTGCATGATAGAAGGAAGTATGGTTGGACCTAATTTTGTACTTAATGTACAACTTCTTCATCTTAGAATCCCGGATGTTGGTGTTGTTTTTTGTGAAAATAGCGCGAGGGACTCTAAATTGATGAATAATATAGGAGCTCATGAATTCAACAATCGATCAGACCTTGAATTCCTTGATAGGAGTCTCTTCTACCCACCTAGAAAATATATCTATCAGTGTAAGAATGAAACAACATTGGTGAGTTGTTTCTAGTGGATATAGTCCCACGATATCAAGTCCCCGTACTTTAAGGGACCAAGAATACATGGTAGTTTGAAGGATCTTTCATGGACAAGGCACAAAATTAGCTTGGATATAACATGTGTGATACCTCTTGGAGAAATCAATACATTCATAGATAATGGTGGGACAAAAGTAGCCCAACCTTCAAATTTAGTGAGAGAGTTCCATCCCATTCTAATGAGCACCACAGGACCCAACATGGACTTCCTGCATCACCAAAGTGATCTCATCTACTTTAATGAAATGGGGGAGAATCCCATCAAACCATAATTTGTAGAGAGTCTGATCAAGGTTGGGCCCACTCTGGAGGGTGAACTATGTTGTGTGTTAATGGATTCACTCATGTTTGGAAATATCTATCATTAGAGTGTGGTGCTAGTGATAACTGATGAAAGGAGTCTTCTAGTTGGAGGTTTCCTCTATTGTAGGGGGATTCAGAGGTCGTGATATTGAAACATCAGCTATATGGTAGTTTACCTACAATTCCTCATCATCAGCTAGAAGGACGAGAGAAATAACCCTTCAATGTACCACATGAATGAACATATCATTCTAGTAACTCTATACAAGTGATGTGGATAAGATGTCAAGGGCGTCAGCTCAACCATTATATGAATATTGAACATGATTCACCTCTGGATAAGAATAGAACTGGGCTATCCACTAGATAATGTGCTATAGTAAGCGCACGAGCTTAGGCTTCTTGACGGTGTATTCACCATTGATTTGTTGTATAACTAACTCAGAGTCTACCTTCACATAAAAGTGGTGGATATCAATATTGGGGTCCAAATCGAGACATGTAATGAGATACCGATACTCTACCTCATTTTTTGTGAATCATTCTAAGAGAAGTAATGAGTAAGGTTGGACAACATGTTTCGGGGTGTTGAAGATGATCCCCAATCAGACTTTGTTGAGCATGGGATCATTGATCTTGGGATCATTGTTCTTGGGATCATTGACCCTTATACTAGTTAAGATCTTGAAGGAATCATCAAAATGCATCTTCCAACATTTCATGGCTTGATCCACTAAAAGGATAGCCTCATCTTAGAAATCAACATCCATGGTAAATTCTTCAAGGGCCAGATAGGTGGCCATAAAATATTCCAATACTTAACACTTGATTAATTTCTACAGAATGAACCTGATGTCAAACTATTGTAGGATCACCTCCAAAGGTTATTTCCATCCTATCAGCATTAGTATATTAAGTATATACTCCAGTGAATCTACATAGAACAATATTTATATCTATTGATGCTACAAATAATTTTTCAACTTATTCACTGTTAAAATAAGCACAAGGTAGCTCCTATTGATAGGAGAATATATAGACCCTATGTTGAAGAGTCTGCAATTGAGATAGTATAAATTATTCTCTATTTCTTTTTTATTATTACGAGAAATTATTTAACTTAGGGATCACTCCATATTGGTCACATAGAGAACGAGTGGATTCCCTAAGACTGGTGGCATCATAAACGAATGATGTAGCAGGTACTGCTTCCTTTCCTCAAACACGATCAAGAAATCTTCATCACATTGGTATATGGTGTCATTATTCATGAGCTTGTAGAAGGGATTACAATTTATAGCCAGTATCATGACGAATCAGTGTATATAGTCCAAGTAGACTTGAAGGACTTCAAGCTCATTTAGTTTTCTCATAGGAGACATCTGGATGATAGCCTTGATATTATTTGGGTAGATTTCAATGCCTCTATATCTAACAACAAATCCAATAAATTTGTCATAGGTAACCCAAAATCACACCTTAAGTGGTTCATCATTAATTTTTGAGAGTAGCAAAATCCAAACAATTTCTATAAATCTCTAATATGGTATTGAAGATAGCGGTATTTGACTAAAAATTAATAAATATAACATTCCAATATCATCCCAAGGATCAGTTTGAAGATTAGATGTATAGCCCACTGGTAAGTGGCTCTTTCATTCTTCATATTGAAAGGTATTACCTAATAATAGAAGGTTTCTTGAGGAAATCTGAAGGTTTTGGACTCCTCATCTTCAAGGACCATCTGGATTTGATTATAACTAGAATATACATCCATAAAAGAGAGAGCATGGAACCCCGATGTGGTATCAATCAATATCTATGTCACTGGAAGGGGAAAATCATCCTCTGTAAAGTGGCAGTTGAGGTCCAGAGATCCAATATAGACTCTGATCTTCTCATTATTCTTCCTGAATGGATTTTTTTAGGGAAGCCACTTGGGGAACTGAACCTCCTTGATGAAGTAGAATTTAATGAATTTGTCAGCTTTATCCTCAACCATTGTACCATTAAAAGGGTTCATTTTTTTGGGAGTTTGATTTAACATATGATAATTCCTTGGGAGACCAATAATATTGATGGATAAGTGAGGTTCTAGTCATGTAATCCTGTCATAACTCTTGGAAAACACATCATGATGTTGCTCTAAGAAATCCACATAATTTTATTGTTCCTCTAGAGACATGGGTTTACTAATCAGTTGTAGCCTCGGTTCTGACTCAGTACTAAGGTTCACCTGAATCAACTCATTGATGGTATTGGAGATGCCCTCTTCAAATGATGGTTTAGAATCTTCCAAATTATATTCATCATTCGAGGTAGGGGAATTAGTTGGGGGAGATGGTTCACAGAGGCCCACTAATATCAGGGGAACACCAGTGCCTTCTTGGGTAGATGTTGAGTCTTAACTAGGGGACTCTTACTCTATTTAAACCATGATGATAGAGGTTTTAATTCCAATTCAATTAGGCCTTTAACTACAGGGTCCATTCATGATATCGAATTTATGGTGGAAGGTAAGATTATGTCTGTTCAACCCAACTCATCAAAATAGGTGTGTGTGACGTACATTTGTATCCATGTGGTGAACACATCGATACCTTACATGGGTAGGGGCTTCTGGTATCACCCAATACTAACTTTTATAGAATTACGAGGTAATATTTTTATGTTCTTTATACTTAGGTACATGATTCTCATGCCTCTTAGATATTAAAAACAAACTCCCCAAGTCTAGATTTGTATCCTCCAACTGGTAAATTGGGAGGATGAATGCATCATCTAAATCCAACCTTAGGCTTGCTGAGATGGTGGTGTGATTTAAGTCATTGGTCTGAACCAACTTTTCCTTGATGTTGTAATATCCTAAATCCATATAGAGGGCTTGACAAGAGTAAAAGGGAGACACATCACCCTGGATAATGCCTACTTGACCATTGAGGGAGTACTTGAGCCATTAGTGATATGAGGAGGGAACTGATGCATGAATATGGAGATAGGGCCAACCCATCAATGATTGAATGTGATATCCTATTAGATAGCCTGGAATTATCTGTTTTCTAACAAGTCACTAAATTTTATCTTCAAATGGAATCTACCACATGGTTTTTTCAGTCCTGTCATAGCCATGAATATTTAGATCAGAGGGGCTCAAGTATTCTTTAGTTAATCCCAACTTGAAGAGAATCCAGATCAGGATGAGATTGTTCTTAGAACCTATGTCAACTAGATAGTGACGAACCTCCATTTCATTGAAATGGTTAGTGATTTACAATGGGTAGATGTTCCCTTGTATGGAAAATGCCTCATATTATTTTTAGAATGAGATGATGTCTTGGAACTCTTCTCATTCTACCTCTTCATCATAGTAGGTCTCTACAGCCACAATGTCTATTTCAAACTGGAAGGGGATTTTTAAGGCGTCTGTGAGGGCCTCACACATTTCTTGAGCTAGGTGTAGGGCCTTAAGATTTTAGAGATTCATAGGAATAATATAGAGGTACTTCATCACATCTTACTTCTATTCCATACGAACATTTTTATCCATAGTAGGCTTCTCATTGGTAGGAGAAATGATGAGAACTACTAGATGAACCACTATATTCTAACTGGCATTGGTAATGTCTTAATAATCATCGAGAAACTCACCTTGAACCACTACTAGATGACTGTTAGCTGGATGAGACATAGCTTTATTTGGATGCGGATGATTGTAACACCCCGAAGTTTTAAAACCTCTTAAATGAAAATTGGGAATTTTGTGATTTTGAAGTTCTCTCTCTAAAACAATCAGAATGTAAAATATAAAAAAAACACGTAACTTTTATTTAATGAACTCAACACTGAAGGGTCTTACATTTTTCAGGCTACAAGAAAAGCTCACTAACCAAATATCCCAACTAAGAACCCGATTACAATAATGGGTAGACTGCTTGAAACTACTAAGAGCCCAAGAATGCGGTAGGGATTTCGAGCATCCATCATAAGAAACATAAGGATTGCTGAAGCCACCACGACCGTGCTCAGCACCAAGGGGATCACGCGAACCATCTTCCTTTTTTTCGGTCACTTGGGGTAAGGGACACCCGAGACCAAACCTTCCTTTTTATAAGCACCCTAATACGGCCGTTGCACCCCAAACGGCTATATTTTTGACCGTTGGGTCTCCTTATCCTCTATGTTGACCATTGTACCTCAAACGGCTATATTTTCGACCGTTGTTTGCCCAAAGTATCCAATGTTTTGTTTTTAACCGTTACCCAAATAATGTTTAAATTCATTTTTTGTCGACGTGTTAAAACTTATTAAGTATAGTTTTGAAATAATTGATAAGTGATATGTATTTTCTTTTATATATATAGTTGTAATTTATATATATATATATATATTTATATATATATGGTTTTGGTTTGTTAGCCTAAAATTTGATTAAATTTAAATTATTATAAAATTATCAATAAAAATAATTTATTTTTATAAATTATATTTACGGTTAACTTCTCATAAAATTGTTAATGATGTATATTTACCCATTTACAAAATTAATTTATGAATTTATTTATATAATAATAATAAATAAATAAAACTACACAATTATGTTCTTATTAAAATCTAATTATTTTCTTGCTTTAATTTTGACATTCTACCTATTTAGAGATAAACTTATTAATATTAAACACTTTCTTTTTGTTTCAAAATAATCCGAATGTAATTTTTTTTTTAGTTTATTTATGAAATCATAAGTATATATGTTATTATACTTGAGTTCACTTTTTATTTTATGTATAAAATTTATATATGTGTATTTATATGTTTTGATAAAAGAAATAGTGGAAAAAAATATAATTTATGTTTTAGGTATGGGTTTAATAGTTTAATATATAGGGGTATTAATAACCCTTGACTTAGGATAATAATAGTTTATTAATAAGGTTATATTAATGGTTTTATAATAGGTTTAATAAAATAATAAGATAATAGTTTTTTTTAAAACAATATAAAAAAAAGAGAATGAATCGGGGGGGGGAGGGGCCGCGTTTTTAAAACACCGCGGCAAGCTTGAGCCGTCCGATCCGGCACCCTCCAATCGCAGCCATCCATCCCTTTTAATACTGCGTCTCATCCGGGCCGTCCAACCTTCCTCCTTTTGATCTCGTCCGTCCATCGTTTTTCTGGATTTCCCTCTCTCCTCGCGGCCTTCTTCTTCCTCGCGTATGCCGCACCAGGCCTGCGTCTGTTTTTCTCCGCCTAGGCCAGCTGCGCCCACGTCCCGCCTCCCTTCTTCCACAAAATCGGCGCCGCCTATTTATTGCTCAGCCTTGGATCCCTCGCCACCTCTTTAATGAGTTGGCCATCCTCCCTTCCTTAAGCTTCGGTTTACACCGAAGAGAAGGATCCTGCACCGAAAGCGAGGAAGGCTGCTTCGAGTTTCATGGGCCTCCGATCACCGGTCCGGCGTCACCTACTCCGTCGACTCTGCTCATCCTCGTCGAACAGGTAAGGGTTGAGTTCTGTTTTGAGTTTTGTTTGAAGTTTCGTTTTATATATATATATATAGATACGTATATACGGGTTAGGTGCATGACTATCCATCCTGTGTTATACATCCGAAAATCACATGCCTCTTTGCCGCATCTTTCTCATCTCCACTCCGAACTAAGGTAAGGGAGAAGTCTTGTTATGGGTTCTGTTTGAGTTCGGTGTATATATATATATATTTACATGTTATATATTTTCGGTATGTACGAACCCTATGAAAACCCGAACCTTGTGGACTTCCCTCTTAGCCTGAGGAACCGAATAGTAGAAAAAGGAAATCATATCCTTCATTTCTTTTCACTTCCACAAGATTTTCAAAGTTATATAATTATGTTGTATAAATTTGTACAAGAATATAAAGGACCATATAAACCAGTTTATACCTGTTTTCACCTCTCCTATTTTGTGAATCGAACGGAGGCAAGGGACAAGGCTTGCTTCTTTTCTTTCTTTGCTTCGGTATATACATAATTATATATATGTTTATGTAAACCTATATGTACATACACCTTGTTGATACCCATATGCATGCCTTTGAGGA
This sequence comes from Viscum album, assembly GCA_963277665.1. Lineage (NCBI taxonomy): Eukaryota > Viridiplantae > Streptophyta > Magnoliopsida > Santalales > Viscaceae > Viscum > Viscum album. The sequence goes on along the minus strand of OY728137.1, from coordinate 1,928,154,264 downwards.
TTTTTCTAGTCCGTTTCAGTTCGGAAGTCCCAAAATTGGGGTCTTCACAATGAAGGGGAATCCATCGTTTCGTTTCCCTACACTTCGATGATTATATATATTTATGTATATCCACTTTTTATATAAAATATGTATGCAGGACCATACGAGACAATTCATAACTTGATGAGTTATCAAAATTATATATATATACCCTTTAAAATTTATTTCTCCAAAGAACGATACAAAGACTACTTATAAACATGGTTATATATATGATGAAGATTAAGGATTGGTTTAGTGTCAAAATAACTTCTCCAATTGAAAATATTCATTTATCAGCGTTTTGACAATTCGTGCACTTTTTGTAAAAATGTGTGGCATGAACCCCCCTTAAGAATTTATATGTTTCCAAGTGAATGTGTTTTCAAAATTTCAGTTTCCAAAACCTCTTTTTTTTAATTAATTATTATCAGGACTTGGTTATATATATATATATAATTATAGACACATAAGTTTCTAATAATTTTAATTGATGCTAAGCCAACATGTGTATCGCACCGGTGGACCGGCTTAACCTGAAAATTTAAGTACCCTCAATGAAACTTATACTTGTAAAGAATTTGTTTTGCATGTTTAAAGATATGAACTATGAATTTATGGTTTTATTTAATGAACATGATGAAATTTTACATGACAATCCGCTATGTTCAGTATTCCAGTTATGTTTGCATGTGCAAGAGTAAGTTGATTTAGTTTATTTGCATCAATGTTTAATCTGAAGCCAATAGACTAGTTCTTTTTACATCTACGATATGATCCCCTTCAAGTCATGAATATGTATGTAAAAAGGAGTTTTGATTATGAATGTATGGAACCCCATGAATGAATGACCAAGTCAAGATATGAGAGGGATGTATAGGACTTAAATATTTATGGATGGGTGCGCCCGGAATTATACAGTGCTCCAATGCACTGGGTAAAGCAAGAGTCTCATGAGACGTCATGTGCAACGGTCTTGGCGAATAGCCTTGGCTCGTGCTATCATGTGCAATGGTCTTGGCGAATATCCTTGGCTCGTGCTATCATGTGCAACGGTCTTGGCGAATAGCCTTGGCTCGTGCTATCATGTGCAACGGTCGTGGAAAATAGCCTTGGCCCGTGCTACCATGGGAAACAGGATTGGCGTTTGGCCTTGACCCGTACTAAAGTTTTGTTTTAAGGTCACGACGCGAGGTCTTGACAAAGTCCAGTATTATGCATCCCCTCTGCATGAAATGATAAAGGTCAACCAGGGGTTAGTTCAACTAACAGGACAACCCCTAGTTGAAAGCTACCAAGATCATGAAAAGGTACTTTATGCAACAAGAAATGTTTTCATATGGTAAACTGTTAGATGATCTACTCTTTACTCATGAATCATGATATGCATGTCTTCCCTGTTTAGTCATATAATTCTTTTAGAAGTAAAGTAACTTTGTTTTTAACATTATGCATTATTTATTCTTCTTATATTGCGCACTCTGATCATGTTTATATTTAAGCTCATCTCAAGTACGTGCTTCTTTGTGCAAGTGGCTTTGAAAGAAAAATGGATCTCATGTTTTAAGAAAAGATAATGTTTTAGTTTTATCAAAGTGTTTTATTTTCTTCAAAAAGGTCTTATTTGAGAAAGGATTTTCCTAAAATGTTTTTAAAACCCCTTACTGGGCATTTTTTCTCACCCTACGTTTTGTTTAAAATCTTTCAGGAATGGAATGTACTGATGAAGTTTATCAGAGCAGTTGGTTTCCCAGAATCCTGAGCCTCGCGATCTTCTGTAGTCATGGGACATGATATAATTTTTGTAAATGTTATAATGAAATGCTAAGCATATCATGTCTCATGAGGCACCCTGGGTACCGGGGTCGCTATAGTTGGTATCAGAGGATAGGTTCAGGCAACTCTGGAAAACCAGGTGATATAGATATATTGCTAAGACTAACTAAGTAAGAATGTTATAACTTTCAGATGGCTGATGTACCTACCGACCTTTTGTCGCTCCCCACTGAGGCTCTAGAGAACATTATATCTCTAGCTAGCCGCGAGAACTTTCTAAATTATGCCCAAATTCGCACGATGTGTAAGCACTTGTACGATGTGTCAAACTCATCTAGGGTGCTTAGTCTCCACCGGGGAATGGGGATGGATTATCTCCTAATGATGATGACCCAGTTTCCCTCGTATGCACGTCGGGGAAGGTATCACGAAGGACTCTTCCGAGTGTTCACAACTGGCGAGGAATTTGGCACAATGCTAGATAACACTTTTCAAGAAGCTGCTGCTGCTGGAGACCTCCGAGCGGCTTATCTGTGCCAAGTCCTGCACTACGGCTTCTGGGGCCAGTTAATGGACTTTGGAGCATTGGAAAATGAGTCCACCCGTGTGTCTCTTAGGCAAGAAGTGTACACCGATGTTTCCCAACTCCACACCCCTCACGCTAAACTCAGGAGGCGTTATAAATGTTCCCATGAGTTTAGTCCTGTATGTTCATCTTGTGTGTGGTTTGAAGAGTTAGGAAGTTTTTACACTCTTTGTGGCGTACGTCTTGTGAACTCCGACTTTGCCGTGTAAACCTTTTCATAAATGGAAGTTTCTTGTTTCTTTTCATGTCTTCACCGTATTTTTGTTGTTAAGAGTTTCCCCTTGATGTTTGTTTTCAGATGGCTGGACAAACGAACTTCCCATCCTTACCTGATGATCTAGTAGAAGTCATCTTGATCAAGGCATGCATGGTGGATTACCCATCATTCCTCCACCTACGAGGGTCCTGCCAGTGTTTGCTCAATTTAGCAAATGGTCCAGAGATTCTTCGGCTATGTCGAGAGAATAATCGCATCTTTCAGCTCATCGCTGCTACTCAACTCCCCTGCTATAGGCGAAGGGGAATGTACTTTGAGGGCCTGTTCCAATGTTTCACTCTGGCACAGAACTTTTCTGCCAGAGCGTGTTTCCTCGTGGCCGCCCAGGATGGCCAGCTCAGTGCAGCTTATATGTTCCAAGTCTTGAACATCAGTCTCCTCGATCGCACCGTCCCTCTCGAATACCTCGAGCAGGATGTGGCTAGAAGAGTCGTCAAGGAGGTTATCTACTCGGACATATCCGAGCTTTGCACCGCACGAGCCTCCCTTTGGAAGCCCGTGTGCAGTACACACGACCAGGAGTTCAAGGAGCACTGTTCGAGGTGCATCTGGACTAGGGAAACGGAAGAATTGTGTACCAACTTTGGTGTTCCGTTTACTGAGCCAGATCCACTGTTTCGGTAGAGTTTTACGTTTGGAGTTTCAGTTTCTTTTTTTTTATTATGATAGAATTGCGGGGATGCAATTCTTTGAAGGGGGAGATAATGTAACACCCTGAAGTTTTCAAACCTCTTAAATGAAAATTGGGAATTTTGTGCTTTTGAAGTTCTCTCTCTAAAACAATCAGAATGTAAAATATAAAAAAAACACGTAACTTTTATTTAATGAACTCAACACTGAAGGGTCTTACATTTTTCAGGCTACAAGAAAAGCTCACTAACAAAATATCCCAACTAAGAACCCGATTACAATAATGGGTAGACTGCTTAAAACTACCAAGAGCCCGAGAATGCGGTAGGGATTTCGAGCATCCATCATAAGAAACATAAGGATTGCTGAAGCCACCGCGACCGTGCTCAGCACCAAGGGGATCACGTGAACCATCTTCCTTTTTTTCGGTCACTTGGGGTAAGGGACACCCGAGACCAAACCTTCCTTTTTATAAGAACCCTAATACGGCCGTTGCACCCCAAACGGCTATATTTTTGACCGTTGGGTCTCCTTATCCTCTATGTTGACCGTTGGACCTCAAACAGCTATATTTTCGACCGTTGTTTGCCCAAAGTATCCAATGTTTTGTTTTTAACCGTTACCCAAATAATGTTTAAATTCAGTTTTTGTCGACGTGTTAAAACTTATTAAGTATAGTTTTGAAATAATTGATAAGTGATATGTATTTTCTTTTATATATATAGTTGTAATTTATATATATATATATATATTTATATATATATGGTTTTGGTTTGTTAGCCTAAAATTTGATTAAATTTAAATTATTATAAAATTATCAATAAAACTAATTTATTTTTATAAATTATATTTACGGTTAACTTCTCATAAAATTGTTAATGATGTATATTTACCCATTTACAAAATTAATTTATGAATTTCATTATATAATAATAATAAATAAATAAAACTACACAATTATGTTCTTATTAAAATCTAATTATTTTGTTGCTTTAATTTTGACATTCTACCTATTTAGAGATAAACTTATTAATATTAAACACTTTCTTTTTGTTTCAAAATAATCCGAATGTAATTTTTTTTAGTTTATTTATGAAATCATAAGTATATATGTTATTATACTTGAGTTCACTTTTTATTTTATGTATAAAATTTATATATGTGTATTTATATGTTTTGATAAAAGAAATAGAGGAAAAAAATATAATTTATGTTTTAGGTATGGGTTTAATATTTTAATATATAGGGGTATTAATAACCCTTGACTTAGGATAATAATAGTTTATTAATAAGGTTATATTAATGGTTTTATAATAGGTTTAATAAAATAATAAGATAATAGTTTTTTTTAAAACGATAAAAAAAAGAGAATGAATCGGGGGGGGAGGGGCCGCGTGTTTAAAACACCGCGGCAAGCTTGAGCCGTCCGATCCGGCACCCTCCAATCGCAGCCATCCATCCCTTTTAATACCACGTCTCATCCGGGCCGTCCAACCTTCCTCCTTTTGATCTCGTCCGTCCATCGTTTTTCCGGCTTTCCCTCTCTCCTCGCGGCCTTCTTCCTCGCGTATGCCTCACCAGGCCTGCGTCTGTTTTTCTCCACCTAGGCCAGCTGCGCCCACGTCCCGCCTCCCTTCTTCCACAAAATCGGCACCGCCTATTTATTGCTCAGCCTTGGATCCCTCGCCACCTCTTTAATGAGTCGGCCATCCTCCCTTCCTTAAGCTTCGGTTTACACCGAAGAGAAGGATCCTGCACCGAAAGCGAGGAAGGCTGCTTCGAGTTTCTTGGACCTCCGATCACCGGTCCGGCGTCACCTACTCCGTCGACTCTCCTCATCCACGTCGAACAGGTAAGGGTTGAGTTCTGTTTTGAGTTTTGTTTGAAGTTTTGTTATATATATATATATATAGATATGTATATACGGGTTAGGTGCATGACTATCCATCCTGTGTTATACATCCGAAAATCACATGCCTCTTTGCCGCATCTTTCTCATCTCCACTCCGAACTAAGGTAAGGGAGAAGTCTTGTTATGGGTTCTGTTTGAGTTCGGTGTATATATATATATATATTTACATGTAATATATTTTCGGTATGTACGAACCCTGTGCAAACCCGAACCTTGTGTACTTCCCTCTTAGCCTGAGGAACCGAATAGTAGAAAAAGGAAATCATATCCTTCATTTCTTTTCATTTCCACAAGATTTTCAAAGTTATATAATTATGTTGTATAAATTTGTACAAGAATATAAAGGACCATATAAACCAGTTTATACCTGTTTTCACCTCTCCTATTTTGTGAATCGAATGGAGGCAAGGGACAAGGCTTGCTTCTTTTCTTTCTTTGCTTCGGTATATACATAATTATATATATGTTTATGTAAACCTATATGTACATACACCTTGTTGATACCCATACGCATGCCTTTGAGGATTTTTCTAGTCCGTTTCAGTTCGGAAGTCCCAAAATTGGGGTCTTCACAATGAAGGGGAATCCATCGTTTCATTTCCCTACACTTCGATGATTATATATATTTTTGTATATCCACTTTTTATATAAAATATGTATGCAGGACCATACGAGACAATTCATAACTTGATGAGTTATCAAAATTATATATATATACCCTTTAAAATTTATTTCTCCATAGAACGATACAAAGACTATTTATAAACATGGTTATATATATGATGAAGATTAAGGATTGGTTTAGTGTCAAAATAACTTCTCCAATTGAAAATATTCATTTATCAGCGTTTTGACAATTCGTGCACTTTTTGTAAAAATGTGTGGCATGAACCCCCCTTAAGAATTTATATGTTTCCAAGTGAATGTGTTTTCAAAATTTCAGTTTCCAAAACCTCTTTTTTTTAATTAATTATTATCAGGACTTGGTTATATATATATATAATTATAGACACATAAGTTTCTAATAATTTTAATTGATGCTAAGCCAACATGTGTATCGCACCGGTGGACCGGCTTAACCTGAAAATTTAAGTACCCTCAATGAAACTTATACTTGTAAAGAATTTGTTTTGCATGTTTAAAGATATGAACTATGAATTTATGGTTTTATTTAATGAACATGATGAAATTTTACATGACAATCCGCTATGTTCAGTATTCCAGTTATTTTTGCATGTGCAAGAGTAAGTTGATTTAGTTTATTTGCATCAATGTTTAATCTGAAGCCAATAGCCTAGTTCTTTTTACATATACGATATGATCCCCTTCAAGTCATGAATATGTATGTAAAAAGGAGTTTTGATTATGAATGTATGGAAACCCATGAATGAATGACCAAGTTAAGATATGAGAGGGATGTATAGGACTTAAATATTTATGGACGGGTGCGCCCGGAATTATACAGCGCTCCAATGCATTGGGTAAAGCAAGAGTCTCATGAGACGTCATGTGCAACGGTCTTGGCGAATAGCCTTGGCTCGTGCTATCATGTGCAACGGTCTTGGCGAATAGCCTTGGCTCGTGCTATCATGTGCAACGGTCTTGGCGAATAGCCTTGGCTCGTGCTATCATGTGCAACGGTCGTGGCAAATAGCCTTGGCCCGTGCTACCATGGGAAACGAGATTGGCGTTTGGCCTTGACCCGTACTAAATTTATGTTTTAAGGTCACGACGCGAGGTCTTGACAAAGTCCAGTATTATGCATCCCCTCTGCATGAAATGATAAAGGTCAACCAGGGGTTAGTTCAACTAACAGGACAACCCCTAGTTGAAAGCTACCAAGATCATGAAAAGGTACTTTATGCAATAAGAAATGTTTTCATATGGTAAACTGTTAGATGATTTGCTCTTTACTCATGAATCATGATATGAATGTCTTCCCTATTTAGTCATATAATTCTTTTAGAAGTAAAGTAACTTTGTTTTTAACATTATGCATTATTTATTCTTCTTATATTGCGCACTCTGATCATGTTTATATTTAAGCTCATCTCAAGTACGTGCTTCTTTGTGCAAATGGATTTCAAAGAAAAATTGATCTCATGTTTTAAGAAAAGATAATGTTTTAGTTTTATCAAAGTGTTTTATTTTCTTCAAAAAGGTCTTATTTGAGAAAGGATTTTCCTAAAATGTTTTTAAAACCCCTTACTGGGCATTTTTGCTCACCCTACGTTTTGTTTAAAATCTTTCAGGCATGGAATGTACTGATGAAGTTTATCAGAGCAGCTGGTTTCCCAGAATCCCGAGCCTCGCGATCTTCTATAGTCATGGGACATGATATAATTTTTGTAAATGTTGTAATGAAATTCTAATCATATCATGTCTCATGAGGCACCCTGGGTACCGGGGTTGCTACAATGATCATGGTGTGGTCACGACTATTATTCTTGGTCGAATATCATGGTTAGCGATGGTGGTCAGTCTGATATAATTGAATGGAAGGATTATGTCTATTTATATCTACAAAAAAACTATTGTCTCATATCAGTAGTATGCATGTCTTGTCATAGATCACTAGCCTAAGAATTTTGATAGTTTTCATGTCCTTGACTCCTTCTGTGATTTCATCGACTGAAGACACTTGAATGGATTGTCTGATATTCCTCGTCATCGGGAACCATGTAGGTATATACTATCTTGACGGTATTAATAGATACATACTATTCACCATCTTTATGGGAGTATTTAGATGATGAATGGCCTCTGGGTGTGATTACCAACTCTAGAGTTATAAAATTGTCGAGAGTACGGGATGGATTTAGTACCGGTGGTCGAATTTTTATTCCCTTGCATCATCAGTATCTCCTATTCTAAGACATGGAAGGTTATGAAGTGGATGAAGAAGCATCATACGAGGAAGGAGCAGGGACTTTATAATACTTGGGCTAGCTTAACCAGGTGCAGATAACCTCATGGGTGTTAGCAACTGCCCTGCAAGCCAACCATTCAACATATTTCTGGGTTCTGTGGTTGGAAACCCGCTACCATTTACCCTCACTATCGCTATCATGCTCGGGGAAGATGCATGTCACTTGTGTTGGGATGTGACCCAGCTTAACCAGACCACTTTTCACTTTGTCTTGGAGACATTACTTGAACACATGGTATTATTGTATGGTATTTCCATGGATTATATGGTAGGGGCAGTAGTCAAGGTGATCAATGAGCTCAGCTTCATGGGGCTTCCTATATAATGTTAGTTTCACAAAACCTTTATCTAAAGAACTGAAAAAATAAGTGGGAGCCCATTCCTCCTTGATGGAGTAGTTTTTATTCATCCTATTTTGGAAGGGAGCTCTAGGATCTTGACCCTGATGAGGATTCAGAGCCTAACAAGGGGTTGGAACCACATTATCTTGTCTAGGATACTGCACTTGGCGAGGGATTCCTACTGACTCTACACTAGGCATGACTAATTTTGATGAATATTCTACGCTCGATGAGTTTTTTCATGGGGAGTCTCTACCAATAATAGATCTAATGGATCTGGGTATTCTATATATACTATACTTGCAGTCACTGCCTTGGAGGCTCTTCTTATAGGAGCTAGAAATTGAAATGGAAATTCCTTCTTAGCATGGTTCAAGGATTCATCCAGGTGTTTTTTCTTATCAAATAAATCCTTAAATCCACCTAGTAATTTCTAAGTGATGAGGGAAGGTACCATCTCATTATTTACGACCCCCACGCACATCATCACCAGATTCTCTTGGGTCAATGGCATATCATGAAAATATGTGAGGCCCTTCCACCAGGAAACAAATTCTCAGAAACGCTCATCTGGAAGTTTCTTTCACTTTAAGAGGTAAACAATACTTGTCTTTCTGGTGGTGGAACTTAAATGGTAAAGAAACTTAATGTAAAGGTATTCTTAAACAATAATGGACCAAATGGTTAACTGGTTGTACTAGAAGAATGTTTTCCCTTCCAATGTTTGTACAAAACATCAAAGCTTGATGAATTCCCACTACTCTGGGACTCCCAACATGGGTCTTCACCTTAAGATGATGTTTTCGAGATTTTGTTGTAGGTTTCTCATCATGTTGAATGGGGTAAAGGTAGGATTCCTAAAATTTGGGGGTGCTCGCATAATATCCACCCATGTTAAACATGGATTTCCATCAGGTGGGATTCACACCTACCACATCTCATAAGATTTAAGGCAAGAAGTGAGAGTAGATATCATATCTTCCTGGTGGGGGTCCTGTCTTGATGAGTATTTCTGACCACCAGTGCATTTAGAAGCTCATAAACTCTTTATGAAAGCTCGAAGGCTCATAGATCAGCCTATGGAGAAACTTTTTTAGAGTCTTGATTTGAATCCCAAAAGAGATTATCATGTGGATTGGGCTGATTTGGTGCTGCATACCATGGCCATTTTCTATAAACCTTGGTTTCTACCCTATCCGGATGCGTGTGATTTCCAGGATCGATTGGGGGAATCTGGTCGATAAGGGATTTTGAGTGCCCATGTTTCTCTAGTGGAGGAGGGATAAGATCCAATCGAGGGATGACATAATCTGGGCACCACTCAGCATGGATCTCATTGATGATCTATTATGATCTATGTTCTACTGAAGTAGTGTGGTAAATGTGGGATCATCCTCCATATTTTATGCAACATAATATGGATCATACGGATTACAGGTCATTATCTAATGTTTACCCTTGTTGGTATCCTAACCAGTGGGAAATCATGTAGAGGGTTCCCTGAGGCTGAATTCTTTCTTTTCCTGGTGAGTGTGAACACCTGCATGAGGTCCCACCGAATGTTGAACTGCCCCAGGGGGTAGGTTATCTCTTCTGATTCATGTGCCAATGTACCCATCCTTTACTATCTCAAGGAAAACAATGTTCACTGTGAGGACACCCGGAGGCATATCCTTAATATCACTAGGTAGGTCTGGCAATAGTCGGATTGGACTAAAGTGGGGAGTAGAATACTATCCCTAGCCCTAGAATTGTACATTTAGATACTCCTCTTAAATGATTATTTGGAGCACTGTGAAGCTCTGGACACATCTTTATTGGAGGTTCTGGTTATTATCGGGTGATGCAGGGTGATGAGCCACTAGGAGTGATACCAACACGACCATGCGGCATTTTTGATTGATGGTATTAAAATGATCTTGAATCCTTGCATAGATCAACTGGTGATCATAGTGAAGAAAACAGCTCACCCAAATGGTCCAAATGAAGAATGTGGCATGGTCCTTAATGAGGGACTCTGGGATGTAAATGTAGGGAACCACATTCGTCCAAAACACCACTGACAATTGTTCGGTAGCCAGAGTGTCCCACATTATTCCTTGTTCAAAGTTAGGGAATGGATCTTAGTTGGACCAAAATTCAATCGTTGCTGGCTAAGAAACTAGTAGCAAAACCAATGTGGATTGGTGCAGTGATGTACTATCCAATGGGCGAGACACTATTTGAGCTGATTGATCTCTATATATCAAGTTTTCTCTAAAGGGTGGAACCAACTACATCATCACCTTCCTATAGGACTATTTTTTTACCACTTCCTCATGTGTTAGGGAAAAGGTGGTCATCTACAGGTCAACTAGATGCCCGTTGTCTATCAAATCCCAAAACAATTATCCATGATCTAGAGTAGAAGTAGAAAATGAAACTGGGGATGATAGATATAACAGTACTTCAAGATCCTGTAAGGGAGAGAAATATTATTCCAACTATATATACCTTCAAAGCGATTTGGTTATTCTATGTATATCAATTTCTGAGATGACGAACCTCACCTGTCGGGATCCTACCCCAAACTCTGATACAGATGACTGGGGTAAAGGATCCATCATTGAATTTTATTCTACTTCAGAGATGGATAAGAAAAAAAAATTAACAATGACATCACACATTCTAAAGTTTTTTCTTCAGTGATGGCGATTCTCCATTCTACCCTAGGATGGTTCTTCAAGGCAGGGTAGTTTTTTTTGGCATGTATAGGACCTTTGTGATGGTTGATGATGGCATGGGGAGGACATCCTCTTTGGTTGTTGACATAGTAGGGATGACCTCTTCTTTTTGCATTGGTAAAATGGGGATGACCTCCATGCTAATTGTGAGAGTGGGTTGGGAATCCTCTTTGGTTGGTTGAGGTCTGAGGAGGGTCATCGTACTAATCAAACTGGACACGGGGAGGCATCCACATGAAGAAGCTTTAGTACAGGGAGGACCTTCATACTAGGTGTCAAACACATGAGGAGGACCTCTGTTATGGCTTGTGGAAACATAGGGAGGGCCTCTATGCTAGTTGGCTATTTCATGGGGAGGATCTATGTGTTAGAAAATGGTTTTACGCAGGGGACCACCATACGGGTTGTTGATGAAGCAGGAGGACCTCTGATTTGATCATTACTAGAGTGGGGAGGACATCCTCTTGAGCTAGAGGAAACATTGTGGAGGTCCACCATGTTGACCATTGTAGTATTGGGTAGTATCTCCACTCATGTTGGCTATTACACAAGGAGGAACTCTACATTGGTCAGCACTGGAGTAGATAGGGCCTCCTCTTATGATGGGAATGACATTTAGAATAGTTGCATGCTGACGGTCTATGGAATGGGGATGACCTCCATATCAAGAACCATATGTTTGGGGAGGACCTGTAATTTGATCAATTTTGGGAACATGGGTAGGTCCCACATGTTGATCATGACAGTGGAGAGGACATCCACTCTAGTTATAGATGGTACTGGGAGGACCTTCATACAGAATCTCATTATCACAGATTGGTCTATAGTGGTTGTTGGAAATACCTTTGGTTGAAAGAGTCAACCCGACCTGCCTATAGGGAAGTTGGGGTGTCAATCTAAATCAGGCATTTTTGGGTCCCTACTCTGTAGATGAAAAGATCTGGTGGAATGATCTGATGGTGATAGGTTCCATGGGAGTTGTGAAAGATGATTCCTTTTGACGGGCATCCTCCTAAACCTGTTCCTGATGCTGGCATTAGGTTGTTCAAACTTGGGACGGTAGAGAAGGGGTGTAGTCCACCATCTCCTCGGCCTAGGGGATTGGTTTTTGCTGGCATTGACAAGGCCGGGTGGGATACCTCTTTGGCAGCTCCCAGTCAATTGTTGTATCCAGGATGACTAAAGCATCTCCAACCTCATCGGCGTAGGGAAGAGAATCATAATATTTCTCCAAGGATAAGCTCCTGAAGTAATTCTTCGTTGGAGTGGGGAGTAGTGTATCCTTGTGACACCCTTGTGGCAGTGGTGTTAGTGATCCATAGAATCCTACAGGTCTTGGTGATCCATATACCTCATGGGAATGACTCCCTTCTTCTCGTACTGGCATATGAGGGTGTCTATCACCATTCTATAAATGATATTTGAGGGTGAGAGGGGTTGTGGGTTCCTTGTAGCCATATTCTTGGCTGAATTCATGGTGGAGGTGGGGTTATGTGTGATTTTTCCATTGAAATTTCTTCTGAAAATTTGTCTTCAGTCATTTTGAGGTGGGTCTTAGAAAGTAGGGGTCTTGAAAAGAAAGAATATTCAACTATCAATATGGGTACCATGAAAGAAATTCCCAATGCCCCAACTTCATCCAATATTCCATTGATAGGGAGAGAAATCCACACTGAAAATGTTTCAAACTGGGATTCCCAGTGTTTTATTGCCCCGATTTGTGGTGAGTTCCATGTTGGGCCCACTATTTTCTTAGTGGGACCTAGCATCAGATAGCTGGATCCAGTGACATGATAATTTAATGATGTCTCGAACTATACTAGTCCCCATATTGAGACTAATAGATTCACATAGGGTTAACCATTTATGAATCTGACATTTTCGTCTGTGCTCCCCCACCTCACGTGATGACATGCGATGGAATGCTTTATTTACCTATATCCTCACTTTCCAAAGGCAAGAGATACTCATCACTTTAATTGGTGATGTATGATCCTTGTTCGAAATGGGATGATGGAATGTTGGTTCCTCCTTCTAGGGATTCCTCATTGGATCCCTTCAACTAGTCTCAATCTCTCTCATAGATTAAGATGTGTTCGTGGAACTCGTTTCTGGTGTAATATCTTTGTAGACATAGGTAATTAGACATTTTTTGTATAGACATTCCAAGGGGTCTTGAAAGGGTAGAAACCTTCAGTTAGGAGAGTAGTCATGTTGGGAATCCCTAACATGTCTGTACATTGCGAAAATTGGTCACTAATATTATTCCTCGTATGAGGGATTCTCATAGAGGCATCTCAATAACAGAACCCAAGGATTCCCATGTCGATCACATGGTATATGATTCCAAAAGAATATCTTCTAAATATTTCACCTCAGGTATACCCTGTTTAGCATGATGTAGAATTATGATTTAGGTCACGAGTTTTACATCTTGTAGATATGAATTGAATTTGATCATAACACCCTGTGGAGGCAGATCGAGGAGGTGAATCCCTAGGAGGGAACACCTAAAATTTTTACTAGATGGATGGATCGGAATTTCCCATAGAGGAAGCTCTAGTAGGTTTGTCCCATAAACGGAAGATGTCACACTATGAAGGTTGGTCTGGATACCCTTGAAGGTGAATTAGGGAGGTTCAACCCTAATATTAGGGCATCAAGGTTTACCATTGGTCCGGATTGAAGCTCAGGGAGGTGTCCTACGTACCCTTATTAGAATCAAGCAATCAAAACCCATGTAGTTTGAGAGGTAGTATGGGTATTACACATAGGATCTACTCGAATTGATGGCACAGTCTCATAGGGATGTGGAGGCCTAGGTAAAGATCATGATGGATTGTGGGTGGAGTGGATGAAATGACGTGTTTTGGGATTGAACCTTAGGGAAGCTTCCTATGTATCCCAGTGAGTTGGGAATTAAATTCCATGTAGTTTGGGAAGGGTCATTTGGGTTTACTCTAAAAGAGGAGATCCATGATAATAGATCATGTGGTTGGGGCTTACGCATGAGATCTTACCATCTAGTTGGGAATATTCATGGAATTGGCCCATTTTGGGGGATAATATTTGATTGGGGATTATGTGTTGAAGTTCCTCAGTGGTTTGGAGGTTTGAAACTTATGTCTATGGAGAGGCCCTAGTTGAAGTTCATGATTTTTTAGATTTTAGGATCATCAAGGTCCTCTAATACCACGTGATTCATACTTAGTGTGAGAAACAAGAGGTAGTGTTAGTCCTAAAGATCACATGACCCATGTTGTCTATTTATAGATGAGATGATGAATTCCAATGTAAGAGAGTGAGATAGATCAGGCATTGAGATACCCATATCCTCACTTGTTTTGGTATCCAAGGGAGGTAAGGAGGGGAAAAGGTGTCACCTCCTACAAGAAAGGCTAGGAGATTACTCCAAGAGGGGTTCCTAGGAGGATTTCATTCATTGTGTTGAGGATATCATTTCATTTTAGTAGGATCTCATTCTTTCTCACTCATACATGGGACATCCTACATTTTCCACATAATGTGAGGCCATAGTTTAACATCATGTGTTGAGTAAGCTGGTGTTAGGTAGTTTTATGTCATGTATATTAGACATGGGGGACTCACTTTTTACCTCATGGACTTACATAAAAATCATACAAACACCCTTGGTAAGGGCATGGCTTCATAAATTTCAGGTTGTAACAATATGGAACAGTGGTAAGTCATGAGGTCCACATTATAATTCCTATGTTGAGAAGAAAATGGGATTAGTTTATGTATGATGAGAATAAAAATCCATGGTAATGTATGAGGCACCAATAAATCACTGTGTGCAATCTTGGAAGGTAGCTTGATTGTGGCGTGCATAAGGCGTGGAAGATACATAAAAGAGGGGCTCATATAAGGTTTCTTGAAATGGAGTCAATCCATAGAGCTTCAAGGAGGGGGTGTACACAATATTAGTGTCTTTCACTCAAGATTCATGATTGATTGTGAGATTGAGGTGTGAACAAGACAAGGGGTGTGCATAAGTGGAGGTTGTTTTGTGCACATGACTTAGGCAGAAATAAGTTGGGAGAGGGTTACAAAAATGTGGACACACTCAAAGGAGGATCTATAGGGAACCTGTTGTGCAATATATCTACCTTGAGGGTTATATCTAATTGCAATGTCGTGGAATATTGTTATTGTATATATTGGAGTGATGTTTCAACTTCTGGAGGATCACACTCAATAAGGGGGTGGACTTCAGTATTTAGAGAAATCCATTGGTGATTAAACACAGGATTCCGTTCATGGAATAGTTCTTCCATAAATTTTTTTTCATAGTCGTGTCGAGCGAGTACGCAAGGGAAAGTTTGAATTCATATTTAGAGGGGGAGAGGTTTGTGTTCATTCAAGTTCCTTGAGCCTAGGCTGGAATTCTTGTGTACACATACCTTGTCCATTTCAATGGTCTATATGAAAGGTGGTCAAGTTATGTCACATTGGGAATGCTAGATACATCCACACGGATGTCGATATTTCACATGTGACTCATATTTTTTATAAACCTTCCTTTATGATTTAAGAATGTTCTATTAAGTTGGATGATGGTTCTGGTTCAACCAAAAATGGCCATTTGTGATTGTGGGTGGAATTCACCACCAAAAGGAATGCTTTAGACTCTAATTTTCACCTTAGCACTACTTTCCACTCTTAGACAGATAATCATACAAAGTGGACCATCTAGAAATTATAAAATATATTTTGAGCTTTTATCTTCAATTTCTGTGGATCATGGGTAAAGAACTTTCCTCTTGTTTAGTTTTCATACAAAAAATATCTATCTCTCATCAATTTGTGCGTCTATGTTTTAGTTGTAATATTGGTGGTTGTTTCATTCTATATTATGATGGATGGAATTTGGGTAGTCAATAGTTCTTGGCCCTAATGTGGTGAAGAGAATGGGCAAGAAGATATAGTTGGTTTGTGAGAGGATGAGTATGGCACATGACCATTATATGGCCAATGATGATCATAGGAATAGGCCCTTGGATTTCAAAGATGGTGACCTTGTGTTCTACATATTCTCCCCTCGACGTGATTAAAACCATGAAGGTGTGTTAGTGCCACACAAATCAGATAATATATTGACATGGAAGATATGTAACGCCCCGACCCCAGCTACCCAGAGTCGGTGCATTACTTCGTAACATTGGCATGATCACAAAAGATCAAGTCTCGAAAGACAGATTAGTTTAGTAGCCTTGGAAACACTAGATACATTCATAAGGGTTACATTACATCATAAAGTGAAAAAACTAATAACAAAGTCTTCATAATCCACACTCATATCCTCTTCTGAATATCCCTGCAGGTCATTCATAAAATACTTCTTCACATCCTGGAAAATATTAAAACATTGAAAGGGGTGAGCTCAGATGATCAGTAAGTATAACAATATAGCAGAAGCTTTCATCAATAAACATAAACATTTAAGGCAATGTATAACTAAAACAAAAGCCTTTTAAACATGAACTTCAACATAATATGGCAAAAGTAAAATGAGATAATGCCATTCACTTCTTCACATGGATATTCTACTGGTCGAATAATCACATGAAATATCAATAACCACTTTCATAATGAGGGAATGTATAATTCCAGACATTCTGAAACACTTTGTCAAGGCCTCGGCCAAGACGTCTAAAATGATTAAGGCCTCGGCCAAAACCATAAATCAAATTGGGAAAGGGCCTCGGCCAATTCCACATCTAGTTGTCTCATGAGACCTACCGATGCATCGAGGAGCTATAGCGGGCTCCACCCATCACATACTAAGTCCAATACATTCCTCATATGAATAGGTTTAAACATAACATAAATAATCGTATTAAAACTAGCATACGAAATGTCAACAATTTCTCCATAAACTATGGATGGTATAAAAATAACACATCCACAGTCAAATATTTCACAAAATGTTCAATGGAAGTTTTGTATCATAAATCAATTTCAATTAAACTTAAAACCCATCAAAGGATGTTGATATTGATGAAATCAAAGCTATTTGAGAGTAATATCTCTCCTTTTTGAAATCATTTAAAAGTCCCATAATTATAAAATAATACATTTACTTTGAAGATATTCTTATAAGCTTGTTAGGGAAGCTTCGACGAAGTTATAATGGTGGAAAATAGCCGCACCCGCCGTATAAGTTAAAAAAAACATTCTTACCTTAAATTTGTCAAAGAGGTCAAAAAGTACATTGTTTGGAAAACGACGGTAAGATTCCTTTCAAAAATGTATAAGGGTATAAATGACTTTAACACATTTTCCATTTAATATTAAAAATGTTTTTAAAGACATTTTTAAGAAACATGGATGTGGATGATAATGAGGTCCTAGTAGATAATTATGTATAAACAACCTTGGATAATGAAGAGGTTGTGAAGTAAACCCTTACCTTGTACTTTTCCTTGGTTGGGGTAGGTTAACCTCCTGTATAATAAACTAGAGTTAATATATACCTTATTAAGATCCATTTTTAATTTCATTATCCTTTTTATATCACTTATTACAATGTTATGAACATTATGTAATTATTTAAGTTAATAACGGTCGTTTTGTCGATCATTGGTACTTGAGTCAACATTAAACTTCTTATAATTACAAGTTGTTTATGTGGTAGAATATCCATTATCTCCAGAATTATATTCATGATTTAGATGTCATATATATCATATATATCCAGTATATACATTCATTTATAATATTATGTAACATTTAGAGGTAAGAAATGAAATGCACCGTTCATGGAGACGGTAGGCCGTACGTACGCATGAACTCTACTTTCATTTCTATTTCGTATTTAATGGAATGAAATCATAATGATATAAATTTATAATATAATTCCAGTATAATATAGTGTATAATACCATTTACTCCATCCTTTATACATCCCACATATGGCATTAACGATTCAAATCACTTTGAGGGGGCGGTAGTCCGCACTTCCTAAAATGAAATTATCGCGTTTTACCCATAATGGAAATCATAAAGTATGCCATAAATGAGAAATACATAAGAATAAGTAAAAAATAAACATATTATATATCATATATAAAAATAGTGACATCTTAATGGCCACCTTTGAAGGTGTTATATGAGTGTTGAACAATCATCGTTTCGTGAGGCAGAAATTCGCCATCCACAGAAACCGTATGTTCTTTAACCATTAGATGTAGGTGTGTGTAAGTGTAGCTCGAATAATTCTTATAAAAACATACTAGTATATTTATTATACTGGTGTTGTTACAAAATAAATGAATAAAAAGAGTTTAGGGGGTTGGAGAAGAAAAACAAAACAAAACAACATTAGAGAAGCCATTACCTCAAAATCGGGTAACTCTTTTTGATTTGAGCCAAAGGATTCCTTGGGAAGTGTTCTGCCCAAAGTGAGGCTTCTAGGAGTAAGAGGGGGAAGTTGGGAGAGTATTTGGGCAGAGTTTGGCCAAGCCAAATGGATTAAAAGTGTAAATGATGTGGGAGAGGTGGGGGCCTTTTATAAGTGGAGAGGAGGGGCTCTTTTGGAATGATTGAAATGTTACATTATTATACAATGATTTTCGGATTCTAAAGGCCCCACACTTATATAATTCGTGGATAAGGTGATAAGGGTTCGAAATCTCCTCATCCAATAGGCTTTGGACAAGTGTAAGCCTTGTATTTTTCATTATCTTCCCATTTTATTTAAATCGTTAAATAATGAGGTCATCGCTGCATCATCATGATTTCATAAATAATTTAATTTATTTAATGTCTAAAAATTATAAAAAAAATACTATGATGTAGGATATCTTTATATATTTCTAATGAATATTTATAATCAAAATTTTGACTTGTGTAACCCCACTTAAAAACTGTTTTAGTAAAACAACTCATGTTTGTGTCAATTTAATTTTAACATTAAATAAATATATATTAATGTCATTTTCCAACTAAAGTGGATCCATGGGGTCCCAAAGTTGACCCATGGGTTGTCTTTGTCGGCCATGACTCATCCAATAGGAGTAGGACAAGTGTCAAGCTCATATCATATTATTAAAACATTGTTTTTACCTTAAACTACACTAATTACCTCTAATCGCGATTAAGAACTTAAAAGTTACTATTCACCAAAAAATTATTTTAATCTCATTGAACCACATTTTACTTCTTAATGAAAACCATGTCTATCAGATTTTTGAAAATCAAATCACAGAAGTGGTAATATTTCATTTTAACGAAAAAATCAGTTTTTAACAACCACTTAGTGGTTTCACTATTCATCAAAAATTGAAGTTTTTCAGAATAAGGCCAAAATTTCACCCTAAGCTATAATTGATATTCCGAATTCAAAAATGATGTCTATTTTACAAAATTACAAACATATAAGTTGCATTAATTAGTTTTATAATTAATTCCCGCTGTCACAACAAATAGCGTGTTTTTAAGAAACAATTTATATCAAAAGATTGGCAATTGTTTATGTCCAATTTCAATGTTAAATTAATTATAACGACCACCATTGGACAAAATGGTAAAAACATATTCTAATTATACTTTAAAACCACTAAATAGTATAATTTATCACTATAAATTATTTTGTTTAAAAAAGTTGTTTTTAAGTATTTTTCATTATTCATAAAAAATTGGAAGTTCTCAGAAAATTACAAAAAATTCAAATTTGGATAATTTCGATATTACGAATACAAAAATGAAGTCCATTTTGAAATATAAAATTTCTATAATTTTAAAAAGTGGTTATTAATATTCATAACGGCTACTTTGATTAGTCGCGGTGTTTTAGAACTCGAAGTTGCGTACAATGCAAGCTATTGCATTATTGAATGAGAAGCGTATCGTGGAAGCTCGGGGTGTTACATTCTACCCTCCTTCAATAAATTGCGTCCTCGCAATTTGAAATTTTTCTTTGAAAATAAAAGGTTGAAAAGAGAAAATACCTTTGAGGAAAACCCAAATCGGAAATAAGATTAATAAAATTTTTCCTTAATAAGAGGGAAAGGGAAATGAAAAAGTCACCACCCAATTATGATCTCGATTAGGAGAACATTGGTGGAAATTAGAGACATATAATTGGAGGAAAAACGTAAATATTTGTAGGGAGTGATTGAGGTCATCAATCACAATCAACTGTCAAATTGAGGGCCTCAATGCCTTCAATCTATGTTGATTTAAAATATCATCAGTTCAACAAGACATAAGGTATTAGGATAACACATTTTTTGTTTTAATATCCCTTTACTAAAGTTTAAGAATTAATTTATTCATTGAATAAGATATAGGTTTATATATATTTATGCTTGACAATTAGAGTTTCAACCTTCAACTCATCTTTCACTCAAAAAGATAATAGAACTCAAAAATATTATACTTATCTTAATTGTATAAGGTTCCAAATGTTAACACATACCATTTAGATTAGTAAAATTATTTTGTAACAACCATGGACTTCCTATAGGCTAGTGGTAGGAAATAAAGGCCTGTCACACTATGGTTGTGGGTTCGATTCCTGCAGCTTTGTCCGACGCGACGGGTTATGCCCCACCCTGCAGGTTGTCCTTTTCCTAAAACTATAGTATCATAATATTCCAAATATAATCTTCATAAATTTTTTAACATTAAACAATACTATCCAAAGATCAACTTAATCCACTCCAACCTTTATAGTTATCCAAAATACCTCTGTCCAGACTTTCTCTAAAAGGTCTCTTATTTCCAAAATCAATTGTAACATCAGATTCCCCAAACAAAGAAAAGTTTCTCTTATTGTCACATACTAAAAATATGATTACCTTAATCATATTACCTTAATCAAAAAGTACTACTGTACAATCTTTATATATATCACATTATTCTTATAACCAGAATATAATCCTTCAGTCCAAAAGCACCAATACATTAATTATTCCGCTTCAACTGTAGTCACAACATAAGATTGGCCTTGATCCCTTGGCCTTTTCTGAGGAAAGTTTCCTTGATGCTTAGGACATTCATTTGCATAATGCCCCATTTCCTTACAATTGTAGCATTCAACTTTGACAGCCTCTTTCTTTCCCTTGCAATCACGAGCCTGGTGACCCTTTTCTCCACACTTATAACAAACTCCCATTCCTTTTAGACAAGTACCAGGGTGATTCTTCCCACAATTATCACATAATGGAAAATCCTTCTTTCCCTTTTTCCCTTTATCTGTCTCTTGTTCCACTGTTCTCTTATTCTCTTGCTTTACTTTGTTGTCATAAGACTTAGAGAATTCCTTTTCTGTCCTGATAGCACACGAGACAATATCTTCGTATGATGAGAAGGATTGTGATACTAAAGATCGACGGAGAAATGGTTTTAACCCATCAAAGAAACGATCAATCTTACTCCTTCGGTTACGTATATAATCGGCAGCATGCCTCGCTAACCTTGTAAAGTTAGCCTCATACTTTGTGACATTCTCATCCTCCTTCTGCCTCAGACTCAGAAATTTCCTTTCCATATCTGCTCTATGGTCATGAGGAAAGTATTTTTCTAAGAAAATATCTTTGAACTCCCTCCATTACATATTCGATATGTCATCATCTTCCTTTGTGTTTTGAATCAATGACCACCATTGATCAGCATCTCCAGTGAGGCGGTAAACTGCCATGATAACCTTTTCCCTTTTACTACTCCCCAAGGCGTGGAATATTTTCTCTAAGGAGTTTATCCATTGCTCAACTACTAATGGATTTGTACCCCCATTAAATGTTGGTGGTTGTTGCCTCATGAAGCGGTCTAACATTGATCCTCCACGTTGCGGATAAGGGTGCTCCATACGAGTAAGGTTATTATTCATAACCTGAGTGAGTTGTCCCAGTATGGTAATAAGTTGATCAGCACCAGTTGTATCTCCAGATCCACAATAATTATCTTGAGCAGGAGGGCAATCCCTACACGGAGTGCGTGCATTGATACGGTTTCCATTCCTTCCACTAGGCGCCATTTCTAAACAATGGCATAAACTAGATTAGTTTATGAATCAAAATACATAAATCCATACTTGTAAAATACTTAACATAAATTGAACTATTTATGGATATAATCCATAATCATAAAAAGGTTTTATTTGAGGAAGTATATACTCATAACTGTTCATAGTGGTTTGTAAAGAAAATGAGAATTATCCTAAGCATATCCCCCGGGAGTGTCGTAACCAAGAGTGCAGAAAGGCCCATTGTTGTGCACCAGTTCCCGTTAGAGTCTAGCTCAAAGCGGTGTTTTCAGGTTTTACCCCTAGGTACATCTGTGCCAGAGTCGCCTCTACCTGCTCGTATCCAGACAGGGATGTATTGCTCGGAAAACTCACAAAATCTCTTACAATAACAAAATTCTAGGAAACTCTTCTATACTAATCCTCAAAGTCTATCTTAGGTATATGTGCTCTAATCAGAGTTTATCTAAATCTAGCTTACAAGTTTAGTACTAAACTGCCTCTGATACCAACTGTAACGCCCCGACCCCAGCTACCCAGAGTCGGTGCATTACTTCGTAACATTGGCATGATCACAAAAGATCAAGTCTCGAAAGACCGATTAGTTTAGTGGCCTTGGAAACACTAGATACATTCATAAGGGTTACATTACATCATAAAGTGAAAAAACTAATAACAAAGTCTTCATAATCCATACTCATATCCTCTTCTGAATATCCCTGCAGGTCATTCATAAAATACTTCTTCACATCCTGGAAAATATTAAAACATTGAAAGGGGTGAGCTCAGATGCTCAGTAAGGATAACAATATAGCAGAAGCTTTCATCAATAAACATAAACATTTAAGGAAATGTATAACTAAAACAAAAGCCTTTTAAACATGAACTTAAACATAATATGGAAAAAGTAAAATGAGATAATGCCATTCACTTCTTCACATGGATATTCTACTGGTTGAATAATCACATGCAATATCAATAACCACTTTCATAACGAGGGAATGTATAATGCCAGACATTCTGAAACACTTTGTCAAGGCCTCGGCCAAGACGTCTAAAATGATTAAGGCCTCGGCCAAAACCATAAATCAAATTGGGAAAGGGCCTCGGCCAATTACACATCTAGTTGTCTCATGAGACCTACCGATGCATCGAGGAGCTATAGCGGGCTCCACCCGTCACATACTAAGTCCAATACATTCCTCATATGAATAGGTTTAAACATAACATAAATAATCGTATTAAAACTAGCATACGAAATGTCAACAATTTCTCCATAAACTATGGATGGTATAAAGATAACACATCCACAGTCAAATATTTCACAAAATGTTCAATGGATGTTTTGTATCATAAATCAATTTCAATTAAACTTAAAACCCATCAAAGGATGTTGACATGGATGAAATCAAAGCTATTTGAGAGTAATATCTCTCCTTTTTGAAATCATTTAAAAGTCCCATAATTATAAAATAATACATTTACTTTGAAGATATTCTTATAATCTTGTTAGGGAAGCTTCGACGAAGTTATAATGGCGGAAAATAGCCGCACCCTTCGTATAAGTTAAAAAAAATATTCTTACCTTAAATTTGTCAAAGAGGTCAAAAAGTACATTGTTTGGAAAACAACGGTAAGATTCCTTTCAAAAATGTATGAGGGTA
Source organism: Viscum album (assembly GCA_963277665.1). Lineage (NCBI taxonomy): Eukaryota > Viridiplantae > Streptophyta > Magnoliopsida > Santalales > Viscaceae > Viscum > Viscum album. The sequence goes on along the minus strand of OY728137.1, from coordinate 1,928,130,415 downwards.
TAAATGACTTTAACACATTTTCCATTTAATAGTAAAAATGTTTTGAAAGACATTTTTAAGAAACATGGATGTGGATGATAACGAGGTCCCAGTAGATAATTATGTATAAACAACCTTGGATAATGAAGAGGTTGTGAAGTAAACCCTTACCTTGTACTTTTCCTTGGTTGGGGTAGGTTAACCTCCTGTATAATAAACTAGAGTTAATATATACCTTATTAAGAACCATATTTAATTTCATTATCCTTTGTATATCACTTATTACAATGTTATGAACATTATATAATTATTTAAGTTAATAACGGTCGTTTTGTCGATCTTTGGTACTTGAGTAAACATTAAACTTCTTATAATTACAAGTTGTTTATGTGGTAGAATATCCATTATCTCCAGAATTATATTCATGATTTAGATGTCGTATATAACATATATATCAAGTATATACATTCATTTATAATATTATGTAACATTTAGAGGTAAGAAATGAAATGCACCGTTCATGGAGACGGTAGGCCGTACGTACGCATGAACGCTACTTTCATTTCTATTTCGTATTTAATGGAATGAAATCATAATGATATAAATTTATAATATAGTTCCAGTATAATATAGTGTATAATACCATTTACTCTATCCTTTATACATCCCACATATGGCATTAACGATTCAAATCACTTTGAGGGGCCGGTAGTCCGCACTTCCTAAAATGAAATTATCGCGTTTTACCCATAATGGAAATCATAAAGTATGCCATAAATGAGAAATACAGAAGAATAAGTAAAAAATAAACATATTATATATCATATATAAAAATAGTGACATCTTAATGGCCACCTTTGAAGGTGTTATATGAGTGTTGAACAATCATCGTTTCGTGAGGCAGAAATTCGCCATCCACAGAAACCGTATGTTCTTTAACCATTAGATGTAGGTGTGTGTAAGTGTAGCTCAAATCCTTCTTATAACAACATACTAGTATATTGATGATACTGGTTTTGTTACAAAAGAAATGAATAAAAAGATTTTAGGGGGTTGGAGAAGAAACATAAAACAAAACAACATTAGAGAAGCCATTACCTCAAAATCGGGTAACTCTTTTTGATTTGAGCCAAAGGCTTTCTTGGGAAGAGTTATGCCCAAAGTGAGGCTTCTAGGAGTAAGAGGGGGAAGTTGGGAGAGTATTTGGGCAGAGGTTGGCCGATCCAAATGGCTTTAAAGTGTAAATGAGGTGGGAGAGGTGGGGGCCTTTTATAAGTGGAGAGGAGGGTCTCTTTTGGAAAGATTGAAATGTTACATTATTATACAATGCTTTTCGGATTATAAAGGCCCCACACTTATATAATTCGTGTATAAGGTGATAAGGGTTCGAAATATCCTCATCAAATAGGCTTTGGACAAGTGTAAGCCTTGGAGTTTGCATTATCTTCCCATTTTATTTAAATCGTTAAATAATGAGGTCATCGCTGCATCATCATGATGTCATAAATAATTTAATTTATTTAATGTCTAAAAATTATAAAACAAATACTATGATGTAGGAAATATTTTTAGCTTTCTAATGAATATTTATAATCAAAATTTGGACTTGTGTAACCCCACTTAAAAACTGTTTTAGTAAAACAACTCATGTTTGTGTCAATTTAATTTTAACATTAAATAAATATATATTAATGTCATTTTCCAACTAAAGTGGCTCCATGGGGTCCCCAAGTTGACCCATGGGTTGTCTTGGTCGGACATGACTCATCAAATAGGAGTAGGACAAGTGTCAAGCTCATATCATATTATTAAAACATTGTTTTTACCTTAAACTACACTAATTACCTCTAATCGCGATTAAGAACTTAAAAGTTACTATTCACCAAAAAATTATTTTAATCTCATTGAACCACATTTTACTTCTTAATGACAACCATGTATGTCGGATTTTTGAAAATCAAATCACAGAAGTGGTAATATTTCATTTTAACGAAAAAATCAGTTTTTATCAACCACTTAGTGGTTTCACTATTCATCAAAAATTGAAGTTTTTCAGAATAAGGCCAAAATTTTACCCTAAGCTATAATTGATATTACGAATTCAAAAATGATGTCTATTTTACAAAATTCCAAAAATATAAGTTGCATTAATTAATTTTATAATTAATTCCCGCTGTCACAACAAATAGCGTGTTTTTGAGAAACAATTTATATCAAAAGATTGGTAATTGTTTATGTCCAATTTCAATGTTAAATTAATTATAATGACCACCATTGGACAAAATGGTAAAAACATATTCTAATTATACTTTAAAACAACTAAATAGTATAATTTATCACTATAAATTATTTTGTTTAAAAAAGTTGTTTTTAAGTATTTTTCACTATTCATAAAAAATTGGAAGTTCTCAGAAAATTACAAAAAATTCAAATTTGGATAATTTCGATATTATGAATACAAAAATGAAGTCCATTTTGAAATATAAAATTTCTATAATTTTAAAAAGTGGTTATTACTATTCCTAACGGCTACTTTGATTAGTCGCGGTGTTTTAGAACTCGAAGTTGCGTACAATGCAAGCTATTGCATTATTGAATGAGAAGCGTATCGTGGAAGCTCGGGGTGTTACAAGATAGAATTCTATTATTTTTGTGCTTGGGGAAGAGTTGTGTTTTAGTTATATTAGTGGTTAGTTTGGACTATGTGGAGGTTGATATTTTGATGTGTACGGAAGTTTTGAAATTTGTGGCATGTGGCTCATATGAGGTCAATGGTATTTTTCCTAGTGATAGGTTTGGGTGCGTTTGTGAGGTTTTGTGGTTGTGTGGGAAGTTTTTTGGGTGTTTCAATTGGCTTGTTTGTTTGGTAGTGTTTGAGGTGTAACGGGATCCTTGAAACGTATCTCATGGGGTGATTTTTCATACCCATTTACTTTTTATGTTTTTTTTATTCTCAAGGGTGATAATCATTTTAGAGGTATGTAATGTAATGGTATGTGCCTTCTTGAATCATTACATTGAATGTTTTTTAGTTGAAGTGTTCTTATAGGAGGATACGGGAGGTTTAGTAGAGGTTGGAGCAGTAGCATAACTACATTAGGATTTTTACACTGTAAAAGAGGGGTTTACACCATAATTTGGTGGTTTACAGTTTGAGTGGACATAGGTTTACAACCTATATACAACTAAGGTGAAGAGTGTAAAATGGGTTTACAATATAATAATGTAATATATAATGTAAGTTAATTCTATCCTAAGGCACCATTTTTTCCATGGACTAGAAATTTAAAGCCTAAATGTTGGTTTTATGGTGTATGTTTTGTTGTCGTGTGGAATTTATTGTGTAAAAACTTATAATTTATTCTGTAAAATGTGTGATTTGTAGTTTTTTTATAAGTCTTGTGTGGATGATCCTATTTTGATTCGATTGTTCCTTTTCTCATATTTTAGATGAACCCTTGAATATTTTCATAGATATTTCAACCGTCTTCTCCATTCTTTGATCTGTGGGTTCTGGTGATCAAGTTCTAGTGATCTATGGTAATTTCATCTCCCCCATTGTTTTCCTCTTGTTCCTATTCTATGTATCCATTGAGACAATTTTGTTTCATTTGGGGTGTGTTTTTTATGATATTTTGGTGACCCTTTGGTGTGGTTCAAGTTAGTACAGGGTTTTTCTGTGCGGTTGTTAGTTGCAGGTTGTTTCTTTTTCTCCCTATGGTTCAAAATGATTTGGGAAAGATTATTTAGTGTATGAGATCTTAATTATCACCTATTTACATTCTATTGATGTTATTTACATGCTTTTTCTTTCCTTTGGGTGGATTGTAAGAGTTGTAATAATAAATATAATTAATTGGAATAATTTAAATAGAAGGGTTTGGGGGAGTGATCACATGTTTATGCTGATTTGATATTATTGTTGATAATATTATAACATGTTTTTGTTTTAATAAAATCCAAAATTGTATCAACAACTCAGATTTTAGCCTTGACCCTCAACTGGAAGTCAATACAGCTCTTAAGCTAAACACTTTACTCACCTTTAAGGATAACATTCAGAAACAAATGTTTATGACTAAATGGATGGCTGATGGGGATAGAAATACTAAGTTTTATAACTCTCTTCAATGAACCAGAAAATCCAATCGACCTCTTACCAAACTAATTCACAATGAATTGATCATTGACTCAGAAGAGGCCATCTCGGATCATGTTGTCTCTTACTTTAATGACAATTTCAACGGACCTGAGATCAACATTGATCTCAACCCCAATATTATTCCCTTTATGGTGGATGAGAAAGACAATGACTCGCTCTTATCTATTCCATTAGAGCATGAAATTAAAGACACCATCTTTAGTTTAAAGCCAGATAGTTCCCCTGGACTGGATGGTTTTAACAATGGTTTCTTTAAAAAACACTGGGACATCCTTCTTTCAGATGTTTGTTAACTGGTAAGGTCCTTTTTCACTCACGGATCTCTCCCTCGGGGTATCAATGCTCAATTCATCATCTTAATACCTAAGGTTGAAAATTAGTCTAAAATTCATCAATTTAGACCGATTTCTCTTATCAATACCCTCTACAATATCATTAACAAAATCATTGCCAACAGATTGGTCCCGATTTGCAACAAAATTGTTTCATGGAATCATTTTGGTTTCATCAAAAGCAGATCCATCCAAGACTATATTTGTCTTGCTTCAGAATGTACCAATACTCTTAATAAAAAAATAGAGGAGGTTGTGTTTCCATTAAACTTGATATTATAAAATATTTTGATACTATTGATTGGGGATTTATATTTAGAGTCTTGAAAAACTTTGGTTTTCATGAGTTTTTTATCAAGATAATCAAGACTTTATTTCAATCTGCTATAATTTCCATCTTGATAAATGCCACCCCTCGCTGTTTTTTCAAATGTTCTAAAGGTGTTAGATAGGGAGATCCCCTTTCGGCCATTCTGTTTATTATTGCGGAAGATTACTTCAGCAGACTCATTCATAATCTGGTCGATCAAAATCAACTGAAACCCATTCAAGCTTCTAGAAACCTCAATGTCCCCACTCACCTCCTCTATGCTGATGACATTATCTTGTTTTTAAAAGGAGTTCAAAGGAATATTCAATGTCTTAAGAAAGCTATCTCTCATTATGAGAAAATTTCTGGTCAAACCATTTCCTAGATCAAATCTCATATTTTCTTTGGAAAAAACTTCCCTATTAGAAGGAAAAATACTATCACCAGTAACCTTGGAATTAAAGAAGGTTTCTTTTCTTTCACGTACTTAGGCGTACCGATTTTCTGGGGATGACCTAAATCCTTCTATTTCTCTAATATCACTGATCAAATCATCAATCAAATCTCTAATTGGAAGGGTAAATCCCTTTCCATGGCTGGTAAAATCTGTCTTGTCAAATCAACCGTTGTCTCAAAGTTGGTTTACTCCCTCATGATTTATAAATGGCCCACAAGTACTTTCCAGAAAATTAATACCTATATATAAAATTTTATTTTGACAGGAAGTATCTTTGAAAGGAAACTCGTCACCATCCCATGGAAGACCTTCTGTAAACCTCTTGATAACAGAGGAATTGGCATCAAAAAATTAAAATTGTTTAACGATGCCTTACAAGCGAGATACACTTGGCGTCTCATTAATGACAACTCCAAAGCCTCTGATTTTTTAAAACATAGATTTCTAAATAAACTATTAAAAAGAAATTTTAATTTCATTAACTCATCGATCTGGCCCTCCATTAGAAACTCATATCAGAAGATTATGGAGAATTCTAGATGGATGGTCAGCGCTGACTCCAATATTAATTTCTGCTGTGACAACTGGATGGGTAATCCATTAATATCCTTGATGCCTCCTAATAACACTCCTGAAGACACCAGCCATACCATTAAAGATGTTATGAAACTTCATAGCCACGATATCCCTAACAAAATTTCTCAGATCATTGAGAATTACACTTTCTCTAATTCTGGGGACTTCCTTGTTTGGGAACCTGCTCCTAATGGAATCCTTGACTCTAAAAACTTCTACTTGCACAATTTCTCTGGCAATGAACCTAATTATAAATGGGTGAGAAACTTCAATAAGACTTGGATCAGACCCTCTAGGTTCACCCTTATTTGGCGCATTGCTCACAATAGATTTCCCACTGAAACTTGTCTTCAAGACTTTGGCATTCAACTATGCTCTAAATGTCATTTGTGTAATCAGCACAGGGAGTATTCTGATCATCTTTTTGTGTCTTGTGCTACGGCCTCGGCTTTATGGAACTAAATTTTTGAGTTATTTAATTGCTCATGGTCTTTATCTGACCCGATTTGTTTGCTTTTGAAGAAATGTACTAAACATGAAGCCTCTCAGCAAGTTAAAAACATTTTTCTTGTGGCAGTGGCGGAACTCCTACATGAAATCTGGTATGTAAGAAATGAACTTATTCATTATAAGCACTCATTCAGTCTCAATGCAGGAAAAGCTCAAATTCTCATTATGATTAATGAAGCCGCCTCAATTCAAAAAGACTGTTGCAGCAATTATATTGGTGACTTCGAGGTCCTCAGACGTATCCGTGTCCCGGGTATTTTCCCGAAGACCAGGCACCTCTTTGATGTTTTCTGGAAACCTTCGATGCCGGGTTGGATTAAAGTGAACGTCGACGGCGCATCAAAAGGAAATCCTAAACCTGCCAGCTGTGGGACCATTTTTAGAGATTATGCTGACCAGTGCCAGGGTTGATTTTACAATGGGTGTGGGACTGCCTCATCCCTAGAATTAGAGATGCTAGGAGTCATACATGCTGTTGATTTTTCACTGCAAGGAGGATGGAGAAAACTTTGGATTGAAAGTGATTCTACCACCATTGTTCAAGCCATTTAGAATGCAGTCATTCATCTCGCCTGGCTGCTCACTACGCTCTAGATGAATTGCTTGAATTCACTACAGGAAATTGACTACATTTCCACACATGCCTTCCGGGAAGCGAATGTTGTTGCTGATACCCTTACCAACAAAGGTGTTCACCAGAGCATGACTTGGCTGGATGTGCTGCCATCTGATTTATTTCACCTCTTTGAAAGATATTATAATAAGATCCCATCCTTTCGTCTCATGTAAACTTTTTCTTTTTTAATTAATAAATGGTTCTTCAGTCCTTGACCGAGGCATTACCAAAAAAAACCATGAATAAAAGGCTAAAGAATGTATATCGGGATAATAAATTGGTTTCTCATAGAAACCTGGTTTTTGTGATAATACTCATTCTAAATAAATAGTTAATTTGATAAAATCCCCTGAATAATTATGGATTCTTGTGTGTGTTTTTTGATGTATGTATTTGTGATTGTTGTTTTTGCCTATGTGGTTTGGGATATTGCATAGTGGTGGTGATTACTATCTAGTATTTTTGTGGTATTGTGATTTTATGTGGTGGTTGGTTGGCATGGATGTGAATGTGGGAAGTGGTGTGATGTGGGGCGCAATGGTTGTGATGTGCAGTGGTAGTGGTGTGTATTAGTAATGATGTGTGGTGCTGTTATTTTATGAGGTTATGTTGTGAAATTTTTAGGGGATGTGTAATGATGTAGTGTGGTATGTTGAAGAATTTTTATGGTGGTTGTGGTTGTGTGGTAGTGATCTTATCTGGTGGACGACGCATGTGGTTGCTGTGGAGAGATGGTTTTCATAGTTTGGTATAATGATGATGGTTGATGTGAGGTGTTGTGGATATGGTTGTATGAGATTGGTCGTTTTGGGGTGGTGTGGTTATTTTAGTTTCCTAGTTATACATGGAATAAAATGTGATGATAAAATGAAATTAAATAGTCTGGTAAATAAAAGAGATGAGCTGGAAATAGATTTGTGGTAAAATGGATTAAATTAATTGAGTGAATGAATGAGTTTTGTAATGTGAAATGGAATGGATAAATGAATAAATGTGGTGGAATCTATAACTTAAAGTGGGAAATATTGTGTGTTTATGTGTATTTGTGTGGTGTGTTTCATATAGTGGTGAAAACAGCGGTGACGATTGATTTATGGAATGGTGGTAGTGATGTGATGTATGCTAGTGTTGTTGTTTTGAACCCATAAGTTGGGTATGGTTTGATATCTATATATCATGTATGTTCATGATACTTCTATATGCACCCACCTGATTTGAATAACCTTACCAACACTCATAGGTTCTAGGTTCTAGGTGTTTTACCCAAAATCCTGAATGTTGGTGACATAGATGGATGTTTATCCCCTCTTCCCCTCTATTCCTTCAGCTGTGATGGCCTAGGTGTTTCTGGGTGACATGTGACATGATGAGGTTGTGATGAGATATGATTTGTGTTGTGGGTCATGTGTGGTTGGATTTGGGCATGAGGTTTATTTACTTTATGTTCATGATACCCTACTTCTCTGGTTATGTAGTGATATGTGGTGTGATAGTCCAAGTGTCTTTCATAAAGATAAGGTCTAATGGCCTAGGTGTCTTCAAGAAAGATGTAGTGTTGTGATGCTTGATTCTAGCACAGACTATTAGACCTTGTGGGGATATTTTAGGTAGGTATGCATCCCAACCAACATCAAATATGGACCAAGTGTTTTTTAGAGAGATAAGATGTGATTCAGTTGTGATGTGATATGTATGGAAGGGATGAGAGCACAGGACGTTCGGTGTGGGGACGTGAGAGCAGAAAATCAGTGGTGAAATAGTATTGGGGTGACTTTATTATTATAATCTTGATTTTATATTACTATATTAGATTCATGATTTGTTTATTGATCCATGGTGAGGCTGGGTTTCGTTATATGACCTATATAGGTGCTTGCTGGTTCTATTGTTTGTTTACTGGAGCATTAGCAAGACCTTTTCAAATGAGCACTTGATGACTTGGTTATATCCTTACTGATTATAACCGGTATTCTCACCCTGCATATATTAATTATTTTTTAGGTTTCTAGGAGGACTTTTCAAATCGATCTAGATATTATAAGCTAGGTTGGATTTGTCATTGATTCATTGTTGTAGACTTGTCTTTTGGTATATTTGGATACTTTTATACGTATCAGTTTAATTTATTCATGAATTGTGAGATAGTTTTTAGTTTACCCTTATTTTATCTTTGGAATTTTTTTGGTGGTTTTTTTATCCTATCTCCCAATCCTATTTTATTTATAGTGGGTAATGCCTCCCATTTTTTAGATTTTTACACACCTAGTGCTAGTCACAAACCCGATCCCTACTAGAGGTGGGACTCAGGGTGGTCATTATCTATCTACATTAATTTAGGAATATTTGGTGTGAGGAATATTTACACTGCATCATATTAATACAATTTTAATATATATTTAAAAACTAAATATATTCTAAAAATATATCATAAATTAAAATATATCGATCATTCATGTGCCCTTCATGGAAGTCACAATGCACGTTACAAAATTTTAATCACTTAAATCATCCTTAAAAGATCTAAAAACAAAACATCTATTATAAAACATTACATGTTCTCCTTGAAATCCATGTATTTAAAACATAATAATTACCAAAGGACATTATAATATGAATCTTTTGAATAATTTCTCAATCATTTTTAACAAAAACTATTAATTATTCCATTAAATAAAGAGGATAAAAAGACCTTTTTAAAACACATTATACAATTTAAAAGACTTTTTTATTCATCACAACCATTATTAAAAGGAAACATGTCACTCGACGAGAAACAAGTAACATCTTTATTTAAATAAATTCAAGCATTCATTATTAAATATTTTGACCACATTATCATATCATAAAATATAGGGTATTAATAGTTTAGAAATAACTACATCAATTAATCAATGATAGTTTAAAATATAGGGTTAGAACAATTCACTTTATTATGGTTAATGTCCCTCTAGGTCATTAACATACCCACATGTACTAGAAACACATGAAAATAAACAGTAAAAACTAACTGATTACGTTTTCATTTAAATCAGGTGAATGTAATTACTTATAATAATTTTTATAGGTAACACCGCATTACATTCATCAAATAATAAAAACACACATATATACATAAACAAATATACAATAAGCATACAAATCGAGGAAACCCAACCACCACACCATGAAATTTTTTTCTTTGGGTAGCTCGGACTTTCTCGTACGAAATACAAACACATCATAAAATAATGTTACATGATGAGAGAAGTCCCCCTCTCTTTATATTCTTGAATTCATAACATGTGTAACAAAAAAATATCCTATTCTTAATAGCATGGAATTAATTTTAGTATTTTTAAATAATCTAATCTAATTATTGAATACCTTCATTATGTCATAGGCACAAAAAATCATGATGCATGTATCTTTTATAGGTCTCTACCCTGTAAGTAGTTCCACTTCATTTGGTCATTTGGTACACTTAGATTCATTTTATTAGGTTATGGGGGACCTAAAATACAATTCCCTAACTAGTACCACATACTATTTCATGCACCAAACTCAACTGGTATTATTTCTCAACCAACCTATTCCTCATTGTGCTTAAGTTTAATCTTCATCCTATCTCTCAAAAAAAAACTATTGATACCACTAGCATCCCAAGGATCAGTTTGAAGATGAGATATATGGCCCACTGGTAAGTGACTCTTTCATTATTCATACTAAAAGATATTACCTGATAATAGATGGTTTTTTGAGGCACTCTGAAGGTTTTGGACTCCTCATCTTCAAGGACCATCTGGATTTGATTATATTTGGAATATACATCCATTAAAGAGAGATCCTGGAACCTAGATGTGGTATCGATCAATAGATATGGCACATGAAGGAAAAAATAATTCTTTGTAAAGTGGCGGTTGAGGTCTAGATATCCAATATAGACTCTAATCTACCCATTCTTCTTCCTGAATGGATTTTTTTGGGAATCCACTTGGGGTACTGAACCTCCTTGATGAAGTAGAATTCAATTAATTTGTCAACTTCGTCCTCAACCATGGTACCATTAAAAGGGTTCATTTTCTTTGGAGTCTACTTTAACCTATGATAATTCACTAGGAGACCAAGAATGTTGATGGATACATGAGGTTCTATTCATTTCATCCTGTCATAACTCTAGGAAAACACATCTTGATGTTGCTCCAAGAAATCCACATAATGTTATTGTTTCTCTAGAGACATGGGTGCACTAATCAGGATTGGACTCAGTTCTAACTCAGTACCAAGGTTCACCTGAATCAACTCATCGATGGTAGTGGAGACTCCCTCTTCAAATGAGTGTGTAGAATCTTCCAAATCATCTTCATCATTCGAGGTATGGGAATTAGTTGGGGGAGATGGTTCACGAAGGCCAACTAATCTCGGGGGAACACCAGTGCCTACTTGGGAAGATGTTGAGTCTTAACTAGGGGACTCTTACTCTATTGAAACCATGATGATAGAGGTTTTCATTCCAATTCAATTAGTCCTTTAACTACAAGGTATATTCATGATATCAAATCTATGGTGGAAGGTCAGATTATGTCTGTTCAACCCAACACATCGAAAGAGGTGTGTGTGACGTACATTTGTATCCATGTGGTGAACACATAGATACCTTACATGGTTAGGGGCTTCTAGTATCACCCAATCCCAACATTTATAGGATTACGATGTAATATTTTTATGTTCTTTATACTTAGGTACATGATTCTCATGCCTCTTAGATATTAAAAAGAAACTCCCCAAGTAAAGATTTGTATCCTCCAACTTGTAAATTGGGAGGATGAATGCATCATCTAAATCCATCCATAGGCTTTCTGAAATGGTGGTGTGATTGACCTCATTGGTCTAAATCAATTTTTCCTTGATCTTGTAATAGTTGAAATACATATATAGGGCTTGAAAAGAGTAAAATGGAGACACAGCACCCTGGAGAATGCATATTTGACCATTGAGGGAGTACTTGAGCCATTAGTGATATGAGGAGGGAACTGATGCATGAATATAGAGATAGGTCCAACCCATAAAAGAATGTGATATCCTATGAGATTGCCATTAATTATTTGTTTTCTAAAAAGCCACCAAACTTCATCTTAAAATGGATTAGTCCACATGGTATTTTCAGTCCTTTCGTAGCCCTGAATATGCAGATCAGAGGGGCTCAAGTCTGCTTTAGTTAATCCCAAGTTGAAGAGCATCTAGATCAGGATGATATTGTTCCTAGAACCTATGTTGACAAGATATCTACAAACCTCCATGTAATTAGACTGGTTAGTGATTTACAACTGGAAGATGTTCTCTTGTATGACAGATGCCTCATATTCTTTGGAGAATGAGATGATGTCTTGTAACTCTTCTCATTCAACCTCTTCATCATAGTAGGTCTCTATAGCCACAACCACTATTTCAAACTAGAATGGGATTTTTAAGGCTTTTGTGAGGGCCTCACACATTTATTGAGCTAGGTGTAGGGCCTTAATATTTTATAGATTCCTAGGAATAATAGAGAGGTACTTCAGCACATCATACTTCTATTCCATATGAACATTTTTACCCATAGTAGTCCTCTCATTGGTAGTAGAAATGATGATAACTACTGGATGAACCACTATATTCTGACTGGTGTTGGTAATGTCTTACTAATAATTGAGAAACTCACCTTGAACTACTACTGGATGACTGTTAGCTGGATGAGACATAGCGTTATTTGGATTCAGATGATCATGGTGCAGTCACGACTATTATTCTTGGTCGAATAGCATGGTTAGCGATGGAGGTAAGTCTAATAGAATTGGATGGAAGGATTATGTCTGTTTATCTCTAAAAAAACCTACTGTCTCATCTTAGTAGTATGAATTGCTTGTTTTAGAACACTATCCTAAGCATTTTTATAGTTTTAATGTCCCTGACTCCTTCTGTGACATCATCGACTGAAGACACTAGAATGGATTGTCTGATATTCCTCAACATCAGGAACCATGTAGGGATATACTAGCTTGATGGTATTCATAGATACATACACTTAACCATATTCAAGGGAGTATTTAAATGATGGATGGACTCTGGGTGTGATTCCCAACTCTAGAGGCATGAAATTGTCAAGAGTACGAGATGGATTCGGTACCGGTGGTGGACTTTTCATTCCCTTGCATCATCAGAATCTCCTCTTCTAATATATGGAAGGTTGTGAAGTTAATGAAGAATCATCATATGAGGAAGGAGCAGAGACTTCATAAGACTTCTTCCAGCTTAAGCGGCTGCAGATGACCTCATGGGTGTTAGAAACTGCCCTGCCAGCCAACTATTCAACATATTTCTGGGTTCTGTGGTTGGAAACATGCTACCATTCACCCTCACTATCGCTATCAAACTCGACGAAAATTCATGTCACTTTTGTTGGGATGTGACCCAGCTTAACCACACCACTTTCCACTTTTTCATGGAGACATTCCTTGAATTCATATCATTTTTGGATGGTATTTATATGGATTATATGGTATGGACAGTATTCAGGGTGATCAATGAGCTCGGCTTCATGGAGATTCCTATATTATGTTAGGTTCACAACCCCTTTATCTAAGGAATAGAAAAAATAAGTGGGAAACTATTCCTCCTTTATGGAGTAGTTTTTCTTCATCCTATTTGGGAAGGGAGCTCTAGGATCTTGACCCTGATGAGGATTCAGAGCCTAAAAAGGGTCTAGAACCACATTATCTTGTCTAGGAGACTGCACATGGCGAGGGATGCCTACCGATTCTACACTAGGCATGGATAATTTTTATGATTATTCTACACTCTATGAGTTTTTGCATGGGGAGGCTCTACCAATAATAGCTCTAATGGATCTGGGTCTTCTATATGTACTATACTAACAGTATCTACCTTGGCAGCTCTTCTTATAGGAGTTGGAATATGAAATGGAAATTCCTTCTTACCGTGGTTCAAGTATTCATCCATGTGTTTTTCCTTAGCAGATAAATCTTTAAATCCACCTACTAAGTTCTATGTGATGAGGGAGGGGACCATCTCATTCTTTACGACCCCCATGCACATCATCACTAGCTTCTCTTGGGTCAATGACATATCATGTAAATATGTGAGGCCCTTCCACCAGGAAAAAAATTCTCTAAAATACTCATCTTGAAGTTTCTTTCACTGTAAGAGGTAAAAAAACTTGAATTTCGAGTGGTGGAACTTAAATGGTAAAGAAACTTCATGTAGAGGTATTCCCAATAAGTAGTGGACCCAATGGGTAACTGGTTGTACGAGAAGAATGTGTTCCCTTCCAAAGTCTGTAGAAAACATTAGAGATTGATGGATTTCTACTACTCTGGGGCTCCCAACATGGTTCTATACCTTAAGATGATGTTTTCGAGATGTTGGTGTAGGTTTCTCATCATGTTGAATGGGGTAAAGGTGTATTCCTAAAATCTGGGGGTGATCGCATATTATCCACCCATGATTGATATGTATTTCCATCAAGTGTGATTGGAACCTATCACATATCCTGGTATTTAAGGCAAGAAATGAGATTATATATAAGATATTCTTAGTGGGGGTCCAGTCTTGATGAGTATTTCTGACTGCCAGTGCATTTAGAAGCTCATAAACTCTTTAGGCAATCTTGGAGGTTCTTAGATCAGAATATGGAGAAACTTTTGTGGTGTCTTGATTTGGATATCGAGGGAGATTATCATTTGTATTGGGCTGATTTGGTGCTGCATACCATGGTCATTTTCTATAAACTCTGGTTTCTACCCTATCGGGATGCGTATGATTTCTAGGATCGATTGGGGGAATCTGGTCGAGAAGGGATTTTGACAGCCCATGTTTCCCTAGTGGAAGAGGGACAAGATCCAATCGAGGGACGACATAATCTGGACACCACTCAGCATGGATCTCATTGGTGATCCTATTATGATCTTTGATCTACTGACGTAGGGTGGTAAATGTGGGATCATCCTCTATATTTAATGCAACATCATATGGATCATATGGATTAGAGGTCATGATCTAATGTTTAACCTTGTTGGTATCCTGACCAGTGGGCAATCATGTAGAGGGTTCCCTGAGGCTGAATGCTTTCTTTTTCTGGTGAGTGTGAACACCTGCATGAGGTCCCACCGAATGTGGAACTGCCCCAGTGGGTGGGTTATCTCTTCTAATTCATGTTCCAATGTCCCCATCTTTTATTATCTCGAGGAAAACAATGTTCACTGTGAGGACACCCAGTGGCATATCATCAATATCACTAGGTAGGTCTGGCTATAGTAGGATTGGACTAAAGTGGAGAGTAGTGTACTATCCCTAGCCCTGGAATTGTACATTTAGATACTCCTCTTAAATGATTCTTTGGAGCATTGTGAAGCTCTGGACACATTTTTGTTGGAGGTTCTGGTTATTATCGGGTGATGCAGGGTGTTGAGACACTGGGAGTACTACCAACTTGACCATGTGTAATTTCCGATTGATGTCATAAAAATGATCTTGAATCCTTGCATAGATTAACTGGTGATCATAGTGAAGAAAACAACTCACCCAGATGGTCCAAATGAAGAATGTGGCATGGTACTTGATGAGGGACTCTGGGATGTAAATTTTCGGAACCACATTCATCTAAAACACCACTGACAATTGTTTGGTAGCCAAGGTGGTCACATGATTCCTTGTTCAGAGGTAGGGAATGGATCTTGGTTGGACCAAGATTTAATCGTTGTTGGCTGAGATACTAGTAGCAGAACCGAAGTGGATTGGTGCAGTGATGGACTATCCAATGGAGGAGACACTATTTGATCTGATTGATCTCTATATATCTAGTCGTCTCTCAAGTGTGGAACCAACTACATCATGACATTCCTTTAGGACTGTTTTTTTACCACTGCCTATTGTGCAAGGGAAAAAGCGGTCATCTACATGACTACCAGATGCATGTTGTCTATCAAATCCCAAAACAATTATCCATGATCTAGAGTAGATGTAGAGAATGAAACTAGGGATGATAGAGATAACGGTACTATCAGATCCCGGAAGGGAGAGAAATATTATTCCACCTATATATACCTTCAAATGGATTTGGTTATTTTGTGTATATAACCTTTTGAGATGACGAAACTCACCTATTGAGCTCCTACCCCAAACTATGATACATATGACTAGGGAAAACGATCCCTCATTGAATCTTATTCTACTTCAGAGATGGAGGAGCAAACAAGATTAACAATGACATCACACATTCTGAAGATTTTCCTATGGTGATGGCGATTCTTCATTCTACTCTAGGATGGTTCTTCAGGGCAGGTTAGTTTTTTTTGGCATGGGTAGGACCTTCATGATGGTTGATGATGGCATGGGGAGGACCTCCTCTTTGGTTTTTGACGTATTAGGGATGACCTATTCTTTTTTCAGAGGTAAAATGGAGATGACCTCCATAATTATTGTGAGAGTGGGTAGGGAATCCTCTTTGGTTGGTTGAGGGGTGAGGAGGGCCACCGTACTAATCAAACTGTACACGAGGAGGCATCCACAACCATACAGGGTTTTAAACACATGAGGAGGACCTCCGTTGTGGCTTTTGGAAACATAGGGAGGGACTCTATGCTGGTTGGCTATTGCATGGGGAGGACCTTTGTGTTAGCCAGTGGTTGTATGCAGGGGACCACCATACGGGTTGTCGATGAAGTAGGAGGACCTCATCTTCGATCATTACAAGAGTGGGGAGGACCTCCTATTGAGTTATATTAAACATTATGGAGGGCCTCCATGTTGACCATTGTAGGAGTGGGTAGTATCTCCACTCATGTTAGCTATTAAACATGGAGGACCTCTATATTGGTCAGTGCTGGAGTAGATATGGCCTCCTCTTGTGCTGGGAATGACATTTCGAATAGTTTCATGCTGACAGTTTGTGGCATGGGGATGACCTCCCTATCAAGAACCATATGTTTGTGGAGGACCTATACTTTTATCAATGTTGGGAAAATGGGTAGGTCCCACATGTTGATAATGGAAGTGGAGAGGACATCCACTCTGGTTGGATATGGTAATGGGAGGACCTTCGTACAGAATCTCATTATCACGTATTGGTCTGTAGCTGCTGTTGGCAGCACCTGTGGTTGATAGAGTCAACCCAACCTACCTATTGGGAAGTTGGGGTGTCAATCCAAATTGGGCATTACTTGGTCCCTACTCTATAGTAGAAAAGATCTGGTGGAATGCTTTGATGGTGACAAGTTCCATGGGAGTTGTGAAAGATGATTCCCCTTGACGGGCATCCTCCTGAGCCTGTTCTCGATGCTAGAATTGGGTTGTTCAAACTGGAGCCAGTAGAGAAGGGGTGTAGTCCACCTGCTCCTCGGCCTAGGGGATTGATTTTTTCTAGCATTGACAGGGCCTGGTGGGATCCCTCTTTGGTAGCTCTCAGTCAATTTTTGTATCTATGATGACTCAAGCATCTCCAACCTCATCGGCATAGGGAAGAAAATCATAATATTTCTCCAAGGATAGGCACCTGAAGCAATTTTTCGTTGGAGTGGAGAGCGGTGGATCCTTGTGAAACCCTTGTGGTAGTGGTGTTAGTGAGCCATAGAATCCTACAGGTCTTAGTGATCCATATACCACATGGGAATGACTCCCTCTTTCTTGTACTGACATATGAGTTTCTCTATAGTCCTTCTCTAAATGATCATTGAGGGTGAGAGGCATTCAGGGTTCTTGGTAGCCATATTCTTGGCTAAATTCATGGTATAGGTGGGGTTATGTGGGATTTTTTCATTGAAATTTCTCCTGAACATTTGTGTTTAGTCATTTTAAGGTTGGTCTCAGAAATCATGGGTCTTGAATTAAAGGAATATTCAACTGTCAATATGGGTACCATGAAAGATATTCCCAATTCCCCAACTTCGTCCAATATTCTATTGATAGAGAGAGAAATCCACACTGACGATGTTGCGGACTGGGACTCCCAATGTTTTATTACCCCAATTTCTGGTGAGTTCCATGTTGGCCCCACTATTTTCTTAGTGGGACCTTGCATCAGATAGTTGGATCTGGTGATATGATAATTTAATGATTTCTCGAACTCTACTAGTCCCCATATTGAGAATAATATATTCACATAGGGTTCACCATTTCTGTTTCTGAAATTTTTGTATGGGCGCCCCACCTCACGTGATGACACACGATGGCATGCTTTATTTCCCTATATCCCCTCTTTCCAAAGGCATGAGACATTCATCACTTTAATTGGTTATGTATGCTCCTTGTTTGAAATGGGATGATGGTATGTTGGTTCCTCCTTCCATGGATTCCTTCATAGATCTCGTCAACTAGTCACATTCTCCCTCGTAGATTAATATGCGTTCGTGAAACTCGTTTCATGTGTAATCTCTTTGTGGACATAGATAATTACACATTTTTTTCTAGTCATTCCAAGGGGTCTTGAAGGGGTATCAACCTTCGGTCAGAAGAGTAGTCATGTTGGGAATCCCAAACATGTCTGTACATTGGGGAAATTGGTCACCTATATTCTTCCTCGTATGAGGGATTCTCATAGATTCATCTCAAGAATAGAACCCAAGGATTCCCATGTCGATCACATGGTTTATGATTCCAAAGGAATATCTTCTAAATATTTCACCTCAGGCATACCCTGTTTAGCATGATGTAGAATTATGATTTAGGTCACGAGTTTTACATCTTGTAGATATGAATTGAATTTGATCATAACACCCTTTGGAGGTGGATCGAGGAAGTGAATCCCTAGGAGGGAACACCTAAAAGGTTTACTAGATGTATGGATCAGAATTTCCCATAGAGGAAGATCTAGTAGGTGTGTCCCATAAAGAGAAGATGTCACACTATGAAGGTTGATCTGGATACCCTTGAAGGTGAATTAGAGAGGTTCACCCCTAAGAGTAGGGCATCAAGGTTTACCATTAGTTGTGATTGAACCTCGTGGAGGTGTCCTACGCACCCTTATTATAATCAAGAGATCAAAACACATGTAGTTTGAGAGGTAGTATGGGTCTTACACATAGGATCTGCTCGAATTGGTGGCATGGTCTCATAGGGATGTGGTGGCCTAGGTAAAGATCTTGATGGATTGTCGGTGGAGTGGATGAAATTATGGGTTTTGGGATTGAACCTCAGAGAAGCTTCCTATGTATCACAGTGAGTTGGGAATGAAATTCCATGTAGTTTGGGAAGGTTCATTGGGGTTTACTCTAGAAGAGGAGACCCATGATAATAGAGCATGTGGTTGGGGCTTACGCACGAGATCTTCCTATCTAGTTGGGGGCATACGCATGGAATTGGCCCATTTTGGGGGATAAGATGTGATTGGGGATTATGTGTTGAAGTTCCCCAGTGGGTTGGAGGTTTGAGACTTATGTCTATGGATAGGCCCTAGTTGAAGATCCTGATTTATCAGATTTCAAGATCGTCAAGATCCTCTAATACCATGTAATTCAGACTCAGTGTGAGAAACAATAGGTAGTGTTAGACCTAAAGAGAACATGACCCACGTTGTCTATTAGAAGTTGAGATGATGAATTCCAAATTAAGATATCGATATAGATCAGGCATTGAGATACCCATATCCTCACTTGTTTTGGTATCCAAGGGAGGTAAGGATGGGAAAAGGTGTCCCCTCCTACAAGAGAGGCTAGGAGATTACTCCAACAGGGGTTCCTAGTAGGATTTCATTCATTTTTCAGAGGATATCATTCAATTTTAGTAGGATCTCATTCTCTCTCACTAATACGTGGGACATCCTACATTTTCCACATAATGTGAGACCATAGTTTAACATCGTGTGTTGAGGAAGCTGGTGTTAGGCAGTTTAATGTCATATAGCTCAGACATGGGGGACTCACTCCTTACCTCATGGACTAACATAACCATCGTACATACACCCTTGGGAGGGGCATGGCTTCAGAAATTCCAGGTTGTAACAATATGGAAGAGTGGTAAGTCATGAGGTCCATATTAGCCTTCCTATGCTGAGACGAAAAGGGGATTAGCGTACCTATGCTGAGAAGAAAAGGATATGGTAATGTATGAGGCACCAATAAATCACTGTGTTCAATCTTGGAAGGTATCATGAATGAGGCATGCATGAGGAGTGGGAGATACATACAAGAGGGGTTCATATAGGGTGTCTTGAAATTGAGTCAATCCATAGAGCTTCAAGAAGGGGGTGCACACAATATTAGTGTCTTGCGCTCAAGATTCATGATTGATTGTGAGATTGAGGTGTGCACAAGACAAGGGGTGTGCATAAGAGGATGTTGTTTCATGCACATGACTTAGTGAGAAATAAGTTGGAAGAGGATTACAAAAATGTGGACACACTCAAAGGAAGACCTACAGGGAACCTGTTGTGCAGGATATCTACCTTGAGGGTTACATCTAAGATCAATGACATGGAAAATTGTTATTCTATTTAGTGGAGTATGTTTCAACTTCTAGAGGATGTCACTCAATAATGGTGTGGCCTACAATATGTATAGAAATCATTTGGTGATTAAACACAAGATTATTTTCATGGAATAATCATTCCATAAAAAATTTTCATAGTCGCATCGAGTGAGTACACAAGGGAAAGTTTGACTTCGTATTTAGAGGGGGAGAGGTTTGTGTGCATTCAAGTTCCTTGAGTCTAGGCTAGAATTCTTATGTACAGATACCTTGGACATTTCCATGGTCTATATGGAAGGGGATCAAGATATGTCACATCGAGAATGCAAGATACTTGCACACAGATGTTGATATTTCACATGTGACTCATATTTTTTATGAACCTTTCTTTATGATTTTAGAATGTTCTGTTAAGTTGGATGATGGTTCTGGTTCATCTAAAGATGGCCATTTGTGACTGTGGGTGGAATTCGTCACCAAAAGTCATGCTTTAGACTCTAATTTTCACCTTATCACGAATTTACACTCTCAGACAGATAATCATACAAAGTGGAACATCCAGAAATTATAAAATATATTCTGAGCTTGTATCTTTGATTTCTGTGGATCATGGGTAAATAACTTTCCTCTGGTTTATTTTTCATACAAAAAGTATCTATCTCTCATCAATTAGCGTGTCTATGTTTTAGTTGTTATATATGTGGTTGTTTTGTTCTCTATTATGATGGATGAATGATGGGTAGTCAAAATTTCTTGGCCCTAAAGTGGTGCAAGGCATGGCCAAGAAGATCTAGTTGGTTTGTGGGAGGATGAGTATGGCGCATGACCATTATATGGCCAATGATGATCATAGGCAGAGGCCCTTGGATTTCAAAGTGGTTGTGTCTGTGAGGTGTTGTGGTTGTGTGGGATGTTTTGTGGGTGTTTCAATGGGCGTTTTTGTTTGGTTGTGTTTGAGGTGTAACAGGATCCTTGAAACGTATCTCATGGGGTGATTTTTCATACCCATTTACTTTTTCAGTTTTGTTTTGATTCTCAAGGGAGAAAATCATTTGAGAGGTATGTAATGTAATGGTATGTGCCTTCTCGACTCGTTACATTGCATGTTTTTTAGTTGGATTATTCTTAGAGGAGGATATGGGAGGTTTAGTAGAGGTTGGAGATGTAGCATAATTGTAGTAGGATTTTCACACGGCAAAATAGGGGTTCACACCATAATTTGGTGGTATAAAGTTTGAGTGTCCAGAGGTTTACAACCTGTATAAAACTAAGGTGAAGAGTGTAAAATGGGATTACAATATAATAATAGAATATATAATGTAAGTTAATTCTAGACTAAGGCACCATGTTTTTCCATGGACAAGAAATTTAAAGCCTAAATGTTGGTTTTAAGGTGTATGATTTGTGGTACTGTGGAATTTATAGTGTAAAATTGTAATTTATTTTGTAAAAGGGGTGAGTTGTAGGTTGTTCAGAAGTCTTGTGTGGAATATCCTATTTTAATTCGATTGTTCCTTCTCACATTTTTTAGATGAACACTAGAATATTTTCATAGATCATTCAACCATCCTTCTCATTCTTTGATCTATGGGTTCTGGTGATCATGTTATGGTGATCTATGGTAATTTCTTCTCCCTCCCCCATTGTTTTACTCTCGTTCCTCTTCTATGTATCCATTAAGATAGTTTTGTTTCATTTGGGGTGTGTTTTTTATGACTTTTTGGTGACCCCGTGGTGTGTTTCAAGTTAATCCAGGGTTTTTCTATGCGATTGTTAGTTGCAGGTTGTTTATTTTTATCCCTATGGTGCACAATGATATTGGAAAGATTCTTTAGGGTATGGGATCCTAATTCTCACCTATTTACATTCTATTGATGGGATTTACATGCTTTTTCTTTCCTTTGGGTGGATTGTAAGAGTTGGAATAATAAATATAATTAACTTGAATAATTTAAATAGAAGGTTATGGGGGAGTGATCACATGTTTATGTAGATTTGATATTATTATTGATAATATTATAACATGTTTTTGTTTTAATGAAAATGATGGATCTTGGGATCCTTCCTTTCACTATAGATGATATATTCTGAGACCCTTATTGTGATGTTGTGTGATTTAACCTTGAATAAAAGGCTAAAGAATATATTTTATGGATAATAAATTGGTTTCTCATAGAAACCAGTTTTTTTGTGATAGTACTCATTCAAAATAAATAGTTAATTTGATAAAATCCCCCTAAATAATTATAGAATCTGGTGTGTTTTTTTTATGTATGTATTTTTTCTTGTTGTTTTTTCTTATGTGGTTTGGAATATTATATTATGGTGGTGATGACTATCTAGTATTTGTGTGAAATTGGGATTCTATGTGGTGGTTGGTTGGCATGGATGTGAACGTGGGAAGTGGTGTGATGTGGGGCACAGTGGTTGGGGTTTACAGTGGTAGTGGTGTGTATTAGTGATGATGTGCGATGCTGTTATTTGATAACATTATGGTATGCAATTTTTAGGGGATGTGTATTGATGTAGTGTGGTATGTTGAAGAATTTTTATGGTGGTTGTGGTTGTGTGGTAGTGATCTTATGTGGTGGATGAGACATGTGGTTGGTGTGGAGAGATGGTTTTGTTAGTTTGGTAAAATGATGATGGTGGATGTGAGGTGTTGTGGATATGGTTGTATGAGATGGGTCATTTTTCCATGGTGTGGTTGTTTTAGTTTCCTAGTTATACAATGCATAAAATGTGATGATAAAATGAAATTAAACAGTTTGGTAAATAAAAGAGATGACCTGGAAATAGATTTGTGGTAAAATTGATTAAATTAATTAAGTGAATGAATGAGTTGTGTAACGTGAAATGGAATGGATAAATGATTAAAAGTGGTGAAATTTGTAACTTAAAGTGGGAAATATTATCGTTTTATGTGTAGTTGTGTGGTTTGTTTCATATAGTGGTGCAAACAGTGGTGACAGATGATTTATGGAGTGGTGGTAGTGATGTGATGTACGCTAGTGTTGTTGTTGTGAACCCATAAGTTGGGTATGGTTTTCTATCTATAAATAATGTATATTCCTGATATCTCTATACGCACCCACATAATTTGAATAACCTTACCAACACTCATAGATTATGAGTTCTAGGTGTTTTACCCAAAATCATAAATGTTGGTGATATAGATGGATGTTTATCCCCTCTTCCCCTCTCTACCTTCAGCAGTGATAGCCTAGGTGTTTCGGGGTGAGATGTGACATGATGAGGGTGTGATGAGATATGATTTGTGTTGTGGGTTATGTGTGGTTGTAGTTAGGCATAAGGTCTATTTAATTCATGTTCATGATACCTTACTTCTCTGGTTATGTGGTGATATGTGGTGTGACAGTCCAAGTTTCTTTAATAAAGATAAAGTCTAATTGCCCATGTGTCTTCAAGAAAGATGTAGTGTTGTGATGCTTGATGCTAGCACATACTATTAGACCTTGTGGGGGTATTGTAGGTAGGGATGCATCCCAACAAACATCAAATAAGGACCAAGTGTTTTTTAGAGATATAATATGTGATTCGGTTATGATGTGATATGTATGGAAGGGATGGGAGCACAGGATGTTCAGTGTTGGGACGTGAGAGCAGAAAATCAGTGGGGAAGTTGTATCAGAGTGCCTTTATAATTATAATATTTATTTTATATTACTATATTAGATGCATGATTTGTTGAGTGATCCATGGTGAGGTTGGGTTTTGTTAGATGACCTATATAGGTGCTTGTACGTTCTATTGTTTTTTCACTGGATCATTAGCATGCCCTTTTCATATGTGCACTTGATGACTAGGTTATATCCTTACTGATTA
Organism: Viscum album; assembly: GCA_963277665.1. NCBI lineage: Eukaryota > Viridiplantae > Streptophyta > Magnoliopsida > Santalales > Viscaceae > Viscum > Viscum album. The sequence goes on along the minus strand of OY728137.1, from coordinate 1,928,106,193 downwards.
TAACTGGTATTCTCACCCTATATATATTAATTATTTTTTAGGTTTCTAGGAGGACTTTTCAAACCAATATAGACATTATAATCTAGGTTGGAGTTGTCTTTGATTCATTGTTGTAGACTTGTATTTTGGTATATTTGGAGACTTTTATACGTATCAGTTTAATTTATTCATGCATTGTGAGATAGTTTTTAGTTTAACCTTATTTTATATTTGGATGTTTTTTGGTGGTTTTTTATCCTATCTCCCAATCCTATTTTATTTATAATGGGTAATGCCTCTCATTTTTTAGATTTTTACACCCCTAGTGCTAGTCACCAACCCGATCCCTACTAGAGGTGGGACTCAGGGTGGTCATTATCTATATACCATAATTTAGGAATCTTTGGTGTGAGGGATCTTTACACTACATCTTATTAATACATTTTTAATATATATAAAAAAACTAAATAGATTCTAAAAATAAATTATAAATTAAACTATATCGATTATTCATATGCCCTTCATGGAAGTCAAAATGGACATTACAAAATTTTTATAACCTAAATCATCCTTGAAAGATCTAAAAACAAAACATCTATTTTAAAACACTACATTTTCCCCTTGAAATCCAAGTATTTAAAACATAATAATTATCAAAGGAAATTTAAATATGAGTCTTTTGAATCATTCCTCAAGAATTTTTTAAACAAAATACTTAATTATTCCATTAAATCAAGAGGCTAAAAAGACCTTTTTAAAACACATTATACAATTTAAAAGACTTTTTTTATTCATCATAACCATTATTAAAAGGAAACATGTCACTTGATGAGAAACAATTAACATATTTATTTAAATAAATTCAAGCATTAATTATTAAATATTTTAACCATCTTATCATATCATGAAGTATAGGGTATTAATAGTTTATAAATAACTACATCAATTAATCAATGATGATTTAAAATATAGGTTTATAACAATTCACTTTATTAGGGTTAATGTCCCTCTAGGTCATTAACATACCCACATGTACTAGAAACGCATGAAAATAAACACTAAAAACTAACTGATTACGTTTTCATTTAACTTAGGTGAATGTAATTACTTATCATAATTTTTATAGATAACACCACATTACATTCCTCAAATAATAAAAACACATATATATACATAAACAAAGATACAATAAGCATACAAATCGAGGGAACCCAACCACCACACCATGAAATTTTCCTCTTTGGGTAGCTCAGACTTTCTTGTACGAAATTAAAACACATCATAAAATAATGTGACATGATGAGAGAAGTTCCCCTCTCTTTATATGCTTGAATTCATAAAATGTGTTACAAAAAAAATTCCTATTATTAATAGCATGGAATTAATTTTAGTATTTTTAAATAATCTAATTTAATTATTAAATCACTCCATTCTGTCATAGGCACCAAAAATCACGATGCATGTATCTTTTATAGGACTCTACCCTGTAAGTAGTTCCACTTCACTTGGTCATTTGGTACACTTAGATTCATTTTATTAGGTTATTGAGGACCTAAAATACCATGCCCTAACTAGTACCATGTACTATTTCATGCACCAAACTAAACTGGTATTATTGCTTTACCAACCCATGCAATTCCTCTTTGTGGTTAAGTTTAATCTTAATCCTATCTCTCAAAAAAAACCCTTGATACCACTCTTTCATGACTCTCTCCCCCCATAGGTACCCCTCTTGGGCTGAAAATTAGGGGAGAGAAATAATGACCCCAAAGTCCTACCTTCAGTGGGCCCTTGGTTAGTGACTACCTCCGAGGGTATAAAAAATATCATGTAAGGAAGGTATTACCCTGATTGAAAAATATTGGATCATGACATATGATATAAATCACTAAAATGATCTATCAATATAATAAAAATAAATGAAATAAAACAGCCCAGGTATTTTTTTACAATGTGAACAAATACAAAAAAATATATCCAAATAAAGTATCAAAAGAAAATCTTATAGTAGCAACTCAATAGTGGCTCTGATATTCAAACAAGTAATGATCATCTCGGTCACTAAAATCCTCCTAAAAACCAAAAAAATATTTTTTTTATATTTATATGGTGAGAATAACATGTATAATCAGTAGGATAATACCCAAGGTCTCTCGTACACATGTAGAAACAACATACTAATGCACTAGTGAACAAATAGAAGAATCAACATGTACCTAAATAGGTCAGTTAACCAAAAACATCCCCATCATGGAACTCTCTTAAAATAATGAATACAATTATAATAATATAATAATAATATCGTATAAATACTACTATCTACAGCTTCCTTGTTGGTGATCCACTCTCACTCACCAACATCGTATGTTCTGGTGCTCACATCCCTTTACTATCCATCAACATAGTACCATCACAATCCTCATCATAACAGGAAATCCCCAATTATCATCTCAAAAAATAAATATAACAACCTCATACTACCATAACCAATGTCACATAACTAAGATACTTGGATATCGTGAACATGAATTACAACGTCCTATGCTCTCCTCCTACCATGCATGACCCCCCAGTATGAACCACCTCATACTATCATAAATCATCACATATAGTGCATTATAACCACCAGTAATTTCATAACATTCATAAAAAACTCACCTATAACAGAGAGTGTAGAATATGGGGTATTCATCTATCCACCCTCACCAAACAGGTTGTTTGTAGAAAACACCTAGAACCCAAAACATTTGGGTGTTGGTAGGTTTATCCAACTCGGGTGGGGATCATATAGAAATAACTTGAAAATATAAGATAAAATAGATAACACATAATCTAAACCTATGGGTTAATAGAAATAGAACTAACATTTCCCATAATACCATCGCAACATCTGATGACATCCACCATTAACTGCCATCACCACTAATTCAACACACCACACAAACAAACCACATACAAGCTGTAATATCCCAAAATTACTTCTAGGTACAAAACATTTTCTTTAGTTGAATAAAATTATTTATCTTTATAAACATTACTAATTTAATAAGGTAGGATCCATGAGTTTCTAAGGTTTTTTCGGATCCTGAAGCTCTAAATTATGGAAAAACATCATAGGCACATGGTTAGCTCACATTTTGTTCTAACCATGAAACTCAAACCATGAGACCATGTGAGGGTGCCACATAGTTTTTATAAACCATGTGTGGGTTTATGAGTTCATGTGGGGTTCAAATATAGGTTGTTCAAGGGCTACGCATGGTTTTTCTAATTGTGCGTTGCAGGTCATGTGAGGTGTGCTCCCTAGCCAGTGGGGTGCGCATAATTGGTGCATGGTTTGGACAACCATGCAGCCAAACTGTGAGACTTTAAATATTTGGGTGAAATGGGATTTTCCCCTATAATTTTATAGAACCCTCCTCTATTATTTTCCAGGGGATTCACAACATTCCCATCCTACCTTTGAGCTCCCCTCATGCCTAGCCTAGATTTTGAAGTTGTTTCTCCATCAAGGCTCTGATTCAGGATTTTTCAGTCGTGTTGGATTGCCCCCAATAAGATATCTCATACTTTAGATCATCTCATAATTTTTATTCCTATCATCATAGTTATTTGGGTGTGATATCATATGAACTATTTTCAGGGTGTTCATCTGCTTTTTCATTTTCTTCCAATTGAGACCAAAGCAAAGGACGATACTAGACAAGTGTTCTACCACATGCTAAAGGTAGTTGGTTTATAACATTTCCTTAAGTATTTTCCTTATATTTTACTTTCTATGTTTTTTACATTTCAAACCTTCTAGTATTTTCTCCTAAATTAAATGGGAAACCTTTAATTAGTTATTTCTCCAAATATAGGTCACCCTTGTAGTACCTACTCATGGTTTGAGGTTTTCAACCTCAACCCGATCAACCCATGTAGTGTATTTATTAATCTAGTATATGTTAAACAATCTCTTATGATCTTGACACCCTTGTAGTGGGAGCCTCTATATATTAAATGAGTTAGTTGGGGATGATCATTCCACCTTTTCCATGATCTAAAATGCTATTAAAATGATTAAACAGTTGATTTAATGATAATTGAAATTAGTTAGACACTAATATATCCCATGTATTTTATTATATTATTTTTGTTGATGTTACATATCTGTATGGAACCATCATATTATAAAGGTATGGAACATGCTACATCTCGATATGGTGTCAACTGATACTAATGGTATGTCACCCACTTTATCTTGATATGGAACAAACTATTACTAAGGGTATGAAACCTATTAATTGATGGTATGGAACTAACTATTATAAAGGTATGAAACCTTTTTACTTGATGGTGTGACACCAACTATTATTAAAGGTATGTAACCTATTGATTAATGGTATGAAACCAGATATTATTAAATTTATCGAACTTATTAATTGATAGTGTGACACTAACAACTATTACTGGTATGACTCCTATTGATTGAGAGTATGACATTGTCTATTATTAAAGGTTTGGAACCTATTGATTGATGGTATGAGAACAAATATTATTAAAGGTAAGGCACTTAATGATTGACAATAGAGAATCTATGTGGGAAATCGAGGTATAGAACTTATGACTTCTCTATACCTATATATCTCTATATGTAGGTCACCTAGGTTATCGCCTTGGGACTTGACCCATGTAGGTTTGTTACGCTTGTCACATGTGGCTTATACCAAACTGGTTACTACCTGTTGTTTTTACATTACATGTACAAATTCTCATTTATTATTCATTTTAATCTTTTCCAATTATACATGAACATGATTATAATTCATATGCACATGGTAAATATATTATAGACACCATTGTTGGTATCCTACTGAGTTTATTTCACATCCAATTTAGGACACTTATGGTACTTGAATGGATTTTGTGGATGATAGTAGGGACAATGGAATGTGGCCAGTTATTGATTCTAGATTGATTATATCATGGGATCTAGAGATAACAGGACTGGGCTATGGCTCATGATGATATTGGAGACAAAATTTTTGGTCTTTTGTTCTTTGATACATGTAATATACTAGATGCATGTTTCCATGTCTACATGTTACTTTTGTTAGATAAATTTCATTAACTTATTTTGGCATATGATAATAGATGTAACTATTTATGGATTGTTTGTTATTATCATATGGAGGTTGTACTTATTTTTTTCTCATTATCTATTATTATTATGCTTACTCTATTATGTTTTTCATTTATTACACCACTATGTGAATTTAATTATAAAGGTATATCATCCCCACTATACCACCTTGGACCCTCTCTATTAGCTGGAATCCTCTATCATACAGGGAGGCATGCTTAAGGCCATGTGTCTTACTAACTCGAGGAATATTTAGTGGCTCTCGGGTCGAGAAGTTACAAATTGATATAAAAGGTTTCATTAATTTTACATACTCTTTTGGGATGGTAGAAAGGATACTAGGATGTTTTTAAATTTGGTAATGATTATTTTTCTGGGAGTATCTGGCCTAAATGTGGGGAAAAGGCCAATTTACTAGGGATGTCATTTGATATTCTATATTATACATGTTATATTTGGTTTAATTCCACTATTGGGTGATGCACATGGTATGTGATGTTTATTATTATTATGATATTGGATTAAATTTTATTATTGTCTTGATATAATAAGGAATCATTGATAATGCATCAATTTAGGGACCTTATATGATTAATATGTCGTGCATTATTCCATGCCTTGTAGGTTTCATTTTTTGTCTACATGATGCCTATTATATATGCGTCAAGTGATATATATGTTATGAAACTATCATTTCTTTTGGAAAAAGATATTAGATAATGGGTTATTAAAGTGAATTCACTAACCTAAATGGTGTATTCAAATATAGGATAATGATGGAACCTTAATTAACTAATTATCACATGTTTGAGTTATGTAACTAAGGTTAAATAGACTAAAACATTATTTGATTTGAAATCCATGAACACCATTTGTTATCTAAATAATTTATGCACCAATATACATTGGGAATGATGATTAATTTAGCTAAATCATATTATATTACATGTTACATTCTCATATTGAATGTAAATATTTGGATACAGTTACATGAAATAATAATTGAAAATAATAAAGCATGTAATTGTATAAATTGGGGGTTGTATTTCAGTTAACTAATATATTTTTAAATAAAATAATTAATAAATATTTAATTTAAATATGTTCACTATTAAATTTGTCTTCCAATTGAAAGTTAAATGGTGTTATCCTATTAAAATTTCAATTGACAGTCCATATACTAGGACCCATACAGTGAAATAGAGATTTTGACTGTAACACCCCAAACTTCCATGATACACTTCTCTTTCAATAATGCAATAGCTTGCATTATACGCAAGTTCGAGATTTTAACACACCGCGACCAATCAAAATAGCGGTTATGAATAGTATTACCCACTTTTTGTAATTATATAAATTTTATATTACAAACTGGACTTAATTTTTCGATTCATAATTTCAAAATTATCCTATGTTGAATTTTTGGTATTTTTCTGAGAACTTCCAATTTTCAATGAATAGTGAAAATACATAAAAACAACTTTTTTAATCAAAATAATTTACAGTGATAAATTATACGATTTATTGGTTTTAAAGGATAATTAGAATATATTTTAACCTTTTTATCCAATGGTGGTCATTAGAATTAATTTCACTTTGAAATTTGACATAAACAATTGTCATTCTTTTGATATATATTGTTTATTAAAAACACGCTATTTGCTATGACAACGAGAATTAATTATTAAATTAATTAATTCAACTTATATGTTTTGAATTTTTTAAAATAGACATCATTTTTGAATTAGGAAAATCAAATATATAATAGGGTTAATTTTTGGTATTTTTCTGAAAAACATCAATTTTTGATGAATAGTGAAACCACTAAGTGGTAGTTAAAAAACTAATTTTTCATTTATATGAAACTTTACCACTTCTGTGAATTTAATTTCAAATATCCGACATACATGGTTGTCATTAGTAAGTAAAATTTGGTTCAATGGAATGAAAATAATTTTTGGTGAATAGTATCTTTTAAGTTTTATTAATCACGATTAATGGTAATTAGTGTAATTTAAGGTAAATATAATGTTATAATAATATGAAATTACCTTTACACTTTTCCTACCATTATTGGATGAGTCATGACCGACCAAGACAATCCATGGGTCAACTTGGGGACCCCATGGAGCCACTTGGGTAAGAAAATGACATTAATAACTTTTTATTTAAAGTAAAAATAAAATTGTCACAAACATGATGTTGTTTTACTAAAACAATTATTACATGGGGTTATATAAGTTAAATTTTCTACTATAATTATTCATTGGAAAGATCAAAATATTTCCTACATCATGGTAATTTTTTATAATTTTTAGGAATTAAATAAATAAATTTATTTATGACACCATGATGATGCAGCGATTACCTCATTAATTAACGATTTAAATAAAATGAAAAGATAATGTAAAATCTAAGACTTACACTTATCAAAAACCTATTGGATGAGTATATTTATAACCCTTATCACATTATCCTTGAAATATATAATTTTGGGATCTTTGAAATCCGAAAATCACTTCATAATAATGTAACATTTCATGACTTTCCAAGAGTGCCCCTCCTCTCCTCTTATAAAAGGCCCCCACCTCTACCACCTTATTTACACCTTCAAAGCCATTTGTCTCTACCAATGTCTACCCAAATACTCTCTAAAATTCCCTATATTACTCCTAGAATCCTCAATTTGGGTATAAGTCTTCCCAAGGAATCCTTTGGCTCAAATCAAAAAGAGTTACCTGATTTTAAGGTAATGTCTTCTCTTATGTTCTTTTGTTTTATTTTGCTCCTCCAACCCATTAAACTCATTTTATTCCTTTATTTTGTAACAACACCAGTATCTTAAATATACTAGTATGTTTTTATGATAATTATTTGATTTAAACTTACACACACCTTCATCTAATTGTTAAAAAACATATTGTTTCTGTGGGTGGTGAATTACTGCCTCACGAAACGATGATTGTTCAATCTTCATTTAACACCTCTCATGGTGGCCATTAAGATGAAACTATATTTATACATGATATATATTATGTTTATGTTTTCCTTATACTTTTGTATTTTTCATTTATGTCATACCTTTATGATTTCCATTATGGGTAAACGCGATAATTTCATTTTAGGAAGTGCGGACTACTGCCCCCTCAAAGTGATTTGAATCGTTAATGCCAAATGTGGGACATATAAAGGATGGATTAAATGATATTATATATTATATTATAATGGAATTATAATATACCTTTATGTAATTATTATTTCATTCCATTAAATACGAAATAGAAATGAAAGTAGCGTTCATGCATACGTACGACTTACCGTCTCCATGAACGGTGCATTTCATTTCTTACCTCTAAATGTTATGTAATATTATAAATGAATGTATATACTGGATATATATGATATATATTATATCTACATCATGAATATAATTCTTGATATAATGAATATTTTTCCACATGAACAACTTGTAATTATAAGAAGTTTATTTTTGACTCAAGTACCAAAGATCGACAAAATGACCGTTATTAACTTAAATAATTACATAATATTCATAACATGGTAATAAGTGATATAAAAGGAATAATTAACTTGAAAAAGGTTCTTAAGCAAGTAAAAATTAACTCTAGTTTATTATTCAGGAGGTTAAAGAATGATCAAGTCATGTCGAACACGAGGTAAGGGACTTCGTCTCAATCTCCTTTCATTGAGGCATATTTTGTATTATACAAAACTTTCCTTTATACAATGTATAAACCCCTTTGACTTTTACTTTTATTCAAAAGGAATCTTTTTGTATGAATCTTTTTTACTAAACGAAAAAAGGAATGTTTTGTCTTACGTATGCGGTGACAATGACTTCTCCGCCACCGTGACCATTATTTGAGTTTCGGCTTCCTCTACAAGCCATAACTTTTTTTAAATGAAAAATAAATACCATGTTTTACTTTTCTTTTATTTTGGTTTTGAAAATGGTTTTGATAATGTTTTTATTATATCAATGTGTTTTATTGATATCTTTTGCTTGAAATGTGGAAATTTTATGTTTCCTTTATGCATGTTTTATGTGATACGATTATGTTATGGTTTATGATATGTTTAAACATTTTCATATAAGGAATGCATTGGACTTAATAAGTGACGAGTGAAGCCCGCTATAGCTCCTCAATTCATCAGTAGGTCTCATGAGACAAACTAGTGTCTTTGCACGAGGCCTTGAAAAAATATTATTTTTAGTCTTGGCACGAGGCCTTGGCTACGTGGTTATGATAGTCTGGCATTATGCATTCCATCATTATGAAAGTGGTTATTGATATTTCATGTGATTATTCGACTAGTAGAATATCCATGTGAATAAGTAAATGGAATTATTTCATTTTATTTTTTCCATATTATGATGAAGTTCAAGTTTAAAAGGCTTTTGTTTTAGTTATACATTGCCTTAAATTATTATGTTTATTTATGAAAGTTTCTGCTATTTTGTTATCTTTTCTAAGCATCTGATCTCACCCCTTTCTATGTTTTATTTTTCTCTCGATGTGAAGAAATATTTTATGACTGGCCTGCAGGGATATTCTAAAGGGGATATTAGTGTGGACTATGGAGACAATGTTATTGTAGTTTTTCACTTTATGATGTAATGTAACATTTATGAATGTATCTAGTGTTTACAAGGCTACTAAGCTAATCGGTCTTTCGAGACTTGATCTTTTGTGATCATGCCAATGTTACGTAATAATGCACCGACTCTGGGTAACTGGGGTCGGTGCGTTACAGTTGGTATCAGAGGTAGTTTAGTAATAACCTTGGAAGCTAGATTTAGATAAACTCTGATTAGAGAACATATCCCTAAGATAGACTTTGAGGATTCGTATAGAAGAACTTCCTAGAATTTTGGTATTATTGTGATTTTGTGTGTTTTCCGAGCAATACATCCCTGTCTGGATACGAGCAGGTAGAGGCGGCTCTGGCACATATGTACCTAGGGGTAAAACCCAAAAACACTGCTTTGAGCTAGACTCGAACGGGAACTGGTGCACGAAAACGGGCCTTACTGAACTCTTGGTTACGACACTCCTGGGGGATATGCTTAGGATAATTCTCATTTTCTTTACAAACCATTATGAAGGGTTTATGAGTATATACTTCCTCAAAGAAGACATTTTTATGATTATGGATTATATCCATAAACCATTCAATTTATGTTAAGTGTTTTACAAGTATGGAATTATGTATTTTTATTCATAAACTGATCTAGTTTATGCCATTTTTTAGAAATAGCGCCTAGTGGAAGGAATGGAAACCACATCAATGCATTCACTCCATGTAGGGATTTTTCTCCACTCACGATAATTATACTGGAGCTGGTGATACAACTAGTTCTGATCAACTTATCACCATACTAGGACAACTCACTCAGGTTATGAATAATAACCTTACCCATATAGAGCACCCTGATCCGCAGCGTGGAGGATCAATGTTAGATTGCTTCATGAGGAAACAACCACCAACATTCAATGGGAGTAAAAATCCCTTAGTAGCTGAGAAATGGATAAATTCCCTAGAGAAAATATTTCAGGCTTTGGGGAGTAGTGAAAGGGAAATGGTTATCATGGCAGTTTACCGCCTCACTGGAGATGCTGATCAATGGTGGTCATTGATTCAAAACACAAAGGAAGATGATGAAGTATCAAATATGGAATGAAGGGAGTGAAAAGAGATTTTATTAGAAAAATACTTTCCTCAGGACCATCGAGAAGATATGGAAAGGCAATTTCTCAGTCTAAGTCAAAAAAAGGATGAGAATGTTGCAAAGTATGAAGCTAACTTTACAAGGTTTGTGAGGCATGCGGCAGATTATATATGTAACCCAAGAAGTAAGATCGATCATTTCTTTGATGGGTTAAAACCGTTTCTCCGTTGAGCATTAGTATCAAAATCTTTCTCAACGTACAAAGATATAGTCTCGTGTGCTATCAAGAAAGAAAAGGAATTATCTAAGTCTTCTGACAACAAAGTAAAGCAAGAGAAGAAGAGAAAGGTGGAAAAAGAGACAAATAAAGGGAAAAATGGAAAGAAGGATTTTCCATTATGCGATAATTGTTGGAAGAATCACCCCAGTACTTGCCTAAAAGGAATTGGAGTTTGTTATAAATATGGAGAAAAAGGTCACCAGGCTTATGATTGCAAGGGAAAGAAAGAGGCTATCAATGTTGAATGCTACAATTGTACAGAAATGGGGCATTATGCAAATGAATGCCCTAAGCGCCAAGGAAACTTACCTCATAAAAGGCCAAGGGAGCAAGGCCAAGCTTATGTTGTTACTACAGATGAAGTTTAATAATTATTATATTTATGTTTTTGGACTCAAGAACTATATTATGGTTATAATAATAATGTTATTTATATAAGGATTGTACTGCAGTACTTGTTGTTTTCATTAAATTTGTAATATGATGAAGATAATAATATTTTTAGTATGTGACAATAAGAGAAACTTTACTTTTTTTAATCATATTTTTAGTATGTGACAATAAAAGAAACTTTACTTTGTTTGGGGAATCTGATGTTAAAATTGATTTTGGAATTTAGAGACCTTTTAGAGAAAGTCTGGATAGAGTTATTTTGGATAACTATAAAGGTTGGAATGGATTAAGTTTAACTTTGGATAGTATTGTTTACGGTTAAAACATTTCTGAAGATTATTTTTGGAATATTATAATACTATTGTTTTAGGAAAAGGACAACCTTCAGGTCCGGGGATAACCCGTCGCGTCGGACAAAGCTATAGGAATTGAACCCACAACCATAGTGCGACAGACCTTTATTACCTACCACTAGCCTACAGGAAGTCCCTGGTTATTACAAAATAGTTTATCTGATATAAATGGTATGTGTTAATATTTGTAACCTTGTACGATTAGGATAAATAAAATATTTTTGAGTTCTATTATCTTTTTGAGTGAAAGATGGGTTTGTGGTAAAAATTTATTAAAGAATGAAAGTCTACATGACAAATATGTATATTTCCTTACATTCTTATTAAATCTCCTAAATAAATTCCTCAACTTTATTAAAGGTAACTTAAAACAAAAACGTTGTCAGTTAACTTTTCCTACTGGGGAATAAATGAGCATTTAACCAATCACAAGTTTGTGATTTTCTTGTAGTGAACTTTCTCCTAATCCTGTTTTCTACAACTCTCCATCAGACCTTGATGGTTTTTTTCTCCTCCATATCCATGTTTTCATATAATCCTAGTATGGGCTATATCGGGTGATCTTTGTACTTCTCTTTCTTTCTTTTAAATTTATATTTTTATTAACCCTATTTCCGATATGGGTTTTCCACAAAGGTATTTTCTACTTTGAAACTTTTATTTTATAAGAACAATTTCAAATTGCAAGGATGCAATTTATTGAAGGAGGGGATAATGTTACACCCCAAGCTTCCATGATACGCTTCTCTTTCAATAATGCAATAGCTTGCATTGTACGCAAGTTCGAGATTCTAACACACCGCGACCAATCAAAATAGTTGTTATGAAGAGTAATACCCACTTTTTGAAATTATATAATTTTTATATTTCAAAATGGACTTCATTTTTGGATTCGGAATATCAAAATTATCCTATGTTGAATTTTTTGTATTTTTCTGAGAACTTCTAATTTTCAATGAATAGTGAAAATACTTAAAAACAACTTTTTTAATAAAAAAAATTTATAGTGATAAATTATAATATTGAGTGGTTTAAAAGTATAATTAGAATATATTTTAACCATTTTATCCAATGGTGTTCATTAGAATTAATTTCACATTGACATTTGACATCAACAATTGTCAAACTTTTGATATATATTGTTTCTTAAAAACATGCTATTTGTTATGAAAGTGAGAATTAATTATTAAAATAATTAATTCAACTTATATGTTTTTAATTTTGTAAAATAAACATCATTTTTTTAATTAGTAATATCAAATATAGCTTAGGGTTAATTTTTCATATTTTTCTAAAAAACTTCAATTTTTGATGAATAGTGAAACCACTAAGTTGTAGTAAAAAAACTAATTTTCTGTTTAAATGAAACATTACCACTTTTGTGAATTGAATTTCAAAAATCTGACAAACATGGTTTTCATTAGTAATTAAAATGTGGTTCAATGCAATGAAAATATTTTTTGGTGAATAGTAACTTTTAAGTTTTATTAATCACGATTAAAGGTAATTAGTGTAATTTAAGGTAAATATAATGTTATAATAATATGAAATTACCTTTACACTTGTCCTACCCTTATTGGATGAGTCATGGCCTACCAATACAATCCATGGGTCAACTTGGGGACCCCATGGAGCCACTTGGGTAAGACAATGACATTAATAACTTTTTATTTAAAGTAAAAATAAAATTGTCACAAACATGTGTTGTTTTACTAAAACAATTACTACATGGGTTTATATAAGCTAAAATTTTGACTATAAATATTCATTGGAAAGATAAAACTATTTCCTACATCATGGTAATTTTTTTATAATTTTTAGTCGTTAAATAAATAAATTTATTTATGACACCATGATAATGCATCGATTACCTCATTAATTAACGATTTAAATAAAATGAAAAGATAATGTAAAATATAAGACTTACACTTATCAAAAACCTATTGGATGAGTATATTTAGAGCCCTTATCACTTTATCCTCGAAATATATAATTCTGGGACCTTTGAAATCCGAAAAGCACTTCATAATAATGTAACATTTCATGACTTTCCAAGAGTGCCCCTCCTCTCCTCTTATAAAAGGCGCCCACCTCTACCACCTTATTCACACATTCAAAGCCATTTGGCTCGGAAAACCTCTTCCCAAATAATATCTCAACTTCCGTATCATACTCCTAGAAGCCTCAATTTGGGCATAAGTCTTCCCAAGGAAGCCTTTGGCTCAAATCAAAAAGAGTTACCCGGTTTTAAGGTAATGTCTTCTTTTATGTTCTTTTGTTTTATTTTGCTCCTCCAAACCTTAAAATCTTTTTATTCATTTATTTTGTAACAAAACCAGTATCTTAAATATACTAGGATGTTTTTATGAGAATTATTTTATTTACACTTAAACACACCTTCATCTAATGGTAAATAACATTCTGTTTCTGTGGGTGGCGAATTACTGCCTCACGAAACGATGATTGTTCAATCTTCTTTTAACACCTCTCATGGTGGCCATTAAGATGTCAATATATTTATATATGATATATATTATGTTTATGTTTTCCTTATGCTTCTGTATTTTTCATTTATGTCATACCTTTATGGTTTCCATTATGGGTAGACGCAATAATTTCATTTTAGGAAGTGCGGACTACCGCCCCCTCAAAGTGATTTGAATCGTTAATGCCAATTGTGAGACGTATAAAGGATAGAGTAAATGATATTATATATGATATTATACTGGAATTATAATATACCTTTATATCATTATTATTTCATTCCATTACATATGAAATAGAAATGAAAGTAGCGTTCATGCGTATGTATGTCTTACCGTCTCCATGAACGATGCATTTCATTTTTTAGATCTAAATGTTATGTAATATTATAAATGAATGTATATACTGGATATATATGATATATATGATATATACATCATGAATATAATTCTGTATATAATGGATATTTTACCACATGAACAACTTGTAATTATAAGAAGTTTGTTTTTGACTCAAGTACCAAAGATCGACAAAATGTCCATTATTAACTTAAATAATTACATAATGTTCATAACATGGTAATAAGTGATATAAAAGGAATAATGAACTTGAAAAAGGTTCTTAAGAAAGTAGAAATTAACTCTAGTTTTTTCTTCAGGAGGTTAAAGAACGATCGATTCAAGTCGGACACGAGGTAAGGGACTTCGTCTCAATCTCCTTTCATTGAGGCATATTTTGTTTTATACAAAACTTTCCTTCATACGGTGTATAAACCCCTTTGACTTTTACTTTTATTCAAAATGAATCTTTTTATATGAAGCGTTTTTACTAAACGACAAAAGGAATGTTTTGTCTTACGTATGTGGTGACAACGACTTCTCCTCCACCGTGACCATTATTTTAATTTTGGCTTCCTCTACAAGACATAACTTTTTTTTAAAGGAAAATAAATACCATGTTTTACTTTTATTTTATTTTGTTATTGAAAATTGTTTTGATAATGTTTTTATTTTATCAATGTGTTTTATTGATATCTTTTTATTGAAATTTAGAAATGTTATGTTTCATTTATGTATGTTTTATGTGATACGATTATGTTATGGTTTATGATATGTTTAAATATTTTCATATAAGGAATGACTTGGACTTAATAAGTGATGGGTGGAGCCAGCTATAGATCCTCGATGCATTGGTAGGTCTCATGAGACAAACTAGTGTCTTGGCACGAGGCCTCGACAAAATATTATTTTTAGCCTTGGCACATGGCTTTGGCTATGTGGTTATGATAGTACAACATTATGTATTCCATCATTATGAAAGTGGTTATTGATATTGCATGTGATTATTCGAATAGTATAATATAAATGTGAATAAGTAAATGGAATTATTTAATTTCATTTTTGTCATATTATTCTGAAGTTCAAGTTTAAAAGGCTTTTGTTTTAGTTATACATTGCCTTAAATGCTTATATTTATTTATAAAAGTTTTCGCTATATTGTTATCCTTACTGAGAATCTGAGCTCACCCCTTTCTATGTTTTATTTTTCCCAGGATGTGAAGAAATATTTTGTGACTAATCTGAAGGAATTGTCTGAAGGAGATATGAGTGTCGACTATGGAGACCATGTTATTGTAGTTTTTCATTTTATGATGTAATGTTACATTTATGAATGTATCTAGTGTTTCCAAGGCTAATAAACTAATCATTCTTTAGAGACATGATCTTTTGTAGTCATGCCAATGTTACGTAATAATTCACCAACTCTGGGTAACTGGGGTTGGGGCGTTACTGTTGGTATCAGAAGCAGTTTAGTACTAACCTTAGAAGCTAGATTTTGATAAACTCTGATTAGAGAACATATCCGTAAGATAGACTTTGAGGATTGGTATAGAAGAACTTCCTAGAATTTTGGTATTATAGAGATTTTGTGAGTTTTCCGAGCAATACATCTTAGTCTAGATACGAGCAGGTATAGGCGGCTCTGGCATAGATGTACCTAGGGGTAAAACTCGAAAACACCGCTTTGAGCTAGACTCGAACGGAAACTGGTGCATGACAACGGGCCTTGCTGCACTCTTGGTTACGACACTCCCGGGGGATATGCTTAGGATAATTCTCATTTTATTTACAAACCATTATGAAGGGTTTATGAGTATATAATTCCTTAAAGAAAACATTTTTATGATTATGGATTATATCCATAAACCATTAAATTTATGTTAAGTGTTTTACAAGTATGGAATTTTGTATTTTTATTCATAAACTGATCTAGTTTATGCCATTGTTTATAAATGGCGCCTAATGGAAGGAATGGAAACTGTATCCATGCATGCACTCCATGTAGGGATTTCCCTCCTACTCAAGATAATTATAGTGGATCTGGTGATACAACTGGTGCTGATCAACTTATCACCATACTGGGACAACTCACTCAGGTTATGAATAATAAGCTTACCCGTACGGAGCACCCTGATCCGCAGCGTGGAGGATCAATGTTAGATCGCTTCATGAGGAAACAACCACCAACATTCAATGGGCGTAAAAATACCTTAGTAGCTGAGAAATGGATAAATTCCCTAGAGAAAATATTTCTGGCTTTGGGGAGTAGTGAAATGGAAAAGGTTATCATGGCAGTTTACCGCCTCACTGGAGATGTTGATCAATGGTGGTCATTGATTCAAAACACAAAGAAAGATGATGAAGTATCAAATATGGAAATGAGGGAGTTGAAAGAGATTTTATTAGAAAAATAATTTCCTCATGACCATCGAGCAGATATAGAAAGACAATTTATCAGTCTGAGGAAAAAGGAGGATGAGAATGTTGCAAAGTATAAAGCTAACTTTACAAGGTTAGCGAGGCATGTGGAAAATTATATACGTAACCCAAGAAGTAAGATCAATAATTTCTTTGATGGGTTAAAATAGTTTCTCCGTTGAGCATTAGTATCAAAATCTTTCTCAATGTATGAAGATATAGTCTCATGTGCTATCAAGACAGAAAAGGAATTATCCATGTCTTATGACAAAAAAGTAAAGAAAGAGAAGAAGAGAACGGTGAAAAAAGAGACAGATAAAGGGAAAAAGGTAAAGACGGATTTTCCATTATGCAATAATTGTGGGAAGAATCACCCCATTACTTGCCTAAAAGGAATTGGAGTTTTTTATAAATGTGGAGAAAAAGGTCACCAGGCTTGTGATTGCAAGGGAAAGAAAGAGGCTATCAATGTTGAATACTACAATTATAGAGAAATGTGGCATTATGCAAATGAATTCCCTAAGCGCCAAGGAAACATACCTCATAAAAGGCCAAGAGAGCAAGGCCAAGCTTATGTTGTTACTACATATGAAGTTGAATAATTATTGTATTTATGTTTTTTGGACTTAAGAACTATATTATGGTTATAAGAATAATTTCATACATATAAGGATTGTACTGAAGTACTTGTTGTTTTCTTTAAGGTTTTAATATGATGAAGGTAATCATATTTTTAGTATGTGACAATATGAGAAACATTACTTTGTTTGGGGAATCTGATGTTACAATTGATTTTGGAATTTAGAGACCTTTTAGAGAAATTCTGGATAGAGGTATTTTGGATAACTATAAAGGTTGGAATGGATTAAGTTTAACTTTGGATAGTATTGTTTAAGGTTTAAACATTTCTGAAAATTATTTTTGGAATATTATAATACTATATTTTTAGGAAAAGAACAACCTGCAGGTCGGGGGCTAACCCGTCACATCAGAAAAAGCTGTAAAAACCGAACCCACAACCATAGTGAGACAGGCCTTTATTAACTACCACTAGCCTACAAGAAGTCCTTGATTGTTACAAAATATTTTTCCGGATCTAATTGGTATGTGTTAATATTTGGAACCTTTTATGATTAGGATAAATATAATATTTTTGAGTTATATTATCTTTTTGAGTGAAAGATGGGTTTGTGGTAAAAATTTATTATAGAATGAAAGTCTACATGAAAGGTATGTATATTTCCTTAAGTTCTTATTAAATCTACTAAATAAATTTCTCAACTTTATGAAAGGTAACTTAAAACAAAAACGTTGTCGGTTAACTTTTCATACTGGGGAATCAATGATCGTTTAACCAATCACAAGTTTGTGATTTTATTGTAGTTAACATTCTCCTAATCTTGTTTTCTACAACTCTCTATAAGACCTTGATGGTTTGTTTCTCCTCCATATCCATGTTTTCAAAGAATCCTAGTATGGGCTATCTCAGGTGACCTTTGTACTTCTCTTTCTTTCTTTTAAATTTATATTTTTATTAACCCTATTTCTGATATCGGCTTTCTACAATGGTATTTTCTACTTTGAACCTTTTATTTTAGAATAACAATTTCAAATTGCGAGGACTCAATTTATTGAAGGAGGGGAGAATGTATCACCTCAAGCTTCCACGATACACTTCTCTTTCCTTAATGCAATAGCTTGTATTGTACGCAAGTTCGAGATTCTAACACACCACGACCAATCAAAATAGCCTTTATGAATAGTAATAACCACTTTTTGAAATTATATACATTTTATATTTCAAAATGGACTTCATTTTTGGATTCATAATATCGAAATTATCCTATGTTGAATTTTTGGTATTTTTCTGAGAACATCCAATTTTTGATGAATAGTGAAAATACTTAATAACAACTTTTTTAATCAAAATAATTTATATTGATAAATTATACTATTGAGTGGTTTTAAAGTATAATTATAATATATTTTAACCGTTTTATCCAATGGTATTCATTATAATTAATTTCACTTTGAAATTTGACATAAACAATTGTCAATCTTTTGATATATATTGTTTCTTAAAAACATGCTATTTGTTGTGACAGCAGGAATTAATTATTAAATTAATTAATTCAACATATATGTTTTGTATTTTTTAAAATAGACATCATTTTTGAATTTGGAATATCAAATATATCTTAGGGTTAATTTTTGGTATTTTTCTGAAAAACTTCAATTTTTGATGAATAGTGAAACCACTAAGTGGTAGTTAAAAACCTAATTTTCCATTTAAATGAAACATTACCACTTTTTTGAATTAAATTTAAAAAATACAAAATACATTGTTGTCATTAGTAAGTAAAATTTGGATCAATGGGATGAAAATAAATTTTGGTTAATAGTAACTTTTAAGTTTTATTAATCACGATTAAAGGTAATTAGTGTAATTTAAGGTAAATATAATGTTATAATAATATGAAATTACATATACACTTTTCCTACCCTTATTATATTATTCATGGCCAACCAAGACAATCCAGGGGTCAACTTGGGTACCCCAAAGAGCCACTTGCGTAAGAAAATGACATTAATAACTTTTTATTTAAAGTAAAAATAAAATTGTCACAAACATGTGTTGTTTTACTAAAACAATTATTACATGGGGTTATAAAAGTTAACTTTTAGACTATAAATATTCATTGGAAATCTAAAATTATTTCCTACATCATGGTTATTTTTTTAAAGTTTTAGGCATTAAATAAATAAATTTATTTATGACACCATGATGATGCATCAATTACCTCCATTAATTAACGATTTAAATAAAATGAAAAGATAATGTAAAATCTAAGACTTACACATTTCAAAAACCTATTGTATGAGTATATTTCGAAACCTTATCACCTTATCCTCCAAATATATAATTGTGGGACCTTTGAAATCCGAAAATCACTTCATAATAATGTAACATTTCATGACTTTCCAAAAGTGCCCCTCCTCTCCTCTTATAAAAGGCCCCTACCTCTACCACCTTATTCACACCTTCAAAGCCATTTGTCTCTTCCAAACTCTGCCAAAATACACTCTCAACTTCCCTATCTTACTCTTATAATACTCACATTGGGAAGAAGTCTTCCCAAGGAAGCCTTTGGATCAAATCAAAAAGAGTTACCCGATTTTAAGGTAATGTCTTGCCTTATGTTCTTTTATTTTATTTTGCACCTCCAACCCCTTAAACTATTTTTATTCCTTTATTTTGAAACAAAAAAAGTATATTAAATATAATATGATGTTTTTATGAGAAGTATTTTATTTACACTTACACACACCTTCATCTAATGGTTAAAGAACATACTGTTTCTGTGGGTGGCGAATTACTACCTCACGAAACCATGATTGTTCAATCTTCTTTTAATACCTCTCACGGTGGCCATTAAGATGTCACTATATTTATATATGATATATATTATGTTTATTTTTTTCTTATTCTTCTGGATTTTTCATTTATTTCATACCTTTATGATTTCCATTATGGGTAAATGCGATAATTTCATTTTAGGAAGTGCAGACTACCGCGCCCTCAAAGTGATTTGAATCGTTAATGCAAAATGTGGGACGTATAAAGGATGGAGTAAATGATATTATATATGATATTATACTTGAATTATAATATACCTTTATATAATTATTATTTCATTCCATTAAATACAAAATAGAAATGAAAGTAGCGTTCATGCGTACGTACAGCTTACCGTCTCCATGAACGGTGAATTTCATTTCTTACCTATAAATGTTATATAATATTATAAATGAATGTATATACTGGATATATATGATATATATGATATCTACATCATGAATATAATTCTAGATACAATGGATATTTTACCACATGAACAACTTGTAATTATAAGAATTTTATTTTTGACTCAAGTACCAAAGATCGACAAAATGACCGTTATTAACTTAAATAATTCCATAATGTTCATAACATGGTAATAAGTGATATAAAAGGAATTATGAACTTGAAAAGGGTTCTTAAGTAAGTATAAATTAACTCTAGTTTATTATTCCGGAGGTTAAAGAACGATCGAGTCAAGTCGGACATGAGGTAAGGGACTTCGTCTCAATCTCCTTTCATTGAGGCATATTGTATTTTATACACAACTTTCTTTTATACAGTGTGTAAACCCCTTTAAATTTTACTTTTATTCAAAAGGAATATTTTTATACGAAGTGTTTTTACTAAACGGCAAAAGGACTGTTTTGTCTTACGTATGCGGCGACAACAACTTTTCTGCCACCATGACCATTATTTGAGTTTCGGATTCCTCTATAAGCCACAACTTTTTTAAAATGAAAAATAAATACCATGTTTTACTTTTCATTTATTTTGGTATTGAAAATGGTTTGGATAATGTTTTTATTATATCAATGTGTTTTATTGATATCTTTTGATTGAAATTTGGAAATTTTATGTTTCCTTTATGCATGTTTTATGTGATACGATTATGTTATGGTTTATGTTATGTTTAAATCTTTTCATATAAGAAATGCATTAGACTTAATAAGTGACAGGCGGAGCCCGCTATAGCTCCTCGATGCATCGGTAGGTATCATGAGACAAACTAGTGTCTTAGAACGAGGCCTTGACAAAATCTTATTTGTAGTCTTGTCACGAGGCCTTGGCTACATGGTTATGATAGTCTGGCATTATGCATTCCGTCATTATGAAAGTGGTTATTGATATTGCATGTGATTATTCGACTAGTAGAATATCCATGTGAATATGTAAATGGAATTATTTCATTTTATTTTTGCCATATTATGCTGAAGTTCATGTTTAAAAGGCTTTTGTTTTAGTTATACATTGCCTTAAATTCTTATGTTTATTTATGAAAGTTTCTGTTATATTGTTATCCTTACGGAGCATATGAGCTCACCCCTTTCTCTGTTTTATTTTTCACAGGATGTGAACAAATATTTTATGACTGACCAACAGGGATTTTTTGAAGGGGATATGAGTGTGGAATATAGAGACCATGTTATTGTAGTTTTTCACTTTATGATGTAATGTAACATTTATGAATGTATCTAGTGTTTCCAAGGATACTAAACTAATCGGTCATTCGAGACATGATCTTTTGTGATCATGCCAATGTTATGTAATAATTTACTGATTCTGGGTAACTAGGTTCGGGGCGTTATAGTTGGTATCAGAGGCAGTTTAGTACTAACCTTAGAAGCTAGATTTAGATAAAATCTGATTAGAGCACATATCCCTAAGATAGACTTTGAGGATTGGTATAGAATAACTTCCTAGAATTTTGGTATTATAGAGATTTTGTGAGTTTTCTGAGAAATACATCCTTGTCTGGATACGAGCAGGTAGAGGCAGCTCTAGAACAGATGTACCAAGGGGTAAAATCCGAAAACACCGCTTTGAGCTAGACTCGAACGAGAACTGGTGCACAACAATGGGCCTTGCTGCACTCTTGGTAGCGACACTCCCGGGGGATATGCTTAGGATAATTATCATTTTCTTTACAAAACATTATGAAGGGTTTATTAGTATATACTTCCTTAAAGAAAACATTTTTATGATTATGGATTATATCCATAAACAGTTCAATTTATGTTAAGTGTTTTACAAGTATGGAATTATGTATTTTTATTCATAAACTGATCTAGTTTATGCCATTGTTTAGAAATGGCACCTAATGGAAGGAATGTAAACCGTATCAATGCACACACTCCATATAGGGATTTCCCTCCTACTCAAGATAATTATAGTGGAGCTGGTGATACAACTGGTGCTGATAAACTTATCATTATATTGGGACAACTCACTCAGGTTATGAATAATAACCTTACCCGTATGGAGCACCCTGATCCGCAGCGTGGAGGATCAATGTTAGATCGCTTCATGAGGCAGCAACCACCAACATTCAATGGGAGTAAAAATACATTAGTAGCTGAGCAATGGATAAATTCCCTATAGAAAATATTTCAGGCTTTGGGAGCAGTGAAAGGGAAAAGGTTATCATGGCAGTTTACCGCCTCACTGGAGATGTTGATCAATTGCGATCATTGATTCAAAACACAAAGGAAGATGGTGAAGTATAAAATATGGAATGGAGGGAGTTAAAAGAGATTTTCTTAGAAAAATACTTTCCTCAAGACCATCGAGCAGATATGGAAAGACAATTTCTCAGTCTGAGGAAAAAGAGGATGAGAATGTTGCAAAGTATGAATCTAACTTTACAAGGTTAACAAGGCATGCGGTAGATTATATATGTAACCCAAGAAGTAAGATCAATCATTTCTTTGATGGGTTAAAACCGTTTCTCCGTCGAGCATTAGTATCACAATCTTTCTCAACGTACGCAGATATAGTCTCATGTGCTATCAAGACGGAAAAGGAATTATCTAAGTCTTATGACAACAAAGTAAAGCAAGAGAAGAAGAGAACGATGGAAAAAGATACAGATAAAGGGAAAAAAGGGAAAGAAGGATTTTCCATTATGCGATAATTGTGGGAAGAATCACCCCAGTACTTTCATAAAAGGAATTGGAGTTTGTTATAAATGTGGAGAAAAAATTCACTAGGCTCGTGATTGTAAGGGAATGAAAGAGGCTATAAATTTTGAATTATACAATTGTAGAGAAATGGGGAATTATGCAAATGAATTTACTAAGCACCAAGGAAACTTACCTCAGAAAAGGACAAGGGAGAAAGGCCAAGCTTATGTTGTTACTACAGATGAAGTTGAATAATTATTGTATTTATGTTTTTGGACTCAAGAACTATATTATGGTTATAAGAATAATGTGATATATATAAGGATTGTACTGCAGTACTTGTTGTTTTCATTAAGATTTTAATATGTGAAGGTAATCATATTTTTAGTATGTTCCAATAAGAGAAACGTTACCTTGTTTGGGGAATCTGATGTTACAATTGAATTTCGAATTTAGAGACCTTTTAGAGAAATTCTGGACAAAGTTATTTTGGATAACTATAAAGGTTGGAATGGATTAAGTTTAACTTTGGATAGCATTATTTAAGGTTAAAACATTTCTGAATATTATTTTTGGAATATTATAATAATATATTTTTAGGAAAAGGACAACCTGCAGGTCGTGGGATAACCCGTCGCGTCGAACAAAGCTGTAGGAATCGAACCCACAACCATAGTGCGATAGGCCTTTATTAACTACCACTAGCCTACTGGAAGTCCCTGGTTATTACAAAATATTTTTCCTAATCTAAATGGTATGTGTTAATATTTGGAACCTTGTACGATTAGGATAAATATAATATTTTTGAGTTCTATTATCTTTTTGAGTGAAAGATGGGTTTGTGGTAAACTTTTATTAAAGAATGAATGTATACATGACAAGTATGTATATTTCCTTACGTTCTTAGTAAATCTCCTAAATAAATTCCTCAAATTTATGAAAGGTAACTTACAACAAAAACGTTGTCGATTAACTTTTCCTACTGGGGAATCAATGATCGTCTAACCAATCAAAAGTTTGTGATTTTCATGTAGTTAATATTCTTCTAATCCTATTTTCTACAACTCTCCATCAGACCTTGATGGTTTGTTTCTACTCCATATCCATGTTTTTATATAATCCTAGTATGGGCTATCTTGGGTGACCTTTGTACTTCTCTTTCTTTCTTTTAAATTTATATTTTTATTAACCCTATTTCCGATATGGGTTTTCCACAAAGGTATTTTCTACTTTGAACCTTTTATTTTAGAAGAACAATTTCAAATTGAGAGGACACAATTTATTGAAGGAGGGGAGAATGTAACACCCAAAGCTTCCACGATACGCTTCTCTTTCAATAATGAAATAGCTTGCATTGTACTCAAGTTTGAGATTCTAACACACCGCGACCAATCAAAATAGCCGTTATGAATAGTAATACCGACTTTTTGAAATTATATAAATTTTATATTTCAAAATGGACTTCATTTTTTGGATTCGGAATATCAAAATTATCCTCTGTCGAATTTTTGGTATTTTTCTGAGAACATCCAATTTTTGATGAATAGTGAAAATACTTAAAAACAAATTTTTTAATCAAAATAATTTATAGTGATAAATTATACGATTGAGTGGTTTTAAAGTATAATTAGAATAAATTTTAACTATTTTATCCAATAGTGGTCATTATAATTTATTTCACTTTGAATTTTGACATAAAAAATTGTCAATATTTTGATATATATTGTTTCTTTAAAACATGCTATTTGTTGTGACAACGGGAATTAATTATTAAATTAATTAATTCAAATTATATGTTTTGAATTTTGTAAAATATACATCATTTTGAATTAGTAATATCAAATATATCTTAGGGTTAATTTTTGTTATTTTTCTGAAAAACTTCAATTTTTGATGAATAGTGAAACCACTAAGTGGTAATTAAAAAATTAATTTTTATTTTAAATGAAACTTTACCACTTTTTTTAATTGAATTTAAAAAATCTGACATACATGGTTTTCATTAGTAAGTAAAATTTGGTTCAATGGGATGAAAATAATTTTTGGTGAATAGTGACTTTTAAGTTTTATTAATCACGATTAAAGGTAATTAGTGTAATTTAAGGTAAATATAATGTTATAATAAAATGAAATTACCTTTACACTTGTCCTACCCTTGTTGGATGAGTCATGGACGACCAATACAATCCATGGTTCAACTTCGGGACCCCATGGAGCCACTTGGGTAAGAAAATGACATTAATAACTTATTATTTAAAGTAAAAACAAAATTGTCACAAACATGTGTTGTTTTAATAAAACAATTATTAAATTGGGTTATATAAGTTAACTTTTCGACTATAAATTTTCATTGGAAAGATAAAAATATTTCCAACTTCATGGTAATTTTTTTATAATTTCTAGGCATTAAATAAATAAATTTATTTATGACACCATGATGATGCAGCGATTACCTCATTAATTAACGATTTAAATAAAATGAAAAGATAATGTAAAATCTAAGACTTAAACTTGTCAAAAACCTATTGGATGAGTAGATTTAGAACCCTTATCACCTTATCCTCAAAATATATAATTGTAGGACCTTTGAAATCCAAAAATTACTTCATAATAATGTAACATTTTATGACTTTCCAAGAGTGCCCCTCCTCTCCTCTTATAAAAGGCCCCTACCTCTACCACCTTATTCACACCTTCTAAGCTATTTGTCTAAGCCAAACTCTGCCCAAATACTCTTTCAACTTACCTATATTACTCTTATAAGCCTCACTTTGGGCAGAATTCTTCCAAGGAAGCCTTTGGCTCAAATCAAAAAGAGTTACCCGATTTTAAGGTAATGTCTTCTCTTGTGTTATTTTGTTTTATTTTGCTCCTCCAACCCCTTAAACTCTTTTTATTCCTTTATTTTGTAACAAAACCAGTATATTAAATATACTAGGATGTTTTTATGAGAAGTAATTTATTTACACTGACACACACCTTCATCTAATGGTTAAAGAACATACTGTTTCTGTGGGTGGTGAATTACTGCCTCACGAAACGAGGATTGTTCAATCTTCTTTTAACACCTCTCACGGTGTCCATTAAGATGTCTCTATATTTATATATGATATATATTATTTTTATGTTTTCGTTATGCTTCTGTATTTTTCATTTATTTCATACCTTTATGATTTCCATTATGGGTAAACGCGATAATTTCTTTTCAGGAAGTGCGGACTACCGCCCCCTCAGTGTGATTTGAATCGGTAATGCCAAATGCGGGATGTATAAAGGATGGATCAAATGATATTATATATGATATTATACTATAATTATAATATACCTTTATATAATTATGATTTCATTCCATTAAATATGAAATAGAAATGAAACTAGCGTTCATGCGTACGTACAGCTTACCGTCTCCATGAACGGGGCATTTTATTTCTTACCTCTAAATGTAATGTAATATTATAAATGAATGTATATACTGGATATATATGATATATATGATATCTATATCATGAATAGAATTCTGGATACAATGGATATTTTACCACATGAACAAATTGTAATTATAAGAAGTTTATTTTTGACTCAAGTACCAAAGATCGACAAAACGACCGTTATTAACTTAAATAATTACATAATGTTCATAACATGGTAATAAGTGATATAAAAGGAATAATGAACTTGAAAAATGTTCTTAAGCAAGTAGAAAATAACTCTAGTTTATTATTCAGGAGGTTAAAGAATGATAGATTCAAGTCGGACACGAGGTAAGGGACTTCGTCTCAATCTCCTTTCATTGAAGCATATTTTTTTTATACACAACTTTCCTGTATACAGTGTATAAACCCCTTTGACTTTGACTTTTATTCAAAAGGATTATTTTTATACGAAGCATTTTTACTAAATGAAAAAAGTATTGTTTTGTCTTATGTATGCGGTGACAACGACTTCTCCGCCACCTTGACCATTATTTGAGTTTCAGCTTCCTCTACAAGCCATAACTTTTTTTAAATGAAAAAATAAATACCATATTTTACTTTTCTTTTATTTTGGTATTGAAAATGGTTTTGATAATGTTTTTATTATATCAATGTGTTTTATTGATATCTTTTGATTGAAATTTTGAAATGTTACGTTTCCTTTATGCATGTTTTATGTGATACGATTATGTTATGGTTTATGATATGTTTAAATATTTTCATATAAGGAATGAATTGGACTTAATAAGTGATGGGTGGAGCCCTCTGTAGATCCTTGATTCATCGGTAGGTCTCATCAGACAAACTAGTGTCTTGGCATAAGTCCTTGACAAAATCTTATTTGTAGTCTTGGCACGAGGCGTTGGCTACGTGGTTATGATAGTCTGGAATTATGCATTCCATCATTATGATAGTGGTTATTGATATTGCATGTGATTATTTGACTAGTAGAATATCCATGTGAATAAGTAATTGTCATTATTTCATTTTATTTTTGTCATATTATGTTGAAGTTCAAGTTTAAAAGGCTTTTGTTTTAGTTATACATTGCCTTAAATGCTTATGTTTATTTATGAAAGTTTCCGCTATATTGTTATCCTTACTGAGCATCTAAGATCACCCCTTTCTATGTTTTATTTTTCATAGGATGTGAAGAAATATTTTATGACTGACCTGCAGGGATTGTCTGAAGGGTATATGAGTGTGGACTATGGAGACCATGTTATTGTAGTTTTTTCACTTTATGATGTAATGTAACATTTATGAATGTATCTAGTGTTTCTAAGGCTACTAAACTAATCGGTCATTCGAGACTTGATCTTTTGTGATCATGCCAATGTTATGTAGTAATGCACCTACTCTGGGTAACTGGGGTCGGGGCGTTACATTGACCCAGACCCGACCAAAATTGTGGGTTGTATGTATTGTCTATTGTGTTATTTATGATCATTCCTATCACCCGAACCTAGATTTTGGAGCATGAATATGGGTGTGACCTTTATATGTGAAGTCTTGTAACTATCATATTATTTTATCTATGATGTTATCTTTTTTAAATTCTATCTGAGGTGTGTGATTGGAATTTTTAGAGTTATGTCACCATGATGTCCTCCTATTGTGCGTTGGGTGGGTGGTGAAGACCATGCTCCGGAGGTGGTTGGCCCTGAGACTCCATTGTTACCAATATTATTATTCCACCTATGGAACCTCCTGTTATTCCCTACATAGACAACGATTCTCGATTTTGAGGTCAATTTCTATTGATTATTCAGACTACACTGAGTGCTTTTCATCCTTTCCATTTCTAGGAGAGTTGATTTGGGAGTTTCAATAGTAGAGTCCACCAACTTTATCAAGGGATAGTGGCACCCATGCTATAGAGTTATGGCTTGAGACTTTCATATATACCTTTTTTCACATTCATACACCTATTTATAAGAGAGTGAATCCTTATAAATATATTTTTTGAGGATCCACCATATGTTAGTGGGGTATTCTGAACTAGGTTTGTCAGTACTAGGAACTGAATTGGAGGGATTTCCAATCTTGCTACTATGACTATTTTTCCTTGATACCATGAGGTATAATAATTATAAGGATATCATGAACCTGTATCAAGGTTCTATGTCTATTACGGATTACTCAGCATGTTTAATAGATCTTTAGGGCTCTTTCACCTACCTATTCTATTGAAGAGCTAGAGAAAGAAATATGATTTGAGGATGGTCTCAGAAATTCTACTCATTCTCAAGTGAATGTTTTCTGGTTAACTACCATGTCTGATATATTGAACCATGTTCTTATTACCAAATTTAACTTGAGGGAATATGGAGGTCTAGGTAAAAGATGATCAACTTCTCGACCTAGTGGTTTCATATCATGTGGTAGGAAACATTACTTAGAGACCTATAATGAGGGAAGTACCTATCATAGTGAATTTACTAGAGGTTTTTTATCATCAGTGTGGGAAATTGGGGAACATTAAACCTTATTGTGAGAGGGATCCATTTTAGTTCCAATACTGCAGTAGAATGGTCCATTTATAGTAGTTTTTCATAATCTTCCCTATATTGTCCAGTAAGAGAGGATAAACACTAACTATGGGTCCTGGAGTAGGATAAGAAGCTCTAGGTTGAGAAGGGTACTAGAGTGCTACTTGCTGGTTAGACTAGGGAGGTAGTAATGGTTGGGGGATCAAGACACCAATTGTACAATGTCAGCAGAGTGGACCTGCTTAAGGAAGCTATGTTGTATCTTAGGGTCATGGAATGTGATATATTTATTCAGGGCAGTATGTGTCGGGGGAGAAATTTTTTGGACCTTCTATAGTTTTACATATAATTTTAGTAGTATCTAACTTGGTATATACTTTTTTTGATACATGGGATTTGAATTATTTTATATCTATGGCTATTATGAAAATATTTTCCCTTGAAGTGGTTATGGACCTTAAAACCCCTTCGGGTACACATTCTGAGAGTTTACGCCAATGTGGGGAGTTCTCCCTTGAGATAGGTGGTTATCGCTTCCTATGGAACTTTTTTTAATATGTCTGGTTTCAAAATTACTCTCAAGATGTACTGGTTAGTTTCTTATCATGACTTCATGGCTTTCTATTATCCTAGGGTGTATTTTACATGACCATGGGGATACACTTATATTAACAAGGGTGATTGGGATATCCGATAAGGTAGGGATGGACCAAGGCATCGTGGGTTGAGTGGCCTGATAGCCTAGATTGTTAGCCTTTATATAGATGACCATAGGTTACATTAGGATGAATTACTATCTATAGTAGATCAATTTAGGGATGATTTTTCAAAATATTTTTCCAGTTTAACTCCTGAGAAAGAGGTGGATTTCCCTATTGACCTAGTTCTTAGAGCTTACTCTATGTCTATTCTTCCTTATATTATATACACTACTAAATTCTAGAAGCCTAAGAGATAGATTGAGGACATAGAAGTTAAGGTTTTTAAAGAGCCCACCACCTCACCATGGTGTTCACCAGTCCTTTTCATCAAAAAGGATGATGGAACACTCCATCTTTTATTGATTACCAGAAGTTGAATAAGCTAAATTTGAAGAACTGGTATCTATGTCCTTATATATATGAATTCTTTTACCGGATGCAAGGAGCGAGAGTGTTCTCAAATATTGATTTGAGGTTGGGATATCTTCAGGTATGAGTTATAACTATGTACATGCCTTGCATTAGATATGGTCTTTATGAGTATCTGGTTATGTCATTCTATCTCACGAATGTTCCAGCTGTTTTCATGGATCTAACTAATTGGGTTTTCCACCCGTTTTTAGATTCTTTCATAGTAATCTTCATAGATAAAATCTTGGTGTATTCTCTTACTCGACACGACCATTCTAAACAAATTATCATCCTTATGAATACACTAATAGAGTAGAAGATGTATTCCAATATCACTAAATTCAACTTTTGGATTTATAAATTCTACTTCCTATGTCATATTATCCCATAGGAAGGAGTTTCAGTGGAACTAGATAAGGTGAGTGTTTTAGTTATCTAGGATAAGAAAAGGAATAAATTTGACATATATAGTTTCTTGGGGATATACTATTATTATTATAGGTATTTAATATATGATTTTTTATTCTTATAAGGTTCTCTTAAAGGCTTGACTAAAAAGGGTGTGAAATTATTATGGTCAAAAACTTTCAAGACAACCTTTCAAGATCTAAAAGGGAGACTAACATCTACACCGATATTGATTATGCAAGAGCCTGGAAAATGCTATATAGTCTATTGTGATGAATCAGGTATTGGGGAAGGATAAGTTATGATTCTGGAAGATTGATTCATTGTGTATGGTTCACGGTAGCTAAGGAATCATGAGTGGAATTTCCCAACACATGATCTCTTGTTAGTGGTTGTGGTTCATGCTTTGTGATGTTAGAGGCATTACCTACTAAGAGAGTGTTTTGTGGTGTTTATGGATTTCAAAATACTTAGATACATTTTTATATATCATGACTTGAACCTTAGGTGGAGAAGGTGGGTTGAATACCTAAATTCATTTGACATTTATCATTCTTATATACCTAGGAAGGGAAATTTCAATAGTGGTATATCTAAACTGAGGAATCTGACTGAGGATTTTTTGGAGGCCAGTATCAAGTGGAATCTTATGGACCTATTTTATGATATGCACATTGATGTTCAGAACCATAATGGATAATCATTACTCTAATCATTATCTATGACCTCTTCACTTGTGGAGAGAGTGAAGATGAGGAAACTTTCAGATCCTAAGGGATTGATCCTATGAGATATTGTTTTAGGAAAGGATCCACTGTCGATTTGGATAGTTGATGAGGATGAGGTGTTGCACATTCATGGATGCATTTGGGTTCTTATAAATATTCAAGAGAAATTAATATGGGGGTCTCATGCTTCTACTTATGTATATCATCTAAGTCTTACAAAGATGTGTCGTGGTCTACATCACCAGTGTTGTTGTCCTTGTATGTGAAGGGAGATATATAATTTTATTACTCAATGTTTCACATGTCAGTAGGTGAAGGCATAAAACCAATGACCAATATGGATTCTATAGCCATTTCCCATTCTTGAGTATAAATGGGATGATGTCAGAATAGATTTTGTGACTATTTTACTAAGATCCCACTAAGAAAATGATTAAGTAGGGGTGATCATTGAAAAACTTGCTAAGGTAACACACTTCTTCCCTATTAGACAAACCTTTTCAGTAGATGATCATGAGAGACTGCATGTATGTGATATTGTACAACTACAGGGGGTCCCTCGTACTATCATTTCAGATAAGGATGCTCATTTCACATAGAAGTTATGGAAGGGGTTACAGAAATATTTGGTTATATAGGTGATATTGAGAATAGCATTTCACCCTCAGACTATAGGCCAATCATAATGGATGATACAAATTTGGGAGGATAGGCTCTGATCATGTGTCCATGATTTTGGAGGTTCTTGGAATAATAATATATACCTTTTTGAGTTCTCCTAAAATAAAATATTTTAGGAAGTGATATATATGCCTCCTTATAAGGCCTTAAATGGTATTCCATTCCAATCATATTTGTGATGGTTAGAGTTATGTGAGTCAACCATACTTGTGACTCATCTCATTTAAGAGACTTCAAAGCATGTTTAGTCATTATGTAAGCAGGTGGATATGGATCAGTCTAGGAATAATTCATACATCGATCATTTTCATCGACCACTAGAGTTCTATATCAGGTATTGGTTATTCTTGCATGTATCTACTAGACTTGGGAATAAAAGGTTTAGATGGTATGTAAATATTTCACCTTAGTTCACTGGACCTTTTGAGGTTGTGGAGAGAGAAAATTTAGTAGCCTACTGGTTATAGTTACCTCAAAGATATTGATCTATACACAACATCTTCTATGTTTCATAGCTTATCTGGTATTATCCAAATATATTACATATCTTTTTATCCTGGTGAGGTTGGGTTGGAGGTAAATGTTCCCTTTGAAGAGACTCTTATCCATATTATGGTTCAGATCATGAATGTTCTCTGAGTCTAGTATGTCCCTTTATTACAGGTGCTATAGAATAATGGTTGTATGGAGGATGAGACCTAGGAGGGATGGGTCAATGTATATACTCGGTGGACAAAGTTATTCTCATATGATGCTTTACAACCATAGGAAGGGAAACTGGGGGAATAGTGGATTTAAGGGGGGAAGATTGTAAGGTTCCAGTTTTCATCATGGTATAGAACCTTTTTTGTTCAGTTGAATCCTATGTTTTATCCTTATAAACATTCCTAATCTATTAAGGTAGGTTACAAGAGTGTTTTGGGTTTTTTCAGAGCCATTATCTTGGAATTATGGAAAAACTGTAGAGGTACATGGTTAGTACATCATTAGTGTTAACCATGAACCTGAAACCATGTGGTCTAGTGAGGGTGCCACACAGTTTTTATAAACTATGAAATGGATGCTTTTTCCATGTAGTAATGAGACAGATGGTGTGAATGGGCTACACTTGGTTTGTCTAACTGTACACTATAGGTTTTTTGAGTTGTGCTCCCTAGGAACTGGGGTGTGCACAGTTGGTGCATGGTTTCGCCAACCGTGAAACTTTTAATCTCTGGGTGAAATGACATTTTTCCCCTATCCATTTAAATAACCCTCTTATCTTCTTTTCTAGTGAACTCACAACACTCCCCTCCTCCCTTTGAGCTCTCCTCAATCCTAACCTATTATTCAAATCCATTTCTCAATCCAAACTCTGATTTAGGATTCTTTTGTCATTTTGGATCACCATTGGTAATGTCTCCAATCCTTTAGCTTCATTATCCAGTTTTCATATTCTCAATGGATTAATTTTGTTGTGGTATCATATGCTCTATATTTTGGGAGTTTGTTTTGTTCCTTTTTCTTCCAATCTAGACCAATCCAAAGGATGATACTGGATGAGTGTTCTAACACATGATTAAGGTAGGTGGTATATAACTCTTCCCCAAGGTTTTTCTATCTATTATGTTATTTTAGTTGTTCCGCATGTTGTACCTTCTGATTATTGATCCTAAATTAAATGATAAGGATTTAATTAATTATTTCATCTAATATGGGACACCCTTTCATCACCTACTCATGGTTAGAGGTTCTCAACCTCAACCTGAGCCACCCATGTGGTGTGTTCCTTAATATTACATATGTTAGACCACCCCTTTGGGTGTATGATCTCACCTACCTTATAGTGGGATCCTTTAAAAATTAAATGAGTTAGTTGGATAGGATCATGACTCCTTTACATGTTCTTAAATGCTATTGAAATGATTAAATGGTGGATTTAATAATAATTGAAAATGGGTATGGACACAAATATAGTCATCATCTTTTATTATATTATTTTCTTGATGTTACATCTCGGTATGGAACCTACAAATTATAAAGTTGTGGTTCCTTTTAAATGATGATATGGTGCTGAATAATATTAAAGGTAAGTAAAATGTTACATCCTGATATGGAGCCATCTGTTATTAAAGGTATGGAACCTATTTATTGATGGTACGGTGCCAACTATTATTAAAGGTATAGAACATATGGATTAATGGTATGATAGTGTCTATTATTTTTTATGCAACCTATGGATTGATAGTATGAAACTGGATATTATTAAAGGTATAAAGACTATTGATAGGAGGTATGAAATTGACTATTATTAAAGGTATGGCGCCTATTGATTGATGGTATGAAACTGAATATTATTAATGGTATGGAACCTATTAACTGATAGTATTACACTAGATATTATTAAAGGTATGTAACCTAATGATTGATTGTATGGTGTTGAAAATGGAAATCTGGGTATGGATCCTATAACATCCATATACTAGTATATCCTTGGGTGTATATCGTCTGGTTTATCACCTTAGGACCTAACCCATGTAGGTCTATTACTCTTATCAAATGTGGATTTTACTGAGATGGTTTCTACCTTTTTTTTACTTTACATATATTTAAGCTCATATGTTATTCATTTATAATTTTTCATGTTATACATGCACATAGTTATAGTTCATATGCACTAGTTTCATCGGTTATAGACATTGTTGGTGGCGGCCTATTGATTTTATATCACACCTTATCTGGGCCACGGATGGTACCTAGGAAGATTTTTTGGATTCAAGTAGGGATAGGTGATAGTGTCCAATTTTTTATTCTTGATTGATTATAGCATGGGAGCGGGGGAGCACGGGACTGAGCTATGGGTCGTGATTCTATTAGAGATAGACTTTTTCATCTTTTGGTCTTTAATACATGTATTTTACTGGATCTCCATTTCCATGTCTTCCATTTACTTTTTTAAGAGACATTTCATTACCTAATTTTGGTATATTATACTGGATGTTAATATTGATGGATTGTTTTTTATTATCTTCTAGATGTTGTAATTTTTTATTCTCACTATAAGTTATTATTATGCTTCCAATATTCTGTTATTCATTTATTACACCACCGTGTGACTCTAATTTTGTGGGTATAGTCTCTTCACTATACCAACACGGACCCTAACTACTAGTTGGTAACCTATGTAATACATGAAGGCACGCTTGAGTCCATGTGCCCCACCGGCTCGGGGCACCATTTAGTGGCTCCTAGGTTGAGACGTTACAAAAGACACCATTTATATTTCATTATCAAGTTATCCAATTACCTTATTTACTCATTATCATCCAACTTCCTCTTATTTATCCATTTCATTTCATATTTAAATATATACCATTCATTATACATTTCATTCATTACTTGATTTAAGACACACTAATTTCCACCCACATTCATTCACATTTCAATATATCAAGTTCTCCACAGCTACCAGGAAACTACACAACAATGCCACAGAGAAGTCCAAACAACTCTGAATCGACCATCATCATAACTCAACTTTCCCACTAAAAACATAATTCAACCACCCACAATTCAGATCCACTAGATGTATTTCATCACATCGCTTCATCATAAAATTGGAATTATTACACTATTCTAGATTTCCATGGGAAACAAATTCATTATCCATATATAAGTCATTAAAAATTTATACACAGTGAGTTCAAATATTAATTAACATCATGTTTCACAAATTCATAACATCCACCACAATATAAAATAATTTGAAGTAATAGTGATTTTGAAGAAAACATCAATCATGCACAACCTCTTAAGAAAAATCATAAAAACATGTAAACACATGTGAATACTCTCATGCCCATCGATTCTCGTTTGATCCAATTAATTATCTTTTTAGGTCGATCCATATTATCCACCCAAAGGAATACAAAAGCATGAAATTCATACAAAATAACATAAAAAGATAAAATGAGGATCCCATACCTGGATAAAAGCTCATTCAATTCCACCTTTTTACCATGCATATTTTTTTTTTCAAAATCCTAAAAAACAAGTAATCAAATGTGAATACTCAGATACCTATAAATTCTTATTTGAGACAATTAATTATATTCTTAGGTCAACACATAATATCCACCCAAAGAATAAAAATTCATAAAATTCTATCAAATGTACATAAAAGGGAGAAAATAAGGACCCTCTATCTGGATAAGAGCTCATTTGATTCCACCTTTTTTCATGCACATTTTTTTCTGTGATTTGTTCTTCATTCAACAATATCGATTCACAACCACAAATAATAAAGTAATCTAGGATATTAGTGGATATATATATATGTGTGTGTGTGTGTGTTTGTATATATATATTACCTTTTTATTTAATATTATGATTTGAATTTAAAGTGTTTCATTCATAATTTTTTTTAATAAATGAAATCCTATGTTTTTATTAAGTTTCACCCCACTTGAATTTTGACTTCATGTCTCCCCCATACATGACTTAACCATTTAATTATTTTTATTATTATTTTAGTTTATTTACATTTTTCTCTCTTTTATTATTTGTGTTTTATCTTTATTACTCCATGACCCCCATCTTCGATTTACATTTTCTTGGTATCATTATTATATATTTTATAATTTTTTAATCTAAACACTCTCTATAACCAACCCTACACCTCTCCTATACACATTAAAATTAAAAAAATTGACTCGCCTAGCCTAAATTCAAACCTTTTCCATTGTATCATGTGTTTTTTCTTTATATTTATTTCCAAACTGTTTTATACATTTTTTATTAAAACACTTGTTTTCTATAATTATTTTCCTTCAATTCATTTTTAAGAAAAACGTTTTTCATGTATTGAATTTAAACATTGTTTCTATTTTTTATTCTTAAAATATTATTTATTATTATTTATTTGTTTTTAAATTATTTCTCTATTTTTTCCTTAAAAATGATTTCATAAATTTTAAGTGAATATATTTATTATAAAGTAATATATATGTATAACAACATAATATATATATAATGTTTTGTAACACAAAATCATTGAATAGTTTTAAAATCAACATGATATATAACATTATAACATATTTTATATGCATAAAAAAACTTTTCAAAAGGCTAGATATAATAAAATATAACTGATACAAGGAATAATTATTAAATGCATAAAATTTTTAAACCATCCATAATATTCTATAATAATTTGTCATATATCACACTTAACCATAATTTTGAAAATCAGATTAGATTAAAAAAATAACATAATTACATACATAATAAACTATTGCATACTTCTAACACTACTAGAAAAAAATCACTAGACTCTTTCGACACATGTGGATAGAAAAGAAAAGGTTTGGGAAAATCTTTCCTCTTACATCAGATACCACTCAAAAAATTATCATCATCGAGAATTAAAATTAAAAATTAGGATGGAAAGAGGAATAAGGTATGAACATCCACCTCATGAGATACCTCAAAAATAGGAGTAAAATAATTTCAAGACACAATACATAATATAAGGTCAACAAATAAATAATTTCATATAGAGTCAAACAATTATCAAATTTAAGCCAGAAAAATCACAATAAGGACCACACAATAACTCATTAAAAATAAAACCAATGATATATATATATATTAATCAATTACCTTTTTAAATTTCCTTTCACATTAAATAATTATGGCCATTAATAATTTCTCCACCAAATTTCAAATTTAAAAGAAATTTTTTTCATTACTGAATTCAATTTCTTAGACATTTATGTAAGGTGTTTTCATAAAACCAATAGTGAAACCAATATAAACAATAAAATTTGGAAAATATTTTATAAAAAAATACTAAACACACTTTTTATGAAAATTATGTTGAAATTTTGGGCAATGATTATTTTTTAGAAAAAATAATTTTTAAGCCAACCATTGGTATTACTACTTATGGTTCAAGAAATATTGATTTTAAACAAAAAAATCAACATTTCAAAACAATAATTAACAAAATAGTACTTTATGGAGCATTAAAAATTTCTTTAAATTAATTTAGGATAGATCGTCATATTCAGTACTTTAAAAATTATACTTAAGCATACTCTCAAATGAAAATATGAACATACTTTATCCTTATACATTGTTGAAACATCTTGATATTTTAAAAGAGGAACATAATGTTTGATAACATGTATGAAACAAAACCCCAAGCATATAATATAATATAACACCATGATAATTTATGATATATTTATTTTTAAATAAATTTAATCACTTTTATAGTTTACGATTAATGTACCATCGGGTTTAAATGAAACATGGTACTCTATTAAAATATATTTTAACATGGCCATTACATCATACCTTTTAAGTTGATAGGTATGAATAATAAAAAACAAATTATAAAAATTATTATTTTTACACATGTACAGAATAAATTAAATGGTTATCTATTGATTTAAAATAAAATAATAACCATTCAAAAAATCTTTTCTGAACAACTATATTTTTCTAAAACATGATTTACTCGCGCATTTCCCATATAATTTAATATTAATTTTTACCAATTTGAGAAAAAAAATTATAATTGAACATAATTTTTTAAAACAATATATCTACATTAACATATGTTGACATTTTGGTATATTTCAAAAAATATTAATTTTTTAGTGTATAGTGAAAAATACTGTTTTTTATAAAGTTGCCATTTCTTTTTAATAGAATAAGTAGTATAGAAGACGCACTATTATTTTAATTTTATTTAAAATTAACATAATTATTATTTAGTTATATTAAATTTAATTAATTACATTTCAATCATCTTTCTACTGGATTTTAGTATACGTTTATTATTTGGCTTAAAAACACATTTTTCTGAAAACTATTTTAAAGTGCATAATGTTTCTTCATTTAAATTTATTAAAATAACCCATAATGATGTATGATTTAAATGAAATTTTAATTTTATATATCCATAAATATAAATTTAAATTCAATTAATTATTATTACTTATCATATAGTTATTATAAGATCATTTTTCCTTAAAAATGTATTTTTTTAAATGTTTTTTTGACACGTCATTGGGTGTAATATTAAATTAAATTACACCACTTCTATGAGTTTAATTTTAAAATAATGTATTTAATATTTTGAATAATCATAATTTATATTATCTAATAATTTAATATAATTTTTTTCCTTATTAATAGTGAAAATAATAGAAATTATTTTCCGCGGTTTAGGTAAAAACGAGTTTAACGGGGGTTAAACTAAAATTAATAGAGTTAAAAATACCCAAATCTTTTTTAATTACTATTTTTGGTTGTAGTTATACCTTATCTATTATAAGGTTCTAAAGTTTTCTATTTTGGATCCATGAGGAATGAGAAAATTGTGGTTGTAATTCTTTTCAAAAAGTCCAAGCGTGTCCTCTCCCCAACTTATAAAAGTCTACAACCTCTATTATTCTTTACACACATCCAAAACTAATTTCTAGAACATTACCTGACCAAATAACTAAAATAATTCCATCCCATCACCCTATAATCATTTTTTTATCAGGGAGTCAACATAGAAAGGCTTTTAGTGAAAACCAAAAGAACTTGTCTGAAGAAGAGGTAACATCCTTAACCAAGTGTTTTATTTTATTTATTCTTACACCTCATTAAAATATTATTAAAAAATTGTGTTATAATAATATTATTACATTAAATATACTTATATGTTTTTATGTTAAGTTATTGACCAGCAACTATCTTTTTCTCCAATAACCGGAAAATGAAATCATTGATTACGTGTACGACGGACTACCGCCATGTGAGCTGATGTAATTTGTTTTCTATCATCATTTATCAAGTATGGATATAATGATATATATAATTATTATATATTATATTTATGATATAATTATACTTCTATAAATATTATATCATGTATACCTTCTTACTTTCAATTCTCTAGGGAATACGATAATATCACTCGTGTGTACGGTGGACTACCACCTTGCAAAGGGATGTGATTTTTTTCACATAAACTTTACATGGAATTTAATAAGGAATAATTTTATTATTATATATTATATTACTGAAACATTAATCATTTTTTAATCCAAATATATCATATAATTTATTAGCTTACCATTCATTGAATAATTTATAATATTGTCTTTGTGTACGACAGACTATCGCCTCGCAAAGAAATCTGATTCGTTTTTTACCACATCACGTGGATGGTTTTTTTAAGTATATTTAAATAAATAATATAGTATTTATGGTATAATTATTATTATTCAATGATAAAATAACACTTACCTTCTTTCCATCTTAGTTGTCTAAAAATGGAAATGTTACTCATGCATACATACAGCCTACCATCACCATGATTGTAACGTATTTATGTTTTCATAAACATATTTCATGGTTGGTTTTAAAAGAATAATTTATTGAAAAAAAATATAATTATTTCATTATTAACATTATTGATATGTTTAAGTAATAATCCATTTGACCTTAGTCAATTTCCGAAAGCGATTTTGGACATATGATTCATTTATTCGTTTAAACATCCTGTGTGGAATTAATTGGTTCAATAATTGAATATGATGTGGGAACAAATAAAATAAAAGGAATAATAAAATTTGAATTGGTTTTTAAGTAAGTAAAAAATTAATATAATTTTATTATTCAATTCCATAAATAATTCACATGACAAATCGAGATTGAGGTTGGGGATCTCTCTAACTACCCTTTCCTTCGGCATATAAAATTTTGCTCTCTAACTCACGTTATCTATATCATAATGTTATGGTATTATTATAAATATATAAATATATATATATATATATGTGTGTGTGTGTGTGTGTGTGCAATATATAAATAGATCATTATCCATCTATTTTATGGGGTAATATATTCCTTATGATCATTTTTCAAATGCCTTCATTATGAAATTTCCTTTTTTAATGATATGAAGCAAGACTGTGAAACCCGTTTTCTTTCCATACATAATTCTTATGTTAAGACTTATGATGTATTCCTTTATGTGGAATGAATAGATCCTGAACATGTTATTATGGATGTGCCTAAATAGTGCTCCAATGCATTGGGTAAAGATTTAGTGTCATGAGGCATCATGTATGGTGTTAGGGAGGAAACATAATCCATTATGGGATTTTTTTCAACCATCTAATATTATACAATAAGTTTTCCTTAACTCTTGTATATGGCATGTTATATGTTTTTTCCACATTTCCTATGAATCCATGACATTTTGAAACCATGTTATTTGTTATATTATTCCATGAAATTATTCATGAGCCTTTTCTTTTATGATACCATGTTATACCTTTGAATCACATGTTATGTTCCCTTATCATATTTATTCCCTTATCATGGTTATTCCATTATTAGGAATTTTATCTCACCATTTCTTTATATATTCCCCAGGATCTACCATGTAGTTTTAGGATCTCAAATGGATTTTATGAGAACACTATGGATAATAAAATAAATATTCATTGTTTAAGTTTCCTTTTATGTAATATAAACCTACTCTTCCAAATACTATAGAAATTTTTGATCCTTGTGTTGTATTAATGGATATTTATTCTTAATAATCATGTAATAATATATGTGAAGGTAATGGGTCACCATACTTGGTATCATATGCAATTTTTAGTAAGCAATTAGAAACTATGATGTGAAACCTTTAGTGAAACACTAAGGATAAGTCTAAGGACAATTTTAAGGATAATCCCAACTGTAGGAAAAAATCCTTGAATATTGGTGAAGTATAATAAAAGAGGTTTATGAGAAATTACATAATTGTCTTGATACTATAAGTGTATGTGGTTATAGTACAGATGTACATGGGGTTAATAACTTTGAAAAAAGGAACATCAAGCTTGACTTGATCGTTAAATGGCACACAAAAACAGGATTTACTGTGCACCTAGTTTGACACTCCTGGGGGATATGCTTTAGATATTCACAAAATATTTATGAACCATCATTAAGAATTTTAATAGATGGTGACCATGAATGACAAAGGTTGAACCTAAGGTTTCATATATTGAAAAAAAGGTTTCATGATTTAGACATCCTATAAATGATTTTTCATGATTATGTGGTTTCCTAGTAGGATTATTATTGGTCATACTATGATTTGTGGTCTTAGTTAATGATTGGAACCAGTAGGAATCATGTTAACACTAAATGGGATGGATACTTTAGTGATTTTGAGCAACCAAATGGGATTATGACCAGGGATAAATATATTTTTATTATTCCTAATTATCTATCTTGATATATGATTAAAAATGTAAAATTTGGTGAGTGTAAGAACCTAGATCTTTTTTTAGGTATGTTTTTATTTTATTTCATTTTTGAGAAAAATATGTTTTTCTAGAAATTTTCGAAGTACATGCCATGTAATTTATAAGTACACATCATGTACTCAGTTACCGTAGGTATCCAGGTGTTAGCCGGGTCACAGCCATGCACACGGCTATGCATGGTGACCTAGAGACCGCCTAATGTGGGGGATGATAAAGGCAAGTACATGTTGTGTACTTCTAAAGTACACACTATGTACTTTATTTTTTTCATTAAATGTATCGAGAGCGCGTCTTATGGACACAACTGTCTCTTTCTAGGTCTATTTTGACTGATAGAAATCGTACAATTGTGGAAGTTCTCTGAGCCCCCAATCGAACATCTGTTTTCTGAATCGACCATCGTCGATTGTGTTGGGATCACCTCGGTAAGATCTTCCTTCTCCTAGTTCTTCATTTGCTGATTCCTCTTCTTCCTCAAGTTATCTTTGGTTGAGTTTTTTTCAGCATTTTTTTAGATCTACAGTGTTCTTGGGCGATTCAAGGCTTGATTTTTACGTATAACGATCCTACAACACTCATATATGTGGTTTGTGCCTTTCCGTTGAAGGTCTTTGAGTTATATGTGCAAAATTTCCCAATACCCTTGATTGTGGTATTGTGTGTTATAGTTTTAGCCCAGTTAATTTCCTACTATGATTTTATGATTGAGTAGAGGTTAATGGAATTTGAATAGGGTTAATTTCTATGTTTTGGAAGTGTTTTCCCATGCATGTTTTGTTTATGACCGTTTGGTCTTGCTTAGCCTATTAGGGTACCTTGTTGTTTCCCATTCCTAGTATTATAAGATGGACTATTTA
Source organism: Viscum album (assembly GCA_963277665.1). Lineage (NCBI taxonomy): Eukaryota > Viridiplantae > Streptophyta > Magnoliopsida > Santalales > Viscaceae > Viscum > Viscum album. Next base: position 1,928,062,545 of record OY728137.1, on the reverse strand, counting down.
TTTTCTGTCTTGATGTTGTGTTATAGACTAGTTATCCAAGTAGTTCTTGAGCTTTACTTTGGCTGCTTTGCATTTATATGCTTGTTTTACTTACACAGGGCTGTGAGAACCTGGTGTAGTGGACCATAGGGAGAATGGATGTAAGGGATTCTCCATAGTGTATGTTATAATTGTTATGATGTGATACCATAGGGGAAATTGATGTAAGTGCTTCCTCAGAGTGTTTATAGTTCCTTGACGTGTGCCACAAGGGGAATGAGACATAAGTGCTTATCCAGAGCACCTTTTAGTTACTGATATGAGACTATTGGGGGGATTGAAGGTGAGTGCTTCCCCAGAGAGTCTATACTAAAGTTGAACCAGAGGGGTTAGACTATGTGTACATTCCAGATGGTTTCTTTTGTTTACTAGGTAGGACCAGAGGGGATTAAGTTGTAAGTATATCCCAAAGGGTTACCTATTTTTGATTATCTATTTACTTGAAATGTGGTATTTTGAATTATTTGAAATTGTAGGAATGTTTACTGTTGTTCAATTTCTTGTTTACTGATTTTAATTTCTTATTTCCATCCATATATATTCACTGACTATTAGGCATAGATCTCTTGGTGGTTTCCCACTAGGATTTAGTCTCACGCCCTGTTTAATTCATGATTTTGGGACCAAACAGATTATATTGTTGCATGTATAGATAAGGTAAAGTTCTCTTCTACTTCAGGTACTGGACTACTTTCGAGCTAGAGAGCATGGGACCAAGCTTAGGCTTGCGATGTTGTGGAGTTGTTTTCTATTTTCTTGTACTTCGGTTTAGTACTGTATTTCAGATTGTGACTTATTTGGATACCTTCCAAGATTTAGGTATCATGCATCATTAAATATATGTGCTCCAACTGGTTATTTCTTTTAGTCTTTCATTGTTTACTATTGTATGGTATTATTAATGATTTTTCTACTATATATCTATTTTTTCTGATGTGTTACTCTACCAATGAGGTAATAGTTTCCCCACATCACACCCAAGGCCCTCATTTCTAGTCCGCAGCCTCTGGCGTTTGGGGAAATGCACTTGAGGCCATGTGACCAACTGAGTACGGGGAACCTCTGGGCGACATCAGGAACCAGGACGTTACAAAATGTTGTCAATGGCATTCTTTTCTTCTTGACTTACTATTTAGAGCCTATAGTCAGGGATAATACAGAAATAGGTACTTGGTAATAAGCTATGCCTAGGAGTAGCTAACCCTGTACAGGGAAAATCCAATCTACCTCGTTTATTTCAATTTTCTATTTTTACAATTTTACAGTTGATTTGATTTCGCCATTGGGATTTTCACATGCTTTGTGCTATTATTGTTGATATTATTGAGGTTCTATTTCTATTTCAACCTGATGAGATGAGGGTATTCCATCCCATGCATCCTATAGGCACTTGATAGAAATCACATTTCATGTGTTCCTACCATGCCATTTAGGGTGCATTTGTAATTGCATGTTGTTGTGATAGATGTTATGATAGATATGCATGCTGTTGTGAAAGATGCCTTGATAGAATACCAGCTTTTGATAGGGTATTGAATTTTGAATGGTTTTGTTTAAATAAACACCAAACTTTGGTTCTTGAGGTGTTATGGGCCCTCATGGATCGGAATTTAGTGGATCATTGCCTTTTCTTTCTTGTATATGACATCTATAAGATTCCAAGTGTTGATTCACGGGGAGTATGGGCCCTCACGAGTCGGAATTTGGAACTTAAATGTTCATTTCAGTTTTTTATGGGCTCCATAGTAGTTTCTGGGGCTTACTGTTCAGAAAAACCCATAATACACGTCATATAGTGATGAATACACACCATGTGTTCTTCTATTCGGGACCAAACTATTTTTCTTAAGTACACGCCATGTACTGTATGTACACGCTGTGTAGTCTCTAACCGTGTTACAGACTGTGTGGGTAGAAACACGGGGTTGGTTAATCTTAGTAGATCACACTGTGTTCTGGATGTACACGTCGTGTGGGGTAGACCATGTGTCCACCCATGTGACTAACAACACCGATGGATTAAATCTTATGTTATACACGACGTGTCATGTTTGAACATGTCGTTTAGTGTGAGCCGTGTATCCAGTCATGTCACTAACAACACGGGTCAATGAAGATTTCCTAGTACATGTCGTTCTGGCACGAACACGCCATGTAGTCTTGTTCTATGAGAACCAAGTGGGTTAGCTGTGTAAAAGAAATTGGGTAGGGAAAGAGAATTTGTACACACCATGTGTTAGGACAACACCCCATGTATGGGGTGTTACAAGACCCGTTTTGGCAGGAGTACACGCACATGTGAAAGGCTTAAGGGAACACACCGTGTAGACATTATACATGCCGTGTATCCATGTTTTAAAAAAAATTGAATGCTTTATTTATCTTGTTACCTTATTACACTCTTGGTTTTCAGTCCTTGAAAATCTTGATCTAAGGTGTGCGCTTGATCTTGTAGAGTCGTGTCACCGAGACGTCCTTCGGTTGTCCACCAGTTACAGGGCAGTGATCAGACGCTGGACCTGGCTAATCAAGGACTTCCAGCTAATCCTCAAGTTGTTCCAGTCTTGGCACCAGCCATCATTCTAGACATAGGTGCTGATGCACAATTCTAAGAGGGCTTCATGAGGTTCATTCATACATTCCGTGGAGTACTGCATCCTTCCCCTTCTATGGCAGAGTTAATGCAGGTTTTCCAGCAGCAGTATTCTCCCACATTCATAGAATACTTCCCCTTTGTATGAAGAGTCATGGTTAGAATCCCTACTTTCTATCTTTGATCATCTGGAGATTCCTTCAGAGAGGAGGGTCAAGCTTGATACATATATGCTTCGAGATTCCACCAAGAGATGGTGGGATGTGATCCCACGGGTGGGATGCCAGCAGGTTATGGCGTGGAACGAGTTCCGGCGTACCTTTTATGACTGCTTCTACCGGAAGACTTTAAGGGCCGATCGAGCTCGAGAGTTGACGAGTCTGGAGCAGAGTACTCTCTATATTATGGATTATTATTCTCACTTCACTGATCTGCAGTGCTTCACGCCTCTTCCAGGAGGTGGTGAGTTATTCCTAGAAAGGAAGTCTGAGGATGTTCTGAGGCACAAAATCCAATATCACGTGAATATCTTTAAGTTGACTTCTATCACTTATATCATCAACCGGGAGCTGATCACAGAGTGTAATCTGAGGGATTATGGAGTTGTGAGCGAGGGAGGCTCGACATACGAAGTTAGTGTCCCTCGTACTGACAGTAGGAAGCACCACAGAGACCCTTCGTGTCGAGATCCAAGGAGGCAAGACTCTTATTCTGGTAACTAGGTGGTGTCCTACCAGTGAGGGAAGAATGGTCATACGAGGACACATTTCCTGAGAGACCCAGTGGAGTGCTGATCATGTAGAAAGATGAGCCATCTTTGGAGTTCCTATTTGTTTTTCTCACCAGCAGCTGGTGACTATGGTTATTCTTTGACTCCTCATTCGGGAGTAGCACCACCAGATTCTCACCAGTCTGGGAACTAGAGTTCCTCCGACCGTTTAGGCCGAGGTGGTGGTTGTGGCTGTTGTTTCCAGTCTCCAGACATTTAGTGACAATAGGGTGGATCAGCTCAGGGTGGTCAGGTATGGTCACATGATTGTGGAGCAGGCCATACTTTTGTAGTGGAGTACACCCAGCAGGAGCAGGATCCCAGACCCTCTACTATTTAAGGTATGATCCTAGTTGCCTCAGTTTTAGCTTCTTCTCTTTTCGATATAGGGGATTCCCATAGATTTTTATTTATTTCTATTGTGGAGATCCTTGGGCTCTATATCTTTTCTTCTGCTGATATCATGACGTTAGACACTGCGTTGGGGGCTATACCGTCTAGTGTACGTCAGTGCAGGAAGTTCCCTCTTGAGGTTATTAGGTGTCACTTATTATGGGACCTTTATATCCAAGAGATGATAGGCTATGACGTCATTCTTAGAATGTATTGGTTAGTTCCCTTCCAGGCTATTGTCGATTGTTATCATCATAGGGTGAGTTTCACATCACCAGAGGGCATATCATTTTTGCATATGGGATAATGGGATGTTTAGGAAAGCAGAGTAGGAACCAAGCATCGTGGATTGGGAGAAGTTATAGCCTAGATTGCTAGTATTTATCTGGATGACCAGGGGACATCATAGATGGACTTCCCTTTAGTGGTGGATCATTTTAGGGATGTCTTTCTAGAGGACTTTTAGGGTTTCCACCGAAGCGAGAGGTGGAATTTTCTATTGATCTTATTCCCGGAGCGGCACCGGTGTCCATTCCTCCTTATAGGAAGGCTACACCAGAGTTACAAGAGCTCAAGAAGCAGTTGGAGGAGTTGCAGGCAAAGGGTTTCATTCGACGTAGTACTTCTCCTGGGGGTTCACCAGTCCTGTTTCTAAGGAAGGCAGATGGTACCCTCAAACTTTGTGTGGATTATCGAAATTTGAACAAGTTGAATATCAAGAAATGATATCCTTTTCCAATAATTGGTAATTTCATTGATTAGCTTCAAGGAGCCTGAGTGTTCTCAAAGATTGACTTGAGATCTGGTTACCATCGGTTTCACATTAGACCATCTGATATACCTCTTACAGCCTTCCGGACCAGGTATGGTCTATATGAGTATGTGGTTATGCCGTTCAGTCTCACAAACATGCCTATAGTCTTCATGGAACTGATGAACCAAGAGTTCTATTCATACCTATATTCTTTTGTAGTTGTCTTCATGGATGATATCTTGGTGTACTATCACACTCGACATGACCATGCTTCACATATTGAGATCGTTTTGAGTACACTGAGAGAGCATCATATATATGCTAAGATCTCAAAATTCCTCTTTTGGATGGACCAAATTCACTTCTTGGGTCATGTTATCTATGGGAAATGAGTCTCAGTAGACATGGGGAAAGTGAGTGAAGTAGTTTCTTGGGAGTAGCTGAAGAATGTCTTTGAGGTATGGAGCTTTATAGGTCTAGTTGGTTACTACAGGTGTTTTATGCAAGACTTCTCATGCTTATAAGTGCCACTAACGAGCTTGACTAAGAAGGGTTCAAGGTTCTTGTGGTCATATTCTTGTGAGTCAGCCTTTCAGGAGATGAAAGGAAGGTTTACTTCAGCCCCAATACTAGTATTAATAGAGTCGGGAAAGAGCTACATTATTTATTGTGATGCTTCAGGTATAGGGTTGGGATCAGTGCTTATGCAAGGAGAAGGAGTCATTGTGTACGGGTCTCGGCAGCTGAGGAAACATGAGAGGAATTACCCGACGCACGATCTTGAGATGGCATCAGTTGTTCATTCCTTACTCTATTGGAGACACTACCTTCTAGTAGAGCATTTTGTGGTTTTCACTGATCACAAAAGTCTCAAGTATATTTTCACTCAACGTGACTTGAATTTGATATAGTGAAGGTGAGTTGAGTATCTTCAGTCTTTTGACATTGATCTTGCATATACGCATAGAAAAGGCAATGTAGTGGCTGATTTGCTAGGCAGGAGGACTCAAATATAGGTAGTTCAGGAGGCCAGTCATGAGTGACAGCTTATGGATCTATTCTCTGAGATGCATTTGGAGGTTCATGATAGATAGGGGTAGACGTTTCTCTCTTCTGTAGCTATTACATATACTCTTATTGACCGAGTGTGAATAAGGAAGCTATCGGATTTTTAAGACTTAGTTCTATGGGAAAGAATGTCAGGAGTGGACCCCATTCCCAGATGAACCATAGGTGAGGATGTGATCTTGTGTTTTCATGGGCGTGTATGGGTGTCAGTAGATATACGCGAGGAGCAGATGCGGGACTTTCATTCCTTAGTTTGGGAAGTTCATCCTTGTGTCACAAAGATGTATCATGATCTACACTATCAGTATTGGTGTCCAGGTATGAAGAGAGATGTTGCTGGTTTTGTCATGAGGTGTTTCACCTGTTAGCAATTGAAGGTGGAGCATCAATGACCAGTAGGGATTTTGCAGCAGTTACCCATTCTCGAGTGGAATTGGGATGATGTCGCGATGGATTTCATGATAGGTTTTTTAATATCACCTCGAGGGAATGTTGTAGTGTGGGTTTTCATTGACATACTCACGAAGGTTTCTCACTTCTTGCTGATTAAGGAGAACTTCAGTGTTGATGAGCTGGGACAGTTGTACATGTAACACCCCGATATTTTATGAAAAATATTCTTTTTAATTTCATTAATGTCTTGTGTTGTACGCTACACAAAAAGGAGCTTACACAACATGCATCCTTGACTTTCCTTGCATTACACGTAATCGTGACCTTCCTCGATAGCGTGTGTAGTACGCAATACCGAGTTTCACTAAACAACGATATGCTATTAAAATATTATTAAAACTATCCGTTATGAATATTAATAACTACTTTTTGAATTTTTTTTCAAAATGGACTTCATTTTTGGATTCGGAATATCGAAATTATCTTAGAGTGAAATTTTGGTACTTTTCGGATAACTTTCATTTTCTGATGAATAGTGAAAATTACTAAATTTTAATTAAAAACAACCTTTTTAATCGAAATAATTAATAGTGATAAATTTTTAATTTTAGTGGTTTTAAAGTATATTTAGAATATATTTTTACAATTTAATACAATGTTGGTCATTGGATGTAATTTCAAATTTAAACCAGACATAAACAAGTGTCAATCTTTTGATAGTTATTATCTCTTAAGAAAACGCTATTTGTTTTGACGACGGGAATTAATTTTTAAATTAATTAATGCAACTGATATGTTTTTAATTTGGTAAAATAGACATTATTTTTTAGTTCATAATATCAAATATATCTTAGGCCTAATTTTTGGTATTTTTCTGGAAACTTTCATTTTTTGATGAATAGTGAAACCACTAAGTGGTAGTTAAAAAAAATTGAATTTTTCATAAAACTTAATTTTACCGCTTCTGTGAGTGGAATTTCAAAAATCTGAGAGACACGGTTGATGTCAGTAAGTAAAATGTGGTTCAATGAGATGAAAATAATTTTTAGTGAATAGTAACTTTTTACTTTTTTTACCACGGTTAAAAGTAAATAGGGTAATTAAGGGTAAAAATGATATTATTATTACCCTAACACACGTCCTAATTTTATTGGATAAGTGTAATTCGACCAAAAAAGACCTTAGGAATAAAATTTGACCATTTAGGCCCACCTGGATTAGATTAGGACATTTATTATTATTTAATTCAAAGAAGAGTAAAAAGAGTTAAAATCAAAGTTTATTTACTAAAAAAAATTTAATATAGGGTTATACATAAGATAAATTCGATCGTAAATATTCATTATAAAGATAATAATATTTCCTACATAATTATATTTTATTTATAATTTTTAGACATTAAATAATTTAATTTATTTATGACACAATGATGATGCATTAATTACCATAATAGTGAAAAATTAGAATAATTGATATTATAAATACCCAAATAAATATAATTTGAGACTTTTTATGAATTACACTAATTTTATAGGTTAATATGACATGTTAGGATTTATTTAATTAACTTTGGTCGAAGTAATCATTCTGTTATGAGTTTCACAAAAATCAACTATTGAATAGTGTCAAAATTGACATAAAATAGTTTTAAAAACAAATATTATTGATTGATATTTTATTCCTAAAAATATAAGGTTCATCCAAGATACTTATATCAAGATATTTGTATCATTAATGGACCATTTGGGGGTCTCTTGGATGTATATGGTAAGTTTATGAACTATATAATATAAAAATACAAAGTGATATGGTAAATGTCAATCTAATTAACTAAGAGTTAAAACTAAAAGATAAGGTTAGTATAATGACCTAAACTTGTATAAATTCTATTGGATGAGAGTATTTCGACCCATCCCCACCTTAGCTTTGAAATAAATCAATTTGGATCTATTTAAAACCGAAATTGGATTTATTATAAAATAATATTTTTAGTTATTCCAAAGGTGCCCCTCTCCTCCCTTATAAAAGGGCACCTCCTCCCCCTCTTCCTCACACCACTTTGAGCCTTAAAGCTCGGCCAACCCCTGAAAAATTCTCTTCTTCACTTCCCTAGAAACATCTTGGAGGTCCTGGTCTTCTTCAAAGACCAATTTTAGTTCCCTAAGTGGAGGACTCAAAGAGGCGCTTTAAAGAAGAGGTAATGTCTGTTACCGATTCTTTCATCTCTATTTCTTCTTCCACTTCTTCTTCTTAGGTTGTTTCAATATGAAGTAATAACATCAGTATCACTAATATACTGATATGTTATTATAAGTATGAAACAACCCTATTTCACCATTTATCAATCCTACGGAAAATGAAATCACCGCGCGTGCGTACGTACGGAATACCGTCTCCACGCCATAGTGTAATCTATTTTCCACCACCACCTTACTTGGATGGGTATAATGGTGTAAATAATAACTATATATGATTATTTTAAAGTGATATTGATTCTGAAATAGTATACATACAGTCCAATACAGTCCCACGATCATGGGAACAATATCTTCGCTTGTGCGTACGTACGGAATACAGTCTCCACGATGTGATGCGACTCGTTCTACATGATATTCATTGAATAATGATTATATAAATGAATTTAATGAATGGATATGATATATATTACACTAATACCATTCTGGAAATGAGGTATCTATAACCTAAATAGAAGAATAAGAATTTATTCGACAAAACATGCATAAGAACAAAAAGTAATAAACACCCGAATAACAAGTAGTAATGAAATATTACTAATAAGAAGCTAAGAATATGACCATATATGATATAATAACAATAAATATGATTCTGGAATAATTCAATAACATTATTTAAATCATTATACAGGAGGTTCAGACACTTACGAAGCAAATCAGACCTAAGGTAAGGGAAATATCACAATCTCATTTTTATCTGAGATTGTTTATACTTTGGAATTTACTAGGGTGTATTTTATCATCCACATCCATGTTTCCTAAATATGTAATATTATTTCCATCCACCTAGAATTTTTTAAATCCAATTTTACCCTTAGGTGAGTTTTTAGTAAAAGATATGAAAGGAATATTTTTTCGTTTTTCGTACGAGGTCCTTTTTGACTTTTCTGACAAAAGTACGAGAAGAATGTTTTTTTGAACTTATACGGCCTGAATGGATTTTTAAAAAATTATTTCCAAGAAGCTTACTTTACAAGTTTTAATGTTTATTTTTAATCAACTTCTTTTAGTTTAAAATTGTATGACATGTTAAGAAAGGAAAATGTTTTTGAAGTAGAAAGGATAATTTCCTCAAGAATGGAGTTCAAGCATTTTATCAAAATTATTTTCCATCTAAGATAATATAGGGTTCTGTTTCTATCCCTATTATTACATTGATTTTATTATGTTGTGATGGAATTATTTTTATAAATTCCTTTATCTTATATGAATTGTTTTAAGATGTCAGGTTGTTTAAGAATCCCATTTTTATTACATGGGTTATGCAATGATGTATGATTTATGATTTTGTGGCACACATATGAATGGTATCATTATGAGATGGGTGGGACCTATATATCCCTCCAATGCATTGGGTAAATATTTTATATCTCATGAGATAGACATGGCTGGAACGGCAGGTTAAACCGGTTCAGTGAAACATGACTGAAATGAGGAATGAACTCGGTTCAGAAATGGACTTTGTCCACTAAGATAGTCTTGGAAATGAGTCTTGAATAATAAGAAATGATTCTCTATTATTATGTGTGTATGACACAAAGTTTCATGTTTTAAGTTATGATTATTGGGATTACATTTCACTACTATGATTTATCCCATGTTATGATATTATGATCTCTTTTGCAGGTTAATATTTCAAAAATGTTATGTTGTTATGAATATGATGTGATTGATATTTCTTTTTTTTACACTTACTGAGCATTTGAGCTCACCCTTTTATGTTTTCTTTTCCCCAAGATATAAAGAAAGGTTTTAGGTAAAAAAGGAAGATCTTTAGGGGAGATGTTGAAAATCTTTCACCACGATTAGAAGATTATATTCTGAGTTTCCAAAGACACTAAACTATTACGGTCCTTGTGTGTGTGTTTTTGTTATGTACTAAGTATTCCACAAAAGTAATGTAATGTACATGTACGTTAGGATGAGGGTCTCTACAGTTTGTATCAGAGGAATGGTTTAATCAACCTTTGGAAACTAGGATGCGAGAACTTTAGTGAGATCCCTAGAGATATTTCTAAGGTATGTCTAGGGATGTCCCTAAGGTTGAGTATAAGTATAGGTTATAGTACTAGAATTACGGTAACCCAAGATGTTAGATATTGAAGGTACTCCTCCTTTTTGTGTTGTTTTCCCTAGCATTATTTTTGTCTCTCACACTATTCTTTTTGGGTTTTAGACGATGGCTGGAACCCGAAAGAACCGTGTTGATCAATGCAATGATTTTCCTCCTGAACAAACAAATGTTATGGGAGATGGAGTTAAAAATCTTATTGCTATACTTACACAAGCTATGAATCATTCTGGACTTCCAAATGAGCAGAGAAGGGAAAAATATTCTATTGATTCCTTCATGAGGCAACGTCCACATTCTTTCAGTGGGTCTTCTGATCAACTTGTTGCTGAACAATGGATCAGTACCACTGAAAAGATATTTTCAGTTCTTCAATGTTATGAACATGATAAAGTCATATTAGTTGTATATCGTTTGGAAGGTGAAGCTGATCAATGGTGGAATCTTATCAAGAATACGAGGCAAAGAGATGAAATTGAGTCCATGGAATGGGATGAGTTCAAGAACTTATTTTTCAATACGTACTTCCCTCGTATTCTTCAAACAAAGATGGAAAAGGAGTTTCCTGAAATAAAGCAAAAGGATGATGAATCTGTTGGTATATACGAAGCGAATTTTACAAGTCTTGCAAGGTATGAATATGGATTTATCATCCAACCTGAAAGTAAAGTTGATCGATTCTTCAGTGGCTTAAAACCAAATCTTCGAAGGGCATTAGCTATAAGAGACTTCAGTAGCTATGAAGAAATTTTGCGTTGTGCTATCAAGGTAGAAATGGAAGTTGGTGTTACTTATCCACCTCATAGTTTTGACAAGAAACGAAAGATGGAGTTCAAGGAAAAATCTCAGAATAATGGTGAAAAGAAGATGAATTTTTCCTTGTGCTCAAAGTGTGGAAAAAAGCATGGTAGATATTGTCTTAAAGGGACAATTAAATGTTTCAAATGTGGAAAGGAAGGTCATCAGGCATTTTAATGCCGCAATTATGGGAAGAAGATGTCTAATGATGCAAACAAAGGAAGGGATACACAGAATGAACCTACAATACTTCAATGCTTCAAGTGAAAGGAAATGGGGCATTATGCTAATAAATGCCCTAATCCAAGGGTTAGTGATGATTGGCATGAGAAACCACTTAAGGAAAAGTAAAAAGGGAAGTCACATGCGATTACCATTGGCGATGTTGAATATGGAAATGATGTGGTGGAATGATTAAGTGTTTATGTAATGGGATTCCAAAATAATGTTGTATATAGTATCGTGGAATATTAGAATATTTATGTATTGGTCTATTGTGGTTTTCAATAATTTTATAGTACCGGTAGCCATGGAAAGTGATTGAGATATTTTTGGAAAAAAGATGATATGCGCATAGTGAAGGGATAAGGAAAAAATGAAATGTTTAACAGTATTCATAAGCTCATGACTGATATAAGGAAATAGTTAAATCATGGTTTGAGGTTTTGGTATGTGAAAAGAGTTAACTTTTGACAGCACTCATGTTTTCACTAAGATTTAATGGGTATTCATTTTTCAATAGAATACATGATTAAGGCATTTGAATGTTTGGAATGTGACCAACAAGACATTTCTCATGATATATGGGGATCAACAATTGTACTAACATGCTAGTTGTATGAACCCTTTGGTAATAGTTTTCACTATAATATGAGAATAGAAAACATTATTTTGGATAAGCCTAATGATTGGAATGGATTATGTTGGACATAAGTTAGTATTGTTTAAGGAGAGAAGTTTTTTCGATATTATTTATGTGATGTTGTAGTAATATAGTTTTAGAAAAAGGAAAACCTGCAGGATGGGCGACAACCCATCGCGTCGGACAAGGCTGTGGGAATCGAACCCACAACCGAAGTGCGACTAGCCTTTATTGCCTACCACTGGCCTACAGGAAGTCCCTGTTTAGTAGAAACTAGTTTTATTATATTAAGCAGTATGATATATGAAGTATAAGTCCATTTTAGTAACCATATATGATTAATCTCACTATAGATGGACTTATCTATTTTTTTGATAACTTTTCTAACCTTTTGTTTGAGACAGATGGAATGACCCATCATTCTATCGCATGATCTGCTAACACATCACGAATGAAAAATTCAACTTCATTTCTTTAAGAGATGAAGTGGAAATTGTCCAAAGAACGACCAACTATGAGACTATACCAAAATCACGAAAGTATTTCTTCTAATTCCAATTTCATCAACTTTAGGGAAATTATCTTGAAAACCAAAAATGTTGTCCTAGTGCTCTTATATCTGATGAATCAAATGGTACCTTAGATCGTTACAAATTTATGGCTTTGTGATTTCTGGCTTTTCCATAGCCATGTTCTCTACCACTCTCCATCAGAACATGATGGTTAGATTTCTCTTCCATATCCATATTTTCACCTAGGTGGAAACCCAGTGATTAGTTTATTTGCGTAACCGTTACATTTCATACTTTTGTTTTTAAAGATTGGTTTTGGTATTCCTTTTTACGATGAGGGTTTCTATTAAAGAAACTTTCAAGTAGTAAACCATTTATAACCCCGACAAATTTCGAGGGCGAAATTCATTTTAAGGGGGGTAGAATGTAACACCCCGATATTTTATGAAAAATATTCTTTTTAATTTCATTAATGTCTTGTGTTGTATGCTACACCAAAAGGATCTTGCACAACACGCATCCTTGACTTGCCTTTCATTACACGCAATCGCGACCTTCCTCGATAGCGTGTGTAGTACGCAATACCGAGTTTCACTAAACAACGATATGCTATTAAAATATTATTAAAACTAGACATTATGAATAGTAATAACCACTTTTTTATTTTGTTTTCAAAATGGACTTCATTTTTGGATTCGGAATATCGAAATTACCTTAGGGTTAAATTTTGGTACTTTTTGGATAACTTTCTTTTTCTGATGAATAGTGAAAATTACTAAATTTTAATTAAAAACAACCTTTTTAATAGAAATAATTAATAGTGATAAATTATTAATTTTAGTGGTTTTAAAGTATATTTAGAATATATTTTTACAATTTAATACAATTTTGGTCATTGGATGTAATTTCACATTTAAACCAGACATAAACAAGTGTCAATCTTTTGATAGTTATTATCTCTTAAAAAACGCTATTTGTTTTGACGAAGGGAATTAATTTTTAAATTCATTAATGCAACTGATATGTTTTGAATTTGGTAAAATAGACATCATTTTTGAGTTCATAATATCAAATATATCTTAGGCCTAATTTTTGGTATTTTTCTGGAAACTTTCATTTTTTGATGAATAGTGAAACCACTAAGTGGTAGTTAAAAAAAACTGATTTTTTCATAAAACATAATTTTACCGCTTCTGTGAGTGGAATTTCAAAAATCTGAGAGACATGGTTGATGTCAGTAAGTAAAATTTGGTTCAATGAGATGAAAATAATTTTTGGTGAATAGTAACTTTTTACTTTTTTTACCACGGTTAAAAGTAAATATGGTAATTAAGGGTAAAAATGATATTATTATTACCCTAACATATGTCCTAATTTTATTGGATAAGTGTAATTCGACCAAAAACAACCTTTGAAATAAAATATGACCATTTAGGACAACTTGGATTAGATTAGGACATTTATTATTATTTAATTCAAAGAAGAGTTAAAAGAGTTAAAATCAAAGTTTATTTACTAAAACATTTTTAATATAGGATTACACATAAGATAAATTCGATTGTAAATATTTATTATAAATATAATAATATTTCCTACATAATGATATTTTATTTATAATTTTTAGACATTAAATAATTTAATTTATTTATGACACAATGATGATGCAGTAATTACCATAATATTAAAAAATTAGAATAATTGATATTATAAATACCCAAATAAATATAATTTTAGACTTTTTATGAATTACACTAATTTTATAGGTTAATATGACATGTTAGGATTGATTTAATTAACTTTGGTCGAAGTAATCATTCTGTTATGAGTTTCACAAAAATCAACTATTGAATAGTGTCAAAATTGACATAAAATAGTTTTTAAAACAAATATTATTGATTGTTATTTTATTCCTAAAAATATAAGGTTCACCCAAGATACTTAAATAAAGATAGGTGTATCATTAATGGATCACTTGGGGGTCTCTAGGATGTATATGGTAAGTTTATTAACCATATAATATAAAAATACAACGTGATATGGTAAATGTCAATCTAATTAACTAAGAGTTAAAACTAAAATCTAAGGTTAGTATAATGACCTAAACTTGTCTAAATTCTATTGGATGAGAGGATTTCGACCCAGCCCCACCTTAGCTTCGAAATAAATCAATTTTAAGCTATTTAAAACCAAATTTGGCTTTATAATAAAATAATATGTTTTGTTATTCCAAAGGTGCCCCTCTCCTCCCTTATAAAAGGGCACCTCATCCCCCTCTTCCTCACACCACTTTTAGCCTTCAAGCTCGGCCAACCCCTGCCAAATTCTCTTCTTAACTTCCCTATAAATATCCTATAGGTCCTGGTCTTCTTCAAAGACCAATTTTAGTTCTCTAAGAGGAGGAATCAAAGAGGCGCTTCAAAGAAGAGGTAATGTCCGTTACCGATTCTTTCATCTTTATTTCTTCTTCCACTTCTTCTTATTAGGTTGTTTCAATATGAAGTAATAACATAAGTATAAATCGTATACTGATATGTTATTATAAGTATGAAACAACCCTATTTCGCCATCTATCCATCCTACGGAAAATGAAATCACCGCGCGTGCGTACGTACGGAATACCGTCTCCACGCCGTGGTGTAATCTATTTTCCACCACCACCTTACTTGGATGAGTATAATGGTGTAAATAATAACTATATATGATTATTTTATAGTTATATTGATTCTGAAATATTATACATACAGTCAAATACAGTCCCAGGATCATGGAAACGATATCTTCGCTCGTGCGTACGTACGGAATACCGTCTCGATGATGTGATGTGACTCGTTCTACATGATCTTCATTGCATAATGATTATATAAATGAATTTAATGAATTAATATGATATAAATTACACTAATACAATTCTGTAAATGAGGTATCTATAACCTAAAGAGAATAATAAGAATTTATTCGACAAAACACGCATAAGAACAAAAAGTAATAAAAACCCAAATAACAAGTAGTAATGAAATATTACTGATAAGAGGCTAAGAATATGACCATATATGATATAATAACAATAAGTATGATTATTGAATAAGTCAATAACATAATTTAAATCATTATACAGGAGGTTCAGACAGTTACGAAGCAAATCAGACCTAAGGTAAGGGAAATATCACAATCTCATTTTTATCCGAGATTGTTTATACTTTGGAATTTACTGGGGTGTATTTTATCATCCACATCCATGTTTCCACAATATGTAATATTATTTCCATCCACATAAAATTTTTTAAATCCAATTTTACCCTTAGGTTAGTTTTTAGTAAAAGACATGAAAGGAATCTTTTGTCATTTTTCGTACGAGGTACTTTTTGACTGTTCCGACAAAAGTACGAGAAGAATGTTTTTTTAACTTATACGGCATAAATGGATTTTTAAAACATTATTTACAAGAAGCTTCCTTTACAAGTTTTGAAGTTTATTTTTAATCAAATTCTTTTAGTTTAAAATTGTATAACATGTTAAGAAAGGAAAATGTTTTTGAAGTAGAAAGGATATTTTCCTCAAGAATGGAGTTCAAGCGTTTTATCAAAATTATTTTCCATCTAAGATAATATAGGGTTCTGTTTCTATCCCTATTATTACATTGATTTGATTATATTGTGATGGAATTATTTTTATAAATTCCTTTATCTTATATGAATTGTTTTAAGATGTCATGTTGTTTAAGAATCCCATTTTTATTACATGGGTTATGCAATGATGTATGATTTATGATTTTGTGGCACAAATATTAATGGTATCATTATGAGATGGGTGGGACCTATATCTCCCTCCAATTAATTGGGTAAATATTTTATATCTCATGAGATAGACATGGCTGGAACGGCAGGTTAAACCGGTTCAGTGAAACAGGACTGAAACGAGGAATGAACTCAGTTCAGAAATGGACTGTGTCCACTAAGATAGTCTTGGTAATGAGTTTTGACTAATAAGAAATGATTCTCTATGATTATGTGTGTATGACACAATGTTTCATGTTTTAAGTTATGATTATTGGGATTACATTTCACTACTATGATTTATCCCATTTTATGATATTATGATCTCTTTTGCAGGTTAAGATTTCCAAAATGTTATGTTGTTATGAATATGATGTGATTGATATTTATTTTGTTTACCGTTACTGATCATTTGAGCTCACCCTTTTATTTTTTCTTTTCCCCAAGATATAAAGAAATGTTTTAGGTAAAAAAGGAAGATCTTTATGGGAGATGTTGAAGATATTTCACCACGATTAGAAGATTATATTCTGAGTTTCCAAAGACACTAAACTATTACGGTCCTTGTGTGTGTGTTTTTTGTTATGTACTAAGTATTCCACAAAAGTAATTTAATGTACATGTACGCAATGCTTAGGGTCTCTATAGTACATCCATGAAATTTTATGTCTACTTAGAGTTCCTCACTCCATTGTTTCAAACAGGGATTCACGTTTTACTTCTCGGGTCTAGCAGGGGATTCAAAATGCTTTGGGTACACAGGTACTTTTGAGTACAGCTTACCACCCCCAGACATATTATAAGGCCCCGACCTTAAACTTTACTTAATATTGAATTAAATGAATAATTCACATTGAGGATCTTTTCAGGTTTAGAGTTTTAGAGAATTAGGACATAACTATTACATCTCAAAAGATTACAAAGTAGAAACTTTTACTAAGTTTCCATAAAATAAAAACTCTTAAAAAGAAACATGTCCAGTTCCATGTTTTAGGTTGCATGACTTTCCCTTGATCCCATCCTTAACCCTATTCCACGTTAAGTCCTGTGAAAAACATTTCAAAAACTTGGGATGAGCATAAAAAGCTCAGTAATGGATACACAAAGAATGAAAACTGTTAGTTTTTCAAAACAATAAGTAAACCATGTATACTTTATCAAAGTAATACATTTCACCTTTTCGAAGTAGAAAAAACTCTTCACTGAATAAAAGTTCATTACTTACCTTTCTGTAACCAAAAGATTACCATAAAACCCTTATAAAGATCACATAACATATAAAGGTAACTTGGGACATAAACATACTTAAGTGGAATAACCATATGGTCGACTTCCACACATATCTCTTAATGGAATAGCCATACAGCCAACTTCCATACATACTTAATGGAATATCCATACGGCTGACTTCCATGACCAATGAATTGGAGGTTATAACGTAACCACCCGTCCTGGTATTCACGGCACCACCCGTCATATGGTTTATCCTGTAACCACCCGTCAAATGTCCAAGTACCAATATAGAATCATAAAACAAATATAATGGAAAGAAAACATTTCTACACATTGATCACAATATATCACATAAATATATTGACATAACAAATCCATCATAAAAACCATTTTCAATACCAAAATTCATAAAATAGTATATGGTATTTATTTCATTTTAAAAACATTACGGCTTGTTGAGGAAGCCAATGACCAAATAATACTTGCGGCGGCGGAAAAAGTCATTGTCACCGCGTACGTTAAAAGAAACATTCTTTTTTGTTGTTTTGTAAAACGCTTCTTAGAAAAATATTCCTTTTGTATAAAATTAAAAGTCAAAGGGGTTTATACACCGTATAAATGAAAGTTGTGTATAAAACGAAATATGCCTCAATGAAAGGAGATTGAGACGAAGTCCCTTACCTCGGGTCCGACTTGACTCGATCGTTCTTTAACGTCCTGAATAATAAACTTGAGTTAATTTATACTTGATTAAGAAACTTTTTCAAGTTCATTATACCTTTTATATCACTTATTTCCATGTTATAAACATTATGTAATCATTTAAGTTAATAATGTTTGTTTTGTCGATATTTGGTTCTTAAGTCGAAAGTGGACTTCTTACAATTACATGTTGTTCGTGTGGTCAAAGGTTCTTTATATCCAGAATGAAATCCCTGATTTGGATATCATATATATCATATATATCCAGCATATACATGTATTTATAATATTACATAATAATTTAGAGGTAAGAAATTAAATTCACCGTTCATGGAGACGGTAAGCCGTACATACGCATGAACGCTACTTTCATTTCTATGTCATATTAATGGAATTAAAACTAAATGAGAGGTATGTATATTTTAATTACATAATTATATTAAACATTTAGATTTAAAATACATCATATATATCCATTATATATATGTACTTATAATAGTACATTACATTTGGGGATAAGAAATGAAATGCACCGTTCATGGAGACGGTAAGTCGTACGTACGCATGAACGCTACTTTCATTTGTATCTCATAATTTAATGAAAAGAAATAATAATGATATAGAGGTATATTATAATTCCAGTATAAAATCATATATAATAACTTTAAATCCATCCTTTATACATCCCACATATGGCATTAACGAATCAAATCACATTGAGGGGGCGGTAGTCTGCACTTCCTTAAATGAAGATATCGCATTTACCCATAATGGAAACCATAAAGGTATTCCCAAAATGAAAAATACAGAAGATTAAGGAAAATATAAACATATTATATATCATATATAAATATAGTGACATCTTAATGGCCACCTATGAAGTTGTTAGAAGAAAATCGAACAATCATCGTTTCGTGAGGCAGAAATTCGCCATCCACGGAAACAGTATGTTCTTTAACCATTAGACATAGGTGTGTGTAAGTGTAGCTCCAATCCTTCTTATAAAAACATCCTAGTATATGGAAGATACTGGAGTTGTTACAAAAGAAATGAATAAAAAGAGTTTAGGAGGTTGGAGAAGCAAAATAAAACAAAAGGACTCAAGTGAAGACATTACCTTATAATCGGGTAACTCCCTTTGGTTTGAGCTCAAAGGCTTCCTTGGGAAGACTTCTACCCAATGTTAGGCTTCAAGGAGTAATATAGGGATGTGGAGAGAAAACATTATCCAGGGTTGGTCGAGCCAAAGGCTTTGGAAGTGTGGGTAATGAGGTAGAGGTGGGGGCCTTTTATAAGAGGATAGGAGGGGCACTCTTGGAAGGTAAGGAAATGTTACTTTATTTTCAAATGGTTTTCGGATTTTAATGGTCCCACATTGATGTGTTTTGAGGATAAGGTGATAAGGGTTCGTAATCCACCCATTAAATAGGTTTTGGACATGTGTAGGTCTAAGATTTTACATTATCTTTCCATTTTATTTAAATCATTAAATAATGAGGTAATCGCTGCATCATCATGGTGTCATAAATAATTTAATTTATTTAATGTCTAAAAATTATAAAAAAATACTATGATGTAGGAAATCTTTTTATCTTTCCAATGAATATTTATAGTCAAATATCTGTTTTTTATAATCCCATGTAAAAATTCGTTTAGTAAAACATCTCATGTTTGTGTCATTTTTACTTTAACTTTAAATAAATGGCATAAATGTCATTATCATACCCAAGTGGCTCCATGGGCTACCAAAAATCGACCCATGGGTTGTATTGGTCGGCCATAACTCAACCAATAGGGTTAGGACAAGTGTCAAGATATTTTCATTTTATTATAATATCATTTTTACCTTAAATTACACTAATTAACTTTAATCGTGATTAATAAAACATAAAAGTTACTATTCACCAAAATTTATTTTAATCCCATTGAACCACATTTTACTTAATAATGAAAATCATTTAAATTGTATTTTTGAGATTCAAAACACAGAAGTGGTAAAGTCCCATTTAAACGAAAAATCAAATTTTGTAACCACCACTTTGCGGTTTCACTATTCATCAAAAATTGAAGTTTTTCAGAAAAAAACCAAAACATCACCCTAAGCTATATTTGATATTCCGAATTCAAAAATGAAGTCCATTTTACAAAATTAAAAACATATAAGTTGCATTAATTAATTTAATAATTAATTTCCGCTGTCAAAACAAATAGCGTGTTTTTATGAAACAATAAGTATCAAAAGATTGACAACAGTTTAAGTCCAATTTCAAAGTAAAATTAATTCCAATGACCACTATTGGATTAAATGGTAAAAATATATCCTAATTGAACTTAAAAACCAATTCAAAAGATTAATTAATCATCTTAATAAATTAGATTAAAAAGAGGTTTTGAATTAAAATACAACATTTTACACTATTCATTAAAAAATGAACTTTATCGGAAAAATACCAAAAAATTACACAAAGTAATATTTGATGTCCCAATTCTAAAGAAGAGTTTTATTTGGTCATATAGAATTTATAAGAGTGACCAGAACTATATTTAATGACGTTTCGCCATCAAATGTTGATAAGTGGACCTTTCGTGAAAATTAGAGTATATAAGCCTAGAATTGAATTCTTTTCGTATTTTAAGCCTTTATCCTTTATTATATAAATGTAAAAACATTTAAAAAACATATATAATCATATTTTAGTTATTTCTATCCATTCCCGCCAGTATAACATCTACGTGTTAACTAACATTTAAAATAATATTATTTTATTACTAGTGTGCAACGTACGATTTCAAAGAAACTCTTTGTTGCTTATCGGGTATGCTATCGAACATAGCAACCCCTTTTAATTAAAATTAATATTTAATTCATAAATATTAATAAATATGAAAATGTTTTATTCATTATTTACCTGGGATGTTACATCCTTCCCCCCTTTTGGGAATTGCGTCCTCGCAATTTTATTCACTTATCAAAATAAGTGGGGGTATTTATCCCTCATAGCATTTTCAGTTTCCCACGTTGCCTCTTTAACCATATGGTTTTTCCAAAAAAACCTTTACCTGGTGAATTACATTATTTCGCAATACTTGCTCTCTTCGGTCAAGAATCTGGACTGGTTGTTCTTCATAAGAGAGATTCTCTTCCAAATGAACTACCTCTGGGCACAAAACATGAGATGGATCTGTCATGTACTTTCTTAGCATAGAAACATGAAAAACATTGTGTACCGGAGATAGACTTGGAGGTAAAGCCACTCGGTAAGCTACTGATCCAACTCTCTCCAGAATTTCATATGGTCCAATGAACCTTGGACTCAGCTTTCCTTTCTTACCAAATCTCATCACACTTTTCCATGGAGAAACCTTGAGAAAAACATGATCACCTACCTCGAAAGGTAGATCCTTCCTCCGGTTATCCGCATAACTCTTCTGCCTGCTTTGAGCTGTTCTCATGTGTTTCTGAATCAACTGAACTTTTTCTGCCGTCTCTTCTACCAATTCTGGTCCCATCAGCTTCCTTTCACCCACTTCATCTCAAAATGCTGGAGTTCGACACCACTTCTCATATAATGCCTCAAATGGTGCCATCTGTATACTAGAATGAAAACTTTTATTATAAGAAAACTCAACCAAAGAATGAGGTTGGTCCCAACTTCCATGATAATTCATCGAACAAGCTCGTAGCATATCCTCCATGGTCTGAATTGTTCATTCTGACTGCCTATCTAATTGCGGATGAAAAGCTGTACTAAAATTTAATTCAGTACCCAACGACTTCTGAAGGCCTTTCCAAAAGTTAGAAGTAAACCTAGGATCACGGTCAAATACAATGGAGAGAGGAAATCCATGTAACCTGACTATCTCTTTAAGATACAAACGGGAAAGTTGATCTAGGGAAAAATTATCTCATATGGCAAGGAAATGATCAGATTTAGTCAAGCGATCAACAATAACCCAGATTGCATTATTATCTCGAGATGTCTTCGGTAATCCCACAACAAAGTCCATGGATATATTCTCCTATTTCCACTCAAGAACTAGTAGAGGCTGAATCATACCTTTTGGTAACTGCCGCTCTGCTTTAACCTGCTGATAAGTCAAACACTTCACAGTAAAATCAGCAATATCTCTTTTCATTCCATCCCACCAGTAATACTCCCGCAGATCTTTGTACATCTTAGTACTGCCAGGATGAACTAGAAACGGAGAACTATGAGATTCACATAATAACTCTCTCTTCAACTGTGAATCATAAGGCACACACAATCTATTCCCAAATCTCAAAACACAATCACTATCAATATTGAATTCATGCAACTTACCTTTCTGAACTAGCTCTACCTTTTTCTGCAACTCACTGTCTTGCTTCTGTGCTTGCTTGATTCTGTCTGATAGAGAAGATCTCACTAATACCTGAAACAAAACAGAAGGACATCCTACACCAACAACTTATATGCCAAAGTTTATCAAATCCTTAACCAAAGGATCAAGTTCCAAACGCAACATCGTTAATGAAGCATTACTTTTTTGACTCAAAGCATCAGCCACTTTATTGGCTTTTCCCGGATGGTAATGAATTGTACAATCATAATCCTTGATTAATTCCAGCCATCTCCTCTGTCTCATGTTCAATTCTTTCTGAGTGAATATATACTTTAAACTTTTGTGATCAGTATATATTTCACACGTTACTCCATACAAATGATGCCTCAAAATTTTTAAAGCAAAAACAACAGCAGCTAATTCCAAATCATGTGTAGGGCAATTTACCTCATGAGTTTTCAACTAACATGAAGCATAAGCAATTACCTGATCATTCTGCATAAGGACACAACCAAGTCCCTTCAATGAAGCATCACTGTATATAACAAAATCACCATTTCTGGAAGGAAGTGCCAAAACCGGAGCATTCACCAATCTTCTTTTCAACTCCTGAAAACAATCATCACATTCTTTTGTCCAGATGAACTTAACACCCTTACAAGTTAGCTTAGTCATTGGACTAGATAACCGTGAAAAATTTTCAACAAACCTTCTGTAGTAACCTACCAAACCATGAAAACTATGGATCTCAGTTACATTTGTGGGTCTTGGAAATTCTTCAACAACTTTTGTTTTAGCAGGATCAACAGTTATGCCATCTTTTGAAACAATGTGACCCAGGAAAGAAATTTGTTGTAACCAAAACTCACACTTGCTGAATTTTCCATATAGTTTATTTTCTTTTAAGGTTTTCAAGATAACCCTTAAATGACTTTCATGCTCCTCTTTACTTTTCGAAAATACCAAAATATCATCGATGAAAACAACCCCAAACATATCCAAGAACTCATGGAAAATTCTATTCATAAGGTCCATGAATATAGCAGGGGCATTAGTTAACCCAAAAGGCATAACTACAAACTCATAATGGCCATATCTAGTATGGAACACAGTCTTCGGAACGTCTGCTTCTTTTACTTTCAACTGATGGTACCCCGACCTCAAGTCAATCTTCGAAAAATACTGAGCTCCCTAGAGCTAATCAAACAAATCATCGATATGAGGCAAAGGATATTTGTTCATAACAGTAATATTATTCAAGGCTCTATAATCAATGAAAAGTCTCATTGAGCCATCTTTCTTTTTAACAAACAAGACAGGAGCACCCCATGGTGATGTTCTAGGTCGAATGAAACCTTTATCTAATAACTCCTGCAATTGTTTCTTTAACTCTAAAAGTTCAACTTGATCCATTTGATAAGGGGGTTTTGAAATTGTCTTAGAATCAGGAACCAAGTCAACAGTAAATTCAACTTATCGATCATGAATAATACCAGGCAACTCATCAGGAAAAACATCAAGATACTCATTTACCACTGGCACATCATTAATCTGAACAGTTCCTTTATTTTCAACAATATGTGCAAGGTAACATTCATTTCCATCTTTTACTAGTTTCACAACTTCCTGATATGTTATCAAAATCAAGGGTTCATTCTTGTACACAAAATGAAAATATTTCTGAAAAGAAACCATTTTAGCTCTGCAGTCAATCTTAGCATGATAAAAAGAAATCCAATCCATGCCCAAAATAACATCAAACTCTACTAGAGGAAAAACAATAAGGTTTTCTGGTAGATTCTTTCCACACACAAGGATAGGAAGGTTCTTATAATTCCTTTTTTTCTCAACGTTCCCTCTGGGTGTTTTTACGATAAGTTCAGGGTTCATATCTTGAGATGGAATTTCCAATTTACTAGAAAACTTCTCAGAAATGAAATAATGTGTAGACCCTGAATCAAACAACACATTGGAATAATCTGAACAAACAAACAGTGTACCTGATACTACTTCATTCGATGGCCCAACATCTGCTGAAGTTGTTGCAAAGGATTTCACCACCCATTTCTGCTTGAAGTCTGGCTGCTTTCCCCCAGTCTATTTCTTCGTTAGACACTCATTTTCATAATGACCCATTTCATTACACTTAAAACATCTTACCATTGGCTTTTCATTGCCTTCTTGATCATCTTCCTTACAGTTACGAGCAATATGACCAGACTTACCACACCAAAAGCACTTACCAGACTTGGAGAAACATTCTCCAGGATGCATTTTACCACACTTCTCACAGGATGGATATTTGGTTTTCTTACCTCCTTGCTTCTTTGGTGAATTCTTTCCCTTTTCCTGCCAACTAGACCTCTTATTCCGCTGTTTGTCATAGAACACCTAATCATCGGCAAACTCCATTTCCACCTTCTCTAAACATCGAACAAGTTTTTTATAACTTTTGAACTCACGAGAAGCTAAATCCCTTCAATACTTTGGCTTTAACCCTAAGTAAAAATGGTTTATTTTACTATCAAGATCTCGTATGAAGTTTGGAGCATACCTTGTCAATCGAGTGATCTTTGCTTCGTAAGCAGCCACAAAATCATCCTCCTGCCTCAATTCTAGGAATTGTTTTTCCATCCTAAGTCGAACAGCCTTAGGAAAATACTTCTCAAGAAACATACCTTTGAATTCGTCCCAGTGAAGATCCTCAATCTCATCCCTATCCCTGATATTTTTTACCATCGACCACCACTGATCATCTTCACCTTCAAAACAGTAAATAGAAAGACTAACCTTTTGATGTTATGAACACCCCATGACATCAAAAATCTTATCCAGTGCTTTAATCCACCCATCAGCTTGCACGGGGTAAGATGGTCCTTTGAATGATGGGGGATGTTGCCTCATGAAATGTTCCACCACTGACATGTTCCTCTGCGGTTGATCTGGCTGATCTCTTGCATGGATACCACCACCATTTATAGCCTGAGTCAACTGTTTCATCACTGCAACAAACTGTTCAGTTCTGATTCCAACCATCTCAGGTTGCTGATTTGTAAGGTTGTCTTCCTCCTGATGTCGTCCCAATATAGCTGCTTTGTTTCCTCTGCAGAAAACCATTCTGAACATAGAAATATCTTAGGCGAAGCAACATGGTAATCCATAAATGCTATATCATTTAAATCATATTATAATTTAACACTTTTCTAACTCCTAAAGTTGTCTAAACCGACCTTTGATACCAACTATAAGGCCCCGGCCTTAAACCTTACTTAATATTGAATTAAATGAACAATTCACATTGAGGGTCTTTTTAGGTTTAGAGTTTTAGATAATTAGGACATAACTATTACATCTCAAAAGATTACAAAGTATAAACTTTTACTAAGTTTCCATAAAATAAAAACTCTTAAAAAGAAACATGTCCAGTTCCATGTTTTAGGTTGCATGACTTTTCCTTGATCCCATCCTTGACCCTATTCCACGTTAAGTCCTATGAAAAACATTTCAAAAACTTGGGGTGATAATAAAAAGCTCAGTAAGGGATACACAAAGAATGAAAACTGTTAGTTTTTCAAAACAACAAGTAAACCATGTATACTTTATCAAAGTAATACTTTTCAACTTTTCGAAGTAGAAAAAACTCTTCACTAAATAAAATTTCATTACATACCTTTCTGTAACCAAAATATTATCATAAAACACTTATAAAGATCACATAACATATAAAGTTAACTTGGGACATAAACATACTTAAGTGGAATAACCATACGGTCGACTTCCACACATATCTCTTAATGGAATAGCCATACGGCCAACTTCCACACATACTTAATGGAATAGCCATACGGCCGACTTCTATACCCAATGCATTGGAGGTTATAACGTAACCACCCATCCTGGTATTCACGGCACCACCCGTCATATGGTTTATCACGTAACCACCCGTCAAATGTCCAAGTACCAATATAAAATCATAAAACAAATATAATGGAAAGAAAACATTTCCACACTTCGATCACAATATATCACATAAATATATTGACATAACAAATCCATCATAAAAACCATTTTCAATACCAACATACATAAAAGAGTATATGGTATTTATTTCATTTTAAAAACATTACGGCTTGTTGAGGAAGCCAATGACCAAATAATACTCGCGGCGGCGGAAAAAGTCGTTGTCACCGCGTACGTTAAAAGAAACATTCCTTTTTTTAGTTTTGTAAAATGCTTCGTAGAAAAAGATTCCTTTTGTATAAAAGTAAAATTCAAAGGAGTTTATACACCGTATAAAAGAAAGTTGTGTATAAAACGAAATATGCCTCAATGAAAGGAGATTGAGACGAAGTCCCTTACCTCGGGTCTGACTTGACTCGATCGTTCTTTAACATCCTGAATAAAAAACTTGAGTTAATTTCTACTTTCTTAAGAAACTTTTTCAAGTTCATTATACCTTTTATATCACTTATTTCCATGTTATAAACATTATGTAATCATTAAAGTTAATAATGTTTGTTTTGTCGATATTTGGTTCTTAAGTCGAAAGTGGACTTCTTACAATTACATGTTGTTCGTGTGGTCAAAGGTTCTTTATATCCAGAATGAAATTACTGATTTGGATATCATATATATCATATATATCCAGCATATACATGTATTTATAATATTACATAATCATTTATAGGTAAGAAATGAAATGCACCGTTCATGGAGACGGTAAGCCGTATGTACGCATGAACGCTACTTTCATTTCTATGTCATATTAATGGAATTAAAACTAAATGAGAGGTATGTATATTTTAATTCCAGAATTATATTAATCATTTAGATTTAACATAAATCATATAAATCCATTATATATATGTTCTTATAATAGTACATTACATTTGGGGATAATAAATGAAATGCACCGTTCATGGAGACGGTAAGCCGTACGTACGCATGAACGCTACTTTCATTTCTATCTCATAATTTAGTGGAAATAAATAATAATGATATAGAGGTATATTATAATTCCAGTATAAAATCATATACAATAACTTCAAATCCATCCTTTATACATCCCACATATGGAATTAACGAATCAAATCACTTTGAGGGGACGTTAGTCTGCACTTCCTTAAATAAAGATATCGCATTTACCCATAATGGAAACCATAATGTTATGACCAAAATGAAAATACAGAAGCTTAAGGAAAACATAAAAATTTTATATATCATATATAAATATATTGACATCTTAATGTCCACCTTTGAAGGTGTTTGAAGAATATCGAACAATCATCGTTTCGTGAGGCAGAAATTTGCCATCCACAGAAACAGTATGTTCTTTAACCATTAGATGTAGGTGTGTGTAAGTGTAGCTCTAATACTTATTATAACAACATCCTAGTATATGTAATATACTGTAGTTGTTACAAAATAAATGAATAAAAAGAGTTTAGGGGGTTGGAGAAGCAAAATAAAACAAAAGGACTCAAGTGAAGACATTACCTTATAATCGGGTAACTCCCTTTGGTTTGAGCTCAAAGGCTTCTTTGGGAAGACTTATAACCAAAGTGAGGCTTCAAGGAGTAAGAGAGGGATGTGGAGAGACAAAATGAGCAGGGGTTGGTCGAGCCAAATTCTTTGGAAGTGTGGGTAATGAGGTAGAGGTGGGGGCCTTTTATAAGAGGAGAGGAGGGGCACTCTTGGAAGGTAAGGAAATGTTACTTTATTTTCAAATGGTTTTCGGATTTTAATGGTCCCACATTGATGTTTTTATAGGATAAGGTGATAAGGGTTCTAAATCCACCCATACAATAGGTTTTGGACATATGTAGGTCTTAGATTTTACATTATCTTTCCATTTTATTTAAATCGTTAAATAATGAGGTAATCACTGCATCATCATAGTGTCATAAATAATTAAATTTATTTAATGTCTAAAAATTATAAAAAAATACTATGATGTATGAAATCTTTTTATCTTTCCAATTAATATTTATAGTCAAAAATATAACTTGCATAACCCCATGTAAAAATTCGTTTAGTAAAACATCTCATGTTTGTGTCATTTTTACTTTAACTTTAAATAAAAGGCATAAATGTCATTATCATACCCAAGTGGCTCCATGGGGTACCAAAAATAGAACCATGGGTTTTATTGGTCGGCCATAACTCAACCAATAGGGTTAGGAAAAGTGTCAAGATATTTTCATTTTATTATAATATCATTTTTACATTAAATTACACTAATTACCTTTAACTGTGATTAATAAAACATAAAAGTTACTATTCAACAAAATTTATTTTAATCTCATTGAACCACATTTTACTTAATAATGAAAATAATTTAAATTGGATTTTTGAGATTCAAAACACAAAAGTGGTAAAGTCCCATTTAAATGAAAAATCAAATTTTGTAACCACCACTTTGCGGTTTCACTATTCATCAAAAATTGATGTTTTTCAGAAAAAAACCAAAACATCACCCTAAGCTATATTTGATATTTTGAATTAAAAAATGAAGTCCATTTTAGAAAATTCAAAACATATAATTTTCATTAATTAATTTAATAATTAATTACCACTGTCAAAACAAATAGCGTGTTTTTATGAAACAATAAGTATCAAAAGATTGACACTAGTTTAAGTCCAAATTCAAAGTAAAATTAATTCCAACGACCACTATTGGATTAAATGGTAAAAATATATCCTAATTTCACTTAAAAAACAATTCAAAAGATTATCTAATCATCCTAATAAATTATATTAAAAATAGGTTTTGAATTAAAATACAACATTTTACACTATTCATTAACAAAATGAACTTTATCGGAAAAATACCAAAAAATTACAGAAAGTAATATTTGATGTCCCGATTATAAAGAAGAGTTTTATTTGGTCAAATAGAAAGTATAAGAGTGACCAGAACTATATTTAATGACGGTTCTCCATCAAATGTTGATAAGTGGACCTTTCGTGAAAATTAGAGTATATAAGCCTAGAATTGAATTATTTTCTTATTTTAAGCCTTTATCCTTTATTATATAAATGTAAAAACATTTAACAAACATATATAATCATATTTTAGTTATTTCTATCCATTCCCGCCAGTACAATGGCTACGTGTTAACTAACATTTAAAATAATATTATTTTATTACTAGTGTGCAACGTACGATTTCAAAGAAACTCTTTGTTGCGTATCGGGTACACTATCGAATATAGCAACCCCTTTTAATTAAAATTAATATTTAATTCATAAATATTAATAAATATGAAAATGTTTTATTCATTATTTACCTGGGATGTTACACATATGGTCAGTCTGAGCGTACGATACAGGTGCTTGAAGAAATGCTTCGAGCATGCATCCTAGATTTTGGAGGTTCTTGGGACAAGCACATACCTCTTGTGAAGTTTCCCTACAATAATAGTTTTCAAACAACTAATAAGATGAAACCTTATAAGGATTTTTATGGTAGGCCATGCTAATCACCCTTATGTTGGATGGAGGCAGGAGAGGCAGCTATACTGGGACCTCGTCTTGTCCAGGAGACCACAGAGAAGATAGAGTTAATTTGGAAGAGGATGTATACTGAGTAGTCTTGACAGAAGTCTTCTGCTGATTGATGGAGACAACCTCTGGAGTTCGAGGTTGGAAATCATTTTTTCCTGTGTGTCACACCAAGGTTGGGACACCAAAGGATTAGAAGACAGGTTAAGCTTTCATTGAGGTATGTCGGGCCATTTGAGGTGTTGGAAAGGGTGGGGTTGGTTTCCTATCGGTTGTAGTTAACTCAAAGGTACCAGGCTATTTATGACGTCTTCCACATTTCTCAACTTTGACATTACTTCTCAGACCCATCTCATGTTTTTCAACCTGAGGAGGTTGAGTTAGAGTTGGATGCCTCATTTGAGGAGCATCCTATCTGGATTTTTTATCACTGTATGAAGGTTCTACATGGATGGTCTATTCCTATGGTACGAGTGCTATGGAAACACGGGAGATTACAGAATGAGACTTGGGAGAGGGAAACTGATGTACAATTGTAGTGGCTAGATATGTTTAAGTATTATTCTTCTATGCCTCCTTGCTATGAAAATTCAGGGATAAATTTCTTTAAGGGATAAACTTTGTAAGAACTTGGATCTTCTTTTTAGGTATGTTTTTCTTTTCTGTCCGTTTTTGAGAAAAAGTGGTTTTTTTCTGGAAATTTCTTAAGTACACGTTGTGTACTTTATAAGTACACATCATGTACTCGGTTACCTCAGGTAGCTGGGTGCTGGCTGTGTGTGGGGAACTAGAGACCGCCTAATGTGGGGGCTGGTAAAGGCAAGTACACGTCATGTATTTCTAAAGTACATGTAGTGTACTTTATTTTTTTTCCTTAAATGTATCAGGGTCACGTCTGATGGATATAACTGTCTCCTTCTAGGTCTGGTTCGACAGAGAGAAACCATATGGCTATAGAACTTCTCTGAGCCCCCGATCGAGCATCTGTTCTCCAAATCGACTGTCATCAATTACGTTGGGATCACCTCAGTAAGCTCTTCCTTATCCAAGAGCTTCATTTCCTGATTCCTCTTCTTCCTCATGTTATTTTAGGTTGAGTGTTTTAAGTTATTTTTGTAGATCTATGATGTTATTGGGAGATTCAAGGCTTAAGGTTCACATATAATGATCCTACAACACCGAGGTAGGTGTTTTGTGCCTTTCTGTTCAACGTCTTTGAGTTATATGTGCAAAATTTCCCAATACCCTTGATTGGGGTATTGTGTGTTACAGTTTTAGCCTTGTTAATTGCCTTCAATGCTTGTATGCTTGAGTAGAGGTTAATTGAATGTGAATATGTTTAATTGCTATGATTTGGAAGTGTTTTCCCCTTCATGTTTTGTTTATGACCATTTGTTCTTTCTTATCCTGTTAGGTTTCCCTGTTGTTTCCCATGCCTAGTATTATATGATGGAGTGTTTATTTTCCATCTTGATGTTGTGTTGTAGACTGGTTAGCCAAGTATTTCTTGATTTTTTACTTTGGCCGCTTTGCATTGCTATGCTTGTTTTACTTACACAGAGCCATGAGAACCTGGTGTAGTGGACCATAAGTAAAATGGATGTAAGGGATTCTCCAGAGTGTCTATTATTATTGTTATGATGTGAGACCATTGGGGTAATTGACGTAAGTGCTTCCTCAGAGGGTCTGTAGTTCCTTGATATAGTCCACATGGGGAACAAAATGTATGTGCTTCCCCATAGCACCTTTTAGTTATAGATATGAGACTGTAGGGAGAATTGACAGAGAGTGATTCCCTATAGAGTCTATACTAAAGCTAAACCAGAGGGGTTAGACTGTGTGTACTTCCAAGAGGGTTTCTTGTGTTTGTTAGGTAGGACCAGAAAGGATTAGGTTGTGAGTACATCCTAAAGGGTTACCTTTTTGTGATTATCTGTTTACTTGATATGTGGTATTTTGAATGCTTTTAAACTGTTGGAATGTTTACTGTTGAGTAATTCCTTGTTTACTGCTTTTAATTGCTTATTGCCTGCCATATATATTCACTGACTATTAGGCACAGATCTCTTGGTGGTTTCCAACTAGGATTTAATCTCATGCCATGTTTGGGCCATGCTTTTGGGCCCAAACAGATTATATTGTTACAGGTATAGATAAGGGAAATCACCCTTCCACTTCAGGTACTTGACTACTTTGGAGTTGGAGAGCATGGGACCAAGCTTAGGCTTGCGATGTTGTGGAGTTGTTTACTATTTTCTTGTAATTTGGTTTAGTACTGTATTTCAGCATTGTGACTTGTTTGGATTCTTTCTTAGATTTAGGTATCATGCATCATTAAATATATGTGCTCCAGGTGGTTATTTCTTTTAGCCTCCGGTTGTTTACTATTGTATGGTATTATTAATGCTTCTGCTACTGTATATCTATTTTGTTTCCGTTGTTTTACTCTTCCAATGATGGAATAGTTTCCCTACTATCACACCCAAGGTCCTAACTTCTAGTCAGTAGCCTCTGGCATTCTGGGAAATGCGCTTAAGGCCATGTGACTAATCAAGTACGGGGCGCCTCTAGGTGGCTTTAGGAACCCGGATGTTACTGTGAGATTACAAAAAAGTAAAATAAAAGGAGGATAGACTTTTACGAAAGTTCATGTGGTAATGAACATAGAGGAAATAACATTCATCTTTTTACATATCAAGAATGTGGAAAGAATAGCCTAAAATAATATCTCAAATGGATGGTAATATGTTTTATATATGAAAATGTTGGTCATAGAGAAATTAATTTCCAAGGAATTTGATGACTTATATGTGGGGAATTGGGGAATTGTCTGAGTCAATCCCTGAAACTAAGTTTTATCCCCTAGACCAAGGAAATATATATGTTATACCAAAACATTAAAGTAAAAGGGTTGAAATATTTATGTATTGTAATTCAAAAATTATGATGTTGAAGTATTTTTAACAATGGTATTTGTTTTATAAAAATAATGAAACATATATGGATTTTTTTTAATTTTTTATGTATATATCTCTTCATGTTAGATTAACTTAAGAGTTATAAATACCATCATTGGTTTATGACTTTTTAATCATAAGTTAAAATTCCTAGAAACCCATTTTGAGGTTTTAAGTAATTGTATTTCGAGGTGACACATGATATTTTGGGATACATTTTATTAGGCTGAAGTATATATAACCTTTTGGTTTGTGTAAAGGAATATTTGGGAATAATTATATTATGTTTTTAGAGATGTAAGATGAAGGGTTTTAAGGATATGTACTTATAGAATGGATTAAGTTGAACTTTTGGAGTTACTTTTATGGTATTATAGATTAATGTATTATATTGAATAACTTGTGTTAACTGTTTGGGTTTTAATATGTATAGGAGGGATAGCTCATTACTCTTCTATGGATCTTATGATCTGTTAAAGGTTAATTTTAGTGCTTCAAGGATAAAATAATTCATATTGGATATTTATCCCTTCAATTAAGAGGTAAATTGGAAAGTGATCAAAGCAAAACAAACAGATGAAATTATTTATATGAAATAAAAATATATCAAGTAAGTATATTTTTGGTGTTGTCTGAAATCCATCAACTCTTGGGAAAGGATCATAAAACAAAATTGTTATCATATTACTTTTATATCCATGTCATATTAATTAATCACATATTTATGATTTTTTTGTTATTATATTTCTCATGCTCATTCACTTTCTTATGATCAAAGATCTATACCACTTTCTATAATTATTTATGCTTTTCTTCTACATCCATATCATCACATTCGACCAATGTTATCCTATTTGGAAACCTGGTATGTGTTCTTCTAGATGACCTATGTAATTCCCTTTATCTCTTGTCAAGAATAGTTATTATTATACCTTTTTATAATGTGGGTTTCCAAAAAAATTATTTTCAAATTTTAGGACCTTGATTACTGAGATCAAGATTAAATTATGAGGATGCAATTTCTTTAAAGGGGTAGAATGTAACACCCTGAGATTTTAAAAGAGGAAAATCATGTGGGATAACATGTATATCCCAAAACACCAAGATTAAAAGATAATATAACACCATGAAACTTTATAATATATTACTTTTTAAATAAATTCATTCACTTTGATATCTTTCAATGTACGCAACACTAGGTTTAAAAAAAACATGATACTCTATTAAAATATTATTATTTACACATTACCATTATAAAAAAGTAGTTAAATTAGAGGGTATGTAGAATAATAACTAAATTATGATAATTATATGGGTTAAATTTTTTTAAATAAATTAAATGGTTATCTATTTATTATAAATAAAATAATAACTATTTTAAAGAAAAAAATAAAATTTTTCTTAAAAACTGTATTTTTTGAAAACACTGTTTAGTTGCACTTTGGCATATAATTTTTAATTAATTTTAAACACTTTTAAAAAATTTATTTTATAAAACAAAAATATTTTTTTAAAATCAAATTTATATTAACTTAGGGTGAAATTTTGGTATTTTTTGAAAATATTAATTATCTAGTGAATAGTTAAAAATACCATTTTTTATGAAATTATCATTTCTTCTTAATAAATTAGGTAATTTAAAATTCCAAAGATTCGTTTAATTTTATTTAAAATTAATGTAATTGTAATTTTTTATATTAAATCCAATTAATTACATTTAAATCATCTTTATATTGTATTTTAGTATAAGTATATTTTTAGGCTTAAAACATATTTTTCTAAAAACTATTTTATAGGGAATAATGTTTCTTCATTTTAATTAATTAAAATAAACATTAATTGGGATTTATTTAAATTAAATTTACAGTTTATATATCTATAAATATTAAATAAAATTAATTTTTTAATTATTACTTGTCATGTAGTTATTATAAGATCATATATTCCTTAAAAAATGCATTTCTTTAAAACCTATTTTTTTGACAAGTCTATAGGTTTAATATTAAATTTAATTCTTACACTTATGTGAGATGAATTTGGAAAAATTGATTCCATATTTTAAATAAAAATACTTTATATTATCTAAAATGGTTGAATTTATTTTTGACCATTATGAATAGTGAAAACAGTAAAAATTATTTACCACATTTAAGGTAAAAACATGTTTACTATGGTTTAAACTAAAAAGATAAGGGTGAAAAATGACCCAAAACATGTATAAATTATATTTTATAGTCATATTTAGAATTTATATCTTCTATGGTTTTAAAATATTCTATTTTTTATCATTTTTAGTAAGAAAAATATGTGTATAATTCTTTCATTTCAAAACTTCCAAGTGTGTCCTCTCCCCAACTTATAAAATGACACTCCCCCTCTTCTCATTTAAACACATCAAAAACCCATTATTATATAATATAACAACCCATATAACTTCATTAATACCCTCCCCTTATCTTAGAATCATTTTTTATCAGAAATCCAACCTAGAAAGGCTTTTGGTGTAAACCTAAAGAAGTTTTCCGAAGAAGAGGTAACATCATTAACTGATCGTTTTATTTTATTTATTTTTACACCTCATTAAAATATAACTAAACTATGATTATATAATAAAATCAGTATATTATATATAATGATATATGTTTATGTAAATTTAATTACCAATAACCATCTTTTCCTCCCTTAAAAGTGAAATGAACCCATCAATCGTGTGTACGATCGACTTCTGCTTCGCGAATCGATGTAATTCGTTTTCCAAGACTACTTATCATAGATAGATATAATGATGTATATAATAATTACAAATTATATATATTATATAATTATTCTTATGAAATTATAATATCATATATACCTTCTTACTTTCAATTCCTTAGGGAATATGATAACATCGCTCGTGTGTGTGACAGATTACCTCCTAACAAAGTTATATGATTTGTTTTTCACATATTATTTACATAAGAGGTAATAAGTACTAGTTTTATGTTTTTATATGATATTAATGACATATTAATAATTATCCGAAATAAATATATCATATATTTTCTTACCTTATCATTTATTTAAAAAATGATAACGTTGTTTGTGTATACAAAGGATTACCACATCGCGAAGCGATGTGATTCATTTTTATAACCACATCACATGGATGGTATATGTAAGTGTATTTAAATAACTAGTATTATATTTATTATATAATTATAATTTTGGAAATATAAAATTACCCTTACCTTCTTTCCATCATGATCAATGAAAAATGGAAATGTTACTCATGCGTATGTACGACCTACCGTCTCCATTACATAACCATATTTGATGGTTGTTTTTAAAAGTATAATTTATATATAGAAATAGTAATTTAATCATTATTAACATAATAGTTATGTATAAATAATAATAATCTATTTTACTTTAGTCAATTTACCAAAGTAATTTTCTTCATTTGAGCAGTTTATTATTAAAACGCCCGACAAGAAATTAATAGGTTAAGTAATTAAATATGACATGGTAAAAAATAAAATAAAAGGAACAATAAACTTGAAAAGGTTTATTATGTAAATAATTAAAATAATTATATTATTTAATCATATAAATAATGCACATGATAAATCATGTTGGAGGTAATTGATCTCTTTAACCACACTTTCCTTTAGGTTATGAACTTTCTATATCTAACTCACCTTATCTATCTATTAAAGTTAAAAAATGCTTATAATTATATATATATGTATCTCATATATATACCAAGATTATTCTTCCATCGTTTCATGAGGTTAATACATGCCTTATGATATTTTCTAAAATGATTTCATTACGAAATTTTAGTTATTTATGATATGGGGCATGATGGTGAAATTATAGAGAGTTGGTTTTTTCCTTGTAAGACATTGAAATATTTCTATATATATTTCTAGAGCTAGGAACTGAGATAATGTTTTATTATAAGGCCCATTGTTCCCATAATCAATTTTATAAAAATATTAAATATATTTAATATTGTATACATGTAGATTCTTAAAGAAAACAAGATAACTCTTAAGAAGAAGCTCAGATTAGAAATATGAGACTTCAGTTCATTCTAGAATGTGGTTTTTACCCTAGGTGTGACCTAAAATGGGTCGGTGCAGGGTGTTTGGATCCCTCTCTCATTGACGGTTTGTTTAGTGAATTAATTAATCAATCAATTAATTAATTGTTTCATTTTACATAGCGGATTATTCTATATGAATACGGCTAGGATTAATTTTCTAGGGTTATCCTCATAATACTATAATCACCAATGATTCCCTCCTTTCTTCTCCTATAGGCAGATCACATCAAACAATGTATAAAACTCCGGATCAGAGCACATCACTATTCAATTAACAAAAAGATATCTCTTCCACATTAGCGAGTGTGTTCTTTATAAACGAATGATCCAAAATCCAAACAGGGCCCTTAAATTGATTATTTATTCCCTTTGATTAAATTTATTGAGTAGATTCATCCTTGTTCTTGGATATGTGCTAGTTGTGTCCAATTTAATTCACTGATGAGTTGACGTCATAATTTATATCATTGGTTTCTAACGTCGGATCACCATTCTTCATTGTTGGATAAGAAATATTGGCCATTAATTGTTTAAACCCTTATCATGGAGTTTTTCTCCTATTTCTTCTTTTCATTCATCCCCAGTAGGACCCTGAAGTCTCGGTTAGATATTTTTGGGTGGTATATAACCCGATTGGACCCTTAGAACTATGATGGATAAAGAAACAAATCATGGATCAATGACATAGGAATAGATATGGATTTTTTATGCATAATGGATGATAATTTAAATGATTTGAGATCATGTATTCAAGGGTAGAATCCTTAGAAACATGTGGTTTATTTGATGAACCCCTGAAGAAAAATGTAGGCTAATTTCAGGCAAATAATGGCTTGAAACTTCCAACCAATGCTAGATTCTCTATTTTCATATGGAGATACTGACAGATATAAAGCATCAATTATTGATTCGAGGCACAAGAAGAGGATCAGAATATAAGAAAAATTTATAGAAATATAGACTACACATAGTGTATTAGGATTAACATGTGGAATGTAGTCCCTTAGTGGTAGTGGCTAGGGTTTTGGGAAAAGTTAAGGATGACACGGTATGTATCCATTCAAGATGTTGTGTACCCCTTCCTCAGTTGGATAACCCATGTGTAGGATCACGTGGGTGGTGACTCATGTGGAAGTACATGTTTAGTTACATGATCATGTACCTGAGTACACGGACATGGCCAAGCCAAATGGGCGGCACCTCATGTGAGGAAACACATCGTGTATAGAGTACATAGACATATGGTCTGGTTCACTGACACATGGTATGGTTAATAGACACAGCCAACTGAACATGGCCCAGTCTCTGTTATCTTGGATACACTGTGCACTCCACCTACATGGAATGTACTACTACATAGGATGGTAATTGTTCACTATCTAGGGACACAGTCTGGTGGTGGAGTGGAACCACGCATCATGTGGGTCCCCTCACATGTCATGTTCCTCTTGATCTCTTTTGAGGAAACTTCAAAAATCCATATCTCCCTCATTTGAACTTGTATTTTGGATCGTGAGTAGCCTATACTAAGTGGTTTTTCTCATAGAACACAATGGTTCCATCAATTGTGAATTTCAAGATACAATGTGGAATTCTATGGGCATGACTATTTCTATGGAAACACCTAACACCAGCAGTCATTTGGAAAAATCACTAGAAACATCCAAGTTGTGCCATTCTGTAGAGATGGGTTGTGGAGTCCTCAACCACAAGAGTGGAACCCCTGCTTATCATGGGAATGGGTCCTCTAAAGATACCTTTTGAGTATAACCCCCTTACTGGGTAGGGTGAGGGTCCTCAATGACTAGAGTGGACCCCCCCTCGTCCCAACAGGGTGCGGGTCCTCAACCACTAGAGTAAAACCCACTTATCTCACCAGGGTGTGGGTACTCAACCACTATAGTGGAAATAAGCATTATCAAGTTAGTGATTACTCTACAATGACTTATAAGTGGAACCCCCTACCAGGTGGGGAATAGGTCCTCAATGACCATAGTAGAACCCCCTGTTGTACCAGGGCACAGTTCCTCAACTTTCGAGTGTTGCCCCCTACTAGGTAGGAAGCAGTTCCTCGATTACTATAGTGGAACCCCCTATTGTACTAGGGTGTGGGTCCTTGAATTCCACGTGGAACTCCCTACCAGGTAGGGAGGAGTTCCTTGATGTCCCGAGTGGAACCTCATATTATACCAGGGTATAGTTCCTCGAATTACATAGTGCAACCCCCACTCAGCATGGGTGAAGGTCCTCTACAGATACTATCATAGTGAAACCCCTTGACATACTAGGGCATGGGTCCTCTACTGCAAGTTTATGGCCCCTAAACTGTGTGGTGTAGTGA
This sequence comes from Viscum album, assembly GCA_963277665.1. Taxonomy (NCBI): domain Eukaryota; kingdom Viridiplantae; phylum Streptophyta; class Magnoliopsida; order Santalales; family Viscaceae; genus Viscum; species Viscum album. The sequence continues at coordinate 1,928,023,116 of OY728137.1, read as the reverse complement.
AGATATTTAGCATGAATTGGATGACTACTTCTGAGTAGATGTGTGATATGTTAGGTATCATTGATAGACACTTGGGACTATTGGCTAATCTTATTCTTGGGATGAGCTGTGATATGGAAATCGCATTACACTCTCATTTGGACTTCTTTTGTCTAATAATATATATACATATATACATATATATATATATATATCCTTTTGTATTCACACCTTGTATTTGGTTAATCCTCTTCTAGGAGATGTAAAGACATGCGGGTTATGCCAAGTTCTTTATATGTTTAACATCTCATGGATGGATGAGTACACTCTAATAATGTATGTAGAGAGGACTTTGTGGGTTGTTCATATACTCACCGTGATTAGCCCCTTGTGTTTGGATGAGGTTAATTTCACTCTTGGTGTGGGTTGAGCTATTCACTTTGATTGTATCTTGCATCTACTATCTTGTATTTCCTTTTTGATCTCTTACTACTCCCCTTCAACTTTCAAGGTGTCCTACTTGGTATGTATATACTCACCCCTATATGGTATAATTTTTCATGTGTCATGTCTTACGAATATTATTGATAGGTTGGATATGACTTCATAGGATCTTAGGGATACTTTTTGTTTTGGACTGTGTCCGGTGGTCATAGCTTATAGATCTCAAACAGGGCTCTCTCCATAGTTTAATTTTCCAGTTTTGTTAGGTTGGGACATATTTCTGGTTGGGTGTGTGTTTTTTTTACATTTCTATTTTTACTATTATAATCATGTAAACTCTATAGGTTATGCATTCTTAGTTTAGTTTATAATATTGTTTCATCTTTTACACTTTCATTGTGCACTTTTTCATATAAATGGATATGTGTGTGCATAAAGGTACTTAGGAAAAGGCCACCATGAATTTAGTTATGTCTTTGGCACTTATCACCACCCCTAGCCTTTGGAGGAAGGCTTGGGGTAGTTTTGGATTGTTCCCCAGCTTGGGTCGGGTTGTGATAGATTCGTATCATATAAAGTTCATTACTTGGGATGTTATTTAGACTAGTCCCCTTAAGAGTATTTGGTTGGGTTTATATAAATAGTTTCAAAGTTTCTCAAGTGTGGCTCTATAGCCAGGGAGTTCATTGGTGGTGCGGGTGGCCAACATATCCATTCACTATGACCCTGACTACCTTCCAGTCGACATGGAATACTGAGACATTTGTTATAGGGATTAGTGGTACATGCATCATATTTGATTGAGTCTTTGATTATCCTTATTAAGTCATCTACCTATTATTGTTGATATATATATATATATATATATATATATATGATTATCTAATTGTGGTGTGTCTTAATAAATCTCAGGATGCCTCCATGATGACAGCCAACCAGGATACCAATTTCAGGTCATTAAAATGACCTGATGTGTGACAAGGAATTGGTTTGGTGTCCATCCCATGAGCCCCTTACTCTAGGTGTGTAGGTAGCAGAACCTCTACATGTCAAGAAACAGATCATTCTAGCATAGTAGGCTGAGGACGTGTATAGGATTATCATGCTCCATGAGTTCTAGTGCTAGAGGTTGTTGAGGTTCTGTGGTGATCCAAATCCTCAAGAAAAAAAGGAGTGTCTAGAGTCTATGGTATGTGTCTTTAGTCTAATATGAACCTTGATGGATCAGGTGGTTACACTAGCATTTATCCTTTTCCATGGAGTAGATAGTCACTAGTGGATCCTTGTTACATAGATACATGATGAGTCTAAACTCTCACGGACTGACTTCTAGTAGGTATTCTATGAAGAGTAATAACCCTATTGTTTGCACTCAGTTTAGATCATGGATATTATTGAGCTACATAAGGGAAGGTTGATGGTGTCTAAGTATGTGGTGAGGTTCAAAGACCTTTTGCAGTACTCTATTAACATGATCTGGGATTGCTACTTCCAAACATGGAATTTTGAGCAGGGACTCTACAGAGATATATGATCTAACTTTATACCCTTGTGTATTCCCACCTATGTTAGAGTGTTGGTGAAGGCACTATTGATAGATAGATTTCTTTCATAGGGATTCTAGACAGTTGGATATGGTAGTGGGGGTTATATAGCTGAGTCTTCTGCAATAGCTAACAGATGCCAGGATCCAAGATCTCAGAGTTAGGGACCTAATCGTGATCAGACTTGTGTGTGTGGTCATAGGCAGCACAAACTTCAAAGGAATCATGGAGATGAGAAGTGCTTTACTTGTGATGGGTTAGGTCACATAGCACGAGGCTTCTTGACTAGATGTGTTGAGTAGTATAGGAAGATAGATAATGTAATGCCACTATAGAGGTCATGTGGTGATCAGGGATCTCCCAGGAGAGGACTGGGTGGTCCCTAGGGAGGTTTGGCTAGAATAGGGTTAGGAAGAGATATGGATGGTGGATGATTCTATGATATCCTTCCACCACCACCATTACGTGTCCCACATCAGGCCCAGGGAGCTACCGGTCAGGGCCGTGGATAGCTATAGGCTTTACAAATTTATGATCCTGTAATGCATGACATTATAAGAGGTACGACTTGTGTGTTCTCTACTCATTGTTCGGTATTAGTGGACATAGGTTTTAGTAATTATTTTATCTCTATACTCTGAGTGCAAGATCTAAAGCTCCCAATAGAAGCACTATACTGGCAGCTTCAACTTGAGGTTCCTACAAGGAAATCTTCTGTTGTATCATTTATCTTCAAGTTGTGCAAGCAATTTTTGGTGGAGATAGGTTCATGTGAGACCTTTTGGTCATCATGATAGAATCCAATAATTTCATCTTGGATATGGATTGGTTTTCCATGGTCTAATATCATATTTACTGTCACCAAGGAAAAGTCATATTCCTTCACACTGATGGGATGATATTCTCCTTTTCTAGTAAGAGAGATCTCATGGCTGGGAAAATGGTTTTTTTGAGAAAGAGGTTTCATCACATTACCCATCAGTTATTAATTATATCCCATTATGAATCAAAAAATTCCAGCATCTAGTTTCTTTCAATTGTGGAGGATTATATGGGTGCCTTCCTCAAGTCCATTTCGGGACTAATGTCAATGTGGGAGATGGATTTTTGCATCTAATTTCATCATGGGACCTCTTTGATATCTTATGCGGCATATCAGATGGACCCTAACAAGATCTGGGATCTAAGGTTGTAGTAAGAGGACCTTCAAGAGGAAGGATTCATTGGACCCATTAGGGTCCCCTAGGAAGCTCCAGCATTATTCATAGAAAAGGTGTATGAGAGCTTGTGGATTTTTGTGGATTATCATCACCTGAACCAAGACATTATAATGAACATATACCCATTATTGGGGATTGATGGCCACTTTAAATGGTTGTAAGGTGCGATATGGTGCTCAAATATCGATATCGGGTCTGGATACCACTATTTGAGGGTTCACAAGGATGAAATTCTAATGTTGGAATTCTGATGTCGCTACGGACACTATGAGTTCCTAGTGATTCGATTTGGTTTGATGAATTCCCCTACCATGTTATGGATTTAGTGAACTAGATATTCCAACCGTACTTAGACCAGTTTGTCCTTGTCTTTATCGATGACATACTCATCTACTCTACATACAAGGAGGAGAATGTAGATCACTTGAGGATGGTCCTAGATTTTCTTTGATCGAACCATCCTTAAAGAAAGATCTCAAAGTTCTTTTTATGTATTCATGAGGTTAACTTTATAGGGAATGTCATTTATGAACATGGTTTAGCCATATAACTCAAAAATATTGATGTAGTTATTTCTTGGGATCCACCCAAGAGCACATCATATGTGCAGATCTTTCTTGGTTTTTCCGGGTACTATAAGAGGTTTGTGGAATACTTCTCCAGAATCACAACCCATTTGATAGCCCTGATGAGTAAAGATAAGTTTTTTTCATGGTCTAAGTAGTGATAGAGGGCATTTGAGTAGTTGTGGTTGAGTCTGATGAGTGCTCACGTGTTGATACTACTAGAGGAAGGCATTGAGTTTGTAGTGTATTGTAATGCCTCGAGAGATGGGCTCAGCTATGCGTTGATGTAGTGGTAGGTAGTTATCACGTATGGGTAAAATTAGTTGCTACCACATGAGTAAAACTACATGAATCACAACTTAGAGATGGAAGTGGTAGTCTTGTCCCTAAGGATATGGAGTCACTACCTTCTTGGATAGAACTTTTTGGTTTACTCAGACAACCAGAGTCGTAGGTGTTTCTTCACACTGAGGGACCTAAACCTAATATAGTGGCACTGGTAAGATTTCCTTCAAGACTATAACTTCGAGATAGTATATAGTCCAATGAATAGAAATTTTCTCAAAAATTCCTATAGTATAAATTCCCATACTCACTTAGTGCAGGGGGCTTTAGAGGATTTGTAATCCTTATAGCTAACCCTAGTGAAGAAAGAGGGTAGAAATTTTCTACAGTTGATGTTGTTGACTCCTCCCCTTCATGAGTGTGTGAGGGACTCCCATTTGGGAGACATCAACTATGAGGTCTTACATGATCATATATACACATGTGACTCACCAAATAGATATTATGATAGAGGGAATCACATCATCCTTTTTTAGGTATGGAAGCTGGTCCCAGACATGTTGTGGGAGGAGGTGATGTGATAGTTCGACACTTCTCCCCTAGTTGTATATCCCGGTGTGGGGAATATGTAAAAAGTACTTTAGAGGTATTTTTGGTGGTCTGTTATGAGATGAAGAATAGCTAAATTCATCCCTCAATGCCTCACCTATAAGCTGGTGAAGGCTGAGAACCAAGTTTTGACATGTTTTTTTAAGCCCATTGAGATCCCGGAGTGGAAATGGGATGACATATTCATGGACTTTTTTATCAGGATTCTGCGTATAGTGGAAGGCCATGACACCATATGGGTGATAATTAACCAACTCACAAAGTCTTCATACTTTATTTCCATCAAGGAGTAGAGTTAGTTAGAGAGTTTGGAGTATTTGTATGTACAAGATATCATTCACCTTTATGGGGTACCCTCAATGATTTTATCTGAACGTGATGTGTGGTTTACGTCACAGTTATGGAGAGGCCAGCAGGAGTCTTTCAAGATCCAAATGAGGATGATTAAATCCTTTCACCCCCAAACTAATGGGAATACTGATTTCACTATCTTGGTGTTAGAGGATATATTGAGGGATGGCGCATTAGGATTTAGATGGAGCTATGAGAATCACCTACCCTTGGTAGAGTTTGCGTACAACAACAGCTAACACTCTACCATCAGCATTCCACCTTTTGAGGACTTGTATGGGAGACCATTCAAGTCACTCTTATACTGGATAGAGATCAGAAATACATATCTTGTGGGCCCAGAGATAGTATAGGTGATGATAGATAATGTCTAGTTCATCCATGAGAAGATGATGATGGCCCAGAGAAAAAGAAATCATGTGCATATCATCATCGTAGGCCCTTGGAGTTTAACCAAGGAGACAATGTTTTCCTGAGATTCTCCCCACAATGAGGATTGTAGAAGTTTTTATTGAGAGGAAATCTCTCTTTGAGGTTCATCAGCTCATTTGAGATCATGAAAAGGGCTGGAGAGGTTTCTTACCACCTCGCTCTACCCTCGTATCTGGATCAGGTGCACAATGTCTTCTACATGTCACAACTAAGGAGATATGTGAATTACCCCATGTACATTATCAACTGGGGTGATCTGGACCTTGAGGTTGGAGCCACATTTGTGAATCACCTAGTGGTGATCGATGATTGGCAGGAGAGGACCCTATGTGGGTGAACCATCCCCTTGGTTCACAAGCTATCGTAGCATAGAAATGTGGAGGAGAGTTTATAAGAGCGGGATAACCAAGTGTGGGATCAGTATCCCAAGTTTTTTATTTACTTTTTTATTTTCATGAATGAAAAGATTGAAGGATGGAATGATTTAAGGACCCAATTTTTCGATTTTGAAGACTTTGATATATTTCTATATATATTTCTAGAGTTATGAACTAATACAGTGTGTGATTACCTAGCCTAGTGTGCCCATAATTAATTTTCTAAAATATTTATTTTATTTTATATTGTGATCATGAAACATATTAAATAAAATTGTATAACTCTTAAAAGGAAGCTCATATTAGAAATTTGAGACCATAGTTGAGTCTAGAATGTGGTTTTTACCCAATGCATGACCTAAAATGGGTCAACACGGGGTGTTCAGATCCCACACTTGTTGGAAGTACGTTCAGTAAAATAAATAAATAATTAATTAATTTTTCATTTTAACATAGTGAATTATTATATATGAATAATTCCAAGATAAATTGTCTAGGTTTGGCCTCATAATCCTATATTCTTTAATCATGCTCTATTTCCAACATTCATTGGTGTACCACATCAGACGACAAAGAAACACCATATCATGGAAGATATGGATGAAACGGACATAAGGATCCCTCTTTCTCATTGGTAATAACATTCTTCATCAATAAATGATCCAAAATATTTTAAGGGATCTTAGATTTTTTATTTATTCCCTTTGATTAAATTCATTTTTCATACCCATCTTTGTCCTTGGATATGCGCCAATTGTGGCCAATTGCATGCGCCCGTGTATTGAAATCTTAATTTATTTCATTTGTTCCTAACCCTAGATCATCTTTCAAGATTGTTGGACAAGAAAACATATCCAAAAATCGTTTAAAACTTTGTTATAGTGATTTTATCTCATTTCTTCATCATTTTAATTATTTGTAGAACCCTGTGGTCCTAGTTTAATATTTCCATGTAGTAATAAGCCCGATCAGACCCCTGGAAACGCAACAGATCAAGAAACAATATATTATCAATAAGAAGGGAATATATCTAGGTTTTTTTGTGAGGAATGGATTATAATTTTGATTATCTGATATCAAAGAATCATGGGTTGAAGCCTTAATGATGTACGGTTTGTAAGACGAACCCCCGACGAACAATGAAGGCTGATTTACAATGAATGATGACCAAAATCCACCAACCAATAGTAGATCAGTTTTTTTAGATGGAGATATGATCATATTTAAATAGGTAAGGCTTGATTAAAGGTATCAAAAGTGGACATGAAGATCTATAAAATATGTAAAAACCCCAACTATATACCATGTAAAGGGATGAACTCGGAGCATGTAGCCCCTCAACAGAAGTGGCTAGGATTTCAGGAAAATCAAGGATGAAATGACATTTATCCCTCCTACACGCCATGAACCCCTTCCCTGGTTGGACTACCTGTGTGGAGGATCACATGGGTGGGAACCTATGTAGAAGTACACATCCAAGTGCACAATTATGTTCCTGAGTACATGGACAGGACATGTCACACAAGTGGATCCCCATGTGATGCAATATGTCATGTATAGAGTACATGTAAAAGGGATCTGATACACAAACACAAGGTATGGTACATGGACATGGACAGCAGGACACAACCCAGTCCGAGTTAGCCCGGATACATTGTGTAGTCCACCTACACAGTGTATACTAATACATTGAATGGGAGTCCTGTGTCGGCTAAGGAAATTTCCAGGCGGTGGAGTGGGACCACACTTCAGGTGGGTCCCTTCACATTTTGTGTACCCCTTATCCTTTTTGAGGAAAGTTAAAGGTTTCATATCTCCTTCATTTGAACTCAGATTTTGGAATGCGAGTAGCCTATCCTGAGTGACTTTTCACATAAAATGTGATGGTTTCCTCTATTATGGATTTTGAGATATGATGTGAAATGTTCCATAAATAAGGATTATTGATGAGATGCCTAACACTAACATTGATTAGGTATAATCACCATAGACTATTGAGTTGTACCCACTAGTAGATCTGGGTGGTGGATTCCTCAACCACTAGTGTGGGACCCCCCCTAATCATGGGTGTGGGTCCTCTGTAGCTACCTTATGAGTTGAACCCCCCTACCAGGTAATTCACAGATCCTCGATGACTAGAGTGGAACCCCCATGTCACACCAAGGCCTCGGTCCTCGACAACTATATTATAACCCCCCCCCCATCATCATGGGCTAAAGTCCTTTATAGTGGCTTTCGAGTGGACCCCCTACCAAGAAGGGTGTGACTCCTCGATGACTATGGGGGAACCCCCCTATAGTATTAGGGCATAGGTCCTCAACTTCTTAGTGTAACCCCCTACTAGGTACAGTGTAGGTCCTCTATGAACAGAGTGGAACCCCTCCCCCCATTGTACCATGTCATGGGTCCTCAACTTATAGAGTGGACCCCCCCCCCCCCCAACTTACTAGGGTGTGGGTCCTCTACTTCGAGTTCTTAGCCCCTCAACTGTGTAGCATAGTGATGATGAGTGGAATAATATGGATGGAAACTTTTTCAATGGAGTGTGAGACATTGGGTATCATTTATGGACTCTTAGAACTATTGGATACTCTTCTTCTTAGGTTGATCTATGAGATAGAGATCCCTTTACTCTCATTTTAGCTTCTTTTGACTGAGCGTATATATATATATATATATATATCCTTCTATATCCACACCTTGGATTTGGTTACTCTCTTTATAAAATAAGTGAAGACATGTGGGGTATTCCACGTACTTTCCATGTTTATATTCTCATGATTGAATGATTCCACTCTTTTGTTATATGTGGTGAAGACTCAATAGATGGTTCATTTACTTTATGTGTTTATCCTCTTACATTTAGAAGAGGTTACTTTCACTCTTAGTTTGGGTTGATCTATTCTCTCTAACTATATCTTACATATACTATCTTTCCTTTCCTATTGTATCTCTAACTACCCCCCCCCCCTCATCTTTTAGGGTATCCTACTAGGTATGTATATACTTAACCCTGCATGGTCTTTTCCCACACATGTTGTGTATTATATAGATTATAAACTAGTTGATGGTAAATTCAGAGGAGCCTAGGGATTCCTGGTAATTTGGACTATGTATGGTGTTTGTAGCTTGGAGATCTCAATAAAGTCTCTCTCAGTAGTTTACTTATCTAGTTTTCTCAGTTTGGGACATATTTTTGGTTGGTCGTGTATTTTTTCCCTTTACTTTTTATTTTTTATTGTTATACTCTTGTGCACCTTATAGGTTATGCATTATTGGTTTACTTTATAGCATTGTTTTATCTTTTACCCTTTACCTCTACACTTTTTCATAGAGATAGTTTTTTGTGTGTATAAAAGTACTTAAGAAAAGGCCCCACCGAGTTTATTTAGGCCTCTGAAACTTTTTTCCAACCCTGGCTTATAAAGGTGGGCTCAAGGTAGTTACGGATCAATCCTTAGCTTGGGAGGGATCAAGATAGAAACCCATTAATTTCCTTGGTTAATTCTTATGTTATTAATTATTATTCATTCCTTTATGTGGAAAACATAGATCATGAACATTTTATGATGTGTGTTCTCAGATAGCACTCCAATTCATTTGTTAAAGCTTCAGTCTCATGAGGAATCATGTATTGGATTATGGAGTAAACATAATCTGTTATGGGAATTTTCTTGCCATGTGATATTGTCTATGAAGGTATCTTTGAGTAATTTTTATGTTATTCTATATGTTTTTGTGACATTTCTTATAATTCTATAACCTTACGATACCATGTTATAAATGATATTATTCCATGAAATTACTCATGATCCTTCTCTTTTATGATATCATGTTATACCTTTGAATCACATGTTATGTTCCCTTATCATCTTAATTCCCTTATTAGGATTTTTAGATCACTTATTTCTTTATTCATTCCCCAGGTTATCCCATATTTTTTTGGGAGATAAAATTCTTTTTAGGATCTCAGTATAGATAATAAAATAAAGATTCCATGTTTAAATTTCCTTTTATGCAATATGAACCTAGTATTCCAAAGATACTCGGCATTTTTTATTCTCGTGTTGTATTGATGGGTATTTATGTTTAATAATCATGTAATAATTTTTGTGAAATGCATGGGTCACCATAATCATGCTTAAAATGATTAAATTAAACAACCTTTAAATATCATACTACTAAGAAAACATTATTCTAGGTTACATTTAAGGTATGTTTTTCACTAAAATTCTCAAAAGAATCCCTTAAATACTTAGAATCACATAACATTATCCATGATTTAAAATAAAAGTTATTCTATTTATAAAAAAAATCAAATTATTTAGTGGTTTAACATTAATAATTCTTTTATTATTTTGGAAATTACAAAAATAACTAACCAAAACCTATCCTCATAATAAATAATTATCACATTCCTATAATACATCATGAGTAGAAGCTAACACATGGAATATAACATGTAAGATAATTAAATATGTATTTAGGAACGTCTTTAAACAATTCATTTTATTCTAACCTCAAGTAGTATATATTAAGGGTAATTTTTTAGGAATACTTTAAAAAAAGGAACCTTAGGCAACTGTGCTATCATAGAATATGTTCAATGTGATAAAAATTTCAAAAAAAATGGAATTCAAATTTTAAGAGGTAACATGTTATTGAAATAAAGGTACTAACTTATACATAACATCATAACCACATTTCATGGGAGGTTCTCCTGTCATAATTCATTTCCTATGATTTTAATTATAATATTATTATAATTATCATATCATATTTTTTTGCATCATATTACTTTGTTTATTAATGTCCCGTGAATTTTTAATTTATCATTTAATTTATACATTTTTCCCATTTCATGATTTATACATAATAAAAACATAGCATAATGAATTGTGTAGAAATTTAATTCATAACATTTGGAGCTAATTATATTTGACATGGTAAAAACAATTTGTATCTTATGATATTATTCTAGCACAAGAATTTGTTTATAGTGTTCATTAATGTTTTTTAGTACATAACTTCTCAATTTAAATCATCCCCCACTTATTCCCATTCAATTATAGCATACATTAAGTAGGAATTACTACTCTTATTTAAGGAACACAATCTAATCAATAATAATTCTATACTCTTATCATGCACCTAAATGAAATGAATCATACTTACAATTTTAAGTTTATTCTAATTAATTTTTCTTTTTAATTCCCAAACCCGGGTCACTCCATAGTGTAATCAGATTGATTTTCCATAAGACCTCAAGTGTGCCTCCTCATATGTTATAGGATTCTGACTAGAAATGGGGGTCTAAGATGATATTGTGAGGATATTATACCCCCATATCATATGGTGAAATAATAAATAAATGAACCAAACATCACACACATAAGAGTATAAAGAAAATATAAATAAACTGAAACAAAATCATGCTATAATAAAATGAAATGCAGTATACAACTTGAATGGTAATGTTATAGACATAAATTGGTATCCCACTAGGCTGACCATATATACATGATAAATAAGCTAAAAATAAATGTACAAGACTCCTCTTCAACCTTTTATCAGTATCTTATACCTAGTATTTAAAACATTTTTGTGCTACTCCAACCTAATTGTGAGTCTCTACCCAGACGGATCTTCTCAATCACGCAATCTTGGGCCTCATCTCAATCTAGCGTGCACTATTCTCAACCTAAAAGAAGACTTAATATATGCATACACATCGAGGTGTATGTATAGGGTGTTAGAAATAAATCTAAGTAGGTCACCCCCAATGGGGAAGCAATAAACCACTTTTATAAGTGTATGTTCATGCAATATAGACAGCCTAGACAAGAGTAACTAGAATAAAAATAAATAAATAAAAACATCATCTATCCTTCGGTCTGATACCCTGAATAAATAAAACCTTCTTAGGCTAGTTCTATAACATCTCTAATCATGTCATGAGGACCGTGCCAACCACAGTATCACAACCACCCCATGGTTGTTCACATAAAACCTAGTCTAAGCCCAATAACCCATGTTGAGCCTCAAGTCCATGGCCTTGATCATCCATACCTACCTTGGATAGTGTTAGGGTGTCTCAGAGAATGATAATATCCTTAGGGTAACCTCTATCCTCTCTCAAGGTGTCTAATAGTCATACCACCATTGATAAGTATCAGACCCGGGGTTTCAACATGAATCCCTCGTCCTCAATACATCATGATGAACCCCAAGGTAGTGTCTAGATGTTTTAAATGTCATGTCAATGACTGGTTCCTTATAGGGGGAGCTCAAGGAAATCATATACATCAAGGAATTAATAATTCATGGGTGTGCTGGAGAATTAAATGGAATACCCTCCCTCAATCACATGGTTAATATCTTGGGAATCCAATGTCACACGTCTTCTTAGTAGAACCTTCATTAGTGTATCCACCTAATCTTTGGGGGTATCCTAGAAATCGATCAGTGTGATCCAATAGTCTCCCTTATGATTTCAAATATATATGATTGCGGATATATCCCACCCATCACCCCATGCCTCCATTAAAATCATAAGAATCACAATAATTATCAATGGTTTATAGGTATCTCCATTCAAATATCAGCACCCCCACATTTGAAATGGCATCACAAAATCAGAGGGACCTCTACTATACTGGGAATTCAAATATATAAACGGTCACATGCACTCTGATTATAAATCCTAGGTACTACCTCTAGAAATCCACTCTCCAGTCAACTAGATCATTGGATATTATTAGAGTAAGGCATCCACCCTGGATGTACTACGTGATCGGATCCCAACCATATTGGGAATACCAAGGTCTCACTCATTTCAATAAGTGATTCTCAATCATCTCGAGAGATCACATTAGTGTCAGGACCAATTTCCAATTCTCAAGCATCCTTTGAAATCATATCCAATTCCAAATATAATAAAAAATAAAAACAAAACATGGTATGGTCAAACACCTTTTCCAATTAGTATAATATCATTCCCTATGGTATTCCTTATGAATTCGGTTATATGCAGACAAAACCTCCATATCTACCAAAATCCATACACACCCTCTCATTTTTGGATTGTCAATAGGAACCCACTTGGTCCCTCTAGGTTAACATATAAGTAGGGGCACCCCTCTTAGGATTTTTGGAATGATAATGAAAGAAATGGAATCCTACTTGGGATCCTCTAGGTTAGGAAACAAGTAGGGGTGCCCTCTTGGGATCCTCATAAAAAACTATAGTCTCATGTCAACAAATGATGCCCCAAATACATTGCATTCCATGGAATCATCAACGGGTTAGCACAGCCTCAAGGACTATATGGTGTTTTCCACATAGGAAATAGTCTAAAAGATGAACCACAACCCATACTGATTGTCAATGTATTTCTAGGTCGGTCCACTCAGCCAACATATTCATCCCACCCATGTTCTAATTACCTAGTATGATAACTATCACACAAAATATTTCTATAACCTATGACCCTCTCCAAGACACTCTAGGTTTTCTTGAACACCCAACCTATCATCCTTCATGAATCGAAACCTATCCCCATAAACCCAAGATAGTCTCATTCATCATAAACCTATGACATTGGAAATAATATTACATTCCCTCTAATAATTATCATGTCCCTTATCTTGGTATCATTCTTTTTCTCTATCAGGAGAACTCTGGTTTCATTTATTAGAGGAAAAATCTCCCTATCATATCTTTCCCACCCTGAATCACCTCTTAGAATTACTCAAAACAACCCAATGGGCTCCACCATCATGTTATACATGGAAAAATTCTCATAATGGAATCCAATAAGGTCTAATTCTATATATAAGGTAAAAAAATCACCTAGAACCCTCAAATGGGTAACAAGGGAGCAGTAGATGGCGTTTTCTCTTTGTACAAGACATATATTCTATAATCTAAACCCTATATATATAATTCTACAAACCCTGGGTACACCTAGCTTCTGGACATGTACTAAAAATGGCATGGGTACACTCTAGGTCTAGTTGTTCACTAAAAAACATCCATACCCCCCCCTGAAATTGGGTGTTTGGATAAGTACTCAACTAAAAGGCCATGTCCCACTAAACAGTGTGTTCTTAGAATATACAGGGGGGTTGTCCCAAAAACTCTATCTTACATAAACAAGAAGAACACATTTTGTGTTTCATTGAAACCAAACACCATGTGTGATCAGGTTTTCTAAAATAGAAACCCCAATGATCATCCTAAAACCCCCATTATCCCCTAAATAAGCATAGATCGACCCCTATAGGGTCCTCAGAAACCATAAAATTCTCTTAAAAAATCAAATAAACTATTTTATGAGGATATAAAACTCAAAATATAATAACATCTTGCCTCATGGAGAAAATTTTGAAGCCTATGGTCTAAATATGTGCTAGGACGTCACTACTCCTTGATCCGGTATCTATCATTGTAATGGATGAAGTCTAGTGGAGCCTCCTTCTCCCCCTTCCCTCTCAGTCTGACCATCATGCACAAGGGATGAAACCTCCTTCTTATTTCATTATGAGGAAAGAAATTTGTGGTGGGTTGATTAATTAAATTAAATAAAATTAAATTTCCATTTAAAATGCTCATCCTGAGTCCCAGAACCCGAATCTGGTTTACACATCACCTATGAAACCCCTCCATTACGAAAACAATCATAGAGTCAAAATATCAATGTGATTTCCTATTCAAAATATATAATCATCCAAAATCACATAAACAAATTAATATTTAATTAATTAAATATTAAATATCCCACCAGAATTATAATGGCTTGTAATTTTACCAAACTCTTATCCTAGGGTAAATATCCTATTTTGCATCTAACAAAGTACTCAATAAAATTATATGATAACATATGATAGGGTAAAAAAATCGCCTCATGAGCCTCTGAAAAAAAATAATTGAATTTACACTCATTTTTGAAAACAAAAAAAATCATGGGGTTTTACAATCCCCCAAACATAGCAATTATAATCCTTGACAAGTCTCAGTGGCCAACAAGACTTCATTATCTTATTCTAAAAACTAGAATAATGGATACTATCACAACGATCCAAGGATTGGTTTTATAGCTCCTACAACACTCCCATCTTGAGGGAGATTCAATTGTGACTGATTTGATGCTCCTTGCTATAAGAGTATTATTATCATTGTCTCACAAAAAATAACACCTTATATATCCCATTCTCTATCCATGAACAAACACAATAACTTGATGTTGAAACCCCCCTCACACTATAGTGTTAGCATGAAAACATCAACCACCCATTCTTGAATCATGAATAATGAAAACCTTCATGCCCAAAAAACCACTTAAAATGAAGATCACATCCTCCAATGGAATATGGTGTGCTCCCCACCATATTTATTTCCTTACAATATTCCTAAAGTGCCAAACTAAGATGGTAAATTGTGTCTACACCACTAGAGTTTCTTAAATATCCAAATAAACACAACATACCCACACATTTCCCACCTAAAACTATGAATAAACCATGCGTACATTCCTTCATTTCAAAAACCACTCACGTCATCAAGAAATAATGATTACCTATGAACCTATCACATGCTCTCACAATCATCTGAGATGTGAACCAAGAACCTAGGATAACGTGCTTAAACCACTGATCATTGTCCTTATGAATCCCATTTACAATATGTCGAATCACCCAAGATACTTCTCTTAATAATATGTCACTTCACTTGTGTCATGGTTAACAACATGCTTAACCGCCATCTATCATCATTACATGTCATAGGAATACATTTATGCTCTCACCCATGTACTAAAATATATCCCAACAACAGACCAAGGAACCCAACTAGTCCTTCACTTGAAAGCTCATCATAATTCCAAGGAACTCCTAGTTCCCTAAATTCCAAGTTCATAACACTGAAACTAATTTTCATAAAAAATAAATACAAGGAATCACCATAACCATGCCATAAAATTTATTACACCTCATATGTGTCAATCCCAAAAACTAGCACATACTCATGCTTTCTTCCTCAAAGTATCCCTCAAACCTTTGTTCAAACCCTCTCATTGTTTTCCCTTGATCATTGAAAAATATCTAATTCAAAAAACATAGAGTCACATGTCATGTTATCTAGGTCTCCCACATATCCCCACAAACCAAATCTCATGAAGGGTAAAATCTCACAGGCGACACCTTCCTATTCATGTCTCAACATCCCATGGAAACCAAAATGGAAAAATCCTTATCAAGGGTACCATGTCTATATCTATTAGGAACTTCATTCCAATACACCATCATATCAGGTTGTTGATTCTCACTGAGAATCCACCTATGGAACTAATCACTTGAGAATCCCAACTCATCCAAGGTCACTGTTATCACATCTATCAACATCGTCCTAAATGATTTATACTAATGGAAACCACAACCACTAGATTTTAGAATTAGAATTTCATTTCATGATATTTAGGAAAACATCATATAAATTGTTATTAACACTTTTAATAATTTAACCAACAAGGTACAACCAATCGGTATCTCCCTATGATGATCTATATCCTATGAACCACTACCACATGGTTTGGTTAAGTAGAGTGTTGTTTTTATCTATATGATAAAACATCATATAGGTTGTTATGAGAATATTAAATAACTGAACCCAAGAAATTAAAACCCACTAGTGGTCTCCCACTATAATAACATGTGCCTCACTGACCCACTATGGTCACCTCACATCCCATACAATTAGTTACCATGTCATCATCATCAATAATCATCTCACTATAGATTCACATGACCCACCATCAAATAAAAACACATATACCTCTCGACCAAGGTGAGTAGAATTCCACCAAGTAGTCATACATGATAATATTGTAAGAGTAGTTTATGACACTTTAAACATCTTAACCTCTCACTAGTGACAAAACATAACACTACTAGGCCCCAACATGTCATGTGAATCCTAAGTTCCAAATAATAATTATTGAGAAGCCTCTTGCTTCTATGGGACAAGAGTCAAATCTAGAACTAGTCTCTTTCTAATGGGAAGAGATCCATAAATCTTACAACTCATAAATCTAAACATAATGTTCATCACACAAACTAAAAATCATGTCAACTATAACAACAAAAATATTGAACATTAATCCCATCCCTAGAAACCTATCCTTCCTATGGGAAAAGGTATTCATGACTTACCAATTTAGTATCCATAATAGGCTCCAAAACATTACTATCTTCTAAATACCAAGTCCCAAATATTAAGAAAATAAAATAGGTCCTTGATGCCATTTTTTTAACACCACTTCCCATATCACTCCATATAGAGTTCATACGAGTTCATCATGAAACCTCAGGTGTACATCCCCATAAGAAAGAGGCTTCAAACTAGTAGTGGGGGTCTAAAGTAGTATTGTGATGAGCTATACCCCCATAAAAGAGAATACAATAAAATATAAATAAACCAATCATCACACACATCAGAGTATATAGAAAATAAAAAAAAACTTAAATAAAGTTTGTTATAATAAAATAAAATGAAACATATAACTTGAATGGTCATTCTACACATATCAATTGGTCTCTCATTGGGTTTTACAGATATGAAAGATAAATAAACTAAAAGAAAGTATAGGGATCCTCAATGAACTCCAAGATGTACCACATATGTGGTCTCTAAAATGATATTGAGATACTCTATCTTGATCATAATACTCCACATGGACAACTCATCTTGATCATGCAATCTCATCCCTCCACCAAATCTACCATGATCTATACTCAACTTGAAAACATACATAAGATCTGCATTCAAATAGAGGTTCATGTATTGGTGGTGAGAAATAAATCTCAGTCGGCCACCCCCAACAGTGTAACTATAACCTTATATCATAAGTTCATGCTCATGTAATATTCCTAGACAAGCCGAGAATAATTGGAATAAAAATACATAATTAAACACTATCAATCCTTAGGCCCACATCCCTGACTAACCCAAACCTTCTTCATCCAGTTCCAGAGTTTCTTAGAGAACATCATGGGGACCATTACAACTATAGTATCACAACCTCTCTAAGGGTGTGTAAATATAAATTGCGCTGATACCAATAACCATTGTCAATCCTTGGGTCCACAACCTTTATTGACTATAACTTCCTCATGTATTGGCACAGTGTATCTGAGAAAGAGCATCACCTCTGGGGAACCTTTTTTCCTCTGGGGATCTCATGGTCAAACCTCCACTAATGAGTAGTAGACCCTTGGTCATCACCAGGAATCCCACATCCTCTATCCCTCAGGATAAACCTCTGGAAGTATTTCATTGTTCTCAATGTGAGGTTTATGATTGATTCCTAATAGGGGAAGCCCTAGAAAATCTAACATGCCAAGACATGAATGCTTCATAGGTGACCTAGGAAATCAAAGGGAATACCATCCTTTGATCCCCCAATAAATATCCTATGAATATAATATCACAATTCTCCACAATCGAACCATATCTAGTGTGCCCACCTAATCCTTAGAGTTATCGTAGGCATTGGTCAAGGGGATCCAACAATCTCACTCGAGATGTCCAACTCAGTTCCTAAAATCATCCGAAAACATAAATAAGAGTTTATATATATGTTGGGTGATTATAACATGTATACTTAGTATGATCATACCCAATGTCTCTCGTGAACAAGTGGAAGGATCATAATAACACACCAGTGAAGAAGCATCATAACCAACATGTACCTTAATAGTTCAACTAACCTAACCCAACTCTAGCATAGTAAACTCACTAAAAAACACATCCAAATATAATAATATATGAATAATATCAAAAAAAATGTACCCTACACCGCTTCCCCACTATTTTGTAACTCTACTACCCCAACATAGTGCGTCCTAACACACCCATACCTTCTATATCTATCAACCTCATACCATCATAATCCTTGTCATAATGGGAAATACCAAGTTCTAAACTCATGCCACAACCATCACATATACATCAACTACATCCCCCCCCCCCCCTCCTACCATTCATGACACCCACTATAAACCACCTCATACTCTCATCTATCATCACCTCTAGTGCAATATAAATTCAAGTCATTGCAACTTTTCCATAACAACTTCACATGGAAGAGATTGAGGGGAAGAGGGGGTATCCATCCATCTACCCTCACCAACCTAGATGTTTGGGAATAACACTCAAAGCCAAAAACATTTGGGAATTGGTAAGGTTATCCAACTCATGTGGCGTGCATATCAAAATAACATGAAAATAAAAGAGTAGATAGATAACACACAAGCTCAACCTATAGGTTAATAGAAAGATTAATAATTTCACACAGAATACTATCCCAACATCCCAATATAGCAAACATTAACTGCTTACACCACTAATGAAACACACCACACAAACAAACAAAATGCAATCCACAATTAAACTTTAATTCTTCAGTTTTCCAATTTCCATATTTACCAATTATCAACCAACTTCCTCTTATTTAGCACATTCATTTAATATTTAATCCCAAACAATTCATTATCTATTCTATACACTACTTTATTTACCACACATTAATTTCCTCACATGTTCATTTCCAGTTCAATATTTCAATTTCATTCCAAAACTACTAAGAAAATACACAACCGCCCAAAAAACACGCATCAACCATAATCATAACTGAAATTTCCCACAACAAACATCATAATTTAGCAACCCCAAATTCAAATCCATTGGAGGGATTTCATCGCATTACTTCACCTTATCATGGGTATTATCACATGATTCTAGATTTCTAGGTGGAACTTATTCATTATCCATATATAAGTGATTAGAAATTTATGCACAGTGAGTTCAAATGAGAAATCATAACATGTTTTACAAATTTATAACAACCACAATAATATACAAGGTTTTTCATCAATTATGATTTTCAGTAAAACAACAAGAATACACAACCTCTTATGAAAAATAAAAAAACATGTATGCACATGAGAATACTAGAATCCCTATCGATTTTAGTTTAGTATAATTAATTATCTTATTAGGTCGACCCAAACTATCCACAAAAAGGAAGAAAAAATCCTGAAATTTACACAAATGAACATAAAAAATAAGATATCAAGGATCTCATTCCTATATAGAAGATCATTTGATGCCGCCTTTTTACCACACATATATTTTTTCTGATATTTGTTATTCATTAAACAATATTGATTTGCCACTACACAAAAGGAAGTAATCACCATAACTAATATTTTTAAAACAGATACAAATTCGACAATAATTACACTAAAATAAAGAAATCATAAAATATTGTAAAAAACCATTAACAAATTATACAAAATTATTTACATAAAATAATAAATTGAACAAATAAATATTACCTTTCTCTTTTAAATCATATGATTTTCATCTTAAGTGTTTCACTCATAAAAGTTTTTTAGAAAAATCAAATCCTATAATTTTATTAAGTTGCACCCCACTTAAATCATGGATCTCTCTCCATCCTTACACAACTTCATCATCATCATCATCATATTATTTTTGTTATTATTATTATTACAATTCATTTTACATTTATCTCTATTTTAGTATACAATTTTTCTCTTTATTACTCCTACCCAAGATTTAATTTAATTTACTAATTTCTGATTACATATTTTATAAGTATTTTTTTTTCATTTTAAACATTATATATTATTAAATGTTTTTTCACCATGCCCCGAAAATCGTCAAACTCCACCCAAATAAAGGAAAAAGTATTAAATTTCCACAAATGCATGTAAGAAGGAGAAAACATGGATCCCTAGTCTTGTAAGAATAAAATCTCATTTGATTCTACATTTTTACCCCACATAATTTTTTTTCGGGGATTTTTTATTCATTAAAAAATTTCTATTCTCCACCATAATAGAAGAAGTAATGGAAAATAATGTTTTGAATCTCCCCAATAAACTTTTTTTGGAGATCAATACACTCCGTCTCCAGTCAACTCTCCACCTCTCTTATGCAAATTTAAAACCCACGTTTTGAGTCTCTCCTCACAAATTCATAAATTTTTATTTAAATCCTGAAATTTTAATTTATCTTTATTTCAAAAATATTTTATATGTTTTATATCGAAACACATATTTTCTTTTATTTTTTCATTTAATTTTTTTTTCATGAAAAAATTTCAAAAGTTTTAAATTTAAAAAAACTATTTCTATTTTTTCTTCTTAAAATTTTATTTATTATTATTTATTTATTTTTCAAATGATTTCTCAATATTTTTTTCATTAAAATAATTTCATAGATTTTAATTAAATATATATATTACAAATTAAAACATATAAAAATAATAATATAAATACGTATATATATATATATAACATTTTTTAAAACAAACATTTTGCATCATTTTAAACGAAATATAATATATATCACTGTAAAATATTTTATATGCATAAAACAGCTTACTTGGGCCTTCAGTCCATATATTTGGGAATTCATTCCACCATAGGACTTCAGGACATAGGGACTCCAGGCCATGTCAATCCATGATATTTCAGGCCAATGAGCCTCTAAGCCATGAACTAGTTGGGTGAGAACACATATGAGAATACCTTAGAAGATGTATCAGAGAAAGTAAAACTCATTAGAGCAGAGCTTATCAGATTGAGAATGAAGAGAGGGTTTTAAAAAATCTCCATTGATATAAGGCATTGTCCATTCCTACATAGAAGAAATTCTAGCCGATCAAGCATGATTAAATGCATGATCGTGGGTAATTTTCCTCATATAACCTGAATAAAATAAAAAATCCCAAAATACGGAATTTCCCAATGTACTCTAGTTTTTATATACTTGGGGAAACTATTTCCCCAAATACTGTTGTTTTTACTTCCTCCCATAGACAATTGCAGGTACATTGGAAAATTCTTTCTCAAAACCCCTATTTATGTATTTTTTTTATTCTGGTTATATGAGGAAAATTTCCTATGATATCAGGAATAACTAAAGGTATGATTATAAATTGTTTTCTTTATCACTCCCCATATCATCCCTTAACATTTTATTTGTTTCATTATTATATATTTTATATTTGTTTAATCTATACACTCTCTTTATGCAACCCTCCACCTCTCTTGTATACATTCAAATTCAAGGTTTTGATTATCCCCTCTTAAATTCAAACATTTTACATTAAATCATGTGGTTTTTTTCATTATCATTCTTTCCAAAACTATTTATAAATTTTATATTAAAATAAAAAATTTATATTATTATTTTCCTTAAATTCATTTTTCATAAAAACATTTCACATGTTTTACATTTAAAATTCGTTTCTATTTTTTTCTTATTAAAACATTATTTTTTATTTTTTATTTTTTCTAAAAAAATTCTCTGATTTTTCCTTCAAAATCATTTTACAGATTTTAATTAAATATATATATATATATGTATTATAATGTATTATATATAACAATATAATATGTATACATGTACACATATATACACACATATATATATATAATGGTTGTAACACAAACTTTTTTGCATCTTTTAAAAAGAAATATGATAGTAGTTGGGGTTTGGATTAGTGGTAACCACCCCATAATCCTACATAAAACATGGGGGTTTAAACCCATTGGGCACAGCATATGTAGCAGTATGGTAGCGTACTATAACAGCGGTGCACTGTAGCAACGATGGGAACTGCAGCGGTAGAAGAGAACTATAGCGGCGGGGGGTACTGTGTGGTACTGTAGCAGGGAGGTATTGTAGTAGTACATTCACAAAATGGGCCTTGGGCCAAAAAAATTGGGCCTACGGGCCATGTAATGGGCTAAATTCCCACTAGGACTTCAGGATATGTAATGGGTCTCCCTCTACCCAGTAATAGAGGTCTTTTCTTGGATTTAATAATAAATGAGGCTTCATCCCCAACCTTTAAAAAAATTAATATGATATATATATATCATCATTACATATTTTATATGTGAAAAACAACTAACTTTCCAAAAAAACTCAATGCATAAGAAAATAAAGATGGTTTGTGATATAATATATTTAATTAAATGGTTTTAAATATACTTCATACATGTGAGATACTTTGAAAAAAACTATATAATTAATAAAATTTAACAGATAAATATAATAAATATTAAATGCATAAAATTTTCAAACCATGCATAATATTCTATAATCATGTATAATGTATCATATTGAACCGTGATTTTTAAAATATGATTAAATTAAAAAATAAATGAATTTCTTATAGAATGAACTAGTTATAACTTCTAACTCTATTATCAAAACATCATTAGGCTCTCTTGACACATGATAAAGAGAAAGTGAGGGTTTTGGAAAATCTGGACTCTTACATCACATACCACTCAAACAATTCTCATCCTTGAGAATTAAAATTCAAAATCAAGATGGAAAGAGGAATAAGGTATAAACACCCACATCATGAGATACCACTAAAATAGAAGTAAACTAACATTAGGAAAAAAGACATAATATTAGGTCAAAAACATAATAATTTCACACATAGTCAAATAATTATCCAATTTAAGACACAAACATCACAACAAGGACCACACAGTCACTCGTTGAAAACCCAACCAATGATTTATATAAATCAATTATATTTTTATATTTCCTTTCACATGAATTAAGTATTTTAAGAAATAATTTCATCTCCGAATTACATTTTTACAAGAAATTTTTTTCATTGCCAAATTCAAATTATTAACCTTTATGTAAGGTTTTTTCATAAATCCAATCATGACACCAATATAAACACTAAAATAGGGAACATATTTTAGGAAAAAATTACTCCACACACTTTTTAACAAATGATATTGAACTTTTGGGCAATAATTATTTTTTAGAGAAAACATTTTTTGTTATCCAACCTTTAGTATTACTACTCACGATTCATAAATATTGATTTTCAACGAAACAAATAAAAATTTTAAAATAATAATTAACAAAATAGTACATTATGGACCTTTCATAATATCTTTAAATTAATTTAGGATAGATCATCATAATTGGTACTTTAAAAATTATACTTAGGTATACTCTCAAATGAAATTATGTACATATTGTATCCTTATATATCATTGTTACACCCTAGGATTTTAAAATAGGAACATCATTTTGGATAACATGTATAAAATGCAATAACAAACATAGGAGAGAATATAACACCAAGATAATTTACAATATAATTTTTTAAATAAATTAAATCTCTTCGATATCCTACGATGCATGAAACACCAAGTTTAAACAAAACATGATGCTCTATTAAAATACATTTAAACAAGACCATTATAACCTATCCATTACGTTGGAGGGTATGAATAGGAATAAAAAATTTATAAAAATTATATGGTTTACACATGTATAGAATAAATTAAACGGTTTTATATTTATTTGAAATAATGTGAGAACCATTCAAAATAAAAAATAAATGTTTTCTGAAAAACAATATTTCTCTTATACACGGTTTAATCACGCTTTGCATACATAATTTAAATTTTTTTTATAAAGTTTTGAAAAAAAATTGTAAAATAAAAATAATTTTTGAAAACTGCATATCTATATTAACTTAGGGTGATATTTTGGTATTTTCTGGAAAATATTAATCTTTCAGTGAATAGTGAAAATACATATTTTTATAAAATTGTCATTTATTTTTAATAAATTAAGTAATATAAAAGTCCCACTATTATATTAATTTTATTTAAAATTGAAATTAGTATTATTTAGTCACATTAAATATAATTAATTACATTTAAATCATATTTATACTAATTTTAGTATAAGTTTTTTGTTTGGCTTAAAAACACATTTTTCTAAACTATTTTAAAGTGAATAATGTTTCTCCATTTTAATTAATAAAAATATCCCATAATGAGGAATGATTTAAATGAAATGTATAGTTTATATATATATAAGTATTAATTAAAATTAATTTAATTTTTATTACTTTTCATATAGTTATTATTAGATCATCTTTTTCCTTAAAAATTCTTTTTTTGAAAAACTGTTTTCTTGACATGTTTGTGAATTTAAAATTAAATTAAATTATTCCACTTATGTGAGTTGAATTTGAAAAAAATGGATTCTATATTTTGAATCAGAAAAATTTATATTATTTATTAAGTTCAAATTAATTTTTTACCATAATGAATAGTGAAATGGTAAAAATTATTTACTGCAGTTAAGGTAAAAATGAGTTTACCGAAGGGTTAAAATAAAAATATACGAGTTAAAAATGACCCAAAATTTGTATAATTTATATTTTACAGTCTTATTTAAACTTTATATTGTATAATTTTCTAAAAGGGTCTATTTTTTATCCTTTTTCCATGATCAAAATGTGGGTAAAATTCTCTATTTTCAAAATTTTCAAGTGTGTCCTCTCCCCCAATTATAAAATTCCAACCCCTATATTCTCTTTTACAAACATAAAAACCCATTATTTCGGTAATTACCAAAAATATAACTTTATTACTTCCCTCCCATCATCCTATAATCTCTTTTTGATAGGAAAGTTAACCTAGGAAGGCTTTTGGTACAAACTGAAGAAAGTTGTCCAAAGAAGAGGTAGCATCCTTAACATAGTGTTTTATTTTATTTCTTCTTCCACCTATTTAAAATATTATTAAAACATGATAATATAATAATATCATTATCATCCATATACTTATATGTTTTTATGTTAAGTTCATGACCTACAACCATCCCCTCCTCCCTCAAATGGGAAACGAAATCGTTGATCGTGTGTGTGGTGGACTACCACCTTACAAATCAACATAATTAATTTTCTATAAATGCTTATAAATGATGGATATAATGTTGAATATAATGATTATATATATTATATTTATTATAAAATTATACTTATGGAATTATAATATCACATATAACTTCTTACTTTTAATTCTGTAAGGAATACGGTAACGTCACTCGTGTGTACGGTGGACTACCACCTCATGAAGGGATGTGATTTATATTTCACATACAATTTACATGAAAGGTAATTAGGATTAATTTTTTATTTATATATAGTATTAATCACATAATAATCATTCTGTAAAAGAAATATATCATATAATTTATTACCTTATCATTCATTAAATAATTGATAATGTTGTTCGTGTGTATGGTGAACTACCACCTTGTGAAGAGATGTGATCCATTTCTATTAATATGTCACATGGATGTTTTAAGAAATTGTTTTTCATGAAATAATATTATATTTATGTTATAATTTTTTAATGATAAAATAATGCTTACATTCTTTGAATCGTGATATTCGAAAAATGGAAACATTACTCATGCATACGTACAGCCTACCATATCGTATTTAATTTTTCATAAACATATTTTATGGTTTTTTTTAATATTATAATTTATGTTTAAAAATTATAATTACATAATTATTAACAATATAGAGTTGTTTAAATAGTAATATCTTTGACCTTTTTCAATTTAATAATGTTATTTTCGGATATGTGAGTCGTTTATCATTAAAACATCTGACATGAAACTAATTGGTTAAAAAATGGAATATTACATGGTAAAAAATAAAATAAAAGGAATAATAAACTTGGAAAATGGTTTTAAGTAGGTAAATAATTAACATAATTTTATTATTCAGGTACATAATGAACACATGTGACAAATCAGGATCGAGGTTAGGGATCTCTCTAACGACACTTTCCTTCAGATTATGATATTTCTATATCTAACTCACTTTATCTCTCACATAATGTTATGTAATTATTATAATTATATACATATGTCTCTCATATAAATACATATCTTATTCTTTTTCCCTTTTATGAGAAAATACTTTCCTTGTGCTCATTTTCCAAATTTCTTTATTATGAAATTTATTTTCTTTATGAAATGAATCAAGATTGTGAAACCCATTTTATTTCCATATTTAATTATTATGTTATGAATTATTATTGATTCCTTTATTTTCCACACATGTATCATGAAAATTTTATGATGGGTACACCCAAACAGCGCTCCAATTCATTGGGTAAAGCTTTAGTATCCTGATGTGTCATGTATGGGATTATGGAGAAAACCCAATTCATTATGATAATTTTTCCACCATGTGATATTGTCTAGGAAATTAGACTTAACCCATATTTATGTCATTTTATATTTTGTTTCCACATTTCCTATTATTCCATGATTTATGGTACCATTTTATTTATGATATACGTCCATCAAATTACTCATGAGCATTTTCTTTTATGATATCATTTTATACATTTGAATAATATGCTATATTCCCATATCATTTTTATTCTATTACTATGAATTTTATCTCTCCCCTTTATTTATGTATTCTCCAAGTTATCTCATGCAATTTTAAGAGCTAAAATTGATTTTAGAAGCTTACTACAGATAATAAAAGAAATATTCCATGTTTATGTTTCCTTTTATGTAATATGAACCTACTCTTCTAAAGACACTAAAACATTACAATACTTGTGTTTTATTAATAAATATTTATGCTTAAGAACCATGTAATAATATTTGTAAAAGGCATGGGTCTCTATAATTGGTATCATAGGAAAGTTTTAGTTAACCCTTAGAAACTAGGATGTGAAAACTTTAGTGAACCAAAGGGATTAGTTTAAGTATAATCCTAAGTATATGAAAATATCCATGATTCTTGGTAGAGTATTGTAACACCCAGAGTTTTTATGAATTAATATATTTTTCAAATAAATTAAAATTCTTTGATCGATTGCATTACACATTATACCAAGTTAAACTTTCTTTATTTGCAACACCAAGTTAAGCTTACACTACATGCACCACTAATATTAGATTTATTTACATGCAATAATATGTTTGGATTGTGTTAAAAATAGTATTGAGTTTAGCTTTCATTGCACATAATACTTAGTTCTATTTGTGTTACACACAATTACGAGTTTAGCCTGCCCTACGTGCAACACTGAGTTTAAAGAAATCATGACATACTATTATTATGATAGTTATCAACTAAATGTTTGAATTATGAGTATTAATAGGATTAAATAAAGTGTGAAAATATGGTTTATGATTTTTTATATAATTAATTCCTCAGTGAAAAATTAATTATAAAAATCCTTTTTTTAAAGGGAATTTTTTTTCCAAAAATCTATTTTTATGCGCACAAGTGAGTTTTATATTAGTAAATTAACAAATTCACTTTTGGTTATTTATTTTAATTAAATTTTTATATTATATATTAAATAATATGTTTAACATTTATCTTACATTTTTTCTAGATAAGATTTAAGAATAAATCCAACTTTATGCTTAAAAAGGTATTTTCTTCTAAAAAGTGGTCTTGTCGCCTTTTATTGGCATGATTATTTTTAAAAGGATTTATAAAAAATTTATCAAAAATAATATGATAAAATAAAATCTATTTTTAAAATTATAATATAAAAATTATCTTATAATTAATTTTAGATATTTTTTTAAAAAGTTTCATTTTTCGATGAATAGTGAAAAATACTGAATTTTAATTAAAAACCATCTTTTCACTTAATTTATTTAAAATTTTAAATTATATTATAAATTGGTTTTAAAGTATAATTAGATAAATTATACATAAATTAATACAATTTAGGTCATTTTAATCAATGTAATATTTTAAATTGGATATTAAAACATTACAAACTTTTGATCGTTTTCTCTTTACAAACTCGCTTTATCGTCACACCCATGGGATTAATTTTAAATTAATTTTTGCCAATTATTTTATTAGAATTTTTAAAAAAAGATTAATTATTTGTAATCAGAATTATTTATTTCTTAAAATAATTCCAACTTAATTTTTTACCAAATTTATTAGTAAAAACAATTGAAATTAATCACGTTGATTAAGAGAAAAACAAGTTTACCAAGGGAATAATCTTTAAACTTAAGGGTCAAAATTATATATAAACATTTAAAATACACTTGTAAATTAAATATTTAGACATTAAAAATTAATTTATCTAAATTTTATTATTATTTAATCCTTTTTTAGTTAAAAACATGGGTACAACTAACTTTATTTTCAAAAATGCCAAGTTTGTCATCTACCCCGCTTATAAAAGGACACCACCTCTAACACTCTCTTAATGACTTAAAAACTAATTGTTTTATCCAATAACTACCCAAATAACTTATCTAGTTTCCTACCCTAGTCTTATAATTCTTAATTTGTGTATAAACCCATCAAAGGAAGGATTTTGGTGCAAACCAAAAGTAGATACCCGAATAAGAGGTAACGTTCATCGATGAATGTTTTTGTTTTATTCCTTCCTAAAACCCCTTAAATTATTTTTATATAGTTATTATATAATAACCACAGTTTCTTAAATATAATTATATTTTTTTACATTAAGTTTATGACCTACAACCACACACACTTCCATCAAATGGGATACAAAGTCATTGTTTGTGTGTACGGTTGATTACCGCCTCGCAAACCGGTGTCATTAATTTTTCCATTACCACCTATTAAGGTTAAGATTAATGATGGTAATTATGTTTTTATATGATATATATGACATTTATTATGTATTTATGCTTTTTTTATTATTAAATAATGCATACCTTCATTCTTTCCATTTTTTAGAATACGATAACGTCGTTCGTGTGTACGGCTGACCACAACCTCATGAAGCGATGTGATTCATTAATTATTTAAATGGAATGTATTAAGGATTATATTAATAGTAATTTATGATATATATTTAAAACAATATACTATAATTAATATATATATATATATCTTACTTTTCATTATTTTAATATGACAAGAAAATGAAAACAATGTTCTTACGTACGTGCGGCCTACCGTCTCAATGAACGGGGTATTTTATTTCATATCAGTAGATTTTATGAATTAATATAAATACATAAATACTGAATATATGTGATATTTATATCATGGTTACCATTAATTAGATTATTAAATCATTATATAAGTAATAGGATAAGGAATGACAAGTCGGAACATGTATGAAAAAAATAGTTATTACATGAAACACAACTTAAACATGGAAATATTAAAAAATAGGTAATATAAAATAATAATAAAAACATATATGAATTTATATATATGAATATTTTTATTTGGAACATTTATAATAAAATTATATTTTTTATATAGTAGGTTTTAATGTGTATAAAGAAAGTCAAGACATAAGGTAAGGGGATTTCAAGTCTCACTTTTATTTTTGCATGACTTATGCCATATTCAGCACTAGTTTCATTTGTGTGGTGTATATACAGCCCTATGATATTTTATTTGATGAAATTAATTTATTTAATGATATTAGAGGTTTATATTGATGTTATTATTTCATGTATCACATGATATAAAAGTTACTCATGTAGTAAGGGATTTACGTCTCCCTTTTTAATTTTGTGAGACATATGCTATATTCACCACCTCTTTCTTCTATGTGGTGTATATACTTTCCATGAATGATATTTATGATTCATATGATTAAAATTTTTGTGATTTTAACATCCATTTGAGGAGTTATGGGGTTATCATTTCAATGTTACCCTAGTGGTAACGGAATATTTTCTCAATTTTCTTTTGTGAGATGCATGTTTTGTTATGAACCTATATTCTTTTACGAGGTGTATATACAACCCCTTAACATGTTATATCATGAATATCCTTATTTTAATGATATTTTAATATTCATGGGAAGTTATCCTTTCATGTTTATTATGATTCAAAGTTACCAAATTGGTAAAATGTTATTGCTATAGTCTCATCGTTTGTTGGGATTGTTTATGATTATGCTTCAATTGACAAAATATTATGGTCCATATCTCAAAAATTCTCATAACTTTTATCCTAATGTAGTTATTCCTAGTTTATCCAAGTAATGTTACCATTTTTTACCCTTTATTTATTATTATATTTAATTAAAAAGTTTAAGAAAACCCAACTATATTTCTCTCTTCATTCAAAAATATGTTTTCTTCCAAAAACCATGTTTTCTAAAAATGTTTTCAAAAATGTTTTGAAATTTTATTTTAAGATAATTTTCAAGGAAAAGGTTTTTGAAATTGTTTCATGATTTAAAAATAGTTTTGAATACATTTCAAAGCTTCCTCTATAAAATTTCAAGGTTTTTTTCAAATAAAAAGGTTTGCAAAATGTTTTATGTTCTAAAAAGAGGAAAGTAAATTTTCCTCAATAAATATTTTCAGTGATCCCTTAAAAATTATTTTCCATCTAATATGACATATTTTGATGTTTTCTATTCCTTACGATGTATAAGATTCCAAGATACCATACATATTCTTTCTCTAAATGGTGTATGTTTTGATGGCATGATGTTTATAGAACCCATTTCTTTTCCACAGGTCAATCATGTTCCAAATAGATTTTTATAAAACCCGTTTCTTTTCCATGGGTTAATCATGTTTCAAAGATATAGTTAGGACCAATAGGGGCCTATATACGCTGAGAGGGGGGGTGAATCATGGTATGGATATTCTTTTTCAAAATTCATCCTGCCCCACTGGATCTTGACCTCTTTATTACAGGGGTCACTTTGTTTGCACTTGTGTGTTAATTATGATCACTTATTTTCTTCTTTATCTGATGATAATGATTTGAATCCATTGCAGGGAAGCAAGAAGGAAGAAACATAGATTTCTACTTGGTTCACCCTCACTGGGCTATGTCCAAGGAGCATACAACGACGATGTTCCACTGTACCAAATCCACTAAAAAGCACACTGTTGTATGCAAGGTTCGGGATAGATCACTTCTATTTCTAGTCTCACTGCCTTTACAATGTTTAAGGTTAGATCACTGCTTTCCCAAGGGTCACTCCCTATCTCTCTCTCTCTCTGGCTCACTGCCGGTGGGGAAAATCACCTTCTTCCTCTTCTTTTGATCACTACTCTGGAAAGGATCCACTCACAGTTTATAGACCTATAGGTATCTTCATTATCACTAATGAATACATCCTCTGTTGTATGTAGATGTGCTGTTTAAGTCCAAATTTCACCAGAAGATGAATTTCACTTTGCACCGAAGGTATCGGCCAATCTTCCAGCTTCCACGCAGCCCTGAATCACTGCTGTGAAACAACCTTACTTGGCGCCCTTCTCTAATCTGGTGCGCAAGTCTCGGCACACAAGTCAAAACTGGTGTGCAAGTCCACCTCAACCACTTGCGCGACACAAGTTTCTACAACTCCAAATATGTGTGATGCACAACCTTTTACGCCCAAATCAATATTGGCACGCAACCAAAAACTTTCACGCTTCTTTAAAATTTGGCGAGAAAGTGTCACCAAAACACTTGTGTGATGCCTTCTTCTTCAACTCAAAACTTTCACGACCCACTTTCCTTCTCGCCCAAACCACCTTAGGTGCACAACTATCACATGGTGCACAACTTATACTTGTGCGACCACACACCACTTGTGCGACCACCACACCTGCATGACAAGAGCTCTGATTTTTCAAAGTGTTGAACTCTTCCCTAAATAAGGAGGGGCCGACCTCTATTTTTAGGAATTTGGATACCCTACGTGATGGTGCACAAGTCTCCCCTCAACGTGCAGGTTTCGGCGTGCAAGTATCCTGCCACGCAAATCACTTGCGCGACCAACCCTAAAACATGGGTGCCCCTCATCCCTTTGCCATATTTTGATGCTCTGATCTTGAAAAACACAGGGCGCGCAAGTTTCCTCTACTTAAAGTCAATGGCACGCAAGTCACTTTTCAAAAACCACTTTTTTCTATTTGCCGATTTTCAAGCCCAAAAATTTGGCAAACACTAGAAAATGGCGCCACCTTGTATCTGCTATTTTTAGACCACCTCCAGATCATCCATTCCTTTGATGAAGTTCTTGAATAAATCATGAATCGTTAACCACAACCCTTGAACTCGATGTGCCACCGTGAAATCCCCTTTTTCAACAAATTTGTATGTCCTGATTTTCTTTGTCAACAATCACAACACATATGTCCACTTTTTCAACAAACACAATCACCTCAAAAATGCTTCAATGATACCTTGAAGGATTTTTTCCCCATAGATATTGACATGAAACCCATTTATATTCCATGGTTTTATTAGTTTGTAAAATAATTATGATTTTAATATTATTTTTATGATGAAATCTCTATGTACTTTATTTATGTTGTGGTTCTTGGGTATTACACATAAAAAATGGGGTGGTCTAGATTGCACTAGGTAAACCCGTTATATCTTGACATGGGGTGGTCCAAATAACACTAGGTAACCACATTATAGAATATTATGTGGTGGCCTATATATCACTAGGTAATCCAATTATAGATCAACATTATGTGGACAGATAGAACTAAGTGAGAATATTATAGATCAAATGATGGGTACACCCGAATAGTGATCCAATTATTGTGGTAAATATTTATATTTAATGAGATATACATGGTTGGAATGGGGAGAGAACCCAGTACAGTAAGACAGGGTTACCACTAGGGATAGTGGTGTGTCCCACTTGGGAGGTCTAGCCACCTATGCATAAACTTGATTACATGTTGACAATGTTATGTGTGGACCTGATAATATGTTCACAATGTTATGTTTGGACCTGTTTTCATGCCTATAAGTTTATTTATGATAGGGACTAATTTTATTTTCTTAACTTAATGAGTGAACCTATTTCTATTTACATATGTTCAAAATGTTATAAGTTGATGTGTATTACACAAAAATCTATGTCTTATACCAATTTTATTCTCTTATGTCTCATATTATTTGATTCCATTATGATTTATGTCTTATGAACTTCTAATATATATTTCATGACTTTTGTTTATAATCTACGATAGGTTGGGTATGAACCTCATAAGTTATTTTCATTATCACATACCATTATTCTTATATTATCACTTCATATGATCATAGACTGAAATCTCTTATGTTTACCATTATTGACCATCTAAGCTCACCCTTTATTATATTTTATTTCCCTAGGTTATAGAGAATATTTTTATGTAGCAATACTAAAGGGGAATATCTTCATGTGAGGTGTTGAAGATCTTTCACTGAGTTAGAATATTTTGTTTCAAATTTTCCAATGGTACTAAACTATTATTTCCCCCATGCGTGTATTTATATAATGTAATGAATATTCATCTAAAAGATGTAATATCCATGTATGATAGGCTTGGGTTGTTATAGTTTCTATCAAAGTAATGATTTAGTTAACCTTTAAAAACTAGGATGAGATAACTTTAGGGTGATACTTGGGTATATTTCTAAGGATATTTCTAGGGATGTCTCTAAAGATAAATATAAGGATTAGTTAAAGTATAGAAAAATGTCCTAGAAGTTTTGTAACGGATAGGGAGAGTGGTTTCCTTAAAATAAATCTCTATATAGGTACTACAAGTGGATTTGGATTTGGCACAAATGTACCTAGGGGTAATAATCTTGAAAACACTGTATTGAGCTAGACTCAATCAGGAACTAGTACACGAAAATGGGTATTACTGAACACCTTTTTTGAAACTTCTAGGGGATATTAATTATAAATTCACAAACTATTTACAAACCACAATTAAGGATTTAAATAGAATATGAATATTAATAACCTTGGATAAACCTAAGGTTTCATGGATTAAATAATATGGTGTCATGATTTAGACATCCTATAAGTTATTTTTCATGATTATGTGGTTCCCCACTATGATTAGTGTTTCTCACACTGTGATTTTGGTTTTAATAGATATATGGAACAAGAAGGAATCATGTTAACATTGAATATCATGGAAAATTATGGGATTATGTGAAACCAAATTGGATGATGAATGGAGATAATGATATTGTGATCATGCCTAATCATGTATTGTGATATATGATTAACAATATAAACTTTAGTGAGATTATAGACATATAGAATAAGAGGAATATATAATTTTATGAGAGTTTATGTGATAATGAACATATAGGAAATAAGACTCAATTTCATAAATTTTAAGAATGTGGGAAGAAAAAACTGAATTAATATCTCAAATGGAGGGTAAAATATTATCTATGTGAAAAAACAGGTCATAGTGTGAAAATTATTTGAGGATTTTAATGTCTTATCTGTAGAGAATATATTCATTACCTACCTCAATTACCTAACCTAAGAATTTAATTCTACACCAAGGAAGTACCTATTATATTTAAATACTTTAAGTGGAAGGATTTACATATTCATGTATTTGGATTCAAGAATTATGAATTGTGAAATATATAAGGATTGTTCGGTATAAGTTTTTCACTAAGGATTTGAAAAAATATATTGAATGGAACTGATGAGATAGAAAAGTGATTTATTGACAAGGTTATATTTTATTTAAAATACCTAATTAAGGGAAGGTAACCCATAGTATGTTCTTAATGTTGATAAAATGGTGTTTATTTTGGATAAATAGAAGTTGGATAAGAATATAGTAAATTGGATAGTATTTATGACCTCATAACTAATAATGGATTTGTTGAAAAAGTTGTTTGTGTTATCATTGATGAAGTTTATAGTATTTTTTATTCAAGTAATATATCTAGTAATATTTATAAATAATGAGTAATAATTAATGTTTTAAATAGGGATTTATATTAATTCAGGTTATTACCATGTTTCAAGAGAATAGATGATGAAGGTTTTAGTGACTTAGGTTTGACCTGTAAGACTTTGAAATATTTCTAATAATATTTCTAAAGATAGAAACTGAGTCGGTGTGAAGTTCAAGGGCTTGTAGATCCTCATCATGGTGATATTAAAAATATTAAATATATTTTATCACTCATGTGTATTTTCTTTTGGAAACATGGAATAACTTCTAAGTGGAATTTTAGACTATATTTTTGAGACCACGGTTGATTTTAGAACATTGTGTTTACACTAGGCATGACATAAACATTTTCATCACTTGGTGTTTGGTTAGAGGCGTATCATGAGTAGGGTGTTAAATGAAGGATTTTGGTTTAATAAAATTAAAAAAACATTCCTACTCCCCCACCCCTTGGTTTTCATGATATGAGGAGATGAAGCCCATACCTTCTCATGCTTCGTTGACAAATGACCCGACGTACGAATCAACAAAACGAAGTGCCATCAGTCTCGGATCTTTATTGTGGCCACTCTCAGATCATGTAGTTGTAGTTTCTGAACACCAATTCGATCATGAAGCTTCAGTGTTTCACCAGTGAGGTAGGAGGTTTAATTTTTAAGTCAGGATCCAATTTTTTATGCATCGTTTTAATGTCTTAGAGCCTTAGATTCTTTTTATGGACCCTTTGAGAGTAGATCTATGTGTTTCTGGGTGAAATGGGGTGATCTGGGCTATTTGTAGGGAATTTTCGATAGATTTTCCCGTATACATGGTTTTCAGACCACTAGGACACACCGTGTGTTCATCGTATTTAGGGAAGATAGATTTTGGGGACTACACACCATGTACTGAGTGTTACACACTGTGTAGTGACCCCAATTCAGAGAATCTATGTAGTGTACATTTCCAGAGTATATGGACATGTGGTGCTAGATACGCTCATGGGAAAGAGACACGGCTAAGGTACCATGTATTCAGAACACACCATGTATCAAGGGGTACATGTTGTGTGTTTTACACCACTGGTTGAGCCGTGTGAAGGGAATACACGATCGAGGCTCGGGTGAGGTGAGACATACCATGTACTGAGAGTACATGTCATGTGGTTCCACATGCCCAGCCAAGCCATGTGGTTAGGGGTCACAGATGGGTGTTTAGGCAGGGTCTCAATCCATATAGACCCCCTTACATGTCGTGTAGTCTCCCCTTGGATGAGTTTCTGCCTTTCGTATCTCCTCCTTCGTAGCTTAGATTCAAGTCTGTGAGTAGCCTACCCTAAGAAGTTTTCCATGTAGAATATGTTGAATTACATGGTTTGGGCCATGAAGATGAAGTTTTCAAGAGATATTGTGTGGTTATCTTGGGTTAGAGATTCCTTGATCGGTAGGGTTGAGTGGGTCCCCTGGTACTTTCACTCTGAGGGTTTCGGTTTCATTTCGTCGTCACAGGATAGTGACCCCTATTCGACCGCTTCATGCACATACAGTGTGGGTGTGTTCCCAACTTTTGGAGTGATTCTCCTTAGTCTTATTTGACTAAAGACTCAGTGGATTTAGAGTATGTGTCTCCCTGAGAGTCCTAGTGTGATCCTCACGTCCCTTCATGTTTCCCTGTTAGGGTTCTTGGAATTGATGTGACCAATATTTACCCAATCATAGATCCTCCTCCCAGGAGGTTGTTCTATTAGGGGATGGATCCCCTAGTAATCCTTGAGTAAATACCCTCTAGATATGCATTTATATATGTTCTTTAATTTGGTTTTCTGTGACTTTTTCCATGGGTAGGGTTTGTGGAATTGTTGGTGATATGATTCAATGCTTCACGTGTCATACCAGATGTGGTTTGTGGAATCATCATAACCAACACTACATAGGTGAATATCCTATATCTATGTGATATGATCTCTAGGATGTAAAACTGGGTTGGGGTGTCCCACAAAGGATCTTGGGTGTGACCCCTTCGTCAAGTGAGATCTTAGTGATACCAATTTGGGGTTTTGGTGTCCCCTAGTAGATCCTAGGAGTGACCCCCTAACCAATAAGTTGTGGGTTTTGGTTTTCCAGTAGAGTTTGTAGTGTCCCCCAGTAGATCCTGGGTAGGATACGCTTTCTGAGGAATGATATATGCTGAGTTCTATCATGGCATGCTTAGTGGCGATATCTGAAGAGCGTATTCTCTTGGATGTATTCCCTTGGGAAGGTAGTGTTTCCATTGGCTTGTGATACCCAATTGAGGGGTATCTCTCGATCATGCCATCAAGGTTGGTTGTGTTTTACCTGATGAAGTATATCTCTTATATGAGTGTCATATGGGACGAATGGTCTCATGGATTTTGTGATCCTAGTCAATTGTTGCTTTAAATCCTCAGGTAAGAACCTTTCGTTGGCAATGAGGTTGGAACCTCATGAGTCTTGGTGCCTGAGAAGAGTATATCTGGGTGTATTTCTTATTTTCCTTGCACTATTATAACATCTTGTATGACACACCATGTGGTATGAGCTGACTATTCATGTTGAGATGAGGATTTCCTTGAGATGAAGTTTCTCTCTCATTTGGGTTCCCTATGGCTTGGACGATCTGATTGTTTCCTTTTAGTTACTTTATTTTCTTTTGGGGGTTTTGGGGCACCTACTATGTATTTTTATACTCACCCCTGCATGGGATTTTCCTATATTTCATGTGTCTTGTGTTGACCAAAGTCCCTTCAACGGAGTCCCAGGAGGACCTAGAACAAACAGATCATAGAAAGATGGATTTACTGGGGGTGTTTATAAGATCTTGGCCAAGGATCTTTTCAGTGGGTTCATTTGACAGTGATCCCCTCCTACTAAGCAAGTTGGATTATTTTATAGTTTTCTTTTGGTGGTCCTTGTATTTTCAGTTGTGTACTTCTGTTGTACTCTATTTTGGGATAGGTGTATGCATGAATTTCTTTATATATATATATATATATATATATATCTACAGTATTTCATGGAGGTTTAGTTGGGTGCATGCATATATGTATTATAAGATAAAGCCTCCCCTCGTGAAATGGTGTAATTATTTTTCTATCATCAGTTCTCACAGATGGATATGATGATTTATATAGTAATTTTTATATTATATTTATTATATAATTATACTTATCTAACTATAATATTGCATATACCTTATTAATATCAATTCTATAAGGAATATTATAACATCGCTCGTGTGTACGGCGGATTACCACCTCACAAAGCGATGTGATTTGTTTTATACATATGATTTATATGAATGATAAAAAGTATTAATTTTATGTTTAAATATATTATATTAATGAAATATTAATCATTATAGAAAATAAAAATATATTATACTTTCTTACCTTTCTATTCATTGAATAAATGATAACGTCGTTCGTGCGTACGACAGACTACCACCTCGCGAAGCGATGTGATTCGATTTTATCACCACATCACATGGATGGTAGATGTAAGTGTATTTAAATAAATAATATTATATTTATTATATAGTTATAATTTTTAAAATATAATATAACACTTTCCTTTTTTCATCATGATCTTTAAAATGGAAATGTTACTCATTCATACGTACGACCTACCATCTCCATGATTGTAATGTATTTAATTTTTCATAACCATATTTCATGGTTGGTTTTAAAATTGTAATTTATATATAAAAAATATAATCACATCATGATTTCCATTTTGGAGATGTTTTAATACTAATCTCTTTTACCTTAGTCAATTTACCAAAGTGATTTTTGACATATGAGTCTTTTATTGTTAAAACATCTGACATGAAATTAATTTGTTAAGTGATTGAGTATGACATGGTAAAATATAAAATAAAAGGAATAATAAATTTGAAAAAGTTTATTATGTAATTAAAATATTATAATAAGTTTATTATTTAGGAATAAAAGAATGGACATGGTAAATCATGCTTGAGGTAATGGATCTCTCTAACCACCCTTTCCTTTAGGTTATGAACTTTATCTCTCTAACTAACTTTATCACTATCCTAATTTTATAGAATGATTATAATTCTATATATATTCCTCTTAAATATATACCTATCTTATTCTTTCTTCCATTTATAGAGTAATACATGCTTTATGATCATTTCTCAAATACTTTAATTATGAAATTTTCTTTGTTTATAATATGAAGAAAGATTATGAAACCAATTTTATTTACATGGTTAATTCTTATGTTATTCCATATGATTGATTAATTTATATAGAACACATATATCATGAACATTTTATGATGATCGCACCTAGATAGCGCTCCAATGCATTTGTTAAAGCTTTAGTCTCATGAGGTGTCATATATGGGATTAGAGAGTAAGCCTCATCCATTATGGGACTCTTTCCACCATGTGATATTGTCTAGGTAGTAATCATTGACTCATGTTTCTATCATGTTATATGTTTATGTGACATTCCCTATAATTCCATGATCTTATGATACCATTTTCTTTATGATATACTTTCATGAAATTACTCATGAGCCTTCTCTTTTATGATATCATTTTACACCTTTAAATCACATGTTATGTTCCCTTATCATTTTAATTCCATTACTATTATTTTTAGCTCACCACTTTCATTATGCATTCCCCGAGTTATCCCATATAGTTTAAGGAGCCTGAATGGATTTTAGGATCTCACTATGGAGAATAAAATAAAGATTCCAAGTTTAAGTTTCCTTTTATGTAATA
Organism: Viscum album; assembly: GCA_963277665.1. Lineage (NCBI taxonomy): Eukaryota > Viridiplantae > Streptophyta > Magnoliopsida > Santalales > Viscaceae > Viscum > Viscum album. The sequence continues at coordinate 1,927,982,953 of OY728137.1, read as the reverse complement.
TGAACATAGTCTTCCAAAGACACTATGAATTTATTATCCTTGTGCTTTATTAATTGATATTTATGTTTAAAAATCATGTAATAATATGTGTAAAAGGCATGGGTCACCATAATCAATCTTGATGTGATTATATTAAACATACATTAAACATATTACTTCTAATAAAATATGCTTCCATGTTATATTTAAGGGAAATTTTTTCTAAAATACTCAAAAAATCACATAAATACTTGGATTCACAAACCACTATCCACGATTTAAAAAGAAAAATTTGTCTATTTTTCAAAAAAAAATCTGTGGTTTAATATTAAGCATGTTTTTCTTATTTTAGGAATTGAAAAAATAACTAACCAAAACCTATCCTCATAATAAATACTTTTCACATGCATATAATAGATCATGATTGAAATATAACACAAGGCATGTAACCTATGAAAGAATTCAATATGTATTTAGGCATGGATTTAAATAATTAATTTCATTCTAACCTCATAGAATATATATTAAAGGTGATTTTTTATGAAGACTCTCAAAAAAGGAACCATAAGAATATTGTACTATCATATAAGATGTTAAATAGGATAAAAATTTAAAAAAAATGGAATTCAATTTTTAATAGGTAACATGTTATAGAAATCCTAGTACTAACTTATACATGACTTCATAACCACATTTCATGGGAGGATCTCTTAGAATGATTCATTTTTGGTTATTTTAATTATAATATTCTTATAATTATCATATCATAATTTTTTTCACCATATGAATTTTTTTAATGTTGTCCCATGAAGTTTTAATTTATCACTTAGTTTCTACATGTTTCTCATTTTATGATTTATACTTAATTAAAACATAGCATAATGAATCTTGCATAAATTTAATTAATAAAATTTGGAGCTGATTATGTTTGAAATGGAATGAAAAATTTGTATCCTAAGTTAGAATTATTGCACAAAAATTTGTTTATAGTGTTCATCAATGATTTTTATTATATAATTTATCAATTTAAATCATGGACCACTTATTCCCTTTTAATTAAAGAATGCATTAAGCAGGAATTACTATTCATTAAGGCACACAATCTAATCAATAATAATTCACTATTCTTATTATTCACTTAAATTAAAAGAATCATAATTAAAACATGAAATTTATTCTAATAAAATTTTCTTTATAAAACCCCACCCCATCTCACTTTATACTATTGTCAGATCAGTTTTCCACAAGACCTTAGGTGATCCTCCAAATATTCCAGAGGCTATGAACTAGAAGTGAGGGTATAAGTTGATACTATGAGTATAATATACCCCCATATTAGGGGGTGAAATAACAGATAAATACAACAAATACCCCACATATAAAAGTATAAAGAAAATATAAATAAAATGAAACAAAATCTTGTATTAATAAATTTAAATAAAGCATACAACTCAAATGGTCATGTTATAAACATAAATTGGTCACCCACTATGATGAACACATATACAAGATAAATAAACTAAAAATAAATGTACATGCCTCCTCTTACGTCTCTGATCCATATCATATACTCAGTCTCCAAAACCTTTTTTAGCTACTCCAACCTGATAATAATACTCCACATGGGTAGATTTGATCTATCATGAAACCTTGGGCCTCCACTCTATCCACTAGGAACATTGATCAACCCTGAAGCAAAAATAAGGTATGCATGCACATCAAGGTGCATTTGTAGAGGTGAGAATTGAATCTCAGTAGGTCACCCCAAATGGTGAACCAACAACCCTCTTTTATAAGTGCATTCTTGTGAAATATTCCTAGTCTATCAAAGTATAACTCGAATAAAAAAGAAATAATAAAAACATCATCGATCCTTAGGTATGCGGCCATGAAAAACTCAAACGTGCTTAGGCTAGTGCAAGAATGTCTCTAAGTATTTCATGAGGATCATTACAAACATAGTATCACAACCACCCCACGGTTGTAAAAATATATCCTAGTCTAATCCCAACAACCCATGTTGATCCTTAAGTCCGCGACCTCGATCAACCATACCTACCTTGGTCGATGTCAGAGTGTCTTAGAGCACGAGTATAACCTCATGGGAGCCTCACTCCTCTCTATAAAGATCCCATACTCACACCTCCACTGATGATTATTATATCATGGGGTTTTAAAAGGAATCCCTCATCCTCATTCCCTCATGGTGAACCCCACTTTAGTACCTGTATGTTCTCAAAGTCTGGTTGAAGAATAATTCTTGGGAGGGGAAAGCTCAAGTAAATTATATAGGTCTAGGAATTACTAATTCATGTGTAAGAAGGTAAATCTAATGGAATAACCTCCCTCAACCCCATGTTCAATATCCTAGGTATCCAATATCACATGACCCCATAGCTAAACCATACCTGGTGTATCCACCTGATCCTTGGGGGTATCCTAAGCATCGATTAGTGAGATACAATTGTATCCACTATAATGTCCAAAATATATTATTATACGAGCATTCATAATGGTATCACAGAATCAGAGGAATCTATGTTATCCCAAGAATTACTATATATAAACGGTAACACATGCTCTAATTCTAAATACTAAGTACCAACTCTAGGAATACACTCTTTCATAAACTATATCATTGGATGTTATCAGAGCTAGGCATCCACCCTAAATGTACTATGTTACTGGATCCCATCCATATCGGGAATCCAAAGGTCTCCCCAACTCAATAAATGATTCTTGGAAATCCTAAGAAATCACATAATTGTTATTCCTAGTAGAAAATTCCCAAGTTTCTTGGGAAATCACATCAAATATCAAATATAATATAAAATAAAAACAAAACAAGGGCTGTTCAAACACCCATGCTCGTCTCCATAATCTTAGTCCCTGGGGGATTCCTTATCAGTTCTGGTTCTAAGGTGAAAACTACATCCATATCTACCTAAATCCATACACACAAACTTAGGGTCATCCTATAAATGGGAATCCATTTAGTATCTCTTGGTTAACATGTAAGTGGGGCATCACTCTTGGGATCCTTTTAATCGGAATTCAAAAAAGGCACCTCACTTGGGATCCTTTAGGTTATGACACAAGTGGATGAATCCCTCTTGGAATCCTCATCCACAACTGGGGTCTCAGGTCAACAAATTTTTTCCTAATGATGTTTCATTCCATGGAATCATCAACAGGTTAGAAATACCTCACTAGATGCATGGGGTTTTCCATATAGAAAATATTTTAAAAGAGGGGGCACAACCCATCTCGATTGTCAATGTATAGCAAGTTCAGCCTACATGAACAACCAATTCATCCCAACCAAGCTCTAATTACCTAGGAAGAAAAATATCACAAGGGAGATTTATCTAATCTCAACCCCTTTCTAAGTCACTCTACGATTTCTCAAACACCCAACCTATTAGCCTTCTTGAATCACAACTTGCGCCCACAAACCAGGGGCATTCTCATTCATCATAAACTTATGAAATTGGAAATAATATTTCATTCCCTATAATAATTCTCATGACCATTATCTAGGTTTCATTCCTTTTCTCTATCAGGAGACCTCTGGTTTTATTTATTAGTGGAAACACCTCTCTATCATTTCTTTCCCACCCCGAATCACCTCTTATAATTCCTCAAAATACCCCAAGGGCTCCAATATCATGTTCTACATGGACAATTATCATAATGGACTACTATAATGTAAAATTATACCTCTAAGGCATAAAATCACCCAAACCCCTCAAATTGGTCATGAGGGAGCAATATGGCGTGTGATACAAGTACACGACATGTACTCTAAAATATCCACCTTGGACATATACTTCTACACACCATGGGTACAACTGAGTTCTAGACATGTACTACTACATGGTTTGAGTACACCCAGGGTCTGTTCATGTACTATTATATAGCTTGGGTACACTCAAGGTCTAGCTGTGTACTACTACACATCCATGTCTCCCTCAAATGAGGTTTTTGTCCAAGTACTCAGCTAAAAGCCCATGTACCACTACACGACGTGTACTTAGACTACATGGGGATGTAGTCCCAAAAACTTCATCGTCCCTAAACATGAATAACACATGGCATGTTTTCTTGAAACCACACACAGTATGATCAGGTTTTCTAAATGGGAAACCCCAACGATCATCGTGAAACCCAATGTTTTCGCTAAATAAAATTAGATCAACACCCATACGGTTGTCAAAAATCATAAGATTATCTAAACAGATAAAAAAACTATTTTATTGGGAAATAATACTCAAAATATAAAAATAACCCACATCATAGAGAAAATGTTGAAGCCTCGTGTCTAAATTTGTGCTAGGAAGTCTCTACTACCTTATCTGGTCTCGATCACCGTAATGGATGAAGTCCGATGGTGTCTCCTTCCCCCTTCCCACTCATTCCAACCATCATGTACTGGGGAGGAACCCTCCTTCATATGTCATACGTAGGAATAAAATTGGGGGGTTAACTAATTTAATTAATTAATTAATTAATTAAAATTAAATTTCCATTTAAAATTCTTATCCTGAGTCTCAGAACCATAAGATGTTTTACACCTCACCTAAGAAACCCCCCCCCCATTTTGGACACAATCGAATAGTCAAAATCTCAATCCAGATCCCTATTCAAAAGATATAATCCTTAAAACCCACACATACGAATTAAAATTTAATTAAATGAATATTAAGTATTCCCTCAAAAGTTGATCGATTCTGAGTTCTAGAAAACTCATATCCTAGGGTAATCACCCTATATTAGGATTATCATAGTGCTCATAAAATTTATCTGAGACCATATGATCAGGTAAAATTACCATTTTACCCCTCACGAGCCTCCAAAACAAAAAATTTAAATTTACACTCATTTTTTGTAACCCAAGAGATCATGGATTTTACAATAACTCCACCATAACACTTTTCATCCTTGATATGTCTCGAAAGCCAAAAAAATTTGATGATCTTACTCCAAGGACTAGAATAATTGACACTATCCTAACCATCCAATGACTAGTTTCATAACACCTAAAATACTCTCAACATGAGGGACATTCAACCATGAACAATCTGATGTTCCCACCATAAGAGTATCCCTATCATTTCCTCACATCCAACACCAACTTATATATCCAATACCCCATCCATCCCTGAACACAGTGACTAGATATGGCCAAATAATTCACACAAGATCATTAGCATGAAACATCAACCAAACATTATAGATTCATTAGGAATTTGAACCTACATTCCTAACAAACCATGTAAAATTATGATAAAATCCTCAAATAGACTATGGTTTACTCCCCACAATAATTATATCCTTACATTTCCCCTCAAAAACTAACCTAATTAGGTCAAATATGGCCACACTACTCGGGTTTCCTCAAGATCCAAATAAACACGATAGAACCACACACGACCCACCTAGAACTAAACATAACATGTGATTACATGCCTTAATTCCAACCACCACTTTCATCCTCAAGTTAGAGTGATTCCCTGAGAACCTATCATAGGCTATCATGCTCATCCAATCCATAAACAAAGAACCTAAGATAATGCACCTAAACCACTGACTATGCTCCTCATACAGTTAATTTCTAATAAGTCAGATCACCCTTGACACTCCTCTTAAAAATAAAGCACTTCACATGGGTCGCAGTTAACAACATGATTAACCTACATCAAGAACTTTTCCAAGTCATGGGAATCCATCTATGCACTAACCTGCGTACTAAAATGTATCCAGAAAATAGGGCTAGAAACCTAACCATTTCTTCCCTTGAAAGATCACCATAATAACAAGGCACTCCTAGTTCAATACATTACAATGTTCTAGCTCTAAAATTAATTTTCATGTAATATAAATCCAATGCATTACTATACCCATACCATAAAATCGATTTCACATCATGCTCATCAATCTCAAAATTTAGCACGTACTCGTGCTTCCTTTCACAAAGGATCCCTCAAACCTCAAGTCATCCCTTCTCCTAGGTTTCCCACGATCATTGAAAAATATTTGAATCACAAAATATAGAGTCATATCTCATGTTTTAAAGGTCTCCCACATAGCCCCACAAACTAGGTCTCATGAAGGATCAAATCTCAAAGACAACACCTTTCTATTCATGTCTCAATATCCCAAGGCAACAAACATGCCCAAAACCCTCTTAGGGGTCCCACATTCATATCTATTAGGAATATTCTTCCAAAACACTAGCCTATTAGGGTGATGATTCTCACCTAGAATCCACCTACGGGACTACACCCTTGGGAATCTGAACTCATCCAAGGTCACCACTATCACATCTAAAGACATCTTCCTAGAAAATTAATTCCAAGGGAAACCACAACTACTGTATTAGATAAGTATAATTACATTCAAATATATATAGTAAAACACCATATAAGTTTTTATTGACACTTTAAATAATTGAAAATATAGGGTATAACCAACTGACATTTCCCTATAATAATCTATATCCTGCAAACCACTACAACATAGTTTGGTTAACTAGAGTTTCATTCTAATATATAAGAGAAAAACCCATAAAAATTGTTATCGGAACATTAAATAATTGAACCCAAGAAATAGAAACCCAATATTAGTTCCCCACTATGGAAACATATGCCTCACTAACCCAGTAAGTTCACCTCACATCCCATACATCAAGGGACCATGTTGTCATTGTCAACAAGTGTATCACAATAGATCCACATGAACCACCATAAAAAAGAAAACACATATAACTATAGACTTATATGATTATAATTCCATCAAGTACTTATATAGAAGAATATAATATGATCATTTTTGAACACTTTAAACATCTAAACCTCTCGTCGGTGAAAAAAGTTCAAACTATCAAGCCCCTACATGTCATGTGAATCCTACGTTCCAACTTCTGATACATGAGATTATTTTTTCCTCTATATTCCAAGAGTCAAATACAAAGCTGGTATCTTTCCAATGGTCTAGAGTCAATAAATTTAACAACTTATAAATCCAAACATCATGTACATCATGTAAGGCGAAAATCACATCAACCTTAATATCAAAACTCTACAACACCAATATAATCCATATAAACATAGAATTCATATAGGAAATGGTATTCATAAATCCCAAATTTATTATCCATAATAGGATCCAAAACGTTCCTATCTCCGTATAAGGACCCTATCTTAAACATTACACAAATTTATTAATTCAACTAGAAAACACTTATTATATTCCCAAAGATCATTTCGTTTTAGAGTTTTAGAGAATTAGTTCATACCCATACATGAAATCCAATAAAATAAAAAGTGGATACTACTAAAATAGTATCCATTTCATCTATAATAAAAAATTTGTTAATAAAACATTAATTTTTTCAAGAAAAATCTTCACAACATTTATCCTGGATTCTCCTTTTCTCTACCCATCCATAAACCCTATGAAAAACATTTTAAAACTTGGGATGAGCACAAAAACCACATTAAGGGACCTGAAAAAAAGGAAGGCATTAGTTCACTAATACTTATAAACATATGAAATAATTTTTACAGAGATGTACTTCTCACCCATAAACTATCATATAGTTACTTTGTGAAAACATGAGATTACCATAAAACATAGAAAACATAAATAAACCCATATAGGTAACTTAGGGAATTATTTAATTAATATTTTAACTCTCAAAGATACCATATTATCTGTAACCCCCATGAATACCTTAGAATGTAACAATTACATCAACCTTATGATGTAACCCTCATGGTTGCCTTATGGTGTAACCATTGCAGTTACACTTGAAATAAACCTTACGGTAAACATACAACATATACATACACAATTAATTAGAGGGAGATATAGGTCCCACACATAATCAGAAAAGATTCCCAAGAACCATAAAATAATCATAAACATGAATAATTTCATCATAAAAAACATTCCTTCTGAATTTTTTAAAATATAAATTTAAAAGAGGATTTGTAAAGAAAGGTCCCTTACCTTGGGTTCTTCTTGATTTAAGCGTGTTAAAACCTCATGTATAATGGTTTAAAGAGTGTTATTAATATTTTATAGAACTATATTAATATCTATAATACCATATATTATCTTTTAATAACAAATATACACCCATTTATTAATAATATTTTTTATTTACATTGTTTTGTGTGCATACTTTTCAAGGTTTCCATGATCCATTTGTTATTGATTTTCTTTTAAAATTGAAGAAAACCTATATGAGAGGAATTTAATGCGGTTTATATTTCTCCGGAATTTTAAATGATACCATATGTCATTTTTTATAATATTAGGATGACTCATTAGATAAAATTTTAATGAAAATGATTTAATTTATTTTGGCGTTTTTCTTTACGATCATCACAAACTCATATCATTTTATTTAATATCATGTTTATATATTGGTTACAGAACATTATATAAATTATAATATGTATAACACAATCTTATTTAACCATAATAATGGTGTTATGACTAGCCTTGAAGTCGGTAATGAATAATTGAAGTGTATCATCCATGATGGTAGTAAATCAACACATCACAGATGATGTTATAATTTTTAGACTGAAAAGGAAAGGAGAAAGAGTTTGATGATGGTTTTTTACATCAAAATGATATAATTATAGTATATATAAGATAATATAGTTTAATTCCACTTGTATAAGGGTATTTGAGGAGATAATAATAAAATAAAATAAATTAAAAGGAAAATTAAAGAAAATGAAAGAGGATTTTACCTCTTGAATTGTCCTCCATGAGAACCACTTTAAGGCCCTTGGTTTCGGCCTTTTGGTGAGAAAATAAGGTCTTCGAAGTTGGGAAGGGGATTGGGAAGGTAATTTTTCTTACATTAAACAAGTTACAAGGCTTTGAGGTGTGATGATAATAGGTGGAAAATGGTGGTGTTTATAGAAAAGGAGAGGGTGTTTTTTATTATTTTATTCATTAGTTTATTATTTTTACTCAATACTGTGAATAGTATGGGAATTATCACTAAATATATTAAAATAATAAATTATAGTTAGATATTATGGGTGTAAATCATCCATACATCATTTATGACTCAATAAATCATGTATTTGTTAAATACCATACATTATTGTATATTACTGTTCACCAAAAATTCAAATATTTTAGAAAAATACCAAATATTCACCCTACCCATTTTTAAAAATTTTAAATTAAAAAATGAACTCTGTTTTATGAAAATAATTTTCTAAATATTAGAAATTTATTTTTTAATTAAAATCATCATTTACACCAAAAATACCAATTTTTAAATTATAACTGATTTTATAACACTTTAAAATTTTAATTAATGTCTCGTAAAATTATATTAAAATTATAAGAAATAAATATTAATTTCTGAATCTATTTTATGAAGATAAATTTTCTTTTAAATCATTATATTAATTGTAAAATGGTAAATAAAAAAAATTATGTCATCAAAATACTAACACTTAATTCATCATTTTCAAAACGTTTATTTACTTATTACATGATAAAAATATATCATATTTTCACTTATAAGATATATAAATTTTATTTATAATTTAATAGGTGATGTTAATGTTATATTATTATAGACTCCTTAATTTTGATAAATATCACTTATTTCATTATAAATTTATAATGAGTTTAACTATTTAATTCCAGAATGAAAACAAATTATTTTATAAGTATCTGGGTTTTTATATTCTATCCAACTTCTAAAAATTGTATCTTTGTAATTTTTATTTACTTATTGAGCATGTGAGGATACCATTACCTCATATCATTTTTAGATTCCCTTGTTTCTTCTTAAACCATGTGGTTTCTCCATAAAACCTTAACCTGGTAAATTACCTTATTTTGTAATACTTTCTCTCTATGATCAAGAATCTGAATAGGAATCTATTCATAAGAAAAAGGTCATCTTCTAATTAAACATCTTCTGGGATCAAAACATGAGATTAATCTAGAAATAATTTCTCAATATCAAAACATGATAAACATTGTGTACCCGAGATAAACTCGAAGGCAAGCTATTGGGTAGGGAACTGGTCCAATTTTATCCATAATTGAAAAAGGTTCAATGAACCATGAAAAAATATTTCCTTTATTATTAAAACACATAACAATTTTCTAAGGAGTGATTCTAATGAAAACATGATCACCTACCTCAAAAGAAATGGTTTTCCTCTTGTTATCTGAATAACTTTTATGTCTGCTTTGAGTTGGTCGTGTGTGTTGAATGATAATATTTACTTTATTAACTAGTTCATATACTAATTCAGGTCTCATAAACGTGTGTTCCCTAAATTCATTAAAAAATGAAATAGTTCGACACCGCTTTACATATAATTCCTCAAAATATTTCATCTTTATACTATAATGAAAACTATTATTATAAGAAAATTTAACTAAAGAAATATGTTGATCCCAACTTCTTTAGTAATACATTGACCAATATCGAAGCATATCCTCCAATTTCTAGTTTTTTTCTCAGACTATTCATCAAATTTAGGAATAAAGGATGTATTGAAATTTAATTTTGTGCACAGCGACTTCTGAAGGCCTTTCCAAAAGTTAGAAGTGATGTTGGGATCATAATCAGAAACAATGGAGAGAGGAACTCCATGTAACCTGATAATCTCTTTGAGGTATGTTGAGAAAGTTGATCTAGATAAAGAGTGTCTTGAATATGAAAGAAATGTTTTCATTTGGTCATCAAATCAATAATAACCCAAATTTCATTATTTCCTCAAGAAGTCTTTCGTATTCCCACCATAAAGTCTATAGATATATTTTACCATTTCCACTTCGGTACTGGAAAAGGATGAAACATCTCATTTCGTAGTTTCCTCTCTTATTTAACATATTGACATGTCAAACATTTCACTGTAAAATAAGAGATATCTATTTTCTTTCCATCCCACCAATAATACTCCTGATGGTACACATACATCTTATTACTTCCAAGATGAACTAAAAATAGGGAATTATAAGCTTCACTTACAATTATTTTTTCATTTGAGAATTACAGGGCACACATAATCTCCTTACAAATCAAAATACACAATCTTTATGAACATTAAATTCAGAAAATTTAACTTTATTATCCAATTAAACCTTTTTTTGTAACTCTTATTTTTCCTTATGCACTTTTTTAATTCAATCTGAGAGAGACGACAACACTGACACCTAAAAAAAGTTAATTAATTTCCTACTCTAATAACTTCCAAGACATAATTCATCAAATTGTAAGTCAAGGGGTCATGTTCCAAACCTAAAATGGTTACTATATAATGATTTTTTCGAATCAAGGTATCTGACACTTTTTTTTCTATTCCATTATGATAATTGATCATGTAATCCTAATCCTTTATCAGTTCAAGCCATCTTCTCTGCCTTAGGCTCAATTCTTTCTGAGTAAATATGTACTTATAAATTTTATGGTCAGTATATATTTCACATTTGGATCCCTATAAATTATATCTCCATATTTTCAAGGAGAAAAACATATCTTTTTATTCCAAATCATGTATGGGATAATTTATTTCATGAGGTTTCATTTGTCTTGAAGCATAAGAAATTACCTAATCATTATGCATCAAAATACAACAAAGTCTCTTCAATGAAGCATCACTACAAAAAATAACCATTTTTAGAATGTAGGGTCAAAACTAGATCATTCTCAAATCATCTTTTCAATTTTTGAAAACAAATATCATTGTATTTTTTCCAAATAAATTTAACCCCTTATCATGTTAACATAGTTAGTGGTCTAGATAACCATTCAAAGTTATTAACAAATCATTGGTAATAGCCTTATAATCCTAGAAAATGATAAATCTCTATAACATTTGTAGGTCTTGGCCATTTATAAACCACTTTTTTTGTGGGATCATCTATTATACCATCCATATTTACAATGTGTCCAAGAAAAGAAATATTTTTCAACCAAAAATCACATTTTCTAAATTCTTCATATAACTTATTTTCTTTAATTGTTTGTATAAAAATCATTAAATATTTTCCATGATCCACATAACTTTTTGAAAACACCATAATATCATCGATAAAAACAATAAAAAACTTATCTAAGTATTCATGAAATATTATATTCATAAGATACATATATACAATAGGGGTATTTTTCAAACCAAATAACATAACAACAAACTCATAATGTCCATATCTAGTACGAAAAGCTATTTTTTGGATTTCATCCTCATTTACCTTCAACTGATGGTACTTGAATATCAAGTAAATCTTGTAAAAATACTGAACTCCCTAGAGATGATCAAACAAGTCAATAATATGAGGAAAATGATACTTATTATTAACAATAATGGTATTCAAATATCTATAATCCATGCAAAGTCTCATGAGACCATCTTTATTTTTAATAAAAAATAGGATCACCCCATGGTGATGTGCTAGGATAAATGAAACCATTATCAAGATACTCTTTAAACTACTTTTTCAATTCTATATGTTCCACTTGAGCCATTCAATAAGGGGGTTTTCAAATTTTCTTAGCATTAGTAACTAAGTAAATAGTAAAGTCAACTTCTTGATTAGGTATAACACCAAGAAAGTCATTAAGAAAAATATACAAGTATTCATTTACCATTAGAACATCATTTATCTGAGTATTTCCATTATTTACAACAAAATGTGAAAGATAAATTTCACTTCCATATTTTAGCAGTTTCTCATATTCCTAATATTTTATCAATGGTATGGGTTAATTCTCATATACAAACTGAATTCCTTTTTAAAAAACAACTTCTTTAGCTCTAAAATCAATATTAGCATGATAAATAGAAATCCAATCCATACACAAAATAAAATCATACTATAATAAATGAAAATAACAAGGTTTTCAGGTGATGTATTTATATAGACAACAATAGGATGATTCATATAATTCTTTTTTCCCTTAATATTTCCCCTTAGGGTTTTTACCATAAGTACAAATTTCATTTATTAAGGTCAAATTTTTAAATTACTATAAAATTATTTAGAAATAAAAGAATGTGTAGACCTTGTATCAAATAATAAATTTGAAAATTATGAGTAAACAAACAAAGTACATGATACCACATCTTTTGATGGCTTGACATCTGCTAAAGTAGTCAAAACATATTTCACTAGACCTTTATTCTTATTTTTTGGCTAATTCCCATCATTCAAATCTTTCTTTGGGTAGGTATTTGCATAATGACCCATATTACCACATTTTAAATACTTTATAATTTTCTTATCATAATTAAACATGCAAACAACAATTTATTATTTATTGAACTATCGGACCATATGTCCAAAATTAACACATCAAAACACGTATTATATTTTTAAGGTATTACCCATTATTATTTTCACCACACTTCCCACAAAATGGAAACTTAATTTTCTTACCTTCAGATTTATTTGTTTAACTCTTACTCATTATTTTTCATCTAAACCTATTATTTTATTAATTTTCAAAGTGAACATAATCATTAGAAAACTATATTTCTACCCTCTCACTACATAAAATAAGTTTCACATAAATATTGAATTCTATGGAGGCCAAATCAATTTGATATCTTGGCTTCAATCCTAAGTAAAAATGGTTGATTTTACTATCAAGATCCTGAATAAAGTTTGGAGTATACCTTGCCAATCAGGTGAAGTTTTATTCATAAAAAGCCATTAAATATTCCTCCTTTTATTAAAATTCAGGTAATTTCTTTTCCATCCTAATTAGAACCACCTTAGGAAAATATTTTTTATGGTAAATATTCTTAAATTCATCCCATTTCAAGGCATCAACCTCCTTTCTATCCATGATATTCTTGACCATTGACCACCACTGGTTAAATTCACCTTCAAAATGATAAATAGAAAGACTAGAATTTTGATTATATAAAAACCCCATAAAATTTGAATATATATTCAAGGTCTTCAATCCACCCTTATAGCACCATTGGGTCAGAAGATCCAGTAAAAGTATGAGGGTGTTTCCTCATAAAATGTACCACTATCATCATGTTCTTTTGTGGTAGCTCTGGTTATTGTCTTGAATGGATAAAACCACCATTTATATCATGTATAAACTGATCCATCATTGTCATGAACTACTTGGTTCAAATACCCACTATTCTAGGTTTCATATTTGGAAGGATATCAGCCTCTCGGTGCCTTCCTACTTCAATTTTCCTATTTCTTATTGGAAAACCATTCTGAACATAAATATATTAGATGAAGCAACATGGTAATCATTAAATAATATATCATATCAACTTATCCATAAATTAAAAATAATTTATTATTTCTATTAACACCATATTAACCCCTAAATTTATCTATACCTTGCTTTGATTCCAACTATAATGATCTGGCCTTAAACATTACATAATCTAGTTAATTCAAATAAATAACACTTATTACATTACCAATGATATTTTATTTTTACAGTTTTATTGAATTAGTTCATAACCCATACATGAAAAAATATATCATACAAATTGGATACTACTAAAATGGTATCCATTTCTTCTTTAATACAAAATTTGTTAGTAAAACTTGAAATTTTTCATGAAAAGTCTTCACAACATTCATCTTGGCTTCTCCTTTTCTGTTATCCATCCTTAAACCCTATGGAAAACATTTTATAACTTGGGATGAGAATAAAAATATCAGTAAGTGTCATAAAATAAGGGAATACATTACTCTATGAATACTTATAAACATATGAAATCATTTTCACAATGACATACTTCTCACCCATAAAGTATTATATAGTTACTTTGTAAAAACATGAGATTCCCATAAAATAAAGAAAACCTAAATAAAACCATATAGGTAAATTGGGGAATTACTTACTTTATATTGTAACCCTCATGACAACCATATGATTTTTAACCATCATGGATAACTCACAATGCAACCCTCATGGCTACCTTATAATGTAATCCTCACAACTACCTTATAGTGTAACCATCGCAGTTACACTTAGAATAACCCTTACAATCAACTTCCAACATAAAAAATACCAATGAATTATAGGGACATATATTCCTTACCCTTAATTATAAACAATTCCAAAGAACCATAAAATAATTATAAAACATAAATACATTCATCATAAAAACATTACTTTTGAATTTTGTAAAAATATAAATTTAAAAGAGGATTTTTAAAGAAAAGTCCTTTACCACGGGTTCATCTTAATTAAAATGTGTTAAAACCTAATTTATAAAGGTTTAAATGGTTTTATTAATATATTAAATAAATATATTAATATATATAATACCTTATATTATATTTTAATGACAAATTTCCACCGATTTATTAATAATATTTTGTTATTTCCATTGTTCCGGGTGCATTCTTTTCATGGTTTCCATGATCTGCTCATAATGAATTTTCATTCCAAACTGAAGAAAAATTCCATAAGTGGAGTGAAATAATATTAATATGTTTCATGAGATTTAAATTCTACCATATATCAATTTTTTCAGATATGAGGATGATTTATTAGATAAAATATTAATGAAAATTATTTAACTTATTTCGGCGGGTTTTTTACGACCATCACAAACTCAAATAATTTTATTTAATATAATGTTTATATATTGGTTTAATAATATTATATAACTTAAAATATGTATAATAAAATATAATTTAACCATAATAATGGTTATGTTACTATCCTTGAATGTGGTAATGAAAAATAAAAGTTTATCATCCACGATGGCTGTAAATTGACACACCATGGATGATCTTATCATTTTTAGAATAAAATGGAGTAGAGAAGGATTTTGATGATGATTTTTTTCATAAATAGGAAAAAATTACCGTATATATAAGATAATTGAGTTTTCATAACACTTGTATAAGGGTATGTGAGGAGAGAATAAGAAAATAAAAGAAATTAAAATGGCAATAAAAGAAAATGGAAGAGGATTTTACCGCTTGAACCTTCCTCCTTTAGAACCTCCTTAAAGCCTTTGATTTTGGCCTTTTGGTGATACTAGTTGGTATTGGACGTGAGTAAGGGGATTGGAAAGGTAATTTGGTATAAATTAAACAATATACATGGATTTTATATGTGACGATAAGATGTGGTGAGGGTGGTATTTATAGTAGAGTAGAGGGGTGTTTTTTGATTATTTTATTCATTAGTATATTATTTTTCTCAAGACTGTGAATGTTTTTATAATTATCACTAAATTAATGAAAATAATTAATGAGACTTTGATATTATGGTCTTACATCATCCATACATTATCTATGACTCAATAAATCATGTATTTGTTAAATACTGTAAATTAAAGTATTTTACTATTCACCAAAAATTCAGCTATTTTAGAAAAATCAAAAAAAATTCACCCTAACCATTTTTAAACAAGTAGAATTAAAAAATGAACTCCGTTTTATTAAAACAATTTACAAAATATGAGAAATTTAGTTTCCAATTAAAATCATCACTTACTCCAAAAATATCAATTTTAAAATTATAACTGATTTTATAACACTTTGAAAAATTAATTAAGGTCTCGTAAAATTATCTTATAATAATCATACAAAAAATATTAATTTATGAATCTATTTTATGAAGCTAAATTTTCTTTTAAATAATTATATTTATTATAAAATTTTAAATTAAAAAATTGTATCACAAAAATACCAACATTAATTTATCATTTTCAAAACATTTATTTACTTATTCCATGATAAAAATATATCATATTTTCAATTATAAGATACATGACTTTTATTTATAATTTTATAGGTGATTTTACAACTATATTAGTATATATTTCTTAATTTTGATAAATACCACTTATTTCATTATACATTTATAATGATTTTAACTATTTAATTCCAGAATGAAAAAAAAATTTATAAGTACCTGGTTTGTTACACTCTTCAATAATAAATCCCAAATATTAAGACAATAAAATAGGTCTCTGATACTAATTTTTAATTCCTATCCCCATATCACTCCATTCAGTGGGCAGAACATTTCTTCATGAGACCTAAATCACACCTCCTTATATGTGAGAGTCTTTTGACGAGAAGTGGGGGTCTAAAGTAGTATTGTGAAGAGACTATACCCCCACTCTAGAGTGTACAATAACAGATAAATAAACCAAAAAAAACACACATAATAGTATGCTAAAAGGAAAATAAACTTAAACCAAGTTATGTTTTAATAAAATAAAATAAATCATATATCTCGAATGGTCATTCTATACACATCAATTGGTCGCCCACTAGGCTGGCCCGATATACAAGATAAATAAACTACAAAAAAGTGAAGGTATACTAATCCAACTCCATGATGTACCATATAATCATTCTTAAAAACCTTGTTGAGCTACTCTATCCCAATCATAAGAGTCTACATGGACAGCTCCACTTGATCATGCAATCTCGGCCTTCTTCCCTATCCACCACGCTCTATGCTCAAATTAAAATAAGACATAAGATGTGAACTCACACTGAGGTTTCTATATAGGGGATGAAAAATGAATCATAGTAGGATACCCATAATGGTGAACCAATAACCTATTGTTATAAGTTCATTCCTATGCAATATTCCCAGCCCAGTTGAGAATTACTAGAATAAAAATAAATAATTAAAACATTTTCAATCCTCAGTGATGCAACCTGGACTAACTCAAACCTTCTTCAACCAATGCTATAATGTCATGTAGAACATTGTGGGGACCATTACAACCACATTATCACAACCTCCCCAAGGGAATATACATATAACATGGGCCAATCCCATCAACTAGTGATAATACTTGGTTCTATGACATCAATAAACCTTATCAACCTCAGTCAGTGGTTGAGTGTCTCTAAGAAAGTGAAACACATCAGGGGAACATGTTCCCTCTCTCTAGGGATCTCATGGTCAAATCTACACTAACGATTAATGGGCCCTTTTCATCAACAAGAATCGATCATCCTCAATCCCTAATGATGAACCCCTTGGTAATATTGGGGCGTTCTTAATGTGAGGCTGATGACTAATTCATAATTGGGAGAAATCCCTAGTGAATCCTATATGTCCAGGAAATACTAATTCCTGTGTGACCTAAGAAATCAAAGGGATTAATATCCTTCAATCCCAAGTTCAATATACTAAGAATATTATATCACAAATATCCTCCATCAACCCATATCTAGTGTGTCCACTTGATCCTTAGGGGTATCATAGGCATCAGTCAAGGGGATCCAACAATCTCCCTCAAGATTTCTAGCTCGACCCCTAAAATCCTCCTGGAAACCTGAATAATAGTTTAAATATATGTAGAGTGAGTGTAAAATGTATACTCAATAAGATCAAACCCTAGGTCTATCGTGCACATGTGGATGGAGAATATAGACACACCAGTAAAAAAAAACATCATAACCAACATGTTTCTAAAAGTTCAACTAACCAAAACTAACTCCACCATAGCATTCCAACCAAATAACACATCCAAATATTATAATATAACTAGAATATCAAAAAAGGTTACCATGCACCACTTCCCCACTGGTTTGATAATCTCACACCCCCAACATCATACACCCTGAAATTCCCATACCTTCTATATCCATCAACCTCATACCATCAAAATCTTCATCATAATGGTAAATACACAGTCCTCAACCCATGCTACAAAAATTACATCTACAACAACCCATACCCACAACTATATAACTAGAATATTAGGGTATCATGAACATTAAGGACATCAACCTAATTCCCTCCTCCAACCATGCATGACCCCAACTAAGAACAACCTCATACTCTCATCAATCATCACTTATAGTGCACTATAAATGCAAGTCATCGTAGCTTGTTCATAAAAAACTTTCATGGAAGAGAGAGTGGGAAAGAGGGAGTATCCATCCATCTTCCCTCACAAACATGGATTTTTGGGGAGAACACCCTAAACCAAAAACATTTGGGCATTGGTAAGGTTATCCAACTCATGTAGGGTGTGTATAGAAATAACATTACAATAAAAGAGTAAATAGATAACACACAAGATCAACCTATGGGTTGAAAACAAGACTACTAATATCACCCATAATACTATCAAAACATACCAAGAAATCTGACATTAACTACTTCCACCACTAATTCAACACACCACACACAAAAAACATATGAAACTGATAGTTGGTCTATCATTTTTGAGTTTGAAAATTTCTATATTTACCAATAATCAACCAAATTAATATTATTTATTGCATTAATTTCATATTTAAATATATCATATTTATTATCTATTATATACGTTACTTTATTTACCAAATAATAATTACCACCCACGTTCATTCCCATTTCATGATTTCAAGTTCATCCCATATCTTCTGAGAAAATACATAACAACGCCCATAAAATCCCAAATAACTTTCATTCAACCATCTTCACAAATCAATTTCCCCCCAAAAAAATCATAATTTAACCACCCACAATTAAAATCCATTAGATGGTTTTCATCACATTCCTTCATCTGGACATGGGTATTATCAAATGATTCTAGATTTACATGGGGAAATTATTAATTACCCATATATAAGTGATTATGATTTTATGCATGGTGAGTTAGAACAAGAAATCACAACATTGTTTAAAAATTCATAACAACCACAGTAATATATAAGGATTTATATTAATGGTTGTTTTTAGTAAAACAACATGCATGCACAACCTCTTAGGAAAAATCACAAAAATAAGTAAGCTCATGCCAATACTCCCATCCCCATATATTCCAGTTTAATACAATTAACTATATTCTTAGGTCAACCCATACTATCAACCCAAAGGAATAAAAAATAATTAAATTTACACAAATGAATATAAAAAAGGATAAAACAAGGATCCCCTACCTAGATCGATAATTGTTTGATGCCACCTTTTTACTGTACATATATTTTTTCCCAAAAAAAATCCATTCAACAATATTGATTCTCTACTACTCTGGAAGAAGTAATCGAATACATGAGAGGATATATATATATATATATATATATATATATGGAATGATGAAACGTGATCTCCATGAATAATATTTTTAATATAGATCTAACTTCGACATTAATTTCTCTAAAATAAAGAACTTATTAAATATTGTAACAACCCAAAATAAATTATTCATAATTATTTAGATCAAATAATGAAGGGAAAAATATATATTACCTGCCTCTTTTAAATCTTATTATTTCCATTTAAAGTTTTTCATTGATTAATTTTTTTAGAAAAATGAAATCCTAAAATTATAATAAGTTTCACCCCACTTAAATTATAACTCTTTCTCTCCCCCATACATGACTTCATTACAATGTTGTTGTTATTATTATTATTATTATTATTATTGAAATTAATTTTATATTTATCTTTCTTTTATTGTATACCTTTTCCCTTTATTACTCATCCCCATTATTTAATTTAATTTACTCATTTATTATTATATATTTTATATGTATAATTTTCATTTTAAATATATTTTTATATGTTTTTTTATAATGCCTATGAAATCATCAAACTCCATCCAAAGGAAGAAAAAATCATGAAATTCCCAAAAAGGGAAATAAATATGATAAAAGAAGGATCCCTAGTACTTTAAGGATAAAATATCATGTAATGCCACATTTTTACCCCAGCTATATTTTTTATAAAATTTTTTATTCATTAAACAATATCAATTCTCCACTAAAAGTGAAGAAGTAACCAAAATCCATGTTTTGAATCTCTCTAATAAATTATTTTTTATAATCTATACACTCTATCTCCAATCAACACTTCACCTCTCCTCCACACATTTTATGTCCACGTTTTGAGCCTCCCTTTATATATTCATAATTTTTTCTTTAAATAATTCATTTTTGATATATATTTCTTTCCAAATGTTTTATATATTTTATATTAAAACAAAATTTTCAATTATTTTTTCCTTTAATTCATTTTTCAAAAAAACATTCCACACTTTTTACATTTACAACTTTGTTTTTATTTTTTTCCTTCTTAAAACGTTATTTAATAGTATTTATTTTTTTGGAATTATTTTTATCTCGTTTTTATTTAAAATAATTTCATAGATTTTATATGATTAAAACAAGTCATTAGGGCCATCAGGGCATATATTTGGGCCTTCAGGCCACCATAGGCCATCGGGCCACATGGACTTCAAGCCAGCTTATGCCTTCGGGCCATGGGATTTCGAGCCATAGAGCCTCTATGCCATCAAGCAGTTCGGTCAGACCACATAAGAGAGGCCCATAATAGTAGTCATAAAAAGTAGAATCCATAATAGTAGAGCTGACCAAATAGAAAATAAATAGAGGGTATGTACAATATTTCATTGATACAAGGCACCACAAATCCCTACATGAGGAATTTTTAGTCGATCATCCATGCGAGGTGAGGAGCTAGATTTAATTAAAGAAGAAAAAGTTTGGGAGGGTTAGTTATAGTGTAGTCAGGTATTTTAGCCTCTAGGTCATGTATTGGTCCTTGTGCCTTCGGGCCTATGGGTAATGTAAGAGTTCCTTCTTAACCTAGTCAAAAATGGGATTATCCAAAAATAAATAACTAACTAAGGCCTTCAGGCCATTCCAGCCAGCATAAGAAAATGAAGATGATATATAATAATATATATATATATATATACTTTTTACAAGTTAGATACTTTAAAAAATACTTGATACATAATACAACACAACTGATACATAGTATAATTATTAAATACGTAATATTTTCAAACCATGTATAATATTTTATTGTCATTTTTATATATCACACATAAATATAATTTTGAAAATCATATTAAGTAAAAAAATACTTATAACTAAATAAACCTTTGAAAACATCCAAAAATACTAAGAAAACATCACTAGACTCTATCGACACACAAGAACGACAGAGGAAGGGTTAAGTATAATATGGACCCTTACACCACTAGACCCGTACTCCCAAATATGGTGCGGAAAACACATAACCTTTACACACTCACTTTGATACACACCCATAATAACAAGATAATGTAGCATTTATCATCAAAGGAACATTTTAGTTTCAGAGTTTAAAATAATTAGGATAAATATTTAACTAGTTGAACTCATGTTATTTGTATAAAAAGTATATTTTTCCCACAAGATAAGAAATTAATCAATCAAAATTTTGTCTTAAAAATCTCCCAAAAAACCTCCACACAAGATTCTATTATAGTCACATGTTTCATATTACCTTTCTTTATAACATGGGGAAATGGAATCATGGGAAATATGTGAAATCATATGATTAGTATGGGTAAACATAAGCGATAATAATCAAATATCATAAGTGAGCATAATATGATCACTTAGGTATAATCAGGATACATAAGAAAGTAATACCCAATTAATAGTATATTATAAATCATTCCATAAGTAATATAATAAAATAATACATGAATCAAAAGATTTTATAAACATTAATCGATAAAAATGATCCATGAGAGAATAACATGGTCATTGTAACAAGAATAAAACTATGAAATCATTCAAATATAAAAAAAATTAGTATAAGGAACACTGGTTAAATGAGCCACACCATCAGTGTTCATGCTTATGAACAACTAAAACATAATTTTGAATACTTATATTGTGAGACATAAACATTTAACCAATTAATTGGAGGGTGATATAGAACCCCACCCATCATTCATCTAAAAAAAATGTGCCACATAAAATCATTCATTCATTCATTCCCCAAGAACCCATAGAAAAAAATAGGTTTCATTCATCACATCATTATAACCCATAGAAATAAAATGGGTTTCATATCATTTTCAAATAGAATCACATAAATAAATCATTCATAATTCCATCAACAATCATAATATGATAAACCCATGGAAAATAAATGAGTCTTCAATGACATCAAGTAAATTTCTAGGTAAGTTTCATTCAATCAAGATAATAAATCATACGGTATTTACAAACTATAGATTAATGGTATGTATTTAAGTCAATAATTTCCCAAATTAATCAATATATGAAATTTAATTGATCACCCTTAAATTAAAGGAATAAAATATGTGTTCACAAAGAAAATGAATTGAAAGAATAGTTATGCCTATTCATGATGGATTGTTAGTAATAAAAATATAGTGATAGATCATATCTTTGATATAAATGTAAGTTATGTATTCCATCTGTATAAATAAGGTGGATGGTGTAACAACCCGGACCCGGCCAGCCACCCGAACAGTGCCGAACGGGTCGTGTGTCACAACCTTAGGCACACCTCACTGAACGCCAAAGGCTGCCGACTAGCAGCGAGGGTCTATTAGGTATATTGGAGAGGCTATACCCTCTCGGAGGATCATAATAAGGGTATTGGTCCAAATATAATAGTAAAGATGCAGCGGAAAGAAAGACTCAGCAGACTCGAACCAGACCCACAGAGCGGAAGCATAATCAATATAGATAAACAGAGGAAGCTGTAAATATAACAACAGCAGCGAAAATAAACACAACAGCATTCTAATAACATGTAACTACCACTGAATAGTAAAACGTGCATCCAGAGCAGGTCATACACAACTAAATAGAAAAAGGGAACCAATGGCTAACCAACAGTAGCTACAACAAGTAAACATGCCGATAGAGAAAAGTAAAAAAGACAAAGTAAAACACAGCTAGGTATGACCTTAAGGTCCATACCATCTCCATGCAACAACTAACGCAGCCCAGCTTCTGAATCTGGCCTCTTTCCTGCACGTAAATCCATAAAGTCTGCACGCGTCCCTAAGGACCCGTGCAGGGTGTAAGACAAATATCAGTAGGATACCACCCAACGGTGCGTACCAAATATATGTGTTTAATAAGTTATGCATTTCTCAGAAAAGCAGTAAACACTACAATGCAAAAATAATTACAAAATCCACTGGTGCTCAACAGCCACCATGGAGTGTCACCTGCTTTGGCCAACGTCGGAATCTCTGTCATGTAACCTGGCACCATGTGCCGCCTGACAGCTCGTGTATCTAGTACCGAAGTCCCGAAGGCACGCCCAAAAATAGTAACCCAGAACCAAGTGCCTCCTGACACCTCGTGTCTCCAGTACCGACATTCCGAAGGCATGCCCAAAAATAGTAACCCGGCACCACGTGCCTCCAAACACCTCGTGTCTCACGTACCGATGTTCCGAAGGCACGCCCATCCACTGAAGTCTCCTTACCTCCCACATGGCTTTCTACGGCAAGCACCCCCAACCAGAAAACCTAACCGCAACTACGGGGGCCTCTACCTACACGAGTGGTCAAAACCACCTCATCACGGAGTATCTCTCTGTGCACACTACTCAAAGTCCCGGGTGAGCGGTAATCACCAAAAAGTACCTAATCCACCAACTCATCTGACACCTCATGTCCCTATGACCATGTCGCTCAAGTCCGATGGCATCACCATCTTAGTATCTCGGGTTGTGCCCAACCTGACAGCTGTACTACCTCAAGTTGACATCCCTGATGCCCAATCTCGTGGTCAAAACCACCTAAAGTAACCCGGGAAAAGCCCCAACCTGTGATCAGCATCACTCAAACGTAACCGGGCCTAGCCCAACACAACCCAAAGGGTCCATAAGATTCAATTCAGTAATTTCATATATAACATATGTAAACAGTAAAAATAACCAGGCAAAACAAACTAAATAGTTGAATTGCACCCTACCAGGTGTTCCCCATACCAGCACTGAGGTCTTAAATTCCTCTAACAATTTATAATAGGCTTTAACAAATTAAACTAAATAGTTTATAAAATCATATTTCAATTAAAACCATTTTGGCGATCCCAGGCCAAAATACCCCGATGAGAAACGGCCCCTCACTCAGCCCTGCTCATGCAAACTGGTAACCGGGCATACCCAAAAGCATCCCAGAGGTCCCATAATCAATATAGTAGGAAAAGGAAAATAAAAAGGGTCCCTCTCAAAATACCTGAAAATGCGTCGTAGGCCGCATCACCCAAACAACTGCGAAAACAAAAAATGAAGTATGCATCACCTACCTGAGACTCGCACGATGCTACTCCTCCGGTAACACCCGCCAATTCGTTCTAAAATGCGGTAAATCTACAAAATATTCAATACCATTCAAACTCCCATAACTCGTTCTAGAACTAAAATCAAAAAAAAACGTCCAAAGAGGAATCGAGGTCTTACCGAGGGGGTTCCAATGCACTAATCAGAGCTCGAAACCGGTCTCGGATGGACGATCAGGAGGATGAAAGTGGTTCGGCCAGCCTGGTTCACGTATCCGGATGGAGGAGATGAGTTCTGGCTCAAAAACAAGGCTACTTCCCGTTTTAAGTGAAAAAAGAAAGTACACGGTGTGAAATTTTGGACTACACGCCGTGTATAGGTCATTTAACTATTCATAAGATGGCTGATTCTGCCGACTTACTTTCCGAACCTGGCGACATGAGTACATGGCGTGTACCTAGGGGTACACAGTGTGTACTTGGTTCCTCTTCCCTACCTTCCCAACGTACTCACACGCCATGTGTTTCCCTTCTACACGGCTAGACTACACGGTGTGTCCAAAGGGAACACGGCGTGTCCCTGGTTCTACCCGGCCAGCAGGCCTACACACCATGTATGGCCTCACACGGTCGAGGGTCTACACGGCGTGTTTAATACTACACGCTGTGGTAAGAAACTACTACACGGTCACTACACGGAATGTACTCGGTGGGCACACGGCCGATCACTCGCCAACACATACACGGCGTGTACAAAAAGTACACGGCGTGTAGTCTTGAAACTTCCAGAAACTTCCCAGATTTCCTAGAATCCCTAGAAACCAGTCAAAAATTTAAAAAGGGTTGGGATTTTAACCTGTTCCAAAAACCCAAGTTCTTACAAACTCCCCACCTTAACGTAGCTCGTCCCCGAGCTACCAAACGAAACTAGGATATGGAACCGAACATGCCCACCCCAGTTAAACAACCCAGACTACCTCGGTCTTAAAGGATCCGGCTAAATTCCCCAAGGGGGATCCCCACCTTAGGAATTGCCTTATCCGGTCACAACCCAATAGAACGTAAAGCAAACAGGGTTTACTAACCTGTTTTCTGGACGTATAGTCCTCCCGTGATGCATCGTCACCCCTGCACCTCATTGGTGCTCCTGTGTTTCTTCCGACACCCAAAGTATCCCGCACCGCATCGGTGTCCGCCTCCATGAGGTCCTGGTGCCAAGCACCTTAAGTAACCCGCATCCACGATGCCCCGATGCCATGAAAACTCAAGTATCTTTCATCCACGATGCCCTGATTCCACGCATCTCATACATATATATATATATATATATTAATCATGCACCCAATCTAGTGCCAATCCCACTGACTAGCATCTAGATAGTCCACAAAGATCATGTGTACCACGTGCACTTAAAATAGACATGCATCTACAGGTCATGCCAAAAAGGAAACATGGTAATCACGGTCACACTGCGGTGTACCTATCACCATCATCGGTTCACCAGCCTGCTCAGCTTCTGGCAGCTCCACAATGTGCACCTGGCTTGAAACACGACTACCTGACGCCTGACCTCCCGATGCTGCTCTAGTCACCGGCCACTGACCCCTCAGCTGGGTCCCACCGTCTCTATCATGACCTCCATGCACAGCTGAACCTCGACTACCCTCTCCGGGTACCGAACCTGATCCAACTCCAGATGCTACAGTCTGTCCTGGTCCCTACCTGTCGGCTATCTGAGAAGGCTGCCTGCAAAACCTCTCTAGATGCTCGTCCTGTCCACAAGCCCGACACTCCTTCGGAGGCCTATCGCACTGAGCCCAAACATGTCCCGGTTGTCCACAATGGAAGAAAATCATCGAGGAACTCCCACGAGGTGGTCTAGCTGAATCCCTGGCCTGACTGCCCTACTGGAACTCGTCCCGTCCACGTTTCCTGTTGTCCGAACCATCACCTGAAGCTGTCACCCTGCCCAAGCGAGACTTCTCTCTCTCATTTCCCTCGGCTATGAGCGCCTGATTCACCGCTTCGGAGAAATAACCCAGCCTGAAGATGTTCACCTAGACTCGAATGGCGTGTCGTAAGCCATCCTCGAAGCACCTCACCCTAGCTGCGTCATCGCTCACCATACCCGGTGAAAAACGAGACAACTCTGTGAAGGTAGTTGCATAGTCCATAATGGACATATCTTTCTGCTGAAGACTCAAGAACTCCCGAGCTCTCTCTTCCCTCAGTGTCTCTGGATAGAAGTGCTCAAAGAACCTGTCCTTGAAGTCCTTCCATGCTAGTCCCTCATGCCTACGACCCTGTACCTGTACATCCCACCAACGCTTCGCTGGTCCCCTCAGCATGTACGTTGCCAGCTTGACCCTCCGCCTTGGATGCGTCTCTAGCTGCTCAAAGATCATCTGCATACTCTCTATCCAATTCTCAGCTGCCTGCGGACCACCCTCACCCTGAAAAAGTGGAGGGTGTTGCGACTAGAACTCCCGCGTCAGATACGCCATAGGAGGCTTTGTACCCTGCGTGCCTCTGTCAATCCCCTGCAAGACACGTACCAGTCTAACTCAGAGCTGCTCGTCAATCCATGGCCCGAACGATGCCAAACCCAGCTTCTGTCCTGCCTGCACTGGATCCTGAACATGATCTTTTCCCTGAGCCTATACCCACGGCTCGTGCTCTGCCTATACTGAATTCTAACCCCGATCCTGTGGAACTGTATCATCTCCTGCCTAACGCTCCATCGAGTCGTGAAGGAGTAACCCACTAAATACCACAAATGGTCAGAATGTCCATACATATATATAGCAATATATTCTATGCAGATAAGGAAAGCAGTAAAAGGAAGTGCATAACAACTACCCTTACTCCCCCTCACCGCAACCCATGCCCCATGGCATCCCAGCCTCATGGCCCCCTTACCCGCCCTCAACAGAGCCAAGTATCAAAAGTACCTTAGGCCATGCCCGTCCCGACAACTCACGTTTCCACAAAATGATGACCGAGTCGCCCAATACTGACAGTTACACTGCCTCAGCCATAGTATATGTCTGCTCCCATAAGATCCAGACTCAATATCCTGCAACATGAAATTCTACAAAAATATAAATCATGGAATACACATTGCACAACTAGAAATTATATCAGTAATTTCACCCAAGTACATTTCAAACTTATAAATAATGGCAATTGATATTTCATTCACATGGCATTATCACTTCACAAAGAATACGTGCAATTATGAAATTGAAATACCCTAAAAATGTGCCTATCAAAGCCAAGCAACCAAGCCTTTCCATACCGGGCCAAGGTCCAATTCTCCCTTACCATACCAGGTCAAGGGTCACATATCACAATCATGAACATCACACACCGATTGAGCCACTGAGGAGGAAATCATATAAACTTTAATCTGAGAAAAAACAAATAGCAGTTCCCACCCATGGCAACTTCATCCATCCCTCGTACCTGGGGCTGCAGGCACCCAAGCACAAGCTAGAAACCCAGCCCCTGTAACAAAATATCTCCAGTCTACTATATCCCAAATAGTAAAACCAGCAGAAATAAAAAGAGAAGTCTCAATCTCATTAATAGAAAGTAAAAAACTACTAATAAATCCTTGTCAAGAACTCCTCTGATACCACTTTGTAAATACCCGGACCCGGCCAGCCACCCGAACAGTGTCGAACGGGTCGGGTGTCACTACCTTAGGCACACCTCCCCTAAGGCCAAAGGATGCCGACTAGTATTGAGGGTCTATTAGGTATAGTGGGGAGGCTATACCCTCTCGAAGGATCATAATAAGGGTACTGGTCCATGTATAACAGTAAAGATGCAGCGAAAAGAAAGACTCAGCAGACTCGAACCAGACCCACAGATCGGAAGCATAATCAATATAGATAAACAGTGGAAGTAGTAAATATAACAACAACAGTAGAAATAAACCCAACATCATGCCAGTACCATGTAACTACCACTGAACAGTAAAACATGCATCCAGATCAGGTCATACACAACTAAATATAAAAAGGGTTCCAATGGCTAACCAATAGTATCTATAACAAGTAAGCATGCCGATACAGAAAAGTAAACAAAACAAAGTAAACCCCAGCTAGGTATGACCTCAAGGTCCATAACATCTCCATGCAACAACTAACGCAACCCAGCTCCTGAAGCAAGCCTCTTTCCTTCACGTAAATCCATAAAGTCTGCACGCGTCCCGAAGGGCCCGTGCAGGGTGTGAGACAAATCTCAGTAGGATACCTCCCAATGGTACGTACCAAATATATGTGTTTAAGTAGTTATTCATTTTTCAGAAAAGCAGTAAACAATAAAATGCACAAATAATTACAAACTCCACTGGTGCTCAACAGCCACTATAGAGTGTCACCTACTTCGGTGAATGCCAGAATCTCTGTCGTGTAACCCGACACCATGTGCCACCTGACAGCTCATGTCTCCAGTACCAACACCCCGAAGGCATGCCCAAAAATAGTAACCCGGCACCAAGTGCCACCTGACACCTCATGTCTCCAGTACGGACGTCACGAAGGCACGTTCAACAATAGTAACCTGGCACCACATGCCTCCTGACACCTCGTGTCTCAAGTACTGACGTCCTGAAGGCACGCCCATCCCCTGAAGGCTCCTCACCTTCCACGTGGCTTTCTATAGAAAGAACCCCCAACCAGAAAACCTAACCGCGACTTCGGGGGCCTCTACCCACACGAGTGGTCAAAACCACCTCATCACGGAGTATCTCCGTGTGCACACTACTCAAAGTCCTGGGTGAGCGGTAATCACCAAAAAGTACCTAAGACACCAACTCATCTGACACCTCGTGTCCCTACAACCATGTTGCTCAAGTCTGATGGCATCGCCATCCTAGTATCTCGGGTTGTGCCCAACCTGATAGTCGTACTGCCTCAAGCCGACGTCCCTGACACCCAATCTCGTGGTCAAAACCACCCAAAGTAACCCGGGCAAAGCCCTGACCTGTTATCAGCATCACTCAAACGTAATCGGGCCAAGCCCAACACAACCCAAAGGGTCCAGTAGATGCAATTCAGCAATTGCATATATAACATATGTAAACAATAAACATAACTAGGCAAAACAAACTAAACAGTTGAATTACACCCTACCAGGTGTTGTTCCATACCAGCACTGAGGACATAAATGCCTCTAACAATTTATAACAGCCATTAACAATTTAAACTAAATAGTTTATAATAATCATATTTCAATTAAAACCATTTTGGTGCTCCCCGGCCAAAATGCCCCGATGAGCAACGACCCCTCACCCGGCCCTGCTCACGCAAACTGGTAACCGGGCACACCCAAAAGCATCCCAGAGGTCCCATAAGCAATACATTAGGAAAAAGAAGATAAAACGGGTCCCACTCAAAATACCCGAAAACGTGTCGTAGGCCACATCACCCAAACAACCGCGAAAACACAAAATGAAGTATGCACCACCTACCTGAGACTCGCACGATGCTACTCCTCCGGTAACACCCACCAATTCGGTCTAAAACGCGGTAAATATATAAAAGATTAAATACCATTCAAATGCCCATAACTCTTTATAGAACGAAAATCAAACAAAATGGCCAAAGAGGAATCGAGGCCTTACCGAGGGGCTTCCAACGCACTAATCAGAGCTCGAAACGGGTCTCAGACAGACGATCGGGAAGAGAAAAGAGGTTCGGTCAGCCTGGTTCGCGTATCTGGGCGGAGGAGATGAGTTCTGCCTAAAAAACGAGGCTACTGCCCATTTTAAGTGAAAAAAGAAAGTACAAGGCATGTACTTTTGGACTACACGCCGTGTATGGGTCATTTAACTGTTCATAAGACGGCTGATTCCACCGAATTACTTTCTGAACCTGCTGACATGAGTACACAGTGTGTACCTAGGGGT
Source organism: Viscum album (assembly GCA_963277665.1). Lineage (NCBI taxonomy): Eukaryota > Viridiplantae > Streptophyta > Magnoliopsida > Santalales > Viscaceae > Viscum > Viscum album. Next base: position 1,927,952,022 of record OY728137.1, on the reverse strand, counting down.
ACACTGCGTGTAATTGGTTCCTCTTCTCTACCTTGACGACGTACTCACATGCCATGTGTTTCCCTTCCACACGGCTAGACTACACGACGTGTCCAAAGGGAACACGGCGTGTCCCTAGTTCTGCCCGGCCAACAGGCCTACACGCCATGTATGGCCTCACACGGTCAGGGGTCTACACGGCATGTTCAATACTACACGTTGTGTAGTAGGAAACTACTAGACGGTCACTACACAGCATGTAATCAGTGAGCACACGGTCGGTCACTCGCCTACACATACACAGCGTGTACTAAAAGTACACGGCGTGTAGTCTGGAAATTTCCAGAAACTTCCCAGATTTCACAGACTCCCTGAAAACCAGTCAAAAATTTAAACAGGGTCTAGATTTTAACCCGTTCCAAAAACTCGGGTTCTTACAGATGGTATCATTTTAATAATATCTTTTTTCAATAATATGATAAATAAAAGTACAATTATTTTGATGAAAAAATAGAGTTTTAGAAAAATAACTTTCAAAATAATAAATATCCATAACCCTTTTGTAAATATCTATTTAAAAAGATTTTTTTTTAATCATAGAGAATGATATTTTATTTTATAAAACCATTAAATCATAGAAAATAACTTTCATATAAAATAAAAAATATGGTAGAAAGACGTTTTCACATGGAAAACCTTAAAGAGAAATTATTTTTTCATAAAATATGCATACGAGAAAACATTAAATTAATTTTATTTTAAAACATTAATAAATGAAGTTAAGGTAATCTAATGTCACCTTGTTCAATATTTTAAAAAAAATATAGGGATATTCAGAAAATGTGGGGATGAAGATAAAATACAAGCATAAAATGAAATTTCCTTTTTTATATTTTTAAATTAATTTTGTAAAAAAACACATCAATTTAAAAGATTATAAATAATAAATCTTAAAAGAAGGTAAATAGAAAACAAGGCCCACCAAGGATAACCATAGGGGGAAATTATTATGATAGTATAATAAAGACTATACAATTTCCCCATATTGTTATTTCATTTGAGAGACCTTGATTTTAAAACGGCGTTGTGAAAGGAATCCTTACTAGTTGAGTAACACTTAAATTAAAACCCTTGAAGGGGAAATAACATGACTGTGAAGTCAAAATACCATGAATAAAATATAATTCATGATATAATATAATAAATATTCAGTATGTACAACATATAAAATTAAATTGGTGCATAAAAGGAATCATGTCTCTTGAAATAAGAATTGTCACCAAGAAACCCCATTCTAATAATGTAGTTTTTGTAGTAAGGATTATTTGATAATGGGGTTATCAGGATGAATTTTTGAAACACTAAAAATAATGATGTAATACAACACAAAGCATTCATTAGGTAGAATAAATCCAATTTAGAATAAAATAATTCAATAATAATGTTTGTGACTCAAAGAAATAAAAATTTTGTTAACACAAACACTTACAACTTTTGTAATATTTAATTTAAAACCCAATGAGATAAATAACATCGAATAGAACATTAAATATCATGAAATATAATATAATCAATATAAAAAATATTAAATTTTTATTAGGTTCACCATTCTAAATAAAATATTGTGTATAATAATAAATATGTCTTAAGGGGTGAAAATTGAGATAAGAAACCCTTACCTTGTTCCCAATTCATTTTTCACATGCACCTAACATCCTGAATAATCAAATTAATTTTATTAAATAACATATTAGTAACATTATTATACTATATTTTCTTTAATATAATCCACTTATTATTATATTCTATTTATTATATAGTTTTTTCTTTTGTTTTTGTGAAAATTGAATCGATGTCGGGTTATTTGGTAATTTTAGTGATCAAAAATGATATAATAATACTAATTTAAATACATAATTCTAGAACCAAATCACAATAACATTTTTATTCTTAAATTATAATAACATTATTATTAAATTTCCCATAGTAATCCATGATATATTATTAGAGCATCATTTATATTGGTGGTTAAACCGACCCAAACACGAACATGTCATAATTAAAGGATGGGTATAGTTATGAAAGTGGTTATCTTGGATTAATATCATTATTAAATAAGTATTATGATATTATTTATATTTTTTAAGGTGGTGAATCATATTTTAAAATGTAACATCCTGACCTGGATCACTCAATGATAATAGCTGAATTGGTTGGTCAGATTACTACTGGAATTAGAGGTATTTGCGATGGTCTATTTGTAACGAGATCCCGTCGCAAATAGGCTTTAGTGACGGGGCCCCGTCGCAAATATCCCGTTGCAAAAAACGGCGTCACAAATATTATTTTTTGCGATGAGCCCATCGCAAAAAATAATATTTGCGATGGGAAAGGGCCCCGTCATAAATAATCCTCTGATTATATACATTATATATATAAAAAACCTTTCACGACAGACCGTCGCAAACAATCATTCAATTATATACATTATATATATAATAACCTTTTGTGACGGGATAATCAAAAATAGTATTAAATGAAAAATTATATTTAGATTATTTGCGACGGGAGCCCGTCGCAAAAAAGCCCCATCACAAATACTAAACATAATAAAAAATATTTAATAAAATTATGATTAATGAAAAAATTATATTAATATTATATTAATATTATATTAATATTATTAAAATAATCAAAAAAAAATATTATTAGTAAAATATAAAGACATTAAAAATATAATACTAAAAAAATATATTTAATAAAATTATGATTAATAAAAATTTAATATTAATTTTATTAAAAAAATAAAAAAAAAATAAAATATTATTACAATTCTCAATATTTACAAAAAAATATTTAAAAAAATCATAAAATGTTATTATTAGTAGTAAAATAAACAAATATTAAAAAATATAATACTAATAATAAATAAAAAAATATTAAAAATAAAAAAAATTAAATTATGCAATATTTGTACCAATATAAAATACAGAAACTATAAATAGTTCATAGTACAATAAATCTTAAATAAAAATGTTTTTAACATAAAAAATAAATCACTAGGGGGTCATCTTCTGGAGGAGGTGGAGGAGCTGTAAGAGATGGTGGAGGAAACTCCATTCCTAAACTACGAGTCAGACAATGCATATACTCCATCTTCTCGTGATGCTGCTGCTGCCATCGACGCATCTCCTCCTCATGCTGCTGCTGCTGCTATCACCGACACATCTCTTCATGCTGCTTCTGCAAACTCTCTATAAGCTCAGACCGAGTTCGGAACTGCTCCTGATACTGTGAGTTAGAAGATGATGCCTCTCCACAAGCTGCTCTCGATCTGGACACCGACATCGCAATAGTACCATAGTGTGAGAACCCGGTTCTTGTTATAGGGATACGGGCTTCTTCTTTTCCTTTTCCTTAAGTGTTTTTGAGAAAATATGGAAAATAGGGAAAAATCCTGAATTTTGGAACTACACACCGTGTACTTTATCCACACGCCATGTACTTTTGGCCGTGTTGGGATGAGTACACGAGGCGTGTAGCTATGCCGGCGACGAAGGGTGTAGGAACCACCTACACGCCATGTAGTGGTACCTTACACGCCGTGTAGTCAGTCAGTAGGTTTAAACAGTAAGGCGGTGGCGTCGCCGCCAACTGGGCGACAGTACATGCCGTGTACTCGAGAGTACATGCCATGTACTCATGTCGATGGATGAACAGTGTGGCGGTGCCGCCAAATGAACAGTTAATTGAAGGGAGTACACGTCGTGTACTTTGTGTTTTCGTCTTAAAACAGGCAGTAGCCTCCTCATTTGGCAGAGGAGGCGTTTGATCCGTTTTGGAGCCAAAGGAGGAGGCCGGATCTTTGAAGATCCACCGGGCCTTCGTCTGGAATCTGAATCGGCTTCGGACGATCTCGTTGGGACCGCACGGGTAAGCCCTCTCCTATCATGGTATTGTTTTTGCCAATTCTTCTCTTAAAATAAGTTATTTACATTTGAATGAGTTTTGTTCTTCGTCAGATCTACGTCGTTCTTGGGAATTTCTGGAGTCGGCGTTCGGGTATAACGCTCGTTGGCGTATAAGGTAGGTGGCTTTGTGTTTAGTTTTCCAACTACTGTGTGTTTTGTGCGTTTTGTGCCACGAACCCATGTTGGGGTGTCGTGTGGCTGAGGCCGTTTCTATATCTAATACCTAGAATTGATTAGGTATCTAACTGTGATAATAAAATGCCGTTTGGGATCGTTGTTTGGATCCGGAACCACCCTAGGGGCGTGTTTCACTGTTTATCCGTTTTTCCAGGATACCTGAGGGTATGACTTTAAAGTAGTAATTGTAGAATTGACTTGAGAGGAATTTCTTGTTAGTACTTGTTTACCTATTGGGCATGGCCTGGTTACCTGTTTAGCCTGAGGGCGTTGTTGCGTTTAGCCTGAGGGCGTGATTTTGATTAGCCTAAGGGCGTGAATATATTAGCCTGAGGGCAACATCCTATTTCACCTGAGGGAAACCTTTCGTGCCTGAGGGATTGACTTTTGTGCCTGAGGGCGACACTTCGTATGCCTGAGGGCGAGAATTCTGTTAAAATGCCTAAGGGTGAGATTCTGTATATCCTGAGGGCGTGGTTCACTATATTAGCCTGAGGGCGAGATACTGGTTGGCATGAGGGCTTGGTGCTGTTGAGCACAAGAATGTTACTAAGTTGAATGAATTAAATGGATAATAAAATGGCAATATAACTGGTAATTAGTTACTTTTGAGTACTTCTTACTTTATTGCATTTTACTACTACACACTGTTGTTGCATGCTTACACGCAGTTGGGCACGAGCCTTTGGTGGGTTCCTACTGAGATATATTTATCACACCCTGTTTAGGTCATGTTTTTCGGCCCAAACAGATTACGTTTCTGCAGGTGTGGATAGGGGAAAGAGTCCCTATACAGGTACTTGACTGTTGTTATAGAGTAAGAGGGCATGGGACCGAGCCTAGGCTCGCAATGCCGCTGCCATCTGTTTGTTTATTTTGTTGTACTCTATTTTTCTGTTGTATTGTATTGATGTATAACATGTTCTTGCTGTTTTATTAGAACTTGAAACATTTAGCATCATCACTTATATACTGTTGGTTATATCCACTACTATAGTTATTTCATTTGTGTATGTTTACTGCTTCCGCTGTTTGTTGTATGTTTATTTTGGTATTCCGCCGCGTTACACTTTGACAAATGAGGGCATAGTTTCCCCACTATCAGACCTGGGCCCTCACTGCTAGTCGGCAGCCTCTGGCGTTTGGGGAAATGCGCTTGAGGTCTTGTGGAAAACCAGGCTCGGGACACCCATTGTGTGGCACCTGGGTCTGGGACGTTACAAAGTGGTATCATAGGGGGGTTTCTTTTCTTTGACTAACTATTTGGAGTCGTAGTCAGGGATAGGACGGAACGGTAGTTGGTAATAAGCTGTGCCCGGGTGTAGCTAACCCATGTACACGAAAAAGCCAGTCTACCTCGTATTTTGCATTATTTTGATTTTGAAATTTTACGGTTGATATGTTTTCACCGTTGGGTGAAGCACTTGGATTGTGCTCTTTATATTTTATCTGTGGGTTCTATTTAGTTACAACCCGATGAGATGAGGGTATGTCGTCTCATGCATCATATAGGCACATGCTAGATATCACATGCCATGCATAGTTTCCATGCCATGTAGGTGCATTGGAATTTGCATGTTGTGGTGATAGTTGTTGTGCTAATAAAGCATGCTGTTGTGATAGCTTCTTGATAAATACCTGCCTTGTGATATGGTATGTTTGTTGAGCTTGTTTATAGAATGGATGCCAAACTTTGGTTTTGGGGGATTATGGGCCCCCATTGACCGTAATTTGGTGGATCATTGACTGTTTATTGGTTATAACACATATAAGATGTCAAAATTTGATTCGTGGGGAGTATGGGCCCCCACGGGTCAGAATTTGACACTTAGGTGTTGTTTTTAGTATTTTCTGGGTTCCAGGGAAGTTTCTGAGGCATACTGTCTGGAAAACCCAGAATACACGTTGTGTAGGACCTCATACACGTTGTGTGTGTTCTTCTGTTCGGGACGAAAAATGAACTTTTTGAGTACACTCCATGTACCACGAGTACACACCGTGTAATCTCTTCCCGTGTCACAAACCGTGTGGGCAGCGACACGGGGTAAGGGAGGTTTGGGTAAAACACATCGTGTCGTTTTGTGCACGCCGTGTAGTGTGACCTGGAGTCCGGATGTGTAACTAACAACACGGGTCGGTGAACTCCTGGACAGAACACGCCGAGTCAGTTATAGACACGACGTGTAGTGTGGCCTGGGGACTCGGTCGTGTAAATAAAAACACGGGCCGATGTCACCTCTCCCTGAACACGTCGTGTACCTTTGGGACACACCGTGTAGTCTTGTCCGAGGACAGACTGTGTGGAGTTAGCCGTGTGGCTGGGAAACGGGGTGTTGTACACGCCGTGTACGGGTGTAACACACCGTTTGAAGTAAAGCCGAGTAGTTGGCCGGGTTACAGACGACATTGGCAGTTGTAAAATAACATCATACACGCTGTGTAGATATTATACACGCCGTGTAGTTTTTTTGAATGCAAGTCGTGTGGATTAGCCGTGTAGAAGGACCTGGGCAGGGGAAAGGAAGTCAAGTACACGTCGTGTAGTCATTGTACACGCCGTGTAGTCTTGTTTTGAAAATTTTGAAATTCCTTCTTCCTCTTGTTCCTTTGTGGTTCCTTCGCTTTCAGTCTTAATAATCTTGAATCTGAGGCGTGATTTTGACCTTGTAGAGTCATGCCGCCTAGACGACCGTGAGTTTTTCTCCAGGAGAGAGGCGATGATTATACTTCGGAGATGGTGGGCCATGGGCTTCCAGTTGATCCACCAGCAGAGCCAGAAGCGGCACCAGCTGTTATACCGGACACAGGCGCGGAGGCGCAGTTCTGTGAACGCTTATTGTGGTTCATGAAGACCTTTCAGGGAGCACCGCAGGCGCCACATCTATGGCCGAGCTGACGCGTATCTTTCAGCAGCATCATCTGCCTACGTTTTCAGGGGATGGAGGACCATAGGCTGCAGAGTCTTGGCTAGGATTGATGCAGACTATTTTCGAGCATCTGGAGACGCCTCCATGGCGGAGGGCCAAGCTTGCGACTTACATGCTGCGTGATTCCGCCAGGAGGTGGTGGGATGTTACCACCCAGTCAGAGCATCACAGGGACATGGCGTGGGAAGATTTTCAAGCAGTCTTCTATGACTTCTTCTTTCCCGAGACACTGAGGGCAGATAGAGCTCGAGAGTTCATGAATCTACAGCAGGGCGCTATGTTGGTGATGGACTATTCTGCTCGTTTTACGGAGCTTCATCGCTTTGCACCCGTGCTGGTGGGTGATGAGATGCTGAGATCCAGACATTTTGATGATGGTCTTCGGTATGACATCCAAGTGCTAGTGAATGTTTTCAGGTTACCTACTATACACGCGATGGTGAACTAGGCGCTAATTACAGAGAGGAACTTTCGGGAATATAGTGGTATGGGCCAGGGTGGTTTAGCACCTCTTACTGGTACTATTTCTGCTGGCAAGAGGAAGAGACAGATGGACTTCTCTCAGGTTGGCAGTGCCAGCCAGGCTGCTTCTTCAGGTGGCCCGATCAGGTGCTAACAATGTGGCAGAGAGGGGCACAAGAGACCGTAGTGTCCACAAGACCCAGTGGAGTGCCGATCTTGCAGCAAGATGGGTCATCTGCAGCGCTTTTGCAGGGAGTTTCTACCAGTATCAAGTGAGAGGGGTTCTGTGCAGACTCCACGTGCAGGATTAGGACCAGTGGCTTCTTACCAGTCTGGGAACTGGAATACGTCAGGGTGTGTAGGCAGAGATGGTGGTCGTGGCCGTGGTAGCCAGACACCAGGATCCCAGAGGAAACAGGGCGGGATAGCTCAGGGTAGCCAGGCTGTGTCGCAGGGCCGCGGCACTGGGCAGGCATATGCAGTGCGACAGACCCAGCAGGAGCAGGATCTCGGACCTTCGACAGTCAGATGTACTATTCTAGTAGCTTCTGTCTTGTCTTCAGTACTTTTTGATACGGGTGCTACGCATAGTTTCATATCTGTACCTGTAGTGGAGAGCCTTGGGCTCGGTGTTTCTACTTCTTCCGATATCTTGACTCTAGACACTCCGTTGGGGACTAGAACGGCTGGTGTGTGTCAGTGCAAGGAGTTCCCCCTTGAGGTTGATGGGTGTCACTTCCTTTGGGACCTCTATGTCTTAGAGATGACGATCTATGACGTCATTCTTGGGATGGACTGGTTGGTTCCCTTCTGAGCTTTTATAGACTGTTATAATCACAGGGTGCATTTCACGTCACCAGTGGGCGGAGAGTTTCTATACAAGGACGAATGGGATGTTCAGGCGAGTCGATCTGGACCAAAGCATCATGGGCGAGGTCGAGTCACAGCCCATATTGCGAGCTTATATCTGGATGACCAAGGGACTTGTCAGACGGATTTCCCTCCAGTTGTTGATTATTTCCGGAATGTCTTCCCAGACTACTTTTCAGGTCTACCTCTAGTGTGTGAGGTGGACTTTTCTATCTAGCTAGTGCCAGGAGCAGCACCGGTGTCCATTCCTCCTTATAGGATGGTCATGCCTGAGTTGCAGGAGCTCAAGAGGCAGTTAGAGGAGTTACAGACAAAGGTTTTTATCCGACCCAGTACTTCTCCTTGGGGTTCTCCGGTCCTTTTTGCGAAGAAGGCAGATGGTACCCTTAGACTTTGTGTGGATTATCGGAAGTTGAACCAGTTGACGGTTAAGAACCGATACCCCTTTCCGAGGATAGATGATCTGTTTGATCAGCTTTGTGGAGCACGAGTGTTCTCGAAGATTGACTTGAGATCCGGATATCATCAGCTGCGCGTTAGACCATCATATATACTGCTTACATCTTTCCGAAGTAGGTATGGTCTATATGAGTATATGGTTATGCCGTTCGGACGCACGAATGCGCCAGCAGTTTTCATGGCTCTGATGAATCGTGTGTTCCATCCGTATCTTGATTCATTTGTGGTAGTATCTGTGGACGACATCTTGGTATACTCTCACACTCGACACGACCATGCCACCCATCTTGAGATCATATTGAGTACACTGAGAGAGCATTGCCTATATGCTAAGCTCTCAAAGTTCCACTTTTGGATGGACCAGATTCACTTCCTGGGTCATATCATCTCAGAGGTAGGAGTTGCAGTAGACCTAGAGAAGGTGAGATCAGTAGTTTCCTGGGAGTATCCCAAGAACGTGTTTGAGATACGGAGTTTCTTAGGGCTGGCTGGTTACTACAGGCGCTTTATACAGGACTTCTCCTGCTTATCAGCACCATTGACAGGTTTGACTAAGAAGGGTGTGAAGTTCGTTTGGTCAGAAGATTGCGAGACAACTTTTCAGGACCTGAAGGGAAGGCTGACATCAGCACTGATCCTGATACTCCCAGAGCAGGGGAAGAGTTATATAGTTTACTGTGATGCATCAAGGATTGGGCTGGGAGCTGTTTTGATGCAGGGCGACCGAGTTGTGTCGTACGGGTCTCGGCAGTTGCGGCCACATGAGAGGAATTACCCGACGCATGATCTCGAGTTGGCTGCAGTTGTTCATGCGTTGCGCTGTTAGAGACACTATCTATTGGGAGAGCATTTTGTGGTTTTCACCGACCACAAAAGCCTCAAGTATATCTTTACTCAACGTGATCTGAATCTGAGGCAGAGAAGGTGGGTCGAGTACCTACAGTTCTTCGATTTTGAGCTTGCCTATACACCTGGTAAAGGTAATGCAGTAGATGATGCACTGAGCAGGAAGACTCAGATACAGGCAGTGCAGGAGGCCAGTGGTGAGTGGCAGCTTTTGGCTTTGTTCTCTGAGATGCATATGGAGGTGCATGACAGTCAGGGGCAGACTTATCTTTCCTCATTATCTATGACTTCTACCCTCCTAGACAGAGTGAGGATGAGGCAGCAATCGAATTCCGAAGTCCTAGTTATATGGGAGTCAGTGGAAAGTAAGGACCCTCCTCCCGGTTGGAAGATAGGTGATGATGAGGTTTTGCGTTTCCATGGACGTGTATGGGTTCCAGGGTATATATGCGAGGAGCTGATGCGGGAGTTTCATGCTTCATCTTGGATAGTTCATCACGGGGTTACCAAGATGTACCGTGACTTGAGGCGTCAATACTGGTGGCCGGGTATGAAGAGAGAGATAACTGGTTTTGTTACGAGGTGTTCCACCTGTCAGTAGGTGAAGCCAGAGCATCAGAGACCAGCTGGGCTGTTATAGAAGTTACCTATTCCAGAGTGGAAATGGGATGATGTCGTGATGGATTTCGTGACGGGTTTGCCGAGGTCACCTCGAGGAAATGACGCCGTGTGGGTTGTTGTGGACAGACTCACGAAGGTAGCTCACTTCTTGACGATCAAGGAGACCTTCGGTGTGGACAAGATCGTAAGGTTGTATATTCGAGAGATCGTACGTCTTCATGGGGTCCCTCATTCTATCATTTCATATAGGGACACCTGCTTCACGTCTCATTTCTGGCAGAGTTTTCAGAGGGTGCTGGGTACACAGGTGCTTCTGAGCATAGCATACCACCCTCAGACTGATGGCCAGTCAGAGCGGATGATACAGGTGCTAGAGGACATGTTGCGTGAATGCGTCCTAGACTTTGGGGGATCTTGGGAGAAGCATATACCCTTAGTCGAGTTTTCCTATAACAATAGTTTTCAGGAAACTATTGAGATGGCACCATACGAGGCTTTATATGGTAGGCCATGCCGATCACCCTTGTGCTGGTTAGAGGCAGGTAAGGCAGCTTTATTGGGGCCACAGCTTGTGTAGGAGACATCTGAGCAGGTCCAGTTGACTCAGAAGCAGATGGCTCCCGCACAGTCTCGTCAGAAGTCTTATGCTGATCGCCGCAGACGACCTTTGGAGTTCGTGGTTGGGGATCAGGTTTTCTTGCGTGTTTCGCCGAGGCTGGGACAGAAATGGATCAGGAGACAGGGTAAGCTTTCAACAAGGTATGTGGGACCATTTGAGATTCTGGAGAGAGTCGGTCTGGTTCCCTATCAGTTGCAGTTACCGCAGCGGTACCGAGCCATGCACAACGTCTTCCACATGTCTCAGTTGCGTCGCTACCATTCAGACTCGTCTCACACCTTTCAGCCAGAGTAGGTTGAGTTTCATCATGATGTGTCCTTTGAGGAGCATCTGATCCGTATCGTTGACAGGAGCACGAAGGTTCTCTGAGGCCGGTCAGTTCCTCTCATGCGGGGTGCTATGGCAGCATGGTTGAGTGCAGGATGAGACCTGGGAGCGAGAGGCTGACGTACATCCTCAGTGGCCAGAGCTGTTCTGATCTTTCTCTTCGCCAACCCTGAAAGGGAAATTCGGGGATGAATTGCTATAATGGGGGAAGTTTGTGAGAACCTGGTTCTGGTTATAGGGGTGTGGGATTCTTCTTTTCCTTTTCCTTAAGTGTTTTTGAGAAAATAGGGAAAAATCCTAAATTTTGGAACTACACGTCGTGTACTTTATCCACACGCCATGTACTTTTGGCCGTGTTGGGATGAGTACATGGGGCGTGTAGCCATGCCGGCGACGAAGGGTGTAGGAACCACCTACACGCCGTGTAGTGGTACCTTACACGCCGTGTAGTCAGTCGGCAGATTTAAACAGTAAGGCGGTGGAATCGCCGCCAGCTAGGCGACAGTACATGCCATGTAATCGAGAGTACATGTCGTGTACTCATGTCGACGGATGAACAGTGTGGCAGTGCCGCCAAATGAACAGTTAAATGAAGGGAGTACATGTCATGTACTTGGAACTACACGCTGTGTACTTTGTTTTTCGGCTTAAAACAGGTAGTATCCTCCTCATTTGGCAGAGGAGGCATTTTAGCCATTTTGGAACCAAAGGAGGAGGCTGGATCTTTGAAGATCCACCGGGTGTTCGTCTGGAATCCGAATCGGCTTCGGACGATCTCGTTGGAACCGCATGGATAAGTCCTCTCCTCTCCTGGTACCGTTCTTGCCAATTCTTCTCCTAAGATAAGTTATTTATGTTTGAATGAGTTTTGTTCTTCGTCAGATCTACGTCATTCTTTGGTGTTTCTGGAGTCGGTGTTCGGGTATAACGCTGGTTGGCGTATAAGGTAGGTGGCTTTGTGTTTAGTTTTCCAATTGTTGTTTATTTTGTGCGTTTTGTGCCACGAACCCATGTTGGGGTGTCGTGTGGCTGAGGCCATTGCTCTATCTAATACCTAGAATTTATTAGGTATCTAACTGTGATAATAAAATGCTGGTTGGGATCGTTGTTTGGATTCGGAACCACCCCAGGGGCGTGTTTCACTGTTTAGCGGTTTGTCCTGGATACCCGAGGGTATGCCTTTAAAGTAGTAATTGTAGAATTACCTTGAGAGGAATTACTTGTTACTGCTTGTATACCTGTTGGGCATGGCCCAGTTACCTGTTTACCCTGAGGGAATTGTTGCATTTAGCCTGAGGGCGTGATTTTGATAACCTGAGGGCATGAATGTATTAGCCTGATAGAAACATCCTATTTCGCCTGAGGGCAACCTTTCGTGCCTGAGGGCTTGACTTCTGTGCCTGAGGGTGACACTTCGTATGCCTGAGGGCGAGAATTCTGTTATAATGCCTCAGGGCGAGATTCTGTATAGCCTGAGGGCGTGGTTCACTATATTAGCCTGAGGGAGAGATACTGGTTGGCCTGAGGGATTGGTGCTGTTGAGCACAAGAATGTTACTAAGTTGAATGAATTAAATGGATAATAAAATATAAATATTACTGGTAATTAGTTACTTTTGAGTGCTGCTTACTTTATTGCATTTTACTACTGCACATTGTTGTTGCATGCTTACACGCAGTTGGGCACGAGCCTTTGGTGGGTGCCTACTGAGATATATTTCTCACACCCTGTTTGGGTCATGTTTTTCGGCCCAAACAGATTATGTTTCTACAGGTTTGGATAGTGCAAAGAGTCCCTATACAGGTACTTGACTGTTGCTGTGGAGTCGGAGGGCATGGGACTGAGGCTAGGCTCGTGATGCCGCTGCCATCTGTTTGCTTGTTTTGTTGTACTATGTTTTTCTGCTATACTGTATTGATGTATAACATGTTCTGGCTGTTTTATTAGAACTTGAAACATGTAGCATCATCACTTATATACTGTTGGATATATCCACTGCTGTAGTTATTTCAGTGGTGTATGTTTACTGCTTTCGCTATTTGTTTTATTTTTATTTTGGTATTCCGCTGCACTACACTTTGACAAATGAGGGAATAGTTTCCCCACTATCAGACCTGGGCCCTCGCTGTTAGTCAGTAGCCTCTAGCATTTGGGGAAATGCAATTGAGGTCTTCTGGAAAACCAGGCTCGGGGCACCCGTTGCATGGCACCCGGGTCCGGGACGTTACACATATTTCGTACCATGAGTCAAATGAGAGCTGATACCAACTATTTATTTCTAATTATGGCTAATTATTGCTATTTATTCCTAACTATTCCTAATTATTACTAATTATTACTAATTATTACTAATTATTATTAATTATTACTAATTATTACTAATTATTACTAATTGTTACTAATTATTACTAATTATTTCTAATTATTACTAATTATTACTAATTATTACTATTTATTACTATTTATTACTATTTACTCCTATATATTCCTATATATTCCTATTTATTCATATTTATTCCTATTTATTCCCATTTATTCACATTTATTCCTATTTCTTCCTATTTATACCTATTTTAACCTATTTATTACAATTTATTACTATTTATTACTATTTATTATTAATTATTACTAATTATTACTAATTATTACTAATTATTACTAATTATTTATAATTATTACTAAGTATTACTAATTATTACTAATTATTACTAATTATTGCTAATTATTGCTAATTATTACTCACTATAACAGATTATTACTAATTATTACTATTTATTACTATTTATTCCTATTTATTACTATTTATTACTATTTATTACTATTTATTACTATTTATTACTATTTATTACTAATTATTACTAATTATTACTATTTATTACTATTTATTACTATTTATTACTATTTATTACTATTTATTACTAATTATTACTAATTATTACTAATTATTACTAATTGTTACTAATTGTTACTAATTATTACTAATTATTACTAATTGTTACTAATTGTTATTAATTATTACTAATTTTTACAAATTATTACTAATTATTACTAATTATTACTAATTATTACTAATTATTGCTAATTATTGCTATTTATTGCTATTTATTGCCAATTATTGCTATTTATTGCTAATTATTCCTATTTATTTCTATTTAGTACTAATTATTGCTAATTATTCCAATTTAGTGCTATTTATTGCTAATTATTGTTAATTACTGCTGTTTATTGCTACTTATTGCTAATTATTGCTAATTATTGCTATTTATTACTAATTATTCCTATTTATTCCTATTTATTATTATTTATTCCTATTTATTCCTATTTATTCCTATTTATTCATAATTATTACTAATTATTACTAATTATTACTAATTATTACTAATTATTACTATTTATTAATATTTATTACTAATAATTACTAATAATTACTAATTATTACTTTTTATTCCTAATTATTACTATTTATTCCTAATTATTACTATTTATTCATAATTATTACTATTTATTCCTAATTATTACTATTTATTCCTAATTATTACTATTTATTTTAAATTGTTACTATTTATTTCTAATTATTACTATTTATTCCTAATTATTACTATTTATTCCAAATTACTACTAAATAGTACTAATTACAACTAATTAGTACTATTTATTACTATTCATTACTATTTATTACTAAAATACATATAACAAAACAATTTAAATCTAATTTAATTACAACTAATGAATGATAATTAAAATTAACATAAAAAATTAAATAAATACAAAATTAAATAAAATATAAATACCTTTAAACTTGATCTTTGATTGATTAAAGTGCCTTCACAACTTCTCCGTAAAAAAAATTAACTGAGAGAAATTTTTACTCTGAAATTTGAGTTTAGAGAGAGAGAGAGAGAGAGTGAGAAATGAGAGGAAGAGAAAAAAACATAGGGGGTATATATATGTTAGATTAGTTGTGACGGGGCTATTTGCGACGTGCATACCGTCGCAAAAGGTACCTTTTGCGACGGGGCCCGTCACAAATATCATTGCCCACATTAATTGCTGGCGGTGGTTAAAAGGGTATTTGTGATGGGCCCTGTCGCAAAAGGTGACCTGCCAACACACCTTTTGCGACGAGACAACATCCCGTCGCAAAAACGCATTTACCGCCACCAATATTTGTGACGGAACCCGTCACAAATACCCTCTTACCGACACACTATTTGCGACGGGGGGATCCCCCCGTCGCAAATAACCTTCTCGCGCTTTGGCGTGCATCTCGCGCCAAAGCGTGCATTACCTTTTGCAACGGGACCCCAAATCCCGTCGCAAATAACAAGTTATTTGCGATAGGCCAAACCCCCCGTCGCAAATAACTCCTGGGATGGACTATTTGCGAGGGGATTAATTCCCATCGCAAATACCCCGTCACAAAAGACTGTTTTTCCCATAGTGGATGGCCTCAAACGCACCTCCTCATATGTCAGAGACTATCGACTACCAGAGAGGGTCTATGATGGTATAGTGGGAAGAATATACCCTCATGATCAGAATAGAGCACAATGGTATACAATATTAGTAAGCGGTGGAATAGGATAATAAATGTACTATAGAAGTAACTCATCCATATATAATAACAGGTAGAAGCAGATCCAATATCATATAAAAAATGATGATCATGTCATGATGCTTTAAAAAAGGGTAAGTACATGTGATATAGATGAACATTCACATACAATATGTAATGCCCCGACCCTAGTTACCCAGAGTCGGTGCATTATTACATAACATTGGCATGATCACAAGAAAGATCAAATCTCGAAAGACCGATTGGTTTAGTAGCCTTGGAAACACTAGATATATTCATATGTCTTACATTACATCATAAAATGAAAAACTACTACAACAACATATTGTCTCCATAATCCACACTCATATCCCTACATAATATCCCTGCAGGTCATTCATAATTTACTTCTTCACTTCCTGGGAAAAATAAAACATAGAAAAGGGGTGAGCTCAAATGCCCAGTAAGGATAACAATATAGTGGAAACTTTCATAAATAAGAATAAACATTTATGGCAATGTATAACTAAAACAAAAGCCTTTGAATCTTGAACTTTCAACATAGTATGGCATAAATAAAATGAAATAATTTCATTTACTTATTCACATGGATATTCTACTAATCGAATAATCACATGCAAAATCAATAACCACTTTCATAATGATGGAATGCATAATGCCAGACTATCATAACCACATAGCCAAGGCCTCGTGCCAAGACTATAAATAAGATTTTTCCAAGCCCTTGTTCCAAGACACTAGTTTGTCTCATGAGACCTACCGATGCATCGAGGAGCTATAGTGGGCTCCACCCGTCACATATTAAGTCCAATGCATTCCCATATGAAAAGGTTTAAACATAACATAAACATTCGTATTAAAACTAGCATAGGAAATGTCAATACTTTCACCATAAACTATGAATGGTATAAAAATAGCACATCCACAGTCAAACATATCACAAAACCTTCAATACAATATAGAAGTTTTGTATCATAATAAATCAACTTCAAATAAGCGTAAAATCCATCAAAGGATGTTGACATAGATGAAATCAAAACTCTTTTTAGAGAAATATCTCTTTTTATTTTGAAATCATTTAAGAGTCATATATTTATAAAATAAAACATTTTCTTTGAAAATATTCTTATAAGCTTGTAAGGGAAGCTAAGACAATTTTATAACGACAGAAATTAACCGCACCCGCCGTATAAGATAAAAAAACATTCTTACCTTAATTCTGTCGAAAAGCTTAAAAAGCACCTTGTTTGGAAAACGACGGAAAGATTCATTTATAAACCTCTTATAAAAAGTCAAACAAGGGTATAAATGACTTTAACCCATATTCTAGTAAATAGTAAAAATGTTTTGAAATTCATTTTTAAGAAACATGGATGTGGATGATAAAAAGATCCCAGTAGATTATTACGTATAAACAACCTCGGATAATGAAGAGATTGCGAAATAACCCTTACCTTGTACTTTTCCTTGGTTGGGGTAGGTTAACCTCCTGTATAATGGTGAAATAATTGTTATTAAATTATACAAGAATCATATACATTAATATGATATCATATATGATCTTTTAATATTGATTTGATAATAATATCTTAGTATTATCGTTGTTTCGGGTGCTAACTTACTTATTTTCTTTTATATGTTTTGTTACATAAGCCATGTTTGTAACGGATAGGTTGTATATTATTCATATCCAGAATTATATCAAGTCCTTAAACATCATTTTTAAATCATCAAATGATAATTATACTTGAATGGATACGATGGAGAATGAATCTTATCGCGTTCGTGGAGACGGTTGTCTGTACGTACGCACGAGCGACAATATCATTATTTTGATATTAAAATAATATATAAATTGATGTTATATCATATATACAGAATAATTAACATGTTATATTTATTATTTACATTAGTTACACATCATTATTATACCCATCCAAATAATAATATATTGAATAACAATTACACCACGACGTGGAGACGGTAAGCCGTACGTACGCACGTATGGTGACATGTTATTCAAAGGGTGGATAGAATACTGAATATGGTTGTACCATATTTATAATAACATCACAGTATATGTGATATACTGGAGTTATTATTTTAGAATGGTAAGAACAAAGAAAGAAGAAGTGGAAGAAGAAAGGAACTTGAAAAGGGGTGGTGAAAACATTACCTCTTCTTCGGGTTCTTCCTTTTGATTTGATCAAAAGGGCTCCTTAGGATGGATTTCTGATCAAACTAAGGCCTCTAGGTTGTAGTTAGTGAAGTTGGGAGAGTATTTGGGCAGAGTTTGGCCGAACAAAAAGGCTTTGAAGGTGTGAAGAAATGAGAAGGAGGAGTGCCCTTTTATAAGAGGGGTGAGGGGCACCTTTGGAAAAGCTAGAAATATTAATTTATAATAAATTTATATTCGGTTTCTAATGGCTCCAAAGTTGATTATTTAAATTTTAATGTGGTTATAGGTCGAAAACAACTCAACCAATAGAATTTATACAGGTTTGGGTACTTATATTAACCTTATCTTTAAGTATTAACTCTAAGTTAATTAGTTTCACTTTTACAATGTCTCTTTGTATTTTTTATATAATATGGTTAATAAACTTACTATATACATCCAAGCGAACTCCAAGTGGTCCATTAATGATGAACCTATCATGATATAAATCTCTTGGCCGAACCTTAGATTTTTAGTAATTTAATATCAATTAATAATATAATATTGGTTTTAAGAACTCTTTTATGTCAATTTTGACACTATTCAATAGTTGATTTTTGTGAAACTCATAACAGATTGATTACTTCGAAAAAATTCAATTAAATCAATCCTAATATATCATATTATCCTATAAAATTAGTTTAATTCATTAAAAGTTTCATATTATATTTATTTGGGTATTTATAATATCAATTATTTTAATTTTTCACTATTATAGTAATTAATTCATCATCATTGTGTCATAAATAAATTAAATTATTTAATGTCTACAAATTATAAATAAAATATAACTATGTAGGAACTCTTTTTATCTTTCTAATGAATATTTATAATATAAAATCCAACATATAAAACCCTATGTAAAAAAAAATTTCTAAAAGATATATGCTTGTGTCATTTTTGTATTCATTTTAACTTAATTAAAATAAAGTGTCCCTATCACCTACAAGTGGCAAAATGGGGTCCCAAAAATGACCCAAAGATGCCTATGGTCGAACATGTATCGACCAATAAGGATAGGACACGTTTTAGGGTAATTTAGTATTATTATAATATTATTTTTTAACCCTTATTTACCGGATTTACCCTTAACCATGGTAAATAAAATATTTACCGCAGTAATTATTCAAAATGTCTAAAAATAAAAGTTAACTATTTACACAATTTGGACATCCTGATTCCAAATATGGAATCCATTTTTCTAAATTCAAAACATAGAATTGGTAGAAATTAATTTAAAATTAATTCCCACTGTTAAAACAAAAAGCGTGTTTTTAAGAGATAATAAGTATCAAAAGATTGACACTTGTTTATGTTTGGTTTAATTGTAAAATTATGTCCAATGACCAACATTATATTAAATGGTAAAAATATATTCTAAATATACTTTAAAACCACTCAAATTCATAATTTATCACTATTAATTATTTTGATTAAAAAATTTGTTTTTAATTAAAATTTAGTAATTTTCACTATTCATCAAAATATTAAAGTTATCCAAAAAGTACCAAAATTTCACCTTAGGCTAAATTCGATATTCCGAATCCAAATATGAATTCCATTTTAAAATATATATAATTTCAAAAAGTAGGTATTACTATTCATAACGGCTAGTTTGATTGGTTATGGTGTGTTAGAAATCGGTGTTGCGTACAACACACGCTATCACATTATTCAAAGAGAAGCGTACCGTAGAAGCTTGGGGTGTTACATTCTCCCCTCCTTCAAATAATTTTGCCCTCAAAATTTCTAGAATACTTATCACATGAAAAGACTCAGGTGGTTCTTCATCATAAGTTTCTCGGGTTCCCACGTTGCCTCTTCCATCTTATGGTTTCTCCACAAGACTTTTACCAGACGCGTCGTCCGGTTTCTCAATACTTGTTCTCTCGTATCAAGAATCCTGACGGGATCTTCGCAATAAGACAGATCAGGTTCTAGTTCTAATTCTTCATAGGTGAGTACATGCGTTGGGTCAGGCATGTATTTCCTCAACAGAGATATGTGGAACACATCGTGAACTTTGGAGAGACTTGGCGGCATTACCAATCGGTAAGCTACAACCCCAATTCGTTCTAGAATTTCGAAAGGTCCGATGTACCTAGGACTCAATTTACCTTTCTTACCAAAACGTATTACTCCCTTCCATAGAGATACCTTCAAGAAAACATGATCACCGACTTGAAATTCCAAATCCTTCCTTCGATTATCGGCATAGCTCTTCTGCCTACTTTGAGCTGCTTTGATGTGATTTTTGATTACCTTCACCTTTTCCATCATTTCCTCCACCAGTTCTGGACCTACAAGTTTTCTTTCACCGACGTCATCCCAACAGGTTGGTGTACGACATCTCTTTCCATATAACGCTTCATATGGTGCCATCTGAATACTCAAATGGAAGCTATTGTTATAGAAAAATTCTACCAGAGGTAAATATTGATCCCACATACCCTAAAAGTCAAGTGAGCAAGATCTCAACATGTCTTCTAAGGTTTGAATAGTCCGTTCTGATTGTCCGCCTGTCTGAGGGTGGTAGGCAGTGCTCAAATGAAGTTCATTATCTAGGGATTTCTGAAGACTTTTCCAGAATCTTGAAGTAAAACGGGGATCACGATCAGAAACAATCGATAGGGGTACTTCATGAAGTCTCACAACTTCATTAATATATAGTCATGCTAGACGTTCCAGGGGTAGATCTTCTCTTATAGCAAGAAAATGTGTTGTCTTGTTAAGACGATCAACAATAACCCATATTTCATCGTTCCTTCTAGGAGTCTTTGGTAGCCCCATGACAAAGTCCATCGTAATATTGTCCCATTTCCACTCTGGTATGGGAAGAGGTTGCATGACTCCTCCAGGCTGTTGCCTTCCAGCTTTCACTTGTTGAAAAACCATACATCTTGACACAAAATCAGCAATCTCCCTCTTCATGTTGTCCCACCAAAAATGTTCCTTCAAATCTCTATACATTTTGGTGCTCCCAGGGTGTATAGAGAAATTGGAACTATGAGCATCATCCAGCAATTCTCTTTTTAGATCAGGTATATCGGGAACACAAAGTCTCTTCCCAAATTTCAAAATTCCATCTTCACACACAAAGTCTCTCAATATCCCATCATTCACAACTTTAATATTCTTCTGAAATTCTTCATCATCGGTCTGAGAACTCTTAATCATTTCTAGTAAAGATGGTTTGGCAACCATTTGAAAAAGCATTGATGTTTCACCTTCCCTGGTTATTCCCATGTCCATCTTCACTAGATCCATGAAAAATGGATCCCTTTCAATTCTTATATTGTTCAAAACTCCATGGTCTTTTCTACTCAAAGCATCTGCCACCTTGTTTGCTTTCCCCGGGTGGTAGTGTATCGCGCAATCATAATCCTTGAGTAATTAAAGCCATCTCCTTTGCCTCATGTTGAGTTCTTTTTGTGAGAAAATATACTTCAAACTCTTGTGATCAGTATAAATCTCACATTTTTCACCATAGAGGTAATGCCTCTATATCTTCAAAGAAAATATTACAGCTGCTAACTCGAGATCATGAGTAGGATAGTTTTGTTCATGAATTTTCAACTGTCGTGATGCATATGCAATAACACTATCATTCTAGATAAGGACACAACCAAGTCCTTTCTTTGATGCATCACTATAAATAACGAACCCATCATTCCCAGATGGTAGAGTCAATATAGGAGCATTGACTAATCTTCTCTTCAGTTCTTCGAAACATTCTTCACACTCTTTTTTCCAAGAAAATTTAACCCCTTTACGTGTGAGCTTTGTTAATGGGTTAGCCAATCGGGAAACATTCTGGACGAAACATCGATAATAACCTGCCAAACCAATAAAACTACGTACCTCAGTTATACTCGTAGGTGCTGGCCATTCTTGGATTGCCTTGGTCTTAGAAGGATCAACAGAGATTCCATCTTTAGAGACAATATGAACAAGAAAAGAAATCTCCTAAAGCCAGAATTAACACTTGCTAAACTTCCCATATAATTCATGCCTCCTCAGAGTCTTCAAGATAATGCGAAAGTGATTTTCATGATCTTCGTAGGTTTTGGAGTATACCAAGATATCATCAATAAATACAACCACAAATTCATCGAGATACTCCTTGAAAACTCTATTCTTCAGATCCATGAATACAGAGGGTGCATTAGTCAATCCAAAAGGCATTACAGTAAACTCGTAATGCCCATACCTGGTTCAAAATGCTGTCTTCGGAATGTATTCCTTCTTTACACAAAACTGATGGTATCTAGATCGAAGGTCAATCTTTGAACATTATTGAGCTCCATGCAGTTCGTCAAATAAATCATCAATGCGAGGTAGGGGATACTTGTTCTTTATCGTTATAGCATTGATCTCCCTGTAGTCGATACATAACCTCATAGATCCATCTTTCTTTTTAACAAAAAGAACAGGGGCTCCCCATGGAGAAACACTAGGGCAAATAAATCCTTTATTACTCAATTACTCTAGTTGTTTCTTTAGTTCGACTAACTCTACAGTGGCCATTCTGTAAGGGGTCTACGATATAGGCCTTGATCCAGGAATTAAATCAATGTAAAACTCAACTTCTCGTTCTGGAGGATGTCTAGGTAAATCTTCCGGAAATACATCTACAAATTCTTTCACAACAAGTACATCCTCTATTTGAATATTACTTTCCTCACCCACAGTTATTTCATTCTCTTCCTCCCCAATAATTGAATTTAGTTGAGCTATTGAGGGTGGATCTAAATAAGAATTAGGTGGTGATGATTCTGCTCTAAAGATAAGGTGTTCCTTATCATTATCATCAAGAATCGTAACCTCTTTCTTCTTACAATAAATCTTCGCATCATAGTCCAAAAGCCAGTCCATACCGAGGATTATATCAAACTCAATAATAGGTATGACGATAAGATCAGCAGATAAAGAACATTTATGTGCTCTAATGGGGACTGATTCACAAAACTTTGTTGCAATGATACTTCCCTTAGGAGTTTTAACTGACAACTCCCTTGTTAAATCAAATTGGAAATATCTAATTTTCTTAGAAAACTGGGAAGATATGAAACAATGCGATGATCCAGAATCAAATAATGCATTTGCTAAACTTGAGGAAACCATTAAATTACCTGCCACCACGTCTTTCGGAGCTTCTACCTCAGCAGTAGTGATAGCATAAGCCTGGCCTTGATCCCTTGGCCTTTTCTGAGGTAAGTTCTCCTGACGCTTAGGACATTCATTTGCATAATGTCCCATCTCCCTGCAATTGTATCACTGAACGTTGGTAGCTTCCTTCTTCCCCTTGCAATCACGAGCTTGGTGGCCTTTTTCACCACACTTGTAACAGACTCACATTCCCTTCAAGCAAGTACCAGGATGTTTCTTCCCGCATTTACAACAGGATGGATATTCAACCTTTCCCTTATTCCCCTTATTTCCATTCCCAGATTGATCAGCAGGTCTCTTCTTCTCTTTCTTTTCTTTAAAGTCATAAGACTTAGAGAATTCCTTTTCGGTCTTGATAGCACATGAGACAATGTCTTCGTATGACGAGAAGGATTGTGAGACTAATGCTCGACGGAGAAATGGTTTTAACCCATCAAAGAAACGATCAATCTTACTTCTTGGGTTACGTATATAATCACCAGCATACCTTGCTAACCTTGTAAAGTTAGCCTCATACTTTGTGACATTCTCATCCTCCTTCTGTCTCAGACTTAGAAATTGCCTTTCCATATCTGCTCGATGGTCGCGAGGAAAGTATTTTTCTAAAAACAGATCTTTGAACTCCCTCCATTACATATTTGATACTTCATCATCTTCCTTCATGTTTTTAATCAATGACCACCATTGATCAGCATCTCCAATGAGGCGGTAAACTGCCATGATAACTTTTTCCATTTCATTACTCCCCAAAGCCTGAAATATTTTCTCTAGGGAAAATATCCATTGCTCAGCTACTAAGGGATTTGTACTCCCATTGAACGTTGGTGGTTGTTGCCTCATGAATCAATATAACATTGATCCTCCATGCTGTGGATCAGGGTGCTCCATACGGGTAAGGTTATTATTCATAACCTGAGTGAGTTGTCCCAGTATGGTGATTAGCTGATCGGCACCAGTTGCATCACCAGCTCCACTATAATTATCTTGAGCAGGAGGTAAATCCCTACATGGAGTGTGTGCATTGATACGGTTTCCATTTCTTCCACTAGGAGCCATTTCTAAACAATGGCATAAACTAGATTAGTTTATGAATCAAAATAATTATAAAACACTTAACATAAATTGAACTATTTATGGATATAATCCATAATCATAAAAATGTTTTCTTTGAGGAAGTATATACTCATAAACCCTTAATAATGATTTGTAAAGAAAATAAGAGTTATCCTAATCATATCCCCCGGGAGTGTCGTAACCAAGAGTGCAACAAGCCCCGTTGCCGTGCACCAGTTCTCGTTCGAGTCTAGCTCAAAGCGGTGTTTTTGGGTTTTACCCCTAGGTACATCTGTGCCAGAGACACCTCTACCTGCTCGTATCCAGACAGGGATGTATTGCTCGACAAACTCACAAAATCTCTACAATACCAAAATTCTAGGAAGTTCTTCTATACTAGTCCTCAAAGTTCATCTTAGGTCTACGTGCTCTAATCAGAGTTTATCTAAATCTAGCTTCCAAGGTTTGTACTAAACTTCCTCTGATACCAACTGTAACGCCCTGACCCTAGTTACCCAGAGTCGGTTCATTATTACATAACATTGTCATGATCACAAGAAAGATCAAATCTCGAAAGACCGATTGGTTTAGTAGCCTTGTAAACACTATATATATTCATATGTCTTACATTACATCATAAAATGAAAAACTACTACAACAACATACTGTCTCCATAATCCACACTCATATCCCCACATAATATCCCTGCAGGTCATTCATAATTTACTTCTTCACTTCCTGGGAAAAATAAAACATAGAAAAGGGGTGAGCTCAAATGCCCAGTAAGGATTACAATATAGTGGAAACTTTCATAAATAAGAATAAACATTTATGGCAATGTATAACTAAAACAAAAGCCTTTCAATCTTGAACTTTCAACATAGTATGGAATAAATAAAATTAAATAATTTCATTTACTTATTCACATGGATATTCTACTAATCGAATAATCACATGCAAAATCAATAACCACTTTCATAATGATGGAATGCATAATTCCATACTATCATAACCACATAGCCAAGGCCTCGTGCCAAGACTATAAATAAGATTTTACCAAGGCCTTGTGCCAAGACACTAGTTTGTCTCATGAGACCTACTGATGCATCGAGGAGCTATAGCGGGCTCCACCCGTCACATATTAAGTCCAATGCATTCCCATATGAAAAGGTTTAAACATAACATAAACATTCGTATTAAAACTAGCATACGAAATGTCAATACTTTCACCATAAACTATTAATGGTATAAAAATAGCACATCCATAGTCAAACATGTCACAAAACCTTAAATACAATATAGAAGTTTTGTATCATAATAAATCAACTTCAAATAAGCGTAAAATCCATCAAAGGATGTTGACATAGATGAAATCAAAACTCTT
The DNA here is from genome assembly GCA_963277665.1 of Viscum album. NCBI lineage: Eukaryota > Viridiplantae > Streptophyta > Magnoliopsida > Santalales > Viscaceae > Viscum > Viscum album. The sequence goes on along the minus strand of OY728137.1, from coordinate 1,927,926,364 downwards.
TTTAGAGAAATATCTCTTTTTATTTTGAAATCATTTAAGAGTCATATATTTATAAAATAAAACATTTTCTTTGAAAATATTCTTATAAGCTTGTAATGGAAGCTTCGACGATTTTATAATGACGAAAAATAACTGCACCCGCCGTATAAGTTACAAAAAACATTCTTACCTTAATTCTGTCGAAAAGGATAAAAAGCACCTTGTTTGGAAAACGACGGAAAGATTCCTTTATAAAACTCTTATAAAAAGTCAAACAAGGGTATAAATGACTTTAACCCATATTATAGTAAATAGTAAAAATGTTTTGAAATTCATTTTTAAGAAACATGGATGTGGATGATAAAAAGATCCCAGTAGATTATTACGTATAAACAACCTCAGATAATGAAGAGATTGTGAAATAACCCTTACCTTGTACTTTTCCTTGGTTGGGGTAGGTTAACCTCCTTTATAATGGTGAAATAATTGTTATTAAATTATACAAGAATCATATACATTAATATGATATCATATATGATCTTTTAATATTGATTTGATAATAATATCTTAGTATTATCGTTGTTTCGGGTGTTAACTTACTTGTTTTCTTTTATATGTTTTGTTACGTAAGCCATGTTTGTAATGGATAGGTTGTATATTATTCATATCCAGAATGATATCAAGTCCTTAAACATCATTTTTAAATCATCAAATGATAATTATACTTGAATGGATACGATGGAGAATGAATCTTATCGCATTCGTGGAGACGGTAGTCCGTACGTACGCACGAGCGACAATATCATTCTTTTGATATTAAAATAATATATAAATGGATCTTATATCATATATACAGAATAATTGACATGTTATATTTATTATTTACATGAGTTACACATCATTATTATACCCATACAAATAATAATATATTGAATAACAATTACACCACGACGTGGAGACGGTAAGCCGTACGTACGCACGTATGGGGAAATGTTATTCAAAGGGTGGATAGAATACTGAATATGGTTGTACCATATTTATAATAACATCACATTATATGTGATATAATGGAGTTATTATTTTAGAATGGTAAGAACAAAGAAAGAAGAAGTGGAAGAAGAAAGGAACTTGAAAAGGGGTGGTGAAAACATTACCTCTTCTCCGGGTTCTTCCTTTTGATTTGATCAAAAGGGCTCCATAGGTTGGCTTTCTGATCAAACTAAGGCCTCTAGGTTGTAGTGAGGGAAGTTGGGAGAGTATTTGGGCAGATTTTGGCCGAACCAAAAGGCTTTGAAGGTGTGAATAAATGATAAGGAGGAGTGCCATTTTATAAGAGGGGTGAGGGGCACCTTTGGAAAAGCTAGAAATATTAATTTATAATAAATTCATATTCGGTTTCTAATGGCTCCAAAGTTGATTATTTAAATTTTAAGGTGGGGATAGGTCAAAAAAAACTCAACCAACAGAATTTAGACAGGTTTGGGTACTTATATTAACCTTATCTTTAAGTATTAACTCTAAGTTAATTAGTTTCACTTTTACAATGTCTTTTTGTATTTTTATATAATATGATTAATAAACTTACTATATACATCCAAGAGACACCCAAGTGGTCCATTAATGATGAACCTATCATGATATAAATCTCTTGGACGAACCTTAGATTTTTAGGAATTTAATATCAATTAATAATATAATATTGGTTTTAAGAACTCTTTTATGTCAATTTTGACACTATTCAATAGTTGATTTTTGTGAAACTCATAACAGATTGATTACTTAGAACAAAGTCAATTAAATAAATACTAATATATCATATTATCCTATAAAATTATTTTAATTCATTAAAAGTTTCATATTATATTTATTTGGGTATTTATAATATCAATTATTTTAATTTTTCACTATTATAGTAATTAATTCATCATCATTGTGTCATAAATAAATTAAATTATTTAATGTATAAAAATTATAAATAAAATATCACTATGTAGGAAATATTTTTATCTTTATAATTAATATTTATAATCTAAAATCCAACATATATAACCCTATGTAAAAATTGTTTTTCTAAAAGATATATGCTTGTGTCATTTTTGTATTCATTTTAACTTAATTAAAATAAAGTGTCCCTATCACCTACAAGTGGCACCATGGGGTCCCTAAATCGACCCAAAGATGCCTATGGTATAACATGTATCAACCAATAAGGCTAGGACACGTTTTAGGGTAATTTAGTATTATTATAATATTATTTTTTAACCCTTATTTACCGGATTTACCCTTAACCATGGTAAATAAAATATTTACCGTAGTAATTATTCAAAATGTCTAAAAATAAAAGTTACCTATTTACAAAATTTGGACATCCTTATTCCAAATATGGAATCCATTTTTCTAAATTCAAAACACAGAAGTGGCAAAAATTAATTTAAAATTAATTCCCGCTGTTAAAACAAAAAGCATGTTTTTAAGAGATAATAACTATCAAAAGATTGACACTTATTTATGTTTGGTTTAATTGTAAAATTATGTCCAATGAACAAAATTATATTAAATGGTAAAAATATATTCTAAATATACTTTAAAACCACTCAAATTCATAATTTTTCACTATTAATTATTTTGATTAAAAAAGTTGTTTTAAATTAAAATTTAGTAATTTTCTCTATTCATAAAAATATTAAAGTTATCCGAAAAGTACCAAAATTTCACCCTAGGCTAAATTCGATATTCCAAATCCAAAAATGAATTCCATTTTAAAATATATATAATTTCAAAAAGTAGGTATTACTATTCATAACGGCTAGTTTGATTGGTTATGGTGTGTTAGAAATCAGTGTTGCGTACAACACACGCTATCACATTATTCAAAGAGAAGCGTACCGTAGAAGCTTGGGGTGTTACAAAATATACAAAAAATAAATAAAAAAATACCAAAATAAATCTTTAATATCATCACAAGCATAAGCTCAGTCTTTTTCTCTCGTACCTTATCCTATTGTGGTAAGTTTGGCATCCAAAGTTGGATGCTTCCCATTATACCTACCTACATCTATAAAGTTTATTTGGGTTCCAAATCGACATCCCAGGAAGGGTGTGAGATATACTTAGTAGGACACCACTAATGGTGTCTAGAACTATCTAGTTTATGTATATATAATGAGTTGTGTGTATGTAATAATTATTTTATAATAGTAAATAAAATAAATCACATTAGTCTGGGTTTTTCATGGGACACTCAATTGTTACTACCTACTTCAGCCTAAGACAGATTGTCTCAAAATAGATGTCACCCTACACACATAAAAACATATATGTATATCTATACATCATATATAAAGGAACATATATGTGTGTGTGTGCATAATATATCTAGGACTCGAGGTGTATACCCAAGGTGTCCATGCATAATAATAAAAGGTATCCTAATACTCATTGAATATGTTTTTAGGAAGGAACTGTAATTAGGTCACCATATAAGTAAGTCATATACTGACTCTAAGAATTTTCTCCAACTTGGTAGATGCATTAATTAAATTAATTAATTGGCATCCTGATCCCATTCGAGGAATTCATTAAAAAGAACCCAAGTATCACTCCTGGAGCACTATAAAAACCAATCACTCTAGGAATCCATCTAAGGCATTCCATATAAAGAACCCAAATACTAGTCATGGCACAATATAAATTCAAAACCCTCTGATATTATCCATGGTGTACCACAAATGGAACTAGGGGTCACTCATGGAATTGTACATAATCATTTCCCACCAAGCTAATCTAATCCAATCCACTTTAGGAACCAGGTATCACTCATGGGTAATAAAAATACATTCTCCTGGTGAGCTCGTCTAAGTTATTCTATAAAATAATCCATGTAACCCCCACAGTGTGTTTCAATTCATTTAAAAACTTCTAATCAATATGCTTGATGATCCCATCCAAGGCATTCTAAATAGAAACCCTTGTATAACCCTCAATATAGTATAAGAGAATGGTCAAGGATCATATTTAACTGATTCCATCTAAAACATACACTTAATTAATTTTGTCCAATTCATGTAATTAAGATATCTAAATTTAAAAAAAAATAAGAAACAAGGGTCTATATATGTGTCCTAACACTTTCCTTTAGTTTGATTTAAAATACTTTTCATTCGTAAATTCTAACTCAACCCACCTTAATTGGTGGTTCGAATTCGTTCAAGGCATAAGTTTCATAGGTATTTAAGAAGGGAACACCCTAAGGGATAGATTATATTGAGTTGTAAAACCTCCAATGTTGATTTTTGGGTTGATATAACTACTCAAATCATGGAAATACCAATTAGTTTAATTAATTTTACATTTAAGTGACATCACATAGAATTTTTGGTTCACGACACAATAACGTGTAATATAAACATCAAGACTTTTTGATAAAATTAGTATACCCCCTAATTATGATGGTATATAAATCCTATAGTGTCCCTAGCCTTTTACACATAACATTACATTATTTTAAGCATAATTATACAATAGAGTACAAGCCAAGGATCATAAAGTCTAGTGTCTTAGAAGACTAGGAACATAATAAAACATTATAAAAAAACTCTTTATTTAAACTTAATAATGAGCTCCTATATTCCATTTTTCACACACATATTCATAGGATTTCCTGGGGATAACATGAACAAAGGGATGATCTAAATTCCTAGTAATGGAATAACCATAATAATAAGTAATTAGCACATTTGATAGAAGGCATGACATGATTATATAAAAAGGCATGTAACATATGGAATCATAACATATAAACATGGGATAATTTAAAAATAGAATCATGGAAATGTGGAAGAAACATAAGACATGAATTTAGTATGATTTAAGGCTAACCGCCAAGACCGTTTCCTATAGTAGCACAAGCTGAGGCTAACCGTCAAGACTGTTGCACATAGTAGCACAAGCCATGGCTAACCTCCAAGACCGTCGCTCATAACATCTCATGAGACTAAACTTTACCCAATGAATTGGATAACTATCTATGTGTAACCATATTACATTTCATGAATATGTTTTCCACATAATTAATCATATATAATCAATCTTACATAATCATAAGGGTTACCCAAGGAAATAATTGGGCACTACAATCATGACATAAAGCATAACTAATGGTTGTATCATGAAAGTGTCCATGAAAGAAAGGAATTAGAACATACACGGACATTCATAAGGTGAAATAGTCATATATCATGGTAAGTGATGTCAAATAGAAGTGAAAACATGTAAGAATTTTATTTTAGAAATTTTAGCATTAAAACATTTTTGTGTGGTTTTAAGGAAAATAATATAGATATTTTAAAATAGAAAAGAGAATAATATTTTATATAAAACCAAAAGTGAACCAAGAAGGTTTTAATAATAAATATACTAATTTTATAAAGATAATGGTGTCTTAAACATAGGACATATTTCACTTTAAATTGGGTAAAAAATTGGAAAGTTCCTTTAAAATGAGTTTTTTTATTGAGAAGTATTGAGGAGGGAACCACTTAAAAGCATGTATATCCCAAAAATATAATAAGTTATGGATCTTGAAACATGATTTTGGATCATATAAACATAATGTAGAAGTTTTTCATAAAAAGAAAATACAACTTCAATTGGGTAAAAAGAGAGATAAAGCAACCCAAAGGAATAAAGGCGGTTTGGGTAGAATTCCTTATAGATTATCAGCATGGTATCAGGAGTACCTAAGATGGATTCATGAGAGATAACGGGGTTTATCATCACTTAAACATCATTATGTAATTTTGGGTAAGGTTTAAAATCATACCCCATCATTAGGTATTAAACATAAAATGACATAGCATAAAGGATATTTTTGAATAAAAGTGAAATGGAGAGGATCTCTTACCTTAAGTCTGTTGGTGTTCTCCACTTGTAATTAATGACCTGACTAAAAAAATAGGTTTATTAATTAATAATTCAATAACATATTATATATTTAAAATATTTACTATAACATTTTTTAGTTCATTTAATACCTTTTGATTTTTTTTAAAATGATCAATTTCATTGTTTGGGTCTGTTTGCTTACTTGGTTTTTAATGATTGGTTCACTTGTATTCATGTTCGAATAAACACGTAAGATGAAAGTGGTTGTACGTAATTGAATTTATATGATAATAGTGAACATAAAGAGTATTACATGGTTTAAAACTTAATTTGGTTACTTGAAGTGAGGTTGAACCATTATATAATACTTTAGTGACATCCTTTTGGGTTAATTGGCAGTTTTTGACCACAAAGAACACATTTTATTTTATAAACCAAAACCATGTTTACAAAAGGATTACAGAGAAATATATGAGACATAATAAATATATTATGGTCTAGTTAAACCATGAAAATTGTTTCATGACTAGAATTCAAGATGGTAATGGAAATTGATAACCCGTTGTCCTTGATTGTGCTAAATTAACACATCTCAAACGGTGTTTCCATTTCTTTCAAATAAAATATGGGGAAAGAATAGAGGATAATTAATTATCCCATTAGAATAATATAATTACAGTAAACTTATGTTACTAGAGTTATCATACCATTTGGGTGAAGGGAGGTGAGTAAAGAAACAAGAAAAGAAAAGAATTTACAAGAAATAAAATAATTGAAAAGAAGAATTTACCTCTTGAGTTTAACTCCTTTGATAACCTCTTAAGAGAAGACAATTTAGTATTTTTAAGAGACTATGGGATATTGGATGTGGGGAAGGATCTTGGGAAGTTATTTGGGTAGAATATTGGCAAGGCACAAGGATTGAGAGGAGTGAATAGAAGAGGTAAGTATGGGTGATATTTATAGTAGAGGGGAGGAGAGTTTTCATAATATTATAATCATTGGTTTATTATTTTTCCATAAGACAACCTACAGTGATGATTACAAGACCAATAATAGTAATAAGTTCATGTTATTTCTAACTAATTGAGCTTAGATCCGCAGACCATCATCAATGACTCAAAAAATCCATTATTTACCATTTATCGTAAATTTTCATATTTTATTATTCATCAAATATTAAAGTATTTAAAAAAATTCCCAAAAAATCACCCTAACCATTTTTAGATGTGTAGAATTCAAAAATAAACTCCATTTTTTAAATAATTTTCTAAATATTGTTAATTTAATTTTTAATTAAAATCACAATTTAATCAAAAAAACAATTTTAAAACATTTATTTTCATATTTCGAGATATAGGTATATCATACTCCCACTTGAATCTTATTTATATACTATCATAGGTAAGGTTACTATTAATTAGGATGTGTCACTATTCATAAGGGTAACATTACTATTCATAAGGGTATGTTACTATTCACCAATAAATAAGTTGGTTATATTTGACTCCAAATAAATTAGTGATCACAAATGTGAATGTCGGGTTTTTTAAATTCAAAACACAAAAGTGAAAAATTTATGTTTAAAGGTCACATAAAACTTAGTAGTTCATCATGTTGGGATTTAATTTGTTTATATGGTATAATCATAAGGAGGAAATTTCCATTGAAAAACATAGGGTCATTGCATTCTTCCCCCCTTAATAAATTTCTCCCTCAAATTTTTATTTTACATTCTAGGCCAAAAACAAGTGAGGGTACTTTTCCTTCATTGACTCATCCAATTCCCATGTTTCATCTTCTTACTTATGGATCCTCTATAGTAAATTGACCAGGTGAGTAATCTTGTTATATAGAACATTATATCTATGAGCCAAGATCTTCACTGGCTACTCGTCATAGGAAAGATCATCCTCCAACTGTACCACCTCTAAAGAGAGTACATGTGAAGGGTCTGTTATATACTTCCTTAAGAGGGATACATAAAATACATCATATACTTTTTTCATGGTAGGTGGAAGTGCTAGTTGATAGGCCACAGCCTCGAAATGATAAAAAATCTCGAAGGGGCCTATGTACCTAGGACTGAACTTCACTTTCTTTCCAAACCTCATGACCTTCTTCCATGGAGATATCTAGAGAAATACTATGCCTCCAACTTTGAACACAAGGTATCATCGACGATTGTCTTCATAACTCTTATGTCGACTTTGGGATTCCTTGATATACTGCTGAATGTTTTTCTCCTTCTCCACCATTTCTTTGATCATTTCAGGCCCTAACAGCTTGCACTCACCGACTTCATCCCAACACGCTAGTGTTCTACACATTTTCCCATAAAGGTATTCATATGGTGTCATTAGGATGATTGAGTGGAAACTGTTATTGTAGGATAATTCAACCAATGGAAGATATTGGAATCATCCTTCTTTCAAGTCTATAGAACATGCTCTCAACATATCTTCTAGTGTCTAAATAGTTCGCTCAGATTGGCCATCAGTTTGAGGATGATAGGCCGTACTGAAGATAAGTTCAGTGTTTAGATAAAGTTGGAGACTTTTCCAAAACTTTAAGGTGAATCTTTGATCACTATCAGATACAATATATAGTGGTACTTCATGTAGCCTTACCAATTATTTGATGTATATCCATGAAAGTTGATACAATGAGAAGTCCTCTCGAATTTCCATAAATTGAGCTATCTTCGTAAGACCATCCACAACAACCCATAGAGCATTGTTTCCTTTGGATTTCCTTGGAAGTATAGTGAAAAAATCTATAGTGATGTTTTTCACTTCCATTTTGGTATGGGTAGTGGTTGAATCATACCCTATTACTTTTTCCTCTCATCCTTCACTTGTTGACATACCAGACACTTTGATGTATATTTAGCAATATCCCTTTTCATATTATCCCACCAAAAGTTTTCTCAGAGATCTTGATACATCTTTGTGCTTATTGGGTGAATAGAGAAGGTTGAGCTATGTGCATCATTCAAAAGATCCTTATTTATCAATGGATTGGATGGTACACATAATTGTGACCCAAATTTTACAACTCTTTCCTCGTCAGTCAAGAACTCATAGGATTTCCCATTTCTAATAGCTTCCTCCCTTTTAATAATTTCCACATATTTTCATTGAGAATCCTTTATTTTCTCCATGAGGTATGGTTGAGAAATAATTTGAGAAAGGATTGATGGTTTTCCTCCATTAATTATTCCCATGTTTATCCTATGAAAATAAAATAACATCGGATCCTTTTCAATTCTCATCATTGATAAAGAAGCATGATCCTTTCTACTTAGAGCATCTACCACCTTTTTTTCCTTACTGGGATGGTAGTGGATTGAGTAGTAATAATCCTTGATGAGCTCTATCCATCTTTTCTGGTACATATTAAGATATTTTTTGTGTGAATATATATTAGAGAATCTTTTGGTTAGTATATATCTCACACTTCTTCCCGTAGAGATAATGTCGCCAGATTTTCAACGCAAAGATCACAGCCACCAACTCTAGATCATGTGTAGGATAGTTTTTATTGTGTATTTTTAGATTCTTTGAGGAATAATATATCACTTTATCATTTTTTCATTATCACATAGCCTAATAACTTCTTTAAATCATCATTGTACACCAAAAATATTTCTCCACTTGTTGGGGGTGTGAGTACTGTACTAATGATAAGCCTCTTTTTCAAGTCCTTGAAACAGTCTTTACATTCTTGAGTCCAAACAAAATTTAATCCCTTTAATGTCAGCTTGTTCATTGGGTTTTACAATCATTAAAAGTTCTTCAAAAATCATCTATAATATGAAAATAGTCCTAGAAAGTTGTGGATATTCGTTAAAGATGTTGGTTTTGGCCACTCTTCAATTTTATTTGTCTTGGAAGGGTCTATGGATATCCCTTTACTGGTGATAAAATGCCCCAATAATGATACTTCATCCATCGAGAACTCACATTTACCGTACTTTTCATACAACTTATCCCTTTGCAAATTCTTTAACACAATATTCAAATGCTCTTCATTTTCCTCCTTGCTCTTGGATTATATCATAATATCATTGATAAATACTACCACAAATTTTCCTAGGTAATCTCTAAATACTCTATTCATTAAATCCATGAAAAGTTTTAGAGTATTAGTGAGTTTTAAGGGAATCACTATGAACTCGTAGTGTCCATACCTCATTTGAAAGGTAGTATGGGGAATATCTTCCTTCCTCACCTTTAATTGGTGATATCCCGACCAAAGGTCCACCTTAGAGAAATAATTGTCCCCAAAAATATAATCAAACAAGTCATGTATCTATGGAAGGTGATACTTGTTATTTATCTTGATTTTATTAAGCTCATGATAATCAATGCAGACGCACATTGATCCATCCTTCTTCACGACGAAGAGGACTGGAACACCCCACAGTGAAGCACTCAGGCATATAAAACCATTCTCCATATTATTCTATAACTTCTTCTTCAGCTCTTCTATCTCTATGGTGGCCATTATATAAGGTTTCTTTCATATAGGTAGAGATCTAGGAATAAGCTCAATTCAGAGCCCAACCTCTTGGTCAGGAGGAAGACCAGGAAACTCTTTAAGGAATACATCAGTGGAATCCATCATGATGGGAATATCCTCAAGCATGATTCTCTCCTTTGTCCCAATCATTTGAGCTAAACATTCATTCCCATAAGTAATCAATGTTCACACTTGAGATGATGATTCTGAAAGAGATTCATCTTCCTCCTTACACTTGTACAGAATTGGAGGATGCTTCGGGATGTGAAGAGTGATCTCCCTTTCTCGAAAGTTGATGTTGGATTTGTATAAATACAGTCAATCCATGCCCAAGATACCGTCGAACTCCAAAAAAGGAAGTACGATAAGATTTTTTTGGGAGGTTCAGTCCCAAAACATTAACGAGGGAGGAGTTATAACCCATGGATGAAATAATTTCCTCATTCACTATTCTACCATATAAGTTTTCCTCTAAATTTTGAGGTGGTGTTCGAATAGTTATAATAAAATTTCAAGATATGAAAGAATGCGTAAAACCATAATAAAATAGTACGATCTCTATTCTTGAATGAATAACTAGCGTACATGTTACCACATTATTGTCTGGATCCACCTTAGAAGTAGTGATAGCATAATCCCTTCCTTGTTTCCTTGGAGGTTTTTCTTGATTTCCTCCAAGAACCCTTGGCTTAGGTAAATTGTTTTCATAATGCCCATGATCCTTATAATTTTAACACTACACTACTAGATGAGTGTTGATCTAAACCTTTTTTTCTTTTTCCAAATTAGCGGGATTTTTCATATCCCTTCAGCAATTATTGGCTAGATGTCCCAGATTTCCACATTTGAAGCAATTTATAGTTCTTTTTAGACAGTTCCCAAGATTCTTCTTCCCATATCTTTTACAAGTGGGATATTCGGGCTTCTTTCCATCATGGTATTTTTTTTGTTGAACCATCCATGTTGCTCTCCATTTTTCTCTTCTTGTCACAAGGCCCACGAGACCACTAAGATTCTACAATCTCCATTTCAACCTTGAAGGAACAACAGACAATCTCTTCATAACTATCGAAGTCTCAGATCATCAACACCTTTTGTAGACTCAACTTTATCCTACTAAAAAAGTGATCTAACATGCTTTCAGTGTTCATGAAAAAGACATAGGCATACCTTTAAAGCCTTGAAAAGTGTGCTTCATACGCCCCGATGGACTCATCTTCCTTCTGCTTGAGGTCTAGGAACTCTCTTTCCATCTTAAGACAGAGGGTTCTAAGAAAATATTTATTGAAAAAATTTCTCTTGAATTCCTCCCAATCCATGGAATCAATTTCCTATTGGGATTTTGTATTCTTAATCAGTGTCTACCACTGATTAGCTTCCCCATCAAAATGATAGAACACTAGTACAACTTTCTATTCTTTCAAGCACCCGAGGATGGGGAATATCTTTTCAATGGAGTTAATCGAATGTTCCGCGATGTGAGGATCAGAAGAACCACTAAACATGGAAGGCCTTTGCTGTAAGAAGGATTATATAGAAACATTCTCTTTCCTTGGTGGAGGAGGGTGTTCTACATGATTCTAGATATTATTCATAACTTGAGCTAGATGATCAAGTACTATCATTATGTTTTGAGCACCTGTTCCCATCATATCAGGCATATCATTAGGGAAATATTCACATTGCCTATCACATTGGTTGTTGGAACGTGTTCTTCTATTTCCCTCCATTAACTAAGAAAAATAATTTACAATTAGAGGGATTGAATACTTAGTTATTTAACATAAAAAAAGGAAACTTTTTAACGTAAAAGGATAAACTTATAAAGGAGAAATATATCCTAACTTGTGATTTCTTAGGTTTAAATATAGGTTATACTAGATCTATTTCTTAACTTATAATCTTATGCGGTTTTTTCTTCCCCTAATAATGGTTTGTATTAAACTCATGAATTTACCAAAGCATATCCCCAGATAGTGTCAATACCAAGAGTGCAGTAAGGACCGTTGTTGTGTACCAGGACACCCTTGGTCAAGCCCGAAACTCCTTGTTATATTTTTCACTCCAAGGTACATCTATGCCAAATCCACCTATACCTATTTGTATCTAGACAGGGATGTATTTTCTTGATAAACCACTTACCCTATACTTATGAAATTTTAAGGATGTTTTCGTATACTTCGTCTAATCCTTAAGGTTCTTATTAAAGTCCTCTATTCCTAATATCCAAAAATAAATAAACTATCCTCTGATACCAACTATAGATTCCATACCCTTTTACACATAACATAACATGATTTTAAGCATAATTATACATCATATTATAAGCCAAGGATCGTAATGTCTAGTGTCTTGGAATACTAGGTACATAATTTAACATTACAAAAACAACTCTTTATTTAAACTTTATAATGAGCTATTATCTTCCATTTTTCTCATACATCTGCATAGTATATCCTAGGTATAACATGAAAAAAGTGATGATATAAATTCCCAGTAATGTAATAACCATAAGAATAAATCATTAGCACATGTGATAGAAGGTATGACATGATGATATAAAAATACATGTAACATATGGAATCATAAAAAATAAAAATGGGATAATTTAAACATGGAATCATAGAAATGTGGAAGAAACACAATACATGAATTAAGTACAACTCAAGGCTAATCACCAAGACCTTTTCCCATAGTATCACAAGATAAGGCTAACTGCCAAGACCGTTAAACATAGTAGCACAAGCCAAGGCTAACTGCCAAGACCGTCACTCATAATGTCTCAAGAGACTCAACTTTACCCATTTCATTGGATTTATATCTAGGCATACCCATATTACATTTCATAAAAAAATCCATATAAATAATAATACATAATCAATCTTACATAAAGATATGGGTTACCCACAAAACGAATTTGGTACCACAATCATGACATAAAGCAAAACCAATGGGCATATCATAAAAGTTTCCATGAAAGAAAGTAATTAGAACATACAGGGACATTCATAAGCTTAAATAGTCATGTATCATAGTAAGTGATGTGAAGAATAATTGAAAACATGTAATAAATTTATTTGATAAATTTTAGCATTAAAATAATTTTTTATGGTTTTAAGGAAAATACTATTGAAATTTTAAAATAGAAAAGAGAAAAATATTTAATATAAAAACAGAAGTGAACCAAGAAGGTTTTCATAATAAAGAGAAAAATTTTATAAAGACAATGGTGTATTAAAATAGGGGATAGATTGAACTTGAAATTGGGTAAAAAATTGGGGAGTTCCCTTAAAATGAGTTTGCTTATTGGGAAGTATCGAGGAGGGAATCACTTAAAAGCATGTATATACCCAAAAGAAAATGAGTGATGGATCTTGAAATGTGATTTTGATCATATAAACATAATGTATGAGTTGTATATAAAAATAAAAGATAACTTCATTTGGGTAAAAAGAAAGATAGAGGAACCTGGAGGAATAAAGGCGGTTTGGGTAGAATTCTTTACGGATTATCGGCATGGTATCAGGAGTACATAAGAGGGATTAATGAAATAGAACATGGTTTCTAATCTCTTATAAATAATGAGGGAAGTATGGGGGAGGTACGAAATCAGACCCCATCATTAGGTATTATATATAAAATGGAATAGCATAGAGTACATTCTTGAATAAAAGTGAAATGGAGAGGATACCTTAACTTAAGTCTGTTGGTGTTCTCCGCATGTTATTAATAACCTGAATAAACAAATTAGGTTGATTAATTAATAATTCAAGAAACTATTATATATGTTAAGTATTTATTATAACCTTTTTAATTTCATTTAAGACCTTTTGATTGGTTAAAAGGTTCAATTTCATTGTTTGGGTCCATTTGTTTTGTAAAGACTCATAATTTCCATGTAATTTTTTTTTAATTATATGAGAATTTTACGAGTCTGTAAAAATTTACGGCACGTGATTCTGAGGCCCGAAGTGCCTGGAATAAATTTATGAACTTTTTTTCGGGTACATTCAGTAAACATGCGAGTGGGTTTTTGTAACTTTTGAAACAGTGCTCAGAATTGAAATCTGAGGACACCGTTGAACTCACAGCGCTGGTATTCACTTCAGGAGACTTTCACCTAGATGGCAGTTGGTCGAGGGTGAAAGTTAGCTTTTATGTTTTTCATATAAGAAACAAATAAAATAAAAAATTTAACATTTTAATTTGTTGAAACCTCCCATGTGGATGTTATAAAGGTGGGGACCACCAAAACTAAAACCTCCCACATGTGTGTTATGGAGGTGGGGACCACTGAGCCTAAAACCCCCATTTTGAATTCCTAAAGGTGGGGACTACCTGAACCCTCTTAATGGAATAAACCCCTTGAACTCCCCAATTAATTTTTTGATCTAACTAAGAAATTAATTAAATGTGTCAATATTTAATTATGTCAACTTTATTTTTTGTGCCAATGTATTTTAATTTGATAAACATACATTAATAAGTTGGATATTTAACATTTTGGTGGAATTGAGAGGAAAGTGTCTGAAAGAGGAGAGATTTTGGAGGATTATTCTCTCCAATGAAGAACACCTCCCAACGAAGATCTTCTTTGACAAAGAATGCACCATCTTCTCCAATGAAGAATGCACCACCTCCAACGAAGGACGTCTTCACCAATGACCAACCGATGTCCATCCTTCCTTCCTCTCTGACGTAAACAATCATTCAAGGTGGGGTGGTTGTTTGAATTTTTCCCCATTACCCGTTCTTGACGACTCTTCATAATTCAAGAAGGAATCATAGCCACCTACTACTGCTCTAACGCGGAGAGTGCAGGCCAAACGAACAAGGCCCAACCTCTTCGCAATTCTTGTGATTATATGTTGGGTTCTTCGTGATGAATGCGACAACGCGACTGCGCTGCCCAACAGAAGAGAACCGCGGCTTGGGTCGCAGTGGTGAAGGAAGGACGGACAACCGAACCGGCCGCCGGAGAAGGCGTGGCGCGCGACCGCACCATATAGAGAGGAAGGTTGGCCATCCAGCCAGCCATGGAGGACTGCTGCACGGTGGCCGCCCCACCACATCATGACCCCCACACTGGCCCGGGGCCCCCCATGCCGCATCGTGGCCCCCACGCCGCCTCATGGACTTTGCTCCGTCCCACGGCCCCCGAGTCATCCTGCGGCCCCCCGTGCCATACCGCGGACCACGCGCCTCCCTGCGGCCCCCGCACCGCCCTGTGGCTCCCGTGCCGCCCCGCAGCCCCCGCGACGCACCACGGCCCCCACTCTGCCCCCCCCCCCCCCCACGTTGTATCGCGGTCCTCGCGCTGCCCCGTGGCGGCCCCGTCGCCAGGTCGGGCCTGGACGGACCCAGCGGGCTGGGTTGACCCGAACCGGGTCAGGTCGGCCCAGGCCGGGTCGAACCAAACCCGGACCAGCTTCGAACCTTTTCTGCTCTTTTGGCCATTAATTTGGCACCGAGTGTCCGTTTGACGAACCATCTGCGGCACTGGAAACCTTGGATCAAGAAAGTACCTTCAGTATACCCCACTAGAGTTTTGGATAAAGTTGGGGAACGGTCAGGTTGGATCGAGAACAAATCCAACCGGGCCCTCAGGACTAAAAGGCTAATAACTTACAGACCGGGCATCCATTTGACGCACTATCTATTGCGTTGAGATCCCTATGACATGGAGGTCCTTTGGGATACTTCTTTGGGGGACTTAGTGACAATTAGAGTATAGACCAGTGGCTTGAGTAGAGTACCCTCCTGGATATGAGCAAGCTTAGTGCGGGAATCTTGTAGCTGGTTGTGACGATGTACTGGCAATGTACTAGGATCTTGTGTGGGTGTGACGATGTACTGACGATGTACTAGGATCATGTGTGGGTATGACAATGTACTGACGATGTACTAGGATCTCATGTGGGTTTGATGACGTACAGATGATTTTCTAGGAGCCTGTGTGGGTCTGCGATGTACTGACAATGTACTAGGATCCTGTGTGGGTCTGACGATGTACTAGGATCCAGTGTGGGTCTGGCGAGGTGCTAGGATTCTATATGAGTCTAAAGATATACTATGATCCTCTGTGGGTCTGATGGTGATTTAGGATCCTTCGTGGGTCTGCCTATTAACAGAGTAAGATGATTCAGTAGTTACATCTAATCATCTTTACTACTGTACCTAAGATATACCTGTTGTGAGCTGAGTCCATACCTGTGTGGTACTTTATTTTTGTGGTAATACCTTAGTGATATTCTTATGTGTGGTGTATCTGTGTGGTACATACCTTCATGGTACTTCTTCCTTTGTGGAACACTTGATCTTGGACTTTTGAGTTGGACTTTGTGTTTCCTCATGATTGAGATAGGAATTCTTAATAACTTAGGTATATGTATGGGCATATACCTAAGTAGGGTTTTCAGTTGATTTCATGATTTTTGGTTTATCCATTGTGAATTTTTGTGAGACCCTAAGGGTCTCAGGGCCCCTACTGAGTATCGTTATACTCACCCCTGCATGGGCTATTCCCACACCTTGTTGTGTTTGGTGTAGATGACAGACAACGTTGACTGAGGGCGAGGGTACCAGGACTAAACGGTGCCCAGAGGTGGACTATGCGGCTTGTCGGTACACAGAGCAGACGGGAGGATGTGGAATGCTGAGGAGGTGATCTGTACCTACCCATTAGGTAGGAACCTCGGAGGATGACCCAGTAGTTATCTTTGTCTTTCTTCAGTTATATTGTATTCCAGTTGTACTTGTACCTTTACTGTTGGGCTTTTATTCCGTCCCCTCTTACTTTCAGAACTCTTTTTTCTATACAGTTTTACTTGTGTTCGTATCTCACTGTGTACTTGTTTGCGAGTGTTTATAGGTTATAAAGGGAATTCCTTCCCAGTTTTAGGAAATATGCCTTTCGGTGCTAGTCGCTAGCCCTTGGCCTACAGATGGCGGGCTTGGGGTAGTTACGGAACGGGCCCTGGGGGATGAGTCATGAAAAATTTGTATCAGAGGAGTCGGTTCTACCGTAGAACATAGGACTCTGATATTTTTAACAGAAATAGTATTAAGTGTAGTGAGTGTGGTTATCATTTTAGGGAATCCAGTTTTGGTGTGGTGGACAACATATCCATACACCAAGACCCTGACTTCTGATTTCCGACTCAATGCATGAAAACACTAATTGCGTATGTGTTTTCAAGAGTCTTGTTTGTTAACTATTTGAGTCATCTCACCAGGTATAACTTATTGACCATGATGCACCAGTTTCTTTTTAGGATGCCTCCACGCAGACAGCCAGCTAGGGTTCCGGGTATAGTATGCAATGATAGCCCACCAAGAGACGAGGCCTCGGTGAAGGTCCCTCTTCTAGTAGAGGCACCATCGGTACCTATACCCATTGGTCCACCAATGCCACCAGCCCTATCAGTAGATATAGGTTCGATCATGGATTTCCTTAGGGAGAAGGTGAACGTGGAAGAGGAGCTGGTAGTGCAGTTGGCAGTGGGCGAAGATTTGAGATATTACCACCACCACCACCAGGTGGTCCACCTCGACCACGGGGAGCAGGAGGACAGGAGCGAGCTCAGCTCCAGGTAGCTGCGGCCTATTATCATAGCACTCCGGAGATGATACGAGGTACAATATGTGTCTACTCCACCTTAGCTGATGTACTTATAGACACATGTTCCAATCATTCTTTTATTGACACTGCCCTTTTTTGGATCTCAGAGATTCCGATGGAGTCGTTGGCTCGATCCTTATGGCTAGAGACTTCTATGGGAGAGGATTTGATGATTACGAACTGGTTTCGGTAGTGTGATCTTACTCTACGAGGCGAGAGCTTCAACTGGGATCTCCTAGTAGCAGCGTCGAGGACTTACGACATCATCTTGGGTATGGATTGGTTATCTACAGTCCATGCTCAAATACATTGTATTAGGAAAAAGGTGATGTGTGTCCAGATGGATGGGACCAGGTTTACCTTCACCGGTGAGAAGGGAGACTTTACAGCATAGGATGGACTTACCTGGAAGAGAGTTCAGTTGATCACTCATCAGTTGGCTAGCCTTAACCTCAGAACAATTGATGTGCAGAGTCTGAGCTATCCTGTAGTGGTGGACCAGTACGCAGATGTCTTCCCGGATGCTGTTTTGGGTCTATCTCTTTAGAGAGAGGTGGAATTTTAGATTAACTTGTACCCCGACACGGCACTGATATCTATACTAGCATATCGGATGGCTCTCGTGGAGCATCATGAGATGTGGGTACATCTGGAGGACTTACAAGGGAAGGGATTCAATCGGCCCAGTGTTTCTCCTTGGTCAGCCCCGATTTTGTTTGCCTGGAAGGCAGATGGGAGCTTCATACTTTTTTGTGACTATCAATTCCAGAACTAGGTGACCGTGAAGAACAAGTACCCACTCCCAAGGATTGATGACCTCTTTGATCAGCTGAAGGGAGCACGGTGGTTCTCAAACATAGACCTGAGATCAGGATATCACCAGCTCAGAGTGCGAGACGAGGATGTGTAGAAGACAACTTTCAGATGTCGGTATGGCCATTATGAGTTCTTTTTTATGTCATTTTGCATAACCAATGCTCCAACAATGTTCATGGGACTCATGAATAGGATTTTTCAGCCATACCTTGATCTCTTTGTAGTAGTCATCATCGATGATATTCTAATCTACTTGACTACTAAGGAGGAGCATACCTATCATTTGCAGGTAGTACTGGACACACTCTGAGAGCACCAGATTTATGTTAAGCTCTTGAAGTGCCAATTCTATATTTGAGAGGTTCACTTTCTAGTACATGTCATCTCAGAGGCTGGAGTTGTTGTGGATCCAGCGAAGATTGAGGCGGTACTTCCTGAGGAGCCACCCTGGAGTGTGACGGAGGTACATAGTTTCCTAGGTTCGGCTGGATACTACCAAAGATTTGTGATAGAATTCTACAGAGTTTTAGCACCTCTATCAGCATTGAAAAAGAAGGGGCAACCCTTCATTCGGTTATAGAGATTCCAGCGGTTTTTTTAGGAGCTGAGGTAGAGGCTGACTAGTGCCCCCATCTTGAGGATACCGGAGGAGGTCGTAGGGTATGTATTCTACTGCGACGCATCAGGGACTGGGCTTAGATGTGTCCTGGTGCAGGAGAAAGTAGTGATCGCATATGGTTCTCGACAGCTGAGAAAAAATGATAAAAACTATGTTACCCATGACCTGGAGTTAGCATTAGTGGTCTTCGCCTTGAAGATGTGGCGACATTACTTGATGGGTGAGCATTTTACAGTGTACTCTGATCACAAGAGTCTCGGGTATATCTTCTCTTAAAAGGACCTGAACCTGAGACAACGACATTGGCATGAGTTCCTCCAGGACTATGACTTTGAGATAGACTATACTTCTAGGAAGGGGAATGTTGTAGCATATACACTCAGTAGAAGATCTAGTATATAGCTGCTAGGTGAGGCGATGAAGCAGCTCGTCTCTTTGTAGATATCCGTTGTGGATCGGGATGGTGTATCTTTTCTTCAGTCTCTTACAGTCACTCCCTCACTTCTTCAGCAAGTTAGGGAGGCATAGTGTGGGGAAACTTACTGCGAGGCTCGATGTGCTTAGATATCCACAGGACATGAACCTGATGGATTTTCTGAAGGTAGGGAGCACATCATTATCTTCAGAGGACATACCATGGTACCAGTGTCACTTTGGGAGGAAGTTTTGAAGGAGTTCTACACATCCCCTCTATCGGTATATCTAGGAGTGGAAAAGATATACCAGGATCTCTGACAACAGCACTGGTGGTCAGGAATGAAGAAAGCAGTAGTAGAGTTTGTCTATCGGTGCCTCACTTGTCAGCAAGTGATGGCGTAGTATCAGGTACCAGCAAGCTTGGTTTAGCCTTTAGAGGTCCCAGAGTCGAATTGGGATGGGATATCCATGGACTTCGAGATAGGACTTCCACGTACATCCAGAGGTCATGACTCTATCTGGGTGATCATCGACCGACTCACCAAGTCGGCCCACTTCCTACCGATCAGAGAGAAGGGATCAGTAGAGAATTTTGGATGCCTCTATGTATAGAAGATCGTGTGGCTACATGGAGTACCCTCAACGATTGTCTCTGATCATGATATAAGTTTCAATTCACATCTTTGGAAGGGGTTTCATGAGGCATTCAGGACACAGCTTCATTTGAGCACTGCCTTCTATCCTTAGACGGATGGCCAGATTGAGCGGACCATTTAGACCCTCGAGGACATTCTATGTGCTTTCATCCTTGACTTTAGTTGCAGCTAGGAGGATCTCTTTCCCTTGGTGGATTTTTCATACAAAATAGTTATCACTCCACCATTAGTATGGCACCTTTTGAGGCCTTGTACGGACAACCTTGCAGATCACCTTTGTGCTGGACTAACCTAGGGGAGTTAGCAATTGTGGGACCATATATGGTACGGGCTACCACAGAGAAAGTGCAGACCATCGAGGAGTGGATGAAGACTGCGTAGAGCAGGAAAAAGTCTTATGCCAACAGGAGATGGAGACCTCTGGAGTTCAGGGATGGCAACCATGTCTTTCTATGGGTCTCACCCTGAAGAGTTTTACGGTGATTTGGACAAGGTGGAAAGTTATCTTCGAGGTTTATTGGACCCTTATAGATCCTCAGCAGAGTTGGTGAGGTGGCTTACCACTTAGCACTTCCCCCTTAGTTACAACGAGTGCACGATGTCTTCCAGGTATCCCAGCTCTAGAGATACGTGCACGACCCTTCTCACAACATCGAATATGGAGAGCTGGACGTTGACGATGGGGTGACTTTTATGGAGGTTCCAGCAGAGATTGAGGATCGATAGGAGTGGATCCTTCATGGGCGGTTGATACCTCTGGTTCATGTTCGCTGGCAGCACGGGAACCTCCAGGAGAGCACATGGGAGCGGGAGGCTCAGATTCATGCTCAGTACCCCCACTTGTATTTTAATTTTTGTGATGTGTCTTTCATGGATATAAATCCCTGAGGTGGGGAGAATGTAAAGACCTAGAATTTCCATGTAACTGTTTTTAATTAAATGGTAATTTTACGGATCTGTGAGAAATTACGATGTGTGATTTCGAGGCTCGGAGTTCCCAGATTGAATTTTTGAACTTTTTTTCGAGTACATTCAGTAAACGGGCAAGCAGGTTTTTGTAATTTTTGAACTGGTTCTTAGAATTGAAGTCCGAGGACACTGTTGAACTCGCAGTGCAAGAATGTGCTTCAAAAAACTTTCACCTGGACGACAGTTGGTCGAGGGTGAAAGTTAGTTTTCCTGTTTTTCTTGTAAGAATAAAATAAAATAAAAATGTTTAGCATTTTTATTTATTGAGACCTCCCATGTGGATGTTATAAAGGTGGGGACCACCGAGCCTAAAACCCCGATTTTGAATTCCTAAAGTTGTGGACCACCCGGACCCTCTTAATGGGAGAAACCCCTTGAAATCCCCAATTAATTGTTTGATCCAAATAAGAAATTAATTAAATGTGTCAACATTTAATTATGCCAACTTTCTTTTTTGTTCCAAAGTAATTTAATTTGATAAACATAAATTAATAAGTTGTCTATTTCACATTTTGGTGGAATTGAGAGGAAAGGGTTGGCAAGAGGAGAGCTCTTGGAGGATTATTCTCTCCAACGAAGAACACCTCCCAATGAAGATCTTCTTAGACAAAGGACACGCCATATTCTCCAACCAAGAATGCGCCACCTCCAACATGGGACGTCTTCACCAATGGCCAACTAGCGTCCATCCTTCCTTCCTCTCTAACATCAACCATCCTTAGAGGTAGGGTGGTTGCTTGAATTTCCCCCCCTTACCCATTCTTGACGAAACATTGTAATTCAAGAAGGATCATTTCCACTTTCTACCGCTCTAATATAGAGAGTGTGAGCCAAATGAACATGGCCATACCTCTCCACAATTCTTGTGATTATTTTTTGTGTTCTTCACAATGAAGGAGACGGCGTGATCGCACCGCCCAACGGAAGAGAACCGTGGCTTGTGCCGCAGCGGTAAAGGAAGGATGGTCAGCCAAACCGGCCGCCGGTGAAGGTGGGGCACACGACCGCGCCGCGTGGAGAGGAAGGTTGGACATCTGGCCAGCCATAGCGGACCACCGCAGCACGGCCGGCCCACTGCACCGTGGCTCCAATGCCATCCCGCGGCCCCCCGCGCCGCACCATGGCCCTCAAGCCACCCCGCAGCCCCAATACAGCCCTGCGGCCTCTCGCGCCACACCCCAGCCCTTGTGTTGCCCCGTGGCCACCCCGTCGCTAGGCCGACCCTCCATGTCGGGCTACCAGGCCGGGTTGTCGAGTCGGGCCGCCCAGTGCAGGCCGCTGGGCCGGGCCGACCCAGGCCGGGTCGAACCGGACCCGGACCAGCTTCAACCCATTTCCTCTCTTTTGGCAATAACTTTGGCACCGAGTGTCCATTTGACGAACCGTCTACAGAAATGGAAACCATGGAGAAATATGGTCCCTTTGTTATACCCCACTAGAGTTTTGGATAAAGTTGGGAAATAGTCGGGTTGGATCGAGCATGAATCCAACCTGGCCCTCGGGACTAAAATGCTAATAACCTAAAAATCGGGTGTCCATTTGATGCACCGTCTGTTTAGTTGAGACCCCTATGATGTGGCGGTCCTTTGGGATACTTTTTCATGGTAATTCGTGGTAGTTTTATTATCGACCATTGGCTTGAGGAGAGGAACCTCCCTGAGACAAGCATGCATAGTGCATTAATTCTGTAGCTGGCTGTGACGACATACTGGTGATGTACTAAGATCCTGTGTGGGTCTAACGTGGTACTAAAGTTGTACTAGGATCCCATGTGTTTCTGACGACATATTGACGATGTACTAGGATCATGTGTGGTTCTTACATCATATTGACGATGTACTAGGATCTTGTGTGGGTCTGACGATGTACTGACAATGTACTAGGATCCTGTGTGGGTCTGAAAATGTACTAGGATCTTGTGTGGGTATGACGAGGTACTAGGATCATGTGTGGGTCTGACGATATACTAAGATCCTCTATGGGTCTGATGATGATTTAGGATCCTTAGTGGGTCTTCCTCTTAATAGATTAAGATGATTCAGTAGTTACATCTAATCATCTTTACTACTGTACCTAAGTTGTACCTGGTGTGAGATGAGTTTGTACCTGTGTGGTACTTTTTCTTTGTGGAAAAATCTTGGTGGTATTCTTCTGTGTGGTGTACCTGTGTGGTACTTACCTTCATGGTACTCCTTACTTTGTGGAACAGTTGAGCTTGGGCTTTTGAGTTGGACTCTATGTTTCCTCATGATTGAGATGGGATTTCTGGATAACTTAGGTATATGTATGGGCATATAACTAAGTAGGGTTTTTAGTTGATTTCATGATTTTTGGTTTATCATTTTTTGATTTTGTGAGAACCTAAGGGTATCAGGGCCCCTACTGAGTATCGTTATACTCACCCCTGCACGGGCAATGCACGCACCTTGTTGTGTTTGTTGTAGATGACAGACAGTGCTGACTGAGGATAAGGGTACCAGGACTGGATGGTGCCTGGAGGTGGACCATACGGCATGTCAGTACGCAATGGAGACAGGCAGACATGGAGTGCTGAGGAGGCGATATATACCTACCCTTCAGGTAGGAACCTTAGAGGATGACCCAGTAGATGTATTTATCTTTCTTCATTTGTATTGTATTTTAGTTGTACTTGTACCTTTATTGTTGGGATTGCATTCTGACCCCTTTTACTTTCAACACTCTAATTTCTATTCAGTTTTACTTCTATTCGTATTTCGTTGTGTGCTTGGTTGCGTCTATTTATAGGTTATAAAGGAAATTCCTTCCTAGTTCTAGGGAATGTGCCTTTCGGTTCTAGTTGCCAGCCCCTGACCAACAAAAGGCGGGCTTTGGGTAGTTACGGCACGGGCCCCGGGGGACGGGTCGTGACATGTTTACTTGGTTTTTAATGATCAGCTCACTTGTATTCATGTTCAGATAAACATGTAAGATGAAATTGGTTGTCCAAAATTGAAGTTATATGATATTAGTGAACATACAGAAAATTATATGTTTTCAAACTTAATTTGGTTACTTTAAGTGAAGTTGAATCGTTATATAAAACTTTAGTGACATCGTTTTGGGTTAATTGTCGGTTTTTGACCACAAAGAACACATTTTGTTTTATAAACCAAATACATGTTTAAAAAAGGACTTAATAACCATAGATGAGTCATAATACATATATTATGGTCTGGTTCAACAATGAAAATGGTTTCATTCCCATAATTGAATATGGTAATGGAAATTGATAACTCGTCATCCTTGATTGTGCTAAATTAACTCATCTCTAACGGTGTTCCATTTCTTTCAAATAAAATATGGAGAAAGAATATAGGATGATGAATTATCACATTATCATAATATAATTCTATTAAATTTATGTTACTAGAGTTATCATACTATTTGGGTGAAGGGGTGAGGAAATAAACAAGAAAAGAAAAGAACTTAAAATAAATAAAAGAATTTGAGAGAGGAATTTACCTCTTGAGTTTAAATCCTTTGAGAGCCTCTTAAGGGGAGAGGATTCGGTATTTTGAAGAGACTATGAGATGTTGGATGTGGATAAAGATATTGGGAAGAGATTTGCGTAGAATATTGGCAAGTCACAAGGCTTGAGAGGATTGAAGAGAAGAGGTAAGGATGGGTGGTATTTATAGTGGAGGGGAGGAGAGTTTTCATAATATTATAATCGTTAGTTTATTATATTTTCATAAGACAACCAATAGTGATGATTAAAGGACCATGAATAGTCATAAGTGCAGGTGAGTTCAAACCAATTGGGCTTAAATCATCATACCATCATAAATGACTCAAATAATCCATTATTTATCATTTATCATAAATTATCATATTTTATTATTCATAAAAAAATCACGTATTTTAGAAAAATCCCAAAAATTCAATCAAACAATTTTTTTATGTTTGAAATCCAAAAATGAACTTTATTTTTAAAAAATAATTTTCTAAATATGATCAATTTATTTTTTAATTAAAATCACAATTTACTCAAAAAAATAACAATTTTAAAACATTTATTTTCTTATTTCAAGATATAGGTATATCGTACTACCAATTTAATCTTATTTATATTCTATCATAGGTAAGTTTACTATTAATTAGGGTATGTTACTATTAATAATGGTAATATTACTATTAATAAGGGCATGTTACTATTCACTAAAAATTAAGTTGGTCATATTAGACTCCAAATAACTTACTGATCGCAAATATGAATGTCATATTTTAGAAATTCAAAACATAGAAGTGTAAAATTTATGATTAAAGGTCACATAGAACTTAGTAGTTAATTATTTTGTGATTTAATGTGTTTATATGGCATAATTATAAGGAGGAAATCTCTATTTAAAGACATTAGGTTGCTAAAAATCCTCATCTAGTATCAGCTTTAGATTCAAATTAAAACTGGATTAATCAATGAAATATACAAATTCCAAGAAAATAGGGCATAGTAGCTGACTTGGGAATAGAATTCATAAGGTAGAGATAAATTAAGAAAATAAAAAATGGGATTCAAGAGCTTACCACTAGCTATCAAACATAACCAACAATGGAAGAATCAGATTATGGATGAAAGTGGGATCTCAAAACATAGAAGAATAGGGAATGAAGCTCTCTGGGCATGTAGTTCTATGAAAAAGAAAAAAAAGATACATAGGGTTATGTTTAATATACAGAAGGTTGTAAATGATATTTCACTCGTAATTTAAAGGGGTGCATGGTTTGGATGTATAGATTGAAAAAATGTGTTTTTATACTGGTTAAGTTTCACTAAGTGTGTGGGTTAGGCACACAGTTTGAAAAACTATACATAGTCTGTGAATCTCCCCTCTACAACTCCTCTAAAGTTTCTTAGATAGTTCTACGACCTCTTGTGCAAGGTTAAACTAACAATGAACCACCTCTTACTGGGGTTTATGGTTGAGTTTCACGGTTACTACTAACCACGTTCATTTGAATGTTTCTTCAAAATGTGGGGATCCAAACTCTAAAAAATCCCTAAAAACCCCTAAAACACTTTTCATTCTATTAGGAACTTCCATAATGATAAAAAAAAGAAATATTTTATTCAAAAATTAAAGGATATGTACCTCAGAGTAAAATTTGGAATATTACAATATCCCCTCCTTAAAAAAACTCATCCCTGTTTTTCCCTTATGAGGGTGGTAAATCATTGTCCAAGAATAGCTCCAACCACTAATCACATACATCGACCCACCACTCTTTGGTCTCGTTTTGTACATGGTTGTGCTTCCATAGCATATGTACTTGAAGAATTGACCTATTTCTGAGATCCTTCATTCTCTAATCAATGATATGTATAGGATAATCCTCAAAGGACACATATACCTCTAACTCAACCACATCGGGAAGAAGAATATGAGATGGTTATAAGTGATAATGATAAAACCAGGACACATGGAAGATGTCATGCATTTCTCTGTACCTCTAAGGTAAATACATCCAATAAAATTTCATCCTGAATCTCTATAGAATATCAAAAGGCCTGACATAATAAGGTGGTAACTTACCCTTTCTTTTAATCCATATATGACCCAACCTAGGTGAAACACATAATAAGATTCAATGTCCTGCATCAAACTCCAGTAGTTGGCAATTACCATCAACAAAAGACTTTTTCTTATACTGAGTTGTAACCATACACATTATGATAAGTTTTACCTAATCAGAATTATCCTAAATGAGATTAAGTCCAAGTAGCATTTCCTCTCCTAACTCTAACCAGTATAGGGGTAAATAGAATAACCTAGTATATAGGGCCTTCTAGGTATCCATCTATATAGCTACCTGAGTGTTATTATTATAGAAAAATTCAATAAGTGGTAGGTGTTTCTCTCGAGAACCTCCAAAATAAGGGACACAGTATTGGAGAATTTCCTTAAAAATTTGTATCATATGATCACATCTCCTATTGGTAATAGGGTGTAAAGTTGTGTTCAAAAGCACCAGTATACCAACATCCTTCTGTAACCCCTACTAGAAATGTGATGTAAAATGATCATCTATATCTAATATGATAGTGTATGAATCTCTATGTAGGTGTATGATATCCTAAACATATACCCTTCTAATATCATCTTAGATAATTTTTTCATTGTAAGACTTTAAAATTTGTTAGGGAATATTTTTGGAGCTAGGTGCTAAGACAACATGAGATTCTCAGGCTCAGTGTGCCCAGAATTGATTTTATTAAAATATTAAATATATTTATATCATGTATATATGGTTTTTTAAAAATAATGGAATATATTTTGAGTTAATTCTCAAATTGGAAATATGATAGGATGATTAAATCTAGGATGTGGGGTTTACCCTAGGCATAACCTAAATTTCATCAACATCGGATGCTCAGATTAGGTAGTTGTTGGAAATTACATTAAGTAACAATTTCCTCTATTTAGTGGATGATATAGTGATTCCTGAGGGTTATTTTTATAACCCTAGGATATTTGAGAGGATATTTTGAGAATTATTCATTGGTGAATCAGAATCATATGACGAATGATAATCAGATCGGGGTGGATCAAGAGACAGTGAACACAACGGGTCTTCTCCGTCAATGGAGAATGCATTCTTCACCAAAAATTGATCCAATATCAATGTAGTTCTCATCAATTGTGGTTTTCATTCTTGATTATAAGTTTGATCATGGATATTTTAATATTATTATTGATACGTGTTTATCCCTTCACTACATGATCTCGTCTTATTAATTTGAGTGTTTAAAAAAATTATTCATGCTAAGGCTTGTTATCACCCCTAGTTATCCATATTATGAAATTTTTAGCTAATAAAAATTTACCAATGATTGTATTTAATTTTTTTATTGTTATTTTACCCTCTTCATTCACCACATTCTTCACTATTGGCCTACGGAGTCATAGTTCAATATTGTTGGGGTGGGTTTGAGTGTTATTGAACCCCCAGATTAATTATGGTTGAAAAAATGACATGTAGATACATGGATTGTGTAAAAATCAAGAAATGACATGATATATGGGTGATACTCCCCTGATCATAGATTCTAATGGGAGATGGGATCGAGTGGGAGGCACACATATGTTGTTGTGGGCTTCATATGGATCATCGTTTTCTGATTTTTATCCATCGGAGGGATGAAAATGATGGTCAAAGGTGGTTCCCTCAAATTCCATGTGGTTAAAAAGATTGATATATGAAAGTGAATATGGATTAAGAAGATATTATAAAGATATAAACTTTGTTTGAAAATCCAAACTTCACGATGTGTATCCCATAAGAATGCACGATGTGTATCCACCTTTGTTACGATGTTAGGGTTTGAGGAGAATCTAAATATCACACTATGTAGTTGTCCTACATGATGTGTGACCCTACCCAGATGGAAAAGATGTATTCCATTCACACATGTCTAGGGCCTCATGTGATAATACACACCGAGTACCATAGTACATGTGAACAGGCTGATATGTAAAACCAAATCCTTGGGTAGTCATACATGTTATGCATCTCAGAGGACAGGTTGTATATAGAGACATGGACTCTGAGTTGTGTGTATAGGGAGAATCCATCTAAGAATTAGAGTGGGTCCATATTTCATGTGGTCCCCATACACGCCATTTACTTTGGAGTAAACCTTCATCCTCTTGTATCTTTTTCATTTGGACTCGAATTTCACCCATGAGTAGCCTATCCTGAGTGTTTTTTCACATATAATGTGATAGTAGCCTTCATTATATAATATGAGATATGATGTGATATGTTCTGAGTTGGATGATTCCTCAGTAGATGCTTGATGATGGAAGTGATCATGCATTATTATAATAGAGTTATATCTATAGATGGTACTCCCCCATCATATCAGGGTGCAAGACCCCCATGTTCTTGATCCTAGTTGAGATGGTACTCCCCTATTCAAGGTTCAGGTTTTCTATCCATAGATATGGTAATATTCTATTGCATTATGGTGAAAATAGTATATCCATGGGGATAATACTCCCTTGTTTCTTTGGTTCATGGGTCCCCCATGTTCTTTAACCTAGTAGAGATGGTACTCACCTATTCAGGGTTTGGGTACTATATTCATAGAGAAAGTACTACCATATTGCATTTGGGTGCATATTTTCTATCCATGGGGATGGTACTCCCTGTTTCATCAGGGCACAATTCTCTCATGTTCTTCATATAGGTGAATATGGTACTCATATGTTCCAGGCATGGGTCCTATATATATGGAGTCATACTCCCCCATCTTCAGGCACTGGTAGGGTGAAGATCCTCCACTAGACTTGTTACCCCTAGAATTTGAAGCACAATGGAGAGGTGTAGGTCCTCCACTCATTTACTTATTCAGAAAAATGAGATTCTTGGAATTAGAGACATAATCTTTTGAACTTATTGGAAGACTCATCGACCTAGGCTAGGATGTGGGTTGGATATGCCCTTACTCTCTTATATGAGTTTCTATTATGAGAACATATATACTTGTCTTTTGAGTTCCTGTTATGGGTTGAGATGACCTTTCATTGAATAATTATATTTCTCTCTTTGGGTTATCAAGGTGTCCTACTGGGTATATGTATACTCACATATGTATAGGATTTTCCTAAACATATCATGTCTTGTTCAAATGATATAAATATTGAAAAATAAATCATTGAAGCTTTAGGATACTTGGGTGCTTTAACTATGTGTAGTGGTCGAGGCTTGTAGATCATGATCCAGGATCTCATTGCTTTCATTCTTTTCAATTTTTTCAGGTTAGTACATCATTTCTATTTGGAAATGTATATTACCCCTTTTCATTTCATATTACACTATCGTACTCTATTTTATTCCCTAGAGGTTATTAAATGTTTGTTTAATTCTCTTGATTTTACTATCTTTTATTATTATTCGTTTGCACTTCTGTATGGAGATGGTTGACTTCATGTGAAAAGGATATCAATAAAAGGCCTCCCATTTTAGTTTTACCTTCTTGGTTCTTGTCCCTAGACCCTAGACTATTGGAGGAAGGATTGGGGTTGTAGCTTCTTAGCCTTCTGTTGACCAGGTGGGGCCCTATGGGTTAGTTCATTATAGGGTGGTATCAAATAAATTGATTCCTTGTGATGGTGTTTAGATTTTTCCACTTACAAGGATTTGGATGGAAATTAGATAAATAGTGTTAAAGTGTATAAAATACCACTTTTAGGCTACAGATTCCAGTGTTGGTGTAGTGATTGATGTATCTATTCACCAGGAATTTGATTAACAGATTATCGACTCAGAATATCAAGACATTGGTTACCAGAAACAATGGTGCATGCCTTATATAGGATTGAGTCCTATTACTATACTTCTTGACTCATCTCCCCATATATATATTCTCATTTGATTGTGGTATATCTTGATCACTTTTAGGATGCCTCTTCGAAGATATCCAGCCAGGTTATCGATGTAAGATCATGGCAACAATCTGATAAGAGAAGGGGGCTCATTTTAGGGTCTGTCTCATGAGTTCCTTACTCTAGGAAGACATTTAGTAACACTACAACATATTGAGTAGCATATTTTACTAGTAGAGTAGGTTTATGATGTTCCTAGTAATATCGGACTATGTGAGTTCCATCAGTAGAGTTTGTTAAGGTTATGCAGTGAGTCAAGTCCCCGGGTAGTGGAGGATTAGCTTGAGTTGGTGATTTAAGTTTTTAGGCTTGTGTGAACCCCAACTGATCAGATGGTTGCAGTGGTATCTAGTATTTACCATAGAGTAGTAGGGTTCTGGTGGATTTTAGTCATGAAAATGCAGGATGAGTCTATACTATCATGGTCTGAATTCTAGTAGTTATTTTATGAGGAGTAATACCCTTCATGCTTGTGTTCAATTCAAGTTCAGAAGCCTCTGAAGAAACATAAGGGAGGTATGATAGTTGTTAAGTATTTTGTGAGGTTCATTAACCTTACAAGGTACCCCCTTGACATAGTGAGAGATGGATTCTTTTGGGAAAGGAATCTTGATTAGGGTATCCATAGAGATATTGGGTCCAGGTGGTCTCCTTATATCTCCCAACCTATATAGGAGTTATAGAGTGATATCTAGTTACATATAGCTTCCTAATAAAGGTATGTTGGGTTTCTGATGCCAATGGTGGATACTAAAATTCTGAGGCACCTGCAGTGGATGGTAGGTGATAATTATTGTGGTCACAACACAAGAGATGTACCCATTCTTAGTCTCAATAATGTGGTCATGTGGTGAAGGGACTTCGAATAGGACTAAGTTATCCTAAAGAGGGGAGATTTTATACATATGACAGTCTAGTTAACATGGAACATGATTTCTCAAATAGTCTATTTTAGGAGGGAAGGTATGTAGTGGATAGACTGCCATAGAAGAGGCAGCACCATGATTAGGGATCTTACAAGTGAGGCCAGGGAAATCCCTAGGGAGGCGGAGCTGGTAGAGGAGTAGGTGTAGATATAGAGAGAGGATTGGTTGGTTGTGGTAGAATTTTTAAACTACTTCCCCCACCACCACTAGGAGGCCCATTCTAGGCTTAGGGATTTGGTAGTCAGCACCGTAGACAGTTTCTGTTCATGGAGCTTTTTAACTAGGTTGCAGATGAGTTGATCATAGGTACAATCTATGTTTATTATATTGTTTCTTAGTACTATTTCACATAGGTTCAAGTAATTTATTATTATGATTATTCCTAGTGTCATATCTAGATATTCTAGTTGAGACTTTATCCCAACAACTTTGGATTGTGGTTTTTCCAGGGAATTATTCTTCAACATCACTTTTCTATCGATGGTGCAAGTTATTTCTTGGTGGAGAGAGTTTCTCTTGGTACCTCTTGAACATAACAATGATACCTTGTAAAGTCATCATGGTTATGGATTGGTTATCTATATTCCAATCCTAATTTGACTGTCACAATAGATGAGTCATATGCCTTTATCCATTTTAGTTGAGATTATTTTTTGTGGGTGAAAGAGATCTCATAGTGAAGTGAGTGGGCCTTGCGAGAAGGAATTTGTTACCCATCATGCATTAATTGGTGATTTTATCCCTCGGAATAGTGGTATATTTAAGAATTTTGATTTATTCAATAGTGTAGGATTTTATGGATTTCATCCCAGAGGATGTTTTGGGACTACCTCTAAGGTGGGATATGGACTTCTATATTGACTTTCATCCCAGGGCCACACCGATATCCTTTTCCGCATATTGAATAGACCCTACTAAACCCTAAGAGATGAGGGTGTAGTTGGAGGACCTTCAGGAGAAGGGATTTTTTATACCCTATGTATCCCCTAGGTGGATCCAGTTTTGATTTTGAAAAAGATATATGGTAGCCTGAAAATTTGTGTTGATTATCATCACCTAAATCATGCAATGATAAAGAAAAAGTTCCCATTTTGGGGATTGAAGACCTATTTTATTAGTTTTGAGGTGTGAGTTAGTTCTCAAAGATTGATCTTGGGTTTGACTACCACTATTTGAGGGTTCATGAGGTTGATATTATAAATATTTCATTCTGATGCTGCTATAGGCACTAAGAGTTCCTGGTGATGACTTTGGATTGATGAATCCCCCCATAGTTTTTATGGATTTGATGAACCATATCTTCCACCCATTCCTAGAATATTTTGTGGTTGTCTTTACTGATGAAATACTTCTATACTCTGCATCATAATAGAATAGATATCACTTAAGTATGGTCTAAAAATTACTTTGGGAGAACCATTTTTATGGAAAACATTCAAATTTCAAGTTTTGGATCCTCAAGTTTCAATTTATAGGGCATGTAATTTTGGAGCATAGATTAGCTATAGACCTGGTGATGATTTATGTAGTTATTTCTTGTGATCCACCCAAGAGCGAGTAAGAGGTGTATAGTTTTCTTGACTTTTTGGGGTACTATAAGAGGTTCATGGATTACATTTCTGTAGTAGAAGTACCTTTGACTGCCCTGATATGGAAAGGAAAAATACTTATCTAGATTGAGTAGTGTCAGAGAGACTTCAAGAAGGTGAGGCTAAGGATCACCAATGCCCATATGTTGAGACTACCATAGGAGGGTGTGAAATATGTAGTGTTTTGTGATGCCTATAGAGTTGGTATTGGTTGTGTGTTGATGTAGATGAAAATGGTGATCGCGTGTGGGTTAAGGAAGTTGAGACCCTATTAGTAGAACTATGATACTCAAAACCTAGAGTTGGAAGCAATAGTATTCAATCTAGAGATGTGGAGGAACTATATTCTTGGATAGAGCTTTGTTGTTTACTCGGACAATAAAAGTATTAGGTATATTTTCATATAGATATATCTAAACATGATACATAGGCATTGGTTGGAGTTTCTTCCGGACTATGACTTTGACAAAATCTATACTCCTGGTAAGGGAAATGTGGTGGCATATTCCCTTAACTAGAATTCTTGATCTCACATGGTGGAAGAGGCATCTAAGTAGTTGTCTTCTTTTTAGTTAACCATGATGGAGGAGAGGGGTGTGGTTTTTCTTTAGTCGATGGTGGTGACTCCTCTTCTTCTACAGCATGTGAGAGAGGCTCAGTTGGGGGAAATAAAAAATGAGGTTCTTCATGACCATATATTCTTATGAGATTGATCAGATGTATTATATGAATTAGGGGACCACATAATCCTTTTCTAGGGACGAAAGATGGTTCTATTCACATCGTAAGATGGGGTGATGATGGAGTTTCACACTTATCCTTTGGATATATATCTTGATGTGCATGTGATGTAAAGGGACCTTCATCAGAGGTTTTGGTAGGCTGGGATGAGGTGGAGCATTGCTGAGTTCATCTCTTTGTGTCTCACTTGTCAATTGGTGAAGGCTAAGAACAAGGTTCTGACAAGTTTTTTGTATCCACTTCAGATTCCACAATGAAAATGGGATAAAATATCCATGGAATTTCTGATAGGGATTCTACATATCTCTAGAGGACATGATGCCATTTGGGTGATTGTTGACTAACTTACCAAATCAGTGCACTTAATTTCCATGAGTTATCACAGTTTTTCGGAGTGTATGGGAGAGTTATATGTGTGGGAGATCATCTAGCTTAATGGGGTTCCCTCAACGATTATCTCTAATCTTGATGAATGATTCACATCAATGTTATGAAGAGTCATGTAGGAGGCATTCAAGGCCAAGTTGAGGATGATCACAGCTTTTCATCCCAAGATGGATGTGTATATTGATTGTATTATCTAGGTGTTGGTGAACGTATAGAGGGATTATGTGTCAGACTTCAAATGGATCTAGGAGGATCACTTTCCATTGGTAGAGCTTTCTTATAATAATATATACCACTCTACTATCGAGATGAAACCTTTTGAGGCCCTGTATGAGAGACCGTATAGGTCACCCTTATATTGGAATAAGATTGGTGAGGCATCTCTTGTTGGGCCAGAGATGGATCAAGAGATGATAGAGAAGGTCTAAGTGATCCATGAGTGGGTGATGATATCCTAGAGCATACACAAATCTTATGTAGATCTATATCATAGGCCTTTGTAGTTTGATCAGGGAGACAATGTTTCCTTTAGTGTATCCAAAAGATGAGGATTGTAGATATTCTGCCGAGTAGGAAAGAAATCTCTAAGGTTCATCAGGATGTTTCAAATATTATAGAGGGTTGGATAGTTTTTTAACCACTTATCCCTATCATCGTAGTCTAACTTGGTTCATGAAATCTTCCATATATCATAGCTGAGGAGACACGTGCATCATCCTATGTAGTTTATTGATTAGAGAGAGTTGGAAATTGATGATTGATCCACCTTTACCATGTACCTAATAGATATTGAGGATTGGTATGAGAGGATCCAATAAGGATGGACCATTCCATTGGTTCATGTGATGTCGTAGCATGAGATCATGCAGGAGAGCTCCTAGTAGTGGGAGAGTTAGATGCAAACTCAGTTTCCCTGTATTGTTGTATAGATTGTGCTTTTCTTGGACAAAAATACATGAATGGAGGACTAATTTAGAGACGTTATTTGTTCCTTATATGACATTCAAATATATTAAGGAATATTTTCAAAATCAGTAGTTTATATGGCGCAATATTTTTATGCTCGATGATCTTGAAATTGATTTTCTAAAAATATTAAATATATATCACAAGCACACCATTTTTTTGAAATAATAGAATATCTCATGAACAGAGTCTCAAATCATAAATCTGAGACCACAGTTGAATCTAGGATGTGGGATATACATTATCGATGACCTATAGTTGATCAACACCAAACGTTCAGATAACGCAGAGTTTGGTGGGTACGTTAAGTGGAATAATTGATTAATTAATTTATTTATTTTATTTAATACCCATAACCTAATTTACTATATTTAATGATGTCTATAGAGATTCTCTAGGGTTAGTCATATAACCCAAATACATTTGATAGGATATTCATAGCATTATTCATTAGCAAATTGGAATTGGATGATGAATGACAAATAGATTGAGGTGGATCAAGAGATAGTGAATGCAATAAGTCTTCTCCATCACTGGAGAATGTGTTCTTCACCAAATATCTATCCAATATCAAGATAGGGATTTTAAAAACAATCCACCCTTCATTAAAATTATGATCATTATTTTGTTAACATATTATTAATATGCATTTATCCTTTTACCGCATGAGAAAGTTTCTATAATTTGACTGTTTAATTTAAATTATTCATGTTAAGCCTTATTATCACCCTTGGTTATCCCTCCTATGATAAAATTATCCAATAAATCTTGAATAGTGATGGGATTTACTTTGTTCTCATTATTTTCCTCTCGATATTCATCACTTTTCTCATCACTATCCAATGGGGACGTGGTTCAACATTGTCGAGGTGGGTCTAAGCACGATCGAACCCCCAGATTTGTTGTGGTAACATGAATGCAATGTGGATAGATGTTTTTTATATGGATCAAGAAATTACATGAGATTCAAGTCATTATCCATGGATCATGGATCCGGTGGGGTGATGAGATTAAGAAATAAGTGCATGGATGACATATTTGTATTCATATAAATCATTGGTTTCTGATTTTTGGCCACTAGAGGACTAAAAATGACAGTTGGAGGAGTTCCCTTTAATTTCAAGTGATAAAAGGGGATGATTCATGTAATTAAAGATATATTGAGAATCCATGTGAAATATTTCAACAATTGAGAAAATATCAACTGCACACAGTGTATACCAAAAGAACACATGGGGTGTAGCCCCCTAACTATGATGTTACGGTTTTGAGTGGAGTTAAATATAACACACTGTGTGACCCTACCCAGGTTCCAAAGATGTGTTCTAATCGTATGTGCCTATGCCCCCATGTGATGAAACACATTGAGTACTAGAGTACACATGCATGGGCAGAAATACATGGGCATAGGCTGAGATGCATGACCAGGTCCCTGAGTGGTCATAAACGCCATGTATCTTGGAAGATACGCCATGTATAGACATGGACTCTAATCAATTTTCCTATGAGAAAAAATCTAGGTTTTGATGTGGGGCTACACACTATGTGGGGCCCATAAATTTTGTTTACTCCAAAGTAAACCTTCTTCTTATCATATCTCCTTTCTTTAGACTTGGATTTTGGTCCACGATTAGTCTATCCCAAGTTTTCTCAACACAGAACATGATGGTGGCCTTCATTGTGAAATATGAGATATAATGAGATATGTTCCAAGAGGTATGTTTCCTTAGGATACACTCGATGATGGTAGTGATCAGGTAGTATTATTAGAGAGTAATAGATAGAGACGACACTCCCCTATCATATCAGGATTTAGGTCCATCGTGTTCTTTATCCTGGTAGAGACAGAACTCCCCTATTTAGGGTGTGGGTACTCTATATATAGATAAAGTACTCCCCTATAACATCATTTCATGGTTCCTTTATCCATGGGGATGGTACTCCCTTGTCGCATTAGGGCACAAGTCCCCCATATTTTTTATCAAGATAGAGATGGTGCTCCACTATCCAGGGTGTGGTTCCTCTATCCATAGATATGTTACACCCCTATCGCATCAAATTAAAGGTATTCTATCCATAGGTATGATACTTCTCTATCACATCAGGGTGTGGGTCCCCCATGTTCTTCATATAGGTAGAGATGTTACTCTACTATTTAGGGTGTGAGTACTCTATCTATGGAGTTGTACTCCCCCATCTTCGAAAATTGGTGGGGTATTGTTCCTACACTATAGTTGTGCCTCATAAACTATGTGGAATGTTGGATAGGTGTGGGTCCTCCTCTCAGTTACTTCTTTGGACACATGAGATTTTAGGAATTGGAGATGGTTGCTTTTGGAGTTATTGGAAAACTCATTGACCTGGGATAGGCTGTGAGATGAATATCCCCTCTCTCGCTCATTAATATTTATTTTATGAGAACATATATACTTTTTTGTTGAGTTCTTGTTATGGGTTGAGATGACCATTCACTATATCCTTCTATTTATCCCATTGGGTTTTTGGGGCATCCTACTCAGTATTTTTATACATGCCTATGGATAGGATTTTCCCACATGTATCTTGTATTGTATAGATTATATGAAGATCAATAGAGAAATCATTGAAGCTTAGAGGGATACTTGGGCATATTAACCACATACGGTTGTTGAGGATTTGGGATCAGGATCCAAGATCTCTGATCTTTCATTATTTTTCAGTTGTTTTTAGGTTAGGAAATCATTTCTAGTTGGGTGTTTATTTTTACCCTTTTCTTTTAAAATTACATTGTTGTACTCTATTTTATTCTATATTGGTTATTACATGCATGGTTTATACTCTATATGTTACTGTATCTTATTATTATTCCTTTACACTTCTTTATAGAGATGGTTGGGTGTGTGTGTGTTGTTACATTAGGTAAGGGCCTCCCATTTTAGTTATGTATTCTCAGTGCTTGTCGCCAGCCCATAGCCTAATGGTGGTGGGATTGGGGTTGTGGTGGCCCAAAATTTCACCATCCATATGGTTCCTGGTGGGTTTGATCATTACACTGATACACTAAAAATGTCACCTTTATAAGTAGAAAGTGTTTGACCATTGTTATTCTATCAACGATCACTCATACCACATCACTGCCTTGAGGGTATCTTAGAAATCAAATCAAAAAATACATGGTGACATCGTCCCATTTCCACTTAGGAATGGGAAATGGATTTAAAAGGAATGTTGGTCCCTGGTGTTCTACTATCACCTGATGATAGGTGGAACACTAAATAATGAAACTAGATATCTCTCTTTTCATACCCAACCACTAATACTATTGTCACAAGTCATGATACATATTTGTAACACCAGGATGTATTGTCCAAGAGGAGGTATGAAACTCTTGCAGAAATTCCTCTTATATGTCTATAGACACCCAGAAAGGCCCATGAATGTGAAATATCTCATCTGTAACACCCCAAGCTTCCACGATATTCTTCTCTTTCAATAATGCAATAACTTGCATTGTGCGTAAGTTCGAGATTCTAACACACTGCGACCAATCAAAATAGCCGTTATGAATAGTAATACCCACTTTTTGAAATTATATAAATTTAATATTTCAAAATTTACTTCATTTTTGGATTCGGAATATCAAAATTAGCCTATGTTGAATTTTTGGTATTTTTCTGAGAACTTCCAATTTTCGATGAATAGTGAAAAATACTTAAAAACAACTTTTTTAATCAAAATAATTTATAGTGATAAATTATAATATTGAGTAGTTTTGAAGTATAATTAGAATATATTTTAACCTTTTTATCCAATGGTGGTCATTATAATTAATTTCACATTGAAATTGGACATAAACAATTGTCAATCTTTTGATATATATTGTTTCTTAAAAACATGCTAGTTGTTGTGACAACAGGAATTAATTATTAAATTAATTAATTCAACTTATATGTTTTGAATTTTTTAAAATAGACATCATTTTTGAATTAGTAATATCACATATATCTTAGGGTTAATTTTTGGTATTTTTCTGAAAAACATCAATTTTTGATGAATAATGAAATCACTAAGTGGTAGTTAAAAAATTAATTTTTCATTTAAATGAAACATTACCACTTCTGTGAATTGAATTTCAAAAATCCAACCTACATGGTTGTCATTAGTAAGTAAAATGTGGTTCAATGGGATGAAAATAATTTTTGGTGAATAGTAACTTTTAAGTTTTATTAATTGCGGTTAAAGGTAATTAGTGTAATTTAAGGTAAATATAATGTTATAATAATATGAAATTACCTTTAAAATTGTCCTACCTTTATTGTATGAGTCATGGAAAACCATTTGATGCCTTGTGCCAAACTTTGGGACCCCATGTAATCACTTTTGGGTGATAGTGACATTTTATTATATTATTTTTTTTAAAGGGAAAGTATAACCAAAGTATGTATCACCCAAGTAAAACAATTTTAGTTTTGTCTGTGTAAATGATCTCTTATACTATAAATATTCATTCGAAATATAAAAAGATTTCCTACATCATGATAGTTTTTTTATAGTTTTTAGACATTAAATAAATTAAATTTTTTATGACACCATTATGATGCAACGATTACCTCATTAATTAACGATTTAAATAAAATGAAAAGATAATGTAAAATCTAAGACTTAAACTAGTCAAAAACCTATTGGATGAGTAGATTTCGAACCCTTATCACCTTATCCTCGAAATATATAATTTTGGGACCTTTAAAATCCGAAACTCATTATATAATAATGTAACATTTCTTGACTTTCCAAGAGTGCCCCTCCTCTCCTCTTATAAAAGGCCCCCACCTCTACCACCTTATTCACACCTTCAAAGCCATTTTTCTCATCCAACCTCTTCCCAAATACTCTATCAACTTATATCTCTTACTCCTAGAAGCCTCACTTTAGGAATAAGTCTTCCCAAGGAATCCTTTGGCTCAAATCAAAAAGAGTTGCCCGATTTTAAGGTAATATCTTCTCTTATGTTCTTTTGTTTTATTTTACTTCTCCAACCCCTTAAACTCTTTTAATTACTTTATTTTGTAACAACACCAGTATATTAAATATAATAGAATTATTTTATGATAAGGATTTTATTTACACTTACACACACCTTCGTCCAATGGTTAAAGAACATACGGTTTCTTTGGGTGGCGAATTACTGCCTCACGAAACGATGATTGTTCAATATTCTTTTAACAACTTTCATGGTGGCCATTAAGATGTCACTATATTTATTTATGATATATATTATGTTTATTTTTTCCTTATTATTCTGTATTTTTCATTTATGGCGTGCTTTTATGATTTCCATTATGGGTAAACGTGATAATTTCATTTTAGGAAGTGTGGACTACATCCCCATCAAAGTGATTTGAATCATTAATGCCATATGTGGGAAGTGTAAAAGATGGAGTAAATGATATTATATATGATATTATACTATAATTATAATACACCTTTATATCATTATGATTTCATTCCATTAAATACGAAATAGAAATGAAAGTAGCGTTCATGCGTACGTACGGCTTACCGTCTCCATGAACGGTGCATTTCATTTCATACCTATAAATGTTATGTAATATTTTAAATGCATATATATACTGGATATATATTATATATATGATATCAAAATCATGAATATAATTCTGGATATAATGGATATTTTACCACATGAACAACTTGTAATTATAAGAAGTTTATTTTTTTGACTAAAGTACCAAAGATTGAAAAAACGACCGTTATTAACTTAAATAATTACATAATGTTCATAACATGGTAATAAGTGATATAAAAGGAATAATGAACTTGAAAAAGATTCTTAATCAATTAGAAATTAAATCTAGTTTATTATTCAGGAGGTTAAAGAATGGTCGAGTCAAGTCGGACATGAGGTAAGGGACTTCGTCTCAATCTCCTTTCATTGAGGAATATTTTGTTTTATACACAACTTTATTTTATACGGTGTATAAACACCTTTGACTTTTACGATTATTCAAAAGTAATATTTTTTATATGAAGCATTTTACTAAAAGACAAAAGGGAATGTTTTTGTCGTATGTATGCGGCTACAACGACTTCTCCACCACCGTGACTATTATTTGAGTTTCAGCTTCCTCTACAAGCCATAACTTTTTTTAAAAATGAAAAATCAATACCATGTTTTAATTTTCTTTTAGTTTGGTATTGAAAATGGTTTTGATAATGTTTGTATTATATCCATGTGTTGTATTGATATCTGGTGATTGAAATGTGGAAATGTTATGTTTCCTTTATTCTTGTTTTATGTGATACGATTATGTTATGGTTTATGATATGTTTAAACATGTTCATATGAGGAATGAATTGGACTTAATAAGTGACGGGTGGAGCCCACTATAGCTCCTTGATGCATCGGTAGGTCTCATGAGACAAACTAGTGTCTTGGCATGAGGCCTTGAAAAAATCTTATTTGTAGTCTTGGAACGAGGCCTTGGATACGAGGTTATGATAGTCTGGAATTATGCATTCCATCATTATGAAAGTGGTTATTAATATTGCATGTGATTATTCGACTAGTAGAATATAAATGTGAGTAAGTAAATGGAATTTTTTCATTTTAATTTTTCCATATTATGCTAAAGTTCAAGTTTAAAAGGCTTTTGTTTTAGTTATACATTGCCTTAAATGTTTATATTTATTTATGAAACTTTTCGCTATATTGTTATCCTTACTGAGCATCTGAGCTAACCCCTTTCTATGTTTTATTTTTTCCCAGATGTGAAGAAATATTTTATGACTAACCCATAAGGATAGTCTGAAGGGTATATGGGTGTGGAATTTGGAGACTATGTTATTTTAGTTTTTCACTTTATGATGTAATGTAACATTTATGAATGTATCTAGTTTTTTCAAGGCTACTAAACTAATCGGTCTTTCGAGACTTGATCTTTTGTGATCATGCCAATGTTACGTAATAATGCACCGAATCTGGGTAACTGGGGTCAAGGCATTACAGTTGGTATCAGAGGCAGTTTAGTTCTAACCTTAGAAGCTAGATTTAGAAAAACTCTGATTAATGTACATAGCCCTAAGATAGACTTTGAGGATTAGTATAGAAGAACTTCCTAGAATTTTGGTATTATAGAGATTTTGTGAGTTTTCCGAGAAATACATCCCTGTCTGGATACGAGCAAGTAGAGGCGGCTCTGGCACAGATGTACCTAGGGGTAAAACCCGAAAACACCACTTTGAGCTAGACTCAAATGGGAACTGGTGCACGACAATGGGCCTTGATGCACTCTTGGTTACAACACTCCCGGGGGATATGCTTAGGATAATTCTCATTTTATTTAGAAACCATTATGAAGGGTTTATGAGTATACACTTCCTCATATAAAACATTTTTATGATTATGGATTATATCCATAAATAGTTCAATTTAGGTTAAGTGTTTTTCATGTTTTTTATTATGTATTTCGATTCATAAACTAATATAGTATATGACATTGTTTAGAAACAGTGCCTAGTG
Source organism: Viscum album (assembly GCA_963277665.1). NCBI lineage: Eukaryota > Viridiplantae > Streptophyta > Magnoliopsida > Santalales > Viscaceae > Viscum > Viscum album. Next base: position 1,927,883,348 of record OY728137.1, on the reverse strand, counting down.
GAAGGAATAGAAACAGTATCAATGCACGCACTCCATGTAGGGATTTCCCTCCTGCTCAAGATAATTATAATGGAGTTGGTGATAAAACTATTGCTGATTAGCTTATCACCATACTGGAACAAATCACTCAGGTTATGAATAATAACCTTACTCGTATGGAGCACCTTGATCCGCAACGTGGAGGATCAATGTTAGACCGCTTCATGAGGAAACAACCACCAACATTCAATGGGAGTACAAATCCCTTAGTTGCTAAGCAATGGATAAATTCCCTAGAGAAAATATTTCAGGCTTTGGAGAGTAGTAAAAAGGAAAAGGTTATCATGGCAGTTTACCGCCTGACTAGAGATGCTGATCAATGGTGGTCATTGATTCAAAACATAAAGAAAGATGATGAAGTATCAAATATGGAATGGAGGGAGTTCAAAGAGATTTTCTTAGAAAAATAATATCCTCGTGACCATCGAGCAGATATGGAAAGGCAATTTCTAAGTCTGAGACAAAAGGAGGATGAGAATGTCGCAAAGTATGAGGCCAACTTTACAAGGTTAGTGAGACATGCTGCATATTATATACGTAACCCAAGAAGTAATATTAATCATTTATTTTATGGGTTAAAACCATTTATCCATCTAGCTTTAGTATCATAATCCTTCTCATCATACGAAGATATTGTCTCGTGTGCTATCAAGACAAAAAAGGAATTCTATAAGTCTTATGACAACAAAGTAAAGAAAGAGAAAAAGAGAACGGTGGAATAAGAGACAGATAAAGGGAAAAAGGGAAGAAGGATTTTCCATTTTTTGATAATTGTGGGAAGAATCACCCTGGTACTTGCCTAAATGGAATGGGAGTTTGTTACAAATGTGGAGAAAAAGGTCACCAGGCTCATGATTGTAAGGGAAAGAAAGAGGCTATAAATGTTGAATGCTATAATTGTAGAGAAATGGGGCATTATGCAAATGAATTCCCTAAGATCCAAGGAAACTTACCTCAGAAAAGGCCAAGGAGAAAGGCCAAGCTTATGTTGTTACTACATATGAAGTTGAATAATTATTGTATTTGTGTTTTTGGAATCAAGAACTATATTATGGTTATAAGAATAATGTGATATATATAAGGATTGTACTGCAGTACTTGTTTTTTTCATTATGGTTTTAATATGATGAAGGTAATCATATTTTTAGTACGTGACAATAATAGAAACATTACTTTGTTTGGGGAATCTGATGTTACAATTGATTTTGGAATTTAGAGACCTTTTAGAGAAAGTCTGGACAGAGGTATTTTGGATAACTATAAAGGTTGGAATGGATTAAGTTTAACTTTGGATAGTATTGTTTAAGGTTAAAACATTTCTGAAAATTATTTTTGGAATATTATAATAATATAGTTTTAGGAAAAGGACAACCTGCAGGTCGGGGGATAACCCATTGCGTCAGACAAAGCTGTAGGAATCGAACCCAAAACCATAGTGCGACAGGCCTTTATTACCTACCACTAGCCTACATGAAGTCCCTAGTTATTAAAAAATAGTTTTACTAATCTAAATGGTATGTGTTAATATTTGGAACCTTGTACGATTAGGATAAATATAATATTTTTGAGATCTATTATCTTTTTGAGTGAAAGATGGGTTTATGGTAAAAATTTATTAAAGAATGAAAGTCTACATGACAAGTATGTATATTTCCTTACGTTCTTAGAAAATCTCCTAAATAGATTCCTCAACTTTATGAAAGGTAACTTAAAACAAAAACGTTGTCAGTTAACTTTTCCTACTGGGGATTCAATGATCGTTTAACCAATCACAAGTTTGTGATTTTTCTTGTAGTTAACTTTCTCCTAATATTGTTTTTCTACAACTCTCCATCAGACCTTGATGGTTTGTTTCTCCTCCAAATCCATGTTTTCATATAATCCTAGTATAGGCTATCTTAGGTGACCTTTGTACTTCTCTTTCTTTCTTTTAAAGTTATATATCTATTAACCCTATTTCCGATATGGGTTTTCCACAAAGGTATTTTCTACTTTGAACCTTTTATTTTAGAAGAACAATTTCAAATTGCGAGGATGCAATTTATTGAATGAAGGGAGAATGTATAACCCCAATCTTCCAGGATACGCTTCTCTTTCAATAATGCAATAGATTTCATTGTACGTAAGTTTGAGATTCTAACACACCGTGACCAATCAAAATAGTCATTATGAATAGTAATACCCACTTTTTGAAATTATATAAATTTTATATTTCAAAATGGACTTCATTTTTGGATTCATAATATCGAAATTAGCCTATGTTGAATTTTTGGTATTTTTCTGAGAACTTCCAATTTTCAATGAATAGTGAAAAATACTTAAAAACAACTTTTTTAATCAAAATAATTTATAGTAATAAATTATACGATTGAGTGGTTTTAAAGTATAATTAGATTATATTTTAACCGTTTTATCCAATGGTGGTCATTAGAATTAATTTCACTTTGAAATTGGATATAAACAATTTCCAATCTTTTGATATATATTGTTTCTCAAAAACACGCTATTTATTGTGACATCGTGAATTAATTATTAAATTAATTAATTCAACTTATATGTTTTGAATTTTGTAAAATAGACATCATTTTTGAATTAGTAATATCAAATATATCTTAGGGTTAATTTTTGGTATTTTTCTGAAAAACATCAATTTTTGATGAATAGTGAAACCACTAAGTGGTAGTTAAAAAACTAATTTTTCGTTTAAATGAAACTTTACCACTTCTGTGAATTTAATTTCAAAAATCCGACATACATGGTTGTCATTAGTAATTAAAATGTGTTTCAATGGGATGAAAATAATTTTTGGCGAATAGTAACTTTTAAGTTTTATTAATCGTGATTAAAGGTAATTAGTGTAATTTAAGGTAAATATAATTTTATAATAATATAAAATTACTTTTACACTTATCCAAACCTTATTATATGAGTCATGGCCAACCATGGGATTCCTTGTTCCAAACTTTGGGACCCCATGGAATCACTTTTGGGTGATAGTGACATTTTATTATATTATTTTTTAAAAGTGAAAGTATAACCAAAGTATGTATCACCCAAGTAAAAAAAATTATTTTGTTTGTGTAAATTATCTCTTAGACTATAAATATTCATAAAAAATATAAAACAATTTACTACATCATGATATTTTTTTTATAATTTTTATACATTAAATAATTTAAATTTTTTATGACACCATGATGATGCAGTGATTACCTCATTAACTAATGATTTAAATAAAATGAAAAGATAATGTAAAATCTAAGACTTACACCTGTCAAAAACTTATTGGATGAGTATATTTAGAACCCTTATCACCTTATCCTAGAAATATATAATTTTGGGACCTTTAAAATCCGAAACTCATTATATAATAATGTAACATTTCTTGACTTTCCAAGAGTACCCCTCCTCTCCTCTTATAAAAGGCCCCCACCTATACCACCTTATTCACACCTTCAAATAAATTTTTCTCAGCCAACCTCTGCCCAAATACTCTCTAAACTTCCCTCTCTTACTCCTAGAAGAAACACTTTTGGAATAAGTCTTCCCAAGTAATCCTTTGTCTCAAATCAATAAGAGTTACCCGATTTTAAGGTAATGTCTTCTCTTATGTTCTTTTGTTTTATTTTGCTTCTCCAACCCCTTAAACTCTTTTAATTACTTACTTTTGTAACAACACAAGTATATTCAATATACTAGGATGTTATTATGAGAATTATTTTATTTACACTTACACACACCTTCGTCTAATTGTTAAAGAACATACCGTTTCTGTGGGTGGCGAATTACTACCTCACAAAATGATGATTGTTCAATCTTCTTTTAACACCTTTCATGGTGTCCATTAAGATGTCACTATATTTATTTATGATATATATTATGTTTATGTTTTCCTTATACTTCTTTATTTTTCATTTATGGAATTCCTTTATTATTTCCATTATGGGTAAACGTGATAATTTCATTTTAGGAAGTGCGGACTACCGCCCCCTCAAAGTGATTTGAATCATTAATGCCATATGTAGGACATGTAAAGGATGGAGTAAATGATATTATATGTGATATTATACTGGAATTATAATACACATTTATATCATTATGTTTTCATTCCATTAAATTTGAAATAAAAATTAAAGTAGCATTCATGCGTACGTACGGCTTACCATCACCATGAACGGTGCATTTCATTTCTTACCTCAAAATGTTATGTAATATTATAAATGCATATATATACTGGATATATATGATATATATTATATCTACATCATGAATATAATTATGGATATAATGGATATTTTACCACATGAACAACTTGTAATTATAAGAAGTTTATTTTTTGACTTAAGTACCAATGATCGAAAAAATGACTGTTATTAACTTAAATAATAACATAATATTTACAACATGGTAATAAGTGATATAAAAGGAATAATGAACTTGAAAATGGTTCTTAATCAATTAGAAATTAACTCTAGTTTATTATTCAGGAGGTTAAATAATGGTCGAGTCAAGTCGGACACGAGGTAAGGGACTTCGTCTCAATCTCCTTTCATTGAGGCATATTTTGTTTTATACACAACATTCTTTTATACGGTGTATAAACCCCTTTGAATTTTAAATTTATTCAAAAGGAATATTTTTTATACGAAGTGTTTTTCTAAATGACAAAAGGGAATTTTTTTTGTCGTACGTATGCGGTGACAATGACTTCTCCACCGTCGTGACCATTATTTGAGTTTCAGCTTCCTCTACAAGCCATAAATTTTTTAAAAAAATTAAAAATAAATACCATGTTTTACTTTTCTTTTATTTTGGTATATAAAATGGTTTTGATAATTTTTGTATTATATCAATTTGTTGTATTGATATCTTATGATTGAAATGTAAAAATGTTATGTTTCCTTTATGCATGTTTTATGTTATACAATTATGTTATGGTTTATGATATGTTTAAACCTGTTCATATGAGGAATGCATTGGACTTAATAAGTGACGGATGGAGCCCGCTATAGATCCTCGATGCATCGGTAGGTCTCATGAGAAAAACTAGTGTCTTGGCAGGAGGCCTTGAGAAAATCTTATTTTTAGTCTTACCACGAGGGCTTGGATACGTGGTTATGATAGTCTGGCATTATGCATTCCATCATTATGAAAGTGGTTATTGAAATTGGATGTGATTATTCGACTAGTAGAATATCCATGTGAGTGAGTAAATGGAATTATTTCATTTTAATTTTGCCATATTATGCTAAATTTTATGTTTAAAAGGCTTTTGTTTTAGTTATACATTGCCTTAAATGTTTATGTTTATTTATGAAAGTTTCCGCTATATTGTTATCCTTACTAAGAATCTGAGCTCACCCCTTTCTATGTTTTATTTTTCCTAGGAAGTGAAGAAATATTTTATGACTGACCTATAGGGATAGTATGAAGGGGATATGGGTGTGGACTATGGAGACTATGTTATTGTAGTTTTTCACTTTATGATGTAATGTAACATTTATTAATGTATCTAGTGTTTCCAATGCTACTAAACTAATCGGTCTTTCGAGACTTGGTCTTTTGTGATCTTGCCAATGTTACGTAATAATGCACCGACTTTGGGTAACTGGGTTCGGGGCATTACATCATCCCTGTAAATTACCCATCTAGGTGGTGGGCCCTCACCAAAAAATCTCTCCCATAGGACCAAGACCTTAGGATCATAATAATGTATTATCATTACTTTGTACAGAATTAGATAGGCCACTACTAAATCTATAATAATAGGCTACCCAAGGCTCTCTTAGACCTCTATGTGAATCTTATAAAATAATTCCACCAACATCCACTCACTACTGGCCTCCTAAAATACTTGTGTTTAAGTATTCCATCCAATAGTATGCGCAATGTTATTTCATTTTCTAGGTGAATAAGAAAGAAAAAAATTGAATGACATTAGGTATTAAAAACACCATCTCTACCTGATATTTAAGTCACATTAAGTAAATATATACTTGAGGATTTTGTGGTATATGTACACCACAAGATGCTCTCCTACTAAGTAATCCCTCCAAAAACACAAGGCATGAACCACAACTGCTTGATAGAGATCATGCATCTGGTAATTGTGCTCATGATGCCTCAACTCGCGAGACACATTCATCATAACTTGATATCCATGCATCGTAATGGCTCCCAACCTGAAGAATGATGCATTAAAATAAACTATATAACCTCTACTTGTCTCTGGAATAATTTTTATCTATGAAAAATTCAATATTCCTTTCAAATCCTAAAATGTTGTTTAACATGACTCATACTATGTAAACATGACCCATTTCTTGGTCAAGATTCTAAGAGGTTCTCCTAGGAATGAATATTCTAGAATAAAATGACTATAATAGCCAGCTATCCCCAAGAAACTCTATATATCAAAGATATTCTTGGTATGATCCCAACAAACTACATATCTCACCTTTTATGGGTATAAAGATACTATTTCCGCTAAGATGATGTGACCAAAGAAGTGAACATTATCTATCAAAAAGTTGAATTTAGTGATCTTATCATATAGGTGGTTCCCTCTCAGTGTATTCATTATTAAATCAAGATGTTTGTCATGGCCATTTCAAGTATGAGAATTCACCAATATTTTATCTATGAATATTTCCACCAATGAATCCAGATATGGATGGAAAACCTATAGCAATCCTTATTTTTCTTACTTGACTATTACATCATTTTAAAGATAAAAAAATAATGGCATTACAAAACTAGAATCTAAAGTTTTAGTGTCTTGGGAAAATTTGTACCATACATTAAATTTACATAATAAAACATATAAATTATTTAATTCCTCATTCCCTATCTTCCTAGTGGCCCTCATGTACTCCTCGGTATAAGTAATCACCTGATGATATACATCATAGAAAGGGGTCAGCTAAAATCCCAATAAGAGGATAGATAAGAACATGAATCAATATAACAAGAGTGAGAATAATCATTATAATCATAACGTAATTATGGGATAATAATCTTAATCATTAGAGGTAGAATTAGATAATTTCCTAAAATGTGGCAATGCATAAAAATGCAACACCATATCTTAGTGGTCAAATACCACACATAGTATTGAAAAAAGCTAGCATCTTGTTCACGCATAAAATATGTGAATAATCATAACATCATTATTGTAAATAAATATAGAATCATGTTCAAAAATATTTCACATTATCTCATGAGATAAATCACATTACCCAATGCATTAGAGCGCTGTATAATTTCATGAGCACTTGTCACATCATAACATTTTCATAATCATACATGCCACATAGAATGTACAATAATTAAATTCATGAAGTAACCCAAGTAAATAAATGGTTTTCATAATTATTTCATCAATAATGAATAAACTTGTGGTTCCCAAATTAAATTGGGAAAAAATATTTGGTATAAGATTCATCATCCTTTAGCAAAGAATAAACAACTCAAGAGGAGTCAAAATGCGCTTTGGAAAGAAGACTTATTTTGTAAAATCTTTGTATTTATCATAAAACCAGATTAGAAACATGTTTATATACTAAAATAAAATTAAATAACAATAAAATTAAATTTTATTAACATTAAAATAACATCCACACTAAAATTTGGCATGAAATAGGAATAACCCAATAAAAGGAAATTGGGTTTGAGAATCCAATTACCTTATGTCTGAATGCTATCTTCACATTAATATCTTGGATAATAAAATTATATTACTTAATTAATAAATATATAACCTCTTATTAATTTATTATATTAATTATAATTTTATTAAGTTCTTTTATGGCCATTTTGATGATTTATAGTGTTCTATTTCATCATTTAGAAGTGTTTGTTTTCTTGGTCTACTTGAACGGTTCACTTGTATATATCTATGGAAGATCATGTAAAATGAGAATAATTATTTATAATTGAAATTATATGTTTTGATTTAACTTAAAAAATTAAATGGTATTATATAATATTTATTTCTAGATATGAGGATGATTTATTAGATAAAATGTTAATAACAATAGTTTAGATTAATTTGGCGGTTTTCTGATCATCATGGACTAGTTTTTTATTATTTAATATAATGTATATATGTTAGTTTCAAAACATAAAAAAATTAAAATATATTTTACAATATGATTCAACCATTATAATGTTTTTATGACCAAACTTGAAGGCAGTAGAGGAAAATGAAACTACATCGTCCACGATGGCGGTAAATCGACACATCACGGATGATGTTATCATTTTTAGAATAAAAGGGAGAGGAGAAGGGGTTTGATGTTTGATTATTACATTAAAATAATAAAATTATACTATATAAAAGGAAATTTAGTTATCATGACACTTTGGGATAGGTATTTAAGGTATTTATAAGAAAATAAAAGAAATTAAAAATGAATTAAAAGAAAATGAAAGAGGATTTTAACTCTTCAATTCTTTTCCTTGAGAACCTCCTTCGGAAAATTGGGTTTGGTATTTTTTTATAAAAAAAAATACTAGACAAGGATAAGAGTCTTGTAAATAGTATTGGATATAATTTTTACAAGATTAAAATCTTGGAAGGTGTGAGGAGAAGAGGCGGTGAGGGTGGTATTTATAGGGTAGGAGAGGGGTGTTTTTTGATTATTTTATTCATTATTATATTATTTTGGAACAAGAATATAAATAGTTTTAATAATATTACTAAATATATTAAATAATTAATTTTATTTTGAGATTATGTGTGTACATCATCCATACATCATCTATGACTCAATAATTCATGTATTTGTTACACACTGTAAGTTATTGTATATCACTATACACTAAAAATTCAATTATTTTATAAAAAACCCAAAAATTAATCCTAACCATTTCTTGAAATATATAATTATAAAATTAACTCTATTTTATGAAAACCATTTTTTAAATATGAGAAATTTAGTTTTTAATTAAAATCATCATTTATTCAAGAAATATTGATTTGAAAATTATAATTGATTTTATTACACTTTGAAAAATTATTTAAGGTATCATAAAATTGTCTTATAATAATAAGGAAAAAAATATTAATTTTTGAATATATTTTCTGAAAATAAATTTTTATTTTAAATATTTACATTAATTACAAACTTTTAAATAGACGTTTTTATTTTACCGAAATACCAACACTTAATTTATCATTTTTAAAACATTTATTTACTTATATTATGATATAATTATATCATATTATCATTTATAAGATTACTAAATGTTATTTATACTTTAATATATGAGGTTAATATTCTATTGTTCAGATTACTATTTCTAATGGTCATGTTACCATTCCAAGGATCAAGTTATTATTCCATTAGTATAAGTTCTTTAATTTCTATGAATATCACTTATTTCATTCTTCATTTATGAGAATAAAGTTTTTATTAAGATATTTATGCTATATGTGTGTTATATAATATATAACATAATTATATTAAGGGGAGAATTCCATTAGTAATGGTTTGGATCATTAAAAAACTCGATTAATTAGATCCATGAAAATTGCAGGCACATTCATGACACCAAAAAACATGGCCAAATACTCATACAAGACATATATACTATGGAATGCCATATATGGTACATCCAATGGTCTCACATGCACCCGGTGATAGCCCAGCCTCAAATAAATATTTTAAAAAAACCTAAGATCTCTGGATATGGTTAAAGAGATCATCTATACGAGGTAAAGGATATTGATTCTTCATAGTAAGCTGATTCAACTTTTCAAAATCCACACAATTCCTAAGGGTAAAGTCCAACTTCTTAGAAAAAGGGATCGCATAATCCCATGGTGAAGTATAAGTCTATATAAAACCCTTATCTTCTAAGTCCTCTAGCTACTTATTAAGTTCCTGAAGCTCAGTAGGTACGCTCCTATAAGGAGGAATGAACACCAATGATGATTCTAACACTAGATAAATAGTGAATTCAACTTCTATCGTAAGGGGTAACCTAGAAAATTCATCATGGAAGACATCCCTAAAATGATCTTCTACAGGAGTTAAATCTATACATATCATTCCCTTATCACTTATAAAAATACTAGCAATTTAGGTTATCACTTCACTCATCTCACGAAGATCTAGTCCATATCGAATCTCTTGGATATCTTATTCTCCCTTATGAATATAAGTACCACCCTTGAGTGATGTGAAAGACACCCTACCATGATAGAAATAAACTTGAGAATGATAGGTAACTGACCATTCTATCCCAAGTATTACATCTAATACCATACTCTGGAGGAATAAGAGGCTCCATATGAAAATATACCCACCTATCTCAAGGATGAATTCTATACATTAGTGTATGATCTTGGATCGATTCCCCAATGGTGTGTTGAGAGTTATTACACCACAGAATTACTCTATCTCTAGGCCCAGATTTTCCATAATTATTGTAGATATAAAACAATGTGGAGAACCTATTTTAAATAAGGTAGACACAAAAGTATAGCCTAATATAATGTCACCTCAAACTATAGAAAGTTTGGGACTCTACTTCTCAGGAGTAGGCTGCACTGCATAGATATGGATAGATCTACGACCATGAGAAACAACCCGAATACCCTTGGAAGGTCTGATCTACTGGAACTATATATATGAAGCCAGAATATATTTTTCATAAACACCTCCTCTAACTAAATGGATAGTAGTATTACAACTATCTACCTTTAGTGGAGTTGTTGATCCTACCCCCGAATGTGTAGTGGGTGAAAATCCCTTCTCACTAGGCACTGAAGGTAAAGTTATGAAAAACGCTAAAGGAGCCCCATATTACTACAAGATTATAACTCAATTGGTCCTTTTGTAAACGGGAGATTCTTATGGAATTTACTACCCCACTGGTGAAATACTAAATAATTATCAGTGCATGCCATCTGACTTCCGCCCCCTATGAGCATAACCAAAGCGGTGTTTTCTGTTGCTATACAAACCACCTCCATATCTCGATGTTGAACCACTCTATCCCACACTAACATCCTCTCTCATGTTCCAATCAGTGATGAGGGACTAATTCACTATCTTGAAAATGGTGTTCAACTAAAATACATTCACCGAGTATCAAATGTCATGCGTAAGATTATCCTTAAACTATCTCATTATCGTTAACTCATCATTAGTAAGTGTCAGTTCAAAGAACTGAATCTTGAGGAAATGAGATGAATACTACATCAAATACATCACACACTATTGTAGGTTTATAAATTCCCTATCATTGTCTGCCCCTTAGTGTTTCTGTAAAGAATTAGTCATATAAGGCTATTTGAAATTCCACCCAACCCATACCCCAATGATGGTTTTTCTAGGTGATCTCCACCAACGTTTAGTAGAACCATGAAGAATATAGGTTGACAGAATGACCCTCCTCTATAGAGGTATCTCAAAATGCTTGAAGATAGATAAAATGGACTCTAACCATGACTCATTATTCTGATGATCACCTTCCCCTAAGAAGAAATGAGGGTTCTGCTATTGGAACTCTCACTTAAACTCTTCCATAGTAGGGGTGGGTTTCAGGGCCCCAAGTATACACTGTACAAGTCACATGATAATCTCTTAGAACCAAGAAACTATGCCTTTATCCAAAATAATAGGAGGTTCTATATGAAGTACTACAGGGGGTAATACTAGTGTCTCAAGTCCCACCACCTTAGGAGTATGGTTATCATCACCTTCATGGCAGAAACCCTAAGGTCATTATGGTGGAATATCTTTACAATTCCAAACACATTCCTTGAAATATAATTTAATAATATAATATATCTCAAGATATGAGTAAAGGATAGATACATATCCTTCCTATATAGGATTCAACCCATCTGTCTAATCCTAAGTCCATTTCTAGGTGACATAGAAGATTGTAAAGGATCACAAGACACGCTCCCTACTTCTCACTACTAAGGTTGATTCAGGGTCAATGTCTCATATCTCATAATAGAGATCTCGTTATATGGAGTTTCAATTGAAAGTTATATAATAAAAAACCATTTATATTGCAATTGGCATCCCCAATTAATGTTAAACATTTTTTTAATAAATTAAATTCATTTCAGTTTATACTCATCTTTGTGTGTGTGTGTGTGTCACAATCTAGTTAGATGAGTAACCATTCCCATGTTATAAAGGTATAATTTTTATAAGTAACAATTAAAACATCATGTAATTACATCTTAACACTTACATATTTTACCAAGATATAACAGGTCATATAAAATTATTTTATTAGATGAATCACCATTTATAATTTATATAAGTACATGCTTCAAAAATTGCAATTAGAATTCATGTAATCAAATCAATAAACATTTCATCCCATGTGACTTATGTTCCATGGATCGAAAATGGAATAATTGGTTAATTATGGTTCCACCATCAATCTATATGGGAAACACCATTTTGGTTGATTCTAATACTTTAATTAATCCAATTAGTTTATCCCTTCAAAAAATGTTAGCATATTCTGAATTATAATAGTTAGGGAACCCGTTATATGTAGCATGAAATGAATGAAGTAATATAAATATGGCATGGTATATGCCTGACATGTGAATACTTAGGTGCCTAATATGATAAATGACCAATGCCCCCTTGCCTTACCAGGACAAGGGAAAAAGGAAAACCATCAAAATAATAACAATAATAACATCACAAATTATGTGCATCACCCAATGTTAAAATCAATACAACTATAATATCCAAAAACCATAGCAACATTTCCCAACTTGAGTAATTTGGATTTTTCTTATATGTGGGTAAGATACTCCCAGGCATAGGCTCATGAACAAATCTCGACACATTCCTAGTCTCCTATTTAATAACCCAAATAGTAAGATAAAAAGGAAAAAATCTCTAATACCACTTTGTAACATCTCGATCCATATCACTCGATAATAATAACTAAATAGGTGGGTCACATGTCAGCAAGCATGCCTCCACATATTTAGGAGGCTATAAACTAAAAACGAGGTTCTACAATGGTACGATGGAGATATTATACTCTCATTATTAGAGTGAATCATAGTGTCATACAATAATAGTAGATAGTGGAATAATATAATAAATGAATTGTAGAAGCATAAGTCATCCATATATAATAACATGAAGAAGCATATTCAATATCATATACAAAATCATGATCATGTAATGATGTTATACAATTGAGGAAGTACATGGGATATAGAGGAACATGATCATACAACATACTCAAAAAATACCAAAATCTATCTCCAATAGTATCATGAGAATAAGCTCAGTCCTCTACTCTGGTAATCTATCTTAGTATAGTAAATTAGGAATCTAAATCTGAAATCTTACCTTTGTCCCTACCTGAATCCATAATATATTTTTGGGTACCAAATCAGTGGTCCCAACAGGGTGTGAGATATACTCATAAGGCCACCACCATCGATGTCTAGAACTATACAGTCTGTGTATATATAAAGATAATTTTGTAGGTAATAATCAATGCATAAATGTAAACAAAACAAATTGCATCGATTCGGGTTCCTCCGGAGACAATCGACCGTTACGACCTACTTCAGCCTAAGCCATATTGTCTCAAAATAGATGGCACCCTACATATATATACATGTAATATATTCATTACTTGAGGTGTATACCAAAGGAATACATGTATAATCATAAGAGGTGTGTTGTTACTCAAGGAATATGTGATTAGGAAGGAAGTGTAACTAGGTTGTCAGATAATTAAAGCATAGACATACTCCAAGCATGTGCTTTTACTTGGAATATGCGTCAATTAATTTAATTAATTAGAATCCTGAGATCATATAAAGAATTATATAAAATGAACCCAAGTATCTCACCAAGAGAACTATAAAAACCTATCACTATAGGATTTCATCTGAGGTATTCCATATAAAGAACCCAAGTATCACTCACAACATAGTATAAAGGAATAACCCTATGATCCCATACATTATGTACCATAGTGGGAATGGGGTATCACTCCTGGAATGGTACGGAATCATTTCCCACCAAACCCATCCAAGGTAATCCACTGTAGGAACTAGGTATCAGTTAGGGGAAATATAAATACATCTTCCCAGTGAGACCATCCAAGGTATTCTATAATATAATTCATGACTTTCCCTTGTCCTGTTGTAATTCATTTTAAAAACACTAATTAATAAACTAGAGGATCCCATATGAGGTGTTCTGAATCGAAACCCTCATATCACCCTTTGCATGGTATAAGATAATGGTCAATGCTATTATTTAACCAATTCAATCTAAACAATACACTTAAGTCATTTTTTACATAGCCTGATACCCGCACTCCTAGATCCTATGTTTAAAACATACTGTATTTTTTAATAAAAAGTAACTGGAAATATACAACCCAATAAATATCTAAGGATATTTTCTAGTCTAGGCTTTAGAGAGAAAGGTAATACCTTTATAATATATCAGATTTTAACACAAATTATCTAAAAAAATTTATTTGACTTCACTTGTGCAAGCTCCTTAATGAAGTTAAACTCATTTGGAACTTCTAATGAGTCCATAGAATATATTTTAAAATGTAAGGTTATCATATAAATTCCTATGAAGGGGTTTTAAAAACAATTTAAAATAATTTTTATAAATACTATTTAAAAATTCTTTTGAAATAATTTTATTTTATATCAAATATAAAACATTTGATGGGTAATTTTAAAAAATATAATTATAGGGTTTTCAAAATATATAACCTTAGAAAATAATGTTCAAAACCCTTATGAAAATACATATCACTTTGAAAACCCAATTTCATTTCAAAACATAATAACCATTGAAAATACTTGGATTTATCATTAATGTTTTAAAAACCTTCCATTTAAAAATAATAACTTTTTATTGAAATAAATTATACTTAAAATCCCTTAAGAAATTCATGTATCCACTTTTTATATCACTTTTTTGAAAAAATATTCTTGAGGCCATGGGTTCGCTCCCCATTCCTTATAATCATCTTTGATACTAAAGTCCCTAGTTTTATAAAAACATTTTTGATAGTGTTACATTTCTCATTTAATTTCCACCAAAACATCCATTCAAAAAATACATAAATTATTTTCAAGAGAAAATAATTTTATATCACATAATATTCGGAAAAAATGTGATTTTAAGAAAACACCATAGAGTTAGGAGAAATACATATTTCATAATACATTATATAATTATACATAATGAGAAAGAATAAAATAAAGGCAGATTATTTTTATAAACGAATTATGGAATTCCATTGTTATAATAGAATATATCCATATCAACTTATATGTGTCCATATGTATAAATTGAAATTACATTCAAAAAATGATTATCATAAATTTCATTTGAACTTTTAAATAATTTTATTGAAATAGAAGAACATGAAATGATAAAATTTATCATTTTAAATTAACCCTTTAATAAAGAAAATAAAAATTTTCTTTTTTGAAAGGACTTACTTAATTTAAAAATTAAGGGTCTGAAAATAATGATTCCCCTTACATAAAATAATATTTTTTGAATATAAATCTCTTACATAAAATATAATTTTTTTGAAACATAATCATAAACACTTTTCCTTAAAAATAATGTTTTTAAGAAAAGTAAACCCTTACATAAAAAGACTTTTTTATAAATATATACTTCACAAAACATTATAATCACTTACATAAATTAATATTTGAAAATATATTTATATATACTTCACATAAAAAATGTTTTCAGAAAACCATAAAGTTAAATCTTAAAAAAATCACCCTTATGAAGGGGTTTTTAATAAAAATAAGCATAACATAATAATTTTGAAAAAAATCGCCCTTTCAAAATATAATTTTGAAACGATAGATTTGTTATATAAAAATATTTTTCATAAAATGAATATAGGTTTGAAAAAATTGGAATTCTTGTAAAATAACTCCCTTAACAAAAGTGTTTTTAAATAATAAATACAACATAAGTTTCCTTTTTTGAAAATAAAATCATCCCTTATATAAAATAATAGTTTTGAATAAAATAATTATATCTTTAAAAAAATGAATTCCCCTTACAAAATTGAAATCAACAAGAAATCATAATTTGAAAATAATGATTTTGAAAATAATAAATTCTCATACAAAAAATAGTACTTTTTTAAAGATAAAAATCTCTTACTTCAATCTCTAAAATAAGAACTACTATTTCATGAATCCATGAACCATGTGGGAAGAGAGGGAGGGAGGGAGAGGGAGAGAGATCTTAGGTTGTGTGTTTTCCAATGAGGTAAGAATATATATACATATATACATATATATATTGTTCGAATATTCAATCTAAGAAATTATGAAAATAATAATCAAATGTACCCATTTTCAACCATGAACAGAAGACTATGATGCTCAAATTCATGGATTTCCAAGCAAGCATAAATACATACAGAAAAACAAGATTTATTATTGAAAATTTATAATATATTTATTTATACATATTCTGAATTAAAATTCAATCACTATCATTAAATATTAATAATAATTGTTTTTTCATCCTTTCCAATCTTCCTTGGTAAGAAAATCTTGACATCAAAATTTGAGTTTCATTGTATTTTGAAAACCTAAGAAGGGTAAATTTGGGGCTATGGATTTGTCACCAAGGAAAATAATTATCTAAGGTGCATTGTTTGTAGGTCATCTACATTGATGATTTATTTTCCTAAAAGGATAAAAAGTAGAAAATTATACAAAAAGAAGATGACGAGGGCTACTCAGTCGAACTTGAAAAGGAAGATGAAGGAACAGTGATCGGGTGAGAAAGATGTTCAAAAACATTATACGGCTTATATTTTTCTGATCAAACTGTCATGATTTAAATAGATCTTTTAATATTGGTAAAAATTAACACGAACACTACATCCCACATAAAAAATAAATTGGTAGATTTCTTCTATATTAGTAATATACTTCCTATCGATCGGTATATAAGAGTAACCAAGGTCCGCTCTCTAGCTTCATTGTACTACAGAGCCACAACATGGACCACTTGATCTATGCACTCACTTTGGAATGCTCTCCGGGTGTTATGCACCTACTAAAAATCTCACCCATCTACTTTATGGAATGCTAGGTCGATCGGTCTCCCATATGGTTGATCCTAGGTCCCATGCAGTTGAGGGTGGCCCTTTAAGGGCTCATAGTTGGCCATATTTTTAAAATAAGTAAAATTTAAAATTACATAAGAGTTATTAATTACAAACTATTTAATTTTTAAGAATATATATATATATATCATCCTATTAATAATTTTATTAAATTACTAATATGTTTTTATTAAAGTTTTAACATTACATTTTAACACTAACTGTATTATTTTTAACACATGTAATTTTTTATTTCAACTAAAAACTAATTTAGTATTTTACTACATCATAATATAAAATAATAGTAATAAAAATATAATTAAATATTTTATATATTTTAAATTGGAAGTAATAATTTATCTAAAAGAAATAAGATATTATTTTGAAAATATTTTAAAAACTATGAATTTTCACATTAATATAAATGTTATTTTAAATCATTAATAAATACTTTCATTTTTTATACCAATTAGGTTTTAAAAAGAATATTAAGTTCATACAACAACAAAATCAAAATCATATTTTATTTAAAATATCATTTTTTATTTTTAAATAAAAATAGTATTTAAATATACTTTTATTAATAAAATATTACAATTTCTAAAATAAGTAATTACTTTAATAAATAATAATGTTTATTTAGAATTATATTAATTGAAAATATGATTCATCCTGTTTATTTCTATCATTTACTATAAATTTATTATATTTTCATTGAGAAAAAATACTATTTATGTTAAAAATAAAAGTAATATTTTATGTTTTGAATATTTTATAATCAAAACTTATTTTAATTAATGAAACACATTTTGTTTCTTAAAAGAGCGTATATAAGCACGTCTTACAAGGTTTTGAATTATAAAAGACATATTTTTAATCATTAATTAAAAGAATAAAATGTTTAAATTTCTAAGATTTTACATCCCCCTTAAAATAATTATACCCTCTCAATTATTTTATTGTACTAAAAAAATTCTGAATTTACATCTTCAGAATTATGAAAACTTTGGTTTTAAAATTATATACTCCTAAAAATCACTAAAACCTGAAGGGATACTAGTGGATCTTAAATTATCCTCAAATGAATATGTCTTAATCTTTAAATTTTTCTAAATCATTCATTTGATACCAAGTGTAACAGCCTGAGACTTGCGCTCCTAGATTCAGTGCTAAAAACATTTTGTTGTTTTTTATAAAATGTCACTAAAAATAAACATTCCAATAAACATATAAGTATATTTTCCGATCAATTTTTTTTGAAAAGGTCATACCTTTATAATATATCATATTTTAATATGAATTATCTATAAACATTCATTTGACTTCACTCGTGCTAGCTCTTTAACGAATTAAAACTCCTTTGAAACATCTAACGAGCCTGTGAAAAAAAAATTAAAAGATAGGGTGTGCATAAAATTTCATATTAAGGGCTTTAAAACCCAGTGAAAATATCTTTTATAAATACTATTTAAAAAATCTTTGAAAACATTTTATTTTATATCAAATATTAAACTTTTGATAAATATTTTAAAAAATATATTTCTAGTGTTTTCATTATATATAACTATAGAAAATACTTTCCAAAAACCTTTTGAAAATACATATAACTTTGAAAACCCAATTTCTTTTCAAAACATAATAACCTTTTAAAATACTTGTATTTCTCCTTAAAGTTATAAAAACCTTACTTTTGAAAATAATTAATTTTTATGGAAAAAATGATACTTCACAACCATTAAAAACACCATGTGTCCACTTTCTGTATCATTTTTCGGAAAACATCCACTTGATGTTGTGATTTCACTCCCTATTCATTGTAATCATGATTTATACCCAAGTGTTTATTTTAATAAAAAAATTATAAGGTTTAATTTCTCAATTAATTTTCACTAATCCATCCATTAAAATAATACGTAAATTATTTTCAAGAGAAAATAATTTTATATCAAACAATCTTTTGAAAAATATTATTTTAAGAAAAAACTATTGAGTTAGGATAAATTCCTATTTCACAATCCATGATACAATTATATATAATAAGAAGTAATAAAATAGAGGTATATACTTTTTATAAAAAATTATGGAATTTCAAAGTTATTGTATAATATGACTATATCTATAACCCAGATTAACATTCATATCTCTAAAATGATATTCCAAGCATAAAATGATATCCATAAATCTCATTTGATATTTTATATAATTTTATTGAAATAGAAGAACAAAAAATGATGAAATTTATCATTTTAAATTAACCCTTCAATTAAGAAAATAAAATTTCCTTTTTTGAAAGGACCTACTTAATTTGAAAATTATGTTTTGAAAATAATTATTTCCCTTACATAAAATTATAGTTTTTTTAATATAAGTCTCTTACATAAAAAATATATTTTTTAAAACATAATCATAATTACTTTTCCTTAAAATAGTTTTTTAAATAAAAATAACCCCTTATATAAAAGGGGGTTTTCATAAATATATAATTTGATAAAACATATAATCCCAATACATAAAATAATAGTTTAATATATATATACATATAATTTAAATTGAAAATGTGTTTTTGAAAAATCATAAATTTAAATTTTAAAACAAATCACCCTTACAATGGGGTTTTTAATAAAAATAATAATAGCATAATAATTTTAAAAATAGAATTTCCATTTCAAAATATAGTTTTGAAAATGTAGATCCCTTATAAAAAAGGGTTTTTCATAAAATTAATATAGATTTGAGAAAAATGAAATTCTTGTAAAATAACTCCCTTACTAAAAGGGTTTTTAAATAATAAATATAATATAAGTTTCTTATTTTTTGAAAATAAAATCCCCCCATACATAAAATAATAGTTTTGAAGAAAATAATTATAGATTTAAAAAAAAATTAATTCCACTTACTAAATTTAAATCAACATTAAATCATAATTAGAAAATTATGATTTTGAAAATAATAAATTCTCGTACATAAAATAGTAATTTCCTTGAAAATACAGTTCCCTTACATAAATCTGAAAAATAGACACTACCGGTGCTTAAAGGCATGAACCAGGTGGGTGGAGAGGGAGGGAGATAGAGAGAGAGAACTTGGGTCATGGGTTTTCTAATGAGTGAATAGGAATCCTAAACAAACACACACACACACACATAGATACATATATATATCTTGTTCGAATAAGATATCCTATAAATTTTGAAAAAAAAATAATTGGACATACGCATTTTTCAACCATGAACAGAAGCCTACAAGGCTCAAATTCCTGGCTTGCCAAGAAAGATTAAAGATATGCGAACATACAATAATTATTATTGAAAATAATATATATATATATATCTTGAATTAAAATTATATTTCTATCAATATATTTTTATATAACTTATCATTCCAGCCTTTCCAAGCTTGCATAGGAAGAAAATATTTCCCTTAGTGTTTGATTTTCTTTATGTACTAAAAACATATGAAGGGTAGATCTAGGGATATGGATTTTTCATCATGGAAAATCATCATTCAAGTTGCATAATGTGTAGGTCATCTATGCTAGTGATTCCTTGCACTGGAAGGAGAATAAGAAGACTAAAATGGAAGAAGAATAAGATGAGGTCTTCTTAGTTGAGCTTGTAGATGAAGGTGAAGGAATGGTGATCGGGTGAGGAAGAATGCAATCAAGAGCATTAGATTACTTAGATTTTTCTGATCAAACTGGTTTGATTAAAGAAGGTTTTTTATTATGGGTAAATAGTGACACGAACACCACATCCCACGTCACAAAATTGATGGGTCAAGAACTTCTATATGAGTTATCTTCTTATTATTGATCAGTGGATATGTGTAACTGGGGATAACTCCCAGGCTTCATCGTGATGCTGACCCACGATACGGCCCAATTGACCAATTTTCTCACTATGGCGCACTCTACTAGTGTTATGCGCCTACTCAAACTTTCACCTAGCTTTTATACATCTTTATAGGTCAACCGGTCTCCCAAATCGTTGACCCCCGGTCCCATGTAGCTGAGTTTGGTCCCTAAAGAGCTCATCATTTGCCATATTTTTTAAAGTAAAATTTAAATTTACTTAAGAGTTTCTAAATACAAACTATTTAACATTTAATTATACATATATATATATATTATCCTCTTAATAATTTTGTTAAATTACTTATATGTTCTCTATTAAAATTTCAACATTATTTTTCAATACTAACCATATTATTTTTAACACATGTCATTGTTTATTATAATTAAAAATTATTTTAGTATTTTACTACATCATAATGTAAAATATTATTAATAAAAATTTATCTAAAGATTTTATATATTTTAAATTGTAAATAATAGTTTATTTAAAAGTAATAAGTTATTATTTTGAAAATGTTTTCAAAACTAGTAATTTTCATATTAATATAAATGTTCTTTTAAATAATTAATAAAAACTTGCATTATTTTACTAAGTAAGTTTTAAAAATAATATCAAGTATATACGACTACAAATTATTTGAAAATCATATTTTATTTAAAGTATAATTTATACTTTTTAAATAAAAATAGTATTAAAATATACTTATATTAGTAAAAGATTGCAATTTCTGAAACAATTAATTACTTTAATAAAAATAGGCTTTAACCCCAACTTCTTGTAAAAAATCACCTTAATTTCTAGTTCGAATTCATTTAAGGCATAAAGATCGTTGTAATATAAAAAGGGCACACCCGAATAGGTGGATTACGTCGAGGTGAAAAAACTCTGATATTGATTTGTGGGTTTCTAGAACTACTCTAAGCATGGTAATACCAATTTGTTTAATTAATTTGATATTTATAAAGAGTCGTACAGAAATTATGACGCACAACACAATGATTCATAATATAAACATCGATACATTAGGGAAAAATAACTATACCACCTACATTATTATGATATTTGAATCCTCATCTAATATCAACTTTATATTTTATGTAAAATATGATAAATCGATTAAATGGAAAATTTTCCTAAAAAAAGGCATATTAGCTCACCTAGAAATAATATTCATAAGGGATAGATAAATTAATAAAATAAGGAAGAGGATTAAAGAGCTTAACAATAGTTATACAATGAAACCTATGTCATGAGAATTAGAGTCTGGATGAAGGTGAGAGCTTAAAGCCTAGGAGGAGAGGGAATGGATCACGCCAAGTGCATGCTCTACTGTTCAAAAGGGAAAAGAGAAGGAGGTTTAGTTTTAAGAGTAGGAAAAGGAAAAAATTACATTTCACTCATAATTTAGAAGGGTTCATGGTTTGGTCGTATGGTTTTATAAACCATGCACCTAACCATGCACCTATACTGGTTAAGTGGAACTAAGTGTGTGGTATAGGGGCATGGTTTGACAAACATAGCACAGCATGTTTGGATCCCCTATATAATTTCTTTACAGTTTCTCACACATTCACATAGCCTCCTATGGACATTTAAAATAACCATGCACCTCATAGTACTAGGTTTCAAGTTTTATCTTCATATTTACAACTAACAATGTGTCAACCATGTGCCTCATATTGTTTCTCTAAAACTTAGGTCTCCCTACTCTAAACAAGTCTCAGGTACCCCCTGAAACGTTCTTCATTCTCTAGGGAACTTCTATAAAGATAAAAATAAATATTTCAACCGATTATTAAATGATTCGTGCCATATAATAAAATCCAGGATCTTAAATAATAGTATTGTACAAAGAATGAAAATCAATATGAAAAATGAAAAACATTACTTCATGGAGGTGGTAGTCCCCACATATGCACGGTTAATGTTAACATTTCTTAGCGAATGAGATGGGATAAAGATAGATAATAATTGTAATTTTCTTAATTATAATTAAATTATATATATATATCATATTTTTTCATCATTCCCATTATTAAAACAAACCATGAGAGGCTATTATGAAAAATAGAAGACGTCGCTTCATGGTGGTGGTAGTTTGCACAACACACAATCGACTTTATTTTATTTCTATAATGAAGTGGGAAAGAATAAATTAGGGTTATTAAATTAATATAATAACATCATAAAATATTAATTATACTAATTTCATTATATTAAGTTGGTTATAAAATTTTTAGAAGAGGAATATTAAAAATAAAGTATTCAGAAAGTGGTAATAATTACATTGAGAGTTTGAGTTTTTTCTTAGAAATATCCTTGGAAATAGAGGCCTTAATATAACTAATGGTGACCAAACTCTTAATTAAGAGTGATATAGTTCTAGGAAAAACAAAATAACATAGTTTTGGAAAGAAATTCAAATATAATTTGTAACTTTAAGTGGTATAATTTTTCCCTTTTATAAGTAAATAGGAGAACAATTTTAGAAACACCCTTTACATTTTGAATAATGTAAAGTTACAATTAAAGGGTAAAATAATAAAAAAGGTAATGAAATATGAAGGATAGTGTATTTTTTATTAATAAGCACCTGAAAATCCATTTGGAAACATGTTTTTACTATTTTTTGGGTTATTTCCACTTTGTAGATCAATTTGTACCATTTTTACTTTTACGGGGGCAATTAATTTTTAACCTTAGTAATTAATTTTAATGACCAAAATTAAAATGGAAATTTTTACCTAATGTTAACCTTATTATTTAAAATTTTAAAATAATTAGATCAAATAAAATTTCTATCAGTGTGAAATTTTAATTTTAAAATAAACTCACATAACTCACAGAAACAGTTTTTTAGGAAAATTGTGTTTTTAAGAATAAAATTTTTGTGTGGGATAAACTTATTATTTTTTATTTTGAATACATAAATTTTTTTATTATAAAACAAATAAATTTAATTTTCCATTAAAATAAATACAAAACAAAATTTTAGTAAAATAATTTTTAATAAAATACGAAGACAAAAATAGTTTTTATTTGAATTAAAAAATATTACTTTTCTTATAAGGTTAAACATAGTTTATATAAATTTAAAAAAATATATTTAAAATGAATAAACTTATTTATTTCATCAATTAAAAGGTTTTATAAAATTCTAGGTCCTTTTATATACTGATAAAGTAATAAAAGTCACCTTTTTAAAAAAATTGTATTTTTCATTGTTCGTCTAAAAATAAATTATTTTAAGAAAATACCTAAAATTAAACTTAATATTGTTTTGAAATTATATATTTAAAAATTATGTTAATTTTATTTAATTAAAATTCTAAAAATTATATATTTATCTTTTTAATGAAAATGAAAAACTAATTTTATTGAACAAATGACCTTTTTACACGTTGGGTGTCTTTAGAATTATTTTATACCAATTTCCATTTTAGAGAATTATAATATATAATTTAATATATTGAAATAATATATATTATATTTTAAATTTTTTTATTTAATTTATATGATATTTTTTAAAATTATTTGAGAAATAACAATTAAATAACATTTATTATTTGTCCTCTAAATATAATTATTTTTAATTGAATAATAATTTCTTTTATAATATAGGTTTTATTATTATTATAGTTTTCGTAGTAGTGTTTATCTATTTGTTTAAGACTTTTTTTAGTTTAATGGTTTATATAAAAAATGTTAACAAACATAATGTTTATTTAAAGGAAAAATAATATAGTGAAATCTTGGGTCATTACATGTGCTGAGTATAATGTCTTAGGTAGATTCTGGTTGGGATTCTGGATATACATTGAGAGTGATGGATGGTATTTTAGTAATTCATCTTTATGTGTAGGAGGCCATCAGTAGAGGCTATATATACCAGATGATAGTGTAATTGTTCTTATTGCATCTGGTAGAGGACTGTATATGGGGAGTCTCATAGGTAGATGTTTTGTGTGATGATGTATTATATTGTGATGCTCCTGATGTATAGTCAGAGGATGATTCATATCATGTATTGTTTTATAGTAATTTTTTTGTTCTTTCAGTAGTGTTTGTGATGGTTCTTATTGAGTTTTTCCCCTCACCCTTGGTTATACGGTGTTTCTAATATGTTTTATGCCCGGAAGGGTTAGTTTTGGTGGTCATGTATGAGGTAGTTTGTGGTGATGTTTCTATCTTAGTGCTCAGTCTAGCAACAAGTGAAGGAAGAGAATCGTGTTCTTGGAGTTTTATTTAATCCATTATATGTTCCCATGAAGAAGTTATAAGATATATCAAGAGATTTTATCATCATTTTTTCTCAATATTAATAAGGATGTGATTCTATTTGGGTAATCATGAATTGGATGATGAATTAAAATCCTTTATTAGTGATCATGAATTTGATTAATGTGGCTGATTTAGTGAGGAAATACATGGATGTAATAGTGAAGCATCATATGATTTGGAAGATTCTTATATCTAATCAAGATATTCATTTTACCTCATGAGTTTGGGGCGGCCATCAATATTCTTTTTGATCTTATTTATTTCTCATTACTTCTTTTCATCCTTAGATGGATGGTTAGACTAATCAAACCATTCAGAAGCTAGAGGAAATTTTTTGTTCTTGTGTTATTAAATTTAGAGTTTTATGGATGAATCACTTTCCCTTGATTGAGTTTCTCTATAATAATATCTACTACTCAACCATCAACTTGTCTACATTTGAGGCATTATATGGATGTTTTTTTTGATCTTTGGCGTGTTCAAATAAATTTGGTGAGTCTAAGGTCCTTAGAATAGATGTGGTGCAGAGAATAACAATAATTTGGAGATTATTTCTAAGTAGATAATGGTATCTTAAGACCATAATAAGTGTTATAATAATTAGAGTAGAATACCTAAGGAATTTTAAGTTAAAGATCATGTGTTTTGTAAGGTTTCCTGTCATCATGGTCAATTGAGGTTTAGTCATAAGAGTAATTTGGATCCAAAATTCATCAATTTTTTTCAAGGTATTGGATTGTAGTGGTTAGGTGGTGTATCAATTATACCTTCCTTCATAGCTATATCAGATCCATGATGTCTTATATGTGACACATCTTCAATGGTATATTTATGAGTACTCCCATGTAATTTATTGTAGAAATTTGGATACTGAGGATGATGTGACATTCATGGAATAGATGATTGTGATTTATGGTCATTGGGAAAATGTACTAAAAGGGTGATTCATTCCATTGGTTTGTGTCTTATAGTAGAACTGTGTCTTAGAGAAGTGTGTGTGGTAATTTTAGTCAAATATGAGTGTTTATCATCTTAAGATATTTTAACCTTATTTTTCTATGATATTGATATGCTTTATTTTTTTATTTATTTTATTAAGATTTTTTTTCTTATTCTATATTATGTTTTGGTGACAATGTCATTTAATTTGAGAGGAATCACCTAGATATGTTTGATTATTATGGTTTATGTTTAGTTATGGGTTTGTATTTGATTCTCAAGTATGAGAATTATTTTAGAGGTATCTAATTTAATGAAATATATTTTCTCAAAACATTACTTTTTATCCATTGATTATTATAGGAGTTAATAGGAGGTTTGATAGTAGTTAGAGGGAGTTTAAACTAATTTTCCTACTAGCATAACAAATCATATCATGATATTTGGTCATTATGACATGATCAGTTATTCATGGGAGAGTGAATGGTGTGGTATGGAACATTGTAGTGTGATGGAGGATCTATGATGTTTTGGTGTTGATCTATGTTAGAGTGGAAGTCTATTTATGGTATTATTGATATGTTTGTGTCATTAAGTAATTTGGGTTAATCACACATGAGGGTCATTGAGGTGTGACTATGTATACTTAATTGTATAACTATAATTGGTTATTTTTCTAAGTTCTCCAAATATGAGGTATTTTGTTCTATGGTAATTTTTATTTCAATATGGTTTTGTTTAGGTTGTGTTGGGTTTTAGGTGATAAGGTTGAGGATTTCATCACCATCCTCAGGATTTCTTGTGTTTTGGTGTGGCCTCCTTGGTTTCATCATGGCCATCATTGATAAGTGATATATTCCCTAAGGTATTAAATTAGTATGATGAGTTTTTTCCCAATCATAGAATATTATTTAGGATTATTTTTTTCTATAATATATCTATATCATATACATTGTCTTCGCATGGGAATCTATCGCATGGAAGTCAACTGTTAAAAGGTTTAAAATTTTAATCCTCGTCATCTAAGTTATCATATATATTTCATTAAATGAAACACATTTTATAATATGGTTGGTTGAGAATTACAATAATTCATAATGAAAGTGGAATTCACTCATACATTTCACAACATAGGAGTGAAATCATAAATACTTCAAAAGTTTCCTTAGGGAATTTCTAAATGGAAAACTATCATGTGATGGTAGGTATTTGAGCTTTACCCCGATTCAAATAATACTCTCCCTATTTTAGATCTATTCTTCTTATAAATTTTCTATAAAAGGCACAATCATTATTTGTAGTGAAGGGGGGCCATGCTCGCATGACAAGTGATTCAACATCAACTCATTGAAACCTCCAGTGGAGTAATTTTATTTTGTTTCTACTCAAGTGATATTCATCTAACACATAGGATAAATATTTAATAATTGGAAATATTTGGTGAAAGGTGCATGTATCTTCATAATTATAGTTTCATTATTTTGGTTTCATACAAATGGTGTTCCTAGTTTATTGGTTTTTTATTTTTTCATTGCTTCATTTGATCATTAAAAATAATTAGAAATTTTATAGTGGTTTTAGAGAGATCCATGTCATTTTATTAATGAAATCATGTGTTTAAAATTATTAAATGTGTGATACATACATGATATAGTGAAATAGTGCATTATTTCATTATTGGAGATTCAATGTTTATTTTTAATCATGAATGAGATCCAGACATTGCATTATAGGAAAACATAATGTGTATTTCCTCTACTTCAAATTACATTATACAATAATTTAATATGTGTTTCTTAGTCATAAGTTATGATCGGTGTTTATCTTAGGGAATGATATATCAAAACCCATAATTTTTTTCTAGGTTATAAGCTATGATATAGGTAATCATTGACTGTGACTGAAATCTGAGTTGTGAAAAAATATAGCATCATGTCATAATTATGATATAATATATATCACCAAATATTATACATACATATTTAAGGGTTATATAACCTGATCCCTAGATCTATAAGGGTTAACATACTTTCATTGCTATATAACTGAAAAAATGTAAAGTTCATTATATGTAAGGGTTACTCTAAAATACATAAGGGTAACTCTATGATATATATTGGTTAATCTAATAAGTTAGAGTAAATCTAAACTTTACCATAAAAAAAGGCATTGTAACAAAAATATGATATCAATGTTTTCATATAAAATGATAGATACTTCTTAAATAGCTTAAGAGTCATGGACTATCAATATTATTTAATAATTCCCTATATATCATTGAATACGATTCAAATGAAAATTTTAATTTTTATAATATTTAGTTATGAATTGAATTATATAATTTATAAATTGTTTATAAATTATAATAAAGGTATTTTGAGATATTTATTAATTGTTAAAAGAATTTATAAATTAATTAATTATGAATTGTTTATAATTAATTGATTATTTATTTATTTTTATTAATAATTATTCTACAATATTAAATGTTAATATTGAAAAATATTTTACCATTATAAGGTGTGTATTATAATTTTGAAATTATAAGGATAATTTGTTAAATGTTTATAAAGTATAAAATATGACAAAATATAAAAGTTTTTATATTTAAATAATGAATTGTTCATCAAATTTAATTTAAATTATTAAAATTAGAGGTATTATTTGAGAAATAATTCAATCCAACTCAAAAGAAGTTTTAATTTTTGATATAATAAAGGTTTAAATAATATTAATATGTGATATTTGGATTATGTAAATTGTTATATAAAAGAATTGAAATATAATATATTTATATTTCATATGACAATATATATTTAAAATAAATTTCATATGATGAATAATTTGAAGTATTTAATATGGGAATAAACAAAAGGTGTTTCTATTTATTAACTTATAAAATTTTCAAAATGAATAGGTAATTTATAAAATGTTTATACTTAACATTATTTATGAATTTTTCATAAATTTTTATCTCATATTTAACTAAATGAATTGTTCATTATTTTTAAGTTAGTCACTTTTTATTATTCATAAATATAAATTTTTTATATTATTAATATGTGTATGATTTATTTTAAAGTTGTAGAATTTCTTCTAAATATCCAAACATGCATTTAAGGAGTTACATATCAAGTACAATAATGGATTTAGTTTCATTATTCCTTAAATTTATCTTATATTGAGCTATAAATTTTAATTAAATAGTTAATTGTAATATATAAAAATTAGGATTTATAATTTTGATGGAATTGAAGTCTCTCTTTAGTAAATTATCCCTGGGTAGAGGAACATTGGGTCAAACTTCTCAATAGAATAAAGACTTGTACCTTGTATAAAAAAGTGAGGATTTACTATTTATATATCTAGGTTTACTTATATAGATATTTTTGATTTCATATAATTTTAATCTTATACATTAAATGGTTTCATTAACCTTACGAATGAGATTCATTTGGGTATGTATGAATATAACTGTCTTTTAATTTGGGTTAATAACACAATTTATGAGATGCGTAAAGTATCAAAAATCAATATGGTTTGAACAAATTAATTTAGTAGAAGGAATAGGATTATAAAATAAATCATTATAATCATGAATACATGTAAATGGGAATAATATGAGATAATTTGGTTAGATTGAATCCCCTTCAAAAAAAATATTCAGTGTTTGATTCCTTCTAAAGTGGAACTTCTAAAGACCTCAATCATCTAACCTGGTAGGATATAGAATAGTTTGGTTACCTTATATTATCTTGTGTAAGTAAATCAAGTAATGGTTTATCCTAATAAGATTAAGTGGTCATTCTAGAAATTTTATTTTGGATACACTAAGTTATAATACCCTAATAGGATTTGGTTATATAAGGAATATAGTGGATTTTATCCATACGATGGATTACGCTAACAGTTTTTTTCTCAACTGTCAAAGATTCATATATGATATGATTGAGATGATTCCCTAACTAAAAACTAATTTATGAGAGAAATAAAATAGAAAATTATTTCCTTAGTGAAATATCAATATTATCCCTCAAATGTATGTGATGTGTTTCAAAAGGGGTCATTATTTTTATGTGAGTCCATTTAATAAAATATCTTATTAAGTTTTAATAAAACATGATACTCGTATGATAACATATAAATGACATTATCATTATCATAGTATTCTTTATGATCAATCCTTTAGAAGTATAAGTTTAATGTAATAAGTTCCTAAGACTATTATCATAAGAAAAGTTCTTATGTAAGAAAAATTATTTGTATTAGAGAAACTCCCTCATGTGTTTCTGATTATTTAGGTTGTTCAAAACTTGAATCTAAATGCTTAATAAATTCATAGGGTGATTGATTCAAGGTTTCAAAGTCATTATATACATGATAAACTAAAGTAACTTTTGAATCCACTCACACACTCAATATTATTGAATGTATTAAATGACTTGGTGAGACTAATTTTTTTATTAAGGATTGTTCTATTACACAATTCATTTAGTTGGAAACGTTTAGAGAATGTGAATAATTTCAAGAAATTTTTACCATGTTTTTCTCAAATTTTTAATGAACTAGGTCGTGATATGTCCTTGATATAGGGATTTATTGATAGTAAGAGTGGGTAAAAGTTCAAACCATAATAAGAAAAGTTATTCAGAAATTCCAACAATGTTTCTTCTAGAAGCTAGTCCAGGTCGTTGAAATTGGAAAAGTTTTATGAGGATGGAGGAGTGATAATTCCATATGATAGAGTTATATAGAATACCTAAAGGGGTTTAAGAAACTCTATGGAATGACTATGTTAGGCATTAGTGTCATAGAAATTAATTATTCAATTTTAAAGGGTATGTGATATGAAATATATACTTTAAAAATATTTTAAATATACAGGAGATAAAAATAAATGGATAAATTAATATGGATTATTGTTTTCATTCAAGTAACTAATCATAGAGTTTCTATAACAAAAATTTAAATTTAATGGGATATATCAATCTTCTATTGATATAAGTAACATGTGTGAAACTTAAACACATTTATCTTATATGATAAGTGAATTTATTTGTTTATAAGAAATTTTTATGATAAATATGAGTTGTTATACATGGTTTATGACTCATTGAATTCTATAACATACTTTAGTAGATAAGGATTAAAAAATTATGTAGGGTAAATCTATTTATACAAATTTTTGTTAAAATATTATGAATTGAGATTCCACAACCATCAAGGGAATATTTTAAAGAATAAAATATTATTTTTAGAAAATTATCCAAACACATAAAAAACATATATGATATGGAATTAATAGTTTATTTTTTAAAATATTCTTAATAAAAGTAAATAAGTTTCACTTTCTAACACACAATAGTTTTTTTATCTTAACATGATATTTTAAAGAAAATATAGTGTCTAATAGGAAAGTGGTAGTATATTTCTTCTTAGATAAGTTCAAGGTTAACAAATAAAATATTATTCCATTATAAATAAAATTGAATTTCAATTTATATCCTAATGGGGTTTATGATATGGAAGTAAATAGAAATGAAAAGAGTTTCAATTAGTTACTATAAGAAAGTCAATGTCACTTAGTATCCCAATGTATTTTAAGAAGTGTTGTTAAAAATTAATGTAAATAGTTATACAATTACCAAAATATTTCAAGGAAAATTTTTCATATAATATGTTCCAATAATAATGATGATGAAATTGTAAGGATTTATAAGTATACTACACAAGTTAAAATCATAACACTTAATGTCATATATTTAAGGAGTTTGAATATGTATAAGGAGTTAAACATTAGGAATATGATTCCTAAATATAACAATTATTCAAAATGGATTACTTCATTGATGCCACTCACTAAATAGTTTAAGAGGAGGGTTTTATCAGGTTGCCACATAGATATATGTCAGGAATTAAATAGAGATGTTGTGAGTTTAATAAACACCCTAAATGCGCAGTAAACATATAGCTGACCGGGTAGTCTATTATATATGATATGTTAGAAAATATTTTATGTATGGTTTTGTTAATAATACTTAAGATTTTAAGAATATAAAATTTATCATGTTATAAAAAATTAATTCCCCACTTTATCATCCTTTCACATTGATATATATATATACATAAATATATATAATGAAGTGAAATGATAGTTAACCTCATGATGTATGACTTAGAGTTATTTCTAACTGATGTTTGTAATGGAGTATTATAGGTTGTGGATAAATGTTAAGGTGATAATGAGTATGATTCTTGTATTGAGATATAGAATATGCTCATGAGGCATAAAATGGGTTTTTTTTCACTAGGTAAACCCCTAAATGATTTATTTGGTATACAAGGGGAGTATAGATCAAATTTAGAGCCCTAACTATCTAAGGTCGGTGAGATACCAAGCATGAGAACCTTCATACCATGATACCTTTCTGAATAAAGCACTGAGGCTTAGCTAATCAGGGGTCCTTGAGTATTTTTTTAATCATGTAATTGGTTGGAGCTCAATTAATATGGGATTTTCCTCTCATATATGGAGTATGACATATGGTTCCATGATTGACATATACCATGTAAGTGTATGGTCATACTTAGATATTATATATTATGTGTTAATCTATCTAGGTGAGGGAAATGTGATTTGCTCATCTATAAATTTTAATGACATGTGATGTATTCATTGACTTGATATGTCTATAATAAGAGAGTTGAGAATGTATAAGTTAAATATATGGGATTGACATACACTATTTCCAATGGTAACTTGATGCCTTTGAAAAAGGGGTCATATGAGAATTCACACTTAAAAATGATGCAGTTGGTGGACACATATATAGAGATACATATTTTTGATATAGGTCATACTAGATACTTTAATAGATTGAACAACACTAATACTTTTCAAGAGGTTTCACTTCACTTTCATTTATGGTACCTATAACTCAATTTATTTTTCAATGTTTCAAAGACCCATGGGGTCATACTTTTATGGTTCAAAGAATGTGGATTGATTATAACTAAGAGAGATAACCTAAAAGTATTTTTGACTTTATCCAAATATAGTTTTGTATGGTTATTAATAAGTTATTTCATATGATGTTTTATAAGGTGAAGTTAGTGATAATTTTACAAAAGTGTTTTGGAAGTTATCCAAATAGATTTTTTGATATAGTTTCACAAGTTATTTCATGTGATACAATATAAGGTGTAATGGAACAAATTCTATGAGCCATTAGTTTAAGTGAGTCATTAAAGGAGATATTTGTTGAAGCCTTAAATTCATATGATGAGTTTTATCCCAACAAAAAAGTATAATTTATTCTTATCATTGGCTATAATATATCAGAATCAAAAATACTATCTTTATATGGCAAGACTTTGTATGGTATTCAGTCATTAAAATGTTTAACATTAAAATTTACCGTATATTTTCTATAATTTATGTATCATTAAATGAAATAAATGAGAGAATATGGTTTCCTAAGATTTATAATAGTTTTAACTAAAAACAAAATTCACTTTTATATTTTATAATGTATGAGTGAATGAATGAATATGTCATGAGTTCCCTTAGATATATTTAAAGGGACCACTTCTAAATTATGGTAGATATGTTAGCTTGCTCATGCTTCAACTAATACTATCACACTCATAGATTTATTTTTATTCTTCTTCTTAATTTTCTATAAGAGTCACTAGAATATTGTATAGTAAAGTGGATTACTTCTCATGAAATAAGTGATTCAACATCAACCTAAAAATACCTATAGAGGAGGGATGTAATTAAACTACCTTTCATGTGGTCTTCACCAAAACATTGGATAAAGAAATAATTTATATCCATCTTTGGTGAAAGCTACATGTCTCTTTATTTTACAATTTCTATGGTTTCAATTTCATACACATGGTGTTCTTGGTTTATTTGTGTCTATATATTTGAAATGTTTAGTTTAATTATTATACTCCCATATGAAACCATACAATTGAATGCATTAGTTTTTAATTGGTTTCCCCTTCTTGATTTAGGGGATATTAGGCTATGATTTGTGGATTGATTCTTCATTACGACATGATTACCCCTTTCATGTAGTGACCATTTTTTTAGTTTTATTAATAATTAAATATCTATATCAAATTCTATTCTATTTTTTTAACTTTATTATAATCCTAGATAATCAATGGTACATCTTTGGATACCTTTGAGAGTCTTTTGGTAAATTCTTTCCCTCAAATTCAAAAGATCAATCTCTTTGATATCAAAGATTATTCTCTCCCCTCTTATTTTTTATTCTATCTTATTTATAATTATTAAGGTTTCTATGGCAGTGGTGTTAGTTTGGTTTGGGTCATGTTGGGTTAAGTGGTAGATTAAAGTTGTTATGTTATTGGTTTTTGAGTTTTTCCCTGAGTGTTCATAGTATTTTGATCATCTTCCTCACCTTGATCTTCCATTGTGATCTTCAAAGTTTCAATTGAGGTAAAGATTCAGATCTTATCTTCTTATATCATGTATAATTGTGGAATTATCATGATTTTACCTTCATTTGGTGGATGTAATGGATTAACCTAATCAATATAATTAATTAAACCAGTGAAATTGAATTTAAATAGTGTTTTTTATATTTTTTATATAATTATATATTATTAATTATGTCTTTACACATCTTAGTTGATGTTTTCTACTATAGAGACCATGTATGTTGTTGTTGGTATGTTAGAATCACCTTATTTAAAGGGTTAATTTCTTAAATATGGTGATAAATTGGGGTCTTGGAATGTCTTGAAACAACTATTGGTATGTTTATTCTTAAAATATTAAAAAAATACGAAATCATTTTTAGGATAGATTATATGATGTGATTTTTCGTAGAAATTATAATGAATTGTTACTGGTTTGTTGTGTTTATTAAAACTATGGTTAGTGTGGTTTTGTTTGGGGTTTTTGTGGTTGGTTTTAGGATGGTGGCATGGTAAGATTATTATGGGTCTGTAGATGTATTTTTCATATAGGTATTTTGGCTCAATTGATGTAGAAAAATGGGGGAATGATGTTGTGCCAGTTGGTTTTGGATGGTGTGGTGGAGTTTTCCATAATTTTGGTGGAAATTTTTATAGTGAAGGTTTGATTATTATTTTTGGTTATTTGGTAGTTTCTAGGTCACAAATAATATGGCTTAAATTGAGATAATTATTAAATTGTAATAAACTAGAAATTAATAAATGATGAGATCCTTGATAAATTATAATGATTGGGATGAAAATAAAATATAAACATGGTAAATGAATCATGAATGGATTGAAATTTAATATT
Source organism: Viscum album (assembly GCA_963277665.1). Taxonomy (NCBI): domain Eukaryota; kingdom Viridiplantae; phylum Streptophyta; class Magnoliopsida; order Santalales; family Viscaceae; genus Viscum; species Viscum album. The sequence goes on along the minus strand of OY728137.1, from coordinate 1,927,847,789 downwards.
AAAGGATGGATTTAATGTGGATGGTAAAATGTTAAATCTTGAATTGATAAATAATTTGATAACAAGGGAATTTTTTTCATGTTTTGTGGCTATTTTGTGCGGTTGAGTATGGTGGTTTATCATTTGCGGTTGTGGTCAATGATGTGTGGTGGTTGGATTAGATATATAGTTGTGGGATGGGTGAGGAGTTATGTGTTGACCCTTAGGACTAGGTTTGGGTGTGAATATTATACCTTGGTTTCTTATGTTATTTCATATGCACCACCACTCGAGTTGGGTAACCTTATCGACACCACCTATTTTTGGGTTACGATTATTTTCCCCAATATCCAAGTTATAGAATAAATGGAAGGTTAACTACTCCTTATCACTCGTTCTCTATTTTAAACATATTATAGGTTTTAATAGCCTAAGTTTATGTTCTATGGTCTATAATGGAGTGATGATAGAGTGCCTATGATGTTCTAGTGGTAATGATGATGCATGGTGGGGGACATGCATGGTAGGAGGAGGGAATGATGTTGATTTACTTTACGTTAACATTAACCTATTATGATGGGATATGTGGTACGATGTGGTTATGTGGTATACAATGGTGATGATTATATAAAAATAGATATGATTTTGTTATGTTATATGTTTATGTGGTTATACAGATATGTGGATATGTGGACATGGAAGGTATGGGAGAACCATGACATATGTTATTGGGGATTATGAGTGGCCATAATAGTGTATAAGTGGTTGTGGGGTACCTTATTGATATATATTATTTTAATATTATGTTACTAAACTTGTATATGATATTGAGTGAGTGAACCTTGGTGAGGTTGGGTGATAGTTGACCTAACATATGGTTGTGTTGGTTCTACTATTTTATAACTAATACATTAATATGCTTCTTCCACATTTTTAAAAGAGGTTTTAGGAATGATTCTACTAAGTATACTTGTATACTCACCCCTACATATATAAATATATTTTATAGGTTTTGAAGATGGATTTTTTTATCGATATAGATAATACTAGCACATGGAGTTCATAATCGGTGTTGTTGTCACTACCATAAGAGTTTCATTTTTGTGTTTTATTTTAAAGATATTGTTTATGTGTTATATTTACATTCATTGTGGATTGGGTTTATATTAAATTAAATTTATTTTACTGGTGGTTTATATTATGTTCCTTTTATTTATGAGGTCAATGCTTTCCTTATTTGTTTTATACCCTTGGTGATAGTGGTCGACCCTACATCTTATTAGATAAAGTATCTGGGGTCACTCTCATCTCCACTATAGTTCATAGAGGGGTTCTCAGTAGGGTAATGTCATGATAGATAGGGTGTTTTCATGAGATATAGTTATGGAAAATACACTAAGTGATACTGTACTGGTCAATTAACATGGTAGGTTGGAAATATTATCCCTCCTTAATACCACTCTCTTTATTGTTTGATATAGATCTATGGTTTAATTGATTCATCCTTTTAACATGGTGGAAAATCAGGTGGAGTTAGTTATCATAGTGGCCCGATTAGAACATGATAAATTAAATTAAATAATTTCATTTTGGTTCAGGATGATCTTTTACTTTTCTATACCTACATACAAAGATATGATGGCATATATAAAGGATTTTTAAGTGAAATAATACTATTTTTTATGCTAAACCCCTATAAAAACACTCATATGCATGTGTATATTGTATGTTTGGAGGTATTGTGTTGTATGGAGAATCTGGATGGAGCAGTAGGATGAGATATTAAGAGACTGGTCCAATGAGGGACATAATTTTTAATAGTTGAGTCTCCCTCTATATTCTTCAAATTATTTTCACACTGGTCGTCCTAATGGCTGATCCGTTTGATATATTAATATTTATTGATCATTGGTTCAATTAATTTCATATAATGTTGATATTTATTTTTTATTTTTCATTATATTTTATCTATAATTCCAAGAACTTTCTCCAATGGTATATGATGGTCTCATTTTTTTGTATGATGATACTGAGATTATAGTATCTCCATGTTGGGTATAGATTCTCAATGATAATCAGAAACCTCTAGTATATGGGGGGCATGTTCAAGGTCAACTAGAACCCTCAGCTCATCCAATGGATGGGTTACCACACTAGTGTGTTACAAAATTTTATAAAATAATTTTTTTGGTTTCCTTATTATCTAAGGACTCAATAGATGGATCTAGGAGTGGTAAAATATTGGGATTTACATTGGACTTATGTGTCTCATACACATGTACGGTGGAATTCCAAGATACCTGGTTTGTGGAATTGATTTTATTTCTTTGATCTATGTTAGGTGATATTTTTAAACAATTATGATATTCTTGGTTTATATTTTTATTTATTTTTTTACTCTTGTCTCGGGGTGGAAAAGTCATGAGTTCATGCATCATATTAGGAAAATAGGTATACCTATAGATGTTTATAATTTCTTGTAATTGAAAAATTGATTTTAAAATATAAAATGTTTTTGGTAAATGGTTTTCAGTAAAGAAAATTTTTGTGAAACTATTTTAGAAATATATTTTAGTTAATTAAAACATTAACAATAACTTATTCATCATTTTCCCAAAAAAATTAATACCAGTGAATTAATTAACTAAAATAATAATGGTAGTTTTCATGTGTTTTTTTTGGTTTATCTATTATATATTCATGATCATGGTGGATGAAAACATTTTATTCTATAGGTTCAAGTAGTGTATTTCTTAGTATATATGTTATAGACAGTGTGTGCCTAAGATGTGGCCTATTTTAAGATAGGATTTTATAGTTGGTGATATACTCTTGAGAGGGTTGGGTTGGCATGTCAAATTACCTTATGGTGGTTGGTACCCTATATTATAATTAGAAAATGGTTTCCTAGGATGTGGTTAAATTTTATATAAGGAACTGATTTGGTTATATACCCTTAGGTGGGCCAATTTTTTAGGTGATTCTACCTTGATATGGTCATATGGCTCTCCCTATACTAATTAGAGAGAGGTCTTGTGGATAAGGTAGTGGCTATGATTATCAGACAGTTGGTCATGAGTTTTTCAATATATAGGCTAAATTATTCTTGGTTTTTTAAAAGAAATAGAGTTTATTAAATTGTACGGTGAGATAAATTGGATATTATATCCTAGGGTGAGATGATCATGAGTGTATAATTTGGGCATTAGAGTGATGGTCGAGCAATTTGGAATCGACCATTATTATTTTTTTGGGTGTTGGATTGGTTTTATTGGGAAAAAGTACTAGTTGTGCTTCTTGAAGGATGAATTTTCCTTATAGGAATGGTTAAGGTATGGTGGTTAGTTCATGGGTTCAGCCTAGAACCTAGAGTTGACCTTTAGAGTGAAAGAGGCATGTCTTCATTTCCATGAATTGTAAAAATCCATGTGTGGCATAGTGTCCCTGTGGGTAGGATGATATGGTATGCTATTAACAAAAATTTTAATGTCAATGGGTTTATAGTAGTGAGTTTTTAGAAACCTCGGGTTTAATGGTTGGTGATCTAGATGGGAGATGGATAGTTCAGGGGTTAAGAACATCAGGTGACTAGTTTGGAATCTGTGAGTAATTTTCAGTAGGTAGTCACTTAAGGAACATCAAGTATGGTAAGGGAACATCTATAATGTATAGTATCCTAGTTAATTACCTTGGGAGTGAGTTGTATATAATCTTTAAGACTCTTAGTAATGGGTTTTTAATAGGGTAGTGAGGTGGTTATTAGAATTTGGTCGTTTTCTTTAGAGACAATTACAATGAACCCATGAGGGGGTTTTGGGATGCTAGTGATGGTCGGGAGGCTCACTCTATAGATTAGTAGATTAGTTAGGTGGTAATAATGACCATTTAAAGTGTGAGTTAGGACTGAAAGAATATTTTATGGTGTTTCAAAAAGTAATTTTAGTAAGTATAGGATAATTTTTGTGAGTCATTGTGATGGTTCTAGTTTGGGGTGATGAGTTTTTTATCACGTTCTTAGGGTATTGTGTGTCTTAATGATTTTTTTGTGATATCCTATGGTTATTAAGAGTATTTTAGATTTTTTTGGGGTATATGAATGTTTTGGAACCTGAGAGTGGGGGTATAAGGTAGTAATTTTGGTTTAATGTCCTGGACCTCCCTGGTCCATTACATAGTGAAAATATGGTGGTTGAGGTGCTCTGGGAGGAAGTGGTGACTCATTTAAATAGTTTTTCAAAAATATAGTTTTTCTGATAGTGGGTCATGATAGGTGAGTCGGGAATGATAGGTGGTGATGGTAGGTTTCCAGCAGTGAGTTGTTCAATGGTGACTTGACCAACATTAAGTCATATAATGGTGGCTTGTCCAATAGTGGCCCATCCAATGGAGAGTCCCCTGATGGTGACTCATCCACCGATAGCTCATCCAATGGTGAGTCATCCACTAGTAGCTCGCACTAGTGACTCACCCACTGGTGAATCACGATGGTGAGTCATCCAGCGGTAGCTTTCCCAATGGTGAGTTGTCTGACAGTAACTCACAATGGTGATTCGTTTAGTGGTATCTCTTCTAATGGTGAGTAACCTAATAGTGACTCATCCACCAGTAGCTCATCCACCAGTAAATCGAAATGGTGATTGATATCCAAAAACGTGTCAAAATTTTAGTTTTATCCATTTCTTATTTTGTTTTAGTTTCACCCCTTTGATATTATCTTTAATGTAAAACACATTAAAAGACTTATTTTAAGGTATTTAATGCCGATTAAAATCCCATAACTCCTATATAATTTTCACTAAGGTTATAGGTGCCTTGGTCAATCCATGTGGTTTTGTTGAGATCCAGCTTTAATGGCAATTCAAAACCGTTTCATATTCCATGAGTCTCGAATCCAATCCTTCTAAGTTAAGGGGGCCTTACCTTCATTCATTACTTCTTGTTTTCCTTAGTATGGGATGCCTAGAGTTATTTATTTCCCAAGTAGTTATGTGAACATGGTGTGTACCGTAGATTGTGTTTTCCTTGGAGTTCCTCCTACTATATACACACAACCTATTTTGGTGAAACCATGAAGTGTTGATCCACCTTTGATATAAGGTATGTTCTACATCCATTCTGCTAGGTTCCTCAATCTATTTTCTCCTATTTCTCCTTTACATGTGATGGAATGTGATCTCCATGTTTCTAATAGATATTTCTATATTGTTGGTTGGTGTGGTGGTGTATCGGCATCCTCGGGTGGATACAATCATTGCGGGAGTGGTGATTGTGATCCATTGTGTTATCCAGTTCTCATGAGAATAATGTTATAAACCCTTTAAGGTGGGGGATTTATTGCTTCTCTATTTATTTACATGTAATTGTAGAGACATCATGATTTATCCCTTTATATCATAATGAAATTGACATAATAAGTATTTAAACCAGATTAAATAATTGGTATCGATCTCATAGCGATTTTGTTGCTTTATACCATGATAATGGTTTGCCTCTTATTTTTCTAGATAGTGTGATATTTATGCCTTGATTGTTTAGCATGTTGTTCTTGATGGAATTTTGTAAGGAACAAAAATACAGAATTAATTGATAATTAATTGGATAGAATATAAAGTGGCATGTTTAATGAATTTTGTTGTTGTTGTTGTATTTTTTATGATAATCAAATTGATGCAGATATGCATGTTTAACTAAATTGGTTAAGAATTGGTTGTATGAATAAAATATAATTCTTTTTTGGGACTTAGTTTCTTGGTTTTTTAATGTCCAAGTGCCTTGTGATTTAGATCAATGAGAGCTCATTGTGTGGGAAGGTTGGATGACTTGTTTAAGGCCAAGAGCCTAGTTGCTATGTTTGTTTTCTGCTTCTTATGATGTGATGTGAGCCTGGGATAGCTGGTCCTAGAAGGATGTTTTGGTATGTGGGGGCAGGTAGGACCATTTTTTGTGGTATCATTTGACACCTAGAGTGGTGATATTCATCTATTTATGCATATGGGTGTCAAAGAGGACACTGGGGATGATGGAATGGGTTGAATCTGGGCTTACCCATTGATATGAAAGTTGGATGCTTGTTGAACCTATTTTTTTATCTTATTTAGTCTCCCCACCACTTAAGGCAACTGGTTTTTCTTACTCTCCTTCCAAAATAGGTGAAGACGTGTGGGGTATTCCATGTTATTTTTATGTTTATAATCTCAAGGATGGATGGTTCTACACTCCTTTTATGGGTAAAAAAGACTCGATGGGTATCTCATTTACCCACCATGTTGATCCCCTTGTGTATGGTATCTTAGAATGGTTTCTTATAATACCTTGAAATATGAAAAGTGTTAATGCTATTAAATAAATTAATAAATGATGATTAACCAATGGGTCTAGAGCTAGCTAGGATACAATTCTAAGGTTTTGATTCTGAGAACTCATGAACTCGGTTTGGTTATGCCTAGAGGGCATGAAACTTGGTTGTGATACTAATGAAATGTAATGTGGAATTTGATAATGGTTAATTAATGGTTAAATAATTAATTAATGTAAAGTGAAACTGATAAAAAGGGATAAATTAATTTAATGTGGCTCTTTAAATGGTTGTGTGCTTATAGGATATCTAGTCTTAGTAGTGGTATCTGAGAGTCTGAGAGACGTTAGCTACAGTTGATTATGAGACTCTGTTTTTTCCATAGTGCAGTTGTGAGCTATATTATATATTCTAATTTTTATGATTCTGTATTCTACTCCACCCTATTGGTTAGGGTGACTGACAGCCTAGGGATTTTGAGCTCTAGGGGTGTTTTCCCCAACTTCCTAGTGGGAGGATGGATGGATGAATACCCCCTCTGACCCCTCACTCTTCTTTTGGTAGTTACTTGTGATGGTATACACGGTGGTTAGTTTTCCAGATATATGTATGTAGATAACTGTAATGGATTGTGTTTATTTCACACACATATATTCTAGAAATATTTTACTATGGACTACTATAGGTTTAATGTGTATAGGCTATGATGGATTGATGATCCTTACTCAGTGTATGTGATGTGTTGTCCTGAGGTATAATACCTAGTGTATGATACACATTATACGAGTTTTGGTGGCTCACAAAAACTACCTAGTTACTTTTTGGTTATATGGACATGGTGGTGAGTTGCACAAGGTGCATGTTTTGGTGCTTCTCCAAGGTGTCTTCGAGCTAGCATTTTTGTAGAGAGATGCTTAGGAGGTGCGATGTTGGGGAAAAGTGGAAAACTAGTGGGGAAGTGATAGCGGGGTACCCTTGATATTATTTATTATATTATACTCTTATATACGATACTTGGTGTGAGTGTCCATAGTGAGGCTAGGAATATAGTATACATGTGTAGGTGATGAGTTAGTTTCACTTGTTATTCACTGTGATTTAGCATACTTAATTTACTTTTGAATGATAGGGTATAGGAAGGATCCTAATGAGTATACTATTATACTCAACCTATATTATATAAACTATTTTTCAGGTTAGTTGGAGAAGGTTGGAGGTAAGGCTCGTCACTACTAGCTTGGGTTTTTGAAGTAGCTATTTAGGATTTGTGGTCACTATTGTTTTACTTTCTGTTGGTACTTGTTGTTTCCCCTTTTAGTTGTAGTAGTTCTTGCATGACATTACATATGTGCACTTGGGTTTCCTTTAATTTGTGGTCTGATAAGGATTTGATTTGTGTCTATCTTATCTCTCTCTTTTTCATGTGTTATCTTAGAGGGTAATTCCTCCAATCTGTGTGATTAATATACCCTTAGTTCTAGTCGCTAACCCAAGGCTTACTGGAGGAGATACTTGAGGGTCACTATCTCTCCTCCAATTTCTTTCCCAATAGGGGTGAACTTAGTGGGTATGGGGGTCATGGCATGGGATATGTTGAGAAGTTCTTGAGAAGAGTGGTTATCATGAGATGATGCACTTTGGGAACACTAGTGTTGGTTGAGCAGTGATATGTAAATTCATATGATGCATAGCACCTACTGGGTTTCATTATATATATCCCTTTAATGAAATTAGGCCAAATATCTAGGGGGTGTGTATTTAGTTTCATGTTTAGGGATGGTAGTGGAATGATCCACATCTAGTTCTATGAGTATCCTAGATTTGATTATTCATCTTTGATGGTTGGTACAGTCGGTGTTTTTAGAAACTAATGAGGAATAAGATTGGTATAGTGATTGGATTAGAACTCGTGTGTTTTATGAGGTTTCTTAAGCTGCATCATCATGATTAGTTTGGGAGGTTGATACTATTTCATAACAGAATTAGTGTTAAGAATTCATTTTGTAAGTTAACCAACTAATGCTTTTTAAACTCAATTGAGCATAAGTAGAAATAACATGGTGTATATTGTTTAGGAAATGACTAGTAGGTGTTTAGGGGTAAAACTATAGGTGGGTTAGATTGGGTGTATGGTTCATAGGGCCACAACCAATAAAATATTGGGATTATTAAATTCCATCATGTTCTGAATGATGATTTTAGAATTAGAATATTTTTACAAACACTTCTTAAGGATGGGAAACCCTATGGTGGGGAGTTATTAATGACCTATTCCATTATAAGTCAGTGATTTCAAGTGAAATTTAAATCATCATAGATTTGAAGTGACGGGAGTTTTAATTGGGTGAATTATATTGTTAGATAATCCTTCATGTGTTGAGTTTTTTTTAGATCTTGGTAGTTTTTGGAGTTAGTAGAGATCGAAAAATAGGTGTTGTAGTAGTTGGGGTGAAAATTTATTATAGGTGGAAAACCGCACCCCAATAGGGGGGATTTCAACATAGCATGAAGGGGTTTATTCCATAAAAGGTCTAGATCACATATTGGTAGAATATTATTTAGTTTAAGGTTTTAGGTGAATGTGTTAAGTCACAGCATAATGGTATACATTATGGTATGGTGAAGAGTTTGTAAAATATTAATTACAAATGAAAGAGAGGCACCACATTGGAATGTATGTGTTGTTCCATGAAGCACCCAATAAAATTTTACTGTTCCTTTCCTATAGAGGTATGATTCTCCATGAACCAAATATTCATGCTAAAACATGTCCTCGTTAGTGGGGAATTACATCATGATCACCATGAAAATTTCACAATATCCCTCTTTTTATATTTTTTTAAGAGGGACAAGGGGGCCATTTCTAGAACCCCTATCTCATTCCCACTAGGGGATTATCCTCCCATCAATTAAACCAAGGTAAGGACACCACACACTCTATCTGTTACCTCTCTCTTTTATCCCAATGATTTAGGGTGAATCGGGTATGTTTCTGAGATCAAAAAACAGGTAAACTTTCCTCTTTTACCTTTATTTCTCACCCACCATATCTTCCTTTAATTTATGGTGATTTTGTCTATATGTTTAAGGAATATTTCATCATATCATAGTGGAATCACCATGAAATGATAGTTATTCTTGGTGTGATGGATATAATACACAAAATGAAGATAAATTTCAATTGTTTCTCATCAATTCAATAAAGGTAAGTCACCTAATGAGTTTTTAAAATATTATTCAAAAAAATCGAATTGGTTATTAATTAGGTATTGAAAGATTGGTCTTTTTTTATATGAGTATTAGAGGAATACCTCATGTTATTAGAAAGATTTTTCTTAAGGTTCCAGATATGGATACCCACTTTGTGGATTTTTAAGGGTTATACCTTTTTTGATTAAATTAATAAATTATTTATACTTATTTATAATTATTAATTTCTTCTTGTGTTATGAGGTAGAGGCACGAGAGTTTGGAATAACTCAATATGATATTAGATGAGTCTCAGATAATAATTTTTAAATTTTATTAACTCCTTTATTTATGTAGGTGTTCCCTTTAATACTTATCTATATGTGTGTATATAACACCCTAAGATTTTAAATAATATTCTCCTTTAAAACATAATGTGTTCGATAGCCTACTTCACATGAAACACCAAGCTAAAATGATCCAAAATATAATATATGAACATTATTAATAAATTAAAATAATAATAAAACCTCTAGTAAATAAAAATATAGTAATCAATTAAAAATATTACATTTAGAGGATAAATAATCAATATGATTTGATATTAAAAAGGATTGTTCTTTCTCAAACAATTATGTAAATTTTTAATAAATTGAATATATCAATTTTAAATGTTTATTATGATAATATATGTTATTAAAAATATATTAAAATTATTTAAATTATAAATTGGTATGAAATAATAACAAGAACACTTTATTTTCCAAAAGTATATATATTTTCAATAAAAGTAGTTTTTCTTTATATACTATATTCTTCTTTTAAAATATAAATTTACAAATTTTAAAATGTTAATTTGAAAAAAAAATCATTTTATTTTTGGATTAATAATTTCAATATAATCTAAGGACTATTTTTTTATATTTTTCTAAAATGATTTATTTTTATATGAATAGTGAAAAAATACTAATTTTTCTAATACCTTAAATTTTATAAAACATGAATGAATTAAAATAAATTGAAAACTTTTTGTATAAAATTATATTTATTAAGTAAAATAACTCGTTCTAAAACAATATTTTGAATTTATAAAACCCATGTTTAACATTTTGGAAACTTAAGTAATATTTTAATCTTAAAACTATTTTTATTCGCTCATATTAAAAATTAGTTTTCATAACTTATATAAAATATGTATAAAAAATCATTTAATATTTTAGATCAACATGTTCATGCTATAAAATTATTTTAATTTCATTTTAGGCATAAAATTATGATTACAAATATTGAAGTTAATGACCAGGATAATGGTGAAAAGGGTTATTTTCAAAGAATTATTTTATTAATGTCGTGTAATTTTTATCTAATAAATTAAAATGATATATTTTATATAAAGACACTTATATGATATTTTCACATGTATAAAAATATTTTATCACTCATTTAAAAGGTAATTAATTTTATATAATATTAATATCCCTTAATGGAAAAAACTATATTTTTTTACAAAATAATATTTCTATGTATTAAATGATTTAAATTAAAAGTTAATTTTATATTATTTATTAAATAAATTTTATTATATAGTTATTGTATTTATGATAATAACACTCAAATATATTAATTATGGTTACCTTATATTTTTAATAGAATATAAATTACATGGGTAAAAACTAGTTACCAATATAAAAAACAAAAATTGTAAAATTTCAACATCATGTGTTAAAAGGATTGAAACATTCCTGAAAATGTGTTAAAATTATTTTTAGAAGCTTTATTGAACTTATAACACCCCGCAATCTATTATTTCTCACTTTTGGAACCTTTAAACCTTGAATAGTGACATACCATTATTGAAAAATAATGGGTATTCATAAATGTGCCATTTTATTCACTTATAAAAGGGAAACACTCCCACCACTTCATAACACAACTTTACATTATAATTCAATATTTAAAATATATAATTTTTATACTTATATAAACCTATATCTTTCTTATAATCCTTTGGTATCAATTATTTATCCTAAGTACTTCATTTCCAATGAGACTTTCAAGGGAAAGTTCAAGGTCCAAAAGTGAGTATTACCTAATAATTAACCTTTTATTCTTAATATTTATCTTAAAAAACTATCCTAAAATATTAATATAATTATTATACTTAATTTTTATTATATTAAATTAAAACCCATTATTTATTCCTTCCCATCTAGTTATTAAAAAAAATGTACATCAATTGTGTGTTTGTGAGGACTACTCCCTCCACGAAGTGACATATTCTAGTTTTTACCACCACCTATCATAGATAGTGAAAGGATGTATTTGATGAATTAATATTTTTTTATTTCAAAAATCTGTCTATTAAATTATAATTTATCATATTCCTTCATTTTACCCCATTTTTTGAGAAATGAAAACATTAATTATGCATACATGCAGAATACCACCTCCACAAACAATGAATAGCATTTTCCATCACCAACCTACATTGATGTTCTAAGATTTATGTTAATGATGTTAAATTATATTTATGAAATTTTTAATCTCATTTAAATTTTATATTAACAATATATAAAAACATCTCCTTACTCATAAAATCATTATAACACGGTCTTGTTTAGGTCAGGTATACTACCTAAGTGAATGATGTTATAATGTTTATATCATGAATAATTAAATAATTTTATATAATGGTAATATCATGTAATAATATTTTATTTAACATTTTTTTAGTATTCTAGATAGGTTCTATTGATATTTAATATATTTATCAATATATAACCTTTCGATCGTTAAACATGCCAAAACTAGTTCTTCACAATTTTCATTTTCACAAACCAAACCTTTATCTATCACCAAATGAAAATGGGATATAATGAATCATTGAATAAAATTTATTATAATAATATTTTTTAATCTATTAATGATTAATTTTTTTAAACAAAAATTTACCATTCCATTACAAAACAAGTATGAAACAAGCAATTAGAGTTTCTAACACACATGGTGAAAATCAACTATAACCAAATAATATATTTGTAATAAATAGTTATAAATTAAATTTATATATGTAAATATATATATATATATGAATAAGGTTTTTAAAATAGGTTATCAAGATATTTATTTCTTTATATATCGTTTTAGATCACATTTCGATTGATCATAAATTAAGGTAAGGGTTTCTTGTCTAAATTTTCACCCATTGAGACATATTTCTTATTATACACCATATTTTATTTTTTATGGTGTATCTATTATAATTTAATATATTTTTTATCATGATCCTATAATTATTAATGGTATTTAATGTTTCATTTGAAGTTATATACTTTAATGGGTTTTTATTTCAATTTTTCTAAAGTTGTAAGTGTTACTTGTCTCTATTTTCAATTCCATGAGACATGCTGATTTTTCACACCATATTTTATTTTATATGGTGTATTTACTTAATTTTTCCACAAAATATAATTAATATATTTCATTTAATTATATTTTAATTTCATGGTCTCTCTCTCATGTTCTTTTGATTCTTATGTTTCCATTACATTAAGGGTTTTTCTATCTCAATTTTTTTTATTGAGATATTATTTGTATTCACCAATTTTTTCTGTGTTATGGTATATATATTTTTCATGGATTACCTTATAAATCTAATCTTAATATTTTCTTTTATGTAATTAAACTCATGTAAATATAACACTGCATTTTTCTTTCCAAATCAACATTTTCTATTAGTATATTTTTTCTTCCAATGCCTTTCCTCTATGAAAAATGTATATTTCCTATATTTAAATGAAGGGTGTTAACCTAGATTATAAACATAGATTTATTGGGGAATATTTTAAAATATATATACTTGTTATTCGGATACAAATTTTTATGTATTAATTGGAAATTTGATTGTGTATTTTTTAACTATCCACTTTTTTTATCTAGATGAATTATTTTCATTTATCAACTAGAAAAGTATTGATAATACATATGTTTATATCTCAATACAAATTTTTATTGAATCCTAATACAAGTTTATTATTAATTTTACTAATAATAATATCTTTTATATGGTAAATATATTGGACTTAAATAAATGAAAAGTGGGGATCGGGATTATATAGCCCCTCAATCCTTAGTATGTTTTATTTTATAACTTGATCAGATGCATTTTAAGGGAATAATGCATGTATATGAATATGGTAATATCTATTAATTATTTACCTTAAATATCTTGGGTTATTAATTAATAGGAGATTGTTGGTAAAGAAATTGAGTACCTAGATATAACTTAGGGTGTTGATGTGAGTTCCTTATGACTTGATCTGTAAGAGTATCACATAATATGGGTATAGTTTTCTTGGATAGTCAAGTATAATGAGTGTATGAGATTGGGCAGACTGATTTTGGAATAGGGTAATTGGGATCATTGTGGGTATAGTTTTTCTACAGACTTATTGTGATGAATGGATTTTGTGATATTGGCCATGGTGGGTTATGAATGAGTTGTTGATGTGTGATCCTCTAGTGGGGTGCTAAGAAGGGATATATTTCTAGAAAATGTATTTAGTATGAGATATTTATACTATGTGATTCTTATTTTCAAATCCTAATGATTTTTTGAAATAATTAATAATGATGTGACCTAAAGAAATCACCCTAATTGATAGGGTATTAGTATGAGATTTTATTCTGAGACCTAATCCTGGGTGATAGCATGCTAGGAAAAGATATGGTTATAAGTCCTCACCCTGAGTGATAGGGTATTGGTATGAGATGTGGTTATGATACCACACCTAGATTTAAAGGTTTTTGGTATTTTACTTGGTATGAGACTTTGACCATAGTGATAAGGTGTTAGAATGAGACATGGTTTTGGATGTTACCCTAATCGATAGGGTATTATTCAAATTATGTGAGATTTTTTTTGAATTCACACTTCTCAGTGATTCTTCCTTTATTGCCCAAGATGGATCTGTGGTGTAAGGTGACTCTTCCTTCTGGTATGAGGTTGAAGAAAATGGGGTTATCAGTCGTGGTGTTCTGGTTAGTACATGATGACATGATATGATTTTTTTACATATTGATTGTTCTTTTTTTACATTATTATACCTACACATGTAGATATAAATTCATATATAAGGGACATGTTGGTGGGGGCCTACTAAGTTACATTATCATGAACAAAATGAGAACCATGGTGCATATACATATCATATATTTTAATTTCAGTTAGCATTCTGTATAAGGGATCTAGATAGAGTAGTGGGATGGGAAGTTGGGAGACTAGTACAATGAGGGACCTAGATTTTTATAGTTAAGTCTCACTATATATTTTGTTTTTAGTTTATTTTCATTATTATAAACCCAATGGGTGACCTATGTTATTTTTTTATGTATATTGATCATGGGAACCACTAATGTTATAACATGTTGGTATTTATTTTTTATTTATGTTTGGATTTTAGTTTTAATTATATGTGTTTACTCTAATGTTATATGATGGACTGGTTATTTTATTTGTTATTGAATATAATGGTATAGAGATTATAGTCTTCCCATGTTTGGTATAATCTCTCACCACTAGTCTGTAACTTTGAGTGTATGGGGAGGTTTTCATGAGGTCACGTGGCACCCCTTCCTTAAGTTGATAGATAGTTTACTAGGTTATGTTATTACCATGGATGACTGGTGATTAGTGGGCGGTGGTTTCATGAAGCGCCACATTATCTCCAGAC
Source organism: Viscum album (assembly GCA_963277665.1). Taxonomy (NCBI): domain Eukaryota; kingdom Viridiplantae; phylum Streptophyta; class Magnoliopsida; order Santalales; family Viscaceae; genus Viscum; species Viscum album. The sequence continues at coordinate 1,927,832,594 of OY728137.1, read as the reverse complement.
CACGGATTTGGAATTATTGGATATATATATATATATTGAGGTATTTGATTTAGTCTCATAACCAAAGGTTATCATGGTATTTTAGAGATTAGATAACTCATTTTAGTAGTGTGAAATGTGTATACTCCCACGATTCAGAGTATCCTAATGACTTATTGGTGGTATAAAACCTAATTTAGAGGGGTTTCACATGTAGTGAAACTATTTTATGGATGATTAAGATTTATCCTAGAATTATTGAGTTATTAGTAGACTAATTCTATCTAGTTACTTGGAATATGATAGATTTGGAATTAAGCTATGATGGTTTTTGTAGAGTCAGTGTCTCTAATAACTGGCTCGGGGTAGAATTCAATGTATAACTTACACTATTTGAATATCAGTACTATTGGGAGGATTATATTAATAATATTATGGTATTATGGAGTTGTTTTATTTATTTCATAATGAGTCCAGTTTTAATTCAGTTGTGAATATTATTTTCATTTTATAATATAACAAAAATTAGCACATCATGATTATGGTGGGGAAATATTGATTTATAGGAGGACCAAGGAAAATTTAGAGTAATACAGTGAAAAAAAAGTACTAATGGATGTTTTTATTATATGATCAAGTATAGTGATGTTGGATTGGTGTCGAATATATCATTTTGAATATAAATATATTTAATGATAGATCATTGTGGGATTTTCTATGAATATACAGATTTTTAGGATCGGGTGCATAAATCGGAAAACTTCATCAATTTTGGAATCTTGAATGAGTATTGGGATCGAATTTCATTACATGGATTATAATTATAGAATAAATTAATAATTTAGTGCATTTATTTCCTTTATGGGATAAATTTTTAGATGATGACCTTGGTAATATTAATTCAAAGTAGGTTGTTAGTCTTCATGAGGTTCCAAATTTTATTATTTCAGATACAGATCCTTAGTTTACATCTAGTTCATAGGAATAACACTATAATTACTTGGTTATGGGGATAAAGATGAGTATAGTATATTATATTTAGATATATAGGAATATAGATCTTATTATTCTGTTTTTTAAAGTATATTCTCTGATTTTGTGTGCTTGATTTTGGGTGGTGTTGGGGGGACCATCTTCCATTTGAAAAATTTATGTATGAAATAAATTCTCATTCATTAATTCATATAGAACCATTTGAGAAATTTTATGGTTATAAATATCATTCTACATTATTTTGGGTTTTGGTGGGTGAGAAAACTCTTTTGGGACCAATTTTAGTTTAATAAATAACATGACACGTTAAGTTAATTTATAAGCATATGATATATTCTCAAATATGGAATAATATATCTCTTAAGTTCTTGAAAGTGACTATTATATTGAGGTATAGATATCCTGGGAAGCTAGGTAAATTATTTTCTTTGTATGTGGGGCCTTCTTAAATCAATGAGAAAATTAAGGAAGTTATTATATATTAGATTTTCTATAATATTTTATAATTGTTCATAACTTGTCCAATGTTTCTTTGAAAAAAAAGTATCACCTATAACATCATCAAGTTTCTAGGTAAAATCATTCTAATTTGGAACCTGATGTTTCTTATGTGGAGAAACAAATTTAGGCTATGGATTATGGATAAAAGATTATTAGGGGTGGATTATTTCATTAGTGTGGGTTCTATGGTTGCGCGAGATGATATATAAATAAAATTTATAGAGAGATGTAAAGGTAAGGTAGAAATGGTTGAAATTATTTGATGATGAGAGTTACTAGTTACTTTTTGGTTATAAAAAGTCTTATGGAGAGGGGAAAATATGACTCTGTGGTTTTGGTAAGTGTTCTATTTTCCTATTTTATGAATATGGGGTGTATAATTAATTCTTAAAGGATTTTTTATGGATTTTTAATGTTTGATTTTAAGAAATGGGTTCTTATATGATATTACAAGTTAGTTTCAGTTGTATCATTTTATTTAGAATGGTTTTTTTACCTTATAGTCCATGTTTCATAGGTGTAGCATCCTTGACCCAATCTTCCCAAAGGGATTTGAATAATTGGGAACCATATAACCTCAGGCTCTCCTCCCCATATGTTAGAGGCTGAAAACTTACAGTAAGGGTTGATAAACTACTCAGGGGGATATTATACCCATTATAAGATAACCAAAAACAAAATAGAATGTTAAAGTAAGATATCAATTACAATAACCACATAAATGGACATTATAATTACAGTTCAACCATGGATATATAAAAAAAATGTTATAGAAAAATAAATTGTATTATAATGTCACATGAATCATACAGAAATTACCAATATTTCTATATATGTTGATCATATACAAAGAAACCCAAAATAAACAAGAGTAGAGATAGAAACAAAATTATACCTGAGCCCTTTCCCAATCCCATCCCCCAATTCGGATTATGTAACATGATAAATCCAAACTTTTCATAAATAATTATAAGTATTTAAAAGAATAAACCCCCAAAATTTTAACATTTTGAGCTTAATCACATCATTTTCAATGTTCAAGGATATTTTGGATTTAATTATAAAAATAGGCCAATTCAATGTTTTTATGTTTTTTCAGTCATTTCTCAAACTAATTAACCAATTCATATATTTATTTGGATTTTTTGTAAAATTATACTTTTGAACTTAAAATGGGTAACTTTGGATAAGTATGGAATTTCATAGGATATTTTTTTATTCCTTATAGGATAATTTTTCAGCTCATATGATATTTTATTTTACTAACAAATCCAGACATGTATATATTTTTTCCTATTTCATAGGATAATTTTATTTCCTATAAGAGATTTATCCATTATCATATGAATTTAAAACTATATCATACGAATTTGGATTTCCATAAGTCTTTATATTCATAAAACTCTTCCTAGTCATAATACTTAATGGGATTCTCAAAAGTCATTCCTTTTTCAAAAAACTGATATTTTATAACTTTCATGAGAATCATATTAATATTTACTAGAGCATAATAATTTTTCATATGAATTTGAGTCTATTTGAATTTTTATTTTATACGAATTTAAAATTATTAAAAAAATGAAATTTATATGATGAATGCTATAAAGCCTTGTGATTTTTTACTTTGTGAAATTTTAGGGCTTTTCACTGAAGCTTCCATGATGTATGAAGTTATAAACTATGCATGAGTGATACATAAAGGTACCTTCATAATTACACTACCCATGGAAGGGTAATAAGATTCTATGTACAGGTACTTATCCATGAATTATAGATATGTAAAGGTAATTCCATTGTTTTTAAGGCTATATAATGGTCATATCAAGATACATATAGATAATCTGAAAACTAGACATCTATATAAAGAAACACTCATCTAACCAAATCTATGGAACGCTACATAATCACTAATATGATTAATAATATGACACCATGTGGATCATAATATGTATAGTATTTTGATCAAGAAAAAATAGTAATGTAAGGATTTCATTGATATTTAGAGACCACAGGAGAAAAGTAATGATAAATATTTCAAAAGAACAAGGATCCTATAGGTTTGACCATGGTTGATAAAATGGAAACTAAGGACCTACAAAAGAAACATGATGCCAAAATATTTGGGGAGTTGGATTTGGTAACTTTCTATATAATCGACTACTATTGTTATTTACTGATTTCATTTTATTTTTTCCTAAAATATTTTAATTCATTATCCTCCCCTATTCTTCTCTTTTACCCTTCTAATAGTTTGGTGATATTTTGATTGATATAGGAAGGAAATTATATACTTTATAATGTTTGAGTCCATCTTTTATTGAATAAAAACATTATTTTGTTTAATGATTTTAGTTTTCAATGGATTTTTGGTAATTTTTAATACATCTGTGCTTAAGGTCTTAAACTTGTTCACTATTTTTTACTTAGGTTGTTTATTCATAATCTCAATTCACTTAGTACATATTGTTCTAAAGGAATAGGATGTGTTGAGTTGTGAGTGTTGATTAATTTCTATCACGTGTGTGAGGGTAGTGAGTTACTCTTTATTCACCTAGGAACAATAAATATTTTTTGGGTATTTCCTTGGTAGTTCAGGATTATTTTAGTTTTTTACACACACCAGAAGGGAGGATTACCAAGGGGTAACCAATATTGGGTAAGTCCCCACAATAAACTTCAACTAAGGGTGATTTCAAAATCAATCAAGGAGTCTTTCATTTATAAGTTAATAATAAGAGAAGTAAAACCATTTTTAAAGAATTTGATAACATTGAAAAATGAAATCCAACCATAAAGAATCACTTTATTCATCATTTTTTTAAATCACTTTATCTATTTCATAGTTGTTTTCCAAAACCAATTTATTTAAAAACACCCACTTTATCTAACCAAAGGAAAATTGACAACTAATTTTGAGCATTCATATTTGAATATAATCATAGGTTTCTATTATAAATAAATTTTGACCTAGGATTTAATTTTTTACCCAACACCACATAATAGTTGTGCATTAAAAAATTTGGTGTCATTTCTAGGGTTCCAGTTTCAAGACTATAAAAATATAACTCTAAATTACATTACTAGATTATCAACTAATAAAATTTTGTGTTTGGAAAATGAAATAGAAATAACTTTGACTAAACTATAAAATGTAAATTTTTATTTAGAAGGATCTTCTTGAAAATATTATTCCCTACATATATTAGAAGAACCATTAGGAATGAGTTTTATGCAATTTTACAAGCTACTAGAGAAACTCACTGTGAAATATGATAATGGTTTAAGAAACATTGTATCAATTTCCCACATTAAGATATAAAGGAACATCACTTCCTTGTCTTCCTATATTAAGGATGGGTGGAAAATAACAAAAACTTATTTTATTACTCATATATAGAATCCTTGAATGAATAATCACCAATAATATCCAAGGTAATGGTTGAAAATATTTCTCAAAACTCATAGTAGTTTGTAACTGGATGCATAGGAATAAGAGTTATCCCTGAGGTTAGAATATCTAACTCGTCTTTATTATTATAATCTACACTTTATGAAATAATAAGAATTGTGAGATATATGTCATTCAAAAAAACCAGTGGAAAATAAGTATCATATATGTTATGTGTTTTGTGTTTATACGCTAGTCATTTTACTGACCAATGTGTTGAAGTATAGGGAAAGGATAGTTGTGAAAAAACCTTTCAACCAAAGAAATTCCAAAAACAAAATCGATGATGAAGGAATAATCCCCAAGTAAATTGTAGTTATAAAAAACAAAAATATAAAAACAATCCACCCTAACAAAATCATCACCACCAATAACCCCCATTATAGTAGTAAAACCAACAATACCAACAACCACCACCCTACTACTAACCTTAAAAGAAACATACTTAACAACAATCAAATTATTTTCAAATAAATAAAATCTTATGAATAGCTTTCATCTAGTGAAAAAGTCTTAGTAAAATAGTAATAAGGAACTGAAGTTGAGAAGCTTAGGAAAAAAGTGGGTGAGTTAATAAACCAAATCAGTGGTCGGGAGGAGATTTTATCCAAAAAACTAGGAAAATTGAAGAAGCTTTGTAGTTAAATTTTTTTAAACAAAGTTTTTGTATTTATTGACAAATAACTTTTTTGTATTAGAATGTTTTGTATTATATGAATTGTATTCAGATTAATTGTAATGAGGTTCTTGTAAAGTGTGATAAAAGATAGGATTCAAACAAAAAAGGGGAGAAAGTTCTTTTCTATATTCAGAAGAATCGTACTTAGGTCTATTCAATTAAAATAATCGGATCCAAAATTCTAGGTGAAGAGGTCATTTCATTGCTGAAGAGATTTTAAAAGAATAATGTGAAGTCGGGAGTTAGAAATTTTTTATACTTTCAAAAATAAAATAAGACAATTCTTTTCTAATAAATAAGTTTTCACAAATCATGACGAAATTCATGATAGAATATTTTGAAGAAATGGTGGAGAGGTTTGAACAATTTCAGAGTTGAAAAATGGGATTTCCATCATAATGGGAATATAATTGTAATGAGAATTCTATCATAATAATAATATCATTATAATAAGAATCCCAATGTAATGGGATTTACATTATATTGAGGTTGGTCAACATCAATTATTGTATCATCTGACCATCAATCTAAAGCATGAAAAACTTTTCATACCCAGGATGATCTTACTCAGACTCTAGAGGAAAATGATCATACCCATGTTGATAATAACTAAATGGAAATAGGAATGGATACTGAAAATCATATCCAAGATAATCAAAATATCATAATGGGTTAAGAAAGAAAAATATTGTAATGAGATGATAAAGAAACAGATCGTATTGGGCTGAGAAAGAAACAGATCGTAATTATCTGATAAATTAGAATATCATAATGAGATGAGAAAGAAAAGGATCGTAATGAGATGAGAAATAAAAATATCATAATGAGATGAGAATGGTGTGAGGAATTGAAGTTGTCAAATGTGAATTTCAATTTTGCATAAATATCAGAGAAATCTAAGGAGGTTTGAAGAAGTCAAAGATGAAGTTTTAAATGTGAGATATTTTTGGAGATTTTTAGATTTGATGAAGTGGGGGAAGTTTCCAAGTTTCTCGCCTTTGTTTTTATGATTTGCTTATAAATACTTCCTTAGGTCATTTGTTCATTCACAACTTTCACATATGCACAAAAGTCGGATCACTAGAGACTTAAAAATTGAAATTTTCCATCTGATTGAAGAAGTATTGAATTGATCATTCTATCAGAGTTTTAGTTTTGCAGATTGAGTGAGTTTATCATATTTAGAGAATCAGATCCATAATTATCATAATTAGGAAATAAGATCTAGAATTATCATATTAATGAAATCAGATCTAGGATCATTATTTTTAGATAATCAGATATAGAATCATTGAATTGAGAAAATCAGATCCAGAATCCAGCATCATTATATTGAGTAAAAAATTATATCTAGCCAAATCAGACTACGGATTCAAACTGATCAATTGTGGATCAAATTCAACCAATTATTTATTCTTTTGTTTGGAATAATTGTTTTATGATAAAACATTGTAAACCGATTGAAGTCATTATAATCATTCCTATTAAGAGATAGAAGGTGTCAAATGGGAATTGGAACAAGTTGTATTCACTTATTCTTAATAGTGGGTTTTCATAGACCCATAGGAGTGGCTATGGAAATGATGTAAGTTCACAAACTGAGGATGAACCTTGTAAATCTTGTGTGATTTACTTTATTTCCTACTATTTTATGCATGAGTATTTACTAAAATTTGATAAGGATATAAATCTTAACAGGTTACAAGGGTTAAGTTATAAAAATAATTGAAACTTATAAAAGCGAACAACTAATTTAACCCCCCTTAATAGTTGTTATTCAATTATTTGGAATTTCAAAAATTACTATCCTAATCAATCCCAAATCTTAATGGGAATGAGTTCATAATAACCACCAAATGTGGAAAGAAATTCACCCCATGAACAAACATGATATTGAACAAAATCATCTTAGGAATGAAAAATAAGGAACTGAAAACCCTGAATATGACCAAACACGATATAGAATTGAAGAGAATGATTCATAAGAAGCTGAATAATATAATACATGTTGCTGAAGAACATGGGAAGCTATCCAAAGAGCCTGAGGAAGAAGAAAATAAGTAATAGAATAAATATGAACCAAGGAGGAAAAAAGGACTAGAGACACCCATACTAAGATAATAAAGGGAGAATAAGGATCCCCACTTCCATTTCTATAAAGTATGATTCAATCTAAGAAAATTCAAGAAAAAAACTCCAAAGATAAATCCTAGAAATGTTTTAGAAAATAAAGATAAACACACCCCTTCTATAAAACCACAATGAGATTACAAAGTATATTATGTTCCTCAAGTATCTTTTCTCCAAAAAAACAAGGCTTTAAGAGAACAAAAGAATTAATTTGGGAAGAAGTGTCTCAACATTAATCACACCACAACTCCTGTCCAAATGTCAAGATCTAAAGGAATTTTCTATTCATTGAATTTTTTTTATATAACCTTTTCCACTGATTTATGCGAGTTAGGTTCTTCCATAAATGTTATTCCACTCCCAGTGTTTACATATTCACAGATTGGAGACTTGAAGCCCATAAGAGTGGTTATTCAGCTTACAAAGAGATCTTTTATATTTCCTTCAGGGGTATTAGAAATTTTCATTTCTAGATTCCAAGAACTAATATTCCCAAAATACTTATATGTGCTCAACATGGAATAAAACATAATCACATCACACTTTCCTATAATTTTTGGGAAACCCTTCTTAAAGAAAATCAAGATAATAATTAATGTGAATGATGAAAAACTCTCCATGAATTTTGGAGATATAAAAATCCATTTTAACATCTTTGACTCCATGAGACACCCTTAATTTAACCATTTACTCTTTAAACTATCAAAATTTGAAGATACTGAATCCATTGAATAACCAGGTATATTACATGATTGTTTATCCTTAGAAAAACAATTAATTATTGAAAATTCAAAGGTGAGTAAAGCTATCCAAAATTATGAAGAATGTTTTTTTAGTGTGTAGGAAGAGGTAACTTATAAATACATTGATAGGTTTAATTGTTTATTTAATTATAAGTTATAATATATGTCATATTATGTGAAAAAAATACAGGCAATGTATGTGAAACCCAAATTTGGTTTCATCATTAGAATAACCCCCTAATATAGAATAAAATAATTTACCCACTGATATCAAGTATGTGTACTATCTGTAAAGAAAAAAGATACTAGTAATAATTTCCAATAACTTTACCCATAATCAAGAACCTAAATTTATTGCACTTTTGATAGAGAATTTTCGATAAATAGTTTGGATTTCAGGAGACATTGTAATAATAAATCCTAGAATCTATATGCAGAGTATTTTCATTGAAGAGAATTCCAATCCTATTAGTTTTCCCCAATTAAGGTTTAACCCAACTATTATGAATTTAATTAAGAATTAAATAGAGTGGTTACAATAATATAACATAATCTACCACTTTCCAGACTCCCAATGGGTTAACCCCATTCATATTATTCCCAAGAAAACAAAACTAACTATTATGAGTAAGAACCAAGATGAGTTAATCCCTATGAGAATTTAGAATAGCTAAACAATGTGTATAGATTATAGGATTCTATATCAAGTCACCTAGAAGGATCATTTCCAAATTCCTTTTATTGACCATATTTTAGAAAGGTTAGTTGTAAAAACACATTATTGCTTATTAGATATCTCATCTTGATATTTTTAGGTAATAATTTCTCTATATGTTCAAGATAAGACCACTTTTATATATCCCTTTAGTACCATTTATTATAAAATGATTTCATTTTAATTTTATAATGCACCAGGTACATTTTATAGGTGTATGGTAAGTATATTTTCATATAATATTTAATATTACCTATAATTTTTTTGAATGATTTCAATGTCTTTGGAAATTCACTTGATAATTTCTTTAAAATTTATGAAAAAGTTTTAAGAAAATTTATTGAAAAATATCTTTTCTTAAATTTTGAAAATTTTCAATTCATGGTAGAAAGAAGAATAGTACTTGGTCACATTATTTCACAAAAATTTATTAAAGTTGATAAATCAAAAATTTAAGTGATAGATTCTTTACCTTACTCAACTTGTGTGAAACATGTAACATATTTTCTAAAAATGAAGGTTTTGTTAGAGGTTTATATAGAAATTTAGTAATATTTCTCTTCCACTATCTAGGTAAATTTTGAAATAAGACTTTTTATCTGATAATACTAAGTAAATGGAATAATTTATTGAGTATAAAAATTATATTGATCATCCCTAGTAATGAAACCACCATACTAGGAGCAATCCTTTTAGTTACTTTATGATGCTTCCAACCAAGAAGTTGGAGCAGTTATTTCCCAAATAATTAAACTTAAATATCAGGTCATTTCCTATAATTTGAGAAAATTGGAGTCACCCAACCCAAATACACTACCAAATAAAAATAATTTCTTTCAATTGTCTTTACTTTATAAAAATTAATATCTTACTTACTTTGAACTTAAGTTACAATATTTTCTAATCATTAACCCTAAGGCACTTGATGAATAAGGCTGGAAAAAAATATTCAGATGGTTAGATGGATTTCTCGTCTCTAAAAATTCAATTTTGAAGTCAAATACATTAAAGGAAGTGAGAACTAAGTGGTGGACTATCTAAGTAGGTTTTTGAACACTGCTGAAGTTGAAAATTCAAAAAATAACCTACCAAATGATCACATTCTAGGAGAGAAGTTGTACCTAATTTAAGGATGGGTACTTTGGCATGATAGCATAGTTAACTATTTGGTAACTACACAAGTACCATCTATTTTTAATACTCAACAAATAAAAATAATCAATTAATAATCTAGATTTTTTATTTTGGAGGATCTGTTACTTTGAAAATTTTGTAATGGTAATGTTACAAGAATATAATTACCTAGTAATGAATAAAATCTATATTTTAATCATGTGACACAATAGAATTTTGATTCCATTTTATACCTAAATTGATAATAATAAAAGTCATAGAATATAGAATTTATTGTACTACCATATTTTAAGATTCTCATGAGGTTTTCAAAAAATGTAAAAAATTCCAATTTAATAGAAATATTTCTAATACAAATAAAGGACTCTAAACCCCATAATGTTTTTTGAGATATTATAAATTTGGGGAATATAATTTATAGGACTTTATCTCATGTCTTTAAGTAACTCTTTCACCTTTATATTGGTTAATTATATTTTAAAATGGGTGGAAGAAAAACCCACCATAACCAATAATGTTAATTTTTTGTGTGATTTTATAAGGTCTAACATCTTTTTCAGGTTTATATTTCTAAGAGACACAATATGGGATCAAGGTACACACTTTTTAAATAAGATCATGGAAGATTTAATGAATATATATATAATACAACACATAACATCTACAAGCTACCACCTATATAAAAATGGGAAAGCTAATGTTTCAAAAAGATAAATCCAAGAAAGTATAGAAAATAATATCAATATAAACCAAAATTATTGAATCCAAAGTTTAGAATACACCTTATGGGATTAAGGTACATCCAATAAAACCCCAATTAGGATGATTCCATATTGGATGGTCTATGGAAAGATCTATCACCTTCCTATGGAGTTGGAAAAAAAATAATTTTATGTTAAATATACTTGAATTCATTGAGGGAACTACATCATTTAAGTGTGGGAGAGGTAACCTTTTTAGTTTAATATTTTAGAAAAACATTTTGTTTTTTTTCAAAAAAATTTATGTTTCTTTTTCAATTTTTAGTGTGTCTTTAAACCTATTGAGATTAATTTGATTACCCCTAAAAAATTTCATATATGACAATTTTGAGAAATTGATTTGAACAATTTACTCACCTTATATGAATTTTTTTTTCAAATTCTAATTGAGGAAAATTCATACAAGGAGTACTAATTTATGAATCTCATGACATGGAATATTGTCCTATGTTTTTAATCACTAACTAAGAGACTTATAAACCAACATTTACATCTTATTTAAAATACCCTATTTCATGATAGAATGAATAAATTCTTGAATAACTAATTCATATAGAGTAATCTATTCAAAATAATGGATTATTCAAGGATCATGCACTATAAATTAATGGGGAATTCTTTTGAATTAAATCCCCTTTTTACAAAAAATATATTTTCAAACCTAACTTGAAATTTAATCCTTGTATCCCTTATAATTCATTAATTTCTTTTGAATTTTTATTACAATATAAATATCCATATCTACCATGTTATAGAAGCTAATACATGATCTAGGTTGAACTCAAGTGTGGGGGGGAAGAAAATGAGTTGCAAAAAACTTTTTTCTATAATCCATTTGGGATGAAGTGAGAAGTGATAAAACTTTTATGATACTTTATTTTTGAATACAATTATGTTGTAAATTATTATAAAATAACCTATATATCATTTAAGCCTGAGAATTGATGTCTAACACTATTTTAAACTGCTATTTTTAGTAAAAAGTTCCTCTCTCTCTATCTGAAAACTCAAAATATGTACAGGAATTTTGGAAAATAAATGTTAGAACAAAATATGAATTCAATCTAAAACAATTTCAGAAAGATGGATATAGGTAATAAATATACCATTTATAAAAAAAATTAATTGATTTTTACTTACCAAGAATACTAAGAGGAATTGGGAGGATTTATGGAGTAGCGTAGTTACTTAAATTTTCATGGAGATGATAAAATATATTTTTTATGTCTAGTATGAGATGTTTTAAAGAAAGTGTCTTTTTTAGATGAAATTCCATGGAAAAAATAAAATGTATGGAAAATACTTCCTAATATGGGTTCGAGAAGAACTCAAACCCACAATAAGAATATTTAGAGTACCCATATTCCATCAAGTTAAAAAAAACTATAACCTGCTAAAGGAAACATGTAAAGGTAATGTTTGTTACTATTGTATTGATAAGGGGTGAGGGATATATCACTAAAACTCAATAGGATAAATTTGAATCAATGGAATAAGAAGTGATGTAGGAATCCATTCATGAAGGAAACTAGAAATTATGTATTAAGATTCAATATAGAGTAAAGCCTCATAATATACCTTAGAATTTTATTAATAGAAACCACCCACCTTAATCCATATAATAAACCCAAAAATCATCCATGATATATAAAAATACTTGAATCATTGGGTGGATATGAATAAATTCAATAAGCTGTGGTGAAACTTATATTAACTTAGAATGAGGAAAACTTTTCTTGAAATTCATGTTTGAGTATTGAGTGAGATATTTCCAAGAAGGTAAGTATAAGTGTGCATGAAAGGATAAAAATAAGTGGAAATTAATTGAATGTACTTAATGAAGAAAAATGAATAAATATAATTTTAAAGTCATGATAACTTGTGGAACACGGTGTTGAATAATGGAACTCACATTGGTTTAATTTTTGAACTTTTCTTTTGTGATCTTTTTGAAGTTTACTTTTTTGGGAGTCAAATATTTAAGTGTTATGGATTTGATAGAGATGAAATTTTCTTTAATTTTTATAACTATTTCAATGAATAAATCCCCACCATTTTTACCTTTTTATTTTAATTACATCATTATTACCTTTTAGAGATATTTTGGATTTAATTGTGAAAATGACTCAATTCAATGTTTTTATGTGTTTTTAATCATTTCTTGAATTAATTAATCATGTAATACCTTTATTTCTATTTTCTGGAAAATTATATTTTTGAACTTAAAATGAGTATTTTTTGGATAACTCAATAATTTTATAGGATGTTTTTTCACTGCTTAATAAGATAATTTCCCAGCTCGTATGGTATTCTACTTTGCAAAAAAATAAGTCTTGTATGAAATTTTTTTCTAGCATGTATAATAATTTATGATACCTAAAGATATTTATCCATTATTTAATGAATTCATAACTATATCATAAGTATTTTGATGGCCATAATACATTGGTTTTGTAAGAATTTTCCCAATCATAAGGCTTCATAGGATTTTTGTAAGACTTTTGACCTTACCAAAAACTTGATACCGTATGAATTTTATGATTATCATATGAATTATGACTAGATTATAAGACTCTATTATATAGTTTTGTGTCTATATGAATTTAAATTTCATAAGAAATCAAAAATATTATGAAATGGAAAGTTATGTGATGAATTATCTAAAGTATTATGACTTTGAAATTTTTGAAATTTTATAGTTTCGCACTAAAACATTGATGTTGCGAAAATATAAAAAATATGGGTTACTAATACATAAAAATACCTAAAATTATTAAACTATCTATGTAAAGGTAACTATATTCTTTTTTAGGGAACTTCTCCATGTATTGGAGCTACAAAAAGGTACTTCCATTGTTATGAAGCCTATACCGAAGTCATCTTGAGCTATGTAAAGTTACTAAGAAGACTATACATGTTTTTGATGGAATGAAATTCTAACCAAATTTGTGTAATTCCACATTACCATGTGTTTTATCAGTAGGATTTATCCACATAAATCATAATATGAAAAAATATATTGATTATGAATAATAGGAAGTTGCAGATTTCATGGAGTTTTGGAGACTATGGGATAAAAGGGAAGATAAATATTTTGGAAAAATGAGGATCTAAAAGGTATTACCATGGTGGAAAAAATGAAAATTGGGGATCTATAAAATAAACACAAGGAAAAAATATTTGTGTACTTGGATTTGGAAACTTTCTAGGGAATTGACTACTATTATTTTTTACTAATTTCATTTTCTATTTTCCTTAAGTTATGTAGTACCTACCCCTTCCCCATTATTATTTGACACCATTAAAAAAGAGGGGTAATCTTATGACTGATTATTTATGTGAAGGATATATTTTTTAATTATTTATTTTATTTTTTATTGAATAAAAAACACACTTTTGTTAAATGATTTCATTTTCAGGAGTCTATTTGGTACTTTTAAATACTTCTTTGTATAACTTCCTAAAAAATTTCATTGGTTTCTATAAAATTTTATTATCCATAATCTCCCTCCTCTTAGTATAACACATATTAAAGGAATGGGATATTTTGGGTGGTGAGTGTCTAGAAATTTCTAGCACATGTGTGAGGGTAGTGAGTTACTCTTGATTCAACTAGGAACTTTTAGACCCAATTGGGTATTTCGTTAGTCGTTTAGGATTTGTTTATTTATTTTTCATAAACACGAGAAGGGGGGATAACTAAGTAGTAAGAACTATTGGGTAAGTCTCCACAATAACCTTTGATTGAAAAATTAATAAAGTTATCTTTAATTTATTAATTAATAATAAGAGAAGTAAAATAATTTTTAATTAATATTATTGAATTTTAAAAGGATGTTCAACCCTTAAGCATCACATTCTTAATAAACTATTTTAAATCTATTTCCCAATTACATAATTGTTCTCCATAACCAAAAAATTTAAAAGAAACTTGTTTCTCTCAGACTAAAAGAAACGTTAAAACTAATTTTAAGCACTCTTATATGGATACAAACTTAGTTATCCACTTTAACTACATTTTAACCTAGGAATTAATTTATTTTTACACACCCCATGGTAGGTGGGCATCACAAATACAACTTATCTTTCCACCTCAAATACCACTCCCTTACTTACAACTTGAATCATGAAACTTACATTCATATCAAGGTACCCATACATGGTTTGATTACAACTCAGTAGGCCACCACCAACATTATCATTAAATAAATATAAAATATATAAGTTCATGATCAATATAAAATACAAATAAAAATAAAAAATACACATGTTATATAATATAATTCTCAATAATCAACCACATAATGACCATGCCTACTTTGGACAATATTAGAGTAGAATGAGGTTCCCATGTTCTAAACACATAACATGAGTATATATGATCTAACACCACCCATTTCAATAGTTAAGGTTAACAAGGTATCACTAAATAAAATTTCAAGGTAAATGATGTATCACCATATCAAAACATAAGGTGAATGAATTATCACCATGATACAAATCCAAAGTGAATTATACATCACCAATACATAATCCCCAGGTGGAAAATTCATCACTGATGAAAAATTATTAGGTGAGTGATACAATCCCAATATATAATACCCTGGTGAACAATACATCACCAACACATAATCCTATATTGAATTATATGTTAGTAATTCATAATTCCTTAGGTTAATGATACACCATCAATAATAAAGCCTTAGAAGAATTATAAACCACTGACAAAAAATCCCACGGTGGACGATACAACAACAAAACAAAAATCCTCAGGTGAGTGATAGATCATTGAAAGGCAACACCTCATGGTGAAGGAAATATCACCAACACTCACAACATGGTTGATGATATACGACTAACCTACCAAGGGTGGATAATAAACCATCATATAAATGAACATGGTGAAAAAATTATCATCAATATTCAGTAGGGAAAATGATAAATACATCACTAATTTAAGAATTTATTTGAATGATGTATCACATTTTAAACAATATAATTTAATTATTCATCACGCCATACTTACCATCCTAGTGAATGAGTTATAACTCATTGCAAAGGTATTTGTTTTTTAACCTAGCTATCTCATAATTTTTAAGCACACAAAACCACTATCACACCCCCAAAGTTTCATGAAAAGGATATTTCATCACTACCCTAACTTTTACCAAGTCTTCCATATATCAAATAATGTTCTAGGACACCTCACATGGATTTTAATCACATAACATAAACAAGGATAACCCTTGTGGGTTACATTTTACACGCAACTCACTAATTTTATAATGTTTCATGATCATAAATGGACAAGAAATAAATACTAAAAGATTACGAAATTTATCATTAACCAGATAGACAATATCTACCTCTCAATGAGAAAAGAAAACTGATTTGGTTCCCTTCAGAGATACGTGTTATTGATCTCATAAAGTACACATTATATGATGCATGAAAAACTCATATAAACTAATGAAAAAGTGTATTCATCACCTAACATGATATTATAAGAGGATACTCACCAATAATCATTAGTTTATTTGGATAATAATTGAATAAATCATAAAAACTATTATAAGACATGAAATTAAGGATTTTATATGGGAAACTCTATGCATAGAGAGAAAAATAAATTAAATATAATATGAGTCATAGACTCACCTCTAGTGATCCCCTGGGATATATGGAACTCATATTTGATCCCAAATGGAATATATGTCACACTTTGGGGTAGAGATCTCAAATAACAAGGTTTGAGGGTTTGTTTGGCCTTGATGTGGATTGATAGAAAACCAAATTGAATAGTTTTTAACATTTTAATTTATTTAATTAAAATTATAAAAAAAATATATAAGGGGCCATTACAGCATGACCACTAGGGTCATAGCACAATTCTCCACTTTGGGTGATGTTATGGTGTGATCATTTATTCTATAGTGTAACACCCATATCTTTATAAGCAATAAAAAACCACAATCACCCCTTGTAGTGTGTCTAGAGTCTCCGCAACACAACACTTTGGTTTGTGGTGTGGCACTTCCCTGACCCCTCAAGTAGTGTTCATGGTGGAATGCCTTAGGCTATATCATATTCCACTCCATACTCCATAATTTAATCTTATGAAAACTCTATTCCACACCACAACACCCCAATTGGTGTGATATCCTTCCTATAACATAAATCCAACCCACACTGAATCCAATTCCTCAAAAACTGACCCCTGGCATTTTTCAATTCCTTCATCAATCAAAAACCACTTAAAACTCATGGTTTGGAAAAAATTATACAAAACAATTACTTGCCATATACAGGGTGTTATAATATCCCCACCATATAGAATCTCATTTCCAATATGTGTAACATCCCATATTTTTTACGTAGACGTTTTATAAATTTTCTTCAATAACTAATATGTTTCTATACAGTTTTAATTTAATATTTTTATGTTAACAACTTATAGTTTATTTAAAACTTGTTTGTTTTTATGCCTTGATTAAATTAATAATTTCATTATAGTCATTGAATATAAGTTTATATTATAAATAATTCATATAGCCCATGTAATAAAAAACAAAAATAACTTTATTTCATTAATATAAAACACTATATATGAAAAATAAATTAATACATAAAATTAAAAATAGTACAATGGGATAAATAAAAAAATAGCACAA
The DNA here is from genome assembly GCA_963277665.1 of Viscum album. Classification (NCBI taxonomy): domain Eukaryota; kingdom Viridiplantae; phylum Streptophyta; class Magnoliopsida; order Santalales; family Viscaceae; genus Viscum; species Viscum album. The sequence continues at coordinate 1,927,814,840 of OY728137.1, read as the reverse complement.
ATAAAATTTAAAATTCCATAGAATCACGGTCTCCTAGAATTATCACAGTCCCTAACAACACTATAAAAAGAAAAAAATAATTATAAATATGTCTTAAATTTTTTAAAGGAAGTACATAAATTTAAGAGAGAAATAATTAAATGATGAAGTAAGAGAATAAGTTATATTTATAATAAGTATAAAATCCAACATATCTGTTATAATAGTAAACTTGACCATTGGAATAGTAAACCTGAATGTTGGAATAGAAACCCAACAACTAGAGTAGTAATTTGAACATTAAAATGGTAACTTAACCATTAAATTAGTAAAATAAATTTTAAATAATATTTACTATAAATACAATAATTAAACATAAATATTTGAGTTCCATAATATAAATACACCAATTAGGAAACTAAAATAAAGTATAAGTGTATATTTTTAATAATGTTTATTTTAACTTATTTTGTAAAAAACATTAATTTTTATGTAAATAATTAACTTTAAAATTATTTAATTTATAAAATTATTTTTATAAAATTAATTTAATTTTATAATCACCACTTTAATTTTTTATAAGAGTGTTTTTTTATAATATTATAAAAAACATGAATTTTCTATTGAATAGTAAAAAATATAATTTTTAAAATACCACATGTTTTACAATATAATATTAATTAAATAATGACTTTATAAATTTTGAAATTTCTTTCTAAACCAAAAAAATATTTACTAAGATAAATTATTCATTTAAAAAAATAAAAACTATTTATAAATATAAAATTTAATTTCCAAATTCTAAAAAGATAAAGTCTTACATTAGAAAACAATTTTTCATTTATTATTATTATATTTTGTATAAACAATTAAATTCACTTTTGGAAGGGTTTTAATTTCATAAAAACAATTAATTTAAATGAAATGATTTTCACATACTCAAATAAGATCACTATTACATGTCATGGCATGGAAATAATATTTTATTCATTATTTTAACCTAAAATACCCCTCCCCTTTTGGAGTATAAATACCACTTATCACCCCATTGTAAAATCACTTACCTTGACTAAGATCTGTACATTTCTTTTCTATTAAGCCTCTTTATATCACTATAAAAATTTTAGTATCACCCAAACCAAATCCTTTAAGGCATTAAGAGTCGTAGTAAAGGGGAAACTTCAAGAATAAGGTAACGTTCCTTCATTTTTTACATTTTATCTTCTTCTTTAATTATTTTATCCTTATATTCCTCTCTAATAAAAACCTGTTAAAACTAATTAATTATTAAATATGTTAGGATACTATAAATATGTTAACTACAATATATTAATACATAATATATCTATCCCTATCTTTTACCATGTCTCGATAATGGTTGGTTTATCGTTTATTGAGGATAAAGTAAATTTTCTTATGTACCACCACTTATAAGGATGGATAGTTTAGATTATATAGGAATAATTATTATTATTCCACCATATTATTATTATTAACTATTTATAATTCTTTTAACCATTGGTTATAATGTTGTATTTTTTGTCAATAGAAAGACATTTGAAGTAGTTTGAAATATGTGAAAATGTTGGAAGTTGAGTTTAGTTGACTCGATAAATTTAACGTTACAAGAAAATGGTAAATTCTTATACATTAGGGTAATAAGAGACTAATATGTAAGTATTGATAATAATAAGACTTAGTATAAATTTTTAAAATTCCCAATATATAAAGGTAAGTAGGCCAAATGTGTAAAGGTAACTGAGCTAATGTGTAAAGGTAACTAGGACAAATACATAAAGGTAACAAGGATGATATGGAAAAGTCACATGGATAATATTTAAAGGTAAATAAGACAATATGTAAAGGTAAACAGTCAAATATGAAAAATTAACCAAGCCAATACATAATGCTTAATATGTAAATATATCCATGTAATACATAAACATAACTAGGTAATTTGTAAAGGTAATCAGGATAAGAAATAAAGGTTACCTACAAAAATTTGACAATAATATGATACTAAAAGGTTACTAGTATAATATATAAAGGAAATTAGGTGATATATAAAGGTTACAGGTCTAGTATGTAATGGTAAAAAATATCATATGTAATAGTTATTCTAGAAAAAGTATCAAACAATAAGTGATTGTGATATAGATTATTAGTCGTAAAATATGATTGATAATATAAATATTCATGTATATTTTTACACTATAATAATAAGTTCATTACATTCTTAAAGTTCATTCACACATATAAATAGAATCTTATATATTTTTTGGAAGTTTAAAGAAAATAAATCCTATTAATTGAAAAATATTTCAAAGAAAAAAAGGTCAAGAATTATAGAGAGTTATTAATTAATAATTGAAGGAGATATAAATCATGGGGGATATAATTACATGATTTAATTTAGAATTTAAGATGGATAAAATCATGGTACAAAATATTGTAGAAATAATATTTATGATATTTTGGGAATTTATATGAAGTAAAGAAGAAGAAGAGTGGAGGACCAATGCTGATTATATCTGAAAAAATTATGAATCGAGGAATCATAAATGGATGGTAAAATATTATGATGAATCCATTAAATATCATGAATTATTAGAGGAACAAAACCATAAGTAACATACCCTTTATTGTTTATTTTTTTCTATTATAAAAATAAATTTTGAACGGTAATTGTGTGTATAGATAGATAATATGGGGGAGTGTACCTTGGATTGAAGGTGTGTATTTCCTAAACTTTTTTAACACATATAGTGAGTAGTTTTATGCCCTATTATGCTGATATATTTTTAATATATACTCCTTGTATTATCCCTTTGTTGTGAACCAAGTAAATTCTTTAATTCCCTATATTTAATTTCATCATTAGGATATTGTGTGTGCTTTAAGATTTATAGGTTTGAGATGTTATTTCTAACATGATAATAAGATACAGTAGAAGAAAATAATAATTTAACACCCTAATTCACACCCCCCCACCCTATATTGGAGTATATTGGACATTTGGTTTCAATAAGTGGTATCAAATCTATAAGGTTATTTCATGAATAATCTATCACTATAAGTTTTCTTATATAGAGAACATAGATAATACAAAATTATTCCCTTTTTTAAATTTTTATAATTTCAAGTTTTGGAAGAATTTGATGAGATCTCACTTATGATCTCTTATATTTTATGTTTTTACAACTAAAATTTTTATAATACAATTTAGTGATGTTATGGAAATTTCAATGATGAAAGCTAATAGGAAACATCTAGATATTGATAAAAAAGAACAAAATTACTTATCTAAGTCCTTGTAAAACTAAATATATGTTAAGGTGATGAGATACACTTTGAAAAAATACATTTGGGATAAATTTTCTAATATTTATAAAGCATACATCAAGGTAAAATAAGAAAAATTACAAGTGAAGCATAATAAATTTGACGATTTGAATATGAGATCAAATTAGAATATCAATGGTTTCCTCAATCATCTCATTAAATACATGGGATCCATCGATGTTGAAATTATGATGAATATTATCGTAAGACTACCACTATTGTATAAGTCTAAGGTATCGACTATTTAATAATAATATCTCACATAATTTTCTCTTGAAAATCATCAAAACAAGCTGATGGCTTACAAAATGTGTTTGAAACCAAAAAATAAATCTATTAAATAATTAAATCGTATTTTTTAAAATCCAAGGATAATATAGAGATACATAAACATAAAATAAATTTAGAAGATGTAAATGATAATTTTTTATCATGGGTGGTAAGAAAATTCAAGTGAGGAACAGGGTGGTATAAAGGTAAGATGCTAATGGATTTATTTAATTATGTAAAGGTTTGGAATATCCCATAAATAAGTATAAGTAATGGGGTTAACATATTGAAGGATGGTGTTTTATATACATAATAGATAATGTTTCCCCCAAGAAGAAACTTTAAATTAGGAAATCTAATTGGAAATACTTTCCAACAGAAACAATTATCAAGGAAGGAAGAAGATAATGATGAAAATTGCTTTGATAGTGATGTGGTTGAATTTATTTCAGATAAAAAATATTTTATATTGGAAACTATTTAAAAAAATCCAAAATTAAATAATAACACAAACCTGAAGGAGTTATTTACATGAAATTCAAACACAAAGGATCAATTAAAGATTTATACATTCAATGTAAGAAAAAATTAATAATCAGTGTCCTACTAATGGAATCATTATAATATATTGATCCGATCAAAGATAAAATTACTTAGCTAGAAAAATTGGTGGAAGAACATGTGGGTTCTCAAGAAATATCATAATAAGTGGTTAATTTCAAGGTATATATTGATGAGAAAGTGAAAATGATTTGATGATATTAATACTTAGTTAGAAGAGAGTATTAAAAGGGTTGGATATATTGAATAAAAATTTATGTCTTTGTGAAGGGAGCTTGAGTATAGAGAAAAATTTTATGGTGAAAAAAATAAACTATAATTAAAAATTTTCTCTAATAAATATTTAGTATAAAGAGAATGAATAGGTACAAGGAATGTTGATAAAATCATAAATGAGCATAGGACTGGTCCTATAGACAATTTTTCTTGGTTGTGAAGTCGATACATCCAAGGTAGAAGGATTTATTGTAAAGGATAAATGATAATGAAAAATTAGTGAGATATCTCAATCTCCCATAACTCATCAACAATCTATAATAAACTCATGGGTTAGAAATATATATAGAAGAAGCATAGATAAAATCTTTCCCTTGATAAAATATCAATTTTTTGGTTATATTTGTCATACAATAACCTAGTGTAAGAAGTATGAGAATTAATTGAGAGATTAATCTCCTGAGAGTCAACAATAGAAAATGAGAACAGGTTCTATAACAAAAAAAACTATTTTTATAGGTATTGTTTTAATTTTTATAACTTCAGTCACAAAGCTAGAAATTTTTGGTAGTATAGGAGTTAAAATTATTCCTATAGAAGACAAAGGATTATGGATTCTAGATAACCAAATAAGATCCCTTTAATAAACAGTTTTTATCTATTGGAGGATGAGGATTTTTATCTCATATCCTGTACTGGAGAGAACTAGGAGATACCAACTTTTATCACAACTCAAATAGAATTAAATTGGAATGAAAATAGAAATAATAATAAGGCTATATTGCTTTAAATTTCTCTTAAATCAATTAAAAACAAAAAATAATTAGATTTTAGATAGTTGGTGTTTATTAAATATGCCCAAAAACATGAATATATTAAAGAATATAAAGTTCCATGTTAATGGTGTGGTTAGATTCAAAATGAAGAATCTCAAAAAATTAAGATAACTGGAATTAAAATTATGGTTGGATAATATCTAAGGAATATAAAGGTTTTTATGTATATGGTATTCAATATAACTTATTTATCATTATTTAACTTTATGACACCAGACTTGAGGTCTCTTTTAATTGAAAGAGATGTTTTATTAAATGAAAATATAGAAACTTATTGTTGAAGGTATAAATAAACAAGGGTAATCTATACCAAGCAGATCACAGTTAGAATAATTTTCTCCTTATTGTGGAAGAATAAAACAATATTTTTCATTGAATCCTTAGACATATTAATCAAAAAACCATAGAAAATTTTAAAAAGTTTAAAGTTACAACCGATAATCCAAATATGATATAAAATCAGGGGAATACCTATGATCCCTATGTAATATAGAAAATTGTGATAAATACCAGAAGCTAAAAAATAATAGGGAATAGAATCTACTATATCTGATTCATATAGATGTGTATAGAACCATGAAGGTTCTTAGAATGTATAATGAAAAATAATTCACCTTGTTCATTGGTGATTATAGTATAATGGGTTGTACCATATTCACATTGGTAAAAACATAAGTGATTGAGTGTATTAAATAGTTTCATAGGAGTATTGAGAATGATATCGAGAGAAAAATTGAAATTTCATGATCTGATAGTGGAATATAGTAAACCTTTCATAAGGTAGAAAATTATTTGTACAAGTATATCATTAAACATTAAGTCTCATCAGTGAGAACACCACAACAAAACAATGTCACATAAAGGAAAAAATGAATAGAAAATAACATGGAAAATATGTTACTCATATAGTGTGGAATCTCTCATCACTATTGGAAATAAGCCATACTGGTGTTAGCGAACACAAAAAATTGATCCCTACTGAGTCCTAGAAAGAATAATACTTCATATGAGATGTAAAATGGAGGAGGGACAACATGAAATCACCTTAATGTGTTTTATATAATTTTTTAAATTCATAAAAAGTTAATCAAGGTAAATTCATATATATAGTATAAAGAGAGATAATTTTGGGTCAATCCCTTAGTATTAAGACCTATAAATGCCTCAATAAGAGGTTTAATAAGATCATGCAATGTAGTGATGTAAACATTGTTGAAGAAAAATATAGGAATGGATATATAATTCAATATTTGGTCAAGTAATATGATATTCAATAATAATTTGATACAAATCCTAGTGGTCTATATAGTCAAACATGTTAGTAAAACTCCATGACTAAATTAGTGGATGAAGAGGTTGCTAACGGAGTTCAACCATTGACTCAAAAAATAAGTAGACGAGCTGAGATCAATGAGTCAAATATTATCAGAGATATATATCCCCCAACATAAATTTTAAGGATGAGAAATATATATCACAATATTATATTGTCTCAATTGGATCCATCCTCATTATAATAATCAATGAAAGATGATTCATGGGTTAAGGTAATGAATGGGGTGTTAGATCAAATATAAAAAAATAAAACTTTATAGATTATTAAGAGTATAATAGATCACAATGTCATGGGATTGAATTGGGTATTAAAAAATAAATATGATGAGCATGGAAAGGTGATTTCAAATAAATCAAGGCTGGTTTTAAAGGTCTATGCACAAGTACAATGAATTGATGTGGAAGAAACCTTCACACTAGTGGTGGGACTTGAGTGTATAATACTCTTTCTAGCTAGGTGTATTCGAATGAAACTAATAACATACAAATGGATGAACATATGGAATTTTTATATGAAATTATCATAGAATAATTTCATATCAAATAACGAGTGTAATTTTAAATTGGTGATGATGAATAAAAGGTGTTTAGGTTGAATAATTCCATGTATGGATCTAAATAAGCACCTTGTTCCTGGTATTCTTGATATTTTACTTTCTTAAAGAATCTATAATTTATAATAGGTGGATTCAATCATAATATTTATGTGAAATCTACCAAGTAATATAATTTTATAGTGGTTGTAAATTTTTATGAAGTCATATTAAGAGGATGAAATCTAAATACAACCAAGTAATTCACATGGATGATGAGATTTTATTTTGAAATTTTGATACTTGGAGAACTCACATACTTTCATAGGCTGCAAGTTAGTCAAAAGGGGGGTATACATTTGTTTCCTAATAAAATATTCCAATGAGATAATAAAAAAGTTTTAGATTCATTAAAAAATTGTTTTTAACACTAATTATAGTGGAATTATTCTAAGAAAACATAAAGAAGTAAGAGTTTTCAATCCAACACTTTACTAAAATATGATTCAGAGTTTATTATATCTCACAAAAATAAGGCCAGATATCATGTTTGTTAAATTTTTAGCTACCCAGTTTCAAAGTTTTCCCTAAGAGGAACACCTATTAGTTGTGAAATAGATAATGAGTTATATTTAAGAAGCTTTTTATTATGGTTTTCTATATTGTAAAATGAATGATAAATATTTTTATGTATACTTAGATATGGATTAGGGTGGATACATTTTGGATAGAAAATCCATGAGCATAAGAGCCATTTTTATTAGAAATATGTATTGGATGGATCAAAATTATGCATGATAGAATTTCTCTTTATATAACTTAAGTGGAGTGCATATCAACAAGAAAATAATGTACACAACTAATATGGATGAAATGAAAATTAGAGGATATTGGAGAAGATGTGAAGCTACCCATAGTAGTCCATTATAATAACCAATGTGAGATTGAGCTAACAGAAAATATATTATATCATTCAAAAAGGAAGAATATTGAGATAAAATACCATTTCATTAGGGATAAGGTAGATAAAAAAATTATCATGATGGAATTTGTGGGTACTGATCAATAAGTGGCATATATCTTCCCAAAACCATTCACCACATCAATATTTAAGAAGCACTGATTTAACCTTTGTATTCAACCACCTCCCCCAGTGTGGGGAGGTTTAAAACTACCCTCCCCCCATTATACATAAATATTTACTTGAATTTTGTGTATTTTTCATGTTTTTATATATTTTAATAAAATAATATAATGGGAGACATGATCTTGGTAAATTCATATCATAAATAAGGTTGGATGAAAAAAATAGATAGAACTATAGACATTGACATATTTTTTATTTCTAGTAATGATAATTGACACAAGTATGATTATAAACATTGTTAATGGATCATTTTATGTTTTTTTAATAGTTTAAGTTTCATGACTACACAGACATGAATAGATCTAGAAATAGATAAAATATTTTAATTTTATTGTCAAATGGGATGAAAGACTACAGAGGGAGTAAAATTTAGGGGGATCATGGATGGAAAGATTAAACTTATTGACAAAATAAACATAGGGGAAAACTTATAAAAATATATAGAGGATTGAAATAAAATCCAAAGGGTTAGAATATTGTAACCATTTGTCTTCATATTATATTTGTTTATAAATAGAAGTCATTTGAAGTATATTTAAATGTGTGAAGAAGTTAGGATTTTAGTAGGGTTAGCTAAATAAATTAAGAGTTGTAAGTTAATGGTAAGGTACCATATATTAGGGTAATAATAACCTAATATCTAAGGTTTTTTTCTTGAGAATATTGGGTTCGATGTTAGTAAATCCCCAATATTTAAAGGTAACCAAGCCAAATACATAAAAGTAACTAGGCTGATATGAAAAGGAAACCATAGGAAATATATAAAGGTATCCAGGTAAATATGTAAAAGTAAATAGACTGATATGTAAAGTTCATCAGGCCAATATGTAAAGGTTTCAAGTCCAATACATAAATGTGATTTGGACAATACAGAAATTTTAATATGTAAATATAAAGAAGAAAAACATAAAGGTAACTATGAAACACATAAAGGTAACCAGGTCGATATGTAAAGGTTACTAGTAATAATTTCACAATGTCATGATATGTAAAGGTTTCTAGGAAAATTCATAAAGGTATCCTATAAATACATAAAATTTATTATGTTGATATATAAGGATACAGAAGAGTATACTTTTGATTTAATCTATAATAAGTCATATACCAACCACAGATTATGTTATATATAATAAATCATAAAATTTGATTGAAAATATGACCATTAAAGGATGTTTTTATACTTAAATATGAATATCACATCGAGATTAAAGTTCATGAAAACATAAGATAATTGGTGAATATTGTAGAAGTTTGAAGTAAATAAATATAAAAATTGATAATGATCATGAGGAAGAAAAGGTTAATAATTATGCGGATTTATTGAAAAATTAAATTGGGGTGGATTCCCATGACTTATTGGAGAATTAAAGATAGAGAAAATAATGGTGTGAAATATTACAAAAATGATATTCATATGGTTCTGGGAATTTAAATGAAGAGAGGAGGAGGACCGACTTTGCTGCTATCTAAAAAATATGTGAGTTGAAGAAATATAGAAAGAAGGAAAACTACTATAAAAAAATACATTAAAGATCAATATTTGTAGGAGGAAGATAAGAATATGGACAACACCCTTGAGGTAATAGTGTTTTTCTATTATAAATAATAATTGTTTTGAGTTTTCTTATATTCTTTTTCTCAACACAATGTTCAGATAGATAAGATAAGGGAGTTTCACTAGGATCAATAATTCATATTTATTATACTATTATAAAACATATAATAAGTAATTTAATCCCTTGGTACATCAACACACCATAAAAATATTATTCTGGGATTAGACCTTTGTGTTAATCCAAGTAAAATATTCAATTCTATGCATTTACTTTCAAATTTTGGATATTATGTGTTCTTGATGGTTGAAAGGTTAGAGATGTTCTTGTTAACTTGAGAATAAGATCCAATGGAATAAAATATTAATTTAACACCCTAATTAACCCCATATTATGGTGTATTGTTCATATGGTTGTAATAATAATGTATATGTATTACCTATCAATCTATATTTTTACATTTCATGGCAATGGTTGGTTAACCATCTATGAGGACATTGTAAATATTTTACTTATCATTTTGTTCAGGGATAGTTATAATTCCTTATTTATAATGTTTAAATATTTAAATTTTATATACTTTTAATATTTTTTAGGTAATTTGACAATTTAATAAATAAAAATTAATTGAAATAATGAAATCAAAATATGAACGAGATAATTCTAAAAAACATATTATGATATCATTTTATCTATAATAAAAGGTTGATAAATAAATTACAATTATTATAACTGATTAGTAAAATATAAATGAATTTAATTATCACGACCCGTCCTCGGGGCCCGTGTCGTGACTACCCCAAGCCTGCCTTCCATAGGCCAGGGGCTGGCAACTAGCACCAAGGTGTAAATCCCAATAAAAAGGGAACGTATTGCCTTTATAAAAGTAAACAACACAACATAGTACAAGCGGAATCTAACACTAAGTAAAGCATTAAACAAGTGTGCTGGAAATACAAAGGGGCTGGAAATACAAGCCCAACAAAAAGGTGCAGCTACAACTAAAAGTAAAGTAAAACTCAAAGGACAATAGTTGAAATGTGACAAACAGCTCGTAGATCATCCACCACGAATCCTACCTGAAGGGTAGGTACATATGTCCTCCATAGCACTCCGCATTCGACCGTTCGTCTGTCCATCTCCTCCGGGTACCGACTCGTCATGAGATCCACCTCTGGGTATCATCCAGCTCAACAAGCCTCAACTACGATCAGTGTTGTCCATCGTTTGCAACCAACACAATGAGGTGCGGGCGTAGCCCGTGTAGGGGTGAGTATAATGATACTCATTAGGGACCCCGAGACCCTCAAGGTCTCACTAAAATCCAACAAGGATAAACCACAAAGAAAGATCTCAACAGATAACCTTTACTTAGGTGTATTCCCTTACACACACCTAAGTTATCAAGTAACCCATCTCAATCATGAGGAAACACAAAGGTTATAAAATCAACGAATAACCACTACTTAGGTATATGCTCATACATATACCTAAGTTATCAAGTGACCCATCTCAATCATGAGGTAAACACAAAAGTCATTGACTCAGCTCAAACCAGGATTTTCATTATTGAAACCATAACTGCTGAAGAGCTCCATCTCTGACAAGTACAGTGATCCTGTCACTACTCCGAGGTACTTGTAACGGCCCGGGTTTTGTGGGGATCCTTTACTTTGTGAAAATCTCGTGTTGGATTTTCTGGTCTGGGAATCACGGCAGTGTAGTCCTATCGGTAGCCTTGGTCTATCGGTAGCCTTGGCCTAACGGTGGCCTTGGCCTACCGGTGGCCTTGGCCTACTGGTGGCCTTCATCCACTGGTGGCTCTAGCCTACCCCGCGGGTTCTTTCCAGTGGCTTTTGCGCAATTAGGGTTTTAAACCCTATTTTGACCTGTTTGAGCGTGTTTTAAAGACCCACAATGCCATAAGAGTCTTAATTAAATACTTAATGAATTGATGAGTTGGTTTAAACCACCTGATCACCATTAATGACAAGTGGGGTTGTGTGGCCAAACCACGACCCTGCGCCTTACGCGGTTTGGCATTCTCATCTCAATCGTCTGCGGATCTTATAAACTAAGGGTTAGCAGTGGTTTCTTCTTTCCTCGATTGCGGCTTTTCACAAACAGATTTTGTTGCATCGGGAGAGATGCATCGTTATGCGTAGAGTTCTGCGCCCGGCCTAAGCATTGATAGACAAAACGATTTTCGTTCAGGCGAGCCGCATCGCTGTCCGTGAACTTCCTCCCCCAACCTCAGCATAGATCGTTGATCCAACAGGTAGGGAATTTCTCCTTCATCTCTCTCTTTTTTGTATCATGTGGGGTGGGCGTGCTTTTGATTATGTAGAATTGGATAAACCAGACCTAAATAAAGATAATAAATTGTTTCTATAAATAATGAAGGGGGGTTGTGATCGTTGATGCTATTTTATATTATGATCATCTTTCTGAATTGTGCCGGTTTACGCCTTCTAAAAATTGAGGCAGTTGGTGGTCGTTGTTTGTGCACTAATGAACCCCTCGTGGTGTTTTAAATGGCTTGTTCCTAATTGTAAACTCTTGATGTGAAAAGTAAATTAGTTAATCACATATATCCGGCCGAATAAATTGAAAGAACCAGGATCAATCCCTTCTGTGCTAACCCCGGTCAAAACACAGAATTGAAATCATGGAGCGTGTAAAATCTTTAAATCTGAAAATACAGGCATGGCCCTGCTTAGTGTTGGTGGCAGTGGTTTGGTTGTTTTCTTTCATGGGCCGATTGCTGGAGATGTGGGAGGTGATGAGATCCCCTGTTTTTATACTCTCTAGGGTTGTGGAATCGGGGATGGGATCCCCTGTCGTTATGGATTCGGTGGTTGTGAGTTTTAAGACCCGGTGGTTACTTGTTTATATCACGAATTGGGGTGGGATCCTCTGTTGATGAAAAACCTTTTTGGGGAGGGGACACGGGGCAGTGTCTCGGGGTTGTCTTTGGTTCTAATAATTCGAGGGATCTCACTTTTTCCTTATTGTTGTAACATTACAAGAGATCCGAGTGTGAAGGTTTAAATTGATGTTTGGCTGGTTTCTTTTCCTTAGTTTTGCTTATGGTGTTAGTTTCCCAGTAGTGCATGAACTTATTTGAACATTATCACTGAAAATGAAACAAGAATGAGACAAATGGGTTTTGTTGGCAAGAGTCGTGACTCGGACTTGAGTGTTGTTGTGATCTGTAGGCTGTTTGAAGAAAAATCTAGCTTTGGGTGAGTGCTTGTTACCTATATATATACTTGTAGCTTTGTGTTTCTTATTCGTGCCCCACCCAAGTTGAGCACTTAGTGCCGAACACCCCCATTTCATGGGGGAGGGTGTTTTTCCCAACACTATTCTTAGTGGCTGGTTATTAGCTCCTTTTCTGCTCCCTTTCCCGGATATCCCAAGTATCTTCAGGCAGGCTGTGATGGCCTGAGGTCCATTATTAGACCAAGAACCTTCGGGCGGGGTAGTGTGATGGTTGGCTAGGTGTGTGCGGCAGGTGGTTTCCCAAGTGTCTTCGGGATGAGGCCCAGGTGTCTTCGGGCATGGTAGTGGATCTTCTAGACCAGGTGTCTTCGGGCATGGTGGTAGTTGTTATGGCCTAGGTGTTTATAGGTATGGTTACGTGTGACAGTTGTGGCCCAGGTGTTTGTGGGCGGGATTTGGCAGTGGGAATGCGTGTGGTTGTGGCCCAGGTGTGTGCGGGCGGGTGTGGCAGTGGGACTGCGGTGAGAATGGCGGGATTAGTTCGATGCGTAGGATGTCTCAATGACTAGTGGGAAAGTGGTGCGGGGTACCCAAACATTGATGTGCTCTTATTACATATATTACTTGACTTGCGTTATTTGGGGAGTGTTCCTTGGTGAGGCTTGGGTGGATTGTTTACCTTGATAGGTGTTTGGTTTACTCCTTTTCTCACGGGACTTTAGTACGTTCCCCCACTTGTGCACGAGAGTATTTGGTTTTCCCTACTGAGTGTACTTGTATGCTCACCCTACGTATATAAAACAGCTTTCAGGTTTCCAGGAGGACTTCGGGGATCGCGGAGGACCATACTAGCTCGGACCTTGGGGCAGTTGTAGTTGTTGTTTTTTTTCTTCTTTTGGTACTTACCTTTGTGGTCATATTTTTTACCTTGTGGATTTTACTTTTGGAACATGCATGTGGGAATGGTTTACTTTTGGCTTTACTTTTCTTTTACCTTCGTGTTGTTGGTTTTCATCTTCCTATATCCCGATCCTATAAAACAAAAAGGGGTAATGCCTTCCATTTGTGTGAAATTCTATACCCTTGGTGCTAGTCGCCACTCTGGGGCCTATTGAAGGTGGGTATCCGGGGGTCATTATCTCTCCTTCAACTTAAAGAAGAAAGGTCCGGGAAATCTGATGACCCTTCCCTTCTTTTGGTGAAGGCGGGTCGTGACAGAATGGTATCAGAGGCGAGGTTGAAAGATAGGGTGGAGTCTAGAGTTAAGCACAGTGAGGATTGCATGGGATGGTAAGGCAACAGTGTTGGGTGACCTTGGTGCATGAATTAGGCTAGGGAAGACCGGCTAGGACACGGGATTTTAGGGCCCCCATGATCTGACGCAAGGACTCTGGACCTACCGAATGACTAAGTGATGCCACGCTGATTGTAGGGTAGAGACCCTAGGAAAGGTACATGCATCATAATGACTTGTGTTCTCATGTTTCTAGGGTGTTTTGGGAATTAAGAATAAACAAAAAATTTAATAAATTTTAAAGACAATAATTTGCACTACTTGGGCTTAGGCATTCCTTGTTTACCTTACAGTTATGGCACCTGGAAGGAAACCGCGTGTGGTACAGACGATCGAGGCCCCGCAGACTACTTTGGTCGATCGGCAGAGAGCTGATCGAGAGGAAGAGGATGACCAGGGGCAGAAGACTCTTCGATCCTTCCAGTGACAGACCCTCGAGAAGTACGAGTCCAGCACCTCTGACATGAAGACGGAAGGCTGGCTAGAGGAGCTAGTGATAGCCTTCGGCCTGATTCGGGCCTCGACCGAGTACTGGGTTCCTCTGGCCGTCATCCAGATGCGAGGAGCGGCACGTCAGTGGTGGACGCTTTACCTGGGGGAGGGGAGAGAGGCTGAGGTGGCTTGGGAGAATTTTTAGAGGGAGTTTCGGGCAGAATTCCTCTCTTTGACGATGAAGGCAGAAAAGAGACAGGATATACTCTCCCTCCAACAGGGGAGTATGTCCGTGAGGGAGCTAGGGATCAAGTTCAAGGACCACCTACATTTTTCTCCGGACCTCTTTCCCGACGAGGAGTCTCGGGAAAGACGTTTGGAGGAGGCGCTCTGACCCTCCCTCCAGTATGATGTTACCCCATTTACCCTGCCGATGTACTTGGAGGTCCAGAAGAAGGCCGAAGTGGTGGAGAGGATGCATGCTCTAGGAGGAGTGTCACGAGAGGGGATCCAGCTGGGACCATCGAAGGGGGAGGCCGTTAGCACCAGACCTCTAGCGTCAGGACCCTCTAGGTTCCGACCCGTAGAGAGCAGGCCGCAGTAGTTTCAGTTTAAATCCCCTAGTACTTGCCCCTTTTCTTCGGGCCCAGGGCCGCGGTGCTTCATCTGTGGGAGACCTGGACATCTCCGGAGTCAGTTCCCAGACCGGGTACAGTACGACGGTGGTGGACAGCCCCACCCCCCACTCCAGCAGCAGCTTCCAGCCAGACCTTTTCAGTAGCACCATCAGGGACAGCATGCTCCCACTCCTCCGAGTGAAGACGTAGGAGGAGGAGGCCGACCTCAAGGCGCTCCTCAGGGACCTCGACCAGGGCATGGTCGGGGAGCTGGCCGACAGCCGAGGGGAAGAGGAGCCGGGTGTGGACAACTACACGCCGCAGAGGCAGTAGTTCCAACAGGGTCGGTGGTTGTTCAAGGTACGATCAGTTTGTTTAATACCCTTTCTTATGCCTTGTTCGATACCGAAGCTTCGCACTCCTTTGTTGCACCCAATCTAGCTCGTTCCTTGGGTCTAAATGCCGAGAGACTTCCAGTGCCCCTGGTGTTGAGCACACCAGTCAGAGGTCAGACCGACTTGTTGTTTGTTTGTCGGGGATGTTGATTGATGATAGGGCCGCATCAGTCGGTTGGGGATCTTCTTCTGCAATAGATACAGCCATAAGATGTCATCCTAGGCATCGACTGGCTATTATTTGTGTGTGCCTTCATCGATTGTTTCTGAAGAAGGGTCGTGTTCTCAGATTTGGGCGGCCGACGTGTTACATTCACCGGCGAGCGGAGCGGTCAGGAGGGCAGCAGGCGAGAGGAACCCCTCCTCTCCTTGTTAGTCGAGCTGTTAGTAGAGTCAATAGATGCTGAGATGGTGGAAGTGCTAGAGATCGTCTATGGGTTTATGGACGTCTTCCCTGAGGAGGTGACGACTCTACCCCCTTGATGTGATATCGAGTTCGGGATAGACCTGCAGCCCGGCGCTCATCCGATCTCGATGGATCCGTACCGGATGGCTCCTACAGTGCTATGGGAGTTGCGGATTCAGATTGACGATCTGATTAAGAGGGGTTATGTTCACCCGAGTGCATCACCGTGGGGCACTCCAGTCTTGTTTGTGAAGAAGGAAGATGGTGGTCTCAGGTTGTGCATAGACTACAGGAGGCTGAATCAGGTGACGATCAAGAATCGCTACCCTCTTCCGAGGATAGACGATCTTTTCGACCAGCTGAAAGGGGAAGGATGGTTCTCGAAGATCGACCTGTATTCTGGGTACCACCAGCTGAGAGTGAAGGAGAGAAATATCCCAAAGACGGCGTTCAGGTGCATATATGGACACTTCAAGTTCATAGTCATGCCCTTCGGTGTTAAGAACGCCCCGGCTATGTTCATGGGGCTTAGGAACTCCATCTTCCGGGAGTACCTAGATCGGTTCGTAGTTATGTTCATCGACGACATCCTGGTCTACTCAATATCAGAGGAGGACCATGCAGAACACCTGAGGACAGTTCTGGAGGTCCTACGACATCATTAGCTCTATAGGAAGTTGTCAAAATGCAAGTTCGGGATACGAGAAGTGCACTTCCTTGGGAACGTGGTGTCCGAGCAGGGGGTAGTGGTGGACCCATCAAAGGTTGAGGCAGTTGTTTCTTGGGCAGCACCCAAGAATGTGGCAGAGGTCCGTAGTTTCCTCGGGCTGGCAGGTTACTATCGGAGGTTCATACCCAACTTCTCCCGAGTTGCAGCCCCTTTGACAGCCCTGACCAAGAAAGACCAGGTTTTCATGTGGATTGAGCAGTGCGAGTCAGCCTTCAGCTATCTGAAGGAGAAGTTGGTCAGTGCCCCAGTGCTGAGGTTACTAGAAGAAGGGGCAGCTTATGAGGTGTTCTGTAATGCTTCAGGATAGGGCCTGGGATGTGTGTTGATGCAGTGAAAAGGGGTGATCTCTTATGGGTCCAGGCAGCTACACCCTCATGAGCATAATTACGCCACCCACGACCTGGAGCTTGCAGCGGTCGTTTTTGTGCTAAAGTTATGGCGACACTACCTCATAGGAGAACGCTTTGTGGTCTTCACAGATCACAAAATCTTGAGGTATATCTTCTCCCAGTGGGACCTAAACTTGCGACAGTGGAGATGGGTGGATTTACTCTAGGATTACGACTTCGAGATATCTTATACTGAGGTCAAGGGCAATGTAGTGGTCGATGCCTTGAGTAGGAGGACGCAGAAGGATGCGGTCTGAGAGTCGGTAGACCCCTGGAAGGCGATGGAGTAGTTGGCTGCCTTACACCTGGATGTGAAGATGGATAGCGGTAGAGGTTGCCTATGTCAGATGACAGTGCAGTCATCTCTGTTTCAGCAAGTGGAGGAGTCTTAGTGGGGAGACCCGGAGTGAGAAGTAATGCGTGACTGAGTTGACCAGGGCAATGCTCCGGAAGGATGGACAGAGGATGGTCGGAACCGGATGCTTTTCTAGGGAAGGTTGTTCGTTCCGGGGGCAATGCGTGGCAAGGTTCTCAGTGAGTTCCACAACTCACCCCTGGCGGTACACCCATGAGTTTCCAAGATGTACCAGGGACTGAATAGGTAGTTTTGGTGGCCCAGAGTTAAGCGAACGGTGGTAGAGTTTGTGGCCAAGTGCTTAGTATGTCAGCAAGTAAAGGCTGAACACCGAGTTCCAGGCAGGCTACTGCAGCCTCTAGATATTCCCAAGTAGAAGTGGGATGACATCTCAATGGATTTCGTCACGGGACTACCCAAGGTCCAAGTGGGATACGACGCCATCTGGGTGGTAGTGGATAGGTTGACGAAATCGGCTCACTTTCTGGCGACCAGGGAGTCGAGTGCAGTGGATGCCTTGGCACGAAGGTATGTGGATGAGGTGGTGCGGTTTCATGGAGTTCTGAGGTCTATAGTCTCAGATATGGATGCACGGTTTACCTCGCAAGTCTGGAGAGGATTGCAGCATGCTTTTGGCACCCAGCTACGCCTTAGCACTGCTTTCCATCCCCAGACAGATGGACAAACCGAGCGCACCATCCAGACCTTGGAGGATAAGTTGTGGGCATGTGTTCTGGACTCAGTAGGATCATGGGTGCAATACTTGCCTCTGGTAGAGTTTTCCTACAATAATAGCTACCACTCTACCATCGGTATGGCCCCGTTTGAAGCTTTGTATGGGAGGCCATGGCGTTCGCCTGTGTGTTGGACCGAAGTAGGAGAGGCAGGCATCCTTGGCCCAGAGGTGGTGCAGGGCACGACAGAGAAGGTTCAGCTCATACAGGAAAGGATGAAGGCGGCCCAGGACCGACAGAAGTCATATGCTGATATGAGGAGGAGGCCCTTGGATTTTGAGGTTGGAGACCACATGTTTTTGAAGGTCTCCCCTCGGCGTGGGTAGCAGAGGTTCGGCAAGGGGAGTAATCTTTCTCCCAGGTTCATCGGACCCTTCGAAGTGTTGCGGCGGGTTGGATAAGTGGCTTATCAGCTAGCATTATCACCGCCTCTATTGAGGATACATGATGTCTTCCATGTGTCCCAGCTCCGTCGGTATCTGCACGACGATTCACACATCCTTGATTGGGGTGAGCTGGACATCGAGGACGACATGACTTTTGTGGAGAGACCAGTGATGATCTAGGATCACAAGGAGAAGGTGCTTCGTGGGAGGGGATGAGATCCCCTGTTTTTATACTCTCGATGGTTGTGGAATCGGGGATGGGATCCCCTTTTGTTATGGATTCGGTGGTTGTGAGTTTTAAGACCCGGTGGTTACTTGTTTATATCATGAATTGGGGTGGGATCCTCTGTTGATGAAAAACCTTTTTGGGGAGGGGACATGGGGTAGTGTCTCAGGGTTGTCTTTGGTTCTAGTACTTCGGGGGATCTCACTTTTTTCCTTGTTGTTGTGACATTGCAAGAGATCCGAGTGTGAATGTTTAAATTGATGTTTGGCTGGTTTCTTTTCCTTGGTTATGCTTATGGTGTTAGTTGCCCAGTAGTGCATGAACTTATTTGAACATTATCACTGAACATGAAACAAGAATGGGACAAATGGGTTTTGTTGGCGAGATTCGTGGCTCGGACTTGAGTGATGTTGTGATCTGTAGGCTGTTTGAAGAAAAACCTATCTTTGGGTGAGTGCTTGTTACCTATATATATACTTGTATCTTTGTGTTTCTTATTCGCTCCCCACCCAAGTTGAGCACTTAGTGCCGAACACCCCCATTTCATGGGGGAGAGTGTTTTTCCCAACACTATTCTTAGTGGTTGGTTATTAGATCCTTTCTGATGCCTTTCCCGGATATCCCAAGTATCTTCGGGCAGGCTGTGATGGCCTGAGGTCCATTATTATCCCAAGAACCTTCGTACGGGGTAGTGTGATGGTTGGCCAGGTGTGTGCAGCAGGTGGTTTCCCAAGTATCTTCGGGATGAGGCCCAGGTGTCTTCGGGCGTGGCAGTGGATCTTCTAGCCCAGGTGTCTTCGAGCGTGGTGGTAGTTGTTCTAGCCTAGGTGTTTGCAGGCATGGTTACTTGTGACAGTTGTGGCCCAGGTGTTTGCGGGTGGGATTCGGCAGTGGGACTGCGTGTGGTTGTGGCCCAGGTGTGTGCGGGCGGGTGTGGAAGTGGGACAACGGTGAGAATGGCGGGATTGGTTCGATGCGTAGATGTCTCAATGACCAATGGGAAAGTGGTGCGGGGTACCCAAACATCGATGTTCTCTTATTACATATATTACTTGACTTGCGTTATTTGGGGAGTGTGCCTTGGTGAGCCTTGGGTGGATAGTTTACCTTGATAGGTGTTTGGTTTACTCCTTTTCTCATGGGACTTTAGTACGTTCCCCCACTTGTGCACGAGAGTCTTTGGTTTTCCCTACTGAGTGTACTTGTATGCTCACCCTATGTATATAAAACTGCTTTCAGGTTTCCAGGAGGACTTTGGGGATCACGCATGACCATACTAGCTCGGACCTTGGGGCAGTTGTTGTTGCTGTTTTTTTTCTTCTTTTGGTACTTACCTTTGTGGTCATCTTTTGTACCTTGTGTCTTTTACTTTTGGAACATGCATGTGGGAATGGTTTACTTTTGGCTTTACTTTTCTTTTACCTTTTTGTTATTGGTTTTCATCTTCCTATCTCCCGATCCTATAAAACAAAACAGGTAATGCCTTCCATTTGTGTGAAATTTTATACCGTTGGTGCTAGTCGCCACTCCGGGACCTATTGAAGGCGGGTCTCGGGGGGTCATTATCTCTCCTTCAACTTAAAGAAGGAAGGGCCTGGCAATATGCTGACCCTTCCCTCCTTTTGGTGAAGGCAGGTCGTGACAGTACTTCTCACTAACCTAAGACTGTTGAGGTACGCCCCCTGTCGAGTACCACGGGTCAGCCACCTCACAAAGTAATGCTCCTCCACCATGGGTTTGCCACCTCACACAGTAGTGCTCCCCCTCATAGCCTACAGAGGTACTCCTCATGTCGAGTACCATGGGTCTTCCACCCAAACACAATAGTTCTCCCTGCCGTGGTTCTGCCATCCAAACAGAGTAGTGCTCCCCACTGGGCTAGTCAAGTCACTCCGACTCGAATCAGACAAGCAGTCATCAGGTCTGAGCCTGCTACACGGTCTATGTACTCCGTACGCTCATCTCCGGGAGGGTCTACTCCATGAGCTACAGGTCGATACACCAAGTATCACAAAGTCCCACTAAGAAGTATCTCAAAGGACCGCCTCGTCATAGGGGTCTCAACGCAACAGACGGCGCGTCAATCGGACGCCCGGTCTGTGAGTTATTAGCCTTTTCGTCCCAGGGGCCCGGTTGGTTTCGTGTACGAACCAACCCGACTGTATCTCAACTGTACCCCGAACTCACATAGGGTATACTCATAGGGACTGTTTCTCAATGTGATCACCAACGCCGATGACGATTCGTCAAATGGACGTCCGGTCTGAAAGTTATCGGTTTTTCCATTCTAGGGGCCCGGTTGGATTTTGGGTACAATCCAACTCGGCCATACTCCAACTATGTCCAAACCTCGATTGGAGCCAAAAGGTCCGTCTCACTAAGAGGAATCCAACAAAGTCGACGACACGTCAATCGGACGTCCAGAGCTCAAGTTATAGGCATTTCTGTTCCGAGGGTCCGGTTGGTTTCGAGTTCGAACCAACCCGATCGTACTTCAAATGACACCGGTTAACCAAACTGGTCACACCATTGTGATCCAAACAGAAAAACACACGAAATAGACTACCCATTAGTCCAAAACGGATAGTCGGTGAAAAAGTTTCATTTCACCGCAACACGCGCGAATCGGGCCTCGTGGGGCCCGCTCCTCAACCTCTACTTAAATATCCAAAATCTTTCTTGAAACATTCGTCGTAATTCTAGGGTCGCAACCTCACAGCCGGTTCGACATTCCAACACCGTATGAGAGAGATATGTTTGATACAAGATCCCATAATAATAATAATAATATTATTATTCGGTGTTTCGTGGGCCCAAGCTACGAACCAAATTTTAGTATTCAACTTTAGACTTGAATCGACTGTATTGATGTCAGGATTACATCTCCACTAACGGCAAGCCAATCGGACGTCGCACGCATGAGTTATAGCGGGTAAAAGATTTAATAATAATATTAAATCTATTATTTTCCGAGTGCTTTGGGTACCCGATCCAAAAACCCAAAAAAAGACATCCAATATTGGACTCATAAATTCTGTCTCAAAGTCAGGGTCACACTGCTGCAGACGTTTCATGAAACCGAGGTCGCACGAAGAAGATACAGTCAAAACAGTGTTTTATCATCAAAATTAATAATAACAATATTTTATTATCATTATTAATTATTTACTTATTTATCTTTCTAAATCCAAAATCAATCACGATTTTGGACTCCTTTCGCGGTGGAATTCATCCCCAAAACCCCCATTTATCATTTATTTCTCTTTTGATTTTATCCCCACTATTATCTTATAAATCATCTCTCTCTCCAATCTCATTTACTCTTCCACGATTATGTTCTCCCAATTAGCGCCCCAATCACCAGGCCTCCTTCCACACGGCCAGAACCGCCACCACCTTCGCCTACCCGTCGCGCTGCTGCACTGCCCCCGACTACCCGTGCCGCCGCGCCTCAACCAGCCGCATCTCCTGGCCCCCCGTCCTCTCACTGCGCCACCTCCCATTACCACGCACCCGACCCCATGTCGTCGCACATCAAGAACTAGTTGGCGGTGGGTCTGAACTTGTTCGTAGTCCATACCCACTACATTAGTAGTTCGAATAAACACCCAACAGAATATTCTTCCATGCTCGAGGAAAAGAATCACGTAAACTTAAATAAACAAAAAACCCCTACCTCGAAATTGACGTCACACGTCGTCGAGTCGTGGAAGACGGATGTCACAGAAGTCGGGTGTCGCAGAAGAATGGTGACGTCCCGTCAACGTTGGAGGAAGAGTTGTTGACGTAGTCGACGCTTTCCCGTGGCGGTGTATCCTCTGTTAACACGGAGGAAGAAGAAGGTTGGAGAAAGAAATGCTTCCGGTTCTTCGAGTTATGGAGCGTTCTTCGTGTCCTTCGTGGAAGAACTCTCCCTTTCAATATCTCCAACGTGCTCCCAACACCACAAGTGCCAAAACAAAATAATAGCCTAAGCTATTATTTTACTCTCCCATGATATAACATTGCTATCAAATTCAAATTAATTCAAAAAGACTATTGAATTAATTATGGCATTTGAGTTGACAACTTTAATGGAAGGGAGATGGAAAGGCTCCACATAATTAATGGGAGGTGTTGTCAAAATAAATAAAGGGAGTGTTAAAGGGGGGTTTAATGGAGGTGAAGGGTTAAGCCTCATGTGGGCCCCACCTCACAAATATCCTCCCATGGGAGGTTATGTGGGGTGTGGGACCCACCCCTAACTTCCTCTTAGAGGATATAACCACCCAAATAAATAAAATGGTGCACAACCATTTTATTTATTTTTGTTACAAATCCCCAAAATTTAACTTTCAACCCGCATAAAACTCAACTATGGTAAAGGTCCCCTTAAGTGAATACCGGTGCTGCAAGTTCATCGGTGTCCTCATATTTCAATTCCGAGCATTGGTTCAAATGTTATAGAATTTCGAACGTACGTTTACTAAACGTACACGAAAAAAAGTTTGGAAAATTAATATCATTCACCCTCGAACCACTATGGTCAAGGTTAGGCTCTGCCTAGGTGAAACACGCCCCAAAAAACCCAACGGTACTCTCAGATTTTCAATCCGAGTTACCGTTTAGAAGTTATAAATTTTACAAAAAAATAATTTTCATTTAATTATTTTATTTGCGACCAAAAACTAAATTTTTTTGGTGGCTCGCGCCGGCCAAAGTTAGTATTTTCTTAAATAAATAATTTCATCACGATTTCAACGGTGGTCTCAGATTTTTAATCCGAGCTACCGTTTGTGAGTTATAAGCATTTGAAAAATAAAATAATTTATTTAATTATTTTATTTACGGTTAAGTCATTTTTGAGATTTCTCATAGGAGGCCTGTGCTGACTAAACTTAAGTCACGCCTAGGGTAATCCCGCCATCCTGAGCGCAACGGTGCCCTCAGATTTCTGATCTGAGCAACCATTCAAGATTTATTCCACTTTTTCAGGAAAACTTCTTACGCGCGTTAATTTAATCTTAACAAAAATTCGACGGATCATTCCGGGCACTCCGGGCCTCGGAATCAGGCGCCGTCAGAAACCGTAGACTCATAAAATTCCAACGTATTTAAGAAAAAAATTCCTTGAAATTTTTGGGCTTTTACATTACTCCCACCTCAGGCCTTTACGTCCCCGTAAAGCTTCAACACACACTAGGGGAAACAAAAGTGGTATTGCACGCATCTGAGCCTTCTGCTCCCATGTGCTCTCCTGGAGGTTCCTGTGCTACCTGGGGTTTCATTTTCTCCGACCAAGGAAAACCCATCCCATTGTTGTAAGTAAACCACAACCTTTTTGCCTAATACCGTCAATCCGTGTATAAACTGTGGTTGCCCAGTCCATACCCAAACTAACGTCGTAAGGCCTCGATGCTGCCACCAAGAGGTTCCAACCAGAACTCTCGCCTCAAGGGTCAGATCACACCTGTCAGCATAAGTGTGTTTATTGAGTCTCCTCTCAAAGGTATCTCCAAACGTGAGGATCAAGTCAACAGTTTTAACCGGAAACTCTAGCTCTGGGACAAGATTCGTGGAAGGAAGGAATGATTGCTACCTATGTTTATTGATATGAAAGCTCGTAGTAGACACAGACCGTACCTCAAATCATTCTTAGAGCCCTTGGGTCACACTCCGTGACCTCGTGCAGCTATTATCTTCCCCTGCCCTTCAGTTCCCTAAGTCTGGCAGGGACTACAAAGGAGGGTGGTTGTAACATATCGAAATGTACACCACATCATGCTGCTCTCCAAACTCTGCTTCCATGTCTGCTACTCTGCAGATTCATCTTTCATTAACACTTCCTCTTCTTGAAACATTTTACATACCCAAGTCTCTGAGACTGGCGCCAGTTCGTATCTTCTCACTGCTAACATTCACTGGCTAAAACCGATTAGCCAAAGAACATTCAACCACAAAGGTTCTCTCTAGCACCCTAACATAAGTAGGAATGCATATAGGAAAGAGTGCTTAATAGGATATCCTTAAACACACCTCGCTCAGATGTCCGAGCTCTAAAGCACTGATCGTATCGTAGTCATCAAGTACCAAGAATTATCGGTACACCTCGATGAATACTCAGCTACTGACATGTCGTCCTGCCGAAGCTGTATAAGCTCTAGAAAACTCTCAACCACCTCCTCAAGCCAGTCCTCAGCCGCTTGTGAGTCAGGATCACCTCAGAACCTGAGGGGTATCTGATGCTGAAACATGTGTAAGGCACTAAGCCTACATGCATCCTCTACCGGTACTGCCAGTTGTAATTGCTGACCAACACGTAGTGATATAGCTGGCACACTACCCGAAGGTACTATCTCAGGCATCAGTCCACGTACCAAAGCCTCATAAATATGCGGACCAACCTCATGGTCACTCACTGGGAAACACCAGTAGTTAAAATCACCATATGCTCTACTAGCTCTTAACTAGGTGTAGAACTCTAGCAATCACCTCCATCCAGTACACTGCTGCCTGGAAATTTGTCTCACTTCGTAACCTCGGAGGCCTCTGCTGTTGGAACTCGTGCAACGCGCTCTTCCAGCGTGCACCATCCACTAGTACAACTGGTGGAATATGTTTCCTAACGGTTGGTGGTGCTGCTGGTACACCACCCGAAGTAGACAACATAGAAATAGGGCCCTGCACCGGAGCCTCATCGCTCGGTGAGCTGTCATTGAGTACTCTCTCGGAAACTCCAACTGACTGTCTGCGTGGAGACATCCTGAACAGATGTGACACGGTCAAATGATTTAAACCTGGTGAGCTGACCTGGTTTGAGATAACTTAAATAAAACTTTTGAAACACACACGCAATCAGTGTTTTCGTGAACTAAGTCGGAAATCAGCAGTCCGGATCATGGTGTACGGATACGTCGGCCGCCGCACCAACACTGGACTCCCTGAACTGAAAACCACACTTAGTACCCCTAACACTATTGTTTCACAGAAATAAAATATCAGAGTCCTAAGTTATGTAGTATAACTGACTCCTCTGATACCAATTTTTCACGACCCATCCTCGGGGCCCGTGCCGTGACTACCCCAAGCCCGCCTTCCATAGGCCAGGGGCTGGCGACTAGCACCAAGGCGTAAATCCCAATAAAAAGGGAAGTCATTGCCTTTATAAAAGTAAACAACACAACAAAGTACAAGCGGAAGCTAACACTAATTAAATCAGTAAACAAGTGTGCTGAAAATACAAAGGGGCCGGAAATATAAGCCCAACAGAAAGGTATAGCTACAACTGAAAGTAAAGTACAACTCAAAGGACAACAGCTGAAAGGTGACAAGAAGATCCTGGATCGTCCACCATGGATCCTACCTGAAGGGTAGGTACAGATGTCCTCCATAGCACTCCGTTTTCGACAGTCCGTTCGTCTGTATCCTCCAGGTACCGACTTGTCATGAGATCCACCTCCAGGTACCGTCCAGCTCAACAAGCCTCAACTACAATCAGTGTTATCTGTCGTTTGCAACAAACACAACGAGGTGCGGGTGTAGCCTGTGTAGGGGTGAGTATAACGATACTCAGTAGGGACCCCGAGACCCTCAAGGTCTCACAAAAATCCAACAAGGATAAACCACAAAGAAATATCTCAACAGATAACCTTTACTTAGGTGTATGCCCTTACAGACACCTAAGTTATCAAGTAACGCATCTCAATCATGAGGAAACACAAAGGTTATGAAATCAACAGATAACCACTACTTAGTTATATTCCCATACATATACCTAAGTTATCAAGTGACCCATCTCAATCATGAGGTAAACACAAAAGTCATTGACTCAGCTCAAACTAGGATTTTCATTATCGAAACCGTAACTGATGAAGAGCTCCGTCTCTGACGAGTACAGTGATCCTGTCACTACTCCGAGGTACTGCTCACTAACCTAAGACTGCTGAGGTACTCCTCCTATCGGGTACCGTGGGTCAGCCACCTCACAAAGTAGTGCTCCTCCGCCATGGGTCTACCACATGACAAAGTAGTGCTCCCCCTCATAGCCTATAGAGGTACTCCTCCTGTCGAGTACCGTGGGTCTGCCACCTCACAAAGTAGTGCTCCTCCGCCGTGGTTCTTCCACCTCACAAATTAGTGCTCCCCAATGGGCTATTCAAGCCACTCTGAATCAAATCGGACAAGCAGTTATCAGGTCTCAACCAGCTACACGGTCTATGTACTCTGTACGCTCGTCTCCGGGAGGGTCCGCTCCACGAGCTACAGTTCGATACTCCAAGTATCACAAAGTACCACGAAGAAGTATCTCAAAGGACCGCCTCGTCATAGGGGTCTCAACGCAACAGACGGCGCATCAATCGGATGCCCGGTCTGTGAGTTATTAGCCTTTTCGTCCCAGGGGCCCGGTTAGTTTCATGTACGAACCAACCCGGCCGTATCTCAACTGTACCCCGAACTCACATAGGGTATACTCATAGGGACCGTTTCTCAACGTGATCACCAATGCCGCTGATGGTTCTTCAAACGGATGCCCGGTCTGAAACTTATCAGCTTTTCCGTTCCAGGGGCCCGGTTGGATTTTGGGTACAATCCAACTCGGCCATACTCCAACTGCGTCCAAACCTCGAGCGGAGTAATCCAAAAGGTCCGTCTCACAAAGAGGAATCCAACAAAGTCTACGGCACGTCAATCGGACGTCCAGAGCTCAAGTTATATGCGTTTCCGCTCCGAGGGCTCGGTTGGTTTCGGGTTCGAACCAACCCGTCCGTACTTCAAATGACACTGGTTAACAAAACCGATCACACCATTGCGATCCAAACAAAAAAACACACGAGATAGACTACCCATTGGTCCAAAACGGATAGCCGGTGAAAAAGTTGCATTTCACCGCAACACGTGCAAACCGGGCCTCGTGGGGCCCACACATCAACCTCGACTTAAATATCCAAAATTGGTCTTGAAACATCCGTCTTAATTCCAGGGTCGTAACCTCGTAGACGGTTCGACATTCCGACACCGTATGAGAGAGATATGTCTGATACAAGATCCCGTAATAATAATAATATTATTATTATTCGGTGTTTCGTGGGCCCGAGCCATGAACGAGAATTTAGTATTCAACTTTAGACTTGAATCGACCATATTGATATCAGGATTATATTGCCACTGACAGCAAGCCAATCGGACGTCGTACGCATGAGTTATAGCGGGTCAAAGATTTAATAATAATATTAAATCTATTATTTTCCGAGCGCTTCGGGTACCCAATCCAAAAACCCGAAAAAATACAACCAATATTGCACTCATAAATTCCGTCTCAAAGTCAGGGTCAGACTTCCGTAGACGGTTCGTGAAACTGAGGTCGCACGAAGAAGATACAGTCAAACCAGTGTTTTATCATCAAAATTAATAATAACAATATTTTATTATTATTATTAATTATTTACTTATTTATCTTTCTAACTCCAAAATCAATCACGATTTGGGACTCCTTGCGTGCTGGAATTCATCCCCAAAACCCCCATTTATCATTTATTTCTCTTTTGATTTTATCCCCACTATTATCTTATAAATCATCTCTCTCTCCAATCTCATTTACTTTTCCACGATTATGTTCTCCCAATTAGCGCCCCAATCACCCGGCCTCCTTGCACACGGCCAGAACCGCCACCACCTTCGCCTACCCGCCACGCCGCTGCACTTCCCCCGGCTACCCACACCGTCGCGCCTCAACCAGCCGCATCGCCTGGCCCCCCGTCCGCTCGCCGCGCCACCTCCCATTACCACGCACCCGACCCCATGCCGCCGCACATCAAGAACTAGTTGGCGGTGGGTCCGGACTTGTTCGTAGTCCGTACCCATAGCTTTAGTAGTTCGAATAAACACCCAACCGAATATTCTTCCATGCTCGATGGAAAGAATAACATAAACTTAAATAAACAAAAACCCCCTACCTCGAAATTGGCGCCGCACGTCGTCGAGTCGCGGAAGACGGATGTCATGGTAGTCGGGCGTCACGGAAGAACGGTGATGTCCCGTTAACATTGGAGGAAGAGTTGTTGATGTAGACAACACATTCCCGTGGTGGTGTCTCCTCTGTTAACTTGGACGAAGAATACGGTTGGAGAAAGAAATGCTTCTGGTTCATCGAGTTATGGAGCGTTCTTCGCATTCTTTGTGAAAGAACTCTCCCTTTCAATATCTCCAACGTGCTCTCAACACCACAAGTGCCAAAACAAAATAATAGCCTAAGCTATTATTTTACTCTCCCATGATATAACATTGCTATAAAATTCAAATTAATTCAAAAAGACTATTGAATTAATTATGGCATTTGAGTTGACAACTTTAATGGAAGGGAGATGGAAAGGCTCCACATAATTAATGGGAGGTGTTGTCAAAATAAATAAAGGGAGTGTTAAAGGGGGGTTTAAGGGGGGTGAAGGGTTAAGCCTCGTGTGGGCCCAACCTCACAAATATCCTCCCATGGGAGGTTATGTGGGGTGTGGGACCCACCCCTAACTTCCTCTTAGAGGATATAACCACCCAAATAAATAAAATGGTGCACAACCATTTTTTTTATTTTTTTTACAAATCCCCAAATATTAAATTTCAATCCGCATAAAACGCAACTGCGGTAAAGGTCCCCTTAAGTGAATACTGGAACTTCGAGTTCATCGGTGTCCTCAGATTTCAATTCTGAGCATTGGTTCAAAAGTTATAGAATTTCGAACGTACATTTACTGAACGTACACGAAACAAAAGTTTGGAAAATTAATATCAGTCACCCTCGACCCACTACGGTCAAGGTTAGGCTCTGCCTAGGTGAAACACGCCCCTAAAAAACCCAATGGTACTCTCAGATTTTCAATCCAAGTTATCGTTTAGAAGTTATGAATTTTACAATAAAATAATTGTCATTTAATTATTTTATTTGCGGCCAAAATCTAACTTTTTCTGGTGGCTCGCACCGGGCAAAGTTAGTATCTACTTAAATAACGCATGCCCTCACGATTTCAATGGTGGTCTCGGATTTTTAATCCGAGCTACCATTTGTGAGTTATAATCATTTGAAAAATAAAATAATTTAATTAATTATTTTATTTACGGTTAATCCATTTTTGAGATTTCTCATAGGAGGCCCGTGTCGACTAAACTTAAGTCGCGCCTAGGGTAATCCCGCCATCCTGAGTTCAACGGTGCCCTCAGATTTCTGATCCAAGCAACCGTTCACGAGTTATTCCACTTTTTTTAGAAAAACTGCTTACACGCATTAATTTAATCTTAATAAAACTTCGACGGATCATTCCGGGCACTCCGGGCCTCGGAATCAGGCGCCGTCAGAAACCATAGACTCATAAAATTACAAAGTATTTAAGAAAAAGAAATTCCTTGAAATTTTTGGGCTTTTACATTAATATACTTATACATTCATGTTTTAATAAATTTAAGTTGATTATATGGTAGGTGTAAATGTGACGAAACAAAATGGGACCTACGGTAAGGGAATTCTAAAACAATTATCTTCACATGGATTTTAATTCTTTAATATTATCCCCCTTTTCAAATTAATCATTTTATACCATATTTATTATATTAATAAATTTCTCCACTCTTTTAGGATATTATACTATTCAATATACCAATTATGAAAATTATGACATTGTATGGAAATATTCTTTCCTTCTCCATTTAAAATAAAAAAACTATTTGTAAATCTTATTTTAGAATCTTTGAATGAAATTTTTGATCCCTCACCCTTTTATTTTGTTATCATTCCTATAGATTTACATAGTCATTCCTTGTGATCTCAAATATTTATAATTAAGTCATGCCTTAAATTTTTTTTAAGTAGATTCTCTCTTGGCCTTACTCTTTAGGATTCACTCTCTTTGACTCATATTCATTCAAAGATTTTATATGTATTTTATATTCTAATTCTCATATTCACTTCTTATTGAAATTTTTGAGGGATTTACATATTGATTCATTGATTTGACATCCCAAACCCAATTCACTCAACAATAACTGAATCTAGTTTTCAACATGGCCTCAAGTATTCCTCTACATATGCCAGAGGCTCCTGAATAGCAGTGAGGGCCCATGGTGGAATAATGGGAAGACTATGCCCTCATTATTAGTTCTTAGTAGAACAGTATAATAATATGAATCAATAGCATAGGAATATAAATAAATAAGTAGTATAAGAATAAATATTCATTATATAAATAACCTAGTAAACACATCCATACCTATCATATAAAAGATGATGATCATGGTATACTATAAAAAATGAATACAAGTAATAAATGGAAACAATAATCTGGTACAATACATATATCAAAATACCAAAAATACAAAAAATGTACTACCCCCATATATCATCACGAGTCATAGCCTAGTCCTCTGCTCCCCTTATCCTATGTAATGAGAAATCAAGCAACTTCAAGTGGGTGTTTCCCCTATCCCTACCTATATCCATTAAGTTTATCTAGGTACCATAAAGGAAGATCGAGAAGGGTGTGAGATAAAATCAGTAGGCCACCTCCAATGGTATCTAATTATATATAGTCATTTAATATATACAATAAATAGTATGCACATAACAAATAAATTGTTAATGGAGTGTGGTGTACAAAAAATGCATATGGGTTTGGGTTCCCATGGAACACCTATTCTCTACTACCTACTTTGTCCTAAGTCGTACAGTCTCTAAGTAAGAAATAAATAATGATTTAATTTATTAATGAAGTCTTAAGACCTGAATAATAATCCAATCATCCCTTGTGTATCATATCTAATAGGATGTGTATAATAAGGTTAATAGTTAAGTGTAAGGCTATGACCAAATCCAAGCTTGTTCTTTATCTTGGAAGACACATCATAATAATCATTTAATCATTAATCAGTAGAGTGCAACATGAGCCTGGCCTTGGTGCTCCTGATTTGGAACCCAAGTATCACTCCAGGTATAGAATGAACCAAAAACCCTATAGGCCCATCCTAAGAATTCCTCAAAAGAATCCTGGTATCTCTCTAGGTTTGGTATAAATCCACATCTCACTAATCCCATCTTTGGTGATCCATGAAATGGATACCAAGTGTCAATTGTGCCATACATGATAATCTTATCACTAATCACATCCTTGGAATTCCATAAGGATTCCAAGTGTCACTCATGGAATAATGAGGGTCTACCCCCTGAGTCCATCCTTGGAAGTTCATAAAATATTCCAAGTATCACTCAGGCATATTTGAGATAGCTTCCAAATTAGACTATCCATGGCATTCATATAAGCACCCATGTGTCAA
Source organism: Viscum album (assembly GCA_963277665.1). Classification (NCBI taxonomy): domain Eukaryota; kingdom Viridiplantae; phylum Streptophyta; class Magnoliopsida; order Santalales; family Viscaceae; genus Viscum; species Viscum album. Next base: position 1,927,782,589 of record OY728137.1, on the reverse strand, counting down.
CCAATGTTCATAATAATCAATCATTATTACATTAAATTATTCAGTCTAGAAAATTCCATCTATGGTGATCCAAAAAATATAAACCACCTCTTACTCCTATTATGTTAAGAAGAATGGTCATGGGCCCATAGTCCAAGCATACTATAGAATATACCATATTTTAATTCAATTTTCATCATAATTATAATCAATTAACTCACCTTAGAAGGTTGTTTAAAAAATTAATAGGGTTAGAGAGCCTATAATCACATGAATCATTCCATTCGATTTAAAAATCCATTTCAATTATGAAATAAGTTTCAAGTGTAAGAGAGTAATAAAAAATGCCAAAGGCCTAGGTACATGGACTACCATTCCCTCTTACCTTCATTCAATTCAATTTAAAATTTTAAAATTCATTTTACATCCCTTAGGAAAGGGGTAAAAGTTCACACCTAAAAGGTGAATTCAATTAAATAGGCCACCCATGGTGGTTTAGTCTAAATAAAAAATGAACCCAAGGGGTGGTTCAAATTCGAGGTCTTTGACCTATAATTAAACCTCAATAGGTCTTGAGAGTGTTTAAGGTCTATCCTATCCATTAAATTTAAGATTCACTTCAATTTATAAGTGTCTCATAGAGAATATATCATGTAGTACAAAGACATAACATATAAACACCCAGACTTAAGAGAAAAACATGAGACCACCTACCTTATTTTGATAGAGGAACATTCATCCAGTATCATCCTTTGAGTTGATCTAGATCATAAGAAAATAGAATAATGGATGAACTACCAAAAATAGGGCATAAGATCCTACACAAAAATAACATCACTGATAGAGAGGAAAGTAGAGGAAAATTTAAGAGGAATAGAGTACTAATCGTTTCAAATACAATTAGATGAACGGATCTTGGATCAGACATAGGACAGAGGAATTACACCATAGCCTAGATTTAGGCTTGATTAATAACTCAATGAGATAAAGGGATGGTCATTGGAGGAAATTGGAAAAATATGAAGAAGGTTAAATCATTTAAGCATTATGGGAAAATGATAATTTTCCCTCAAAATACTAATTCTCACAGTTTTGATATGCATTTATCCAAACTATACACCAACTATATGAACCCTTATATCCAATATTCCCTCTAGAACAGTCATGGTGAATAGTTATACAAATCATGCACCAACCATGAATTTTTCCTATGCTAAAAACTATAGAGCCCACACAAGGGATTTTTTCCCTAGTTTTGCACTTTCCTCAAACCATGCAACCTTGGATAGATGGATGGACCACCCCACATTGTTTACTCCAACTATACATCCTGAGATAAATGGTTTGTACAAACTGTGTGACCAAGCTTCCTTTTCTAAAAAACTTTTCATCTAAGCTCCAAACAAGCCTTTAACGCCCCTTTTTACTCTATGACCTCATTGGGAATCCATAAGAGGTCAAAACCAAGGAATTAAATTGTAAATAAAAATGTTACATACCTCATATAAAATTTTGGATATTTCAATTAAAATTTTACCAATTAAACTAAAGTCAGACCTTATAATGTTTGTAAAGGGGCTCTCAATGTATACTTTCTTTTTTGGGTTTATCCTCTCTTTATCCCTATTTTCTATATGATTCCTCTAAAATATATTCAATATGTATTTTATTTTTATTTCCTTTTATTATTATTGGGATATGCAAGCTTTGACTTTTTTATATAAACTCTTATCCATGATTCAATGACTATTGATAAATACTTTATTTTCAAAGATTGTACTTGATTCTTATTATGATTATTCTTCTACTCTTTATGAACTATGATCTTCTAATTATAAATTATTCCATTAAGTATCGAAAATGATGTTTTCCCTTACTCTTTTGGGAAACTCTAAGTGTATTATTTTACTTATGATTTATGACATCACCCATTCTTTTCTCATGATATCATTTCATGTTTATGATTAAGATATATTTCCTTTCTATGTGAAATGAATGATTATATGCATATTATGACATGACAGTAAGGCCCAAAATTATATATCCTTCCAATGAATTGGTTAAAGTGATATATCACATTATATTATTATGTGTTTTAATGATTTAGTAAGTTTTTTACACATATATTATGCATTGAAAATATGCAATATTTGTTCTCACTCTATATAGTGATATTTGTATTCATATGTTATGTGTAAACAAGATGATATATTTTTTCATATTATCTTAATGGGAATACTGTAGTTATCTTTGTACACAATTTTTATGATGTTTCATTATTAAAAAGTGCCACATTCCTATGATTAGCGTATTCTTATTTCATGTTTTATTGTTATTACTTATGTTTCTATTATGATATTATTATTTACTAGATATCCTCATGGTATTACTCATTCTATACCATTTAATTACATATGATTATCCCATGTTATGATTTTGTGGCTTACTTATTAATATCTTGGTATCTCATATTGATTATTTTCCCTTTATTTCCCCTAATTGGGTTTTTAAATCACCCTTTCTTTGATGTATGTCCCCAGGTGATTGAAAGTATTGATAAGGGTTATATAAAATTATAGGTGTTATAAAATGAATTGTGTGATTAAAATAGTATATTATCATATATTTTGTGATATATTATATCTTTAATTACCAAAGACACTAAAATTAGTATTATGGGAATAGTTACTGTAATTAATGATCTTGTAATTTATTAAAAGTATACATGTATTGCACCAGATCTGTGAGGGTTTAAGGGAGTCTCATTTGGTATTAGAAAAAATTTGGTTATTTTTTGGAATTAAGATATATAATCATTTGGGTATAAATCCTTTAGTAGATAAACTTTTTTTCTAAATAACTAGATCAAGTATAACTAGTATGATAACATAAGATTAACATGTTGATTAATACTAAGAATTTATCATAGATGTTGTTTAAAATAATTTTAGTGTTTATTTATGTGATTAAATTAAATATATATAAAATACTTCTAGATGTTTTTCATAAGTAAAAATTATGAGGATACAATTTATTTTAAGTGGTTATAATGTAACATCCCATATTTTCAATGCATACGTTTTATGAATTTTCTTGCATGAATAATATGTGTGTGTGTAAAATTAATTGAATAATTTTAAATTAATATCAAATAATTTATTTACTACTTATTTATTTATATACCTTGATTAAATTAATTATCTACCTATGAAAAAAAAACATTAATATATACAATAAATAATTCACATATACCATGTAATAAATAAACACCACATTATTACATAACTGTAGAAAATTACATATATACAATAAATATACTTCATAAAATTATAAATATTAAAATGTAAAAATAAAAAAAAACATAACTAAAATTTTAAATTATAGAGCATTGTGGTCTCCTATAATTATCACAACCACAAACAATACTACAAAAAGAAAAAAATAAATATAAATATGAAAGGTGTTTTTTATAGGATGTTGGGAACTTTGAGAGAAAATTAATTGAGTTTTGAATGAATTAAATAAGAGTTATTTATATAAATTATAAAATCTAACTTCATCATTGGAATATTAATCTAGACTATTGGAATAGTAAACTCGACCGATGGGATAGTAACTTAACCATTAGAATAGTAATTTTGGGATTAGAATATTAACTTGAAAATTAAAATAGTAGAATAACATGTAAGTAATATTTAATATGAATAAAATAAATAATTATAAATATTATAGTGTCATACTAAAATTAATAAATTCAATGAAAGTATAAGTGTATATTTTTAATAAAGTGTATTTTAAATTATTTTATACAAGTGGTAATTTTTATTATAAAATTTAAATATTAAAATTACTTATTTTATAAAATTTGTTTTATAAAATTAATTTCATTTTTAGAATCAACACATTAATATTTTATAATAGTAATTTTTGATAATTTTATGAAAACCTGAATTTTTTGGTGAATTGTAAAAAATAAAATTTTTCAAAATACCACACATTTTACAGAATTATATTGATGTAATAATGAACTAATAAATTATTATATCTCTTGATTAGAAAAAACTAGATTTAATATGATAAATTATTCATTTAAAAAAATACTTAATTTATAATCTTAAAAATAAATTTCAAAAATATAAAAAGATAAATTCTTCCACTAAAAATAAAGTTTTTAGTTTTTTGTTATTATATTTTCATAAAAAACTAAATTCTCCTATTAAAGGATTTTAAAGTCCTAAAAACATGTATTTTTAATTAAATCACATCCACATTCTAAAATAAGATCACTATTATATTTCCTAGCCTTGAAATGATATTTTATCCATTGTTTTAATTGAAAATACCCCTCCCCTTCAAGTATAAATACCCACTTGACAAATCACTTCCCAAATCCTTATCCTTTCTCAAGATTTCGAAATTTTCATTCTCTTAATCCTCTCTAGATCACTAGAAACATTTTGGTCTCATCAAACCCAAAGCTTTCAAGGCATGAAGGGTCATAGCAAAAGAGAAACATCAAGAGTAATGTAATGTTCCTTAGTTTTTTCCTTTCATTTTCTTCTTATATTATTTTACCATTCCATTCCTCTCTAATAAAAATCTCATAAAATTAATTAATTTTTATATTTATATGATATTAATGGTGTCAATATACTATGAAATTTTTATTTTCAATATATGTATACATAATCTATGTCTCCCTCTATTTAACCAAGTCCCTTTAGTGATCAGTTTAGAGTCTCCTAGGATGATGTCAATTATTTATGTATCACCACCTATATGAATGTTAAGTGTAGATAATATATCTATAATTTTTATTATGATACCATATACTTATTATAATATATTTTTAATGTATATTTATTACCTATCTTTCCCACTTTTGACATATCTCATTAATGATTGGTTAACCTCTTATGAGGATGTTTTCAATTTATTTAATTATCACGGTTATCATGTCTAGTTATATTACCTCTTTCATAATGTATACATTTTTTATTTTATGTATTATTAATATTATTTAAGTAATTTTACTAATGAATAAATAATAATTCACTAAATTTTCTTAAATCTAAATGAAAATAAAATAATTAAAACAAATATATTATCAAACCATTTTATCTATAATGAAAGATTAATACACAGCCTAAAGTGTAGAAAGGGGAAACTTATTTTTTAGGAAATATTATGTATGAAGGTTTCTATAAGAAACCTAATGCTCAGTAGAATATAAAATATCCTCAATAGGTTCATAATTATTTCAATTAGTCCAGAATTTATTGTGAGTGGGGAGACATATCAGATAATGAAAATGATAGGTTGAAGGATAAATATCCCCTAAAGGCTTTGGTCAGTGGTGGATATTCCTCTTTTAAGAATACTATTAAAAATGGAAAGTGAAATGTGATTGATGGTGAGGGATTCAATCTGGTTCCTTCAAAAAGAACGCCATAGAAGGACTACTCTAACCTGGAAAGGAATGTGACTTTTGGATCATCCTCTAAATCATCAAAATTTAAGTCAAATTTGGAGAAAGAAAGAACCAAGGCATAGATCCTTAGGATCTTTAATCAACGTATTTCGTAGGAAGAGTGGGAAACTACTGATGATTATTTTAAGGCCCTGACATTAAACATTACTTAATCTCGAGTTAAGTTAATAATTCACATTGAATATATTTTCAGGTTTAGAGTTTTAGAGAATTAGACCATAACTATTACATTACATCTCAAATATTACAAAGTAGACATTCACTACAACATAAATCTCCTTTAGCAGCGAACTTTTAGCAGTGGTTTTATAAATCACCGCTAAACCTTTTCTTCAAATTTTTTAGCTACGGTTTATTAAAAATCGCTGCTAAACCCACCATTTTTTTACAGCGGCAACGCTTCCCCCTCCACACCTGACCCTGGCCCTACTTCTCCCCCCGACCCCCATGATGCCATCTCCCCTAACCCTAAATCCCCCCCTCGTGTCACCGGTGACCTCACCACCCATAAGCACGCCCTGCCGCCCATCATCGCCCATCGCCACCGACCCACCAAAGCCCTATCTCACCTCCCAGGTATGGTTTCAAACACTATCACTTTTCCACCCTATAATATTTGTTTTAACTGTTAATAAATTACACTTGTAATTTTATCCCATTCCAATGGAGATTACCTAGTACATGCAAGTATCTTCCAGCATAGAATAGAGGGAGTTTTTATTCCACCACAACAAATGATACATGTATTATATAAGGAAATTATAAAACACATTATTTATTCCATTACAAATAATTTTAAGTAGAATTATAATGGTAATTAGTAAACTTAAAACATTAATGTATCATAGGATATATGATAATGAAAAAGTATATAATCATACACATTTTAGTGTTTTATGATAATAAGTAGTTATTATAAACACAATAGCATCCCTCGTGAGCTTGAAAATTGTTTATAACATGATATAAAAATGAGAACATAAAAATCATATAACATTCTAAATCTTGGGATGTGAAAATAATCATGGATGGCTAATATAGTAGTTGATGACCTTAAAATAGTGTGTGAAAAGTAGTTTGGACTAGTCGGTTTTGACAAGAGTGTTGTGGAACCCTATGTGATTGTTTTCAAGGTGGGGTGGGTAATAAATGTTCTTTCCAAATTTATTTTTTCATTACTTTAAATATTTAATCCTCACCAGTCATCAAATATTATTCTTGTGTGAGCCAGATCATGATTAATCTAGAACTTTTTTTTCATAGGCGTTTAATTTCAAAAACAAATATGGACCTTAATGGACAGAAAAACATAAGGTTTTATTTACTTGTTTTACATTCACTAGGTTTCATCTAAATGGAACACACATGATGAAGTTTCAATATAAAAAAATTCGCTATCAAATAATTTTTCTATTAGATATAAATATTTTAGTTGTGGACACTACATTCCAAGGAACACTTCCTTTATAATTATTTGTTTTTTGATCAATGGTCACCCAAGTGAATCTCCCTTTGCTTTATTATACACACACTAATTTAAGGGGAAAATTGGTTTATACAATTGTATTTCTCTTCCATGTTAGTATAGAAATCTAAATTTGTGTACTTATTTAATCCTAGGTTTTATGTAGTGTCTATCTTGATGTTTTTGTTCACTTCTTCTTCAAGGCCAGATGATATCATCTTCTTGATGAGGAAGTCGATTAATTTAACTCCACATAATGAAAACAACAACAATATAAAAATACATATAAATAATAATTATATCAATATAATTATCTTATTATGATTTATTTTAATCACAATCAACTAGATTAATCATTTTAACTCCATAAATAGTAAAACTTTATCCTCAAACACCTCATTACGGAACTTTAAAGTTGGTTGAATCTTACTTCTTTATTTTCAATCTTGATTGTTGTGGTATGTTATTCCATTTATAGGTTCCCATTTTGGTGTGGATTCATGTGGTTTCAATAATGGTCATCTATGATCAAGATCATAATTTACCTCCCAATTGTAGAATATTTTGTAGCATGATTTTTTCATTATTTTTTCTAAGCATTACTTTTCATCCTCATATGGAAGGTCAGATAGAGAGAATGATCCAAATTCTAATGGATGTATTGAAGACGTTCATTCTTGATTTTATAGGTTCTTGGGTGAATCATTTCCCTTTGGTTGAGTTTTACTATGATAATAACTATTTATTAACCATTGGTAAAACTCCATTTAAAGAATCATATGAGTGTTCTTACTTATCTCTATTGTGTTGGAATTAGGTTAGAGATTTAATTAATCTTAGACTAAATTTTTTGAGGAGAATGATAAAGAAGTTGTAGTTATTCTATGAGAGAATAAAATATGCTCAATACCATCATGTGATGGACCCAGGTATAGAGTTGTTTAAGTGAGATGGGTTTGAACCAGTGAACAATAATTCATTTCTCTTTTTATGATTTCTTGAAAAATAAACCTAATTTACCTATTAGAGTGAGAAAACTCACTTCTTAACCCATACACACTATGGAAACAAAATATAAAGGACACTTGATATATAATTTTCACCACCCAAATTGATAATTTAACCCTTGGCATGATCCAGAATCACCTAAGCCTATATGATCCACTAAAATCACCATGATGGTTGCAATGAGAAGGGTATATCTTTAACTTGTATTATAAAATTATCAACAATTTCATCACCCAAAATATCTCATTATTGTCTTCACTACTATGCCGAGACAGTCCACACTAGGACCAAGAGAAAAAAAGAAGACAACCCAACCTCTATATTTTAAAGAATACATGGATTTTTCATATCCTTGTTATTCCACTTATACCTACCCACCAATGGGTCAAATATACATTGTATACTTACCTATCTACTTAAATAAAGATCCACTTTAAGGTAAGATTTTGTTTCCATTTCATATTCCTAACTTCTATTCAATTATTATATGATTTATAAAGCCCTTACCTTAGTGATATCAAAGTTATGACATCATTAGTCATTCCATTTGTTTTGGTGGAGCACGACATACAAAAAACTACAAGGATTGGATCCTTGTTCTCATCTTCTTTTATGTATCTTTTTAATTTTCAAGATTTGGTTTTCTAGTGGTTGATTTACCATATGTATTTATATATGAAAACATTATGTAACATATTTATATATTTTTTCAACTAGTATATATGAATCTATTTCTCTATTTAGTATTAACTATGTGTTTTAATTTTTTTTAAATATTGTGTAGGCACATTGTGATATACATGGATAAAATCTGGATCACATTACCGAGGAACACACCTCATTATATTAAGGGTTTGAAGGAGTTTTTAGATTTTGCAATTTCCAATTGATCTGTTGAAGGGATAATGATATGTCCATTTCCTAAATGTAAATTTAGAAGATGGTTGAATTGAGATGAATATTATGAACATTTAATATTGAATCAATTCCCTGATCAATATTTCTGTTAGATTTGGCATGGAGAATCGAACGTTACAAAAAGGTTGAGCACTAATGTTAATCCCCAGAATGAGCTCCCAACTTCATCAATAATGGAAATTGAAATGAAAACCCTCATAAATGATGCATTCGGCATTGCAAGACACCACTATCAACATCAAAACATAAAAAACAACCAGATTAGGGTGCTATAAATTGGAACGTGACAAGTGATGTTTTTGAGACTGTAACACAACCAGATCAAGATTTTAACATATCATTGGATCTTTCTCTTTATTATGTGGAGACAAATGTAAGAGAAAACATAACTTAGGAAAATATGTTTCATGGTTTAGTTGATGATGTAAATCTAGAGTTATATAGTGGATGTTTGAAATATTCAAATATTTATTTTCTACTGAAGTTGTACCATATCAAATGTCTATGTGGAATTACAAATAAGTCAATGTCCATGATATTTGAATTATTGTGTGATGAATTTCTTGAAGAAAAAATCCCTGAGTATTTTTATGATATGAAAAAATTTGTTGAAAATATTGGTCTGCATTATTCAAAAATAAATGTGTGTCCCAATGATTGTATGCTTTATTGGCAAGAGGATTCAAGTAGACAGAATTGAAAAAAAATGTTCTTCTTCTAGATGGCAGTCAATGGGTGATGTTGGAAGTCTAAATCAACATAATTTCATGGAGAAGAAGAAAGATAATACACCTGCAAAGGTTTTGTGTTACTCTACTTTAAATCCTCGATTGCAAAGATTATTCATGTCATCAAATACCACCGAACACATGAAGTGACATTCTGTAGATAGTAATAATGATGGGTTAATGAGACATCCATGAGATTCACAATCGTGGAAGACATTTGATTCATTACATCCATATTTCTCAGTTGATCCTTGGAATGCTCGATTGGGATTGGATGCTGATGGATTCAACCCATATGGGACTTTGAGTACCAGTTATAGCATTTGGACAGTTGTTTTGATCCCTTACAATCTTCAATCGTGGATGTGTATGCAAAAAACATCTTTTATCATTTAGATGATTATTCTTGGAAAAAATTCTTGGAAATAATATTTATGTATACTTGTAGCCTTTGATTGAAGAATTACAGGAGTTATGGAGCAACAATGTTGATACATTTGATGCTTCTTCTAAAACAATGTTCAAAATGCATGCTGCTTTAATGTGGACCATTAGTGACTTACCTGGGCTTGGAAATTTATCTGGTTGGAACATTTACATGGGTTTGTCTTGTCTTCTCTGTAACTTTTATTTTGAGCCCAAACATATACCTCATAGTAGAAAATGGTGCTTCTTGTTCCATCGAATATTTCTTGATGCATCTCATAGATTTCGGCTGAAAAGATCAAAATTTAATGGTTTCATTGATCGTAGACAACCTCCAAAGTTGTTAACTGGTTCTGAAATATTGACACAACTTGAAAATGTTGAAACATAATTTGGGAAGGTTCATCATTTGAATGATAGCGGGAAATGGTTTCAAAGTGAATCGTCAAGTGAAATCAAAACACAACAATAGAAGAAAAAAAGTATATTTTTCAAACTTCCAAATTGGGAATTTAATTTGTTGCGGAAAAATATTGATGTGATGCATATTGAGAAGAATGTCTGTAACAATTTAATCTTCACATTTCTTAATGAGCATAGAAAGTTGAAGGATCGTCTCAATGCTCGCAAAGACTTATAAGTAATGAACATAAAATGTGATCTCTGTCCAGATGAGGATGAAAAGCATGCTCCGGAAATTTTCACAATGAAAAATAGGGATAAATATACATTCCTTCGATTTTTAAAGAATGTGAAGGTATCTGATGGGTATTCAAATAACATCTTTAGGTGTGTTGACTTGAATAATCGTAAGTTACATGGATTGAAAAGTCACGATTCACATATTTTTTACAATAGTTAGTACCATTGGCATTGCGTACATTATTACTTGAAAAACTTAATGTTGTTGTACTCCAATTCTACACATTTTTCTGACAACTATGTGAGAAATATCTATATTCATTTCAGCTTGACAACCTCCAGGAGATGTTTTTATTTACCCTTTGTGTAATAGAGATGATCTTTCCTCCATCGTTTTTTACTTTCATGATGCATTTAACTGTGCATTTGGTTGAGGAAACTAAATTAGGAGGGCCCATTCATTATTGATGGATGTATCCAATTGAGAGGTACTTTATTTATATGTTTTTTTCAGTTAAGTAAAAAAAATTGGCACTTAATTAAATTCATAATTATTCTTATTTTATTTTACAGATATCTTGGTCATTTGAAATCATACATGATAAATAAAACTCAACCAGAAGGCTTTGTTACTGAAGGCTATTTGGCTGAGGAGTTTCTTACCTTTTGTTCTAGATACTTGGATGATATTGAGACAAGATTTAATCGATTTGGACATGTTTAAGACACATCAAATCAATCTCAAATACATCATTAATCAAAAATATTTCCTATTATTGGCCGATCAGTTGGGAGGACCTCAAATGTGACACTAACAGAATTGGAATTATTATAGGCACATAGATATGTGCTGCTGAATAGTGAAATTGTAGATCCATTTATTAAAGAGTTGAGGATACAAACAAAGAGATAAATGAGAGTCCAAACACAAAATGAGAAAGATATAATGAAAGCTATTAATAAAGATCTTGTAGAATGGTTTTCACAACGTGTAAGTTCATAAATATTACTATTAATACGAATATTAGTTCAACGCTTATATTTTGTAAATATAATAATTTATATTTCATTTTTTAGATCATGAATACTGATACTCGAGTAGAGTTGTCAGAAGATTTGAAGGTTCTTTATCGAGTTCCTCTAAAACAAGTTAGAAAGTTCGACGCTTACAACGTGAATGGCTTTAGATTTAGTACAGTCAATCAAGAAAGGGGTTTGAAAACACATAATAGTTGTATATTTACATTTTCTAAAGTGGGATGCTATGGAAATATTTTTTGAGAAAGTTTTGTTTTCAACAATACATGATTTTATTATTAATAAGGGGGAGATTATTGAGAACAATACTCTATTTCTTTATAATGATTTTGATGCTCACAAAAATACCCTTAATTGTTTTCTAATGATTTTACTTTATATATATTTCAGGAATTAAATATTTTATATATTCTTATTTTTGGAAGAGTATTCAAGTATTTATACAGTGTGAAATAAATGTTAAAGAATTCAGAAATCAATTCAGCGTGTTCTGGAAACAATGTTCATACCCTACATAGAGAAGTGTAGCGTAAGGATGGAATGTGGTGTATACTCTAAAGAGATATCATAAAAGTATGGTTAACCAACCATACATTATCATAAAATTATGGAAGAGGAACCCTACATTAGGAAGGAACCCTACGTTTGGTATATTGAAAAGTATGGGAGAAGATTCGTACGTAAGTTTTAAACATTACGTTTGTTTCTCAAAAAGTCTAGTTCATCAACCTTACTTTTATGAACAAACTTATGTTTCATCAAAAGTATGGATCATTTACCTTACGTTTGGAATCTTATAAAAGTATGGATCACTTATTATACGTTTTAATGTTGAAAAGAAAAGTATGGTTGATCAACCCTATGTTTGTATTCAACCTTACGTTTGAAGGATGTGTCATCAACCTTACATTTGTGATCTATCTTACATTTAGAATATTCATACTATAAAGTTCAACCTTATTCTTGGCATTGAAAAATTAAAGATGATATTATTAGGGAATGGTCAACAAGAAGATTATTAGGATGATTTTAATCCGGATCAAAAGTTGTTTTTAAAACGTGTCTTTGACCGATTCAAAGCCGTTTTATCTACGATTAAAAGGATCAATTTAAAAGAAGATTTTCATGCCGAATTTCAAGGGGAGTTACGACTGCTCTGTTAATTCAAATTTTTGAATATCGTGAGTCAGAAGGTAACTTTTTTGGATCTAAATTTACAGAAGAAGTGCTCATCATTATTATATGTATTTTAAAAATATATATGTGATATACATAGAGATTCTATATAAAAAAACTGCTGAACAACAACGACGAATATAAAAAAAAGAAAAACAGAGACTATTAAGATCTAAAGATCTTCTGATTACGAAGAGCACAAAGCTCTGTTTATTTAGGAAGAAGAAACACGATAGAAGATTTTTTCTTTCGACATCGAAGATCTATTGTGAATCTTCTACTGAAGTTGTGAATTATTTTTCTATATCTACTGCAATTGGATCGACTCATAACGACTCTTTCCTGAAGATAATTATTTCTGAAGACGATGATTCATCTATTGTCAAATGCATTCTGTTGAAATTGTGAAGAACAAAGGGAAAGTATTTTCAAATAAAAAATTCTTCTTTTTTATCTTAATTGACTGGCTTCTCATACTAAGCTGTGTAGGTTCTACGATTGAACCAGAAGTATCTATTTTTCCTTAGATTACAAAGATGTCAACTGCTTGTACTTAGTTGTGGAACAGTCTGTTGATAAGAGGACTAGATAGTGAAAATCACCAAGCTCGTGGAGTAGATCATTGGTGGAGTGGACTAGGGGCCTTCTGTTCCCCGAACCACTATACATCATGTGTCCCTGCTATTTAAATTTCCGCTGCATTAATCCATCTGATTAAAGTTAAAGGGAAGAACACGTTCTCGTGAAGAATTTGTAAAAGACACAACTCACCCCCCTCTTCTGTATATTTGGTATAACCCGATCCAAAAAAGATTACTGATTATTTAATTAAACTACCATGGTAATTTTTCAGTTGTTTTATTCAAATTCAATTGGATCGATATTATCAGAGGTGTTAAAAGAGATTACATTCAATTTACTTCTGTAAACTTCTCTCGCTTGATGGATGTTAGTGATCGTGAACTTCATGATCCATATATCTTATCATCTCAAGAAAAAATGGTATATTATGTGAATGATGTTTTGGATGAAGGGTGCAGTGTAGTTGCTCACATAATACAAAGAGATTTGTATGATATGGGTGATGAAGTGGAAGATTTGACCTCTGAAATTGAATCTCATCAACAACAAGAAGAAGAATTATTTATCCATCATTATATTGAAAATATTAGTCTAGTAAGGATTAATGAAGTGGATGAAGTAATTTAGCATGAAACCGACATGATTGAAGAGGAAAATGATTGTATGTACATTTATTTATTCATTCAGCAACCACTTATTTCATTTTTGAATTCATTCATTATCATTGTTATGTATATTATGTTTGTTAGTACTAGGCATATATTATCATTTTTAAATTTTTTGTGCATATTTTTTTGAAATATATGTTCTGAAATTAATTTTATTTGATTAAATGGAAGAAATTATAAGGAGGAAGTGATACACTGTTTCACCCACTACTTCGATAGATGACGATCCATCTGTCTCCCTCCCTACGTCATCTGAGCCACCAACTTCCTGCCCTCTACACCATCTCCCCCTACATAATCTCTCACACCCTTTGTGCAAATCCCTTTAGAATATGAGTCTTCGAATCCCCCTTTAGCAGCCTCAACAGCGGGGCGGCGGCGCGCCACTTCTAGTTCATCACGGGCATACTGGAGGGTCAATGTTATAGGTACAAATTTTAATACAAATAAATTTATTGATATTTTTTATAATAATTTTTTGTTCATTAAATATGAAAAAAATGCAACTATGGGAAAAAAATATAAAAAGTTCATATGTGTGGAATATGAATGGAGAGAAGATAGTTGTCCCATTTGATTCATATGGGCTCCCTACGGATGACGTCGCGGGATTACTTGGTCAAATTCTAGGCCAGCTGGCAGCGAAGCCTATTTCCCTTCCTATTTATTATGATGATTGGAGACATATGCCTCCAAGTTAGAAAAATAAAGTTTTTGATTCCCAAATAAAGGTACTTTTATTACATTATGGTGTAATTGAATGTCATGTTATTAATATGGTCAAAATGAATTTTTGTATACAGATGTTTTTTCACTTTACAGTTTCTAATGTGATAGCACGAAAGTGGACGTTGAAGAATCTTGGTTAGAAATGGAAAGACATCAAATAGATATTATAGAGCGATGTCAATGATACTTCATTGACCATCCAACAAATTTATGAGAAACTACCCAATAGGGTACCTAAAGAACAGTTGAAAGTTTTTGTTGACCGACATTCTGATGAGAAGAAAATGGTATTTAAATATATATTATTATATTAACCTAATTTTACATTTATAAATGTATATGAAGAAAATATTACATTGAATACATTACTATTAAATTGTATTTTATTTATTTCAGGATCTCTGAAGAAACAATGCATCAAGTCGGCTAATCAAGTCATCCCTCACACTGCGGGGTCAAAAATCTTTTCTAGAAGTCGATCGACTCTGGTAATATTTTCATTAGTTTAAATATTTATAATAAAATATTTTCTATTTAATATATTAAACTATTGATTTATCGTTGTTTAATGCATTCATAGAGTTTAGGTCACAAAGCATCTCGAAATGAAGTGTGGTTGGATGTTCACAAAAAATCTGATGGAAGTTTTGTTAATGAGCCTACCAAAGAAGTTGGTGTATGAACTCATTTTTTCATTATAATAACTTATTATCAGTTTTAACTATGTTAATATATATTGATATTTGATTTATAGTTAAAAATTAAAGAAATATGGGATGCCAACCCTAGGCATTCCTACTCAGTCTCCCAGGATGACCCGGTTGCTAAAGTCCTTGGGAAGGAGCATCCTGGTAGAGTGTGTTGTATGTGTTTGGGACCCGTACCATCTGAGGTCTTTGGCAGGACATCAGGGATTACAGCTAAATCTACTCATGTTTGTAGTCAATCCATACCTGGAGATGCTCAGAGAGAGATTGTTTCCCTACGAAACATAGTTCAAGACCAGGGGGCTCAGATATTCTCTTTGCAGAAAGCGTTGACTGATATACGTCAACAGATGATCAGATATCCCCCTGGTGGTATTAAATCAACTGGTGCTGAGCAGGTAAATCACATAAATTCAAAATGATTTAGTTTTCAAACTTTTATTGGTTTTAAGTTTAAATATTAATATGCAACACTATTTAATTTTCAATATAATGTTCTTACAGGTGGTAACAGGAAGTGGAGATGGAGGTGGAGAGGGTGAAAATATATGTTCATCATCAGATAGTGATTAGTAGTATTGTTGATATCTGTAAAAATATTGACAGTCGGTTTGTATATGTATCATGTATGGCACATAGTTTCCAAACATTTTTAGGACCTAACATTTTCTTGATTTCTCATGTTTCCTTTTATGTATTTTATTGATTTTTGATGTTTCCTTTTATGTCTTGATTTCTCGAGTGTGGTATGCACCATATATATCAAATATTTATTATGATGATTCATTTTTTATGATTCATTTTTTCAAAATTGATTTTTTTCATTATAATAACTTATCCTACATTTTCTAGCCCAATGCATTTACCACTACATTTCCATTTCTAAAAAGTACTTCTTAGTTATGCTCTTGTATCAATCCTTAGGGATGAGAATGTGTGTCTCGCTAACATGTTTAAGATAGATCACCCTTTAGTGTGACATAATCCTAGAATCCAAACTTTAAAAAAATAGTTGGAATCCATAGATATTGATACGAGATTAGGGTAAATTTTGTTACACTGTCTGAAATGGGGTTTTCCCACCATTTCCAAAGTGGCCTCTAATCATGTTCCTAAAGGACTGTCAGAGGGTTTAAATTTATCGACACATATATGGAATAGAAATATAAGTAGTTACTATATATAGTTTATATATATTTCATCCACCTATATTTTCAAGGTATGTGAAGATGTATGTAGCCATATACTTATAATAATACTGATGAATAGACCATGGTATAACTTAGACATCCCAAACCAGTCTAATGAGCCTATGTGCTCATGTAATTGGGTACATTCCCTATATCCCAATAGAGTGAGATATGCCATGAAACAACACATGGAATGTTGGGTGTTCCATCAAGTCAAAATTCTAGTCATGGAATGTGGTGAGTAAATCACAATACTTATATAGTAACATTTTTGTGATACACCATGCTCAACACCTGATGTAAGGAATTGTGATATCTCCATGATTAACAATATCATACCATCATACCACAACCTCTATAAAGGAATATATTAAATATAATTAGAAAGGGTAATTACCTCAAATCCATCTCTTCTATCTACACTATATACATAATAAAGTCATAATCATTTGTGTCAAAATAGATAAGGAATAACATCTTATTCATGTCTTTATCCATGTTTAATTCCCATTTAAAATATTACAGTATGTATGAAGCATTTTATAAAGCATAAATCAAGAGCATGACATTAAAATTACTTGGGGTCATTCCATTTAAAACTAATTGATTTATTTTAAGGAAATCCATCATTAATTATCCATTTCACATTATCAGTTACATTTAACTCATTCCATTCATTAAAACATGGGAAACTCATATATAATCACAATGGAGTCACTTAGATGGTGACATGTTAATCTAGGAAATTTCCCACTTTAGAAATTACAACTATAAGTGGTCCAACCACCTAAGGGGTACCTTGGGTTCTATCAAATAATCTTATATAAAGGGATATTACATTCTTGAACAATTCCAGAAGATATGTGGGAGTACCAACATTTGAAAAAAAAATTGTATTGTCCCATTTCACATAGATCACCCAATGGGTGACCATATAAGTTGCACACAACATGTGAACATCCAATCAAGGATCAACTAGTACGTATGAGTCTACAATGGTCAATTTTAAATACATAAATTCACCACTACATATTATTGGATTCTAGTATTGTGTCATTTGATATGTTTATTTTCATTCCTTTACTCACTGAACGATGCATTTGGTTGTTCTTAGTTAAGAATCTCTTTTCATAATGACTGTATTATGTATTCTGTTAGTGTTTTGATATTTTTTGGAATGATTTTTTTCAAGGCACTGGTACAGGGGATCCAAAAATGGTTCTTTTTTTTCTAAATCAGCTCTTTAGCAGCAGTTTTAACCGCTGCTAACTGTAAGAGGTAAATTTAGTGGAGATTTTAACCGTCTCTAAATGTCGATATTTTTTCTATTGGTGGTGGTTAAAACCACCGCTATAGTCTTAAATTTAGCTATGGTTTTAACCACCGCTATAGTGGCCCATATTCCACACATTTTTGGGGTGGTTATATTGTTTGTCGCGGGGGTATGTCCCGGAAGGGCATTACTTTTTTTAGTGGCGGTTTTAACCGCCACTAAAAAAAGAAATCCCCTTTTGGGAGAAACCACCACGAAATGTTCCAACAATGATGGTTCCCATAAACTGCTGCTAAAACTCTTTAACCACCGCAAATAGTTTCCTGACATGCAATTTATTGGCTATTTTCGGAAACCGCCACAGAAGCATATGGCGGCAGTTTAAACCGTCGTGATAGCAAAAAAAACAGTCGTGAAATTGCAATTTTCTTTTAGTGATTTATACTCAGTATCCATTTTTTTCATAAAATAAAAACTCTTAAAAGAAAAAAAGAATTATTTTCTAGATATAAATCTTCTTGAAATCTTACATTCTCTTACCTGGCCTTATATCCTATGAAAAATGTTTCAAAAACTTGGGATGAGCATAAAAATATTAGTAAGGGTTATAAAATAAAGAAAGAAAACATTAGTATATCATTACATACAAAACATAATATCTTTAACATACCTCATGAAATCATAATATTTATGAATAACATATAGCAATCAAAAATCATAAAGGTAAATTGTGGCATCCATAACATACTTACGTTTTAGCTTTCACAACTACGTAGGGAGTTATATTTGGAATACCCATAACAGTATATTCCCTAAATCTATTAGGAGAAACATTAATTTTTACCTTTATCATATTACCCAATTCATTGGAGAGCTATCTCAGGCTCACCCTCCCTAGGTTTATTACGGAACCACCTGTATGCATAAAAAATTCCCAAGAACCATAACATAATCATAACACATGAACAAGCATAAAGGAAAGATAACATTTCCACGTTTCAATCAAAATATATCATTTCAAGATATTTTAATAACTAATACAATTTAAAAGAGACATTTAAAACATTTAAAAATAATATTTTTGAATCAAATTGTCCCATACCACTTTGAAACTTTTAAAGGAATTGACATTTTAAAACTTTAATGTCCATATAAATAAATCCTTAAAACCATTTTAAAAACATGTACATTAATGAGAATGATTTAGAAAAATAAATATTCAAAACTTTTAGAATGATTTTTTAGTGAAATAGTCTCGTAACACTTGAGAAACACTTGAATAAAAAAACTTACAGAATAACATAAAAAAATCTTATAATATCATGATAATAAGTATATTCATGATATAATATGTAAAATGGTAGTATATACACCTTATAGGAACTCCCGCGTCAGATACGCCATAGGAGGCTCTGTACCCTGCGTGCCTCTGTCAATACCCTGCAAGATATGTACCAAGCTAACTCGGAGCTGCTCGTCAAGCCACGGCCCAAACGGTGCAAACCCCGGCTACTGTCCTGCCTGCACTGGATCCTGAACCTGATCCTATCCCTGAGCCAGTACCCATGGCATGTGCTCTGCCTATACCGAATTCTGACCCTGATCTTGCGGCACTGTATCATCTCCTTCCTGACGCTCCATCGAGTCGTGAAGGATTAACCCACTGAATACCACAAATGTTCAGACATCCCATACATATATACAGCAATATATTCTATGCAGATAAGGAAAGCAGTAAAAGGTAGTGCATAACAACTACCCTTACTCCCCCTCACCGCAACCCATGCCCCACGGCATCCCAGCCACATGGCCTCCTTACCTGCCCTCAACAGAGCCAAGTATCAAAAGTACCTTGGGCCATGCCCATCCCGACAACTCACGTTGCCTCAAAACGATGACCGAGTCGCCCAATCCTGACAGTTACACTGCCTCATCCATAGTACCTGTCTACTCCCATAAGAGCCAGACTCAATATCCTGCAACATTCAATTCTACAAAAATATAAAGCATGTCATACACATTGCACAACTGGAAATTCTATCAGGAATTTCACCCAAGTACATTTCAAACTTATAAAGCATAGTAATTGATATTTCATTCACATGGCATTATCACTTTACAAAGCATACGTGCAATTATGAAATTGAAATACCCTAAAAATGTGCCTATCAAATCCAAGCAACCAAGCCTTGACATACTGGTCCAAGGTCCAATTCTCCATTACCATACCAGGTCAAGGGTCACATATCACAATCACAAACATCACACACCAAGTGAGCCACTGAGGTGGGAATCATATAAACTGTAATCTGAACAAAAAACAAACAGCAGTTCCCACCCATGGAAACTTGGTCCATCCCTCATACCTAGGGTCGTAGGCACCCAAGCACAGTCTAGAAACCCAGTCCCTGTAACAAACTATCTCCAATCTACCATATCTCAAATAGTAAAACCAGCAGAAATAAAAAGAGAAGTCCCAATCTCATTAATAGCAAGTAAAACACTACTACTAAATCCCTGTCAAGAACTCCTCTGATACCACTTTGTAACGACCCAGACCCGGCCAGCCACCTGAACAGTGTCGAACGGGTCGGTTGTCACTACCTTAGGCGCACCTCCCCGAATTCCAAAGGTTTCTGACTAAGACTCAACAGACTCGAACCAAACCCGCAGAGCAGAAGCATAATCAATATAGATAAACAGAGGAAGTAGTAAATATAACAACAACAACTAAAATAAACCTAGTAGCAATCTAATAACATGTAACTACCACTGAACAGTAAAACGTGCATCCAGAGCAGGTCATACAGATTTAAATATAAAAAGGGCACCAATGGCTAACCAACAGTAGCTACAACAAGTAATCATGCCGATACAAAAAAGTAAACAAAACAAAGTAAACCCCATCTAGTTATGACCTCAAGGTCCATACCATCTCCATGAAACAACTAACGCAGCCCAGCTCATGAAGATGGCCTCTTTCCTGCATGTAAATCCATAAATTATGCACGTGTCCTGAAGGGCTCGTGCAGGGTGTGAGACAAATCTTAGTAGGATACCACCCAACGGTGCGTACCAAATATATGTGTTTAAGCAGTTATACATTTCTCAGAAAATCATTAAACAATACAATGTACAAATAATTACAAACTCCACTGGTGCTCAACAGCCACCATGGAGTGTCACCTGCTTCGGCCAACGCTGGAATCTCTGTCGTGTAACCCAGCACCATGTGCCACCTGACAGCTCGTGTCTCCAGTACCGACGTCCTGAAGGCACTCCCAAAAATAGTAACCCAGCACCAAGTGTCTCCTGACACCTCATGTCTCCAGTACCGACATCCCGAAGGCACGCCCAAAAATAGTAACCCGACACCACGTGCCTCCTGACACCTCGTGTCTCAAGTACCGACGTCCCAAAGGCACACCCATACCCTGAAGGCTCCTCACCTCCCACATGGATTTCTACGGCAAGCACCCCCAACCAGAAAATATAACCGCAACTACAGGGGCCTCTACCCACACAAGTGGTCAAAACCACCTCATCATGGAGTATCTCT
Source organism: Viscum album (assembly GCA_963277665.1). Taxonomy (NCBI): domain Eukaryota; kingdom Viridiplantae; phylum Streptophyta; class Magnoliopsida; order Santalales; family Viscaceae; genus Viscum; species Viscum album. The sequence goes on along the minus strand of OY728137.1, from coordinate 1,927,761,010 downwards.
GTGTGAACACTAATCAAAGTCTTGGGTGAGCAGTAATCACCAAAAAGTACCTAATCCACCAACTCATCTGACACCTCGTGTCCCTGCGACCATGTCGCTCAAGTCCGATGGCATCGTTATCCTAGTATCATGGGTCGTGCCCAACCTGACAGCCGTACTGCCTCAAGACGACGTCCCTGACACCCAATCCCGTGGTCAAAACCACCCAAAGTAACCCGAGAAAAGCCTCAACCTGTGATCAACATCACTCAAATGTAACCGGGCTAAGCCCAACGCAACCCAAAGGGTCCAGCAGATGCAATTCAGCAATTGCATATATAACATATGTAAAAAGTAAACATAACCAGGAAAAACAAACTAAACAGTTGAATTGTATCCTACCAGGTGTTGTCCCAAACCAGCACTGAGGTCTTAAATGCCTCTAACAATTTTTAACAGGCTTTAACAAATTAAACTAAATAGTTTATAACAATCATATTTCAATTAAAACCAGTTTGGCGCTCCCCGGCCAAAATGCCCCGATGAGCAACGACCCCTCACCCGGCCCTGCTCACGCAAACTGGTAACCGGGCATACCCAAAAGCATCCCAGAGGTCCCATAAGAAATACAGTAGGAAAAAGAAGATAAAACGGGTCCCGCTCAAAATACCCGAAAACCCGTTGTAGGCCGCATCACCCAAAAAACCGCAAAAACACAAAATGAAGTATGCACCACCTACCTGAGACTCGCATGATGCTACTCCTCCGGTAACACCCACCAATTCGGTCTAAAACACGGTAAATATACAAAAGATTCAATACCATTCAAACGCCCATAACTTGTTCTAGAACAAAAAGCAAACAAAACGGCCAAAAAGGAATCAAGGCCTTACCGAGGGGGTTCCAAGACACTAATCAGAGCTCGAAATGGGTCTCTGATGGACGATTGGGAGGAGAAAAGCGGTTCGGTTGGCCTAATTCGCATATCCAGGCGGAGTAGATGAGTTCTGCCTCAAAAATGAGAAAACTTCCCATTTTAAGCAAAAAAAGAAAGTACACGGCATGTACTTTTGGACTACAAGCCTTGTATAGGTCATTTAACTATTCATAAGACGGCTGATTCCTCCAACTTACTTTCTGAACCTTCCGACATGAGTACACGGAATGTACCTAGGGGTAAATGGCGTGTACTTCGTTCCTCTTCCCTACCTTGCCGACATACTCACACGCCATGTGTTTTCCTTCCACACGACTAGACTACACGGCATGTCCAAAGGGAACACGGTGTGTCCCTGGTTCTACCCGGCCAGCAGGCCTACACGCCATGTATGGCCTCACACGGTCGGGGTTCTACATGGCGTGTTCAATACTACACGCCGTGTAGTAAGAAACTGCTAAACGGTCACTACACGGCATGTACTCAGTGAGCACACGGCCGGTCAATCGCCTACACATACACGGCGTGTACTAAAAGTACACAGCGTGTAGTCCGGAAATTTCCAGAAACTTCCCAGATTTCCAAGACTCCCTGTAAACCAGTCAAAAATTTAAACAGGGTCGGGATTTTAACCCGTTCCAAAACACGGGTTCTTACAAACTCCCCACCTTAACGTAGCTCATCCCCGAGCTACTAAACGAAACTAGGAGATGACACCGAACACGCCCACCCCAGTTAAACAACCCGGACTACCCCGGTCTTAAAGGTTCCGGCTAAATTTTTCAAGGGGTCTCTCCACCTTAGTAATTACCTTACCTAGTCTCAACCCAACAGAACGTAAAGAAAACAGGGTTTACTAACCTGTTTTCTAGACGTATAGTCCTCTCGTGATGCATCGTCACCCTTGCACCTCATTGGTGTTCCTGTGTCGCTTCCGACACCGGAAGTATCCCGCACTGCATCGGTGTCCACCTCCATGAGGTCCTGGTGTTGAGCACCTCAAGTAACCCGCATCCACGATGCCCCAATGCCCATGACACCTCAAGTATCTTGTATCCACGATGCCCCAATGCCACATATCTCATACATATATATATATTTATCATGCACCCGATCTGGTGCCAATCCCACTGACTAGCGCCTAGACAGTCCACAAAGATCCTATGCACCACGTGCACTCAAAACAGGCATGCCTCTACAGGTCATTCCAAAAAGGAAACATGGAGATCATGGTCACACCGCGGTGTACCTCTCACCGGCATCAGTTCACCAGCCTGCTCAGCCTCTGGCAGCTCCGCAGTGTACACCTGGCCTGAAACACGGCTGCCTGACGCCTGACCTCCCGATGTTGCTCCATTCACTGACCACTGACCCCTCAGCTGGGTCCCACCATCTCTGTCACGACCTCCGCGCACAGCTGAACCTCGACTACCCTCTCTGGGTACCGAACCTGAGCCAACTCCAGACGCTACAGTCTGTCCTGGTCCCTGCCTGCCGGCTATCTGAGAAGGCTGTCGGAAAAACCTCTCCAGATTCCCATCCTGTCCACATGCCCAGCACTCCTTCGGAGTCCTATCACACTGAGCCCGAACATGTCCCGGCTGTCCACACTGGAATCAAATCACCGAGTAACTCACACGAGGTGGTCTAGCTGAATCCCTGGCCTGACTGCCCTGTTGGAACTCGTCTCGTCCTCGTTTCCTGCTGTCTGAACCATCACCTGAAGTTGTCGCCCTGCCCAAGCAAGACTTCTCTCTCTCATTGCCCTCGGCTATGAGCACCTGATTCGCCGCTTCAGAGAAATAACCCAGCCTGAAGATGTTCACCTGGACCCGAATGGCGTGTCGTAAGCCATCCTCGAAGCGCCTCACCCTAGCTGCGTCATCGCTCACCATACCCGGTGCAAAACGAAACAACTCTGTGAAGGTAGCTATGTAGTCCATAACGGACATGCCTCCCTGCTAAAGACTAAATAACTCCCGAGTTATCTCTACCCTCAGTGTCTCTGGATAGAAGTGCTCGAAGAACCTGTCATCGAAGTCCTTACATGCTAGTCCCTCGTGCCTATGAGTCTGTACCTGTACATCCCACCAACGCTTCTCCGGTCCCCTCAGCATGTATGTCACCAGCTTGACCCTCTGCCCTGGAGGCGTCTCTAGCTGCTCGAAGATCATCTGCATACTCTCTATCTAGTTCCCAGCTGCCTGCAGACCACCCTCACCCTAAAAAAGTGGCGTGTTAAATACTACACGTCGTGTAGTAAGAAACTACTATACGGTCACTACATGGCATGTACTCGGTGAGCACATGGCCGGTCACTCGCCTACACATACACGGCATGTACTAAAAGTACACGGCATGTAGTCTGGAAATTTCCAGAAACTTCCCAGATTTCCTAGACTCCCTAGAAACCAGTCAAAATTTTAAACAGGGTTGGGATTTTAACCCGTTCCAAAAACTCGGGTTCTTACATTAATTATGAGATTGACTAAGAACATAAGGAAATATACTTACTTTTCAAGTAGAGTTTCATCCTTTAATAAGTTTCTACACGATGAGTATTAAAGATGACTTGGTCACACCTGAAGTGCTAAAATCAACTTCTAGAGAATCACGTAATCCACAAAAGATGAACTATATATTTCCCCTATATTTAGAAATTAACCAAAACCAAAATGGTTAGTACAAGATCAGATAATCCCCCAAAGTATAATCTTTTATAAATAGAAATATTACTCTTAATCTCCAAAATTGAACAAAAAATAACCAAAGTTCAACAAACATCATTCAATACATAATTGTCCTTAAAATTATTCAATATAATCCAAACTAATATTGAAACCCAAAACTCATAAGAATTTAATCACATAATATTCCACAAAAATCTTAACATTTATCTCCAAGTAACATCGATTACTCTTAAAGTTTCATACTAAAAATTAATTAACCTAATAACATATTATCTATGATAGGTTAATCATTTACATAAATAACCCAAATCTTCATATGTCCAAAATAAAAACATAGATTCTTCCAAAATAAAATTTCAACCATTACTCCACAAATGAGATCCCATAGTATTATATTTCCCTTAAGCATATAGTGTTCCCAAAAGAGAGAACGTCTTCCAAAATAACCATTATCACTTAATCACCAAATCATTTTTTATACTAAGGATATCCATTTGATAAAACATAAGTTCCCAAAATCAATTTATTATTGATCCATAAAATCATTTAACCAAAATAAATTAATCATACTAACCAGGGACTTCACATAGTCCAGTGGTAGGTGATAAATCCTAATCACACTTTGGTTGTGGGTTTGATTCCCGCAGCTTTATCCGATGCGATGGGTTGTCACATGGTCTATGTGTTTTCATTTTTCAAAAAGAATTATAAAATTTTATAACATTCCCAAAAATGATATAAATTCCTCAAAAATAACTATAACATATTTTAACCACAAAGGTTATCTCATACCTCACATTTTCATCCCAAAAAGTAATAACCTGTAATTGCCTCAAATTCAAGGATTATATAAACCTAAATGGTTCTTTATAACTATATCCAAAAAAGAAAAGATATTTCTTCCTTGAATAACATTTTCATATATCAAAGTTTAGGTTTACACATACTAGAAATATTATTCCAAAGTAATCCTATAATTAATACATTTAAACATATCATCATCCATAGATCCAATACAAATCTTCAATTCCTAAAATGTAGACATCTTAATCATCGAGCATTCTTCCTGATCCTTTATCAGTGTTTTTTCATGTTATTCTTTTATACTTCTTTCCTACAAACAAAATCATGCATAATTTCCTAAGATTTCAGTAATGTCAAAACATGAGCTAAGAAATAATCCATACCTTTCCTAGGTAATTTTTAGTTTCCTTGTCTTCAATTAGAATGTCATTAGGAATTGGTAAACATATATTTTTACTATTCTACTGATCCCATTCTGTAACATTCTTAGTATAATATCTATTTGTATAATGACCATGCACACCACATTTAAAACATTCAATTGATCCTTTGGAAATAACTTCTTTCCCTTTCTTGGAGTCAACTGGACGCTTCCTTTTTACATGGAATGTTCTTCCTTTATGACATTCATTACCACATCTACAGCATCTTACCATCCCTTTGAATCATTTTCCTAGGTGTTTATTTCAACATCCTTGACACATAGGTTTTTTAATATACTTACCTTTATGGTCATTACCTAAACTTCCATTGGGATTAGTTTCATGCATTTATGATGCCTTATAAAAATCACCAAGGTTCAGGTGGTCAATCATGACTCAAGATAGTTGGTTGAGAATAACCACAAGAGATTTCATTACAACTCACATTTCCTTCAGTTTCTTATTAAAAAAATCATCACAGTTTTCTTCACATCCATTATTACTTTGGTACCTACTAGATCCAGCCATTTACTAAAATGAAAAAGGTCAGTGTGATTATATCAATAAATTCATAATATAATATATTATAAGGAGGGTAAATAGTAAGATATACTTATCCATGTTATCTTAAACCCATTCAATTTATCTAAAATAACTATGACTCTTGCTGATATTCTAACCATTATGGTTGTGTCACTTTTTCTTAAATAACACCCTAACCTCTAAAGTTATCTAAACTGACCTATGATACCAACTATAAAGACTTGGCCTTAAACATTACTTAATATTGACTTAAGTTAATAATTCACATTGAGGATCTTTTCAGGTTTAGAGTTTTATATAATTAGGCCATAACTATTACATTACATCTCAAATATTACAAAGTAGAAATTTCTACTCAGTATCCATTTTTTTCATAAAATAAAAACTCTGAAAAGAAAACAATAATTATTTTCTTGATATAAATCTTCCTGAATTCTTTTTTTATCTTACCTGGACTTATATCCTATAAAAAACATTTCAAAAACTTGGGATGATCATAAAAATCTCAGTAACGGTTATAAAATAAAAAAATAAAACATTATTATATCATTACATACAAAACATAATCTCTTTAACATACCTCATGAAATCATAAGATTTATGAATAACACATAGTAATCACAAATCATAAAGGTAAATTGTGGCATTCATAACATGCTTACGTTGTATATTTCACAGATATATAGGTAGTTACATTTGGAATACTCATCACAGTATATTCCCTAAATCTAATAGGAAAAACATTAATGTTTACCTCCATCATGTTACCTAGTGCATTGAAGAGCTATCTCGGGATCACCCGCCCTAGGTTTATAACGAAACCAAATATATACATAAAAAATTACCAAGAACCATAACATAATCGTAACACATGAACAAGCATAAAATAAAGTTAACATTTCCACATTTCAATCACAATATATCATTTCAAGATATTGTAATAACCAATATAATTTAAAAGATACATTTAAAACATTTAAAAAGAATATTTTTGAATCAAAGTGTCCCATAAAACTTTGAAACTTTTAAAAGAATTAAAATTTTAAAACTTTAATGTCCATATAAATAAATCCTTAAAACCATTTTAAAAACATGTTCATTAATTAGAATGATTTAGAAAAATAAATATTCAAAACTTTTAAAATGATGTTTTAGTGAAAGAGTCTCATAACAATTGAGAAACACTTGAATAAAAATAATTGTATAATAACATAAAAGAAAGCTTATAATATCATTATAATAAGTATATTCATGATATAATATGTCAAAGGTTATTATATACACCTTATAGGATAATAAAGGTGCACAATATCAAGATATGCATCAATGAAAGGAGACTGAGACGTAGTCCCTTACAAAGATCATTTTGTAAATAAAATAGATCGATTATGTGTATTCACTATAGGTACACATAATTAATATAAAAATAAAAGATAGTAAATTAATAGTTATTTATCATATAATCATAGCACGACATAATCAAGAAGTGGAAGATCAACCCAAAGAATGGAAATCGGGTTAAGAAGTTCCCTTACCGTGTGTCTGACTTGACTCGTTCGTTCTTTAATCTCTTGAATAATAAACTAAAGTTAATTTATAATTGATTAAGAACATTTTTAAATTTTATTCTTCATTTTATATCACTTATTACCACATTATAAACATTACAAAATCATTTAAGTTAAAAACAGTCGTTTTGTCGATATTTGGTACTTGAGTCAAAAAATGAACTTCTTATAATTACAATTTGTCTATGTGGTCAAAATTACATTATCTCCATAATGATATTAATGATTTAGATATCATATATATCATATATATCCAGTATATATATTTATTTATAATAGTACATATCATTTGGAGATAAGAAATGAAATACACCGCTCATGGAGAGGGTAAGTGGTACATACGCATGAACGCTACTTTAATTTCTATTTCATATTTAATGGAATTAAAACTTAATTATACATAAGTATATTATAATTATAGTATAATATAATATTAAATTTCATAAACTCCATTCTGTATACGTTCCATGTATGGCATGAACCAATCATATCACTTTGAGGGGCGGTAGTCCGCACTTCCTCAAATGAAATTATCATATTTACTCATTATGGAAACCATAAAGGTATGATATAAATGAAAAATATAGAAGAATATAGACAATATAAATATAATATATATATATATATATATCACATATAAATATAGTTCCATCATAATGGCCACCATGAGAGGCGATAGGAGATAATTGAACAATCATTGTTTCGTGAGGCAGTAATTTGATGTCCACAGAAATAGTATGTTCGAATCCATTAGATAGAGGTGTGTAGAATTTTAGTTTTAAAACTTCTCATAACAACATCCTATTATATTTAGGATACTGTTGTTGTTATAAAATAATGGAATAAAGAGAGTTTAGGGGGTTGGAGAAGGAAAATAAAAGAAAAGAGCTTGAGAGAAGACGTTACCTTTAAATCGGGTAACTCCCTTTGGTTTGAACCAAAAGGCTTTCTTGAATTTCCTTATACCTAGGGGAAGGCTTTTAGGAGGAATTTAGGGATTTTGTTAGCTTCTTGGATCATATTTTGGATGATTCAGGGGGCTTGAGAGGTGTGAGTAATGGGTTTGAGATGGTGGCCTTTTATAAGAGGGAGGAGGGGCTCTTTAGGAATGTTTGAAAGTATTATTTTATTATAAAATTATTTTCAGTTTCAAATGGTCCAAAACTTATGTAACTAGAATATAAGGTACATATAGGTATAAATAAAATCATACAATAAGAATTGGACTAGTTTTTGATATTTTTTTAATCCTTCCCTTTTTTATTTAACCCTTTGTTAACTTATTTAACTTTTACCATATCCTCTTATATATTCATACTATATGGTTAATATATTTACTATAAAATTCTAATATACCCAAAATGGATCATTTATGACAATATTTAAGTCATTTTTTCAAATATTAGATTTTTAGTATGTATGAACCTAGACCTTCTTTTCAGGTATGTTTTTCCTTTTTCTATAGTTTTTGAGAAAAGAGGAGTTTTTGGAAATTTTTGAAATACATGCCATGTACTTTATAAGTACACGCCGTGTACTTAAATTCCGCATGAGGCTGTGAGATGTCTGTGTCCGGGCCACACACACGGTTGTGTGGGGTGATGTGGAGGCCGCCTAAAGCGGAGTACGGAAAAGGAAATTACACACCATGTACTTCAAAAGTACATGTTGTGTACTTTGTTTTTTTATTAAACGCATTGGGGTCACGTCTTAACCCCATAACTATCTTCTTCTAGGTGTTATTTGACTAGGAGAGACCGTACAGCCGCAAATCTTCTCCGAGCCCCCAAGCCTCCGTCTGTTCTCTGAATCGACCGTCGTCAATTGCGTTGGAATCGCAGCGATAAGCTCTTCCTTATCCTAGAGTTTCATTTTCCAATTCCTCCTCTTTTATAAGTTATTTTGGGTTAAAAAATTTGTATGTTTTCATATATTTATGATGTTATAAGGAGATTCGAGCCTTGTGGTTCAATTATATTGATCTCCTAGCATCAAGGTAGGTGGTTTGTGCCTTTCCGTTCAAATTCTTTGAGTATTATGTGCAAATTTCATCAATACCCCTGAACAGGGTATTGTGTGATTACTGCTTTACCCCTTTTGTTTTACTACCTTTCTTTTATTATTGTGTAGAGTTAATTTGGTTATTTATGAGGATAATTTCTATGCTTGGATGTTTTGACCATGCCTTGATCTATTTACGACCTTTTTGTCTTGTTCTGCCTTTGGTCGTTATACCTGTTCTCCATGCCTTGTGACCGTAGGGTGGAGTATTGTTCCCTGACATGCTTGTTATGTTGTAGAATAGTTATCAAAGTAAATATGTTGGTTTACTTTGGCCATATAGCATTATTATGCACTTAATTGCACGAGGCCGTGAGAACCTGGTGCTATAGACTATAAGGGGATAGACCGAGTGAGCTTCCTCAGAGAGTCTTGGAAATTATAGACTATAGGGGATAGACCAAGTTAGATTACCAAAGATTCTTGGATATTATAGACCACAAAAGGATAGACCGACTGAGCTTCCTTAGAGAGTCTTGATCTTTATAGACTATACAGGGTTAGACCGGGTGAGCTTCCTCGGAGAGTCTTTATTTTGTTTAAATTTCCTTAAACCATTCCAGGCTATAGGAGGAATTGACTGAGTGAGCTTCCTCAGAGAGTCTGTGATCGACCTAATGATATTAGAGGAATTGAATGAGTGAGATTCCTTAGAGAGTCTCTAGAACTTGGGGATATAAGGGGAACTGACTGTGTGATCTTCCTCAGAAAGTCCCTGACTACCTTAGACTATTAGGGGAATTGACTGAGCGTACTTCCTCAGAGAGTCTTATATTTTTCATATGACCAAACCAGAGGGGTTAGGCTGAGTGTACTGCCTAGAGGGTTGTTGTTACTTCTTGGATAGGACCAGAGGGGTTGGCTGTGAGTATTTCCCAGAGGTATTCCTATTTGTGGTTAGTTGTTTTCTTCCCTGCTTCTTGTTGATCTATGGATTGTTTACTATTGTGTATCATCCTGTTTACTGCTCACTATACTATTACCTGCCATATGCTCACTGACTATTAAGCACATATCTTTGGGTGGTTGTCTACTGAGATTTAGTCTCACACCCTGTTTGGGTCATGCTTTTGGTCTCAAATAGATTATATTGTTGCAGGTATAGACAAGGGCAAGTGCCCTTCAACTTTAGGTACTTGATTACATTGGAGAAGGAGAGCATGGGACCAAGATGAGGCTTGAGATGCTGAGGATTTGCTTATCTATTTTATTTTTTACTTTGGTTTAGTATTGTATTCAACATTGTGACTTGTTTGGATTCTTTCCTAGACATATGTATCATGCATCACTTCATATATATGTGTGTTCTCCAGTTTTTTATTGTTTTAGCCTTCCGTTGTTTACTGTTTTTGGATGTTTACTGCTTCCTCTATTGTATGTGTTGTTTACTTCCGCTGTGTACTTTGCCAATGAGGGCATAGTTTCTCCACTGACACACCCAAGGCCCTCACTGCTAGTCGGAATCCTCTAGTGTTTGGGGAAATGTGCTTGAGTCCATGTGACCAACCGGGTATGGGGCGCCTCTGGGTGGCTTCCGGAACCGGGACGTTACAAAGTGGTATCAGAGGAATTATTTTCTCTTGAATTAATGTTTGGAGCCTATGTCCAAGGATAAGATGGAATGGGTACTTGGTAATATGTTGTGCCCGGGAGTAGCTAACTCGTGTACAGGGAAAATCCAATCTACCTTGTTTATTTTAATTTCTTTAGGTTTTGCAATTTTTACAGTTGATATTATTTCACTGTTGGGTGATTCACATGCTTTGTGTTGTTATCGTTGTTGTTATTGAGGTTCTATTTCTATCGCAACCCGATGAGATGAGGGTATTCCATCTCATGCATCATATAGGCACTTGTTAGAAATTTCATGCCATGCATTCTTTCCATGCCATCTAGGATGCATTAGTGATTGCATGTTGTTGTGATAGAAGTTGTGTAGATTATGCATGCTGTTGTGATATATTCTTTGATAGAATCTCTACTGTTTGCTAGAGAATTTTTTTGTATAGAAAGTTTCTTAAATGGACGATAAACTTTGGTTCTTGAGGTGTTATGGGCCCTCATGGACCGGAATTTGGTGGATCGTGCCTAGTTTCCTTGTTATAACTTGTATAAGATGCCAAGCTCTAATTTGTGGGGAGTATGGGCCCTCCCAGATCGGAATTTGGCACCTTAACTATTGTTTTCTGTGTTTTATGGGCTTCAGAGTAGTTTCTAAGATACTGCCCATAAAAACCCATAATACAAGGCATGTACTTTATTAATACACATTGTGTAGTTTTTAAACTGTGTCACTGACTATGTGGGCAGAAACACGGGGTTGTGAAAAATCATCAGGAACATGCCGTGATGTAGTGATCGTGTGTCTACCCATGTGGCTAACGACACTGATGGATAAAACTTTGACTATACACATCGTGTGTTGTCATCACACATCGTGCCAAGTAACCTAATTACCCATCCGTGTCACGAACAACACGGGTTAGGGAAAACCTTAATGTACACGTTGTGTTCTCAAGGAGAACGTCGTGTAAGAGTGAATCGTGTATCCGGTCGTGTAACTAACAACACGGGTCATTGAAACATTGTCTAGTACACGTCATATCCTTTGTGAACACGCCGTGTATTCTAGGATTAATAGGACTGTGTGGGTTAGCCTTGTAAAGAGACTCGGGAAGGGAATAGAGTTCAAGTACATGCCATGTGTGGGGAAAAACGTCGGGTGGTTAGGGAGTTTCACAACCAGTTGTGGAAGAAGTACACGCCCATGTGAATGGCTTAAAAGAACATGCCATGTAGTTTTTATACATGCCATGTAGTCATGTTTTGTAAAAATTGAATGTTTACTTCTCTTATTCTCCTCTTGTACTCTTGTGTTCTCAGTGTTTGATAATTTTGATCTAAGGTATGCTTTTGACCTTTCAGAGCTATGCCACTGAGATGTCCTCCAGTTGTACGTTAGCTGCCAGACAGTGATAAGACACTGGATATGGCCGATCAGGGACCTCCTGTAGATCCTCCTGTTGTACCAGCCTTGCCATCCGTAGTTATACCAGTTGTAGGCACCAATGCATAGTTTAGGAAAGACTTTCTGACGATGATTCATACCTTCCAGGGAGCGTTGCCTACTTCCCCATCAATGGTAGAGTTGACACAGTTTTTTCAGCAATAGCATCCTCCTACTTTCTCAAGGGATGGAGGACCTCAAACTGTAGAGTCATGCCTAGAGTCCACACTGACAATTTTTGAGCATCTGGAGATACCTCCAGAGAATAGGGTGAATATTTCTACCTATATGCTCTGAGACTCCTCCAAGAGGTGGTGGGAGGTGATCTCACAGTCAGGGCTCCAGCTGAGTATGACTTGGGATTAGTTTCAGTGCATATTCTATGATTACTTCTACCCGGAGACCTTGAGGGCCGATAGAGCCCAAAAGTTTATGAGTATGGAGCATGGTACCCTTTTGTTATGGAGTACTCATCTCGCTTTACAGAGATACAACATTTCACGCCTATTATAGGAGTCGATGAGTTGTTCCTTGCATGGAAGTTTGAGGATCGTCTGAGGCATGACTTCTGCTCATAGGTGAACATCTTCAGGTTGACTTTGATATCATCTATCGTCAACCAGGCGCTGATCACGGAGTGCAATTTGAGGGATTATGGAGCAGTTATCCATGGTAGTTCGACCTCTAGAGCTAGTGTTCCTCCTACTAATAGCAGGAAACGCCGTAGGGAGTCTGCTCGAGGACATTAGAGTAGGTGGAATGTATCTTCGAGCAGCCAGGTAGTATGCTACCAATGCGGGAGGAGCGAACATACTAGGCCTCGGTTCCAGAGAGACCCAATGGAGTGCCGATCTTATGGAAAGATGGTCCATATTCAGCGTTTTCATCAGATCTTCTCACCTACAGCTAGTGGTAGGGGTTCTTCTATAACCCCGCATTTAAGAGATGCATCGCCAGTTTATCACTAGTCTGGGAACTGGAGTTCTTTCGGTCGTGCGGGTCGAGGTGGAGGTCGCGGCTGTGGTGGTCAGTCACTAGGTTACCAGCAACAGCAGAGTTGATCAGCTCAGAGTGGTCAGCCAGGGTCGTAGGGCCGCGGTATAGGCCAGACTTTCGTTGTGGATCAGACCCATCTAGAGTAGGATCCTAGACCTTCTACAGTTCAAGGTACGATCTTAGTATCCTCAGTTTTATCTTCATCTCTTTTCGATACTGGTGCTACGCAAAGTTTTATTTCTATTACTGTTGTGGAGATCCTTGGGCTCTGCATCTTTTCCTCTACCGATACCTTGATTCTAGACACAACATTGGGGAATAGAGCGGTTAGTGTACATAAATATATAGAGTTCCCTCTTAAGGTTGTAGGGTGTCACTTCTTATGGGACCTCTATGTCCTAGCGATGATGAGCTATGATGTCATTCTTAGAATGGACTGGTTAGTTCCCTTTCAGGCAGTCATTGACTATTATCGCTTTTGGGTGAGTTTCATATCACAAGAGGGTGGATCTTTTCTTCATAGAGATGAGTGGGATGTCCAAGCGAGTCGAGAAGGACCCGAGCATCATGGGCTAGGAGGATTTATATCCCAGATTTCTAGTCTTTATCTAGATGACTAGGGGACTTCACAGTTAGACTTTCCTCCAGAGGTGGATCATTTCAGGGATGTCTTTCTAGAGGAATTTTCAGGTTTTCCTCTAGAGCGTGAGGTAGACTTTTCTATTGAGCTCGTTTTAGGAGTAGCACTAGTGTTCATTCCTCCTTATAGTATGGCTACACCTGAGTTACAGGATCTCAAGAAGCAGTTGGAGGAGTTGCAGGAAAAGGGTTTCATCTGACCCAGTACTTCTCCAAGGGGTTCGTCTGTTCTATTTGAGAAGAAGGCAGACGGTACCCTCAGGCTGTGTGTGGACTACCAAAAGTTGAACCAATTGATGTTCAAGAACTAATATCCCTTGCCGAGTATCAATGATCTCTTCGATCTGCTTCGAGGAGTCCGGGTGTTCTCGAAGATTGACTTGAGATCCTATTATCATTATTTGCACGTTAGACCATCTGATATACCTCTTAAAGCTTTCTGGAGAAGGTATAGTCAATACGAGTATACAGTTATGTCATTCGGTCTCACAAATGTGCCAGCATTTTTCATGGCACTGATGAACCAAGTTTTCCGTCCTTACATAGATTCCTTCGTGGTGGTTTTCATGGACGACATCTTGGTGTACTCTCACAATATGAATGATCATGCTACCCATCTTGAGATCGTACTGATTACACTAAGAGATCATCAGCTTTATTCTAAACTCTCTAAATTCCACTTTTGGATGGACCAGATTCATTTCTTGGGTCATGTTATCTCAAAGGCAGGAGTATCAGTAGACCCAGAGAAAGTGTGAGAAGTAGTTTCATGGGAGCATCCGAAGAACATATTTGAGGTGAGGAGTTTCCTAGGGCTGTCTGGATACTACAGATGCTTCATACAGGACTTTTCCCACTTAGAAGTGCCACTGAAAAGTCTGACCAAGAAGGGGGAAAAGTTCTTATGGTCAGACTCCTATGAGTCAGCCTTTCAGGAGGTGAAAGGTAGGTTGACGTTAGCACCGATATTAGTCTTCCCAGAGCTGGGCAAGAGCTATACCATTTGTTGTGATGCTTCAAGTATCAGGTTGGGAGTTGTACTTATGTAGGGAGATGGAGTCGTTGCTACTGGTCTCGGTAGTTGAGGCCACATGAGAGGAACTACCTAACGCATGATCTAGATTTGGCAGTCATTGTTCATGCCTTACGCTTTTGGAGACATTATCTTTTGGGAGATAATTTTGTGGTCTTCACCGACCACAAAAGTCTCAAGTACATCTTCACTCAACGTGATCTGAATCTGAGACAGTGCAGGTGGGTTGAGTATCTTAAATCATTCATCTTCGAGCATGCCTATACACCTGGAAATAGAAACGTAGTAGCTAAAGTGTTGAGAAGGAAAACTCAGATACAGGTAGTTCAGGAGGCCATTAGTGAGTGGAAGATTATGGATCTATTCTCTAAGATGCATTTAGAGGTGCACAATAAAAATGGGTAGAATTTTATATCTTCTGTAACTGTTACCTCTACACTTCTTGATCGGGTATGGATGAGGCATCTATCAGACTCAGAAGGCCTAGTTCTGTAGGAGAGTGTGTCAGGAGAGGACCCTCTTCCTGGATGGACAATGGGAGAGGATGAGATCTTTCATTTCCAGGGACGCGTATGGGTGCCAGCAGACATACGCGAGGAGCTGATGTAGGACTTTCATTCCTCAGTTTGGGCAGTTCATCCTGGAATCACCAATATGTATCATGATCTACACCACTAGTATTGGTGGCCATGTATGAATAAATATGTTGCTAGTTTTGTCCTGAGGTGTTCCACTTGTTAGCATGTGAAAGCAGAGCATTAGCGACCAGTAGGTTTTATGCAGTAGTTACCCATTCTGGAGTGGAAGTGGAACGATGTAGAGATGGACTTCATGATCGGTTTTCCAAGGTCGCCTCGAGGGAATTATGTTGTTTGTGTTGTCATCGACAGGCTTACAAATTTTTCTCACTTCTTACCGATCAAGGAGACCTTCAGGGTTGATGAGCTGGGACGGTTGTACATCAGATAGATTGTACATCTACATGGAGTTCCACACTCCATTGTTTCATATAGGGATGTGCATTTTACTTCTCGGTTCTGGCAGGGGATTTAGAAGGCTTTGGGTACACAGGTACTTTTGATTACAGCATACCATCCCCAGACAGATGGCCAGTCCAAGCGTATGATTCAGGTGCTTGAGGATATGCTCTGAGATTTCATTATAGACTTTGGAGGTTCTTGGTAGAAGCATATCCCTCTTGTGGAGTTCGCCTATAACAACATTTTTTAGGTGACTATTCAGATAGCACCTTATGAGGCTTTGTACGGTAGGCCATGTCGATCAACCTTGTGTTGGAAGGAGGCAGGAGAGGTGGCTTTGCCGGGACGTCATCTTGTTCAGGAGACCTCAGAGAAGATAGAGTTGATTCAAAATAGGATGGCTATGACACAGTCTCGACAGAAGTCTTATGCTGATCAGTGGAGATGACCTCTAGAGTTCGAGGTCGAGGATCAAGTTTTCCTGCATGTTTCACCGAGGTTGGGACACAAGAGGATTCGGAGATAGGGTAAGCTTTCACCCAGGTACGTTGGGCCGTTTGAGGTGTTGGAGAGACTTGGGCCAATTTCCTATCAGTTGCAGTTACCTCAGAGGTACCAGGCTATGCACAACGTCTTTCATGTTTCTTAGCTCCGACGTTACTTATCAGACCTGTCTTATGTCTTTCAACCTGAGGAGGTTGAGCTCAAAGTGGATGCATCGTTTGAGGATTATCCTATCCGAATTTTCGATCCTAGTACTAAGGTTCTCCGTGGATGGTCTATTCCTCTGGTACGGGTGCTATGGCAGCACGGACAAGTACATGATGAGACTTGGAAGAGGGAGGTCGATGTACGATCGCAGTGGCCGGAGCTGTTCGGGGTTTCTTCTTACATGCCCCACTAGGGAAATTTGGGGACGAATTTCTTTAAGGGAGGAAGTTTGTAAGAATTGGGACCTTCTTTTTAGGTATGTTTTTCCTTTTTGGAGTTTTTGAGAAAAGAGGAGTTTATGGAAATTTTTGAAGTACACGTTGTGTACTTCAATGCCACGCGAGGACGTGTGCTGGCTGTATCTAGGCCACACACAAGGTCGTGTGGGGTGATGTGGAGGCTGCCTAAAGCGAAGTACGGAAAAGGCGAGTGCATGTTGTGTACTTCAAAATTACACGCCGTGTACTTTGTTTTTTTTCATTAAATGCACTGGGGTCATGTCTTAACCCCAGAACTGTCTTCTTCTAGGCGTTCTTTGACCGGGATAGACCGTATGGCTGTAAATATTCTCCGAACCCCCGATCCTCTGTCTGTTCTCCGAATCGACCATCGTCAATTGCGTTGTAATCACAACGGTAAGATCTTCCTTCTCCTAGAGCTTCGTTTTCCAATTCCTCCTCTTTTCTAAGTTATTGTGGGTTAAACGTTTTATGTGTTTTCATAGATCTATGATGTTCTAAGGAAATTCAAGCCTCTTGGATCATGTATATTGATCTCCTAGAATCAAGGTAGGTGGTTTGTGCCTTTTCATTTGAAGTCTTTGAGTATTATGTACAAATTCCACCAATACCCTTGAACGGGGTATTGCGTGATTACTGTTTTACCCCTATTGTTTTCCTGCCTTTCTTATATGCTTGTGTAGAGGTAATTTGGTTATGTATGATGATAATTGCTATGCTTGGATTTTTTTCCCATGCCTTGTTATTTTTACGAACTTTCGTCTTGTTCTTCCTTTGGCTGTTATACCTATTTTCCCTGCCTTGTGACCATAGGATGGAGTACTATTCCCTGACATGCTTTTTATGTTGTAGACAGGTTATCCAAGTAGCTCTATAGGTTTACTCTATCCATATAGAATTATTATGCACTGACTTGCACAGGGCCATGAGAACCTGGTGCTATAGACTATAAGGGGATAGATCGAGTGAGCTTCCTTAGAGAGTCTTGGACATTATAGACTATAGGGGATAGACCGAGTGAGCTTCCCAGAGAGTCTTGGATATTATAGACCACAGGAGGATAGACCGAGTGAGCTTCCTCAGATAGTCTTGATCTTTATAGACTATACATGGTTAGACTGAGTGATCTTCCTCTGAGAGTCTTTGTTTTGTTTGAATTTCCTTAAATCATTCCAGGCTATGGGAGCAATTGACCGAGTGGGCTTCCTCAGAGAGTCTGGGATCGACCTGAGTCTATAAGAGGAATTGACCGAGTGATATTACTTAGAGAGTCTCTAGACCATGGGGCTATAAGGGGAATTGACCGTGTGATCTTCCTCATAGAGTCCCTGACTACCTTAGACTATAAGGGGAATTGATTGAGCATGCTTCCTCAGAGAGTCTTATATTTTTTGTATGACCAAACCAGAGGGGTTAGGCTGAGTGTACTACCCAGAGGATTGTTGGTACTTCTTGGATAAGACCAGAGGGGTTGGTTGTGAGTACTTCCCATAGGGATTCCTGTTTGGGGTTAGCTGTTTGTTTCACTGCTGCTTGTTGATCTGTGGGTTGTTTACTGTTGTGTATCATCCTGTTTACTGCTTATTGTGTGATTACCTTCCATATTCTCACTGACTGTTAGGTACAGATCTTCAGGTGGTTGTCTACTGGGATTTAGTCTCACACCCTGTTTGGGTCATGCTTTTGGGCCCAAACAGATTATATTGTTGCAGGTATAGATAAGGTAAAGCGCCCTTAGACTTCAGGTACTTGATTGCATTAGAGCAGGAGAGCATGAGACCAAGCCAAGGCTTGCGATGCTGAGGAGATGCTTATCTGTTTTCTTTTGTACTTTGGTTTAGTATTGTATTCAGTATTGTGACTTGTTTGAATGCTTTCCTAGACATATTTATCATGTGTCATTTCATATATATGTGTATACTCCAATTGTTTATTTTTTTAGCCTTCCATTGTTTACTATTGTTGGATGTTTACTGCTTCCACTATTATATGTGTTGTTTACTTCCGTTGTGTACTCTTCCAATTTGGGCATAGTTTTCCCACCAACACACTCAAGGCCCTCGCTGCTAGTCAATAGCCTCTGGCATTCGTGGAAATGCGCTTGAGGCCATGTGACCAATCGGGTACGGGGCACCTCTGGGTGGCTTCCGGAACCGGGACGTTACATAGTATTATTTTATCATTTAATAAAATATTAATTTAAAAAAAACTCATTTATGTCAATTTATAATTTTATCATATCAAGACTTTTAAAAAATCTATAACAACTTTATTATTTCTAAAAATATTCATTAATTCAAATATAAAAAGTCATTATTATCCCTAAAATTTTTGTATGGCATAAAAAGTTTCAAATTAAATTTATTTTAATATTTATAATATCATTTATTTGAATATTTTATTAATGAAGCAATTACTGCATCACCATTGTGTCATAATTAAATTTATTTTTTTAATGTATAAAAATAATAAATAAAATACCATGATGTAGGAAAGATTTTTAGATTTTAAATTAATATTTATTTCCAAATATATCACTTATATAACCCCATATTAAAATTGTTTTACTAAAAGATATATGTTTATGTTACTTTTGTCTTTACTTTAAATTAATTATTATAAAGTGTCATTATCACTCCCAAATGGCTCCATGGGGTCCCAAAATCAACCCAATGATGCCCTTGATCATAAATATCTCAGTCAATAGGGTTATGACAAGTATAAGGGTAATTTAATATTATTATAATATTATTTATTGGGCTTATTTACCAGATTTACCCTTTAACAATGGTAAATAAAATATTTACTCAAGTAAATATTCATAATGTCTAAAAATAAAAGTTACCTATTTACAAAATTTGGACCTTTTGATTCCAAATATGGAATCCTTTTTCAAAATTCAAAAATATAGAAGTTGCAGAAATTAATTTAAAATTAATTCCTGTTGTCAAAAAAAAACATGTTTTTAAGAAATAATAACTATCAAAAGATTAACACTTGCTTATGTCCAATTTCAAAGTGAAATTACTTCCAATGACCATAATTGAATTAAATGGTAAAAATATAATCCAATTACACTTTAAAACAAATTAAAAGGTTAATGTAACCATATAAATAAATTATATTAAAAGACAGTTTTGAATTAAAATGCAGTATTTTTCACTATTCATTAAAAATGAACTTTATCAGAAAAATACCAAAATTTTACCCAAAGTAAATATTGATCTCCCAGTTCTAAAGAAGAATTTTATTTTTTCAAATATAACATACCAAAGTGACAAAAACTATATTTAAAAATGGTTCTCCATCAAAAGGTAGTAAATTGACCTTTTAAAGAATATTTGACTATTTATGCTTAAAATTGGATTCATTCATATTTTAAGCCTCTAACTTTTATTAGATAAATGTAAAAACATTTAAAAAAAATGTATAATCATATTTTAGTTATTTATATTCATTCCCGTCAATTCAATGGAAAGGCGTTAACTACCATTTAAAATAATATTATATTATTATTATTTAGTATGACTCATCCTTGTGTGCAACATGAGATTTAGGAGAAACTCATTGTTGCGTGTTGGGTTCTCCATATAACATAGCATCCCCTTTAAAGTAAAATTAATACTTAATTCATGAATATTAATAAATATGAAAATGTCATATTCTTTATTTCCCTAGGATGTTACAATTATGACTATGGGTATGAAAATGGTCTTTATTATTATGATATTTAGTTTGTTTTTTATTGTTATTGGATGAGGTAAAGTCCCTTTTTTACCTCGTCTACTCTATTGTTTAATTTATCTTTCATATTAAGTAAAAGGATAGTAGCTTCTTCTTCTAGATGGACTTTTTTTTATAATGAAGGATTAATAAATAAATTATAATGATTGTAATTTATCAATAATAACATAAATTAATGTAATATTATTCTTTATTTATTTTTTAATGGATATAATTTAATTATACAGGAGGTGTAAAGGTGATGAAACAAAATGGGACTTAAAGTAAGGGGGTTAGACATTTATTTCCTTCACTTGGAATTTTATTCTTTTATCTTAACCCTTATTTTAAAATAAATTATGTTATACCCTATTTATTATATTAATACAAATCCACTCTATTTTGGGATATTATACTATTCAATATCTCGCTTATGAAAATTAGGACGTTTTAAGGAAATTTCATTTCCTTCTCTCTTTAAAATAAAATTCTTTTTTAAAATATTCTTTTAGAAGATTTGCATTAAATGTTTCATTCCTAAATATTTAATTTTATAATAATTTTTGGGTATTTATATAACCTTTAATTTTTTTCTCAAATATTTATGATAAAGTCATACCTAACAAACTTCATAATTGGATTCACTCTTAACCCTAGTTTTTAGTATTCACACCCTTTACCTAATATTTATTTAATTTTTTTGTATGTATTTTATATAATATTTATAATATTTATTTCTTATTTACCTTTTTTGGGGATTTACATTCAGGTTCATTAAAATCTCAATAATTAAGCTCAAGTCAATCCTTATAATTATTATATGTAGACTCTTAATTATTCCTTTCGCTTTTATGTTTATCCTCTCTTTCTACCTATTTTCCCAATGATTCATCAAAAATATATTCTAAATGTATTTATTTTATTTAAGATTTCTTATCTTGTGGATATAAATCCTTTTAATTCATTAATACGAAATATTAGCTATGATTTGACTATTATTGATAGACACATTATTCAAAAATAATCTATTTCATTCTTCTTGTGATTATTCTTCTACTCTTCATGAACTAGGATATTTTAATTCTAAATAACACCCTTGAGTATCAAAAATGATGTTTTCCATTCTCATTTTTCAAACCTCTATGTTTATTATTTAACTTGTTTTGTATGACATCATTATGAAACCAACTATTTTCTCATCCATTCATTTTATATTTATGATTAATATATGCTTAATTTCTATATGGCCTGCAAGATTATGAGTATATTATGATGTAACGAGTGGGATAAAAACTATGCATATCTCTAATGAATTGGGTAAAATGATATATATATATATATATAATGAGATTATTATGCATGTAGATGATATTGTTGTCTTTTTACACATATTTAATGTGTGAACATGATGTTAGCATTGTTCACCTTCTATACAGGGAGCTATGTACACATATTTTATTATGAAAAATGATACTAGATTTGATCACATTACATCTTTGGTAATGGTAAAGTTATATTTTTCACAATGTTTATAATTTTTCATTATTATTCATGTGAAACATTTCTCTGATTGGCATATATTTATTCCATGTTCCATTGTTATGATTCATGTTTTAGTTGTGATCTTATGCTTCACTATATAAACTCATGGTATTAATTATTTCAATTCCATGTAATTCATTATCGGTATCCATTGTTATCATTACATGGATTACTTATTCATATCTTGGTATATATCACATAGATTATGATTCCCACATTTCCCTTTACTTCCCCTTACTGGGATTTTAGCTCACATTTTCTTTGATGTATATCCTCAAGTGATCAAAAGTATTAAGAAGGGTTTGATCAACTTATAAGAGGTCTATAATGAATTGTTTTATTAAAATATTATATTATTATATAGTTTGATGATTTATTATGTATCCAGTTTCCAAAGACACTAAACCTAAAGCTTTGGGAATGGTTTTTGTCATCAATTCACATTTAATTTATGAAAAGTATGTATGTTTTTCACAAAATCCATAATTTTGGGTATAGGGTCATCTCATGATTCCTAATCAAGTGTTGTCAGTGAAAATATTTGGTCACTACACTCTCTTATAAATTTCCCACTCATATATCTCCTCTTAGATATGCATGTGATTCTACTATATGTGTTTCAAAGATACCAACTTCCCATGAAATATTTTCTTTCTTTGTTGTATAATATGATCTTTTCATTCCTTTAATGTAACATCTTACTCTAGATTGAAATCATTGATATTGATTATGTGAGAAGGTTCTAGATAATATCTCTAAATATAAGATATATGGAATATATCATGCATCACATGGAATCTATGAGGAAGTTCTAATTAGTATCTCGTAGTATATATACTCTCAACAATCTCAAACAACCCCATAAAAATGGGTGAAAAAATCCCCTACATATGAATCCTTTGATGTCTCAATTGAGGAGACACTTTGAATAAAACATGTTCAAATGCTATAAGATAGAATTTCCACTTGGTATATGATCACTTCCTTCTCTTAATAGTTATTAACCACTTCTGAATGAAATGAATATTCTATAATATCTCAAGTACATGACTAGGTCTTATAATAGAAGACTACCCTTCATCTATCTAGTAAATTGGTGATCAGAATAACTGGCCATACAATACCTCAAAAATTTTCTCCTAAATTAACACTTGATAGTAATTATTTAAGGGTTTCTTAAGATTGATTAACACTTAATAAACATATAATAAACAATAATAAACCCATGAAACCAATATCTATCATACATGATAACTAAAACCACATATAAATATATATATATAATAAAGAAACTATGTAAATTTCACTAATAATACCAATACTACTATCTTCCATCCAAATTATTGATTAAGATCCCTTCAGAGGTAGCTGAAAGACCCCCTCATCTATAGTGTATCCATGGGTTGAAATAATCACTTGATTATTGGGTGAGATCATCCTAACATCCATGATATTCTAGAAACTCGCTAGAAAAAGGATGAAGTATGATGAGTTATTTTATAGGGAGATAATAAGAAAGTTATTTCTCAAGATTTCCCCTAAAATTATCAATGGGTCAACCTTTTTATATATCCCATCATGACACTCCCAAGTGACTAAATTATTTACTCATTCATTAAAAATCACATGAGTAAATACTATTACATGATTGAATTATTTCAACCTAAAAATGTTTCATCTTATGAAATTTTAATAGTAAATTATATCCCATGTGGAATATCAATTGACTATTAATACTCAGAATTTGGTCACCATATCAATCATAATTACATGTTAATAATATGTTATGATTTACCACATCTACAATATCATCATATCATATCATTTGATTGAATAAGGTAGAACCATGATATCAATATATTCTAACTTTATGGTATGCCCTTATCTTACTATAATATATATCCAAATAAACATCAAATGTGTATGGATTTAGGGTATATATCCACTAATCTTCCACTTTCATTAAATCCTCATAGTCTTATTTTCATGTCACCTAATATTGTATCATATACAATAACTTATGAAGTTATATCCATAATTACTTTAATATATTTTTATAAAACACTTTTTAAAAATTTTCATTGACTTCACCTAATATCACATCGTATGAAATGCCTTGTAAATAACCATCTAAAAATTATTTTGGGTTAACTCTAAAACAATTTTAGAGAAACTATATGAGTAAAAAATCAACCCTCATTCATTTAACCACAAAGTTTCACCCCATGGTATATGGTAGCATTGGAAAAAAAATATGAATTCCCAAATTAATAGATGTAATAATATAGAGACATCATGAAAAGAATCAATTCAAATAAAGAAACATAGGGATTTCGCATGGTCTCTATCAGAAACATGTATCTTTATACATGTTTCCACTAGATGTATCATATACAGGTATGCATTTTCATATGATCCCTTTTTCCAAGACATAAAGTGACTGAAGGATAAGAAGTATGTAAATACCATATAGCATACTCGTGATTTATCAATTCCCAATATATATAAACTAACTAATTTGATTAATGAATCGCATTTCATTCACCTTTATGGATGATCACATCACATGACACTCACCCTATAGATAATTACATCATATGTGTTGTATAGGTATGGTTATACACTTCCTGAGTCTCTAATTCGAGGGACTATATTCCATACTCTTCAAATGAGAGGATAAATCCCATATTGGGTAATCTCTATCTAAATACATGATCAACAACTTGCCCAACCACCCCATGATTAGTTAAACCTCAAGGATTTCATAATAAAGGTATTGAGGTATAAATGTTCTTAGGATAGGAATAATACCAATATAAGTTATCAGGGACTCAAAATATAAACAAGTAACTCCTAGTATACCAAAGGCATAGTGTATGACATCCATGTGTTATACTTTATGTGTCATTTGGTGCATAAAACTCATTTTTTCCTCATTATTATATTATATATCTTGATATAGGAATCTTACTCATGTTAACCTTAACATTTCATTACAAACTATAATATTATATGATAAACATCGGTTAGGGATAAATAAAATATATACTTTTAGAGGTGAATTATCATTTTTTTTACTATATATATATATCCAATATAAATGAATTATAAGGTATATATTACCTTTTGTATAGCATGATACATTTTATAACCTTAAACTTATTTAATAACACATAAAAAACCATGCACAAGATTCTTTATAATATATAAAATATGATAGACTACAAGATCAACCTTATGTTTTCTACTCTTTTAGGGTTTTTCTAAACTCATTACATCTCTAGGTAATTACTTACAATATCTATGTGTCCATATGATAGAAATATCCCACTAAACTCTTTAGTAAGTAAAATTTATGAAGAAAGAAAATTTGAATAATGGTGATACTTAGGAATCATATTCGTCATGTCTAACTTCTTAAAAAAGTTTTAAAACTCAATAAATTCATAACATCAAATGTTTCAAGTTTAATGACTTCTATTGTCTACTCAAAACTCTTTATAAGTTTATAAACATTATCATTAGAACCATTTCCATTAAAAAATTTCCTTCAAGGTGATATTTTCTTTTTACTTTGATTGGAATAATCCTTTATTTTTTAACTTTGAACTTCTAAAAGTCCAAACATACTCCCACTATCCTCTTAGACACAAAATTCTCTTTAGAATATCATTCCAAGATATAAAATATCCTTTTTATTAAAAAATAACACTTATTTAATTTTAAAAAAAAATATTTTAAAATTAACTAGTATATCAATATCGAATGTGGTTTTTTTAGCATTATTCTAAAAAGAAGACTTTAATATTTAAAATATATCATTGTTGGGTGGTGGGATCATATCATTCATATTTTAAAAAACATTTTGATAAACTAACTTATCTTGGATAAAACATTTTTATCATTTTCTCATATTCAACCATGTTATATAATTTTATGAATCATAAGGAATGTTTATTATAATCATCACTTTATATTCCTCATAAAAACTCTTGTTCAATAAAAAATTCTATTATCATATAAGAGAAATGATATGAAGATATGCATCATTTACTTATATCCATATGAGATTGATATATTCCTTTACAATCCAATATTTGATGTATAAACTCTTTTCATCATAATTTGAATTTCTGTACATTTTCAACACTTGTAAGACATACATTTGGGGTCATACACCCTTCAAAATCATAGAATTAATTTCTATAACACCGAAAAATTACATATACATTTCATAGAGTTTCTAAAACCCCTTCAAGTATCCCAGAGAATTTTCATCCTATGGAAACATTGTACTTCTTCCTAATATCTTCCTTAGGTTTCAATAACCATAACTAACAAATTGAATAATAATTGTTGGTATTTATCACTAAATTTTCTTCTTTTATTTATAGCTTTTTCAACTTACACTATCAATACAAAACTAAAACCTAGAAATCGCATGCCTTAGTTCATCTATTCTAAATTCATTTAGAAAATAGGGTAAGAATTTTTTGAATACATTCATATTTTCAAAGGATTTCAAATGATGAAAATAGAATTTATTCAATAAATATAAAAATAATTAATGAAATATTTATTGAATTATTATATTCTTTACATAAACATCTAGATCCATATGTTAAAAAACTTCAACAATTGGTTACTCAATTAAGAGTTATACTAACACATAGAACTTTGTACTTCCCTAACAATAGTTCTTATTTTTTAACCAGACTAATAAGTTGTGTTCTTTAATATTATAATTTATAGTATTGATCTCAAATACAAGTTTTAAGATGATGATTTCATTTATCTATAATATAATTTTTTATTAGTTGCATATCAAGTTTTACATTAATTTAATAAGGAATTTTATTAAATGCTCTCCCACTAAAATGAAAACCCATTTTAAACTCACCATGTCCATTAGTGATCCAAAATCTATATTACATAATTACTTACACCAATTATTCAGGTAAATAATCCTTTTCTATATATTTTAGACAATAATTTCAATCGTATCATATATGACTCTTCGATAGTTTAGTGGCCAACACATTACCAAATCCAAAAAAAAATAGATTATCTCAACTCAATTCCTCTGGTATTTTGATAGTTAAGGTTTCCCATCTAAGTGAAATACAAATATCAATTTATTATTTGATTACCTAACTCTAAGGGTTATCCATTTCCATCATTTCTTACACAAGATAACCAATGGGAACCTTTCTTTAGATAAACCTACTCAGTTGAATGATCAAGGTCTTTACATGTGTTCATTTTGAAAAGTATCTGACACTTAGTATTTTAAAGGGGGTTTTGTAACATCCTAGCCTAAGTGACACATGTCGGTGCCCCAATCTGGTTTACTGCATGACCTTAGGTGCGCCTTCCTATATTCCAGAGGCTACTGACTAGCAATGAGGGTCAATTATATAACATGGGGAGATGATAAACTCTTTATAAAAACAACATAAAAGAGGAAATAAATAACCAATAATGAAATGATAATAACCATAACCATAATAATACCTACATCACATTATGAACAAAACAGGAATACAATATCCAAACCAAAATAGTATATGTGTCATGTCATGTACGTGTGAAGTGTCAATATGAAAAACCCAAAATAAAGACATGTTGAAAACTCCCCAAGAGGGTCCCGAAATCATGTATGGTTCCCTCATCCATGCTCTATACCAAATCAAAAATCTAATATAGTGTTATTTCCCTTATCATATCTTGCAAACATAAAGTATATTTGGGTACCAATCAGGAAACTCGAGTAGGGTGTGAGTACAACTCAGTAAGCCACCACCAATGGTGTCTGAACCAATATCCAATCTATAATAGTGTATACAGTTTTATAATGAATAAATTATAGTAAAGTAAATATTTATCACATTTCATTCTTCATTAATTAACCACATAAATTATCTGGGCTCATGATGACACATGAACCATCAATACCTACTTTGGACCATGTTGGAGTTTGAACCACATCACATAGGGAATCATAATTCATTATAACATGGAATTACATTGTCTATTTAATTTCAGTTCATGTCATGGATACTTGTAACCATAGTCTAATTCCAATATTTTGGTCCAAGAATGGAATATTTAACACCCCATGAGTATTTGGATAATTGGTCCCTATATTACGCCTCATTTTTTATCACATATGGGATTTTAAAGCATCAGTTCATGTCCTACACTAATTTTTATCACATATGGTATTTTGAAACATCATTCCTTGTCCCACACACATCATCACATATATCACAATATCACATATTTAACATATTTCATATACATCAAGGTTAATCATTATTAACCTTCTTATCAAATATTCTCATCAAATTTTCCCATTTTAATTATCAATTAAATCACAGTTCTTCACTTTAATCACATGGAATAATATTAACAATTCACCATTAAACCATTTATCAACATTTAATCATATAAACCATTAACCCTTTTAAGTTTAATACAACCATCCTTAATTCCCATGAATCAATAGATTACTAAAAAAATTAATCAATATATTTTAAAATCCCATTAATTGATCAATTTTATAATACCATTAATCAATCAATCCCAAAATCCCATCAATTCTATAACCACACTAATCCATCAATTTCAATATCCATTGATTAATTAATTAAACAATTAATAAATCCAATTAAAGATGAAATTTCCAAACATTCAATATAAACTTCATAATTACATGCATATAATTAAAATCATGATTTTGGGAATTGATAAATAAACCACCTACCTCAAGATCATTGACGAATGTTCACCAAACTGAAATCCCAAAAATTGATGTAAAATGATTAATTTCATAATGAAGGAGGAATCCTAGAATCAAAACCTAGATAAAGATCAAGATAATTAAGATCCATGGAAACCTAGGTGTAAAACATCACCAATGGAAGATAAAATTAGCCTCTTCATCTGGAAAGAGATATGAGAGATAGAGAAATCCAAACAGGAAGATATTGGATACCGAAAGAGGTGCAGATCCTTCAATCAGAACTTTGATTTATCAAGAACGGAGTTTGGGGATCCTTGGAATCCATCAAGGAGCTTTAAAAAATGAAGGTAAAACATCAAGTCTGAGCCGGGTTGAATTGGGGTTGATATTAGGGGGTTGGGATTTTTAAAATAATTTTTTGGGGAAATAAAAACGGAAAGCATGGTTTCTTGGGCTAGGACGCACAGTTTTTCAGATAATGCATCCTAACAGTGCGCCTATTCTTAGGGGTGTATTTTTTCTACTAAGAGGGTGCATTGATTGAAAAATTGTGTGCCAAATGTGTGCCAACTATGTGATTCCCCTTTGTTTGGGAATACATGGTTTGCTGGGTCAGGGCACATGGTTTGGGAAAACCATGCACCAAACGTGCACTACCCAAAACCCATCAAAAAACATCTATAATTCTCTAAATTATCTTTAAACAACCCCATAAAAAACCCAACAAATATATACACAAATAAGGTAAAAGAGTACCTGAAAATGAGCATGATACATATCCCTAAAGGTTAGTATCTTATAATATCTCTACCTTATAATAGATTTTACTTGAGTTATACACCCATGTATCTCTAAGATTATGAGGTAAAAAGGTTGATACACTGAGCCCACGTATCTTATTCTCTCTCCCAAGTCTCCTTCTAAACACAACCATGTTACCACAAGACATGAATTATCGGTACAGTATTTCCCTATAACACTTTCTCACTATGATCTACAACATGTATTGGATACTCCTCAAAGGACGCATCAGTCTCAATATAACCTTCATATTCATCAATTACATGAGAAGGTTCAGGGTGATACTACAAAATTTGCGATATATGAAAAACCAAATTCATAGTACAATACCGTTGTGGAAGAGCCAATCAGTATTACACCAGCCCGATTCTCTCCACAATATCAAAAGGTCTAAAAAACCTAGGCACTGACTTTCCCTATCTCTGAATCCTACAGTGTCCCAATATAGGTGACACCCAAAGGAGAACATGATCAACCACTTTAAACTCAAGGTGTCTTCAACATCTATCAGCATACAAATTTTTTCTACTCTGACCATATCCATATGTTTTCAAATTAACTAAAACTTCTCTGATGTCTCCTGCACAAGACTCGGTCCCAACATATTTTACTCACTTGACTCCATCCAACATAGAGGGGATCTGTATGGCCTACCATAAATAGCCTTATATGGTTCCATATAAAAAGTTTCCTAATAACTATTATTATAGGATAACTCAATGAGTGCTAGGTTCTTTTCCAAAGACCCACCAAAGTGAAGAACGCATGCTCATATCATGTCCTTAAAAACCTATATAGTATGTTCTAACTTACCATTTATCTATGGGTTAAAATCCATACTCAGTAATACCTACATACCAAGCACTATCTACAAGCATTTCTAGAAGCGAGAAGTAAAATGTGAGTCACGCTCAAAAACTATACTTCATGGAATATCGTACAGATGAAATATCTCTCAAATATAAAATTACCCCAATTGATATACTCAGAAAGTCTCCCATATAGGCAATAAATTATCTACTTTAGTCAATAAATCTATTATCACCCAAATAGATTCATTCTTTTGAGGCATCCATGGAACACCTACCACTAAATCCATAGTAACGTTTTCCCACTTCAATTCCAGAATGGGAAATGACTATAGTAATCCACCAGGTCATTGATGCTTGGACTTTTCACCTATTGATATGTGTATCATTGTTTCACAAACCTTGAAATATCCATTTTCATACCCGAACATTAATACTATCGATGTAGATCATGGTACATTTTGGTCAAACCCGGATGTACTCCCTCTTTGAGGCATGAAATTCACACATCATCTCCTCTCACATAGATGTAGTCACAATATCATAGACCCAAACATAGATTATCTCAACCTCATATATCGTCCAATCTGAAGGTGTATCCCCACATTCAAGGCTTTCCCTCAAGGAAAAACATTATGAGTCCTCATACTACCTCTCCTTGATCCAGCTCAAAAGTGTGGATTCCATTGATACTGATATGAGGGTCATCTTCTATTGGACCTTATGTACCACAACATGTGTCTCATCCAAAAGGGTCATCATATTATACTCATAAATGGACTCCTGAACTAACTAAGTCCGGTCTTTTATGGTCAAATAATCATTAACATTGTTTCCTTTTCTGGGCATATACACTAGAACAAAATTAAACAATTTTATATACTCAACCCAACTCCACTATAGGAGATTCAGATCTCGCTGTGAAAATATATAATTTAAGTTCTTATGATAAATATACCTAGTAAAATTTTCACCAGCTAACTCGAGATCATGCTTAGGGTAATTCCATTCATGTGGCCTCAACAATTGTGACCCATATACTAAAAATCAATACCCTTTCATCAACACTTCTCCAAGTCTTATCCTGGATGCATAAAAAACATAGTATACTCCTCACCTTACTCTGGTAGGATCAAAATTGGTGTAGTTTTCAACTGATTCTTAAACTCCTAGAAATTACTCTCACATGCTTCATACCATTCAAAAATTACCCCCTTCTTTTTTAAGCCTAAAATTGGTGCTTATAGGTGAGAAAATTCCTAGATAAACCACCAATAATATCTCTCAAGGCCCAGAAAACTACGAATATCAAATACATTCTTGGGCTGCTCCCAAGAAACCACTGCCTTCACCTTCTCTGGGTCCACTAACACACCTTCCTCTGAGATGATGTGTCCTAATAAATTTACCTGATAAATCCATAATTGATACTTATATATCATGTCTTATAGCCAATGATCTCTTAGTACACTCAAGGTGATGTCAATATATTGGGCATGATTTTCATGATTCTTGGATAACACCAAGATTTCATCCAAAAAAATTACCACAAACTAATTAGGTGTGTGTGAAATATTCAGTTCATCAAGACCATAAACACAACAGGAGAATTTGTCAGCCCAAATAGAATCACAACAAACTCATATAGAACATACCTGATTTTGAAAGTATTTTTTGGTATATCATAAGGTGGAAATCTCAAATAATGATACTCTGGCCTCAAGTTAATATTAAAGAAAATACAATATCCTTTAAACTGATCAAAAATATTCTTGATACACAGAAGAGGACATCAGTTCTTCACCATCATCTGGTTCAACTTCCAATAGTCAACACATAAGAGAAAAGTCTCATTATCCTTTTTTGAAAACAAGACTAGAGAACCCCAAGATTACATACTCGGATGGATAAAACCCTTATCCATAAACTCTTCCAATTGAGTATTAATCTCTTGAAGCTCTATTTGTCACATTCTATATAAAAGAATAGAAACTGAATCAGCACTAGGAATGATCTAAATCATAAAATCTACATCCCTATTAGGTGGAATCCCTAAGAATTCCTCAGTAATCACATCCTAGAACTGATCCACCATGGGTGGAAAGACACCCTACTTCACACCACCATCATCCAGTAATGGACTTACAACCTGGGTAGTGATCTCCCCCAATTGCTGATGAATTGGACCTGCATGGACTGCTTAGATATCCCACTCACCACAATGTACATAATTATTACCCTTATGATGCCTAAAATTTATCCTCATGTAGTAAAAAACTATGTGGTCTCAGTATTATACTAACCATTATATTCTCAAAATCAATTTCTAACCTAACGTATCGATAATATAAAGATCCCATAGAAAAGGATACTCCCAAACCTCAAGAGAACACCCCTTTCACAAATAGATGTCTCTCAACCATACCCCCAAAGGTGTATCGATCATCATTACCCCGCTCATAAACTCCACTACCATACTCAACTCATTCACATATTTTAAAGATATAATGGAATGAGATTCACTAGTATAAAATAAGTAACTTGAAAGTGTTGAAGCTATAAGAATAGTTCCTTTGAATATTGATAGTTCAAACTCTTTATCCACGAGTGTAGGCTGAACTACAGGAAACTTTTATGCCCCTCTTCCTTATGATGCAATATGAGTCCCCTAAGCCACACGAATCTACTGATATGGGAAATATTTCCCAAAGTTACCACATCCATTTCCTCGACCTCCATGGCACATAAAACTCCAACTTCTAGACTGGTACGGGGTAGAATACCCTCTCCCCACACTATGGTTCTACCTAGCTGCTCTATCACTACCCTTCTATCATGGTTTCCTGCAGAACTGTTGTACACAAACCATCATGCCACAAGATTAGCACTCTACCTGTGGTTGGGGACACTATCTACAAATGTGACCCAACCTACCGTACTGGTGAAAGATCACTTAAGTAAGGTCCTGAGCAACTGGTCCTTCCCCCAGGACACTCTACTTTATTTATCCTTAGTTAACATTATCAAATAGATTCTTCCTACTCTTAGATAACGTACCTCCGGGTCATCCAGCAAAAACCACATGTCCTCTTTCGGAAGCCTCCTTCATGTTCCCCTCAGAAATGAGAGCCTGATTTACCACCTCGTAAAACTTTTTAATCCTAAAGATGTTAAATTGGGACTTTATATCAAACTTAAGCATCCTAAAAAAATTTCCACAGTCACCTCATCTCCTACCATGTTGGAACAAAGCACTAAAAATCTATAAAGCATCATGCATAGTCTATCAAAAATATACTCCTCTAGGTCATCCATATGAACGTTGCTTCCCTCTCTTGCCTCAGCATCTCTAGGTAAAAGTGCACCAAGAAATTCCCCTGAAAGTCCTTCCACTCTATATTATCTAGCTTTCCATCTTGATTCTAGATGTCACACCAACACTTCAGTTGACCACATAACATATAAACAACCTATTTGACTCTCTTCTCAGTAGGTGCCTCTAAGTGGTCCAGGATCGTCAAGTTACACACAATCCATAACTCAGTTTCCTCGAGTCCACCATCTCTAGTGAAAGTAAGAGGGTGTTGAAATTGTAACTCCCATGTCAAGTTGGACATAATTTTCACAACCCACCATGGGTCTCTTTACATAATCTTCATAAAGTGATCAAAGACCTCATGGAACTACTCTCTGTCATCCTCGCCCAGAACTATCAGAGCCTCTGGTTCCACTACTAGTGGATCATTCCTAGCCATGTCCTATCAAAAATTGCCATCATGAAGGAATATTTCTACAACTATAAACACATATATTAGGACATATAACACAAAATTAAAACACTTTAACAATAGGGATTCATATAAATCCATAAAAATTCATCCCTTATTTCCTGTCACATGGTCAAAACTGCAGCACTATCACTACCCTCAACCATCCTTCATCTGGGTCATGGTTCATATAGGGTAAAACACTTTCATAATTGAAGTTTCTCATTAGACACTCATTTATCCATTTAAAATTTCCTAATTTTTTTACATCATTTAAAATTTCAAGTTTCATATCATAAACCTTTTTCATTTAAATTTCACAAGCAATAAAATCATTTCCATTTAAAAAAATCACCCCAAAAACCTATTTTTTCGTGCCTACCTAAAATGATGAAAGTCCCAGTAAATCCTGAGTGCCTAAAAATGATGCATGTATTCTCAAATCGCATTCCATATTGGTCCATGAAGAAAATCACAAAAAACAACAACATCCCACAATAATTTCATCCCTCGATGTGAAATAACATTCAACTGTAACAGAAAACATCAATAACAATAATTCCACCCTGGGTGCTCAGTTTTACCCCCATACATGGGTTAGCTACACCCATTCATGAGATCTTGGCCATGGATCGACTCATACTAATCTCTTGTATACCATTTCCAAATAGTAATAAAAAATAAAAGAAAATAAAATCATCACCTTTGATACCACTTTGTAACGTCCTAAATTGGGTTCCACACGTAGGTGCCCCAAACCGGTTTATGATGCGACCTTCGGTGCACCTCCCCATACACCAGAGGATTCCAACTAGCAATAAGGGTCAAATATATAACATGGGGAGACTATACCCTCTTTATAAAAGGAGAGAAATAGTGTAAATAAATAACCAATAAACAAATGATAATAACCATAACCAAAATAATACCAGTATCACATGATGAACAAAATAGGAATACAATATCCAAACCAAACAGTAGAAATGTCATTCCATATACATGTCAAGTGTCAGTATGAAAAACCCAAAATAAAGAAACACTGAAAAATCCCCAAGAATTTCCTAACATATCATATGGTTACCTCATTCAGGATCCATCCCAACTCATCCATTTAACGTATATCTCTTTCCCTTAACTTTTCCTACAGATATAAAGTCTATTTAGGTACTGATCAGGGAGCTCAGGTAGGGTGTGAGTAAAACATAGTAGGCCACCACCAATGGTTTATAAAACAATATCTATTTTATAAAAGTGTATGGAGTTTTATAAACAATAATGTACAATAAAGTAAACAGTTATCACATTTCATTATTACCACTTAAATTACTTGGGTTAATAATGACACCTGAACCATCAATACCTGCTTCGGCTCATGCCAGAGTCTAAACTATCACATAGGTAATCAAAATTCATTATAACATGGTCTTAAATTATCCCATTTTATTTCAATTAATATCATAGATACTTGGAACCATAGTTTAATTCCAACATTTTGGGCCTAGAACATCTTGTATAACACCCTATTAGTATTTGGAGCATCAGTATCTGTCTCACACCTCATTATTATCACATGTAGGATTTTGAATCATCAGTATATTTCCCACACTCATTGTCATCACAAATGGGATTTTGAATCATCATTCCTTGTCCCACACTCATTGTCATCACATATGGGATTTTGAAGCATCATTCCTTGTCTCACAAATTTTGTCACATATATCACAATATCACATATATCACATATTTTATATACATCAAGATTAATAATCATTAACCTTATATCAAAAATTTACATCAAAGTGGCCCATTTCAATTTTCAATTTAAACATGGTTCTCTAATTTAATCACATGGAATAATATGAACAATTCACCATTAAACCATTTATCAAGATTTAATCATATAAACCATTAACCATTTAAGTTTAATCCCACCATCCCTTAATTCCCATCAATAAATCAATTAATCGTCACATTAATAAATATATTTCACAATCCCATTAATTAAACAAGTTCATAATCCCATTAATAAATCAATCCTAAAATCCCATCAATTCCATAACCACATTAATCCATCAATTCTATAATCAATTAATTAATCCAATTTAAGATGATATTGCTAAATTTTCAATATAAATTTCACAATTACAAACACATAATGTAAATAAAGACTTTTTGAATTGATAAATATACCACATACCTTAGGATCATTGACAGATGTTCATGAAACCAAAATTCCCCAAATTGATGCAGAACGATCAATTTCATAATGGAAAAAAATACTTAGAACCACAACCTAGATCAAGATCAAGAAGATTAAGATCCATTGAAATGTAGTTATAAACCATCAACAATGAAGGATAAAGAATTCCTCTTCATCCAAAAATAGAGATGATAGAGTGATAAATCCAAATTGGAAGAGATTACATATTAGAAGAAGTATAGATCCTTCAATCAGACCTTCGATTCATCAAGAATGGAGTTTTAGGAGAATTATAATCTATCCAGGAGATCCCAAAAACAAAGGATAAATATTAGGTCTAAGATGAGTCAGATTGGGGTTGATATTGGGGGGTTTGGAATTTTTAAAATATTTTTTTGAGGAAATAAAAACCACATGCACGGTTTGCTGGGTTGGGTCGCACGGTTTTTGAAATTATGCACCCTAATTGTGCACCTCTACTTAGGGGTTCATAGTTTCTACTGAGAGGGTGAATAGTTAAACAAACCATGAATAAACTATACAATTACCCTCTATTTGGGAATATATGGTTTTTTTTTGGATAGGTTTCCTAGTTTGGGAAAATCATGCACCAATTGTGAACTTCCCAAAACCCCTCCAAAAACTTCCAGAATTATCCTAATTCTCTCAAAACAACCCAAAAAAAGCCAACCAAGATATACATAAAAACAAGGGTAAAGGGGTACCTAAAAATTATCATGATACATTTCAAGAAAGGTAAGTATCTTATGTATTTAATATAATTATATTATCTAATGTTATTCACTTTACATGTATGTATAGTTTTAATGATTTTGTTTTGTAATCATGTTCTTTCCTCAAAATCAATATTTTAAAACTATATTGATGTGTAACTCTTTACACAAATCATAACTTATGTTACTAATCAAAATAAAAATTCATCTATATTTATAATTATTAAAATTCATCTTATAAATATTCTATATGAAACCATTTTATATACATTCTTAGAATCATATGAAATTAAAAATCCTTACAAGAATAATCTTGGAGTGATAGATAGCTTTCCCCCACTTTTGTAGACAAGGCATATTCCTCTAGGCAAGTGAGAAGTCCGACACAAATTCCCTCTACCTAAGGATATTTTACTCATGTGAGACCTAAATACCATCATAATTATAACACCCAATATGTATAAACTATAATTAACCACTTATTTCAAGCCCATAATCCAATACAAACAAAAAACAAGTTAGAAGAAAACCGAATTAGTTATCATACCCAGCATATAACTACATATATGGATGTATCAAAATTTATATAAGTAATTTAACTCTTTAAATGAAAGAATATGCATATTCATAATATAAAAAATATATCTATGAATAAAATAGGGAATAAATTAAATGATCAATTCATATATTTAATCTTGTAATAAATAATTCATGATCATTTCATAAATAAATCTAATTATAAACATTTTATATTTTTTATATGCATTATAATTTTATAATTTCAATAAATATAAATACTTAATAATTATTTTTAATATTAAATCCTTCGTATTATCATTTTATATGGTATTTACATTAAATATATGATTTTAAGTGAAATATAAACATTTTAAATTTCAATTCTATTTTGTAAAATAATTATATGATCAAAATATTACATGTTTAACATTACTAAAACCTTAATAATATCGATCATAAAAAGTTATTTTGATATAGATTAAATAATTATTTTAAATAAGGCTCTTAACTTTAAAAATTCAAATGAAATAATTATGAAAAGGTCATAATTAATACTTCTTTATATTTTGGAATTATTTTTTAATTTCTAAAAATTTTATAAATTACCCTTATAACATCCATATAAACCATTTATATATAAACTATAAGTTATTCCATATGATTTTCAATTTTTTTTAATATTGATAATTAATATTATGGAATATAAATTTAATAAATTTTTAATAAACATTTATTATTTGATAATAAATAGTTTATAGATAATTAATTTTTAAACGTATTTATAAATTAATAAATATCCTAAAATAACTTTTATATGACTTATAAACATTTTATAAATCATATAAATCAATTCTTATTTTAAATATAAAAAAATGTATATATCATTTTAAATGATATAAGATAAATCTCATATTATAATATATAGGCCAAAAATATTCACTACTACAAAAACGGGCTTTAACAGCGCAAAAAATGGGCTTTAACAGTGCTAAAAAAGCGATGTAAAGCTCGACGCTGATAAAGGGGGGTACCCTTTATCAGCGCTTACTGAGCGCTGATAAAGGGGTACTTTATCAGTGCTAAAAACGCACTGATAAAGGTAGATTTTATCAGTGTTAAACGAGCGCTGATAAAACAACCCTTTATCAGCGCTAAAAGAGGGCTGATAAATGAGTGTTTTATCAACACTCCTTTAGCGCTGATAAACTGGTCCTTTATAAGTGCTTCTTTAGCGCTGATAAAGGTGTAGTTTATCAATTCTTTTTTAGCACTGATAAAAGCACCATTTATCAGCTCTAAAAAAGCACCGATAAATGCCCTGTCTACTGCTACGAAAAAATCTGCAGGAGGACACCCGAACACCTGAAAAAAAAAATCAGCATCTCAATAAGCTAATTAAAGCAATTATACCCATAAAAAATTAACACATAAATCATAAGATAATTAGACCAAGTATACCCATACAACAAGTATACTCGTACACCATTAACACATAATTCATAAGTTAATTAAGTACATAAAGAATTTAATTCAGAATTCAGGGGGTTGGGGGTTGTTCAAGGGTTTGGGGTGGCTGTCCAAGTGGGGGTAGGGGGTGTCCGGGGGGCTTTCCAGGGGGGTGGGCTGGTGTCTAAGGTGTCGGGGGGGATTTACAGGGGTGGGGGTGTCCAGAGGGGTGGGGGTGTCCAGGGGGTGGATTGGTGTCCAGGGGGTGGGGGCGGTCCAGGGGGTTGGTGGGGTTGACTCGTACACATCACCAAGGACCCTTGGATCGTTCTTATAAAAGATCAAGGCAATCCGAATGCGTTTGGTCGGATTTCCGTAGGTCAGTTATTGTTTTCACTTAAAATCGTGTCCATTTTAAACAAAATAGAGACCCTTTGAGTGGTACTGGCCACACTGTGCCTCGAATTAAGGCAATGTTGACTCTTACATGTCACAAAGGACCCTTGGATTGATCTTATAAAAGATCAAGGAAATCAGAAAGCGTTTGGTCGGATTTTCATAGGTCAATTGTTGTTTTCAATTAAAATTGTGTCCATTTTAAACAAAAGAGAGACCCTTTGAGTGCTAGAAGCCACATTGTGCCTCGTATTGAGGCAGGGCTGACTCTTACACATCAAAAAGGACCCTTGGATCATTCTCCTAAAGGATCAAGACAATCCTAATGCGTTTGGTCGGATTTTCATAGGTCAGTTTTTGTTTTTAATTAAAATTGTGTCCATTTTAAACACAAGAGAGACCCTTTGAGTGCTAGCGGCCACACCATGCCTCAGATTGAGGTGGGTTTGACTCGTACATGTCACAAAGGACCCGTTTATTGTTCTCCTAAAGGATCAAGATAATCCAAATGTGTTTGGTTTGATTTTCATAGGTCAGTTGTTGTTTTCAATTAAAATTGTGTACATTTTAAACAAAAGAGAGACCCTTTGAGTGCTAGCGGCCACACCGTGCCTTGTATTGAGGTAGTGTTGACTCGTACGCGTCAAAAAGGACCCGTGGATCATTCTCCTAAAGTATCAAGACAATTTGAATGCATTTGGTCAAATTTTCATTCGTCAGTTGTTGTTTTCACTTAAAATCATGTCCATTTTAAACAAAATAGAGACCCTTTGAGTGGTACCGGCCACACCATGCCTCAGATTGAGGCGGGGTTAACTCTTACATGTCACCAAGGACCCTTGTATCGTTATTATAAAAGATAAAGGCAATCTGAATGCGTTTGGTTGGATTTTCATAGGTCAGTTGTTGTTTTCAATTAAAATTGTGTCCATTTTAAACAAAAGAGAGACCATTTGAGTGCTAGTAGCCACACCCTGCCTCATATTGAGGAGGGGATGATTCATACATGTCACAAAGTACCATTTGATCATTCTCCTAAAGGATCAACACAATCCGAATGCGTTTGTTTGAATTTCCGTAGGTCAGTTGTTGTTTTCACTTAAAATCGTGTCCATTTTAAACAAAATAGAGACCCTTTGAGTGTTACCGGACACACCGTGACTCTGATTGAGGCAGCGTTCACTTTTACACATCACCAAGGACCCTTGGATCATTCTCATAAAATATCAAGGCAATCCGAATGCGTTTGGTCAGATTTTCCTATGTCAGTTGTTGTTTTCACTTAAAACCGTGTCCATTTTAAACAAAATAGAGACCCTTTGAGTGATAGTGGCCACACCATGCCTCAGATTGAGGTAGGGATGAATTTTACACATCACAAAGGACCCTTGGATCGTTATCCTAAAGGATCAACACAATCTGAATGTGTTTGGTCGAATTTCCGTAGGTCAGTTGTTGTTTTCAATTAAAATTGTGTCTGTTTTAAACAAAAGAGAGACCCTTTGAGTGATAGCGGCCACACTGTGCCTCATATTGAGGAGAGGTTGAATCTTACATGTCACAAAGGACCCTTGGATCATTATTATAAAATATCAAGGCAATACAGATCCGTTTGGTTAGATTTTCATAGGTCAGTTGTTGTTTTCAATTAAAATCGTGTCCATTTTAAACAAAAGAGAGACCCTTTGAGTTCTAGCGGCCACACCGTGCCTCGAATTGAAGAAGGGTTAACTCATACACATCACAAAGTACCCTCAGATCGTTTTACTAACGTATAAAGACAACCTGAATGTGTTTGGTCAGATTTTCGTACGTCAGTTGTTGTTTTCACTTAAAATCGTGTCCATTTTAAACAAAATAGAGACCCTTTGAGTGGTTCCGGCCACACCGTGCCTCGAATTGGGGAGGGGTTGACTCTTAAACGTCACTAAGGACACTTTTATCGTTCTCATAAAAGATCACAGCAATCCAAAAGTGTTTGGTTGTATTTCCATAGGTCAGTTGTTGTTTTCAATTAAAATTGTGTCCATTTTAAACAAAAGAGAGACCCTTTGAGTGATAGAGGACACACCGTGACTCAGATTGAGGCAGAGATAACTCGTACACATCACCAAGGACCCTTGGATCATTCTTATAAAATATCAAGGCAATCTGAATGCATTTGGTTGGATTTTCATAGGTCAGTTGTTGTTTTCAATTAAAATTGTGTCCATTTTAAACAAAAGAGAGACCCTTTGAGTGCTAACGGCCACATCGTGCCTCTTATTGAGGCGAGGATGACTAGTACTTGTCAAAAAGGACTCGTGGATCATTCTCCTAAAGTATCAACACAATCTGGATGTGTTTGGTCAAATTTTATTAGGTCAGTTGTTGTTTTCACTTAAAATCGTGTCCATTTTAAACAAAACAGAGACCCTTTGAGTGGTAGCAGCCATACCATGCCTCAGATTAAGGAGGTTTTGACTCATACATTTCACCAAGGACCCTTTTATCGTTCGTATAAAAGATAAAGTCAATCCGAATGCGTTTGGTCAGATTTTTGTAGGTCAGTTGTTGTTTTCACTTAAAATCGTGTCCATTTTAAACAAAATAGAGACCCTTTGAGTGGTAACGGCCACACCAGGACTCGTATTGAGGCGGGGTTGACTTGTACACATCACCAAGGACCCTTGGATAATTATTATAAAATATCAAGGAAATATGAATGCATTTGGTTGGATTTTCATAGGTCAGTTGTTGTTTTCAATTAAAATTGTGTCCATTTTAAACAAAAGAGAGACCCTTTGAGTTCTAGTGGCCACATCATGCCTCGGATTGAGGCAGGGTTGACTTGTACACATCACAAAGGACTTTTGGATCGTTCTAATAAAGGATAAAGATAATATGAATGCATTTGGTTGGATTTTCATAGGTCAGTTCTTGTTTTCAATTAAAATTGTGTCCATTATAAACAAAAGAGAGACCCTTTGAGTGCTAGCGGTCACACCGTGCCTCGAATTGAGTCGGGGTTGACTCGTACACATCAAAAAGGACTCATGGATCATTCTCATAAAGGATAAAGACAATCCGAATACGTTTGGTCAGATTTTCATAGGTCTGTTGTTGTTTTCAATTAAAATTGTGTCCATTTTCAACAAAAGAGAAACCCTTTGAGTGCTAAAAGCCATACCGTGCCTCAGATTGAGGAGTAGTTGACTCGTAAATGTCAAAAAGGACCCATGGATCATTATCCGAAAGGATCAAGATAATCCAAATGCGTTTGGTCAGATTTTCGTATCTCAGTTGTTGTTTTCACTTAAAATTGTGTCCATTTTAAACAAAATAGAGACCCTTTGAGTGGTACCGACCACACCATGCCTTGGATTGAGGTGGAGTTGACTCTTAAACGTCACCAAGGACCCTTGGATCGTTCTTATAAATGATCAAGGCAATCCAAATGCGTTTGGTCATATTTTCATAGGTCGGTTGTTGTTTTCAATTAAAATTGTGTCCATTTTAAACAAAAGAGAGACCCTTTGAGTGATAGCGGCCACACTATGCCTCGAATTGAAGTGAGGATGAATTTTACACATCAAAAAGGACCCATGGATCATTCTCCTAATGTATCAACACAATCTGAATGTGTTTGGTCGAATTTTCATAGGTCAGTTGTTGTTTTCACTTAAAATCGTGTCCATTTTAAACAAAAGAGAGACCCTTTGAGTGGTAGCAGCCACACCGTGACTCGGATTGAAACAGGGTTGACTCATGCACATCACCAAGGACCCTTGTATCATTATTATAAAATATCAAGGAAATCAGAATGTGTTTGGTCAGATTTTCGTAGGTCAGTTGTTGTTTTCACTTAAAATTGTGTCTATTTTAAACAAAATAGAGACCCTTTGAGTGGTACCGGCCACACCGTGCCTCGAATTGAGGTAGTGTTGACTCTTACACATCACCAAGGACCATTGGATCATTCTAATAAAAGATTAAGGCAATATGATTTCATTTGGTCGGATTTTTATAGGTCAGTTTTTGTTTTCAATTAAAATTGTGTCCATTTTAAACAAAAGAGAGACCCTTTAAGTGCTAGCGGCCACACCGTGCCTCGGATTGAAGAGGGGTTCAGTCTTACACATCACAAAGGACCCTTAGATCATTCTCCTAAAGGATAAAATCAATCCTAATGCATTTGGTTGTATTTGTGTACGTCAGTTGTTGTTTTCACTTAAAATCGTGTCCATTTTAAACAAAATAGAGACCCTTTTAGTGGTATCGGTCGCACTGTGCCTCGGATTGAGGCGGGGATGACTCTTACAGGTTACAAATGACCTTTGGATCTTTATAATAAAATATCAAGGTAATCATAAAGTGTTTTATTGGATTTTCGTACGTTAGTTGTTGTTTTCACTTAAAATCTTGTCCATTTTAAACAAAATAGAGACCCTTTGAGTGATATCGGCCACATAGTACTTCAGATTGAGGAAAGGATGACTCTTACATGTCAAAAAGGACCCTTGGATAATTCTCCTAAAGGATCAACACAATCCAAATTCGTTTGGTTGAATTTCCGTAGGTCAGTTGTTGTTTTCACTTAAAATTGTGTCCATTTTAAACAAAAGAGAGACCCTTTGAGTGGTAGCGGCCACACCGTGCATGGGATTGGAGCGGGGTTGACTCTTACATGTCACAAATAACCCTTTTATTGTTCTTATAAAAGATCAAGGCAATAAGAATGTGTTTGGTCGGATTTCCGTAGGTTAGTTGTTGTTTTCACTTAAAATTGTGTCCATTTTAAACAAAATAGAGACCCTTTGAGTGGTACCAGCCACACCGTGCCTCGAATTGAGGCGGAGTTT
Organism: Viscum album; assembly: GCA_963277665.1. Lineage (NCBI taxonomy): Eukaryota > Viridiplantae > Streptophyta > Magnoliopsida > Santalales > Viscaceae > Viscum > Viscum album. The sequence continues at coordinate 1,927,716,878 of OY728137.1, read as the reverse complement.
ACTCGTACACATCACCAAGGACCATTGGATCGTTCTTATAAAATATCAAGGCAATCCAAATGCATTTGGTCGGATTTTCATAGGTTAGTTGTTGTTTTCAATTAAAATTGTGTCAATTTTAAACAAAAGAGAGACCCTTTGAGTTCTAGAGGCCACACCTTTCCTCAGATTGAGGTGGGGTTGACTCTTACATGTCAAAAAGGACCCTTTTATTTTTCTCCTAAAGGATCAAGACAATTTGAATGCGTTTGGTCAGATTTTCGTACGTCATTTGTTGTTTTCACTTAAAATCGTGTCCATTTTAAACAAAATAGAGACTCTTTGATTGGTATCGGCCACACCGTGCCTTATATTGAGGCAGGGATGACTCGTAAATGTCACTGAGGACCCTTGGATCATTATCATAAAATATCAAGGCAATATGAATGTGTTTGGTTGTATTTTCATACGTCAGTTGTTGTTTTCACTTAAAACCGTGTCCATTTTAAACAAAATAGAGACCCTTTGAGTGATAGCGGCCACACCGTACCTATGATTGAGGCGAGGATGACTATTACACTTCAAAAAGGACCCTAGTATCATTATCCTAAAGGATCAACACAATCCGAATGAATTTTTTCAAATTTCCATAGGTCAGTTGTTGTTTTCACTTAAAATCGTGTCCATTTTAAACAAAAGAGAGACCCTTTGAGTGGTAGCAGCCACACCATGCCTTGGATTGAGGCGGGGTTGACTTGTACAAATCACCAAGGACCCTTGGATCGTTCTTATAAAATATCAAGTCAATCCTAATGCGTTTGGTCAGATTTCCGTAGGTCAGTTGTTGTTTTCACTTAAAATCGTGTCCATTTTAAACAAAATAGAGACCCTTTGAGTGTTACTGGCCACACCGTGCCTCGGATTGAGGATGTTTTGACTCTTACACATCACCAAGGACCCTTGTATTGTTCCTATAAAATATCAAGGCAATACGATTGTGTTTGGTCATATTTTCATAGGCCAGTTGTTGTTTTTAATTAAAATTGTGTCCATTTTAAACAAAAGAGAAACCCTTTGAGTGCTAGCAACCACACCATGCCTTATATTGAGGTGGGGTTGACCCTTACATGTCAAAAAAGACATTTTTATCTTTCTAATAAATTATCAAGACAATCCGAATGCATTTGGTCAGATTTTCATAGGTCAGTTGTTGTTTTCAATTAAAATTGTGTCCATTTTAAACAAAAGAGAGACCCTTTGAGTGCTAGCGGCCACACCGTCCCTTAGATTGAGGCGGGGTTGACTCGTTCACATCAAAAAGTACCCTTGGATCATTATTATAAAGAATCAACACAATCCGAATGTGTTTGGTCATATTTTCATAGGTCAGTTGTTGTTTTCAATTAAAATTGTGTCCATTTTAAACAAAAGAGAGACCATTTGAGTTCTAGAGGCCACACCGTGCCTCAGATTGAGGAAGGATTGACTTTTACACATCACAAAGGATCCATGGATCGTCCTCCTAAAGTATAAAGACAATTTTAATGCGTTTTGTTTGATTTTCGTACGTTAGTTGTTGTTTTCACTTAAAATCGTGTCCATTTTAAACAAAATAGAGACCCTTTGAGTGGTACCGGCCACAATGTGCCTCATATTGAGGTTAAGATGAATCGTACACGTCAAAAAGGACCCTTTTATCGTTCTCATAAAATATCAGGGCAATCCGAATGCGTTTGGTTGGATTTTCATATGTCAGTTGTTGTTTTCACTTAAAATCGTGTCCATTTTAAACAAAATAGAGACCCTTTGAGTGATAGCGGCCACACCGTGCCTCGAATTGTGGCGGGGGTGACTCTTACACATCACCAAGGACCCTTGGATCGTTATCATAAAATATCAAGGCAATATGAATGTGTTTGGTTGGATTTTCATAGGTCATTTGTTGTTTTCAATTAAAATTGTGTCCATTTTAAACAAAAGAGAGACCCTTTGTGTGCTAGCGGCCACACCATGCCTCTTATTGAGGCGGGGATGACTCGTACACGTCACCAAGGACCCGTGGATCTTTCTCATAAAAGATCAAGTCAATCCAAATGCGTTTGGTCAGATTTTCATAGGTCAGTTGTTATTTTCAATTAAAATTGTGTCCATTTTAAACAAAAGAGAGGCCCTTTGAGTGATAGCGGCCACACCGTGCCCCAGATTGAGGAGGGGTTGACTCTTACAGATCACCAAGGACCCTTGGATTGTTATTATAAAATATAAAGGCAATATGAATGAGTTTGGTCAGATTTTCATAGGTCATTTGTTGTTTTCAATTAAAATTGTTTCCATTTTAAACAAAAGAGAGACCCTTTGAGTGCTAGCAGCCACACCATGCCTCGGATTGAGGTGGGGATGACTCATACATTCCAAAAAGGACTAGTGTATAGTTATCCTAAAGTATAAACACAATCCAAATGTGTTTGGTTGGATTTCCGTAGGTCAGTTGTTGTTTTCGATTAAAATTGTAACCATTTTAAATAAAAGAGAGACCCTTTGAGTGCTGGAGGCCACACCGTGCCTCAGATTGAGGCGGGGTTGACTCATACACATCACAAAGGACTCGTGGATTATTCTTATAAAATATCAAGGAAATCTGAATGAGTTTGGTCATATTTTCATAGGTTAGTTGTGGTTTTCAATTAAAATCGTGTCCATTTTAAACAAAATAGAGACCCTTTGAGTGGTTCAGCATTCTTGCATGCTTCCGGTGCATATCATTTGTTAAAATGGGAAAATGACTCATTGGATACATGATTTTTTATTTAATAACAATTAAAATTTTCCTATGAACATTTACATACAACAATGTTTCATCTTTTGATCCCCTTAACCCCTCTCAAAAATGACCACCAATTGTGCATGTCCCCAAGTCAGATCTTCAATGTATTTGTGTACAATCTGCCATCAGGTATGCGGCCCACTCATTTCTGAACACATCTATATCGTCCTGTGAGTATGAGGCTTTTAGGTAGTTATATTAGTACTGAAAAATATAAAAATAAATAATTAATAAATAACTTAAACGAACTAGTAGTTGTTTTTTAAAATACCTCTGTAGGGATGCTAGTTTGTTGATGAAAAACGATCTCTTTCATAAATTTACAAACATAATAATTGCAATCATTATCATTTGTTTGTTTTGGACACTACAAAAAGATTGATCATTAGGAGAATAAGTAACTTGTGTTGATATGTGTTTGTATAGTGAAATTTTATTATATATACCCTGATATTTGTCCAAACATAATACTTGCTCGCCTCCTTATGCTTAGCCCCTGTCCTCATTACTTTTTTAGATGATAATGATACACCTCTCTATCATAATATAATCCTCATTAAAAGATAATATAAATTATATTAATTTATGTTTATACCTAAAATGTAATATGTAGTGTCTTACAGATTCACAAACTCCATCATGTGTGATCAGTTTGATGGATATCCTTGCTTTGAATCCAGAAAATAAATCTTTGGAGTATCCAAGTTCACCAAAATTAGCAACCAATGCTGCCTAAAAACACAAAAAGGAATAAGTAATAAAATAAGTTAAAATATAATTGATATGCTTTAATTATAGAGTATTACCCCTTCATGTTTGGTATTAGGAAAAGTCTGTCATTTGTAATCTTGCTTTCAAATGTTTTCAGCAAGCCGTTCACTATTGCATCCCTTTTTGATGGATCTATTTTTGTTAGGTGTGTTGATGTGATATGAGTACTAATGAGTCCAAATCTTGGATCATGGGAAAATTCCTTCAACTGTTTTTCATAAATGTGTCTGTCAATAATATAAAATGCATTTAGTCATAATTTTCACATTAGATCAGCTTTTAGAAAATCAATTCATGGAAACATACCTCATATATACATTTACAACTGTGATGCCTAGCCAACAATTTTCAAGGATCTCATTTACATTTTCAGCAGCAACTAAATCTTGACTTTCCTCTCTGTATATATTCTCTTCGAAAACCACTATATGAATATTACAATCTTTTATCTTCGTATCCACATGAGTCTTCAATGCTAGTAAATGTGGATAGAGAACAAGTGGTGTTATTATGCTTTCAGTAGCTCCTTGGGATCAGTTGGTCGATCCTTTAGATGGTTTTGAGTCAACATTTGTCACCCCCTTCCCTTTCTCCATCTATAACAATAATCATTGGTTCAAACCCTTTTTTCATTAATTGTTAAGGGTTTAGCTTAAAGAAAAAGGAAATAAATACCTCTTTGTCCCCATGTACTCTTACAAGTTGTGACAGCCATGCAATGAATGTCCCAATAGCCTTTTGACCGTATTAATATCATCTTCATCAAGTGGAATAGGTAGCTCTGAATTTGTCTCATGAGCTATAGTAATCATCACTTTCAGATGATCTTTCGGAAGTGGTCTATTATGCAGTGTGGCATCTGGGATATTGAACATTGTATCCCTTTCTACAAGGTGATAGGTGGGTGTTGACAGATATAAATCACAATCATTATCACCCTATAGAAGATCAGTACAGAAAAATTATCAGTTTTTATCTGATTCACATTTCATGGGAACAATTATTAGAATATTGATTACCACAGCTAAGATAGTTCTTTGAGGCGAATGGATCACCTCAAAGCTGGTGGGGGTGGGGCAGGATGTTCACGCACTGGTTGTTCCTAAGTTGTGTCTTCCCTTTGCTTCCCACCCATAAAAGTTGCTAGAAACTCTCCCTACCATTGCAATATTTCTTCAAGGGTTGCTATTTTTTTGCTCATTTGTTCCAATTTTTCATCTGTATCATCTGTTTTTTTCTTCTTCTCAAAATATACTCAGGGTTTCACCCCAAACTCTGCACCTCTGACACGACCGTATTTTTCTGGCTGCTTCAAAGCCATCGATAATAGGTCTTTATCTGCTACAAGAGTAGCTGATTCCTGTGACTGTCGGATATAGGAAAATAACTAATTATTTTTATGTAATAGTAATTTAAAACAAATCTTTTTATCATCGTGTCATACTTACACATATTTCCCACACTTTCTATGTGTTCTCATCTACTAAATTCCCTTCTTTGTTCACACGTGCCTCCTTCCATAGCACATGACATGGGATTGAAGTGCATTTGGTTTTAGACTCATCAATCTACATATAAACATATAAAGATAATTATGACATTGTTTATTGGAACCTAACAATATTACTGTAAATTTAAAATACGTACCATTTTCTTTTCTAATGAAGTGTACCCCATCCTTGCTTTACGATAGGGGTATGTTGGTTTTGATGCACATTCCTTATTTTCAGTACAGAGTTTCTATTTCATAAATGAAATATTGACAATCAAAGTGATGAATACAGGTATCCTCATACAACATATTATCACCCATAATGTACCTGAAACTTCTCATCCCCACGGTAGCCAATAAATGCATCCCATGCTTCTTGGGATATCAGGTGAGCATAGACAATGGGTGGGTGCGGGTTTATTTTACCTTTGGAATCTTTTAGGTGACATCTTGTTAAAATAGTGCGAAAACCTCAATGAATTCTTCCTGCAAGCCTTAGTACATAATCCTTGTGTGAATTGTCTACTATAAATGTACTCTGCAAGATATTGAGAAGAGTAAGACATTTTTTCATTATTTTATTTGCTAGTAAATTAAAGAAATAAATTTATAATGTTACCGTAATTTCTTCCCATATCACAGCCTTTCTCCTAGACACAACATGGTGCCATGAATCTATGTCAATCGGCACGTGTTTCCGAGTGACAACTCCAATGTAGCTGCTAAAAATAGCCTTGTTGGGATTCACATGTTGGCCTCGTGAATTCCATCCGACTTTAAATTTGATTCCTTTGCTTTTTGCCTTAAGAATTTTGGTTAACACCGTCAAACTACGACGCACCTGTGTTTTCTGCGACGTCGTTCCTTCATTCCAAACCATTTCATCGATATCAACATCATCTATATGTTCATCTGAAATGGTATCAACGGCATGTACTAATGGTTCTTGGACCTCAACACTAGGAGAAGTAGGAGCCACAACAGCAACCACAACAGGAGCCGCAGCAGGAGCAGCAGAAGGAGCTACAGGAGCAGCAGGAGTAGCAGCAGTCGCAGCAGCAGCAGCTTGAGAGACTTGTTCAGCCTCAAGGTTAGGAGCACCAAAATGTGCAGAAGTCATTATTTGCAAAAGTGGTTGAACAGTTAATTTAGATTACATAAATTCAGTAATGATAACATAATAACATGAGATAATAAGATCTATATTACAGACAAAATATAACTTTTTTATTGAACTCTCTTTATTTTTTTCAAAGGTTGAAGGGATTTGGCACCTCTATCGATTATCCAAATCTCTTCATTGTGGTCTCCTCTAACATAAAAAACATCATCTGCATTGGGACCGCTCCGAAATTATTGCGATGTACCACTAAAAGGATCGTCCTCAACTGAATTTTCATCGGAACCTTTAGTAGTTTTGGATGATAACAGAACAATCGACCACTTTCGGTTTTCGGGATCTGGAACATAAAAAACTTCTACCGCTTGTGATTCCATTATAAATTGTTCGTCTTTATACCCTTCTTTACTAAAATCAAATTTCATAAATCCTAAATCATCTATTTTAAAACCACTGTTGTTATCAACCCATTTGCATTGAAAAATAGGCAATTGGAATGTCGTATAATCCAACTCCCATATTAGATTGATAATTCCAAAGTATGACATATTTGCATAAATTGGATTTCTTTCCTTGCTACCAAAAACATGCATCTCTTCAGCCACTAGTGTAACTCCACTATTTTTCATGGTACTATCTTCATCATGTTCATCTGTATAGAATTTATAACCATTAATTACACAACCACTATAAGATAATACATACACACTTGGTCCAGCGGCTAGCCATCGAAGTCGTTATGACATTGAATTCGTATTTTCATCCAACTGCTTAAAAATATGGTCATGAAACCATCCTATAAACTGGTGATTATGTGTATCTGATAACCATTTTTCAGCCCTTGATGGATTCAACTGCCTAAGAATTCCTTTGTGAGTTTCAATATATAGATCAACCTCCCAACTGTTATGAAAAACATAAAGATGGGCCTGCTCCTGATCTGTAATACTGATTGTCACAACTTCTCTTCCAGAAATTCCCTCACCCTCAATGTGTCCAGTGTAACAAGATTTTGAGATACCAATGCTTTCCACATCAAATAGGCATTCAGTACAAAATTCAATGGCTTCCTCAATAATATATCGCTCCACTATACAACCCTCTGGACGACTTCTATTTTTGACATACCCTTTCAAAATATTCATATATCGTTCAACAAGATACATCCATCTATAGTGAACAGGACCAAAAATTCGAATCTCTCTCACCAAGTGAATCATCAAATGAACCATCATATCAAAGAATGTTGGCGGGAAGAACATTTCTAATTCACATAATATGATGACAATTTCTTTTTCCATAGCTGGAAATTTCACCGGGTCTAAAACTTTGCTACATATAGCTTTGAAAAAGAAACAAAGTTTGGTTAACGTATAATGAACATTCTTGGGAAAAATGTAACGTAAAGCTATAGGAATTATATCTTGCATCAAAACATGGTAATCATGTGATTTAAAACCTTTTAACTTCAAATAATTCATTGAAACAATGTTCTTGATATTTGATGAGTACCCCTATAGAACCTTTACATCATTGAAGAAGTTGAAAAACTGATATCTCTCCTCCCTAGAAAGAGTATAAGCAGCTGGAGGAAGAAACATTCGATTTTCACCCTTCACGGGAGACAACTCTTCTCATATTCCCATGTCAACCATGTTCAACCTTGACTTAATTCCATATTTTGTTTTTCTAGAGGCATTTAGCAACGTTTCAATAACACTGTCACATACATTTTTTTCCACATGCATCACATCAAGAAAATGTCTGATGTACAAACAATTCCAGTATGGTAATTAAAAAAACTGATCTCTTTTTCCAACCGATTTTCGTAAGGTTTTTTGAAAATGGTTTACCAAAAACAGTGTTTAGATATTTTACTTTCTCAAACAGTTGATCACCTGTTAGTGGAGACGGTGTTGCGCATTGTTCTGAACTTCCATTGAATGATGTCGTCCAAGATCGGTACTTATGTCGACGAGGTAGAAATCTACGATGTCCTAGAAACATAGATTTTGATGAATGTTTCAACCTAATTGATTCTGTATCTTCTTCTCACATGGGACACCCTTGAGTTCCTTTAATGCTATAGCCTAACAAATTTCCATAAGCAGGGAAATCATTTATTTTCCCATACAACATCACTCTCAACGTGAAGTATTCACTTTTATAAGCATCATACAACATTACACATAAATCCCACAATAACTTCAAATCCTCGATCAAAGGATCCAGATAAACATAAATATCATTACCTGGTTGTTTTGGTCCTGATATAAGCATAGATAACATGATGAATTTTTGCTTTATGCATAACCAGGGTGGAAAGTTATAATTTACCAACATAACAGGCCATGTTCTATGAGTGCTGGTTTGAAAACCAAAAGGATTCACTCCATCTGTAGATAAGGTAAGTCGAAGGTTTCTTGGATCTTTTCCAAATTCAGGATACTCGTGATCAATTTTCTTCCATTGAAGAGAGTCAGCCGGATGACGTAATTTCCCATATTTTATTCTTTTATCTACATGTCATGACAATTGTCTTGCAGTTTCTTCACTTCCATATAGACACCTAAACCTTGTAATGATTGGAAAGTACCATACAACTTTCATAGGATTGTATTTATCTTTCTTGTATCGAGAAGAACCACACTTTGGGCATTCTGTAAGTGATTTTTTATCCTTTCGAAACAATATACAGTCTTTCGGGCAGGCATGTATTCTTTCAGAAATCATACACATCGAGCGTACCATTCGTCTAGCTTCATATGTCCGGCTTGGGAGCTCATTATCTTCCAGGAGCATGTAATTCAAGAGAGAAATTAGTTCCGTAAAACTGACATCACTCCATCCGTTTCCTGCTTTCAATTTATACAACTTCAGTACAGCTGACAATGTTTTATACTTAGCGCAAGCAGCATACAATGGCGTCTTTGCACAACTCTTTAACTTCTCAAACAATTTTGGGCAATCACGAAGTTCATCTTCAATTTTCTTTTTCATTTCCTCAATATGATCTTCATCATCATTGACATTTGTAATCAAATCCTCCATATGGTCTTCTTCATTATCCATATTTTTATCCATATCTAATGATCCATAAAACGCAGTTTTATCCCAGCCAGTAGCTACATTCTCTTTTTCTCCGTGTTTATTCCAACATTTATAACTCTGATCTATTCCTTGACATATCAAATTTTCCTCCAACTCCTCTGGAGTAAGTAGTCTAGAATAACAACAATGTAAACATGGAAAAAGGATTTGAGAAGGATCCTTTACGTGATCCTTTGCAAACTTGATGAACTATTTCACTCTTTTCTCATACTCTATTGTCAAATGATTAGCATCCATCCGATTTTTATTCATCTTACATCCTATTTGAATCTCAAATATTAGTATTTATGGTTCAAGTACACAAAACAAGACTTCCAAATACAATAGAGGAGAACCACTTCCTTATAAAAATAGAGATTAATAGAGCCTAATCATTAGTATTTATTCATCTTCATTAAATATAATTACTTTAGATTCATTATAGTTTCCTCAAATCACCCCAGACCAAACACAAGAATAACCCCGAATGATACATCTACCACTCCTAGGTCTCTGCCCTACATTAAATATCCTCATGCCTAAATACCCATATATCCACACATACACATGTCACAAACACATAAAAAACCATATCCACATCAGAACCAAAGTACCAATATGGATTTAAATCAGGTTACTCGACTCAAGTGGTGGTGTGTAAGAAATAATAAGAAAATATAATAAGTATATAGTCACACATAAATCTCAAAATGGTGTTAATAATCCAAAAAACAAATGTATCATTCCATCTATCAAAATACTCTAAAAGAGCCCATATGCGACAGTAGTCCCAGGTGGTGAAGGTTCCTGAGGAGGAAGGGGAGAACAGGCACCTATCGGGGTTCGAGGTCAGGTCACGGAGGTTGAAGGTGGCCTGATACTCCTATAAGGGTTCATTCCATATTTCCCAAACCATTTCCTGGTACCCTAGGATGTTAACCCACTGCTGGTGGAAGTGAAACCGTTCCTGATGATCATGCCAAGAAGAAATGGAAACCACGAGGGGGGAGTGAATCCAAATACCTCAAGAAAGATGGAAAACATAGTATTTTGAGAATAGGTTAGTGGCCTTCATGTTGGCTAGACACCTATCCAATAGACTCCACAAGCGGTGATGGCCCCTTCAGTTGTTGCGCCAGGTGAAACTGTCACCTGAGAAGCTAAGATCAATGAGGCCCTTCCCAGCCATGAACTGAACAAACTCCATGATGGCCTTCCTCTGGAATTGGCTTCTACCTTTCCTTTCCTTTGAGTTTGAAATGACATTAAATTCACCCCCAACAAACAATGGATGGTGGCCGGGATCGAAGGTATTTTTTCAAAAGGAAAATCAATCCCCCTCAATTTTTTAAAATACCAATACCATAAACCATTGAAAAATGAGACATTTTAATTTATTTTGGAAATCATTCCCAAAAGAATTAAATAAAAAACACATGCCAAACCATTTGGAATTTTATTTAAAGAATCAACTTATCTTTATTTTAAACCATGATTTTAATTTATAATATCAAATCCACCAACGGTAGAAGGAAACCTAATTTATTTCAATGAAAAATGTTAATTCACAACAAGATACCATCCATTCCGTATATTATTTTCATTAATAGGGGAATTTTGTGCTTTAAAATGATCAAACATGTCTAAACAACTTTAAATGGATAAAATATGAATTCATGAAACACATGAATCCCAAAAAGAAGATATAGTATAGAAACACCCACTTGGAATATTTGGGATCAAAACACAATGAATCTAAATGAGTCTACTCAAATGAAGAAAATTTAATAAAATAAAAGGGATCTCAATAAAAGGTAAAAGAGATACTATAACCATAATTCCCCATAAAAATTATAGTTCTGGTAAATACCAAGGCTTCTATATCCCCTAGGAACAAAGAATCAAGTGATGGAGAGAGATTGAAGTTCAAGAAAAGAAATAAATACCAAAAGGGGATCACCATTTCGAATGAAACTTCAATCCACCAAGTGATGAGGATAGAAGATCCAAACTATCCAAAGGGGCTCCCAAGGCTTGAGTGGGTTGAGTTAAACTTGAGGGAGAAGATAAAATAAATAAATGGGTGTATCAGGGTGCAATTACCCTACTACCACAATGCTTCCTCATATACAATGACACCACTGGCTAGATAGTGGCCCTCACCAGCTAGACAATGGTTATAGTATAAATGTTATAACCAGAGGTTATCCCACTGGCTAGTCACTACAGACCCACCAGCTAGCTGATGGCTATAGATTTTTTTTGTATCCATTGTGAATCCCATTGCCTATACAATTACCCTCACCGGCCATTCGGTGGACTACATGAAGCTTTTCAACCTACATGTTCACATCCACACCTTCTATAACAGTCTGGGATATCCTATGACCCCTCAAGAAACCCAAAAAAACTCAAAGAGAATTTCTTTGATGAAAGAGATACTGAGATGTTACAATTCTCCCCATCATTATGCTTTTTATCCAAATAAATATTCTAGTACGAAGGATAGAAAATGATGAGACAAAAATAAATTCCACACAATAATTATTGTGTGGACAATTCACAAAATATAGGAAGATTCAGTGAATAGAGGACCGCTACGAGAAAATTAAAATGAACAGATAACCAATATTCCCAAGAACCCTTAATGTATATCCTCCAAGAACATCATACATATCCAAATGACACGTCTACATCACTAAGAAGAGAAAAAATCCCAATAATGTCTAGAGACCTAGAATAGGTCACCCAACCATTTAAATTTTCACTAAAATGGTGGGACATAAGATGGAAATATACTAAGAACACATCCCTTCACCCAAATAAGAGACTACAACCACTAACCATGAAGAACCACTAAGATCATAATTCGAAACCTAAGGAAAGGTACACCCAAAACATACCAATGAATCCAAATGAAATAACACAATCAATATCCATCAATTATTCAACCTACAACAAGAAAGTAAAAAACTAAAAAGGATTTATTCCTCGATCAAGTACTCAATGGAAACCTTGAATTCCCACTATAGAGTGTCGCCCATTGACTGTCTCATTGAAGTAGACACCAACACCTCCAAGTGCCTGGTCTATCAAGAGACTTCATAATCCTAGTCGTTTGAGTACACACCAAAATCCTATCTATGTCCAACCATAAATAGATCATATAAAATGGTTTTTTCACAAATATGGAAAACTAATCTCTTAAAAGATAGACCACCCAACACATAAAGATTGAGCTCTAACCAAGAAGTTTTGAATCATAGTACAATAAGGAAAAATAACCACCTTAATGGTCTCGAACACCCACCCAAAGAATACAACCATGGAAGGAAACATAAGGGATTTTAAATGGAAATAACCTAAAACATCCGTAGGTTTCTAGAAAAGGGTGAATCATGTAGCCTACAACCATCACAATCTCAAATATCAATTAAATATATCATGCTAAATCAACATATGGTTATGTGTGATGGGAGAGGAGAAAAATATTAAAAAATGATTTGGAAAACATGCCTTAAAGGGAGGTCCAGAAAACCGAAGCTCGAGGGGGTTGCGGGAGGCGGAGGTCTGGAAAACCAAAGCTCGAGGGAGGCGGAGGTCCGGCAACGTGAACTCAGTAGGTAGCAGAGGTCCGGCAATGAGAAGCGAGGGCGGCGGAGGTTCAGAAAAGCGAACTCAGTGGGTGGCAGAGGGGAGTCGCAGGGTTCCAGTACTGCGAGAGCTTTAGGTCGCGATAAAACGAGGGCACTATGCGACTGACTTTATAAAAAAATGGACTAAGGTTTTATCAGCACTAACAAAGCCTTGATAAAGACTACCTTTATCAGTGCTAACATTTTAGCGCTGATAAAGGTATCCTTTATCAGCGTTTTTTTAAAGCTGATAATGGTACTCTTTATCAGTGCTACAAAAGAGCTGATAAATCCTTCCTGTATCAGTGCTAAAATTTTAGCACTGATACAGGGATTCTTTATCAGTGCTTTTCTAGTGCTGATAAACGGTCGTTTTATCAGCGCTTGTTTAGTGCTGATAAAGGTTACCCTATATCAGCGCTAAAATTTTAGCGCTGATAAAGGGATTCTTTATCAGCGCTTTTCTAGTGCTGATACAGGGTAACCTTTATCAGCACTTTTCTAGCACTGATAAAGAGGCCCTCTATCAGCGCTTGAAAAGCGCTCATAAAGAATCCATTTATCAGAGGTTTTTTTAGCGCTGATATAAGGGGGAGCTTCCCTTTCCCATTTTTGTAGTAGTGATTACAACCCTGACTCTAGTAACCTAAAGGTGGTGGATATTTTATTACATTGGTATAGAATATAAGTGATCTAATTACCTAGTATCAAATAGTTTCATAGTATTAGGAGACTAGATACATACATTATGTTACACTCAGAAACTTAAAATAAAATGTAAAAATTTGAGAAACTTAATTATTCGTCCAATATTATCCTTTGTTTATGCATAATATTCTTCTTTGTTTTCATAGGGAAAACTAAAAAATATATAACTAGTGAGCATAGGGATATTGTATAGTATAAGCTAACATGACATATTCAATACATAAATCATATGGCATGAAAAAATAATCAAATGAGTTCCTAATGAACATAATATATCCATGGATTACTTAAAATGTAAATAAAAATAATATGTATAAGAATAAATGAATACATAGTTATGGAATTAATAATTCCAAACATATTAATCATACCATCAAGGCCTTGTGCCAAAACATCATACATAATAATATATGCATATTCTAAATACCCCAAACTGGTTTGTCATATGAAACCTACCAATGTATCAAGGTTTTATATAATTATATCCCCCATTCATAATGTAATAATTCCAATGCATCAATCATATAAAAGAGTATCATAATGGTCCAAAACTATCCACTTATATAAACGTGTGTTTGTAATCAATACTTGTTCATATAAAATTAATGGGTATATAGATTTTCAGTGTTTCCCTAGTAAATTGAATTATATAGATATATAAGTGAATATATATAAATATAGTATGAATTATAGGATATTAACATTTTCAATAGAATTTATCCTTGAATATGGTGTAGTAAAGTGGGAAACTTTCATCGTATAAGGTTATTATTAGGAACCAGGTAATGAATTCAATGCTTAGAGACAAATTCAATGATATAAAAATAATATAAACATATAAAAATGTAGTATATATATTATAAGGATGGTATAATAAGAGAAAATTGTAGTTTCTTATTCATAATACAATCATGTGCTTGTAATGGTGAAATATAACATCATTATATATAGAATTTTATGGGAATTTAAAATATATTTAAAATATAAATTCATATAAAGGTATGGAAACCCTTAATTTGATATTTCCTTTGAAAAGGCTTGAGAATAAACTCCTTAGATCCTTATATTTTAGGGTTTTTAAAGATAAATTTATATAAGGGTTTCAAAACCCTTAACTCACTATGTATATTGAAAAAAACTCTTAGGATTGACTTCAAGAGAGAAATGGAAATAGGTTTTGAAACTCTTATCTACCTGTCTCTCATCCCAAATCTTTATTAGAGGGAAAATGAAAGAAAAAATGTGCTAAATTGTTTTTTGAGAAGATATAAATGGGAGGATGGTTGGTTATTTATAGAAAATGAGGGGAGGTTGTTTTAAAATTTCTAAACATGGGCCTTGAACAATAGGTTATGGAAAAATTGAAAACCATTGGCCTTATCATGGTTTTAAACCATAGTATTTGATATTTAGGTCTTGGTGTATGAATTTTAAAATCTTAAGAACCAAAATCCTTTAAACTTTATTATTTTGGACATGGAAAATATATTTATTCACAAAGAATTGTTTTTAAAATCTTAAAATATAATATAAGATCCTGAAACTTCTTTATTGGTTTAGAATTTTTTTATTATTTGAAAATACATTATTTTAATTAATAAAATAAAATTGTTTAATAAAACACTTATATTATTTATTAAATAATTTTTTAATCCTAATAAATTCATAATACTTACTATATATTAATATTGTATTTAAATATTTACCCAAAAATTTTGACTATCTCAAAAAATTATGAAAAAATCACCATTTGATAATTTTGACATCATTATCTTAAATTTGAAATATTTTTATAAAAATAATATTATATATATGGAAAATTTTATTATTAAATAAAAACACTTGTGTATTTAAAAATCATGTATTTAGCACCAAAATTTTTAAAACTCATTTCTAAGGCATATGCATATAGTTTCATTGTTATACATTACTAAATATACATTATTAATAATTAGTGGTTATATTATTACCAAATTATATTTTATATTTTATTAAATACCATTATATATAAGGGTTACATTACTATTACAATGTTCGTGTAGGGAATTACTATTCTAACGGTCTAGTTCCCGATGGTCAGATTACAACATCCACCTTACCCTTCTAACGATCATATTACCCCATATATAAAAACTTAATTGTAATATATGAAATCATTCATATACTTCCCATTAGTTTATATATCATGTTTATTCCATTTCTTATTGTTTTCATTATAACAAAAATATATCTCATGTAATTATCATTCTTTTTAATGTATGATCCTCCAGAGTTCAAGATTATGGTGGTACCTTATATTGTTACATATTATATGGTACTAGTTTCAACTATTATAGTGAATATAATCTTCTATTTTTGAATTATACTATCATAATGAAATAATATAATGTGAATTATGTAATATCTTTTATGATGAAGTTCTTATTTACTATGTTTGGATCTTGGGTCTTATATTCTACCCCCTTAAATAATTTTATCCTTGAAATTTTTGGTATATGTAGGCCCATAAATAAATGTGGATAATTATTTATCATTGCATCCTTAGGTTATCAAGTGTATTCCTTTAAATTTTGATACCTAAAAAGTACTTTTACTAATCATGTTGCCTAATTCCACAACACTTTCTCTCTATTTCCATGAATCTAGATGGTATCTTTATTATAAGACAACTATCGTTCCAACTCTATTTCATCATTAGTGAGTACATGTGTTAGGTCCATCATGTACTTTTTAAATTGTGATACATGGAAACATCATTCTCTTTAGGGTAGTAGGGTGGTATAGCTAAATAGTATGTTAAAGCTCCAATTCCCACTAAAATTTTAAAATAATTAATATACATTGGACTTAGCTTACCCTTATTACCAAACCTTATAACTCCCTTCCATGGAGATACCATTAAAAAGATATAATCTCATACTTCAAATTCCATTTCCTTCCACTAAATAACAGTATATCTCTTCTATATACTTTGAGTTAACTCGATATGATTATAAATGGATTTAACATTCTCAGTTGTCTCCTTGTAAATTTTAGGACCTAATATAATTCTTTCCATAACTTCATCTGAATATTTTGAGATATGAAATATTTTCTCATTGAAACTCTGTATGTTTCCCTTTTTAACACTTGAATGGAAGTTATTATTGAATGTAAATTTCAGTAAAGGTGCATGCTCATCTCATATTCCTTGTAATTCAAGTAATCATGACCTATGCATTTATTCTAGTGTTTGGATAGTCCTTTAATACTTCCCATTAGTTTCTAGATAATAATCAGTTATCATATGTATCTTAGTGTTTATCACCTTTTGAAGACTCCTATATTATTTCTATGTAAAATAATGGTCATGATCAGATATAACTGATATAGTTTTATCATGAATTATCACAACTTTATTAATATGGAGTTTTTTAAGATGATCAAGAGTTATATACTTTATTATTTATAAGAAATGTGTAGCCTTTTTAAGGTGATCAACAATAACCCATAATGCATCATTCCTCTTATATGTCTTGTAAATTTTAGTAACAAAGTATGTTGTGATATTTTACCACTTCCACGTTGGTATAGAAAGATATTTCATGATATCCTTAGGTAGTTTTATCTTGTCCTTTATTATTTGGCACACCAATAATCTTGAAACATATTCAATATTTTTCCACTTCATGCTATCCCAGTAGAAATGTTCTCATAAATCCTTATACATAATGAGCATACTGGTATGTATGTAGAAATTTGATCTATGATATTCATTTATTAATTCCCTTTTTATCTTAAGTACTGATAGAACACATAGTCTCTTTCCAAAATTTAAAATTCTATATTTATATAATAATTCTTGTCTCCCATAATTCATGTAATTAACAATTTTTTATGAAACATTATCATTTCTTTGATACTTATTTATCTTCTCTAGTTAATATTTTCATAAAATTACTTTGAAAATTAATTATGTTTCCCCTTACCTAATACTTTCTATATAAAACTTTACTAAATCCTTGAATATTGAATAATTTATTATCCTCATCATGGATAAAACTTCATGATCCTTCCTACTCAATGAATCATCCACCTTGTTTGATTTCTCAGGGTGGTAGCATATTGTACAATCATAGTCCTTGAGTACTTCCATCTACCTTTTTTGTTTTATGTTGATCCCTTTCTATGTGAATGTACTTAAAACTATTATGATCCCTATATATGTCACATATTTCACCATATTTATAGTGTCATCACATATTTAAGAAAAATAAAATATCTTATAGATCAATATAATAAGTAGTATAATTATTTCATGGGTCATTAATTTTCAGGATTCATAAGAAAGAACCCTATCATCATTCATAAGGATAATACCTCATCCTTTCTTTGATACATCACAATATATCACAAATACTTCCTTCCCCAATGGTAATTTTATTATAATTTAATTTAACAATCTCTTCCATGGCTCGAAAAAAAATTATTCACGTTATTTTGACCTGGTGAATTGAACCCATTTATGTGTTAACTTGGTTCACTAGTTGGATAATTAAAAAAAACTTTGAAACAATCACTCACATTTACCTAAAAACCCAAATAAAATATGTCCCTCAGTTATATTCATTAGTGAATACCATTATTTTATTTCTTTTATCCTTGTATGATCAACATATATTCAATACTTGGAGATAATATAGACAAGAAAAGAAACTTTCTATAGACAAAATTAACACTCGCTAAATTTCTCATGTGACTCTTTTTCTCTAAGAGTCTCAAGAATGATTTGAAAATGATTTCTATGATCTTCATAGATTTTAGAGTATATAAGGATAACATTAATAAATACTATAAAAAATTTGTCAATATAATCCTTGAAAAATATATTCATCAAATCCTTAAACACTAAGGGCCTGTGATTAATCCAAAGGGAATTACTATAAAATTATAATTTTCATACCTCAAACAAAATTTCATATTTGGTATTTTATCCTTCATCACTCTTAACTGATGATAAATAGAACAAATATAAATATTTTAGAAGTATTTATCACCTAGAAGTTGATCAAAAAATTCATCAATTCACAATAAATTATATTTTTTCTTTATAGTAATGAAATTTATTTCTCTATAATTAATTCACAACCTCAAAGATCTGTCATGCTTCTTTATAAATAGGATGGGTTCTCCCCAAGGTGAGACACTAGGGAATATGAACCCCTTATCAAAAAAAACTTATATTTGTTTATTTAACTCAAAAAATTCCAAATGGGACATTCTATAGGGAGTATTATATATGTTTTTTCATCATGGATGGGTTTAATGGAAAATTAAACTTCATATTCAAGTGGATGTCCAGGTAATTGATCAAGAAATGCAGAAATGTATTATTATAAAATTGGTATATACTCCATTATTAAGTTATCATTACCATATATATATTTTTTTATATTATTATTCTCCCATAATTTCATTAAGATGAGCCACTATAGTTGGTTCCAGATAGGGATCAAATAATGAAATATCTCCTCTAAAAATAAGAGATTACATGCCTCCCTCACAAATTATAATCTTCTTATCTCAATAGGAAATGATTACATTATAAATTTTGAGTAAATATATAACAACTTAGGTAATGATAAAATAAATCATTTTTATGTATATTAATTTTAATTAGATAGTTATATTCATTATAAAAATATTAAGTAATTTTTTTAAATCAAAAAGGAAATAGTTTTAAATAAAAATATTTTATTATAAAGTTTTATTTAAAAGTTTGATTTATAAATTTTAGAATTTAAATTATTAAAAATAAATATAATTTTTTAAATCATCATATAAATATTTACATAGGGTCAAATTTTTGGTTTTTTTGTAAAATATTGATTTTTTGGTGAATAGTGAAAAAAAATTGATTTTTGTAAAAATGTCTTTTCTTTTCAATAAATTAAGTGATTTACAAGTACCATTATTTTTTGAATATTATTTAAATTAAAATTATTATTATTTAATTATATCTAATCTACTTAATTTTTTTTATTCAACTTCATGTTGGATTTTAGTATAAGTTTATTTTTGGGTTTAAAAATAGGTTTTTTCTCAAAACTGTTTTAAAGTGCATAATGTAACTCCATTTTAATTAATTAAAAAACCTAATTTTGAATGATTTAACAAAAATTTATGGGTTATATATCTATAAATATTAATTTAAATTCATATAATCCTTATTACTATTCATAGATTTAATAGAAAATCATCTTTTAGTTGAAAAATACACTTCTTGAAAACCCGCTTTTTCATCACATCAACATGTTTAATTTTAAATTAAAATTTTCCAATTATATTAATTGAATTTGTTAAAATGGATTAAATATTTTGAACTAGAATAATATAATAATTTTAACATTATTTTTTACCATAATGAATAGTGAAAATAGTAAAAATTAATTATCGTGGTTAAGATAAAAAGGGATTTATCAGGGGTTAAACTAAAAATATAGGGATTAAAATGAACTAAAAACTTATCTAAAATATATTTTATAGGAATTATTTGACCTTATAATGTATATTTATTTAAAATGATCTATTTGGGATCCTTTTTTCATGTGAAAAACGTGCGTATGCCTTTTTCTTTTCAAAAATTATAAGTGTGCCACTCACCTCACCAGGAAAAGGTCACCCCGGATCCTCTCCTCTTCACACCATCAAATAAATTTTTCTTGGAAAATACCTACACAAATATCTTCCTTAATTAACTAAACATTACCTATATCCCTTATTTTTATTATAAATCCATCCTAAAAAGGATTTTGGTTCTTAATTAAGGTGGTTGTTCAGAGAAGAGGTATCATACTTAACTAAGCATTTTTTTCTTCTTTCACCTCCTTAAAATATTCTTAAATTATGATTGTATAATAACACAAGTACATAAAATATAATTATATTTTATTATTTTAATATAATATCTAAAATAAATCTCCAATTCCATCAAATGGGATATGAAATCATCATTCGTGTGTATGGAAGACTATCGCCTCGCAAACTGATGTATTTCTCTTTCCATAATCACCTATCATGGATTATTATAATTATGGATTTAAAATATAAATATATAATATTTTTTACATATTTATACTTATTTAGTTATTATATAACATATACCTTCCATTCTTGGGTGGATACGATAATGACGCTCATGTGTATGGCGGACTACCACCTTGCGAAGCATAGCGATTCATTTTTCACTAATGCTTTACATGGAAATTAATAAGGATAAATTTGATGAATATATCTAATATTCATGGCATAATTATTATATTCATATCATATATATCATTATTAATATATAATATATCAATTTCTTTCTTACATTGAAAAATGATAATGTCGTTTTTGAATATGTGTGGACTACTGCCTCCACAAAACGGTGTAACTCTCTTTTCATCAATAAATCACATGGAAGATATATATATATATATATATATATATATATAAAGTAATAATATGGTGTTTATGATATAAATATAATTATAAAAATATATAATATTACTTACCTTCAATCCATAATGATCATTAAAAAATGGAAACTTTACTCCTGTGTACGTACGACCTACCGTCTCCATGAGCATAACATAGATCATTTTTCAAAAAAAAATCTTGATTGGTTTTAAAATTATGATTTATGCATAAATTTTTTAATTATTTCATTATTATCATTCTGGATATGTTTAAATAATTAAATCTTTGACCATATTCAACCTACTAAAGTCATTTTTGACACATAAGTCGAATATCATCAAAACATCCCGCATAAACATGATTAAATAAGTAATTATATATAGCATGATAGTAAGTTAAATAAAAGTAATAATAAAATTGAAAAGCCTATTAAGTAATAAAATAGTTAACATAAGTTTATTATTCATGAAGCTAAATAATTTACGTGATGAGTTGGACTCAAGGTACGGTACTTCACCT
The DNA here is from genome assembly GCA_963277665.1 of Viscum album. NCBI lineage: Eukaryota > Viridiplantae > Streptophyta > Magnoliopsida > Santalales > Viscaceae > Viscum > Viscum album. The sequence continues at coordinate 1,927,695,300 of OY728137.1, read as the reverse complement.
CAATTTTATTTCATTGAGGCATATTTTGATATTATGAACCTATATTATTTTATAAGGTGTATATATATCCCCTTTTAGATTTTATGTAATGAATTTATATGTTCTTATGATATTTAAATTTTTAATTAATTTTATTCTTTAATGGGGCTTACGATTCAAATGTTTATAAAGTGGTAAAAGACTTTTGTTTAAAAAAATATCCTCTTTTTATGTTTTCCTTAAAACTCTATTTTTCTTCCAAGTCCATAATTTTAAAATGATATTAAGAATGAAATTATATGAACATGATAATTTTATAAAAGTAAATTTATTTCATTATTTCAAATTTTTTAAAAAGGAATATTTTTATGTAATATTTGAATTTCTTTACAAATAATAAAAGGAATGTTCTAATTTAACATATTTGGTGACAATGACTCTTCCTACCACCATTACAGTTATTTTAAATTTTTATTTCTTTAAAATATTTTATGTTTTATTCAAATAAAAAACCTTTTTATATTTAATTTAGTATTGAAAATATTTTTTTAAAGAAAATGTTATTTTGGTATTGAAAATGGGTTTTTAAAAGAAAAGGTAATTTTGATATCTGAAAGAGATTTACATATGAGTTTAAAAAAAATAAATGTTTTATGATGAAAAACTACAAGAATAAAATGTTTTATTCATGATATGGAACATGAGAATTATATAATAAACAAGTGATACTAATATATCTTATATGATGGGTGTTTCCTAAAATTATCAGGTGAGCCTAATATAGATTCTACAATGGGTACGCCCATATAGTGATCCAATGCATTAGGTAATGTTTCTTATCATAGTAGGAAAAAAGGAGAGAATTACTAGAGGTTTTATTATATGGATTTAATTGGGATCTATTTATTTCTAAAATGGGTTTAAAATGGGTTATGAATGTGATTCTATAAGTTTCCACAAAGGGATTTATTTTCTTGCTATAGGTATTAATTATTTTCTTTAAGAAACAATTGTGTGTGTTTTTATGTAAAACTAATTTATTTATTTATCTCAAAGAACATTGATATAAAGGTATAAAAAATATTGGTTTTTCATCTTTTTCACTAGAATAATAGTTTATATTTTTTTTCTATTTCCCTTAGTGAACTTTTTGTGCTCATCCCATGTTTAAAAATGTTTTTCAAAGGATTTAAGTATGGGTAAGGGAAAGGAAGAAGTGTAGTTAAAAGTCGTAGATATTTTCCATGAAAATAAATCATGTTTTATTTTAAATGTTTTATATTGTGGGAAATGGATAAGGGTTATAAGTGTTCACTTTATATATATATATATATATATATATATATATATATTATGTAATAGTTATGACCAATCTCTCTAAAACTCTAAACCTAAAAGATATTTTTGAAATGTAAAAAAGTTATTTCAAGTTCAAAGTCACTAGAATATATGATGTTTAAGGCCAAGCCCTTACACAATCCATCCTAAGTATTATGTTAAAAATAATTATAGGATTAATAATAAAATTTAAAACTATATGATATCTATTCATATTAATATAAATATCCCATTATATCCTTGTTGTAATAAGATTTACACTATGTGTTTTTATTGAAAAATACTTCCTCGATGTATCAGGGGATGATTTAATATTCTTAAAAAAAATGAAAGATAAAAATTAAAGTGTATATCCATAATAAAATAAGGCATTATATAACTTTGATTTTATGATCAAATTACCTACTATCATAACATTCAAGAATTAATCTTATGATATAGTAATTGAATAAGCCAAACTTTTTTCCCTTGGCCTCTTCTAAGGTGGATTCCATTGATTCATAGGGAATTAGTTGGAATAATACCCCATCTACTTGTAGTTGAAGCACTATAAATTAGAGGATTTTATTTCTCCATTACATTTATAAGATTTATATCCTTTATCTACACCATTATAGAAACTATCATTTCCTTCAAGTAAGTCCTAGTTTATTTCATCCCATAGTGATTTCATGTTAGTAATTTCACCCTTCCTTTTTTCTTTCACCAAATTTCTCTCTAGATAGAACTTATCCATTCTCTTATTCTATTGATTTAATTTGAAAATATAAAACTTATAAAAATATTTCTCAACCTTAATATCAATTTTCAATATCACCTCATATGAGGAAAATATTTGAGAGACCAATTCCCTTCAGTGTATTTTTTTAGTTTTTCAAAGAAGTTGTAGATCTTGATTTCTAGATTGAAAATTTAATATGTAGTATATCTTGTTAACCTTGTAAATCTATCATAATACTCAGAAATAAAGTAATATTGTTTTTTTTAATTCAGAAGTGTCCATTCTATGTCAACCCTTCTCTTTTGAGTAAAATACGTTAAAGGAATATCACATTAAAAATATTTCATTCCATGCTTTTTATTTCTTCCTGATTTTTAGTGTTTTGAATCAATGACCACCATTTATCAGAATATCCCCTTAGATGATATACTTCCATGATTACCTTATACCTCTCACTATATCCCAATATGAGGAATATCTTATATATGGACTTGATCCATTGTCCAACTAGTAATGAATTTGGAGTTCCATTGAAGGATGGAGGTTAATGCCTCATAAAGCGGCCCAAGATTCTAACACCATGTTGAGGGAGAAATAAGTTTTTCCATGAAATAAAAGTTATTGGTCATAACCTAGGTAAACTACCCTAATATAGTGATAAATTTCTCAACTCCAAAACTAGCCTCATTAACTTTATTATGAGGGAAATACCTATATAGACTACATATGATGAAATAGTTTCCATTCATTCCACTAGTAACCATTTCTGAACAATGGAATACACTTAATTAGCTCATAACACTCTGAATATTGAATCATAATATACAATTCATATGTATGTAAAGTATTATATAAATAATTATTGAATATCATAATAGTTTAGCATAATGTTTATGTTTTTAAACTATGTTCTTCTAAATCTGGTTCTAAAGGATTGTACTAATCATTATCTAATATGAACTGAAACAATCCTGACTCTAGCAATTCAGATCAAATGGTTATTCTATTATAATTATGTATAATACAATAGATCTCATTACATATAATCCAATATTATAGGATACTACATATATACATGATCCTTACATTACATTCATAGACTTAAAATACAATATAAAACTTAGTGAAAATTTGTAATTCTTCCAAGATTATCCTTGGATCATGTGTGGTATTCTTATAGAATTATAGGGGAAAAGGTAAACAAAATAAATGGGCGAGATTTGATGCTTGGTAAGGGGTAGTTTACAACAAAATCTAATAAGGAATATTTAGAGAATAAATAATATAGTAGGATTAAATAATCAAATGAACTTCTGATTAGCATAATATATCCATGGATTATGTCACGAACCAACCCGGGTCGACCCTGAACTGGTCACCCGAGTTGGTCTGTGACATGGCCCGAAGGGTGTTCCCGATCCCCATGGACTGGAAACTAGTTTCAGGCATCAAGATAACCAGTTTGGAATTATCTTGCCCATAACAAGTGTACAGACCCTAATCCTGACGTACATAAACATTACATTACTTTTGCGGAATACTTAGTACATAACAAAAACACACACACAAGGACCGTAATAGTTTAGTGTCTTTGGAAACTTGGAATATAATCTTCTAATCGTGGTGAAAGATCTTCAACATATCCCATAAAGATCTTCATTTTTTACCTAAAACCTTTCTTTATATCCTGGGGAAAAGAAAACATAAAAGGGTGAGCTCAAATGCTCAGTAAGGGTAAACAGAAGAAATATAAATCACATAATATTCATAACAACATAACATTTTGGAAATCTTAACCTGCAAAAGAGGTCATAATATCATAACATGGGATAAATCATAGTAGAGAAATTTAATCCCAATAATCATAACTTAAAACATGAAACTTTCTGGCATACACACATAATCATAGAGAATTATTTCTTATTAGTCAAGACTCATTTCCAAGACTATCTTAGTGGACAAAGTTCATTTCTGAACCGAGTTCATTCCTCGTTTCAGTCCTGTTTCACTGAACTGGTTTAACCTGCCGTTCCAGCCATGTCTATCTCATTAGATATAAAATCTTTACCCAATGCATTGGAGGGAGATATAGGTCCGACCCATCTCATAATGATACCATTCATATGTGTGCCACAAAATCATAAATCATACATCATTGCATAACGCATGTAATAAAAATGGGATTCTTAAACAACATGACATCTTAAAACAATTCATATAAGATAAAGGAATTTATAAAAAAAATTCCATCACAACATAATCAAATCAATGTAATAATAGGGATAGAAACAGAACCCTATATTATCTTAGATGGAAAATAATTTTGATAAAACACTTGAACTCCATTCTTGAGGAAAATATCCTTTCTACTTCAAAAACATTTTCCTTTCTTAACATGTCATACAATTTTAAACTAAAAGAAGTTGATTAAAAATAAACTTGAAAACTTTTAAAGGAAGCTTCTTGGAAATAATGTTTTAAAAATCCATTCATGCCGTATAAGTTAAAAAAACATTCTTCTCGTACTTTGGTCGGAAAATTCAAAATGTACCTCGTACGAAAAACGACAAAAGATTCCTTTCATATCTTTTACTAAAAACTCACCTAAGGGTAAAATTGGATTTAAACAATTGTAGGTGGATGTAAATAATATTACATATTGAGGAAACATGGATGTGGATGATAAAATACACCCCAGTAAATTCCAAAGTATAAACAACCTCGGATAAAAATGAGATTGTGATATTTCCCTTACCTTAGGTCTGATTTGCTTCGTAAGTGTCCAAACCTCCTGTATAATGATTTAAATAATGTTATTTACTTATTAAATAATCATAATTATTGTTATTATATCATATATGGTCATATTCTTAGCTTCTTATTAGTAATATTTCATTACTACTTGTTATTCAGGTGTTTATTACTTTTTGTTCTTATGTGTGTTTTGTCGAATAAATTCTTATTATTCTGTTTAGGTTATAGATACCTCATTTCCAGAATTGTATTAGTGTAATATATATCATATTCATTCATTCAATTCATTTATATAATCATTATTCAATGAAGATCATGTAGAATAAGTCGCATCACATCGTGGAGACGGTATTCCGTACGTACGCACGAGCGAAGATATCGTTCCCATGATCGTGGGACTATATTGGACTGTATGTATACTATTTAAGAATAAATATCACTTTAAAATAATCATATATAGTTATTATTTACACCATTATACCCATCCAAGTAAGGTGGTGGTGGAAAATAGATTACCCCACAGCATGGAGACGGTATTCCGTACGTACGCACGCGCGGTGATTTCGTTTTCCGTAGGATGGATAGATAGTGAAATAGGGTTGTTTCATACTTAAAATAACATATCAGTATATGAGTGATACTGATGTTATTACTTCATATTTAAACAACCTAAGAAGAAGAAGTGGAAGAAGAAATAAAGATGAAAGAATCGGTAATGGACATTACCTCTTCTTTGAAGCGCCTCTTTGAGTCCTCCTCTTAGGGAACTAAAATTGGTCTTTGAAGAAGACCAGGACCTCTAGGATGTTTCTAGGGAAGTGAAGAAGATAATTTTACAGGGGTTGGCCAAGATTTAAGGCTCAAAGTGGTGTGAGGAAGAGGGGGAGGAGGTTCCCTTTTATAAGGGAGGAGAGGGGCACCTTTGGTATAACTAAAAATATTATTTTATTATAAATCCAAATTCGGTTTTAAATAGCTCCAAATTGATTTATTCTGAAGATAAGGTGGGGATGGGTCTAAATCCTCTCATCCAATATAATTTAGACAAGTTTAGGTCATTATACTAACCTTATCTTTTAGTTTTAACTCTTAGTTAATTAGATTGACATTTACCATATCACTTTGTATTTTTATATTATATAGTTAATAAACTTACCATATACATCCAAGAGACCCCCAAGTGGTCCATTAATGATACACCTATCTTGATATAAGTATCTTGGACAAACCTTAGATTTTTAGGAATAAAATAACAATCAATAATATTTGTTTTAAAAACTATTTTATGTCAATTTTGACACTATTCAATAGTTGATTTTTGTGAAACTCATAACAGAATGATTACTTAGACCAAAGTTAATTAAATCAATACTAACATGTCATATTAACCTATAAAATTATTTTAATTCATAAAAAGTCTCAAATTATATTTATTTGGGTATTTATAATATCAATTATTCTAATTTTTCACTATTATGGTAATTACTGCATCATCATTGTGTCATAAATAAATTAAATTATTTAATGTCTAAAAATTATAAATAAAATATCATTATGTAGGAAATATTATTATCTTTCTAATGAATATTTACAATCGAATTTATCTTATGCATAACCCTATATTAAAAATTTTTAGTAAATAAACTTTGATTTTAACTCTTTTAACTCTTCTTTGAATTAAATAATAATAAATGTCCTAATCTAATACAAGTGGGCCTAAATGGTCATATTTTATTCCTAAGGTTGTTTTTGGTCTAATTACACTTATCCAATAAAATTAGGACATGTTTTAGGGTAATAATAATATCATTTTTACCCTTAATTACCCTATTTACTTTTAACCGTGGTAAAAAAAAGTACAAAGTTACTATTCACCAAAAATTATTTTCATCTCATTGAACCACATTTTACTTACTGACATCAACCGTGTCTCTCGGATTTTTGAAATTCCACTCACAGAAGTGGTAAAATTAAGTTTTATGAAAAAATCAGTTTTTTTTAACTACCACTTAGTGGTTTCACTATTCATCAAAAAATGAAAGTTTCCGGAAAAATACCAAAAATTAGGCCTAAGCTATATTTGATATTATGAACTCAAAAATTATGTCTATTTTACCAAATTCAAAACATATCAGTTGCATTAATTAATTTAAAAATTAATTCCCGTCGTCAAAACAAATAGCGTTTTCTTAAGAGATAATAACTATCAAAAGATTGACACTTGTTTATGTCTGGTTTAAATGTGAAATTACATCCAATGACCAACATTGTATTAAATTGTAAAAATATATTCTAAATATACTTTAAAACCACTAAAATTAATAATTTATCACTATTAATTATTTCGATTAAAAAGGTTTTTTTTAATTAAAATTTAGTAATTTTCACTATTCATCAGAAAATGAAAGTTATCCGAAAAGTACCAAAATTTCACCCTAAGCTAATTTCGATATTCTGAATCCAAAAATGAAGTCCATTTTCAAAAAAAATCAAAAAGTGGTTATTACTATTCATAACAGCTAGTTTTAATAATATTTTAATAGCATATCGTTGTTTAGTGAAACTCGGTATTGCGTACTACACACGCTATCGAGGAAGGTCGTGATTGCGTGTAATGAAAGGCAAGTCAAGGATGCGGGTTGTGCAAGCTCCTTTTGGTGTAGCTTACAACACAAGACATTAATGAAATTAAAAAGAATATTTTTCATAAAATATCAGGGTGTTACATTCTACCCCCCTTAAAATGAATTTCGCCCTCGAAATTCATCAGGGTTATAAATGGTTTACTACTCAAAAGTTTCTTTAATAGAAACCCTCATCTTAAAAAGGAATACCGAAACCAATCTTTATAAACAAAAGTATGAAACGTAATGGTTACCCAAATAAACTAATCACTGGGTTTCCACCTAGGTGAAAATATGGATATGAAAGAGAAATCTAACCATCGTGTTCTGATGGAGAGTGGTAGAGAACATGGCTATGGAAAAGCCAGCAATCACAAAGCCATAAATTTGTGATGATCTAAGGTACCATCTGATTCATCAAATATAAGAGCACTAGGACAACATTTTTGGTTTTCAAGATCATTTCCCTAAAGTTGATGAAATTGGAATTAGAAGAAATACTTTCGTGATTTTGGTATAGTCTCAACGTTGGTTGTTCTTTGGACAATTTCCACTTCATCTCATAAAGAAATGAAGTTGAATTTGTCATTCGTGATATGTTAGCAGATCCTGTGATAGAATGATGGGTCATTCCATCTGTCTCAAACAAAAGGTTAGAAAAGTTATCAAAAAATACATAAGTCCATCTATAGTGAGATTAATCATATATGGTTCCTAAAATGGACTTATAATTCATATATCATACTTCTTAATATAATAAAACTAGTTTCTAATAAACAGGGACTTCCTGTAGACCAGTGGTAGGCAATAAAGGCTGGTCGCACTTCGGTTGTGGGTTCGATTCCCACAGCCCTGTCCGACGCGATGGGTTGTCGCCCATCCTGTAGGTTGTCCTTTTTCTAAAACTATATTACTATAATATCCCAAAAATAATATCGAAAAAACTTCTATCCTTAAACAATACTAAATTATGTCCAACATAATCCATTCCAATCTTTAGGCTTATCTAAAATAATGTTGTCTATTCTCATATTATAGTGAAAACTATTACCAAATAGTTCATACAACTAACATGTTTGTACAATTGTTGATCCCCATATATCATGAGATATGTCTTGTTGGTCACATTCCAAACATTCGAAGGCCTTAATCATGTATTCTCTTGAAAAATGAATACCCATTAAATCTTAGTGAAAACATGAGTGCTGTCAAAAGTTAACTCTTTTCACATACCAAAACCTCAAACCATGATTTAACTATTTCCTTATATCAGTCATGAGCTTATGAATACTGTCAAACATTTCATTTTTTCCTTATCCCTTCATTATGCGCATATTATCTTTTTTCCAAAAATATCTCAATCACTTTCCACAGTTACCGGTACCATAAAATTATTGAAAACCACAAAAGACCAATACATAAATATTCCAATATTCCACGATACTATATACGACATTATTTTGGAATCCCATTACATAAACACTTAATCATTCCACCACATCGTTGTCATATTCAACATCGCCAATGGTGATCACATGTGACTTCTCTTTGTCCATTGCCTTAAGTGGTTGCTCATTTCGATCATCACTAACCCTTGGATTAGGGAATTTATTAGCATAATGCCCCATTTCCTTGCACTTGAAGCATTGAAGTGTAGTAGGTTCATTCTCTGTATCCCTTCCTTTGTTTGCATCATTAGACATCTTCTTCCCATCATTGCGGCATTCAAATTCCCGATGACCTTCCTTTACACATTTGAAACATTTACTTGTACCTTTAAGACAATCTCCACCATGCTTCTTTCCACACTATGAGCACAAGGAAACATTCATCTTCTTTTCACCATTATTCTGAGATTTTTCCTTGAACTCCATCTTTCGTTTCTTGTCAAAACTATGAGATGGATAAGTAACACCAACTTCCATTTCTACCTTCATAGCACAATGCACAATTTCTTCATAGCTACTAAATTCTCTTATAGATAATGCCCTTAGAAGATTTGGTTTTAAGCCACTGAAGAATCGATCAACTTTACTTTCAGGTTGGATGATAAATCCAGATGCATACCTTGCAAGCCTTGTAAAATTCGCTTCGTATATACCAACTGATTCATCATCCTTTTGCTTTAGTTCAAGAAACTCCTTCTCCATCTTTGTTCGAATAATACGAGGGAAGTACTTATTGAAAAATAAGTTCTTGAACTCATCCCATTCAATGGACTCAATTTCATCTCTTTGCCTCGTATTCTTGATAAGATTCCACCATTGATCAGCTTCACCTTCCAAACGATATACTGCTAAGATGAATTTATCATGTTCAGAACATTGAAGAACTGAAAATATCTTTCCAGTGGTACTGATCCATTGTTCAGCAACAAGTGGATTAGAAGACCCACTGAAAGAAGGTGGACGTTGCCTCATGAAGGACTCAATAGAATATTGTTCCCTTATCTACACATTTGGAAGTCCAGAATGATTCATAGCTTGTGTAAGTATAGCAATAATATTTTTCACTCCATCTCCCATAACATTTATTTGTTCAGGAGGACAATAATTGCATTGATCAACACGGTTCCTTCGGGTTCCATACATCATCTAAAACCCAAAAAGAATAGTGTGAGAGGCAAAAATCATGCTTGGGAAAACAAAACAATAAAGGAGGAGTACCTTCAATATCTAACATCTTGGGTTACCGTAATTCTAGTACTATAACCTATACTTATACTTAACCTTAGGGACATCCCTAGACATACCTTAGAAATATCTCTAGGGATCTCACTAAAGTTCTCGCATCCTAGTTTCCAAAGTTTGACTAAACCTTTCCTCTGATACCAACTGTAGAGACCCTAAGCCTGACGTACATGTACATTACATTACTTTTGCAGAATACTTATTACATAACAAAAACAAACACACAAGGACCGTAATAGTTTAGTGTCTTTGGAAACTCGGAATATAATCTTCTAATCGTGGTGAAAGATCTTCAACATATCCCGCAAAGATCTTCCTTTTTTTTTACCTAAAACCTTTCTTTATATCCTGGGGAAAATAAAACATAAAAGGGTGAGCTCAAATGCTCAGTAAGGGTAAACAAAAGAAATATCAATCACATCATATTCATAACAACATAACATTTCGGAAATCTTAACCTGCAAAAGAGATCATAATATCATAACATGGGATAAATCATAGTACTGAAATGTAATCCCAATAATCATAACTTAAAATATGAAACATTGTGGCATACACACATAATCATAGAGAATCATTTCTTATTAGTCATTACTCATTGCCAAGACTATCTTATTGGACAAAGTCCATTTCTGAACCGAGTTCATTCCTCGTTTCAGTCCTGTTTCACTGAACCGGTTTAACCTGCCGTTCCAGGCATGTCTATCTCATGAGATATAAAATCTTTACCCAATGCATTGGAGGGATATATAGGTCCCACCCATCTCATAATGATACCATTCATATGTGTGCCACAAAATCATAAATAATACATCATTACATAACCCATGTAATAAAAATGGGATTCTTAAACAACATGACATCTTAAAACAATTCATATAAGATAAAGGAATTTATAAAAATAATTCCATCACAAAATAATCAAATAAATGTAATAATAGGGATAGAAACAGAACCCTATATTATCTTACATGGAAAATAATTTTGATAAAACACTTGAACTCCATTCTTGAGGAAAATATCCTTTCTACTTCAAAAACATTTCCCTTTCTTAACATGTCATACAATTTTAAACTAAATGAATTTGATTAAAAATAAACTTAAAAACTTGTAAAGTAAGCTTCTTGGAAATAATGTTTTAAAAATCCATTAATTCCTTATAAGTTAAAAAGACATTCTTCTAGTACTTTTGTCGGAAAAGTCAAAAAGTACCTCGTACGAAAAACGACAAAAGATTCCTTTCATATCTTTTACTAAAAACTCACCTAAGAGTAAAATTGTATTTAAACAATTGTAGGTGGATGAAAATAATATTACATATTTAGGAAACATGGATGTGGATGATAAAATACACCCCAGTAAATTCCAAAGTATAAACAATCTCGGATAAAAATGAGATTGTGATATTTCCCTTACCTTAGGTCTGATTTGCTTCGTAAGTGTCCGAACCTCCTGTATAATGATTTAAATATTGTTATTTACTTATTCCAGAATCATACTTATTGTTATTATATCATATATGGTCATATTCTTAGCTTCTTATTAGTAATATTTCATTACTACTTGTTATTCGGGTGTTTATTAATTTTTGTTCTTATGCGTGTTTGGTCGAATAAATTCTTATTCTTATCTTTAGGTTATAGATACCTAATTTTCAGAATGTTATTAGTGTAATATATATCATATTCATTCATTAAATTCATTTATATAATCATTATGCAATGAAGATCATGTAGAACGAGTCGCATCACATCGTGGAGACGGTATTCCGTACGTACGCACGAGCGAAGATATCGTTCCCATGATCGTGGGACTGTATTGGACTGTATGTATACTATTTAAGAATCAATATCACTTTAAAATAATCATATATAGTTATTATTTACACAATTATACCCATACAAGTAAGGTGGTGGTGGAAAATAGATTACACCACGGCGTGGAGATGGTATTCCGTACGTACGCACGTGCGGTGATTTCGTTTTCCGTAGGATGGATAGATGGTGAAATAGGGTTGTTTCATACTTATAATAACATATCATTATATGAGTGATACTGATGTTATTACTTCATATTGAAACAACCTAAGAAGAAGAAGTGGAAGAAGAAATAAATATGAAAGAATCGGTAACGGACATTACCTCTTCTTTGAAGCGCCTCTTTGAGTCCTCCTCTTAGGGAACTAAAATTGGTCTTTTAAGAAGACCAGGACCTCTAGGATGTTTCTAGGGAAGTGAAGAAGAGAATTTTGTAGGTTTTGTCCGAGCTTGAATGCTCAAAGTGGTGTGAGGAAGAGGGGGAGGAGGTGCCCTTTTATAAGGGAGGAGAGGGGCACCTTTGGAATAACTAAAAATATTATTTTATTATAAAGCCAAATTAGGTTTTAAATAGCTCCAAATTGATTTATTTCTAAGCTAAGGTGGGTATGGGTCGAAATAATCTCATCCAATAGAATTTAGACAAGTTTAGGTCATTATACTAACCTTATCTTTTAGTTTTAACTCTTAGTTAATTAGATTGACATTTACCATATCACTTTGTATTTTTATATTATATAGTTAATGAACTTACCATATACATCCAAGCGACCCCAAAGTGGTCCTTTAATGATACACCGATCTTGATATAAGTATCTTGGCCGAACCTTATATTTTTAGGAATAAAATAACAATCAATAATATTTGTTTTAAAAACTATTTTATGTCAATTTTGACACTATTCAATAGTTGATTTTTGTGAAACTTGTAACAGAATGATTAATTAGACCAAAGTTAATTAAATCAATCCTAACATGTCATATTAACCTATAAAATTAGTGTAATTTATAAAAAGTCTCAAATTATATTTATTTGGGTATTTATAATATCAATTATTTATAAATTTTTCACTATTATGGTAATTACTACATCATCATTGTGTCATAAATAAATTAAATTATTTAATGTATAAAAATTATAAATAAAATATCATTATGTAGGAAATATTATTATCTTTCTAATGAATATTTACAATCGAATTTATCTTATGTATAACCCTATATTAAAACTTTTTTAGTAAATAAACTTTGATTTTAACTCTTTTAATTCTTCTTTGAATTAAATAATAATAAATGTCCTAATCTAATCCAAGTGGGCCTAAATGGTCATATTTTATTCCTAAGGTTGTTTTTGGTTGAATTACACTTATCCAATAAAATTAGGACATGTGTTAGGGTAATAATAATATCATTTTTACCCTAATTACCCTATTTACTTTTAACCGTGGTAAAAAAAAGTAAAAAGTTACTATTCACCAAAAAATATTTTCATCTCATTGATCCAAATTTTACTTACTGAAATCAACCGTGTCTCTAGGATTTTTTAAATTCCACTCACATAAGCGGTAAAATTAAGTTTTATGAAAAATTCAGTTTTTTTAACTACCACTTAGTGGTTTCACTATTCATCAAAAAATGAAAGTTTCCAGAAAAATACCAAAAATTAGGCCTAAGCTATAATTGATATTATGAACTCAAAAATGATGTCTATTTTACCAAATTCAAAACATATCAGTTGCATTAATTAATTTAAAAATTAATTCCCGTGGTCAAAACAAATAGAGTTTTCTTAAGAGATAATAACTATCAAAAGATTGACACTTGTTTATGTCTGGTTTAAATGTGAAATTACATCCAATGACCAAAATTGTATTAAATTGTAAAAATATATTCTAAATATAATTTAAAACCACTAAAATTAATAATTTATCACTATTAATTATTTCGATTAAAAAGGTTGTTTTTAATTAAAATTTAGTAATTTTCACTATTCATCAGAAAATGAAAGTTATCCGAAAAGTACCAAAATTTCACCCTAAGCTAATTTCAATATTCCGAATCCAAAAATGAATCCCATTTTGAAAAACAAAATTTCAAAAAGTGGTTATTACTATTCATAACGGCTAGTTTTAATAATATTTTAATAGCATATCGTTGTTTAGTGAAACTCGGTATTACTTACTACACACGCTATCAAGGAAGGTCGCGATTGCGTGTAATGCAAGGCAAGTCAAGGATGTGTGTTGTGCAAGCTCCTTTTGGTTTAGCTTACAACACAAGACATTAATGAAATTAAAAAGAATATTTTTCATAAAATATCAGGGTGTTACATTCTACCCCCCTTAAAATGAATTTCGCCCTCGAAATTCGTCGGGGTTATAAATGGTTTACTACTTGAAAGTTTCTTTAATAGAAACCCTCATCCTAAAAAAGAATAGCAAAACCAATCTTTAAAAACAAAAGTATGAAACGTAATGGTTACCCAAATAAACTAATCACTGGGTTTCCACCTAGGTGAAAATATGGATATGAAAGAGAAATCTAACCATCGTGTTCTGATGGAGAGTGGAAGAGAACATGGCTATGGAAAATCCAGTAATCACAAAGCCATAAATTTGTGATGATCTAAGGTACCATCTGAATCATCAAATATAAGAGCACTAGGACAACATTTTTGGTTTTCAAGATCACTTCCCTAAAGTTGATGAAATTGGAATTAGAAGAAATACTTTCGTGATTTTGGTATAGTCTCACTGTTGGTCGTTCTTTGGACAATTTCCACTTCATCTCATAAAGAAATGAAGTTGAATTTGTCATTCGTGATGTGTTAGCAGATCGTGTGATAGAATGATGGGTCATTCCATCTGTCTCAAACAAAAGGTTAGAAAAGTTATCAAAAAATACATAAGTCCATCTATAGTGATATTAATCATATATGGTTCTTAAAATGGACTTATACTTCATATATCATACTACTTAATATAATAAAACTATTTTCTACTAAACAAGGACTTCCTGTAGGCCAGTGGCAGGCAATAAAGGCTAGTCGCACTTCGGTTGTGGGTTCGATTCCCACAGCCTTGTCCGACGCGATGGGTTGTCGCCCATCCTGCAGGTTGTCCTTTTTCTAAAACTATATTACTATAACATCCCAAAAATAATATCGAAAAAACTTCTATCCTTAAACAATAATAACTTATGTCCAACATAATCCATTCCAATCTTTAGGATTATCCAAAATAATGTTGTCTATTCTCATATTATAGTGAAAACTATTACCAAAGAGTTCATACAACTAACATGTTAGTGCAATTGTTGATCCCCATATATCATGAGATATGTCTTGTTGGTCACATTCCAATCATTTGAAGGCCTTAATAATGTATTCTCTTGAAAAATGAATACCCATTAAATCTTAGTGAAAACATGAGTGCTGTCAAAAGTTAACTCTTTTCACATACCAAAACCTCAAACCATGATTTAACTATTTCCTTATATCAATCATGAGCTTATGAATACTGTCAAACATTTCATTTTTTCCTTATCCCTTCATTATGAGCATATCATCTTTTTTCCAAAAATATCTCAATCACCTTCCATGGTTACCGGTACCATAAAATTATTGAAAACCACAACAGAACAATACATAAATATTCCAATATTCCACGATACTATATACGACATTATTTTGGAATCCCATTACATAAACACTTAATCATTCCACCACATCGTTGTCATATTCAACATCCCCAATGGTGATCGCATGTGACTTCTCTTTGTCCTTTGCCTTAAGTGGTTGCTCATGTCGATCATCACTAACCCTTGGATTAGGGCATTTATTAGCATAATGCCCCATTTCCTTGTACTTGAAGCATTGAAGTGTAGTAGGTTCATTCTGTGTATCCCTTCCTTTGTTTGCATCATTAGACATCTTCTTCCCATCATTGCGGCATTCAAATGCCCGATGACCTTCCTTTCCATATTTGAAACATTTACTTGTCCCTTTAAGACAATCTCCACCATGCTTCTTTCCACACTTTGAGCACAAGGAAACATTCATCTTCTTTTCACCATTATTCTGAGATTTTTCCTTGAACTCCATCTTTCATTTCTTGTCAAAACTATGAGATGGATAAGTAACACCAACTTCCATTTCTACCTTGATAGCACAATGCACAATTTCTTCATAGCTACTGAAGTCTCTTATAGCTAATGCCCTTCGAAGATTTGGTTTTAAGCCACTGAAGAATCAATCAACTTTACTTTCAGGTTGGATGATAAAACCAGATGCATACCTTGCAAGCCTTGTAAAATTCGCTTCGTATATACCAACCGATTCATCATCCTTTTGCTTTAGTTCAAGAAACTCCTTCTCCATCTTTGTTCGAAGAATACGAGGGAAGTACTTATTGAAAAATAAGTTCTTGAACTCGTCCCATTCCATGGACTTAATTTCATCTCTTTGCCTCGTATTCTTGATAAGATTCCACCATTGATCATCTTCACCTTCCAAACGATATACTTCTAAGATGACTTTATCATGTTCAGAACATTGAAGAACTGAAAATATCTTTTCAGTGGTACTGATCCATTTTTCAGCAACAAGGGGATTAGAAGACCCACTGAAAGAAGGTGGACGTTGCCTCATGAAGGACTCAATAGAATATTGTTCTTTTCTCTTCTCATTTGAAAGTCCAGAATGATTCATAGCTTGTGTAAGTATAGCAATAAGATTTTTCACTCCATCTCCCATAACATTTGTTTGTTCAGGAGGACAATCATTGCATTGTCCATTACATTGATCAACACGGTTCCTTCGGGTTCCAGCCATCGTCTAAAACCCAAAAAGAATAATGTGAGAGGAAAAAATCATGTTAGGGAAAAAAAATAATAAATGAGGAGTACCTTCAATATCTAACATCTTGGGTTACCGTAATTCTAGTACTATAACCTATACTTATACTTAACCTTAGGGACATCCCTAGACATACCTTAGAAATATCTCTAGGGATCTCACTAAAGTTCTCGCATCCTAGTTTCCAAAGTTTGACTAAACCTTTCCTCTAATACCAACTGTAGAGACCCTAATCCTGACGTACATGTACATTACATTACTTTTGCGGAATACTTAGTACATAACAAAAACACACACACAAGGACCGTAATAGTTTAGTGTCTTTGGAAACTCGGAATATAATCTTCTAACCGTGGTGAAAGATCTTCAACATATCCCATAAAGATATTCCTTTTTTTTACCTAAAACCTTTCTTTATATACTGGGGAAAATAAAACATAAAAGGTTGAGATAAAATGCTCAGTAAGGGTAAACAAAAGAAATATCAATCACATCATATTCATAACAACATAACATTTTGGAAATCTTAACCTGCAAAAGAGATCATAATATCATAACATGGGATAAATCATAGTACTGAAATGTAATCCCAATAATCATAACTTAAAACATGAAAATTTGTGACATACACACATAATCATAGAGAATCATTTCTTATTAGTCAACACTCATTTCCAAGACTATCTTATTGGACAAAGTCCATTTCTGAACCGAGTTCATTCCTCGTTTCAGTCCTGTTTCACTGAACCGGTTTAACCTGCCGTTCCAACCATGTCTATCTCATGAGATATAAAATCTTTACCCAATGCATTGGAGGTAGATATAGGTCCCACCCATCTCATAATGATACCATTCATATGTGTGCCACAAAATCATAAATAATACATCATTGCATAACCCATGTAATAAAAATGGAATTCTTAAACAACATGACATCTTAAAACAATTCATATAAGATAAAGGAATTTATAAAAATAATTCCATCACAACATTATCAAATCAATGTAATAATAGGGATAGAAACAGAACCCTATATTATCTTACATGGAAAATAATTTTGATAAAACACTTGTACTCCATTCTTGAGGAAAATATCCTTTCTACTTCAAAAACATTTCCCTTTCTTAACATGTCATACAATTTTAAACTAAAAGAATTTGATTAAAAATAAACTTAAAAACTTGTAAAGTAATATTCTTGGAAATAATGTTTTAAAAATCCATTAATTCCTTATAAGTTAAAAAGACATTCTTCTAGTACTTTTGTCGGAAAAGTCAAAAAGTACCTCGTACGAAAAACGACAAAATATTCCTTTCATATCTTTTACTAAAAACTCACCTAAGAGTAAAATTGGATTTAAACAATTTTAGGTGGATGGAAATAATATTACATATTTAGTAAACATGTATGTGGATGATAAAATACACCCTAGTAAATTCCAAAGTATAAACAATCTCGGATAAAAATGAGATTTTGATATTTCCCTTACCTTAGGTCTGATTTTCTTCGTAAGTGTCTGAACCACCTGTATAATGATTTAAATAATGTTATTGACTTATTCCAGAATCATAATTACTGTTATTATATCATATATGGTCATATTCTTAGCTTCTTATTAGTAATATTTCATTACTACTTGTTATTCGGGTGTTTATTACTTTTTGTTCTTATGTGTGTTTTGTCGAATAAATTCTTATTCTTATCTTTAGGTTATAGATACCTCATTTCCAGAATGTTATTAGTGTAATATATATCATATTCATTCATTAAATTCATTTATATAATCATTATGCAATGAAGATCATGTAGAACGAGTCGCATCACATCGTGGAGACGGTATTCCGTACGTACGCACGAGCGAAGATATCGTTCCCATGATCGTGGGACTGTATTGGACTGTATGTATACTATTTCAGAATCAATATCACTTTAAAATAATCATATATAGTTATTATTTACACCATTATACCCATCCAAGTAAGGTGGTGGTGGAAAATAGATTACCCCACGGCGTGGAGACGGTATTCCGTACGTACACACGCGCGGTGATTTCATTTTCTGTAGGATGGATAGATGGTGAAATAGGGTTGTTTTATACTTATAATAACATATCAGTATATTAGTGATACTGATTTTATTACTTCATATTGAAAAAACCTAAGAATAAGAAGTGGAAGAAGAAATAAAGATGAAAGAATCGGTAACGGACATTACCTCTTCTTTGAAGCGCCTCTTTGAGTCCTCCTCTTAGGGAACTAAAATTGGTCTATTAAGAATACCAGGACCTCTAGGATGTTTCTAGGGAAGTGAAGAAGAAAATTTGGTATGGTTTGGCCAAGCTTTAAGGCTCAAAGTGGTGTGAGGAAGAGGGGGAGGAGGTGCCCTTTTATAAGGGAGGAGAGGGGCACCTTTGGAATAACTAAAAATATTATTTTATTATAAAGCCAAATTCGGTTTTAAATAGATCCAAATTGATTTATTTCTAAGATAAGGTGGGTATGGGTCGAAATAATCTCATCCAATAGAATTTAGAAAAGTTTAGGTCATTATACTAACCTTATCTTTTAGTTTTAACTCTTAGTTAATTAGATTGACATTTACCATATCACTTTGTATTTTTATATTATATAGTTAATGAACTTACCATATACATCCAAGTGACCCCCAAGTGGTCCATTAATGATACACCTATCTTGATATAAGTATATTGGCCGAACCTTATATTTTTAGGAATAAAATAACAATAAATAATATTTGTTTTAAAAACTATTTTATGTCAATTTTGACACTATTCAATAGTTGATTTTTTTGAAACTCATAAAAGAATGATTACTTCGACCAAATTTAATTAAATCTATCATAACATGTCATATTAACCTATAAAATTAGTTTAATTTATAAAAAGTCTCAAATTATATTTATTTGGGTATTTATAATATCAATTATTCTAATTTTTCACTATTATGGTAATTACTACATCATCATTGTGTCATAAAAAAATTAAATTATTCAATGTCTAAAAATTATAAATAAAATATAATTATGTAGGAAATATTATTATCTTTCTAGTGAATATTTACAATCGAATTTATCTTATGTATAACCCTATATTAAAAATGTTTTAGTAAATAAAATTTGATTTTAACTCTTTTAATTCTTCTTTGAATTAAATAATAATAAATGTACTAATCTAATCCAAGTGGGCCTAAATGGTCATATTTTATTCCTAAGGTTGTTTTTGGTCGAATTACACTTATCCAATAAAATTAGTACATGTGTTAGGGTAATAATAATATCATTTTTACCCTAATTACCATATTTACTTTTAACCGTTGTAAAACAAAGTAAAAAGTTACTATTCACCAAAAAATATTTTCATCTCATTGATCCAAATTTTACTTACTGACATCAACCGTGTCTCTAGGATTTTTTAAATTCTACTCACAGAAGCGGTAAAATTAAGTTTTATGAAAAATTCAGTTTTTTTAACTACCACTTAGTGGTTTCACTATTCATCAAAAAATGAAAGTTTCCAGAAAAATACCAAAAATTAGGCCTAAGCTATATTTGATATTATGAACTCAAAAATGATGTCTATTTTACCAAATTAAAAACATATCAGTTGCATTAATTAATTTAAAAATTAATTCCCGCCGTCAAAACAAATAGTGTTTTCTTAAGAGATAATAACTATCAAAAGATTGACACTTGTTTATGTCTGGTTTAAATGTTAAATTATATCCAATGACCAAAATTGTATTAAATTGTAAAAATATATTCTAAATATACTTTAAAACCACTTAAATTAATAATTTATCACTATTAATTATTTCGATTAAAAAGGTTGTTTTTAATTAAAATTTAGTAATTTTCACTATTCATCAGAAAATGAAAGTTATCCGAAAAGTACCAAAATTTCACCCTAAGCTAATTTCGATATTCTGAATCCAAAAATGAATTCCATTTTGAAAAACAAAATTTCAAAAAGTGGTTATTACTATTCATAACGGCTAGTTTTAATAATATTTTAATAGCATATCGTTGTTTAGTGAAACTCGGTATTGCGTACTACACACGCTATCGAGGAAGGTCGTGATTGCGTGTAATGCAAGGCAAGTCAAGGATGCGTGTTGTGCAAGCTCCTTTTGGTGTAGCTTACAACACAAGACATTAATGAAATTAAAAAGAATATTTTTCATAAAATATCGGGGTGTTACATTCTACCCCCCATAAAATGAATTTCGCCCTCGAAATTCGTCGGGGTTATAAATGGTTTACGACTCGAAAGTTTCTTTAATAGAAACCCTCATCGTAAAAAGGAATACCAAACCCAATCTTTAAAAACAAAAGTATGAAACATAACGGTTACCCAAATAAACTAATCACTGGGTTTCCACCTAGGTGAAAATATGGATATGAAAGAGAAATCTAACCATCGTCTTCTGATGGAGAGTGGAAGAGAACATGGCTATGGAAAATCCAGCAATCACAAAGCCATAAATTTGTGACGATCTGAGGTACCATCTAAATCATCAGATATAAGAGCACTAGGACAACATTTTTGGTTTTGAAGATCACTTCCCTAAAGTTGATGAAATTGGAATTAGAAGAAATACTTTCGTGATTTTGGTATAGTCTCACCGTTGGTCATTCTTTGGATAATTTCCATTTCATCTCATAAAGAAATGAAGTTGAATTTGTCATTCGTGATGTGTTAGCAGATCGTGTGATAGAATGATGGGTCATTCCATCTGTCTCAAACAAAAGGTTAGAAAAGTTATCAAAAAATACATAAGTCCATCTATAGTGATATTAATCATATATGGTTCTTAAAATGGACTTATACTTCATATATCATACTGCTTAATATAATAAAACTAGTTTCTACTAAACAGGGACTTCCTGTAGGCCAGTGGTAGGCAATAAAGTCTAGTCGCACTTCGGTTGTGGGTTCAATTCCCACAGCCTTGTCCGACGCGATGGGTTGTCGCCCATCCTGCAGGTTGTCCTTTTTCTAAAACTATATTACTATAACATCCCAAAAATAATATCGAAAAAACTTCTATCCTTAAACAATACTAACTTATGTCCAACATAATCCATTCCAATCTTTAGGATTATCCAAAATAATGCTGTCTATTCTCATATTATAGTGAAAACTATTACCAAAGAGTTCATACAACTAACATGTTAGTACAATTGTTGATCCCCATATATCATGAGATATGTCTTGTTGGTCACATTCCAAACATTTGAAGGCCTTAATCATGTATTCTCTTGAAAAATGAATACCCATTAAATCTTAGTGAAAACATGAGTGCGGTCAAAAGTTAACTCTTTTCACATACCAAAACCTCAAACCATGATTTAACTATTTCCTTATATCAGTCATGAGCTTATCAATACTGTCAAACATTTCATTTTTTCCTTATCCCTTCATTATGCGCATATCATCTTTTTTCCAAAAATATCTCAATCACTTTCCATGGTTATCGGTACCATAAAATTATTGAAAACCACAATAGACCAATACATAAATATTCTAATATTCCACGATACTATATACGACATTATTTTGGAATCTCATTACATAAACACTTAATCATTCCACCACATCGTTTTCATATTCAACATCGCCAATGGTGATCGCATGTGACTTCTCTTTGTCCTTTGCCTTAAGTGGTTGCTCATGTCGATCATCACTAACCCTTGGATTAGGGCATTTATTAGCATAATGCCCCATTTCCTTGCACTTGAAGCATTGAAGTGTAGTAGGTTCATTCTGTGTATCCCTTCCTTTGTTTGCATCATTAGACATCTTCTTCCCATCATTGCGGCATTCAAATGCCCGATGAACTTCCTTTCCACATTTGAAACATTTACTTGTCCCTTTAAGAAAATCTCCACCATGATTCTTTCCGCACTTTGAGCACAAGGAAACATTCATCTTCTTTTCACCATTATTCTGAGATTTTTCCTTGAACTCCATCTTTTGTTTCTTGTCAAAACTATGATATGGATAAGTAACACCAACTTCCATTTCTACCTTGATAGCACAATGCACAATTTCTTCATAGCTACTGAAGTCTCTTATATCTAATGCCCTTCGAAGATTTGGTTTTAAGCCACTGAAGAATCGATCAACTTTACTTTCTGGTTGGATGATAAATCCAGATGCATACCTTGCAAGCCTTGTAAAATTCGCTTTGTATATACCAACCGATTCATCATCCTTTTGCTTTAGTTCAAGAAACTCCTTCTCCATCTTTGTTTGAAGAATACGAGGGAAATACTTATTGAAAAATAAGTTCTTGAACTCGTCCCATTCCATGGACTCAATTTCACCTCTTTGCCTCGTATTCTTGATAAGATTCCACCATTGATCAGCTTCACCTTCCAAACGATATACTGCTAAGATGACTTTATCATGTTCAGAACATTGAAGAACTAAAAATATCTTTTCAGTGGTACTGATCCATTGTTCAGCAACAAGTGGATTAGAAGACACACTGAAAGAAGGTGGACGTTGCCTCATGAAGGACTCAATAGAATATTTTTCCCTTCTCTGCTCATTTGGAAGTCCAGAATGATTCATAGCTTGTGTAAGTATAGCAATAAGATTTTTCACTCCCTCTCCCATAACATGTGTTTGTTCAGGAGGACAATCATTGCATTGTCCATTGCATTGATCAAAACGGTTCCTTCGGGTTCTAGCCATTGTCTAAAACCCAAAAAGAATAGTGTGAGAGGAAAAAATCATGCTATGGAAAACAAAACAATAAAGGAGGAGTACCTTCAATATCTAACATCTTGGGTTACCGTAATTCTAGTACTATAACCTATACTTATACTTAACCTTAGGGACATCCCTAGACATACCTTAGAAAAATCTCTAGGGATCTCACTAAAGTTCTCGCATCCAAGTTTCCAAAGTTTGACTAAACCTTTCCTCTGATACCAACTGTAGAGACCCTAAGCCTGGTGTACATGTACATTACATTACTTTTGCGGAATACTTAGTACATAACAAAAACACACACACAAGGACCGTAATAGTTTAGTGTCTTTGGAAACTCGAAATATAATCTTCTAATCGTGGTGAAAGATCTTCAACATATCCCATAAAGATCTTCCTTTTTTTACCTAAAACCTTTGTTTATATCCTGGGGAAAAGAAAACATAAAAGGGTGAGCTCAAATGCTCAGTAAGGGTAAACAAAATAAATATCAATCACATCATATTCATAACAACATAACATTTTGGAAATCTTAACCTGAAAAAGAGATCATAATATCATAACATGGGATAAATCATAGTACTGAAATGTAATCCCAATAATCATAACTTAAAACATGAAACTTTTTGGCATACACACATAATCATAGAGAATCATTTCTTATTAGTCAAGACTCATTTCCAATACTATCTTAGTGAACAAAGTCCATTTCTGAACCGAGTTCATTCCTCGTTTCAGTCCTATTTCACTGAACCGGTTTACCCTGCCGTTCCAGCCATGTCTATCTCATGAGATATAAAATCTTTACCCAATGCATTGGAGGGAGATATAGGTCCCACCCATCTCATAATGATACCATTCATATGTGTGACACAAAATCATAAATCATACATCATTGCATAACCCATGTAATAAAAATGGGATTCTTAAACAACATGACATCTTAAAACAATTCATATAAGATAAAGGAATTTATAAAATTAATTCCATCATAAGATAATCAAATCAATTTAATAATAGGGATAGAAACAAAACCCTATATTATCTTATATGGAGAATAATTTTGATAAAACACTTGAACTCCATTCTTGAGGAAAATATCCTTTCTACTTCAAAAACATTTTCCTTTCTTAACATGTCATACAATTTTAAACTAAAGGAAGTTGATTAAAAATAAACTTGAAAACTTGTAAAGTAATCTTCTTGGAAAAAATGTTTTAAAAATCCATTAATGTCGTATAAGTTAAAAAAACATTCTTCTCGTACTTTTTTCGGAAAATTCAAAAAGTACCTCGTACGAAAAACGACAAAAGATTCCTTTCATGTCTTCTACTAAAAACTCACATAAGGGTAAAATTGGATTTAAACAATTGTAGGTGGATGAAAATAATATTACATATTTAGGAAACATGGATGTGGATGATAAAATACACCCCAGTAAATTCCAAAGTATAAACAATCTCTGATAAAAATGAGATTGTGATATTTCCCTTACCTTAGGTCTGATTTGCTTCGTAAGTGTCTGAACCTCCTGTATAATGATTTAAATAATGTTATTGACTTATTACAGAATCATACTTATTGTTATTATATCATATATGGTCATATTCTTAGCTTCTTATTATTAATATTTCATTAATACTTGTTATTCGGATGTTTATTACTTTTTGTTCTTATGCTTGTTTTGTCGAATAAATTATTATTCTTCTCTTTAGGTTATAGATACCTCATTTCCAGAATGGTATTAGTGTAATATATATCATATTCATTCATTCAATTCATTTATATAATCATTATGCAATGAAGATCATGTAGAATGAATCGCATCACATTGTGGAGACGGTATTCCATACGTACGCACGAGCGAAGATATCGTTCCCATGATCGTGGGACTATATTGGACTGTATGTATACTATTTCAGAATAAATATCACTTTAAAATAATCATATATAGTTATTATTTACACCATTATACCCATCCAAGTAAGGTGGTGGTGGAAAATAGGTTACACCACGGCGTGGAGACGGTATTCCGTACGTACGCACGCGCGGTGATTTCGTTTTCTGTAGGATGGATAGATGGTGAAATAGGGTTGTTTGATACTTATAATAAAATATCAGTATATGAGTGATACTGATGTTATTACTTCATATTGAAACAACCTAAGAAGAAGAAGTGGAAGAAGAAATAAAGATGAAAGAATCGGTAACGGACATTACCTCTTCTTTGAAGCGCCTCTTTGAGGCCTCCTCTTAGGGAACTAAAATTGGTCTTTGAAGAAGACCAGGACCTCTAGGATGTTTCTAGGGAAGTTAAGAAGATAATTTGGCAGGGGTTGGCTGCTCTTGAAGTCTCAAAGTGGTGTGAGGAAGAGGGGGAGGAGGTTCCCTTTTATAAGGGAGGAGAGGGGCACCTTTGGAATAACTAAAAATATTATTTAATTATAAAGCCAAATTCGGTTTTAAATAGCTCCAAAATGATTTATTTAGAAGCTAAGGTGGTTATGGGTCGAAATCATCTCATACAATATAATTTAGACAAGTTTAGGTCATTATACTAACCTTATCTTTTAGTTTTAACTCTTAGTTAATTAGATTGACATTTACCATATCACTTTGTATTTTTATATTATATAGTTAATAAACTTACCATATACATCCAAGAAACCCCCAAGTATTCCATTAATGATACACCTATCTTGATATAAGTATCTTGGCCGAACATTAGATTTTTAGGAATAAAATAACAATCAATAATATTTGCTTTAAAAACTATTTTATGTCAATTTTGACACTATTCAATAGTTGATTTTTGTGAAACTCATAACAGAATGATTACTTCGACCAAAGTTAATTAAATCAATACTAACATGTCATATTAACCTATAAAATTAGTGTAATTTATAAAAAGTCTCAAATTATATTTATTTGGGTATTTATAATATCAATTATTCTAATTTTTCACTATTATGGTAATTACTGCATCATCATTGTGTCATAAATAAATTAAATTATTTAATGTCTAAAAATTATAAATAAAATATCATTATGTAGTAAATATTATTATCTTTCTAATGAATATTTACAATAGAATTTATCTTATGTATAACCCTATATTAAAAATGTTTTAGTAAATAAACTTTGATTTTAACTCTTTTAATTCTTCTTTGAATTAAATAATAATAAATGTCCTAATCTAATCCAAGTGGGCTTAAATGGTCATATTTTATTCCTAAGGTTGTTTTTGGTCGAATTACACTTATCCAATAAAATTAGTACATGTGTTAGGGTAATAATAATATCATTTTTACCCTTAATTACCCTATTTACTTTTAACCGTGGTAAAAAAAAGTAAAAAGTTAATATTCACCAAAAATTATTTTCATCTCATTGAACCAAATTTTACTTACTGACATCAACCGTGTCTCTAGGATTTTTGAAATTCCACTCACAGAAGCGGTAAAATTAAGTTTTATGAAAAAATCAGTTTTTTTTAACTACCACTTAGTGGTTTCACTATTCATCAAAAAATGAAAGTTTCCAGAAAAATACCAAAAATTATGCCTAAGCTATATTTGATATTAGGAACTCAAAAATGATGTCTATTTTACCAAATTAAAAACATATCAGTTGCATTAATTAATTTAAAAATTAATTCCCGTCGTCAAAACAAATAGCGTTTTCTTAAGAGATAATAGCTATCAAAAGATTGACACTTGTTTATGTCTGGTTTAAATGTGAAATTACATCCACTGACCAACATTGTATTAAATTGTAAAGATATATTCTAAATATAATTTAAAATCACTAAAATTAATAATTTATCACTATTAATTATTTCGATTAAAAAGGTTGTTTTTAATTAAAATTTAGTAATTTTCACTATTCATCAGAAAATGAAAGTTATCCGAAAAGTACCAAAATTTCACCCTAAGCTAATTTCGATATTCCGAATCCAAAAATGAAGTCCATTTTGAAAAAAAAATCAAAATTGGTTATTACTATTCATAATGGCTAGTTTTAATAATATTTTAATAGCATATCGTTGTTTAGTGAAACTCGGTATTGCGTACTACACACGCTATCGAGGAAGGTCGTGATTGCGTGTAATGCAAGGCAAGTCAAGGATGCGTGTTGTGCAAGCTCCTTTTGGTGTAGCGTACAACACAAGACATTAATGAAATTAAAAAGAATATTTTTCATAAAATATCGGGGTGTCACAACAAGGACAGATAAATAATCATAAATTGAAATAACAGATAAATAAAATAAACTAAACTAAACAAACAGGCAGCAGAAAAATGAATGAAAAAGCAGCGAGACGTACCTCAAGTGACCTCGTGGGTCCCCACAGAACATAAACTACACTCACTCCAAGAGCGATCCAAAACTAAACAAACCTGAAATTGAAAATAAAGTAGGCATGAGCACCGAGATGCTCAGTAGGAAATCCAAGATACAACAACGCCCTATACCATTTCCTTTTATATGAAATCCAAAACATGCTAGTTTAAAAAATAAGACGTAATAAAATAATTTTTTTCAATATTTTCAAATTCAAGTAACGAGTTTTCATTTTCTAGTAAATAATTTCTCTCCAACTACATTTTCAAAATAGGTTTCAGGCATTCATTAACGTTTCAAAATGAAAGGAAACCAATTTAGGTTAAAATATGGTTTTCAAAAATATGACATCGATTATGAAATAACTGAAATTAAAAATTACATTACAAGCATTATGTCGCAAACAAGAACCATGGGTAATATTTATAGGTATCTAACACAAGCGGACCCTAGAGACCCCGTACAACAGTGAAATATGGATTAAAAACTAGGAACCTAAAAAAAGCTTAAAAAACACAACCCTCAGTAATTCATATGTTTATTTAGTATTGTTTTGTCAATCTTTCTAGAAAAAACTAGGAAAAACCCATGCCGTGTCATCTAGCATACTAGTCCTGGTCCACCCGCCTAGATACCCAGGTTTCCTATTATGCTCTATTTTAAGTGGTGGTGAGTTTTCGTTATCAAGAAAACATACATGTACATAATACTTTCTTTGTCTAAAACCCATTCAACCTCTCACCATTGTTTTCACTCCTTAATTTCATTCCCCCTCTTACATGTCACACAATGCATAAGCATCAAATTAGGCACATAATAACACATTCGACATAAAAATCATTTTCTAAATCCAAGGGGGGATGCCTCAAGAGAGGTTTTTCTTTTTCATAAAACATTCCTAAGGTTCCAAACGGGATTAATTACAAAAAGGGAACACTTTTTACAACTAACTGGCCAAAAGGCCAAACACCTTTCGAAATACTCCTTACCAATTCAAAACCACTAGGAAACCAATTTTCAAGAAAAGTCACTTAATACCAATGGCGGTAGAAATACATTTCAATTTCCAAAACAAAGGAATAATCATTTCAAGAAACTGCAACCAGATTTCATATCATGTGTATTTAGCATAAATGTAAAACATATTTTTAAAACAAGAAAGCAATTATGAAATTAAAATTAAAGTCATAGGCATAGGGTACCTACCTCAAACATATCGCTATTTGTTGACGACCACTCGAACCGACACTTGGAGCATACACACCCATGCATTTATACATATATATATATATACACCCCTAGTTTCATTGCACATATTCCCCACACCATGAGGTAATATGTACAAATATGGCATATATATATATATATATGCCTTATCCTATGCATGTTCATCTAGGATACCTCGACACCTACGGCCCAAAACCATCGTAGCGAGGTCTAATGCACTACATATATAATTTAATAAAACAATTAAACAGTTAAACAATCCACAAAACATTTCAAAATAACACATCAAGGGTTTTCACCAATAACACACTCAACTTAAAGTAAGAAAATCCACTTTAAAACCAAAATTACACCAAAGTAACATTAAAACATACTTTTCATCTTTTTCAAGAATTTAAAAACATATTAACAAATGAAAAACAAGTAAAACATGCTCAAAGTGGTACATTTCCCATCAAATATCCCTTTTTCCACACATACGTACCTCATGTACCCACAAAAAAACATGATTCACTACTTAAATAATTGATTGAACACGTCCAAAGACTTTCACAACAAGGTACACACACAAAAATACCCCCATTTGTATACTCAAATCCACCTTTAAAAATATACGCACACCAAAACAATATCCAAACCAAAAAATGCATCCCTTGCATCATTTAATAAACCAATTTCATTTATTATAAAATGACCTCAAATAACACAACAAGATTTACACAAGAAAGACACTCAATTTCAAGTAAAAACACTACTTTAAAAATCCAATGCTCCATCAATCCTATCAAAAATGGATTTCACACTTCAAGATAATCACTAAAAACTTAAAAACACATAAATACCATAATTCAGCAGGTGTAAAACCAATCAACACAAGAAAACATTACCTTGGAACAAAGTTGGTGGACCGAAACACAACGAACCACCTCGCCTTCGGCAGCAGTTGCCAGAACACGTACCGATAATACCCGAGAGGCCTTCCACACCAACCTAGAACATGAAGAACACAAAACAATTCGGGATAGAACCTAACCCAAGGTTAGGCCAAATTTCGTAAGTCAGTAGAGAGACCAAATCATGGTTAAAAATCAAAAGTGGAGGGAGTAGAGAGACTTACCATGTCTATTTGAAGAAGAAAAGTGAAAAAACATGGTGGGATTGGATCTTAGAGGAGGGGGTTGGATCGCATGAAGTAGGGTATCGACCGGGGGGGTTCGCTATGTGGGTTTGAGGGGGAGCTGGGAGGGAAGGCCACAGTGGAGAGGGGAGCTTAGATAGAGGGAGGTTGTGGGAGGGAGAGCAGAAAAAGGAGAGGGGTGGTGGTGTGATGTACGTGGACTGGGGGAGGGGTGAGGCAGACGCTAGGGGAGAAGGTGAGAAAGGAGAGAAGAAAAAAAAAGAGAAGAAATAAGAAAGAAAAAAAGAGTGAAAAATAATAATAATAAATAAATAAATAAAATCTAATAACAATATTATTAATAATATTATTATTAGCCCCCAAAAAAATCCATAAAAGAAAATAAAAATACAACGCATAATGTCAGGGCACGACAATTATCCCCACCATGATAGTTTCCGCCCCCAGAAAGTCCCAAAATACTTAGTTGTTCAAAGCTTAAAACAAGGACACAATGATTCTCAAAACGAAACCCCTACCACTTGAGGATCAAACACTCACTTTCCACCCAAGACCTAAAACCTTGATACCCATACTACCATGCAAAAGAACTAAAGACACAGGACTCATATTTCCAAACACGACCACAACCTAGAACACCCTGACCACAAACTTATAAATCAATAGAGTCTACTCGAGATCTCAAATGGACATTCGCCATATGACCCATCATTTGGGATAACCATCTACACTAATTGGGGTCAGTCAGAACAGAGGAAAATAATTTCCCCAACAAGAATACCTTAAAGATTAAGTTCTCCATGAATTTTTCTTATGTTGGTCTCCCCACCATATTAGGACTCTAGCTGAATACTGACATTCCAAAATCGAAACAAATTATAAAACCAAACAAGACCCTTGACACTAGTGTGCCCCCTTAACATCTCGAGCCTCACCCGACCATCTTGGGGGAAGACATTGGAGAGACCCATAGTGGGTCTCCCCACCATATTAGAAACTGAGTAGTATAATGGCACCCACATGGGAACTCTGAATTTAGTTTCAACAATGCAGATTGAATTTCCCATCATCAACCCACCGACACGGGGTGACCCCAAACATAGGGAGAAACATCAATACAGACCATCCTGAAACCCTCAGTTCAAGGGGAAATTAAAATAAGAGACACTGAACAAATGCCATTCCAAACCATGATTCATAAGATCCATAAACCGCATACATTTCCAAACGAGCATCACCGAGAAGCTAGAATAGGTCCAAATAAAGAAAAACTATTTAAAGTTTGCACTAACAAGGCACAACCATTGAAATCTTATAGAAGTGGCCAACAAGACCTCCAAAACAATCCCCCCTCTCAAATAGACAACCACATGAAGCAAAAACTTAATCGGTTTCTTCCTAGACAATAAATGACAGGTTGGATGCGCATCTCTTGCACCCAGATTCTGCCTGACTGCATGAAAATCTTCGCTCCAATACCTATGGCTGGAGCTCTGATGTATTGAAGCATCTACTACACCGTATTCAGGAACTAACAACCACCAACTAAGTCTTCATCTTCTGGAAATACCACTTACATACTTCCCCAAGTGACCCAAACAACAACACCATTGACAAGCCTTCAAAAGATTGAGACAAACAGCTTTGAGTTCCCAAATTGACCACATTGGAAACAAACAAATATGTGGACTTGGGAATGAGAAACAAGAACTGATGAAATACTCATGATAAGAACATATGCCCCTCAAGTTCACCCTCTGCATCGGATGGGGAATCTTTCACTACCACCATGAAAAACAAGATTGTCATTTGTCCCAGTCTGTGACCCTAACTTGAAAGGAGAAGGTAGAAATCACCCTTCTCTATCCCGAACATGACCCTTAAAACAAAACTAGGAAAACTTTCCCTTCACAACATCTGGAGTTCCTAAAGACCAAAAGAAACACTTTACTTCCTTAAGTTACACCACAACCTCCATCGAACCTCACCCACCATAGAGAAAACAAGCAAAGAGGAAACGAAAATAACCCCACCACTCCACTGGGGGTCTAGGTAAAACTAACAACTGAAAATGACCCCTCTGGGACATTTGGACATTTCTCGATGGCATACTTTAAACAAGAAGCACAAAAACAACCTGAAGCACATCACAAAACAAGCCTCCACATTTAACCACAAATCATTAACTCAAACTCAAAACATCATTTCAACCTTGGAACACCAGCTCAAAAACAAGAATCAAGTCCATAGACTAATACATCAAAAAACCAAACCATAACCAAATCAAATATCAACAAAAATAATACAAAGAAATATCACCAACCAAGCCTAAACCCCACTTTAACAAATAGCCATTTTCAAAACCATCCCATTTCAAACCATTGGAATGCTAAAAACACATTTTTAAAACCCACTTTCCTTTTTAAAATTTCTTAAAAAAATTCATCCCAGCACATCACTAATCAAAACATGCCTTTGGAAAACAAAAAAAATCCTTGAAAAATGAGCACCCACCATTGGTATTCTATGAAACCTCACATGTGTACATTCTTGTGCCAACTCAGGCACCAATCCATGCATATCAAAAACCATCAACATCCAATTTCATTCATCCATACATGTGGGCATCTATAGGAATAAAAAATCAAAAAAAACCTACTCATTTCTATAAAAAACATCCAACCCAGATTTAAAACTCCAAACCAATTTTGAAGACATCCTTTTCAATTCTAAAATAAAGCATCTCCAAATTTCTGTTTCCTAGAAACTCCCATTTTACATTCGACAATAACTTACAAACCCCCCCCCCCCAAACTTTCCAAAACATTTTCAATTTCACTTTTTGAAAAAAAAATTCAAGATTCCAAAGCATTTTATAAAACACTTTCCATCCCCAAAACAACTCATTAAATTTTTAAACAAACCAAGATTTTCATTTTGGAAATCCAATTTCAAAAGACCAATCATCAATTTTAAAACCCAAGAAAAACACCCCAAAACCAACTAAAACTCACACCAGAACATCCCAGAACAAACAATTCACTCAATGAATCAAGATTCCAAATTCTCAAATAAACAACTACTACACATAGTTTGCTCACGCGATTTGGCTGACCGGGCACCAACTGGGTGAGCACATAGGAAGTCATCAGAGGTGATTGCATGGTCTGCGTATAGCTTTCCAAGCCATGCCCAACATCCATGCACCCCTCTAGAATGACCACCAAATCTCAAAACTAACCAGAAACAGAAAAATAGGACTAAGTTCCCTGAAAATAATTGGGAGTCAGACATGGACTTTGAGCAAGACCATCCCACACCACCCTTGTAATTCAAGGGTCATTCCGAATAGGTGGTGATCAGGCACCTACCCATAATCAACCACTTGTATTCCAACAATACTAACTAAAAACTATCATACATCCCCAAAGGACATGGGATAAACCTCCTATCATACCATTTTGTCACAAACCAGCTCGGTTCGACCCTAAACCGGTCACCTGAGTCAGTCCACGACATGGCCCGAAGGGCATTCCCGATCCCCAAGGGCTAGCAACTAGTGTCGGACATCAAGATAACCAATTAGGAACTATTTGGCCCATAACAAGGATAGATAAATAATCATAAACTGAACAAATAAATAAACAAAAGAAAATAAACTAAACAAACTAGCAATAGAAAAAGGAATGAAAAAGAAGCGAGACATTCCTCAAGTGACCTCGTGGGTCCCCATAGAATGTAAACTACACTTGATCCAAGAGCGATCCAAAACTAAAAAAACCTGAAACTAAAAAGTAAAGTAAGTGTGAGCATCAAGATGCTCGGTAAGAAATCCAAGATACAACAATGCCTTATTCCCTTACCTTTTATATAAAATCCAAAACATGCTAGTTTGAAAATAGAACATAATAAAATAATGTTTTTCATTTTTTCAAATTCAAGTAAAAAGTTTGCATTTTCAAGTAAATAATTTCTCTCCCACTACATTTTCAAAATAGGTTGCAGGCATGCATTAACATTTCAAAATAAAAGGAAACCAATTTAGATTAAAATATGGTTTTCACAAATAAGACATTGAGTATGAAACAACTGAAATGAAAAATTACATCATAATCATTATATAGAAAACGAGAACCATGGGTAATCCCTAAAGGTAGCTAGAACAAGTGGGACCCTAGATACCTCATACCTCGGTGAAACATGTCTTAAAAACCACGGCCCTCAGAAAACATGTCTTAGAAACTACAACCCTCAGTAATTCATATGTTTATTTAGTGTTGTTGCATCATTCCTGGTAGAAAAAACTGGGATGAACCCTTGTCGTGTCATCTAGCATACTAGTCTTGGTCCACCTAACTAGATAAGCAAGTTTCCCATTTTTCTCTATTTCAAGTAGTGGTGAGTTTTATTTATCAAGCAAACGTACATGTACATAATACTTTCTTTATCTAA
This sequence comes from Viscum album, assembly GCA_963277665.1. Taxonomy (NCBI): domain Eukaryota; kingdom Viridiplantae; phylum Streptophyta; class Magnoliopsida; order Santalales; family Viscaceae; genus Viscum; species Viscum album. The sequence continues at coordinate 1,927,660,626 of OY728137.1, read as the reverse complement.
AACTCATTCAACCTCTCACCACTATCTTCTCTACTTAAGTGCATTCCCCCTCTTACATGTCACACAATGCATAAGCATCAAATTAGGCACATAATAACACATTCAACATAAAAATAATTTTCTAAATCCAAGGGAGAATGCCTCAAGAGAGGTTTTTCTTTTTCATAAAACATTCCTAAGGTTCCAAACAGGCTTAATTACATAAAGGGAACACTTTTTACAACTAACTGTCCAAAAGGCCAAACACCTTTAGAAATACTCATTACCAATTCAAAACCACTTAGGAAACTAATTTTCAAGAAAAGTCACTTAAGACCAATGGTGGTAGAAATACATTTCAATTTCAAAAATAAAGGCATAATCAATTCAAGAAACTACAACCAGATTTCATAACATGTGTATTTAGCATAAATATAAAACATATTTTTAAAACAAGCAAGAAATTATGAAATTTAAATTAAAGGCATAGGGGACCTACCTCAAACATGTCGTTATTTGTCGACGACCACTCGAACCAAAACTCGACGCATACACGCACATGCATTTATACATACATACATACATAAATATATATATATATACCCCTATTTTCATTGCACATATTCGTCGTTCCATGAGAGAATATGTACAAATAGGGCATATATATATATATATATGCCTTACCCTATGCATGTACATGTAGGATACCTTGACACCCGCGTCCCAAAACCATAGTAGAGAGGTCCAATGCACAACACATATAATTTAATAAAACAACTAAACACTTAAACAATATACAAAACTTTTCAAAATAACACATCAAGGGTTTGTACCAATAACACACTCAACTTCAAGTAGGAAAATCCACTTTAAAACCAAAAGTACACCAAAGTGACATTAAAACATACTTTTCATATTTTGAAAGAATTTACAAAACATATTGACAAATGAAAAACTGGTAAAACATGCTCAAAGTGGTACATTTCCCATCAAATATCCCTTTTTCCAAACATACACACCTCATGTACCCACAAAAACACATAGTGCACTACTTGAACAATCGATTGAACACGTCCAAAGATTTTCATAACATGTTGTACACACAAAAATACCCCCATTTGCATACTCAAACCCACTTTTAAAAATATACGCACACCAAAACAATATCCAAACAAAAAAATGAATTCCTTTCATCATTTGATAAACAAATTTCATGTATTATAAAATGACCTCAAATAATACAACAGGAGTTACACAAGAAAGACACTCAATTTCAGGTAAAAAAACTACTTTAAAAATCGAATGCTTCATAAAACCTATCAAAAATGGCTTTTTCACTTCAAGATAATCACTAAAAACTTTAAAACACATAAATTCCCCAATTCAGTAGGTAAAAAACCAATCAGCATGAGAAAACATTACCTCAAAACAAAGTTGGCGGATCGAAACACAACGAACTGCCTCGCCTTCAGCGGCGGTTTTCAAAACATGTACCAACAAGACCCGAGAGGCCTCCCACACCAACCTAGAACATAAAGAACACCAAAAATCTAGGTTAGAACCTAACCCTAGGTTCGGAAGAATTTCGTAAGTCGATGGGGAGACCAAATCATGGTCATAAATAAAAAGAGGAGGGAGCGGAGAGACTTACCGTGTCGATTTGAAGGATAAAAGCAACGAAACATGGTAGGATTGGAAAATCGGGGTTAGATCTCGGAGGAAGGGGCTAGCTTGCATGAAGTAGGGTCTCGGATGGGGTAGGGGGGTCATCGTGTAGCTTTGAAGGGGATCTGGGAGGGAAGGCCGTTGTGGAAAGGGGAGCTCAGCAAGAGGGAGGCTGTATGAGGGAGAGCGGCCAAAGGGGATGGGTGGTGCTGCGATGTAGGTGGACAGGGGGAGGGGTGAGGCACGACGTGAGGGGAGAAGGGGAGAAATAAGGAGAAAAGAAAAAAAAGAGAATAAATAATAAAGAAAAAAAGAGTGAAAAAGATAATAAAAAAACTAGTAATATTATTATTATTATTATTATTAGCAACCAAAAAAATCCCCAAAAGATAATATAAATACAACACGTAATGTCAGGGCATGAAAGATTACATCAAAAGGTAATAACAATTACATGGATAACAATAACTGAATTTATAGTGATTAAATGCATAATTACATACATCTTAATCCTATTATCAAATCCTTGTGCCAATACATCACAAATAATAGGGTAGGCATATGACATATACCCTAAACTAGTTTTTCTATTAGGACCAACTAATTCATAGAAGGGCTATATAATTTTAGTCTGCATCCATTATATAAATGAGTATCATAATGTTCCAAAAAATGAACCTCTTAAATACACATGTATTAATAATCAATAATTGTATATATAGAAGTAATGGGTATATGTATTTTCAAAGTTTTCCAAGTAAATTGTATTACATGTCTATCTCGGTGAATATTTTTCAATCTCGTATGATTTAGAGGATATTAACATTTTTAATGTAAAGTGTCCTTGATGATGGTGTGGTATAGTGTGATAATTTTATCTTATAGGGAAATTATTTTTCACAAGTCAATAAATGAAATGGTTAGAGAGAAAAGAAAAGATATAAACTCTTATAAAAAATGATTTTATAGATTATGAGGGTGTTATAGTAAGATAAAATTATTTTTTATTATTCACAATACAATCATGGGTTTTTAATAATGAAATATAACATCATTATTTATAGAATTATAAAAAATAAAAATAATTTCAAAGAGAAATGATGATATAGGTATTGAAACCATTACCTTGTAATGTTCCTTCCAAAATATTTAGAATTAACTCCTTAGATCCTTATAGTTTGGACTCTCAAAATAGAAATATAGATAAGGGTTTAATAAACCTTACCTTAATAATCCTCTTGAGAAAAACTCTTCAGACTAAATTTGAGAGAGAAGTGAAGATATAGATTGAAACTATTATATACTTAAGTATATTAACAAAGATTCTTGAGAGTTAAAATACGAGGTAAACCATGAAAATGGTTTTTGAGTATAGAGAAATAGGAGTATATGTGGGTATTTTTAGAAAATGAGGGGGAATTTTTTATTAATTTCTAAACATATCCTTGGACTTTAGGTTGTGTAAAAATTGAAAACTATTAGCCTTACCATGGTTTTAAACCATGTTATTTGATATTTAGGTCCTCCTTTATGACTTTTAAAATTTGTAGAACCTAAATCCTTTAAACTATATTATTTTGGACATGGAAAAGATATTTAGTCACAAAGAATTATTTTTAAAATATTAAAATATACTTTAGGCTTTAGAGACTACTTCATAAGTTTAGAAAATTAATTTTATTATTTTAGAATAAATTATTTTAATTAATAAACACATTTTTGTTTGATAAATACTTTATATTATTTATTACATCATTTTTACATCCAAATGAAATCATAATACTTATTGTATAATAATAAAGTATTTAAATATTTACTCAAAAATTTAACTTTCTCAGAAAATTATGAAAAAATCACCATTGGATAATTTTGATGTGATAATTCTAAATATGAATTAATTTTTATGAAAATAATTATCTATAAATGAGACATTTAATTATAAAATAAAAACGCTTCTTTATTTCAAAATCTTGTATTTGGAACCAATAAGTTAAAAACTCATTTCTAAGAAATATGTATATAATTTTATTATTTTTCATTAATGAATATACCTAATTAATAATTAATAGTTATAGTATTACCAAATTATTTTATTTATTTTATTATACACTTTTATATATAAGATTTATATTATTATTACAATGATCATATAGGGAAATTATTATAATAGTGGGTTCCCTAGACCCAACCAACCCATACTTTTGAATTACCATTTCATGTATACAGTGATATATGAAAGATGTATACTTACCATTATAGTGTTTATGTTTATGTTTCCACAATTTAAATGGAAATGTATAGAGATTATCTATCATATGAAAAGGTTATAAAAGTTCCCAAGATATAATGAGAAACTTAGGATACTATAATATTAATCATAAACAAATTTCATATGGTTTAGATACATAATTATAATGGAAAACAGATGATGTCTGAATATTAAGAGATGGGGGCTCATAAGCATTGATACTTCTTCACATGAATTTCACATTTTGTGGTCTCTAATAGGTGAGATCATGAGAAAATACTCACCAATAGGAACACCACATGTTTCATGTGTTATTGGTTTTCCTTATCGATGAACATGTGTATTGGTACCCTAACTTGATATCATTATCAATGTGTACCATTTAATTGTATACTTTGGTGTAAATAAAAACTATGAAATTAAAGGTGTGGTGAGGTAGCTTGTGTTGTGTGAATCATTGGTGGTATGTCATTGATTTGATGATCAAGATATAATTTTTTTCTTCCAAGTTGAGTAAGTGATATATCAGTTCTAGTTGATCAAGATGGTTATACCTTCTTAAATCATTGGACATGGAAGTTAAAGGAAAGTTTTTCTAGTTATATCAATAAATAATAAAGCAATAATGAATTATGGTGCTAGTTGTACATCATTCTTTATTATATATCATGAGACAAAGAGATTATATTACATAGTTTGTGTTCATAGGAAAGTTTATCATTTCTATGAATTTTCCTTATCTATTTAGGGACCTTGATGGATTGCTAGACTCCGCTTCTAGTTTGTGAATAGTATTAACTACTATTAAGTCATAGAGGGTCACACGCAATAGCTTATTCAAGAGTCTTCCCTATTCTGGTGAATAAGAATATTGGACATGGTGGGACCCACCATGGGGTTTGTGACATGTCCAAGTAATAAATCACCAATTAATATATAAATTCATTATTATTCAAGTATATAATAATTGGGTTTAATTTATTTATTAAAATTATTCATAAGTTATTAAGAGAATACACGGAAAAATATTATATGAATGAATAATATTTTAATATTCAAGGTTTTTTTAATATTTATGGGAATTAAGAGTCGAGTTAATGACTCAATTTTATCACACAATGAATTTATTTTATATTACAAGTATGTGATAAAAATATAAATGACATTATTACATAGTTAGTTCATCATAACGTGTCATATACTGATTATTTAGTGGGAGTTTTATTTCTAGGTTCTGGGGAACCCTTTTTAGGTGTTTTATATTCCCACTATATAAGAATAAGAGAGAGAATCAATCTAGGAATATTCATTATAATGGATTGAGAGATCATATATCCTCTCGAAACCTATAGAGAGAAAGGATTTATCCAAGAAAATGATCCAAGAATGTCTTCGTGGATCGAAGGCACAGAATCAAGGTGATCATCACTGCATCAAAGGAATCATTAGATCTCCATTATAGCACCCAAAATTTGATTATTGGTGTATTCATGGATTCTTGAAGCATGTGTGGATGATCTAGAGGGGTTTGGTCTTAGATCCTTCAATAAATAGTCATTTTTTATGATCTAATATCTAGTATGCTTCTATCTAAACAATGTATTCATTGTGTTTTAACTTTTATTATTGATTAATTCACATGAGATAATTGAACCTCTAATAGGGCTTGGATCGCCAGAGACAACAAGTTTCTTCACTCTAGTGATGAAATTTTTTAAAATACCCAATCCATCAGCTTCTGATACACGCCCTTTTATCTTCAATTAGTATTTGAGGGATCACATTAATTTTATGAGTTAAGGAAAAATTAATTTTATTTAAATTAATTAGAGGGTTTAAATTTAGTCCAAACAGATCCAACCAAGATTCGATCTGATCTCAGATGGCCTAGTTGTAGTCCTCCAAAAAATTATCAATCAAAAGCAGTGGTGTTTTGGGTATTAAAATTCAAAGAATATATTTTTAATATATGTTAATTTTAACCTGTCATGGTGGATGGAGGTAACTTTGGTGATCCCCATGTTTTATGGCTAGTCTAGGATGGATTTTTTGGCTGTAATACATCCATCATGTGGGATAATATTCCAAAAGTGTGTGGAATTATTATTATTATTATATTTAAAATTGATATTATTTTTAAACGTCAATTGATTGAGGAAAGTTCACGGTCCTCCAAGCCTAATACTAGGTTTTTGAATTTGGCTAGAAGCAGGTGTGGATTTCTCCCCATAATAAAACAAATGAAAAAAAAATGAAAAAAGGGGGATAAATTTACTAGGCAGTGTGTCTTTGGGATAATGAGATGAAAAAATCTCAACTTCCGTCAGAAGCTTGTCGACCACCCATGGATCATTGGACTCTTTTTTGGTATCCATTATCGCCACACCCTTGACCACTAGATGATGACACCTCCTATGACCTATACCCCTTTCGGTGTTTCCTTCTAGCTAACCTCCCACCTACTGTCATCACCAGGTCCCTCCTTCTCGACTAATGTCATATCTAGATCTCAAGATGCTGTCATTAAACCCCTTCACACCCATTCAAATGAAGATGGCCACCACAACGCCTCCCACAGTCCACCAGTGATGATCATCTCTCTGTGATCTTCTGCACCTGAGACCCCATTAGGTGTCAACTGACTGTTATCGCACCACCATATCTAGAGCACCAGACCTCTAGGTCATGTTCCTCCCTTTGATCTCTATTTGGCCAGATTCGATGGGAACCACCAAGCCCTATGGCGACCACATCCTCCTATATTGAACCCATATCATGGTCCTTCCAACTGGATCAGTTCTCACCCGGCTCCCACAGGTGTTATTAGACACAATCCACCCCACAAAGGACCTAGGAGGATCCTCCCAACTCGGAACAGGTCAGGGCGGGTTAGCCTAGTCCAAAACAGTCCTACATAGAATCTTCCTAGCCATAAATGGGCATGTGTCGGTTCAACCTAGCCCGTAATGGGTCCGGGTAGGTTTTAGGGCCCGGGAAATTTTTTTAAATATCCATAATTAATTAATTAATTTTTGGGATTTAAAAAATAATAATTTTAATATTCAAAAAAATATTTAATTTGTGTCTAAAATTAAATTATTTAATTAATTTAATTTTGTAATGTAATTAAATTAAAAATTGGAGAGAAATTAAATTAAATTATTTTAATTTAAAATAATTTATTTAATTTATTAAAATCCCAAAAAAACTTAAATTTATTGTATTTTAATTTTATAATGTGTTTATTTGATATATTGGCTGGTCTTGAGCATTAACGGCCCATGTTAGTCTTGTTTTATTTTATTTTATTATTTATTACAATTTTTTGTGATGATTTTAATATATAATTAGTTTTTTATTGATGGTTTCTGCATTGTCGTTCTTTATTCAATATGTATAAGGTCCTGTGTGTCCAACAGTTTGATTTTCGTAGGTAATCTATGCTTCCTAAGAACCCCTCGCCTATGTGTGAGTATGTTTGAACAATTAATGATGTCGATGTAATATGTGGACCACACCAAGATGAGGCGGTATACTAGATGAGAAGTAAAAACACTAGACTGGGAGTGAGTTGCAACATTATTCATGACCTGAATAAGGTATGATTCCCCTAAGTCATGGTTTTCCATTGAGATCAAATGCCTGAATGGCCTGACGACCTTATATTTTTTATTTATTTTTTGGATAATACCCCTTTTAGTTGTTTAAGGGGAACCCTTACAAGGCCTGTATGCTTAGATACACATTATATGACCTGAAGGTCTTAGAGGCAAAAGGCCAGAATCATTCCAAAAACAACTTTGAACTACCCCTCCCCAATGTTTAAATAATTTTGAAGCTATCTAACTTCACATGACTGGTCGAATAGTTGTTCGGTGTAGAGGTGTATAGTCCTGGTACTATAGAAATTTCCATACCCTCTCATTATTCTAAATCTGGTTAGCCCTTCACTGGTGATGAACCTACTCTAAATCCTCATCTGAAGCTTGTTCCTTGTAGAGTCTGCACCTGCACTTCATGTGGCCTGAAGTTCATGGGGTGGCCCAAAGGCCTTGAGGTGGCCCTAAGGCCTTATATTCTCAATACTAGACAGGTAATTTATTTCCTTCATATATTGTTTATTGTTTTATGTATGTGCATGTTTACTATGGGAACACATAAAAAAGAGAAAAAAATCATAAAGAAGTAATGAATGTATTCTATTAATGTTTATTTGTGAGATTGAAAATGTATTGTGAACATAATTAATAGAAAATAGTTACAATATTCAAAAATATTAAAAACCCATCAAAGAAATATTAAGTCATGAATGCATTCTATCTCTCAAATTTTAACACATTTGGGTGTATGGGGTGTTATTCATCCAAAGTTTAGTGTGTCTCTTATTGCCAAAGAGTTTTTATAAGAGTGATGGGTTGACTTAACTGAATTTAAAAGAAAATAAGTATCCAAAGACATATTTTTGAAACTTTAGAGTCAAATGATGAGTAAATCAAGTTTATGACTTTAGAGTTTGGGACTTCTCTCAACAGATCAAGGAGTCATAATTTATTGTAGTTTTGTAGCTTAGTAACTACCTTGGAATTCTCAGAGTAGTGGTTTAGACAAATCTTGTAGGCTATAAAGAGAGGTTTCAAGGATACATTCCACTAGAATAATCAAGAGATAGATTATTCTTAATATATTAGTTAGGGATACTATATTGCAATAAAATAGTGAGTGACATTTAATGATTTAATTAATCGATAATGTCAAATAAATAATCAAGATGAAAGTACTAATCTAATGGTGTTTATTTTATAATAAATGGATATTAAAGAAACTGATACTCTATAATATGTAGTTGAAAAATATTTCTTCCTCACTAACACAAATTTCCAAGAGTGGTATAAGAGTCTGCACATAATACTATAGTATGAAAGGAAATTATATGTGCTGGAGTCCCCACAACCCGATCATCCTCCATAGGGAACTAGTGAGGATGAGAAAAATTCTTACAGGAGACTCATGGATGACACAATTGATGTTTACATCATAATTATAACATCAATTTACAAATATTTTTAGGTGTAAAATATGGACATGGATTTATATACCATATTGACTCATCTTTGAGAAGTATGCATGGAGAAAGTGTTGTGAGATATCAATGATATAATGATCAAACTAATAATTTATTTATTAACATATGGAACTCAAGTTAGTCCTCATATACTCAGGATACTAAAGTACATTGAAAGACTAAAATAATTGGGTTTCAAGTAAAATCAATAACTTTAAATTCATATCATTATTTCATCCTTACCACCCAGTTTTTTCAGTTTTTTTGAGAATTATCCAATGAATAGTTTGGAGAAACCAATTAAATGTCTTTTGGGATAGGTTTTCCAAGAATGTGAGAATTTAAATAAAGTTAAATATTTAATTATTAAGAATAATAAATATAAATAAAAGGTGAAAAGGATTACTACAAGAACACTTCTAAAGGAACCTTCACAATGTCTTTCTGGGAAACCAAAAATAAAAAAGGAGAGCATTGAATAGGATTTTATTTTCTTATCATGTAGAAAATAGGTCACTGGAAGAGGAACTACAATAAATTAAAGGCTAATCAAGCATGAGATTAAACTTTAGTTAAATTCATCATTAAATATAATATTTCATTTATGATCCTTGGGTATTATATACAATATTTCCTGATATAATTGTTTCTAAATACATGAACTGATGAAGTAAAGAAATATTATTATAAGTCAAGTTTTGTTCTCCAAGTAGCTGATGAAAGGTGATACCAACATCATCAGAGACTAGAACACGATTTCATTTCCAAGTGAATAGTTTTTGTAAAACTATAATTGTGTGTTGAATTCTACCATAACATTAATGAATGAATGTTTTTTATGGTATTTCATACATAACTAATAGTTAATTAATACATGAACCATGGTAAATACATGATGAATATAAAAATGTAAGACTATTAATACCTAGTTGTGACAAGAATATTCTTTTTCAAGAAAAAATAAAGTGTTTTTCAAGGATATACCCAGTATAGTTTTAGAATCTTTGGATTTAAAGACCTTAGGTGTTGTAGACACACTTAAATACTTATTTTTGGACAAAGAAACCTTTAAAAATAAAGATAAGTCGCAAATATTTATAAATTAATCTGGCTTGAGAGTGTGAACTATTCCAAGGTTAATCTAGTGGTAAATATACTTCAAAATATTACTTTAAGATTTTATTAAGGAATGTGAAAAATGAGGTATGGTATATGCATGGTTAGATGATATGGGTTGCTTCAGACCCACATTCCAAAGAATATCTTGACCAAGTAGACATTAATCAATAAAATATAGCATGGAGTAATTGCTAAACTTACATTACCTTATATACATGAAAGTTATGATGTTAGTAAGGAGAACTGATTATGAGTCTTACATGTTAACATTGATTAATAAAATATATCATGGAGTAATTTCTAAATACACATTTCCATATACACATTAGAGTCATGATGTAAGTAAAAGGAGCATCAATGTTGAAACATGTATGCATTGTAGTGACTTCCATTTTTTTTGAGACGTTCTTTACAAATAGTTGTGTTATCCCATAACCATATGCCAAATATATTTAAAAATGGATGTCATATGAGTTATAGTATGATATAAACTCATCATGTAATAATAACATGAGTTTAGATTTAAAGTGTTTGTTGAGGATATAAACAAACTTGCATTCGAAGAAACACCATGTGCATCTAAAGTAGTTATCCTAAAGTTATCGAAGTATATTACTTAAATCCCTCATATATAAATAAGATATTCAAGTTATATACTATATTTATATAAAGGTTTCATATATTTATTTAAAATAGAGGGGGAAATATTGAATTGGATTTAGTCAATGCCAAATATGCAAACATAGTTGGAATGGGAACAAGTTCCACAAGAGCATATAAAAAAGGAATATTATGGAGACACATACTATGTAAGAAGGTTAAAACTATATTAGTGGTTTTATATTCACTATGGATGATGATAAATTATTCTTTGAGAATAATTAATCCTAAAAGTAAGAAGTATATAGAAATAAGCTAAGATTAGAAATTTCAATTAAAATCCAATAATGGATTCCATGTATCAAATAACAGTGAATTGTTATTTTGAATACCGTGGAGGGTATTCAAGTTAGATGATACATGGGTGGTACAAATGCGTTACTAATGAGGATTAATTGGTAACACTAATTTTTTATTCCTAAATACATTAGAATTTTACTTATCATAGCTACTTTCTATGATCATTTTATTGAGAATTGGAAGTAAAATCCACCTATCATAGAAGGCATATATATAACACAACAAAAAAGGGATGGTGACACTAGATAATTCCAATAAGGGGTGAAAATTACATAAATCAAGTTTTGGATTGAAGTAAGAAACAAGATCATATAATATTCATTAGAAATTAATTTTTTCCATGTTTTTACAAGAGGTTAGTGGGAATTCCACTATATTTAAAGTAAAATATGTTTGATAACATATGTAAAACAACTATTAGTCTTACAAGTATGTTGAGACTAGAATGAAAGTAACACTCCATAGATTAACTTAAAGTAGAAACCTAAGTTATATGGAAAAAGACCAACTGAGGAAGATCTAAAGGTTTCTTAGACCTAGTAAATAGTACATATACCAACAATGTATTTAAAAATGCAAGATAGAACAATTAAAGATAGAATTGTTACTTGTGTCACATGGAATAAATATATCTAAGAATACATGAATGGTTCATAAGAGGATATTAATGTGGTGAGTTTAATTCCATACACTTCCTGATAGATCAATTAAATATTCCATAATATTTATAAGAAATGATATTTCCAACATAAACTTTATGATAAAAAAATATCAATTATATCCATGAGAACTACAAGGGAAGCAGCCAGCACTATCCAAGTGTACTTAAAAGAGTACAAGGGATTAGTACATAGTACTAGGAGAGGAAGGGATAATAGTTATAAGGGAATGTAGACTGGTATTCCTTTATATCGATATGATCCAATATCATAGTCAGGCTGAGGTAATGAGCAGGAGAAGCTCATTTAATCTAGTGGTATCCATATCTACAAATACCGAGCACATTTCATCTTTTAAGGTAGTTAAAGAAGTAGTATATAAAATGTGTAATGTTTTTTTATTACATTTTTTGAATCATGCTTAGTAAGTAAAGTTTTATCATGATGATAATTCTTTTACTGGTACTGGACAATATTTCAAGTTTAGACAGTGGAAAAAATGGATATACTTGGAGATATAATCTCTTGATAAGACTTACTCAAGGAGGTAAAGTCACAGATGATATAATAACCACATAGTGGAAATGTGGAAGGCCCATGAATAAATCCATAACTCAGAAAAAACTTGATCTTATCATGTGAGATCTAACAAGTGTAGTTATAAAGTTGGATCTAGTGCAAGTGGGAGTGTTTAAATAGTGGGTTCCCTAGACCCAACTAAACAGTACTATTTTATTATCATTTCATGTATGCAATGAGATATGTATGATGTGAACTTACCATTATAGTTTTTATATTTTTCATCCACTATTTAAATGGTAATTTATATAGTTTATTTTTCATATAAAAATGTTATAGTAGTTACCAAGATATAATGATGACCATGAGATACTATGACATTAATCTTAAACAAATTTCATATGGTCTAGATACATCATTTGGACCAGACACATAGGATGTATGGACATAGAGTTTTAGGGGATCATAATCATTGAGACTTATTCTCGTGAATTTCACACTTGGTGATCTTTAGTAGGTGGGATCATGAGGATAGACCTACCAAAAAGAACAAAACATGTTTTAGGTTCCATTGGTTTCTCCTATCCACGAACATGTGTACTAGTCTTCGGACTTGAGATTATTATCAATGTGTACCATTTGATCATGTGCTTTTATTCAAGGAAAAAATTATGGCATTGGATTCATGGAGAGGAAGCTTATGTTGGGTGTGACATTGGTGGTATTACATTGGTTAAATGGTCAAGATAAAATTTTTCTCCCCTGATAAGATGTTTTCAATCACACTTTGATTCGGTAAAGGAATTAATTATGGTTTAATGTTTTTGCTTGATTAACTGACATGATATCCTAGTACCTATATCGGGGATTGGATCACTGAAGATGATGAAATTATGTCACTCTGGTGATGAAATTTTTTTAAATACCCAGCCCACTGGCTTCCTCTTCATGCACGTAACTTCATAAACTACTATTATAATGATATGATTTGCAATGGTGAGATTACAATGATCATATTACTTTCTATATATAAACTTAATCATAACATCTAAAATCATTCATATCCTTATCTTATTTTATATATTGTGTCTATAAAATTATTTATTAGTGTCTTTATAATAGCAATGTATCTTGTATACTTGTCGTTCCTTATATAGTATGATCCTCTAGAGTTCAAGATTATTGTGTTTCCATATATTTTTACTTTTTTATGGTATTAGATTCAGTTTTAATAGTGAATGTAATCTTCTATTTTTTGTGTTATACTATTATGATGAAATAATAGAATATTAATTATGCTATTTTTTTGATGAAGTGTTTTAATCTCATATCTTACATTCTCCACTTAAATATTAAATAATTTCATCCTTGAAATGAGTGTTATATATTTATCCATAAATATAAGTTGGTGATTATTCATAATTTCCTCCTTATGTTTCCACATTTCTTCCTCTAACATTTGATTCATTTAAAATAATTTCACCAGTAGATTTATCCAATTCCACAACACTTTATCTCTAGTGTCAAGAATCTAGATATGCTCTTTATTATAATACAAGTCAAGTTCCAACACTATTTCCTCATTGGTGAGTGTAGGTGTTGGGACTGGAATTTACTTTATAATTAGAAAGACATGGAATATATCTTTCACTTTAGATGGGTTTGGTGGAATAACTAAACGGTAAGCCCCAACTCCAATTATCTATAAAATTTCAAAATTCCTTATATTCCTTGGTCTTAACTTCCCCTTCTTACCAAACCTTGTGACTTCATTCCATTGAAATACCTTAAGAAGATATGATTACCTACTTGAAATTCTAATTCCTTCATCTGATTATTAGTATAGATATTTTATCTGATTTGAGTAATCTTGATATGATTCTGAATAGAAAAAACTTTCTTAGTTTTATCCTCAATGAGTTATAGACCTACTATCTTATTTTCTATAACTTTATCCCAGTATTTTGGGGTATGAAATCTTTTCTCATACAATGATTTATATGGTTCTATTTAAATGCTTTAATGAAAGTTGTTATTATATGAAAATTCTACCAAAGGTAAATAATAGTCTCATGTTCCTTAAAAGGCAAGTGAGAAAGACCTATGGATGTTATCTAGTGTTTGGATAGTCCTTTCATACTACACATTAGTTTGAGGATGATAGGTGATACTCGAATTTATCTCAATATTCAGATCCTTCTAAATACTTTTCCTTAATTTCTAAGTGAAACAATGGTCATTGTCAGATATAATTTATATAGGTGCACCATGAAGTCGCACAAATTTATTAATATAGAGTTATATAAGACACTCAAGGGGTATATCCTCCCATAATTATAGTAAATGTGTAGACTTAATAAGTTGGTCCATAATAACCCATATTGCATCATTCCTCTTAGATGTCTTGGTAAGTCCATTAAAAAAGTCCATTATGGAATTTTACCACTTCTATATTGGTATGGGGAGTTATTACATGACACCCTTAGGATATTTTTTATCATCATTTACTTGTTTGAATAAAAATAATCTTGAAACAGATCCATCAATTTCCTATTTCATGTTGTCCCACTAGAAATGTTCTACTAAATATCTATACAACTTGGTGCAACAAGGGTGTATAGAAAAATTTGAGTTATGATCTTCATATAAAAATTCCCTTTTTAGCTCAGTTATTGATGGAACACAATCTCCTTACAAACTATAAAAACCCATATTTGTAGATAAAGTCCTTAATTATACAATTATTCATATATTTCAACATATTTTATAGATCATTTTCATCTAGTTGATACTTCTTTATCATCTCTAGTAAATATGGTTGGGGAAATAATTGAAAATGGAATGGTGTTTCCCCTTCCCTAATAATTTCCCAATCTAGATTTACTAAATAATTGAATATCAGATCCTTGATTATCCTAATCATGGATAGAACTCTGTGATCCTTCATTCTCAATATATTATCCACCTTTTTGTCTTTCCCATGGTGGTAGTGTATTGCATAAATATATTCCTTTAGTAGATCCAACCACCTCCTTTGTCTCATGTTGAGATATTTCTATGTGAATATATACTTAAAACTCTTTTGATATGTATATATATCACATTTTCTACCATAGAGGTAGTGTCTCCATATATTCAAGGAAAATATTATAGCTTCCAGATAAAGATCAATAGTATAATAGTTTTGTTCATGGGTGCTTATTTATTGTGATTCATAAGTAAAAACCCTATAATTTTGTAAAAGAATGTTCCCTGGTTATTTATTCGATACATCACTATATATCAAAAATCCTTCCATTCCTAATAGTAAATTTAAAATAGACTCATTGATCAATATATTCTTTGATTACCAAAAACTTTCTTCATATTCCTTTAGCTAAGTGAATATGACCCCTTTACATGTAAACTTGGAAAATGATTTGGCCAATCATGAAATGTTTTGAATAAATCATCGATAATAGACCACTAAACCAAGGTAACTATGTATCTTGGTTATATTCATTAGTGTGGTCCATTATATGATTTCCATTATCATTAAATGTTAAGTAAATATTCCATCCTTAGAGATAATATTGAAAAGAAAAGAAACTTTCTTGATCCAAAATCCAAACTTATTGAATTTCCTAAGTAAATATTTTTCTCTAAGTGTCTCAATAAAGATTCATAAATGGTTCTCATTCTCTTCATATATTTTAGAGTATTTCAAGATATCATTAATAAATTCCACAATAAATTTATCAATATAATCCTTTAAAACTCTATTCATCACATCCATATACATTTAGGGTATGTTATTTAATCCAAATTCCATTCATGTAAACTCATAATATATATACCTATTACAAAATAGAATATTTAGTATATCAGCCTTATTCACTCTTAACAGATTATAACCAGAACAAAGATCAATATTTGAGAAGTATTGACCACCCTGAAGTTAATCAAACAAGGCATCAATGTGAGGAAAATGATACTTTTTATTTATATTAATGGAATTTATTTCTATATAATTAATGCACATCCCTATAAGACCATACTTATTCATTAAAAATAGGATAGGTGATTTCCAAGGTGAGACACTAAGGTGTATAAATCCCTTATCACACAACTCCTATAGTTTTATCTTTAACTCTAAAATTCCACTGGGTCCATTTTATAGGGAGGCTTATATATGGGTTTTTCATCAGAAATGAGTTCATTGGGAAATTAAACTACATGTTCAAATGGATTTCTAGGTGATTCCATAGGAAATACAACAAAGTATTATTTCAAAATAGGAACATCCTCCAATATTAGGATATCATTCCCATCCATTGATTATGTTTTTTATTATTCTTCTCCCAGAATTTTATTAAGATAACCCATTGGAGGTGGTTCCATACAAGACTTAGATAAATAATGCTCTCCTCTAAAAACAAGGGATTACATGATTCTTTCACAAATCATAATTTATTTATCTCAATATTAAATTATTAAATTGTACTTTTAGATCCAATCCATCCCAAGGAATATTTAAAGATAAACCATAGGTATAGAAATAAATTTTTCAGCTAGATAGTATCTATTCATCTTAATAGATGCTTCCCAATATATCCTTGATAAAATAAGATTCCCCCTGTGTGTTTTGAATGAAAAATCCTTCCTTAATATTTCAGGGAATGGTTTAATGTTGTTAGAAAACATGAAATATATATATAAGGTCATAGATACAGAATCAAATAAGGCTTTGTCTAAATTTGAGTTAATTTTCCAAGTACATGTTATTCATCATTCAGTTTTTGATATTATATTATAGTAATTGTATAATCTCAACCTTTCTTCCTTAGACTCTTATAAGTTAAATTTCCTTAATGCTTAGGATATTAGTTAGAATAGTTCCCCATCTCCTTACAGTTAAAGAATTTTAAATTGGTGGTTTTTATTTTTCATTTTCATTCATGACCTTGATGGCCTTTATCTCCACACTTAAAACAAGCTCTCATTACCTTTATGAAAGTCCTACGGTTCCCATAGTTATTACATGTTGGTAATTATACCCTTTTTTTCTTTACCAAATTTCTCTCTATATGTCACTTATTCATCCTATTTTCATCTTTCTTTCATTTGAAAAAATAATACGTGGAGAACTCTTTCTTGGTTTAATAGAACTTTTCACTATCTCCTCATATAAGAAAATTTTTTGAGATACTAATGACCCTTGAAAGCTTGCATTTATTCTATCTATTAAATGATTGATATTGATTTTTGGAATACATATGTAGTCCACGTCCTATCTTGATAACCATGTAAAGTTAACCTCATACTCAAAAAAAATCCTCTTATTTTTTTTCTCAAATTTAAAAAAAAATATATTCCATCCCTTTTCTATCAAGAAAAATAATTTTCAAATAATATTGACATAAAATATTTCAATTATATTATTTATATTTCTTCCTAATTTTTAGTGTTTTTAATCAATAAGTACGTTTGAAAAATATCTCCCCTTAGATGATATAAAACCCTTTTAACATTATACCTATCACCATATCCCAAGGTGAGGAATATATTCTTTAGGGATTGATTTATTGTTCATCTAATATTAGATCCATGGTTTCATTGAAGTATTTAAATTATTTCATTAAGAAGTGGAAAAATATTATTGCACCACGTTGAGTGGAAATAGGTTATTCCATGTAGACAATGTTATTGGTCATAACATAATTATTCTTCTTGGATTATGTATAGTATCCTTATTTATTTCTTGGAGGTAAAGGGAAACAAAATAAAGGGGTGAGTTTTTATGCTCAGTTATGGGTAGCATACATTGGAAACTAACATGGAATATTAAAGGCATAAATAATATGGAAGAAATAAATAATCTGATGAATGACTGATGATAATTATACATCCATGGATTATGTAAAAATGGAATAAAAATACATGGGTAATAATAAATGAATTCATTGTGATGGAATGCATAATGTTAGACATCGTAATCATATTTTCAAGGCCTTATGCCAAGACACAATACATAATATGGTAGTCATTTGAGAAATACTCCAAACTAGTTTGTCTCGTGAAACCGATTAATACATCTAGGGGTTATATAATTCTGGACCCCACCCATCACATAATAATTATAATGAATCCATTATATGAAATATTTTTATAATGTTCCAAAATGAACCACTTAAATACACATGTTTTAGTAATTAATATTTGTTCACATAGAAGTAATGGGTATAGAGATTATCAATGTTTCCCAGTCAATTGGATATCTAAGTGAATATCCATAAATATAGTAGAATTTATAAGATATTCACATTTATAATGGAAAGTATCCTTGATGACAGTGTAGTAGAGTGGGATATTCTTATTAAAGTGAAATATTAGGAACCAGTCAATTAATTCAATGGATGTATAGTAAAGAAATAATAAAAAAAAATCCTCTCTTGGAAAATGTATTTTATAGATAATGAGAGTGGTATAATAAGAGTTAATGGTCGTATCTTTTTCATAATACAATCATGAGTTTTTAATAAAGAAATATAAGATCATTAAATATGGAATTATAAAATAATTCAAAATAATTTCAAATAGAAACAAATATAAATGTATGGAACCCCTTTTCTTGATATACACCTTCCAAAAGAATGAGAATAAACTCCTTAGATCCTTAGGTTTTGGGCTCTTGAAATAGAAATTTAGATAATGGTTTAGAAACCATTACCTCACTAAGTATATTGAGAAAAAGTCATAATACTGACTTCAAGACAAAAATGGAGATAGATTTTGAAACTCTCATCTACTTAAGTCTCTTACCAAAGCTTCTTGAGTGATGAAATTTTATGAAAACCATACTTGATGATTTTATAGTGAAGATAAATGGAAGGATGGGTGGTTATTTATAAAAAATGATGAGAAAGGGTTTATTAATTTCTAAACATAGGCCTTGGACTTTAGGTTTTGTAAAAATTTAAAATCATTATCCTTATAATGGTTTTAAACCATTGAATTTGATATTTAGGGCATGTTTTATGAATTTTAAAATTTTAAGAACTTAAATCCTTAAAACTATATTATTTTTAGACATGTAAAAGATTTTTATTCATAAATAATTATTTTCAAAATATTAAAATATACTTTTGGATTTGGAAATAGGTTTGTAAAATTGATTTTATTATTTAAAAATATATAAATTTAATTAATAAACATGTTTTTTGTCAAGATGACATTTTTTTTTTATTACAACATTTTTATGTCCTAATGAAGTCATAATAGCTACTATATATTAATATTGTATATAACTATTTACCTTAAAATAAATTTGTCTTAGAAAATAATAAAAAACTCACATTTGGTTACTTTTAGAGTGTTGATTAAAAATTTGAGGTTTTTTTTATAAAAAATAAATTTTTTATATGAGAAATTTAATTATTAAATAAAAACATTTGTGTGTTTAAAAATCAAATATTTAGAACTGAAAATTTAAAAAAACATTTTTAAGGCATATGTATATAGTTTCATTATTATTCATTGTTATCCCAACTAGAAGAAATATCCTGATATGGGGATGAATTGGGGTATGAAATACTAAAATAACTTCCCATTTGGATCTTGTTTCATCATTAAAGAAATAGTCTTCTCTCTCTTTCCCATATAAATATATGAAAAAAATGAAAATAAGCACAAGACATTATAATTTTACTTGGTTCACCCACACTAGGATATGTATAAGGAGAATACACAAGAAATATGCCTATGTTCTAAATCTACTAAATTGCACTACTGTAATAAATTTCGGATCAGACTCATTGTCCCTCCTGTTTCACTACCAATCCTAATTTTAAAGCTCACTCCTCTCTCTCTCTCTACTGAAGTGAATGCACTACTCTTCCAGTAGTTTATTATATTGATATGAATCACCATATAATTGTTTCACACATATGTTAGTTTTCCATGAAACTTTGTGTTCACCCAAGTGATGAAATCCACTTCATCTCATAGTGATTTCCTTATAGAGAGTCATTTTGGGAATTGTTTTTATTCCTCTGTGAACTAATTTAAACCCTTCAAAAAATTCCTTGCACCATGTAGCACATGTTCACTGTAAAATGACTACTTCATAGAAAAATTATGCCTCATGAACCACCACTCCCTTTTGAGCTACAATGAATTTCAAATAAAGCTCCTCCACAAACTAAACTTCCTTTGTGAACTGCCTCCTTCATAGACACAACTCCTTCATAAACTACTCTTAGAATTCGCCAAATTCTACCAATGATGATTATCTATATTTTGTTTTTATCTTATGAATAAGTTACTAGGGATTATTTATATAGGTAAATAAGCTAGGAAAAATTTATAATCATAATTACTATTAACTTATTTTCAAATTATCCTTCACCACAAACTAAACTCACTATGTGGTTTTCATAGTGTATAACCCTCTTTGAGGCATCCTCTAAAACTCTGTCTCTTGAAAAATAATGAACAACCTTTATGATGGCCTCTAACTTACTGCCTTTGACCACAAATGATTATAAACCTTTATAGTTCACATAGAATTTTTTCTATATGGTTTAATTTCCATTGATGGTTTTTATTTATGGTTCATATACTTTCTATATAGTTCACATAGTAAAGCTTTTATGCGGTCAATATGCCTTTGTCGAAAAACCACCATGAGCTCCTTATAGTGATAAATAGTTTATCGATTTTCCTATGTGTGAATCCTTCATTTTCCATAAAAAACTAATTTTCATGCCCAAAAATATGACAAACACTGGGAAACTGTTCCACCTTCAAAAATCTTTCTTCATAAACAACCATGTTAGAATGTTGTCAACCATCTTTGTCAACAAGTACAACCAACTAAAAAACAATAAAATTACACCTTTAGGGATTTTTTACAACATTTATTAATTAATATAAATTATTAATAACTAATATTTATATTATTACCAAATGATTTTATATATTTTTTTAGAAAATTTTATGTATAACGGTCACATTACTATTAAAATAGACATATAGGGACGTTACTATTCTAGCAGTCTGATTCCCAATGGTCAGATTTCAATGATCACCTTAACTTTATAATGGTTATATTATCCCTTATATATACACTTCATTATGATATCTAAAATCATCCATATACTTCTCTTAGTTCATATACCATGTATATTCCATTCATTATTTTTTTCTTTATAATGACAATGTGTCTTGTATACTTTTAATTATTTTTTCAATATGAACATTAATAGTTTAATATTATAGTTTTGTGTTATATTATTACTTATTATATGGTACTATTTAGGGATATTATATTGAATGTAATATTCTAATATTGTTTTGTACTATTATGATGAAATAAGAGAATCTGAAATGTGTAATAGTTTTTTTGATGAAGTGTTTATTTACTATAGTTGAATCTTGGGTTATAAAATGGAGCTTCCATCCCTTTCATGTTTTAAATCATATTTTATGATTAATTACATAGAATGTGGTATACTATAATAGATACATAGTATTATATATTCAACGTGGTGTTTTTAGCCTATGATTAGTTTATTGTGTAAGATTAACCTCATTCCCGTAGTTTTTTCATAAGAATATTACCACACCCCAACAGTTACAGGCTATGAAAAGCACCCACTTATGAGTAAATCAGTGTGTGTAGGGATTTATCACCTATCATATATCATGATGTAATATTAAACCCATGCTGGAAATTGTTTTTATAATATCATGTGTATCCAATTAATGATAGATTCTATATTTTTAAACCACAAATCAGCTCTATCATATTATACGATCCTCATGTCATATGTTATGACATATTGAGATCCTGAAGGATTAAACTGTATCACTATATATGATATCACATATCATAATCCATGACAAAAATGAATTCTATGATATCATATATCCAGAGTATAAAATTTCAATTGAATTTTATGATAGCCCTTATGATATCAATAAAATATACAATATTCTTCATTTTAAAACTTGATTTCGAGAATCAAATATCACAGAATTTATTAGATACCACTTAAGGGTTTCCTAGGATTAATTTACTCTTAATAAATGCATAAAAACCGAATAAAACCCAAGAAACCATTATCTAACATGATTGATAACTAAAACAATGTATATATATAAAATTAAGAAACTATGTACCTTTCACTGATGATTCCTATACTACTGTCTTCCATACAAATAGTTGATGGAGATCTCTCTGAGGAAAACAAAAGACTCCCTCTATTATAGTGTGACCATGGGTTAAAATAATCACCTAATGCTCATATGGAATTATCCTCACATCCACTCTATGCTAGTTCCACGCTAGGAAAAAAAGTATGAAGAGAGATCCAACAAGGAGAGAATCATAAATGGATTTCTTAAAGAGTTCCCCTCAAATTCTCAATGGTACTTCCATCTTATATATCCCCTCGGGAAACTCCTAAGAGGCTAAAATATTTACTCATATTTTACAAAATACATGATTAAAGTTTTTTACATTCATGCATCTATCGCATGAATGCATTATTTTATCCATCCAATGTTTTATCTTATGAAATGTTAAAAGTAAATGATAGTTTTCATAGAAGATTTCTTGAACATTGACACTCCCCACATCAATTTTAATGACATGTTAATTTTTTTATATGATTAACCCCCACTATGATATCATCATATCATATGATACGATTGAACAAGGAAAAAATATGATATAAAAATATTCATGATTCGTGATATGTCATTATCATGCCACATAATATAGCCAAATACACATCAAATGTGTAAGGATTTAGGGAGTATCTCCATCAATTATTTTAGGTGGACTCAGAAATCATGATATAACCCTCCCATGAACAACCAAATCAAGGATACATGATCAATGAATGTCCTTTAATACCAAGATAGTACTCTTGGACTAACCATTAGTCTAAGTATGGTATATAGTACTCAAATTCTTGTATTTATCTGATGCCTTATATAATCCTTATTGAACGAATACTTTAAATTGGGTATCCTTATTAGATATGATACTCTTAGTCACACTATATAGACGTACCATCTCCCAAACATATAACTTAAATATCTCATCAATATATTGGATCTCCCTAATTGGTAAGAAATTACCCACCATGGTCAATCATTCAACTGTAACCCATGCCACATCACCACCATGAGGTGACCTCAATAGCTCCATTACAAAATTTTTCAACACAACATCCCACTTCCATTTGAGAATGGGTAGGGGGAAAAACAATTTCTAGCTACTGATTCTCAAACTTTACCCAATAAAAGGTGGAGCATCATGAGGGTAACCCCATAATATCATCTGTTATCCCAAGCTACCAATAATTATAGTGAGTTTCATGATACATCTTGGTAAAACTTAGGTGAATGGGATATCTAGAGGCATATGATTCCCACATTTTATCCTCATGCATGACTAAAGGGACCATAACTCTGCCTCACATATAAATAATATCATCATTAACCAGTGTTAAATAATATGGATTCTCCCTAATATATATATTTTCCATCATCAATAGACAATCTAAATTAGATAACTAAATCTCTTTCACCCTATCAAGGATTAAAAAGGTAATGCCCAACACTATAAGTGTATCTCTTCATTGATATTTCATGACATTGATATGTATATCATAGAAGAGTCCCATAAACTTCCACTTTTAATTATCCTTGTGAACTAACTATGCATGCTTCTTCATACTCAGTTCATCAGCCACAACATTCACTTTTATAGGGGTATATACTATCTCAAAGTCAAAGGATAAGAGAAACTTTTTACACCTTTGCTACTAAAGGTTTAGGTTGGATTAAGAGAATATATAAGTTGGGACCTTATGGTTAGTTTAGGTCATAAAACTATCATCTAATAGATAATTATGCCAACATATCATGATATGCACTGCCAATATGAGCTTTAAATCATGTGTTTAGTATTTATACTCAAATAAACTCAACTACCTAAACCCATAAGTGACTAGTCACTCATCTTGCATCATAATTTCTCTAATATCGATGATTGATGCATCACAATACAATGTATACTCCTTACCCAACTTAAGTACAATCAAAATTAGCATGGCCATCAACATCCCTTTAATCTCTTGAAATACTCCCTTATAAGAATCAATCCACTCAAACATTTACCCCTTTTAAATATATTCTTCATAATCACTCTTGATTATGAGAAGTATTTAATAAATCTATTTTAATATCCCATCAACCATAAAAAACTATGAATTTCAAAAAAAAATTGGATCGCTATTAAGAGATCAAAACCTCAACCTTCTCAATGTACATTGATATTACCACCTCTGATATCATTTTCACCAATAATTGTATTTCTATTATATAAAACTAATACTTATAGATCTTGTAATAAAGATGATTATCTCTCAATGTGATCAGTGTTACTTAAAAATATCAAGTATGGTCTTCTTGTATCTATGAGTATAATAGAATAGTTTTAACAAATAAAACTATGATGGAATCCAAATATGGATGGAAATCCCTACTCATTATGTCTAGGAACATTTTTTCCTTATTCATAAAACTAAATGGTGTCACATGAAACTTATACAGGTCATATATTCTTTTAAAAGAACTACAAGGAACATTAAATGGCCTCACTTGAAATTTATGATATCAAGATCTCATATCGATCTTAGAGAACCATGTGGATCCCCTCAAATGATCTAGTAATTCATCTATATTAGGAAAAGGATACCAGTTATTGATAGTAACTTGGTTTAACCTCAAGTAATCTATATATAAATAAAAAATTACCATCATCGTTATTAGAAAATATAATGGAAGTACCCTAAGGGGACGTGCTCGGGTAAATGAATCCCTTTACCTCAATGTCTTTTACCTAAACTTTCAAATTGATAATGTCTATAGGGGACATCCTATATGAGAAAATTGATATGGTCTCTATACCTAAAATTAACTTGATTGTAAAATTGGTCTCTCTTTTAGTTGAAAATCATAATAACTCATTTGTAAAAACATTTTGAAACATATCAAAAATAGGAGGAAGTATCAGCTTCATTACCCCTTTATATCCCAAAACAATCATAGCAATATGGGTTTTTATTGAACCTAGCTACTGATGACCAAGTCTTTAATAAACTGCTTATAAATCACACTCCCTGAAAAAGGTACAACAGTCACCCTCAACAGACATGAAAGACACCCATCGATGGTAGAATTTCATGTGAACTCAATATAGAATTAGACAATCCGTCCTAGGGATCACATTATAACTAAAAATTTCAAATAAAAATAAATAACATAGATTCTCATACCCACTGATCAGGATGAAGCACTCTAGAAACCTTTAAATACCCTTCTATTACACTCCTAAGGGAATATTAATAAAGATAACCCTATAAATATACTCTATAACCAGCCGCATATCATCAAAAAATTGAGTAGATATAAATTAATGTGACATACTTATATAATATAAAACAAATTTTAGGTTTAAATCCACTAGAATCATACCTTGAATAGTTTATGACCCCTCACTATGATTGATAGGATTGTTCTCAAAAGTGCATAGATGATATGAGCACTAACCTTAATCTCTAGTCACTTGACTCCCAAGAGGGTTATTATCCTTCTAAAACTTCTTCTACCCCTGGGTACCATGTCTACCTCCATATCATGAATGGTCAGAGGAACCCCAACTACTAGATCTCTATGGAAACCATTTATCTACTCCAAAACCCTAGGTTTACTCAAAACATAACCCACCAATTGTCTATGGAATGAACCCACATAATCTTTATAGGTTTTCCATTTAACCATAAGAATGAAACTCCTTCAATGGATTGTCATAATTTGGCCAAATATTCCCTATATTCCCACACTGATAGAACATAACATTAGACTATCCTCTTAGAGAAATAGATGAACCTCTGCACTGATTGGCCTTTCAATTGCCACCCTAAAAAGACTATTTATACCTCTAATTCCTAATAATCGATGATACACTCCCAGACCTGGTATAAAGAGCATACTACCTAGATGATCCAACCTTAATTAGGTTCTTCTCAATAATGATGACCCAGTTCAAACCCTTAAAAATAAAATTGGATGAAAAATATAAACTTGCGATTAAATAATATGTCACAGACTATCAACAAAACATCTGACCATGTCAGTCTCATCACACACTAACATGGGTGTGAATTTCAACAAAATGGTTAAACAATTGGAATACTTCATCACTAAAATGTGTCCCTAAATAATATAAATTAATTCCTTATAACTATCTAACCTTATAGTATCTGTAAATAACTACTCAAATAAATTATTTGAAAAAACCTTCCAAGATAGCCACATATATTAATCTTCATAGACTAATACATCCCAATAGTTCTTGACCAATGCATGGATCATGTAGGTATTAAGTCTTTCCCTCTACTTTAAGGGTGTATCAATTTGTTAAAATATATTCATCATAGACTCAATAAATTATTCCATCGCATATGGTTTACCCTCACTTTTGAAGAGGGATATATGTTGTAGATGACCCCACCCTTATCGCCCCATGTCCCATCAAATGTAAGAACTAAATTAAACTATCTTGGAGATACTGATCAATAAGGTTGTAGGAGAAAAATATGATTTAGATCCATATATGGTAGGGCATGCTTGTCCCCACCCTCTTGGATCTCTACTAGAGGTTTTCGTGGTGGAATATTGATACAATTCCAAATTCATGACTTTGAACACATCTATCATAGTCCTTGATATCACAATTTAGAGAGAAAATGTCAAATTCAATATGCTCTTCCAATTTATAAACAAAATCCCAATAATATAACGGTTCCATGCATTTTGGTTCAAGTTTATCCAAAACTACCCACTATTGGGATATGTATAAATACACATAGGTCCATATATCTAGTTTTTGTGTGTTAAAAGTAAGATCCAGTGACCATAGTTCATTCAAGTATAGTGTCTCCAACAAGTTATATAGTAAAACACTATATAATTTAGAATTGATGATTTAAATAATCAAACCCTACTTTATAACCAAGTAATCAATCACCCACGACTATAATAATTTCAAATGAGTCCTATATTTCAATAATAATGTATAAAATCATGTATTTTGCAACCCCAGGATAAGATTAAATCAAAAAACTATAAATCGTATATCATTTTCCATAGAAATCACAAAATCATAACACTGGAAAACCAAGAACAAATATCCCATTTATAGTAACTTGGAATTTCTCTATACATGGGTCAGATACTCCCAAAAATAAGTTCAATCTCAAGTCCTAAAAATATCCTACCTCCATCTACCATTCCCAAATAGTAAAGAAAATCAAAACTAGCCTTTGATGCCACTTTTTAATGTTCTTGGCTTGAACTGATCTGAGCTAATGAGAGCCACATAACCTTAGAAGTTCTTCTTAATATGTAAAAGTATGCCAACTAAAAAGAATGGTAAATTAAATTCTCATGGAGAGGAAATATCCTCTATCATATATCTATAAATAATAGTGGAAGAAAAATTAAACCATCAATCATAATAATTTCATACAGGGAAATTTCACTGATAGGTTAACCATGGATAAAAAATAAAAAAATTCTATAACATAATGAAATATACTATAATTTCACACATGTCATATAGAAGTAACTAGGTTCATCCATGGATTTATTATATACAAAGATTCCAAAAATAAAAAAAATTGTGGTGACAACTAAAAAACTGGACCTGAACCCTCATGCGGTCTCATCTCTTAACTCAGACCATGAAACTCTAACTCAATCATTCACCATAGTTCCCTTTACCTTTCCTAAATCCTAAATCCTAAAATCTACATGAACATCAAGATTCCTATATAGGGTATGAGTACAAACCAGTAGGTCACCACCTATAGTATCCCTAATAAAATAAAAAATATATATTTGAATTCCCAATATGAAATTATAATAAATAAAACATAATAAAAATACACTTTTCGTTTCATATAATACTCATTAACCAAGCTGATTCTCGCTCAAATTTACCCAAGAGAATAAGGTAAGACGGTCCTTGTAGTTTAGCTTGGGTTATCGAATCCACAGAGACCTAAGAAGAAACCTATAGACACGTACATTATATGGACTGTTTTCAGATATGAAGTGGCCAAATTGGATTTATTTTGGATGGGTTTTAAAGGAATCTAATAGATTTAAGTGAATTCAATTTAAAATAATGAGTTGATCCTAGGTTATCACTCGGGGTGGATTGGACGTATTTTCTTTTTAATGATTTCAATTTCCTAAATTTGAGATGGGTTCATTTAAGGAGATAAAACAACATCATCACTTACTGGTTTAATTCCTACACCCTCTAATACTAATCACCTATACACTTGAAGGATCAAAGTTTTGAGCACTTCAAGGTAAAGGATCGTATTAGTACTTGAAGTGTGTGGCCTTAAATTCAACAAGGACGATGGAGTTTAAAAATCATCAAATAAAAATCCCAATTAAAGAAGTGATTATACATTAATTAGGTGATAAATAATATCCAATCCAGCCCCTTTCTACTCCCTTGGATCAAACCATAAGTGGGTTAGCCCTCCATTGATCCCATGGTTTCAATGGAAGCGGAAAGTAGACTCATGAGGGAGGAAATGGAGAAGTAAAGAAAACAACAAAAATAAAATGATCACTCCACCGTTGTGTGAATAATTTCACAAGGTTTGGTGTGAATAAATTCACACCTTGATCCAACGGTATCAAAGTGATATGAAGAAAAACATAATAAGAGTAGAATAAGAACTTTTATTAAGAAACTAAAGTGAATTGAACAACTTACATGTGAAAGACAAATTTGAGGCAACAAAAATGCAGCATAACATTACAATTGAACAAAGCATCCAAGATTACAAACTTCTTCACCACCATTGCCTTAAATAGGCATTTTGGGAGCATTGGGTCGAGCCTCCAACAGTAAAACTCATCCCACTTGAGTATGGTAGGTCTAGGGTGGTGGAAAGTTTGTGGAAAGAAGACTTTCCATCCTTGACCCGAAAAGACATCCAGCTGTCATGCACCGAACAGACGTGCTTGAAACGCCTTCTAGATGGCCGAAATTGGGTGGGTAATAGAAGACTTAAATTAAGCTCCGGATGTCCCATAACAGCCTGTAAAATATCATCCAAAATGAGTTATGGTTTTCTAGATATGGTTTAATTGGTGGGCTGTTTTTCTAGGCCGCAGAATCTGGCCCAAAATTTTATCTCTAACTTGGGCCGCCTAAATGGACATCATGGAGGCAGGATTAGCATTTTATCCTGAAGAGTTATTTGTTCCTAGACATATCTTCTATCATCCCACGATATTTGGGGTTAATTGGGCCTGTATTTTGGGCCCCACAGTCTCATCAGTGGGCTGATATCCAATCTGACTTCTCCAGAATTGCTTCCTTTCATTGCCAAAAATATCCATCATCCTCCATGAATTCTCCATTGATCCCTGAATGAAACATGTTAATATTAGAGTGTAGATAAATTTCCAAAAATATCAATTTAAAATTAGATGAATCATTGGGTACTTCAAATTATGTTCAAAAATGTACCACATAATAGTGCATTTTAAGAAGGTATTACAATCATAATGTGAAATGATGTTCAAAGTGTAAAATGCACTAAAATGGTGTTTATGAATAATAAAGAACATGAATATTATGTATATTAACAATGAATATTAGCCTCATTTAGTGGATAATCACACCCCCCCAACTTGAGTTTTGCTAGTCCCGAGCAAAATATATCTCAACAATATGAAATTCGAATTCCCTTTTCCAAAAAAAACATTTTAATACACAATGATCACCAAAAAACCTTATACCAAACAATCATGAAACCCATCAAAATATTTTAATACAAGATAGTTTCATAAGAAGATCCCAATCCCAAGCCCATTCCTTTGTTCAAATTCATTGTCATATTTCATCCAATATCAATTAAGTATGAGAATGTGTTGTGTATCACAATCGACATGGGGGTTTATCTTTATTCAAGGGGGAAATTAAGGAACCGCTAGGTGGAATCACATTTCAATATTAAGATGAGTATTCTTTTTTTTTTGTATAATTTTTTTTTTGTTTTTTTTTTTTTGTTTTTTTTTTTTTTTGCAATTTTGCCATGGTAATTGAAATTGCACTCAAAAGAGTAAACCCCTATAGAGAGACTTTGCCGATGACTCCCAGGCTCAAAGACCTTAGGGAACCAAGTGAAGCCCACATACTCGGGCATCATCTCGAGTTAACTCAGTCAAAAACAAATTCAAATTACCAAAAATAGAGATAAAATTACTAACTCTGGGTCAGACAACTATGGATTCACGATCCCCAAGTGCCGAAAGCCACACATTAGGTCATTTCATTGCTCTACGCGCAATTTTTTTTTGAATAATTTTAATAAATTTTTTTTTGAATACTCATATTAAACTAAAATTATCACCAAACCTATGCTATTTATTTAGGATACCCCATGAACTCAAACTAATACCCCACTATCCAAGGGACGTGCATTGTGATCTTTTTTTTATTTGGATGAAAATATAAACGATGAAATATCACATTGGACAGCCACACTTTCCAAAATCAATGCTCATGAAATTATACAAGGATTAAAATCAGAATCAGGGTATGCTAAATTATTTGATATTCCGTTTCAAAGTGTGCAATGTGTATTACCATGTTTAAAGTTAAAGGAATTTTTCCTTCCATTTATTTTTTTTTTCAAATCATTCATTTTTTTTTTGACACAAAAGCATTTTTTTTATTTTATCTCTCCCCCCAAATTAAAACAACACTGTCCCCAGTGTTTGAAGAAATAAAAATTTAGAAGGAGTAGAGGAAGATAATGGAAGTTGAAAAAGGAAATTGAAACTGAGGATCATGGAATGAAATCACCTGGTGGTTGAATCTGAAGTTATTTCTGTTCCAAATTAGTCCTTTGATCTCTTGGGGGATGTAGGCACCTCCTTTATTGAACATGTATCACCCAAAATAGTACCTAAACAAAAAGAAGAACAAACCAGGCAAAACAAACAACACGACTTATTTAATTCCAAGTATCATCATTTTTATGGTTTTTCCTGTTTTTTTATTTGTTTTAAATCAAACTAATGATACATTGTCTTATTTTAATTTTCTAGGTAAGGTATTACTCAAGGATCACGCCGCGTGACACGGATGAATACGATGATCCCCTTTCATACCCATCCATACTCATAATAGAAGAACAGGTCAATAGTTCTTTTTTTAAATGTAAAAATGATTAATTAATCCTATTAAAAATATAAAGTTTATTAAAACAACAAAATGATAAGAAACTTGAAAACCATGGGTTGCCTCCCATGTAGCGCTTTTTTTAACGTCGTTAGCCCGACATGGACCCTAAATCTATCAATTTTTTCCTTGTTCATAGGTTGGATTAGTTAACTCAACCTCTATTTCCTGTTTATTGAATGATTCAATGAATGTTTTTAACCTTTGACCATTGACCTTGAAAATGTAACCACTTGTGGGATCTTGAATCTCTACTGCCCCATGGGGGAATACATGATGCACTATGAAAGGTCCTGACCATCTAGACCTTAACTTTCCCGGGTGTAAATGAAGTTTTGAACTATACAAGAGCACAAGTTTTCCCGATTCAAAATGTTTGACCTTGATATTCCTAGATTGGTAGGCTTTAACTCTAGCTTTATTGATCCTTGAATTTTCATAAGCCTCCATCCTTAGTTCCTCCAGTTCAGTGAGATCTAATTTCCTTTTTGTTCCGGGCAATGAGAGGTCATAATCCATTTTCTTAATTTCCCAAAAGGCCTTATGTTCAATCTCCACTGGAAAATGGCATGCTTTACCATAAACCAACCTATATGGGGACATTCCTAAAATGGTTTTATATGCAGTTCTATAGGCCCAAAGAGCATCTAAGAGTTTCTCAGACCAATCTTTCCTAGAGGGGTTGACAGTTTTTTCAAGAATTTTCTTAATCTCCCTATTCGCTAACTCAACTTGACCATTGGTTTGAGGATGGTATACAGTGGACACTTTATGAGAAATACCATACTTAGACATGAGTGAAGCGAATGGGAGGTTGCAGAAATGGGTTCCTCGATCACTTATGATAGCCCTAGGAATTCCAAATCTTGAAAATATGTTCTCTTTCAGAAATCGAATCACAACTTGATGATCATTGGACTTAGTGGGAATGGCCTCAACCCATTTTGAGACATAATCAACAGCTAAGAGTATGTATAGGTATCCCCGAGAGTTTGGGAAGGGACCCATGAAATCAATTCCCCAACAGTGAAAGATTTCAACCACTAAGATGGGAGTGAGTGGCATTTGATTACTTTTTGTGATGGACCCTACTTGTTGACACCTAGGACAGCTTTGACAAAATGTATAGGAGTCCCTTGAGAGGGTGGGCCAGAAAAGACCACATTGAAGAATCTTAGCATATGTTTTCTTAGAGGAAAAGTGACCTCCACATGCCTCACTGTGACAGAATTTAAGGATGGACTCTTGTTCAGATTCTGGAACACACCTCCTAATGACTTGGTCAGGGAAGAACTTATAGAGGTATGGATCATCAAACACATAGTGTCTAACATCATAAAGAAATTTCCTTCGAGCTTGAGTCCATAAGAATTTTGGAATGACTCCTGTCACTAAGAAATTTTCTATGTCAGCATACCAAGGGCAGTCACTCACAGAGTATAGGTGTTCATTAGAAAACAAATCAGACACAGAAAGGTGATTTGAGTTGTCTTTGAATTCCATCCTAGAGAGGTGATTAGCTACAACATTTTCAACTCCCTTTTTATCCTTAATTTTGAGGTCAAATTCTTGTAAGAGAAGGACCCCCTAATCAGTCAAGCCTTAGCATCTTGTTTTTGGAAGAGGTATTTTAGTGCAGAATGGTCAGTGAACACAGTGATGGGTGATCCTAAGAGGTAGGACCTAAACTTCTCTAAGGCAAACACAATAGCAAGTAACTCCTTTTCAGTGGTGGTGTAGTTGATTTGGGCATCATTTAAGGATTTTCTTGCATAAGCAATGACATAATAAGTTTTATCACAACGTTGTCCTAACACAGCTCCAACAACAAAGTCACTGGAATCACACATAAGTTCAAAAGGAAGGTTCCAATTTGGAGATTTCATAATGGGAGGAGAGGTGAGAGAGGATTTTAGGGTTGAGAATGAACCCTCACAGCTTTCTGTCAAAACAAATGGAGCATCCTTTACTAGGAGAGCACAAAGGGGATGAGATATTGAACTAAAGTCCTTGATGAATCTTCTATAGAAACCAGAATGTCCTAAGAAAGACCTCACTTCCTTGACAGTTTTGGGTGATGGAAGGTGACGAATGATGTCAACCTTTGCTTTATCAACTTCAATCCCCCTACTTGAGACCAGATGGCCAAGAACAAGTCCCTCTTTAACCATGAAATGGAATTTTTCCCAGTTTAGGACCAGATTCTTTTCTTCACATCTTGACAAGACTCTCTCCACATTCTGCAGACATCCCTCAAAAGTATCCCCAAACACAGAGAAGTCATCCATGAAGACCTCTAGAAAATCACCTACCATGTCTGAGAAGATTCCCATCATGCACCGCTGGAAGGTTCCAGGGGCATTGCATAACCCGAAGGGCATGCGTTTGAAGGCAAAGGTACTGAAAGGACATGTGAATGTAGTCTTCCCTTGATCCTCTAGGGAGACCTCAATTTGATTGTACCCTGAGTACCCATCTAAGAAACAGTAGAATGCATGACCTGCCACTCTCTCAAGGACTTGGTCAATGAATGGTAATGGGAAATGGTCCTTCTTGGTGAATGAGTTTAGCTTCCTGTAGTCAATGCAGACCCTCCATCCACTACTCACCCTTGTTGGAAGAATCTCTCCATCCTCATTGGTTATCACTGTGATTCCTGCCTTTTTTGGAACCACTTGGATTGGGCTCACCCATTCACTCTCAGCTATGGGATATATGATACTAGCTTTTAACAATTTCAGAAGTTCCTTCCTTACTACCTCCATGAGATTAGGATTGAGTCGTCGTTGATGTTGACGACATGGCTTTGAATCAGATTCCAGAACAATCCTATGAGTCCCGATAAGTGGGCTAATCCCATGAATATCAGAAAGGGTCCAACCAATGGATTTATTATGCTTCCTAAGGACATCTATAAGCATCCTCTCATGATTGGATTCAAGAGAAGAAGAAATTACAATAGGATGTGTTTGATTTTCCCCTAGGAAGGCATACTTTAGTGCAGCAGGAAGTTCCTTCAATTCAAGATCAGGTTGGTTCAGAATTTCAGCAGAAGATTGGGACATTGGATCAAGATCAATTTATTTTTTTAGAGTTTCGGATAGGATTGATTTCCCACATATAGAAGTTTCAGCTACTAGATTGGATTGATCAGATTTAGGGAAGGAAATTGGAGTGGTCTCCATGAAAGTGGTTTCTTGAAAGGTTTCACTGCTTGTTGGACCTAAGACTTCATCATAAGAGAAATTTGAAAATGATTCAAGCCAAGGAGATAAACTTCTTTCATATGAAAAAAGGAAATCAATCTCATCCTGACTTAAACATTTATCAAATATTCCTTGATGTTCCATGGATTTATTATCAATGCTTCCTATCATGTTTACTTCATGAATGTCCTCGTCATCCCCTATTTGTGAGCTTTCATTATAGATGTTCAAGTCTAGACTCATGTTCCCAAAGGTGATGGTTATGTTCCCATTTCGAACTCGGATAACAGAGTTGATTGTTACAAGAAAAGGAAGACCAAGGATTATTGGGGTTTGTTCCTTATTTCCTAAGTTTGGATGGTTTTCAAGGACAATGAAGTCAGCAGGGTAGATAAAGTTTTCAACCTTTACCAGAACGTCCTTTAAAATCCCCTTTGGAACCCTAATGCTACGATCAGCAAGCTGAAGTGTGACAGATGTGGGTTGGAGCTCTTCTAGGCCTAACTGGCAGTACACAGCATATGGGATGAGATTGACACTAGCACCTAGGTCACACAAGGCCTTGACAACTTTGCTCTCTCCTAGTTCAACATTGATGTAAGGGCAACCCGGGTCTTTCAACTTAGGAGGAATGGTCCCTTGAATGGTGGTACTCACATTAGCAGCCAAAAGGACTTGGTTTTTATGTGAAAATTTTCTTTTAAAAGTGAACAAGTCCTTAAGGTACTTTGAGTAGGAAGGTATGGTTTGGATTACATAGAGAAGAGGAATGTTCAACTTGACTTGTGAGAAGATTTCCCTCAATGTTTCACTCAGTTCAGGCTTGGGTTTCCCCCTCATGCGTTGAGGAAATGGTGCAGGTTGTGGGGTCATTTGTTGAGGAGTTGTTTCCTTGAAAATGTTATCAGTTTCCTCAGTTTGATCTTGTGGTTCATTTGAATTTTCATCCAATTTTGTATCTTCATGTGGGTTCTGAATTAGTTGTTCAGGTTTTTCAATTGATTTCCCACTTCTTAAAACAGTCACAGCCTTTAGTTGTTCATGAGTTGTTTGAGCACAAATTGACTCTCCCCTTGAATTTGAGGATGGAACCACCTGAGTAGGCATGGGTTCCTTTCCAGTTTTGATGGTTTGAAGTTCTTGTTTTAGGGAAGATACTTCTGAGTTCATCCTCTCCATTTGTTTGCACAATTGTTCTAGTACGCTTTGTGGAACAGTTTGGGTTGGTGCTTGAGTAGATTGGTTTATCCCAGGGGGATATTTTGGAGGTGGGATGGTTTGTTGAAAATGGACCGGTGGCTGTTGGTATTGGATAGGTTGGGTTTGGAACTGGTTATGGGTTTCTTAGTTCTGATGGGGGTAAGGATTTTGTCCCTGTGGTTGGCTAGGTTGTTGGTTATCTTTCCAGCGGAAGCCTGGGTGGTCGTTATACCTTGGGTTGAAGGTGTTTTGGTATTGAGGCTTTTGAAAGTTCAAAGCATTTACTTCCGCTGGGGGTCCACCTAAGATAACATCCTTGATGGATGGAATGGTTGGTCAGTTGTCTATCTTATGGTCATGTTTGTCACAAATTGTGCAAACAGGGTCAACATTTTGGATTTCATGGACTTTCCTAAGGTCTATCTCTTCAACCTTCCTAGAGAGTGCTGCGAGTTTAGCCCTAAGGCTTTCCTCTTCTCTAAGTGTATGAATTCCAGAAGTTCTTTGTGGATTTTCATAATAAGGTGAAGTTCCCCATGTTTGGTTATGTTCATAAAGTCTTTCTAGATACTCGTAAGCATCATTTGGGGCTTTCTTTTTAAAGGTTCCATTACACATCATGTCAATGAATTGTTTGTTCCCTGGGCCCAAACCTTCATATAAAATTCTCACTTGTTCAGGAATAGAAAAACCATGGTGTGGAACCATGTTTAGAGTGTCTTTTAACCTCTCCCATGTTTCATAGAATGAATCTCCCTCTTTTTCAAAAAAGTTTTGGATACTCTTTTTAAGTGCAATTGTTTTGTGGTGGGGAAAGTATTTTTTGTAGAATTCTCTTTGTAGTTGGTCCCAAGAGTTGATGGATGATGGTCTCAAATTTTTTAGCCAATTTTTAGCTCGATCCTTTAAAGAAAAAGGAAATAGCCTCATCTTAGCAGATTCTAGTTGATGTGGGGGACACATGGTTTCTACAATGTCATTGAACTCCTTAATGTGAAGGTATGGCATCTCGGACTCCATTCCATGGAATGTGGGAAGGTGGTTTAGGACATGGGGTTTAAAGATGTAGTTGGAATCTCCTAGGGAATTGTGTCTAATGCATGAGGGGGCATTGGTCCAGGAAGGTGTGAGGTAGTCATTCATGGTTTGATCAATTGCATTCCTCAAGTTTGGGGCTGCCTCATTTGGGTTTCCATTTTGGTTCCCACCCGGGTTTATGAGTTGGTTTCTTTGAAGAACTTCCATTTAAATTGGCTCAATTTTGGACTCTAAAGTATTAGGAAGATTATGATCTAATGTAATGAGTTCCCTTGGTGTACTTGACTCCCCAACCCCAGGACTATCCACCCTAACTAGACGGTTTGATTGATCGCGGGTGTAGGCAGACATGCGCCAAAAGAAAAAAAAACGAGAAAGGGACAAGATAAGAGAATTTAGATGAGAAAATAAGAAATGGGGGAGAATATAATGGGTGTTTATATGACTTACTTGGGTCCCCGGAAATGGCACCAAAATTTTATTCTCGCTCAAATTTACCCAAGAGAAGAAGGTAAGACGGTCCTTGTAGTTTAGCTTGGGTTATCGAATCCACAGAGACCTAAGAAGAAACCTATAGACACGTACATTCTATGGACTATTTTCAGCTATTAAGTGGCCAAATTGGATTGATTTTGGATGTGTTTTAAAGGTATCTAATATATTTAAGTGAATTCAATTTAAAATAATGAGTTGATCCTAGGTTATCGCTCGGGGTGGATTGGACGTATTTTCTTTTTAATGATTTCAATTTCTTAAATTTGAGATGGGTTCATTTAAGGAGATAAAACAACATCATCACTTACTGGTTTAATGCCTACACCCTCTAATACTAATCACCTATACACTTGAAGGGTCAAAGTTTTGAGCACTTCAAGGTAAATGATCATATTAGTACTTGAAGTGTGTGGCCTTAAATTCAACAAGGACGATGGAGTTTAAAAATCATCAAATAAAAATCTCAATTAAAGAAGTGATTATACATTAATTAGGTGATAAATAACATCCAATACAGCCCCTTTCTACTCCCTTGGATCAACCCATAAGTGGGTTATCCCTCCATTGATCCCATGGTTTCAATGGAAGCGGAAAGTAGACTCATGAGGGAGAAAATGGAGAAGTAAAGAAAACAACAAAAATAAAATGATCACTCCACCGTTGTGTGAATAATTTCACAAGATTTGGGGTGAATAAATTCACTCCTTGATACAACGGTATCAAAGTGATATGAAGAAAAACAGAATAAGAGTAGAAGAATAACTTTTATTAAGAAACTAAAGTCAATTGAACAACTTACATGTGAAAGACAAATTTGAGGCAACAAAAATGCAGCATAACATTACAATTGAACAAAGCATCCAAGATTACAAACTCCTTCACCACCACTGCCTTAAATAGGCATTTTTGGAGCCTTGTGTCGAGCCTCAAACAGTAAAACTCATCCCACTTGAGTATGGTAGGTCTAGGGTGGTGGAAAGTTTGTGGAAAGAAGACTTTCCATCCTTGACCCGAAAAGACATCCAGATTTCATGCACCGAACAGAATCGCTTAAAAAGCCTTCTAGATAGCCGAAATTGGGTATGCAATAGAAGACTTAAATTAATCTCCGGATGTCCCCTAACAGCCTGTAAAATCTCATCCCAAAAGGATTTATCGTTTTCGAGATATGGTTTAATTGGTGGAATTTTTTTCTGGGCCGCAGAATCTGGCCCAAAATTTTATCTCTAACTTGGGCCACCTAAATGGACACCATGGAGGCAGAATTATCATTTTATACTGAAGAGTTATTTGTTACTAGACATATCTTATATCATACAACGAAATTTGGGGTTAATTGGGCCTGTATTTTGGGCCCCACAGTCTCATAAGTGGGCTGGTGTCCAATCTGCCTTCTCCAGAATTTCTTCCTTTCATTGCCAAATATCTCCATCATCCTCCATGAATTCTCCATTGATCCCTGAATGAAACATGTTCATATTGGAGTTTAGATAAATTTCCAAAAATATCAAATTAAAATATTTATAATTAGATTAATCATTGGGTACTTCAAATTATGTTCAAAAATGTACCACATAATAGTGCATTTTAAGAAGGTATTACAATCATAATGTGAAATGATGTTCAAAGTGTAAAATGCACTAAAATGGTGTTTATGAATAATAAATAACATGAATATTATGTATATTAACAATTAATATTATCCTCATTTAGTGTCTAATCACAAGCCCATAATGAACACGCCTACTTAATCCAGTGCTAGAATGTAATGAGGATCCTATGATCTGAGCACACAACATGATCACATATTATCAAAAACCACTCCTTTCAATAATTAGGGTAATATATCTATCACTAATGAACTTTCATGGTGAATTAAGTGTCTCTACCTCAACAAATAAGGTCAACATCTCTTTATCAGGAAATAACCTCCAAGTGAATGTTGCATCATCATTACATAATCTATAGGGGAACTATTCATCACTGATACATAATACCTAGGTGAAAGATACATCACTTATACATAATCCCCAAGATAAAAAAACATCAAAGATATATAATACCAAAGGAATGGATACATCACTAATACATAATCCCCATATAAATTATACATCACTGATACATAATCCCAAGGTGAATGATAAATAACAAGCAAGAAATTCCCAGTTGAATAATACCTCACTAATATATAATCCCAAGTTAATGATATCTTACTGATACAAAATCCTTGAGTGAGTGATATGTCACTGAAACACAACACTCCATGGTGAACAATTTATCACCAACACTCAAAACACGGTGGATGATTTACTATAAAACCTACAGAGGAAGGATGATATACCACTATAGAAATCATTATAGTGGATGAATTATCACTGATATTCAATAATGGAAAAAAATATTGTTTAAATAATTTAAGTGAATGTTAAGTCATATTTTAAAGAACACAAATAAACAATTCATCACACCACACTTACTATCCTAGTGAATGATTTACCACCCATTTCTAAGGATTATGTTTTTCATAACCTACCCATCTCATAAGGGTAAATCTTATGAGGCTTATATCCTACCCCAAAGTTCCATGAAAATGATAATTAGTCAATATACTAACTTTCACCTAGTATTCATATAGTGACTCAATCCTTTTACACATATTATCACATGATTTTTAAGAATAAATATCCACTAAGTACATCCCAATGATTGTGAGTCCTAGTGTCTTTGGAAGACTAAGTTCATATTACACCAAAAGGAAATTGAAACATGAAATCCTTATTTCATTATCCATAATGAGCTCCTAAATAAATTTATTCTCTTAAAACTATATAGGATAACCTCGGGCATACATAAAAGAAAAGGGTGAGCTAAAAATCCTAGTAAGGGAATAAAAATGATAAGGAGACATAACATGTGAGCCAAAGGTATAACATGATATCATAAAAGAGAAAGATCGTGATTAATAATGTGGTAGAATAACATAAGGAACTTGGAATAATAATATCATGGTATCATAGTATATGTTTAAGAAACATATAACATGACATAAACATGATTCAGGGATAACTTCATGGACAATATCACATGGGGTACAAAGTCCCACAATGGATTATGTTTACTCCCTAATCCCATACATGATGTCTCATGAGACTAAAACATTACCCAATACATTGGATCACTATCTAGGTTCACCCATCGTAACATTTTCATGATATATGTGTTCTACATAAATTAAATCAATTA
The DNA here is from genome assembly GCA_963277665.1 of Viscum album. NCBI lineage: Eukaryota > Viridiplantae > Streptophyta > Magnoliopsida > Santalales > Viscaceae > Viscum > Viscum album. Next base: position 1,927,619,897 of record OY728137.1, on the reverse strand, counting down.
TAATTCATAATATAATAATTACCCATGGAATGAAAATGGGTTGCATAATCTTTCCTTATATCACAATCAAAAGAAATTTTATAATAAAGGAATTTGATAAATAAGAATAAGTAATGTATTAACTCATAAAAGGAATATATAATGATCTACATATATTTTTTATTAACCTATATACATAATTTAGAATAATTATATAACTTTAAATAGAGAGATAAAGTGATTTATAGAGAGATTGGTCATAACCCAAGAAAGGACTGGTTTTGAGAGATCCCTTACCTTGAGCCTGATTTTTCATGTGTGTTGTTTATCTTCCTAAATAATAAAATTATGTTAATTATTTAATTTATTAAAAAAAATTATTATTCGTTTTATTTTATTCATTAATATGTTATATTCAATTACTTAATCATTTAGCTTCAAGTCAGATGTTTTGATGATGTTCGGTTCATATGTCCAAAATCACCTTAGAAAGTTGACTAAGGTAAAAGTGATCATTATTTAATCACCTAAAAAACTAATCCTGAAATAATTATTATTTTTATATATAAATTATACTTTTAAAAATAACCATGAGTTATGGTTATGAAAGATTAACTATGTTACAATCATCGATACGATAAGTTGTACGTACAAATGTGTAATGTTTCCAATTTTCAATGATAATAATTGAAAGAATTTAAGTGTTATTTTAAATTTATATAATTATAATTATATAATAAATATCATATTATTTCTTTAACTACACTTTCATACACCATACATGTGATGTGGTAATAAAAAAAATCACATCGCTCTGTGAGGTGGTAATCCGCCATACACACGGATGACATTATCCTTTTTAATGGGTAGTAAGGTAAGAAGTTATATGATATAATAATTTTACAAAAGGATTATTATATAATTAATATAATATATAAATATTAAATCCATCATCCTAAATATCCATGAGAGTCAATGATGGAAAATGAGTTATATCAGTTTGTGAGGCGGTTGTCCTCCATACACATGAACGATGGTTTCATTTCCCATTTGATGGGAGTAGATATGGATTTAAGTTATTAAATTAACATAATAAAATATTATTATATGTTATATAATTATGTTATTATAACATCATGATTTATTAATGTTTTAAGGTGTTTCAAGAATAAATAGAACAAATATTCTCGGTTAATAATTATACCTCTTCTTGAAACCACCTTTTTAGGATTATACCTAAAGCATCCCAAGATTGACTTTATGATCAATAAAGGACTATAGAAAATGGGTATGGAATTAAATAAGGTATTTTTCTAGGTATTTTATGAATAAAAATTATTTTTAATTGTAAGTAATAGAGGATATGGGGTTAACTTTTATAAGTGGGGGAGAGGACACACATGGAATTTTTGAAAAGAAAAGTTATACCCACATTTTACACATGAAAAAAGGATCAAAAAAGGATAATTATTGAACCTAATATGATATAAGGTATAAAAATTTTCATTAAATAGGTTATGGACAATTTTTTAGGCCATTTTATCTCTTATCGTTTTAGTTTAACCCCCAGTAAATTCATTTCAACCTTAACTGCAGTAATTAATTTTTACTATTTTTATTATTCATTACGATAAAAAAGTAAGTTAAACTTACCATATAATATTAATTATTATAATTAAAAATATGGAATCCATTTTTTCAAATTTAATTCGTATTATTGGTAAATTTTAATTTAAAATTAAACCTGCAGGCATGATGAAAAAACGTTTTTCTAAAGAAAACATTTCCATAAGTATAAAAAGTTTTTATATAAATATTCAACATGAAATTTATTCTAATGAAAAAAAATTGATTAATAATAAAATAATTTTACTAATTTTAATTATAAACAATTTTAAAACAATACATAACTTTTTAAATGATTGAAAATAAAATTTATTTTTTCATAAAAATCCGTATTTTTCACAGTTCATGAAAAAATTAAACTTTTTTGAAAAATACCAAAAATTTATCCCAAGATAATTTTGATATGTTGATTCAAAAAATGAATGTAATTTTTTCAAATAAATTTTCTAAAAGTTCCAAAAATTAATTTTATTATTCATTCACAAAAAAACAATAAAAATCATTTTTTTAGAAAAATGTATTTTTAAAGTTTATAAAGACTTTACCAAAATTTAAGTACTTATTTATCAATGTATTTTATTTATCCTTCATAATTAATTTTAAAACTGTAGTTATTCTTATTCATACTTCCATAATTAATATCTTGTTTATATCGATCAAGTTTAAATAATAATACTAATTGTATATTGAGGTTTGTTAAAACTCAATGTTGTGTGTCACATATACTATCGAACATTGATTTTTTTTTATTTTAAAAAAAAGACTCAAGGTGTTACATTCATCCCCCCTTAAATAATTCCACCCTTGAAATTTGTTTTACATATCAAGGTGAAAATAAGTGAGGGTAATTCTTCTTTATTGCTTCCTTCGGTTCCCAGGTTTCCTCTTCATATTTATGGTTCTACCATAACACTTTGAATAGGTGAGTCATCTTGTTGTATAGAACTTTATCTATATGGTCCAAGATCTTCACCAAATTCTCCTCATAAGAGAAAGGGTTGGTGGGAGTGTTATCCGATAAGCCGCATCTCTAATGCGATTGATAATCTCAAAGGTGTAGATGTACCCAGGTCTTATATTTCACTTCTTCCCAAATCGCATGACTCTATTCCATGGAGATATGAAGAGAAAAATTTTATCCCTAATCTCAAAAACTAGGTCTCATCAATGATTTCAAGCATAGCTCTTTTGTTGAATCTAAGCAGTCTTGATGTGTTGTTGAATGGTATTAACCTTTTCTACCATTTCCTCTACCATTTTAGGTCCTAATATCTTGTTTTTACCAACTTCATCCCAACATAAATGTGTTATACATTTCTTCCCATAAAACGAAACATAAAGATCCATTTGGATTCTTGAGTGGAAGTTATTATTGTATAAGAACTCATCTAGAAGAATATGTTGATCCCATGCTTCTTTGAAGTCCATAAAATATACTCTCAACATATCTTCTAGTGTATGAATAGTTTTATTATATTGGCCATCATTTTGAGGGTGAAAAGACATACTGAAGTTCAGCTCGGTATCTAGATCATATTGTAGGCTCTTCCATAACTTGGAGGTAAATAAAATATCTCATCCAAATACAATTGATAGTGTTGTTCCATGAATCCTCACCAAATCTATGATGTATATCCTTGTAAGATGATTGAGTGAGAAGTCCTCTATAATTTCAATGAATTGATCAGTCTTTGTAATAAGATCCACCACCACCCATATGGAATTGTTTACTCTTAATTTCTTAGGAAGACCGGTGACAATGTCCATGGAAATGTTTTCCCATTTCTATGTAGGTATGGGTAATGGTTTCATCATCACCTTATACTTTTTTCACCTATATGTCACTTGATGACATACCAAACACTTTGATTCATATTATGTGGTCTTCTTATTCATATTTTCCCACCAATAGTGCTCTCAGAGATCTCAGTATGTCTTCATGCTCCATGGGTGGATGGAGAAGGTCGAGCTATGAGAATCATTCAATATCTCATTTATCTTAGTATTTTATGGTGCATATAGTCATGACCCAAATATTAAAACTCTTTCTTCATAAATTTTTAACTCCAAGGATTTCCATTTTCTTATAGATTTCACCTTCTTCTAAATTCCTACATCATCTCTTTTAAAATCCTTTAACTTCTCCATATTAGATGGTTAAGTAATAATTTAAGAAATTAATTATGATTTTTATTACTTAATGATTCCCATGTCCATCCTTTTCAAGTCTAATAAGAATGGATACTTCTCAATTCTCATTATTGATAAAATTGTTTGATCCTTTATACTTATATAATCTTCCACTTTGTTAGCTTTCCCATGATGTTAATAGATTGAGTAGTCATAGTCCTTGATCATCTATAACCATAATTTTTGGAACATATTAATATCTTATGTGAATATATATTTTAGGATCTTGTGGTCTAAATATATTTCACACTTCTCCCCATATATATAATATCACTATATTTTCTATGAAAATATGACTAAAACCAACTCCTGATCATGAATGAGATAGTTCTGATCCTGAAATTTCAACTGAATTATGGAATAGGCTGTCACTTTATCATTTTTCATTAGTTCAAAACCCAATATCTTGTTTGGAGCATCACTGTATACCATAAAAACTTCCCCACTTGAGGGAAACGTGATGGTGGTGCAATGATAAGCCTCTTCTTCTACTCCTTAAATCTCTCTTCACATTCAATAGTCCATAAAAACTTTACTCTGTTATTTTTTAGCTTGGTTATTGGTTTTTAAAATGGTGAGAAGTTTCTTGAAAAACATCAATAATACCCAGCTAGTCCATGGAAGCTACGAATCTCCATTACAAATATTGGTCTAAGATAGTCTTCAATTACCTTTATCTTAGAAGGGTTCACAGATATCCATCTTTTGGTGATAATATGACCCAATAATGATACTTCCTTCATATATAAATTAAATTTACTCTAATTTATATATATATTTTCCTTTATCAAAGCCTTAATCACATTTTTCAAATGCTCCTCATGATCCTCCTTGCTTCTGGATTAAATCAGAATATCATCTATAAATACTACCAAAATTTTGTTCAGGTAATATCTAAAGACTATATTCATTAAGTCTATAAAGACTTTTGGAGAGTTATTAAGTCTGAAAGGCATCACTATGAACTCATAGTGTCCATATCTTGTTAGAAAGTTATTTTTGGTAATGTCTTCCTTCATCACCTTTAATTGATGAAAACTTGACTGAAGGTTCACCTTATAGAAATGTTGGGCTCCACATAGTTGATCAAACAAGTAATATATCTGTGGGAGGGGATACTTTTTCTTTATCGTGATTTTATTGAGTTAATGATAATCAATGTATAGTCACATTAACCCATCCTTATTCATGATGAATAGGACTGGAACACCCCACGGTGAAATAGTTGGTAATATCAAACTCTTTTCTAGATTCTCTTCTAACTACTTCTTCAGCTCTTCCAACTCAAGGGTGGTCATCCTATAAGAATTATTCGATATGGGAAAATATATATGTATAAGTATAATTGAAAACTCAACCTATTTATCATGATGAATACTAGGAAACTCTTTATAGAATACATCAGTATAATCCCTCACAATGGGTATGTCTTCAAGCATGATTCTCTCCTTTGTATCAACCATTTAGGATAGATATGATTTCTCATAAGGTAACAATATCCATTCTTAAACAAATGATTACATGGTAGATTCAACCTCTTAATTACATTTTTATAGAATTGGAGGATGACTTGGGACATGAAGAGTGATCTGCCTCTCTTAACAGTTGATGTTGGATTTATATAAGGATAGACAATCAATACCCAATATAGAATCAAATTCCACTAAAGGAAGTAAGATGATATTTTTGGAAGATTTGTTCCATAAACATTGACTAGGGAGGAGTTATATACTTGGGATGAAACTATTACGCCATTTTATATTATCACATATAGCTCAAACATCATGTTTTTAGGTGGTTCTTAAATAGTTCAACTAAACATGAAAGATATGAAAGAATGTGTAGAACCAAAATCAAATAGTACATTCTTTATTCTTGGATGAATAACTTGTGTACCTATAACCCCATCATTATCGAGATCCACCTCAGTAATAGTGATATCATATGATCTTACTTGATCTCTAGGACTTGGATTTTATTGCTATTGATTATCTTAGATAACCCTTGGCGTAGGGAATTGGATTGTATAATGATCATGGTCCTTGCAGTTTAAAAATTTTACTATAGGATGAGTGTTGATCTGAACCTTATTTTCTTCTTCCACATTAGTGATTTTCTTTATTTACCTTTGTCACTGGTTATCCTGATGCCTGTCTTTTCCACATTTGAAGTATCTCCCTGTTCACAACAGAAAATTTCCGGGATTCTTCTTCCTGTGCTTTTTACAAGCAAGATTTTGGGTTTTATTTATTCTAAGGTCTATTCATATCCCTAAATAAAACCATATTTTACATTTTTTTTATCTAGTACCATGAGACCACTGAGATTCACTGGTCTCTATATCTACTTTTATGAAACAACAAGCAATATCTTCATAATTATAAAACTCTCGAATTGCTAAATATTTTCACAAAATTAGCTTTAATCCACTAATGAAGTGGTCCACCTTACTTTTAGTGTTGATGAAAAATATGGATTTATACTTTGAAAGCTTTGTGAAGTTTATCTCATGCACCCCGATAGATTCATCTTCATTTTTTTAGACCAAAGAACTCCATATCCATTTTAATTTGGATAGTTCAGGGAAAATATTTATTGAAAAATATTTTCTAGAAGTCTTTACATTCCATGAAATCAATACCCTATTTGAATTTTGTGTTCATAATCATTGTCTAACACTGATCAGATTCTCCCTTAATATGATAAATGAATAGAAAAACCTTATGTTTTTTATCATTGGAGGATATTTAATATCTTCTAAATGGAGTTAATCCATTATTCCATTATGAGGGGATCATAATATCCACTAAAGGTAGGATTCCTTTATCACATAAAATACTCAACTGTATATTGATATTTTTTAATAGGAGTAGGGTGTTCTACATGATTCATGTTATTATTCATAAGTTATGCTATTTGAGCTAGTACTACTATGAAGTTCTCAACTCCCTCTCCCATAATATTAGGAATATCATCAGGGAAGTAATCGCATTGCCTATCATGTTGGTTATTGGCATGATTTCTCCTATTTCCCACCATTAAATAAAATAAGAAAAACAAGATGAGTATAAATTACCTAATAAGTGTAAAAAAGGGAAACTTATAAAATTGGGAATAATATCTTATAAAAGATAATTATATCTTAACTTATGAGTCTCTAGGCTTCAATATATGTTATCCATAGTAATTTTCCTATTATGTTTTCTAACCTAATAATTTTTTCAAATCCTTCATAATGGTTTATAATGTCTTTGTGAATTTCCAAAACATATCCCCTTGGAGTTTCAAACCAGGTGTGAAGCAAGGCCTATTTTTGTGAACCAAGTGATGATCGAGTCCAGCTCAATGCACCCTTTTTAGAGTTATTAACCTTAGGTACAACTATGTCAGATCCACATCCACTTGTAGTATCTAGAATGGGTTGTAATTGATTAGAAACCACTCACTCCATCCTTCACCAAAATTCTAGGATATTTTCTTATACTTATAATTATCCTTATATATATCCTTAGACTTATCCCAAGGGTTATCACTAGATTTTTTTCATAATATACTCCAAAGGTTAACTAAACCTTTGGTATGATACCAACTATAGAAACCCTATCCTTTTACACATATTATTACATGATTTTGAAACATAAATATACGCTAAGTACATCCCAATGATCATGAGTCCTAATGTATTTGGAAGACTAGGTTCATATTACACCAAAAGAAAACTAAAACATGAAATAATTATTTCATTGTCTATAATTAGTTCCTAAATTCATTTTAGATACTAAAATTTCATAGGATAACCAGGGTAATACATAAAAGAAATGAGTGCACTAAAAATCTTATTAAGGGAATAAACATGGAAAGGAAACATAACATGTGAGTCAAAGGTATAATGAGATATCATAAAAGAGAAGGCTTATGAGTAGTCGCATGAGAGAATAACATAAGGAACGTGGTATCATAAGATCATGGTAACATAGGAAATGTCGAAGATGTCATGACCCATCCTAGATGTTCCCGCTCCATGACTACCCCAATCCCACCTCCAATAGTATAGGGGTTGGAAACTAGCACGGAGTAGGAATATCCCCTAAATGGGTGGAATTTTCCTAAGTACCTATACGCACACACAATATCTAAGACCGTGATGTTGAAATATAAAAACACTGAGTATAAAATTCATGAATACACTAAGATACAAATCATAGAGTACAATGGAGGGAAAATAGAAATTAAATAGGGCCGGAATACAAGCCCACCAAAGAAAGAGTTGGCAAAAGTAAATACACAAGTTCCTAAAACTCATCCGCAGAAAACCCTACCTGAAGGGTAGGCGTAATAAATCTATTTGAAGTTTTAGGAACACACCCTTTATATCTGAAAATTCTAATAACTACCTGGTCCTAGTCCACCTAAAACTCCGTCAAAGCATTGATCGTCTGCATAAGACATGACGTGTGCGGGCAAAGCCCGTGTAGAGGTGAGTAAAACAATACTCAGTAGGACACCCCAAAACCACAAAGTAATACCACTAATAAATAAATAAATTACACCAAAAATGAGTACACAAATTATACCAAAAATGCATACATGGTAAAACACAAAGGAAACACATGAATTATAGTCATCTCACACAGGTATAAGTCTATAGCACAAAAAGATGGTTTATCAAACATAGTCCACAGAACACCTAGTATCGGTAACACACAGAGTGTTGATAACACACAGAGTGTTGATAACACACAGAGTTTTGATAAAACATGGAGTATCTATAACACATGGAGTTTTTATAACACAATTATTTTTTATAATTCATGAAACCCCCTAGTCATGTAGTCACCAAATCACAACCAGTCGTAGGATTTTGCTCGTAGAACGCTTGTACTGAGATAACTTAATCCTAAAGCCATTAAATAGTATGAAAACATACAAAAAAACTCACATAGATCTTCTCAAAAGTACCATCTCATCTCAAGGTTCCCAACTCCTCAAAAAACTCATCAAATGGACACACGGTCTGAAAGTTATGACTGTTTTCACAAAAAAGGGTCTAACCCCGGTCCGACCTGGACTAACCTACTGACACGACCGGGTCTAATCAACCTGAACCGACCCAGTATAATATATATGACCCATCCTATCTTTTTTATATAATATTTATGGGCTGAAATATGATGGACCGCTAGGCTTATAGCATCCTGCCTTTTATCACATAAACTTTCATTACATTATAAAAAACTGAGGATCTTTAAGGTTTAGTGTCTTGGAAACCAAGAACTTATTACATGAAAAAAAACATTATTCTTAAACACTTGAAAGGCTTTTCCTTAAGTTCATCCTAGGTTCATTACTGAATCTCATAACCTGGGGACATACATCAAGATAAAGGGTGAGCAGAAGGCCCAGTAAGGGAAACAAGAGAAACATTTTACATGTGAACTTGAGATACTTCAATAAGGTCATGAAAAGAACTTTAAGGCATGAGAAAGAAATCATGAGGCATATCATAATAAAAAATAACATTTTTCATAACTTGGAGATGTGGATACAACATTTAATATTGAAAATCATTCCGTTTCACCAAGGTCCATCCCCAAGGTGTCATTAAAAATTACCAAGGTTATTCACCGAGGTATCAGTCTAAAAGGTCATCTCTAGAGATTAAGTCTTTACCCAATGCATTGGAGCGCTATCAGGGCACACCCTTGAAATGTATTTATTATCATGTTATCCACATATATCATCATCAATAATTTCATAAACAACCCATATAGCATAAAAGAAATGGGTTTCATTTCATAATCATAACGTTTTAAAACTGCTTTAAAGACATGATCTTTATGTCACTTTAAACCCACGGAAAGGGAAAGCGGGTCTCATGTATGTAAATCCCAGAATTTAAAATAGAAAAAATTGGTATATATGTGAATACCCCTATATAAGAGAGAGATTTGAGTATTAAATTAATAAAATAAAAGAACTTTAGAAAAAGAGAGAGATTTTGATATAGAAATTCTGTAGTATAACGGCTATGTTTCAGGGTTTTAGAAAACATTGAAAAGAGAGGGGACATGGGTCAAACATTCATAAATGATCCATAAAACAGTAGGGGGATAGAATATAAATTATTTGAGAACATGGTAATGAAATTTAAAAGATATACCATATGAAATGAAGAACATGAAAGGAAGACAAAAATAAGATTTCTCTTATGAAAATTCGGCAGCCTAACGGCGTCACTTAAACTTCAACAAAAATGAATTGATGAGATCAAATAGGGTCTCTCATAATATGAACATAAAAGTTAAGTATGATATATATAGATATAATACCCAACATAATAAAAAGGAACTTGAAATACTTGACATGAAAGTAGAACTTTTAAAAATGAGAAAGGTGAACAAATCCTTTAAAAATTCGGCAGCCTAACGGCATCACTTAAATTTCAAAAAAATGAATTGACGAGATAAAATAGGGTATCTCATCATATGAACATAAAAGATCATTATGATAGATATAGAGATCATACCCCAACATAAAAAGGAACTTGAAAGACTTGAAAAGAAAAATAGAACTTGAAAATGAGAAGGGTGAAAGAATCTGTTACAAAAATTTCGACAGCCTAACGGCGCCACTTAAACATTCATAAAACGAAATGATGAGAGTAAGAGGGGATATATCATCATATGAACATGAAAAGGGAAGTAAGAGGAATATAAAAGAACATCCTTCAACATAAGAACATGGAGCATAAAGGAAATGACTTAAAAGAGAGTATTTGAAAAGAAAGAGAGAGTTTGGATCCCTTACCTTAAAACGTAACTCTTAAAACTCAAAGGTTGGGACCTTGAGGGCTTGGGGGCACCTTTGGAGGACTCCTTGGGAGGTAATGAGACCAGAACTTCGTTGGGGGAGATTTGGGAGTGAAAACTAAAGGAGGAAAGGGTGGGTATTTATAGGGAAGGTGAGGGGACAAGGCATTAACGACCAAGGGACACCTCACAAGTTGTTTTCTCAAAACCATGGGCTCTCCCATGGTATTTCTCATTGAGTTAGGCCGCATGGGTCCCCCCACGCAATAATTCATCATATTTGGTCGGTCAACCCTTAAAATATCTCATGACATCATCATGACACAGTTATGATGTCGTTAAAAATATCGAAACCCTAAAACTGTATTTTTACTATTCACTGAAAATTCAACTTTCTCAGAAAAATCCCAAAATTTCACCTTAACCAAATATCAATACTCTGATTTCAAAAATAAACTCCATTTTATAAAAATATTTTTCTAAATATTTTTAATTTAATTTTTAAATAAATACACTATTCACCGAAAATTCAATTTTTCAGAAAAAACCCCAAAAATTACCTTAACATAATATCGATGCTATGAGTTCAAAAATGAAATCCATTTTATAAAAATAATTTTCTAAATATTTTTAATTTAATTTTTAATTAAAAAACACTATTCACCTAAAAAAACTAATACTTGACTAATAATTTATGAAACCGTTATTTAACCATTTTATTGAATCGCATTACTTAATCAAGGTGTCTAGATTATATTAATACTTTCTTTAAGTGAGATTACTAATCCATTTGGTCACATTACTAATCCTAAGCATAAAATCACTATTCATAATTTACTATTCATCAAAAATGAATTTGATCTTATTAGACTCTAAATTCCGTACTGAACATAATTGTAGAAGACTATTTTTTGAAAATCATTACACATTTTTAATTATTTAAGGTTTACATAAAAAAATTTTAAAATAACCTTTCTCTAAAATTCATCAAAAATATGCATAATATATTTATCCGGACATTTGAAAATTCATAAACTTCATCATAAGAAGAAATCAAAATTTTTATTTAAAACAAAGGATTGCACAAGGCAGTTATAGTCTCCTTACATAGCCCCTTATCACACCAGCGTAGGACCTAAGTGTAAGGTGTTCTAAGGTGAGAGAATCTGAGGGAGGCTCAGCCAACATCGCACGAGTAGTAATTTCTATCAGTTTGAACTTCTCGCAAAGGCGATTCCGTTCTATCTTCACACGATGAAGTTCGGCTTGGGTTTGGTCCAGAGAAAAGCCCAGTGGTGCTACCTCCTTCCCAAGTTCTGTTAGATGGGCTTCGATCGGTCCAAGACTACTGGGTGAGGTCATTGGATCTTCTTTCTTTATTAATTAACCAATATTACTTGTATTTAGAGACAATAATCGAAACGTTTAGTTTCCAGCAGTTATATTGACCAATGGTCATATAACAGTCAAAACCCAACGGTCTCATTTTAATTATACTCATGTTATCAAATGAATTGTTGAGTATAAACAAAATAAAATAACACACAAAATTAGGAAACAAGATTTATTCAAAATTTTGGGTCGTTACAATCTTCCCCCCTTAAGAAATTGCGTCCTCGCAATTTTTAAAATTGGGTTTTGAAATTTCATTGAAATTCCCACAGCGGAAAAGGAGTCAGTAAAACTATTACTTTAAAAGAAAGAAAGGGAAGTACAAAGGTCACCCGAGTTAACCCACACTAGGATTCCATGTAGGAAAACATGGACATGGATGAGAAAACAAAGGGTCAAGTTCTAAGGGAGGGTGATAGAAAACATGATTAGGAGAAAGTTCACCACGAGAAAATCCCAAACTTGTGATGTGTGTAAATGGTCTTTGATTACTTAGTAGGAAACGTAAACCAAAAATGTTTTTGTTTTACGTTCCTTTTCATAATTTTGAGGAATTTATTTACTACATAGAACAAAAACATAAGGAAATATACCTACCTTCAAGTAGAGTTTCATGCTTTAATAAGTCTCTACCAAAACTAATCTTTTCTCCAAACGATGAGAATTCAAAAACACTTGGTCTCATCAAAAGCACAAGAATCATCTTCTAGAGAATCACATAATCCACAAAAGATTAACTATCTATTTCTTCTATCTTTAAAAATTATCCCAAAAATAGAAAGGGTAAGGTAAAACAACTCTTCAAAAAGAAAGAATCCCATAGGAATGGAAACTAATTTTAAATCATCAAAGTTTCATGGTACTACCCAAAGTTCATCATAGACCAATCCATAAATAAATGTCCTTAAAATTCCTTAAAATAAACCAAACTAATATTGAAACCCAATTATAAGAACGATCACATAACATAGTCTTCCAAGATAGGCTTTATCATTCATCTTCAAACAACATCAACCACTCTTATCATCTTATAACAAAAGTAACTAACCTAATCACATTTTCCCCAAGATAGGTTAATCATTTCCATATGTAACCTAAATTACTATAATTCAGCCTTAAATTCATATATTCTTCAAAATATAAGTCAACCTTTACTCCTCCAAGAAAATACCGTAGTAATCTATTTACCTCGATCAAATAGGGTCCCCAAAATAGTGAACGTCTTCCAAAATAATAATCATCTTTTAATCCTCTAATCATCTCTGACATATTAATACGGCAATCATCGCATTTCCTATCACATTGGTTGTTGGGACATGTTCTTCCATTTCCCACCATTAACTAAGAAGAGAAAGTATAATTAGGGGCTTAAATACTTAGCCAATAATCATGAAAATGAACTTAAAGCATATAAGGATAGCTTGTATAAGAAAAGTATACCCTAACTTATGATCCCCTAGGTTTCAAACTAGGTTATCCATGATCATATATTCTTATGTGAATGTTTATTTTATTTTATCTTTGTTCCTTTAATAATAGTTCATACTAAGCTTATGAATTTACCAAAGCATATCCCCCGGGAGTTTCATAACCAAGAGTGTAGTAAGGCCCGTTGTCATGTACCAGTTCCCGTTCGAGTCTAGCTCAAATCGTTGTTTTCGGGTTTTACCCCTATGTACATCTGTGCCAGAGCCACCTCTACCTGCCCGTATCCGGACAGGGATGTATTTGCTTGGCAACCCCTTACTCAATACTCACCAAAATACCAGGAATATTTCCTATATTTAAACATTTCTATAGGGTTCTTACTAAAGTTTTCATATCTTAATGTCCACAAATAACTAAAACATCCTTTGATACCAACTATAGCATCCCGCCTTTTTATCACATAAACTTTCATTACATTATACAAAACTGAGGATCTTTAAGGTTTAGTGTCTTGGAAACCAGGAACTTATTACATGAAAAAAAACATTTTTCTTAAACACTTGAAAGGCTTCTCCTTAAGTTCATCCTAGGTTCATTACTGAATCTCATAACCTGGGGACATACATCAAGATAAAGGGTGAGCAGAAGGCCCAGTAAGGGAAACAAGAGAAACATTTTACATGTGAACTTGAGATACTTCAATAAGGTCATGAAAAGAACTTTAAGGCATGAGAAAGAAATCATGAGGCATATCATAATAAAAATAACGTTTTTAATAACTTGGAGATGTGGATACAACATTTAATATTGACAATCATTCCGTTTCACCAAGGTCCATCCCCAAGGTGTCATTAAAAATTACCAAGGTTATTCACCGAGGTATCAGTCTAAAAGGTTATCTCTAGAGATTAAGTCTTTACCCAATGCATTAGAGCGCTATCAGGGAAACCCCTTGAAATGTCTTTATTATCATGTGAGCCACATATATAATCATCAATAATTTCATAAACAACCCATATAGCATAAAATAAATGGGTTTCATTTCATAATCATAACGTTTTAAAACTGCTTTAAAGACATGATCTTTATGTCACTTTAAACCCACAGAAAGGGAAAGAAAGTCTCATGTATGTAAATACCAGAATTTAAAATAGAACAAGTTGGTATATATTTGAATACCCATATAGAAGAGAGATCTTTGAGTATTCAATTAATAAAATAAAAGAACTTTAGAAAAAGAGAGATACATTTTGAGACATAAATTTTGTAGCATAACGACTATGTTCCGGGGTTTTAGAAAACATTGAAAAGAGAGGGGACATGGGTCAAACATTCATAAATGATCCATAAAACAGCAGGGGGATAGAATATAAAGGATTTGAGAACATGGTAATGAAATTTTAAAGATATACCATATGAAATGAAGAACATGAAAGGAAGACAAAAATAAGATTTCTCTTATGAAAATTTGGCAGCCTAACGGCGTCACTTAAACTTCAAAAAAAATGAATTGACGAGATCAAATAGGGTCTCTCATCATATGAACATAAAATTTCAGTATGATACATATATAGATCATACCCAACATAATAAAAAGGAACTTGAAATACTTTACATGAAAGTAGAACTTTGAAAAATGAGAAAGGTGAACAAATCCTTTAAAAATTCGGCAGCCTAACGGCATCACTTAAATTTCAAAAAAATGAATTGACGAGATAAAATAGGTTATCTCATCATATGAACATAAAATATCATTATGATATATATAGAGATCATACCCCAACATGAAAATGAACTTGAAAGACTTGACAAGAAAATAGAACTTGAAAATGAGAAGGGTGAAAGAATCCGTTACAAAAATTTTGGCAGCCTAACGGCGCCACTTAAACATTCATAAAACGAAATGATGAGAGTAAGAAGGGATATCTCATCATATGAACATGAAAAATGAATTAAGAGGAATTTAAAAGAACATCCTCCAACATAATAACATGGAGCATAAAGGAAATGACTTAAAAGAGAGTATTTGAAAAGAAAGAGAGAGTTTGGATCCCTTCCTTAAAACGTAACTCTTAAAACTCAAAGGTTGGGACCTTGAGGGCTTGGGGGAACCTTGAGAGGACTCCTTAGGAGGTAATGAGACCAGAGATTCGTTGGGGGGGGAGTTTTTAGTGAAAACTAAAGGAGGAAAGGGTGGGTATTTATAGGAAAGGTGAGGGGACAAGGCATTAATGGCCAAGGGACACCTCACAAGTGGTTTTCTCAAAACCATGGGCTCTCCCATGGTATTTCCCATGGAGTTAGGCCACATGGGTCCCCCCGCATAATAATTCATCATCTTTGGTCGGCCAACCCTTAAAATATCTCATGACATCATCATGACACAGTTATAATGTCGTTAAACATATCGAAACCCTAAAACTGTATTTTTACTATTCACTGAAAATTCAACTTTCTCAGAAAAATCCCAAAATTTCACCTTAACCAAATATCAATTCTCTGATTTCAAAAATGAACTCCATTTTATAAAAATAATTTTCTAAATATTTTTAATTTAATTTTTAAATAAATACTCTATTCATCGAAAATTCATTTTTTCAGAAAAAAATCCCAAAAATTACCTTAACATAATATCGATGATCTGAGTTCAAAAATGAAATCAATTTTATAAAAATAATTTTCTAAATATTTTTAATTTAATTTTTAATTAAAAAACACTATTCACCCGAAAAAACTAATACTTGACTATTAATTTATGAAACTGTTATTTAACCATTTTATTGAATCACATTACTTAATCAAGGTGCCTAGATTATATTAATACTTTCTTTAAGTGAGATTACTAATCCATTTGGTCACATTACTAATCCTAAGCATAAAATCACTATTCATAATTTACTATTCATCAAAAATGAAGTTGATCTTATTAGACTCTAAATTTCGTACTGAACATAATTATGGAAGACTATTTTTTTAAAATCATTACACATTTTTAATTATTTATGGTTTACATAAACATTTTTTAAAATAACCTTTCTCTAAAATTCACCAAAAATATGCATACTATATTTATCCGGACATTTGAAAATTCATAAACTTCATCATAAGAAGAAATCAAAATTTTTATTTAAAACAAAGGATTACACAAGGTAGTTACGGTGTCTTTACATATCCCTTTATCACACCAGCATAGGACCTAAGTGTAAGGTGTGCTAAGGTGAGAGAATCTGAGGGAGGCTCGGCCAACATCACACGAGTAGTAATTTCTATCAGTTTGAACTTCTCGCGAAGGCGATTCCGTTCTAGCTTTACACGATGAAGTTCGGCTTGGGTTTGGTCCAGAGAAAAGCCCAGTGGTGCTACCTCCTTCCCAAGTTCTGTTAGATGGGCTTCGATCAGTCCAAGACTACTGGGTGAGGCCATTGAATCTTCTTTCTATATTAATTAACCAAGATTACTTGTATTTAGAGACAATAATCGAAACGTTTAGTTTCCAGCGGTTATATTGACCAATGGTCATATAACAGTCAAAACCCAACGGTCTCATTTTAATTATACTCATGTTATCAAATGAAATAGTTTTAGTGAGTATAAAAAAAATAAAATAACACAGAAAATTAGGAAACAAGATTTATTCAAAATTTCAGGTCGTTACAAGGCTCAGCATGTTGGGCCGCTAGAGCGGGTTGGCCCCCTTCTCCCTTACGCAGTTGACCCAGCTGTGTGCGCCTGATCAACACGGTGCTCCCAAAGTCTATGCAGATGGAAAATACTTCCCCATCGTCCCATGTATCCTCCACTACCATACTATCTACATGGAACTAACCACGTACGTGGATTCTCACTGTTGTGTCCCCGATCACTGCCTACAGCCTCCACTGCTGCGGGTTCTCACGTGGTCTTGCATGTACTGTGGTCTCACACTCCGCTATTAGACATCCCACCAGTGGACTATCCACCTCATGCTCCTCCAGTACCATCCCCCCACTAGACCGCATTCCACCTCTACCGTCGTTCGCCCTACTAGGCACTGCCATAAATTGTTGCCTCAGGTGATTCGTGCCACGCCTTCACTGTCGCACCTCTGTAATGTCGTTTCGATGTCGAATCCCTGGTCTTGGATAATTTCTTCATAGATCAAAGGCACAATGATCCTTTTTTCATAATTCATGAAGAATGAGGAATGCATAAATATTGAGGGAAAGAGATAAATGTATATAAATTCCCAAAGAATGGATCTGGTCATTTTTTGTGTCGGCCTCAATCCGTTCATGTTAGAATGAATAATGAGGAGGTAATAAAACTAATATCTAAATAGAATCATCCCTGACAATCAACCCACATAAATTATCCCTCCCACAAGAATGATCGAACCATGGATCAAACTGTTCATGGTTTGGTCCGAGTTTGTCATTTAATTTTAAAAAGAATGGGGAAAAGATCATAAGGAAAAGTAACACCCTGCCTAGAGTTTATATCGGTTGTCGATGAAGGGAAAAGTTGTGTCGTCTTCATTCGTCAATCTGTCGAATCTGAGGTTCATCGATCTTCATTCACTAATCTTTTGATGTTTTTTGGATGGAGCTCCTTCTCCTTGCCTTAGGGGATTTTCATGGTTATGTTGTAACCCTAGATTATTTACAATATAAAACATTAAAAAGAAAAATAATGCTACGTCAAAATAAAATATTTTTACTAAATATTTTAATGACGTTTACATCCAAAAACTAACTTTCACGGTCTACCCATTCTAGTCGATGTTAGTCCTCACCTAAGGTAAAGTCACTATTCTAAACATAACGGTTCCCTTAGATTTATAATCCATACACTCATTTAATATTTATTCCAGTTTTAAAGAAAAACTACCCACACACTTTATTAAAAGTTGAACATAATTCAAAAAACTATTCTGGGAACACTGGGCCTTAGAATCACACTCCGTCTGAGTGCCTCATATCATAATTTTCCCAATTAATTTATAAAAAATAAAATAGGATAAAATCTGAGTCATTAAATTCTCTTCACCTTAGAAATTTCATCCCTAAAATCCAAAACAAGGTATACTCAAAAAAGATGTTAGGGTACTGGGCATGAATCTAAGCCTCCCACTCCCAAGTTCTCTCCTAGAGATTCCTGTGATGACACTAAATATGAACCAAAGGAATCAAACACCCATGAAGGATCCTTTCCTATTGATCCTCAATCTCCACCAGGTACTCTGTAAAATTCACCCCGTCATCAATGTCCAGATCGCCCCAATCGTTGACGTGTGATGGGTCATGCACGTACCTCCCCAGATGCGACACATGGAAGACATCATGCACTCGGTGCAACTACAGGGGTAGATATGGGTGGTATGACGCCTTGAAAACTCTACTCAGAATCTGAAAAGGGGTGATGTATATCGGAGATAACTTATCTCCCCAGCCAAATCTTTGTAATCCCCATAGAGGTGAGACCCAAAGGAACATGTAGTTTCCCTCCTCGAACTCCAAGGGCCTCTACCTTCTATCATCATAAGATTTTTTCTGGATCTATTTAGTCCTCATCCACTCCTAGATTATCTAAACCTTCTTGATGGTAGCTCGCACCAACTATGGTCCCATGAGTGTTGACTCTTCTGGGTCAATCTAGTAGAGTGGTGACCTACATGTTCATCCATACAAGGCCTCGAACGGTTTCATACCAATGGTGGAGTGGTATTTTTTGTTGTACGCAAACTCCACCAATGGTAGGTGATCCTCCCAACTATGACTAATGTCTAGGATGAAAGCATGTAGCATGTCCTCAAGAACATGAATGGTCCTCTCTGTCTGGCCATCTGTCTGGGGGTAAAACGTCGTGCTCAAGTGTAACTGAGTCCCAAAAACCTCCTACAACCCCTTCAACAACCAAGATTTGAAATGAGCATCACGATATGAAGTGATCGTCGATGGAACTCCTTGAATCCAAACTATCTCCTGCACATAGAGGCATCCCAATCTCTCTTCTGAACTCTACTCATAGATTGGTAAGAAGTGGGCCAACTTGGTGAGTCAGTCAATTATCACCCAGATGGTATCATGTCCCCTATACATGCATGGTAAACCCATCATGAATTCCATCGATATCCCATTCCACTTCCACTCTAGAACCTCAAGTGGTTGGGTTAAGCTCACTAGAACCTGGTGCTCATACTTCACTTGATGGGAAGTGAGGAATCGAGAAATGAATTCTTCTACTGCCTTCTTCATCCCTAGCCACCAGAAATGACATTGGAGGTCTTGTTACATCTTCTCCACACTCAGATATACCACCAGAGGGGATGTTTGAAACTCTCTTAGAACCTCCTCCTACAATACTACTAGTAAAAATGTGTGCCCTATGAAAAGAACTATGTGGTCCCCACCTATTAAATATCCATCAGGTGCATGCCCTGTGGATAACTGAGAATTCCAGGTCTCATAGTTGTTATCCCCTAGTTTTGCCTCCCTGACTCACTATAAGAGCGGAGGGGTGACAACCATTGACTGAAGGTAAGCTACTCTATATTCATCTATAAAGTATATCTGTAATGAAGCCAACTGCTTAGATTCCTTGCTCAGTAACTATAATCTGGATCGTCTGGTGAGAGTATCTACCACTATGTTCCCCTTCCTAGGAGTATAGAAAATATTGAAGTCATATCCCTATAGGAACTCTAGCCATCTCATCTGTCTCAAGTTAAGATACTTCTAAGAGAAGATATACTTGAGACTCGTGTGGTTAGAGTAGATGATAAACCGCTCACCCATCAGGTAGTGTTTCCACATCTTCAATGTGAAGACTACCGCTGATAGCTCAAGATCATGGGTCAAAAAGTTCTTTTCATGTTGTATCAACTGGTGCAAACCATAAGCAATCACCACTTTCCCCTGCATTAAGACACAACCAATCCCAATCCTTTATGCATCGAAAAACACTATATACCTGATGCCCTCCTCTAGTAGTCTCAATATGGGAGTACTCATCAACCTCTGCCACAACTCCTGAAAGCACTACTAGCACTTCTTTGTCCATGAAAAGGGTTTTTCCTTCCATTTTAAAGTTGTTAAGGGTGATTATACTCTAGAAAATCTGGGTACAAACCTCTGAAAGTACCCTACCAAACACAGAAAACTCTAAACCTCGGTAACACTCTTGGATGGATCATAAGAAAGCACCACCTCAATATTTTCTGGATCCACTACAACTCTGTCCTCTAAAATAACATATCCTAGAAAGTGGACCTCCCGAATATAGAATTAACACTTCAGTAGATTCCCATAAATCTGGTTATCTTGGAGTGTGTCTGATACCATCCTCAAGTATATAGTTTTCTCCTCCTCAGACGTTGAGTACACCAGGATGTCATCAATGAAGACCACCATGAAATTATCTAAGTAGGGCTGGAAGATCATGTTCATGAGTCCCATGAACACTACTAGGGAATTCTTCATACCAAATGGCATCATAAAATACTCATAGTGGTCGTACCGACATCTAAAGGTTGACTTCAGTACATATTCATCTCATATACAAAGCTGGTGATAGCCATATATGAGGTCAATATTTGAAAACCACCTCACTCCCTTCAACTGATTGAAGAGTTCATTGATCCTGGGTAGTGGATACTTGTTCTTCAAAATCACCTAATTCAGGTGTCATAAGTCCACACATCACCTAAATATCCTGTATTCCTTCTTTGAAAACAAAACTAGGGCCGCCCAGGGTGAAACATTGGGTCTCATGAAACCCTTCCTCTTCAAGCCCTCCAGTTGTATTCTCAACTCGCAAATCTCTATGGGAGCCATCTGATATGCATGGGTAGATATCAGTGTCATCCCAATGTATATATCAATGCATAATTATACCTCCCTATGGGGAGGTAATCTGAGGATATCCTTAGGAAATCTGTCCTCATACTCCGCCACCACTACAGGAAACTGAGGAATCATATCATCCACTGCACTGAGGGTGAGACTAGCCAACCAATGAGTAATTGGCTACATATTTCTATGAGTAATTCTATTATGCACTTCATAAGTTTCCTTTTCACCAACAAATTAAAACATGTTCCCATCACCGTGGACACACTGCACTCTATGCCTAAAACAGTCAATCTGAACATGGACTATAGATAACCAGTTCATACTGGGAATAATGTCGTAAGGCCTCGACACCATTACTATGAGATCACAACTGAAACTCTCACCTCTAAGATTAAGGTCACATTATCGGAACAATTGTGTTATCATCGAATCTTCTTATGTAAGAGTCTCTAGGCGTAAGGGTATAGTCAACAGTTCAACTGGATTCTCCGAGTCTCGAACAAGGGTCATGGAAAGAAACAAATGAATGGAACCTATGTCTATTAAAATTTCAGTTAAGGTGTAAAATACACATATCATACCTCTAATCATCCCTAGAGCACCAAGGTCATAATACTCCATAATCTATAGCTATCCATGTCCCTTTCCACCAGCTCCCTCAACTCATGGTGGACCACCTAGGGGTGGTGGTGGTAATACGTCGAACCTCCGCCCACCTCCCGCTGCCCTACCTACTTCTCTTCTATATCCTTTTTCCTATAGACCACCCGGATCATGCCTCCTCCTCTACCCCGGTTTTCCCTTGACCGTATACTGATCGTCCATACGGTGGATTGGACAATTTCATGTTATATGTCCCCAACCGCCATATGAGTAACACAGCTTTTCCTTCTACTGACTCGCTCTACCCTAGGAGCCTTGTACCACTAATCCCATGACATAGGTTCATCCCCTAGATTACTTGAGATTATTGGGTCCCTGCGTTGGTTGTAGTCTACATACTGCCGAAGACTTAGATTCCTAGTTCTTGTTAGTAGTTCCCACTGCTAGCGTCTGCTCTGCCCAAAAGCTCTCCACTAGTAGAGATCTCTCCAATACCCAAGTATATATAGGGACACTAATGGATATCATGGATTCCCTGATCTCCTTGCATATACCTTGTGATAAGGTTCTATCCATGAATAATGGGTCTTGCACTATATCCGCAGAATAGTGAGAAAGATCAGTAAACCTCTTCGAGTACTATGCCATAGTCTGACTGCCCTGATACAGATACAGGAGTTCTTGTATATGCATTGAGTGCAACTTAGCTGGGAAAAACTCCTCTTTGAAGAGTCAATTGAATTATTCCAAAGATAGATTCACCTCAGCATGTTTCTAGGATACTAAGCTCCACCACCATCACGCTGAGCCCTAAATAATACTTGTGGTTAGGATTGTCATCTGGTTGGAATGTGTCCTCATAAGGCAGAATATGCGTGTAACTACCTCCAGCCAATCCTCATCTATCTGGGGGTCTGAATTACCCTGAAACCTGGGTGGTCGCCACCTCTAGAACTAATGCAATGCACTCAGCCTGCGTGAATCCTCAACTGATAGCACTGGTAAACCACCCAGAAGTGTTATCTTCAGTGTAGAGAGTATCTCCAGTATAGGCCCATGTACCGATGCCTCATATCTTGGAGGATCATCCTCATGATCATGCGATAGAATCCTGGTTGTCTATGTATGTGGAGGAATCTTGAAATAGATCAAGATGTACCATAGTTAATAGATTATACCTAGTGAGATGACTCAAAAAGGACATGAGAACACACCCAAATACTATATGATGCATGTCACATTTTTTCCCTAAAACTATTCTTTCAATGTACTGAGTTGAAAATTGGAATTCAGAGTCCTGTTGAAAGGATATGTTGGCCTCCACACCAACACTAGATTCCCTATCCTGAAAGCCAAACTTGAAACACTCAACATTGTTTCCCCAAACCAAACTCAAAAACTCCTGGTCCTTAAGAAGAACTGACCCCACTAATACCACTCTGTAATGACTCTTCCTATAGGGGCTTGTTCCATGCCTACCCCAGGATCTCCTCTAATAGGATAGGGGTTGGAGACTAGCATCGAGTATGCATATCCCACAAATGGGAGGCATTTTCATAAGTACCTGTACACACGCACACAATCTCCAAGCCTGTAATGAAGAAATGTAAAAACCCTGAGTTGAAAATTCATGCATAAACTAAGATACCAAACAAAGAGTATAATAGTAGGAAACTGAAAGTTAAATAGGTCCAGAATACAAGACCACCAAAAAAAATATTCAGCAAAAGTAAATACACAAGTTCCTGAAACCCGTTGGTAGAAAACCCTACCTAAAGGGTAGGTGTAGGATAGTTTTCTGAATCCATAGAAGCACACCTTGTATATTCGAACACTCTAAGAACCACTCCATCCTGGTCCACCTAGAACTCTATCAAAATTTCGATCATCAGCAAAAGACATAACATGTGCAGGCAAAGCCTGTGTAGGGGTAAGTAAAACAATACTTAGTAGAACACCATGAAACTACAAAGGAATACCACTAATAAATACACTAAGTAAACCAAAAATAAATACATGAAGTATACCAAAAATAAATACATGGTATACCACAAATGAAACACATGAAGTACAGTCAGCTCTATAGGTATAAGTTTATAGCACAAAAAGCAGTTTTATCAGACGTAGTCCATAGAACACCTAGCATCGGTAACACACGGAGTGTCCATAACACA
The DNA here is from genome assembly GCA_963277665.1 of Viscum album. Lineage (NCBI taxonomy): Eukaryota > Viridiplantae > Streptophyta > Magnoliopsida > Santalales > Viscaceae > Viscum > Viscum album. The sequence continues at coordinate 1,927,595,867 of OY728137.1, read as the reverse complement.
CAGAGTGTTGATAACACATGGAGTGTCGATAATTCATGGAGTGTCGATAAGAAATTTAGACCCCTAGTCACCTAGTCACTAAATCATATCCATCCATAGGATTCTGCTTGTAGCACGCTTGTACCGGGAGAACCTGCACCACAAGCCATTAGTTTGTATTTCAACTTCCACAACAACTCACTTAGAGTGTCTCAAAAGTACCGTCTCATCGCAAGGGTCACAAATCTTCAAATGAATCGTCAAACAGACACATGGTTTGAAATTTATGATCATTTTCATTAAAAGGGTCTAACCTAGGTCTGATTCGGGTTGGACCCGAATAGACCCGGTCCAATCGACTCGGCCCGCCGAACTTCTGGAGTGGCCTGGTCCATCTAGCCCAGCCCACTGCATGTAGGACAGACACTTCTCTCATATACAGCTGACCCAGCTACATGCACCTAGTCAATATAGACTCGTTGCGGTCAATGCAGATGGCCACCATATCCCTGGCCTCCCCCACAGCCTCCACCACTGCGGGCACCACACAGACCCGTACGCATATGGAGCTCCTCACCATCGCATCCCCAGTCGCCGCCCATGGCCTCTTCCACCATAGGTTCCCACATGGTCCCTCCTGAACCGCGGCCCTGCACCTCACCATCGGCCACCCTACTGGTGGCTCGTTCGTCTCATGCTCTGCCCAGTCCAGCCCCCCATTGGGCCGCATGCCGCATCCACCACCGGCCACCCTCTTGGTGGCCCGCTGTCCACATCACGCTCCACTTGAACTTGGCCTCCCTGTCGAGTGCCACCATAAACCGCTGCCTCAGGTGATTCTCACCGCGCCTTCACCATCGCACCTCTACAATGTCATTGCGGAATCGGATCCCCGATCTCAGATCATTGTGCCACAGATCAAAGGTGCAACAATTATTTGTTCATAATTCATAAAGAATGAGGAATGCATAAAGATTGGTGGAAAGAGATAAATGCACAAGAACACCCAAATAATGGATCTTGGCCTTGTTCGTGTCGGCCTTGATCTGTTCATGTTAGAATAAATAACAATGAGGGAATAAAATGAATCTCTAAATAGAATCATCCATGATAAACAACCCACATAAATTATCCATCCCACAATAATGATCGATACATGGATCAACATGTTCATGGGTTGGTCTGTTTTCATCATTTAATTTTCAAAATAACAAGGAAAATATCACGAATAGAAACAATTCCCTTCCTAGATTTTGGATCATTTGTTGAAGAAGGGAGAAGTTGTGTCATTGTCATTCATCAATCTGTAAAATTCAAGGTTCATCAACCTTGATTCTCTAATCCATTTATATTCGTTGGAGGGATCTCCTTATCCTTGACTCATAGGATTTCCAGGGTTATTTCATGACCCTAGATTCTTAATAGTAGTCAACATTAAAAAGAAAACTAACACTTTGTCAAAATAAAATATTTTTATTAAATATTTTAAAGACATTTATGTAATAGTTGGTGTCCTAGAACCAACTAGTTGTACTTTGATTACATGGATATTTAATTTATTTAAATATTAAACATCTTATTACATATTTTTCATTGTTCCACATGACTATGATGTAATAATGTCCTAGAGTATTTGTTTCATTGATAAGGTCGTGGAAGTTCCCCACTATGATGAGAACCTTGAAATGATATAACAATATTCTTAAATATAATTATGCGGTTGGATGAAATACTATGAAGGCACACATAAGATGCATACCATTAGGTGTGAGTACTTGTAATCAGATGAGACTTTCTCTCATGAAGTTCTCACTTGGTAATCTCTAAGATAAGAGATTATGAGAACAGGCCCACTAGTAGGAATTCTGCATGTTTTGGTGTCAATGGATATTTATATCTGTGTGCATTTGTAATGATCCTTAGACTTTAATATTATCATTAATAAGTGTCATGACTCACGCACTTTGATTTGCTGACTAAAACCATCATGCAGACAGTTGGCGAGAAGTAGGGTATGTTGGCTGCGTCATGAGTGACATGATATTAATGGATAAGTCAAGGAAGAATTTGTCCCTTCCATTTATGGAAGCTTATATCTCGGCCATTTAATTTAAATAGAAACATCACACAAAATTCCATGGCCATGGTGTAACAATGAGTTTATTTCAGGTAGTTAAAGAATGATGTATCAAGTATAAAGGTCGATGAAACTATCATGAAACCTTCTTAATGAGATATTTAGACAAAGGGATTATATTACACAGTGAGCATTCGTATGTGGATGTCATTGTTGCAACTTTATGTTCTTTCTCTTGGGTTCCTTGACCCATTTCTAGACAATACTCTTGGACTTTAGGCAGCCCACCTAATGCCAACAAGAAATAATCCTAGAGGGTCACACACTAAGTGTTTTTGGTGGTCTTAATTAAATTCTATTTGAATTTAATTAATGAAATAAATATTATTCTCAAGACCGTGGAATAATTTTATCAAGTTAAGAAGATCGCATAAATTAAATAAAATATATTTATTTATTTTATTGAACATTTAATAAATATTTATTTACTATTTTGTAAATAAAATATTTATTTAAGAGAATAAATTATTTATTTATTTATTTATTTATTAGGGTGTTCAATAAATGGAAGTGGAGTTTGAGCAGACCAAGGCCAGTCCGGTAATAAAATAATTATTTTCAAAACAGTAAATAATTCTTAGTTGGCACAAGTTAAATTAATAATGATGCTACTATTATTTTTTGACGCGGAATTTTATTCATAATTCCATTTTGCGCAAGTTGATGCACCATAAATAATGATGCAGTATTATTATTATGAGCATGGTTTTTCTCTAAGTTCATGAATGTATTTAATTGCTGTTATGAAATTAAATATTTTAACTGAAGTTTCATGCATATAAATAGACAAGTATATCTATTTTTCCCTAGGGAACACACCGTATGCTTGGTAAATTGAGAATTGTTGAGATAAAACATTTCTCTCTCAAATCCTCTTACCACCCCTCTCAAGAACAAGAGATGTTCTTCAAGTCCGAAGAACAATCGATCAAGAATGACCAACACAAGAAATTTGTTTCGTCGTGCTAGCACCTGGAGAATGATTGGTGTCGATCGAAGTCCATCAGAGCACATGTGGATCACCGCTAGAGGGATTATAGTTTCGATCCTCCCAAGCGCAGTGAGATAATCCAGAAGGGTCATTCCGAATGATCAACATCTTCAAAAAAGAAAATACCAAAGATCCAAGTATTATTTTCTTTATTAAATTAATTAAATTAATTATAAACATGATGTGAAAGATCCTCTCTAAAGGTTTCCAGCCTCTTCCTTCTTTATCTAAATCTTTTATTCTATTCCATGGAGACCAGCATTAATCATCGTATTGATCCTATAATAATCATTGATCATGGTAAAAATTAAATTTGGGTGTTGGCCCAACTGCGCTTACATTGAGCCCGGAATCTACAAGTGGTATCAGAGGGGTTACATCATAGTTTATAATTATTTAAATATTTTGTTGATGATTTACATATTTAATAATTTAATTGTTTCAATTCAAGTTAATTGTTCTATAAATCTGAATATCGATATTTGTTCCTCCTATTTCGTTTCTTGTTCACCTTATAGAAACAATCTTATATTTTAATTTTGATAAAAATAAAATAAGGGATCTCATCCGGAGGTACCAAAGCTTTCTGGTCGTACAACACCAGAACACACGGCGTGTATTTAGTAGTACATGTCGTATAGTCAAGATTCAATTCATCGGACTAGTTCGCCAAACCAAGCCATGTGTTGGAGTCTTTCTAAGTCTTAAATGAATTTGTGTGTTGACCAAGAATATGTGGCATGCGGTTTTCAGATTACACACTGTGTAGTACACTAGACACAGCGTGTAGTCCCTTCAGGTTAGGGTTGGACCGTGTACCCCATACATGGATTGCCTAGTTGGAAACCGTGTAACGTGGATACTATACAGCGTGTGGACCACTGAACACGCCACTTACTCCGAAGATTTTTGAAGTACATCTACATGTCATGTCCCCGGGAGTTTACTTTGGATGGACGGTGAACGATAGTACATGCCATGTAGTCAGAACTACACGTCGTGCACTCGTCAAAATTATGCAGATTTATTAAAATTTATTATTATATTATACAAACCCTTGAGACATGTACCATAGTGTAGGCATAAAGCAAAGGCACAACATGTGATAGTTGTTTTATATATATATTTTTAATTTAACATTTGCATAATGTTCATTTCTACTCATTGGGTAGTTATGAACGGGGATTCATTGGGTTGCCTCCAAGGTACAAGTTACATACAAAGATAATTTTAAATAAATTTATTTGTTTAAAATTATGATGGATGATAATCTCAAGGAAAATCAGAAAAGGGTTTAAGATAAAAGATTGATTAATTAAAGATGATAATCAATTTATTCGAGCGTGATTTATCTTAAATAAGAATGATTAAACAATTTAATGCTAGTTTTATTTATGATTAAATATCATTGCATGTGTATGGATGATCATGAGATAGACCAGACCTTTTTATGTGGATGGTTTATTTTAATTTATTTATTTAAATTAAATTTGTTGGCCTGCAAGACTTCTCCTCATTAATATGTAGGTCCTACGTGCCCAAGGTTTTTTTATGTAAAACCCCTTTTTTACCCCTCGCCTGCATGTGAGTTTAAAAAAGGGCATATGTAATGGATGGAACTCCCAATATAGTGGAGTCGGTTCAAGATGAATTTGAGATGAAACCAATCCTAGGATATATAGAGGTGAACAGCTGGAAAGTTGTAAACATGAACCCAAAAGGTTCAAGATGTTTCTCCCCTGGGTAAGGGTTAGTTTATCAACCGCTAGATAAACTAACCATTAGAAAATCTCATGATCATTCCCTTTATTTTATTTCTGTCAGTTGCATGGTTTTTTATTATGGATGTGTTTTCACGATCACATAATTAATGAATTAAACAAGCATACAAGACGAAACTAAAATAAACTAGACTTATGCATAAATATTATCAATACATGGTTAATCACTTAAGTAAGTTCCACTTAATATTAAAAAGAAAGTGATAATGATATTAAGTAATTCATGCATAAGTGATAAAAATATCTCAAATAAAATATTAAGTCAGAAAAAGACTTTTGTTACTTGATTAAGGGAAAAACTCAATAAAACTATTCATTTGACCAACCCTTTTTGGGAAACTTACTTTTATACAGGAATCCCTTATGAAAGGTTTTGGGTTAACTTAACCATATTACATCAAGAGGAGTAGCCCTTGTTAGACTTGGCGTAATATTGGAGGCAAGAGTTGATGAAATCCAAAAGTCATGATTTTAGGATTGGGGAGTCCACTCAACAGATCAAGGAGTTGCAATCCTACATTTAGCAAAGACCTACCTACCTAAACACCTTCTAATAGTGTTAGGTTCACTAGGCTAGATACCCTGAGAGGGGGGGTGAATCAGGGTATGAAATATTAAAACAACTGCCCCTTTTGATCTTATTTTGTTGTTAGACAAAACCCTCTTCTCTCTCCTTCCTGTTGCGGAGTATGAATAAACCTTAAAGCATGCACAAGACACAATAATTTTTACTTGTTTCACCCTCACTGAGCTACGTCCAAGGATCATACACTGACAGTGTGTCGATGTACCAATTCCACAATAAGCGCACTGCTATTTACAAGTTCAAAGTGGACTCACTGTCCCTCCTGGTTTACAACCAATCACAATTTTGATAACTCAAATCTCTCTCAATTGAAGTAAACTCACTGCTTCTTCAGAAGATCCACTCACAGTTTATAGACCTATAGGTCTCTTCATTACCACTAATGAATGCATCCTCCACTGTACGTAGATGATCTGTCAAAGTCCAAAGTTCATCCACTGATAAATACCCCTTTTCCACTTAACACTAGGCAATTCCTTTAGAAATAGCTTCGCAAAGAACCCTACTTTACGAGGCTCTCAATTTCACGAAGCTCAAACAATCCTTCGTGAAGCTCTTGTCTTTTCGCGAATCACACACCTTCGCAGAGCTCCTGCCTCACGGAGCACACTGATTTTGCGGAGCTCAGACCATCGCAAAGCTCAAGCCTTCGCAAATATTAGGTTGTTGCGGAGATCAAGTAATCATAGAGCGACTTCCTTACTGAAGCTCACTGAGCCAACGTGAAGCACCCAACTTTTGCAGAGCTAAAATAGCTACCACGAAGCTCCTTCCTTTCGTGAAACACACTGCCTTTGCGAACTACCGTCAAGAGCCGAGATAAAAATATTTTCTTCTAAAACTATCTACTTCTCTCGAGAGGGTCAAGACCTATTTATAGGTGATTTCACCAACCCTCGAACCTTCCACGCGAAGTCAGCATCATGTCATCACAAATCGCAAAGCTCTAAAATTTATGCTGAAATTATCTCAATATCGCGAAGTACCATAGAAATTTTATGATCACGGAGTTTTTCGTAATCGCAAAGCATTCCGTCAATTACTTTACACCACCACTATGAAGCTCCCTCTCATTCCCCTTCAACATTGTCGTTCGTGAAGCTCGTCGTAATCGCGAAGCATCACCACCAACATTCTTCTGGTCTTTGCAAAATCCAAACTATAAATCCTATCTTCGCAAAACTCATGCCTTTGCCAAAATTAAATTATATATTCAAGGAAATCCTATTTTTGCGATGCTCGCCAAACTCCAAATTTTGGACTCCAAAAATTTGGAAAACACTAGGAAACGGCACCACCTTGTATCTGTTCTTTTGGTACTGCCTCCAAATCATCCATTCCTTTGTCATGGTTCTTTATCAACATGGATTGTCAACAAAATCTCTAGAACTCAACAATTCCCCATGGAAACCTCCATTTTCAACAAACACAACCAACACAAAAGTGTTACAATGTTACCTTGAGGGATTTTTTTCCAACAATATCCCCCTTTGGGTTTGTTGACAACTCTTCTCATAATTATTTTCTGCACGTTGATACCTCAATGAGTCTCCTTCCATCATCAACCATCCTTCGCCTATTGCGATTTAAATAGAGACCAAAGATTCACTCACCATATACTCTAATCCCACATGAGAAATTCTCAGTGTGAGAAACAAGAGTAGTATGAAAAGTTCATCAATGAATCGCTTCATTTCAGACACCATCTATTGACACCAAACTGATACCAATTGCCAAATTGATACCAATTTTTGATCACTGGAACCCTTCTCACACCATTATAACATCACTCTTCTATTTTTATCACAATTCTTAGCTATCATGATATCTAATCTTTGATCGATCACTTCTAGCACCGTCAAATTCAAAACTCTCCCCCTATCTCATTGATCTCCCCCTATCTCACTACTCCACATGTCAGCTTCTCCCCATGTCTTTGACTAAGACATTTTCTCCCTTCCTTAGCCATAGGAGTCACTATTTCTCCCCCTTTGTTAATGAACCCAAAGGTCACTCCATTGTGGTTGGAAACATTTAAAAGAACACATATTAGTGTATTATAGAAAAACACACCATACCTCGGTGAGAGGGGGTTCCACATCCACACTTTTTCAAGTGAGGGGAGTCAATTGAACTCCCAGATCCAGTCGATTCCTTTCAAACGCTTCCTTAGGTAAGGCCTTTGTCAGAATATCTGCAACATGTAGCTCTGTAGGCACACACTCCAGCTTCACGGTTCCCTTCTCAGCCTTCTCCTTGATAAAATTATACTTGATCTCAATTTTATTTGTCCTGGAGTGATGGAAGAGATTTTTTATAAGATTTATAGCACTTGAGTTATTGTACTGTATTCTAATCAGAGACTTCACTTCAATGCCCATATCATCAAGTTGCTGCTTCATCCACAATAAATACGTGCAAGCTTGATTGGAGAAAATATACTCAGCTTCTATGGTGCTCAATGAAATGCAATCTTGATTCTTTCTTAGCTAATAAACACACAAGCCACCAAGATAGAATGCACCTCCTGACATTGATTTCCTATCATCCGCTGAGCTGGCCCAATCGGCATCAGTATATCCCAATAATTCTGACTGAGATTTGTCACTATATATCAGGCTGAAATCCATCATGCCCTTGATATACCAAAGAATTCTTTTCACTGAAATCATATGGATTTTCATGGGATTACTCTGATATCTCACTTCTTGGCATGTAGAAAAAACAATGTCATTCCTTGTCACAGTTAGGTACAATAGACTTCTAATGATTTTCCTATATTATGTGATATTAACTGCCTTGTCATCCTCATCTTTGAACAGTTTCATCCAAGTAGCAACCGTTGTCTTCATCTCCTTGTAATTTTCTATTCCAAATCTTCTCAAAACCTCCTTGGAATATTTGGGATGAGAAATAAATGTTCCATTCCTTCCTTGTGTTATCTATAGACCAAGGAAAAATGTTATCTCTCCAATCATTGACATTTCAAACTCACTTTTCATGAAATTGAAAAAATTTCTACACTGAGCTTCATCTGATCTGCCAAATATTATGTCATCAACATAAACCAGGACCATCATACTTTGATTATTGTTTTTGTTGAAATAAAGATTTTAATCAACTCCCCCTCACTGGAAACCAAGCTTCTTCAAATACTGATCAAGCCTTGAGTACCATGCTCAAGGAGCTTGTTTCAGCCCATACATCGCCTTCTTCAGTCTGCAGAACATGTTCTCATCCTCATGAATGAGAAAACCATCTGGCTGCTCAATATATACTTCTTCCTCTAGAACACCATTCAAAAATGCAGATTTAATGTCCATCTGGAAAACATTGAACTTTCATTACACTGCAATGGCTAGGAATAATCTGATTTTCTCTAGTCTCGTAACTGGTGAAAATGTATCATCAACATCTATTCCCTCTATCTGGGAGTATCCTTTGCACACTAGTCGTGCTTTGTTCCAAATCATTGTTCCATCTTCATTCATCTTATTGTGATAGACCCATTTAGTCCCGATGACATTCTTATCTGCTGGCCTTGAAACAATCTCCCACGTTTGATTCTTCTCAATCTGATCAATCTCTTCATTCATTTCTTGAAGCCAGTTTTCATCTACAGTTGCATCAGTGAAGCATTTCGGCTCAACTTGAGATAGAAAAGATTTCTGTTGCAGTGATTTCATTCTTCTTTTCTGAACTGGAGTTGACTGATCACCAATGATATTTTTCCTATCAATTTCAGCTCGACTCCTTGGCTTTTGTGCAGATATGGATTTTACTTCCTCATGCTCATCATCAGTATCTTCTTCTGAATCAACATCATCCACTTTTGATCCCCCTACATTGCTTTCATCCTCATCACTCTCATCAATAAATTGTTCACTTCACTATTGAATAATCTCCTCATTCTCCACTACAATGACATCATTGCTCTCAACTACTTTTCCCAGCCTTTTGTTAAAGCATTTATATGCCTTTCTTTTTCTTGAGTAGCCAAGGAATATCCCCTCATCTTCTCGTGACTCATATTTCCTATGTTTTTCCTTATTGAGGATAAAGCACTTACTTCCAAATATTCGAAAGTATTTCACTATTGGATTCTTTCCATACCACATCTCGTACAAAGTCTTTCCTTCCTTCAGACATAATAGAGCCCTGTTAAAAATGTATACCGATGTCAAAACTGATTCTTTCCAAAATTTCTCTGGTGGGACTTTTTTTATGAGCATCGTTCTGGCCATGTTGTTGATAATCTGATTTCTCTTTTCAACCACTCCATTCTGTTGTGGAGTTCTTACTAAAGAGACTTGATGCCTTATCCCATGTTTCTCGAGATAGTCTTTCACCTAACTATTTGTGAATTCTATACCATTAACAGTAAGAAACTTCATAATTTTATGTTCAACCATCCTTTCGCACTCCCTCCAGTATTGTTTTAAGCAGCTGAACACATCAAACTTATGGTAAATAACATATACCCATGCCATTCTACTATAGTCATCAATGAAAAGAACATAGTACCTCTTTCTTCCAATTGCTCTTGGTGTCATGGGCCCACAAACATCAGCATGCACCAATTCTAGCACTCTTGTCGACTTATTTTTCTTTTCCTTATACATCTTTCTGATGATATTCCCTTATTGGCATGCATCACATGTGTGAGTATGATCATGTGATAGCTTAGGGAGGTCTCTTGCTGAATCACACTTTACCAGTTCTTCCAGGGATGGTTGTCATAGATGATCAAGTCAGTTATGCCACAGTTTGTTTTCTTCCTCTCTGGACAAAAATCACATATCTTCTTCTCCACTTACCAGGTAGAGATTTCCCTTTGTTCTTTTTCCCTGTAGAACCACTGCACTGTATCTTCCTTTTGCAATACACATCTTCTTATTAAACCTTATAGAATGTCCTGAGTCACATAGTTGACTGATGTTGATCAAATTGTGACTGAGGTCGTCTACTACTAAGACATCAGCACGTCTTATCTCTTTGTCCCCAAACTTAGCCTTTCCTGAGCCAATAATCTTCAGGCCTTCATCGTTTCAAAACTTTACAACCCCTTATTTTTCATATTTTATGCCTATAATAATATCCTTATTACTTTTCATGTGATATGTGAAACCACTATCAAGGATACACACACTAGAGCGGTCTAATGCTTTAAGGGAAATTTCTGCCACCACTGCGTTCTCGTCCTTTTTCTTCTTGGTCAATATTTTTACCTTAACACTTGGCATGAATTGAGACTTCTGATCTTTCTTAGAGTATAATGGACCAGCTTCATCATACAAAGCTGCAAATCTATTTTTCATTTTCAACTCACCTGTTGGTTCATTGATCTGCTGCTTGCGAACATTTTGATTATGCTTTGGTGCATTCCTCTATATGGTCTAAGTACAGTACCTAGCCATGTGTCCAAATCCTCCGCACCAAAAACAGTGTCCTTCGAAACATGTTCTGAAGAACCATTATCTATTTGGCTTCCACCTCTGTTATTGTGCCCTTCGATATCTCTTGGCTATGGAACACACATACTGTGAATGTCCCATATTTCCACAACAATAACACCTGATATATGGTGCATTCCTTCATGTCACTTATTCACTTCTAGTTTCTCCTTGGGATCTCTGAATATTCTGATTCTTCTCTGTGCCCAAATCAACCTTCAATCTTAGAATTGGTTCTTTCGGTCTAACTTCAATTTTCATAGATTTTTTTTTCTAATCAAGCCCTAAATCAGCCTTAACGTCTGAGCTCAATTGCTTCTTCTTTTCTATTGAACTACTAGGCTCCTCTTTCATCTTTTCAATCTTCATAATGACCTACTTTCCCAAGAACTTATTTGGGATCAAAGGTTTTCCTGGTCTTTAACTTTTCTCCACAGACCGACAACTTCCTTTTCAAGCTCTTTGATAAGCTTGATATGATCTTTCATTGTGATATTCAAGTCATAGATCTCTTTCTTATGTTCTACAATCTTGATTTTTTACTCACTAACTGATTCAAAATTATCTGGTACTAATGACTTGAGTTTCTCAATTTCATCTATTAACTCGGACATTTCTTCTTCTTGTTGTTTCATGTAGAGTTTGGCATCATGGACCACTTTTTTGGATTTCTTCATTTTAGATCTCCAAACATCTATCTCTTCAATAGAATATTCTAATTCAGCTTCCATGTCAACTCTTCCCTCAACTCCTTCTTCTTATTCTTCAGCTTCAGTTTCATCCTTATAAGAACTACCAACAACTACCACCATATAATTTTCTCCACGATCTCCATAGTTCTCTATCTCTTCAACCTCCTCAACCTCAGACTCATCTGAACTGTCACATTATTTTGAAAGAAGTTTCTTCTTCTTAATGAAATTTCTCTTGAACTATTTCTTTCCTTTCCCATAGGATGAATACTTTTTCTTGGGAATTTCAATTTCATCGACATTATCATCCTCTTGGAACTTTTTGGGGCACCTTGCCGTAAGATGTCCAACCTTTCCGCATCGAAAACAAGCAAGTTGAAGTTTCCTTTTAAACTTTCCTTTTCTTCTTTAAAGATTTGAGGAGAGGAATGACATCACCTCATATGTCTCTTCTTCTTCCTGAGAATATTCAATGGTGATATTCTTCATGGCTTTGAATGCCACCTCTTTGGATTTCCCCTTTTCTACATCATCGTTATCATCATTTCTCATTTCATATGCAACAAGGGTATTATGCAGGTTATCCAATGTTATCTCTTTTGGGTCTTTATCTTCCAATAATAAAACTTTCGGATTGAACCGAGGTGGAAGTTTCCTCAAGATGTGCTTCAAAATATTTATGTCTTCAATAAATTCTCCAAGACCTCACATGTCCTTCACTACAACATTTACCATGTCAAAGAATGCATCAACAGATTCATTTGGGTTCATTCTCATATCTTCATACTTGTTCCACAACACTTGCAGCTTTGCTTCTCTGACCTTTGTATATCTTTCATATATATTTAATAGCTTTTCCAACATTTCATGTGGGGTTTTTCATGAAATCACATTTGTATAGATATCATTGGATAGGGATCCCCCTGAAGCATTGATTCCCTTTGCGTCAGCATCCAATTCTCTTTGCTCAGCTTCTGATAATGCACCATTATTAATATCAGATGTGATACTGTGAATTGCTGCTGTAAACACATCCATTCCCAAAGATTGGAAGTACTATTTTATCCAATTCTTCCATATCTGAAAATTGTTCCCATGCCAAAGTAAATTTTTTTATTTTCAAAAACACTTTTAAGGTAAAAGTGAGAAACCACCCAGTTCAAGAATCATGATAAATTATAGAACCATTGAAAAGAAATTTGAGCCTGCAAGAAGCATTATCCTTAAAAAAATTCCAAGAGATAGAGGATACCTGTGTGTTTAGAACATCTTCTAATAAGTCTTCAAAACAAGACGCCATCTTGTCCCAAGTTTTCATGTACTCCTCTTAATTAATATTACCTTCATTTAATCCCCTTATCAATATAAGGTCTTGCTTGTTAATCCATGCGCTCTGCTCTTCATTGGTTGCTACTTTAAGAAACCTTCCCATCATCTTGTTAGCTTCTTCATTAGAGGCATTAATCACCAAAATACTTTCCACTATCTATTTATCCAAATTTAAAAGAAGCTCAAAGGACACAACAATTTTTACTTGGTTCACCCTCACTGTGCAACGTCCAAGGAGCATACACCGGCATTGTGTCGATGTACCAATTCCACTATAAGCGCACTGCTATTTACAAGTTCTAAGTGAACACACTATCCCTCCTGGTTTACAACCACTCACAATTTTGAGAACTCACTACTCTCTCAACTAAAGTGAGCTCACTACTTCTTTAGAAGATCCACTCACAGTTTATAGACCTATAGGTCTCTTCATTACCACTAATGAATGCATCCTCCACTGTACGTAAACTCTCTGTTGAAGTCCAAAGTTTATCCACTGATGAATACCCCTTTGACACTGAACACTAGGAAATTCCTTTGGAAATACCTTTGTAAAGCACCGTACTTCACGAGGCTCCCAATTTCACGAAGCTCAAACAAGCCTTCGTGAAGCTCCTGTCTTTTCACAAAGCGCAAACCTTCGCAGAGCTCCTGCCTCATGGAGCACACTGCTTTCGCAGAGCTCAGACCGTTGTAAATCTCAAGACTTCAAAAAGCTTAGGTCGTCGCGGAGCTCAAGTCATCGTAGAGAGACTTCCTTCGCGAATCTCACTGAGCCAACGCGAAGCACCCAACTTTCGCAGAGCTAGAATAGCCACTGCAAAGCTCCTTCCTTTCGCAAAGAACACTGCCTTCACGAACTACCTTCGTGAGCCAAGAGAAAAATATTTTCTTTGAAAACTCTATACTTCTCTTGAGAGGGTCGAGACCTATTTATAGGCTATTACACCGACTCTCGAACCTTCCGCGTGAAGTCGGTGCCACGTCATCACAAATCGAGAAGCTCCAAAATTTATTCTGAAATTCTCTCAATATCGCGAAGCACCATGCCAATTTTTTGATTGTAGAGCTTGTCGTAATCGTGAAGTGTTCCGTCAATTACTTTGTACCACCTCCGCGAATCTCCCTCGTGTTTCCCTTCAACACTGTCATTCGTGAAGCTCTTCATAATCGTGTAGCATCACCGCCAACATTCTGCTGGTATTCGTGAAATCCAAACCATGAAGCCTATCTTCGTGAAACTCATGCCTTTGCCAAAATTAAATTAGATCTTCAAGGAAATACTATTTTTAAGATACTTTCCAAACTCCAAATTTTGGACCCCAAAAATTTGGAAAACACTGGGAAATGGCACCACCTTGTATATGTTCTTTTTGTACCACCTCTAGATCATCCATTCCTTTGTCATGGTTCTTTTTCAGCATGGATTGTCAACAACATCTATGTAACTCGACAATTCTCCATGGAAACCTGCATTGTCAACAAACACAACCAACACAAAAAATTTGCAATGTTACTTTGAGGGATTTTTGTCCAACAAATAGCTTGACCAACCCTTTTTGGGGTTATATAAAGGGGAATATGGATCCTTGCCACTAGAATGTCATAGAAACTGAACATTATGAGTTCAATGGTGGGGGCCATTGGGACTTGATAAAATAGTGGGATACTTAATAAAAATTTATTATTTATCATAAACTGTAATCAAGAAAGTACTAATGATATTCTCTTTTAATTGTAGAATAAAAATGAAAAGCTCTTCAACAACACTATCCCTACAATCAATTCTAGCTAAATACAACATTATCACTGGCAGTAACTTCTATGAATGGTTTAGATTCCTTTGGGTTATCCTACACCATGAACGGAAGTCTTAAGTGCTAGAGTCATCATTACCTAATCTTCCTTCCAAAGAGGTGAGTGATGAGGATTTCCAAGTCTACGAGAAACATATGAATGACATGGTCGATGTTTAATGTTTGATGTTATCATAAATTTCTAGTAAGATCATAAATTCTCGTAAAAACATGGATGCTTATAGCATGCTCGAGCACCTCCATGGTCTTTACCAGGAGAGATCAAGACAGGAAAGGTTTGAGATCTCTAAGGAACTATTTCAGAGTAAGCTTGGAGAAGGTGCCTTAGTTGTGCCTCATGTAGTCAATCTCATTAGCTACATTGATCACCTAGAGTTTATAGGGTTTAAACTCCCTGAATAACTAGGCACTGATCTCATTCATACATCAATCCCTTAGATCTTCTCTAACTTTGTTGCCAATTTAAATATGAACAACATTTAGAATTCTATATCTGATCTTCTTCTCCTCATTCGCCAAGTGGACAAAGATATGAAGCGTGAAAAGCCTTCTGTCCTTATGGTGAATAAGAGGAAAGGGAATGTGAAGTGCTTTAATCCCAAATATTCTTCATAGCCTTCCAAGGAAAGGAAGATCAAAGGGGAGGCAAAGGAACAGGAGGCTGTTTGTTTCGCATGTGGAAAGAAGGGCCACTGAAAGAAGAACTGAACCCATCCTAAGAAGCAAGGGGAAGCTTCAGGTGCATTTGTTATCGAATGAAATCTATTTATTTCTAAAAATTGGGTATTAGATACAGATTTTTATGCTCACATATGTATCCAAATATAGGAACCAAGTAGATTTATGAAGATTGACCGAGGGGAGGTAGATCTACGAGCAGCCAATAGAGCTAGACTTACTGCTGTAGCTGTCGGGGACTACCACCTCACATTTCTAACTGGGATGATCTTGGTGTTAAAGGGTTGTTATTATGTTCTTTCTATTACTAAAAACATTATTTCTGTATCTATATTATATACATATGTATTTTTTTCAAGTTTGGAAATGAACGTTGCTTATTTTAAAAAGATATCATTTGTTTTGGTAGGTCACATTTATATAACGGTCTTTATGTGTTGGATTACACAAACCAAGTAATGGAAATGGATAATAAATATACTTCACATGACTCATACCACACCCAACTTTGGTATCACCGACTAGGTCATGTAAATGATAAATTCTTGAAAAATTTACATCAAGATGGATATTTATATTTTTTTGAACTAAAACCACTTAGCGTATTTCATGCATGTTTACAAGGAAAAATGACCAAATCCCCTTTAGTGGGAAAGGTGAAAGGGATAAAGAACTTCTTGAATTGGTTCATATCGATGTGTGTGGACCATTTCCAATTGAAGCAAGGGGAGGGTTCTCATAATTCATAACTTTTACTAATGTTTTTAGTATATATGGATATATCTACTTACTGAGGTATAAGTTATATTCTTTTGATAAGTTCAAAGAATACAAGAATGAATTTGAGAACCATCTTGGTAAGAAGATTAAGAAACTCTGCTCAGACCGAGGTGGCGAATATCTTAATCAAGACTTCGTTAATTACTTATAGAAGTTTTAGATCTTATCCCAACTCACTCCTCCATACACGCCCTAGTGGAATAGTGTGAGAGAAAGGAGGAACCGCACCTTGTTGGACATGGTGAGATCAATGATGATTCATGCGAGTATTCTATTATCCTTTTGGGGATATTCTTTACAAACAGCGGAACACATACTAAACCAAGTACCAACTAAATCGATAAATGGTATTACATATGAGTTCTAGAGTTTAAGAAAATCCATGTTATAGAATTTACATGTGTGGAGTAGTGAAGCGTTTGTTAAGGCCTCTTCAGGTAAAAAACTTACACCCCGAGGCACAAAGTGTACCTTTGTATGATACCCTAAGAAAACAAGGGGATATTACCTATACAACCCCTCAGACAAAAATGTTATAGTGGAAATACATTCCATATTCCTTGAGATGGATAACATATCCAAAAGAGATAGTGGGAGTGAGATAAACTTCTATGAATTCGAGACTCAAGGTACACAAGAGTTGGTACAGGAACCGATTCCACAAAGCCTCGTGGAAGAAGATTCTATTCCAGAGACACAGGTACTACGTAGGAGTAAAAGAGAGGTTAGAGAACCATAATGGTATAGTTTTCTAGTTACTAAGGATGGTGACTCATTATTAGTTGATAATAATGATCCTCTAACCTATAAGGAAGCAGTAAGTGGCATAGACATTGCCAAGTGAAAAGAATCCATGAATTTTAAAATGGATTATGTGTATCAAAACCAAGTCTAGATTTTGGTAGATCCTCCAGTTGATGTAAAGATTGTTGGTTCCAAATGGGTATTCAAGAAGAAATTGGATATGGAAGGAAAAGTCGGTACCTATAAGGAATGACTGGTTGCAAAAGGATTTAATCAACATCAAGGAATTGACTATGAAGAAACCTTTTCACCAGTTTCAATGTGGAAATCCATAAAAATTATACTTTACATTGTGGCTTACCATGACTATGAGATTTGGAAAATGGATTTCAAAATATCCTTCCTTAACAGGAACCTTCAGGAAGATTTCTACATGAAACAAACTGAAGGTCTTGTGAATCCAAAGGATTCTAATAAGGTATGAAAGTTGCATAAATACATTTATATATTAAATAAATCATCCAGGTCATGGAACATTATTTTTTATGAAGCCATAACAGAATTTGGTTTTATCAAGAATAAATGTGAGCCTTGTATCTACAAAAGTTTTAGTGGGAGTGCAGTTGTTTTTCTAATAGTATATTTTGATGACATATTACTTATTGGAAATGAGATACCAGTCTTACAGTCTGTTAATGCATAGTTGAATCAATGCTTCTCCATTAAGGACTTGGGTGAGGAAGCATATATTCTTGGGATCAAGATTCATCATGATAGATCCAAGAAATTGTTGGGCCTAAGTCAAAGTACATACATTGATAAGATACTAAATAGATTCAGTATGGAACAATCCAATAGGGGATTGTTTCTAGTGTCACATGGCATTCATCTTTCTAAGAAAATGTATCCTTAGACACATGAGGAAAGAGTGATAATGGAAAGTACTCCATACGCATTAGTTATTGGGTCAGTCATGTATCCCATGCTATGTACTAGGATGGATGTCGCCTATGCATTAAGTGTGGTAGGCAGATATCAAGCTAACCCAGGTGATCGCCAATCGATGGAAATCAAGACTATCCTAAAGTATCTGAGGCATAATAAGGATATGTTCCTAGTTTATGGTGGAGATGAGGAACTAGTTATCAGAGTATGTGCATATTCTAGTTTCCAGGCTGATCAAGATGACATGAAGTCGCAAACGAGATAAATCTTCACTTTGAATGGAGGTGTAGTGAGCTGGAAGAGCTCAAAGTAGAGTGTGGTCTCAGATTCTATAGTAGAGTCCAAGTATATCGCAGATTCTGAGGTAGCTAAAGAAGTAGTTTTGATGTGAAGATTTATCTAGGAGTTTGATGTTATACCTAGTAGTAAAGATCCAATCACACTGTACTATTATAATACTGTAGTGGTGGCTCTCACAAAAGATCCAAGGTCACATCAGCGAACGAAGCACATACTTCGGAAGTATCATCTCTTGAGGGATTTTTCTTAGAGAGGTAAATTTTTAGTGAGCAGTGTTTCCATGTAATACAATGTGGAGGGCCCCCTGACTAAAGTCTTGACTCAGCGAAAACATAATCACCATGTGAGGTCTAGCATACTGAAAGTTGTAGGTAGTTGGCTCTAGTCCAAGTGGTAGTTTGTAAGATTTGGTGTCCTAGAACCAACCGGTTGTACTTTGATTACATGGATATTTAATGTATTTAAATATTAAATATATTATTACATATTTTTCATTGTTCTGCATGACTATGATGTAATAATGTCCTAGAGTATTTGTTGCATTGATATGGTCATGACAGTTCCCCGCTATGATGAGAACCTTAAAATGTTATAAAAATATTCTTAAATATAGTTCTACAGTTGGATGACCTACTATAAAGGGACACATATCATGCAGACTGTCAGGTGCGAGTACTCATAAGCAGATTAGACTTCCTCTCATGAAGTTCTCACTTGGTAATCTCTAAGACAGAAGATTATGAGAACAGTCCCGCCGATAAAAATTCCGCATGTTTTGGTGTCATCGGATATTTCTATCTATGAGTGTGTGTGTGTGTAATGATACTTATACTTTAAGATTATCATTAATACATGTCATGACTCGTGCACTTTTATTTACTGAAAAAAATTGTCGCGCAGACCGTTGGTGATAAGTAGGGTACGTTGGGTGTGTCACGAGTGACATGATATTAATGAATAAGTCGAGGAAGGATTTTTCCCTTCCATTTATGGAAGTTTATATCTCTACCCTTTGATTGAAATAGAACTTTCATGAAAAATTATATGGCCATGGTGTAACAATGAGTTTATTTCAAGTAATCAAAGAATGATGTATCAAGTATAAAGGTTGATGATACTGTCATGAAACCTGCTTGATGAGATATTGAGAAAAAGTGATTATATTACACAATGAGTGTTTTTATGTGGATGTCATTGTTGCAACTTTATGTTCTTTCTCCTGGGTGCCTTGACCCGTTGCTAGATATTACTCTTGGACTTTAGGCAAGCCCGCTTAATGCCAATGAGAAATAATCCTAGAGGGTCACACACTAAGTGTTTTTTGTGGTCTCAGTTAAATTCTATTTGAATTTAATTAATGAAATAAATATTATTCTCAAGACCAGGGAATAATTTTATTCAAGTTAAGATGATCACATAAATTAAATAAAATTTATTTATTTATTTTATTGAACATTTAATAAATATTTATTTACTAGTTTGTAACTAAAATATTTATTTAAGAGAATAAATTATTTATTTATTTATTCGGGTGTTCAATAAATGGAAGTGGAGTTCGAGTGGACCAAGGCCAGTCTGGTAGTAAAATAATTATTTTCAATACGGTGAATAATTATTAGTTGGCACAAGTTAAAATAATAATGACACTGCTATTATTTTGTGACATGTAATTTTATTCATAATTCTATTTTGTGCAAGTTGGTGCACCATAAATAATGATGCGGTATTATTATTATGATCATAGGTTTTCTCTAAGTTCATGAATGTATTTAATTGATGTTATGCAATTAAATATTGTAACTGAATTTCCATGCATATAAATAGATAAGTACTCTTATTGTGTAATAGGGAACACACCACACGCTTGGTGAATTGATAATTGTTGAGATAAACAATTTCTCTCTAGAATACTCTTCCCGTCCCTCTTAAGAATGAGAGATGTTCTTCAAGTCCTAAGAACAAGCGATCAAGAACGACTGACACAAGACACTCACTTCGGCGCACTAGCACCCAGAGAATGAGTGGTGTCGATTGGAGGCCATCGGAGCACGTGTGGATCACCGCTAGAGGGATTCTAGTTTGGATCCTCCCAAGTGCAACAAGATAATTCGTAAGGATAATTCTGAATGATCAACATCATCAATGAAGAAAATACCATAGATCTAGGAATTTTTTTCTTTATGAAATTAATTATAAACATGATGTGCAAGATCCTCTCTAAAGGTTTAGGGGATATTCCTTCTTTATCTAAATATTTGATTCTATTTTGTGGAGATTGGAGTTCATAATCCTATTAATCCCAGAATAATCATTGATCATGGTAAAAATTAAAGTTGGGTTTCGGCCCAACCACACTTCCGCTGCGCCTAGAACATACAATTTACGTTCAAAAACTAACTTTCACGGTCGACTCACAGTGGTCGATGTTAGGCCTATTATAAGGTAAATTCATTGTTATGAACACAATGGTTCCCTTGTATTTATGATCTAGACACTTTTTTACAATTTATTCTATTTTTAAAGGAAACCACCCATGTTCTTTATTAAAAAACTGAACATAATTCAACAAACTATTCTGAGCACACTAGGCCTCAGAATCACACGTTGTCTCAGCACCTGTTCTCAAACTTTTCCCAAATATTTTTAAAATTAAAACTAGAGAAAATATGAGTCATTGTAGAGGAAATATATAAAATGACATAAATATGATTCAAGGCTAACCGCCTAGACAATATCACATGGTGGACAATGTCTCATAATATATTAGGTTTACTCCTTAATCCCATACATGACATCTCATGAGAATAAAACATTACCCAATGAATTGGAACACTATTTAGGAGAACCCATCATAACATGTTCATAATATTTGTGTTCCACAAAAATTAATTCAATCATTACCATTTTATATTCAATTACTTAATCATTTAGGTTCAATTCAGACATTACGAAGATGTTTGGCTAATATGTACAAAATCACCTTGGAAAGTTGATTATGGTCAAAGTGATTATTATTTCATCATATCCAAAATAATAATAATAACATAATTACTATTTTTTATATAAATTAAAATTTTAAAAATAAAAATAATTATTCTCTATGAAAAATGAACTTCATTACAATCATGGAGATGGTAGGTCATACCTACGCATGTGTAACATTTTCATTTTTCAATGATAATAATAGAAAGAAGTTAAGTGTTATTTTATATTTAAAGAATAATATTTATATAATAAATATCATATTATTTCATTAAATACACTTACATATACTATTCATGTGATGTGGTAATAAAAAACAAATCACATTGATTTGTTAGGTGGTAGTATGTCGTACACACAAACAACGTTATCTTTTTTTAATGGATGGTAATGTAAGAAGGTATATGATATATTAATTTTATATTATGATTAATATTTAATTAATATCATATATAAATATTAAATCCGTAATCATTAACATCCATTAAAGGTGATGATGTAAAATGAGTTACATCAGTTCGCGAGGTGGTAGTCAACTGTACATATGAATGATGGTTTCATTTCCCATTTTATAGAAGTGGAGATGGATTTAAGTTATGAAATTAACATAATTACATATTATTATATTTCATATACAATTTTTTTATATAATCATTATTTATTAAGATTTAAATGGGGTATAAGAAGAAATATAATAAAGATGCTCGGTTAAGAACGATACCTCTCCTTCGGACCACCTCTTTAGAATTATGTCTAAATCTCCCATAGATTAGATTTATAATCAAAAAAAGGACTCTAGGACATTATTCTAAAATTAATTAAGGTTTTTTAGTATTTATTGGCCAAAAAAAGGATTTTTAGTGTAAATAGGTGAGAAGATTGGGTTCCCTTTTATAAGTGGGGGAGAGGACACACTTGGAATTTTGGAAAATAAAAATTTATACCCATGTTTTTCACATTCTACAGATATAAAAAAATGGATCATTATAGAACCTTATATGTTATAAGGTCAACATATGTCCATGAAATAGTACTTTGATGAGTTTTTAGTTTATTTTAACCCATATATTTTAATTTAACCCCCGATAAACTCGTTTTAACCTTAACTGTGGTAATTAATTTTTACTATTTTTACAATTTATTATGACCAAAAATTAAGTTAAACTTATTATATAATATTAATTATGATGGTTACAAATATATAATCCATTTTTCTAAATCAAATTCATATAATTGGAAATATGGAATCTATTTTTCCAAATTAAATTCAAAGAATTAAAAAAAATTAAATTAAACTTGCAGATGTGATGAAAAAAATAGTTTTCTAAAGATAAAAATTTCATAAGTATAAACAAGTTTTTAGATAAAATTTTAACATGAAATTTATTTCCATGATGTAAATTGGATTAATAATAACATAATTTCACTAATTTAACTTTTAAACCATTTTAAAACAAAATATAACTCTATAAATTTTTTAAACAAAAGGGTAGTTTTCAATAAAAACTTGTATTTTTCACTATTCCTATAAAAATTAAACTTTTTAGAAAAATACATAAAATTAATCCTAAAATAATTTTGATATTTTGATTCCAAAAAGGATTTTATTTTTTAAAATAAATTTTCTAAAATTTATAATAATTAATTTTATTATTTGTTCACAAAAATAAATAAAAAAACATTTTTTTAGAAAAAGTATTTTTGAATCCATAAAAGACTTTACCAAAAATTAAGTAATTATTTATAAATATATTTTATTTAACCTTAATAATTTATTTTCAAAAAAAATATTTCTATTCATGTTACTAAATTTAACATCTGGGTTATAAAGGTCTTGTTTATATAATAATATTAATAGTATGTTGAGGTTTGTTAAAAATCAGTGTTGTGTGTCGCATAAGCTATCAAACATTGATTTATTTTTTTTTAAAACTCAAGGTGTTACACTTAATTCCATAAAATAATTTTCTAGGAAACTTCACATGACTCTTGGGCCTATGATAAAAATAATTATACCCCTTACAAGTTCTATTTTTTATTTCACTCGATACTTTTCTAAGTCTTCATGGAAATTTACATCCAAACACTCGATGGTCCAAGATTAATGAATCCATCATGAGATATATAGACCCTAACCACTACTCGATGAGTAAATTAAATTTATTTGGTTCCCTTATTTTCCAAGAACTAGTTCCTTTATAAAGAACACATCATATGACTCATGAAAAGCTTATATAAACCAATGGAAAATTTTAGGCACCACTTACTTTAATATATTAGGATAACACTCACTTTGAATCATTATATTATTTATATCCAAATGGAAAGAATAATAAATCTTGGAGTAATCCATGAAATTAGTGATTTGGGGTGGGAAACATTGTAAAATGATAAATCATGAGAGAAAACTAAATTAAATAGAATAGGAGTCATAGAATCACATTTAGCAATCCACCAAAATAGATAAAACTCATATTGGAGCTCGAATAGAATAGATATCACACTTTGGGGGAGAGAGCTCCAAGAGGAAGGGTTCAAGGTTCATGTGACCTGAATAGGGAATGAGAGAAAACCTCATTTAATAGGTTATAACATTTTAATTTATGTAATTGAAATTATAAAAAAAAACTTTATAGGGGGAATTATGGAATGACCACATGGGTCATTGTGTAATGCCTCACTATTGGGGTATGTTACAGCATGGTCCTTCGATCTATGAAATAATTCCCATATCCAAAGTGTCACTCAAAAACAACATCCATCCCCCTTATGGCATGAATAGGGCATCTATAGTGTGAACCCTTTGGTTGTGGCTTGGCACCCCACCCCCCTCTTGGGAAGCACTCATGGTGTAATGCCTCAAGATATAGAATAGTATATTACCTCTCTAAAATATTATCATATGAAACATCCATTATATAGTTAAAGACCCCCTATTAGAGTATTATATTCTATCTATAAAAAATATCCATCTCACACTAAGGAAAACTCCCTAAATATCGACCCATGACCTCTTCCAATTCCTACAATAGTCAAACACCACAAAAATACACATGGTTTGGAAAGAATTATATGAAATATTTGTTATAAATCAAGTAGGTCCTACATGATCCCCTATAAATTCCCAAACATAGTTCACTTTATAAATTAGATCTGTAATGTTTGCATGATCTCCTGCACAGTCCTAAGGACCATTCATGAAAATAGTGATGCCAAGAAATAGTAACATGATTTAACCTTTAAAACCCCAAAAATATTATGAAATGTATCATTTTTATAGGATAATTATTTATTCATTATAGGGTAATTTTGAAGGTCTCTCAATATCTCTTAATCAGATCATGATAGTGTATCATCGGTTAATATTGAATTTTAGTTAAGAACTTGATATAGTTTCTCTCTCTTGTTTCCTCCTATCCTCTATAATGGATCTAGACATAGGGATTTCATATTTTTTAATCTAATTTCATGGATTAAATATTTTTTTAGCTGAATAAGTATTTGTGGATTCATCCCGTCGGTGTGAGTTTTAGTCTATGGAATTAGGGGATTTTTTTGAATAACAAGGATAGGTATGTGGATCTGATATCTTATATGATTTGGATAATTATCTTATATATTGTTGAATTATTATGGTTTATTGGGGATTTTAATTTCTTGAAATGTGTGTAACTTTAGATTTATGCAAAAAAAGAAAGGATTATTAGAATAATTATTTTTAAAAAAAAGATTGGTGTTTTTATAAATATTGTACTGGGAAATGAAATTAGGAATGGAAAATGAATATTTTCAACTAATAAGATTTAATTTACATTGGTCTTGAAAATTATGTTTTTCAAATGAAATTTATGTGGTTGTATTGGAATTGAAAAAAAAATCCTTTCAATGGAA
The DNA here is from genome assembly GCA_963277665.1 of Viscum album. Classification (NCBI taxonomy): domain Eukaryota; kingdom Viridiplantae; phylum Streptophyta; class Magnoliopsida; order Santalales; family Viscaceae; genus Viscum; species Viscum album. The sequence goes on along the minus strand of OY728137.1, from coordinate 1,927,570,782 downwards.
TTTGTTTATTTTTGCGATTAAAGTTGGTTTTTGAAATAAAATTCATCGGTAAATGATGTTTTTTGGAATTTAAGTTTCCACATGTTTTGTAAAAGAAATAGATATTTTGAGTTAAATGATATTTATGAAAAGTATACACATTTTGTGAAATTTAATGGAAATATTATGGAAATGATCTATGTTTGGATTTTGAATGAAATGTAATTTTCAGGATTTATCGCATGGTGTGAGCACATGTGTAAAATTTGTTTTAGTGTGACTTCATTTTCAAAACCTTTAAGATTCATCCATGGGTATGGGTGATTAAGAGAGTTTTCATTAGGAAGATCAATGGTTGGGATAACTCAATATGGAAGGAGACACCCATCTCCTTGTCATAGGAAAGAAATTTTTTTGGGGTTATATGAACGAGTGATGACTTAGTTCACAAACGTGACCTGGAGAGTGATGAATTTATGATGGTAGGTTAATGATGATTCATACCACATAACTAGATATTTTTCACAAATAATCCTAGATACCCTGATACCCTAATACCTGAGCCGGTCTTGATATAGACCGAAAGTCATTTTAGATCCCCACGGGTTGGTGACAAGCACCTGGCATCAAAAAATATGAAAATGGGACCGAATTTACCATAAACATAATGGAATAAAGAGATATAAGTTAGTATGAACAAAAGAAAACTACACAGGTAGAACTATACCAGAAGTCAAATAGGTATCAACAACACAGATTACATCATCAAAGTACAAGAAAATAGGATAAGCAACCCAAGTCCCAATGGACATAGTATATCAAAGCCCAAAGATCAATAGAAAATACCACCTCTAAGTGGTGCTTTCCCCTTGCTCAAACCGGACTGGATTAAACATAAAAACACTTGAATTCATAGGTACGGTGTGAGCTAAAATCTCAGTAGGGTCTCACCAAGTATTACATAATAATATGCCACATTAATTAACAAAATTAAAGCTTTAAATTTTAAATAAATAGGCATGAAAATACAAAATCATATTTAAATAAAATCATGATTTACATTTCAATTGATGGAAAACATTAATAAAACATGGATTAATAAACATTTTCTAAAAAAAGTTTATATAAATTCATAAGGAATATGTAAAACAGCTTAAAAATAATGGAATATATCAAAATAGTCACAAAGGACCAACATGGTCATCTTCCAAGAGGTATGATAGTTATAGTTTATGGGATCCTCACACACTCGAATAGTTGATCATGGAAATATGTGTACACACATCCCTGAGACACTGTTCAAAAAGGACTCATCTCCATCCCATCAAGGATGTGACTTTCTACATATGTTTTGTTAGAGTTGTAAAGCACCAACAGATTGTTGTTCTGAATAACTCACTAACTACCTAGGATTTCATGTCCTCTAACAACAATCAATCATGGGAAATTAAATTTAAAATGGTTCAAAATAAAATTAACCCATTTCCCATTTCAATATGCTAATTTCCATTTAAAAACCAAAAACAGGTTTTTAATCAACTCATGAATTTTCCATGGATCAAACCAATGGGTTCTTATCAAAAAAAATTAAGCCATTTTTCTCAAATTCTTATTTGAAATCAATTTCAAAATTCAATTTCACAATTTTTCATCAAATTCCACAAACACACCCCAATTCATTGGAATTGGGGGTTTTCCCCAAATTTCATACCAATGAAAATTTAAACCACCATCCACAAAAAAATGGTTTTTCAAAATTTAATTGAAATTAGTTTAATTTAAATCAATCAATTTAGGGTTAAATCAGTTGGACAATCTTAAATGGAACCACCTACCGAAACAAGGAGATCACATCTCACAACACCCGCAATGGGAAACTCCAATGACGAATGTCTACAAAGTTGATCCAGAAATCAACCCTAGATTCAAGATCTCAAAAAAGGATATTAGATACTCAAACAGTACAAAGATCTATCAAACCCTAAGGAGGAGAGATGAAGAGAGCAGGAGAGATGGAATGGTGAAATAATTCTTATCATTAAATGATCAATCAATGATCAATTAGATTATATCCACCTTGGAGAGGGTATGGAGGTTCCAAAATTGGTTCTTGGTAGGCCTCCAAACCTAGGAAATCATAATATGGTGAGTTAGTCCTGATCAGAAGGTAAAACGGGGGTTTATGAAATTTTTAAATAATTTTAGGAATAATTAAATCCCATGCGCATAGTTTTTCAAACCGTGTTTCTTAACTATGCACCCCTTTGGTGGGGTGTACAGTTTCTACTAGGTGGGTGCATGGTTTTTCAAACCATTCACTATCCATGAAAACCCCCACTATTTGGGTTTACATGGTTTACCCTGGGTGTGAGCACAGTTTTGGAAAATCGTGCGCCAACCATGCACATCCCATAAAGTTTCAAAAAAAATTAGGATTTCTTCTCGAAACACCCTTAAATGAGACCCAACCAAAACATGATCAAAATAGGGGTTGATAGGTACATAAAATTAGTAACAATATGTTATAATAGTAATAAAATTGTGGAAAATAGGGTTTTTTATTAGATAATTCTCAAGTATCCTTGGCATGAGAAGTTTTTATATGTGAGAAAATAGATATTTTCATTTATATTTGAGAAAATTGGTATTTTCTTTTAGATTTTAGAAATTTAGGATTTTCCTTTGAATTTGGGAAAACATGTAATTTCCCTGGGATTTGGAAAAACATTACTTTTTGATTTGTTTGTGAAAATGGGATGTTTTTTTTTGTAATATTATAAAATATAGCATTTGTGAAAAATGTATTTTTGGGGAAAACATTAGTTTATAGATAAATTGTATTTGTGGTTTTTTTTGTTATTTACTATAAATTTTTAAAATTATTTTTTAAATAATGTATTTCTGATTTTTTTTAAATAATATTTTAGTTTTAGGGAAGGCTTTAGATAAATCAAATAGTTTAGTTTTAAAATTATTTTTTATTTATCATTTTTTATTAGAATTACATATTTAAATTTCTCATTCATGGAATTGTATTACAGCCTTGGGAAAATCCTACTAAGTTTATACTCACCCCCTACATGTTCAATTCAATGGAAATGTAGATAGGATTGATAATGACGATAGTAATGGGAAGTCTTCCATATTTTTTAGTGGTGAGTCATAATTCCAATTTAGAGTTATGGTGGTAGGTGGTTACTCATGGTTTTATTATATTATTTTAATGTCATCATGTGACTCATGTGTTTTGTTTAAAATTATAGTATTTTATAAAAAAATGATTTATAATACTAAATTACATTTTAAATGGTTTTTTTTTAAATTTTATTTTTTTATTACTAGAACGTATTTTACTAGTTTATTTGTGAGATAAAATCATTCCCTATGATTTATTTTATTTAAAACCATTTTATGTTAGCTTATGGAAATAAGGGGTTGTACTTGAGGCCATGTGGAATCTCGGATTGGGTCTCAATATTTAGGCTCTCAGGTCTATGTGTTATGATTGAAAGGTTTCTAATAACTAATTAATGATTAATCAAAACATTAGAAGAGATGAGAAACCATTAAACCCAAAAACACCATGATATTGAAAATTAAAATCATATGAATATTTAAAATAAAGAATGTGTACCTTATAGTATAGTATACTATTATCATATCCTTTAATTATTATTTAATGGAGAACACTAAGGAATAACTTAAAGGTTATTCCCTCTGGGGTGTATCCATATATTTCACTAAATCACCCAAATGCTTTGGATACGATCCTTCAACCTTCACAATATATTGTTATCACACAAGATAATAAGGAATGAAGATCAGTGATTTGGGAAGGAATTATTTTGTATAGAGGTTTCTTAAGGTGGTCGCACACACCAGACTCATAGCCCGACCACCTTTATATAGGATATGTGGATTCTCCCCAATCAAAGCATTTACTCATACATTTTATAATCATGCGAGTAATGAATATAATTAAATATCATGTAAACCATGGATAAAAACTCTCCCATAAATTCAATCTTATGAAATGACTATTTAGTGATATTTAATCATATAGATAATACACTGCCTTTCAATGAATCAGGTCAGTTCTAAATGAATTATACCTTACGATTCATGGTACCACAACTCACCCAAGTTGTAAAATAAGACATGTCTAAGGTAGCCTTTACAGTATATGTATATCATAAAATATAATATACACTAAAGGAACAATAATTTTCTTTTTACATATATATATATATATATAATACTATACGACATACCATATCATATCATATGATATCACGTGTCTTTAGGTCATATTCCCTTCAATCCCCCACTTGCACTAAATCTAAAATTCTTTCATGTCATTTCACCTTATATCATATCATATATGATAACATGTGAATCCATACCCAAAAAACATTTTTGATATATTCCAATACACTTTTGGAATGTTTTCATTAACATCGCCTTGTATTACATTGTATACAATACCCTGTGAACATCCCATCCAAATATCCTTTTGGATAAAACTATTAAACACTTTTAGAGTAGCTCTTAGATTCAAACTCAATCCTCATTCAATCAACCAGAAAATTTAACTCTATGGGAATTTATAGCATTTCAAACAAATATGAATCACTAGATATATAAATGTAAGAAAATAGAAACATATAGCAAAGAATCAATGAAACTTAAGCTACAAATAGATATATCTTGATCTTTATCAAACACACATATCTCCATACCTATTCCTACTGAATATATCATATGAATGAATGAATTTTCATATGTTACCTTTGTATAATAAATCAAGTGGTCATGGGACAAAGAGCATATAAATTCCATATATCCTCCTTCCATGTTTTCGAATCTTTGAGTACAGACTCACTAGGTCGATGAATACATCACAAGTCATTCATCCAGAAAATGAGTACATCACATTCCCCTCATATAAGTAGATAGGCACATCATATTTACCTTATAATTTTGGACATACATTTCCTTAATTTATTGAAATAGAGGGACCAGATTTCATACTTATTATACAAGATTATAAATTCTATCTTGGTTGATAACCAAATGATGTCATGATCAACAATATACCCAACCACCCCTATATTAGTTGATCCTCAAGGATAATATAAGAAAGGTATCAAGGTGTCAAGGTTTTTATTCTAGGTATCTCACTAACCTCAGGTAATGGGGAATATAAATATAAACAACTCACCCCTAGTATAATATATACATAGTGTACGACACTCTATGTGGTATACTCTATTGGTTATCTAGTGCACAATACTTTCTTTATGTCTCATGAGAATATTTTGTATCCTGATACAATAATTTTTCTCACACTAAACTTAATATATCATCATAAACTATAATAATCCATGAAAAACATCAGTTATTGATAACTCAATGTCATAATTTTAGATATCAATTATCATTACAATTTATGAAATGTATATCAATATATACATATATCCAACCAATATGAATGAATGATAAAGTAGAGATTTTGTTTTTGTATGATTCATTTTATATTCTTAAACTCTTTAATAATATTTTAAAAAACCCATACAAAATATCCTATCTAAAATATCATATATGATGGACTTCTAGATCATCCATATTTTTAATTTACTTTCAATGCTTCTATAAAACTCAATACATCTCTATGTAATTCCTATTACATATCTATGTAAACATATGATAAAATTCTCCCTATAAAATCTTTAGTGGGTAACATAAATGAAGTAAAATAGTTTGAATAATAGTGAGACTTAGGAATCACATTATTAATGTTCAAATCCTTGAACATATTTAAACACTATAACTTCACAAAATCAAATGTTATGATGTTAACAACTTTCGTGTCTACTTGAACTCTTTTTTAAGTGCATCATTATCATTCTTGAAACCCTTTAAACCAAAATTTTTCCTTGATATATTTTGGTAACTAATGTAACTTCTACATTGTATCTTTACTAGAAAATCATAAACTTCTTTAGAAAATTAATAAAATTACACAATGTTATAACAACTAAATGTAACTTTTACATTATATATTTTCCATCATATCCTAAAACTCTTTTAGGATATTTTAGTAGAAAAAATATCAAATTTGATTGGCATGATATTTTATTTATTAACTTTGAACTTCTTTAAGTCCAAACATAATCCTATTATCCTCTTAGAAACTATATTACTTTAGGAATATTATGCCAAGAAACACAAACTCTTTTATGTTTTAAAATAACACTTATTTTTTTAGTTGGAATATATAACAAATAAAATATTATTTTTATAACATATATGGTATTTTATGTGTTTGGGGTATATATGTAAAACAAGACTTTATAAAATATGTCACTATTGGTGGTGGAATTAAATTTCCTCATATTATTAGATAAACAGTTTATCCTAAATAAAACTTCTTTTATATTTGTATCCTTTTTCAAAAAATTTATATATTTGGATGAATAATAAACCATGTGTATCAAAATATTCATCTCATTTATTTAAACAAAAATGGTTTATAATATCCTCTTAAGAGAGAGATAAATGAAATTCAAAAATTCACATATTTAGTTCAAATTTATCCAAGCATGAATTAATTTTTACATAAAAGTCTCCATGGAAACAAATCCATTCTCCATTACTTGAAAGTAATCTTCAAGCTCCCCTCATTTACTCTTCATTACTTTTGAACTCCTATATATTTAAAACACTTGTAAAACATACATTTTGTATCATATAACTTTCAAAATAAAATAATTTAATTATGTTACATTAATAATTGATGTGGACTCTCTACATGATTTATTTAAACCCTTCAAGTATTTTTGATAGATCTTTTTCCAATGGATAATTATTCCACAATGAAAACATTTTTCTTTTCTTTATTTTCTTCAGTTTACTTAGTGTTGTGTACTCTCCATAACCTCTTTTCTTATCACTCTGTACAAAAAGTATACCCTTATCCTTCGGTACCATCATCATGGAACTATATTCTATACCAACTATGTCTTTCTTGGTTATCCTCAACACATGGAAGAAATTGAGTAAAATTTTATTAAACTCATTCATATTATAATTTACAATAAACTATCAAAACCTTTCTAATGGTGATTTTAGAATGGATTCCATGGCCAGACCGAGTCTAATAGGTGAACTCAATCTCTTTAATCCATCATTGTACCTAATTATATCAAGAATATGAGTTGAGACTAAAATTCATTCCACTATTTTTCATTGAAAGAGATCCTATAACACCTCATACCTCTCATTCATAGCTTATTCGTGATAGATCCTTTTCTAGTTTTTTATCATCTTGTAAGAATCCATGGTCTCATGTTTATTTTAAAACTTGGGTTACATGGTTATAAGCATGAGAGTATATATTTTAAGTAAATACTTTAAAATCTTATCATAGGCATCTATCTCCATTTGATGAATTGATGCACCAGTCAGTTGCTTGGGAAGGGGTTCCTCCAACACATAAAATTTTCTCACTTGTTTAAGAACTATTATTAAGTTCTGGTACTGGTTGAGAAAGTTACTACCATTTATTTTCTCTTTATACAATATTAATCACTAGGATAAGCTTGAATATGATAAATCCATTATGTATAACAAAATTATTTATTATATGATTATCATGTTTTATATTCATTTAATAAATAATTTAATTAAAAGTGATCTCACTAAAAATAATGACTTCATACATTATATCCATTTAGTTCAATAAGATAAATTTTTTATCATAACATACACCGAGTATCACATAAATAATCCATGAATATATCCAGTAGAAAACAATTTCCTATCATATCATATATGATTCATGGATAGTTGAGTGGATAAATATTTATACAAATCCAACATATAGAATTAATCAACTTTATTACTCTGGTGTCCTAATGGTTAAGGTCTTCTATTTAAGTATAACTCAAATAAAAAACTAAGAACAAAGCACTTGGAGGTTCGAGTAATCTCATTAATTGCTTTCCTTAAATAAGATAATCCATGGGTACTTGATAATTAGGGTCACCTGTACTAAATGATTGAGGTATTGACAAGTACTACCTTGGAAGGAATCTCACACTTGGTATTTGAGGGGTTTTCTTTTAAAGTCTCACCAATTCAATATGAATCATCTTCATATTAAACTCATAACTATTTCATCACATACAATATTTATTTTCTTATGATTTCTTCATTTATGTATGCATGCTTCTAATGATTTATTTTTAGAATGTCTATTCTATTTACCAAATTAATATGTTCACACCATATTAAGGTATAACTCTTTACTTAACCCACATTCAATGTTACTCACCCAAAAATAGAAACTAAACATATTCATATATCTCTAAATGCAGCATATTTATAAGGTAACCAAAATTTTCATGTAAAGGTTTATAATTATATAAAACTAATAATATCCAAATGATTAATCCTAGAGCCACAAATATCCATCCTCCAACTTTCTATAATAAGACATAAGCCTACATTCTAGTGGAAATTCCAACCCAAATTCCCTCTACCCATGGATACATTACCCAATAGAGAATTAAATTCATCATAACTATAATACCTAATATGTATAAAGTATATTTAACAACTAAATTAAAGATAATATCTTTAATTAAAATCTGATGTCAAGGTAGATGAAAACTAAACCTAATGTTTTCATACATAGAATGTAATGCATGGAATGAAAAATTATAAAAGAACAATTTATCACACAAATTATTGCATACATAATATTCACATTTCATAAACAATTTCTAAACATGAATATTAAAAATGAATTAATAAAATAAATAAATTTTTTATTTATTTTTCATATATGATATATACATTTATTAAAAATTCATAAATTAAAAATTATAAATACTTTATAACTCATTATGGACATTCCATAATTATATAAATATAAACACTTTATATTTATACCCTAATATGAAAACCATCATATTATTTATTGTATATAATTTACTTACATTTATAATATTTTATGAAATATAAAAAATTTATATTTCAAATTCTATTATGTAAACATTTTACATAATCTTGAAATGCCTAAAGGGTTACTAAACCACTGAGTGGGGAGGGGTGAATTAGTGGTGACCTAAGAATTTTATGAATTTATCCCATTTTTAATTCAACCACCTAGACTTATTCAATATCAATTCACTCACTCTTGTGTTTCACAGCCTTACCCAGATAATTTAGTAAATAAAGGCATAAGAACACAAGTATTTACAATGTTTGGTACTAATACCTACTACTTGTCTTGATTGGTTATACACCTAAATCAAGGATCCTCCATTAGAATAAAATGTCCCAAATTACAAGTGTAGTATTCTCCAAACACCATTACCATATTAGAGTCTCACTAATCATCTCTTAGCTAGATTCATACCATCTACTTTGTCTACCTCTTAGGAGACTTTACCTTCCAACTTCCCATTATACTTCTTCAAAAAATTCTCACTATACTCATAGATTTTGAACTGTTTTATCCTTACATACCCTAAGTCACACCAATTCTATAGAGTCCCACCATGTATATGTAAGTTCTTCCTTTTAGTTCCTCTTTGGAATTAAATCACTATTTCATCGTTGGATGAAAATGAATCAATAATATTAATCTCCTTCAACTCATAGTAGAGTCTTTTAATTCAAAAAACTCTTCAAGAAAGATACATGCAGCTCGATCTCCAATTACAGCTCAACTTCAAAAATCTTTAGAACATGTTCATATAGTTTCCTCACTCAATAATTATAAAGCATCAACTTAAAGGAGACCTAAATAAAATTATAAAAGTCAGTCTATCCTCAACTTCTTTATTCTTCTCGCTAATTCTGCTCACTAATATTGATCATATAAAAATAATTAGCATCTTATTATCCTTTTTCATATTTGATACCCAAAAATATCTCTTATAATACTAGTATAGGTTATTATTCTTCATTATATGATTTAGTAGTTTCTCTTGGTTATTCTTCAAGATCTCTTAGATCTCTTGAATAATTAGTTCTCTCACACAATACAACCTCAATGTCAATGTCTTCCACTTCTTCTTTTCTTCTATTTTTGGTTTTATCAAACTCACATGGACATGAAAATTCATTCAACATGTTTCTTATTTTCAAAATACTATAAATGTTATACTTTATATCCCTTTTTAATTCCATCCCAAAAATAGTATTATAGAATACTGACATTTTTTCCAAGATATAATTTTTCAACTAATGGAGTATTCTGAGAATAACTTCATTTAATGATTCTCATTATTGAAACTCATCCAAAAATATCTTCATATAATATATATAGAAATAATGAATTTAACTTCTTCCTTTTAGAAAAATATCTCCATTTAAATCCACACATTAAATCTTCACAGTTGTATAAACATCCTCAGATCAACTAACATGGGCTATGATAAATAGTAGCAAGATCTTTGATGGTTTCATCTGTATTATTCTTAAAAACTAGATAAAATAAATTTTGGTATTGAGAAATAAATTAAGTGGTTTTACTCAATAAATTCTCCTCAAAAACAATCTCCGATTTTTTCTTGAATAATAAACATGATTTTCTGAAATTGAAAGAACAATAAAAGTATAATCAGATACTCATTTCCTCAAAATTAACAAAATATGGAAATTTAATTTGTCACTACCCTTTGATATTCCTATTCCATGGATGAATATCAGCTTATTAAATTGATATTTCTTGAATAATAAAATATTCTATGTTTTTGTGATATTTATACCATGAATTAAAAATTATTGCATCATCCTAGATCATTCATTATCACGAACCTACCCAAGCCGAGGCTCGAGCGGCAACTACTCCAAGCCTACCTCCATAGGCTAGGGGGTGGAGACAAGTTCTAAATGGAATATCCTAAATGGAATTACTTTTCAAAAAAACATTTATGCACACACCTGAACATATCAATGCTGAAGTGCATAGGAATACAAATAAAAAGATGCAACAGCTAGAAAGTAAAACAAACATGAAAAAACTCTATGGTGTATAAGAGTAAGAAAATGAAAACTAAAAAGTAAAGGAGAAAATACTTTCCCAACCAGAAATATGTACCAACCTAACAAAACTGGAAAAGTAAACTTCCGAGAGAGCCCAGTTTCTGATATCTAAGCTACGACTATTGTACGCGGTCCACAACACAAAGTATCCCTAATACCTCTGAAGTCACCGCCAACCTGTCTATCATCTTCATAAGACATGAAACATGTGGGAAATCCCATGCAGGGGTGAGTATATAAATACCCAGTAGTACACCCCAAAATTTGAAGGGGGTGGTAATATATATAATAGGAAATAAAGACTGTAGATAGTACACAAGTTGCAAGATATAGTAAAAGAGAACATCTCAACCCAAACCAAGATATATTAACCTCATCCAAACATAAGGGTCTCGACATGGTGTGTATATGAACTACACATCAAGTATTTTCCACCTATAATAGGAGAAGAGACTCATCCAACCATGAGAAAGTAAACACAGAAAGTATGTGTCATACTTTGTGCATCTTTACAACCCATGGAAGGAGATTAACAAAATCCAAAGGTATGGATATAGAAGAATATATATATATATATATATATTCTCAGTCAAAAGAAAACCAAACAAGAGATAAAGTAAATGTCCATATCATAACTCATCCTGGGAAGAAGAGTCTCTAATAGTTCCAAAAGTCTATCCATGATGCCTAGCATCTCACTCGTCTACCCAAAAGTAACCATGTGAAGGCCCACACCTTTCCACTATGCCACACGGCCAATGGGACACATACTCAAAGTAGAGTACCAGCACCCTAGTGCATCAGGGGGGGCACTCTGTAAGTATACATAGAGGACACACACACATGATAATGGGGGGTTCTACTCTAGTTTCATGAGGAACCATTCCCTAACCGATAGTGGGTTTCACTCGGTAGGTAGAGGACTCGTGCCCATACTTATGGGGGGTTCCACTCTATAGGAAAAGGATCCTCACCCATATACAATAGGGGGTTCCACTCTCATCGTTGAGGACCTTCACCATATCTGATAAGGGGTTTCACTCAAAAGTTGAGGACTCACACCCTGGTACAACAAGGGGGTTCCACTATGGTCATCAAGGACATACTCCCTATACGATAGGGGTTTCCACTCGGAAGTCGAGGACTTGCGCCCGTGTATAATAGGAGGGTTCCACTCTGTTCATTGAGGACCCATGCCCTATTCGATAGGGGGTTCCACACGGAAGTTGAGGACCCACACCCTGGTATAATAGGGGAGTTCTAAAATGGTCATCGAGGACCCATGCCCTATCTGATAGGGGGATCCACTCAGAATTCAAGGACCCAAACCCTAGTAAAATAGAGGGGTTACACTCTGGTCATCGAGGACTCATGTCCTATCCAATAGGGGGTTCCACATGGAAGGTAGTTGTAGAGGACCTGCACCCATGTTTATGGGGGATTCCACTCTATAATAATTCTCTAATGATCCAGCCCAATCACTGTCATCGTCAAGCATCACCTAAGTAATCATCATTCCCAAAACATTTCACATCATATATTAAAATCCACAATTGAGGGATCCATCATGTTCTATGTGGAAAAACACTCAGTATAGGCTAATTTTGAGCCAAAATCTAAGTTCAAACAATGGAGATATGGAAGGTTGAGGTTTCCTTGAAAGGAGCCAAGTAGTACACAACATGTGAGGGGACCCACATGACGTGTGGTCCCACTCCACCAACTGGTCATGTCTCTAGCCATTACATGGCTCCAAATCTATATAGGATTACATTCCATATAGGTGGACTACATGATGTGTCCAAGCTATTCGGGACTAGGTTGTTTCCTTCTGGATGTGTCTATGTACTCAAGCCATATCTATGTACTTTGGTGCACAATACGTAGATTCACACGTGGTTCTTCCCGTGTGCTCTGTCCATGTGCTTTGTCACATGGATCATCCACATATAAAAGGGGTTACATGGTATATAGGGGAGATACACAATATTTTATCCTTATAAAATCCCAAAAACCCTAGTCGTCGCAGCCGAGGGGCTACATGTCATGTGTTCATCGTGATATGCTGTGTGTAGTTGGATTTTTCAAATAATCTCATATCCACTTCCCACACTTTTATTAAAGTCACTTAATCATATATATTTCCTTGTTTCCAGCTGAAATTACTAGATCTGGTTGTGGTTCATCATTTTCGGCACGTCGTTCATTAGAAATCAGACTCTGTTTCTCGTCAGGGGTTTCATCGCACATCATGCATGCCTTGATCTCTTCAATTGTTAATGATTTGATCACCAATTCATCTAAAAGATCATCCATGGACCACAAACATCCTATATTTACCCCTGATTCATCAATATATCCTTCAATCATGAAACTATTGCAATTCCAGGGGTCTTATCGAGCTCGGTACTACCTAGCAATGTCAAACTGGTACTGTAGGGTCTAAACGGTGATGAATGAAAAGAAACCAAATAATAAGAGAAAAATAAATTTTTTTTAATGATCATTTCCAGTATTTATTGGAAAATAAATAAATAACAGGACATTCGGGGTTAGAAAACAAATGAAATAATCAAATTAATCAGTACCCGGGTGCATGCAAAGGTTGTAGTTTGTGCAGATCAATAGAAGGGATCGATTTTTTCAATCAATTTAATAAAAAATACATAAACCAAAAATTGATGATTCCTACCTGGAGATTTTATCTTTCATCATTTAAGAATGTGATCACTAATGATTTAAGGACATCGTTGCGTTCGTTTCAGTATAATATGCTCTGATCCGGAGTTTCATTGTCATCTGAGGTGATTCGACAACATATGGAAAGGAAGAAAGTTATTGGTGTTTCTAGGATTATAAGGCTAACCCTGGGCGATTTTCCATAATGATTTATTTTTAGGAAAATATTTTAGGTCAAATGAATTAATTAATTAATTTAATAAATTAATTAATCCACTGAACGTACCGCCAATGGGTGAGATGTCTGAATGCCCTGTGTTAGTCTATTTTAGGCTACACTTAGAGTAAAAATTTCATTCTGGACTCAACTATGGTATTAGATTCCTAATAAAAGCTTACTTTTAAGATTTATCCTGTTTTATTTAAGAAAACGTGCATAAAAAATATATAATATATTTAATATTTTAATAAAACTAATTTGGGGAACACCTGGCCTCAAAATCATACTCGTTCTCAGCACTTAGATCTTGAAATATATATTGAAATGTTTCAAATTATTATAAGGAAAAAATCAGTTCTCTACATCATTCAATCCTTCAATATTTTCATCCCCTAAAAGTAAAACTAAATAAACAACTCAAGATACTAAGTTCACATCTTGCTCTCTCACTCCTAGAAACTCTCCTACACATTTACATGCTTCCAAAACATGTAAACCAATGGGATGGTTCTTCCATGTAGGGTCATCTTCTATAAATCCTCAATTTCCAATGGGTTTTATACAAAGGTGGTTCCATCCTCGATGTTCAGCTCTCCCCATTCGATGAAGTTTGTGGGGTTTTTCACGTATCTTCTCAACTACGACATGTGGAAGAAATCATGCACCCATTTTAGTTGTGGGGGTAGGGTGAGGTGATAAGCACCCTCTCCAACCCTCTGTATGTTCCCAAATGACATGATAAACCTCATGGGTAGCTTGTCTCCCTTGTCAAACCTCTCCAATCCTCATCATGGGGAGACTCTCAGGAAAATATGGTCTCCCTGCTTGAACTCCAAGGGCCTTAGATGGTGATCTGTGTAATATTTATGTCTACTCTGGTCCAACCTCATCCTATCATGGATTACCTGGACCTTCTTTGTTGTCACATGCACCATCTTCGGGCCCACAAGATATGTTTCACTGATCTCTATCAAGTATAAGGGTGACCTACAGGGTCTCATGTACATGGCCTCAAAAGTTTTCATGTTGATGGTAGAGTGGTAGATATTATTTTATGAAAACTCTACCAAGTTCAAGTGATTCTCCTAGCTCTTGTTGAAGTCTAACTCCCAAACCCTCAACATATCCTCCAACACCTGGATAGTAAACTCGATCTTCCCATAGATTTAGGGGTTAAAGGCTATAATAATCCTCATTTGGGTACTTAATACCTCCTACAATATTCTCCGCAATTGTGACATAAACCACGCATCACGATTGGAGATAATCATCGAGGTCACCCCATGAAGGAGAACAATCTCCCATACGTACAACTATCTCAATATCTCCACCAAAATCTACTCCCTGATATCAAGGAATTATGCCGACTTTGTGAGTCAGTCAACTATCACTTAGATGGAATAATTTCTCTTCACTGTTAGTAGAATCCTTGTCACAAATTCCATGGATATTCCATCCCACTTCCACTCCAAGATATCAAGGTCCTACAAAAAACCTGCTGGAACTTGGGCTCAACCTTCACCTGTTGACAGGTGAGGCACTGAGAGATGAACTTAGCTACGCTTCATCGCATGTTGGACCACCAAAACTTCCACTTAAGGTCTTTTTACATCTTCCCTACACCAGGATGTATATATATGGGAGATGTGTGGAACTCTCACATCACCTCCTCCCGTATCATGACTGAAACCACCGACCATCCCTGGAAAAAGATGACATGATTCCATCCTTCAAAATATCTATATAGTCAATCCCTCATGGATATTTGGTCATGTAATAACTTATAGTATATTTCCCCCTATTGGGACTCTCTCACACACTCTATAAGTGGGGGACTCAATACCTTCGATTGTAGAAAAGTTGTACCCTCCTTCTTCACCAAGTTCAGCTAAAAGGAGGCTAACTACTATGAATCCTCTTATACTAAAAGATCCTATAACTTCCTTATAAAGGCATCTACTACTATGTTTCCCTTTCCTAGAGTATAGACTATCTCAAATTCTTAGTCCTGTAGGAACTCCAACCAGAACCGTTGTCTCAGGTTCAAGTTTCTCTGCATGAAGACATACCTAAGACTATGATTGTAGAGACCCGAAGCCTGACGTACATGGACATTACATTATTTTTTTGGAATACTTGGTACATAACAAAAAACACACACACAAGGATCGTAATAGTTTAGTGTCTTTGGAAACTCGGAACGTAATCTTCTAATCGTGGTGAAAGATCTTCAATATCTCCCATAAAGATCTTCCCTTTTTTTACCTAAAACCTTTCTTTATATCCTGGGGAAAAGAAAACATAAAAGGGTGAGCTCAAATGCTCAGTAAGGGTAAACAAAAGAAAAATCAATCACATCATATTCATAAGAACATAACTTTTGAAAATCTTAACCTGCAAAAGAGAGCATAATTTCATAACATGGGATAAATCATAGTAGTGAAATGAAATCCCAGTAAGCATAACATAAAACATGAAACTTTGTGGCATACACACATAATCATAGAGAATCATTTCTTGTTAGTCAAGACTCATTGCCAAGACTATCTTAGTGGACAAAGTCCCTTTCTGAATCGAGTAACCCTCGTTTCAGTCCTGTTTCACTGAACCGGTATAACCTACCATTTCAGCCATGTCTATCTCATGAGATATAAAATCTTTACCCAATGCATTAGAGGGAGATATAGGTCTCACCCATCTTATAATGAATCCTTTCTTATGTGTGCCACATAATCATAAACCATACATCATAGCGTAACCCATGTAACAAAAATGGAATTCTTAAACAACATGACATCATAAAACCATTCATATAAGATAAAGGAATTCATAAAAATATTTCCATCACAACATAATCAAATCCATGTAATAATAGGGATAAAAACAGAACCCTTTATCATCTTAGATGGAAAATAATTTTGATAAAACGCTTGAACTTCATTCTTGAGGAAAATATCCTTTCTACTTCAAAAACACTTTTCCTTTCTTAACATGTCATACAATTTTAAACTTAAAGAAGTTGATTAAAAATAAACATGAACACTTTTAAAGGAAGATTCTTGGAAATAATGTTTTAAAAATCCATTCATGCCGTATAAGTTAAAAAAAACATTCTTCCCGTACTTTTGTCGGAAAAGTCAAAAAAGTGCCTCGTATGAAAAACGACAAAAGATTCCTTTCATATCTTTTACTAAAAACTTACCGAAGGGTAAAATTGGATTTAAACTATTGTAAGTGGATGGAAACAATATTATATATTGAAGGAACATGGATGTGGATGATAAAATACACCCCAGTAAATACTTACTAATAAACAATCTCGGATAAAAATGAGATTGTGATATTTCCCTTACCTTAGGTCCGATTTGCTTCGTATGTGTCCGAACCTCCTCTTCTTTGAAACGCCTCTTTGAATCCTCCACTTAGGGAACTAAGATTGGTCTTTGAAGAAGACCAGGACCTCTAGGATTATTCTAGGGAAGTGGAGAAGGGATTTTGGCAGGGTTTGGCCGAGCTTGAGTGCTCAAATTGGTGTGAGGAGGAGGGGGAGGAGGTACCCTTTTATAAGGGAGGAGAGGGGCACTTTAGGAATATCTCAAAATATTATTTTATATCAAAGTCAAAATCAGTTTATAATGGTTCCAAAGGGTCTTATTTCGAAGCTAAAGTGGGGATGGGTCGAAATCCTATCAACCAATAAGATTTATACAAGTTTAGGGTATTATTTTAACCTTATCAATTAGATTTAACTCTAAGTTAAATAATTTAACTTTTACCGTGTCTTTTTGTTTTCTTTCACTATATGGTTAATACACTTACTATAACATGCCAAACGAACCCCAAATTGTTTATTATTAATACATATATCCTTATCTAAGTCATTTGGCCGAACCTTAGATTTTTAGGAATAAAATAACAATTAATAATATAATATTTTATTTAAAAACTATTTTGTGTCAATTTTGACACTATTTGATATATGATTTTTGTGAAAGTCATAACAGAATTATATGTTCGAACCAAGTTGATTAAATCAACACTAATATATCATAGTAACCTAGAAAATTAGTGGAATTCATAAAAAGTCTCAAATTACATTTATTTTGGTGTTTATAACATCAATTATGTCAATATTTCATTAATAAGATAATTACTGCATCATCTTTGTGACATGAATAAATTAAATTATTTGATGTCTAAAAATTACAAATAAAATACCATTATGTAGGAAATCTTTTTATCCTTCTAATTAATATTTACAATCGAATTTATCTTATGTACAACCCTATATTAAAAATGTTTTAGTAAATATAATTTGATTTAAACTCTTTTAACTCTTCTTTGAATTAAATAATAATAAAGGTCCTAATATAATCCAAGTGGGCCTAAATGATAATATTTTACACTTAAGGTTGTTTTTGGTCGAGATACACTTGTCCAATAGAATTAGGACATGTGTTAGGGTAATATTAATATCATTCTTACCCTTAATTACCCTATTTACTTTTAACCGTGGTAAATAAAAGTAAAAAGTTACTATTCACCAAAATTATTTTCATCTCATTGAACCACATTTTACTTACTGACATCAACCGTGTCTCTCGGATTTTTGAAATTCCATTCACAGAAGCGGTAAAATTAAGTTTTATGAAAAATTTAGTTTTTTAACTACCACTTAGTAGTTTCACTATTCATCAAAAATTGATGTTTTTCAGAACAATGACAAAATTTCATCCTAAGCTATATTTCATATTCAGAATTCAAAAATGAAGTCTATTTTACCAAATTCATAACATAGAAGTTGCATTAATTAATTTTATAATTAAATCACGCTGTTAAAACAAATAGCGTGTTTTTAAGAAACAATATCTATCAAAAGATTGACACTTGATTATGTCTGGTTTAAATGTGAAATTACATCCAATGACCAACATTGTATTAAATTGTAAAGATATATTCTAAATATACTTTAAAACCACTCAAATTAATGATTTATCACTATTAATTATTTTGATTAAAAAAGTTGTTTTTAATTATAATTTAGTAATTTTCACTATTCATCAGAATATGAAAGTTATCCGAAAAGTACCAAAATTTCACCTTAGGCTAAATTCGATACTCCGAATCTAAAAATGAAGTCCATTTTGAGAGCTAAAATTTCTAAAATTTAAAAAGTGGTTATTACTATTCATAACGGCTAGTTTTAATAATATTTTAATAGCATATCATTGTTTTGTGAAACTCAATATTGCGTACTACACACGCTATCAAGGAAGGTTGCGATTGCGTGTAATGCAAGGTAAGTCAAAGATGCGTGTTGTGCAAGCTCCTTTTTGTGTAGCGTACAACAAAAGACATTAATAAAATTATAAAGAATATTTTTCATTAAATCTTGGGTTGTTACATTCTACCCCCCTTAAAATGAATTTCGCCCTCGAAATTCGTCGGGGTTATAAATGGTTTACTAATTGAAAGTTTCTTTAATAGAAACCCACATCGTAAAAAGGAATATCAAAACCAATCTTTAAAAAAAAAAGTATGAAACGTAACGGTTACCCAAATAAACTAATCACTGGGTTTCCACATAGGTGAAAATATGGATATGGAAGAGAAATCTAACCATCATGTTCTGATGGAGAGTGGTAGAGAACATGGCTATGGAAAATCCAGCAATCACAAAGCCATAAATTTGTGACGATATAAGGTACCATCTGATTCATCAGATATAAGAGCACTAGGACAACATTTTTGGTTTTCAAGATCGTTTCCCTAAAGTTGAAGAGTTTGAATTAGAATAAATACTTACTTTATTTTGGTACAATCTCACTGTTGTTCGTGCCTTTAACAATTTCCACTTCATCTCTTAAATAAATTAAGTTGAATTTGTTATTCGTGAAGTGTTAGCAGATCATGTGATAGAATGACAGGTCATTCCATCTGTCTCAAACAAAAGGTTAGCAAAAATTATATACATAAGTCGATCTATAGTGAGATTAATCATATATGGTTACTAAAATGGAATTATAGTTCATATATCATACTGCTTAATATAATAAAACTAGCTTCTACTAAACAGGGACTTCTTGTAGGCCAGTGGTAGGCAATAAAGGCCAGTCGCACTTCGGTTGTGGGTTCGATTCCCACATCCTTGTCCGACGTGATGGGCTGTCGCCTGTCCTGCAGGTTGTCCTTTTTCTAAAACTATATTACTATAACATCCCATCAATAATATCGAAAAAACTTCTTAAACAATACTAACTTATGTCCAACATAATCCATTTCAATCTTTAGGCTTATCCATAATACTGCAGTCCACTCTCATAACATAGTGAAAACGATTACCAGAGATTTAACACCATCGTCGATCCCCATATATCATAAGGTATGTTTTGTTGGTCACATTCCAAACATTCAAAGTCCTTAATCGTGTATTCTCTTGAATACCTTAGTGAAAACATGAATGCAGTTAAAAGTTAACACTTTCCACATACCAAAATCCTAAAAATTCTATATACTCAAACCATGATATCACTTAGTCCTTATATCAATCATGAGCTCATGAATACTGTTAAACATTTTGTTTTCTCGTTTTCCCTTCATTATGCGCATATCATCTTATTTTCAAAAATATTTCAATTACTTTGAATACCACATTAGACCAATACATAAATATTCCAATACTCCATGATACAATATTATTTTGGAATCCCATTACATAAACACTTAATCATTCCACCACATCGTTGTCATATTCAACATCGCCAATAGTGATCGCATGTGACTTCCCTTTGTCCTTTGCCTTCAGTGGTTTCTCATGTTGATCATCACTAACCCTTGGATTAGGGCATTTATTAGCATAATGCCCCATTTCCTTGCACTTGAAGCATTGAAGTGTTGGTGGTGCGTTCTCTATAGTGTTTGCTTTATTCACATCATTAGAAACCCTTTTTCCATTACTTCGACACTCAGCTGCTCGATGACCTTCTTTTCCACACTTAAAACATTTTCTATTCCCTTTAAGACAGTCTCCACCATGCTTCTTTCCACACTTTGTGCATAAGGAAACATTCATCTTCTTTTCACCATTATTTTGAGATTTCTCCTTGAACTCCATCTTTCGTTTCTTGTCAAAACCATGAGATTGATATGTAACACCAACTTCCATTTCTACCTTGATAGCACAACGCACAATTTCTTCATAGCTACTGAAGTCTCTTATAGCTAATGCCCTTCAAAGACTTGGTTTTAAGCCACTGAAAAATCGATCAACTTTACTTTCAGGTTGGATGATAATACCAGAAGCGTACCTTGCAAGTCTTGTAAAATTTGCTTCATAGGTACCAACAGATTCATCATCCCTTTGCTTCAGTTCAAGAAACTCTTTCTCCATATTTGTTCGAAGAATATGAGGGAAGTACTTACTAAAAAACAAGTTCTTGAACTCGTCCCATTCCATGGACTCAATTTCATCTCTAGGCCTCGTATTCTTGATAAGATTCCACCATTGATCAGCCTCTCCTTCCAAACGATATACTGCTAAGATGACTTTATCATGTTCAGAACATTGAAGAACTGAAAATATCTTTTCAGTAGTACTGATCCATTGTTCAGAAACAAGTGGATCAGAAGACCCACTGAAAGAAGGTGGATGTTGCCTCATGAAGGACTCAATAGAATATTGTTCCCTTCTCTGCTCATTTGGAAGTCCAGAATGATTCATAGCTTGTGTAAGTATAGCAATAAGATTTTGTACTCCATCTCCCATAACATTTGTTTGTTCAGGAGGACAATCATTGCATTGTCCATTGCATTGATCAACACGGTTCCTTCAGGTTCCAGCCATCGTCTAAAACCCAAAAAAAATAGTGTGAGAGGCAAAAATCATGCTAGGGAAAACAACATAATAAAGGGGGACTACCTTCAATATCTAACATCTTAGGTTTAAATCTAGGATCGTTAGCGTAATTCTAGTACTATAACCTATATGTATACTTAACCTTAGGGACATCCCTAGACATACCTTAGAAATATCTCTAGGGATCTCACTAACGTTTTCACATCCTAGTTTCCAAAGGTTGACTAAACCTTTCCTCTGATACCAACTGTAGAGACCCGAAGCCTGATGTACATGGACATTACATTACTTTTGCGGAATACTTGGTACATAACAAAAAACACACACACAAGGATTGTAATAGTTTAGTGTCTTTGTAAACTCGGAACGTAATCTTCTAATCGTGGTGAAAGATCTTCAATATCTCCCATAAAGATCTTCCCTTTTTTTTTACCTAAAACCTTTCTTTATATCCTGGGGAAAAGAAAACATAAAAGGGTGAGCTCAAATGCTCAGTAAGGGTAAACAAAAGAAAAATCAATCACATTATATTCATAAGAACATAACTTTTGAAAATCTTAACCTGCAAAAGAGAGCATAATTTCATAACATGGGATAAATCATAGTAGTGAAATGAAATCCCAGTAAGCATAACATAAAACATGAAACTTTGTGGCATACACACATAATCATAGAGAATCATTTCTTGTTAGTCAAGACTCATTTCCAAGACTATCTTAGTGGACAAAGTCCCTTTCTGAATCGAGTAACCCTCATTTCAGTCCTGTTTCACTGAACCGGTATAACCTACCATTTCAGCCATGTCTATCTCATGAGATATAAAATCTTTACCCAATGCATTGGAGGGAGATATAGGTCCCACCCATCTTATAATGAATCCTTTCTTATGTGTTCCACATAATCATAAACCATACATCATAGCATAACTCATGTAATAAAAATGGAATTCTTAAACAACATGACATCATAAAACCATTCATATAAGATAAAGGAATTCATAAAAATATTTCCATCACAACATAATCAAATCCATGTAATAATAGGGATAAAAATAGAACCCTTTATCATCTTAGATGGAAAATAATTTTGATAAAACGCTTGAACTTCATTCTTGAAGAAAATATCCTTTCTACTTCAAAAACACTTTTCCTTTCTTAACATGTCATACAATTTTAAACCTAAAGAAGTTGATTAAAAATAAACATGAAAACTTGTAAAGGAAGCTTCTTGGAAATAATGTTTTAAAAATACATTCATGACGTATAAGTTAAAAAAAACATTCTTCCCGTACTTTTGTCGGAAAAGTCAAAAAAGTACCTCGTATGAAAAACGACAAAAGATTCCTTTCATATCTTTTACTAAAAACTTACCGAAGGGTAAAATTGGATTTAAACTATTGTAACTGGATGGAAACAATATTATATATTGAAGGAACATGGATTTGGATGATAAAATACACCCCAGTAAATACTTACGAATAAACAATCTCGGATAAAAATGATATTGTGATATTTCCCTTACCTTAGGTCCGATTTGCTTCGTATGTGTCCGAACCTCCTCTTCTTTGAAACGCCTCTTTGAATCCTCCACTTAGGGAAATAAGATTTGTCTTTGAAGAAGACCAGGACCTCTAGGATTATTATAGGGAAGTGGAGAAGGGATTTTGGCATGGGTTGGCCGAGCTTGAGTGCTCAAATTGGTGTGAGGAGGAGGGGGAGGAGGTACCCTTTTATAAGGGAGGAGAGGGGCACTTTAGGAATATCTCAAAATATTATTTTATATCAAAGTCAAAATCGGTTTATAATGGTTCCAAAGGGTCTTATTTCGAAGCTAAAGTGGGGATGGGTCGAAATCCTATCAACCAATAAGATTTAGACAAGTTTAGGGTATTATTTTAACCTTATCAATTAGATTTAACTCTAAGTTAAATAATTTAACTTTTACCGTGTCTTTTTGTTTTCTTTCACTATATGGTTAATACACTTACTATAACATGCCAAACGAACCCCAAATTGTTTATTATTAATACATATATCCTTATCTAAGTCATTTGTCCGAACCTTAGATTTTTAGGAATAAAATAACAATTAATAATATAATATTTGATTTAAAAACTATTTTGTGTCAATTTTGACACTATTTGATATATGATTTTTGTGAAAGTCATAACAGAATTATATGTTCGAACCAAGTTGATTAAATCAACACTAATATATCATAGTAACCTAGAAAATTAGTGGAATTCATAAAAAGTCTCAAATTACATTTATTTTGGTGTTTATAACATCAATTATTTCAATATTTCATTAATAAGATAATTACTGCATCATCTTTGTGACATGAATAAATTAAATTATTTGATGTCTAAAAATTACAAATAAAATACCATTATGTATGAAATCTTTTTATCCTTATAATGAATATTTACAATCTAATTTATCTTATGTACAACCCTATATTAAAAATGTTTTAGTAAATATACTTTGATTTGAACTCTTTTAACTCTTCTTTGAATTAAATAATAATAAATGTCCTAATCTAATCCAAGTGGGCCTAAATGATAATATTTTACACTTAAGGTTTTTTTTGGTCGAGATAAACTTGTCCAATAGAATTAGGACATGTGTTAGGGTAATATTAATATCATTCTTACCCTTAATTACCCTATTTACTTTTAACCGTGGTAAATAAAAGTAAAAAGTTACTATTCACCAAAAATTATTTTCATCTCATTGAACCACATTTTACTTACTGACATCAACCGTGTCTCTCGGATTTTTGAAATTCCATTCACAGAAGCGGTAAAATTAAGTTTTATGAAAAATTCAGTTTTTTAACTACCACTTAGTAGTTTCACTATTCATCAAAAATTGATGTTTTTCAGAACAATGCCAAAATTTCATCCTAAGCTATATTTCATATTCCGAATTCAAAAATGAAGTCTATTTTACCAAATTCATAACATAGAAGTTGCATTAATTAATTTTATAATTAAATCCCGCTGTTAAAACAAATAGCGTGTTTTTAAGAAACAATATCTATCAAAAGATTGACACTTGATTATGTCTGGTTTAAATGTGAAATTACATCCAATGACCAACATTGTATTAAATTGTAAAGATATATTCTAAATATACTTTAAAACCACTCAAATTAATGATTTATCACTATTAATTATTTCGATTAAAAAAGTTGTTTTTAATTATAATTTAGTAATTTTCACTATTCATCAGAATATGAAAGTTATCCGAAAAGTACCAAAATTTCACCTTAGGCTAAATTCGATACTCCGAATCTAAAAATGAAGTCCATTTTGAGAGCTAAAATTTCTAAAATTTAAAAAGTGGTTATTACTATTCATAACGGCTAGTTTTAATAATATTTTAATAGCATATCATTGTTTTGTGAAACTCAATATTGCGTACTACACACGCTATCGAGGAAGGTTGCGATTGCGTGTAATGCAAGGTAAGTCAAAGATGCGTGTTGTGCAAGCTCCTTTTTGTGTAGCGTACAACACAAGACATTAATAAAATTATAAAGAATATTTTTCATTAAATCTTGGGCTGTTACATTCTACCCCCCTTAAAATGAATTTCGCCCTCGAAATTCGTCGGGGTTATAAATGGTTTACTAATTGAAAGTTTCTTTAATAGAAACCCACATCGTAAAAAGGAATATCAAAACCAATCTTTAAAAACAAAAGTATGAAACGTAACGGTTACCCAAATAAACTAATCACTGGGTTTCCACATAGGTGAAAATATGGATATGGAAGAGAAATCTAACCATCATGTTCTGATGGAGAGTGGTAGAGAACATGGCTATGGAAAATCCAGCAATCACAAAGCCATAAATTTGTGACGATCTAAGGTACCATCTGATTCATCAGATATAAGAGCACTAGGACAACATTTTTGGTTTTCAAGATCGTTTCCCTAAAGTTGAAGAGTTTGAATTAGAATAAATACTTACTTTATTTTGGTACAATCTCACTGTTGTCCGTGCCTTTAACAATTTCCACTTCATCTCTTAAATAAATTAAGTTGAATTTGTTATTCGTGAAGTGTTAGCAGATCATGTGATAGAATGACAGGTCATTCCATCTGTCTCAAACAAAAGGTTAGCAAAAATTATATACATAAGTCGATCTATAGTGAGATTAATCATATATGGTTCCTAAAATGGACTTATACTTCATATATCACACTGCTTAATATAATAAAACTAGCTTCTACTAAACAGGGACTTCCTGTAGGCCAGTGGGAGGCGATAAAGGCCAGTCGCACTTCGGTTGTGGGTTCGATTCCCACATCCTTGTCCGACGCGATGGGATGTCGCCCGTCCTGCAGGTTGTCCTTTTTCTAAAACTATATTACTATAACATCCCATCAATAATATCGAAAAAACTTCTTAAACAATACTAACTTATGTCCAACATAATCCATTTCAATCTTTAGGCTTATCCATAATACTGCAGTCCACTCTCATAACATAGTGAAAACGATTACCAGAGATTTAACACCATCGTCGATCCCCATATATCATAAGGTATGTTTTGTTGGTCACATTCCAAACATTCAAAGTCCTTAATCGTTTATTCTCTTGAATACCTTAGTGAAAACATGAATGCAGTTAAAAGTTAACACTTTCCACATACCAAAATCCTCAAAATTCTATATACTCAAACCATGATATCACTTAGTCCTTATATCAATCATGAGCTCATGAATACTGTTAAACATTTTGTTTTCTCGTTTTCCCTTCATTATGCGCATATCATCTTATTTCCAAAAATATCTCAATTACTTTGAATACCACATTAGACCAATACATAAATATTCCAATACTCCATGATACAATATTATTTTGGAATCCCATTACATAAACACTTAATAATTCCACCACATCGTTGTCATATTCAACATCGCCAATAGTGATCGCATGTGACTTCCCTTTGTCCTTTGCCTTCAGTGGTTTCTCATGTTGATCATCACTAACCCTTGGATTAGGGCATTTATTAGCATAATGCCCCATTTCCTTGCACTTGAAGCATTGAAGTGTTGGTGGTGCGTTCTCTGTAGTGTTTGCTTTATTCACATCATTAGAAACCCTTTTTCCATTACTTCGACACTCAACTGCTCGATGACCTTCTTTTCCACACTTAAAACATTTTCTATTCCCTTTAAGACAGTCTCCACCATGCTTCTTTCCACACTTTGTGCATAAGGAAACATTCATCTTCTTTTCACCATTATTTTGAGATTTCTCCTTGAACTCCATCTTTCGTTTCTTGTCAAAACCATGAGATTGATATGTAACACCAACTTCCATTTCTACCTTGATAGCACAACGCACAATTTCTTCATAGCTACTGAAGTCTCTTATAGCTAATGCCCTTCGAAGACTTGGTTTTAAGCCACTGAAAAATCGATCAACTTTACTTTCAGGTTGGATGATAATACCAGAAGCGTACCTTGCAAGTCTTGTAAAATTTGCTTCATAGGTACCAACAGATTCATCATCCCTTTGCTTCAGTTCAAGAAACTCTTTCTCCATCTTTGTTCGAAGAATACGAGGGAAGTACTTACTAAAAAACAAGTTCTTGAACTCGTCCCATTCCATGGACTCAATTTCATCTCTAGGCCTCGTATTCTTGATAAGATTCCACCATTGATCAGCCTCTCCTTCCAAACGATATACTACTAAGATGACTTTATCATGTTCAGAACATTGAAGAACTGAAAATATCTTTTCAGTAGTACTGATCCATTGTTCAGAAACAAGTGGATCAGAAGACCCACTGAAAGAAGGTGGACGTTGCCTCATGAAGGACTCAATAGAATATTGTTCCCTTCTCTGCTCATTTGGAAGTCCAGAATGATTCATAGATTGTGTAAGTATAGCAATAAGATTTTGTACTCCATCTCCCATAACATTTGTTTGTTCAGGAGGACAATCATTGCATTGTCCATTGCATTGATCAACACGGTTCCTTCGGGTTCCAGCCATCGTCTAAAACCCAAAAAAAATAGTGTGAGAGGCAAAAATCATGCTAGGGAAAACAACATAATAAAGGGGGACTACCTTCAATATCTAACATCTTAGGTTTAATTCTAGGATCGTTAGCGTAATTCTAGTAATATAACCTATACGTATACTTAACCTTAGGGACATCCCTAGACATACCTTAGAAATATCTCTAGGGATCTCACTAAAGTTTTCACATCCTAGTTTCCAAAGGTTGACTAAACCTTTCCTCTGATACCAACTGTAGAGACCCGAAGCCTGATGTACATGGACATTACATTACTTTTGCGGAATACTTGGTACATAACAAAAAACACACACACAAGGATCGTAATAGTTTAGTGTCTTTGTAAACTCGGAACGTAATCTTCTAATCGTGGTGAAAGATCTTCAATATCTCCCATAAAGATCTTCCCTTTTTTTTTTACCTAAAACCTTTCTTTATATCCTGGGGAAAAGAAAACATAAAAGGGTGAGATAAAATTCTCAGTAAGGGTAAACAAAAGAAAAATCAATCACATCATATTCATAAGAACATAACTTTTGAAAATATTAACCTGCAAAAGAGAGCATAATTTCATAACATGGGATAAATCATAGTAGTGAAATGAAATCCCAGTAAGCATAACATAAAACATGAAACTTTGTGGCATACACACATAATCATAGAGAATCATTTCTTGTTAGTCAAGACTCATTGCCAAGACTATCTTAGTGGACAAAGTCCCTTTCTGAATCGAGTAACCCTCGTTTCAGTCCTGTTTCACTGAACCGGTATAACCTACCATTTCAGCCATGTCTATCTCATGAGATATAAAATCTTTACCCAATGCATTGGAGGGAGATATAGGTCCCACCCATCTTATAGTGAATCCTTTCTTATGTGTGCCACATAATCATAAACCATACATCATAGCATAACTCATGTAATAAAAATGGAATTCTTAAACAACATGACATCATAAAACCATTCATATAAGATAAAGGAATTCATAAAAATATTTCCATCACAACATAATCAAATACATGTAATAATAGGGATAAAAACAGAACCCTTTATCATCTTAGATGGAAAATAATTTTGATAAAACGCTTGAACTTCATTCTTGAAGAAAATATCCTTTCTACTTCAAAAACACTTTTCCTTTCTTAACATGTCATACAATTTTAAACTTAAAGAAGTTGATTAAAAATAAACATGAAAACTTGTAAAGGAAGCTTCTTGGAAATAATGTTTTAAAAATCCATTCATGACGTATAAGTTAAAAAAAACATTCTTCCCGTACTTTTGTCGGAAAAGTCAAAAAAGTACCTCGTATGAAAAACGACAAAAGATTCCTTTCATATCTTTTACTAAAAACTTACCGAAGGGTAAAATTAGATTTAAACTATTGTAAGTGGATGGAAACAATATTATATATTGAAGAAACATGGATGTGGATGATAAAATACACCCCAGTAAATACTTACGAATAAACAATCTCGGATAAAAATGAGATTGTGATATTTCCCTTACCTTAGGTCCGATTTGCTTCGTATGTGTCCGAACCTCCTCTTCTTTGAAACGCCTCTTTGAATCCTCCACTTAGGGAACTAAGATTGGTCTTTGAAGAAGACCAGGACCTCTAGGATTATTATAGGGAAGTGGAGAAGGGATTTTGGCAGGGGTTGGCCGAGCTTGAGTGCTCAAATTGGTGTGAGGAGGAGGGGGAGGAGGTACCCTTTTATAAGGGAGGAGAGGGGCACTTTAGGAATATCTCAAAATATTATTTTATATCAAAGTCAAAATCGGTTTATAATGGTTCCAAAGGGTCTTATTTCGAAGCTAAAGTGGGGATGGGTCGAAATCCTATCAACAAATAAGATTTAGACAAGTTTAGGGTATTATTTTAACCTTATCAATTAGATTTAACTCTAAGTTAAATAATTTAACTTTTACCGTGTCTTTTTGTTTTCTTTCACTATATGGTTAATACACTTACTATAACATGCCAAACGAACCCCAAATTGTTTATTATTAATACATATATCCTTATCTAAGTCATTTGGCCGAACCTTAGATTTTTAGGAATAAAATAACAATTAATAATATAATATTTGATTTAAAAACTATTTTGTGTCAATTTTGACACTATTTGATATATGATTTTTGTGAAAGTCATAACAGAATTATATGTTCCAACCAAGTTGATTAAATCAACACTAATATATCATAGTAACCTAGAAAATTAGTGGAATTCATAAAAAGTCTCAAATTACATTTATTTTGGTGTTTAAAACATCAATTATTTCAATATTTCATTAATAAGATAATTACTGCATCATCTTTGTGACATGAATAAATTAAATTATTTGATGTCTAAAAATTACAAATAAAATACCATTATGTAAGAAATCTTTTTATCCTTCTAATGAATATTTACAATCGAATTTATCTTATGTAAAACCCTATATTAAAAATGTTTTAGTAAATATACTTTGATTTGAACTCTTTTAACTCTTCTTTGAATTAAATAATAATAAATGTCCTAATCTAATCCAAGTGAGCCTAAATGATAATATTTTACACTTAAGATTTTTTTTGGTCGAGATAAACTTGTCCAATAGAATTAGGACATGTGTTAGGGTAATATTAATATCATTCTTACCCTTAATTACCCTATTTACTTTTAACCGTGGTAAATAAAAGTAAAAAGTTACTATTCACCAAAAATTATTTTCATCTCATTGAACCACATTTTACTTACTGACATCAACCGTGTCTCTCGGATTTTTGAAATTCCATTCACAGAAGCGGTAAAATTAAGTTTTATGAAAAATTCAGTTTTTTAACTACCACTTAGTAGTTTCACTATTCATCAAAAATTGATGTTTTTCAGAACAATGCCAAAATTTCATCCTAAGCTATATTTCATATTCCGAATTCAAAAATGAAGTCTATTTTACCAAATTCATAACATAGAAGTTGCATTAATTAATTTTATAATTAAATCCCGCTGTTAAAACAAATAGCGTGTTTTTAAGAAACAATATCTATCAAAAGATTGACACTTGATTATGTCTGGTTTAAATGTGAAATTACATCCAATGACCAACATTGTATTAAATTGTAAAGATATATTCTAAATATACTTTAAAACCACTCAAATTAATGATTTATCACTATTAATTATTTCGATTAAAAAAGTTGTTTTTAATTATAATTTAGTAATTTTCACTATTCATCAGAATATGAAAGTTATCCGAAAAGTACCAAAATTTCACCTTAGGCTAAATTCGATACTCCGAATCTAAAAATGAAGTCCATTTTGAGAGCTAAAATTTCTAAAATTTAAAAATTGGTTATTACTATTCATAACGGCTAGTTTTAATAATATTTTAATAAAATATCATTGTTTTGTGAAACTCAATATTGCGTACTACACACGCTATCGAGGAAGGTTGCGATTGCGTGTAATGCAAGGTAAGTCAAAGATGCGTGTTGTGCAAGCTCCTTTTTCTGTAGCGTACAACACAAGACATTAATAAAATTATAAAGAATATTTTTCATTAAATCTTGGGCTGTTACATTCTACCCCCCTTAAAATGAATTTCGCCCTCGAAATTCGTCGGGGTTATAAATGGTTTACTAATTGAAAGTTTCTTTAATAGAAACCCACATCGTAAAAATGAATATCAAAGCCAATCTTTAAAAACAAAAGTATTAAATGTAACGGTTACCCAAATAAACTAATCACTGGGTTTCCACATAGGTGAAAATATGGATATGGAAGAGAAATCTAACCATCATGTTCTGATGGAGAGTGGTAGATAACATGGCTATGGAAAAGCCAGCAATCACAAAGCCATAAATTTGTGACGATCTAAGGTACCATCTGATTCATCAGATATAAGAGCACTAGGACAACATTTTTGGTTTTCAAGATCGTTTCCCTAAAGTTGAAGAGTTTGAATTAGAATAAATACTTACTTTATTTTGGTACAATCTCACTGTTGTTCGTGCCTTTAACAATTTCCACTTCATCTCTTAAATAAATGAAGTTGAATTTGTTATTCGTGAAGTGTTAGCAGATCATGTGATAGAATGACAGGTCATTCCATCTGTCTCAAACAAAAGGTTAGCAAAACTTATATACATAAGTCGATCTATAGTGAGATTAATCATATATGGTTCCTAAAATGGACTTATACTTCATATATCATACTGTTTAATATAATAAAACTAGCTTCTACTAAACAGGGACTTCCTGTAGGCCAGTGGTAGGCGATAAAGGCCAGTCGCACTTCGGTTGTGGGTTCGAATCCCACATCCTTGTCCGACGCGATGGGCTGTCGCCCGTCCTGCAGGTTGTCCTTTTTCTAAAACTATATTACTATAACATCCCATCAATAATATCAAAAAAACTTCTTAAACAATACTAACTTATGTCCAACATAATCCATTTCAATCTTTAGGCTTATCCATAATACTGCAGTCCACTCTCATAACATAGTGAAAACGATTACCAGAGATTTAACACCATCGTCGATCCCCATATATCATAAGGTATGTTTTGTTTGTCACATTCCAAACATTCAAAGTCCTTAATCGTGTATTCTCTTGAATACCTTAGTGAAAACATGAATGCAGTTAAAAGTTAACACTTTCCACATACCAAAATCCTCAAAATTCTATATACTCAAACCATGATATCACTTAGTCCGTATATCAATCATGAGCTCATGAATACTGTTAAACATTTTGTTTTCTCGTTTTCCCTTCATTATGCTCATATCATCTTATTTCCAAAAATATCTCAATTACTTTGAATACCACATTAGACCAATACATAAATATTCCAATACTCCATGATACAATATTATTTTGGAATCCCATTACATAAACACTTAATCATTCCACCACATCGTTGTCATAATCAACATTGCCAATAGTGATCGCATGTGACTTCCCTTTGTCCTTTGCCTTCAGTGGTTGCTCATGTTGATCATCACTAACCCTTGGATTAGGGCATTTATTAGCATAATGCCCCATTTCCTTTCACTTGAAGCATTGAAGTGTTGGTGGGGCGTTCTCTGTAGTGTTTGATTTATTCACATCATTAGAAACCCTTTTTCCATTACTTCGACACTCAGCTGCTCGATGACCTTCTTTTCCACACTTAAAACATTTTCTATTCCCTTTAAGACAGTCTCCACCATGCTTCTTTTTACACTTTGTGCATAAGGAAACATTCATCTTCTTTTCACCATTATTTTGAGATTTCTCCTTGAACTCCATCTTTCGTTTCTTGTCAAAACCATGAGATTGATATGTAACACCAACTTCCATTTCTACCTTGATAGCACAACGCACAATTTCTTCATAGCTACTGAAGTCTCTTATAGCTAATGCCCTTCGAAGACTTGGTTTTAAGCCACTGAAAAATCGATCAACTTTACTTTCAGGTTGGATGATAATACCAGAAGCGTACCTTGCAAGTCTTGTAAAATTTGCTTCATAGGTACCAACAGATTCATCATCCCTTTGCTTCAGTTCAAGAAACTCTTTCTCCATCTTTGTTTGAAGAATACGAGGGAAGTACTTACTAAAAAACAATTTCTTGAACTCGTCCCATTCCATGGACTCAATTTCATCTCTAGGCCTCGTATTCTTGATAAGATTCCACCATTGATCAGCCTCTCCTTCCAAACGATATACTGCTAAGATGACTTTATCATGTTCAGAACATTGAAGAACTGAAAATATCTTTTCAGTAGTACTGATCCATTGTTCAGAAACAAGTGGATCAGAAGACCCACTGAAAGAAGGTGGACGTTGCCTCATGAAGGACTCAATAGAATATTGTTCCCTTCTCTGCTCATTTGGAAGTCCAGAATGATTCATAGCTTGTGTAAGTATAGCAATAAGATTTTGTACTCCATCTCCCATAACATTTGTTTGTTCAGGAGGACAATCATTGCATTGTCCATTGCATTGATCAACACGGTTCCTTCGGGTTCCAGCCATCGTCTAAAACCCAAAAAAAATAGTGTGAGAGGCAAAAATCATGCTAGGGAAAACAACATAATAAAGGGGGAGTACCTTCAATATCTAACATATTAGGTTTAATTCTAGGATCGTTAGCGTAATTCTAGTACTATAAACTATACATATACTTAACCTTAGGGACATCCCTAGACATACCTTAGAAATATCTCTAGGGATCTCACTAACGTTTTCACATCCTAGTTTCCAAAGTTTGACTAAACCTTTCCTCTGATACCAACTGTAGAGACCCGAAGCCTGATGTACATGGACATTACATTACTTTTGCGGAATACTTAGTACATAACAAAAAACACACACACAAGGATCGTAATAGTTTAGTGTCTTTGTAAACTCGGAACGTAATCTTCTAATCGTGGTGAAAGATCTTCAATATCTCCCATAAAGATCTTCCCTTTTTTTTTACCTAAAACCTTTCTTTATATCCTGGGGAAAAGAAAACATAAAAGGGTGAGCTCAAATGCTCAGTAAGGGTAAACAAAAGAAAAATCAATCACATCATATTCATAAGAACATAACTTTTGAAAATCTTAACCTGCAAAAGAGAGCATAATTTCATAACATGGGATAAATCATAGTAGTGAAATGAAATCCCAGTAAGCATAACATAAAACATGAAACTTTGTGGCATACACACATAATCATAGAGAATCATTTCTTGTTAGTCAAGACTCATTTCCAAGACTATCTTAGTGGACAAAGTCCCTTTCTGAATCGAGTAACCCTCGTTTCAGTCCTGTTTCACTGAACCGGTATAACCTACCATTTCAGCCATGTCTATCTCATGAGATATAAAATCTTTACCCAATGCATTGGAGGGAGATATAGGTCCCACCCATCTTATAATGAATCCTTTCTTATGTGTGCCACATAATCATAAACCATACATCATAGCATAACCCATGTAATAAAAATGGAATTCTTAAACAACATGACATCATAAAACCATTCATATAAGATAAAGGAATTCATAAAAATATTTCCATCACAACATAATCAAATCCATGTAATAATAGGGATAAAAACAGAACCCTTTATCATCTTATATGGAAAATAATTTTGATAAAACGCTTGAACTTCATTCTTGAGGAAAATATCCTTTCTACTTCAAAAACACTTTTCCTTTCTTAACATGTCATACAATTTTAAACTTAAAGAAGTTGATTAAAAATAAACATGAAAATTTGTAAAGGAAGCTTCTTGGAAATAATGTTTTAAAAATCCATTCATGACGTATAAGTTAAAAAAAACATTCTTCCCGTACTTTTGTCGGAAAAGTCAAAAAAGTACCTCGTATGAAAAACGACAAAAGATTCCTTTCATATCTTTTACTAAAAACTTACCGAAGGGTAAAATTGGATTTAAACTATTGTAAGTGGATGGAAACAATATTATATATTGAAGGAACATGGATGTGGATGATAAAATACACCCCAGTAAATACTTACGAATAAACAATCTCGGATAAAAATGATATTGTGATATTTCCCTTACCTTAGGTCCGATTTGCTTCGTATGTGTCCGAACCTCCTCTTCTTTGAAACGCCTCTTTGAATCCTCCACTTAGGGAACTAAGATTGGTCTTTGAAGAAGACCAGGACCTCTAGGATTATTATAGGGAAGTGGAGAAGGGATTTTGGCAGGGGTTGTCCGAGCTTGAGTGCTCAAATTGGTGTGAGGAGGAGGGGGAGGAGGTACCCTTTTATAAGGGAGGAGAGGGGCACTTTAGGAATATCTCAAAATATTATTTTATATCAAAGTCAAAATCGGTTTATAATGGTTCCAAAGGGTCTTATTTCGAAGCTAAAGTGGGG
The DNA here is from genome assembly GCA_963277665.1 of Viscum album. Lineage (NCBI taxonomy): Eukaryota > Viridiplantae > Streptophyta > Magnoliopsida > Santalales > Viscaceae > Viscum > Viscum album. The sequence goes on along the minus strand of OY728137.1, from coordinate 1,927,535,101 downwards.
ATGGGTCGAAATCCTATCAACCAATAAGATTTAGACAAGTTTAGGGTATTATTTTAACCTTATCAATTAGATTTAACTCTAAGTTAAATAATTTAACTTTTACCGTGTCTTTTTGTTTTCTTTCACTATATGGTTAATACACTTACTATAACATGCCAAACGAACCCCGAATTGTTTATTATTAATACATATATCCTTATCTAAGTCATTTGGCCGAACCTTAGATTTGTAGGAATAAAATAACAATTAATAATATAATATTTGATTTAAAAACTATTTTGTGTCAATTTTGACACTATTTGATATATGATTTTTGTGAAAGTCATAACAGAATTATATGTTCGAACCAAGTTGATTAAATCAACACTAATATATCATAGTAACCTAGAAAATTAGTGGAATTCAATAAAAGTCTCAAATTACATTTATTTTGGTGTTTATAACATCAATTATGTCAATATTTCATTAATAAGATAATTACTGCATCATATTTGTGACATGAATAAATTAAATTATTTGATGTCTAAAAATTACAAATAAAATACCATTATGTAGGAAATCTTTTTAGCCTTCTAATGAATATTTACAATCGAATTTATCTTATGTACAACCCTATATTAAAAATGTTTTAGTAAATATACTTTGATTTGAACTCTTTTAACTCTTCTTTGAATTAAATAATAATAAATGTCCTAATCTAATCCAAATGGGCCTAAATGATAATATTTTACACTTAAGGTTTTTTTTGGTCGAGATAAACTTGTCCAATAGAATTAGGACATGTGTTAGGGTAATATTAATATCATTCTTACCCTTAATTACCCTATTTACTTTTAACCGTGGTAAATAAAAGTAAAAAGTTACTATTCACCAAAAATTATTTTCATCTCATTGAACCACATTTTACTTACTGACATCAACCATGTCTCTCGGATTTTTGAAATTCCATTCACAGAAGCGGTAAAATTAAGTTTTATGAAAAATTCAGTTTTTTAACTACCACTTAGCAGTTTCACTATTCATCAAAAATTGATGTTTTTCAGAACAATGCCAAAATTTCATCCTAAGCTATATTTCATATTCTGAATTCAAAAATGAAGTCTATTTTACCAAATTCATAACATAGAAGTTGCATTAATTAATTTTATAATTAAATCCCGCTGTTAAAACAAATAGCGTGTTTTTAAGAAACAATATCTATCAAAAGATTGACACTTGATTATGTCTGGTTTAAATGTGAAATTACATCCAATGACCAATATTGTATTAAATTGTAAAGATATATTCTAAATATACTTTAAAACCACTCAAATTAATGATTTATCACTATTAATTATTTCGATTAAAAAAGTTGTTTTTAATTATAATTTAGTAATTTTCACTATTCATCAGAATATGAAAGTTATCCGAAAAGTACCAAAATTTCACCTTAGGCTAAATTCGATACTCCGAATCTAAAAATGAAGTCCATTTTGAGAGCTAAAATTTCTAAAATTTAAAAAGTGGTTATTACTATTCATAACGGCTAGTTTTAATAATATTTTAATAGCATATCATTGTTTCGTGAAACTCAATATTGCGTACTACACACGCTATCGAGGAAGGTTGCGATTGCGTGTAATGCAAGGTAAGTCAAAGATGCGTGTTTTGAAAGCTCCTTTTTGTGTAGCGTACAACACAAGACATTAATAAAATTATAAAGAATATTTTTCATTAAATCTCGGGCTGTTACAATGATGGTCTGAGTAAACCAAAAAATGATCCCCTAGAAGGTAGTGCCTCCACATCCTTAAGAATAAAATTACCACTGGTATATATAGGTAAGATTATTCCCTTTTCATGGTGGGTATTCAAAGAGGCTACAATTCTGGATAAGTCTACCAAAAACCTCCTGTAGTACCCTGCCAGGCCAAGAAAGATCCACACCTCTAACGCACTCTTGGGTGGCTCCCAAGAAAGAACTACATCGATATTTGTTGGGAATATGGCTAAACCGTGATCATAAATTACATTACCTAGAATTTAAACCTCATGAATCTATAACAGGCACTTTGAAATTTTCCCATAAATATGGTTCTCTCGAAGAAAATCTAGAACCATCCTCAAATGCTATGCATGCTCCTCCTCTGATATAGAGTAGATCAGTATTTCATCTATGAAGATGAACAAAAACTAGTCCAAGTATGGATGAAATATTCAGTTCATTAAATGGAAAGGGAATTAATCACACCAAAGGCATAACTAAGAACTCATAGTTTTCATAGTGACATCAGAATGCCAGATTTGGAATATCAGCCTCGTGAACACTAAACTGGTGGTAGTCAGATTAGAGATCAATCTTCAAGAATCATCTCACACCTAAAAAGTGGTCAAATAGGTCTTAAATCCTTGGAAATAGATACTTGTATTTATCATGGTCTAGTTCATGCAATTATTATCCATGTAAATTCCCAAGCTCTTGTCTGCCTTTTTCATGAACAACGTTGAAGCTACCCAGGGGGACACACTGGGTATGATAAATCTCTTCTCTTTAAGGTCCTCCATCTACAGCTACATCTCCCATATCTCGTTAAAGGACATATTATATGCCAAAGTAGATATTGAAGTGGTGTCAGGATGCAAGTCGATGAAAAACTCCTTCTATCACCTCAGAGGTAGTCCCGTAATGTCCTTAGGGAAGAAAACCATATAATCCTCCATAGTTGAAAGAATCCAGATGCCTAAAGATCCTGCTGCACCAAGGGATATACTCTCCAATTGATAGCTGATGGGTTGCATCCTCTTACACACAGAACCCACTCATCCCACCATGAGTTATCTCTTTCCAAAAAATGAGAATCCCATCCTATTAGTGTGTAGGAATATGACTCATATGAGGTGACATTCAATCTAGGTTCGGACCATTCATACCCAATATGGCATCATAGGTTTCTATCATGATGACCAAAGGGTCACACGTGAACCTATCTCCACCAATCAATAGATTTAACTACTATAAGATAAAATATATAGAAGAAGAATTCTTTGTGGGAACCTCAAGATAAATCTGTTAGGAAAGCGCCTCAATTGGGAGCTCCATATCTCACAAAAAAAGTAAATAAATGAAGGAATGAATTAAAATTGTGTCTAATAATACTTAAGTAAGAGTATAAAACACATATATCATGCCTCTAATCATCTCGTGAACTATAGGTTCATAAGCCTCCAAATCCTACAGCTTTCTGTGACCCTGACTGATAGCCCTCTGAGTTCGATGTGGACCGCCTGGTGGTGGTGGTGGAAGGATATCATAGTTTTCTCCACCACCCATAGTTTTTTCTACTCCTTTTCCAGATCCACCTCCCTAGGGGCATCCCTTACCTCGCTTGGGAGATCCCTAATCACAACACTGCCTCTACCATGGTGGTTCATCAGATACCTGCCTGCACTCCTCAACATTCTTAGTCAAGAAGTCTCATGTTATGTGACCTCACCCATCACAATCAAAGAATTAAAACTCTCTGGGATTCCTTGGTGATATAAGCTCCCCCTGACCATTTTCATGAGTCTAATCAATGGGAGGTATCATGTGTTGAGATCCTGGCACCTGGCATCTTCTAGTTGTTGCGGATGACTCGGATCTGTGGTGCCCACTGCCACCTCCGGCTATCTGGTGTCCCTATGACATAAATATCTATGTCACTAGTGCTCGCTTCATCACCCCAACATAGGTGGGGATTCATAATGTCACCACACTATCATGAATCTCTCTATGGATTACCTGATCAAACTTCCATGCTTTGAAGTAGCTATAGAGGATCATATCAAGGGAGTAGCATGTAAGGTCTATGAACCTCATTACATACTCAGCCACCATAATCCCTCCCTACTGCAGTTCTAGAAGCTCCTAGATCTTGACCAAGTGCAAGAAATATGGGTAGTACTCCTCATGGAACAACTACTAGAAAATGGTTCATGAGAGTCTCGACTCATCATGCATATGTTTAATAAGGTCCCACTTGTGCAAAGCTGCACCATGGAAAAGGCTAGCTGCCAGTGCAAACACCAGATCCATCGGTGTCTGAATAATCCTGAAGACATGGACCACTGATTCTTTCCAATCCTCTACTTCCTGAGGATCTATCTTTCCACAGAACCACAACGGCCTCTGGCACTAGAACTCGTGGAGTGTGCTAAACTTGTGTGCATCCTCATCATAATCTTTTGGGACAATATACTTCTTAATAAGTGGAAGTGATGCTACCTACCCACATGGAGGAAGAATCTCATGGAATAGACTCTAAACTAAGGCCTCATCACTCATCAGATCATTATCATGATCCAAAACTCATATCGTGACTGGCTGTTATTGTGTAGGCATCCTGAAATTTATCAAGACGTACCATGATTAGATGACCATATATATATATATAATAATAATGGGAGATGACTCAATAAGGAAAGTCAAAGGCTCAATCTTATATGATACATGTACCATTAATCCTTGAAACCAATTAACTAGTATGTTGAGTCGACAAGAAAGTAGTCAAGGTCATGTTGAATGGATAAGTCGGTCACTCGCACCATCACTGGATTCCCTAGCCTGAGAGACACACTTGATACACTTGAAATTGTTGTACGGATCCCAATAAAATCCTTATAGGGGGACTAATCCAAAAAAAACCCCAAGAAATGAACATCTCTGGTACCAATCTTTCATTACCTGGCCCAAGCTGGGGCTTGAGTCGTAACTACCCCAAGCCTGCCTCCATAGGCCAAGGGGTGGAAACAAGCACTAAACGGAATATAATAAAAGGGATTCCTTTTCCAAAAAAATTGTATGCACACAGTTGGCCATCTCAATACAGAAGTGGATAGAAATAAAAATATGCAACAAATAGAAAGTAAACCAAGCATGTAAAACCTATAGGGTGTACTAGAGTAAAACAGGTCAAACAGAAAAGTAAAGTGGAAAAATAAATTCCCATGCAAAAATATGTCCCAACCTGAAAAAACTGGAAAAGTAAACTATTGATAGTTCTTATATCCTGATCTCCAAGCTATGACCACCATACACGGTCCATAGAACACAGTATCCCTAAGCTCCTCTGAAGTCACCATCAACCTGTTTTTTGTCTGCATAAGACACAACATGTGTGGTAAAAGCCCATTCAGGGGTGAGTATATACATACCCTATAGGATTCCTCGAAATTTGAAGGGGGGGTATTAATAAATACAATAGAAAATAAAGACATAAGATAGTACACATGATGCAAGATATAGTGAAAGTGAATAGGTCGACCCAAACCAAGAGAGAGTAACCTCATCCAAATATAAGGGGCTCAACATGATGTGTATATGAACTACATTTTGAGTATTTTCCACCTATAGTAGGAGAGTAGACTCATCTAACCATGAGAAGCTAAACATTGAAAGAATTTAGCATACCTCTCATGTCTTTGCAACCCAAGGGAGGAGGGTAACCAAATCCAAAGGTATGAATACATATGAATATATATATATATATATATACATGCTCATTCAAAAGAAACCCATATGAGAGATAAAGGGTGTCTCCATCTCACAGCACTTCCTAGGAAGAAGAGTTTCCAATAGTTTCAAAAGTATATCAATGATTCCCAACATCTCACATGTATGCCTAGAAGTAACCATGTGAAGGTCCATGCCTCACCACTGTGTCATGCAGTTGAGGGGGCACATACTCAAAGTAGAGGGATCATGACCTAGTGTGACGGGGGGGTCCACTTTGTAAGTATCTGTAGAGGACTCGCACCCATACTAATGGGGGGTTCCACTCTAGTATCATGAGGACCCATTCCCTAACCGATAAGGGGTTCCACTCGGTAGATAGATAACATGTTCCCATACTGATGGGGGGTTACACTCTATAGGTTGAGGACCCATGCTCTGGTACAACATTAATGGGTTCTACTCTGATCATCGAGGACCTGCATCCTATCCGATAGGGGGTTCCACTTGGAATTTGAGGACCCGCACACTTGTACAACATAGGGGGTTACACTATGGTCATCGAGGAATCACACCCTATCTGATAGGTGGGTTTCACATAGAAGTTTAGAACTAATTCCCTAGTACAATAGGGGTTCCACTCTATTCATTGAGGACCTGCACCCTGTCCGATAGGGGGTTCCACTCAGAAGTCGAGGACTTGCACCCTAGTAAAATAGGGGGTTACACTATGGTAATCAAGGACCCTAACCCTATCCTATAGGGGTTATACTCATGACATGACTATAAAGGACCTGTGCCTATACTGATAGGGGTTCCACTCTATAATAATCCTCTAATTATCTCACCTTATCATTGCCATTATTGGGCATCACCTCAGTAATCGTCTTGCCCAGAAAATTTCACATTATATCTCAAAATTAAAAACTAATGGAACCATCATGTTATACATGGAAAAAATCAGTATAGGCTACTCGTAGGACAAAACATGAGTTCCAACAAAGGAGATATTGAAGGTCTAAGTTTCCTCAAAATGAACCAAGTAGTACACAGCGTGTGAGGGGACCCACACAGCATGTGGTCCCACTCACCATTTGGTTGTGTCTATGGCCAATAAATGGATCCCAATCCATGTAGGAGTACACATTGTTTAGGTGGACTAAACAGCATGTCCAAGCTATTTGGGACTGGGGTATGTCCTTCTGGTTGCGTCTGTGTACTCAAGTTGTGTCTGTATACTTTGGTACACAGTATGTAGCTTCAAATGGGGTGTCGCCCATGTGCTCTGTCCATGTGCTTAGTCACACTACTTATCCACATGGAGAACATGATACATGGCATATAGGATAGATACACATCATTTCATCCTTATAAAATCCTAAAACCCTAGCCTCCGTAGCCAAGGGGCTACATGTCATGTGTTCATCTTCATACACGACATGTAGTCGGTTTTTTCACAATTTCTCAAATTCACTTATCATGCTTTAATTAAATTTATTTTTTCATAAACCCCACCTCATTTCCACACAAAATTTGTGGATCTAGCCATGGTTCATCATTTTTTGCCTTTATTCATTAGAAATAGAACTTCGTTGTTCGTTGGGGGTTTCATCACACATCCCGCATGGCTCGGGATCATCAAGTGTTGATGATTTGATCACCGATTCATTGAAAAGATCATACACGACCCACACACATCCCAGATATACCAATTATTCATTGATCCATCCCTTTTTCATGAAACCATTATGATTTTGGGGGTATGATTGGGCTTGGTACCGCCTGGAAATGTCGAACTTGGACCGCATGGTCCAACCGATGATGAACGTGAAGAAACTGAGGTGTAAAAGAAGGATAAAAATTGGTTAAATAATCATTTAAAAAATTTATTATCCAATGATCAATTACTGGACATTTGAGGTTTGAAAATAAATAAAATAATCAAATTAATTGGTACTCAGGTGTAAAAACCTGGGTTTTTAGAACGGGTCAAAATCCCGACCCTATTTGAATTTTTGACTTGTTTCTGAGAAAACTGGGAAAATATAGGAAGTTCTGGAAATTTCCAGATTACACACCATGTACTCCAAAGTACACACCATGTGTGGGTTAGGTGTTTACTATCCATGTGATAACCAAGTACATGTCCTGTGGTGGATTTTTAATAATTTCCTATTACACGGTGTGTAGTGTTACTTGACACGTCGTGTATCTTTCTTTCACGTACCAACTGAATCTGAGTCGTTTGTTGACCCGTGTGGTGCATCCAATCTATGTGGCTACCTCCTCTTAAGTCAGAGTACAGAAAAAGCTACTACAAGTCGTGTAGTCCTTCATACATGACATGTAATTTTATTTTTATTTGTCTATATGGGAGAGCGTCACATCTAATTTCTAGAACTACCTTCTTTTTCCCCGATTTTGGACTGGGATGCTCCAGGGGTCTAAGAACATTTATTCTCCTAGATTATTCATATAACATATATTCTTCAATCCATCAGTGGTTGTGAGATCGCATAGGGAAGGCTAAACCCATGCACCCTTTTTCATTCTAGTTTCTTTGCCTCACACACTGTAGTTTCCATCCGAGCATAATTGTCGGGATTTGACAGAAACGTAGATCTAAAAAGATCAGATTCTAATTAGATCTCAATATCGGATGTTCCTACGTATAAGAGTCTCATGTAGGTGATTCATACCTTCTTCCACATTTTCATGGTCATTTGGGGGTTGTGGATTTTTAGCGAGACGTCGGGTATTGAGCCAGACCCTTTTTAATTATATTGAAATGAACGTATGCATTGTGGGATGTCATTGGGTATTCCCTTATCATGTTATTATTGAGAAAGTCTAGGTTAGAGGCCACTTCTCATTTGGGGAATTTTGTTCGGGGGTTCCAAAATGGTTATAATTTAATTGTTGGTAATTAAAATGCTGAGTTTGAATTGTTAAGCATGATTAAGTTTATTAGAGGCTTTCAAGACCTCGGTGCTGGTATGGGATAGCACATGGCTAGTGCAATTCAACTGTTTATTTTGTTTTGACTGTATGAAGTATTTCTTTTGATTATATATATATATGATGTGTGATATTTCATATATTGGAACCTTCAAGTTGTGTTGGGTGTGGCTTGTGTATTGTTGAGTGATGCTGATCACAGGTTGGGCTTGGCCCAGATTACATTGGGTGGTTCTAACCATGAGATTAGGTGTCATGGACATCGACTTGAGGCAGTGCAACTTTCAGGTTGGTCATGGCCCAGGTTACTTAGATGGCAATGCTATCAGGATTGAGCGACGTGGTCGTAGGGACACGAGGTGTCAGAGATGTTGTGGCTTGGGAACTTATTTTTGTGATTACCACTCACCTAGAACATTGAGTAGTGTGCACATAGGTAGACTCCGTGATGAGGTGGTTTTGGCCACTTGTTAGGTAGAGGCCCCTGATAGATACAATTAGGTATAATTTGTTTGGGGGTGCTTTCCATAGGAAGCCACATGGAAGGTGAGGAGCCTTCATAGGATAGCGTTGAGGCTATCGGGTTGGGGGGAAGAGGCTCGCTGAGATTTGAGGGTAGAAATATTTGTCCATTCAGTTACTGATTTGAGGGTAGACATCATTGTCCCTCCGGTTACTGATTTGAGGGCAGACATTGTTGTCCCTTCAATTCCTATTTGAGGATAGGCATCGCTGCTCCTCCGGTTTTTGTTCCATTAGAAAGCTTGGGCTTTCAAGTAGGGTTATTATTGTCTGGGTGTGACTTCAGGATTTCAGTACTTGAGACACGAGGTGTCAGTAGACACAAGGTGTCGGGTTACATGAGAGAGATTCTAGTGTTGGTCGAAGCAAGTGACACCCCATGGTGTCTACTGATCACCAGTGGAGTTTATGTTTATTTTTGCATCATATTGTTTAATCCTTTCCTTATAAATGTATGTCTTCTTAAACACTTATATTAGGTATGTTTAATTGGGTGGTATCCTACTAAGATTCATCTCACACCCTGCACAGGCCCTTCGGGAAATGTGTAAACTTTATGGATTTAAGTGCAGGAAAGAGATCAGCTTCAGGAGATGGATTGTATTAGTTATTACATGAAGATGGTAAGGACCTTGAGGTCATGCCTAGCTTGAGTTTACTTCATTTTTCTTTATTTCCTATATCAGCATGATTACCTTTTTTATTATAGCTATTGTTGGTTATCCATTGGCACCCTTTCATATCTTGACTTTCTATGGATTCATGATTGTTCTGTTCTAGTAGTTGTTACAAGTGGTTTCATCATGCTGTTGTGTTTACTTTCCACTTCTTGTGTTTCTACTTTGCTTCTATTGTTTATCTTCTATTGATTATGCTTCCTCTCTATGAGTCTGGTTCAAGTCTACTAAGCCATTTATTTCCACTGCATGTTATATATTATTTCTCAGACCAGTACCATTATTATCCTCTGAGAGGGTATAACCTCCCCACTATACCTATATAACCCTCGCTACTAGTCGAAAGCCTTTGGTGTTCGGGGAGGTGCACCTAAGTTAGTAACACCCGACCCATTTAGCACTATTCGGGTGGCTGTTTGGGTCTGGGACATTACATCAGGTGCCTGAAAATGCCGCAGTTGGCACATATCAATAGAAGGGATCAATATGCTTAATCAATTTAATCAAAAAGGGAATAAACCAAAAATTGAGGAGTCCAACCTAGATATTGGATCATTTATCATCAAAGAACATGCTCACCAATGATTGAATGATGTCATTGTGTTCATTTCATTCTGATATGCTCTGATCCGTAGTTTCATTGCCGTCTAAGGTGATTTTCCAATGGATGGAGAGGAAGAGAGTCATTGGTGATTCCGGGATTATGAGGCTAACCCTAGGAAGTTCTCCATGATGATGTATTTTTAGGAAAATAGTTTAGGCCAAATTAATTAATTAATTAATATAATAAATTAATTAATCCACTAAACGTACCTCCAAGGGGAGAGATGTCTGATTTCCCCACACCAGCCTATTTTAGGTCACACCTAGGTTAAACAATTAGTTTTAGAATCAACATTGGTATTTGATTCTGGATTCTAGATTCATTTTAATATTTATCCCATTTACTTTAAGAAAATATGGGTTCTCGATATAAAATATATTTAATAATTTTATAAAATTAATTTTTGGCACACTAGGCCTTGGAATCACATGTTATCTCTATGCCTAGATATAGAAATATATATCAAAATATTTCAAAGTCATACAAGGAAAAAACTGGTTCTTTACATTCATATTAATCATATATGAAATTTGGAAACATTATTTTAATTCAGTAGAAACTTTCAATTTTTTCTAATTATTGAAGTCCTATTATAGTTGCTTCAAAGTTTTACATTTTCAAATCCTTACAATGAATACATGTGCTTTTCTATGGGTACTTCATTTTTATCCAGTATATTTTTGAAAATTTCAAAATGTGTTGAATCTTTGTGCTCAAATAAATATTTTTATGGGTACTTCAAAGACTTACACTCAATGGAAAACACCTTATGATCATACCTTTATCAATTTCCAACAAATTTTAAAGTCATGTGATAAAGTCACATAGTTAGAAAATACTTATGATTAGAAAAGTCATATGATGTAACTCAAAGACCTAAGATCACCTAAAAGTATTACTTTCATCACCTAAATTATTATGTTTGTAAGAATATTTATAATCATAATAGGTAAAGACTTACACCCATGAATTATCCATTTTTCATGAAATCCAAAATACATACTTTTTCATATAGATTCCAATGAACTTCTTCTTACTCTAAGGCTTCTCCAAACTCATAAAATAATCTTGGAACTACCTCAAACGATTTTTAAAATTATTAAAATAATTCCAAACTCCTTAAAACACACTTTTAAGGTGTTTTAGTATATAAAATACTCATAAGAGAGTATTTTGGTGAATAGATCTCCTAGATCAGGTGCACCTCATCTTTAATTGATCTTGAGTCATCTATATTCACATAAACATTTATCCAAGAGTTATATAACACTAATTAAAGTATCCAATAAGATTTTTTTCTCCTTGTATGGTTCTCTACTTTTATTTTGATCTCCTCCATGATTTAAATCATATTTACACTTGATTCCCACAAATTTACTATTTATCCATGTCCGAATTCAGTAGCCAACTTCTTTACCTCTTACACTTCCTTTTAATTAGGTTGAAAGTGATTCTTCCACTTATACAAAACTTTTCATAGTTATATTCACCATCTCAAAAAATCATATAATGTCATGGGCTACCCTTTTGAATCTGTCAAACTAGGTATTCAAGGCCAGTCATCTACTTTCTTCTTTTACCTAGGTATATGAGCAGTATCTTCTTAGCATTAATTAGGTAGAGACTTTAATACATCACCCATATCTTCGCCTTTGTATAATGAAATTGACAAAAAATACACTCATCAAACCAAGGTAAATTTAATCACTCCATTGGGATTTGTTTTCAATTCATTATCATCCTTCTCCCCCAAATTTATAATGAATGAAAAGGGAGGAAAACATATTTCTCACCTTAATATAAGGGTTCTCTAATATACTTGAAATAAAACTTCTTCTCCTAATGATCTTATAATGTCCTTAGAGAAGGTATGAACTATAAATTTCTTAGAAATGAGTCATTATTTAATCATTCTAAGTCTACTTGGGAAAACACAATATAGAAAACAAGAGTTCATAACCTAAAAACCAAAATTTTATATTAAATTTATTAATGTTGTGTCAACTATAAATTCAACTCACAATGGATTTATGAATATATTTTGAAAAAAAATTGTAAACTTGCACTCATATTCACAAAACACATCATAAGGTTCTTGTACAAGTAAACTTCTAACCCATTTTGTTATACAGACACTCCTCCTTGGTAAATACATCATGTATACACCATAATAGGGAAAGGATGGTGAATAGAATACCATTATCCATGATTTTTGGTGGAGTTATCTAGATTCCAACTTTATAAATTATTAGAGGGTCCCTCAATGGATAATCTCCATCCTTTATCACTTTCTTTTCCCATTATTTAAATACCACTAAAAAATATAGGGTGAGGGTGGATATTTCAATAAATCCTCAATTTTAACAATAAGGTTGGGACTGATTTCTCAACCTAAAAACTGATTTCATTATAGTTATGAAATTTCTAGAACTCTTAAGGATTTCTTCCCTCCTTTATTTCCAATTCTATTCACCTTTGGGCGGCATGTTCTTCTATCCATATATATTATTCTTCTTAGATAGAATGGGATCCTTGACTTGAGGAAATAGATAGAAATATTTTTTTAGCCTATTCTAATTTTCTATCCAACTCCAACCGATCTTTCCATATATAGAGTACATCAGTAGGATCATGTACAACCTTCTATTTGGGTGTGGATTCTTTCTTCATAATATCAGTTATATACCTTGAGATCATAGGTGCTTTCCCTTTATTCTTTAATCACACTTCTTATTCTAGAAGCCATGTCATACATATGACAACATTATGGTCTACCTTATTTCACCTTTCGCACACATATTCATCATTTTTTACTTTTCCCTTTTTGTTAATCTTCCTATACTCTTTATAAGGACTGCAAAGAATCATTCCAATTAAGTTATCTCTTTTCTAAATTGGTTAACTTTTGGTTTTTAAATTTCTCCCATATTTCTTGAGAATCATTTCCATTTTGAAATGGTCCATGTTATAGTCTCTATTACCATAATAGAATAATTTCTTCCCAACTTTTCTAACATCTTAGTTTGATTTATTATTGATTTTTGGGTGAATTTCTTTTTACTATTTTAGAAACCAAGGCAGGATCACTTTCTTGTTTCTTTAACTACTTCTCAACCTATGGTGGTTTTATATTTTCATTAGTGACTGTATGATACATGTAAGGACTATGGAAAAAATAATAATAGAAATGACCAATAATCTTTCACATTTTATAGAAGTTTATCATTGATTCAAAAATGTTCCTTATGGACAAATTTTTCCTTTTCTTTGTGGTATATTTTGAACCAGTTGGTTTCCTTATAACTTTATATTTTATCCTCCTATATTCAGGACTTATATGACTTACAATAGTTGGAAATTTATGCCAATAATATATACCTCTATGTCCAATCCTCTAACAACACCAAAATATCCCAATCAATTTTTAGTTTTTACTTATAGATAAAGTTTGTACAGTCTAACATGCTTGTTATTCTTAGGCTAGAACCCCAGAGTTTTAAGCTCCATTAGGGGGGAAATTTTCATGTGCATGATTACCTCTTTACTTTACATGTTTTTGAGTGTACCATTATTTTTACACTTCCATATTTGAACATAATTTGTCATTTTTACTCTATTTCTAGAAAAAACAGATTTACTATAAACTAGATTACCTAGAGAGTGGGTTTCTTTCTTTAGTGGGTCTGAGGTGGAGGCTTCCCTAGTGGATATCAATTTCTATTTACCATTTACTAGAGTCCCATTTGAGGAAAAAATCATCACAAAACTTTATTGGTGGTATATTTATTCTTAGATGTTTGGTAAGGTGCATTTTGGCTTGATTAAAAAAATCAACTTAATTTCCATCACCAAAAACTTCATATTGAGGGAACATTTCTCAAACTCCACAATCAAAAATCACTCTTCTCAGTTTATTTTCAACTTCTAATTTTGATCCTCGTGAATCTTGGTAAACTCTTGTAGTGAACTTTCAAGATAATTGGCTCCATTTTCTTTTCAAATCCAATTGTGCATCTTTAACATTCAGTATGAATTTATAAAGATTCTCTCATGCATGGACTTCTTTAGTAACAGAAATCTCAAAAACATTCTTCTATTAACCTATTATTTGTAAATTTTCAACTGATTGAAAATATATATCACTAAAAAGGGATATAGTTTCAACATTTTCTCTCACTAGGTTTGTGAGGTTGTTTCATATTCCAACCTAATTAGACAATGTATTCTATATGGAACTAGATTCTTCTTCTATCCAAGATTTATCATCAAAGAGGTCATTTATAAAATTAAGCATATAGGTAAAAACCTCAAGAGGAACCTTCTTTAGATACTTTTCAATATGTTAGTGAACATATTTAGTTGTTCTATTGCCTTTATTTTCATAATCATATCCACATAATAAACTTGAATCGTTAAAAGGATATTTTTCAACTGATTAATTAGATAATCACTTATCACTTTGTTCAACTTCCAGAAGCAGTTGATCCCTTTATTTCCTAATAATTTTTATTTTCTTATTTCCATCTTTCTTCAACCTATTTTTTACTATCTTGGTTGGAATATCTATTTATGTTTCAGTAGGTGTAGAGATATAATTTTTGATTTGAGACCCTTCTACAAACATATCAAATCTATACTTTATCCTTATATTTTTTTAGGGAAACATGATTTGATACAAGTTGAAATTCCTAAAGGGTCATTGGACCACTGATAGAGGAGGGATGAATCAGTGTTAACCTACAAATTTTATGAATTACTCCCCTTTTTAATTAAACCTAATAGAATTATTCAGTCTTGATTTACTCAATCTTGTATTTCATAGCCTTACATGGATAATGTGGTAAATAAATGAATAAGAACCTGATAATTTAAAGGTTAGGTACTAAGAACAACTCCTTGCCTCCATTATTTATATGCCCAATCAAGGATTATTTTCTATAATCAAATGTCACAAATTACAAGTAGATGGTGCTTTACACAATATTAACATATTAGAGTCTCACTGATCTTCTCTCAGTCAAATTCACACTAGCCACTTTTCCTGTCTCTCGTATGACTTTACTTTCCATCTTACCAATGGAATTATTCAATAGATTCTTACTCTACTTATGTCTTCACACCATGTTATCATTGCATATCCTAAGTCACATAGGTTCCATAGATTCCCATCATGTATATGAAATTTAACCCTTTAAGTTCCTCTATGGAATTTGATCACCAGGACGGTACTAGGCATGACTACATCAATAAGATTATTCTCCATCAACTCATAGTCTAGTCTTTAAATTCCAATAAATCTTCAAGAAAGATACATACAACTCAGTTACCACTTGTAGTCTATCTTGGCATATTTTCATAACCTATTCATATATATTCCTCATTCAATAATTTTGAAATTCTTGAATTACAGATGATCTGAATAATAGTATCAAAGTTAGTCTCTCCTCAACCTATTTCTTCTTCTCATTGCTTTGACTCACTGAAATTGATCACAGAAAAATGGTTGACATCTTATTCTCCTTCTTCGACTTTGAAACAAAGTTATCCTTCCTAGAAATTTCATTATTGGATTATTATTATTCATTAAAGGATGCAATGGTTTATCTTGGTTATTCATTGAGAGCTATTAGATATCTCAGATACTCAATTCTCTTGCATAATATATCCCCACTACCAGTGGCTGCTTCTTCTTCTTTTCTTATCTTCTTGATTTTCTCAAACTCACATGGACAGGTGAATTTATTCAATGCATTCCTTATTTTCAAAATACCATAAATGGTATACTTTGTATCCTTTTTCAATGTTATCTCAAAAAATTATTTTATAATACTCACTTCTGTTTCCCATGTTATGATTTTTTAATATAGGGAGTATTATAAGAATACCCAAATTTAATGATTCTCATTATTGAAACTCATCCAAAAATATCTTAAGATAATATCTACATCTTGCATGGATTCATCTTCTTACTCTTCTCAAAATATCTCCATTTAAATTTGTATGTTAAATCTACCTAGCTATATAAACAACCTCAAATCAACTAACCCAGACTATGATAATAGTAAATTGAGATTTAATGGTTCTTTATTTTCATTATTCTTGAAAACCTGATAAAATAAATTTCAGTATCAAAAAATACATGTCGTGGTTATCTTAATTCGATTCTAATCGAAACAAGATTAAATCATGGCTTAAATAAACAACATGATGTTTTGAAATTGAAATCATAACATAAGCATGATCATATATTCAATTCCTCAAAAATTAATAAATTATGGAAATTATATTTATCATTGCTATTTTATATTTCCTTTACATGGATGAATATTAGTTTCTCGAATCAATATCAATTGAATCACACAGCAGTCGAAGTGTTTGTGATGATTATACCAAGAAGGAATATCTTTTTTGTCATCCCAGATCTTTTATTTTCATCAGATATGAAATCTAGAAACTTTTTTTTCATCCAGCAGCAATTTACAAATTTTGATAAGTATTGAAGTCTTACGTTGAGGAATTTAAAGTCATATATTCACAAATCCATATGATTAAGAATTATGTTCTGCTCTGGGTACATCATTTTCATCCAGGAACTTTTTGAAAATTTTTCTAAGTGTTGAAGTTTTATGCTCAGCCAAATCTTTATGTGGGGACTTCAAAGGCTGACAATCAGTAGAAAACAGCTTATCATCATGCCTCTATCAATTTTCAATATAATTCATAGTCTTGAAATGAATTCACAATGTCATAAATTAATTATGATTGATAGATTCATATGGTGTAACTCAAAGCCTTATGATCGCCTCAAAGTCTTATGTTCAACACCTAAAGTATTACATTTGGCAAAAGCTTTATGGTCACAGTAAGTAAAGACTTATGTTCAAGACTTAACCATTTTTCATGAACTCTAAAATACAGAATTCTACATATATATTCAAATGAGATTATTCTTGCTCCAAGGCATCTCCAAACTACTAAAATAATCTTGGAACTACCTTAATGATTTTTGGAATTGTTAGAATAATTTCAAACTCCTTAAAACACACATTTACGGTGTTGTGACATATAAAATACTCATAATATAGTATTTTGGTGAATAAACTTATCAACTTCGGTATAACTCTTCTTCAATCAATCCTAATCTACCTCAATTCACATAAACTTGTATCTGATAGTTGTATAACATTGATCACAAAATCCATTGGGCTTTGTTCTCCTCATATGGGATCTTCACTTTCATTTGGCTCTCCTCTATGATTTGAATTAGATTTACAATTGATACTGAAAACTTTACACATTTTCTCCATCTTAATTTAGTATACAACTTCTTCACATCATCGACTTCCTTTTAGCAAGTTTTACATTTTTTCTTCCACTTATGCAGCACCTATCATAGCTATACAAATCTGCTCAAATAATTTTCATATGTCATGGTTCACCCACTTAAATATTTCTAGCCATGTATTCAAGGGCATACAACTCATTTCATCTATTACCTAGGTACATGGGAAGAATCTTCATGACATTAATTGGGTGGATACTTTAATACATAACCCATATCATCACCTTTTCATAATGAAATTGGAAACAAATGAAATCATCAACTCAGGGGCACTTCAAATCTAAATATCACATATTAATTTTATTTAAACCTTTGATAAAATCATTTATCAAAAAAAATTTGATGTGGTTTAATTAATTTACAAATAAGACCCTTTTAATTTGAATGATTCAAAATAAACATTATGAAAAATTCATAATCATTGATTATAAACACTTTATATTTGGTCTTATGTTTGTAATTTATAAACCTTTTATAAGTTACGCTTATAATTTCCATATAAAAAATTTATATCTAAATTAAAATTCATATCATATAATATTGAAAAATTTATTTTAATATTAACACTTAATATTATGGAATATTTATTAATAAATTTTCTATAAACATTTAATTAATTAATTATAAACACTTTATAATTAATTAATTTATAAACACTTATAAATTAATAAATATTCCAAAAATGTGTTTTATTATAATTTAAAAAAATTATAAATTATATAATTCAAACATAATTGAATTTTAAGAAAAATATTTTTTTATTAACAAATCATATTTAATGATATAGTCAAAATTGTAGAAGAAGATAAAGAGGATATGGAGCTTAAACCTTATAAGTGATATCAATCATATTTTATGACTGATAGCCCTATTGAGTCTTGTGATAAGTAGCATAAGGTTTTTCAATTTTTGTGTAAAATGGAGAAACCTTACCTGCCAAGGGAAAAACATTTTGTATTAATAAACAAACCTTACATATCTATCGTATTTTATGATTCACATCATTATCGTAAAAGTGTTATGATGTTCTATTTTTAAAACCTATTGCACAAAGCTATTGTAAATTATGATATCCCAATGTTGTAAGTTGCGACTTGTACAAAATGAAAATATTTGTATCGAGTTGCTGGCTATGATATCCCCATATCGTAAGCTATGTTTTAATTAGGTAGGAAAAAAATTATTATTGTGTTTTGTGATAGAGAATACAATAGGAAATATGTTTACAAAAACCTTCATTTTTAGAATGATTTCATGAATAAAAACACATGGAAAGGCTTTGATACCATTGAAGGGTCTCTAATTATTTATTAACAATTAATAAAAGTAGTTTAAATGATAAGAAACCTTTAAACTTAAAAACACCATGTTATTGAAAACTGAAATCATATGAATACTGGAAATGAAGAATGTGTATCTTGCATCATAGTATGATACTATCATCACCTTCAATTAGTGTTTGATGGAGAACACTAAGGAACAATTGAAAAGTTCTTCCCTTTGAGGTGTATCCAAGGATTGCATAGAATCACCCAAATGCTTTAGTTGGGATTCTTCAGCCTTCATGATATAGAAGTGTTTCAAAAGAAAATAAGGAAGATGGGAGACTCTGTAAGGAAGTCTTTCAGCCATAGGTTTCTTGAGGATATCGCACACACCACACTCATAGACCTACCTTCTTTATATAGGCTATTAGGACGCTCCTCGAGACAAACATTTACTCATACATTTCATAAACGTATGAGTAATGCCTACAGTTACATCCCTTGCAACTCATGAACAATAACTCTCTCATTTGTTTCATCTTATGAAATGACTAGTTAATGATAGTCAATAATGTTAGAGATACACTGCCTTTTGATGAATCACAATAGTTCCAAATTAATTGTAACTTATGATTCATGGTACTACAACTCACCCAAGTCGTAAAATACGATATGTCCAAGGAAACCTTTATAAGATCTATATATCATACAATAAAATATACACAAAATACAAATAATGTGACTTTTGGTGTATGTATATCATACTTTACGACATACCATATCATACCATATGATATAAAATATCAATTATAAAATAAAAATATATTTCACAAATAGGGACGACAATGGGTCGAGTACCTGTTAAAATGCAAGTACCTGAACCCGAACATATTTAACCAGTATCGAACCTAAACTCGTTCAATACATGTTTACTTGTAACCCAAACCCGAACCCATTTATATTTATTATTTCTAAATTTTATAATATTTTTTAGGGTAAAACCCATTTATAACCCGAACCACAATATAAATTTTTTTATAATCTTATTAAAAAATAATAACTTATATTATATTCAGGTTTCAGGTACCCTATAAACAGTATCGGAACTCGACCCAATTAATAATCAGGTATTTTTTCTTAAACCCAAACTCAGTTAGGTGGTACATGAATATGGTTTTTTCATGTTAGGTATGACTGAGTACTCAGTTATCGGGTATCCATTTTCATCCCTATTTTTAAACTAGTTTATGCCTTGTCGGTAAGACTTAATTGATAATTATGACACAAATTACAATTCATTTAGACTCATTTATAAAATAATTTATCCCTTCATATACTTGGTTATCATATTATAACAAGTTGTAAAACTTTATCACAATCTAAATTCTCATGAAATAAATCAAACACCTTCCAAAGGAATCTAGTGATACTTTTCAACCAACTCTAAACTTTCATCATCCAAATCCATTATTTTTGTATTTTATAAAATCCACTTTAAGGTTTAGTAGTAACTGCACATTTCAAAATTCAAATACATCAACCTAACATTTCAAAATTCAAAATCAAAAACCAAAATGGAAATCAACCAAAATCTAGAATTAAAAATTTGAAAACATGCATTGATCCCAGCACCACCTAATCACCTCAGGTCGTGAGATCATAAACTATGTGCCACCTTGAACCACGCTCCCTAAAACTGAAGCTCGGTCATCATGACCATTAAACTGGTGAGAAACCATTGGAAATCATCCACTGGAAGAAACCCACCAATCATAACAACCAACCAATTGATGATTTGATGCTGGGAGAATATCCCTCAGCCCAAATTGAGCCATCACACCATCGTCATCACCACCAGATCGCCAAACAAAAACAAAAGCCCCACCGTCGCCTGAACTAGATTCATGACATCTATCACTGATACTGTAATGTCCTAGAATTTCTATATAATTTTGTTAAAATTTTATGGAATTATTTTGAGACCAAACACTTTGACAGAACTTGATTCCGAGGCTCGGTGATCCTAGAACGGAATTTTGAAATTTTTTTAAGTTCAATTAAGTAAACGTACGAGTGGGTTTTTATAACTTTTGAATCGGTGATCGAATCAAAAATATGAGGGAACTATTGAACTCGGAACACTAATATTCTCCTAGAATGGACTTAACTTTGACTGACAAGGGTCGTATAGAAAATTTAATTTTCAAAATTTTCCAAAAATAATAAAATAACTTAAAAAGATATTTTATTTTCTTTCACACCGTTGAGCAGAGGACGACGGAACTGTAGTGTGGTGATGAGGTGCATTAATGGATGCTTCTTAATGACTCATAAATGGAGCATAACTGATACATTGTTTCATAAATGAAACAGTGTAACAACGCGACGTCGCAAACAGAAATGATGTGACGTGTTTTCCTTTTATTAGGCTAATGCGTTGGAGAGTTGGGAATTAAACCATGGATTTTCCTCTGACAAACCTATGGAAAAATTCCTCTCCTATGACGAATGGAGAATGCTAGTAGGATCACTGGCAACGTAGACACTCTACAAATAATGGGACTGGGAAGAGACAAACACCAGCAGAGCTTAAATCCTCAAGGGCGAAGCACTTCAACGACGAATGTCGATTAAGTTAGGGGTTTATTTATTTTACATTTTCCATATTCTTCATTCTAAACGATGAATGTGAATCAACCAACAAATAGGTTGATTTGCGGATTATCCATTCTTTTGGGTGGGTGATGTTTCTTGATATTTATATTCGGGATTGATTTATTGTTGATGTAACATTATCCCCAAACCTCCCCCTATTTTAAACTTCAAACGTGGAGGGCGTGGGCCAACACGAACAAGGTCCAACCCCCCTCTGCCTTGTGCTTTCTTGGTCGATGAACATTTAAAATGGAAGCAAGGAAATTTCAAGGCCTTTGTAGGGAATAGGGGATCCCCCATAGGCTATAGGCGTAAGCAGCATGAATAACAGACCATCGTAGCGAACTTGGTGGTTCGCGGAAGAACCCTCTAGTGTGTCGGCACTAGTGGTTGTGCACTGGAGGCAACACGCCATGACAGTGCACCAGTAGGAGTCGCAGGCTGGGATGATGACTGGCAGTAGGGATGAGGCCTCTCATCCGCATTGGTGGAGCATCACGCAGTCATGGGCCGTGATCTTCAGAGGTACGCGGTCTTCAACCACATGCAAGATTCTGGTCAGCCAGACTGGCCAAATGCGTCGTGCATCCGGGCTAGACGAAACAGCCCTGCAGCGACCCGCGGGGCGAGCAGGGAGCCGGATGTGGCTTCCAGCCGTGTCTCGGCCAAGAGAACTGGTCCGCCTATGGCGGACTAAGTAGACCAGCAGCCCAACAGACTGGAACCAGGCTGGGTCGGGTCTGGATCTATTCGGGTCGTTATGACCGGGTCGGACCGAACCCAAACCCAACCAGTCCCTTTTTGGAAAAACATCAATATCTTGCAAACCGGGTGTTCGATTGATGATTTGTTTGCGGAATTGGAACCCTCACGATGAGATAAGTCTTTTATAATACTCTATGGAGGATTTCATGGAAGTTGAATTTCGATAAAAGGCTTGGGGATTGGTTCTCTTGAGATCGAGCGTACTACGTGCAGAAACCCTACGGTTGGATGAGACCTAAAGACTGCTGACGAGTGACCCTGGGTGGATAGGATACTATAACCCTATGGGAAGTAGCTTTTGTGTGACCTTGAAGGACCAAAATGGGTAGCAGCTTCTGTGTGACTCTTCAAACCCACGGTACTTGACAGGAGGAGTACCTCAGTATGGCTATAGGTGGGAAGCGTCTTTTGTGTGACCCAGCATACCCACGATACTGATCATGGATGAGTACCCCAGTAGTCTTAGTTTAGTGGGAAGAAACTTATGTGTGACCTGGTAGGCCCATTGTACTCATTAAGGAGGATTTCTCCAGCATCCCATGGTGTTCGATGATGTGACTAATGGTTCTACTTTCCTACTCTAGAATACACCTGGTGTGAGCTGTCTTGCTTCGTGATTATGCTTGATGATCATGCTTTTTGGTTTGTTTGTGGATTGCTTTATGGTATTTATTTTATGTTTTGGGGTCCCTACTGAGTATTTTATTACTCACCCCTGCACAGGCTTCACTCGCACGTGTTGTGTCTGGTGTAGACGATTGTCTCCTTGACGGAGAACTTGGTTTCCCAAGGCCCGGTGGTGCCCAGTGAGACCAGGCAGATGGGACATACTTCTATAGCTTCCAGAAACTACTTTATACTTACCCATCAGGTGGGGTTTTCATCGGATGGTTATCCAGAGCTTATTTTTTTACTTTCATGTTTTCCAGTTAGTCTTTTTTTGGGTTTGTATTCTGGCCCATTTGAATTTCAGTTGTACTTGTACTCAGTGGTTGTTTAGTGGCATGCTTGTTTAGTTTTCTAGCGTTGGGAAATGGTCGTGTGTGCTTTCATACAGGTACTCAGGCTAATGCCTCCCACTTGTAGGTTGGTGCCTTCGGTGCTATTCACCAACCCCTGGCCTTCGGAAGGCGGGCTTGGGGTATGTCACAGCACGGGCCCCGAGGGATGGATCATGAAAAAGTGGTATCAGAGATAGTCGGTTCTACCTCAAACATCAGGAGTTTGTTTTTTTGTGTTTAGGAAACAGTGTTAAATTTTTTGAGTTTGACTTTTAGATTCAGGGAGTCCAGTGTTGGTGCGGTGGCTGACATATCCATACACAAGGATCCTAAATTCTGCTTTTCAGATATATACATGAAAACACTGGTTGCATAAGTGTATCCTTATGATATTTTTCAATAATATTCAACTCAGCAGGTATAATATTCTGACCATGGTACATCTTGATATGTATCAATATGCCTCCATGTAGATGGCCATCTCGGATTCTGATGCATGACCGTGAGGACAACCCGCCTAGAAATGAGGCATCAGTTTAGGGGCCAGTGCTAGAGATGGACCCACCAGGTGGTGCACCGGTGTTTCCACCACCCGTTGATCAGCAGCTACTGCCGACACCACCGGTAGAGGATGCGCATAAGCTTGGTGCCTTACATGAGTTCCAAAGATATAGACCTCCCAAGTTCAGGGGAGAGACAGATCCTCAGGTCGTTGAGGACTGGCTAGAGGCAGTGACGCGGGTCTTCTTCTTAGTGAGGACACCACTTGGCAAGATGGTGATTTTGGTTGTGATCCTTCTGTAGGGATTTGCAGGGATTTGGTGGAGCTTGACCATCCAGACGCATGATGAGGTGACCCTTACATGGGCAGACTTCGAGCAGCTTTTCCAGGAGGGGTTTTCCCCATGAACTTGCGCTCTGTTCGCATCCAGAAGTTGCTTCACCTACTGTAGGGAAACCTATAGATGGTTGAGTACTCTACGAGGTTTACATACCATTATTACTACTCCACAGACATGGATAGGGACCCTTTATTCAGGGCCTGGACCTTTGATAAGGGACTCTAACAGGAGATCAGGGCATGCATGGTGTCTCTTAGCATCCCCACTTAGGCTGGAGTACTGGAGCGAGCCCTTATTATAGAGAGATTCCTTGTGGAGCAGGTGCCAATAGCTGGAGCCACCAGCAAACCTCGGGCGGTAGAGTCTTAAGTGGTGAGCAGTAGAGAGTAGACACGGTGGCCCAAGTGGACTAGGTCTTTCAGGGGGAGACCCTAGGACTTGGGGTTGTCAATATGGGGCTCCTAGAGAAAAGGGAGTCAGCAGGGAACCAGGCTGTGATTCACGTGTGTTAGGCAGGGACACATGGATTTTTACTTCCTGACCCACCACATAGAAGATTAGTAGACGGTCAAGGGACCTCCAAGGTAGAGGCATAGGTTCAAGTGAGGAGGTCCACTGGGCGGCGAATGTGGTAGGGGAGCAGGCCGAGCGGCATGTGGTGGACGATGGTTTGAGGTGCTACCACCACCACCCCCAAGTGGTCCACTACGAGCTCAGGGATCCGACAGACAGGGGCGAGGCCAGCTTCAAGCGATGGAGGCCTATGACCACAGCACTCTAGATATGATTAGAGGTGCGATATTTGTATTCTTCATATTAGTTGTAGTTATTTTAGTCACAGGTGTCAGTCATTCTTTCCTTACCATGGACCTCGTTCGAGGCTCAAAGATTCTGGTGGATCTGTTGGCTCGATCCTTATGATTAGAGACTCCTACGGGAGGGTATTCGACAATTTCACACTAGTGTCGACAGTGTGAGATTACTCTAGGAGGAAAGAGTTTTGGCTCGGATCTCCTAGTAGCATAATCGAGGCCTTACGATGTCATCTTGGGTATGGACTAGTTGTCCACAATCCATGCTAAGATCGACTGTTTTAGGTGAAAAGTACGGTGTGCCCATGAGGATGGGACCAAGTTTTCATTCACCAGAAAGAAGAGAACTTTTGCAGCACATGAAAAACTTTCTTAGAGGAGGGTGCAGCTGATTACTCATTAGTTGGATAGCCTCACCCTTGGTGTGGTGTACAAGAGGAGTCTGAGATTTCCTATAGTGGTGGAAGAGTATGAGGATGTCTTTACTGAGGATGTTCTGGGATTACCTCCTCACAGTGAGGTAGACTTCTGCATCGATTTGTACCAAGATATGACACTAATATCCACACCATCATATCGGATGGATCCTGCAGAGCTTTGTGAATTGAGGGTACAGTTGGAGGACTGGTAGGATAAGGGCTTCGTGAGGCCCAGTGTTTCACCATGGGAAGCCCCAGTGTTGTTTTCTAAGAAGGAAGATGGAAGTTTGAGGTTGTGCGTGGACTTTCGGTGCCTGAACCAGGTGACCATGAAGAACAAGTATCCACTGCTGAGGATTAATGATCTCTTCACCCAGCTAAAGGGAGTGAGGCAGTTCTCAAAGATATACCTCAAATCAGGCTATCATCAGCGTCGGGTACGGGATGAGGATGTGCTGAAGACAACCTTCAGATTCTGGTATGGCCATTATGAGTTCTTGGTGATGCCCTTTAGCATGACCAATGTCCCAATAGTGTTCATGGGACTCATGAACAAGATCTTCCAGCCTTACCTTGATTGTTTCGTGGTGGTCTTAATTGATGACATCTTAGTGTACTCGGTGTCAGGGGAGGAGCACGCCACATACTTGCGGATAGTCCTGGATACACTCTGAGAGCACCAGCTTTACAATAATCTCTTGAAGTACCAATTCTAGATTTGGGAGGTCAATATTCTAGGACACATCATCTCAGAGGCTAGATTTGCAGTGGATTCAGCGAAGATAGAGGCAGTTCTTTCTTGGGAGCCACCTAGGAGTGTGACTGAGGTGCAGAGTTTCTTGGGGTTGGTCAGATACTGCCGGAGGTTCATGACCAACTTTTTCAAAGTATCGTCATCTTTATCAGCCTTGACATATAAGGGACAGCCCTTCGTGTGGACAGAGAAGTGCCAGTAGAGTTTTCAGGAGTTGAGGCAGAGACTGACGAGTGCCCCCATCTTGAGACTACTGGAAGAGGGTGTTGGGTAGGCAGTCTTCTACGACACATCAAGGACTAGACTGGGTTGTTTCCTGATGCAGGAGTGAGTAGTGATCGCCTATGACTCATGGAAGTTGAGGCAAAATGAAAATAACTACGCGACCCATGACCTGGAGTTAGCAGTAGTGGTCTTTTCCTTGAAGATGTGGCGGCACTACTTGATGGGTGAACGGTTTACCATCTACTCTGACCACAATAATCTTAGGTATATATTCTCATAGAAGGACATAAACTTGAGACAACTGCGATGGATGGAGTTCCTCTAGGACTATGAATTTGAGATAGTCTATACTCCTGAGAAGGGGAACGTGGTGGCAGACACGCTCAGCAGGAGGTCTGGTTTACATCTGTTGAGTGAGGCGACGAAGCAGATAACTACGATGAAGATATCCTTTATGGATGATGATGGATTAGCTTACCTTCATTAAATGACTATCACTTCCCCACTCTTACAGCGAGTTAGGGAGGCATAGCTTGTGGATGTTGACTGTGAGGCCCAACGTACTTAGTTACCCTCAGGACAAGCTCCTAATGGATTTTTTATAGGTGGGGAGAACTCCATTATCTTTAAAGGATGCACCGTAGTACCGGTGATGTTACAGGAGTAGGTGTTGAGGGAGTTCCATACATCCCCTTTGGCGATACATCCTGGTGTGGAGAAGATGTACGAAGACCTCTGATGTCAGTACTGGTGGCCAGGGATGAAGAAAGTGATGGAAGAGTTCGTTTCATGATGTCTCACTTGTCAACAAGTGAAGGCTGAGCATCATGTCCCAACAGGCTTGGCACAACCACTTGAGGTACCGGAATGAAAGTGGTATGGTATCTTGATGGACTTCGTGATGGGGTTACCACACACTTTTAGGGGCCACGATTCTATCTGGGTGATCATTGACTGACTCACCAAGTCGGCTCACTTCATACCCATCCAGGAGCAGGGGTCGGTAGAGGGCTTGGGGAGCCTCTATGTCCAGGAGATAGTGCGGCTAGACGGGGTGCCTTTGAAGATCATATCAGACTGTGATGCATGCTTTACATCCTGGTTGTGGAAGGGGTTGCAGGAGGCATTCATGACTTAGCTGCGCTTGAGCACAACTTTTTACTCTCAGACAGATGGTCAGACGGAGCGAACCATACATACCTTGGTGGACATGCTTTGGTCTTGTGTCCTTGATTTTGGTCGCAGTTGGGTGGACCACCTACCACTGGTGGAGTTTGCATATAACAATATCTATCACTCCACCATTATCATGACACCATTTGAGGCCTTGTACAGGCAGCCATACAGATCACCTCTATGTTGGATAGACCCAGTGGAGTCAGCACTCATGGATCCAGAGTTGGTACGGGCTACCACTGAGAAGGTGCAGATCATCCAGGAGCGTACACTACGAGAAAACCGCCGCTAAACGGCAAAAAAAAATATTTTTTTTAAATATTTTTTTTATTTTTTTTTAATTTTATTCAAGGATTAGCGGCGGTTTTTTAAAAAACCGCCGCGAAATAGCGGCGGTTTCGGTAAAACCGCCGTGAAATGAAATGAAAAAAATAAAAAAACGTGAGAAACCCCGAAATCACTAAAACGACCATAACTTTTGATCTGGGCGTCCGTTGAAGCGCCACGACCAGTAAAATCGAAGCTCATGAAGAGATAGAGAGGCACATATAATAAAAATCGTGAGACGTTCTAAGGTGTAGACGATATTAGAGTTTTAAAAAAGTTGAAAAAAGTTCTCCAACTTCAAACGGCCATAACTTTCGCTCCGGGTGTCCGTTTGGGCTCTACCACATATCAAATCGAAGCCAACGAAGAGAGCTACGCACCAGTTCAACAGAAGAAAGCTTTTGTCGAGTTTTTCGACCCCAAAAATCCCTCTGAAGGCCTCCAAAACCCCGTTTCCGTCACCGGTGTCCCGTCGAACTTGTCTTCAAACGGACCTAACTTTCGATCCGCGTGTCAGTTCGGCCTCCTCCACCTTCCAGATCATAGCTCGTTCCATGAGCTTCAGTTTGACTGGTCGTGGCACCCACATGCACTCCTAGATCATATGTTATGGCCTTTTTAGTGGGTATCGGGTTTGTTATGTTTTTCAATGCCTCGTTTCTAGCACTCGTTCCCCGTCAGCTTTTTTTTAAATGGTCGTAACTTCCGATCCGCCTGTCCATTCGAACTCTTTCACCTTTCAGGTTGAAGATCGTTTCAGGATCTTTGATTTGACAGGTCGCGGATCTAAAACGGAGTCTCGGATCTTAAGTTATCTTCGTTAATGTGAGTCCAATGTTTTTGTCTCTTTATGACCGTTTTGACGGGTTTTAACGGTACCTCCATTTATTACTGTTTATTTGGGTTTCCATGACTTGTTATCTTTATCAATGGTTTTTTGTGGGTTATTATGATGATTATGTTGAATTATTAAGGAGTTTTCCAGAGTTGTCACGAGTTTTCATGCGTTCTCATTCTTTCTAATACCTCATTCTTCATATGCTTCTCCATCCTTTTTCATGCATTTTCATGATTTTTCATCCCTTATCACGTCTTTTCATACTTTTTCATGTGTTTCCTTTATTATTTATTATTTATTATTTATAATATACTTTAATTTATATATTATATATTATTTGTAACCGGTTATTTGTTATTTGTTATTTATTATTTATTCTTTATTCTTTATATTTCTTAATTATTTATGTTTATTTATTATTTATTATTTATTATTTATTATTTATTATTTATTATTTATTATTTATTAGTTATTTTTTATTTTTTATTTTTTATTATTTATTATTTATATTTATATTTATTTATTATTTATTATTTATTATTTATTATTTATTATTTATATTTATTTATTATTTATTATTTATATTTATTTATTATTTGTTATTTATATTTATTTATTATTTATTATTTATTATTTATTATTTATTATTTATTATTTATTATTTATTATTTATTATTTATTATTTATTATTTATTATTTATTATTTATATTTATTTATCATTTATATTTATTTATTATTTATTATTTATTATTTATATTTATTTATTATTTATTATTTATATTTATTTATTATTTATTATTTATATTTATCTATTATTTGTTATTTATATTTATTTTTTATTTTTTATTTTTTATTTTTTATTTTTTATTTTTTATTTTTTATTTATTATTTATTATTTATTATTTATTATTTATTTATTTTTTATATTTCTTTATTATTTGTTATTTATTATTTATTATTTATATTTATTTATTATTTATAATTATTTATTATTTATTATTTATTATTTATATTTATTTATTATTTATTATTTATTATTTATTATTTATTATTTATTATTTATTATTTATTATTTACTATTTATTATTTATTATTTATTATTTATTATTTATTATTTATTATTTATTATTTATTATTTATTATTTATTATTTATTATTTATTATTTATATTTATTTATTATTTATTATTTACAATTTATTATTTATTATTTATTATTTATTATTTATTATTTATTATTTATCTTTATTTATTATTTATTATTTATTATTTATTATTTATATTTATTTATCATTTATATTTATTTATTATTTATTATTTATTATTTATATTTATTTATTATTTATTATTTATATTTATTTATTATTTATTATTTATATTTATCTATTATTTGTTATTTATATTTATTTTTTATTTTTTATTTTTTATTTTTTATTTTTTATTTTTTATTTTTTATTTTTTATTTATTTATTATTATTTATTATTTATTATTTATTTATTATTTATATTTCTTTATTATTTGTTATTTATTATTTATTATTTATATTTATTTATTATTTATAATTATTTATTATTTATTATTTATTATTTATATTTATTTATTATTTATTATTTATTATTTATTATTTATTATTTATTATTTATTATTTATTATTTATTATTTATTATTTATTATTTATTATTTATTATTTATTATTTATTATTTATTATTTATTATTTATTATTTATTATTTATATTTATTTATTATTTATTATTTACAATTTATTATTTATTATTTATTATTTATTATTTATTATTTATTATTTATCTTTATTTATTATTTATAATTTATTATTTATTTTTTATTATTTATTATTTATTATTTATTATTTATTATTTATTATTTACTATTTATTATTTATTATTTATTATTTATTATTTATTATTTATTATTTATTACTTATTTTTTATCTTTATTTATTATTTATTATTTATTATTTATTAATTTTTATTTATTTTTTATATTTATTTGTTATTTATTATTTATATGTATTTATTATTTATTATTTATTATTTATTATTTATTATTTATTAATTATTATTTATTATTTATTATTTATATTTATTTATTATTTATTATTTATTATTTATTATTTATTATTTATTATTTATTATTTATTATTTATTATTTATTATTTATTATTTATTATTTACTATTTATTATTTACTATTTATTATTTATCTTTATTTATTATTTATTATTTATTATTTATTATTTATTATTTATATTTATTTATTATTTATTATTTATATTTATTATTTATTTATTATTTATTTATTATTTATTATTTATATTTATTTATTATTTATTATTTATATTTATTTATTATTTATATTTATTTATTATTTATATTTATTTATTATTTATTATTTATATTTATTTATTATGTATTATGTATATTTATTTATTATTTATTATTTATTATTTATATTTATTTATTATTTATTATTTTATTTATTATTTATTATTTTTATTTATTTATTATTTATTATTTATTATTTATTATTTATTATTTATTATTTATTGTTTATTGTTTATATTTATTTATTATTTATTATTTATTATTTATATTTATTTATTATTTATTATTTATATTTATTTATTATTCATTATTTATTATTTATTATTTATTATTTATTATTTATTATTTATATTTATTTATTATTTATTATTTATTATTTATTATTTATTATTTTTATTTATTTATTATTTATTATTTATTATTTATTATTTATTATTTATTATTTATTATTTATTATTTATTATTTATTATTTATTATTTATTATTTATTATTTATTATTTATTATTTATTATTTATTATTTATTGTTTATTATTTATTATTTATTATTTATTATTTATTCTTTATTCTTTATTATTTATTATTTATCTTTATTTATTATTTATTATTTATATTTATTTATTATTTATTATTTATATTTATTTATTATTTATTATTTATTATTTATTATTTATTATTTATTATTTATTATTTATTATTTATTATTTATTATTATCGAGTTTATATCTATTATTTATGTATTATTTGTTTTTTCAATTAATATATATAAGTATATTAATTTCTGTTTATTAACCACATGGCGAGTTTGCTGGAGTGGTAAAGTCTTTGGAAAATATGCAAGAGGTTAGGGGTTCAAATCTCACCAGACGCAGTATTTATTTAAATAAATAAATAAATAAATAAATAAATAAATAAATAAAATAAATAAATACGAAATAAAAGAAATAAAAGAAATAAAATAAATACGAAATAAAAGAAAGAAATAAAGAAATAAAGAAATAAAGAAATAAAGAAATAAAGAAATAAAGAAATAAAGAAATAAAGAAATAAAGAAATAAAGAAATAAAGAAATAAAGAAATAAAGAAATAAAGAAATAAAGAAATAAAGAAATAAAGAAATAAAGAAATAAAGAAATAAATACCTAAGGTGGGGAGAATGTAAAGTCCCGTAATTTCTGTATATTTTTTTTAAATTGTATGGAATTATTTTGAGACCACACACTTTGACAACACATGATTCCGAGACCCGGTGAGCTTGGAATGAAATTTTGAACTTTTTTTAAGTTCACTTAAGTAAACGTGCAAGTAGGTTTTTCTAACTTTTGAACCAGTGGTCGGATTGAAAATACGAGGGCACCGTTGAACTTAGAATGCTGGGATTCGCCTAGAATGGACTTAACTTGGACCAGTAAGGGTCGAACATAAAAGTTAATTTTCAGACTTTTCAGAAAATAATAAAATCACTTAAAAAGTTATTTTATTTTATTTCGTGTCGTTGAGCGGTGGATGACGGTGTTGCGGTGCGGAAACAAGATGCATTAATGGAAGCTCCTTAATGACTCGTAAATGGAGCATAACAGATACATTGTTTCATAAATGAAACAGCATAACGACGCGACGTCGCAACGTAACAGAAACGTTGTGATATGTTTTACTTCTATTAGGCTAACGTGTTGGAGAGTTGGAAATTAAACCATGGATTTCCCTCCAAAGAACCACAGCGAAATTCCTCTCCTACGATGAATGAAGAACACCAGCAGGATCGCTAGCAACGTCGACGCTCTACGAATATCGGGATAGGGAAGCGACGAACGCCAGCGGAGCTTGAATCCTCAAAGGCGAAGCGCTTCAACGACGAACGTCGATTGAGGTTGGGGTTTATTTGTTTTACGTTTTCCCCATTATTCCTTCTAAACAACGAACGGGGATCAACCAATGAACAGGTTGATCCACGGATTGTTTGTTCTTGCAGGAGGGTGATGTTTCTTGGGATTTCTATTTGGGATTGATTTATTGTCGATGTAGCATCATCCCCAAACCTCCCCAAAATTTAAACTTCTAACGCGGAGGGCGCGGGTCAACACGAACAAGGCCCGACCCCACTCTGCCTTGCACGTTCTTGGTCGATGAAAGTTTGAAATAGCGACAAGGAAATTTCAAGGCCTTTACAGGGAAGAGGGGATCCCCCGGAGGCCATAGACGCAAGCGGCGTGAAGAACAGAGCACTAGAGCGAACCCGGTGATCCGTAGAGAAACCTGTCGGCGCGCCGGCGCCGGTGGTGGCCCGCGGTAGTGGTTGCAGGCTGGAGATAGCACGCCACGATGGCGCACTAGGAGGAGTCATCGTCTGGGCGGGCGGCTAGAAGAAACAGCCCTGCGGTGACCCGCGGGGCGAGCAGGGAGCCGGACGCGGCTTTCAACCACGTCCTGGCCAAGAGAACCGGTCCACCTTTGGTGGATCGGGCAGGCCAGTGGGCCGGACCCACAACCCAATGGATCAGACCCAGGGTGGGGCGGGTCTGGGTTGGGTCAGCAGACCCGGGTCGGGTCGGTGGACCCCGGGCCGGGTCGGACCGGATCCGGACCCAACCGACCCCTTTTTGGAAAAACGTCAATATCTTGAAAATCGGGCATCCGATTGATGAGCTGTTTGCAGCATTGAAACCCTCGCGATGAGACTGATCTTTTGGCATACTCTATAGAGGATTTTATAGAAGTTTAATTTCAACGAATGGCTTGGGGAGCGGTTCTCTCGAGATCAAGCGTGCTATGTGTGGAAACCCTGCGGTTGGCTGAGACTTAAAGACTACTGACGAGCGACCCTATGTGGATCAAATACTATGGCCCAGTGGGAAGTAGCTTCTATGTGACCCAGCAGGCCCACTGTACTCATTGATGAGGAGTTCTCCAGCAGCTCATGGTGTTCGATGATGTGACTAGTGGTTCTACTTTCCTACTCTAGAATATATCTGGTGTGAGCTGTATTGCTTCGTGATCATGCTTGATGATCATGATTTTGTGGTTTGTTTGTGGATTGCTTTGTAGTATTTCCTTTGTGTTTTGGGGTCCCTACTGAGTATTTTGTTACTCATCCATGCACGGTCTTCGTCCGCACGTGTTGTGTCTGGTGTAGACGACCACCGCCTTGACGGAGGACTTGGTGGCGCAGGACCCAGTGGTGCCTAATGAGACCAGGCAGACGGGACATACTTCTACGGCTTCCAGCAGCTACTCTGTACTTACCAATTAAGTGGGCTTTTCAGCGGATGGTTATCCAGAGCTTCTTTTGTACTTTTCTGTTTTCAAGTTAGTCTTTTTTTGGGTTTGTATTCTGGCCCATTTGACTTTCAGTTGCACTTGTACTTAGTGGTTGTTTAGTGGCATGCTTGTTTACTTTTCCAGCGTTGGGACGTGGTTGTGTGTGCGTGCGTACAGGTACTCAGGCTAATGCCTCCCACTTGCAGATTGACACCTTCGGCGCTAGTCGCCAACCCCTGGCCTTCGGGAGGGGGGCTTGGGGTATGTCGCGACACGGGTCCTGTGGGACAGGTCGTGACAGATACAGATCGCGCCACCTGGAATACCCCACTGCTCGTACAACACATCCCAAAACCTCCATGAAAACCATCACACCCAACCAACCTGGGAGGCAACCGTGTACCTGGAAGCCATAGCATAGTAAGAGCGGACACGACCTCCACAACAAGCCACGATCGAGCCAGCACCATCAACCCCTCCAGAAAACTTCATCGTTGAACCTTCACTGGAAAAACAGAGAGCACAACACCCTCGAAACACGTCATCATAAGAACGGAGCAGGCGTCTTCTTCAACAGGATGAAACAACAGAAAAACACCATCAATAGACCATCTGATTATATTGGAAACCAAAGTAGTTGACGACACAAGTTGAGACGAGCCCTCGACACTGACTCACAAGCCCTAACACCATCCCCAAATTGCCACAATCACCCTCACACTGAACTGAGATGTGGCCAAGTACGAAAGGATGGGTAGCAAGAGCGGAGGAGGGTGAACAGTCCAAAGAGGAAGGCGTTGAACCTCACACCAACAAAATCCCAAACCACCAGAGTGTTTTTGTGAAAACCAATATGAAGTTTAACACAAAGGTTCAGGTGGAAAGAGCATAGAAGGGAGCATATGACAGTCAAGAAGTGACAACGAACATTCCAACGAAACAGAACCAGCAGAACCAGACCTCCATAAGAAACAAATCAAGAGTGCGTTAAAAGGTGAAGAAGAAGAAGGTGAAAGGAATAAAAATCAAGAAAGTCGCGAGAGCCAGCAACAAAGAGGAGGACCGAGAACATCGTAGATGGAGAGGAAAAAGAAGGTGAGAAGGCGGAAAACCTTGGTCGTCGAAGGAGAGTCCCATTTAATGGAACTTCACAGCTTGTCTTAAGGTTTCCTGACATTCAATTCGCCTTCTCTATAATTATAATTTGTTAATTTGCAGAATCATTTGTAAAACTAAATATTGCTCTCACATATAAACACATATTTTTTTCAATGTCCGTTATTTTAACACACTTTCTAAAAAACATTCAAAGCGTACTCGTTTCGAATTTACCTCCAATCAAACATGTTTTATTATGAAATTATCATTAAAAATTGTTGGATGCAAATCCAATCCCACATTAGTTTAAAAAAACAAATGTTGTGTAATATCTTAACTTGGATGAGTAACTCCTCTTACTAATAATTGGTTTTAGGATGAAAGCTCATTTGACCTAATGCGTTGGACCTGGCAAAGCGTGAGCCAAAAGAGTGTTCTTGAAAAAAATAATTTTGAAAGTGAACATCTTATTGTCAAAAATAATATAATATTTATATTTTTATATATATTTGTTTTATAAAGGATTACATGTTTGGCTTGGGATACCTTGTATTTAGTTGGTCTGTGATATATATAAAAAAGATCTCTCTCCTTTTAGACTTATTTATTGGAAAATCCTTTTTTTTGGACTGTCATTCTGAGTTCTTGATAAATAGATTTTAAAAAAGAATTTTGAATTAAATTTTCAAAAAAAAAA
Source organism: Viscum album (assembly GCA_963277665.1). NCBI lineage: Eukaryota > Viridiplantae > Streptophyta > Magnoliopsida > Santalales > Viscaceae > Viscum > Viscum album. Next base: position 1,927,499,055 of record OY728137.1, on the reverse strand, counting down.
TGAAATTTGAGATATTATATTTATATTACAAGATATCAAATGTGACTCTATATATATATATATATATATATATATATATATTCGATGAACCCGAGAATATTCATTTTGACGAGCTTGGAGAGGGGAATCGATCTGATCTTGGAAGGCACAATGGTAGCGCATCCTCCCCGATCTCCCCGCCTCCCCCTCCCCCCATCCATCATTTCGGCATCTTTGATTATGATTCTTCGTGTTTCTTTTAGCTGGAATTTACTGATCTGTTACGTAGCAGAAATCATTCCAAGAAAATCTGAATTATTGAACACATTCCGTTGTTGCGCGGTCCTTTACTGTGGTTCTTAAGATGTTGTTTTTCTCGGTTTGACAGACGACTTCGAGGCGCCTCTCGGACAGGAAAGTTGAGAAGTTTCAGAAAAATATCACGAGGAGGGGATCGATTTCTGAATCCCCACCAAAGAAAGGCAGCAAATACCCAGTTGGCCCGATCCTGCTCGGGTTCTTTGTCTTTGTGGTTATTGGATCATGTATGGCTTCTTTGTTATCCAATCTCTCATTTTTGGCATTACTATTTTGTTAATTTCCCCTGCAATCTGTTTATTTCATGCCCTTCTTATCTCCATGTATGCAACGATGTTAGGTTTTCATTGTCCCGATTCCTCCCATTGATCATATTTTTAAAAATTTGGTTCCTCGTTACGAAGAGTCGGAGGCTTATTTGAAAGCTTTGCGGTGATCCTCATGGCAGATTTCCCTTTATGCTATACCGTATCTAGGCTTTATCATCATCTTCACGATTATTTGGTTAAACAGATGCCTGTTTTGTAATGTGCTACCTGTTTGAATTGACTGGCCAATCATTGTATGTTCTAGGAGCAACCCCTAATATGATATCGATCAACTTCCCAACCCCTAAACTTATGTTGATTTAGGGAGCTTATCTCCATCTGCACGATTGCTTGGTTAAACAGATGATTGTTTTGCAATGAGCTGCATGTTTGAATTGACCGGCCAACTTCCAAACCTTTAAACTGATGTTAATTTGTTTTCATTGGCAGCCCTGTTTCAGATCATCAGGACAGCAACAAGTCGTGGAATGGCATGATTAGATCATGGAGTTCTGTAGTTTCAGGTTGATTTCCTAACCAACTATGATTGGTGTAACTGTGGAAGGTAAACATCCTGCATTCTCTTTGTAATAAAATCGAAATTCAGTGTGGATGATCTACATTGCCTTTAGACAATCTTACTAGAATCATGGTCGAACGGTTCACCAGATTTGAGTTGTAACCCTACATATTACTAGAATCATGATCAAATCTTTCCAATGTTTAGTATCCATCACAAAACCAATGGAGAATGTGATGACTGGTCCAATATAGTACTCCAAACATCATACACATGCATCATTTCAATGCAGAACTCTCAACACACTTTTTCACAGACAAATGTCATATTGTCTTTATTATCAAACAAAATGTGAGTTACTTTTTGGACTTAATATGATCTTAACTTTGATACCATGTTAAATGTCTTAAAAAATCAGTTAACAATGTTAACGGCTCATCATAATATTTTTTCTTTTTTGGTATTCTCAACATAATATTTCAAGCATTATACACCTGTATATATTTGCAATGTGAAGCTAACAACTCACAAATTTAGTGTTCATGGAGTACGACTTGTGAATGTGTGTTTATATAACAAAATTTTAAGCAGTATTTAATTGTTTTTATATTAGACATTTTTTTCATTAAATTATTTTGAAAATGTTACTTAAATTCCAACAAAGGTTTCCCTTTTATAAGGGAGTTATCCTTTACACAATTTCATGATTTTAGATGTGGTATCTTGGTTTCTCTTTTCTAGTGTTGTAATATAATAATTTTTATAAATAGTTAATAATAATATATTTTTTTGAGATATGTTTTGTTATCGCATTTGATAGACCTACTCTTCAATTGCGCTATATAAGCAACATTATCTTTATATAATATGATGAGAATATCATTACTCATGTCTAATCCACAATTATTTTTGATATGATGAATAACCGATCTCAACTAAACACATTTTGGGACTTGTTTGATGAATCACAATCAACGTAGCATGATTAGAGGAAGTCATATAAATGGTTTGTTTTTTAGAATGCCTTGAAATGACAATTCCGCCATAATTGAATAAATATCCGGTTGACATTTAGATTTATGTGGATTAGAAAAATATTCAACACCATCGCTTTAAATCTCAATGAGTGTGAAAAGAATACTACCTTGCTTCAAATTCATTATAATAAGACCTAATATTAGTCACGAGATATATATGCACATGCACATGTATATCCTTCAGGGAAGGCCGCAATGTGCATTTATATTTGGTCATTATTGGACAAATACGGTCTTCAATACCCCCTCATGTATGAAACATATCACTTTTGAAAGAATGATATTTAATTATTCATTATGGGTATTTTCATGAATATGTAAAATCTTTCCAAAATTTAATATTTCATCTTATGGATGATCAATACAAAGTACATTCAAATATTTCATTAATTTTGTAAACTCTTCTCGAGTTTTGTTGATATCCAAAACATATGGATTAATGCAAAAAATACAAATCATTTATACATTCTTCTTTTATGAATATATCTTATATGGATATAAGAAATACATCTTATTCAAGTTTACCCCATACAACAGTTTATCAAATTGGATGAAACATTCATAATTTTGAATATGCTTCAAACATTTTGAACCCTCCATGAATTCGTATGTAGATGTTGTAATCAATATTTCTAATTGATAAACAATGACAACATTAATTGGACATAATCCAAACATATATAGATATCCAAATTTATAAGGCAGAACATTATAAGCTCATATGTATTAAATAGTCTTAGAAATTTGGAAAACTAATCCAAATCTTCATAAGTTGAACATATAATATATTGCTTCAATAATTCTTTTGGCCAATTATTTTGATATCGACATCTTTCAAAATCAATTGTCATCGATGAGTTTTGAAAACAATCAAAAATTGAAATATCATCAACAACATTTAATGAGATCACATGATTTATTTGGTACGAGTGTAATAGAACAATATTTAAAAAGTCGTGTTATTGTCGATATATTCATTTTTCCCTTCAAGGAAAAATATATTTATTGCTTTCCACTCATGACAAACAATGATTTTATATAATGAGTTCAACTGAACTTCTGAGACATTAATAATAATATAATGAGAATGAATAATTCTATTATAAGTGATAATTTAGTAGACATAATCCTCAAATATAATTTTTTATTATGCCACTTTAAGGAAAAAAGTGGGAAACCAAGGTTCACAAAACAGGGGTACCGCTACGTGCTGAAAGAGCTTACAAACTTATTAAACATGGTACTAAGATTATTAGAATTAGACAGTCTATATAATTCCCAGTGCAATGTACTAACCTGAGTGTCCGGATCCACGCTGATGAGCTCTTCAAGATGAGTAGTCATTCTGTCCACTGTCTGTATGAATTCCTCCGAGTTTATTTTACCTTGGTTGAAGCCACGAGCTAGGATTCGGTCTTGTTTGTCTAACCACGCCTCTTGCACCTCCTTGGCGTCTACTCGCAACCTTCTTTCATAAATTCTTTTGATCTCCTTTTTTGGAGCGTTTACCCTGACCTCTTTTTCAAGCATTTCTTCCTTGGAATGTAGGATGAGCTTCAAGCACTCCCCATCTTCTTCCTAAGCTATTCATGTTCTCCCTCTTTGTTCTCCACCATCCCCATTCTGAGAGGTCTTGCTTTCCTTGTTTCCACCTTTCTTAGCCGACCTAGTTTCCATTGGTTTAGGCAAGTGTGAATAATCCTTGCGTCCCTTTGAGTTTTTCCCCTTGACCACTATACATTTCTCTGAGTCTCTATTTCCTTTTTTCCATTTCTTCCTTCTAGGACTATGAAGACCTTTCCCTTGAATTCTTTCCAGACTGTCCACAGATAATTGGATGTAACTGTCATCACCTGAATCCTCTTCCTCCTGATCCAGTGTTGGTTCTTGAACATCCAGACCTTCAAAGCGGTTGCCCAACTCGACTACTGGCCCTTCTTTGGGGGGACTCTTCCTGACCAACGCCTTCGCCTTTCCTGGTTCCAGACCATTCTTCTTACCCATGCTCATAGTCTTCAGGTGGGAAGGGGTTTTTGAATTGAAAGTGTTTGGGTCCAATGGACCCGATACACTCACCTCTCCCTACCTCCCTTGTACCTGAAATGAAACTGCAGCAGGTGCCTCCTGCAATGAAGTTCCAGAAGACTCGACCTCCGCTCTGATTACATCCCCAGTGTCCACTTCCTTTGCCCCTGGGGGAGTACTGATTGAGATTTCTAACTCATTGCAGCCAGGATGTCCAAGGATCTGTCCTCCATTATCACCTGGATCCTTCAACTGGATGTGTATACCCAGGTCTTGCTTCAAACGATTATAAACATCTGCCACCTTCGGATTGTCACTCGGCCTTTTATCCTTGCACATGGGAGCCGAATGAGCAGTTACCCCTTGGTTCTCCACCAATGCAGTTGTATTTGTATCGACTTTGCGTTGCAATCCAACAACATCCTCTCCCATCTCCTGTTGAACATCAACGGCCTTGCTGACTACAATCGCATCACCCTTCATTGGAAAGGGGGGCGTATTCTGGAACCCAACTGAAAGGCTACGACGTCATCTGGAAGCCTCATGTCCTATTCGACAGCAACCAAAACAGAAAGGGGTCCAATGGTCGTAGCATACCGTTTGATGCCAGCGAAGCTCGCCCTCGATCTCAATGGTGATAACTTCCAGTGGGCCTTTAGATAGATCAGCTTCAACACATATCCTAGGAGCGACTGGATGACAAATAGCCTTGGTGCGAGCATTCAAACAGAGGTAGCGGCCTAGCATATTACCTATCAACCGAAGGATGGCCTGGTTCTGGAACGATAGAGGCAGTCCCGGTAGAGTTATCCAGAGCGCTGTGGTCGGAGGTTCGCGCTTTAGATGGAAATCGAAGGACCACCGGAATAGAGAAAATCTAGCTCCCTCCATATAGCGCGGAGCAAAGGCCCAAGCATAAATCAGGTCTTCTTCACTTGAGAAACGGACCTGGATGTGTCTCGCATCTAAAAGGCCAACAATCGCGCGATCCTGTAACTTCCATGAAGAAAACACAAACCGGTCGAACACATCAACAGATGGGCGGATCTTTCCGAATCGGGCAACCAAAGTGAGATTCAATAGAGCGGAAGCTTCCGTGAACTCCAGAGGAGAGATAGGTACCGAGAGCACACCATTCGAGAACATACATACATCCATTAAATAAAACTCATGATTCTCCCCCCAATGGATGTCTACTATTTTATCAACAAATCTATGCACATGTATACTTGTATCAATATTTTTCATTACAATTAATCTTGGGTGACTTAAATAATCATGTCATGTATTAATGTGCCAGGATAAGTAAACTCTCGATTTACCAAAATTGATTCAAATAACAAATTCTTTAGAATCAATTTTTATCTATTATGAATTCTTTTTGTATATTAAGGTGTCCCCTTCTTCATCCAATGTCTCCATATGATATTTGTTTTCAAGAATATCATTAATGTTAAATATATTTCATTGAGACATCAAATATAACAAAGCATTATTTATTAAAAATTATGTACCACTGAGTAGGAATATGTTTTCTCTTATGGGGACTTTGATTAATTTTAACTACCAGTCAATGTACTTACATGAGCATATACCAACTCTTTAAGTATAGCGCTCTAGACCCGCACTCTCGTATTCGGTGCTAAAAACATATTCTTTACATGTCAAAACAATTAATGAGACCTAATCTTAACCATCCATAATTACAACATCAAAGAAATTATTGAGTCACTTACATACTGAAGACCTTTTTTGGTTCAAGGCTTTAGAGAACTAGGAAAACCCTTTACTTAGAAAAAACTCATGTTTTTCCCATCCAATGAACATTTTTAAAAAATAACTTTATTTTTTAGTTTAGAATGTCAAAATTAGCTTAAGGTTAATTTTTGAGATTTTTCTAAAATAATTGATTTTTAGGTGAATAGTGAAAAAATATTGATTTTTCTAATACCATCACTTTTATGACTTAAAAGTATTTGAAACTATATATATATATATAGTAAAATAAATCATTTAAAATTACCATGTTCAATTTATAAAACCCATGTTTGATGTTTTGGAAACTTAAGTAATATTTTATTCTAAAAACCTTTTTTATTCAATTATATTTAAAATTTGTTTTCATCACTTATAAAAATTAACTCTAACAAAATGATTTCATATTTTAGATCAACATGATCATATTATGTAATAAGGTCAATATCATTTTTAGGCGTACATGTATGATTTCTAAGATTAAAGTTAATGACCATGGTAATGGTGAACAAGTTATTTCCAAAGAATTGTTTTATTAATGTTGTTTAATTTTTATTTAATAAATTAAATCGATCTATTTTATATAATGACTTTGATGTGATGTTTAAACATATATGGAAATATATTCACTCATTCAATTGATAATCCATACTAAATGAGATTAAGAACACTTAATGGTAAAAACAATATTTTTTCTAAAAACAATTTTTTGTATATATTAAAATTTTTAATTTAAAAGTTAATTTTCTAGTATCTATAAATTGAATTAGACTATATGGAGCCTAAATTTAGGTTCAACACACCAAAATTTGGTTAGAAGAGTTACCTTATATTTTTCTAATAAAATATAAACTACATGGGTAAAAACTAGTTAACAAGGTAAAAGCCACAATGTTAAAATGTTAACATAAAGTAATAAAAGGACTCGAACGTGTTTAAAACATGTGGTAAAATGGGTGTTTTAGGATTTCTCAGCCTTATATCACCCCACACTTCATTATTTCTCACTTTTGGAGCCATTGACCCTTGAATAGTTTCATTCCATTATTGAAAAATAGTGGGTGTTCACAAAAGTGTCATTTTATTAACTTATAAAAGAGGATCACTTCAACCCACTTAGGGTTACACACTCCCTTAAAAATTTCCTTGAAACCCAAACTAATTTTTCCCTCCTAGAAGCCCCTTGCATGACCTAAATCCCCTAGTCACCATATGTTATCCTAATCCCTTTATTTCCAAGGAGACTTTCAAGAGAAAGTTTAAGGTACTAAAGTGAGTATTACTTACTCCTTACATTTTCTTCTTAATATTTCTCTTTCTAACCTACCCTAACCATAGTAATATAATGACCTCAGTATCATCACTATATTGAATTGTTATTATATTAATGGAACAACCATTATTTATTCCTTTAATCCACTTAGAAAAACAAAATAACATCAACCATGCACCGTGTGGACTACCATCTCCATGAAGTAATGTTTTTCATTTTTCATCTTGATTTTATTTATTTATGAAAAAAAATTCAAATTTGATTCACCAACTTAAAAAATTTAAATAATATCATTACACTTATGTTATAATGATATTATACACTTCCTTAACCATACTAACTCATCGAGATATAGCATGTTCATGTTTGAGTTTGGTTTAACTGCCTACATGAAAAATGTTATAAAACACTATTATAGATGACTATGAGAACTTAAATACTAATGTTATTATAAGTTAATAAGTAAATCATGATTGGTTTTTGGTTCTGTAAAGGTTATATTAAGTATTTAACTTATTATTAAAATATCATCTTCGATCACTAAGATTACCTAAATAAGCCGACACCTATCAATTTTCATGCAAACATAAGTAAAAACTATATAATAAATAAATAACATGTGATAATAAATGATCTATATTAAATGAAATATCAATGAATAATTTTATTAAGAAGGTATCTAATAAACTTAATTTTATTATTTAGGAAGTTAGGTGCATGCGCATAACGAATCATGAACAAAGTAGGAGTTTGTGCTAACTCGATTTTCTTCCATCGAGTTACAAATTTTCTTATTGAACTTTATTATTACAATATTGATCCATTCTAGCTAACGAGTACTTGGTATCGTATTTTATTCTTATTTCTAGGATTCTACAATTCCTCCTTATAATCTCATTGTCAAATGATTCTTACCTCAAAGATTATATTACTTGAAATGGATTTCTTATTCCAATTTTTACCCCTTGAGACATATTTCTTATTAAACACCATGTTTTATCTAGTTTGGTGTATTTACCACCCCTTTAATATTTTTTATCACGAACCTCTCATTATTCATGCTATTTAATATTTCATTTAAAATTCTATCCTTCAAGGGGTTTTGATTCAAAATTTTTTAAAGCTATAAGTGTTATTTGTAAAGACCCATAAATTTCAAGGAATTTTTTTTGTTAAATTCTTTGGGATTTTACGAGTACGTAGTTTCTGACGGCACCTGATTTCGAGGCCCGGTGTGCCCGGAATCAATTTCTGAAGTTTAGCTCGGGTACGTTCAATGAACGAATGAGCGGGTTTTTCTAACTTTTGAACCGATGCTCGGAATCGAAATCCGAGGGCACCGATGAAACCGCAGCGCCTGTAATTGCTTAAGAAGACCTTTACTGGAGTTACGTTTGCTTGGGAGGAGTTGTAGAAAAATGTGTGGATTAAATGAAGAGTAAAATAAAATTGTGTTACAATTTTATTTCTTTTCAAAGTGGTTTAATCCTAGGAGTGGAAGTTGGGGTGGGACCCGCTAGATACTAACCACCCTTGAGTGGTTAAAGGTGAGGTGGGGCCCACATGAGCTCAACCCCTCACATTCCCTAACTCCTCTAAACCCCTCATAAGTTATGTTACTCTCCCACATTAATTCATGCCAACTAAACACCTAATTAATTAGACAACTTAAGTTTAATTAATTAAGTGAGTTGTTTTTGAATTTTGTAATTTTAAATGCATGCCATGCTTTAATAAAATAAGGGTGGACTTATTTTATTTGGGGGTTGGCTCGTTGTGTTGGGCTTGGGAGGAGAAAGAACTTCATCTTCTTCGTTGAAGAATGTGAAGAACGCCGACGCCAACCTCAGCTTCCTTTTTCTCGACATTGATGAAGCGATGCCGTCATCCCGCGACAACGTCAACGGAACAACGAAAGTTTTTCCTTCCTTCGTCAAGCGATCAACCTTCTTGATTTGAGGTAGGGGTTAAATTCATTATTGGTGAATTAAGATTGTGCTTTGAATTAACGTTGACGTATCTCATTTAATTTTGCCAATTGTTACCAACGTAATGGGAGGAAATCGGACCGCACAAACACGGCCGATTCTCCTCCCCGTCTTTTGTTTATTAACAATGGCGTTTGAGGCAAAGACGGCGCGGTGCCGTTGCACCGCGCGGGAACGATGAAGACCGCTGTCGGAGTGGGCCGCAGTGGTGGAGCGCGGCGCCATCGCGTCATGCTGGAGAGGCCGAAGGTGGTCGCGGTGGAGGGGCGCGGCGCCGTCGCGCGGCGCTGGACAGACGGAAGCCGCGACCTTAGGCCGCGGCGGTTCGGCTGGAGGCGGCTGGGCTCGGCTGGCCGCCGACACACCAGGAGGCGGGACCCGCGGGGGGTCCCGTGGCAGCTAACCGTCTGACCATTATGACCGACCATTTTCGGGAAGACCGGGGGTTACAACCCCTGGCCAGCAGGCAAGGGCGGGCCCCACCAAGAGGGGGCCGCCATTTCAAAACAAGGGGGGCCGCGCCCCCCCCCCCCTTCGCGTCCCACTCGGCCACGAGCCGAGCCGCGCCCGCGCTGGGCCAGACTGCCCGCGCCGGGCCAGGCCGCCCACAACTGGGCCGGATCCGGACCCGGGTCGGGTCGACCCGGTTTGGGCTGACCCAGGGGGTATTGGGCCGGGTCGGACCGGGCCCAAACCCCCTATTTTCGGACAGATTCGTTCTAATACCCATATCTTGGGCTACGAACCTCCGATCGATGCACCGTCAGTTGCGTTGGGATCCTTGGATCGAGACGGTCGTTTCGGTATATTACACTCAATGTTTCAGAGAACTTTGGATATGGCCAGGTTGGTTCGAACACGAAACCAACCGGGCCCTCGAAGCGGAAACACTTATAACTTGAGCTCCGGACGTCCGATTGACGTACCGTCGACTTCATTGGATTCCTCTTAGTGAGACGGTTCTTTTGACTTACTGTGCTTGAGGTTTGGACGCAGCTTGAGTACGTACGGGTTGGTTTTAGCTTAAAAACCAACTGAGCCCCTGGGACGAAAAAGCCAATAACTCTCAGACCGGGCGTCCGATTGACGTGCCGTCTGTTGCATTGAGTTCCTATTGAAGAGACGGAACTTTGTGATACATCAACTCTGGACTTCGTGACATTTGATGTATCGACCTGTTGGCTCGTGGAGCGGACCCTCCCGAAATCGAGCATGCTGTGTGCGGGAACCCTAGAGCTGGCTGCGACTGCGACGACAATGACGACTGTACTTGGATCCTACGTGGGTTCGGCAGCGAGGACGACTGTACTTGGATCCTCCGTGGGTTCGACAGTGATGACAACTGTACTTGGATCCTACGTGGGTTCGGTAGCGATGGTTACTGTACTTGGATCCTACATGGGTTCGGCAGCGACGACTTCTGTACTTGGATCCTACGTGGGTTCGGCAGAGGAGATGATTCAGAGGCTACATCTATCATCTCCACCCCTCTTTGTGAGTAGTATACCTGTGTGAGCTGATTCTTGACTTTCAATCATTATCTTCGATATGATTGACTTGCTATCCTGTGTGGATTGGGTTGTGCTTTCCTGTGTGGATTGGGTTGTATTTTCCTGTGTGAACTGTGTTGAACTTGGGAACGTGAGTTGAAGCAGAACTGGAATTGATGACTTAGGTATATGTATGGGCATACACCTAAGTAGTGTTGGTTGATACTTCGTGATTGTATCTTTCCTTTGTGGTTTATCCTTCGTGGATTCTGGGAGACCTTCGGGGAGTCTCGGGGTCCCTACTGAGTATCATATACTCACCCCTGCACGGGCTATGCCCGAACTACTTTGTGTTGGTTGCAGACGACGGACAACGCTGATCGTGGTTGAGGCTTGTGGAGCGGGACGATACCCGGAGGTGGACTATCAGGCGGGACGTACACGGAGTGGACGGCCGGACACGAGGAGCCGACGTGACTGTCTGTACTCACCCTTCAGGTGAGAGTTCTAGAGGACGGATCGGTGTTGCTGCTTTACTTTTCTGCTGTTGTACTTTCTTTCCGTTGTACTTTACTTTCAGTTGGGTTTGTATTCTGGCCCATTTACTTTCCAGCACTTACTTTTGTACTCAGTTTACTTAGTGTTTACTTCAGTTTGCGTACTCTGTGGTGTTTGTTTACTTTATAAATGCAATGCCTTCCCTTTTATCGGGATTTATGCCTTTGGTGCTAGTCGCCAACCCCTGACCTATGGAAGGCGGGCTTGGGGTAGTCATGACACGGGCCCCGAGGACGGGTCATGACAAATTGGTATCAGAGGAGTCGGTTCTACCGCAGAACTCAGGACTCTGATAATTTCTTCTGTGTGAAGCAATAGTGTTTAGGGTATTGAGTGTGGTTATCAGTCCAGGGAGTCCAGTGTAGGTGCGGCGGCCGACGTATCCACACACCAGGACCCTGACTTCTGATTTCCGACTCAATGCACGAAAACATTGATTGCATGAGTGTTTCAAAAGTTTTCTTTGTGATTACTTTGTGTCAGCTCACCAGGTATACTGTATTAATCGTGGCACACCTATTTCTTTTCAGGATGGCCCCACGACGGTAGCCAGCTAGGGTTCCGAGTTTTGTGCGAGACGGCAGTCCACCGAGTGACGAGGCCTCGGTGCAGGGCCCCATTATAGCGGAGGCACCGGCGGTACCTCTACCCGCCGAGCCACCGATGCCACCAGCCCCAGCAGCTGAGGGTGCACGTCGCCTGAGTGCACTGCACGAGTTTCAGCGTCAGAGACCGCCCAGGTTCCGCGGGGAGACGAACCCTCAGGCAGCCGAGGATTGGATGGAGGCTGTTGTTCGAGTCTTCAGATTAGTAGGGACACCAGCTGACCTCATGGTGATCCTAGCAGCGAGTCTCCTGCACGCAGCAGTAGGTAGATGGTGGAGCCTGATGCTCCAGGTGCACGACGAGACATCACTTCTATAGACGGACTTGGAGAGCCTCTTCCGCTCGGAGTTTGTTCCAGCCACCCTCCGTGCGGTGCGCATTCAGGAGTTGCTACAATTGCAGTAGGGCAGCATGACTGTAGCCCAGTACTCAGCGAGGTTTACCGATCTCTCGCGCTACTCCACGGACATGGTACGGGACCCATTTTTCTGGGCCCGGACCTTCGAGCAGAGACTGAGGCATGAGATCAGGGCATCGATGATCTCCCTCAGTATTCTGACGCAGGCGGGAGTACTGGAGCGATCCCTTCTCGTGGAGAGCTTTCTTGCTGAGCCTTCACCAACAGTGATACCTACCGCAGGGCGGCACGTAGCGGAGTCTTCTGCAGCTGGCAGTAGACATACGTCACAGAGGTCCAAGCGGACCAGGCCATCAGGTGGACGACCTCAGGATACTGGCTTGGAGGTGCGGGGCACACACAGCAGAGCCAGTCATACGAGAGGCAGACAGTGCTATGCATGCGGTGGGCAGGGCCACATGGCTCGTGACTGCCCGACCCGCCATGCAGAGGAGCAGAAGACGGTTGAGGGACCACCCAGGCAGAGGCAGAGGTTCGACCGTGGTGGTCTGCAGGGAGAAGGCGGACAAGAGCTTGCAACTGTGTGTCGACTACCGTCGCCTGAACCAGGTGACCGTGAAGAACAAGTATCCACTTCCGAGAATTGACGACCTCTTCGATCAGCTCAAGGGAGCACGATGGTTCTCAAAGATAGACCTCAGGTCAGGCTATCATCGGCTCAGAGTTCGAGATGAGGATGTGCAGAAGACGAACTTCAGGTGTCGGTATGGCCACTATGAGTTCTTGGTTATGCCTTTCGGCATAACCAACGCTCCAGCAATGTTCATGAGTCTCATGAACAGGATCTTCCAGCCTTACCTTGATCGATTTGTCGTAGTCTTCATTGACGACATATTGATTTACTCGACTACTGAGGAGGAGCACGTCTACCACTTGCGGGTTGTACTAGACACACTCCGAGAGCACCAGCTTTATGGTAAGCTCTCGAAGTGTCAGTTCTGGATTCGAGAAGTCCACTTCTTGGGACACGTCATCTCTGAGGTGGGAGTTGCGGTGGATCCTGTGAAGATCGAGGCAGTGCTTGCTTGGGAGCCACCCAGGAGCGTGACGAAGGTGCGGAGTTTCCTAGGATTGGCTGGGTACTATCAGAGATTTGGACCAGACTTCTCCAGAGTTGCAGCAACACTATCATCTATGACGAAGAAGGGGAAACCCTTCATGTGGTCGGATAGATGTCAGCAGAGCTTCCAGGAGCTGAGATAGAGATTGACCACTGCACCCATCTTGAGGCTACCAGAGGAGGGCGTAGGGTGCGTAGTTTACTACGATGCATCAGGGACCGGACTCGGGTGTGTCCTGATGTAGGAGCGGGCAGTGATCGCCTATGGATCACGACAGTTGAGGCAGCACGACCAGAACTACGCTACCCATGACCTGGAGTTAGCAGCAGTGGTTTTGGCCCTGAAGATGTGGCGACACTATCTGATGGGCGAGCGCTTTACAGTCTATTCTGACCACCAGAGTCTTAGGTACATCTTCTCACAGAAGGACCTGAACCTGAAACAGCAACGATGGATCGAGTTGCTCTAAGACTATGACTTTGAGATAGTGTATACTCCTGGGAAGGGGAACGTAGTAGCTGATGCTCTCAACAGGAGGTCAGACATCTAGCTACTTGGAGAGGCGACAGAGCAGCTAGCCGCGTTGCAGATATCCTTCGTGGATAGAGATGGGACGACCTTTCTACAACCGCTCACAGTCACTCCATTACTTCAGCGGGTCAGAGAGGCACAGCGTGAGGACGTTGACTGTGAGACGTGACGTGCACAGATATCCTCAGGACAGACACCTGATGGATTCTCTGTAGGTGGAGAGCACGTCATCCTTTTAAGGGGGAAAACCATGGTACCGGTTGCTTTACGGGAGGAAGTGCTGAGAGAGTTTCACACTTCCCCTCTAGCGGTACATCCAGGAGTGGTGAAGATGTACCAGGATCTCAGACAACAGCACTGGTGGCCGGGTATGAAGAAGGTTGTGGCAGAGTTTGTTTCGCGATGCCTCACCTGCCAGCAGGTGAAGGCGGCACACCAGGTACCAGCAGTCTTGGTACAACCCTTGGAGGTCTCGGATTGGAAGTGGGATGGGATATCTATGGATTTCGTGACAGGGCTTCCACGTACTTCCAGAGGTCACGACTCCATTTGGGTCATTGTCGACTGGCTCACCAAGTCGGCCCACTTCTTACCCATTAGAGAGCAGGGCTCAGTAGAGAGTTTGAGACTCCTCTACATTCAGGAGATCACACAACTTCTTGGCGTTCCATCGACTATTGTCTCCGATTGAGATGCTCGCTTTACTTCCCAGTTTTGGAAGGGGTTGCAGGAGGCATTTGGGATGCAGCTACGCCTGAGCACCGCCTTCCACCCTCAGACATATGGCCAGACGGAGAGGACCATTCAGACTCTTGAGGACATGCTCCGTGCATGTGTCCTCGACTTTGGTCGCAGCTGGGAGGATCACCTACCCTTGGTGGAGTTTGCATACAACAACAGCTACCACTCCACCATCGGGATGACACCATACGAGGCATTGTATGACCGACCCTGCAGATCACCTCTGTGCTGGACAGACCCTGGGGAGTCAGCACTTGTAGGACCAGAGATGGTCCAGGCCATGGCAGAGAAGGTACAGATTATCCAGGAGTGGACGAGGACTACTCAGAGCTGACAGAAGTCCTATACTGATAGGAGGTGGAGACCACTATAGGTGGAAGATGGTGACCACGTTTTCTTATGGGTCTCACCTCGATGTGGATTACAGATATTTGGTCGAGGTGGAAAGTTATCTCCGCGCTTCATCAAACCATTCCAGGTTCTCAACAGGATAGGTGAGGTGGCTTATCGCCTGGCTCTCCTACCTCAGTTGCACCGGGTGCACGACATCTTCCACGTATCCCAGCTGAGGAGATACGTGTATGACCCGACACATTTTATTGATCACGGGGAGCTGGATATCGATGACGGGGTGACTTTTGCGGAGGTCCCGATGGAGATCGATGATCGACAGGAGCGAGTCCTACGTGGATGGTCGATTCCTCTAGTGCGCATCAGGTGACAGCACGGGAACCTCCAGGAGAGCACATGAGAGCGGGAGACTCAGATGCGTGCTCAGTACCCTCATTTGTTTCCCTAGTTTGTGATGTATCTTTATGGGGACGTAAAGTCCTGAGGTGAGAGTAATGTAAAGACCTATAAATTTCAAGGAATTTTTTTTCTTAAATTCTTTTGGATTTTACGAGTACGCAGTTTCTGACGGCACCTGATTCCGAGGCCTGGTGTGCCCGGAATCAATTTCTAAAGTTTAGCTCGGGTACGTTCAATGAACGAACGAGCAAGTTTTTCTAACTTTTGAACCGGTGCTCGGAATCGAAATCCAAGGGCACCGATGAAACCGCAGCGCCGATAATTGCTTAAGAAGACCTTTACTGGAGTTGCATTTGCTTGGGAGGAGTTGTAGAAAAATGTGTGGATTAAATGAAGAGTAAAATAAAATTGTGTTACAATTTTATTTCTTTTCAAAGTGGTTTAATCCTAGGAGTGGAAGTTGGGGTGGGACCCGCTAGATACTAACCACCCTTGAGTGGTTAAAGGTGAGGTGGGGCCCACACAAGCCCAACCCTTCACATTCCCTAACTCCTCTAAACCCCTCATAAGTTATGTAACTCTCCCACATTAATTCATGCCAACTAAACACCTAATTAATTAGACAACTTAAGTTTAATTAATTAAGTGAGTTGTTTTTGAATTTTGTAATTTTAAATGCATGCCATGCTTTAATAAAATAAGGGTGGACTTATTTTATTTGGGGGTTGGCTCATTGTGTTGGGCTTGGGAGGAGAAAGAACTTCATCTTCTTCGTTGAAGAACGCGAAGAACGCCGACGCCAACCTTGGCTTCCTTTTTCTCGACATTTACGAAGCGACGCCGTCATCCCGCGACAACTTCAATGGAACAACGGAAGCTTTTCCTTCCTTCGTCAAGCGATCAACCTACTTGATTTTAGGTAGGGGTTAAATTCATTATTGGCGAATTAATATTGTGCTTTGAATTAACGTTGACGTATCTCGTTTAATTTTTCCAATTGTTAACAACGTAACAGGACACTAGTACAAATATGACTTTTAGCGGCCGCCAAAAGCTGTCGCTAAAGGTCTTTAGCGGCCTCCTAGCGTCCGACAAACAGCGACTGCTTTTGGTCCGTCGTTGTTGCTATCAGCGACCGCCATTTGGTGGCTACTGAAGGCTAGAAGGTATGACCAACAATGGCCGCCATTTGGCGGCCGCTGTAGGGATGACCAACAGCGGCCGCCGTTTGGCGGCCGCTTTAGCTGACCCGAACACAGGCTACAGCGGCCGCAAAATGGCGGCCACTTTAGCTTTTAATTTTTTTTAAAAAAATATAAAAAATACTATGAATACCACATAAATCTCATCGTCATCTTCCATGCTCTGCAACCCTCATCAAATATAACTACATATCAAAATTTAATAATAAAATTAGTACCAAATAAAGCCTATAAACAAATAATTGAAACAAATTAACATATTTCAATTCAAACTTACTATAACAGATCGAAAGTATACGATTTTCAAAATATATTCATAATTTCGATTATTGTTTTAAAAATATAAAATTGTTAACTCTATGGTTCTAATTACAGTGTTCCCCCTCTGATTTTAGGTCAATCCGATGTCGTACGCTCTGAATTTGACAGTTTGAGGCCCGTTTTGGCCGTTTATGGCACCAGAAGTGCGTTCTCGGTCACCGCAGGCACACGACACCTTCGATTGGCATTCCGTCTACCCGAACACTTCACAATTCACTCACCCGTTATTGTCGTCCGATTTCAGGCCAATTCGACGTCATTCGGCCGGTTTGGACCACCCCACGTGCCTTTTGGAAGCGCGTCCAACACTTAAAAAGTGCATATTGAGCCGTTACATGAAAACCGCACGTCCGATTGACGTTCCGTCTCCTCGTACACGTCAAGAATAATAATTACAGTATTCCCCTAAGATTTCAGGTTAATCCGATGTCGTACGCTCTGAATTTGACAGTTGAGGCCCGTTTTGGCCGTTTATGGCACCAGAAGTGCGTTCTCGGTCAGCGCGGGAACACATCACCTCCGATTGGCATGCTGTCTGCCTTACCACTTAAAAATTCACTCACCCATTGTTGTCGTCCGATTTCAGGCCAATCCGACGTCGTTCGGCCGGTTTGGACCACCCCACGCGCGTTTCAGAAGCGCGCCCAACACTTAAAAAGCGCATATTGACCCGTTGCGTGCAAACCACACGTCCGATTGACGTTCCCTCTCCTCTTACACGTCAAGAATAATAATTAAAGTGTTCCCCCTCTGATTTCAGGTCAATCCGATGTCGTACTCTTTGAATTTGACAGTTTGAGGCCCATTTTGGCCGTTTAGGGCACCAGAAGTGCGTTCTCGGTCACCGCGGGCACACAACACCTCCGATTGGCATGCCGTCTGCCCGACCACTTCCCAATTCACTCACCCGTTGTTGTCGTCCGATTTCAGGCCAATCTGACGTCGTTCGGCCGGTTTGGACCACCCCACGCGCCTTTCGGAAGCACGTCCAACACTTAAAAAGCGCATATTGAGTCGTTGCGTGCAAACCGCACGTCCGATTGACATGCCGTCTCCTAGTACACGTCAAGAATAATAAGTACAGTGTTCCCCCTGTGATTTCAGGTCAATCCGATGTCGTACGCTCTGAATTTAACAGTTTGAGGCCCGTTTTGGCCGTTTATGGCACCAGAATTGTGTTCTCTGTCAGCGTGGGCACACGACACCTCCGATAGGCGTTCCATCTGCCCGACCACTTCACAATTCACTCACCCGTTGTTGTCGTCTGATTTCAGGCCAATCTGACGTCGTTCGGCCGGTTTGGACCACCCCACGTGCGTTTCGGCAGCACGCCCAACACTTAAGAAGCGCATATTGAGCCGTTGCACGCAAACCGCATGTTCGATTGACGTTCCGTATCCTATTACACGTCAAGAATAATAACTACAGTGTTCCCCCTCTGATTTCAGGTCAATCCGATGTCATACGCTCTAAATTTGACAGTTTGAGGCCCGTTTTGGCCGTTTATGGCACCAGAACTGCGTTCTCGGTCACCGCGGGCACACGGCACCTCCGATTGGAGTGCCGTCTGCCCGAACACTTTACAATTCACACACCCATTGTTGTCGTCCGATTTCAGGCCAATCCGACGTCGTTCGGCCGGTTTGGACCACTCCACGCGCGTTTCGGAAGCGCGCTCAACACTTAAAAAGCGCATATTGAGACGTTGCGCGCAAACCGCATGTCCGATTGACATGCCGTCTCCTCTTACACATCAAGAATAATAATTAAAGTGTTTCCCCTCTGATTTCAGGTCAATCCGATGTCGTACGCTCTGAATTTGATAGTTTGAGGCCCGTTTTGGCCGTTTATGGCACCAGAAGTGCGTTCTCGGTCACCGCGGGCACACGGCACCTCCGATTGGCATGTCGTCTGCCCGAACACTTCACAATTCACTCAACCATTGTTGTCGTCTGATTTCAGGCCAATACGACATCGTTCGGCCGGTTTGGACCACCCCATGCGCGTTTCGGAAGCGCACTCAACACTTAAAAAGCGCATATTGAGCCGTTGCGCGCAAACCGCACATTCGATTGACGTGCCGTCTCCTTGTACACATCAAGAATAATAATTATAGTGTTCCATCTATGATTTCCGGTCAATCCGATGTCGTACGCTCTGAATTTGACAGTTTGAGGCCAGTTTTGGCCGTTTATGGCACCAGAAGTGCGTTCTCAGTCAGCACGGGCACATGACACCTCCGATTGGCATGACGTCTGCCTGACAAATTCAAAATTAACTCACTCATTGCTGTCGTCCGATTTCAGGCCAATCCGACGTCGTTCGGCCGGTTTGGACCACCCCACGCGCCTTTCGGAAGCGCGCCCAACATTTAAAAAGCGCATATTGAGCCGTTGCGTGCAAACGCACGTCCGATTGACGTTCCGTATCCTCTTACACATCAAGAATAATAATTACAGTGTTCCCCCTATGATTTCAGGTCAATCCGATGTCATACGCTCTGAATTTGACAGTTTGATGCCCGTTTTGGCCGTTTATGGCACCAGAAGTGCGTTCTCGGTTGTCGCGGGCACACGGAACCTCCGATTGGCATGCCGTCTACCCGACCACTTCACAATTAACCCACGCATTGTTTTCATCCGATTTTAGGCCAATCCGACATCGTTCGGCCGGTTTGGACCACCCCATGCGCCTTTCGAAAGCGCGTCCAACACTTAAAAAGTGCATATTGAGCCATTGCGTGCAAACCGCACGTCCGATTGACGTGTCGTCTCCTCATACACGTCAAGAATAATAATTATAGTGTTCCCCCTTGATTTCAAGTCAATCCTATGTCGTACGCTCTGAATTTGACAGTTTGAGGCCTGTTTTGACCGTTTATGGCACCAGAAGTGCGTTCTCGGTCACCGCGGGCACACGACACCTCCGATTGGCATGTCGTCTGCCCGAACACTTCACAATTCACTCACCCGTTGTTGTCGTCCGATTTCATGCCAATCCAACGTCATTCGGTCGGTTTGGACCACCCCACGCGCGTTTCGGAAGCGCGCCCAACACTTAAAAAGCGCATATTGAGCCGTTGCGCGCAAACCGCACGTCCGATTGAGGTTCCGTCTCCTTGTACAGGTCAAGAATAATAACTACAGTGTTCCCCCTATGATTTCAGGTCAATCCGATGTTGTACGCTCTGAATTTGACAGTTTGAGGCCCGTTTTGGCCGTTTATGGCACCAGAAGTGCGTTCTCGGTCAGCGCGGGCACACGGCACCTCCGATTGGTGTGCCGTCTGCCCAACCAATTCAAAATTCACTCACCCGTTGTTTTCATCCAATTTCAGGCCAATCCGACGTCGTTCGGCCGGTTTGGACCACCCCTCGCGCCTTTTGGAAGCGCGCACAACACTTAAAAAGCGCATATTGAGCCGTTGCGTGCAAACCGCACGTCTAATTGACATTCCGTCTCCTCGTACACATCAAGAATAATAATTACAGTGTTCCCCCTATGATTTCAGGTCAATTCGATGTCGTACGCTCTGAATTTGATAGTTTGAGGCCCGTTTTGGCCGTTTATGGCACCAGAAGTGCGTTCTCGGTCACCGCCGACACACAGAATGTCTGATTGGCATGACGTCTGCCCGAACAATTCACAATTCACTCACCCGTTGTTGTCGTCCGATTTCAGGCCAATCCGACATCGTTCGGCCGGTTTGGACCACCCCACGCGCCTTTCGGAAGCGCGCTCAACACTTAAAAAGCGCATATTGAGCTGTTGCGCGCAAACTGCACGTCTGATTGACGTTCCGTCTCCTCGTACACATCAAGAATAATAATTTCAATGTTCCCCTTATGATTTCAGGTCAATCCGATGTCGTACACTCTGAATTTGATAGTTTGAGGCCCTTTTTGGCCGTTTATGGCACCAGAAGTGCGTTCTCGGTCAGTGCGGGCACACGACACCTCCGATTGACGTGCCATCTACCCGACCAATTCAAAATTCACTCACCCATTGTTTTCATCCAATTTCAGGCCAATCCGACGTCGTTCGACCGGTTTGGACCACCCCACGCGCCTTTCGGAAGCGCGCCCAACACTTAAAAAGCACATATTGAGCCGTTGCGCGCAAACCGCACGTCCGATTGATGTTCCGTCTCCTCATACATATCAAGAATAATAATTATAGTGTTCCCCCTATGATTTCAGGTCAATCCGATGTCATACGCTCTGAATTTGACAGTTTGAGGTCCGTTTTGGCCGTTTGTGGCACCAGAAGTGCGTTCTCGGTCACCGCGGGCACACGACACCTCCGATTGGCGTGCCGTCTGCCCAACCAATTCAAAATTCACTCACCCGTTGTTGTCGTCTGATTTCAGGCCAATCTAACGTCGTTCGGCCGGTTTGGACCACCCCACGTGCCTTTCGAAAGCGCGCTCAACACTTCAAAAGCGCATATTGAGCCGTTGCGCGCAAACCGCACGTCCGATTGATGTACCGTCTCCTCGTACACATCAAGAATAATAATTAAAGTGTTCCCCCTATGATATCAGGTCAATCCGATGTCGTACGCTTTGAATTTGACAGTTTGAGGCCTGTTTTGGCCGTTTATGGCACCAGAAGTGCATTCTCGGTCACCGCGGGCACACAACACCACCGATTGGCGTGCCGTCTGCCTGAACACTTCAAAATTCACTGAACCATTTTTGTCATCCAATTTCAGGCCAATCCGACGTCGTTCGACCGGTTTGGACCACCCCACGCGCCTTTCAGAAGCGCGCCCAACACTTAAAAAGTGCATATTGAGCCGTTGCATGCAAACCGCACGTCCGATTGACGTTCCGTATCCTCTTACATGTCAAGAATAATAATTACAGTGTTCCCCCTGTGATTTCAGGTAAATCCGATGTTGTACGCTCTGAATTTGACAGTTTGAGGCCCGTTTTGGCCGTTTATGGCACCAGAAGTGCGTTCTCGGTCACCGCGGGCACACGGCACATCCGATTGGCATTCCGTCTGCCCGACCACTTTGAAATTCATTCACCCGTTGTTTTCGTCCGATTTCAGGCCAATCCGACGTCATTCGGCCAGTTTGGACCACCCCACGCGCCTTTCGGAAGCGCGTCCAACACTTAAAAAGTGCATATTGAGCCGTTGTGTGCAAACCACACGTCCTATTGACGTGCCGTCTCCTCGTACACGTCAAGAATAATAATTACAGTGTTCCCCTTTGATTTTAGGTCAATCCGATGTCGTACGCTATGAATTTGACAGTTTGAGGCCCATTTTGGCCGTTTATAGCACCAGAAGTGCGTTCTCGGTCACCGCGGGCACACAACACCTCCAATTGGCGTACTGTCTACCCGAACACTTCAAAATTCACTCACCCGTTGTTGTCTTCCGATTTCAGGCCAATCCGACGTCGTTCGGCCGGTTTGGACCACCCCACGCGCGTTTCGGAAGCACGCCCAACACTTAAAAAGCGCATATTGAGCCGTTGCGCGCAAATCGCACGCCCGATTGATGTGTCGTCTCCTCGTACACATCAAGAATAATAACTACAGTGTTCCCCCTGTGATTTCAGGTCAATTCGATGTCGTATGCTCTGAATTTGACACTTTGAGGCCCGTTTTGGCCGTTTATGGCACCAGAAGTGCGTTCTCGGTCAGCGCAGGCACACGGCACCTCCGATTGGCGTGCCGTCTGCCCGACCACTTCACAATTCACTCACCCATTGTTGTCGTCTGATATTAGGCCAATCCGACATCGTTCGGGTGGTTTGGACCACCCCACGCGTGTTTCGGAAGCGCGCTCAACACTTAAAAAGTGCATATTGAGCCGTTGCGCGCAAACCGCACGTCTGATTGACCTCCCGTCTCCTCGTACACGTCAAGAATAATAATTACATTGAATCCTAGGAACCCTAGAAAGCTACAGATATCGAAAGAGTTCTTGGGATTCTCCCAAGAAACAACTGCCTGAATTTTCTCTCCGTCCACTGAAACACCTTCCTCTAAGATTATTTAACCCATTAACTATACCTAATCAATACAAAAGTGAGATATATATAGTTTGGCGTATAGTCGATGCTCAATAAGTGTAATATGGATGATGTTAAGATATGGGTATGATCAAGTCAGTTTTGGAGTGCACAAAGATGTCATCCACAAATACTAGATAATTCATCAACACAAATGAAATTACCTCATGCATGGGGTTCATCCTCATCTGGATCACCAATATCACTGCGATGTCCACCAGGACCCCTGCGTCTGCTGGAAGACGCACTAGATCCTGATAAACATAAATTCATAATTCAATTACAATATAAATTAATGATTAGAAACAGTTAGGGAAATATACACAGAACATTACAATCAATTAATTTAAAAAATTGAAAACATACATACCGACAACATCAGGTGAACCACTGTGACCACCCTGTGACATGCCTACATTAAAAGAAATTATAGTTAAATCAAGCAATTTTTATACATATACAACTTATAAATATTTTTACAAACAATAACTGGGGATATAATTACAATTTTCACTAATCATGAAAGTCTATCGTATCTCCTTCAACTGTCTCTCTGGCCCATGGTATATCTTCATCTCGTACAACTACTGTTGTTTGGTCAAGTGTTTGGTCAGGAAATGCGACAACGTCAGGTTCTTCTTGGTCAATCAGAAAACCCCTCTTCTAGACATTTTCACCACAACTCTCCAATTAGAATCAATACCGACAAAGTAAACTTATTCTGCCTGCGATGTCAGTATGAAGGGCTCACTGCTTACTCGGTCATCTTTATATTGCATATTTTTAAAGTTTACTAATGTAAATTGGAAGTTATCAACTTTCATTCCTCGAACAGGATCGACCCAATCACACCTTAACAATATGTGTTTTAAACCACGACCATAAACAACCTTAATAATATCTCTCAGCAATCCATAATAATAACCCGCATCAACAAAAGAACAACCAACACCACTATTTTGTGTGGCTCGGTTCATGTCAGCATCGCTAATATGAAATTGGAATCTGTTAGCATCCAAAGACTTGTAGCGTCGAGCTGTAATAAATGGACCATCAGCTAGTTGGTTGAGTTCTTCGCTCACAGGATGGGTTAAATCATGTAACTTTTGAATCTGAAAATTTCACATATATAGTTTAATGGATAAAGGATTGTGAAAATACAACTAAGTTGCACTATAAAAATATTAAATCAATTATACATACATGAGTCTTGAACCACTCATGAAATGTGTTGAAATGATGTTTTTGGATTTGATAGTCAGTTGCACGGGGCCTTTCACGTTTCAACTTAGAAATATGCATCCTAAATCACAACACAATATAAGGTAAGCAATAAAATAAATATAGAAACAAAATACACATCAACTATGAAACTTACTGTATCAATTGAAAAACTGATGGAGTGTTGAACAACACATATCGATGAGCTTGAACCCACTCACCATTCCGCATATCAAACGTTATTCCTTCTCCAATTGGACCCTTGTCATTCTGGGAGGGTTTATCTATATTTGTTTCAACCTCATCAATATATGAAGCACAAAAATTAGTACACTCATCCATTAAATATCCCTTGGCAATTGAGGCTTCCAGACGAGCTTTGTTGCGCACATACTGTTTCAATGTATTTAAGTATCGCTCTATTGGATACATCCACCTGAATTGTATGGGACCGCCAGCAGTGACTTCACCAGTTAAATGAATGATCAAGTGAACCATGACATCAAAAAAAGATGGTGGAAATAGTTTTTCTAGGTGACATAGTGCAAGTACAATCTTATCCTGAAGCTTTTCCAAATCACTCATGTGATGATTCCTTGAACAGAGCTGTCTGAAAAAATTAGAAACTTCAATTAACGGCCCTGTAATGTCATGCTCGTCATATTCACACACTTGGAAATATTAGAGCAATAACCATCTGTCACCTTAACAGTCTTCAAAATTGATAGAAATGTTTGTTTCTCTTTTTTACTCATTGTGTACTGTGCAGCGGGCATGTATGCACAATTTACTTCACCCGGTTGTAAATGTAAAGGTTTTCTCAATCCCATTTCTTGCAAATCACGTCGAGCATTAGCACTATCCTTTGATTTCCCCTTGACACCTAAAATGGTGCACAATATATTATCACATACATTTTTTTCAATGTGCATCACATCCAAATTATGTCTTAAAATATTATATTTCCAATAAGGCAATTCAAAAAAAATACTTCATTTCTTCCAATTATGACTGCGCTGTCTATTTGCAGCAGGAATAGAAGGCAATGCAGGAGCCAATAAATCTTGAAAATCATACACTGTGCAGATGTTTTCTTGATCAAGCTGTGCACAAATTTGAACCCCAGTCAGTATTTGTGGTGATGGTTCATACTCTCTATTCCCATCAAACGATACACAGTCTTTTCTGAACCTGTGCAATGGAGGAAGAAATCGCCTGTGACCTTACTCTTATTACAACAAGGGCAAGCAAATTATCCTTTTGTACTCCAACCTGATAAGTTAGCATATGCTGGGAAATCATTAATTGTCCATAACAAAGCGGCCCGAAGTCTAAACATTTCATTAGCTGCCTAGTCAAAATTCATTACACCATCGGCCCAAAATTCTTGCATCTCATCAATCAAAGGTTGCATGTAAACATCGATTTTATCGCCAGGTCTCTTGGTCCATCAATTAGAATTGACAGTAACAAAAAAAGTTGCTTCATACATACCCATGAGGGAATGTTGTATGGAACCAACACCACTGGCCACGTACTATGTGTCGCACCAACCATGGACCTAAATGGGTTAAAACCATCTGCTGCCAAACCCAGTTGAATATTATGATCATCTCGGGAAAATTCTGGGTGTCTTTGATCAAACTCTTTCCATGCCAAAGAATTTTCCGAGTGAGTTAATTTATCAACCTCTTTCTTTCTCTCTGAATTCCAAGTCATCAATTTAGCAATTTTAGTTGACATGAAGAATCTCTTCAGTCTTGGTTTTAGTGGGAAATAACGCATCTGTTTAGCGGCAACTTGTTTCCCTTGATTCAAGACTCTCCCAGGAAGAATCTGACTACCTTGATTAATCTCATTGGTCTTCCACCTGGATGTATAGCAAATAGTACAATTATTTAATTGTGCATTCTCTTTTCTGAAAAACATACAATTATTGCGACACGCATCAATTGTATCATATGTAAAAACAAGATCACCGGTCAACTTCCGAGCTTGATAGAATGACTCTGGAATCTTCGCTCCAGCAGGGAGTACTTTCTTCAACAATACCAACAACATGTCGAATGAGGTGTCTGGCCACTAGTTCAAAGCCTTCAGGTGTAACAATTCAATGATGAACGATAGTTTACTAAATTTAGTGCATCCAGGATATAATTCAGTACGCGCATCGTCAAGAATTTCAAAGAATTTCAATGCTTCTCCATCTGCAGAAGAACGAGGATTACTCGATCCAACGTCGTCATTTACGACATTACTATCTTCAGGTTGAAACTGGCGCATCATATCATTGAGCATTATGTTCATCGGATCAATTGTTCTCGAATCAACATTCATATGAATACTTTCCGAGTGATGACATGGAACAGAATCTTCTCCATGACGTGTCCATGTCTTATAGTTTTTCAAAAACCCATTCAAAAACAAATGTTCTCTAACACTATCTCGTTTGAAGAGATATCTATTTGCACATTTTCTGCATGGACAACTAATCATATCGCTTGGAAATCTGTTGGTGAAATCCATAAATTGCTTAATCCCCTCAAAATATTCAGCCGAAAACCTATCTTGCATATCAATCCAGCTCTTATCCATATCTGTATTTATAATAGAAATCAAAAGTGAAATATCTTATTTAAATTCTAAATAAACACATATCATTAAATTTAAAAACCAATGACTTCAAAGCTAAATTTGAAGGATAAAAAACATTACCTGCAGAGGACTTGACCGCAGGTAACGAGGTGCGACTCGATTGCGGATTCATGACGGTGCAGTGACTTGACAACAGGGGTTCGACGACCGGAATCGAAAGCGGCAGAACTGCTGGACGAAGCGTGGGAGGGTTCTACATGGCGGGGCACGACGAACCGGAAGGGTCCGACAGAGGCAGGACGTGAGGACTCACCGGAGGGATGCAGCGGGGCCGAGAGGGGACGAAGGGGGCAGGACTGTACGAAGGTGAAGCATAGGCTATCGGGGTCGCGGGTGGTGTAGCGCGGGGTTGGGGCAGGATTGTCCGAAGGTGTAGCGCAGGCTGTCAGGGTCACGGGTGGCGCAATGCGGGGTTGCGGGTGGCGTAGCGTGGGGTTGCGGGTGGCGCAGGGGGTCGCCGGGGTTGCGGGTGGTGCAGCGCGGGTTCGGGGTCGTCGGGGGTCGCTGGGGGTTGGGGTCACCGGGGGTCAGGTCGCCGGGGGTAGCCAGGGGTCACCGGGGCTCGCAGGGGATTGCCGGGAGTCGGGGTCGCAGGGGTCACCGGGGGTTGGGGTGGTCGGGGGCGGGGTCGCCGGGGGCGGGGTCGCGGGGGCCGGGGTCTCCGGGGCCGGGGATGGTCACCGGGGTTGGGGTCGCGGGGTCAGGGAGGGGTTTTTGGGGGTGGGGTCGCCGGGGTCGGGGTCACGGGGTTGGGGTGCGGGGTCGGGGTGCGGGGTCGGGGAGTGTAATTGGGGGGGGGGGTTGGGAAATGGGGTAAAATTAGGTATTATGTGCAGCGGCCGCCATTTGGCGGTCGCTGTTGATAGCATTAGCGGCCGCCAAATGGCAGCCGCTATAGGTCTCCCGCCTCCAAAAGTAAAAATTCTAGTAGTGGGAGGAAATCAGACCGCACAAACACGACCGATTCTCCTCCCCGTCTTTTGTATATTAACAATGGCGTTTGAGGCAAAGACGACGCGGTGCCGTTGCACTGTGCGGGAACGATGAAGTCTGTGGTCGGAGAGGGCCGCGGCGGTGGAACGGGGCACCATCACGCCGTGCCGGGGAGGCCGAGGCCAAGAGCGGGCCGCGAAAGAGGGGCGCGGTGCCGTCGCGCCGCGCTGGACGGACGGAAGCCGCAACGGTTCGGCAGGAGGCGGCCGGGCTCAGCCGGCCGTCGGCACACAAGGATGTGGGACCCACGGGGGGTCCCGCGGAAGCTAACCGGCAGGCCATTACGGCCGGCCATTTTCGGGAAGACCTGGGGTTACAACCCCCGGCCAGCAGGCAAGGGCGGGCCCCACCGAGAGGGGGCCGCTGTTTCAAAACAAGGGGGGCCGCGCCCCCCCTTCGCGTCCCGCTTGACCACGAGCCGAGTCGCGCCCGCGCTGGGCCGGGCTGTGCCCAATTGGGCCGGACCCGGACCCGGGTCGGGTCCACCCGGTTCGGGCCGACCCTGG
This sequence comes from Viscum album, assembly GCA_963277665.1. NCBI lineage: Eukaryota > Viridiplantae > Streptophyta > Magnoliopsida > Santalales > Viscaceae > Viscum > Viscum album. Next base: position 1,927,470,770 of record OY728137.1, on the reverse strand, counting down.
GGGTATTGGGCCGGGTCGGACCGGGCCCAAACCCCCTATTTTCAGACATATCCGTTCTAACACCCATATCTTGGGCTACGGACCTAAGATCTACGCACCGTCAGTTGCGTTGGGATCCTTGGATCGAGACGGTCGTTTTGGTATATTACACTCAAGGTTTCGGAGAACTTTGGGTATGGCCGGGTTGGTTCGAACACGAAACCAACCGGGCCCTCGGAGCGGAAACACTTATAACTTGAGCTCCGGACGTCCGATTGACGTACCATCAAATTCATTGGATTCCTCTTAGTGAGAAGGTTCTTTTGGCTTACTCTGATCGAGGTTTGGACGCAGTTGGAGTATGGACGGGTTGGTTTTAGCTTAAAAACCAACCGGGCCCCTGGGACGAAAAAGCCAATAACTCTCAGACCGGGCGTCCGATTGACGCACCGTCTGTTGCGTTGAGTTCCTATTGACGAGATGGAACTTTGTGATACATTAACTCTGGACTTCATGACAGTTGATGTATCAACCCCTTGGCTCGTGGAGCGGACCCTCCCAGAATCGAGCATGCTGTGTGCGGGAACCCTAGAGCTGGCTGCGATTGTGACGACGATGACGATTGTGCTTGGATCCTACGTGGGTTCGGCTGCGAGGACGACTGTACTTGGATCCTCCGTGGGTTCGGCAGTGATAACGACTGTACTTGGATCCTACGTGGGTTCGGCAGTGATGGTTACTGTACTTGGATCCTACGTGGGTTCGGCATCGACGACTTCTGTACTTGGATCCTACGTGGGTTCGACAGGGGTGATGATTCAGATGCTACATCTATCATCTCCACCCCTCTTTGTGAGTAGTATACCTATGTGAGATGAGTCTTGACTTTCAATCATTATCTTCGATATGATTGACTTTCTATCTTGTGTGGATTGGGTTGTGCTTTCCTGTGTGGATTGGGTTGTATTTTCCTGTGTGGACTGGGTTGAACTTGGGAACGTGAGTTGAAGCAGAACTGGAATTGATGACTTAGGTATATGTATGGGCATACACCTAAGTAGTGTTGGTTGATACTTTGTGATTTTATCTTTCCTTTGTGGTTTATCCTTCGTGGATTCTAGGAGACCTTCGGGAGTCTCGGGGTCCCTACTGAGTATCGTATACTCACCCCTGCACAGGCTATGCCCGCACTACGTTGTGTTGGTTGTAGACGACAGACAGTGCTGATCGTGGTCGAGGCTTGTGGAGTGGGACGGTACCCGGAGGTGGACTATGAGGTGGGACGTACACGGAGTGGAAGGCCAGACACGAGGAGCCGACGTGACTATCTGTACTCACCCTTTAGGTGGGGGTTCCAGAGGACGGATCAGTGTTGCTGCTTTACTTTTCTGCTACTGTACTTTCTTTCAGTTGTACTTTACTTTCAGTTGGGTTTGTATTCTGACCCATTTACTTTCCATCACTTACTTTTGTACTCAGTTTACTTAGTGTTTACTTCATCTTGCGTACTCTATGGTGTTTTTTTACTTTATAAAGGCAATGCCTTCCCTTTTATTAGGATTTACGCCTTTGGTGCTAGTCGCCAGCCCCTGGCCTATGGAAGGCGGGCTTGGGGTAGTCACGGCACGGGCCCAGAGGACGGGTCGTGACATTATTTGTCTCTATTTTTAAATCCACGAGACATGTTTGATATTGTGCACCATATTTTATTTTATACGGTGTATTCACTTGTAATGCCACACCCCAAACCACTCTGAAAAGTATCCAAACAAGACCACCACGTGACCTCAGGTGCACCTCCCTATACCTTAGAGGTTTCCTACTAGCATCAGGAATCTATAGAGGTATCGTAGGGAGACTATACTCCCTATACCAGAGTGCACAATCATAAAAAAATAACTAAATAACATAGTACTCAGAAAATAAGAATAAATAAGTGCATGCTATAATAAAACAAAATGCAGCACACACTCGAATGGCCATGCTCGCATGAATGTAAAGACACCAAGGCTCCATAAATACCTCATTCTAGTCTCCTGACCATCTGAGCTATCCAGCTCAATCAAGAAATATTGGGCCTCGACCCAACCATAACCTGCAACCAAGTGAAATCTGCTCAGATACCCCAATGTAATTGCAGCTCAAGCAGGGTGTGAGTGCATAACTCAGTAGGGAACCACCAATGTGGTCCCATACTATACCGATAATATAGTGATATGTACATGTGACATGCTCTAATAGAATAAAAAATTGCTACAAATAAATAAAAAACCACCAATACGAACTGCTTCAGCCTAATGTTGTAATGTCTATAAGCATGATACAATGATCATGACAACTAGTAACCCAACAGCCCCAAGGGTACATACATATAAACTGGGCTAATCACAACAATCATCGTTGATATTCAGGTCTGTGATCCCGATCAACTGTACCTTCCTCAGTCAGTATCAGAGCATCTTCGAACATGAGCATCACCTTAGGGGAACCACTATCCACTCACTGGGGATCCCATGATCATGACTCCATCACAATGAGTAGAGTACTTGAGGTCATTGTTATGCATCCCTCATCCTCAAGCCCCCATACTAAACCCCACAGTATTACCCGGGCGTTCATCATTGTCAGCCCGAAGTTTGATTCATTGGAGGGGGAGGCCCCAAAAAATCCTATATATCTAGGCATGACTGATTTCATAGGTGACCCATCCAATCAAATGTAATACCCTCCCTGGATCCCATGGTCAATCTCCTGGGCATCCAATATCTCGCGGCTCCTCATCCGAACCATCACTGGTGCATCCACCTAATCCGGGGGGGGGGGGGGGGGTATCCTGAGCATCAATAGAGGGGATCCAACAGTCACCCTTAGGATCTCCAACATCTATTCTCGAGGATATACATGCACTTGATACCTCATACCGCCATTCGAATATTGGGAATCATGAGAATTCATAATGGTCTACTGGTATCTTCATTCGAATCCTAACACCTGGGTATTCGCAATAGTATCACAATATCAGAGGAACCCCTGTCATCCCGAGAATTACTGTGTACATGGATACATACGATATAATGATGGATCCTTGGGACCAACTCTAGGAACCACTCCCACATCAACCAAAACACTGGATGCTAGTCGAGCTAGGAATTATCCATCAATATACTCTAAGACCAGATTGCAAACATACCAGACATCCCAAGGTCTTATCCACGTCAACAAGTGATTCACGAGAATCCTAGGAAATCATAGTAGAGCTAGTACTAATGAACGATTACCAAGAATACTAGGAAGTCATATATTATATGAAAAATAAATTAAAAACATAGAGAGGACTGGACAAACACCCAAACCCATGCTCATCATCACAACCCCTTCAGACTTACAATTTGGTTTGAGTTCTAGGTTCCACCCACAACCATCTTTACCCATATCCACATATACCCACTTAGGGTCATCTCTCAAAGGGGCACCGACAAGGGTCACCTAGAGTATCACTATTGCAAAGGTATCCCACTATGGATCCTTGATCATAAATGGTCTCTCGGGCCAAAGACTAATGCTCGTAGGATATCCCGTCCCTTGTCAACATTAAATTCATCTTACGACCTCACAAGCCTCTGGGGATGCCACACTAGTGATAGTCTTGAGAGATGGATTAAGCCCCATACCTATGTACAGGGTCACTCCAGACTGATCAACTCACCCAACCCACTCTAATCAGCCTAATAGTTTTCCACCTAGGCCTAACACATCTTAAGGGTCACTACTACAAAAACGGGCAAGGGAAGCGCTACCCTTTTATTAGCACTAAAAAAAAGTGCTGATAAAGGGGGCCTTTATCACCGCTAAAAAAAGCGCTGATAAAGGAGAGCCTTTAACACTGCTAAAAAAAAGTGCTGTTAAAAGTGACCCTTTATCAGTGCTTTTTTTAGCACTGATAAAGACCCCCCCTTTATCAGCGCTTTTTTAGCACTGATAAAGGGGACCCCTTTATCAGCGCTTTTTTTAGTAGCGCTGATAAAGAGGGGCTTTATCAGTGCTTTTTCCTAGCGCTGATAAATTTTATGTTTCAAAAAAAATAATTTTTCATGAAAAATAATATATTGTTATATAAGTATATTTATATTGATATAAATATAATATATATTTTTTAAATATGTTTTAGATAAGTATAAATAGACTATTACATTTTAATATATAATAAATTTAGTGAAAATGGATTTAAAATATTTTAAAAAATATAATTAATTAATAATTTTCTAATTATAATCAATTAAAAATCATTTAATAACAATTTGAAGACACAAAAAATCAAAAAAATAATAAAAGATCTAAAATAAGTTGAAAATGTAACTCAAACTTCAAAAGGTTATAACTTTTGATCTGGGTGTCCGTTTGAGCTCTACAGCATATCAAATCGAAGCTTGTGACGAGCTCTACGCGCTTGTGATTGAAGAAAAGATTTTTCCATATTTTTCGAGCCCAAAAAGGCCCAGAAGGCCTCCAAAACTGAGTTTTTAGTCGGGATACCTTGATTTGTTAACATTAAAACAAGTATAACTTCTAATCCAGATGCCCGTTAGGCTTGTACAACATATCATATCAAAGATTGTTTCATTTTATTCGATTTGAATAGTTGTGAAGTTGAAAATGGCTTCTGGATTAGAAGTTATGGTCATTTTAACATTCTATAGCTTTTCAAATACACATATATAGATGTATTTATTCGTAAATATATATGTGTGTGTGTGTGTGTGTCTGTATGTGTCTTTGTGTGTGTTGTATATATGTATGTATGTATTTATTTATTTATTTATAAACACACATAAAAACATATTTTATAAATGTATTTAAAACTAATCTTATAAATGTATATTATTATACAAATAAATATATGGATAAAAATTATAACTAAAAATATATATATAAATAAATATAAATATAAATTAATATACGAATAAATATATATATACTAATATATGAATAAATATATATGTATTAATATAACTAAATATATTTATATTAATATGAATCTATATTATTATACGAATAAATATTATTATATATATATAAATAAATATATATTAATATTAATATATGAATAAATATATATGTATGAATATAACTAAATATATTTATATTAACATGGATCTATATTAATATATGAATAAATATAACTATATATATATAAATAAATAGATATATAATTAAATAGAAAAAAAACGAAATGGCTTAGTGGTAAAGGTGCAGGCGCGCAAGGGGGAGGTCACGAGTTCGAGTTCAGGTGGAAGCAAGGAGGTGCATGCAGGGGGCATGTGATGGACATGCGGGCAAGGGCAACGCACTGGAGTTGTCCACCGAGCGCTGATAAAGGAGGTCAAGCATTGTTAAAAGCTTCACCCAAATTATATATTCTTTTTTATTTTTTTATTTTTTTGACTTTTATCAGTGCTTTTTTTAGCGCTGGTAAAAGACCCCTTTATCAGCGCTTTTCTGAGCGCTGATAAAAGGGACCCCCTTTATCTTCACCTCGATTAACATCGCTTTTTTAGCACTGTTAATGCCCTTTTCTAGCGCTGATAAAAGCCATATTTGTAGTAGTGGGTGCTCACCCGACTTACTAAGGATTTCCACCTGAGGTCTCATCGAACCCCCTCTTAGAGGTGTCCATGTGTTTGGGTATTATCTTAGTCCAGGCCTAAACCACTAGCGGTATCAAGCCACTACACAAGGTCCTCAGCGACATTAACACATTATTCACTTTATTCCAGGAATTTTACATTGGTTAACCAATTTAAATTAAATTACCATTTAATTTAAATTAACCAAACTCTTTAAAATAAAGAATACATTTCAACTAAACAGGTCAGTTCCCTTGGTGGCATGACCCCACATCACATGCTTCATAAACGAAAAGAAAAAATTCCTTAGGGTAAGTACTGAGGACCACCTAGCTCAATTTAGAAGCTTTTCCAATTATTCTCCAAAGGCAGGTAGCAGCTACCAATGACTTTCTAAGCCCATACAGTCTCATCCAAGCCTAATCCATCACCTGAGCACCTACCTTATTTATAAATATTATTAAATTAATTGATTAATTAATTTCAATTGAATTTATAAAAGGGAATAATTGGCACTAAACTCATCGGGTAGTCTAATGGCACCAGAATCATGAGAAACTATAAGTGATATACTCCCAACACACCCCTAATCCTAGGAAAATAAAAAATCCACAAATTGAAAATCCAAATTGATTGCTAATTTTACCCAAAATCACCATAAAACCCAAAAAAATTCATCGAGAAACTTATCTCACATAAAATGATGAATGCCAACTTGTTTACAACATAATGAGATGTCATCATTCAAGGATTCATGAAAACTTTTCGGAAAACTAGAAATATCACCATTCTTAAGTGAAATCTCCATAGATTTCCTAAATTCGAACAACATTGTAATCAATAACAATGATGAGGAGCAAGAGTGGGAGAAGGAGGAGGATCCAATAATTTGATCTGCCAAAGAAAATTCCCAAGAATGGTGCCCAAAACTAGGGTGGACAATGAAGGTAGGGGATTCGGTCGACCTCCTACCATGCGCTCTATCTTTAGTTAGAAAGGGAGGGTCGAGCCCCCACATTTCATTTAAAAAAATTATACAGCATGTGTCATAGCTTGACTATAGGGTTCTCACTATGACCTTTTTGGAAAAGGACCTATAGCCCCTATCCTAACTTTATTAGGCCGTGAATACATGATTCATGGTGTGACCAACCTGTAACAGTTTCCAGAAGTTTCTTAACCACTCTTTCATTCCATTGGATTTCTTTCGGACACCCGTAACACCTATAGGACCTTAAACCCCATTTTAAAACACCATCTCAAGATGTTCAAACCCTCATATTCTCATTCTGAGTCTCAGTTATAAAAAAACCATCTACCAAACAAAAAATTAAAATTCCATCTAGAATTTTCATGCCCTTATAGACATAGATTTTTACAAACTCACCACCATAACACTTCTCATCCCTGAGAAGTATTTCCCCCAAGAATTCTTTTCAACCATTCAACCAATGAACTCGACCTTCATGGGTTTCTAACTCATGATCAACCTTTATCGATTGACCACTGAATTCTAAATGGAAGTCGAACCACCCACTAACTAACCGATGCCAACACCGAAATGAAAATCACCACACCCATATCTCCTAACAACCCATAGCGTCTCCCTTGATTCATCCCAAGGATTATAGTTCTCCTCAACATAAGAATTTTTTTTCAAGGATGATTCCAAACCATGGTTCTCTCCACTATAAGAACTGCCTATCAAAAACGTCTTTCCCGCGGCCCACTAACTCGCTAATTGCATCCCAAAAAATCCTCCTAACATGGTTACCCTCTCACCGTGTTTAGCATTAAGAACCATTTTATCCAGACCTCCTCTGTTCGAGTACACTTAAAACACTCAGTCACACCCATCGATGCATCCTCAAAAGAAAAGTTTACCCCCCCAACTTAGTGTTTCCACAACTGGCTCCAACATGAGGGTCCTGCTTATGTACCAAAACACGAAACCATCTTCCTATGATTTATAATAATTTTCACCCAAAACAGAATCCTCACTACATTTTTTCATATGATTCACCCTTGAATCATAAAAAGAACAGGGTTTCACCCCTAAATCAAGAAATGAAATTGGTTAACCCCCTTAAACATGTCATGAAATAGGGTTTCACCCATGACCCATGTCATGAATAGGGTTCAACCCATGAAACATTCCATGAAACTGGTTCACCCTTACACCATGTCACAAAATAGGGTTTTACCCTCTGAACCATGTCACAAATAGTGTTCACCCCCTAAAAAATGCCACGAAACCGCTTCACCCCCTGAACCATATCATGGAATGCAATTTCACCCCATGAACCATGTCATGAATTGTGTCTCACCCCACGAATCATCCTCATATTACAACAAGATCACCCCAATATTGATGCAAGGGCACTATCTCCCTCCATTATCTCTTCTGAATCTCAATCTAGTGATTACCTCGGGACCATATAAACCAGATTCACTTACTCATGTCGACCGTCCAACGACCAGTCTTGTCATGGACATAATCCTACCAACCCAGGGACATTCTATCAAGGATTATGATATGTCCACTACCACATAAAACAAATGGATGTGACTATCTTTCTCATAAATGAGCACTAACAAAAAATACCTACTAGAACCTGTTTTCGGCTCACTAAAATGTCATCCTAGGAAACTTACGAAATTCCAATAATAATGAGGGTCATGAACTTAAAACACCAATGGTACACTCCCCACCATAAGGCTCACCTTACACCACTCCTTGAGCTCAATCTCAATAGGTTCCATCATTTCACATGTGTCACTCCTTCCGAGCCACATTCCCTGTCCTATCAATACCTGATCGGGATTGTTCCAGATCAACCATGCCACCACACCCAATCCATTTCTGATGTCTCCTCTACCATGAAGGGACATTTTTAATTTCATCGATCTCTATCAGACCTCATCTCACACACATCCATCACCAATTATAATTTCAATAGGTTCCATGTGTAAACATTGTGTGTCACCCTCGATCTTCCTAAAACCTAATGGGAATATGATCCTGTACCACCCAATCATCGAAACCCGACCCACACCTTTTCACCTATAAGGAAATCAAATCATCGTAGGCTAACCCCTTGAACATATATTGTCACTAAATGATAAAACATCGATCCACATATATAGGGTCTCTATATCTCCCACCTAGCCCAAAGTTCGAGAAAATATCATGTTCCCGTTTATAACCACACAACCTCTCACATGCCAATGCCATCTAGAGGATCTCACAACATAACAACATCATATTCCAACCCAATATCCTACCAAGGCACCGATTCTCACTGAGAATCCATACACACGACTTCTCCCTTGAGAATCACAACTCATCCAAGTTCATGCAAATATAACGACATTATCCTAGATGATTTGTGCTAAAGAACCACAATCACTAGATCATCTTATTAAAATCCCATTCCAAGATATATGGGAAAAAAACATATAGGTTATTACCAAAATTTTAAATAATAGAACCTCTAGGTTATATTCAACCGATATTTTCCTATGGCGACCCATATCAAGCGAACCATCATCACATGGTTTGGTTAAATAGAGTTCCATTCCAAGCTATATGAGAAAATGTAATATGAGTAGTTGTTGACTCTTTAAATATCCAAAACTATCATAAGTGACCAAAATTCACACTACCAGATCCCTACAAGTCACATGAATTCCATGTTCCAAGAATGATGCATGCAAACACCTCTTTCCTCCACATGACAAGAGTAAAATCCAGTAACCGACTTCTTTACAATGGGGAAGGAGAAAAAAAATACAACAATAAAACCATCAGCCTCAAATACCATGTGAATCACATGATTTAAAATTATATATAAAACCATAATATCACATACCATGAAAAAAAATACCGATCCCCTGGAAACCTGGACCTCCTACCAGTGAAGGTTTTCATGACACACTAAAGCGGTATCTATCACAGGCTCTGACACATTCTTATATCTCTTGACTACCATATCCAAAATTTTAAGGCATAAAAAAATAATTCTATGATGAAACTTTGTAATGTCAAGCCCCAACTCACTTTAAATAGTAACTAGATCCAAACTCCATGTGACCTTAGGTGTGCCTCCTTGTATGCCAAAGGTTACTAACTAGTAGGGTTCTAGATAGGTACCATGTGGAGACTATACCCCTTATATTATAGTGTGAAATAATTATAAAAGAAATAGCTAAATAACAGAGTATATATGAAAAATGAATAAATAATAGCATGCTATACCATAATGAAATGTAGCACACAAACTTGAATGGTCATGCTCGCATGAAAGTAAAGATAGTGAGGCTTCAAGAATACCTCATCTCAATCTCCTAACCATATGAGCTATCCTGCTAGATTAAGAAATATTGGGCCTTGACCCAATATGAAATCAAAACAAAGTTAAATTTTCTTGGGTACCACAGTGTAATAGTGGCCCAAGTAGGGTGTTAGTACATAAATAAGTAGGTAACCACCAATATGCTCCTTTATTATACCCACAATGTAGTGATATGTGTACATGACATGATCTAATGGAATAAACAACTATTGTAAATAAATAAATAAAACCACTAACAATTCCTGATTCAACCTGATGCCTGAATGTATCTGCGTACATCATGATGACCATTCTAAATAGTAACCCAACTTACTCAAGGGTGAATACATATAAACCAGGCCAAGCCTAATAACAATTTTTTATCCTTAGGCCCATGACCCTAATCAACTATACCTACCTCGACTAATGTTGGCGTGTCTTTGACTATGAGAATCACCTCAAGGGAACCTCTATCCACTCAATGGGGATCCAATGCTCATACCTCCACCACATTGAGTAGTGAACCTTAGGGAATCATCGACATCCATCACCCTTAATACCTTAGGCTAAACACCATGGTAGTACCTGGGTACTCATCACTACAAGGATAAAGTCTGATTCCTAGGAGGGGTAGGCCCTAGGAAATACTATATATCCAGGTGTGACTGATTATTGGGAAACCCAAACAATCAAATGGAATATCCTCCCTGTATCCCACAATTTATCTCTTGGGAATCCAATATCTCATGGTTTCTCAGTTGGACCATCATTGGTGCATCCACCCGATCCTAGGTGGGTATCATAGGAATCGATCGAGGGGATCCAAAAGTCACAATTGAGTTTTCCAATATCCATTATTAGGGATATATTCCCACCAAACACCTCATACCACCATTCGAATCCCAGACATTGTGGGCATTCAAAATGGTCTATTGGTATCTCCATTCAAATACCTACACTTTAGAACTCACAATGGTATCACAATATCAGAGGAATCTCTACCATCATGGTAATTCTTGTGTATGTGGCCACACATGCTTTGATACTGGATCTTAGGTATCACCTCTAGGCATCCACTCTCATATCAACCAAAACAATAGATTCTAGTTGAGTTAGGAATCCACCCCCAATATACCATAGGACCAGATCCCAAACATATCCGGTATACTAGGGACTCATCCATGTCAACAGGTGATTCCTGGGCATCCTGGGAAATCACATTAGTTCCAAGACCAATGGTCGATTCCCAATAATCCTGGGTAATCATATATCATATCAAAAATGAAATAAGTACATGGAAAGGGATAGACGAACACCCAATCCCATGCTCATCATCATAGACCCTTTGGGATTATAAGTTTTTTTGGGTTCTAGGTTCCACCCACATACACCCTCTCAGGGTCATCTCTCAAAGGGGGACCCACAAGGGTCCCCTAAAGAAACATTATTATAGAGGCATCCCACTCAGGATCCTTAATCACTACTGGTATCTTGGGAAAAATCCAGAAGTCCGGAGGACATCCCATACCTCAACATTATCAAAGTCATCTTACAACCTCACAAGCCTCTAGGGAACACCACAATGGTGATGGTATGAAGAGATCACTCAAATCACATCTCTATATCCTGAGTCACTCCATACTGGACAACTCACCTAGCCTATATCTAATTCACCTAAGGTCTATCCACCTGAACCTAACACACCTAAAGGGTCCTCACATGGCCTACTAGGGTCATCCATATCAAGTCTTATTAAACACCCTCTTGGATGTGTATAGGTGTCTTGGTATCCTCTTAGTCTAGGCCTCATCCATCGGCGGTCAAGGCAACAAGCCAGTGCACAAGGCCCTCAGTGGCCTTGTCACTTTATTCACTTTACTCAAGGAATTTTACATAGGTTAAACAATTTAAATTAAATTACCATTTAATTTAAATTAACCAACCACTTTAAAATAAGTAGTACATTTTAAATAAATAGGTCAGTGCCCTTGGTGGCATAACCGAATATCACATGCATCATAAAAGAAAAGAAGAAATGCCATAGGGAAAGTACTGAATTCCACTTACCTTAGTTTAGAAGCTTTTCCAATTATTCTATAAAGGCCTGTAATAGATGGAAATGCTCTTATAATCCTATGCAGTCTCGTCTAAGCCTGATCCATCACCTGAGCAGCTAACTTAACTATAAATACTATTAAATGAATTAAATAATTAACTTCAACCTAATTTAAAAAAATGCATAATCGACGCTAAACTCACCAGACATTCTAATAGTTCTAAAATCATGAGTAAATGGGTGTGTTTACTCCTGATGAACCCCTGATCACACTCAATAAAAAATACCCAAATTACAAACCTGAATCATTGACTAATTTTACCTAAAGTCATCAAAAAAATAAAATAAAATAACCAAGAAACTTACCTCAGGTCAAGTGAGGAATTATGACTTATTTATATCATCTTGGAATGTCATCTTGCTAGGATGCATGAACTCCCCACTAAAAATGGGTGATTTCACCATCCTTTGGTGAAATTTCCATAGATCCTCTAAATCCAAAAAATTCCCAAATTAGTGGAAATAAGGAGGAGAAAGAGTAGGAGAAGGGGGAGGATCCCATAACTCAATATTTTGAAAAAAACACCCAAGAACGATGCCCAAAACTAGGGAGGAGAAGGGAAGGAAGGGGAGGTAGTTGTCCACTTTTTGTGGGATCTATCTTTCACTAGAATGGGGCGAACAATCCCTATATTTTCATTTTAAAAAACCCATGCAACATGTGTTATGATGCGACCATAGGGGCTACACCATGACCTTTCAGGCAAAGGTCTTGTAGCCCCTATCCACACTCCTTCATGATGTGAATATATGATTCATGATATGACCGGCCTGTAGAAGCTTCTAGAAGCTTTCTGGCCACTCTGGCCTTCCTTTAGCTTCCTCCTAAACACCCGTAACACCTATAATCCCTTGAAACCCTTCAAAAAAACACAAATTTTGGACATTCAAACCTTCATATTCTCATTCTAAATCTCGGTTCTCAAAATTAACCATCCACCATACATGAAATTTAAATTCCATATGGAATTTTCATGCTCGAACAGACACAAGGAATTACATCACCACCCTATTTCATTCATCTATAATTAATGACATTCATTTCATTATATTTGAATATCATATTTTCCTTCTAATATCCTTTTGATTCTTAAGTTACCGTTCACTATAAAAAATCACGAGGCTAACAAAATGTTAAACTTCCACCAAATATTTTCAAGATGGTTCTCAGAAACTATTTCTAAATTTGGTATTAGGATTAATTCCACATCGTTTTATCCCATTTGGAGGTGGTTTATGGGAATTGTTGTGAAACATTTTTTTCTAGTGTTTAGCTTAGTTTTTAGCATCAGTTTTTGACTGCCAAATATTTGGAAGATGTAGGGGCTGTTTAAACCACCGTTGTATATATATGTTCAAAAAAAAAATCATAGGTGATACTATCCAAAATACTAAATAGAGATAAATAGACACATAAATAGAAACATAAAAAAATATAAATAGATAAAAATGAACAAATAAAGATTAAAACGACATACATTTAAAGTAAAACACACACACATATATCTAATTAAATAAAATAAGTTACATACAATGAGTTTATTTATAAAAAATCACAAAATCCCAAGTAAATACCAATTTCTACCCAAGAAACTAAGGTCATCTTTATCTCCTTCTCCATCTCCACTCCCTTCTCCCGACATCTATATGACAATTTTTTTTTAAAATTAAATAGTGATGTATATTTAAATTTCAACTTAAAACCAATAATTTTTTTTTACTAAATGATTATGAAATTATGTGATTTACCTACTGATTCTAAGCATCCATTAATGAAATTTTATCGGGGACACATCTAGTCATCTTCTGATGCAATTCAACCAATGATTTCTGCAAAGAAATGACCTTCACATCCTGTAGCTGTATATGAGTCCCAGGTTGTTGGATTGTGTCCCCCTGTTGCTGAATTTTTTTTGCATTATAAAAAAAATGCCTCTGAGCATATAAGGGTTGGGAGTAACTACAAATTAGAGTAGACGCTTCTGCAATCCCTAGTGACCAGCCAAAGGCCTTAGATTGTAATGGTCCAAAACCTATCCCATTCACATAACCAAGATGCTTCTTCCCAAGGACCCGAAATTATTTGACTATATTAAATAAAGATAAATCAACAGTGGGCACTGTAGCAACGACGGGAACTGTAGCGGCGACAAGACACTATAGCGGCAGTAGGGTACTGTAGCAGCGGTAGTGTACTGTGTGGTATTGTAGCAGGTGGGTACTGTAGCAGTACTATTCACAGAATGGGCTTTGGGCCAAAAATTTGGGCCTACGGGCCATGTAATGGGCTAAATGCCCATTGGGCCTTCGGGCTATATAACGGGTCTCCCTCTACCCAATTAAAAGAGGTCTTTGCTTTGATTTAATAATAAATGAGGCTTCGACCTCAACCTTTTAAAAAAATATTATTATATAAATATTTAAAATTATGAAAATATTTCTATAGTGGATCTGTTTCTTGAAAAAATCTTCAAACTAGTAGTGTGGGGGATGATTTGTTTTTCTCATCTTGATACATTTTTTCTTTAAACTTCTTGAAATAAATAACAATTAATTTAATAGTAATGTATGAAATGTCATGTCCTTGTAATATTCATGTATATATATGTAAAATGAGATTAATATAATAATATATTATTCAATACCATGTGTTTATCATGGAGATGGCTATCAACATACACTTTCCACTGCTCTTGAGGTGCCCCTCTAGGTACCTTATCATATATATGCTAAGTGTTCAATGATGTATCATTCAATTCATTCCACAATATTTATTTAAAATCTTTCCATTTCTTACCCAAATCTTTTAACATCCACTTTCATGTGATAAGATCAGCGACGATAAAGTGGAAGAACATATGTACAAAGACAATAATTTTTAAAATATAAGAATTTAATTAAATAATGACATTCAATTGAGGCATAATGTATTAAAATTACCTTTATCTATGAATTAAATACCTCATTCTTCCATGGTCGAGGCATATACCTCCAATCAGAATATGTAATCAGAAGAGTCACCAGATCAGACACTAATTGGCTCAGAATATGGCCAAATATTTCTATAACATCATTCATGGGGACCCCATAATAATCAAAGGGGACAAATATCTTCAATTAATCTAGATTACATACATTTGAACTATCAATTTTTGTATCATTAATAACATTTCTTCCATATTTTATGAAAAAAGTAGTTATTATTATAAAAAGTATAATAAATTTACTCACATTGAAATTTGTACCTATAACCGTGACCCTCCAATATCCGCATAAAGAAATAGGGGTGACCGCCTGTTACCTCACTATAGGGAAATAATGTGTCGAAACTACTAAATTGGGAGTTAGTGTGCCATATGATGATGGGATGGAGACATAGGGAATGATATACACTAAAAAGTGGGTGATAGAGGGTGTCCCAAATGCTATAGGTAGGGATCCTAAGGGATCATCAAGAAACACTAATGACGTCTGCATGTTTGGGGGAATTTCAACTAGAAATCAACTATAATTAGTGAATCACTTCTTCCTTAACATTCCTTTCATTTTAAAAAATTCAAAAAAACTTCAAAACATATATTTTGAAAGATTATTTTAGAAAAAAAAAATATAAATGATAAAATATGAACAATATCGACAAACATAATATACATAGATATGTTAATAAATTACTATACATAAAAAAATGTAACACTTATTTTTCAAAATTAAAGTCATGTAAAAAAATAAATTTAATGCAATAAAAGATCAAAAGTACTGGAAATTAATAACATATAACATAGGTAGTTGATAAGTTAATGGATGACTACAAATACAATTATTTTTTCCGTTAATCATGTCATTATATTCCTCCATCATTACTTCTTCTACTTCATCCACCCTTGCAAGACTAATATTTTCAATATCACGATGAAAAAATAAGTCAATTTATTATTGTTGAATGGATTTAATTTTAGAGGTAAAATATTCCACTTCATTTCTCATATCATACAAGTCTCTTTGTTTTATGTGAGCAACTAAAATCCACCCCTTATCCACAACTTCTTTCACAAAATATACCATTTTCACTTGTGATGAGAAGATATAATGATCATGTACTTCACGATCACCAACATCTATCAAGTGATAGAAGTTCACAAAAGTAAATTTCAAGGAATATCTTTTAATACCCCTGGTAATATTAACCCACTTGAATTTGAATAAAACAAATAAAAAAATATCATGGTAGTTTAATTCAATAATATCAGTCAACTTTCCCTAGTATCCCAATTTGGAAATTGTAAATATACCACTATTATGTGTTTTTAAACTCTCTTCCATATTAAATATATAAAATTTTAATCCATAAACATTGTAAGCATTGAATTTTATTTCCTAATATAGAGGACCTAGAGCTAGAAACTTTAAATATATTGATAACTCAACCCGAGTATCAGTATTCATGATCTGCAAAAAGTAATGTAAATTATTCAATTTACAAAATATAAATTTAAACCAAATATCTATGTTGATTTTAGTATTTATGAACTTTAAAAACATGAAAACCATTATAAAATCTCTTTATTAACATATTTTATTATATCTTTCTCTTTTGATGTTCAACTTCTCATGCGTCTCTTTGTTTGTACCATGAGCTCTTTAATAAATTAATATGAAATTTCACTATTTAGTAGTACGCATTTATGAACTTGTAACAATTCCATTTCTATTAGTGTATTATTTGAGATCCTCTCAACTATATGGGAAATTGTAGGAAAGATTTTTGATTTCCCATGTAGTTGATAATGAGTCAATACATCGTCAACATGTACAAATCATCCTCTATTTTGAGAATGGTTTTCCTTCTAATGAATTTCCTCTGTGAACACTATATTTTCTTCTTTTGATTCAAGGGTATTCACCTAGATTCCATACATAAATTTATTGGGGAAATTATTGACTTAACCATATACCGTTACTCAATAATATTTTAATTTGAGGGATTCTTACATAAAAAACTATTCAATTTATTGATTGGGGAAATAATGACAATCTATGCACTTGTTATTTTAATACAGATGTTTATTGATTACTAAGGCATATTGGTTATGTATTGTATATATTATTAATTACTTAATATGATGAATGCATTGTAATTAATTATAAATGGATGGGGCCCCATTATAGATACCCCCTCGATGCATCAATAGGTCTCATGAGACAAACTTTCTTGGGTATTTTGGTATATGCCTACCTAGAACAAAATATTTCCTTAACATAGGGCCTTATAGTAAAATCATGATGTCTAAGATCCCGACGTATTAGATTAGGGAATGGAATTAGCTTCTATACATTAAGAATTTCATCTCTAAGTAACTATTTATTGTTATCCATGCATTTATTTATTAATATGTCAACCATGGATATGTTATGATCACATTTTCTTTTGATTATGGAATTTTTTTTATTATATATTCCTACCATATCATTTATTCTCATATTATTCTCACATATGGTCTTTTATTGTTATCAATTATATTTACCCATACTAAACATTTAATCTCACCCCTCTTATTTTTCCATTTCCACTAATTATGAAGAAATGTATCACACATGATATGTATAAAATAGTAGCTTGAGTGGAGAATTTGTGGGAGATGTTAAAGACTTATTATGGATTGAATAGTTTCATATATATTAGAGAAATAAATGGGCTTTATTAATTTATTATTTGTCATAACTATCAAAAACTATAAACCTAAAAGTTCATATAAATGTATGTCACTCAATATTTTTTTGGTGATATTGTAATTATTGATGGTTAAAATTTGGTCACTTCGGTTCATTTCAAAGTCGGCATGTAATGAATGTGTTTATTCACACTATATTTTGATATCATGGGTCTGGGGTATAACCTATACAATGTAAAAAATCACATGTATAACAATAATAGGTTCCTTAGTGATGGAATTTATAATGTTAGGAATCGTAATCTTATTATCAAGTCCTCGTGCCAAGACATCATATATATATCCAAAGCCTCATCCAAAACATCATAAACATACTGCTGACGTATCATGATAAGACATTATTAATAATTGGGAAAACACAAATCAAATTCAAACTAGTTTTTCTTATGAGACCAACCGATGCATAAAAAGGATATATAATACCAGACCTCACCAACCGCTAAATAATTTCAATGTATCCTTCATATGAAATGAATTTATAAACTATAAAATACATAATAAATCCACCTTTATGATCAATAATTATCCACATTGAGATTATATATTTTAAATGTTCCCCAATACATAATAAATTTTCCTTTATCACTCAATAATCATCCATATGGAATTAACAAGTATATGTATTATCAATATTTTCCCAATAAATAACTAAAATATCATTCTTTAAGAACAAACTCAAATCAAATTTATGTATTATTTAGTATTCATTCCATATAGAGTAATGAGTATACAACTAATTCAATACTATAAATGATATAGAATACTTCCATGATAGTAAATAAAATGGACATGAAGGATAAGAATAAAGTCAAATAGGAGATGGAGAGTGATAAATAACTTAATCAAAAGTGAGTAAACTAGGTATAATACTAGCACACCAATTAAGGTATAAAACTTAAATTAGTAGGGAATTAAATGATACCATAAATTCATAAAAAATTAAGGGTTTTTACTCAAGTTAATTCTTTTGGAAAATATAGTGTAAAATTGAAGAAAAAACATTAAAAATAACTTCCCTTAAAGTTTTTGTAACTTTGTTGTAAAAATATAATTACACTTCCAAAATTATTTTAATGAGATATATATACTATATTTAAAATAGTATTTATAAAATAATTTATAATATTAGAATATTTAAATAAAACTATACAAAAGTAATAAAATTTTGAGTGGAAGATAAAAATATACATAAGTGAAATGAAATCCATTTTCAAAAATTTTAAGAAAATAATATCCTTTTCTTTTGATATAAAAATGAAAAAATTAAATTTTGATGGGAATAAATATTAATTTGTAAAACAACTAAAACTTGAAAAAAATATAAATAATTAAGAATGGTCATGATGGGGAAAAACCATTCATGTAGAAAAAGTTAAAAAGAGATTATTTTCACACTTTTATAAATAATATCAAAATTGACTTGTATGAAAAATGTTAAAAAATTCCTTTTAAAATTTTGAATAGAAATAAAAATTAAATAAAAATTAATCTAAAAAAAATCAAAAAATTATAAAAATATTATTCTTGAAGAAAAATAAAAAAATATATATAAAAGAGAATGTTTCCCAACCAAAATGGATAAATAAGGTCACCTTTTCGTATAAATATTATTTTGGTTAATTTGAGTAACAAAGACTAAAAATGCAGTGGATACTTAAAAAAATCACAAATAACTAGAGGATAATAAAATATATGAGTTTTATGGAAGAAATAACATATAATTCCCATCCTAATGGAAATTAAATAATAAATAATCCTGATAAAAAGTGATATTATAAAATAAACCCTTATGGATTTGGTAACTTTCGAATCAAAAGACATTAAAAGTTAGAATATTATATGTTTATTTAATTACCATGAATTAAATTAAATAATATTTAAAAATATATTCATGAGGAATTAATTAAACTGTATAAAATAAATCATGGTGCACAACCCAAAACATGTCTCGATAAATTGAAATCAAGACAAAGAAACCCTTGCAACTTTTGTAACATTTGGATAAAAAAACTTGGAAGGTAAAAATGAAATGGGAAATTAAATACTATGAATAAATATATATCCATGATATAAAATTCCAATGAGGTAGTATATACACCATATAAAATAAATTAGGTGCATAACACAAAACAAGTTTCAAAGAATGAATTTTTTAGATGAGGAACCCTTACCATTTACTATTGACTTTCACGAGATATATTTAACCTAATGTATAATAAAAAAACAACTTAATAAATTATTTCATAACCTCATTCATATATATTTCCTTTTTATATTCTTAAATTATTATCATTCACTACACATATTAGTTAGTTAATGTTTATTCTCATCATCAGATGTTAGTAATTTTGATCGCTTCGTACATATTTCGTAATGACGATACCATACCTATTTATTTGATACATATTTAATAATTAATATATTATAAAATAAATTTAAATAATTATATTTCAATTATTTTTGTATCTATATATTAATTTTATCAAAATTGTGGGCATGGTTTACAAGAATGGAATCCATGATGAGTTTACTTTGGGTAATTTTCCAATATCAACATATTATAGTATAATGATTGTTAATTCTTGTGTTATCTTAAAAAAATATTATTAATGATATATATTACTTATTAATATAATTTATATTAATTTTTTAAGTTTTTATAACTATCCATGTAATGAGGTAATGAAAAATGAAATATGTATTTTTTTAGGCGATAGTCTGCACATAGAACAAAAAAAATTCATTTTTCAAATGGTTGGGGGGAAGGTAGAAAATGATTATTCTATAAAGATATTAAAATTTTCATATTATAATGATACTGATGTAATTATATTATTATGGGTATAATAGATTTGGTTGAGATATAATAATAATGAAAAGAATAAAAATGAAAAAGGAGTGATTAAGAGTTCTCACTTTACTCCTCAGGACAACTCTTTGAGTCTTTATAAATTGGTATTTTGGTGAAAATATCATATATATAAAGTTTATAGTATATTTTATGGATTTTGGAAGGTATTTTTTAAATTAAGAGGATTTATTAGAGAGGATAAGTGGGGGTAGTGAATGGATCTTTTTATAGGTGAGAGGGGTGACATTTTTTTGTAAATATTATATTACTTTTATGTTAAAGTCATGTCACCTTCAAAGTAAAGTTGATATAATAGTGAAAAATAATGGAGCATGGGGGGGGGGTAATTTTTGATCTAGACACCTATCATATAAAAAAATAAGGGATAATGTTTGTGATATTTTCCTTTCCCCTTAATTTAACATTTTACCATAGTCAACTCATTTTTTACCTTGATAAATTATTTTTATGACCAAAAATTGAATGAAATTATTATATAATTAGAATAACATGATTTAAAATATGAAATAAAATTTACAAGATTCAAAATATAGAGGGTATAAAAATTAATTTTTAAAAAAGTGTGCACAACGCAACAACAACAATTTTTATAAAAAATTCATTTTTTAAGCATAAGAAAGAATTTACACCAAAATCTTACACAATATTGAGTCCCATGATATTTATTGGTATATGTATAAAAAAATATTTATGTGACATTAAAATGAATCTAAAACCGAATGGATCATCATGGAAACTTAATTAAAAGAAAATGACCAAAATAATTTTTTTATTAGAATAAAATATAAATTGGGTTCTAGGAAGTCAAGAACAAGTTTCTAAACTCAAAAAAATATTTTTACTTTTTAATTTTACCCCTTAAATAAAAATTAATTCAATAAAAAGGTTTTATAAAATTTCAATTCATGCTTATATCATGATGATTTCATATAAGTTACAATATTTGTAAAAGTGATATTTTTCACTATTCACCTAAAAACCAACAATTTTAGAAAAAATAGAAAAAATGAACCCTAATATAATTTTAACATTATGAATTCAAAAATTAATTTCATTTAATTAAATTTAAATTCTAAAATTTTAGATTTTTTCCTTTTAAATAAAAACATAATATATATTGGAAAACTATTTTTTATTGAAAAATGACTTTTTAAGCATTAAGCGTTCTTAACTTTATTTCATATAAATTACCCACAAGTGTTATTTTTTTAATTGATTTTTTTATAATAATACTTATAAAAATAATTTAATTTATTAAGATAAAAATACACAATATTTAGAAAATATATTTCTTCAAAAAAAGAATTTTTTAACAATAAATAATTTTAATATTATCCTATAGAATCTGATAATTTATCTTATAAACATTAAATTTATTAAATTAATTAGTATTATAACATGACAAATTATTCTTTAAAATAATATTAATATGTATGTAATTAAAATAAATAATTTTGATAATCTTTTTCTTTACTTTAGTTTTACTCATTTTGTAATTTTATTAATGATATTTCACATTTTATTCTCTGATGTTTTAATGTTTATATTGCATTATAAAATAAAAAAATCATTTTAGTTTGGTGTTTTGTGTAGAATAAGATATCATAACTTTAAAGTATTATAATTTCTAGGGTGTTACATTCTATCCCCTTAAATAAACTATATACTCATAATTTTAATTTCTCTGACCAATGAAAATATATTAGGGTATTATTAATATGAATTATGATATAATTGATATTGAGTTATCTACCTTACCATCATGAATAACACTCATAATATACATATATATGTATTTTCATTTTTTACATCCATTTTTTTGAAATACACTTCCTTATTTATAAAAATAAAGGGTTTTACAAAACATACATTTTATATATTTATTTTCATGATCACTTTAAACCATATACAAAGTCCAAAATATTATGCTAAAAATGAATAAACATGTTAAAATTATTATATGTGTCTTATTATTTGACACCTTCATTTTAACCCAAGATACATTTAGTTTAACTATGACACTATAAATCTCTTTCAGTTCTACTCATATTTGGGTTTTACCCCATCCCATGTAAAAATATTGAATTATGCGGTTTCCCATCAATCATGTTTAAAATGGGTCTTTGAAAAAAAAAATTCAAAAAAAAAAAAATTAAATAACCCAATTTCAAAAAAGAAAAAAAAAATGATTATCATGCTATTTATTACTATATTCTAAAAACAAAAATCTTGAAAACCAATGGTCCCAGAATTCAATGTTTACCTTTATCCCCAAACAACATTAATCACTCAAAAAATCACTTACCAATTGACATATACATTAATCATAAATACTCCAAAAATTTTAATCTGTTCCCAAAATAAACTAATTTTCCTTGACATTAAAATAATTTTTAATCCCCATGGATATCTATACTACTCAACTTATACAACAAATATTAATTAACCCATTGTCCCAATTAAGCATATTTACCTCAATATCAAATCACATGCCAACCCAATGAGTTATGCCTGCCTAAATCATATATTCTTAGCAAGACCAAATATAAACCACCCAAAATATCATTAATCACATTAAAATCCAATCACATAAGACCTTACTAGGGGTATTTATGACTTTGAACTTATGATCAACTTTAAACTTAATAACTCATGAAGGTATATAAAACTTGTAAACTATCCTCATCTAATATCTTCCCAACCTATAAAGTTATCTAAACCTTTCTTTAATACCAACTATAACACCATGGACCCATACTCATGGATTCAGTGCTGAAAACATATTCTTTACATATCGACTTTGAAACCAACTAATGAGACTCAATTTTAACCATACATAATTACAACATCAATGAAATTATTAATTCACTTACATACTGATGACATTTTTAGGTTTAGAGCTTTATATAATTCAAAAAAACCTTTACTTAACATAATCCATGTCTTTCCCATCTAATAGACATTGTTCTAATAATACACATATTTCTTATTCCAATGTAATTATTCAATATATACCATAAAATTATCCACACAATATACCCTTCAATACATATCATATGTATTACTCTTTTATATAACATGAGAAAATAGAAACATAAGAAGGGCGAGGCCAGACTGATAGTAAGGGTGGATATCATAGAATTAACACAGAATGAATGACATGGAAGTAATAATTAATAATAAAGTAATGGTATATAACTTATAACATGAGAATATGATATATCCAATGTGAATAATAACATGGACAATAATAAATGATTTCTTAGTGATTTAATTCATAATATTGTACATCATTGTAATGTCCCAGAATTTTTGTATATATTTTTTTAACTATATGGAATTATTTTGAGACGGTGAAATTTGACGACAAGTGATTTCGAGGTCCAGAGTGCCCAGAATGATCCGTCAAAAAAATTTAAGATTTAAATAGTGCGCAT
Source organism: Viscum album (assembly GCA_963277665.1). Classification (NCBI taxonomy): domain Eukaryota; kingdom Viridiplantae; phylum Streptophyta; class Magnoliopsida; order Santalales; family Viscaceae; genus Viscum; species Viscum album. The sequence goes on along the minus strand of OY728137.1, from coordinate 1,927,446,679 downwards.
GAGTGGTTTTACTAAAAAGATGTAATAAATCTTAAACAAGTGCACAAATCAAAAATCTGAGGGCACCATTGCATTCAGGATGGTGGGTTTACCCTAGGTGCGACTTAAGTTTAGTCGGTGCAGGCCTTCGGTGAGAAAACCTGAAAATGGCATAACTGTAAATAAAATAATTAAATAAAATTATTTTATTTTAAAAAATTCTTATAACTCACAACCAAAGACTCAGATTTAAAATACGAGACCACCACTAAGCTCATGATTGTTTGCTTTCCTTAGGAAGATACTAATATTGGCAGGCGCGGGCCAACAATGGAAGTTAGTTTTTTGGATGTAAATAAAATAATTAAGTAAAAATTATTTTATTGTCAAATACTTAACTTCTAAAAGGTAACTCGGATTGAAAGTCCGAGAGTATCGTTGAGTTCATGGGGGCGTGTTCCCCTTAGACAACCTCAACCGGTGCGGGTTGAGGGTGAATGTTATTTATTTTTTAACCTTTTTACGGTATGTTCAGTAACCATGCGGGCATCGATTTCTATCTTTTGAACCAGTGGTCATATTAGAAATCTGAGAGCACCATTGAATTCTCAGTGCCGAAATTCTCTTAGGTGAAGCTTAACTTTTAATGGCAAGAGTCAGAAAAAAAAGTTAATTTTTGGACTTTACAAAAAATAATAAAATTTCTCCATGAGTTATTTTATCTATTTTTTGTAACCGTTGAGTGACGTGGAAGGATTTTGAAGTTAATAGGTCATTCAATGACTTGACCCTTGGGTTGCATAACATCGACATTGGTTGTTTTAATGGAACACTAAATGCGGTTCATTAATGAACCACATTAATGTTATGCAATGTGGTTGGTTCCTCACATCTATTTAAATAAAGCTTGGGAAAGGTTCTTGGGCACTAATGAGAGGAATATTTGATGAAGTTCTGGCGATGAATTCCTCCAACATAGAATGGAGCTTCGATGCCTTATAGGATTTGAACTGGACAACGACGAACACCAATGAACACGCTTCGAACACAGTCCCATCTTCCTCATCCACACCGTCTACCAATGTATTTGAGGTAGAGGTTATGTGATCAATTTATTCCTTTTCCCCATTCTTAAATATTATGAAAATCATGGATCAAACATCCTATGGGTTGATCTGAGTTTCATTCTTTAATGTGGAAGGATAATGCACGACTTCTTTATGGGAGTTTTTATGATTAAATAATCCTTCACATGTTATAACGCTAACGCGGAGGGTGCGGGCCGATCCGAACAAGGCCCAGACCCTCCGCCGATATCGGGTTGGTGGCGTTATTCATGGGATACTTAGAAATATGGTGTAAAGGAAAAAATTCGGGCCGCACGGTGTAGGCACCATCTCGAGAGGCCCATAGGCACAAAAAGGAAAGGAATAGGACCACCAGAGCTTCACCGGTGGCCCATGGAAGCATTGCCGACGTGGCGGTGCCGGAAACCAGAGGAGGCGGCTGCCGACTACCATCGTCCATGAGAAGGTGGCGACGCCCTAAGGGGTCATGACAGATAAAAAGGCAGCCGAACATTGCTTGCCGTGTCAGAGTAGGGTGATGCACTGCGACGGTGCACCACAGAGGAAGGCCGTGACTTCGAGCTGCGGTGGAGGGTGGACCCACGGTCCACGGGTTCCATAGGTGACCGATCTAGTAGGACTGACTAGGTGGTGCAACACCAACTGGCACCGCTTCTTTGAATTGCCAAACGGCTCGTCCGTTCAGGTGGTTAGAAGACCCCCTGGGCCCGGCCAGCAGGCCGGGCGGTTCCGTGGCCTAGCAGGCCACGTCCAGCTGGGTGGGCTGTGCTGAACCCACAACCCAACGAGCCAAGAACGCAGCCCATTGGGCCAGACCAGGACTAGGTGAACAAGACCGAGCCCATCCCCTTCGGGCCTGGTTGGTCCGACCGGGTCGGACCAGACCCGGACCCTTTTTGGACCATTTACGCTTAAATGAGCATATCTTATAAACTAGACGTCCGTTTGACAAAATGTATGTGGCACTAGAACCCTTTGGACGAGGTGGCCCTGTTGAGATACTCCATGTGAGTTTCGGAGAATGTTGGAGTTTTTTTTGGGTTGGATCGTTCTCGAATCCAACCAGGCCCTTGGCATTAAAATGCCGATAACATACAGACCGAGCATCTGGTTGACATGTCGTCTATTGCATTGAAACCCTTATGAAATGGCGGTTCATCAGATTACTTCTTCATGGGACTTCATTCTAGTTTAAATACAAATGATGGCTTGAGGAGTGGATCCTCCTAAAATCAAGCGTTCTTTGTGCTGGAATCCAGTGGTTGGCTGTGACGTGAAGAATAAATAGCGATCTTGTATGGGTCATCACCGAGTGATTCTGTGTGGGTCAGCACCAAACGATCCTGCATGGGTCAGCATTGAGCGAACCTATGTGGGTTATCACCGAGCGATCCTATGTCGGTCAGCACTGAGCGATCTTTTGTGGGTCTGCACCGAGCAATCCTGTGTGGGTCAGCACCTATCGATCCTGTGTGGGTTAACACCGAGTGATCCTCTGTGGGTCAGCACCGAGCGATCCTATGTGGGTCAGAAACAGAGCCTCTTGACAGAATAAGATGAACTGACTTTACGACTAATCATCTGTACTTCTGTACTTAAGTTATATCTGGTGTGAGATATCTTTTGCTTTATTCTTTGTGATTAAGATCATGCTTTGTGGTTTTTCCTTTGTGGAATTCTGAGAGACCTTCAGGGGTCTCAGGGTCCCTATTGAGTATTGTTATACTCACCCTTTCACGGGCTTCACCCGCACCTTGTTGTGTATTGTGTAGATGATGGATAACTTGAATGAGTCTTGAGGAGTAAGGGCTAGACGGTGCTCGAAGGTGATTGACAGAAGGTGCACGAAGGTGACCGATTGACGTGGAGAGCTGTAGTGACGAGTTGTACCTACCCTTCAGGTAGGATCCTTGGTGGAAAAACTCAGGAGCTATTTTTCCTTTTTTTCTATACTTCCATTTTAGTTGGGATTGTATTCTAGACCCTTTACTTTCAGTACTTACTTTTACACCTAGTGGTGGTTTTTAGTTGTGGTTGTACAATTCTTCTTCCATTGTGTTTTTCTTATATGCAGTGTGCCCTATCTGTGTGTGTACAGGTTTTGAGTCAATTCCTTCCCATTTTAGGGATATGCCTTTCCGGTGCTAGTCGACAACCCCTAGCCTATGGAAGGCGTGCTTGGGGGTAGTCATGACATGGGCCCTAGGGGACAGGTCGTGACAATCATAATATAACCATCAAGGCCTAATTCCAGCACATTATACATATTGTTAAGAACTCATCCAAGACATCATAAACACACCATCAAGGCCTCATTCTTAGACATTATAAATAATGGGGTAGAAATACACCAAATACCTAATCTAGTTTGTGTCATGAGACCTATCGATGAATCATGGGGCAATATAATATTGGGCCCCACCATTTACTAAATAAGTCAAATTAATCCATCATATTAATGAAATTGATAAAATTTAAAATATATAATCAACCTACCTAGTAAATAATCAATTTTCAATAATCATTCAATAATCATTTGTATGGAATTAACAAATATACAAATTATCAATATTTTCTTAGTCAATAACTAAACAATCATTCTTGATGAACACCCTCCAATATGATTTATGTATTATAAGGTATTCAAAACATATAGATTAATGATTATATGACTATCAATACAATAAATGATGTAAAATATATCCATGATAATAAATAAAATGGACATAAAGGAGAATAATAAATTCAAATGGGATAAAGAGAGTGATAAAGAATATAATCACAAGGAAGTGAGTGGACTGATAATAATAATCACACACAAATTAAGGTATAAAAATTAAATCAGAAAGGAATTAAAGAAGAAAATCAATTCATAAAAAATTAATGTTTTATAGTGAAGGTAAGTCATTTGTAAAATAAAGAGGAAATTGGAAAAAAAACTTTAAAAAGAATTATCCTTAAATATTTTGTAACTTTATTTAAAAAAAAATTATAAATCACTTATAAAACTCTTTTCACTAGATGTTAAGAATAATTAAAAACATTTATTTTTAAAATTATTTACAATAATATAATCTTGAAAATAAAATTTACTTAAGTAATAAAATTTGGAGTGAAAGATAAAAATATGCATAAGTTAAATGAAATCCAGTTTCAAAACTTTGAAGAAAATAATATCCTTATATTTTGATATAAAAACAAAAAATCAATAGAATAATTGAAATAAATATTAATTTTTAAAACCATTTAAACTTGTAAAGGAAGGTAAATAATTAATAATTTTCCTAAAGGTGAAAAATCCATTCATGTGGAAAATGTTAAAAGGATATTCCTTTTAAACTTTTGTAAAGGAAGTCAAAAATTACTTATATGGAAAAGGTTAATAATATTACTTTTAAACTGTTGAATAAAAAGTCAAAAGTAATAGAAATTGATCTTAAAATAATAATTAAATTATATAAAATATAATTCTTGGTTCAAAAATAAAGAGTATAGATATGGAATATAAATTTTCTTGAATAAAAAAGATAAATAAGGAAATTTTTTATTATAAACACTAATTCAGTTGATTTGAGTACCAAAAAGGGGAAAAATAGAGAGGATAATTAAAAAACATAGATATAACTATAGAGTAATAAAATATATGGGGTTTAAGAGATAAATAATATATGATCCCCAATGTAATTTGAAACTCAATCAATCCTGATAAAAAGTGAGATTGTAAAATAAAACCTTACGACTTTGGTAACTTTCAAATCAAAAGGAATGTAAAGATAGATCATTATATCTTTATATAACTACATGAAATATGTGAAATAATATTTAAAAATATATTCATGGGAAATTAATTACACTATATAAAATAAATCATTGAGCATAACATGAAACACATCTCAAGAAAATTAAAATTAAGACAAAGAAACCCTTACATCATTTGTAACATTTTGATAAAAAAAATTGAAATGAAGAAAATTAAATGAAAAAATAGATACCATTAATAAAGATATATCCAAGATATAAAATTTCACAAATATATTATATATATCATATAAAATAAATTAGCTTCATAATACAAAACATGTCTCAAATAAAGAAATTTGGAGATGAGGAACCTTTACATTTTACTCATGAGTTTCAAAAAATATCTATGAAATACCATATAATAAAAATAAAAATCTTAATGAATTATTTAAAAACATTATTCATATGTATTACCTTTTATATTCTTCAATTATAATCATTCACCACACACATATTAGTTAGTTAATGTTTATTTTCATCACATGATCCTAGTAATTTCAATTGTTTTGTGCATGTTTCACAATGACGATCTCAAAACTAGTTCATTGATACAAATTTCATCATTAAAATATTTTAATTTTTTTAAATATATATTTTTCAATTATTTATGCATTCCCATGTTAATTTTATGGAAATTATGGGTATGGTTCGAGATAATGGAATCCATGACGAGCTTGCTTCAGGTAATTTAGAGATATCAATGTTCTACATTATAATGATAATTAATTATTATTTTATCATTATATAATAATATTAATGATATATATTACTAATTAATAACACATATATTCATTAAATACATTTTTAGAACCATCCATTTAAGGTGATGATGAAAAATGAAATACGCTGTTCATGGAGGTGGTAGTCCGTGCATAGAACATGCAAAATTTTAATTTTTTCAATAGATGGGAGGAAGGTAGAAAATGATTATTATATCAGTATAATAAAATTTAAGTATAATAATTATACTGATTTAATTATTTTATTAAATTTATGATATATTTCATTGAGGTATAAGAATAATTATAATAATAGAAATGAAAAAGGAGTGATTAAGAGTTCCCACCTTACTCTTCGAGACAACTCATCAAGTCTTCATTGATTGAAATTTTGGAGAGGCCAATAACTATATTATGTGACTATAATTTTTGGGGATGTATTTTCATAGATATTGGTTGAAATAAGAGGATTTATATGTGGGGAGAAGTGGGGTGGTGAAGGGATCCTTTTATAAGTGAGGGGTGGATTTTTTTTGTAAATACTCATTTCTTTATATTAAAGGCATGTTGGTTTGAAAGGAAAATAGATCCAATAGTGGAAAATAATGGATAGAGAGTAATTTTAAATTGATCCAAATCTAATCCACATAAATAAGGGATACAATTTTATATATTTTTGGTATTTATTCTTTAATTTAACTGCTTTACCATAATTTACTTTTATCATGGTAACCTAATTTTTTACCTTGGTAAATTATTTTTATGAAAAAAAATTAAATAGAAGTTATTACATAATTTAAATATTATAATAAAAATTATGAAAACCATTTTAAAAGATTCAAATTCTAGTGTTCATTAAAATTAATTTTATTAAAAGGTCCCTTAACGCAACATATGTTTTTTAGAAAATATGCCCTTTTAAGATTAAGAATAAATTTATGTCAAAATCATGTATTGTGTTGATTAAAATGATAATTATTAGTATATTACTAAAAAATTAGATTTAGTTGTCTTATAAAGAAATCTAAAACTGAATGGATCATCGTGGATACTTAATTAAATGAATTGGATGAAAATAGTTTTTTATTAGAATAAAATATAACTTGGGTTTAAAAAAGTCAAGGAGGAGTTTCCAAATTCAACAAAAAAATTAAATGTTTTATTTTACTCATTAAATATAACTTTGGTTGATCCAATTTTTTTATAAATTTTTATTTCATTCTTATATTATTATGTTTTCATAAATGTTACTATATTTGTAAAAACTATAATTTTCACTATTCACCTAAAAATAAATCACTTTAGAAAAAGAAAAAACACCTTAAAATAATTTTTACATTGTTAATTATAAAATGAAGTTCATTTCATCAAATTAAAATTCTAAATTTTGGGAATTTATATTTTTAAATAATAATATAAAATATAATGAAAATGTGTTTTTTATAAAAAAATGACTTGTTAAACATTAAACATTGTTAACCTTATTTCATATCAATTACCCATGAGGGTTAATTTATTATTATTTTTAATTTGAAACATTTTATTATAAGAATCATTTTAAAAAGTTCAATTTAATTCGTTAAAATAAAAATACACAATATATAGAAAAATAAAATTCTTTGAAAAATATACCCTTTCAACACTATTTTTTTTTAAAAGAATAAAATTAAATTTGACTATTAATCTTATAACTATTTAATTTATTTAATTAATTGGTAATATAATGCATAAAATTATTATTTTAAACAATTATAATATGTAGAAAATTAAAATAAATCATTTTAATCATCATTGTATTTACTGAAGGTTTTATAACTTTTTAATTTTTCTTAATGATATTTCAGAGTTTATTCACATGATGTATTAGTTTTTATCTTACGTTATAAAATATAACATAACACGTCTTAGTTCAGTGTTGTAAATAAAAAAAATCTATCATAAATTTGTAAAGTATTATAATTTCTAGGATGTTGAATTAATATTTTTTATAATAAATATATCAGTAGGGGCTTCTTTTACTTTCACCTTTGTATTTGAAAAGTGTCACGTCACAGAAAGGAAAATAATGTGGCATCAACTTTCAGAATTTTAACCAAGGAATATAGCCTGGTAGGCAAACAGGGAATTCAACTACATATCGCAAGTGTTCGAAAGGAAAGGGGGATCAATGTTCTTATAAGGACATATATGGGACATTAATGACTTCCAGGTGCACAATGAGATGATGGATCTAGGATCTACTGCGGACCCATATACTTGGTACCATAACAATAAGAGAAACCAAAGAATTTGGAGCAAACTCGACCGATTTCTATCCAATTTGCAAGGGATGGAATCCTTACCCAACACTCAGGTTACCCACCTCCCTAGAGTGAGGTATGATCATTCTACACTATGGATTCAACTTAATAGGTAGAACTATAGGATCCAGTGCTTTTTCTACTCCAATAGCTAGGATCAGGATGCTTTATTCATCCAAACCATGGTAAACTCATGGGATCAGCCAACATGGGGAGTAGATTGGGAAGGCTTGCAATATCATCTTAAAAGACTAAAGGATCATCTATCAAAGTAGAACTCTTATCACCCTGATAGAAAACTTGGACTTGAAAATTTAAAGCAAGAGATTGTTAGGATGGAAGCTTCTCTCTAGGATAAATGGGAGGATGAAAATTTTGACATGCTGGTCTCAAGGTAGGGTTAGATATCAAAGAAACTATTTTCCATCAAGAGGATCACTAGGGAGAAGTCAAGAGTTTTGTAGATAAGGGAGGGAGACAAAAACATGGGTTATTTTAATGATTGTATGAGAGAAAGGAAGGTCATATGAAAAATAAATTTATTGTTAGAAGATGGATCATATACAGATGATGTGGTGGTGGAAGAAAGTAAGACAGGAAAATAATTTTAAGATATTCTTGCAGGATATCACATTTTAAAAGAGATAAGAAACACTAGGCTCATAGATGAATCTTTTATATGAAATATTTCAAATCTAGTGGAAGATAAGGATAATGAAGAATTGGTTATTATTCCTGGAGAAACAGAGATGAAGGAGGAAGTGGAATCTTTAAACCCTAAAAGTGTACTGGGGATAAATGATTTTATAGGGGATTTATATATCTTTTCATGGGATATAATTAAGCGTAAATTCATCTGAGAAGTGTAAGAATAATTCTATAGGGGTGATATTATAAGGGAAACCAGTTCTTCCAAACTCATCTTGATTCTGAAGGTCAAGGATCCAAATTTGGTTAGCAATTAAAGACCCATATGCCTATGTAATTTCTATTATAAAATACCCACCTATCTCATTAACAAAAGGTTGGAAAAGGTTCTCCCGAAGCTAATATCATAAGAGGAGCACCGTTTCTTAAAAGGTAGAAGCATACAAGGTGAAATCAGCATTGGTAATGAAATTATTGATTACATTAATAAAAATTCCCTTAGATACAATATCATGATAAATATTGACATAAACAAGGAATACAATCAAATGGAGTGGTCCTACACTGTGAGGATCATGAGGCAAATTGGATTTTCAGAGTGGGTTTTCTACCTAGAATTTAGGTTCTTTACTTCTCCATGGTTTCCAGTCTTGCTTATGGGGAGAAGTTTTGGCCTCTTCAAATTGGTGCGAGGAATCTGATAAGGGGATCTACTTTCCCCTAACCTATTCAATATTAATTGGGAAGCTCTATCCAAAAACATTAACCTAGATATTAAGAGTGAAAATATCTTTCCTTTTAGGAAAAGGTTGGGTACAAAAATTATATCTCATATCATGTTCACAGATGATATTCTTTTCTTTATCAATGGTAGGCATACTTACATTGATGGATTCAACCAGACTTTGAATGTCTACAACATCTTGAGTGGAAAATAGATAAAAGTTGTGAAAATCAATATTTATATCTAAAAAATATGCTCATATACGTGTGAAAAAAACATATAGGATTGGTTAGGGATGCTGAGTAGAGAGATTCCAATGAATTATTTAGGAGCACATATATCTAAAGAGAGATTCAATAAATACCTCTTTGTGAATCTGATCAATCAGAGGCGTATATATAATTAGAATATCCAACTTCTCTCTTCTATAGGCAGAATCACATTTTCTAAAACCAGCCTCACATCGATACCAATGCATGTTATAATATTTATCAAAGTGACCAAAGGAACCCTCACTGGAATTGATAAAATACTAAATTCTTTCATCTGGGATAATAAGATAGAGGGAAAGTGCCACTGGGCCTCCTGAAAAAGATTATAGAAGCCCATTATTGAAGGTAGAGTGAACTTGAGGAATTTAACATAGAATATTCAAGGATTTAAAACCAAGATCACATGATATATTATTGTTGGGAAATACCTCTAGGTGAGGTTAGGTAGGACTAGAGTAGATGGAAGGAGAACAAAAGTTGACTCTCAAATTTAGCCCACTTCATGGTTCACTATTTTGATTTACTAGAGGATAAAACTAGTTGGGTTGTTGGGTGAGGGGGCATTTGGATTTGGAAGGATAACTGGGTATGGTATATTCTCTATTTTCCAGGATGATCGACATCTTACATGTTGTATAAAAATGCATGAAATCAGCATAGACTCATAAAAACTATTCTCAATGATGAGAAAAAGAGCATTCATGTAAGCATCTAACTGGTCAAAGACCCTGATAGATGAATTTTCATGGACAAAACCTTGGGGATATTCAATAACAAAAAGTGTTTAGCCTTTATCCATCCATAATAAGATACTGAAGACTAGGAGAGCGAATTATAGTGAAAGGATATCCCCACTAAGCTAAAATTACTAGTTTGGAGAATTAGAAACAAGTCCCTACCAATAGATGAAAACATTTATAGAAAATGAATCCATATGGATTCATGTTGCTAGTGATGTGAGGGTCATAACACAAAGATGACTCAACACTTGTTTTTTGAAGGTGGTTGGGCTTGGTTCACCTGGTATCTCATTAGATAGTTCCTCAATATTTTGGTGTAGAGTGACCCAACCACAGACTTTATTACCTTCTAGTTTTTGGGGGTGGATCAAAAACGTAACGAAGGGAAATATCGAGGCATGGATTTTGTTGCTATGTGATGGGTTTTGTGGTAGGTCAAGAATAAAAGATGTAAGAAAAATAATTGATCTATTCTATATATCCAAACACATGTTCTATATTTGGTTTCAGATTTGGGTGTTCTCTTTTAATGTGGAAGATTTGCGGTGACCAACATGGGTTTGATCCCATGGAGCTCGATCAGCTCTGATATTAATAAACATTCTAGCCAAGGAAGACTAATCAAATGGAACCCAACCTACCTAGGGTTCAAGATTAATATTGATGGGTCCTACGTTCAAGGTGAGATGTGTGGGGGTGGTCTGGTTTGTGATAGAATTGGATTGATGCTTCTCAGTTTCAGTGAATGTTATAGAGAAGGCAACTATATAGGGGCAGAAGCAAGTGATCTTCACAAAAGTCTATCTCTCTCTACAGACTGTTCAACACAGTCATTGGGGTGGTGGAATATGATTCTAAAACTATCATGGACACTCTCAGGAACAAGTGCACAACTCCTTGGTATCTCACCTATCTCATTAGGAAATGCAGACTCCTAATTGAACATAGAATGAAAGTCAACCACACATGGTGGGAGGGTAGCATGGAAGATGATATCTTGGATAAAAAAGGGTACATCAATGATTTTCTCATACTTTTCAATGGCATTGATGCTTTTCCTGATGAATGTAACATTATTTTAAGGTGAGATGTGTGGGGGTGGTCTGGTTTGTGATAGAATTGGATTGATGCTTCTCGGTTTTTAGTTTGATTTTTATTCACTTTAATGAATAAAATAAAAGTAATAAAAATTACATTTACATCAAGGAATGAATTTAGTCATCCGATATCATGATCCATGAATGATAATTCACTATTTTTCAATAACTATCATCTTATATAAAAATACTAATTCAATTTATAATGATTACCATTTTTTAACCACTTCAGGTGGTAATATTATTTTCAAAAAATATATTGGATTATTAAATCTATATAACTCTATAATATCATTTATGAACTATAAGAATAATAACTTCTACTTCAAGGGGTTAAAATTGAATGAATTACATTAGATGATGTTAATAATATATAAACACATGATAAATAATAATTTTTTTGATATTGCTTCTATAAGAGAAAAAAATTGATAGATAGAAAATATTCTTCAACAGAATGTCAAAAGGTGCTATTTTTATATCATCCGTTGGGGATACACTATTTTATAAATATTAATAAAATTCATTATGCTCTTTAAATATTTATTTTCTTCAAAAAACTTATTAAGGTTAAATTATTATTATTTATTTATTTTATTTAAAAATAAATAAGGCACAATGATCATTGAAAAATATTATATTTATCTTGAACTTGATTTAAAATAAAATCAAGTATATTTTCATTCACTTCAAGGAGTGAAATAATTTTTTTTAATAAATATTCACATTCACTTTAGGGAATAACATAAAATTATATTATTGGTTTTTATATCATATTCAAGATAAAAATAAAAATATTTAATTTAGTATTTCATCCACTTCATGAGATGAATATCTATAAAATACAGTAACTGTATTTTAAATATAATATATAAGTGAAAATGGATAAAAAAATGTAATTTTTATTTTAAAACTCAAAAATAAATATCATATATATCATGAGAATTTATATATCATAATCAAGCTTAACACCTTTAGGGTGCACAAGTAGGATATTCTAAATTTTATCATGTCACCCTTGTATGATCATGAAAGTTCACTTAAATTTACTATAGGTATACAAAATTCGTTATTCATCCACTTCTAGTGGTGAAAATTCATTTCTCATTTGATGAATGATTTTTGTCTTGACATTGACCACATTGACAATTAACTCAATTGTGATAATAACCAATCACATTCACTATAGAGAATGGACTAGAATTCGACAGTCTTAAGTCATCATTACTCTTTAGAAGATCAATGTTTTTTTGATAACATAATTTTAATAAAATAATTCATATTTTTAAAATATTATCAATAAGTAAAAAAATAAATATAATGATATATGATATATAAAATAGGAATTTTTCATTTAAGAATTATCTAATATTAATGATAGCGATAGTGTAATATCCTTTTAATATATTCAGGTACTTATTAACCCTTATTTTTATCATTCTTTGATTGAGTCTCATTTAGTTGTGCTTTGGGTGAAGTTTTGAAAATTTTGGAAGGTTCTTGGGTTGTGCATGGTTGGTGCATAGTTTTCCCAAACCGTGCGCCCTACTAGTGAAAACTGTGAAAACCCAAGTAGTGAGGGTTTGCACAGTCGGAACATGGTTTGAAAAACTGTTTACCCACCTAGTATAAATCATGCACCCCTTTACAAGGGAACATAGTTAGGGGTTGAAAAAATGTGTAGCCCTTCCCAACTAACCATGCACGTGAGATTTAATCATTTAAAAAATTGTTTTAAAATTACCCAAAACCTATTTTGGAACCCTGATCAACCATAACTCAGGATATATCATTTTAAAAGGTTTAGAGGGATCTCAAGGACCCATTTTGGACCATCCAAATTCCATCCAAAGTAGATCAAAACAAGGTGAATTCCATTCGATCCTTTCCTGGTAAGATTTCTTGCAACATTCATTCTCTCTTTCTCTCTTCTTATCTGATCCTTAGGGTTCAATATATATATGTGTTATTGGAGGATTTAATATATATTGTTTTAGATATTCAATCTAGTTTTAATTCTCTAATCTCCATTCCCGACGTTCTTCATTGGAGTTTTCCATTATGGGCATTGCAAGACATGATCTCTTAGTTTTGGTAGGTGATTCCATTTAAGACTGAACAATTGATTTAACCCTAAATTGATTAATTTAAATTAAATTTACTTCAATTGGATTATGAAAAACCCAATTCTAATCAAATTGAGATTTGAATTTTCTTTGGAATGCCATTTTGGGGAAAACCCACAATTCTAATGAATTGGGGTGTGATTATGGAATGTGAGAGAAATCATGAAATTAAATTGCAGAATTAAATTTTGAAATTGGTTTGTGAAATTAATTTAAAATTTGTATTTGAGAAAAATGCATTAAATTGTTTTTGATAAGAACCTTGGTTGGTTTTATCTAGGAAAAGGCATGAATTGATTAAAAACCCATTTTGGTTTTTGAATAGAAATTGGCATATTGAAATAGAAAATGGGTTAATTGTATTTTGAATAGTTTTGTGATAAATTTATCATTATTTATTGTTGTTTGAGCACATGAAAGCCTTGGTATTTAGTGAGTTATTTGGGACAACACTCTATTAACTCTTTACTACTCTAACAAAATATAGTGCAACATATCACATCCCCGATGAGATGGTGACAAGTCCTCTTTGATCAGTGACTTAGGGACATGGGTAAACATATTTCCATGATCACTTATTTGTGTGTCTGAGGACCCCATAACCTAGAACTATTGTACCACTTGACAGATGACCATGTTTCTCATTTTTGATTATTTTGATATATGTCATTTTTTGTAAACTTTTTTATACATGCCTTGTGAATTTAAATAAGCTATTTTATATAAAATGTTTTTAAGTGATTGTTTGAAATATTTCTATCAATTGAAATGTAAATCATGATTTGTTTTAAATATGATTTTTACTGCCAGGCTTGTTTGTTTTAAAATTGAAAGCATTACTTGGTTAATTATTGTGGAATCTTATTATGGAATCCTTGATGAGACCCTACTGGGATTTTACCTCACATCCTACGTATGCCTTCAGGTGTTTTTAGACTATATTCTTTCATGTTCAAGCAAGGGGAAAGAACCAATTAGAGGTGGTTCTTGTTTTTGATCCTTAGGACTTGAAGAGATGTGTCTTATTGGGAATTTGGTTGTTATCTTTCAGTTATGGTACTTTTTTGTCATAATTTGGGTTTTTATACCTATTTAAATTTCGATATTTTTCTTCCTATGTAGTTTTCCTTTGTGTATACTGACTTGTAACATTTTCTTCTACTGTTTATGTGGAAAAATCATTCCCAAATTTGTCTTGAATGATTCTAGGTACTTGCACCAACCCATGGGGATTGAGAATTCCCTTCAAGCCATGTTAGGACTAGCTCATTTATCAGGGTACCAGGTTATCCAGGTTGGTTCATAACAAAGTGGTAATAAAGGTACATGTTAAGCATCTTTCCTTGATGTCAGTATATAGTTGTGTAATATTTTTGGGACTTAGGAGTTAGTTATGGGAGAGTGTCTAGCCATATCTCATCATAATAAGCCTTAAGTATCCTAGGGTGGTTTTGGGAAATATGTATTGAGGATTAGTTATAATATTTCCTCTTATTTTGATTTGGGTAGTTGAAATTAAAATCTTTTTATCTATCTATTGGGATTAATTTATCCATTTATCGTGTTTTAGTGTTGATATATGTAATGTTTTGATGTCTTCAATGCCACTGACTAATGTTTTGTAGCATCATGCCTCCAAGAAGACATGTGGATCAGATCTAGGAGTAATTTGTTGATGAATCATAGTGAGAAAATCCTCCTATTTACTAGAATCTGGTTGAGGTTTTTGTTCATGTTGTCCATTCTCTAGTACATGCACCTACACCCATCCCTATTTAGGCTCCATCTATGTAACCATAGAGGGATTAATCCATGATTCATACTTTGGAATTAATTAACTAGAACCCACAAGTGTTCAAAGTATAAAAAAATCCTCAAAAGGATGAGGATCAGTTAATATGGGTTGAAATTTTATTTTATTTATTATAGACCCTTGTTTATATCAAGGTGAAATATGCCACATTAAAGCTAAAGTGTGACGCCCCAGGTTTTATGAACTGGTCCAAGTGAAGAACGTTATGCTTTTAGTAATGTATTTTCTTTTATTTGTTGTTCTTTTAATGATGTCTCTTGTTTTATTTTATGCTTTGAGTACTATTAAAGAATTTGAAACAAAATAAAACATGGATAATACAGTAAACTGGTATATATTTAAAAGTTACTTTGCAATAATACCCAACCAATTGAAAATACCATGCACAATACCTAACACAGCCACACCAAGAATACTAAGAATAACAACTTGAGTAATCAGATAGTAGTCGTCTTCAGGGTCCATCAGTGTGAAGAATATAACAGCTAGAGCCATGGCACACATGCTCAACACCCATGGTATGAGGAGAGCCATCCTTTCTGGTTCAAGTGTTTTGATTTTGTAAAATTCCCCTGCTTTTATAATGGCTCTTAAAGATATGACCGTCGGAAAATATAGTCGTTGGGTTTTCAAAACGACCTCTGGGTTACCGTTGATAAAGTTTATCTTTATATTAAAACTTGTTCTAATGATCTTATAATTTTATCATATTATAATATGTCTAATGTATGTTTCACAAAAGAATCATAGTTTTAAAATTTAAAAGAGTATTCTTGGAAATAAATCCTTTTGTTGTCACAAAATCCCGATGGATACTTATATATTGAAAACTTAGTATTCTTTTTATAAAATACGTGTTTTAAGGGTATCTATAATAATAATATCTTTTGATCTCTAAAATTATGAATTGGGGAAAAACCTTTTTGTCTTTTAAAAATCATGCTAATTATAATGGTTTTGTATAATAAGAAAGGTATATCTTTTAAAATATTTATAAATGAACTGGTAAAGGGACTTAAATTTTAAGTTAAAACTATTTGTTTTTATTGTATATTTACACATTGTTGTACAAATATTTATATTACACACTATTTTTGAACTAAGTATACTTAAACTAGTTATTTCGAAAGTCTAAACAAATTTTTATTTAAAAATTATGTTAATATGAAATATTTTACATAAGATAGTAAAGGGATTTAGATTTATTTTAGTTAAAACTATTT
The DNA here is from genome assembly GCA_963277665.1 of Viscum album. Taxonomy (NCBI): domain Eukaryota; kingdom Viridiplantae; phylum Streptophyta; class Magnoliopsida; order Santalales; family Viscaceae; genus Viscum; species Viscum album. Next base: position 1,927,430,149 of record OY728137.1, on the reverse strand, counting down.
GTTTTTATTGAATTAACTCTCTTTAATATTTATACTACACTTTATTTTGAAATAAGTATACTTATAAATTTAAATAAGTTTTTAATAAAAATATAGGTTAGGGCCCGGCCAAGCCGAGGGCATCCCTTAAGGGACAAGCCCTCTAGGCCGAGACCAAGACCCAAGGGACCCGAGGTGCCGACCATCGTGGTCCTAGTTATGCATAGTGTTAACCAGGCCTGAGCCCAAGCCGAGTGTGGGTTCGTCACGTTGCACGCGGGCCCGTGTGTAAGGCCTGCGGTGCGTGGTGCGTAGGGGTGGGCCAAAGCCCGCTTGGGGTCCGTGTGTAAGACCCCCGTGTGTGTGCGTTCGTGTTATCGAACCGAAGCCGACGTGCTTTGTTTTATAAGTCGCGCCTCAAATGCTGATTGTTTCGATGTGGGATGCGTTCCGCGTGATCAGGACCGTCCGATCGAATCACGCTTCGATCTCGACCGTCTGAACCTGTTAGCCGCACGATCACCCCGCGTATCACCGCGACCGTCTGATCTCACTCGAGAACTAATCCCGACTATTGGTTTCTTTTAAAATGATCTCTTTATTTTTCTTCCTGCACCCTCTCCAGCCGCGAGATCTTCCACTTCGTGAATCCTGGCCGTCCATTCCTTTACTACATCGAGCCATCGTCTTCTTCCTCGCAACAGCACCCGACCAGTAGGCCTGCACAAGGACGCCTCGGCCTCTCCCCCTGCACTGCTCCCCTTGACTTCTGAACACCCCCTCCTAGGTCTCTGTTCCTTCGTCTTCCCCACGTCGGTCTACCATCTTGGGTCGAGTCACCTTTGGATACCGAGGCCTATATAAACGCCTCTGGCCTCATGAAATCGCAGCGGTTCCTCCTCCTTTCTCTCCCTCGAACTCCCAGCAACCCAGCATGGTGCACCTGTTCCGAGCTTTCTCCTCAAGCAATGTAAGGGTCCTTGCATGCTTGCTTTATTTTAAAAGAACCTTCGTTTTATACTCTCGGTATATATATAGTTTATCTTTTTTTTTATTTATATATACTTAATATAAAACCTTCGGTTTGTATTGCCTTCAAGGAGTTTGGCCTTCATGTTTCAAGTGGGGTGAAAATGTAAGGGTGCGTATATACATTGCTTCCATTTTGAGAAACCTGTATATACTACTTATATGTATATGTACAAATCCATCAGTTATTATATATTGTGTATATATGGTTTCATATATATGTAAACTGTATATATAGTTTATATATGCACATTTACAAATCCCCCGGGTTGTATATTGTTTTTTTTACAAACAGTATATACAGTTTTATTTTACAGTTTTCTAAAAATCCCAAACTTGTATTTAATGTATATGGTATGTATATATATAGTTTCATGAATGTTTTCTCATGACCTAACCCGGCCTATTTTGGGTATCAATCTTTAAAAAAAATTTTTAGATATATATTTGCAAACTATGTTCTTTTAGTTTAAGTGAAGTTATGTTTGTAAAACCAAAATTTTATACATATGGTTACGTTTATGACAAACCTTATTTGGATTTATTTCTCAACCATGTAAGAAATTTATGGTTGGAAACCTTCAATTACCTAAGGGATTTAATAGACTTTGTTTTTGAATTGTGTAAAACCCCTATATACACTTCGGGTATATATGGGTACGTGTATATGTATTTATATGAATAATTTCCAAACCCCATTATATTCTTTTATAAATAAAAGGACTTAATTTACTCTTTGATGCAGGTAAGATTTTATTAAGATATGATTTGTGTGATTTCTAAACCAACATCTTTTTTAAAATACATACAAATGGACATGTTTTATTAAATAGGTTTATCTAACACTGCCCTGATGAGTTTATGATAAAATATGTATTTTGGTTCAAGGGCCTGTTTATCACCGTAACTGATTTCAAGTGTTTTCCTTAAGCATTCCTTTTTATATGGATTTATAATGGAAAAGATTCATCATTTAGTATATCATTATTTTATATGCTTTAGTGAAAAGGATGTTATACTAAGCCATGTATGCCTTTGATTAGTTATTGACACATGTTGCAAAGTTAACTATCATACATTGTATTAGCAAAATTTGTGGTAGTTCATTATTTATTATTGCACATAATGCATGCTTATGACATATCACTAAATGAGCTAAGAAATTATATTACCCAAAGTGGTATGGGACACCTTGGGTAAAATGAAAATGAATGAGATATTCAAGGTGGTATGGGAAATCTTGAATATACAAACGGTTTAAGTAAAGCATGAACGATGTGGCTCACATGATAATAAAGGAAAATTTAAGGGTGCGCCCTGATAGCACTCCAATGCATTGGGTAAAGACTTAATCTCTAGAGATGACCTTTTAGACTGATACCTTGGTGAATAACCTTGGTAATTTTTAATGACAACTTGGGGATGGACCTTGGTGAAACGAAATGATTGTAAATATTGAATATTGATGCCACATAATTCAAGTTATGTAATAAGTTCTTTCCAAGATAAAGTTCTTTCATAACTGATGCCTTTAAGTTTTCATAAAGTTCTTATTTCACTGGTATAAGATTGGACCATGATTGGTGTTATCACTTAATAGAATAATAACCAACATATGAAAATTTAGTTATTTCCTTGATGCGCAACTCTGATTATACGTTACTCTTAACTGTTTAATTTATTCTTAAGTAAATCAAATGTAGTACTTGTTCATAATAACCATTATTACTGCTTCGAGAAATGACATAATTGTTTCATGTTCTTCTTGAGAACCTTGATTGAGAATTGATATGTTATGTGTTACAATCTTCCTTTAGTGAATGTTAAAATTCTTTTAAAAGAATGTTTTCAAGTTTCACACTATTTTCATTTCTTTTTTTTAAAAAAACCCCACTTACTGAGTATTTCAATTCTCACCCTATGTTTTGATTTAAAATTTTCAGGTATCAGCTTTTAAAAGATGAATTGTTTCAGAATTTTCCGGTTTCCTAGAACTCGAACCGCACACGATCCTCTGTATGGGACATTATGTGTTGTTAACAAAGTGTGTTTTATTTTAAGATAACACATCATGTTCAGAAGACACCGACTCCTGGGTTTCTGGGGTCGGGGTCTTTACAGTTTTTTTCAGAGGTACGGTTTGGATAACTCTGGAAATCCAGAAACTAAAAAAAGAATATATATATGTATATATACTTCAATTTATTAAAAATTGGGCTTTCTTAAATTTCAGATGGAAAACGAAGGCACAAATCTCTTATCTCTCCCCACAGAGGCCCTAGAGACCATTGTTTCTTTAGCTAGCCGTGATGATTTTCTAAACTATGCCCATATCCGCATGACATGCAAACACCTTTACGACGTATCCAATTCACCACGGGTGCTTCGGTTACACCAGGGGGTAGGAATGGATTACCTCCTTATGATGATAACCCAGTGTCCCTCCTATGTACGTCGAGGAAGGTACTATGAGGGACTTTTCCGAATTTTCACGGCAGGTGAGAGATTTGGCACTATGATTGATAACCCTTTTCAAGAAGCTGCTGCTGATGGGGACCTCCGAGCGGGCTACCTTTGTTAGATTTTTAAACTACGGCTTCTGGGGTCAGTTGTTGGACTTCGGAAGGTTAGAAGATGAGTCCACCTGACTGTCTTGCAGACAACAAGTGTATGAAGATGTCTCTCAACTTCATACCCCTCATGCTAGACTCATAAGACGTCATAGGTTCCCCCATGAGTTTTCCCTGAATGCTCAGCCTGTGTTTGGTTCGAGGAGTTAGGGAGTTTTGCTTCTCTGTGTGGAGTTCGTTTAGTTAGTGGTTAAGGGAAACTCAAGCACTAATGATAATAAACGTATGTTTATTGAAATTTTGTCTTTCCCCTTCCTTGTCTTTAATTTGTTTTTGTCCTTGAATGATTTTCAAGTGATTGAAATCCTGCCTTAAAACTTTCAGATGGAAGGAAAAACCCACCTGTTATCCCTTCCCACTGAGATTCTGGAAATCATTGCAATCAAAACGCGTGAGGACGAGTATGACCCCTTCACAAATTTGCGAAGAACATGAAAGCAGTGGTTTGAGGTAACAAATGTTCCGGAGATTCTCCGCACCTGCCAGGGGAATGCCTCCATCTATTACCGCATTGGCTCAACACAGCTAGCCGGACGTGAACGATGAGGAAGTTACCACGAAGGACTCGTTTTATGTTTTACCCTAGGCCGAAACTACACGGCCAGAGTGAAATTTCAGGAGGCTGCATTAGAGGGAAATCTTCGTGCGGCTTATATGCTCCAAATTCTCAGCTTTAGCTTGTTTGACTGCATCTATGGCTTCGATGTCCTCGACCGAGACATAATTCGGTGAGTCCTTCGTACGATGGTCTTTAATGACATTTCGGAACTTTGTACTGTTCGAGCTTCCCTCTGGAGGCCTGAAGGTCCGGAACATAAGTGCAACCCCTCCTGTCTTAGGTGTATGTGGATTAGGGAACTGGAAGAGGTGAGCTTCGCTACGGGGATTCCGCTAAATGCACCTGTTGACCCTATACGTTGGTGGAGATGGTGAGAACATTACAGAACCTTGTAGTGTTGTGAAATAAATTGCGAGGATGCAATTTTCTAAAGGGGGGGATAATGTGACACCCCAGGTTTTATGAACTGGTCCAAGTGAACAATGTTATTCTTTTAGTAATGTATTTTGTTTTATTTGTTTTGCTTTTAATGATGTCTCTTGTTTTATTTTATACTTTGAGTACTATTAAAGAATTTGAAACAAAATAAAACATGGAGAATATAGTAAACTGGTATATATTTAAAAGTTACTTTACAACAAGACTCAACTAATTGAAAATACCATGCACAAGACCTAACACAACCATAGAAAGACTACTAAGAATAACAACTCGAGTAATCAGATAGTCGTCGTCTTCAGGGTCCATCAGTGTGAAGAATATAACAGCTAGAGCCACAATACACATGCTCAACACCAATGGTATGAGGAAAGCCATCCTTTCTGGTTCAAGTGTTTTGATTTTGTAAAATTCCCCTTCTTTTATAATGTCTCTTAAAGATATGACCGTTGGAAAATATAGTCGTTGGGTTTTCAAAACGACCTCTGGGTTACCGTTGATAAAGTTTATCTTTATATTAAAACTTGTTTTAATGCTCTTATAATTTTATCATATTATAATATGTCTAATGTATGTTTCACAAAAGAATCATAGTTTTACAATTTAAAAGAGTATTCTTGGAAATAAATCCTTTTGTTGTCACAAAATCCCGATGGATACTTATATATTGAAAACTTAGTATTCTTTTTATAAAAGACGTGTTTTAAGGGTATCTATAATAATAATATCTTTTGATCTCTAAAATTATGAATTGGGGAAAAAACTTTTTGTCTTTTAAAAATCCTGCTAATTATAATGGTTTTGTATAATAATAAAGGTATATCTTTTAAAAGATTTATATATGAACTGGTAAAGGGACTTAAATTTTAAGTTAAAACTATTTGTTTTTATTGTATATTTACTCATTATTGTACAAATATTTATATTACACACTATTTTCGAACTAAGTATACTTAAACTAGTTATTTCGAAAGTCTAAACAAATTTTTATTTAAAAATTATGTTGATATGAAATATTTTACATAAGCTAGTAAAGGGATTTAGATTTTTTTAGTTAAAAATATTTTTTTATTGAATTAACTCTCTTTAATATTTATACTACACTTTATTTTGAAATAAGTATACTTATAAATTTAAATAAGTTTTTAATAAAAATATAGGTTGGGGCCCGGCCAAGCCGAGGGCATCCCTTAAGGGACAAGCCCTCTAGGCCGAGACCAAGCCCCAAGGGACCCGAGGTGCAGACCATCGGGGTCCCAGTTATGCATAGTGTTAACCAGGACTGAGCTCGAGCCGAGTGTGGGTTCGTCCCATCGCACGCGGGCCCGTGTGTAAGTCCCCCGGTGTGCAGTGCATAGGGGTGGGCCAAAGCCTACTTGGGGTCCGTGTGTAAGACCCCTATGTGTGTGCGTTCGTGTTATCGAACCGAAGCCGGCGTGCTTTGTTTTATAATCTGCGCCTCAACCGCTGATCGTTTCGATGTGGGACGTGTTCCACGTGATCAGGACCATCCGATCGAATCATGCTTCGATCTCGACCGTCCGAACCTGTTAGCCGCATGATCGGCCCGCGTATCACCCCGACCGTCTGATCTCACTCGAGATCTAATCATGACCATTGGTTTATTTTAAACCGATCTCTTTATTTTTCTTCCCGTGCCCTCTCCATCCGTGCGATCTTCCACTTTGTGAATCCCAACCGTCCATTCCTTTACAACATCAAGCCATCGTCTTCTTCCTCGCAATAGCACCTGACCAGTAGGCCTGTGCAAGGATGCCTCAGCCTCTCTCCCCGCACTGCTCCCCTTGACTTCTGAACACCCCCTCCTAGGTCTCTGTTCCTTCGTCTTCCCCACGTCGGTCTAGCCTCTTTGGTCAAGTAACCTTTGGATACCGAGGCCTATATAAACGCCTCTGGGCTCATGAAACCACGGCGGTTCCTCCTCCTTTCTCTCCCTCGAACTCCCAGCAACCCAGCGTGGTGCACCTGGTCCGAGCTTTCTCCTCAAGCAATGTAAGGGTCCTTGCATGGTTGCTTTATTTTAAAAGAACCTCCATTTTATACTCTCGGTATATATACATTTTATCTTTTTTTTATTTATATATACTTAATATAAAACCTTCAGTTTGTATTGCCTTCAAAGAGTTTGGCCTTTGTGTTTCAAGTGGGGTGAAAATGTAAGGGTGCGTATATACCTTGTTTCCATTTTGAGAAACCTGTATATACTGCTTATATGTATATGTACAAATCCATCGGTTATTATATATTGTGTATATATGGTTTCATATATATGTAAATGGTATATACAGTTTATATATGCACATTTACAAATCCCCCGGGTTGTATATTGTTTTTTTACAAACGATATATACAGTTTTATTTTATGGTTTTCTAAAAATCCCAAACTTGTATTTAATGTATATGGTATGTATATATATAGTTTCATGAATATTTTCTCATGACCTAACCCGGCCTATTTTGGGTATCAATCTTTAAATAAATTTTTTAGATATATATTTGCAAACTATGTTCTTTTAGTTTAAGTGAAGTTATGTTTGTAAAAACAAAATTTTATACATCTGGTTACGTTTATGACAAACCTTATTTGGATTTAGTTCTCAACCATGTAAGCAATTTATGGTTGGAAACCTTCAATTACCTAAGGGATTTAATAGACTTTGTTTTTGAATTGTGTAAAACCCCTATATACACTTCAGGTATATATGGGTACGTGTATATGTATTTATATGAATAATTTCCAAACCCCATTATATTCTTTTATAAATAAAAGGACTTAATTTATTCGTTGATGCAGGTAAGATTTTATTAAGATATGATTTGTGTGATTGCTAAACCAACATCTTTTTTAAAATACATACAAATTGACATGTTTTATTAAAGAGGTTTATCTAAAATTTCCCTGATGAGTTTATGATAAAATATGTATTTTGGTTCAAGGGCCTGTTTATCACCATAACTGATTTCAAGTGTTTTCCTTAAGCATTCCTTTTTCTATGGATTTATAATGGAAAAGATTCATTATTTAGTATATCATTATTTTATATGATTTATTGAAAAGGATGTTATACTAAGCCACGTATGCCTTTGATTAGTTATTGACACATGTTGCAAAGTTAACTATCATACATTGTATTAGTAAAATTTGTGGTGGTTCATTATTTATTATTTCACATAATGCATGCTTATGACATATCACTAAATGAGCTAAGAAATTATATTACCCAAAGTGGTATGGGACACCTTGGGTAAAATGAAAACGAATGAGATATTCAAGGTGGTATGGGAAATCTTGAATATACAAATGGTTTAAGTAAAGAATGAACGATGTGGCTCACATGATAATAAAGGCAAATTTAAGGGTGCGCCCTGATAGCGCTCCAATGAATTGGGTAAAGACTTAATCTCTAGAGATGACCTTTTAGACTGATACTTTGTAGAATAACCTTGGTAATTTTTAATGACACCTTGGGGATGGACCTTGGTGAAACGAAATGACTGTAAATATTGAATGTTGACGCCACATAATTCAAGTTATGTAACAAGTTATTTCCAAGATAAAGTTCTTTCACGACTGATGCCTTTAAGTTTTCATAAAGTTCTTATTTCACTGGTATAAGCTTGGAGCATGATTGGTGTTATCACTTAATAGAATAGTAACCAGCATATGAAAATTTAGTTATTTCCTTGATGCGCAAATCTGATCATACGTTACTCTTAACTGTTTAATTTATGCTTAAGTAAATCACATGTAGTACTTGTTCATGATAACCATTATTACTCCTTTGAGAAATGACATAATTGTTTCATGTTCTTCTTGAGAACCTTTATTGAGCATTGATATGTTATGTGTTACAATATTCCTTTAGTGAATGTTCAAATTCTTTTAAAAGAATGTTTTCAAATGTCACACTATTTTCATTTATTTTTTTTAAAAAAACCCCCCCTTACTGAGTATTTCAATGCTCACCCTATGTATTGATTTAAAATTTTCAGGTATGAGCTTTTAAAAGATGAATTGTTTCAGAAGTTTCCAGTTTCCCAGAACTCGAACTGCACACGATCCTCTGTATGGGACATGATGTGTTGTTAACAAAGTGTGTTTTATTTTAAGATAACACATCATGTTCAGAAGGCACCGACTCCTGGGTTTCTGGGGTCAAGGTCTTTACATAAAGGGACCTAGAAATAGATGGTGGGACACTATGGTAATGTAAAAAAAGAATTAGGGATGATATTAGAAGTAATTTAAATATCTTTTCACTAACCAATTCTATCTAGAGTTGATGGATTTGGCCAAGGATTTAATGTTTTTCAAACTTGAGCTGGCAGACAGGACTATGAAAAGATATGAAGATCGTTTTGCTGAGCTTGTTCAATTTGTACCTAAGATAGTATCAAATGAGAAGATAAGGACTAAATGGTTAGATATGATAATTTGATCTGATATTCATTCTCAGGTTTTCTTTTTGAAGTTCCATTATTATTCTAATATGTTGGATAGAGCATTGATGGTTGAGATGGACCTAGCTGGTAAGTCAGGGTTGATGGAAGTTCCTTTTTATCCCAGTGTCAGTTTTGTGAGTCACCATAAAGGTATGAGGAAGTGTGGTGATTATCATTGTGTTTATCATCAGTAGGGTTCTTCTAGACCTCCTACAGTGCCTAGAAGAGACCCTTTTATTTTATACCAGTGTGTCAAGAATGATCACTAAAAATGGGTTTGAACTAAGGCACCTGAGGTATGTGATTAATATGGATGCTCAGGTCACTTGAAAAAGTTATATCATGTATTTTATACTCCCCATAGTGGCATGAGATCATATTCACTAAAAATTACTTTTGTGAAATTAAATGCTTCAATGACTATAGAGTTATAGCCACAAGCATCTTGAATGATGCTTCTTCACGTATTAGAAGAGTCTCTAGAGGAAGTAGATATGGTTCGAGTGACCATGAGAGGTACCATCACTATAGCTTCATCATTAGGACTAATTTATTCAATACCGATGCATCTCATTCATTCATTTCAACCCATGTTATGAATTCATTTAATCTTCTTACAAATCTTTTATTCCTTAACAATTCTTTCATATCATATGTCTTTTATAGTATCTTCATCATCAAAAATGTAACAATTATTCATACAGAATTTTTGATTATCTTCACGATCTCCCCCCCTAGGGAATCAATTTACATAACTCCCATACATTCCACATTTAAAAAATTTAACTGTCATTGATTCCTTAGAAATACCATTATCCTTGTCCATTGTGTTAACTGAACCTTTTACTTTTCAATTAATTTCTTTGTGTTATTCTTTTCTACACCCAAATAATCTTATAGTTCCTTTGAAATATTCTCCCTAATGTCTCTTCCCACATGATTTACATGAGTAAAATTGAACTTTCTTTCCTCTGTGGTCACCATGAAACTCCATATTTCTTTTATTAGGAGGGTCAGGAAACTCACCTAAGTTGAGATTATTGATCATATTATGAGATCAATTATTAGGAATAATAATGATGTTTGTCCTTCCAACTCCCATTTCATTTGGTTTCTCAAGAGGAATATCATTCCATTTTCCATCATATTCTCCATTAACATAAATCCTCCTATTTCCATCCATTTTCTAAAACCCAAAAATAATAGTGTGAGCGACAATAATCATACTAGGAAAACCACACAATCAAGGGAAAGTAATTTTAAGCTTTTATATCTCATGTTTAATCCTTGGTTATCCACGATCATCACCAAAATTCCAAGATTGTAACCTATACTTAGACTTATCCTTAGGGACATCCCTAGACATATCCTTAGAAACATCTCTAGGGATATCAATAAATTTTTCTCATCCTAGTTTCTAAAGTTTAACTAAGAATTCACTCTAATACTAAATATAACGACCTAGGATTGAAATACATAGACATTAAATTAATTTTTGATAATTCTTAATACATTACACAAATAGATGCTAAATACCATATTAGTTTAGTGCCTTTGGAAACTTGGAACACATTCTTATAATTTGTTGAAATATCTTCAACATCTACCATAAAGATATTCCCCTTTTGTTGTCCTACCTAAAACCTTTATTTATATCTTGGGGAAAAGAAAACATAATAAAAGTGTGATATTAGATGATCAGTGAGGGTAAACAGGAAAAATATCAAACAAAATATGATCATAAGAATGTAAAAACACGAACAGAAATTTTGAAAATCATACCATGTATAACATATATAAAAACATTGAGTCCTGAAATAAATCTGGGTAATTCATAAGACATAAATCATAAAGGAACATGAGCCATGAGAAAATAGAATTGGTATAAAACATGGAATTATATAAAACACATAAGCATAGAAAATAATTTCTATATTAGCCAAGGCTCATTACCAAGACCATCATAGTGGAAAAAGTCCTTTACTGAACCGAGTTCACTCCATATTACAACCCTATATTATAGAACCATGTTTACTTACCATTCCAGCCTTGGATTACTGAACTGGGTTTACTTACCGTTCCATCCATATATTATTGAATCAAGATCATTTCCCGTTCCAGCCCTATATTACTGAACCGAGATCATTTCCCATTCCAGTCCTATTTATCTCATGAGATATAAATATTTACCTAATGAATTGGAAGGAGATATATATACCACATATATCATAATGAAATCATTCTTACATGTGCCAAAAAAACATAAATCATTCATCATAACATAAACCAATGAATAAAATGGGTTTCTTAAACATCATTCCATCATAACATAATCCATGTAAAACAAATGAATTTCATAAATAGCATTACATCATAAAAAATCAAACCATAGGAATAATAGGGATAGTATACATGAAACATATCCTTATTAAAGAATATTATCTTAGATGGAAAATAATTTTCATAGAACACTTGAAATTAATTATTGAGAAAAATATCCTTTATTCTTCAAAAATGATTTCTTTTCTTAAAATACCATGAAATATTAAAAGAAAATAATTTCTTGTAAAATAAAATTTAAATATTGTAAGATAAGATTAATGGAAATAAGGAATAATTAAAGTGTAAAAATATATTCATGCTATATAAGTTAAAAGAAAACATTCTCCTTGTATATTTTCCTAAAAAGTCACAATGTACCTTGTTTGGAAAAAAAATTCCTTTCAAACCATGTAGTAAAAATTAAAAAATCGGTAAAAATAACTATAAAAATCCATAGTATAATATTAAACATTTTATAAAAACATTTTTAGAAAACATGGACATGGATGATAAATATTCTTCAATATATTCTTACATATAAACAACCTTAGATAATAACGAGATCATGAAATTAACCCTTACCACTTTATAATTAGTCGAAAAGTATACCTCATAAAAGAAATATGATTAAATTAATATGTAAATACCATAACCTTAAGAATAATAATCATAAAAACATTCATGGGAAATATAAATACCGCACAAAAGAAATAGGTGGTCTATAAGGCATATGTCCCACAGAAATAACAATGAGACAAAATAATATCTTACCTTAGGTCCGATATACTTTATATGTATTCTAAACTCCTGTATAAAGATTTAAATAATTAATTTACTTATTAAAGAATCATATTAATTTTTATGATATCATATATGATCATATTATGATTCATTTTTTAATAACATTTAATTATTACTCGTTATTCGGGTATTAACTACTTCATTTTTTATGCATGTTTAGTTGAATATGTTTGGGGTCTCCTTTTTAGTTCATATTTATATCATTAAAAGATGATATTAACATAATATATATCATATTTATCTATTATTTTATATAATAATTCAATAATGGATATCATGTAGAATGAATTGCATCACATCATGGAGATGATAGGTTGTACGTACACACGAGCGACAATATCATTCCCATAATTGTGAAATGGTATGGAAGTGGATGGTATATATTTTGTTCAAGAATCTATATCATGTTATTATAATCATATATAATTATTATTCCCATAATTATACACATCCAAGTAAGGTGGTGGTGAAAAACAGATTACACCACAACATGGAGACGGTAAGCCGTACGCACGCACGTGTAGTGATTTCATTATTCGTAGGATTGATAAAGGTGGAATATGATTATTACATAATAATAATAAAATCTAAGTACATATTTTATAATGTATTTATTAATTTATAATGTAAAAAACTCACGAAGAGGAATTATAAGAATAAATAAATTTGAAAGAATTGGTAGAGAAGATTACCCCTTCTTCGATGTGCTCCTTCTAGATCTTCTCTTAAAGCTCTAGAGTTGGCATTTGCAGAAGACCAGAACCTCTATAATTTGAGTATTGAAGTTTAGAATGGAAATTGTTAGGGTAAATCTGAGATTTAAGTCTTAAAGTGAAGTGAATAAGTGAGGTAGGAGGCATCCTTTTATAATTTAGGTGAGGGGTACTTTTGGAATCTCTAAAAATATTAATTTATAATAAAATCAAAACACATATAAAAACCTCATAAATTTCCTAGTTTAGAATATGAGATGAGATAAGTTTGTAATATAACCAACCAATATATTTTAGACAAGTGTTTCTATCAATTTAAACCTTATCATTTTAATTAACACTTAGTTATTCTATTTAATTTTATCTAAGGTAACAAATATTTCAATATTAAAAGGGTAAGATATTTACTTATTTGATGTAAATTAGACCATAAATTAATAATTTAAAACAATTTATTCCATATTATAATTATTTTTTTGTTTTTAAAAATGTATTATTATTTTTAAATAATTTAATAAATCACTATTTTGACAAAATATCAATAGTGTCAATTTTGACACTATTCGTGTCATAGATTTTTAAAAATTTCAAGATAATATTTTATCTGAGAAAAAATATTTTATTATATCACTAAGGGGTCAAGGTCATATATAAAATTCATTGGATATATTAATTATCCCAAATTATATTTATTTTAATATTTTTAATAACATTAATTTGATATTTTCATTAAGAAAATAATTATGACATCAGTTTTGTGTAATTATTTAATATACTTATTTGTTGGGTAAAAATTAAAAATAAAATATCATGAAGAATATAACTCTTATATATTTTATAATAATACTCATTGTTGAATTTATATTCTGTAAAATCCTACATTAAAAATATCATCTTTATTAAAACATGAATATGCCAACTTTAACATTACTTTAGATAAAATATTATAAGTGTCATAATCTATTCCATGTGGCTCCAAATGGTCAATAATTATACCCTAGGATGATTATGGTAGAGATATACTTTACCAATAATATTTTTTCATGTATTTTATTCTTTTAATAGTTATTATTATTTTAATTAAAATTATTTTCTTGGTTTTTCATCAATTAAATAATTTTTGCATCATCATTGTATAAGACTTTTGGGTAATTAATTATATCTAAAAAATTACAAATAAATTACCATGATAAAGGAAATTTTTTTATATTTAATATAATTATTTATAGTTGAAATTATATTTCATATAACCATATAATAAAAATTATATATTTATTAAAATTTGAGTATGACATATTTAACTTTTCTTTAAATAAAATAAATTAAATTTTCTAATCTAATCCAAGTGGCTTACAAAGGATACTATTTAAACCCAAGGATGATTTAGGTCTAAAAAAACTCATCCAATAAAATTTTGATAAGTGTTAGGGTAAATTTATAATATTATTTTTACCCTTAATTATCCGTTTTACCCTTTTATCGTATTAATAAAAACTACCGAAGATACTATTCATAATGCTAAAAAATAAAAGAAAGATATTTAAATAATTTGGACCCACTGATAAAAATAATTATTTCATTTTTCAAAATTGTAAACACATAATTTTCAGTAATTATTTTAAAATTAATCCTGTGGTCTGAATGAGAAAACGAGTTTTAAAAGTAAAAATATGGAAAAAGATTGGAATATTTTTAAATCAAAATACAATGTAAAATTAATGAAAATGATGTATATTATATTAAATGATAAAAATATAATCTATTTAGATTTTAAAACAATTACATAATATAAATTAACCATATAAATTATTTTAATGAAAAAAGTTTTTTTCAATTAAAATTTAGTATATTTTTAGTACTCATCAAAACTTGAAACTTATCAGAAAAATATATAAAATTAATCCAAAGTAAATTTTTATATCTTGATTCCAAATAAGAATTTGATTTTATCAAATAGAATATAAAAATTTGTTAAAACTATATTTTAAATGTGCGATCCATCAAAATGTGGCAATTGTACGATTTTTAAAAAATACTTCTTTTATCCAAAAAAATGATTTTTTTCTTCTATCATGTCTAAAAAACATATAATATGAATTTTAAAAATTATATTGAATATATTAATATATATTTAATTAATAAAATCTATAAATAGTGATTTTATTATTTTACAAACTCACTTATTTTCATTTAAATAGTTTTTCAGAAAAACATTTCCTTTTATTTTAAAAGGGTTTTATTTTTATTTATAGTTAATTTCTAACCAAATAATTAGTTATATATATATATATATTTAAATCATATTTTCATAATTCAGTTAATACTGTTAATATCCTCCATTATAATGGCTAGGTTATAAGGTAACATAATAATATTTAGTTTTTTCACTTAAACTCAGTCTTGCGTGAAATGAATTCTATCAGAAGAATTTAAAATTGTGTGTAACACAAGCGAAATGTAGTGTTTCATATACATTAAGTTAATTCGATTTTGTGTATAGCACAAACTTATATTGTTACAACGTATAACACAAGACATTAAATAAATTAAAAAAAATCTATCTCATAAAAATATTGGGGGTGTTACACCCTACCTATGACTCTAGGTGTTCATAGATTATATTTTTTCAGGTTTGAGTAAGGGGAATGCACCACTTAGATATGGTTCTTATTGTTGATCCTTGGGACTTGGAGAGTCATGTCTTGTTGGGATTTGGGTTGTTATCTTTCAATTATGGTACTTTGTGGTTATACTTTGGGTTAATATACCTGTTTGAATTATGGTACTGTTCTCCCTATAGAGTTTTCTTTTGATCATACTCATTTATAGATGTTTCTTCTATTGTTTATGTGAAAAAAAATTCCCACATTTTTCTTGCATGATGTCAGGTGCTTGTCTCCAACCCTTGGGGATCAGGAAAACCTTTTAAGCAATTTCAAGACCGGCTGAGTTATCAGTGTATTAGGGTATCTGGGATAGTTCATGAAAGATAGAGGGAGTGACATCATGATGAGAAATGTAGAGAAGATAACCGTGTTGATAATGTATTTTGAAACTAATTTAACTATGATTAAAACCAAGTGGAATTTCAAAATCCAAAAAAGAATGATTGGTTGTAGTAAAATCATATCATTTATGAAAAATGTGTTGAATAATTGGGATAATGACGATGAGTGAAAATCAATAATGTAAAATAAGTAGATATAAAGTAGAAACAAAGTATAAAGGGTTAAATTTCTTATTCCATTTTCATAGTGAAACATATATATAGGGAAAATTATATTTTAATCAATGAACAAGATCAATCCATATCACTTATGTTAAATCCTATGATTAGGGTAATTTAATGGTTTTCCATATTAAGGGACTTTATTTAGAATTAAGAAGTCATCATAAATTTAGAATTATAAAATCTACATAATAAATTATATTTCATAATAGTTAGACACACAAACATAGTAATATATATATATAATAATAATAATAAGGTATTGGGTGAGAAAGTGTCTTTTTTATTTTTTTTTCAAAAATTTCACTTTCTAACCAGTGATGTGATTTTTTTGAATAAGGTGCTATCCATGATATTTTCTCATTCTCTGTAAACTTTACCCTCATTTTGTGAACAAATTTTACGCAGAGACTATTTTTGGAATTTATTTTTAAAATTCCCTTTAATTTGGAATTTATCCTTAATGAATCAAACTCAAACCTTCAATATACATTCACACATTTGAGTATACCATGGTAGAATTGGATCATATTCCACAATCCAGATGATATCAACTAAATTCAAGAACACTATGTCACTTTTCACATGAATTAGAAGTAAAAAAATATACCACCAACTCTCTATTTTACACTCTCCATCATTTCTATTATGTTCTCTCAGTTTCTCTTTATAAATGGAATGCCCCACTCAATCAACAAAAGTGACAAAGCAAAGGATGTAGGAAGTAATTAAGTAATTATATTTTTTGAGAAAATAATGAAAATAGTAGGGTAGGGTGAACATCTTTAAATATATCTAATGACTCAGAGATAATAAAATGATCAAGAATCCAAATACGCATGAGAGGAAAGTGGGACACATGATGGAAGCAAACTAACCACTATGGGTATTTTTTGGATACAACCAAGTTACTTAGTAAAAAAATAAACTAAAAAAATAGAAGGAATCAAAAAATCATAATCCAAGTAATAAAATTATTGACAGAAATACTAAACAAATTCATGTGAAATACATTAATTAAAAGGAATAATCAGGTAACAGGCTTTCCAAGGTCCAGGTAAGTAACTACTCAATAAAAACATCACCTACCCATTGTTAATATAATAGTCCAATGGGAATAATACAATAGGGCCAAAAAACCCTTAATCCTCCAAAAATTATTTCATAAAATAAATAATTAAACATATTTAAAGGGAAAAACCATATATATGAAATAGAAAATAAAGCAGACTTAGTCAAACTATTGAATCTATTGTCCTCACCATGATTCATAAATATATACACTTTTCTAAATCAATGAAATCACTAATAATGCACATTTTTTTTCAAAATTAACACCAATTATAACACATAAGAAGAATACATAACATACCAATATATATTTGAGTTACTAGTTGAGACCATTCCATCGAGGTTTCCTAAAATAGCTCATCAACCTGATGAACAAAACAAATGTATCCAAACTCCAAAAAATATTAGAAATAAAACATTCTAAATAATATTAATAAAATAATGTTAATAAATCATGATTTTTTAACATTTCAGTGTGTGTTGGTGACCTATATATGACATAAAATAAAAATTGACACATTAGTGTGGATCTAAGTGAACTTATAACCAATCACTACACTTAAATCTAGAGTACATGACCAAAATATCTCCACCTATGGGAAAAATATTTGTTATTTTTATTCTATATAACATTACATATTATTTAGGGTCTTTGTGGGACATCTCAAGGCCCATAATAAGAAGAATAAAACAAAAAAACTTATATATAATAACTATAGGTATAATAATCAATAAAATAAAATTATAATATTTAATAAAATAATACCAAACTGTCCATGATAAATCCATTTCAAAAATTATTTTTATTGAGATCCCTAAAAAATAGTAGATGGGTTCCTATCTTTGAAGGTATCCATTGATCACTGGAATCACCGAACTCTTCAGTAGGATCCATTTTTCAATAGAGAGTTAACATTGATGGATATGTGCAATAAAACATCATAGGCCACAAAAAAGTGGATGTAGTGTTCAATATGCAGGAGAACTATATCATAGTGTATGCTGTTTTCTAGCATTATGTGCACCACACCATATTATGAGATACTATTAATAGTGGCTATGTGTTAGGTCTCACTAGTGGCTTAATTTGATATATACCCTAAGAAGGGGTGGAGGTGAACCAGGTTATGCCAGTCATGACTAATTTAATAAATTTACCATAAAATATCTTTTCTCTATTAGGATCTTGACCTTTTAACCATAAGGGCCACATGTTTTTCTATTTTTATTAACTTTATTCAATTACCTATTCACTTGACCCACCGTTATTTCTAGATATTCATATAGGTTGCTTGAACCACTTTTAGTTTACATGAAAAATTTAAATAGGGCGTAGATAATTTACTTGGTTCGACCTCACTGGGATATTTATAAGGAGCATGCATCAACACTGTTTCATGCACCAAAATCCACCATTATCACCAAAAAATGTTGGGGTTCAGGATAGGTCACTCCTTGCCCAGGCTCACTACCCTACAATGTTTTGGGTTGACTCACTATCACCCAAGGATCACTACCCTCACTTTGGATCATTGTTATCTTCCTCTAAATTTTCTCACTACTATTAGTAGGATATCTATACAATTTATGAACATGTAGGTCCCTTCACTATCATATCTTACATGGTTTCACCAAATGTAGATGGTTACTATTAAATTCCTCTTGCCACTCCTTTACAATCTATGAATTCCTCATTGTGTAGCACCTTCTTCCTTCTATAATGACATTAGAAATCATATTATATTTATTCTCCTTCTATAAATGTTCTCATTGAATATAGAATATCATTTTCTATATTTTTACTTGATTATGCAATGTGTGTGTAAAGAATCCTCCTATTGTTTTCTCCTACAAATGTCGATCACCCCTATAATATGAGTGGTCATAGGATAATAAATTTCTATTTTTTCATTGAATTGGGAAATTCAAAATTCCCATAACACTTTCATAGAATTTTCATGGTCATATATATAACTGTATATAGATAACTCCTTAATGAATAACTAATGTAACTGCATTTTAGCATGAATTAATTATCAATTAATCCACCATTATCAACATTTCAAATCACCTTCAATATTAGCCGGGATCATGGTCTAAAAATGAGACCCATAACATATGAAGTATTAATGACCAGTTTATGCATCTCCTGAGTGATTTATATAAAAATAAATACATCACACATTAACACACCTTGCACCATGGTCTGGTAAAAATACTTGGCTATTTTCCTCTAAAACACCAAACACTATGGTCATGGTCCACTGCTTGTGTTTGTTATGGATGACTGCTCCATCTGTTGACCATGGATTCTTTGAACACCAACACACCCATTTTAGTATTCCCCATTTCACATAGGCATCTAATAAAACCATCATGTCTGCCTCTAAAACATGGTCTATCTGATGTAGACCTCATTTTAAATATGAATATTTAATGTAGATCACATGCTTGACCATGGATTCTTCACTAAACAGTGGAAAAAAACTTTTGTTCATTTTCCTCCAACATGCCCAGAACCATGGGAATGATCTCTCACTTATAAACATTTTTACATGCTACTTCCCTCATCGACTATGAACCCTAGTGGACACCACCACAACCGTAGTGTCCTACATAGATATACTATAAGTCCACCATGAGTATCAACATGGGCACGGTCACTTTATTGTCCCTTATTTTGGGAATCTCCATTTACAATATGTCATATGCCATGGGAATGGTCATACATGAAATCTTCTCCTTATTACACTAGACTAATCACCTCATTTTAAAAAATTCAAAAATGAATATTAATTAATCTTGATATCTACAACTCACATTATCCATCACTATTGGGATCTACCAATCTCCTAACAAATACATATTCTTTCCAAAAATCCTCTTATCAAAAAATCTAACACCTCTTTTCAACAAATAAAACTCAATCCTTTGGGATTTCTAGCAATATCACACTTTGGATTTTATTTACAATATTCCATTTCACATATTATACCCCCTTCTTAAAAATTAAATGAAAAGGAAACTTACTCTTACCTCAAATGTGGGGATCTTCTATTAAAGCTCAATATTCCATTTTATTGGGGATATCTTCTTAATTTTTCAAATTTTATCCCCCTCGATATTGGGGAAGAAACTCCTGGAAAGTTAAACTCCCCCTTAGTCTTCAACTTCTAGGATGACTTCCCCATATCTTGTAATCTCTCTCTAAGATAAAATCTATATTCATACTGAATTTACTAAGAATATTTATTGAGAGAATTTACAAATTTTCACATGAGATGTAAATAAATACTCCAATCATACTGATCTTGATCTCATTATAGTAAATATAATTTTTATAGAAAACAACATTGGTTTCTATGTCACTAATGAATTTCAATGAAAAACTCATAGAATATTTGGATCATTCACTTCTAAACACAAACTATGATCATTACCACTTCACAAAAAATGATTAATAGATAAAATTAAAGAACCTAGTTGTGAGGATAATACCACCTGATTAAGTAATTCATACCAATCGTTAATAAATTGATACCACATGTTATAAGAACAATTTAATTTGAACAAATGATACCACTTGAACTCCATGACTTTTAGTTCTTCACAGTCTTAAAAAATTTCCTATAAGTTGTAATAGCCTTTAATTTTCATCAAAACTCCCCTTTATTCTTTAGTTTAGGATGCTAATTTATATATATCAATTTATGTATACCACTTGTGGGAATAACTCTTCTGATTTAGAAGATTTTGAATATGTTGAAAACCATCTGATGATACCAAACACCAAACCACTTGTAAGATAAAAATATATATGAATTTCATTTGTGTGGATTCTAATATTTAACACTTTATATTCTTATTGTTGACTAAAACCAATTGGTTTGTGGACTTATAAAATTTTATTTTAGCTCTATACTATGTGATTTTCTAGCACAATTATTCTATGGATTGTATCTCTCCCTTAATTCTGTCCTTCTTCACAAATTGTTAGAAACAATAAAGCATATAGAGAGAGGGTTACCTCAATATTACTCAAGATGAGGATGATTATGAGTCATATGGACCACCATTTTATCTTTTTATTTCATTTTAGAGTCCATCTTCATATATTAAAATAATTTTATGGATTCTAATGACCTCTCATTCTTTGGGTTTGTTCTCTTTCACACAACCCAATTCATAATATTTTATTTCATAGGTAGCTTCACCACTAATGAATTCTTCTCTCATAATAGAAGATTTTTTCTTTATTCAAACCTTCTCACTACCTTGACTATATCTTGAATAATTATAATATTTTTCATTTTTTACCTTTATTTGGGATGTTCCTTTCTTATGGACCTTCTTAGTTTCACCATCAAGTGATCTTTTCTCTTGATTCAAAAAACATTTTCTTATCTCTCTAGGATGTATGAGGTCAATGAATTTTTTTAATCTTTTAATTACCTTATATTCAGTAAATGAGTCTTCTTTATATAGTATTTGAAGTCTATTTATTAAAGTAATAGGTCTTTCAACGTATGTGTGTTGATATTTTCCTTTAATACCTGCTGAATATCCTCTAAGACTTCTACTTAAGACATGGTTATACTAATAATAATTGGGATAGGAACCATACCTATTTTTCTATACTTTATGACTCAATCTTTAATGTTTTTCACAAACTTCATATCATTTTTTGTATTCTCATTCCTCAACAAAACAACTAAAAGTTTTTCCATCCATCCCACAAAAGTAATACATTTTACCATGCCTTCCTTGAGTCCTTATCCATTTTTTTACCTATTGTGGGGTCATTTTAAGTCCAATTATTTCACCTTAAAAACTTTCCATTTTCTTGGGAATATTCATAGTTCTATTATTCTAAATCCTTATAAGTATTCCTTTATAGACAAAAATAGATTTATCCATGGAGTATGGTATTCATGTCACGAGAATATTTTAAAGTATCTCCTTCAATATGTAATACTTATATATTTCTTTCATTATCACCTTCTAAAAGATAATAAAACAAAAAATGTAAATTATTCTTGAGTTTAGTCTCAACCTTGTCACCTAAATGGTTCTTGGATGAGTCTAATTCTTCTTCTAAATATTGGATATTCTAGATCCTTGATTCAAGTTGAGTAGTACATTCTACCTTGAGAACCTTCACACTAGACATATCATCTTCCAAGGATTGGTTGAGATTATCCAGAATATTATTCCACTCATTAATTTTATATTTTATTTGAGAAATAGAGTCTTTGAAGAATAAATTCTCTTGTTTAAGCCTTTTATCACTACTGTAAATAAGGCTATTAGCGACCGCCAGACGGTCGCTGAAGGCCCTCTGCCGGGCACCCTATAGCGACCGCCTATGGCGGTCGCTATTCTAAAAAAATTTTTTTTTTAAATTTTTTTTTATTGAATTGAATATAAATATATATATATATATATATAAATATTCATATATATACTATTAAATACAATATTTTAAATATATATATATATATAATATATTTTAAATGTTTTAATATATATTTAATATATATAAAATATTAAATCATTGTGCTATAATAATTTAAAAACTTCGATTCAAGAAATAATCTCATTTCAGGTCGTTCGGAGCACGTTTGCTCCGAATGGGACCGCCGCACGCGGTTTTGGTGCTTTATGGCGCCGGAAACGCGTTTCCGGCCGCCGCGGTCACACGACACCTCCGAATGAGGTGCCGTCTGGCCGACCATTTCAAAATTCACGCCCCGGATGTTGTCGTACGGTTTCGTGGCATTCGGACGTCGTTCGGGTGGTTTTGACCCCCCAACGCGCCATTTCAGCGCGCGCCGCGCTGCTGAAAACGACACAATCGGATGTGCCGCGCGCACCACACGTCCGATGGACGTGCGGTCTCCTCCTGCATCTCAGGAATAATATTTCTATCGTTCCCGTGCGGTTTCAGGTCGTTCGGAGCACGTTTGCTCCGAATTGGACCGCCGCACGCCGTTTTGGTGTTTAATGGCGCCGGAAACGCGTTTCCGGCCGCCGCGGTCACACGGCACCTCCGAATGAGGTGCCGTCTAGCCGACCATTTCACAATTCACACCCCGGATGTTGTCGTATGGTTTCGTGGCATTCGGAGGTTGCTCGGGTGGTTTTGATCCCCCAACGCGCCATTTCAGCGCGCGTCGCGCTGCTGAAAACGACAAAATCGGACGTGTCGCGCGCACCGCATGTCCGATGGACGTGCGGCCTCCTCCTGCATCTCAGGAATAATATTTCTATCGTTCCCGTGCGGTTTCAGGTCGTTCGGAGCACGTTTGCTCCAAATTGGACCGCCGCACGCCGTTTTGGTGTTTAATGGCGCCGGAAACGCGTTTCCGGCCGCTGCGGTCACACGACACCTCCGAATGAGGTGCCCTCTGACCGAACATTTCAAAATTCACGCCCCGGATGTTGTCGTACGGTTTCGTGGCATTCGGACGTCGTTCGGGTGGTTTTGACCCCCCAACGCGCCATTTCAACGCGCGCCGCGCTGCTGAAAACGACACAATCGGATGTGACGCGCGCACCGCACGTCCGATGGACGTGCAGCCTCCTCCTGCATCTCAGGAATAATATTTCTATCGTTCCAATGCGGTTTCAGGTCGTTCGGAGCACGTTTGCTCCGAATGAGACCGCCGCACGCCGTTTTGGTGTTTTATGGCGCCGGAAACGCGTTTCCAGCCGCCGCGGTCACACGGCACCTCCGAATGAGGTGCCGTCTAGCTAACCATTTCAAAATTCACGCCCCAGATGTTGTCGTATGGTTTCGTGGCATTCAGAGGTCGTTCGGGTGGTTTTGACCCCCCAACGCGCCATTTCAGCGCGCGCCGCGCTGCTGAAAACGACACAATCGGACGTGCCGCGCGCACCGCAAGTCCGATGGACGTGCGGCCTCCTCCTGCATCTCAGGAATAATATTTCTATCGTTACCGTGCGGTTTCAGGTCGTTCGGAGCACGTTTGCTCCGAATTGGACCGCCGCACGGCGTTTTGGTGTTTAATGGCGCCGGAAACGCGTTTCCGGCCGCCGCGGTCACACGGCACCTCCGAATGAGGTGCCGTCTGGCCGACCATTTCACAATTCACGCCCTGGATGTTGTCGTACGGTTTCGTGGCATTCGGACGTCGTTCGGGTGGTTTTGACCCCCCAACGCGCCATTTCAGCGCGCGCCGCGCTGCTAAAAACGACACAATCGGACGTGCCGCGCGCACCGCACGTCCGATGGACGTGCGGCCTCCTCCTGCATCTCAGGAATAATATTTCTATCGTTCCCGTGCGGTTTCAGGTCGTTCGGAGCACGTTTACTCCGAATTGGACCGCCGCACGCCGTTTTGGTGTTTAATGGCGCCGGAAACGCGTTTCCGGCCGCCGCGGTCACACGGCACCTCCGAATGAGGTGACGTCTGGCCGACCATTTCACAATTCACGCCCCGGATGTTGTCATACGGTTTCGTGGCATTCATAGGTCATTCGGGTGGTTTTGACCCCCCAACGCGCCATTTCAGCGCGCGCCGCGCTGCTGAAAACGACACAATCGGACGTGCCGCGCGCACCGCACGTCCGATGGACGTGCTGCCTCCTCCTGCATCTCAGGAATAATATTTCTATCATTCCCGTGCGGTTTCAGGTTGTTCGGAGCACGTTTGCTCCGAATTGGACCGCCGCACGCCGTTTTGGTATTTAATGGCGCCGGAAACGCGTTTCCGGCCGCCGCGGTCACACGGCACCTCCGAATGATGTGCCGTCTGGCCGACCATTTCACAATTCACGCCCCGGATGTTGTCGTACGGTTTCGTGGCATTCGGAGGTCGTTCGGGTGGTTTTGACCCCCCAACGCGCCATTTCAGCGCGCGCCGCGCTGCTGAAAACGACACAATCGGACGTGCCGCGCGCACCGCACGTTCGATGGACGTGAGGCCTCCTCCTGCATCTCAGGAATAATATTTCTATCGTTCCCATGCGGTTTCAGGTCGTTCGGAGCACGTTTGCACCGAATTGGACCGCCACACGCCGTTTTGGTGTTTAATGGCGCCGGAAACGCGTTTCCGGCCGCTGCGGTCACACGGCACCTCCGAATGAGGTACCGTCTGTCCGACCATTTCACAATTCACGCCCCGGATGTTGTCGTACGGTTTCGTGGCATTCGGAGGTCGTTCGGGTGGTTTTGACCCCCCAACGCGCCATTTCAGCGCGCGCCGCGCTGCTGAAAACGACACAATCGGACGTGCCGCGCGCACCGCACGTCTGATGGACGTGCGGCCTCCTCCTGCATCTCAGGAATAATATTTCTATCGTTCCCGTGCGGTTTCAGGTCGTTCGGAGCACGTTTGCTCCGAATTGGACCGCCACACGCCGTTTTGGTGTTTAATGGCGCCGGAAACGCGTTTCCGGCCGCCGCGGTCACACGGCACCTCCGAATGAGGTGCCGTCTGGCCGACCATTTCACAATTCACACCCCGGATGTTGTCGTACGGTTTCGTGGCATTTGGATGTCGTTCGGGTGGTTTTGACCCCCCAACGCGCCATTTCAGCGCGCGCCGCACTGCTAAAAACGACACAATCGGACGTGCCGCGCGCACCACACGTCCGATGGACGTGCGGCCTCCTCCTGCATCTCAGGAATAATATTTCTATCGTTCCCGTGTGGTTTCAGGTCGTTCGGAGCACGTTTGCTCCGAATTGGACCGCCGCACGCCGTTTTGGTGTTTAATGGCGCCGGAAATGCGTTTCCGGCCGCCGCGGTCACACGGCACCTCCGAATGAGGTTCCGTCTGGCCGAACATTTCAAAATTCACGCCCCGGATGTTGTCGTACGGTTTCGTGGCATTCGGAGGTCGTTCGGGTGGTTTTGACCCCCCAACGCGCCATTTCAGCGCGCGCCGCGCTGCTGAAAACGACACAATCGGACGTGCCGCACGCACCGCACGTCCGATGGACGTGCGACCTCCTCCTGCATCTCAGGAATAATATTTCTATCGTTCTTGTGCGGTTTCAGGTCGTTCGGAGCACGTTTGCTCCGAATTGGACCGCCGCACGCCGTTTTGGTGTTTAATGGCGCCGGAAACGCGTTTCCGGCCGCCGCGGTCACACGGCACCTCCGAATGAGGTGCCGTCTGGCCGACCATTTCACAATTCACGCCCCGGATGTTGTCGTATGGTTTCGTGGCATTCAGACATCGTTCGGGTGGTTTTGACCCCCCAACGCGCCATTTCAACGCGCGCCGCGCTGCTGAAACGGACACAATCGGGGGGCTGTACGGGGGTGCGGGGGGCTGTACGGGGGTGGAGGGGGGCTGTACGGGGGTGCGGGGGGTTGTACGGGGGTGTCGGGGGGGTGTACGGGGGTGTCGGGGGGCTGTACGGGGGTGGCGGGGGGCTGTACGGGGGTGGCGGGGGGCTGTACGGGGGTGGCGGGGGGCAGTACGGGGGTGCGGGGTGTTGTACGGGGGTGCGGGGGGGCTGTACGGGGGTGCGGGGGGCTGTACGGGGGTGCAGGGGGGGGGGGGGGGGGCTGTACGGGGGTGCGGGGGGCTGTACGGTGGTGGCGGGGGCCTGTACGGGGGTGGCGCGGGGCAGTACGGGGGTGCGGGGGGTTGTACGGGGGTGCGGGGGGGGGGGGGGGGGGGGCTGTATGGGGGTGCGGGGGGCTGTACGGGGGTGCGGGGGGGGGGGGGGGGGTGGGGGGGGGGGGTGGGGGGGGGGGCTGTACGGGGGTGCGGGGGCCTGTACGGGGGTGCGGGGGGCTGTATGGGGGTGGCGGGGGGCAGTACGGGGGTGCGGGGGGCTGTACGGGGGTGCGGGGGGTTTTACGGGGGTGCGGGGGGGCTGTACGGTGGTGCGGGGGGCTGTACGGGGGTGCGGGGGGGGGGGGGGGGGGGGGCTGTACGGGGGTGCGAGGGGGCTGTACGGGGGTGCGAGGGGCTGAACGGGGGTGCGGGGGGGGGGGGGGGGGGGCTGTACGGGGGTGCAGGAGGCTGTACGGGGGTGCGGGGTGCTGTACGGGGGTGGCGGGGGGCAGTACGGGGGTGCGGGGGGCTGTACGGGGGTGCGGGGGGGCTGTACGGGGGTGCGGGGGGCTGTACGGGGGGGGGGGGGGGGCTGTACGCGAGTGGAGGGGGGCTGTACGGGGGTGCGGGGGGTTGTACGGGGGTGCGGGGGGCTGTACGGGGGTGCGGGGGGGCTGTACGGGGGTGCAGGGGGGCTGTACGGGGGTGCGGGGGGCTGTACGGGGGTGCGGGGGGCTCTCCGGGGGTGCAAAGGCCATCCCATTGATTACAAAAGTGAAAAATAAAAGTGATAACATCTAATTAATACATATTTCTTTTATCGATACCATACAGAAATTTATAAAAAATATATTGGATAATACATAATCTATAATATCAGATTTATTGATCTGTTGGAATTAGTTCGACTTTTTCAAATGTAGAATCATTCAAGATTATCTGATCAAAAACTCAATATGTGTATAAAATATTTAAAAGACCACCATGGATGGTAATAATGCATTACTTAAATGAATAAATACAGTAACATCAATGTCAAACCTACCAGTAAAAACAAAAAACATATCTCGTGAATATATGGTGCGTCACGCGTTGCCATCACTGCTACCTCCTTCTGGTGGGCCAGGTGCCTACAACAAATAAACATTATAAATATTTTAATAACAAAAAAAATTTAAATTAAATAAATAAATACAGTATATACCTGCGTCGTATGATCCCCTGTACCATCAGCTCGACGCACATATTCCCGTAGTGCTCTAACCTCAGCTGTCAATTGCGCATTTGTCTCCTCGGAAGCGCGCAGCCGTGCCTCAAAATCTGACATCTGCTGTGTCATATGAGCAACAGCAGGACCGAAAACCGCAGCGCGTGACACTACAGAACGAGGAATCCCTGCTCCATAGGTCAAACTATAGCCATGCCCGTCCCGACCAATAATGCGATGAAAGATCTCATCCCGTCGCATGGGAAGCTGTCGCTGGTCCTCTGGCAGATGTTCTAACTCAGCTTCAAATTGATCCTGTGAAATATTTAAATATATATAAATATATATATGTTAATATAAAGATTTATGTAATTATTGGTAAGTACAGACACTTACTATCAATGCTGCAACCTCTGGATCATTGCGATCACGAGTCCTTATCCACACCAACATTTTATCAGTTGCTGCACCTTGCCCTCGCAACTGTATATTAAAAGAATATAAACACAAAACCATATTAATTAATAAATTAAAAAATGAATAATATATACCTCATGTCGGATCTGAGACACGTGACGAGTCCCGAGCCTGTGAGCTGGTCCCTGCAACGCTCGATTCTCCGAATGGCGTGTTGACACCTCCTACATTCAATTCATTCAAATTTCAAACAAATCACATATTCTTGAAAATATATATACAGAAAAATAATTAATATACAAACCGCAACACCCTCAGTAGACCAATATGCAACCAAGTCACGCCACTGAGCTGGGAGGACACCTCTCGGGACTTTTTCCAAAATGTCAAGGGCACCCACATTTGGTACCCAGTGGTCCCTCTTCACTTTGCCTTTATAATCTTTCCACAGCTTACGGCATTTGCTCATACACACGGGCCGAAACTCTTCAGGGCATACTTTCAAATTTTTCTATAATGAAAATAATCAAACATATTAGTATTATTTATAAATAGAAAATAAAGTAAAATTATTTTCTTACCTGAACCTCCCTCCATAGATGATCTAATGTGTCCTGAGGGATAGAAGCCCAATCACGCGTGGTCAATGGAAATCGATGTGGGTCACGTATGATATGACCCAGCTGACGAATAAATGCTGGGGCATTCGGTCCCACGGGATGAAATACCTCATCAAATGAAACATCTATCGTCGTGTCGGAATTCCATGCTAATATGCCACGACCAGGGCCTTTCCTGCGAGAGGAAGAAGCAGACGAGTCTGATCCTGTTGAAAACAATTTTATATATAAATTGAAAAATGTTATATATATATATATATGTCAATTACATAAAAAATATAGACAATGACATTCAAACATACCTCGACCCTAAGACATAGATGCCTCAGATGGATGATGTGGATTTTCTGCCTCTTCCCCTGACATGTCTGCAGTCATACAAAATATCAGTAATGAGTCCAAAGTGTTTAAAAGATAAATTGGATTGTTCTTAATAAATCAAACTTGTACAACTGTTAATCAAACAAAAAATGGATTGAATAATTAGTTGTGAATGAATTTTAAAAAATCAGAAAGTTAATAAACCTAAATATTTATGACTGAATTAACTTACAAAAGTGAGGATTAAAACTTATAAGGATTTATAAAATGATTAGATAATTTATGATATCCTAGGACATTCTACTGAATAGCGGGAAAACAATTATACCTTTCATTAAGCATGCAAATCGACCGTTTCTCCTTCAACAGCCGATCTGACCCAATAAATATCTTCTTCACGTTGAACTACGGTATGTTGATCAAGTTGTTGGTAAACAAACGGAACAGTCTCGGGTTCATCTTCTTCAAATAAAAACACTCCTCGCTGAGACATTTTGACAACAACTTGCCAACTTGGATCCAAAGGCAAAGTAACGAAGAATACTTGTTCCGCTTGTGATGTCAAGATGAAAGGTTCATTCTCAACTCGTTCATTATTTCTGTATAACATATAGTTAAAATTCACCAATGAAAACTGATATTGATCGACTTTACATCCACGCACTGGATCAACCCAATTACACTTTAACAATATGTACTTCAAACCGTGTGTGTATACAACTTCAATGATGTCTATCAATTGACCATAGTAATAACCAGAATCGACAAAGGGACAACCGATTCCACTATTTTGTGTTGCTCGTTTGTCATCAACATCTTTAATGCGAAATCGAAAACCATTAGCATCAATAGCTTTATAACGACGAGCCGTTATAGATGGACCCTCAGCCAGTTGGATAAATACTTCAGGTAGCGTGGGGTCCCCTAACTCCCTCAGCTTATGAACCTACATAATTTATAAAAATCAATATTGATATATGCAGAAAGAATTAGTTTAATACTTCAATCATAATGAAAATCAATTTATACATACATAATCCTTGAACCAATCATGAAATGCCGCATAATGAGATTGTTGAATTTGCAACTCAGTCGCACGATGCATCTCTTCTTTTATCTCATTAATGTGTTTCCTGCAAATGATTACGCGATGTTTAAAAGATAAACTTATGCAAAGAAAACATGTAAAAGTTATACAAGCACATTGATAAGATACTTACTGCATTAATGGTGCAACTGATGGAGTATTGAACAAGATATATCGATGTGCTTGTATCCACTCGATGTTGTCCATATCAAATGTGGTTCCTTCTCCAACTGGACCATCATGAATCCGAGAGGGCTTATCTAATTTTGTTTCAACATCCGTAAGATATTCTGCACAAAAGGTAGTACACTCATCCATCAAATAACCATTGGCTATTGATGCCTCTGGACGAGCTCTGTTGCGTACAAATCTTTTCAATGTACTCAAATACCGTTCAATAGGATACATCCACCTGAATTGCACTGGACCAGCAGCCATTACTTCATCAGTTAGGTGCACTGTTAAGTGGACCATAACATCGAAAAATGAGGGGGGGAAAAGTTTCTCAAAGTGGCAAAGCGTAAGTACAATTCGGTCCTGCAAACTTTTTAAATCACTCATTCGTTGATTTCTTAAACAAAGCTTTCTAAAAAAATTACTCATCTCAATCAAGGGCTGAACAACATTGGGGGATAAACAATCACAAATTGCGATTGGAATCAACTGCTGAAGTAATATGTGATTATCATGACTTTTCAACCCTTTCAATGTCTTTCTCGTCAGATTCACACACTTTGAAATATTAGAAGAGTAACCATCAGGCACCTTGACCATCTTCAAAATGGAAAGAAATGTCTCTTTCTCCTCTGTAGTCATCAAATACTGTGCAGCAGGCATATATGCCTTGTTTCCCTCAGCTAACTGTAAATGAAACTGTTTCCTTAAACCCATTTCTTCCAAATCACGGCGTGCATTAACATGGTCCTTTGACTTTCCACTGACACCTAAAATGGTCCACAATATGTTATCACAAACATTTTTTTCAATGTGCATGACATCCAAATTATGCCTCAACATGTTAGTTTTCCAATACGGAAGACTATAAAAAATACTTTTCTTTTTCCAATTGTGACTGCGCTGCCTACCCGCAGCACGAATATTACGTACTGGAGGAGCCACCAAATCCTGAATTTCATATACCGTGCGGATGTTTTCTTCCTCAATCTGCGATAACATTTCGACTCCTGTCATGATCTTTGGTGCTGGGATGAACTCTCTAGAACCATCAAATGCCACTCTGTCCTTTCTGAACCTGTGCTGGGGAGGGAGAAAACGCCTGTGACCCATGTATGCCCATTTTTTGGAATGTTTAATCCATACAGATTTTTTACTTTTATTGCAACAAGGGCAAGAAAATTCCCCTTTCGTACTCCAGCCTGATAAATTTTCATAAGCTGGGAAGTCATTGATTGTCCACAATAAAGCAGCATGCAGTTTGAACATTTCATTCGTTTCGCAGTCATAAGTCATCACACCATCGCCCCAAAATTCATTCAACTCATCAATCAATGGCTGAAGGTAAACATCAATCTTATCCCCCGGACTTTTAGGTCCATCAATAAGAGTGGAAAGTAATATAAATTGTTGCTTCATACAAAGCCACAGAGGAAGATTATATGGAACCAACACCACGGGCCATGTGCTATGAGTTGCACCAACCATAGACTTGAATGGATTGAAACCATCTGCTGCCAATCCCAATCGGACATTACGAACATCTTTAGCAAAGTCGGGATGTCTCTTATCAAAATCCTTCCATGCATGAGAGTCTTCCGGGTGGGTTAACATGTCACTTTCATGAACTCTTTCTGCATGCCATCTCATTAAATTAGAAACTTTAGATGACATAAAAAATATTTTCAACCTCGGTTTAAGGGGAAAGTAACGCATTTGATTTACGGCAATCGGTTTCCCCTGTACTGCAATCTGACTTTGATGAGTCTTATTTCCCCTGTTCTCTTTCCACCTGGAAGCGCCACAAACCGTACAGATATCCAAATGAGCAGTTTCATTTCTAAACAACATACAGTTGTTTGCACATGCATCTATAGTCTCATATGTAAAACCTAAGTTCTCTGTCAACTTACGAGCATAGTAATATGACTTAGGAATCTTAGCGTCGACATGAAGAACTTTTTTCAATAAAACCAAAAGCATGTCGAATGATGTGTCTGACCAATTATTCAAAGTCTTCAAATGCAATAACTCCACGATAAACGACAGTTTATTGTAAGAAGTACATCCAGGATATAATTCTGTTTTCACATCATCAAGTACTTCATAAAACCTCCTCGAATCACGATCTGCACCAGAGCGAAGATTTATCTCACCGGTCTCAAGATTCTGGATGTCAATGCCTTCAGGATCAAACCCACGTACCATTTCAGTAAGCATTTCATGCATTGGATCAGTCATCCTTGCATCAACATCCATCTGAGCTGCATCTGTATTTTGACAACGAACATATTCTTCTCCATGACGAGTCCAACTCTTATAATTTTTCAGAAATCCATTAAAGAAAAGGTGCTCCCTCACAGTATCTCATGTGAATTGATATCTGTTAGCACATTTTCTACATGGACAACTAATATAGTCACTTTCAAATCCTCTCGTGAAGTCAATAAACTGCATAATGCCATTGAAATATTCTCTAGACGTTCGATTTGGAAGATCAATCCAACTCTTATCCATAATAATATCTGTATAACAAACATTTACACAATACTTATTACATTTACATTTTTCAAATCAACTATATTCAAAATAAATATTAACCATTTGTTTATGAACCATTGATAAAATAATAATTTAACTGAAAGCTCATGTTACCTGATTGAACTACAAACCTGAAAGGGAGGGGAGCCGAAGGCGGTGCTGCGAGGGAGAGGAGGCAGCGAAGGGGAGCCGGAGCCAAAGGCGGTGCGGCAAGGGAGGGGACGGGTGGCGGCGGCGGCGGGGAGCTGGAGGAGAGGAGGCGGTGAAGGGACGGGGGACGGGCAGCGAGGGGGGGGGGGGTGTCCGGGGTCGGGGGGGGGGGGGGGGGGCTGTCCGAGGTGCGGGGAGGGGTGTCCGGGGTGTCGGGGGCCTGTCAGGGGTGCGGGCAGGGGTGTTCGGGGTGCGGGGGTGTCCGGGGTGCGGGGGAGGGGGGGCTGTCTGGGGTGCAGGGGGGCTGTCGGGGGTGCGGGGTGGGGTGTCCGGGGTGCGGGGGGCCTGTTCGGGGTGCGGGGGGGCTGTCCGGGTTCGGAGGGGGGCTGTCCGAGTGCAGGGGGGGGGGGGGCTGTCCGGGTTCGGAGGGGGGTGTCCGAGTGAAGGGGGGGCTGTCCGGGGTGCGGGGAGGCGTCCGGGGTGCGGGGGGTGGTCCGGAGTGCGCGGAGGGGGGGGGGTGTCCGGGGTGCGGGGAGGCGTCCGGGGTGCGGGGGGCGGTCCGAAGTGCGCGGGGGGGGGGGGGGGAGGGGGGGGGGGGTGCTGTCCGGGGTGCGGGGAGGCATCCGGGGTGCGGGGGGCGGTACAGAGTGCGCGCCGGGGGCTGTCCGGGGTGCGGGTGCCGTCCGGGGTGGGGGGGGGGGGGGAGGGCCGAGAGGCCGGAGGGCGGCGGCCGGAGGCCGGAGGGCAGCGGCCGGAGGCCAGATGGCAGGCGGCGGGGGAGGGCGGGCGGCGGGGGAGGGCGGGCGGCGGGGGAGGGCGGGCGGCGGGGGAGGGCGGGCGGCGAGGGAGGGCGGGCGGCGGGGGAGGGCGGGCGGCGGGGGAGGGCGGGCGGCGGGGGAGGCCGGGCGGCGGGGGAGGGGAGGGCGGCGAGGGAGAGCGGCGAGGGAGGGAGGGGGTTAGGGCGGAGGGAGATCGAGGGCGCGGGGGGGGGGGGGGGGGGGGCAGAAACCCCCCGAATTTTTTTATGCAGGTTAGCAACCGCCATTGGAGGTCGCTAATGGTAAGCTATAGCGACTGCCAATGGCGGTCACCCGAGTCTGGGGGGCTCCACTGCCCCCTTTTCTAGTAGTGTATTCTCCTCAACCACTTCAACAATATGACCATCTATATCATCCTTATTTTCCTCTAAGTTCTAAATATATTTAGAATTTAGATTATTTTATTTTGAATCTTATTTAAGTTTTTCCACCTTTGTGGATATCATCTTCAACTCTTTGTTTTGAGAATCATTATTCTCTTTAAGGTAATTTGAAATTTCAATAAGCCTTTTTTATCCCTCTCATATTTTATACTGAAATTTCTAGCACGTTGATATTAATATACATATAATTATTTTCCTCTTTAAGTATCAAATTTTATTCATTTAATTGATGGTCCATTTCTTTTGATAAATGAGAATCTTTCCTTCTTGGACTCATTAGGATCTCCTCATCATCAGTGGTCCTGATATCACTTAGTATTCAAGGTTCCTAATCCATTAAGTTAGCATAATTAAATGATAAAATAAACCCATTATTTGGAACATTTATACCTTCCATTTTTGGGTTGTTGGTATCATTCCAAAGATATCACTATTTTCATAGACGGTTCCATAATATGGTGTTCTATAATATTTTTGAATCTTATTTGAAATCCTTCCCTTTTCCATGGAAATCGAGATAATAATAATAGGATGAAACTTTAACTTTAACAATCAAAAAAACCAAGTTAGATAAAACAAATAAAACAAAAGGAACATTACCTATGATACCACCAGTTGGGTCTCACTAGGGGATTAATGTGAGATAGACCTTAGGGGGTATAAATTAGGGTATTCCCATAATGTCCAATTTAAAAACTTTAAAATAAATAACTCACTAACCTATTAGGATCTTAACCTCTTAACCTTAAGGTTCAGATGTTTTTATCTTTTTATTAACTTGATTCAATTACCTATACACTTTAACTTCCCTTGTTTCCAGATATCCATATAGGTTTCTTGACCCAATTTTAGTGTGCATACTGAAATTAAATAGGAAATAAATAATTTACTTGGTTCACCCTCAATGAACTATGCTCAAGGAGCATTCATCAATATTGTATTGTGCACCAAAATCCACTATTCTCACTGAACAATGGTGGGGTTCAGGGTCACTCATTTCCCATGATCACTACCCTACAATGTTTTAGGTTAACTTAGTATCTCCCAAGGTTCATTTAAATCACTTTGAATCACTACCTTTGTTGGATCACTTCCATATTCCTCCACCTTGTCTCACTACTCTGGGGTAAGATCTCCATATATTTTATGAAAATTTACATCTCTTTACCAATAGATCTCGAATTGTTTCACCAAATGTGGATGGGTTCCATTGAATTACCCTCACCAATCCTTTAAAATATATGAATTGATCCTTATGAAACAATTTATTCATTCCATAATGACATTAAAAAACCTATTCTATTTATTTTCCTTTTGTAAATGTACTTTTTGTGTATAAACTCCCCTTTTCTTTGTTTTTACTTAAATACACAATGCATGTACATAGAATAATCCACTTTTTATATCCTAAAAATGCTGATCAACCTTATAATAAGAGGTATCATGGTCCAAGAAATGAACAATTTTGGGAAATAAATTGGGTCATTCAAAATTTACACAACTCATTCATAAAACTTCTACAATCATCTCTATAACTATAGAGAGATAACACCTTAATGGATAAATAATTTCACCATTTTGAAAAATGAATTATTTCTCAATTAACCCACTATAATTAATTCTATAAATCACCTTTGATCTTGGAATGGATCATAGCCTAATACGTCAGAGATGATGTATGTATCATTGGTGAATGATTCATGAACCACATGAGTGATTTCTCCATAAATTCATACATCATAAATTGACATTCCTTTCACCATGGACTATTGAAAAATACATTGTTTTTACTAAAAAAAATACCAAAAACCATGGGCATGGTTCACTAATTGTGTATTTTTTGGATGGATACTCAAAATGATGACCATAACTTATTGGAATACCAGTATGTTTATTTTAGGATTCCTTATTTTACATAGAGATCTTATAAAACCACCATGCCTACCTCTATAGCATGGTATACCCTATGTTAGACTCCTTTTAACTATGAATATTTCCTAAATAACACCTTCTAAACTATGAATTATTCACTACGTTATGGAACAAAAATTATGGCTATTTTTTTCTAACACGCTAAGTACTATAGGAATAGTCTCCTACTTCATACTTTTTTTAAATGATGCTTCTCCCATCATCCATGACCAATAATGAAAACCAAGATGGATGTATTGGCTTGACCATTTTTAATAGGTACACTATAATTCCACCATGAGGATCTCCATAGGTGTTTTCCGTTTCTAGTTTCACATTTTGGGAAACTACCTTCATAATATGCTATACGCTAGAAGTATGACCACACCTGGCATGTTCTCCTTATTCCAATTGACCAATAATCTATTTTTAAATCATTAAAACATGAATATAAATTATTATTTATGTAAAAAACTCACCTTTTCCATCATGACCAGGATCCAATAATATCCCAAGCACCACTTCTTCTTGTCAATAACCCTCTTATAAAAATATACAACACCTCTTGTCAAAAAATCCAACTCAATCCTTTTGGATTGCTAAAACTATGTATAAGAATATTTTATTTTCATTATAATACTTATTTAAATCTATATCTTTCACTTAATACTATAATACTTAACTATTCATCATATGATGATGAATTTGTGAAGTTAGAACATCTTTCATGACTGTTTAAATACTAAAAAATCAATGATGAGTTTAAATCATCATTTTAAAGTGTTTAAATGTATGAAAAATTTATAAAACATTCAAATCAACATTGGGTGAAAGTTTTGAGTTCTTTATAGCATATATAAGTCCGTTAGAACTCATTCATGTTTAAAATTTAATTATGTAAAAATATTGTGTAGAAATCCTTAAGGATGACTTTATCTTTTTCTTATTCTCCCATTATTTAAACACAAGGTTATAGAATACCATTGATTATAGGGAGTTAATTATTGAGCATCGAGAGATACCCAGAATCTAAATATACCCTTGGATGGATGAGTACTTATACCTCTCTTTTTTTGATCATTACTAGGCTCGTATGAAGCTTAGAAAATGAGAACGTCAACATGAACAGTATGTTGTTATAAATTCATTTACTCATTCATTCCAAAATTATAGATAGATTCTAGGTTTAATGGTGTTTTTGAGTTGTTTTTCTATTTAATTTTGTATTTTAGATGTACCTATGAAACCCTTTAGTGGCATATGAGTAGATCTATGAACATTTTCCTTGATCTTTTAATGAATGAATAAAACTAAAAAAATGAATTTTGAAAGAACCATGATGAATCTTGAATGAAATAGATGTTTTTTACATGTTGTTACAAGAACATTAAATAAATAGTAATGAAAATGAGTGTTTTGTTCTTAAATTCTAGTGATCATGAAATAGTTGATGCAAAATGGCTGTTTTGAGGTGTACCACCTTGTAGATTTTTGGGAATTTAAGTTTTTGAGGAAGTTTGAATTTTAGTCTAGTGATGGGTTAGTTTTGAGAATAGGTACTTAATATGGGGTTTAATAATTTGAAAGCACGAAAGGGTGTTATTGAAAATGTTTGGAGTGTTGGTGGATTCCTAGGGGGTGAGAGTGAGTTTCAGAGGAAAGATGTGTGGATGAGGATGCTGGAAAATAGTAGTAACAAGCATTCACAGTGTGAATAAGTTTTCATGCCTTGAAAGTTTATGGGTAGAGCCTACCTAGGTGGTTTATGGAATAAACCATAGGTTGAAGACATGAAATGGTTCTGCCTATTTTTTTTACATAAAAATGGGATCAACCCCCTTTGTTTTCAAATGATTAGGCACATGCGGGGAGGACCTTATGGTCAACACCAAACCATATATTCCTCTTTTATTTACCTTCATTCTGAGTTATTTTCGAGTGTGATCTAGTGGTGTATTTAAGTTCATTCCTCGTCTCCTCTTCCTATATTATTGGTTTCCGATGTCTAGTACTAATTTTTCTTGATCTCAAGCTAGGTTTTGGTATCAATTCCATTAGATAATGGTAGAATTGACCATGTGTGATGGGTATTTTTCTTGTATTGTATAGAGGATATTATGAGATGCTAGTTTCATGCCATCACATTCCATTTCGGTGAAGGTATGCCTCTATATGATTTTTCTATGGGTTTTTAGCAATTTTGGGAGAAATTTATCATTAAACCGAGCATAATAAATTAGGTATTTTGTGCGTCTTAGGTCTTGAATCATGTCAGGAGTGGACTATACCCCACCGATTGAGGTTTCAATGAATAAATTATTCCCAATGAGTTTTAAGGAATTTATACCTATTTAAATTAATTTTTTAATTAATTATAATGTTTTAAAATTAATTATGGATATCTCGTTTCATGAGATAAGTGCATAGAAGCATAAAAGAGGATCAGTTCTATTGGATGAGGCTTGACGGAGCTTAGAAATGGGTTAAATTATTATTCTATATTGGTGGCCCTAATGATAAAATTTTATATATTTTTCAATCCATGGGTGTTCATTCCTGAATAACTAAATGTGTTTATGAATAGGGTATAGAGACTTATATAATCCTTAGGTGTGGTGACAATGTGGATTTGAGCCTTCCAAGATGAGACCAAGTGATTTTTATCACCGTGGGTAAATTGGGATTTCCCGATGACTATGTTTCCAAGGGAATAAGGCTTTGGTTGAGTATGAAAGAGACCTATAGGGGGTCTTAGGATGTGTGTAGGAATGAAAAATATCCTATATTGGGTTTATAGGGATTTTTGGAAGGAATGAGAGACTTAGGTCCACGTAGAAATGGGTGATATAAACATATATCTCAAGATTGATGAGGAACTACCTCCTAATGTAATAAGTGAGTCTTGGTATGTACCTGGATTGAGAGGATCCCATTGAGACTTTTCATATGATAATGAAGAGGGTTTTCTCTAAGTAATGGGTTGAGGGATCTCCCTTAATAGATGTGTGAAAAGACCTAGGTGTGGGTTGAGGATTTATGTTCAGGACCTGGAATTAGTACGGTAAGTGAAATTTTCATGGTTTTAGACCCCACCTATTGAGGCTAGGGTAGGGTAGAGTGCGATGGATTGGGATGGTTCCTAGGTAGTGGGATCAATAGTGTCGAGGAGTTTCATTTATGTTGGACCGTACCTTGAGGTTCGGGTTAGAGGATCTTATGGATCATGGTTTCACCTGAGGGTGGAAGGATTAAGATGGTATCATATAGGTAATATTGTAATGGTTTTGGAGGACTCAATGGGTGCCTTGATATATGTTTATTTTGAATAGGGGCTAGTTCTTGTTAGACTAGTCCCCTGGGATTAGTTGTTGTGCTTCATGGTAGGCTAAAAGCCCTATGTGTTGCTTCATGTGCTTGATATGACATCCCTTGAGTGTGTGAGGGTGGATTAATGTGCTTGACTGTGACTCCCTAGAGTCTATGGGGATAGTCTAGTGTTCTTAACTATTACCTACCTCAAATTTGTGTGTGTAACAACTCCAACTTGGATCACCGATGAGTAACCAAATCGAGTAACTAAATGGACTCAAGAACATCTACTTATATTCCATAGGCTTCCAACTAGCATATAGGGTCCAAGGATATCATGGGGATACTATAACCTATGATTATAGTAGTAATAATAGTAGAAATCACAATAATTTTATCCATCACATACCATCACAAGAACACATCAAGAAAATTTCCAAATATTCCAAAATGTATAACCATGATGAAATAAAAATAATGTTATATAGTAACTAGAAAAAATTACAAAAATAATCCCAAATAGAAATATAAGACCCAAATGGTTCTACAATAATTACAAGTACCACCATCCACGCTCCAATCCTAACGCAAATAATCACCCATCGATCACAGGAGAATTTCGCTTATCTTAAAATAAAGTAATGAATTATGCTTGAGTCCCAACAGTGGGTCAAGAAGGGTGGAGTAAAACTAAATAGGACACCATAAATGATGTCTAAAGCATATGCAGTTTGAGTGTATTATATACTGATGTGAAATTAAAGATAAAAAATGTTATATAACAATGTATAAATAATATATGTCATCACCCTTGAATATAAGGCGATACCTGGTTCAACCATACCTACATCACCCAATGATAGATGTATTTATCCATAATACCATATTCATGTTTATTAGTATATGGGAACATTAGTTCCAAGTAACTAAGCCCAAGTCCCCCCAAATATATGCATATATATAATAATCACACCAAATCCTTGTAATCACATCAAGGTCTAATGACAGTAATAATCATAATAACATGTATACTAGATCCTTGTAATCAAATCAAGGTCCCCCAATAGTAATAGTCATAATAACAGGTATACCAGTTCTTTGGAAGCACATTAAGGTCCCCCAGAATTAATAATAAAAATAACAGGTATACAAGATACTTGGAATCACATCCAGGTTGCCCAATAGTAATAATCATAATAACAGGCATACCTAATCCTTGGAACCATATCAAGGTCCCCCAAAAGTAATAATCATAATAACAAGTATACCATATCCTTTTAACACATCAAGGTACCCTAAAAATAATGTTGATAATAATAGATATACTGGATCCTTGTAATCACATTAAGGTCCCCCAAAAATATGTATAATTGTATCCATTAAATAAAGTATATACTCACGGAACATTATTTCATTATCCAATCATCCATAAAATATTAATAAAATTTATATATTGATTCTAGGGTATGTACCAAGTATCTTGGAAGGGTCCACTAGTCATTGGTTAAGTCTATGTAACTCTTATAGTCACCACTTAAATATCCTCTTAATTATAAAGGGATGGTGCACCTTATATGATGGCTTATATTTTGATATTTATATACCAATGGTCCACTCAAAGACTGTGTAAGGGTATACTACATTTAATTAAGGATCAAAATTCAATTATTAATTAGTGAAGGTCAAGCATGTAATATTTTGGCATGAACACACATCATAGATACATGAAAAGATCATCAAGAAATTAAGGGATTTCTTGAGACCACCTACCTCAAGTTTAACAAGCCTTAGTTACCCAAAATCACCAAATGAATCAAGAGTGGTGAGTCAAGGGCCCTAGAATAGACTAAAATTCATTTTTTAGAGTTCCAAAATAAGAAACTAAGAATAAATATCGATCTAAGGAATAAACGAGGTTATAATTACTCATAGGCATCAAACTCATACAAATACACTTCAAACACCAAAAAATTGATAGAGAAGAGTCCAAAACCACCAAGGAATTATATCTCTATCCATAAAATTCATGTATAGGATGGGTATAATGACATATTTATGAAATATGGGGTTTTGGTAAAATTACATTACTTCCACTCATTAAAATCATATTCAAGTATCCCATCAGCTAGCCACTAGCCTCCACTAGCCAACTGGCGGCTGGTGATCCCTGTAGAGATGTAAACCTACTGCCTAGACCATCAACTCATTGGTAGCCCTACAAATTTCCAAAGAGCTATAGTTCTATTTAAGATATCCCCACTACACTGTCGAACATCTATTACTTTGATAATCATTCAAAACAGATTAATACACAAGGTTTAAAATGATTTTTAAATAGAATAAACCTCAAGAAAGAGATGAGGTGTAACAAAATCCCCAAAATATAACAAATCATCCCTAAGCGATCCTCATGAGCATCAATGAGAATCACTGATGAATAAATTTAGACATTGGACTCATATATTAGTCTCCCACTCCCACGTCTCATCCTAGATGTGTCTGTGCTTCCATAACTCTCGTATAAGAGGAATCATATTCTCCTATATATTATTTTTTCTTTGATACACTATATAAAAAGGATGATCTTAAACAAATGCATCAATCTATAGATTTATATCATTGATATTGATCACATGTGATAGGATAGGGTGATACCATTGAATCCATGACACATGAAAAACATTGTTCATGGAATAGAAACACTGCAAAAAGTTTAACCTATATGCCACAACACTGATCTACTACACAATCTCTAATGACCCAACATACTTGGGTTCTAAATTTACCTACTTTCAAATAAGGTGATGTCCCAACATTTGAGACACACAAAAAAATACTCAATCACTAACAAAAAACCATATAGGTCTCCATCAATGATCAACATACAACTTCAACATACTCTAGGTGGTTGCTAACTGCTTTCTAATCAACTAAACATGCTTTGATGTCTCATGCACAAGACATGGCCCAACAAGTGCCGACTCACTAGCTTTGATCCAATATAAGGGTGAATGGAAAGGTCTACCATAAAAATCCCCAAATAGTTCCATATGAATTAAACCTTAGTAGCTGTTATTAAAGGTGAATTAGACTTAATCCAAGCAGTGCTCCCAAGAACAATCAAGGTACTGGATGAATCTTTATAACATTTATTCCATAATATGAGTGGCATTATCAAAATTACTATTATTTTGTAGATTATAAGCAGTACTAAAGTGTACCTACATATTGAGAACATTTTGAAATCCTTTCCAAAATTAAAAGGTAAACATACCATCCTA
The DNA here is from genome assembly GCA_963277665.1 of Viscum album. Lineage (NCBI taxonomy): Eukaryota > Viridiplantae > Streptophyta > Magnoliopsida > Santalales > Viscaceae > Viscum > Viscum album. The sequence goes on along the minus strand of OY728137.1, from coordinate 1,927,387,159 downwards.
ATATGAAACTATACTACAAGGTACTTCATGTAGACTTACTATCTCATAAACATAAATCTTTTCCAGCTTATCTAGAGTTAAAGTCTCCTGAATCAGTAATAAATGAGCTACCATAGTCAACTAATCAATGATATCCCATACAACATCATTCCTCTAGGGTTTCCTTTGTAAAACACTGATGAATTCCATAACGTGATCATCCCATTTCTACTCAAGAATGGTAAATTACTACAAAAGACCACTAGGACACTGATGTTCAACCTTTATCTATTGATTGGTAGATCACTATTTTATGATGCCTACTATCTCCTTTTTTCATCCCTAGATACTACCTATTAATGTCATGATACATATTGGTCAAACATGGATGTACCTCCCACCTTAAGGCAAGATATTCACACATCAATTATTTATGAATATTTTTGGGAAATAAAAGATGACCATGGATGTAAATAATATCATCGTTATCAATGGTCCAATATGGTGGAAGATTGAAGGAACCTAGGGCACAGTGGAATCATGAAAAATATGTAATTTATTTTCTTTGGTTTTAGATTCATGTTAAAAACACTAAATCCACAAAAACCTTTCCCATATTTCTCAAAGGATCACATGCAATTAAATATGAGCATGAAAAATAAAATTGAATGAAACCATAAAAAATACTTTGTTTTTTTTGAAATCACAGATTTGATTTGATCAACATCAGTGTGTTATAGATCAAAGGAACTGGTCTATGAATCATCTAGATCTTCTCAATTTTCATTATATATTCTATATTGTCAATATATGATTATCGATTTCTAGTGTAGGAAATCAAATAGATTTATTATGTTCCTTCGATCATATAAAGAGCGTGAACTCGATCAAGAAAGTGAGATTGATCCAACCTCGTTTTTATTCAGAATCTCTCACTAAGAGATTAAGAGGAGAGGATAAGAGATATTATCTAAAAAAATTCACCTAATAGTGGATTTAATGATTTAAGAGGCTAAAATGAGCTTTTATACATAGGTTATATTTTCAAAAATTGCACATTAGCCCATAGAAATTACTAACCTTCATTTTAGAAACTTTTTCACACTTATGACTTAATTAAAATTTTCATAAATGTCAAAAATATTTTATCTCTCACTTTTAGCACTTTATCATGTTATGTGGTAAAATAAGAACCATTAACGTGACTCATAAACTCCCTAGAAAACTTAATGAACCTTGACCATGTTATGTTTGTTTGAAAAATTATATTTTATCATATTCAATTTTATGATAAAAAACTTATGAATAACTTGAGAAATAAATTCAATCACCATTATTATAAACTTTAATTATATAATTGAATTATTTTTAGTTTTTATTAATCACACTCATACATTCATTGACCCCTGCACATGGAACCCACTTCATCTTAAAATCATTTTCATCTGAATAGGTGGAACTTTTAGAAACACTTAGTGTGTGACCATCTATGTACTTATCTATATAGTAGTGATTCCAAAAAATATACCAATATCGAATTCTTGGAACCCATCTTGTCCCCTAAGATGATAATTAATTTCATAGCTACAACTACCTCCTACAAAAACATTCTGTGTAATATAATCTCTTTGTATCATGATATCACATAAATCAGGATGCACAATTATTTCATCATCCTTTTGATTCTTTATATATTTCATGAAATTACTATATACACTTATCTTCTTATACCATGACCATATATTTAATAAAGGTACCACCATCCTGGTCAACCTGGGTCCATGAAATATCTATTTCCAAATTTAAAAAGTGAAAAATTCTATATTAATCATTTAACCAATGACATACCACCAAAGATGCACCCAAAACAGGCTACCTCACCATTAATTCAATGTTATGGTTTTTACTTTCATCAAAGTATGAGATAAAATGGTACACATTGATAACTATATCAAGTCAAGTTACCAATACACATGTTCATAGATAGAAACAACCAATGTCACCTAAAAATGTGATGTTCCATTTGGAGATTCATTCCTCATGAACTCATCTACTCGAGATGACTAAGTTTAAACTTCATGAGAAGAAGTATTAATGGTTATAAACTCCCAACACCTGATAGTCAAACATAATTTATGTCCCATCAGTATGATGTTTCTAGACTATAGTACATATGTTTAAGATTATCATCATAACATCTCAAGGTTCTCATTATAGTTGGGAACTACTATAACATTTTTATATGACATGTTATCTAAGAACATTAGAATGTAAAAAGTGGATTAAAAAGTATAAAAATTATTATGGTAAGAATAAAAACTTATATATATATAACTATATACATGTAATGGTAATGAAAGTATGTAAATGAGTTGGCTCTAGGAAACCCACTAACAACACTCCCATGAGAACTAGATCTAATTGCTAATAATTCTCAACCCACTAGATATCACATGATTATCATGATTCTACTGAGATATGGCTATAGTCATGCGGTCTTCCATTATATTCTCTATTTATACTCTTCTAAGTTGGACTTTACTTCTCTAAGTAAAATCCATCAAGATATGAAACTTATGAAGTATATGATTTTCCCTCCATATAGAGACCCTCTCTTTTCAAACATCAACATTACATAAAATTTGCAAAACACTTATACCATTATACAAACAGATTCCCAAATACCATACTAGTATAGTGCATTTGTAAACATGGAAAGATAAAAATTTATACATAAGTGAGCTACATCATCAACCACTAGGTTCTCCTTTACTAGAACCCTACTTAGACACATCAAACATAATACATAACTTCATAACATGGGGGAAGGAAACATAAAAATGTGTGATCTCAAATGATTAGTAAGGGTAAAAAAATAAGATATGTAAGCATAATCACGATCATAAGGGCATGAGAACATGATAATGAAAACATAAGATCATACCCTGAATATCAAAGATCATATACATGAATCATGGAATAAAGATTGATAGTTCATAAGACATGAATCATAAGGAAACAAAGAACATAATCCATGAAAACATAACATAGTAATAAAACATATAATTATTACAAAAACATAAGGATATATTATTATTTCCATATTACCCAAGGCGTCACTGCCAAGACCATATTGGTAGTATAAGTTCACTCCCCATACCATTTTATAGTCATGGTTCACTTCCATGGCCATCTTAGTAGCATGAGTTCACTTCTCATTCCATCTTGGTAGTCATGGTTCACTCCCATGACCACCTTAGTATTAAAGGTTCATTCCCAATACCATATTAGTCTATCTCATAAGATATAAATCTTTACCCAATTCATTGGAGGGAGATATAGGTCTCACCCTTCTCATAAAGAAATCATACATACATGTTCCACAAGATCATAAACAATCATATCATAAACCATGAAATTAAATGGGTATTATAAATATGTAAACATATCATAACCTATGAAAAAATCTATAGGTTTCATAACCATTTTATCAAAATAATAACTCGTGAAAAGAAGTGGGATTCAAAATCATATAACCCATGCAATAGAAATGAGTTTCATTAACATCATGCCATCAAAACATAATTCATTCAGAGAAAGAATATGAATGGAAACATTGAATAATTTCCCTATAAAATCATTAGTAACACCAAAAGATGTATTCTTATATGGGAAATAATTTTTAAAGATATTTTAAAAACATTTCTTGAGGAAAATATCCTTTCTGCATTGAAAAATTCTTTTTAAAACATAAAACCTTTTGAAATCATTTTTCTTTGAATTTTATTTTGAAAACATATAAAGGAAGATTTGGAACTCGTAAAAAGTTTTAAAAATACATTTTCCTTGAAAACGAGATTCAAAGATATTTTGAAAACATTTTTGAAAACATGGTTTATGAATACAATAGATTTCTGACCGGAATGAGAGGGACAGTCAGATTTTACTTAAAAACATTATCTTAAGTAACAAAGAGTGGAAAAATGGTTCTAATACATGGATATATCTTGAATAAATATATTATAAGTAAAATCACGAGTGTTCTTGAGATATGGATAATAATATTTCATCAAAGGAAGCATAAACATAAACAAACTCGAAAAACGATGAGATTGTCTCAATAAACTCTTATAACATAGTAACTTGGGATCATACTCTCCAGTTAAGAAAAATAAATTAAACAAAGCTTAAAATATCATTAAAATAAGTAATTTAATGGCAAAACATTTAAAATGTAAGTATATAAACCTCAAAAAATAATTTAGGTGCATAACAAAACACGAGTCTCAAAGAAGGAAAATTGAGACAAAACTATTTTATCGATTTGGTAACTTTTGAAACTTAAACCCCATGAAATAAGGATCATAAAATGGATATGTAAAGACACATAAATTTTATTATAAGATACATATAATAAAATCATGGTAAGTATATACAACACACAGAATAAAAGAATGGAAAATATAACATGCATCTCATGAGAATAAAAAGTGAGATGAAATCCCTGTTAGAGTTGGTGTCCTGAGAACCAACTGTTAGTACTTTGATTACGTGAATGTAAACTTATTATATATTGTTCATTGTTCTGCATGACTATAATATAATAATGTCCTGGAATATTTGTTGCATTAATGAGGTCATGGAAGATCCCTACTATGATGAGAACCTTGAAATTTTATAACAATATTCTTAAATAAAGTTCTATGGTTTGATGAAATACTATGATAGGACACATAGTATACAAACCGTCATGTGCTAGTACTCATAAGAAGATGAGACTCTCTCTCATGGAGTTCGCACTTGGTAATCTCCAAGATGGTAGATTATGAGAACAGACCAACCGGTAGTAATTCTGCATGTCTTGGTGTTATCAGACATTTCTATCTATGATCATGTGTAATGGTCCTTATACAGGAAGATTATCATTAACTTATGTCATGACTTGCGCACTTATATTTATTGACGAAAACCATCATGAAGACAGTTAGCGGGAAGTAGGGTAAGTTGGGTACGTCATGAATGACATGTTGTTAATAGATAAGTCAAGGAAGGATTTGTCCCTTCCATATTTATGGAAGTAGATATCTTGGGCCCTTTGATTGCAATAAAACTGTCGCCCAAATTCCATGGCCATAGTGTAACGACGAGTTTACTTCTGGAAGTAAAAGAATGATAGATCAAGCATATAGGTTTATGAAATTGCCATGAAACCTGCTTGATGAGATATTGAGAAAAAGGGATTAAATTACATAGTAATCATTTGTATGAGGTGACATGTCAATGTGGCGTCGAATTCTTTCTCTTGGGTGCCTTGACCTGTTGCTAGACAGTAATCTTGGACTTTAGGCAAGCTCGCTTAATGCCAATGAGAAAGAGGCCTAGAGGGTCACACACTAAGTGTATCCACGTATCTCAAGTAGAATAAAGATTATTCCCGTACATGGTTTAATAATTATTCTAGGAAGACTAAATTGTTTAAATATTGGAGGAATAATAAAATGAAAACAATTACATGCCGTGTAGTTTTTATTTTTGAAAACAAGTACACGCCGTGTATTAATGATTACACACCGTGTAGTTTTTTATGAAAAACAAGTACACGCCGTGTATAAATGATTACACACCGTGTAGTTTTTCCAGTCTGGATTTTGGGGATAAAATATTGTTTTATTAAATGATATTTATTATAATCAGCGTGGGCTCATGTCAAGAAATTAATTATTCGACATGGGGGTTTTCAATAAGAGTTAATGAAATAAATAAAATGAATAACACCTTTATTTATTGTCATAACTCTATAACCTCAAACCCGATTATAAATATCCTCACAACCCCAACACTTTTCCCCAATCGTTGTGCACAATAATTCTGGAGAATTCTCTTAAGTCCGAAAGATTTCCTTCCTCCAAGAATGCTCTCAAGACCGAGAGAGATATCCTCCTCCATCAGATCAACGTGATCTAAGGAAGACAACACAAGCAAAAATTTCTCTATGATAGCACCCAGAGACTCCTTTGGCGACACCCAGAGATACATGGTGCACGTGTGGATCACCACTAGAGGAATTCTGCACTTGGATTCTGCGACGCAATGACGAATCAGATCAAAGCGTGATCAGAAATATGAACAAATAAAGAAAGCCACAAAAGGTATTTCTTGTCAATTAATTAAATTAATTATAATAAAACTGTGACGATTTTCCTTTGTGGTTCTGGGAATATTCTTCTTCTTTGTCTATTTCTATGATTCGATCCGTGGAGTCTGGCGTCTATCGTCATATTGATCTCAGATTGATCATTGCTAATGACAAAAATCCAAGTGGGCACATCCACCCACAAGCTTCCACTATGCCAAGAACCTTGAATTGGTATTAGAGGAGGTTACAACGTTGATTATAATTATTTAATTTTTTTTTGATAATTTATGCATTTATATTTTATTCAATTCAAGATAAACTGTTCTATAAATTTGAATGAATGAGATCTGTTCTTCCTCCTACGTTTCTCGATTCACATCACAGAAACAACCTTTTAATTTTAATTTTTATTAAAATAAAAACAAGGAACTCATCCGGAGGATCCGCTATTTCTGTCAGTACAACACAAGAATACACGACGTGTAGTGAAAACTACATGCCGTGTACTTAAGTTCAACAAACCGGTACTGGTCCGCCAAACCATGCTATGTGAATTGAGTATACCTAAGTATTTATTACACCGTGTTGACCAAAAATGAACGACGTGTGGAAACTGAAATACATGACGCGTAAGTTGAATCAACACACCGTGTAGTCCGATCAGACCTAGGTGAAACCGTGTACAAGGAGAAGCTGCGTACCACGTAAACGGGATTTCCAGGCCGGTAATCGTGTAACAAGGAAATACACGCCGTGTTAGATTAATCTACACACTGTGTACTAAAAAATTTCCAAAGTACATAAAACATGCCAAATCCTATGGCGTGTACTTTGGATAAAGGGTGAAAACAAATAAACGCCGTGTAATATAGCATACACACAGTGTACTTTTCAGAAATGGAATTTCACCAGTTTTCCTCCAAAGTACAAAGACTCGTACAAGGAATATGGATGAGAATAATCTCAAAGAAATTCAAAAAGGAATTTAAGATAAAGAATTGATTAATTATAAGATCATAATTAATTGAATTCAAGCACGACTTATCTTGAATAAAAGAACGATTAAAATAATTTGAATACTAAATATGAGTAAATGTTGTTGCATGCTATGGATGATCATGAGCTAGACCAGAGACCCTTTGTGTGTGTATGGTTTCATTTAAATTTATTTAATTTAAATTCATTGGCCTACGAACCTTATTCCAATAAAATGTAGGGCCTGTGTTCCCATGGTTTCTTTAATGTAAACCCCATGTAATAGAGGATCTCCCAAGCTAGAGGAGATGGTTCAAAATCTGAAGTTGAGGTGAAACCAACCCAAGAATATAAGAAGGTGGACAAGTGGGAGTTGCAAAACACGAACCATCGGGTTCAAGGTGTTTTTCCCTAGTCCAGGGTTAACTTATCAAAACCACTAGATAAGATAACCAATAGAAGCTCATGATCATTCCATCTTATTTTATTTCTGTCTAATTGCATGGTTTATTTATTATGTATGTGTTGTCACGATCACATAATTAATGAAATAAACAAGCATGAAAAGATGAAAAAAATAAAATCCGGACTATGCGTAAACATTATCAGAACATGGTTAACTACTTAAGTAAGCATCACATAATATTAACAAGAATTTGATAATGAAAAACTACGCATAAATAATAAAATCCCTCAAATACCATATTAAGTCAGACCAAGACTTTTGTTACTTGATTAAGAGAAAGACTCAATAAAACTATGTGTTTGACCAACCCTTGTTGGGACACTTACTTTTATAAAGGTAGATGTTATGAAAGTTTCGGGTTGACTTAAACATTTTACTTCAAGAGGAGTATCCCTTTATAGACTTGTTGTAAAATGGAGGCAAGTGTTGAGGAAATCCAAGTTTGGATTTCAGGATTTGGGAGACCACTCAACAGATCAAGGAACTGTAATTTCATAGTTGGAAAAGACCTACCTACCTAAACACCTTCAAATAACTTGAATAACCCTTGTTGGGGTTATGCGAAGGGGAATATGGATCCTTTCCACTAGAATGTCATGGAAACTAGACATTCTGAGTTTAATGGTGAGGGCTATTGGGACCAGATAATATAGTGGGAGACTTAATAAAATTTATTATTTCCCATAAAATGTAATCAAGAAAGTACTGATAAATCTTCTCTTTTAATTTTTATAATCAACATGACAAACTCATCAACCACATTTTCTCTACGATCAATTCTAGAAAAAGACAATATCCTCACCAACAGTAACTTTCAGGAATAGTTTAGGGGCCTTCGGGTTATCCTACGCGATGAATGAAAGTTTTACATGATGGATTCCCCACTTCCTGATTTTCCTGCCTAGGGGGCGAGTGATGAGTATTTCTTGGTCTATGATCAAAATATTAATGATGCACTCGACGTTCAATGTTTGATGCTATCATCAATGTCAAGTGAGATCATGAAGTCTCATGAAGACATGGGTTCCTATAGCATGCTTGAGAACCTTCATGGTATATACCAGGAGTGAGTAAGACAAGAAAGGTTTGAGATCTACAAGGCTCTATTTCAGAGCAATCTTAGATAGGGTGCCCCAACCAGGCCTCATGTAGTCAAGCTCATTGGCTACATTGAGCGCTTGGAGGTTCTAGGGTTTAAACTCCCCAAAGAACTGAGTACCGATCTCATTCTTACATCACCCCCTAGATATTCTCTAACTTTGTTGTAAATTTCAACATGAACAACATTGATAAGTCTCTATCTGATCTTCTTATCCTTATTCACCAAGTGGACAATGATATGAAGCGTGAAAAGCCTTCTGTCCTTATGGTGAATAAAAGGAAAGGGAAGGCGAAGAGATTTAAGCCCAAAGATTCTTCAAGGCCTTCCAAGAAAAGGAAAATCAAAGGGAAGGCAAGAGAACATGAGGCTGTTTGTTTCACATGTGGAAAGAAGGGCCACTTGAAGAAAAACTACACCCAGCCAAGGAAGTAAGGGGAAGCTTCAGGTGCATTTGTTATCGAATGCAATCTATCTATTTCTGAAAATTGGGTATTAGGTACTGCTTGTGGTGTTCACATCTGTATCCAAATACAAGAACCATGTATATTTAGAAATATTGACCGAGATGAGGTGGATTTGCGAGCAATTGATGGATCTAGACTCACTACTGTAGCTGTCGGAGGCTACCACCTCACATTTCCAACTGGAATGATCTTGGTGTTAAAGGGTTTTTATTATGTGCCTTCTATTACTAAAAACATTATTTCAGTATCCATATTAGATACTAATGGATTCATCTTCAAGTTTGGAAATGAATGCTGCTAGTTTTATAAAGATAGAATCTGTTTTGGTAGGGCACATTTATATAACGACCTTTATGTGTTAGACTACACAAACCAAGTAATGGAAATCGATGACAAAGTTAATTCACATGACTCATACCACACCCAACTTTGGAATCACCAGCTAGGTCATGTCAATGAGAAATTTTTGACAAAATTACATCAAGATGGGTATTTAGATTCTTTTGAACTAAAACCACTTGGTATATGTCATGCATGTCTACAAGGAAAAATGACCAAAGCACCATTTAGTGGGAAGGTAAAAGGGATAAAGAGCTTCTAGAATTAGTTCACACAGATGTGTGTGGACCATTTCCAGTTGAAGTAAGGGGTGGGTTCTTTTACTTCATAACTTTTACTAATTATTTTAGTATATATGGATATATTTACTTAATGAGGTATAAGTCAGATTCTTTTGATCGGTTCAAATAATACAAGAATGAAGTTGAGAAACATATTGGTAAGAAGACTAAGAAACTCCACTCAAATAGAGGAGGAGAATATCTTAATCAGGACATCATTGATTTCTTACAGGATTTTGGGATTCTATCTCAACTTACTCCTCCTTACACGCCTCAGTGGAATAGTGTAAGTGAAAGGAGGAACCTTACCTTGTTGGACATAGTGAGATAAATGATGAGTCATACAAGTCTTTTATTATCCTTTTGGGGATATGCATTACAAACAAAAACACATATACTAAACCAAGTACCAACTAAATTGATAAATGGTATTCCATACAACTTATGGAGTGGACACAAATCCATGTTATCAAATTTAAATGTGTGGGGTAGAGAAGCATTTTTTAAGGCCTCTTCAGGTAACAAAATTGAACCACGAGGCATAAAGTGTATCTTTATAGGATATCCCAAGGAAACAAGGGGATATTACCTATAAAACCCCTCAGATAAAAATGTTACAGTGGCAAGACATGCCATATTCCTTGAGAGGGAGCATATCTCCAAAAGAGATAGTGGGAGCGAGATAGAATTTGATGAATTCAAGGCTCAAGAAACACATGAGTTGGTACAAGAATAGATTCCACAAACACTACGGGAAAAATGAGCAATTGCGACGGGTTATTTGCGACGGGATTAAATCCCGTCGCAAATAGTCATGTTAAAAAAGTATTTGCGACGGGGGTACATCCCCGTCGCAAATAATGAGGCATTTGCGACGGGATTGCTTTCCCCGTCGCAAATAGTTTTCCCGCGATGCGCGCCAAATCGCGGGAAACGTATTTGCGACGGGGAAATATTCCCGTCGCAAATAGCCGGCGGCGGTAAATGGTATTTGCGACGGGAATATTCCCCCGTCGCAAATACTATGTCGGCAGAGGGTTATTTGCGACGGGACCCGTCGCAAATAACTATTTACCGGTTGACCGTAATAAATGTTGGCGAAGGTATTTGCGACGGGACCCGTCGCAAATAATACTATTTGCGACGGGAATCCCGTCGCAAATGGACCCGTCGCAACTAATCTAACCTATAAATACCCCCATCCGTTTTTTTCATTTCATTCTCATTCTTTATCTTCTCTCTCTCTCAGAATCATATTTCTAGAGTTTAGTTTTTCTCCAGTTTAAGTTTTTTCTCCGGAGCTGATATTAAAGTTTTGAAGAACGATCAGAACAGATCAATTTTCAAGGTATTTATCTTCATTTTAATTTTTTATTTATTTTTAATTTTTTATTAGTTTTTATTATTATTAATTAGTTGTAATTTAATTTTGTTTACATTGTTTTATTACTTAATAAATTTAAATTATTAGTATTGTTTATATGGTAATTAGGAATAATTAGTAATAATTTTTAATAATTAAGAATAAATATTAATAACTAGTAATAAATACCAATAATTAGGAATAAGAACATTATTACATTATTAGTTTATTTTATTATTAATATTAAAATAATATAATTTTTTATATATATACAGTTCTTTTTTCATCTGTGTGTTTGCTGTCTTCACATGTATTATTTGTATGTGGAGATAGAAAACGCACAGATGAAAAAAGAACTGTATATAAATTAGAAAATTATATTATTTTAATATTAATAATAAAATATATTAATAATGTTATTATTTGTAATTATTGGTAATTATTTCTAATTATTGATAATTATTCATTTTATTACTAATAATTATCAATAATTAAGAATAATTAGTAATAATTACCAATAATTAACAATAATTAGTATTAATTACCTATAATTAGTATTAATTACCATTAATTAGTATTAATTACCAATAATTAGTATTAATTACCAATAATTCGTAATAATTAGGAATAATTAACAATAATTACTAATAATTAGGAATAATTAACAATAATTACGAATAATTAACAATAATTAGTAATAATTAGGAATAATTAGTAATAATTAGGAATAATTAGGAATAATTAGTAATAATTAAGAATAATTAGGAATAATTAGTATTAATTAGGAATAATTAGTAATAATTACCAATAATTAGGAATAATTAGGAATAATTAGTATTAATTACAAATAATTAGTATTAATTAGGAATAATTAGTATTAATTACAAATAATTAGTCTTAATTACCAATAAGTAGTATTAATTACCAATAATTAGTATTAATTACCAATAATTCGTAATAATTAGTATTAATTACCAATAATTCGTAATAATTAGGAATAATTAACAATAATTAGTAATAATTAGGAATAATTAACAATAATTAGGAATAATTAGTAATAATTAGGAATAATTAGGAATAATTAGTAATAATTAGGAATAATTAGTAATAATTAGGAATAATTAGTAATAATTAGGAATAATTAGTAATAATTAGGAATAATTAGGAATAATTAGTATTAATTAGGAATAATTAGTATTAATTACCAATAATTAGTATTAATTACCAATAATTAGTAATAATTACCAATAATTAGTTTTAATTACAAATAATTCGTATTAATTACAAATAATTAGTATTAATTAGGAATAATTAGTATTAATTACCAATAATTAGTATTAATTACCAATAATTAGTATTAATTACCAATAATTAGTATTAATTACCAATAATTAGTATTAATTACCAATAATTAGTAATAATTAGGAATAATTAACAATAATTAGTAATAATTAGGAATAATTAACAATAAGTAGGAATAATTACGAATAATTAGTATTAATTAGGAATAATTAGTAATAATTACCAATAATTAGTATTAATTACCAATAATTAGTATTAATTACCAATAATTAGTAATAATTAGGAATAATTAACAATAATTAGTAATAATTAGGAATAATTAACAATAATTAGTAATAATTAGGACTAATTAACAATAATTAGGAATAATTAGTATTAATTAGGAATAATTAGTAATAATTACCAATAATTAGTAATAATTACCAATAATTAGTAATAATTACCAATAATTAGTATTAATTAGGAATAATTAACAATAATTAGTAATAACTAGGAATAATTAACAATAATTAGTAATAATTAGGAATAATTAACAATAATTAGTAATAATTAGTATTAATTAGGAATAATTAACAATAATTAGTAATAATTAGTATTAATTAGGAATAATTAGTAATAATTACCAATAATTAGTATTAATTAGGAATAATTAGTAATAATTACCAATAATTAGTATTAATTACCAATAATTAGTAATAATTAGGAATAATTAACAATAATTAGTAATAATTAGGAATAATTAACAATAATTAGTAATAATTAGGACTAATTAACAATAATTAGGAATAATTAGTATTAATTAGGAATAATTAGTATTAATTAGGAATAATTAGTATTAATTACGAATAATTAGTAATAATTACCAATAATTAGTAATAATTACCAATAATTAGTAATAATTACCAATAATTAGTAATAATTAACAATAATTAGTAATAATTACCAATAATTAGTATTAATTACCAATAATTAGCAATAATTACCAATAATTAGCAATAATTACCAATAATTAGCAATAATTACCAATAATTAGTATTAATTACTAATAATTAGTAATAATTACGAATAATTAGAAATAATTAGAAATAATTAGAAATAATTACCAATAATTAGCAATAATTAGCAATAATTAGCAATAATTTGAAATAATTAGCAATAATTAGAAATAATTAGCAATAATTAGAAATAATTAGCAATAATTAGAAATAATTAGCAATAATTAGTAATAATTAGCAATAATTAGGAATAATTAGTAATAATTAGGAATAATTAGGAATAAGTAGGATTAATTAGGAATAAGTAGGATTAATTAGGAATAATTAGGATTAATTAGGAATAATTAGTAATAATTGCCAATAATGACCAATAATTGCCAATAATTACCAATAATTGCAAATAATTAGGAATAATTGCAAATAATTAGGAATAATTAGGAATAATCAGGAATACTCAGGAATACTCACGAATACTCACGAATACTCACGAATACTCACGTATAATCACGAATACTCACGAATAATCACGAATACTCACGAATACTCACAAATAATCAGGAATACTCACAAATAATCAGGAATACTCAGGAATACTCAGGAATACTCAAGAACACTTAGCAAAAAATTGACAATTGACGACCCTTTAAGATTTGAACATGTTAATAATAGAACAAAGTTTGTTCTGAATATTGATAATTTTAATATTTTTTAATTTTTTTTATTATTTTAATAATATTAATATTGTTTTTTCGTAAATATTGATAATATTTTTTTTATTACTAATAATTAGTAAACGAAATCTGCTTGGATAATGAAGGGAAAATTTATAACCATCTCCACAACGATGATTATCAAATTTCCTTTCATTATTCAAGCAGTTTTCCTTTTGCTAAGTATTGCTAAGTATTGCTAAATTAGTAATAAATAGTAATAATTAGCAATAAATTGTAATAATTAGTAATAAATTGTAATAATTAGTAATCCTTGCTTGAGTGTTTTTTCTAACAAATTATTCAAAACCAGTAATGCTTTTATATTTTATAGAAAAATATGGAACAGCGAGGTCGTCAACAGTCATTATTAGATGACCGCATATGGATAAATCAACGCAGAAATCCAAATGGTTCTGGTTTAAATCCAGTATATATAGAGGGTGTGGAGATTTTTTTATCATTTGCGGCATCAAATTCAGAATTTGTTTCAGAAGGAAAGATAAAATGCCCTTGCAGAAAATGTGCATTGAGAACGTTTGACACGTTTGACAAAGTGGGGGAACATCTCTTGCGTTTTGGTTTTCAAGCTGATTATGTTTTTTGGTATCAACACGGTGAACGCAGTTCCAGAGCAGCTGATACCAACTTGATTCCGGATCCATCCCAGTTTCAAGATTTAGTACATGATGTTGCAGGTTCATCTGTTCAACATACAGAAACTCCGGCTGATATAGCTTCAAATCCTGAGTTGGGACCGTCTGAATTTTATGAGTTGTTGAAGTCTGCTGAGGATGCATTATATCCTGGCTGCAAGATGAGCAAATTAGAAGCAGTTGCAAAATTTATGGCTATCAAATCAGATAACGGAATGTCAAACACATGTTTTGACCAGATATTTTCTTTGCTGAAAACACTGTTACCCGAAGGAAATGTTTTACCTGCAAATTACTATGAAAGTAAGAGGTTGGTTCGAAATTTGGGGCTTACTTGTCAGAAGATTCATGCATGTTCAAATGACTGCATTTTATATTCAGGGGAAAATGAGTCGTTGGATAGTTGTCCCACATGTGGGCAACAGAGATATAAAGAAGGACAACACGGGAAGTCTGGTTTGATTCCTGTAAAACAGTTGAGATATTTTCCGCTTACATCCAGACTTCAGCGTTTATTCATGTCTAAGAATACAGCGACAATGATGTCATGGCATAAAGAGAATATTTCAACCGATAAAAGCTTGAATCATCCAGCCGATGGTGATTCATGGAAACATTTTGATAGAGTGCATCCATCATTTGCTTTAGAATCTAGAAATGTTCGACTGGGCCTTTCCACTGATGGTTTCTGTCCGTTTGGATCTTATGGTAGTCAATATTCATGTTGGCCTGTTTTTTTAACTCCGTATAATTTACCTCCATGGATGTTGATGAAGGAGCCATATATCTTTTTGACTTTACTAATTCCAGGACATCCGAAGAAAAATATTGATGTTTATTTGAAGCCATTGATTGATGAATTAAATTTATTGTGGAGTACTGGTGTCAGTACATATGATGTTGCAACGAAACAGAATTTCATACTGAGAGCAGCATTGATGTGGACAATAAGTGACTTCCCGGCTTATGGGATGTTATCTGGCTGGAGTACACATGGTCAGAAATCATGTCCTTACTGTATGGGAGAGAACAAAGCATTTATGCTCATTCATGGAAAGAAACCTTGTTATTTTGACTGTCATCGCAGATTTCTTCCAGCTGATCATCCTTTTCGCAGAAACAGATCTCATTTCAGAAAAGGAACAGTTGAAAGGGATGGACCTCCAAAAATGCTATCAGGTTCGGAGTTAAAATCGGTTGTATTTTCATTACCTCCCATCACTTTTGGTCCCACAATAAACCAACAGAAAATTTCTGGTTTTGGGAAAGAACACAATTGGATTAAACGTAGCATATTTTGGGATTTGCCATATTGGTCTGATTTGTTGGTCCGACACATGTTAGATGTCATGCATATTGAGAAGAACTGTTTTGATAATTTGTTTCATACAGTTTTGGATACGCCAGGAAAGAGCAAAGACAATGTAAATGCACGTTTAGATCTTGCCCAAATTTGCAGACGTCCAGAATTGGAACTATTTGAGAATGTCAGAACAGAAAGGTTACTGAAACCAAAAGCAGCTTATACACTGTCTAAAGAAAACCGTTTATTATTTTGTCAGTGGATTGCAGATTTGAGACTTCCAGATGGCTGTGCTTCCAATTTGGGTAGATGTGTAAAGAATGGTCATATTACTGGATTGAAAAGTCATGATTGTCATGTTATAATGGAGAGACTTCTACCAATTGGATTAAGAGGTCTGTTGAATTCTGTGATTTGGGATTCCATAACAGACATGTCTCATTTTTTTCGGGAAATTTGTGCGGCTACGGCAGATTATGATGCTCTAGGCAAACTTGAAAAAGATGTTGTTGTAATTATATGTAAACTGGAAAAAATATTCCCGCCGTCTTTCTTCGACTCAATGGAACATTTGATGTTACATTTGCCATATGAAGCCAAATGTGGAGGTCCGGTACAGTTTCGATGGATGTACCCATTTGAAAGATGCATGCAAAAATTGAAAAGAAAAGTACGCAACAAAGCATCTGTTGAAGGATCTATTGCAGAAGCTTATTTGCAAGAGGAAATATCTTTTTTCTGCTCCCATTATTTTGAATCTGAGTATCCTTCAAAACACAACCGAATGGGACGGAATGAGAGGAATATTGATGAAATCGACAATCAATTATCTGTTTTCAACCAGTCAGAGCTTGGTTTTGGTGGAGTTTCTGAACGCTGGCTTTCAGATGATGAACATCATAGAGCTCATACGTATGTTCTGCTCAACTGTGAAGAGATGACATCAGTTGTACTGTAAGTGTTTATATCACTTATTCTATCATTTATGTTACAGTAAATAACTTTGGTTTTTATAGGTTGTATGATAATCATATCAAGAAACAAATTCCACAAATTACAGCAGCTGCTCTCGAAGAACGGCGACTGAAAAATTTCTCTCAGTGGTTTCAAAAACTGGTAACATAAATTCTTTATCATTTAGCAACTCATTCAATGTATAGTTTACTATATTGATAATTATTTCACAAATCTTCAGGTGTCTCGACATGCTGATAAAATTGACAAACGGCTCTGTGTATTGAGTAACCCACCTTCCAAACTTGTTAAAACTTATAATGCATATGTGGTGAATGGATTTCGATTCCACACGCATGCATATGGGGAATCGAAAAAAACAATGAACAGTGGAGTTAGCTTGAGAGGATCTCATCATCGAGAAAATGAAGTTGACTTTTATGGCATGCTTGATGAAATCATTGAACTCTGTTATCTTGGACAACATTACATAACCATGTTCAAATGTCGGTGGTTGGATACAGAGAGAGGCGTGCGTGTTCATCCGACTCATGGAATCATCGATATTAAATGTAAAAGTGTTCTCGCAGTAAATGAACCATTCTTATTGGCTCAACAGGCATATCAAGTTTATTATGCAAAGTACTGTGCAACATCAAGAGACTTGACTGATTGGTGGAGTGTAATAAAAATCAAAATTCGAGACAATCAGTTTAGTCAAAGTGAATGTGCTTTCACTGATGTGCAAAGAATTGAAGTTTTTCAAGAAAGTACTCAAAATCAATCTTTTTTACAAAGAGATATGAGTATCGATGACGACACCCCACATTTAAGAGTCGGTGATGACGATGATGTTAATGATGTCACACATGAATTTGAAATGGTAAGAGATGAAGCAACTGCAACTCGAATGGATATCGATGATGTTGAGGAGGAATATGAAGATGACATTGACATATATGAAGATGATGATGAAGATGAACACTTATAGAATTCCATGGTATTTATATACAATCATAATATGTATATATATGTATATATAATAGTAATTATCAATTATTTGCTAATATTAACATTTTCTGTTTCAGATGGACGAGGCCACATTTCGTGAGTTGACGGAGGCTGACCTGCCTTTCGATGCGGATGAGTTGTTGGCAGATGACCCTCAGCCTGCAGGCGCTTCAGGGAGTACGCGGAGGGGGCGCGGTCTTGCACGATTGATGATTCCTGACCCCGTCCCCGAGCGACGTCCACGTCTTGGGTTTGATCCGCGCACCCGGAGG
The DNA here is from genome assembly GCA_963277665.1 of Viscum album. Lineage (NCBI taxonomy): Eukaryota > Viridiplantae > Streptophyta > Magnoliopsida > Santalales > Viscaceae > Viscum > Viscum album. Next base: position 1,927,368,851 of record OY728137.1, on the reverse strand, counting down.
TGTGATAACCTGTGTAATAACTTGTGAATTTGACTAAGATTTCATTAATCTATTCACATAATAAATGTTTATTATTTTTTCAGTTTTTCGCATATAGCAGTCGGACAGGGCAGCGCTATTTTGCGCAACTATTTTTCTCAGCCGTGGACCACATGGGAGCAGATTCCCATTGATGTGCAGCAGGCCATGTTCGGCCATTGGTTGGTACGTACGTAAATAAATAATTTTTATTTTGAAAATTATTTCATTTCTAACTTGATATTTTGATTTATTTGTAGGGTTTATGGTATCCGATCGAGGATACCATGCGTGACGCCATCCACGAGGCATGGGAGGTGGCCATGCGTGATCGCCTTCGTCAGTTTTTGCACAATTTAAGAAAAGCTGCGATGAAGAAATCAGGAGTGTCAGATTTTGAGGAGTCATGTAGAGCACACCGACCAGAGTACATTTCATCCCATGTATGGGATGGATTATGTGCGCACTGGTTGAGTGGTGCCTTTCAGAGGAGATCATCGGTGGGGAGGCAGAATCGGGGGAGGCAGGAGGTGACTCATCGAGCTGGGAGTCGTTCTTTCAGTACTCATAGACAGCATCTGGTACGTACATTATTTATAAATATTTTATATAACTATAAATATTAACAGTTTATTTTTTATTCTTATAGGCTGTCGAGCACCCCGATATTACAGAGTACGACGTATATCGGAGGATGTATAGTGATCCTGCTACTGGGGAGCTTAGAGGTGATCGTCAGCATCACATCGTGGTCAGTATTATTTGTTTTCAAGTTTAAAAATTAACTGCATATAATATATTCACAATTTTAATTTTAAATTGCAACTGTAGGAGTCATATGAGGCCGCAGCGGCACAGGCCCGGCCTGAGAGTCAGGCCGAGTCATCAGATCAGACCACTGCCCGTCAGTTTGATGAGGCGGCATGGATGCAGGCCACCCAGTATGCCTTCGAGAAGGGCCGGGTAGTTGGTATCGGCTCTCGACTGACTCCCGGAGATTATTATGGCAGTGCTGCGATGTCGGCGTCCAGCTCGAGGGGAGCTCGTGCATCTTCTTCTACACAGTATGAGGAGCAGTTGCGATCTCAGACTGCACAGATAGAGAGTCTCCGACAGGAGCAGGAGCAGATACGTCAGCAGCATGAGGAGGAGCGTCGACGCCAGCAGCAGCTGTACGAGGAGCAGACGAGTCGGTGGCAGCAGCAGCATCAGGAGCAGATGGAGTACATGCGCCGACTCACTCATGCTTTAGGGATGGAGTTTCCTCCACCACCATCTGCAGATCCCCCACCTCCCCCCCCTCCTACAGATTAGAGTTTGTATTTCTGTTATAAAATTTGTGAAATCAAAATATTTTTTTTTTCTATTCGTAGTTTCTGTCTCATTATAAAATATTAATAATATTATATTTTTAAATAACAATATTAATATGAATAATAATAATATTTATATTTTATAATATTAAATTTTATATATATATTAAAATTTTATATATATATTAAAATTTTATAATATTATAATTTAATTATTTTTTGGTAATACTTGAATTATTTTAATATTTGAATGTAAAATAATTCTATTATTTTTATATTAATTAAAATAACTTATTAATATTTTTTTATTTATGAATTATAATTATAATATTATTATATTAATTAAATTATTTATTAGTATTCTATTATTTTTATTTTTGAATTATAATTCTACTATTATTATATTAATTAAAATAATTTATTATTTTCATTTGTAAATTATAATTCTATTATTATATTAATTAAAATAATTTATTAATAATTTTTTTTTATTTTTTTTATAGTATTTGCGACGGGATACTATGCCCGTCGCAAATACTAGTATTATTAATATTTTTTTATTTTTTTTTAAAAAGAGTATTTGCGACGGGTCCCGTCGCAAATACTATTCATAGTAATTGCGACGGGTCCCGGTTCCCGTCGCAAATACTAGTATTATTATTTTTTTTATTTTTTAAAAAAAAATGTTATTGCGACGGGCCCGTCGCAAAAACAATTTGCGACGGGAACCGTCGCAAAAGGTATTTGCGACGGGCCCGTCGCAATAACTGTTTAAAAAGTTTTTTACAAAAAACGGAATACTATTTGCGACGGGGAGAATGCCCGTCGCAAAAAAGGGCTTTAGCGACGGTCCCGTCGCAAATAAGTTTAGTTGCGACGGCGTTTTCCGCAACGGGCTATTTGCGACGGGACCCCGTCGCAAATGGCTATTTGCGACGGGATCCCGTCGCAAATAGCCCGTCGCAAATACCTGGTTTTCCAGTAGTGAAAGCCACGTGGAAGAACAATCTATTCTAGAGACACAAGAACTACGTAGGAGCACGAGAGAGGTGAGAGAACCAGAAAGATATGGTTTTCTTGTCATTGAGGATGGTGAATCATTATTGGTTGACAATGATGATCCTATTACCTACAAGGAAGCAGTTTAAGGCACAAATGTTTCCAAGTGGCAAGAAGCCACGAATTCTGAAATGGATTCCATGTACCAAAACCAAGTCTGGATTTTGGTAGATCCTCCAGTTCATGTAAATCCTATTGGTAATAAATGGGTATTCAAGAAGAAACTGGACATGGAGGGACAAGTCAGAACCTATAAGGCATGACTGGTTGTAAAATGTTTTAGAAAACATCACGGAATTGACTATGAGGAAACATTTTCACTGGTTGCAATGCTAAAATCCATCAGAATCCTATTGGCCATTTCCACTTACCATGACTATGAAATTTGGAAAATGGATGTCAAAACAACATTCCTTAATGGGAACCTCCAGGAAGATGTCTACATGACACAACCTGAATGGTTTGTGACTTCAAAAGATGCCAACAAGGTATGGAAGTTGCAGAAATACATTTATGGATTAAAGAAATTATCAAGGTCATAAAAAATTCGTTTTGATAAAGCCATAACAGAATTTGGCTTTGTTAAGAAAAAATGTGAGCCTTGTGTCTACAAAAGGTTTAGTGGAAGTGCAGTCATTTTCCTAATAGTATATGTTGATGACATGTTACTAATTGGAAACAAAGTACCTATCTTATAGTCAGTTAAGGCATTATTAGATAAATTATTCTCTATGAAAGACTTGGGTGAGGCAACATATATTCTTGGGATCAAGATCCATTGTGATAGATCTAAGATAATGCTGGGCCTAAGTCAAATTACATACATTGACAAGATACTGAAGAGATTCAATATGGAACAATCCAAGAGGGGATTGTTGCCAGTGTCACATGACATTCATCTTTACAAGAAAATGTGTCCTCAGACACATGAGGAAAGAAAGAAAATGGAAAGGATCCCTTACCCATCCGAGATTGGGCCAGTCATGTATTCTATGCTATGCACAAGGCTAGATATTTCTTACGCATTAAGTGCAGTAGGCAGATATCAATCTGATCTAGGTGACCGCCATTGGATGGAAGTCAAGACTATCCTTAAGTATCTAAGGCATACTAAGGATATGTTCCTGGTTTATGGAGGAAATGAGGAACTAGTCATCAGAGGACATGTGGATTCTAGTTTCCAAACTGATCAAGATGACATGAATTTGTATACTGGATACATCTTCAGTTTTAATAGAGGTGTAGTGAGTCGGAAGAGTTCAAATCAAGGTGTGGCCGCAAATTCTATAGCAGATTCCAAGTATATCGCAGCTTCTGAGGCAGCTAAAGAAGTAGTATGGATGTGAAGCTTCATACAAGAGTTGGATGTAGTACCTAGTAGTAAAGATACCATCACACTCTATTGTGATAATACTACATCGGTGACACTTGCAAAAGAGCCAAGGTCACATCAGCAGACAAAGCACATAATTCAGAAGTATCATCACTTGAGGGATTTTTCTCAGAGGGGTGAAGTTGCAAGGAGCAGTATTTCCATGGAAGACAACATGGCAGAACCCTTGACTAAAGCATTGAATCAGCAGAAACATGATCAGCATGTGAGGTCTAGCGGACTAAAAGTCATAGGTAGTTGGATCTAGTCCAAGTGGGAGTTTTTTAGAGTTGGTGTCCTGAGAACCAACTGTTTGTACTTTGATTACGTGAATGTACACTTATTATATATTGTTCATTGCATTAATGAGTTCATGGCAGATCCCCGCTATGATGAGAACCTTGAAATGTTATAATAATATTCTTAAATAAAGTTCTAAAGTTGGATGACATACTATGATAGGGCACATAGTATACAGACCGTCATGTGTGAGTACTCGTAAGAAGATGAGACTCTCTATCATGGAGTTCGCACTTGGTAATCTCTAAGATGGGAGATTATGAAAACATACCCACTAGTGGTAATTCCGTATGTCTTGGTGTCATCAGACATTGATATCTATGAGTGTGTGTAATGGTCCTTAGACTGGAAGATTATTATTAACTCATGTCATGACTCACGCACTTAGATTTACTGATGAAAACCATCATGAAGATAGTTGGCGGGAAGTAGGGTACGTTGGGTGCATCACGAATGACATGTTGTTAATGGATAAGTCGAGGAAGGATTTTTCCCTTCCATATTTATGTAAGTAGATATCTCGGGACCTTTGATTGAAATAAATCTATTGCCCAAATACCATGGCCATGGTGTAATGATGAGTTTATTTCTGGAAGTCAAAGAATGACAGATCAAGCATATAGGTTTATGACACTTCCATGAAACCTTCTTGATGAGATATTGAGACAAATGGATTAAATTACATAGTAAGCATTTTTATGTGGTGACACGTCAATGTGGTATCAAATTCTTTCTCTTGGGTGCCTTGACCCGTTGCTAGACAGTAATCTTGGATTTTAGGCAAGCTCGCCTAATGCCAACAAGAAAGAGGCCTAGAGGGTCACACACTAAGTGTATCCACGTATCTCAAGTAGAATAAAGATTATTACCATATGTGGTTTAATAATTATTCAAGGAAGCCTAAATTGTTTTAATATTGGAGGAAGAATAAAATGAAAACAAGATGCCATGTATTAATTATTACACACTGTATAGTTTTTATTTTTGAAAACAAGTACACGCAGTGTATTAATGATTACACACCGTGTAGTTTTTTTATAAAAAATAAGTACACACCATGTATAAATGATTACATGCCATGTAGTTTTTCCAATCGGGATTTTGAGGATATAATATTGTTTTATTAAATGATATTTATTATAATCAGCGTGGGCGCATGTCAAGGAATTAATTATTCGACATGGGGGTTTTCAATAAGAGTTAATGAAATAAATAAAACACGTAATGCATTTATTTATTTTCATAAATATATAACCTCAAACCCAATTATACATATCCTAACAACACAAAAACTTTTCCTCAATTGTTGTGAAAAATAATTCTGGAGAATTATCTCAAGCCTGAAAGAACTCCTTCCTCCAAGAACGATCTCAAGACTGAGAGAGAGATCCTCCTCCATCGGATCAATGCGATCTAAGGCGGAAAACGCAAGAAAAGGTTTCTCCATGCTAGCACCCGGAGACTCCTTTGGTGATGTCCAGAGATACGTGGTGCACATTTGGATCACCTATAGAGGAAGTATACACTTGGATTCTATGATGCAATGACGAATCCCATCAGAGCATGATCAGAAATATCAACGAAGAAAGAACGCCACAAAAGGTATTTATTGTCAATTAATTAAATTAATTATAATCAACCTGTGACGATCCTCCTTTGTGGTTCTAGGACTATTATTCTTCTTTTTCCATTTTTGTGATTCGATTCGTGGAGTCTAGAGTTTATCTTCGTATTGATCCCGGATTGATAATTACTAATGAAAAAAATCCAAGTGGGCACATCCACCCATGAGCTTCCGCTATGCCCGGAACCTTCAATCCCATTATCTTATGTCTTGACTCTCATCATACTTGTTAAAACCACATGTATAATAAATGTAAATTTATTATAAATATTTTACAGAACCATATTATTATATCTAACACCATTTATGGTTTTATCATGACCTTATATTACCCCCTGTTAACCATCCTATGTTAAGGTTTCACTTCGGATAATATTCACTTTGTTCTTCGCATGTGTCTTAATTTGTTATATATTTGGTCCTTATAATTATATCATGATTCTAGAATGTAAACCATGATATAAATATAATTTATATTTATTATATTTTAATTATAATAAACTATATAATATATAAGTACAAAATGGAATACACCATTCATGGAGACGGTAAGCTGTACATACGCATGAGCGAAGTTTCTGTTTTCTTGTCATATTGAAAGAAATAAATAAAATGAAATATATGTATACATGTATATAATATCATTAAATTAGAATTATAATGTTATATATATCATATAATTTCACTAAACCCATACTTAATACATTCCATGTAGTGTATGAATTAATCACATCACTTTGAGGGGGCGGTAGTCCACACTTCCTCAAACGAAATTATCATATTAACACAAAATGGAATGTATAAAGATATATATTTTAAAAGAATTAAATAAGTTTAAATAAATAAATAATATAATATATAACATATATAAATATATTTTTCATTATAATTTCCACCACGAGAGACGATAAAGGAAAAATTAACATCATCATTTAGTGAGGCAGTAGTTCATCGTACACATAAATAGTATGCTCATTACCCATTAGATGGATGTGTGTGTAAGTGTAATTTGAACCCTTAACATAAAGAAATACTAGTATATATAGGATAATGGTGTTTTTATACAATAATTAAATAAATAAAGTGGAGGGGTGGTGAAGAAAAATAAAATAAAGGAGCTTGATAGAAGGCGTTACCTCTTAATCGGGTAACTCCTGGGTTGTGCCAAATGGATTCCTTGGAAGACTTTATGACCAAAAAGAGAATTAAATGAGGAAGGGAGAGATTTTTGGAAGGGTATTGGAAAGATATTTTTTGAACCTAAGTTGTTTGAGAGGTATGAAAAAGAGGGGGAGGTGGTGGCCTTTTATAGGGAAAGGAAAGGCCACACTTGGTATTTTTGAAAACAAGTTAGGTATACCCATGTTGTTACCTAACAGAAGTCATCAAAAAAACCAAAATAAATAATGGATGGTTAATTTAAGAATAATGGCTATAAAATGGGTTTTTGAAAAGTGTATAAGTTGTTTTGTGTCTTAAATTTAAGGTTTAGTCCTTAGTTAAGCTTACATTTACCATAATCAATGTAATTAATTTTAATTACTTTCACTAATATTTTTGGTCAAAAAATAAGTTAAACTTATTAGAAATTATAAATTATGATGATTTAAAATATTTAATCCATTTTTCAAAATTATAATCACATAATTGGTATAAATTAATTTAAAATTAATCCCGCAGTCAGGTCAACAATATAAGCTCTTAAAGTAAAAAACATTCAAAAGTTTGATATGTTTTTATATCCAAATTTAAATAAAAATTGATCTCAATGACCTAAATTAAATTAATTGATAAAAATATTATCTAATTAAACTTTTAAACCAGTTTAAAATATAATTTAACCTTATAAATAAATTATATGAAAAAGAAGTTTTGAATTAAAATTTGGTATTTTTCACTATTCATCCAAAAATGAGGTTTCTCAAAAAAAAAACAAAAATTAACCCTAAGATAATTTCGACATTATAAATTTAAAAATGAAGTTTATTTTATCAAATTAAATTTCTAAATGTGTCTAAAATTAATTTTATTGTTTTTCATAGGACATTAAAATAAGTTCATTCGAGAAAACAATATTTTTAAACATATAAAGACCTTACCAAAAATCATATCTTTCATTATCAATATGTTTTATTTATAAAAACAAATTATAAAAAATATTTGAAAAGTAGTCATTACTATTTATATAACTAATTTTAATGGCTAGGTTATAATTATCTCGTTTAAATAATTATCATAATAAAATGATGTTTCATAGAAATATCGATGTAGCGTGTAACGTATACTAATTCAGTGTTGCATGTAACATATGCCAAGTAGGTGTTGTGTGTAACGTATACTAATTCGGTTTTGCATGTAACGTATACTAATTCTGGTATGGGTAATGGATGCAACATCCCTTTAGACTTTTTTTCTTTTAGCCTTGACTTGATGGCATACCAAGAACTGAGATACAAACTCTGCGATATCTCTCTTCATTCCATCCCACCAGAAGAATTCTTTCAAGTACCTATACATCTTTGTACTTCTAGGATGAATAAAGAATGAAGAACTATGAGATTTCTATAATAGTTCCTTCTTCCAATCTGGTATAGGAGGAACACATACACAGTTCCTGAACCTTATCATTCCATCCTGATCAAGGTTAAACTTAGAAACATTTCTGAATTTCTTTTTCATCTCTTCATCTCCCTTCTGTGCCTCCTTAATCTCCACATGGATAGAGGGTTGAACATTCATTTGAGAAAGATAATATTTTCCACTTACTTCAAGATTTATAGATACATCCTTTTAAAATAGAAAAATATTGGATTGTTTTTTATCCTCATCATGGATAAGCTAGCACGATCCTTCTAACTCAAAGAATCAGCCACCTTGTTTGCTTTCCCAAGGTGGTAATGTATTGAGCAGTCACAATCCTTTATAAACTCTAACCATATTCTCTGGAACATTTTAAAATCCTAATGTGTGAATATTTATTTCATAATTTTATGACTAGTATATATATCACACTTTTCTTCATAAATATTATTCCTACATATCTTTAATGAAAAAATTACCACTGAAAAATCAAAATCACGAGTTGGGTAATTTTTTTCATGAATATTTAACTATAATGAAGCATATGATATAACCATTTTATTCTATATAAGAACAAATCCCAATCCATTTTGGGATGCATCCATATAGATTACAAACCCTTCTCCACTACAGGGTAATGTAAGAACAACTTCACCGACCAACCTTCTCTTTAGTTCCTTGAAATTTTCCACACATTCATCTATCTATAGGAACTTGACACCCTTATGAGTTAACTTGGTTATAGGATTATATAGTCATGAATTGTTTTCAAAAAATAATTGATAATATCTAGATAAACCAAGAAATATATGGGTCTCAGTCACTATGGCTGGCCTAGGCCAACATTCAATAGCCTCCATCTTTGATAGATCTACTACTATACCATCTCTTGAGATTATGTGACTGAAAAACGAAACCTTTTACGGACAAAATTCACATTTTTTAAAAATTTCATATATCTTCTCCTTCCTTAGGGTCTTTAGTAAAAGTCTCAAGTGATCTTCATGATCTTTATTTATCTTTGAATATATAAGAATATCATCTATAAAGACTACCAAAAAATGATCAATGGTAATATCTAAAGACTATATTAATTAAATTCATGAAGATAGAAGGGGAATTAGTAAGACCAAAAGGCATCACTATATATTTATAGTGTCCATAACTTGTATGAAATTACATCTTGGTTGTATCAACTTTCTTGATTCTCAATTGATGATATCTAGAAAGAAGGTCAATATTGGAAAATATTAAGCTCTGTTAAGTTGATCAAACAAGTCATCAATATGGGGAAGATGATACTTGTTCTTGATTGTGATTTTTTTCAACTCCCAATAACCAATGCAAAATTCATTGATCAATATTTATTTTTTCAGAAAAATAATAGGCGCACCCCAAGGTGACACACTTGGTTGAATGAATCCCTTATCAAGGTTTTCTTGGACTTTCTTCTTCAATTCCCAAAACTCAATCAGAGCCATTCTATAAGTAGTCTTTAAAATTGGTGTGGAACTGTGTATGAGTTATATTGAGAACATAACTTCAAACTTTGGTGGAAGACTAGGAAAATATTCTGTAAAGACAAAAAAAATTCTCTAACAATAGGCATATCATTGATGTCAATTTTCTCCCATACCATTTGAGATAAAAACCCATTTTGAATAGAAATTAATACATATACACTGGATGTAATATCAACAATAATTTCATACTTATCATCACATGGATGGATGATCATAGGAGGGTTTGAAATATCAAAAGTAACTTTCCTTCCTTGAAAATTTATGTTGGATTTATGTAGAGAAATCCAATCCATGCCTAATATGAAATAAAATTCAACCAGAGGCAGAATGAATAGATTTGTAGGAAGCACTTTCCCACAAACTTCAACTGGAGAGGAATCATATACTTGAGATGAAATCATTGTACCATTAGAGGGTTTCACTGCTAATTCCATAACAAATTTTTTTGGTGGAATCTTAACACCCTTATGAAATTATTTAGATATAAAATAGTGGGTAGATCCAAAATCAAATATGACATTAGAAGTTCTAGAGTGAGTGGTCAGTGTACCTTTCATCATGTTGTTATTAGAAACCTCATAAAAAATAGAAATTTCATGAGATTTAACCTTATACATTGGATTAAGAGGTTGTTGACATAGATTATCATTACCATCCCTTGGGGTTGGTAAGTGGTTATCATAATTATTATTCTCATTAAAATTTTAGCGCTGAATTGTGGTAGGTGAATTCTATGTTAGTTTTCCCCATTCACAATGTTAGTTAACTTCTTCCCATCACTTCTACAATCAAATTCCTAACAAAATTCTTTTATACACTTAAAAAAATTCATTATACCTCTTAAGGAAATTTCCTCCATGATTCTTCCAACACTTAGAGCATAAAGGGAAGCTCATATTCTTCTCTTCATGGTTTTTTGATTTTCCTTTATAATCCATCTTCTTATTCTTTTCAAAACTATGAGATTAATACATTAATCCAACCTCCATTTCAACCTTGATTGCACAATTCACAATCTATTAAAAGTTACTAAAGTCTCTTATAGCCAAAACAATTTTGAGACTTGGATTTAAGCCACTAAAGAACCTATCAACTTTACTTTCAGGTTAGATGATAATTCCTAAACCATACCTCACTAGTCTTCTGAAATTAGCCTTATAGGTACCAATAGATTCATCATCCCTTTGTTTCAACTCAAGGAACTATTTATCCATCTTGGTATGGAGAATCTGAGCAAAGTAATTATTGAAAAATAAGTTCTTGAACTCGTCCTAATCCATGGATTCAATCTCATCTTGTTACCTCATATTCTTTATTAGAGTCCATCACTAGTATTCTTTTCCTTCTAATAGATAGAAAACCATAATGAATTTCTCATTCTCCTAACACTGGAGAATGGAGAATATATTTTCAGTATTACTAATACATTGTTAAAAAAAAAGTGGATCAGAAGACCCTATAAAAGAAGGTGTATGTTTCCTTACAAAAGAATCAATAGAATGTTGTTCCCTCCTTTTCTGATTTGGAATTACACCTTGATTCATAGATTAAGAAAGCTCTATGAGCATAAAAAAGAGGTTTTTAATTCCATCTCTCATATCATTCAGTTTCTTAGGAGGAAAATAATTTCATTTTCTATCACAAACACCATTAATGCAATTCCTTCGGGTTTCATCCACTAAGAAAAACCAAAAAGAATAGAGTAAGAAATATTTATCATATTAAGGAACCAAACAATCATGAAAATTCACTTCTAGGATGTATAAGTTATGAAACCTTCATTAATATATGAAACCATAGATTTATACAAGGTTATTCATAGAAAAATTATATTTAAATCCTTTATAATGGTTCTTGAAGATTTTTTGAGTTCCCAAAGCATATCTCTCAGGAGTTTCAAACCAGGTGTGCAACAAAATCCAGTTTTGTGTACTAGATTACGCCGAGATAGGCCCAAAACATATTGTTGGAGTTCTTAACCCTAGGTACATCTGTTCTAGAGCCACATTCACTTGTAGTATCCAGACTGAGATATATTTCTAGGAAACCAATCACTCTATCCTTTATCAAAATTACAGTACACTTTACTACACTTTTCCTTATCCTTAGACTTATCCCTAGACATATCCTTAGGGTTATCACTAAGGTTTTCTCATCATAGCTTCCAAATTTTAACTAAACATTTTCCTTGATACCAAATATAGAGACCCTTTCTTTTCATACATTAAAATTACATAATATTTACAGAATACTTAAAACATTATACAAATAGACACCCAAATACCATACTAGTCTAGTGCCTTTGAAAACATGGAAACATAAACATTGATACATAAGTGAGGTACATCATCTCCCACTAGGTTATTCTTGACTAGAACCCTTCTTAGACACATCAAACATAATACACATCTTCACAACCTAAGGGAAGGAAACATAAAAATGGGTGAACTAAAATGATCAGTAAGGGTAAACAAGGGATATATGTAAGCATAATCATGAGAATAAGGGTATGAGAACATGATCATGAAAAGATAAGATCATACACCTTATATCAAAGATCGTATACATGAATCATGGAATAAAGCTTATTAGTTAATAATACATCAATCACATGGAAATAAATAACATAATCCATGAAATCATAACATAGGAATAAAACATATAATTTTGGTAGACACATAATAAAATAATATTATTTCTATATTAGATAAGGCATTGATTCCAAGACCATCTTGGTAGTATAGGTTTACTCCCTATACTATCTTGGTATTCACGGTTCACTCCCATGGCCATCATAGTAGAATGAGTTCACTCCTCATATCATCTTGGTAGTCATGGTTCACTCCCATGTCCAACTTAGTAGTCAAGGTTCATTCCCAAGAACATCTTAGTCTATATCATGAGATATAAATCTTTACCCAATGCATTGGAGGGAGATATAGGTCCCACCCATCTCATAATGAAATCATATATACATGTGACAATATCATAAACAATCAAATCATAACCCCATACAATGAAATGGGTATCATAAACATATCATAATCTATGAAAAAAGATTCAGCTTTCATAACCATTTCATTAAAACCATAACTCGTGAAAAGAAGCGGGTTTCAAAAGCTTATAACCTGTGAATGAGAAACATATTTTATAAACATCATGCCACAAAAAAATAATCCATTCAGATAAATGATATTAATGGAAACATTAAATAATTTCCCTATAAAGGCATGATTAACACCAAAATATGCTATCTTAGTTGTGAAATAATTGTGAAAGATTTTTTAAAAATATTTTCTAAGGAAAATATCATTTCTGCATTCAAAAAGACTTTTTAAAACATAAAACCTTTTTAAAAACTTTTTCTTTGAAAACAGATTTGAATACTTATAAAATAATCTTTGAAAACCAAAAAACGTTTTTAAAATCCTTTTCCCTTGAAAATGGGCTTCAAAGATCTTTTGAAAACATTTTTGAAAACATGGGGTTTGAATACATTAGATTTCAGACTGGAGAGAGAGACAATCATATTTTACTTAAAAACATTATCTTAAGTACCAAAGAGTGAAAAAATGGTACTAATACATGGATATATCTTGAATAAACATAGGATAATTAAAGTCACATGTGGTATTAAGATATGGATCACAATATTTCATCAAATGAATCATAAACATGAACAATTTTGAAAAACGATGATATTGTCTCAATAAACTCTTATAACTTGGTAATTTCGGATCATAATCTCTATGTAAGAAAATAAAATTAAATAAATCTTATAATATCATGAAAATAAGGAAGTTCATTATATAAAATTTAAAATGGAAGTATATACACCTCAAAAAATAATTGGGGTGCATAACAAAACATGAGTCTCAAAGAAGGAAAATTGAGACAAAACTATTTTACTGATCTGATAAATTTTGAAACTTAAACCCCATGAAAGAAAGATAAAAAATGTATATGTGAATACCCATAAATTTAATTATAATATACATATAATAAAATCATGGTAATTACATACACCACAAAAAAGGAAAGTGTGGTGAACATAACATGTATCTCACAAGAATAAAAAGTGAGATGAAATCCCCTTACCTTGTGTTTTGAATCTCATCATACTCATTCAAAACACATGTATAATAAATATATATTTATTATAAGTATTTTAAAGAACCATATTATTATATATTATCCCATATATGGTTTTATCATGAATTTATATTACCCACTTGTTAACCATCCTATGTTAAAGTTTCACCTTAGATAATATTCACTTTGAGGGTATCTTGACAAAACATCACGAAATCCATAATTATGTTGTCCCACTTCCACCCAAGGATGGATAGAGGCCGTAGAATTCCTACAGTACATTGGTGATCATCCTTCAATTTCTTACAGGTGGAGCACCTGGTGATAAAACTTGCAATATTCCTTTTCATACTCGGCCACTAATACTGATTATGTGTATCTTGATACATCTTGGTAAGACCTGGGTGAACTGACCAAATAGAGGAATGATATTCCCACATCAAATATTCTTATATTTCTAAAGGAACTGCATAAATTCAATGGAAGTATAGGATATCATCCTCATCGATAACCCAACTAGGAGGTTAGTCCTCACTTGAGACGCTTTTCTTAAAAAATAAACCCTTAGGATCTGAAAGCTATCTCATCCTTACACATTCTAAAAGGGAGGATATCACTTCCAAAGATACTAATATAGGCTTCCATGACATTCCTAAACCTCTAGGTGGATATCATAAAATAGATCTATCAACTACAACTTACTATTGGTCTCCTAGATGTCTTGTGGCTTAGTCTTATAGCTCAAGGAATTAACTAATTAATTTACCTTTATAGGTGTATAAGAAAGCTCAAAGTCTAATTAAATCATCTCTTCTACCCACTCATGCTACCTAAGATTCAATTCACACTGTGTGTAAATTTATTTGAGACTTTTATGATCCATGTAAACAATAACCCATTCTCCAAATATATAATACCTTCAGCTGAATAAAGCATGAACCAAGGCTGGTAGATCAAGGTCATGCATAGGGTAACTATACTCATGAGTACTCAACTAGAGGTAACCGTATGATACAACTCTATATACCTACATTATAACTACTCACAGACTGATTCCTGACACATAAAAATAAAATATATAGCTTCTTCTTGGCTCTGACAGAATCATTATTGGTGTTGAAGTCAGTCTCCATTTCAGCTCCTAAAAGGTTGTATCATAGGATTTAGACCATAATAACTTCACAACCTTTTTAGTCAATCTAGTAATAATATATTTTATGAATTTTAATTCTTTAATGAGACACCTGTAATAATCATCTAGGCCCAATAAACTGTATATGTCAAAGAAATTCTTTGGATACTTATAGATAACTACAGTAATCACCTTCTCCGGGTCAAAAAAACTCTGGACTCTGAGATTAAATGACCCAGGAAGTGAACCTTATCAATCCAAAAGTGAAATTTAGTGATCTTAGAATATATATGTTTCTCTCTCAGTGTATTTAGTATTATATAAAAATGTTTTTCATGGTCACGTTAGGTACGTGAATACACCAATATGTCATCCAAAAATACTACCACAAATGAATCCAGATATGGATGGAAAAATCTACTCATCAAATCCATAAATACTTATGCCACATTTGTAAGGCTAAATGACATAACTAGGTACTCATAGAATCCATATATGATATGGAAATCCATATATGATATGGAAATCCATATATGATATGGAAATACATATATGGTATATCTAATGTTCAAAAACACACTTTATGGTTTACAAACCTCAAATAGATCTTAGAAAGAACTATCTCTCCTCAGAGCTATTTGAATAGGTTTTCTATTCATAGAAGTGGATAACTATTCTTAACCATGAGCTAGTTCAAGATATGGTAATATATAAAAAAATTGAGGGTGATGTCTGATTTCTTTGCGAAAAGGATATTTGTACCCCACAACGAAGTATTTGGTTATGTAAAACCATTTTCCTCTATGTCATCCACATTCTTGATTGAGTTCCTAGAGTTCTGTAGGTGCCATATTATAAAGAGGAACTGAAACTGGTGCCACTCCTATAACCAGATCGATAGTGAAATACACCTCTCTCATAGAAGGTAGTCCATAGAAGTGATCAGGGAATAAATCCCTAAAATAATCCACCATAAGAGGTAATTCCATATGCTATGTTCCCTAATTTCTCATAAAGAGACTATCCATCTAGGATATACCTCCACCAAGCCCATGATACTTGAGTATAGCTCAAATCACTTAGAAGTCTCATTCTACCTTATAAATATAAGTACTGCCTTCAGGTGAGTTAAAATACACCCTTCAATGATAGAAATAAACATGGGTGTGGGAAGTAACTAGCCAGATCATTTTGATTATGAATTCAAAGATGGTCATATCTAGGATAAAGAAATTTCACATGAATCTATACCCACCTATCGTAAGGGTCACTCCTTACACTGGAATATACCCTATGATTGAACCCCTAACATTGTGTTGACAGTCATCATTCCACAAAAGTACTCCATTTATATGCCCAAACATTACATAATTTCTGCAGATATAAAAGAGTGCAAAGCACCTATATCAAATAAAAAAGAAACTAAAGTATAGAATACTAGAAAATTATATTAAAATGTAGAAGGCCCTAAAATATACTTTTCAGGTGTAGGATAAACTACATAAATATGGCCATATCCATGACCCTAAGATGCAACCTAAAGACTCTAGGTAGGTCCACTCTACTAGCACTGAACCTCAGAGGTCTAACTACCTCATCCATGACCACTCCCAGGCCTGATCTACTAGTAAAAGATTATCTCCCAACATTACATAAAGATACTACTCTTGTACTTTAATGTGGTGTCAATAAAAATCTGTTCTCAAAGATACTTGAAGGAATATTTGGAAAAAACAATGAATGTGACCCATACTACTGCAAGTTTGGAACTCGATCAGTTTCCTCAAACATTGGGAATTCTTATGGTGATCTCGCCCAAATTTACCCAAGTTTTTAGGTTTAAGCGGTCACATGTAGTTTAACTTGGGTTTTCAAATCCTCAGAGTCCTAAGAAGAAACCTATAGACATGTAAATTCTATGAACTATTTTTGGCTATGAAGTGACCAAATTGGGTTGATTTTAGACGGTTTTAAGTGTACTCTAAGAGACTTAAGTGAATTCAAATTAAAATAATGAGTTGATCCTAGGTTATCACTTAGGGTGGATTGGATGAATTCCTTTTTTTAACAATTTAAATTTCATTAACTCAAGCATGATTCATTTAATGAAATCAAACTAACCTCATCACTTACTGGTTAAACACCTTAAAAAACACATGCTAATCACATATACACTTGTAGGACCATTTTCATGATCACTCCAAGGTAAATTATCTTATTAGCACATAAAAGTGGGGTGATAAAATTCAATAAGGAAGAGGAAGAGAGAAAATCCTTGAATAAAAGAAACTAAAGTAAAATAAATAAATAAAATTTAGAGATTGAGAAATAACATCCAATCTAGCCCCTTTCTACTCCCTTGGATCAACCCATAAAATATTTATCCCTCCATTTATTCGATGGTTTCAATGGAAGCGGAAATTAGACTCATGAGGGTGGAATTGGAGAAGTAAAAAAAACAACAAAATGAAAACAATCACTCCACAATTGTGTGAAGAATATCACATGGTATGGTGTGAATAAATTCACACCATAATTCAAATATATCAAAGTGATAAGAAGGAAAACAAAATAAGAGTACATAAAGAAATTTTATTAAGAACTACGGTGGTTCGAACAACTTATATGAGAAAGAAGAACATTACAAAGACAAATTGGCGTAATAACATTACAATGAAAACAAAGCTCCAATATACCTCAATCCTCCAAAACCACTACCTTAAATAGAAATTTTTAGAGCCTTGGGTCAAGCCCCCATCTGTACAAGTCTCCTAAATTAATGGTGGTAGGCCTAGGGTGGTGGAAATTAAGGGAGAGGAGACTTTTCCACCCTTGACCCGAAGTTGTAGCTAGCTTTCATCCACTAAACAGAGGCGCCTAGATAGCCTTATAGATGGTCGAATTGGAGTGATCCATAGAATAAAAAAATGGATCTCCGGATTTCCCCTAACCTTATGTAATTTTTAGGCCCAAAATATTTTATTTATTACGAGATATGTGTAAAATGGTGGGCTATTTTTATGGGTCGCAAAATCTGGCCCAAAAATTTATCTTCAAATTGGGTCGCCTAGAACTCCATTCAAACAAACGAATTAGATTTAGACACTGTTTAATGAAATGTTTCCCATGATGTCCTCTATATTTAGTTAAATTTTGAGAATCATTGGGCTTTGGTCCTGTCCGCTATAGTCTCTTTATTAGGATGATGTCCAGTTTACTTTTCCCAGAATGTGTTGCCATGAAGCCCATTTTGGTGGTCTTCCAATGTGAATCTTCAAATACTTAAAAAGTATTAATTATTCCTTGTATCATGAGAGACCTGAAAATAAAACATGGAAATAAAATCAAGGCCATTTTGGGAACTTTAAATGATGTTAAAAAAATGTACCATGTAATAGTGCATTTTAAGAAGGAATTACAATTATAATATGAAATAATGTTCAAAGTGTAAAATGCAATAAAATGGTGTTTATGAATAATAAAGCACATGAATGTTATATATATATTAACAATGAATATTATCCTCATTCAGCGGCCAATCACACCCCAACTTGAGTTTTTCTAGTCTTGATCAAAATGTATCTCAAAAATATGAAATTCAGATTCCCTTTTCCAAAATAATTTTAATACACAATGATCACCAAAAACACTTATACCAGACAACAATGAAACCAATAAAAATCTTTTAATACAAGATATTTTCATAAGTAGATCCCAATACCAAGCCCATTCCTTTGTTCAAATTCATCTCTATGTTTCATCCAATATCAATTAAGTATGAGGATGTGTTTTGTATCACAATAGACATGGAGGTTCATATTAATTCAAGGGGGAAATGATGGAAGCACTAGGTAGAATAAAATTTCAATATTAAGATGAGTATTTTATTTTTTTTCAATATTTCCATGGTAATTTAAATTTCACTCAAAAGAGTCCACCCATATAGCGAGACTTTGCCGATGACTCACAGGCTCAAAGACCTTAGGGCACCAAGTGAAGCCCATATACTTGGGAATCATCTCGAGTTAACTAAGTCAAAAACAAAGTCAAATTACCACAAATATAGATAAAATTACTAACTTTGGGCCAAACAACTATGGAGTCACGATCCCCAAGTTCCGAAATCCATGCATTATGTCATTTAATTTCTGTATGTGTAAATTTATTATTTTTTTAAATACTCATATTAAAAATAAAATGATCACCAAACCTATGCTATTTATTTGGGGGACCCATTGAAATCAAACTAATACCCCACTATCCAAAGGATGTGCGTTGTGATCTTTTTTTATTTGGATGAAAATATAAATGATAAAATTTCACATTAGACAACCACAATTTCCAAAATCTATGCTCATGAAATTATACATGGATTAAAATTAGAATCAGGGCATGCTAAATTATTTTATATTCAGTTTCAAAGTGTGTAATGTTTATTATCATGTTCAAGGTTAAAGAAAATTTTCCTTCCGCACATTTTTTATACACAAAAATTTAATAATTTCTTTCATTATTTTAACCCCCAACTTAGAATAACACTATCCTCATTTTTTAAAGAAAATAAAATTGAGAAGGGGGTAGAGGTAGATGAGAGGAGTTCTAAAAGGAATTTTAATAAATAAACACGGAACAAATTCACCTGGTTTTTGAAGTTGAAGTTCATGATGCTCCTAATTATTCCTTTGATCTCCATGCCACTCGCAGAGTTCCCCAATGGAAAAAGGAAATAGAAAAAGAAAAAGAAAAATATATATATATTTATATAATAATAATAAAAAAGTAAAATATAAGTATATATACAAAAATTAAAGAATAAGGATGCACTATAAGTTGTAGGTTAGTGGTAAGCGTGCTCCCTTGTCTCCCTTCAGTCCCGAGTTTGAGTCCCCGTGGCTTCAACGGTTGTGACGGGGTTTGCCCCACGACATACGATGTTTCCTTTTAATTATTTTTTTGTAATTTTATTTTAATCTAAAAATATATAAAAATAAAATGAACTGATGATATATTGTCTTCTTTTTTAATTTTTGGGTAAGGTATTACTCAAGGATCACACCACGTGAAACGAATGAATATGGAACTCCCCTTTCATACCCATCCATACTCATAATAGAAGAATGGGTAAATAGTCTACAGTATTATCATATTCAGTGTTAAGTATATTTTTTTAATACAAACTTTATTTATTAATCCTATTTGAAAAATAAAGATGATTCAAAATGATTGGAACCATGAAAACCATGGGTTTCCTCCCATGCAACACTTTTGTTTAACGTCGTTAGCTCGACATGAACCCCCCAGCTTAACCAATACCAACTTTAAAAATTTTAAGGACCAAATGTTTCTCCACTTCTACTAGGTTCATATTCATTTTATGTTTTTAATTTTTTTCATGCACAAAACTATGTTCTAAAATGAGTGGGTAAATCCAAGGAATATCAGAAATGGTGGATCAAGTTGCTTGTGTTGTCTTGAACAAGACATCAAGGATCATTCCTATTTTATTTTTATTATGAGAATAATTAATTCTAATTTGAAGGTTATTATTATACCCTATGAATGGATAATTGAATGGGGAAGGAAGGACAATAATTTTGAGCTCGATTTGGATAGAAAATTCAAACACAGGTTGAGATTTTGAATCCAACTCAGTTTCATTTTCCAAATTTCTCAACAAAATTGGTTCATTTTGAATAGAATATTCAAGCACAAAATTGGAAATACCAATGTTAGTAATGGGTATAGACTCAAATTTTCTAATTTCTCCCAACAGTTCAGTAATTTTTGGTTCTAAATAATTAATGAAGTAATATTCAGGACACTCAATCCATGACGTAAAATTTCCCTCTTGTGAATACATGAAATAAATTTCCTCCTAATTTAAAGACCCTTCAAAAATTTCTTGATTCACTTCCCATACCCCAAATCCAAAGGTTCGTTCATCAATAAATTCATGAGAGGTTTGTGGGAAACTAGACACTCTACATAAGATTTTGGAAGCTACAATTGGTGTAGGGATGAGTTACTCATAAGTATTAATGCATTGTAGTTCTAATCTCAAAGATGATACCTCAGAATTCATTATCTCCGTTTGATTACATAATTTTTCAATCAGTATTTGAAGAATATAATTTTTATGAGGTTGAACATCATGGAATTCTGAAAGATTGATCTCTTCAACCATCATTGAGAGGGCTGGAAATTTATCCTTTGAATATTCATCATCCCAATGATTGTACATGTCACCAGGTGTGTGGTAATTAATCAAGGTTTGATGAAATAAATTTAACAATTTAG
Source organism: Viscum album (assembly GCA_963277665.1). Lineage (NCBI taxonomy): Eukaryota > Viridiplantae > Streptophyta > Magnoliopsida > Santalales > Viscaceae > Viscum > Viscum album. The sequence goes on along the minus strand of OY728137.1, from coordinate 1,927,347,541 downwards.
GGGCTTCCCAAAATTTATTTTCCATTTGACTCTAGCATGAGTTTGTAACATGGTAATTTGGAAGATACTCCATTAGAGAAGAAAAAAAGTTGGATTCTAGATTCTCAGGACACACACAAACAGAAGAGAGATGAGGGTGAGAATAGAGAATGTGGGGTGATAAAAGTATGCTAGTGTATAAGATAACTTACTAAGTTCCCCAGAAATGATGCCAAAATTTGGTCTTGCCCAAATTTACCCAAGTTTTTAGGTTTAAGCAGTCGCTTGTAGTTCAGCTCGGGTTGTCGAATCCTCAGAGACCAAAGAAGAAACATATTGACACTTACATTATATGAACTGTTTTTGGCTATAAAGTTGCCAAATTAGGTTGATTTTAGATGGGTTTAAGTGAACTCTAAGATACTTAAGTGAATTAAAATTAAAATAATGAGTTGATCATAGGTTATCACTTGGGGTGGATTGGATGAATTCCCTTTTTTTAACAATTTCAATTTCATTAACTCAAGCAGGATTCATTTAATGAATTCAAACTAACCTCATCAATTATTGGTTAAACACCTTCAAAAAAATATAATAATCACATATACACTTGTAGTATCATTTTCATGATCACTCCAAGGTAAATGATCTTATTAGCACATAAAAGTGGGGCGATAAAATTCAATAAGGAAGAGGAAGAGAGAAAATCCTTGAATAAAAGAAACTCAAGTAAAAGAAATCAATAACTTTTATAGATTGAGAAATAAAATCCAATACAGCCAATTTCTAATCCCTTGGATCAACCCATAAAATAGTTATCCCTCCATTGATTCTATGGTTTCAATGGAAGCATAAAGAAGACTCATGAGGGAGGAATTGAAGAAGTAAAAAAAACAATAAAAATAAAGCAATCACTCCACCGTTGTGTGAAGAATATCACATGGTATGGTGTAAATGAATTCACACCTTAAGGCAATGGTATTAAAGTGATAATAAGAAAAATAGAATAAGAGGAAATGAAGAAATTTTATTAAGAACTAAGGTGATTCAAACAACTTACATGAGAAAGAAGAACGTTACAAAGACAAATCAACATAATAACATCAAAATGAAAACAAAGATCCAATATCCCTAAATCCTCAAAAACCAATACTTTAAATAGGAATTTTGAGAGCCTTGGGTCTAGACCCCATCTGTCCAAGTCTCCTCAATTAATGGGGGTAGTCCTAGGGTGGTGGAAAGTAAGGGAGAGGAGATTTTTCCACCCTTGACCCAAAGTTGCAGCCAGCTTTCATCCACTGAAAAGAGGCACCTAGATGGACTTCTAGATGGCCGAACTGGAGTGGTCCATAGAAGAAAAAAATGGATCTCCGGATGTCCCCTAACTATCTGTAATGATTAATTCCAAAAGATTTTATTTATTATGAGATATGTGTAAAAAGGTGGGCTATTTTTCTGGGCCACAGAATCTGGCCCAGAAATTTATATTCAACTTGGGACGCCTGGAACTCCATTCAAACATCTGAATTTTCTTTGTCCACTATTTAATTAAATGTTCCCCATTATTTCCTCTATATTATTTTAAATTTTTAGAGTCATTAGGCTTTTATCATGGCTGATACAATATCTTTATTAGGCTGTTGTCCAGTTTACTTTTCCCATAATGTGTTTCCATGAAATCCCATTTTGGTAGTCTTCCAATGAGAATATTCAGATACATAAAAAGTATGAATTGTTTCTTTTATCATGATAGACCTGAAAATAAAATATTAAAATAAAATCAAGTCCATTTTGGGCACTTTAAATGATGTTAAAAAAATGTATCATGTAATAGTGCATTTTAAGAAGTAATTACAATTATAATATGAAATAATGTTCAAAGTGTAAAATGAACTAAAATAGTGTTTATGAATAATAAAGCACATGGAGATTGTATATATTAATAATGAATATTAGCTTCATTTAGTGGATTATCACACCCCCCAACTTGATTTTTGATAGTCCTGAGCAAAATGTATCTCAAAAATATGAAATTGGAATTCCCTTTTCCAAAAACATTTTAATACACAATGATCACCAGAAACACTTATACCAGAAAAGTATGAAACCCATGAAAATATTATAATACAAGATAGTTTCATAAGTATATCCTAATCTCAAGCCCATTATTTTGTTCAAATTCATCACCATATTTCATCCAATATCAATTAAGTATGAGGATGTGTTTTGTATCACGATAGACATGGAGGTTCATCTTTATTCAAGGGGGAAATGACGGAAGTCCTAGGTGGAATAACATTTCAATATTAAGGTGAGTTTTTATTTATTTTTTCAATATTTCCATGGTAGTTGAAATTGCACTCAAAAGAGTCAACCCATGTAGCAAGACTTTGACGATGACTCCCAGGCTCAAAGACCTTAGTGCACCAAGTGAAGCCCACATACTTAGACATCATCTCAAGTTAACTTAGTTAAAAACAAAGTAAAATTACCACAAATAGAGAAAAAAATACTAACTCTGGGCCAGAATACTATGGAGTCACGATCCCCAAGTGCCGAAAGCTATGCATTAGGTCATTTCATTTCTCTACATGAAAATTTATTGTATTTGTTTATTTTTTTGAATACTCATATTAAAACTAAAATGATCACCAATCCTATGATATTTATTTGGGGGACCCCATGAACTAAAAATAATACCCCACTATCCAAAGGATGCGCGTTGTGATCTCTTTTTTTTATTTGCATGAAAATATAAACGACGAAATTTCACATTAGACAACCACACTTTCCAAAATCTATGATCATGAAATTATACATGGATTAAAATTAAAATCAGGGCATGATAAATTATTTGATATTCATTTTCAAAGTGTTTAATATGTATTATCATGTTCAAGGTTAAGGAAGTTTTTCCTTCCACACATTTTTTATACACACAAAACTAATAATTTTTTTCATTCTTTTCACCCCCAACTTAGAATAACACTGTCCCCAGTGTTTAAAGAAAATAAAATTGAGAAGGGGGTAGAGGTAGATGAGAGGAGTTCTAAAAGGAATTTGAATAAATAAACATGGAACAAATTCACCTAGTTTTTGAAGTTGAAGTTCATGATGCTCCTAATTATTCCTTTGATCTCTATGCCACTTGTAGAGTTCCCTAGTGGAAAAAGAAAAAAAACAATATATATATATATATTTATATAATAATAATAAAAAAGTAAAATATAATTATATATAAAAAAATTATAGAATAAGGAAGAACTATAATTTATAGGTCAGTGGTAAGCGTGCTCCGTTGTCTCCCTTCGGTCCTGAGTTCGAGTCCCCGCAGCTTTGCTAGTTGTGACGAGGTTTTCCCCATGACCTACGATGTGTCCTTTTAATTATTTTTTTTGTATTTTTATTTTAACCTAAAAGAATATAAAAATAAAATGAACTGATTATACATTGTCTTCTTTTTTAATTTCTGGGTATGGTATTACTCAAGGATCACACCACGTGACATGGATGAATATGGTGCTCCCCTTTCATTCCCATCCATAGTCATAATAGAAGAACAGGTCAATAGTATACGGTACTATCATATTCAGTGTTAATTATATTTTTTTAATATAAAAGTTATTTATTAATCCTATTTGAAAAATAAAATGATTCAAAATGATTGGAACCATGAAAACCACGGGTTTCCTCCCATGCAACGCTTTTGTTTAACGTTGTTAGCTCGACATGAACCCCCCAACTTAACCAATACCAACTTTAAACATTTTAAGGACCACATGTTTCCCCACTTCTACTTGGTTGAGATTAATTCTATGTTTTTAATTTGTTTCATTCACAAAACTATGTTCTAAATTGAGTGGGTAAATCCAAGGAATATCAGAAATGGTGGATCCAGTTGCTTGTGTTGTCTTGAATAAGACATCAAGGATCATTCCTATTTTATTTTTATCATGAGAATAATGAATTAAAATTAAAAGATTATTATTATATCCTATGAATAGATACTTGAGCGGGGAAAGAAGGACAATAATTTTGAGCTTGAGTTGGATAGGAAATTCAAACACAGGTTGAGATTTTAAATCCAACTCAGTTTTGATTTTACAAATTTCTCAACAAAATTGGTTCCTTTTGAATAGAATATTAAACCAAAAAATTGGATAGAGCAGTGTTAGGAATGGTTATAGACTCAAATTTTGTTATTTCTCCCAACGGTTTAGTAATTTTTGGTTCAGAAGATTCAATGGAGTAATATTTAGGACAATCAATCCATGAAGTCAAATTTCCCTCTTATGAGTACATGAAATAAAATTTCTTCTGATTTAATAACCCTTAAAAAATTTATTTATTCACTTCCCCTACCCCAAATCCAAATTTTGGTTATTCAATAAATTCATGAGAGGTTTGTGGAAATCTGGACACTCCACATAAGGTTTTGGAAGGTACAATTGGTGTAGGGATGAGTTCCTCATAAGTATTAATGATTTGTAGTTATAATCTCAAAGATGATACCTAGAAATTTATTATATCCATTTGATTACACAATTTGTCAATAATTGTTTGAGGAATAGAATTTTTATGAGTTTGAACGTCATGAACTTCCCAAAGATTGATCTCTTCAACCATTCTTGAGAGGGCTGGAAATTTATTCTTTGAATATTCATCATCCCAATGATTTTACATGTCACCAGGTGTGTGGTAATTAATCAAGGGTTGATAATTTTTTTTTATTAATTTAGAAGATTCCCAATATTTATTTTCCATTTGAATCCAATATGAGTTTGTGATATGGTAATTTGGAAGATACTCCATTGGAGAAGACAGAAAGTGGGATTCTAGATTCTCAGGACACACACAAACAGAAAAAGGTAAAGATAAGAGAGATGGGGATGAGAATAGAGAATGTGGGGTTATAAAAGTATTCTAGTGTATAATATAAATTACTCAGTTCCTCAGAAACGACTCCAAAATATTGAGTTGATCCTAAGTTATCACTTGGGGTGGATTGGATGAATTCCCTTTTTTAACAATTTCAATTTCATTAACTCTAACAATATTCATTTAATGAATTCAAAATAACCTTATCAATTACTAGTTAAAGACCTTCAAAAACACATGCTAATCACATATAGAGTTTTGGATCATTTTCATGAGCACTTCAAGGTAAAGTATCTTATTAGCACATAAAAGTGGGGCGATAAAATTCAATAAGGAAGATGAAGAGAGAAAATCCTTAAATTAAAGAAAATCAAGTAAAAGAAATAAATTAAATTTATATATTGAGAAATAACATCCAATACAACCCCTTTCTACTCCCTTGTATCAACCCATAAAATATTTATCCTTCCATTAATTTTATGGTTTCAATGGAAGTGGAAAGTAGAATCATGAGGGAGGAATTGGAGAAGTAAAAAAAACAATAAAAAGAAAGAAATCACTCCTCCATTGTGTGAAGAATATCACAGGGTATGGTGTGAATAAATTCACACCTTAACGTAACAATATCAAAGTGATAATAAGAAAGATATAATAAGAGTAAATGAATAAATTTTATTAATAACTAAGGTGATTCTAACAACTTATATGAGAAAGAGAAACATTACAAAGACAAACCAGCATAATAACATTACAATGAAAACAAAGCTCCAATATCCATCAATACTCCAAAACCACTACTTTAAATAGGAATTTTGAGAGCCTTGGGTCGATCCCCCATATTTACAAGTCTTCTAAATTAATGGTGGTAGGCCTAGGGTTGTGGAAAGTAAGGGAGAGGAGACTTTTCCACCCTTGACCTGAAGTTGCAGCTAGCTTTCATCCACTGAACAGAGGCACCTAGATGGCCTTCTAGATGGTCAAATTAGAGTGAGAAATAGAATAAAAAATGGATATCTGGATGTATGATAACCTTATAAAAATTTTAAGCCCAAAATATTTTATTTATTACGAGATATGTGTAAAATGGTGGGATATTTTTATGGGCCACAGAATCTGGCCTAGAAATTTATCTTCAAATTGGGCCACATATATTTGCATTAAAACATATGAATTAGCTTTGGAAAATGTTGAATGAAATGTTACCCATTATTCCTCTATCTTGAGTTAAGTTTTGAGAATTATTGGGCTTTTATCCTGGCCTCTACAATCTCTTTATTGGGATGCTGTCCAGTTTACTTTGCCCAGAATGTGTTGCCATGAAAGCCCATTTTGGTGGTCTTCCAATGTGAATATTTAGATACTTAAAAATTATGAATTGTTCCTTGTATCATGAGAGACCTGAAAATAAAACATGAAAATAAAATCAAGGCCATTTTGGGTACTTTAAATGATATTAAAAAAATGTACCATGTAATAGTGCATTTTAAGAAGGAATTACAATTATAATATGAAATAATGTTCAAAGTGTAAAATGCACTAAAATGGTGTTTGTGAATAATAAAGCACATGAATATTATATATATATATTAAAAATGAATATTAACCTCATTAAGTGTCTAATCATATGACCTAACCTAAAATATTGGCGACACACCACATAATTGCTGGTGCATGTCATCTATCAAGAACTTTCCCCGCATTCACCCTCGAAACAATGTTTACTTCTGCTAGAAAAACCATCTCCTTATCATGAAGATGAATGACCTTGGATCACAGTGAAAACATCCCTAAGGTTTCTCTCTATGATGAGGGCCTGGTTCTCTATTTTGAAATAGTTTTCATCCAGAAAAAATTGATCTGTGATTGGATGGAGTATGCAATCCCATCCTCAAACTATTTCACAGTCATCACCTCATCACCAGTAAATATTGGTGCAAAACACTGAAGCTTAGTGAAATGAGATGAATACTTAATCATGGACATAAAACCCTTTCTTTAGGTGCATAAACTCTCTAGTGCAATCCTCTCTCATGGTCTATGGAGAGAAGTAGTCATAGAATTCTATCTATAATTTTTCCCAAACCATACCCTGATGAAAATCAACCTGAGATATTTCATCCCACCAACTCTTGGTGGAGTCACAGACCATATAGGTGGAAGATTGAACCTCTGATCTGGTGGTGTCTCTATATGATCAAAGATCAATAACATGGCCTCTATCAAAGGCTGAACATCCTGAGGACCTCCATATCCCGAAAAGGCAGGATGATGATGCTACTGAAACTCCCACGTCAACTCTGTTATAGTAGTGGCAGGTTGTAGAGCTCCCGATATAGATTGCATAAAGTGTAAGAAGCTATCTTGAAACTGAGCATCAATGCTCATTGGAGGAAGAATAGAAGGTTACTTAGGCGGCACTATAATAGTTAATACTCTTGGATCAAGGACCACTACCTCTAGAGCATGGTCGTCATCACCTTATCAGTGTACCACTCAAGGAAATCACAACGACATTGATATATAATTTCCAAAATCACACCTCAAATAAGATTTAACAATTAATAAATAATATCAATGATGGAAAAAATGATATGTACACAACCTTCTTAGAAATGAGACACACCACTCATCCTTCTCCAAAATCTAGGTCTAGGTGATAAGAAGGATCACAACAGACCATAAGATACACTTTCTACTACCCATTAATAAGTTTGAGTCAGGGCCAAGGTCTCATATCACACAATATAGATTCTGGTATATGGAGTGTCAATTCCAAGGTATAGAATAAAACACCCTTTAATTTTCAATTAGAATCCCCATTTAGGGGTAACCATTTAATTTAAAAGTTTAAATTTATTTCAGTTAATACTTATTTATATGCATATAGATATCATAGTATAGTTAGATGCATCACCATTTCTAATTTATAAAGGCCCATACTCTTTATAAATTATAATTGGTACGTTAAGTAACCACAACCTGACCTTTACGTATGGTCTTAAGATGTAACAGGTCATGTATAGTGATTTTATTGAATTAACTACCATTCCAAATTTATATAATTACATGATTAATAAATTATAATTGACATTAAATAATAAAATCAACTAATATTTCAACCCATATAACCAATGGTTCATAGATCAAACATAGAATAACTAGTAAATTAAGGTTCCATCATCAATATATATGGGAAAACACTATTTAGATTGATGTTGGTACTTTAATTAATCAAATTATGTTATTCCTGAAATAAATTTTAGCACATTTCTATACATAATAATCAAGGCACTCATAAAAATCATAGGAAATACATGCAATGCATGTAGTAATATAAATATGGCATGTCATAATATATGTAATGTGAATCCTTAAGTGTCTAACATGATGCATAATATGATACCTCCTTATAGTATAGGGTTAAGGAAAATAAACCCATAATAATAATATCAACAATAATAATAACATCACAAGATATGTGATTCACCCAATGGTGAAATCAATGAAACTATGATAGGAAAAAACCAGAACAACAATAACCCATCCTAGGTAATTTGGGTTTCCCTTATATATGGGTTAGCTACTTATTGGAGTAGGATCATTACTAAATTCAGATACATTCTAGACTCTTGTATAATACCCAAACCAAAATACGAAGGAAAAAGATCTCTAATACCACTTTATAGTGTCTCGTCCCAGAATTCACTAAGCGGTGCCCCAAAACAGTTGTTCACACGACCTCAAGTGCACCTCCCCATACACCAGAGACTGAAGAGTATTATATAGGGATTAGAGTGTGTCCATGTGGGACTATTCTCTCTCTATTAGAGCATAGAACAAAAGTAAATGATAATGGAAAACAACAAAAGCATTAATAATTAATTAGTAGCTAAAAAATAAGTCATCCAGATAGACAAATAAGAGGAATCTGAATCATAAATAAATTAAAAAATGATGATGATCATGTCTTGTTGTTATAAAAAATGAAGTACATAGAATAAATTGAAAACAAGAATATTAAAATGCTAAAAAAAAAACCAAAAGATTCCACTATGAGCATCATGTGCATAGGATCAGTCCTCTGCTCTCGTACTCCATCCCAATACTTAGAATCAAACATTAGATGTTGGATGGTTCCCTTTATCTATAATTACAATAATAAAGTCTTCTTGGGTACCATGGTCATTCTGAGTAGGGTGTGAGATATACTTAGTAGGATAGCACCCACGGTGTCAAGAACAATACAGTTTCTGCATATAAAATGAGTAGTGTTTAGAAGAATAATAAATGTAAGGTAATAAATAAATAAATACATCAGTCCAAGTACCTTATGGGATACCCGAACAACACTAACTGCTTTGGCCTAATCCATATATCTCTAAACTGAGTCCAACCATTAAATATATGATATGGGTGTATCAAAGTTCTCTAATATACATGAAATGATTAATAACCATGCCTGTAATGAATGCATATATCAAATATGGACCGAACCCAAGCATGTTATTTGTCTTGGAAGATACATCCTTTTAATTAAATAAATTGGAATTATTGGAATTATATATAATATAACTCTATAATTTAATAAAGTAGCATCCTAGACCCTCCCAAGGAGAAACATATAGAGGAACCCAATCATCTCACTAGGAGAACTACAAATACACATCACTGTAAGAGTGCATCTGAGGAGATCCATAAAGGAATTCCAAGTATCACTCTAAACATGGTGTATGTATGACCCTCTGTGCTTTTCCCAAGTATCTCACATGGGAGACCAAGTATCAACCTTAACATGGTATTACCATATTGCTGCCAATCCCACCCAAGGTGAATCCTCTAGGGAATTGGTGTCTTCTATGGGTAGGTTAGTAATCCACCCAGTGATCCCATTCATGGAATTCTATAAAGAATCCAAGTATCACTCCTATCATATTCCAATCCATAACAAGTTATAATTATAAAGCACAATGAGCTTGTTCAACGTGTCCTTAAATTGAGACCTTTGTATCACCCTTAGCTTAAAGTGAAGGGACGTTTATGGTTAAAACTAACTCATACCATACCCCCAATAATTTGTTAACAAGTTTGACAATTCATTTAATTAAATAAATTCATCTATGTCATAAAGAATATGGGCCTAAAATCATGACCTATTAATTCTATCATGAAATTATCATTCCATTTCATTTATTACCAGGTAATACATACACCCTAATTACTAAACAAATAAATAATTACCAAAGCATAAGCCTATTAATCCTCTCTATAAGGTCACACCCATAGGGGACGATCATGTTAAGGTAAACACTTCACAAATTTGATTCACAAGTAGAAAAAATCCCATTACATATGAGGAAAACCTTTAATTTAATTAATTAGGAATTATGGAGGAAACATCAGAAAGTCTGACACATGACATAGAAACGCATGATATAATACAACTATACTCTATGTGAAAAGAACTAGACCCCATACCTCAGGACCGTAGCACTCTCCTCATCTTGTGTCGGCCCTTGAATTGAGTTAGAATGGGTGAAATAAGAAGGAATGAAAAAAACCCTGAAAATAGGGCATATGATCTCACACTAAAATATCACATAATATGGTATGATAAATTATGGAAGGAAGAATATGGATTGAATATATTACCATTATGGATCCAATGAACTTGACAATGAAGCAAAAAAATTTCAGATGAGAATAAGGATTCAAAGCTTAATGAGAGGAGATGAAGGAGATTTATGAGACCAACTACTAGAGAAAAACCTAATAGGGATAAGGAATTAAGTATTTAAATAGAAAAATGAAAAATAGTGATTTCAATAACTTTTTGAAGGGGTGCACAGTTTTTCCACATGGTTGGCCAAACTGTGCACCAACCATGCACCAACTACTTCCCAAGGACACCCCTCGCATGGGCTAGGTGCATGGTTTGACTAACCATGTGCAACCCATGTGGAATGGATCAATCACCTGTCTAATAAAAATTGCACAACCATGCGGCCTAGGTTACATAGTTCAGTCAATCCTTACAGCCTCTTACTATGCAATGATCACCCCACATGGTCGAGTCACATGGTTAGAACTAACCATGCGCTAACCATGTGTGTCAATTTGTCTCTCTAAACTATGGAGATCTAGGCTCCGAATGATCCCCTAAGTCTCTAAAACAACTCATTATAATTTATATAACATTATTAACATAAAAAAGAGGTTTTAAACAGTAGAATAACTATCCATACCTCTTTGAGAAGCTAATATGTTACAAACTGGGTATGTTAAAAGCATGATATTTTGATTATTATAATTACTTCTGATAGCCCCATAGGTCGTTGTTAGTTCCCTACGGTTCTATGCAATTTTTTTTATAAAACTCAAACTATGATACTCTGTAAAGTAATACATAGCATTGGTAAGTTTGAGTTTGAACCCACAAAGATGGTGATTTAGTTTTATTGAAAATTTAAAATATTAATTTTATTAAATTTAGGAAATAGGTGATAAAAGAGAGAATTGATTTATTTGAGAAAGCGATATGAAAATGAAACCAATTTATTGATTGGTTATGAAAACAAATTTAAAAATCATACCAGGGTAATGTAATATCGAGGTTCGGGTGAAATTTTATTTTATAATATAGATTTATTAATTCATGATTAGTGTTGGAGTTGAGATGAGAAAGATCCAATTGTCATAGTATCTCCTCCTCAATGAAACAATACCCTATTTACCTTGGTATGGTAATATAGGATTTCACCGAATCAAGTTTGTCTAGAAACCATATTTAAACTTGATTTCCCCTAAATATTACAATGGTCATGTGTCCTTTTAGGGTAATCAGTTGCACAATTTTAAGATTATTTTTAGATTTGAATATCGATGGTCACGATGAAAGAAAAAGGAAGGGATTGGAGTTTTAATATAGAAATTACACAAACCTAAAACATGAATAAATTAAAATAAACAAATCCAATTCACCTTCCCTCTTTGGTTACATCATCCTAGCACTATATGGATTTACCCCCTCATCCTAGTGATGATAGAATAAAATGAGAGAGAAAATAAAACATAATGAAAATAAAGAAATAAAGAACCTGAAAAGGGAACAATAGATTCGCTCCAAGATTTTGTCTCCAATCAAATTGGAATTCACCAAAGCCCCAACCACCACCTCTATTTATAGGCTTGAATTGGGTTCTGCCTGACCTCTGTCATGATGTGTACTTGTGGTACATGATGTGTAATGGAGATCCTCTTTTTATGAATCTGAATGACTCGTGTGCAGATCTCAGTTGAGATTTTGGAAATTTGACCACTTATGCGATGTGTACTTGGGTTACACGTTATGTACTCTTTATCTATGTTGCCTTCGTGTCTGTGAGAATCTTGCAAAAATCTCATCCATAAATTTGGAACTTTGATTGTCATGACATCATGTACTAAAGGTACACAACATGTAATGGTCATTCACAACATGTATGATTGTCATGACTTGTTCTACATGGTCTGCAGAAAGTCATGATCTGAAACTAAACGTCATTTACTGAAGGTACACGATGTGTAGGTGCTCTACTCCAGAATTTCCAGCTCCACTTCAACTTCAAAATTCCAGTGTCGTGTCGCTTCACTTCCTTCATGGCGTGAAGTCGCTTTAAACTATTTTTCCATCGAGTTTTGTTCCTTTTTTCACATATTAGATGTTTCTTGACATAAAAAATAAATCAAGTTAATACACTCACAAATTGAAAGGATTAATAAATTAAATACAAAAATCAACACATTTAAACAGTAAAAAATGTATGCATCAAATACACTTATCAAATCCCACCACACTTGAATTCCGCCTTATCCTCAAGGATGGAATATCGACATACTACAAAGGACTTACACATTACCATGATTTAAATTTAGTTTCAATATAAACAATTGATCAAATGGAAAATTAAATTTTCGAGCATCACATATAGAAAATTCATCAACGACTCATTTTTCAAAGAAACAAATTGACCAAATATTTTACTTTTCTTTTTTTGAAACAACCATGAATCTTCATTCATCCATCTTAATTTCTCAATCCATTATCAATATTCATTCCACTTTCAATATACCTCAAATGAATTTTTACTCTCATCATCAGGGTATAAATGTAAATAGAATTCAACACATACCTCAAAAAACATGTTACTTACCATATGCTTGCAAGACATATAACATCTCCACCGTGTAAAGACATGAATCACAATTAATCACGAGGGCTTCATCATTAATGTTCAAATGACTCTAAGGCTTCATGGTAGGTATAAAAATTATATAAAATGATAAGATCAAAAAGGAGGTTTGAATCTAAATCATTTTTCATGATATCAAAAGATAAGCTCAATAAATTTATCCCTTAACAAGTGTCATCTCTCTTCCCCCCAAAATCTCAGAGTGGGCTCATGATACATGCAATAAAAATGATTTAATCAACCTATATTGCTCTTTTTTTCTTTTTTTACTTTATGAAACCTATTCTCAGGATAAATCTCACATCCATCACCTAACCACATATGATAAAAAATCATCTATCTAGGAAATGGTGATTTTTGATCCTCCCAAAACACAACCCATTTTTTTCAAATGGTTTTTATCAAGAGTGGTGAACAATGAATTATAATGAATGATACACGGAATTCCCTATATCATAATAGATAATCCCAAAGTAAAATATCCATAGTAAAGTATATCCCGAAACACATAATAATGTTCCTCACCCACAATTATTCTTTAAAATATCATGAAAAACATTTAGAGGAAGGTTGGAATTGATAAAATAGGCTTGTAACATGGCTCAATTCCTAATAAGGTTGTTCATGGATTCTATGGGCCTAAAAAGGATTAATTTAAGGTGAGTCTTGGAATAAAATATAAACAAAATATTGCCTCAATCATTTTAAAAATTATTCTGTTCAATCATAGATTTGATAATATGAAAAGAAGTTCTAGAAGAAAACATGACTGAGTTTCTCAAGAAATATATTATAGATAGAATGAGAAATATTTGGCTTAGTGGTTGTCTCGGGAATGAGATGAATTTTTGGTAAAATCAATCATGGAAATGAATACGAATAATTATATAAATTAATACTATTCATAAATTCAAAACATTGCCAAATCTTAGAATTTTTTTATTTAAAATGATTAACATGCTCCTCTAAATAACTATTTGTCAAATCCAAATCCACATTCTCATCTCTACTAATTCTTTTCTCTATTTTAACATTCAAATTTATTGACAAAGAAATTTAAATACATGGAATGATAATTGTACTAAGTAGTTTATGTCTCCTAGATTAGTTGATTAATGAATGAATCAAGTGAGGGCATGGAATTATCATTTAAATAACTAAATACTTTTAAAATGTGGGAAATATAGTATAAAAATACATAATTGAAACTTTTACTCCCCCTAATTTTTTTTCTTCAATCATGGTTGTGCAGGTTCTGCCTTCTCCTTCTTACTAATTGCTACTAGCCTAGGTCTTGATGATCCTATAAATTAAAAATAAACAAGTTGAATAACATGCCATTTTCAATGATTTTTAAAATATTTGGAGAGAATGCACTGCTCAAAAAACCTAAAATAAATAAGAAAAACAAAAAACTCGGGTTGCCTCCTAGAATCATTTTTGTTTAATGTTGTTGGATCGACCTTACCTTCTTTAGCATCAGATTATGTAATAGATGATTGAAAAATTTGTACCTATTTGATTTCCATGAATGGTCTTAGTTGTTTCATATCCATGTAGGTTGGACCTTGTCCTTCTTTAAATAACCTAATTCTTCTAGACGGTAGTACTTGATTGATATCCATTGGACCGATCCACCATTTCTTCCTAAATACTGATAAACTAAATAGACTTTCATGAATCATAAATAACTACTATTCTTTCTCAAATGTTATGGAGTCAGTCTGTCTTCTGGTTTTAGTGGTCTTGGTCTTCATCTTCTCTTTCCTCTTTGGTTGAGAATCCTCTTCCACAACAAAATATAACTCCTATAACTCTTCAATCTTAGTTACATCCTTAACTTCAACTATTTCTATTTATCCGAACACATCATCCTATTGCACATCATAGCTCCTCATTGGTCGGTGGATGTTGAAACTTACTTGATCACTCCCAAGTCTTAGAAAGAGTTCTCTATTTTGAACATTGACTAGTGCACACCCTTTGGATAAAAATGGTCTTACCAGAATGAGTAGATTCCTTTACTCTTCTATATCCAACATTAGATAGTTGATGAGGAAATAGAACTAGTCAATTTTGATCAGGACATCTTTTATTAATCCTCGATGATTCTTTACCATTGAGTCTTCTAATTAAAGTGAAGCTCTTGTAGGCTTTAGTCCTTCTAGTAAAAAAATCTTGAATGTCATGTATGAAATGATATTGACGCTCTCACCTAAATCACACAAATCTTCCCCACATTTTTTATCTTTAACAAATATGGAAATTTAAAAGATACCTAGATCTCTTTGCTTCTTAGGTAGGTCATTTTATACCACTACCAAACACTGTCGTGTTAGTGGAATGGTGCCAATATCTTCCAGCTTCTTCTTGTTTCTTTCTAGTTATTTCATGATTTTTTTATATGTCCACATTTTTTCAAGAGCCTCTGTAAAAGGTATATTAATATGCAATTTTTTAAAAAAAATTCAAGAAACTTACCTCTCTACACCATGTTCCTTGTTTGTGCCATCCACTTCGGAAAAAGGCATCCTTGGATTGTACTAAGGTGTCTATTCTTCTTCTTCTTTAGATAGTTGTTCCTTATCATCTTTAGCTTCCTCTTCACTTGCTTCCATTAGTGGTCATCCTGAAAATTATATGCCACTTACTTTTGTTTTCTTCCCACTTCTGAGATCTATAGCCTTCAAATATTCACGTGGTAATTCTTCAGTGAATCCTAGAAGCTCTCATTATTTTCTATCTCTATGTTGATTGGAGATTTTTTAAAATTAAAACTCCATATTATGAAATGTGGATTTTTGGTATGATGCTTCTTGTTTTATTTCCTTGAGTGAAACCCCAGAAGAAGTCCTGAATGTTTCCAGCATCTCCTCTAATGAATGGACCTGGATTGTCAGTGTAGGCCATTGAGGTGCTTATTATTAGAACCCTTGTGGTATTTGTCGATACCATTTCCCTTGTTGTTGTTCTTTTGTGGTCACCAGCCCTGAAATTTATTACCATGATTGTAGTCAACATAATTTTCATCTTCTACACACATACCTCGGGGGGTTTTTTCTGATTTCCCATCACGATGTCCATATTTTTGGTCAAAAACTCTAGTTTTGATACCATCCAGTCATTATTGTTGATTTTATGGAAACCTTTCATCTATGTCCCTTCACCATTCCACTAGAAAATATTTCTTTCCATCTCATCCAATAGGTTTTACCTCACTTCAGGTGACTTATTCATTAAGGATCCTCCAGCTGAAGTGTCGATACTTGACCTGTTTTCCTGTGAAAAACCCTTATAAAATGTTGGTATTAGTAGCCACAACTCTATACCATGATGATGGAATTTTCTAGTCACATATTTATACCACTCACAGGTAGAATATATAGATTCATCATCAAATTGACAAAAGTTTATAATTTTTACCCATATATCCATTGATTATGAAGGTGGAAAGAAGCACAGTGAGAACATTCCAAGCCATGTCATCCCATATTATGATGGAATGCGTAGGAAGGATCTGAATCTGGTCCCGAGCTCTACCATGCAATGAGAATCATAAAAGATGAAGACTTACTGCATCTCTTGAGACATTTTGAAACTGAAATGTATCACAGATCTCGAGAAAATATCCCAAGTGATTGTTCAGATATTCACGTGGAAGTTTGGTGAATTGTACACTATTTGAGATCATCGAGATGATTGATGGATTGATCTAGAAGTGATTTGTAGTTATGGGGGGTTCTAGGCTGCTTGGTTTTAATCTTGTGTTTGATGGGAACCCATAGTCAGAAAGCATCTGAAGCCCCTGATCTCCTTGAAAATTTTTATTTTGTTCTGCACCCTCCATGGTCATAATGACTTTACTCTCAATGACTGGTTCAGAATGCTGGGTTGATTTGGCGAGTTCATCTTTCTTCAATCGATTGTTGTATTCATGCATTGAAAATATGAAATTCATAGAATGATCACACCTATCATAAAAAGATAAATTAAAATAAAAAAGTAATATAAAAAATTGAAATCCTAAAAAAAATAAAAGGATACTTTCCCCAGAAATGACCCAATCTAATAACCCTGTAGGAAATAATTATTTCTCTATAATTCTATGGAATTTTTTTATAAAACTCAAACTATGATACTCTATAAATTATTACATAGTATTGGTAAGTTCGAGGTCGAATACACAGAGATGGTCATTTAGTTTTATTATAATTTGAAAAGATTAATTTTATTAAAATGAAGAAATAGGCGAGAAAATAGCGAATTTATTTAATTGATAAAGAGATATAAAAATGAAACAAATTGATTGATTGGTTGTGAAAACATATTTAAAAAGCATGTTGGGGTAATGTAATATCGGGGTTTGGGTGCAATTGGATTTTACAATATAGATTGATTAATTCATGATTGGTGTTGGTGTCGAGATGAGAAAGATCCAATGGTCATGGTATGTCCTCCTCAATACAGCCATACCCTATTTCCCTTGGTCTAGTAATATAGGATTTCACCGAATCGAGTTTATCTTGAAACCGCATTTAAACCTGATTTCCCCTAAAGTTAACAATGGTCATGCCTCCTTTTAGGGAAATCAGTTGCACAATTTTAAGGTTCCTTTTAGATTTTAATATCAATGGTCATGATAAAATAAAAATAAAGGGATTGAAGTTTAAATATAGAAATTATTCAAACCTAATACATGAATAATTTAAAATAAAAAAATCCAATGAAACTTCCCCCTTAATTCACATCACCCTAGCACTAGATAGGTTTACCCCCTCATCCTAGTGATGAGAGAATAAAAAAGAGATAAAAAATAAAACATAAATAAAAGAAAGAAATAAAGAACTAAAAAAGGGATAAAGATATTAATTTCAAGATCTTTTCTCCAGTAAAATTAGAATTCCCCAAAGAACCAGCTAATGCCTCTATTCATTGCCTTGAATTGGGTTCTTCCCAACCTCCATCATGATGTGTACTCGTGGTACATTATGTTAAATGGAAATCCTTTTTTTGTGAATCTTCATGATGCGTGCATGGATCTCGGCTAAGATTTTGGAAATCTGACCACTTACATGATGTGTACATGAGTTATGCATCGTGTAATCCTTATCCATGTTGCCTCTACGCACGCAAGAATCTTGCAAAAATATCATTCATAAATTTCGAACTTTGACTCCCATCACATTGTGTACTGAAGGTACATGACGTGTACTGGTCATTCACAACATGTATTCTCTTCATGACTTGTTCTACATGGTCTGCATCATGTCATGATATAAAACTAGATGTTTTGTACTAATGGAACATGACCAGTATGTGCTCTGCTCTAAAATTTCTAGCTCTGCTTCGGCTTCAAAATTCCAGTGTCACACTGCTTCACTTACCTTGTGGATTGAAGTAGATTTAAGATCATTTTCCACCAATTTTCATTCATTTTTCACATATTTGATGTTTCATTCCATAAAACATAAATCAAGTCAATACACTAAAAAAATGGTGGGATTAATCAATTAAATAAAAAAATAAACACATTTAAGCACTCAAAAATATATGCATGAAATACACTTATCAACTTCTTATTTAATAAGGATAAAATTTTAGATATGTACTTACATGAATACTATTATTAAATGTTAATTTTTTTAAATGTTCTATTTTTTTATACCAGGTATTTGATACTTTTAATATTTAGGAGGAAGAATATTTTATAGATTTTTTTTACTTTTTGATAAATTTCAAAAAGGGGGAGATTCTTTTTGAAATTTTTACAAAATGTTCAATTTTAAAATTTAAAAAAGGTGTAGATTATTAGTGTTTATACTTTTATGTTAATAATTTAATATTTTAGTTTTGTTAAAATTTTAAAATAAAATTCTTTGATAAAATAAAACATTTGGAAAACATCTTTTTCCCCATGCATTTTCTGTAACTCACTGAGCATATATAAAACCACGAGGCACTGAAAATCTAGCACATCATTAATATAATTATTATATTTATCTTTATCCACCTTTATTTCTCCATAAGATTCTAAGAATTAAGTGGAGGATTTAGCATAAAAATCTTCCTCTCTTTGAATAGTACCATGCACAAGTGCCTAAATCACTTCTTAAATTTATAGTCAATCATGATATTCTATTTATCCAATATTGATCATAGTGAAATTTAATTTGTGGTGGTTTCCATTTGATCTATAGGAATTAAATTTACCAGATTAGTACTTTATCTTGATTACCAATAAATATTTTCAAATTATTAATTTTTAATGTCTCTTAATATTTTATCAAACCCTAGTATACCTCAACTACTAAATTTAGAATACTTAGTCACTTGAGTATTCAAATGGGAAGGATCCTTAAACCCCTCTTCATAGACCGATATATGGAATCTTTAATACTCTAAGAGTATAATGTGGAACATTTAATGGATAACTACATTAAATCATAGATTCTTGATTTGTTGAGTGGAGTCCCATATCCTATAAAAGACTACCTTACAATGCTAAATGATTTACCTCTAAAGTTGAAACAAGCTAGCTATGACTACTTGTTTGCTGCCAAATTTAGTTTAGTTAAGCCAACACTCTCATAAGAACTCTCCAGTAGTAATATTCACCCTCAACTAGGGTTTAATATTACCTTGAACGATCTATTTTCTCTAAATTCAAGCGATAAAAGACATTCAATGACTTAATATTATTTTGATGTATTTGGTAATTGAATATCGGTGATTGAAATCCTTTTATATTTAACATGTTTATTCTATATGACCAGACTCAAAACCTAACCATTATTTTAAATATAAAACATTAATCAAACATGTTTATTTTTTCAATCCATTCATATTAATTATTATACCATGTTATCACACATAGTAAATACACATTCAAAAAATAATAAACCATTCATGTAAGAAAATAAATAAATAATGACATGATCATGAGCCATTAAATATTGAAAAATCCATCAAAAAAATAATCGATTAACCAAGACCCTAAGGAAATTATTCAAGTCAAAACCTAAATTAGGTTGCAGCACCCACAAATCTTGTGCACTTCACTTATTTGGTTTAAATTGGCTCTCAACTCGAACCACTTTTCCACGATCTCCTATGATCTTTACAATGTATACTCACATATTGGAGAGGGAAACTTAGGGTGCAAAAATACATTTTATCAATTAAATGTGGACACACATGAGCTTATACATATTAAAGATGGAGGGATGATGCACATATTGTAAAAATAAAATAAATATTAAATTTTAAACTTAAATGAAATAATTAAATTAAATAAATAATAAACTAAATATGCATGGGTTGGTCTTAGATCATGATCATTCAACATTTGATTATATTTCATAAGAAAAATAAAATTTTATAAAATTAAACTTGAGGGTATTTTTAATTCTTTAACTTGGATTAAAATAATTTTAATTAATTATCAATACATACCATAAAACCCAAAATAATTTAATTAAGTTCTAGATAATTAAAATTAATTTCTAAAATTTTTATGTAATTTTCTTAGTTATTTGGACCCAGATAAAATCCATGGACATTAATTTTTGATTAGTGGTATGGTTTACAGATTTAGATTGTTAGACCTGGACTCAATTAGTTTGGCCTGGGTTAGGTTGGGATGTCTGATTTAGGGGAATATATATATATATATAAAATATTCTATATTACATAATTTTTATAATATATATTATAATAGAAACTATTATATATAATATATATATATAAGAATGTACCAATCAATTAATGAGTGGCCAAACCATCCCTCTACTCATAAATTGAGAGGTATAATGCATCGACATCCATTTAGTTGTGGACCAAACCTTTTAATTTTTTAAACAAAACTTATCCTTCCACTTGTAAGGATAAGCTTACACTTTTTTAAATTTTGTCTTATTAATTATGATTTCACAAAAAGATACTATTTCCAACGGATTACCCATCCAACTTATGGTATATCTGATGAATATTCAATATGATTGAATCATGCTCTAGTTAAAAAACCCAATATACCGATATCCAATAAAGTAAAATAAAAATTAAACCTATAAATCACATCACAATTTATATGAAAAACTTGTTGATCTTAGATAATTATTATCATTGAAATACGAACTCAGTTTTAATCACCACTAATTGATTTGGGACCGTATCAAAACCCTATTTATAAATATTATAAAATTTAATTGAAATTTTAGATTTATCAACTTAAATATTTTTATTATTTATTTGATACCAATTGAAAGAACCACGAGTGTAGTGGAATCATGAAAAATATGTAATTTAAATTTTTTAGGGTTCAGATTCATCTTAAAAACACTAAATCCACAAAATCCTTTTTGTATTTATCGAAATATCATGTGAAATTATATTTAATCATGAAAAATAATATCAAATGAAACTATAAATGGTACCTTGTTCATTTGAAATCACTGATTTGATTCACTCACCATCAGAATGTCATGGTTAAAAGGTGCCAAGATAAGTATCCTCTAGATCCTCCACATATACACTAAATCTCTTGGATCGTTGATTAGTGATTCCCAAGTTCTAGTGTGGGAAATAGAAGAGATTTACTATATTCCTCCAATCACATAAAGATTGTGAATTTTATCTAGAAAGTGGGATCAATCTGACCCAGTTTTGTCTTAAGAATCTCTCTATAAGTTCTTGATATGAGAGGATAGGAGATATTTTATCACAAAATTCATCCAAATGGTTGAGGTGACTATTCAAGAGGCTAAAATGAGATTATATATATATGTTATACTTTCCAAAATTTTACATGGGTCCCAAGAAAGTAATAACCATCATTTTAGATAGTTGTGCACACTTATGAATTAATTAAACTTATTATAAATGTCATGAATATTTTATCACTCACTTTAAACACTTTAACATGTTATGTGATAATATAATAACCCTTAACTTTCCCCGTAAGCTCCCCATATAATTTAATGATCCTTGAAAATGTTATGTTCATTTGAAAAATTATATTTTCTCATATTCACTTTTATGATCAAAGAACTTATGAATACCATGAGAAATAAATTCAATCATAATTATTCAAAACTTGAATAATATATTTGATTTTTTTACTTGAGATCAATCAAACTCAAACATTCACTATCCCCCACATATGGGGTCCACTTAATCTTAAACTCCTATTCATTTGAATAAGTGGGACTTGTGGATACACTTAGTGTGTGACCCTATATATCCTTATATCAATAGAAATGATTCCATCTCACAAACCAAGAGTGGCATATATCAACCCATCATGACCCATTGAGGAGATAAGGAATTTCATAGCTATGAATACCTCCTACAAACACGTTCTATGTAATATAATCTCTTTATCTCATGATATATTATAAAATTCACACTTTTTCCATCTTACTATTGATGATTTATATATTTCATGGCCTTAAGGGATAAACTTACCATCTTGAACCATATCCATGGATTTAATAAAGGTACTATCATCCTAGTCAACCTGAGTCCATGATAAATATATTTCTCATCTTGGAAACAATAGATTGTATATTTTTCATTCAACCAGTTCCATACCACCGAAGATACACCTAGTCGAAGCTAAC
The DNA here is from genome assembly GCA_963277665.1 of Viscum album. NCBI lineage: Eukaryota > Viridiplantae > Streptophyta > Magnoliopsida > Santalales > Viscaceae > Viscum > Viscum album. The sequence continues at coordinate 1,927,324,839 of OY728137.1, read as the reverse complement.
TCACCACAACTTCAATGATATGGTTTGTTCCTTATATAAATTACATGATAAAATGGTGCACATTGACAATGATCTCAATACTAGAGACCAATACACATTTTTTAGATAGGAATAACCAATGAAACTTGAAACATATAGTGTTCCTTTTGCCTGGTCAATCCTCATGATATCATCTAATCAAAATCATCAAGTACAAAATTCATGAGAAGAAGCCTCATTGATTATAATACCCTAACTCCTAAAAGTGAGACATCATCTGTGTCCCATTAGTACAATGTATCTAGACTAAAAGACATATGGTTAATATTACTTTCATATTATCTCAAAGTTCTCATTTTAGTTGGGAACTACTTCAACCTTTTGATACAACATGTAATCTAAGGAAATTACCATGTAAACAGTGGATGCAGAAGTATCATCACTATTATTGTAAAAATAAACACATTAATATATCAAAATGTATACATGTATTAGTAATCAATGTACATAAAGTATTTGGGTCTAAGGAATCCTCTCACAACACAGATCCCAACCATATATGTTTCCAGTTATGTTTAAACACTATGGGTATGAAAAATATCTTCTCTTTATCCTATTGAGAAGGGAAAAAATAATGGATAAATATGTAAGAGATTCTAAACCGTGATACTCCTTCACATCCAAATGAATATCTATAAAAAGTGCCATCATCTTTCACTCAGTAGATAACTTCTACACAACATGAGTCTAAATTTTCCATCTCAACGCATCAAAAATTATGTTTCCTTTTCCAGGGGTATAAATGAGCTCAAAATTGAATGACTATAAGTACTAAACCCACATTCAATTTCCAATATCTAAATCACATTGTGAAGAAATTTATTTTTGGATTTTATGTATCAGATATACCACAAACCCCTTTCCCAATAGAGAATACTACCAACATTTAAAAGAATGAACCAAAACTGCCAATTCCAAGTCATGTATTAGATAAATCCTTTAATGAAGCCACAATATCCATGATCCCTAAGAAACCATGTGACTTTATTACATCAATATTAAACTTATCCAAACTATAGATTCATCACAATAGAATGTATACTCATCTCCCTTATCAGGTAAGATCAGAATTAGTGCTAAGGTTAAACTTAACTCAAAATGATAAAAGGTGTTCTCACAAGTATCAGACTAAAAAATTTCACCCCTTTCTTGGTAAAACATTCCAGTAGTGATTCCAAGAATTTTAAGTCCAAAATAAACCTCATATACTATCCAATAAAACACATAAGGCTATAAATATATAAAATGTTCCTGGGATACATCTAAGAAACTATTACCCTCACCTTATTGGGGTCCATTAAAACTCCATATTTAGATATCACATGCCCAATGAAGTGTACTTAGTTAATATAGTAGTGAAAATTTGATATCTTTGTATATAACCAGTGTTCCCTCAAGGTTTCCAAAATAATCTCTAGATGTCATTCATTCTCCTCCTTGGACATTGAGAACATGAGGATATCATTGATAAAAATGACCACAAATTTATCTAAAAATGGGTGTAAAACTCAGTTCATAAAAGTCATAAGAGCTTAGGGTCTATTAATCAAGACAAATGACATGACTAACTACTCATATAGGACATAACTACTCCTAATTCCAATACAAGGTATGTTTGAAAGCCTTACCCTCAACTGGTGATAACCCGATCTCAAGTAAATTTTAGAAAACATATAGGCTCCACTAAGTTGATGAAACATACTATCTATACATGAAAATGGGTAATTCTTTTTGATTTTCACTTGTTTTATCCTTAAATAATCCATGAATAGTCTCAAGGGACCATCAGCCTTTCCAGAGAATAGGATTAGAGAAACCCATGGTGATGTACTCATCCAGATAAATCCATTGGATTATAAGTCTTCCAACTGAACTTTTAATTTTCAAATCTCCATGAGATTGATTCATTATGGAGGAATAGATATTGGATCTCTGACTGACATGAGCTATATATCAAACAACACTTCCTTATTGGGTGAAAATTCTGGGAAATCATTATAGAAAACTAATCTAAACTAGTTGAAAATCTAATGGTACACATACCTCTATGATATGTCATCATCTATTGTGAGACTCTCCACCCAAGCTATAATTCCACCCAAATGTTTATGTGAATTTCCTAATCATCTTGTCAATAAATCCCACTATCTCACATGAACATTACTACTAAAATAGAGTAATGTAAAGGATATCTGATAGTGGTAAAATTTGATACGATCTCAAGACAACACTAACCGATCCATCCCAAGAATCACATAGATACTTTCCATTTTAAGAAGATAGAAATAAAAAATAACTATGAGTATATTCTATCCTAGTTCTCTCAAGGTTCTCCTCATATAGGGTTTTATTTCCTCCCTCTTAAGCTCACACTCATCATCACCTCTCCTTTCTATTCATGATGTCTTTTAAAAGTTTTTTCTTTCCTTATCATCTGTATTTCTCTTCCTGTTCCTCTTCAAGGATTGTCCTTTACTCTTTTATGGTTCACTTTTCCATTTCATCTTATTCATATTCAAATATTATTCCTTCTACCAACTTTGATATGTGTCTCTTCATGCATCAACCATATTCATCCTTTCTGTTTGGTTCCTGGTTTGAAGGAAATTATTAGTGGAGGCTTCAGATCAAGGTATTATCCAATGGAATAATCGATGGTCACTTAAGGTTTTGGTGGTGGTACTTATAGAAAAAAGAGGCATTGGTCTATCTCCCTCGACATTATAGCCATTGGGTATTCAGAGAGAACATTTCATTGGTAGTGGAGTGGGATGAAACAACTTTCATGGATCATTTTTTCAGCTTCTAGTTTTCTTAGTAGAGGTTTTAGTTTGTTGGGTGATGATTTCTAAAGCATTATTAAGATATATTTTTGATTCTGTATTGGTTGTCTAAGATTTTGGTTATCATTTCACTGGTGGGTGTTTCTTCTATGGAATCTCATGGATTTTGTGTTGGTTTGATTGGTTGTTTTAGTGTTTCTAATGATGAAGGAGGTACTTAGTGAGGGTGGTTTAGCTTGATGATGGTAGAATATTTGTTTTTTTTTGGTTTTTTGAGTTATGGTTATAATTGTTTTGTTCCAAGTTAACAACATTGATGGTTATTCCTAGAGGTTATCAACACTTGTGTTTCTCTAATTTAATGATTTATTATCATTAAAAGAAATATTTGGTTGTTATATTTTTCATTGAATTGGTTTGGCTTTAATTTTATGGATGGGTGATTTTTTAGTGGTTTTTATAGAGGTGTTTTAGTCCCAAATTTAGATAGTCCATGAAAATTTGGTTTCTAATTTTGTTTGATGATGATGAAAGTATAGATCCTGGTGGGGTCAAATTATTCTATTAGTAGTGATAGGATCATGGGTCTATGAATTTTTATTTTTGAAATTTGAAATGTTTTAATCCTTTTGAAATTTGAAATCTGAGGTATTTATAAGGTTCTTACTCAACCAAAAAGTGATTTTTCAAAATTTAAAAATATGGATTTTTAGTAAATATCAAAGAAATCAATAACCACTAACATCTAGAGTGCATTAACTATAATAATTAACCCCATCATATTACATCCCTAGTGGTGTATCTATTATCATAACCCCATATATGTACTCAAAATCATAGACTAATCTCTCAATGAATCAAACTGCTATAAAATAATAGGAATCTCTAGTATCAAATAAAAAATATAATAATATAGAATACACCTAAATCAAGAAATGAAGGGTGTAAGGTATGAAATTATGATCGGATGGAGTAGAATGTATGACAGATAACTAGCCTCTTCCACTACCCTAAGTCCCAAACTATTCCCTTAGCCTGTACCTCTCTGCTGGAACTACTGCCCCGATCCTAGTGTACCATGTCCCCCACCTCATATTGTATGAAAAATAGAGCTCCAAATTCTATTATGATGTAGTGTGGATGATACCATTATATACTTAGGTGTCTACCTAAATTCATCATTACTATACATATGTGAAGGGTACTTATATAACCTATAAAAGTGACTCATCTTTCCATAAGATCGACACTCTACTAGTGTTCGATCACACTGAGGTCACTTGTGCCTAGCCTTTCCACACTAAAATAATTTCACCAGGCCACTACCCTTTCCACTCTACCCACTACTAACTTTTAAAAAATTCTCATAGCGGTGCTTCCTCTTCCTCTAATATTCACCAAAATATCTCATAGATGAAACTTCCTACCCACTACTAGGGGCCTCCTTTAGATTTCTCTTAATGATAAGGGCATGATTTTCCACCTCAAAAAAGATCATTAAGAGAAATACATTCACCTATGACCTAATATCACATCCAAGTATATCTTTAAATCAATTCACATTGGTCACCTCTTACCATTTGAATGTTGGATCAAAACAATGAAAATCCACATAATGGATGGCATAATCCATCGCAGACATACCTACCCTCTCAAGGTTTATAAACTTCCTAACCTTGTATTCCCTTAAGTTATATGGAAATAAATAATAAAAAAATTTGGTATTTAATTCCTTCTATGTCATGTACACATGATGATATTTATGAAAAAATATGTCCCACCATTACTTAATAGGTCCTCAAATAATATAAACTATAAACTTTACTCTCCTTTCTAGAGGAGTCTCGATATTCTCTGTATCGATTCCACCCAAAACTCTACTTCCTGGGGGCCACCTTCCCCTTTAATGATCAGTGGGTGTTGTAGTTTAAATTCCTTATTGAGGTAAAAAAATCTATGAAATATATTTAAGAGGATCCCTCTCCATTGACTAGACAACTTACAACAAGACTTTATAGATATGGACATCTACTACATTCCCTAGATCCATTGGAGGCTCTAGTCTAATAGCCATAAGGGCATGCTATCCCCACCACCCCATCACTCTACCATTTCTCTTCATTGAGGTATAACTCTAAAATATCAAACAAACATATTTAACCACATTATATTAAATTCAGAACATCAAATTTACAGGAAGAGTAATGAGAATAAAATTATGTTATTTACATTCCATAATTTAAGACTTATAAGGGAATGAATTTTACCCAACTTATTATTACAAAAAAATACAATAATGTAAAATACCTATGTGCTTATCATGATGAATGAGTACTCAACCTCATGAAACACCATCCCATGAGTAAAATCTCATGAATAATAAACCTTGACAATCAAGTGCATCACTCAAGGTTAAATATATCAACAGTAAGAATGAAAACCAAACAGAAATCATTCCCCTGGTGACTTAGGCTTTCCCTTATACATGGGTAATATAATCCTTGGTATGGGTTTTGTAGCATGTATTAGAAATATCCTATATTCTTTATATCAAGCCCAAATATTAATAAAAAGAAAAAAATTTCCTCTGATACCACTTTGTAACACCCTTGATCCGAATCACTCATGAGTAATAGAACAAGTTAGTATATGTCCCCAAGCATGTCTCCTCGTATTCTAGAGGCTACCAACTAGTAGTGAGAGTCTAAAGATATCATGGGGAGAATATAATCTCTATTTAGAGTATAAATAATAGTAAAAATCATAATAATGTCATCTATCACATACCATTATAAGCTCACATCAAGGAAAGTACTGAATAATCCAAATCATATAACCATGATGAAATAAAAATAAGGTCATACATTTACTAGAAAATCCAAAAATAATCCCAAACAAAAACATAAGTCCCAACTGATTCCTAGTTTATTCCATGTCCCACTATACATGCTCCAATCCCCATATACCCAATCACCCATCAATCCTGGGATAATTTCTCTTATCCTAAATTGCAACCATGGAGTTTACTCAGGTACTAAAAATGTCCTAAGTGGGGTGTAAGTACAACTTAGTGGGCCACCACAAATGATGTTTAAAGTGTATTCAATATTATTTTATTATATAATAATGTTTAATAAAATAAATACAAATGTTATATAATAATGGAGAAATAATAAATTTCATCAACCCTCAGGTCTAGGGTGGAACCCAGGGTCAACCTTTCTTGCTTTGACCGATGATAGAATTATTTATCCACAGTACCATAATCATGTTTATAAGTATATGGGAACAATATATATGATTAACTAAGTCTAAGGACCCACAATTTTATTTATACATGTAACGAGCACACCAGATCCTTGGAATCACATTAAGGCCCCCCAACTATAATAATGATATTAACAGGAATACCAAATCCTTAGAATCACATTAAAGTCCCCCAACAGTAATAATAATAATAACAAGTATACCACATCTTTTGAATCACATCTAGTTCCCCCAGTAGTAATAATTGTAATAATAGTCATATCGGATCCTTATAATCACATCAAGGTCCGCCAATAGTAATAATCATAATAACAGGCATACCAGATCCTTGGAATCTCATCAAGGTTCGACAATAGTAATAATCATAATAAAGAGTATACAAGATCATTGGAAGCAAATCAAGGTACCCCAATAGTTATAATCATAATAATGGGCATACCAAATCCTTGGATTCACATTAAGGTCCTATAAGAATAAGTATAATTTTACCCATTAAACCAAGTAAATAATTATGGGCCCCCATTTTATTAGCCAATCATATATAAAATATGAATCAAATTTATCTCTTGATGTTAGGGTTCATCCCAATAATCTTGGAAGAGTCCACTAGTCATTGGGTAATCTCTTGTAAGTCTAAGACTACCCACTTTAATTTCATTCTAGTTATAATGGGATGAAACACCTTACATGGTGGCTTATATTTCAGTCTTTACATGCTAATTGGAAACTCGAAGCCCATGGAAGGGCCTAGTAAATTTAATTAAGGATCATAATTCAATTATTAATTAGGTAATGCTAAGATTGTAATATTTTGGCATGAACGTACATAAAATATACATTAAAATATCATAATGATAATAAGGGATACATCGAGATCATATACTGCAAATATAACAATTCGTAATTTCCAAGGATCACAACACGGAATGTACCTGATGATATAAATATCCTATATAATCCAAAAATCCATTGGTACAGTTCTAAGAAAATAAAAAATAATAATAAATAGTGATCTAAGGAATAAACGGTGTTATACTTACTCATAATAATCAAATAGAATAAAAAAATCTTGAAACAACCAAGAATTGAGAGAGAGGAGTTTCAAAACTACCAAGGATTTCTCTCTCAATCCCTACAAGACAATCCCAAGTTAGGGAGAATGAAAGAGTTATGAAATATGTGGTTATGTTTAATTTACATTGCTACCCCTCATTATAATACCATCCAAAAATCCCATAGTCTAGTTACTAGCTTCCACTAACTAGCCCCTAGGCCACCACTGGGCTGATACTGGAACATCAGCTGGCCGATCAGGTCAACAGAGTTTCAAGGCTACTAACTAGCCCAAATGATATCTATTGGTACCTAAAACTCTCTATAGAGATGTAGGTACCTTCTGGATTTCCTTACTATGCTCTCAAACCTCTCTTATTCCCATAATCATACAAAATAGAGTAACACATATGGTTTATCAAGGTTTTTAAATAGAATGAACTTCAAGAATGATCTAAGGAGTTTCAATAGGGATGATATGGTGTGCTTGATGTGACCTATGTAGAGTCTACAAGTGTTGTATGGTGTGATGGATGTGACCTCCCTGGATTGTGTAGGGATGAGATGATGTGCTTGATGGACCTTTCCATGAGTGTATTGGGTTAATAACCTCCCTAAAGTTTGGGTTGTGTGCATGAATTAGACCTATCATTGAGTAGTCTTGGATTAAGGACCACCTGTTAGAAGGATGGGTCATGGTGAGATGAGAAATGAGACTGATAGACCGACCTAAAGTGAAAGGGATCAGTCGAGGATTATAGATGTATGGCTATGACTAGTTCCTTTAAGTAGTGGGTTGAGTCTTGGATGATACCCTACCCAAAGTCTTCATATACGAGTTGGGAATTGGTTATGGTGGAATGAGGCTATGAGTGAATTCTCACATGAGACAAAATTAGGTATGTTCAAGGAAGGGGTGCAATGGATAGAACCTGATGACCTTACAAGCATGTGTACCTCATTAGATGTTTTGGTGATTTGGTTAGCACATAATGAATTGGAGATAATGTTTATTTATTACATTTCCTTCTATCATTAATACACATGTATATAATGGTTCATATTATGGGTGATTAGTGAGACCTTAATGAGTTATATTCTCACACCTTTCATGGAAATCTTGATGTGTGTGAAAAACTTATGTCTTTATTTCATGTCAGAGCACGAGATGTGTAGAGGATTAGTCTGGGGAAGCTCAATGGGTGGGTAGAGATAGGTTGTGTGAGGCTCAAGGATAGTAGTAGGGCTAGTGAACATGAGTTTTATTTTTGGTTTATTTTTTATTTTGGATCGAACCAATGGGTAAACAATGTTTGTTTTTATAGATGCATTCTGTATAGATATAATACTACTATTCTATTTATTTATTTGTACTCTAATGAATGTTTATATTATATGAATGTTTAGCTATTTATACTATTTTTTCACTATAATTTGATGGAATATTCTACTTGTATGGATTAGTCCCTCACCACTAGATGACAACCTTTGGTGTATAGGGAGGCACAATCAAGGCCATTTGGAAACCTCGACCTGACTTATATTGAGTGTAATAGGGTTGGGTCATCACAAAGTGGTATCAAAGTTTTATATTTTTCCTTAATATTTGAGGAGATGGAAGATAGGTGGTCTAGGGATGTGTCAAATATTATGATGGACCAAAGGTTGGTGAGGAATGAATACCATTCTGGTGGGAAGTCCTATATACTAGGGGTAAAATATTAATGTTCTTGGTTTTTTTATTGAGATGTTTATTTAAAATGATGAGTTTAATAAATATGTTTTTTCTAGTTTTTTATCTTGGATCATTAGAAAGATTTCTATGATCATGTATCATATTTTTCATATAGGATTCACATGAGATTCCCCTGTTTGTGAGTGATATGATTTTTTGATGGGTGTTTAGTTGTTTAAAGTGTCAAAAACAACATATATGGAGTTTTCCCATATAATTTGTTATAGAAATTTTAGTTAGATTAATCATGGTATTTTTTTTCTAATTGAAGATTGTGTGGATCCTAGTACAGGAAGTTCTTTAGTGATGGAAATATAGTCCCTTCATCAAGGGATGTATAGAGATCTATCAAAGGGTCTATATAGGAATTTGATGCCTCAGGGATGAAACCATGGTAGGCTTTTACATGAATGGAATTCATAAAGGATGGTATGAGGATTGGAATCAGTTCCCTTGAGGATAGGGTTCAATTACTTAATGTTTCAACTAAAACCTATCTATTGTTTTTCAATATAGATTATTGGTGGAATTATAATTAACCAAACTGGGTGGTTATATAGATACACATGAGTGGGTTATAATAAGGAATGCATATGCCTTGTTCTTAATAATGAGGTTGGGTTTAGAGGGAATGATATATTATATTTCTGGACCTATGGTTCTTAGGATGAACTTTCGGGTAACGTGGTGGGATCATGGGTAGAATCTCATGGTTCTAGATTGATGCACATATAGCGAGTGATCATGTTATTTTCCTTGGAATGAGTGATATGATTTAAGATAATGGGGGTTCATGAAATGTATGTAGGGAATGGTAAATAGGTTAGGCATGTTATCCTAGGTTTATTGAAATTTGACTCATGGGAGTGTGAGTTTGGTTGTACGATTAGGATGTATGAGAGTGTAAAACTGTTGGGTTCAAGAGAGATCAAGGTAGGTAATGGGAAAGAACTAGTGAGTGATTTATTAGTAGATCACTCTTCTTTGATAAAGAAAGTGTGTGTTGATGTGGATTTTCAAAAAAATATTGGTGTGTGAGTTCAGTTGTGTAGTGGTTATACATGCTTCCCTTTTGTGTTGTGGATTAGTGGACAAGAATTTTCAAGGTCTATTGGGAATTGTTAGGGTTGTGGATGATCTTGAGTGATTATACAATGGTAATGATATGGTGAGATCTGAGTGGGTATGGTGGCTTAGGATTTTGATCCTTTATAGGGGTTTTTTCAAGGAGGCATATTCTTGGGACCTATTTGGGTCAGTACTCATGTAATGTTGTATGGGAATCCATATGGTGGGGAAAAAACCACTAGACATAAGAGGGTAATGCTCTTAGTGGGTTAGGATGTGTCATTTTTTGGTTTTTTAGACTGTAATTTGAGTGAGAGAGGGAAAAACACATCTAGTCACCATGTGTGGAAATAGACAGAGCATGATCTATTAAAATCAGGCATTTGGTTCTTCTGGTGATTATAATGACACTCCTATGTTTAGGAACATCGTATAGGTAATGGTTTAATGAACCTCAGGTCCATAGATGTGGTGATACTATTTAGTGGATGCTCATGGTTTCACTAGGATTTTATTGTGAAGTAATATCCACTGATATTAATTTCTTTGGGTAGTACTATATTTGAAGTCCAAACACAAAGTTAGTAGGAGGAAGTGCACTTTCATTGGACTTGGGTGGTTTTGGAGTGATCCAATAGTGAGTAAAATTAGGGGGTGAGAAGGTTATATATGTGGGAGGTTGTGTGGTTACAAGGATATTAATGAGGTTAATCATGATTATTCACATGATTCATTGGGATAACCATGATTCATGACTTGATTTATTACGTGAATCATGATTTGTCATGTGATTTAGGGGGTGAACCATGATTCATGACATGGTTTATGGGGTGAATTATGTGGTGAATCATAGTGATGACATCTATTGAGATGAAATTTCATGGAAATATAATTTAATAAGTAAGTTAATTTGGTGTTGTGGTTCAGGGTATGATAAGAACCTCATGTCTGTATAGTGTTTAGTAAAAAAGAAAAGCTGGAGTCATGTTTCTTTGAGGATGAATCAATGTTTGATGCTGAGTGTTTTAGGTTAATGTTATCTAGATATAGCCATAATCATGTTTTTTATGGAGTAGGATGTGGTGAGATGGGAAACATATTAGAGATATCATTTAGGATGTGGTTGAGGTGTTCTGGGGATCATATTAAGAGTTTTTAGAATATCTTGTGTATACAGGATTAGTGTTTTGAGTTGTGTAGTAGAATATTATTTAGAGTTCTAGAGTAGAACGTAATGAGTAATTGGAGAATTTATAATTGAGCCAGTTTGAGAGACATGGTCCTAGTAATATCATTAATTCTCATGGATGAGAAGTGTTATAGTTGAGATTTTGTAACACCCAATAGATTTCTGTGTCATTAAGTTTTATAAGAAGTTTGAATTTTGTTATGGGTATGCGTTTTTTGAGAACCAAGAGTCATAATAGGGTAAATAGGGTTTTAACATCCAAAATAGCTTTTATTAGACATGTTTTGTGGGTTTATGAATACCCAAGGGGTTTGGGTGAGCATTAAAGGAAGGACAGGCAACCGGGGATGCTAAAAAACTATAGGAGTAACCATTCACGGTGTGAACAAGTGTTCACACCTTGAATATTCAGGGTAGAGGGATAATACCCTATGAATATATGGTTAAATTCATGAACCATAAGTTAAAATCATGAAATTCTTCTGGATATTTTTTTTAAAATAAAACGGGGCTCAACTCACCTTTGTCTTCGGTCAAGCAAGTGTGAAAGGAGAGGGACATACAGTTGATGTCTCTCTCACTCTTCCTCCACTACCCCCTTGATCCAGGGTGGTTTTAGATGTGATTAAATGGTGTATTTAGATTCATTACTTATATCCTCTCCATTTTTTCTTGGTTTCCAGTGGATTTCTATAACTTTTCTTGATTTTGGGATAGGGTTTAGTGTCAATTAAATTGGAGCATGGTGGGACTGACCTCGCATGATGGGGAATTTTCTTGGTTTTCATATAGGTTGTAACAAGATGATAATTATACACTTTCACACACCATGTCACTGAAGTAATTATGAAATATTATTTTTCCTAGTATTTTCAGTGATTTTTTGGGAGAAATTGGCCACTGAATCTGGCATAATAAATTGTCGATTTTGTGTGGCTTAGGTCCTTGTGCGTGTCAAGAGTGGAATTCACCATGTTTCTCAAGGTTTTAGTGTGTGTATGGAACCATATTATATTTTATAAATTTAAGAAATTTTAAATTAAATTTATCAATTAATTATAATGTTTTATAATTAATTATGTATTCCATTTGGCTTGAGACAGATTATTAAGATCATAGACAAGGCTCAGTGGATCTAGAAGAGGGGTTAACTCTGTATTCCAGTTAGGAGACCCCTATAAAACAATTTTATATGATTATATTTTTAATATTGTGAATGTATGAGTAATTTAATCAGTTCTAGAATTAGGTATAATTATTGGTGAATTGCTTGGGTGTAGTTATAGGGTGGCTTTGAGCCTCTTGGGAGGAGACAGATCACATTTTAACACTTGGGGTAATTTATAATGATCTGATGATAATATTTCAAAGGGGATAGGGATTTTATTGAGTTGGTGGGAGACCTTTAGAAGGTGATGATACATGATTAGGAATTCATGATATCCCATGTTGGGTTCTCAGGGCTTGTGGGTAGGAAAGAGAGGCTTGGGGACATGTAGATTTAGGTGAGACAGACTTATGTCCTGTAAGGGATGGGGAATTTCATCTTGAGGTTGGAGGTGAGTCATAATGTGTTATTAGAGTGGGATGATCCCTTTAATATGTTGAATATGATGAAAAATAGGTTTTCCTATTGGTGACTGGGTGATGGTTCTCCCTTGTGAGATGTGTGATAAAACCAGGTGTGGGTTAAGGTTTTTTTTCTGTACTTGGAATCATGATTCCAAGTGGAATTTTACTAGGTTTTGGACCCCACCTATTGAGTCTAGGGTTGGGTAGAGCATGATGGGTTTGGATGATCCCTAGTTAGCATGAAAAAGAGTGTTGAGGGGTTTCATTGAGGTTGTACCGAACCTTGAGGTTTAGGTTGGAGGAGACTATAGGCTGTGGTGTAATCGAGGGTGACAATTTTGAGATGGTATTAGTGAGGGGAGATTGTGATGAGTCTGGAGGACCTAGTGGGTACCTTAATGGGTGAGTTGATACATGTTGTGACTAGGGGATAGGTCTTGAGTGACTAGTGCCCTGGGATTAGTTGGTTAGCTTTGTGGCATGATATTATCCACATGTGATGCTATATGTGCTTGAGGTGATCTCCCCTAAGTGTACAATAATGGGATGATGTTCTTGAATGTGACCTCCCAAGAGCCTATGAGGACGGGTTAGTGTGATTGGATTTGACCTCCCTATAATTTTCATTGATGAGTTGGTGTACATGATGTGACCTCCCTAGAGTCTACAAGGATGGGTTAGTGTGTGGGATGTGACCTCCCTAGAGTGTGCGGGGATAAACCAGTGTTCTCTATAGACCTTGTCATGAGTGTTTTGTGCCAAATACCACCCTAGGGGATGGGTTTTTTGCATTAATTGAACATTTTATTGAGTAATATTGGGATGAGGAACACCCCTTAAAGGGATGTGTTATGGTGTGTGTTGCAAAAATGCATGGATAAACAAACAATCAATGATTCATAAAATAAGAGGAAAAGGTAAAAAGAAGTAAAAATAACAATAAGAAGATAAACATGGGACATAGTGATTTACATGGTTTAGGAATAATACCTACATCCATGAAGATGTAGAATAACTTCATTATAATTCAAGATTATAAATATAGTGTAAAATCTTAGTGTAAATGAAATTCTATCTAGAATGTTCTCTTAAAGAAATTTGGTGAATAACAACCTATGTTGCTACTGTACCCGTACAAAAAGTCCACTATACTATAGTGCCAAAACCACCCAAGTTAAAGTTTCTACATTATCAGTGGAATGGAGTTCATAGATCTATAGTACTGTTATCACATGATACTATAATAAGTCTGAAAAACTATAATTATCTATCATTTTCACCAGTTATCTCTGCTACAATTTGGTTAGAGTTTCTATAGTTTCTAAAATTTAGATTAGTGACCTTTAAACCCCTGAGTAGGGGCATGCTACCCCTTGTAATCCCCAATGATCTCATGATGAGGGTTATGACCTAGTGTGTAGTATGGTCCACAAAATATTAGCCCAACATCATTAAAATATTGGGATACACCATTTTAATAGTGTAATGTGAGATGACGTTGACATGCCTCCCTTTAGTGAGAAAGAATAGATTAAGTCTTATGGATGTATGACTATGCCTATTTCCTTTGGGTAGTAGGTCGATGTTCAGATACTTCTCTACCCTGAGTCTTTAGGTATGGGATGGGAAATAGTTATGGTGGTATGAGGCTATGAGTGGATTTCAACATGGCATCAACGCATGTATGGTGAGGGTCAGGGTGGCCTGGTTAGCACTCAAGGACCTGACAAGTGTGTGTACCTCATCAAGTTACGGGGTGACCTGGTTAGCGTATAATGACTCAATGAGCATGATTATTTATTGTATTTACTTTACTCATGCATACACATATATATGATTTCATATATTAGGATTAATTTTTGAGACTATAATAGTTTATATGATCACACCCTACATGGGAATATCGGTTCATGTGTAGACCTTATGTCTGCATTTTAGGTTAGAGAATAGGATGCGTAGAGGACTGGGATGAGGAAGCTCAATGAGTATGTAAATATAGGGAATGTGAGGCATGGGGATGGTAGTTAAGAAATGTGTGTGAGTTCTATTTTTGGTTTATTTTTTTATTTTGGATAACCCTATTGGGAAACATGTGTATGTTTTGTATGAGTTCATTCCATATACATATAACACTATTGTTTTTTTTGATTAAAACGTACTCTGGTAGATGTTTATGTGATATTTATTTTTATTTATTTCCACTATTTTTTAACTATTATTTGAGTGAATAGTACCCCCATTGTATTAATTAATCCCTTACCACTAGTCGATTTCCTCTAGCATGTGGTTAGGTATACTTGATGTCATGTGAAAACCTTGTCCCAAGCATAGTTCAGTGTCCTAGGGTTGAGAAATCACATGAAGTGTTACTAAAAATCATGAAAAATATAGCATCATAGAATGATTCCCCACACCATGGTTATCCAAGAACCATTTCATGGTGGTCTTCACTATGAGTATAAGACCTGATATAGTGGAATTAAACAATACATTTCACAAGACTGCATGCTAACCTAAAACAGATACCCCTATGAAATGACTTAAATAAAATAGCTAGCCCTAAATGATATGATTGACTAAAATGGAATAAAAAATGGCCCTGATCCTTAGTTGACAAGAGTTGTTACCACAGGGAATACCACCCTATATTGAAAGCTATTTTACCTAGAATTTTAATGAAATTTTATTTTTATTAATATTCTTAAAAAACTTTATTAACACTAGTCCTCTAGGAACACACTGAATTTGAGGTGGTATTTAAATTGAATCAAAGATACTTTAGTAGATGTGGTCTAGGTTTTAAGTAGATTTACACAATTGAATAATTTATAAAGTGTCTAAAAATTGTAAAATAAATTAAAATATAAATTTATTTATTAATTTTTCATAAATTTAAATATAAAATTCATATATTAAGGCCTCATTTAGAAAATTATTAAATCCATTCCAAAAGGAGTTTTAGATGATGTTGTGATTAATTGTTAAAATAAATCAAGTCTGTAATATTTAATTTATATATTTTTTTATATAATATATATATTTATTATTAAATAATAATAGTTTTCATAAAATATCATATATTTTAAATATGAAGGTGTGTATATTAAAACCATGTAAATGATAATATGAAAAGTTCTTAATGAATAAAAGTGAATTGTTCATGTTTATCCATGATAAATTATAAACTATTTTTAATTTCTTTATTTATGAATTTTTTATAAATATTTTTATCATGTCTATATTTATAATTTTTTTTACTTATTTAGTATTATTACCAGTTTTATTATTCATGAAAATAAATTTTATATTATGAATTGTGATGTAAGATTTAGTTTAAAATGTTATACATTTTCCAGGTTATCATACATGCATTTAAATAGTTACATTCTAGGTATGATAATTGATTTAGTTTTATTCTACCTTAAATTTGGATTATACTACGTTATGACCTAAAACTAAGAAGTTAATAATAGTTTATACATATTAGGAATTATAATTATGATGGATTCAAAGTATATCTTGAGTAAAGAACCGGGGGGTATATGGACTTTAGGCCATAAAACTCACTGACATGGAGGCTTATACCTTGTCTAAAAAAAGGGTTGACTAACTATTTCTCTATGATTACATTTTTAGGGATTTTTGATTTTATATGATTATAAAACTTTACATAAAAGGGTTTCATATAACTTATTCATGTGATGAATTTGGATATGTATAAATATATTTATATTTTAATTGGTTCAGTAATAGAAGTTATGAGTTGTTAAAAAGTTATACATCTATATGGTTTAAATATATTTATTTAGTGAAAGGAATATGGATTCAAAAACTAAATCATTAAATGAATTTATACTTGAAAATGGAATACATGATATAAGATGGTGAGATTAAACCCCTATTAAATATACCAAGTGTTGTATTCCCTCTAAATAAGATACTTTTTAAGACCTCAAATATCCAATAGTGCAGTTTTAGGAAAAATCTGGGTGCCTTGGATTATCTTGTGTATGGAAAATAAGTAATGAATTGACCCTAAGAGTTGGGTTTCCCATTTTTTTGGAATTTTATTTGGGTGACACTTAGCTAGGAAACCCTTAGTAAGGATACCAAAGGAATAATGTTGAGTTTATCCTTATGATGTATTAGGTAAAGAGTAGTCCAATCAACCATTCCAGACTCTTATATGATATGATTGGAATGATGACCTACCTAACTAAATAATTAGTGAGATAAACACTAAAGTGGATTCATTACTTGGTGAAATTTATATCATGGTCCACTAATGAACATTTTGGGTTTAAAAGGGGTCATCAATTTAGTGGGAGAACATTTAATAATATCTATTATTGAATGAATGTAAAATATGATACTTGTTTAATAAAAGATTTATTTGTTGATAAATGAAATCATCATCATAAAACATGAATTTGAGATCAATACTTAAGTAAAAAATTCTCAATGTAAGTAACTTATTTGACTGGTATGGAAACATAAAAATCATTATTAAGCAATAAGAAAATTCTAGGTGTTTGAGTAATCCCTTCCTGAGAAACTAAATACTAAAATTGTTTAACAACCAAATAAAGAAACGTACATGAATCATAGATTAATTAAAATAAGGTTCCAAAAGAATTTGAATAAAAATATCCAAATGAAATTTAGTTTTCAATCTTGTTCTCAATATGGTTGGGTATATTAATGATTTGGAGAGATATAATTTCTTCTTTAAGGCATGTTATAGCTAAAGAATTAATTCTATTATCATTATTGGAAAAGTTCCTACAATGTGAATGAGTTTTAATAGAATTTTACCATATTTTATACAAGTATTTTGTATGGATAAAATATTCATGAGATGTCTGAGTTCTTGTACTATATTGATAATATAAGTGAGTAAAATTTCAAATCAGAGAAGAAAAGATAATTTTAATGTGACACCCTGGATTCAGTAACCTAGATTCAATAATTATTTTACTAAATTATCACACCATGCAATGGTTCATAACCAAAAATATTAAATAGTTTTTCACTCTTGGGAGACCATATATATACATGGTTCTCACATTACATCTAAAAACATAAAATATAACTTAAAAATTCTAGTGAGGAATTTATTAATTCTTCCAGACAACCCCTAAAATCATTCATAGATTGCTTCTCGATATCATGGGGAAAGTAAACCATAATAAAGGGTGATCCTAGAAGCTCTGTAAGAAAAATTGTACAAAAAAATCAATCATAGAATAAATACAATATGTATATTATGGAAGATACATATACTAATAAAATATTCCATATAACTAATATCATAAACTGTAGAATATATTAATGGATGTAATAACAACATAAATAACAAAATGGATAATAATAACTAGTTTCATAATGATAGAATTAATAATTCTAGACATCATAATCTTACCGTTAAAGACTTGTGCCATGACATCATATATAAATAGGTAAGGTTAATGCTAAATATCAAAACTAGTTTCTCTCTTGAGACCTACCAATGCATTGAGGAGATATAATGTGTTGTAATTTCTAGTTCACTAGATATACCTAAAAATTACTTTTCGATTACCATATTATATATACAGTGAGTTATAAAAGATGTACACTTACAATAATAGTGTCTATATTCTTCCATATATTATTTAAATGGTAATGTACATAGATTATTTGTCGTATCAAAAGGTTATATTAGTTCCCAAACTATAATTAAAACCTAGAGATAATATGAAGTTAATATTAAACATATTATCTATGGTATAGGTAAATCATTATGACTAGAAATAGATGATATATAACTATCATGTTATGGGGAGTCATAAGCATTGAAAATTATTCTCAAGAAGTTTTTAAATGGTGCTCTTGAGTAGATGAAATCATGAGTACTAAACTGTTAAATATAGACCCAGGCTTATCATATATAGATATTGTAACATCTTGACCCGAACAACCACATGAATAGTGCTAAATGGGTTGGATGTTACTGACCTTAGGCACACCTCCCTGAATTCTAAAGGCTACCAACTAGCAGTGAGGGTGTAATAGGTATAGTGGGGAGGCTATACCCTCTAGAAAAGAGTAAAATAAAGGTACTAGTCTGAGTATAACAATAAAACCTGTTGAGGTAATAAAGACTCAACATGCTCAAACCAGACCCATATAGAAGAAGCACATATAAGATAATATAAACAATGGAAGCAATATATAAACAAGTGCAGAATAAAGTAAATAGAACAACACGATGAACATCACTTATAACTACAAATAAAAACCAAGAATGCATCCATAGAAATTCACACATGTCAATATAAAAAGGGCTCCAATGGATAACCAATGGTAGATACAATCGTAAAGTAAGCATGCTGATACCAAATGAAAACTAAAATATAAGTAAAATCTATCTAGGTATGATCTCAAGGTCCATACCATATCCATTAAAAAACAACACCATGATCCAGCTCCTGAGGTTGATCCTTTACCTGTATATAAGACCATAAGTCTACACCTGTCCCGAAGGGCCTGTGTAGGGTGTGAGACGCATCTCAGTAGGATACCACCCAATGGTGTGTACCAAGTATAAGTGTTTAAGAAGGAAATAAGTAAACAATACGATACAAAAATAAACACAAACTTCACTGGTGCTCAGCAGCCACCATAGAGTATCACCTACTTCGGCCAATGCCGAAATATCAGTCACGCAACCCGGAACCATGTGCCTCCTGATACCTTGTGTCTTAAGTACCGACGTCCTGAAGGCACTCCCAAGTAATAGTAACCTGGAACCACATCCCTCCCGACACCTCGTGTCTCAAGTACCGACGTTCTGTAGGTACTCCAATGTAATAGTAACCTGGTACCATGTGCCTCCTGACACCTTGTGTCTTAAGTACCGACATCCCGTAGGCACGCCAAAGTAATAGTAACCCAGTCCCATGGACCCATGACACCTTGTGTCTCAAGTATCGACGTCCTGAAGGCACTCCCAAACAATCTTAAGGCTCCTCACCACCCACATGGATTCCACGATAAGCACCCCCAACCATAATCACCTAACTGCAACTACAGGGGCCTCTACCCACATGAGCGGTCAAAAACACCTCATCATGGAGTCATATGTGTGCACACGAACCAAAGTCACGACTGAGTGGTAATCAACAAATATAGAACCCCATACAAAAACTCTATGGCACCTTGTACCCCTATGATTATGTTGCTCAGAATAAGATGGCCTTTCCATCCAAGTAACATGGGCTATGAAAAACCTAACAGTCACACTACCTCAATACAACATCCACGATGCCCAATCCCATTGTCAAAACACCCAAATAATCCCATCCAAGCCCAAACTATGATCAACATCACTCAAGAATATCCAGGCCACGCCCAACACAACCCAAAGGTTCCAGTAGATGTGATATCAAGCATCACACACACACACATATAAAATCAAAAGAATCACCTTAAACAAGAAAAAATTTAAATAGTTGCATTACACAAGCCATGTGTTTTCCTATACCAGCACCAAGGTATTTAATGCCTCTTACAAGTCATATTAGGCTTTAAAAAATTTAAATAAATAGTTTAAATTAAGAAAATTCAATTATAACCATTTTTTCATCCCCAGCCAAAATTCCCCAAATGAGTAACAACCTATCGCCCAAACTCTCTCAATAATAATAGGTGCAGGGCATGTACACAACATCCCAAATTGTATAATAATCAATTTAATATGCATAAAAAATGTTCCTCTCAAAACACAACATTTCTTTAAAAATATGAAACACCCAAATGACTAGAAAAACACAAAACAAAATATGCACCACCTACCCCGAACTAGCATGATGATCCTCCTATGGTATCATCCTCTAATTCAATATCAAACACGGTAGATCTACACAATGAGTATAAACGCTCAAAATCATATAACTTGGTTGAGAGAAGAAATTGTGAAGAATAGATCAAGAGAAATCAAGATATTACTGGGGAGGTTTTAATGGATATGATAGTCTTCAAATCTAACTTAAGATGAAGATCCAGGAGGTGTTTGAAGTCCCAACTGACTTGGTTTGCAAAACCTGGTGACCCCATTATCCACTACCTCAAAACAAGGCTACTACCCATTTTAAAAAAGAAAAGAAAGTACACGACATGTATATAGGTATACATGGTGTGTATACCATTTGACTATTCCATTGAAACATGTTTTTCACTGACTTAATTTTCCAACCTGCTAACATGACTACACAACATGTACTAGGGAGTACACGGTGTGTCGTTGGGTTTTACCCTATTCCTTGATGACTTCTCCACATGCCATGTATATCCCTCATACATGGCTAAACTACATAGCGTGTACTAGGAGCACATGACGTGTACTTGGTTAGACCTCTCTTCACGACCAAAACGCTCATACACCATGTATGGCCTTCACACAAGGCCATAATACACCATGTTTTCTTGGGAGTACATGGTGTGTAAACCCAAAATAATTCCATGTGCCCAGTTTTAGTCCAGAACTACCTAGTATCCCTTGTTTTCTAAAAAATAGCTCAAAATAGAAAGAAACAAAATCCATACCTTAAAGTAAGAACCAAGTTCTTACAAACTTCCCCCCTTAAAGAAATTCAACCCCAAATTTCCCTTCCAAGGGTGGCGAAAATATATATAGATAACTACAGCCTCAAAACTCAATCAAGAAAAGGTTCACTGACTTATTCTAGACCCATGTTCCTCCCATGACGTATCATCACCCATATACCTCATAAAAAGGTCCTGTGTTGCTTCCAACACCCATTCATGTCCCAAACCACATCAGTGTCTACCTCAACATGGTCATACATCCCATGTATGATAAAAAAAACCTAGTGCCATGCACCTCATGTAACCTGCATCAGCAATTCCCCGATGCCCACGACACCTCAAATAAACTACATCCTCGATACCCCGATGCCCACGACACCTCATATATAAATATATATATCATGCACCTGATATGGTTTCAATCCCACTGACTGGAATATGGTCATTCCACATAAATCATGTGCACCTTCTGCACTCAAAACGGACATGCCTTAATAAGCCATGCCAAAAAGAAAATAAGAAAAATCATGGCCACGCCCGTGATGTACCTCTGACCGTCATCAGCTCACCAGCCTACTTAGCCTTTGGCAGCTCCACGACATAAACCTGACCTAACACATGGCTGCCTGAAGCCTGTCCTCCCTACGGTGCTCCACCAGTCACTGGTCACTGACCCCATAGCTGGGTCCCACTATCTCTGCCACGTCCTCTACGTGCAGCTGAACGTTGACTACCTTCACCTGGTACCGACCCTGATCCGATCCCAGATGCCACAGTCTGTTCTGGTCTATGCCTACCAGCTGTCTGAGAAGGCTTCCTGCAAATCCTCTCAAGATGCCTGACCTTTACACATGCCCGACACTCCTTTGGTGGATTTTCACACTAAGTCCAGACATGACCTAACCTCCCACACTGAAAACAAACCACTTACGAACTACCAAGAGGTGGTCTAGCTGAGTCCTTATCCTTCCCACCCTACTGGAACTCATCCTGACCTCATTTCCTATAATCTGAACCATCACCTGAAGCCACCTCACAACTCAAACGGGACCTGTCTGTCAAGTTTACCTTGGCTATGAGTTCTTGATTCACCACATCTGAGAACGAGGTCAGCCAAAAGATGTTTAACTTCACCCAAATGGTGTACCGTAATCCATCTTCAAAGTTCCTCACCCTCGAGGTGTCATCGCTTACCATACCTGTTGAAAATAAAGACATCTCAGTGAGAGTAGCTGTATAGTTCATGAAAAACATGTCACCCTACTGAAGGCTCAAGAACACCCAAGCTCTATCCTCCATCAGCGTCTAAAATAAAAAGTGATCGAAGAACCTATCCTCAAATTCCTTCCAGGACAGTCCCTCATGTCTGTGAGCCTGAACTTGCACATCTCAACAATGCTTTGCTGGTCCTCACAGCATGTACGTCCCCAGCTTAACCCTCCTCCCTAGAGGCATCTTAGGATACTCAAACATCATATACATGCTCTCTATATATTTCTGAAATTCTTGTTGACCAACCTCACCCTAGAAAAGTGGTGGGTGATGCGATTGGAACTCCCGCGTCAGATACGCCATAGAGAGATCTATTCCCTGTTCACCTCTGTCAATCCCCTATAAAACACATACAAGGATAGATCAAAGCTTCTTGAAGAGCCATGACCCAAACACTTTCAAACCTGGTAGCTGATCTACCTACACTAGATCTTATCCCTAAGCCTATACCTATGGCTCATGCTCTGCCTAACCCTTAGGGGTCTAAACTTGACCATGCTCTCGCGACACTATATCATCACCCACCTGATGCTCCATCTGAACCATCTAAGAGAAACACACTAAATACCATCAATGGCCAGACAACCCATATATATATATATATATATATAACAACATATTTAATACAGATAAGAAAAGAAGTAAAAGGTAGAACGTAACTACTAACCTTACTCTCCCCCATCGTAACCATGCCCATGGAGTCCTGGCCTCATGGCCTCCTTACCTTCCCCCAATAGAGACAAGTATCAAAAGTACCTCAGGTCATGCCCATCCCGACAACCATCGTTTCCTTAAGCCAACGACTAAGTCGCCCAATCCTAACAGTCACACTACCTCAAACCAATGTCCCGGATGCCCAATCCTAGTGATTAACATAACATCTACCATAGTACATTCCTGCTCATATATGAGACAACCCCAAATCTCATGCCACATGAAAATTTTACATAATTTAAAACATTTCATATTTCATTGAAATTAACAAGCAATTCTATAAGTAATTTTACCCTTCACATTTTAAAAGCATATATAACATGAAAATTGATATTATTCACATGGTATTATCACTTAAAAAATCAGATGTGAATATGTGAAATTGAAATACCCTAACAATGTGCCTATCAAGAGCCAAGAAAACACGCCTTTCCATACTGAGCCATGGTCCAATTCTCTCTCCCTTACCTCACCAGGTTAAGGGTCACATATCAAAATCAATAATATCACATACCAAGTGTGCCACCAAGGTGGAAATCATGTAAAATGTAATCTGATAAAAAGAAAACAACAATTCACACACAAGGTAACTTGGTCCGTCCCTCATACCTGGGGCTGCAGGCACCCAAGAAAAAGCTAGAAACCCAGTTCTAGTTATAACCTATCTCTAAGATACCATATTTCCAATAGTAAAACTAGAAGAAATAAAAAGGTAGTCTCGATCACATTAGTATTCATTCAAAATATGCTACTAAATCCTAGTCAATAACAACTCCTATGATACCACTTTGTAACATCCCGACCTGAACAACCACCCAAACAGTGCTAAACGGGTTGGGTGTTACTAAACTTAGGTGCACCTCCCTAAACGCCAAAGGATACCGACTAGCAGAAAGGGTGTAATAGGTATAGTGGGGATGCTATACCCTCTAGAAAGGAGGAAAATAAAGGTACTAGTCTGAGTATAATAATAAAACCTGCAGCAGTAATAAAGACTTAGCAGACTCGAACCCAACCAGCATAGCGAAACCACATCCAAGATAATACAAACATCGGAAGAAATATATAAACAAGTGCAGTGGAAATTAAATAGAAAAACATGTTGAAAATCACCTATAACTACTAAAAAACCAAGCATGAATCCATATCAAATCACACATATCAATATAAAAAGGGTTTCAATAGATAATAAATAGTAGGTACAATAGTAAAGTAAGCATGCTGATACCAAATGAAAGATAAAATAGAAGTAATCTCCAGCTAGTCATGACCTCAAGGTCCATACCATATCCATTCCAGATAGTACTATGATCTATCTCCTGAGGATGATTCTTTACCTGTATGTAAGACCATAAAGTCTACATGTGTCCCGAAGGGCCCATGTAGGGTGTGAGACGAATCTCAGTAGGATACCACCTAATGGTGCGTACCTATTATGAGTGTTTAAGCTGGAAATAAGTAGATAGTACGACAAAAAAAACATAAACTCCATTGGTGCTCAGCAGCCACCAGGGAGTATCACCTGCTTCGTCCAATGCTAGAATCTCAGTCATGCAACCTGGCACCATGTGCCTCCTTACACCTAATGTCTCAAGTACCGAAATCCCGAAGGCATACCCAAATAATAGTAACCTATCACCACGTCCCTACTGACACCTCATGTCTCAAGTAATGATGTCCCATAGGCATTCCCAAGTAATAGTAACCTAGAACCATGTGCCTCCTAACACTATGTGTCTCATGTACCGATGTCCCATAGGCACACCCAAGAAACAACAACCTGGTCCCATGGACCCCTTACACCTCATGTCTCAAGTACCAATATCCCAAAGGCATTCCCAAACAATATGAAGTCTCCTCACCTCCCACATGGCTTCCATGACAAGAAACCCCTACCATAATCACCTAACAACAACTACAGGGTCCTCTACCCACATGAGTGTTCAAAACCACCTCATTATGAAGTCATATATGTGCACAAAACCCAAAGTCCCAGGTGATTGGTAATCTCCAAATATAGAACCCAAGGCACAACCTCTCTGGCACCTCATACCCCTATGACCATGTCACTTAGAATCTGATGGCCTTTACATACAAGTAACTCGATCCATTCCCAACCTGACAGTCACACCACCTCAATCCGACGTCCACAATGCCCAATCCCATGGTTAAACCACCCAAATAATCCGGTCCAATCCCATCCTGTGATCAGAATCACTCAATAATATCCGATTGATGCCCAACACAACCCAAAGGTTCCAACATATGCGATATCAATCATCATACACACACACACACATAATCAAAATAATCACTTTAAATAGTAAAAACAATTTAAACAGTTGAATTGCACTAGCCATGTGCTGTCCCATACCATCATTGAGGTCTTTAATGACTCTAAAAAGTCATATCATGCTTTAAAAAATTAAACTCAATAGTTTAAATCAAGACAAGTCAATTATAACCATTTTGGAACCCCTAGTCAAAATTCCCCAAATGAGCAACGACCTCTCTCTCGACCTCGATCAATCATAACAGGTGTAGGGCATGCCCAAAACATCCCACATGGTAATAAATTTAATATTCATAAACAAGGTTTATCTCAAAACCCAATGTTGCGTTAAAAATCCGCAACCCCCAAATGTCCACAAAAACACAAAACAAAGTATGCACCACCTACCTCAAACTAGCACGATGATCCTCCTCTGGTATCAGCCTCTAATTCTATCTAAAACATAGTAGATCTACATAGAGAGTGTAAATGATCAAACTCCTAACTTGGTCAAGAGAATAAATTATGAAGAATGGATCAATAGAAATCAAGAGCATACCGAGGGTGTTTCAATGGATCTGATAGTGTTCAAATCTGACTTAATACGAAGATTCAAGAGGTGTTTGAAGTTCCGAACTACTTGGTTTGTGAATCTCAGTGACCCCAACTGTCCACTACCTCAAAATGAGTATACTGACCATTTTAGATGAAAAAAACTACATGGTGTGTATATAGGTGGTATACATGGAGTGCATACCATTTAATTGTTCCAATGACAACTATTTTCTGTTGAATTACTTTGCCGACCTGCCAACATGACTATATAGTGTGTACTAGGGTGTATATGGAGTGTAGTTGGTTTTCCCCTATTCCTTGCCAACTTCTCCACATGCCATATATATCCCTCATACACGACTAAACTACACGGTGTTTACTATGAGTACATTTAGTGTACTTGGTTAGACCTCTCTTCCCGGCCAACACGCTCACACACCATGTATGACCTTCACACACGACCACGGTACATGACATGTACTTGGGAGTACATGGTGTGTAACCCCAAAATCATGACATGTGTCCAGTTTTAGTCCAGAACTACCCAGTCTCCCCTATTTTCTAAGAAACTGCACAAAATAGAAAGAAAAAATAAACCTGTACCTTAAAGTAAGAACTGGGTTCTTACAGATATTACATATTTTAACATGAATATTAAATACATTATACAAGAACATGCCTAATCACCATAATAGTTTATTGAATTTGGAGACTAGGTATACAATCTTCTAATTTAGTGAGAGATATTCAATGCATTTGACAAAGATCTTCACTTTTAGTACTATTTATAGGCAGACTCTACTTAAAAACTTTCTTCATAACCCAAAGAGAGGAAACATAAGAAAGGGTGAGCTTAGATGCTCAATAAGGTTAAATAAAGGATATATCCATATTACATGAGCATATGGCTATGATAACATGAGAATAAAATTTGAAAGACACACTCTACATATCATATATCATAAACACAATTCATAGAATAAATCTTGGAAGTTCATAAGACATGAATCATAATGAAATCAAATAGCTTGAGCCACGAGAACATATCATTGGAATACAACATAAATTTTTCCCATATACATCATATTATAACATTGTGAACATGTATAAATAGATATTGGTTTAATCATTAAGTTAAGGACATGAAATTAGTCCATCACATAAACATATGGACATGCAACCAGGTCTATGCATAACATTATGGACACGAAAGACATGTACATGCATAACACTATGAACAAGTAATATGGTTCATGCATAACATTGTGATCATGTAATTAGTTTTGAATATAACATTGTGAACAAGTAATCTCGGTCATGCATATCATATTTACTCATGATTTATCCATCTTTACCCAATTAATTAGAGGGATATATTGGTCCCACCTATTACATAATGAAAATCATATGTATGTGTGCCACAAGAACATGAAAAATTTATCATATCATAACCCATGAAATGAAATGGACTTCATAAACACTTAATCATATCATATACTATGGAAAATAGATTTTTTTAATAATAATTTCATCATTTCATCATAGCATAACCTATGGAAAAAGAAGCAGGTTTCATAATAATTTTATCATGGCATCACCTATGAAAGATAAACAGGTTTCATAAATATATTTTAATGATAAAACATTTATAAAAAGAATAATAATGGTATCCATGATTCATATACCCAAAAACTAATACATTACATCAAATGATTTCATTTTATATGGAGAATTATTTTTAAAGACCATTTGGAACATTTCTTAACTTAAATAACTTTTCTTTGAAAATAACTTTTTAAAACTAAAAATTCATAACACAGTTTTAAAATAATTTTCCTTGAAAATAACCTTGAAAATTTATAAAGGATGATTCAAAGAAAATAATGGTCATGATGGAATAAAATTCCATTCACACTATACACATTAAAACAAATATTCCTTTCACATTTTTAGTAAAATCAAAATGGGAATTGTTTGGAAAATTACATGAAGATTCATTTAAAAAAAATTTGTAAAAAAAGTCAAAAATGGGTAAAAATGTATTTAATAAATAATTTTAAGAATTTTAATTTTTTTTTGAAAACATATTTAGAAAACATGGGTTTGAAAGGAAAAAGGTTTTTGACCGAAGAGATAAATAACAATGTTTTTTCTTAAAACATCCTTTTGAACTATTGAGTACATAAAGAGAGAAAAATGAATGGAAAACATGTATTCTTATGAAATAAATATAAGATAATAAAAATGATAAGTTTATTGAGATATATAATATAATATTTTATCATTGGAATAATAATCATTAATAATCCCAATAAATGATAAGATTGTAACATAAAACTCTTACCACTTTAGTAACTTTGAATCGTAAGAACCATGAAAGAATAACATTAAATTAAACTTAAAATATCATTAGAATAAATATATTCATGATATTACATGTCAAATGGGCTTAGTTCACACCTCATAAAAGTATATAGTTCCACAACATAACATATGTATCAAGGAAGGAAAATTGAGACCAAAGTCCCTTACTGATTTGGTAAATTTTGAACTTTAAACCCCATGAAAGATAGATCCTGAAATGGATATTTAAATAAAAAATAATTTTCATGATAATTATGATAAAATAAATTCATTTTAATTATATTAACCACATAAGATAATTTAGTGGTGAATTTTCATATGTCTCCAAAGAATAAAAGGGAGACTAGAAATCCCTTACCTTAAGTATCAAATTCCTTTATACATGTTTAAACCCGCTATATAATAAATATAAGTTTATCATAAATTTATTAAATAACCATAATTATATATATTATACCATATATGATTTAATAATTACCATTTATTAACAGTTTATTAACAGTTCCTTATTAAAATCATTTTTTGGGTAATAACTGATTTGTTTTTCGTATATGTTTTGATTTGTTATTTTCAGTTCACTTAATTTGATCATGGTTACATAATCTAAAGAATAATTATAATGAAACAATTATCATATTTATACATCAATTATACTTTTAGTAATAATAATTAAGGATTATTTTTATAAATAAAGCATGTTATGATCATGGAGACGGTAAGCCGTACACACGCATGAGTAACACTTCAAGTTTTCAATGAGAATTATGGAAATGAGGAAACTAACATTTTATCATTAAATAATTATCATAATATATTAAATAAAATATTATTTATTATACTTATACATATCATCCATGTGTTGTGGCTATGAAAAGAGAGAGTCACATCGCTGCGTGAAGGGGATAGTCCACATGTACATGAACAACATTATCATCTTTGAGTGAGTGAAAAGGTAAGAAAGAAAATTATATATCATATTTTTATAATGATAAATACATCATTATTATCATAATTATGTTAATAATATCACATAAATTTATTAAAATCATCTTTATTATCTTCCATGTAAGGAGTTCATGAAAATGAATCCCATCGATTCACGAGGCGATAGTCTACGGTACACCCGAATGCTGTTATCGTATCCCATACGGAATGGAAATTAAAAAGGTATATATGATATAATTACTACATAGGTATAATTATGATATAAATAATATATATATATATATATATATTATACATCATCAAACCAAACCATGAGTGGTGTTAATTTAAAGATGAATGACATCAATTTGCGAGGCGGTAGTCCACCATACACATGAATGATGATTTCATAAACCTTTTGATGGAAGTGTTAACTGTTGTTGGTAGTGAAATTAAAATAAAATAATATAATTTTATGAAATATAATTATGTTATTATATAATCTTGGTTTAATAATAATTTAATGAGGTGGAGGAAGAAATAAAATAAAAATTATTGTTGAAGAATGTTTCCTATTTTTCAGGTTACCTCCTTAGGTTTGCATAGAAACTCTTCAAAGGTTGGATTTATTACCAAGATAAGGATTATATGATGATATGAGGGAATTTGAAAAGCAATTTGGGATGGTATTTTCTGAACCAAAATTATTTTTAAGGTGTGACGAACAGAAGATATGGGGTGGCCTTCTATAAGTGATGTGAGTGGCATACTTATACTTTTTTAAAATAAGATGGTGTACCCATGTTTTTTAGTTGAAAAAAGAGTCAAAATGGAGTATTATAGAGAATTATAAATTATAGGGTATAAATATATCCTCAAAATATATTTTAGACAAGTTTTTAGGTCATTTTAACCCTCATCTTTTTAGTTTAACCTCGATAAACCCATTTTTACCTTAACCACGATAATTAATTTTTACTATTTTCATAATTCATTTTGATAAAAAATTAAGTTGAAATTCTTAGATAATATAAATTATAATTATTTTAAATATTTAATCTATTTTTTAAAAATTCAATTCATAGAATTGGAAAATTTTAATTTAAAATTAATCTTGCAGATGCGATGGAAAATCGAGGTTTCAAAGGGAAAATGTTCAAATGTTTACAATGTTTTTGTATAAAATATCAATAAAAAAATTAAAATAATAAAAATAGTATTAATATATTTATTATTTAACTAATTTTACTCTAAAATAAATTTAAAATATAATTAAACTATATAAATAATTTAAATGAAAACGTAGTTTTCAATTAAAATTCAATATTTTTCATTATTCATAAAAAAATTAATCTTTTCAGAAAATTTTAAACAATTAACCATATGATAATTTTTATATGATAATTTAAAAAATTAATTATATTTTATAAAATAAATTTTATAAAATTTCAAAAAATTGGTTTAAAAATAAGAGCAAAAAAAGGCGACAAAACTATTTAAAAAAAGATATTTTTAAGCATAAAATTGGATTTATTATTTTATATTATCTAGAAAAAACATAAGATTAATGTTAAAACATTTAATTAATATATATTATATAAATTTCATGAAAATCATTCACCAAAATTAGTTTTTTATTTTATTGAGAAAAACCGTTTTTGTTTACATAAAAATAGTTTTTTAGAAAAATATTTTTTTGTTTTCATTTTTAATAATCACCAAAGAATTCATTTTATATACATGTGTAATCTATATTTTCATATTTTAGTTAATACTATCCATAACCACCATTCCAATGGATTGGTGATAACTATTATATTAAATAATAATATTTTAATAGTATTTTATATTTTTTAAACATAATGTTGTGTGTAACACAAGCTAAACTCAGTGTTACATGTAACACAAGCTAATCTTGGTGTTGTATGTAATAAAATCTAAAACTGGTGTTTCATGTAATAAAATATATCAACAAAATTTAATTTATTCAAAGAAAAATTCATAAAAGCTTTGGGTGTTACATTCTACCCCCCATAAAATGAATTTCTCCATAAAAATTCTTCTTGGTTGTCGAAGGTTTAACATTTGAAAATTCCTTCATAGAATCCCACATCATAAAAAGGGTTAATAAAACATCCTCTTGGAAAAGAGAAAGGGATGTGATAAAGTTATTAGGAATAAAACACACTAGGTTTTAAATAGGAGAACATAGTTGGGAAGTGAAAACATTGACATAGAAGATAAAATTAACACCAAAATACTGATGGAGATTGATATAGAACATGGTCAGTAGAAAGTTAATGACCACAAATGAATAAATAAAAGAGGTGTAAAAAGGGTCATTGATATCATAAAAAATAATGACAACATGACAAAATTTTATTTCAATATCATTTTACTAATGTTGGGGAATTAATTTTCCATATAGACTGAGAATATTTGAAAATTTAATTAATTAATATATTTCTATTTAATAAGATAAATTTCATCCTTTGGTTATGCCTTGAACAATTTCCAGTTCATCTATTATTCGAAGAGATGATTTTTCCATTTCTTAAGCACTAAATAAAATCCAAAAAAGAACGAGAAGTTATTCCTTCTATCTTTGGTTAAAAAAGTTAACAATGGACATCCAATATAGATAAATATCTACATATAGTAAAGTTATACATTATTCTCTAAAACCTCATCCAATGTTCATCTTAAACCATTCTATAAATTATTAACCTTATAAAACTTCCAAAATTCAAATTTTATAAACAAGGTCACTAAATTTACCAAACTCAACTTAACATTAATCCTCTAAATATCATTAATAATCTCTTAATGATCACATGAAAAATATGTGAATACCTTGGTCATATATTCTTATAGATCTTGGTAAGAACCATAATTAATATAAATCCTCAATTAAAACATGCATGATTAGTCATTTATTGAATAAAACCATAGATTATTGAACATATTTCATAGATCCACTAATGTTTCAAATTCCATAAATGATAATATAATCAAATTTATCAACAAATAATTTATTTTTTCTAAGGCCATCAATACAATACAATTTACTATATCTATACCAACATTATCTGTATCCAAATTAAACACCATTTTCTCAACCTTAGGAACATATTAAGTGTTATATTCCCTTAATAATTTGTTTTCCATAAAATATTAACTTTCCATTAAATAACTTTTCTAGGTCACTAGAACTACTCAACCTATTCATTCATATCCTTAGCAAAAAACTTATACTAAAAAATCCTTATATATTACATGATTTAAATAAAATAATTCTTGCATTTAAAATACATAAACACTTCAATCATACTACTTTCTTATCAAACCATTAACTAGGTGTCGTTGTCTTATTACTTAGCACTTCATTACTTGGATATTTCATTTTTAGTCTATCTATCATCATCAACATAACCATTACTCATACATCATTTTTGATTCTCTTCATGATATTTCCCATTAGGATATCAATTTTAATAATGACCATACTTTATAAATTTAAAATATTCAATAGTAGATGATACGTTAGGAAATCCATTATTCAAATCCATTTTATCAACTGAAATTTTTATTTTTCATTTTTAGTTACTTTAATTATATTCTTTTCCATATGGAAAAAATATTATCTTCCCTATGAGACACTTCCTTGAGTGATTATTTTCACATTTTAGATATTTAAGAAACTAGATCTTCTTTACTCTATGGTCTTCACTACCAAAACTCTTAGATAACACTATCCTTATCTTTTTTGGTGATTCTGAGATTTTGTTAAGGTGAAATTTGTTAATAATTTTCCATGACAACTCATTAGGCATAATCACAACATCCTTCACTCCAGTTATTATCCTAATTGGATTCTAATCAAAAAATTGTCTGTCACATTTAATGTTAACCCTATAGATTTGGGTTACCACCATTAAATAAAAAAATCATAGTATGATTAACAATAATCATAATGGGAAACCAAATAATCATGGAAATAACTTATAGTATGTATAAATCATTACAACTTCTTTTTAATAAATGAAACCTTAGTTTTATCATAGGACATTAATATTCATTATCTATTTAAATCCCTCATGATGGTTTGTAAAGCGTTTGTGAATTTCTAAAGCATATCCCACAGGAGTGTCAAACCATATGTGCAGCAAGGCCCATTTTCATGCACCAGGTGATGATAGATTCTAGATAAATGAGTAATTTTCAAAGTTATCACCCCTAAGTACCTCTATACCAAAGCCACATCCACCCGTAGTATCCAGATAAAGATTTAATTTCTTGGAAACCACTTGCCCCATCTTTTACAAATATCCAAAGACACTTTCCTATACTTTGACTCATACATAGAATTATCCTTAGATATATCCATATAAATATCCCTAAAAATATCCCTAGGGATCTCACTAATGTTTTTTCATCCTAGTTTCCAAAGGTTAAATAAAAAATTTCTATGATACCAACTATAGTGAATAATAATTCTCATACATAGATATTACATCTTTTAAGGTGGATATTCAAGAAATTACATAAACACATGCCTAATAAATGTAATAGTTTAATGCCTTTGGATATTAGGTACAAAATATTCTAATTTGGTGAAAGATATTCAATGTCACTGATAGAGATCTTCCCATTTAGTACTCTTTATATACACACCCTACTTAAAAACTTTCTTCATAACCTAGGGTGACGAAACATAAGAAAGAGAAAGCTTAGATGCTTAGTAAGGTTAAATGAAAGATATATCCATATAATAAGAGAATATGAGAATGTGAACATGAGAATAACATTTGAAATCCATACTCTACATACCATATATCATAAACATGAGTC
Source organism: Viscum album (assembly GCA_963277665.1). Lineage (NCBI taxonomy): Eukaryota > Viridiplantae > Streptophyta > Magnoliopsida > Santalales > Viscaceae > Viscum > Viscum album. The sequence goes on along the minus strand of OY728137.1, from coordinate 1,927,290,592 downwards.
ATAACATAAATCTTGATAGTTTATAAGATATGAATCATAGTGGAATCAAATAAGATGATTCATTAGAACATAACATTGGAATAATACATAGATTTTTTGTATACACATCATTATATAACATTGTGAACATGTATAAATAGAGGAAGGTTCACCAATTAAGTTAAGGATATAAAATATGGCCCGTGAATAAACTATGAACACACAACTAGGTCCACACATAACATGATAGACATGAGTAAAAGGTCAACACATAACACTGTGACCATGTAAACGAGTTTATTCATAACATTTTGAACATATAATCAGGTTCACTCATAACATTGTGAACATGTAACTGAGTTCTATGAATAAAATTGAGAATATGTAATCATGCTCATGCATAACATATTTACTCATGAGTTATCCATATTTACCCAATGCATTGGAGAGAGATATAGGTCCAGCGGTCACATAATGAAAAGCATACGTATGAGTTCCATAAGACCATAAAAAATTAATCATATCATAAAACATGAAATTAAATGGGTTTCATAAAAATATAATCATATAATAACCTATAGAAAATAGACAGGTTTTATAATCATTTCATCATTTTATCATAGCATAACCCATGGAAAAGGATGTAGGTTTTATAAAAATTTTATCATTGTATAACGTATGAAAGAGAAAAGAGTTTCATACACATCTTATTATGCTAAACCATTAAAATAAATAATAAGAATGGTATATTTGGTTTATATCCCCAGTAAATCATAATTTATATAAATTTATTTCATCTTATATGTATAATATTTTTATAGATAACTTGAAACATTTCTCGAGGAAAATAAATTTTTACTAAAAATATATTTTTAAAACTAAAAATTCACAATTTATTTTGAAAATAATCCTCTTTAAAAATAAAATTAAAACATTATAAAGTAATTTTTAAAGAAAATAATGTTCATGATGGTGGAAAATTTCATTTATTCCATACATGTTAAAACAAATATTCCTTTCTCATTTTAAGTAAAACTTAAACAAGAATTGTTTAAAAAATGACACGAAGATTCCATTAATTTTTTTAAAAAAATTTAAGACATGGGTAAAAATGTCTTTAATAAATCATTTTACTAATTTTTTTAAAATAAAATTGAAATTATTTTTAGAAAAAATGGTTTTGGAAGAAATAGATTTTTCAACTGAAGAGAGAAATAAAGACAATTTTTCTTAAACAATCATTTTGAACTCTTGAGTATATAAATAGATTAAAATGAATGTAAAATATATATTATCAGAAAATAACTATATTATAATAAATTTCATGAGTTTATTGAAAGATAGAACAAAATATTTTATCATTGGAAGCATAATCATAAACAATCTTGATAAACAATGAGATTGTAACATAAAACTGTTACCACTTTGGTAACTTTGAATCATAAGACCCTTGAAGAAATAACATTAAATAAAACATAAAATATCATGAAAATAAATATGTTCCTGATATTAAATTCTAAATAGGAAGTGTATACACCTAATAAAAGGAGATAAGTGCATAACATAACATATATCTGAAGGAAGGAAAATTGAGAAAAAAATCCCTTAGCAATTTGGTAACTTTTTAACCGTAAACCCCATGAAAGAGATATACATTGATATTTAAATCCAAATAATTTTTAGGAAAATATTTTTAAAATATATTCATGTGTATTATATAAAACACATCAAAAAATCCTATGGTGAATTATCATGTCTCCTATAAATAAAAGAGAGACTAGAAATCCCTAACCTTATGTCTCGACTTCCTTTATATACATTAAAAGTTCATTTATAATAAATAAAGTTTATTATAAATATATTATTAAACAATAATTATATATATTATTCCATATATTATTTAATTTTGACCATTTATTACCTATTTATTAACATCTTATTGTTAAAATCATGTTTCAGGTAATAACTGCTTTGTTTTTTGTATATGTTTTAACTTTTTATTTTTAGCCCTCTTACTCTGATCATGGTTAAATCCTCTAAAAAATAATAATCATGAAATAATAATCATATTTATAAATCAATTATACTTTTAATACAAATTATTAAATATGTTTTTGAGAAATAGAGTACGTTACGATCATGGAGATGGTAGGTTGTATGTATGCATGAGTAACGTTTCAATTTCTGAATGATCATTATGGAAATGAGGTAAGTAATATTTTATATTTCAAGAATTATCATAATATCACAAATAAAATATTATTTCTTATACTTATACATATCATACATTTTGTGTCGTGATGAAAATAAAGAGTCACATCGCTTCGTGAAGGTGATAGTCCACATGTACATGAATGACATTATCATTTTCAATGAGTGAAAAGGTAAGAAAGAAAATAATATATTATTTTTTAATAATTATAAATATGTAATTAATATCATAATTATTTCATTTATATCTCATATATTCATTAAATTTATCCTTATTATCTTGTAGGTAATTCGTTAGTGAAAACGAATCACATCGCTCTACAAGGTGGTGGTCCACCGTACACACGAATGACATTATCATATCCCCTACAGAATGGAAATTAAATAAATAAATAAATATATATTATATAATGACTTCATCAGTATATTTTTTTTATAAATATAATATATATAATTTATATCCATCATCAAATCTAACCTTGAGAGGTTGTAAGGGAAAAATGAATGACATCGGTTCACGAGGCAGTAGTCCTCTATACACATGAGTGATGATTTCGTAACCAATTTTATAGAAGTGGAGGTGGTTGTAAGTTATAAAGTTGAAATAATATAATATTATTATATTTAATATGGGGTTGTTATATAATAAAGGTTTAATAATAATTTAAGGAGGTGTAGTAAAAAATAGAATAAAAATGCTCATTGAAGAATGTTACCTTAGGTTTGCACTAAAAGCCTTCCTAGGTTGGATTTATGCAAAAAATAAGGATTATATGATTATAAGAGGGATTTTGGAAATTTATATGGGTAGGTATTGGCCAAAAAAATGGGTTTGAGGGTGTTAATAGGAGAGGATTGGGGGTGTACTTTTACAAGTGAGGTGAGTGACACACTTGTAATTTTTGAAAAGAAAAAGGTGTACCCACGTTTTTCACATTAAAAAATGGCCAAAATGGAGTATTATCAAGAAATAGACATGATTAGGTATATATATTTCTATATAATAGGTTTTAGACAAGTTCTGAGGTCATTTTAACCATTATCTGGTTAGTTTAACCCCTAGTAAACCCATTTTACCTTAATTATGGTAATTAATTTTTATTGTTTTCACCATTAATTTTGGTAAAAAATTAAGTTTAACTTAGTATATAATATAAAATTTTATAATTATAGTTATTTAAACCATTTTTACAAATTCAATTAATTGAAGTGAGATATTTAAATTTATAATTAATCCCATAGATGTGATAGGAAAGCGAGTTTTCAAAGAGAAAAGTTTCAAAATTTTACAAAGTTTTTATATAAAAAATTAATATAAAAAAGATTACAATGAAATAAATTGGATTAATATATATATATATATAATTTATCTAATTTTACCTTAAAAAAAGTTCAAAATATAATTTAACTTTATAAATAATTTAAACAAAAAAATATGTTTTCAATTAAAATTTAACATTTTTAACTATTCATCAAAAAATTAATTGTTTAAGAAAATTATCAAATATTAACCCTAAGATCATTTTTATATGATGATTTCAAAAATTGATTTTTTTTCAAATAAAATTTTCCAAATGTTTCCAAAATTAGTATTAAAAATAGGTGTAAAAAAGACGAAAAAACATATTTTTAGAAAAAAATAGTTTTGATCATAAAATTAGATTTATCGATATTTCTTGTCTAGAAAACACATAAGATGAATTTTAAGTATTTTATTTAATAGTAAATATGTAAATTTCATGAAATAATTCACAAAAATTTGTTTGTTTAATTTATTGAGGTAAAATGATTTTGTTAATATAAAAATAGTTTTTTTGAGAAAAAATATTTTATTTATTTTAATTTTTAATGGTAACTAATGATTTAATTTTATAAACACGTGTAAACCATATTTTCATATTCTAGTTAATATTTTTCATACCCTCCATTGAAAAGGCTAGGTGATAACTATTATATTAAATAATAATATTTCAATAGTATGTCATTTTTCATTTAAACACAGTGTTGCGTGTAACGCAAGACATACTCACTATTGTGTGTAACACATGCTGAGATCGGTGTTGTGTGTAATGAAATATAAACTAGGTGTTTCTTGTAATTTAATCTATCAAAGAAATTTACTTTATTAAAAAAAATCATAAAATCTCAAGGTGTTACACACTAATAGTAACACCACATGTTTCTGGTGTCATTGTAGTTCCTATTCAAAAGCACATGTAAGGGTTTCTAGAATTGATATTATTGTTAGTATATACCATTTGACACAAAATTTGATGTAAGGTAAAAATTATGGCATTGGATTCATATTGAGGTAGCTTGTGTCTGGTGAATCATTGGTGAAATGACATTGATTGAATAATCAAGGTAGAATTCGTTGCTTACATTTAGAAGAGATATCTCGAGCCTAGTTGATCAGGATGGAAATAACTTTACTAAATCCCTGGCTATGGTAGAAATAGGTAATCCTATACAGTAAGGTTAAAAAATAATAAATCAAGAAAGGATGATGACACAGAGTGTGTGTCCTTCTTTATGATATATCATGAGACCAAGAGATTATATTACACAGTGTGTATTGGTAGGAAGGTTTTCATTATTATGATACTCCTTATCTCTTTACGAGATTTCATAAGTTATGAGAATTTATGCATTGTCTATGAATAACATTCATTTCTATCAAGATAAGGTCTTAGAGGGTCACACACCAAGTGTATTTAAAAGTATTCCCTATTCTAATGAATAGGAGTTTAGGACCTACTAGGATCCACCATGAGGTTTTGGACATGTACAAGGATATAAGATCACCATGAAATAAATAAATTCATATTATTCAAGTTTAGAGTAATTTTAATTGAATTTATTTACTAAATATATTTACATGTATTTAAGTAAATACATAAAAAATATTATACGAATGAATATTATTTTATTCAATGTTCCTTTAATACTTATGGGAACAATAAGTAGAGTTAATGGATTGATTTCATCATAAAATACATTTAATATATTATAAGTAATTGATAAAAATATAAATAAAATTTATGACTTAGTAAATCTATCATAATATGTCATTTATAGTTAGTAATAAATATTCGGGGTTGGGGACCCTTTCTGGGTAATTTTATTAAATCACTTAATATGTGAGGAGAGGCTTAGATGTACTCAACTATTAATTATATGATGGGTGAGAGCCTATCTATCCCCTCCTACTTCCTATAGAGAGAAGTAGAAGATCAAAGATCCTAATTGAAGTTATTATTTAGGGATTAGTGGATTATCACTACAGTGATTGTTAATACGTCAAAGGCATTGTTGGATCTCTGTGATAACACCCAGAATTTAATGATTGATGATCTCACATACTTCTGAAGCATGTTTAGATGATCTATATAAGTTTTACTTTTGATCCTTAACAAAAAAAATCACCATAGACAAGTATATGATTAGAAAAACTTCATATCATTGTTGGTAATTATTATTTTAATTTTTATGCTTAAAATTCATCATACGGGATCCTTGGGCCTTTACCAGGACCATGATTTACCGATGATAATGTAGCCACATTGATATTTAGTGAAAAGTTTAAAATCCATGGCCCACTATCTTCTGCTGTGCACCCTGATGCGTTCAATTTGTATTAGAGAAACACATTAAAATTTTATGCCAATAAAAAATTTAAATTTACATCAAATTTTTAAGTGGTCGTTGTTTTGGTCCCAATACTACATACGACATTTAAATCCAACACCAGATTGACAGGATAAAACCATATTATGTTTTTTAATACAAATCAAGATTAAATTTTCCAGTTTTATATTTTTCAGAACATATTTATATTTATGTTGAAATTTAACCTCAATGGTTTCTATGGTATCAATTTTTCTAGTGTTACCAATTCCCGACTACAATTATGGTAACTGGAATAGTTATTTTTGACCTAGAAATTTTGTATCTGGAGGGAAATTTTCCATGGTTTTGTGTAAATATAAATAAAAAACATTAATGGGTATGGGGAGAGGTTATTTATGGGCAAACTATGAAAAAAAAGATTCTATTATCTTTTTTGGAATCCAACATTTTAAAAACAATTAGGGCCACACTCCTCCTATTCTGTCCCACTACCACTGCTCCCACACAGGCGTTGCATGCGAGTCCTGGGTACCCATGCCGACACTATCTGGTCGACTTCCATAGCTAAGATGCTATCACATATTCCCCTTTACTTGCACAATCTTACACCTTATAGAGATCCATATTAGCCACTCTAGCTAACCCCCCTGTCGTGGAATTTTTCCGTTGTTGCCACATCCTGAGCTACTGAGCCCCAACCTCACTATAGCCTAATGATCGGCAGCCCCACCTTCAACTCGACCACTCTAGTCCCATAGCACTATCTCGACTGAGCACCTCACTATAGGATCACCCTATCATATTGACCCACCACCCTCGACCCTAGCTGGCCATCCCCTGGTGAGATGTGTTGTCTCCACTACAAGCCCGACCACCCATCGCCAGACAAGAAACCCCCTTGGTGTTCAGTTCCATTGGTAGGTAAACCCCCTTTTTTGGCTTCCCCTCCCCTTTTGGTTTCCCCCCCTTGGCTATCACCCCTGTTTCGTTCCCATTTTCACATCCTTGTGATCAGCCCAACCCAAAACTGGTTAGGGCAGGTCCTGCCTGAATCGAAATCGACCTAGGTAGGCAGATTTTTCCCAAACATCCCAGACCTATCAGAGTCTAAAATAATTTAATACACTCATAGATTTAATTTAAATTTTTGGATTAGTTATATTAATAATTTATTTATTCAAAAAATAATTTAATCTTTGAATTAAAATTAAATTAATTGATTAATTTATTTTATGAATAAAAAATAAATTAATTAATGTGATGATTCTCGCTCAAATTTACCCCATAGAAGAAGGTAAGATGGTCCTTGTAGTTTATCTTGGGTTGTCGAATCCTCAGAGACCTAAGAAGGAACCTATAGACACATACATTATATGGACTGTTTTTGGCTATGAAGTGGCCAACTTGGGTTGATTTAGATGGGTTTAAATAAAATATAAGAGACTTAAGTGAATTCAATTTAAAATAATGAGTTTATCCTAGTTTATCTCTTGGGGTGGATTGGACGTATTTCCTTTTTAATGATTTCAATTTCTTATATTTGAGATGGGTTCATTTAAGGAGATAAAACAACATCATCACTTACTGGTTTAATGCCTACACACTTTAATACTAATCACCTATACACTTGAAGGATCAAAGTTTTGAGCACTTCAAGGTAAAGATTCGTATTAGCACTTGAAGTGTGTGGCCTTAAATTCAACAAGGACGATAGAGTTTAAAAATCATCAAATAAAAATCTCAATTAAAGAAGTGATTATACATTAATGAGGTGATAAATAACATCCAATACAACCCCCTTTATACTCCCTTGGATCAAACCATAAGTGGGTTAGCCCTCCATTGATCCCATGGTTTCAATGGAAGCAGAAAGTAGACTCATGAGAGAGGAAATGGAGAAGTAAAGAAAACAAAAAAAAATAAAATGATCACTCCACCGTTGTGTGAATAATTTCACAAGGTTTGGTGTGAATAAATTCACACCTTGATCCAATGGTATCAAAGTGATATTAAGAACAGAAGAATAAGAGTATAATAAGAACTTTTATTAAGAAACTAAAGTGAATTGAACAACTTACATGTGAAAGACAAATTTGAGACAACAAAATTGCAGCATAACATTACAATTGAACAAAGCATCCAAGATTCTTCAATCCTCCAACAATACTGCCTTAAATAGGAATTTTTGAGCCCTTTGGGTCGATCCTCCAACAGTACAAGTCTTTTTAATTAATTGTGGTAATCCATAGGTGGGTGGAAAGTAAGGGAGAGTTGATTTTTCCACCCTTGACCTGAGGTGGCAGCCAGCTTTCATCCACCGAACAGACGCACTTTTATTACCTTCTAGATGGCCGAATCAGAGTGGTCCATAGAAGAATAAAATGGATCCCCAGATGTCTCTTAACCTCCTGTAAAATATCAGCCCAAAAGGAGTTATTGTTTTAGAGATATTATTTAATTGGTGGGCTGTTTTTCTGGACCGCAGATTCTAGCCCAGATTTTGATATACTATTTGGGCCGCCTAAATGACCACAATGGAGGCCGAATTAGCGCTGGATATTGAAGAAGTATTTGTTCCTCTATATGTATTATATCCTCCAACCAAATTTGGTCTTCATTGGGCCTGTATTGTGGGTCCCACAGTCTCATAAGTGGGCTGGTGTCCAATATGACTTCTCCATAATTGTTTCCTTTCATCACAAAATATCCCCATCTTCTTCCATGAATTATACATTGATCCCTGAATCAAACATGTTAATATTTAAGTGTATATAAATTTACAAAAATATCAAATTAAAATATGTATAATTATATTCCTTAAAATTAAATGAATCATTGGGTACTTTAAATGATGTTAAAAAATGTAACACATAATAGTGCATTTTAAGAAGGTATTACAATCATAATGTGAAATGATGTTCAAAGTGTAAGATGCACTAAAATGGTGTTTATGAATAATAAATAGAATGAATATTATGTATATTAACAATGAATATTAGCCTCATTTAGTGGCTAATCATGTGATTAAAATACATACATTATTGAATTATTAAAATAAGGATGATTTATTTTAATTCACTAAAATAACCCATGAAAAGAATTTATTTCAAATCTATTTTTTTGTTTAATTATTTAATTTAATATACATGAGTTTAATACATATCGACTGATCATGAGCTATAAACCGGATAATGTATGTCTGATATTTGTTTATTTATTTAATTAATTAGTTCAGTTCATGGTTTGTAATAATTATCTTAATAAATGACAATCTATTTATTTTCTTTTATGTTGTTATATGTATAAGAGTCAACATGCCCAAATAAAGGTTTTTTTTATCTATATTCCTTATTCCTAATATCCTATCGACTGTGTATGAGTATTATGGTATAATGAAGAGGATAATTAGTGATGTCGTTTGAACCTATATTTAGTGATGCACCATACATAAGTTTGACGCATTAGATGAGCGAGCGCTACAACTTATGTCTCATGCATAGTGACTCAAGGAGTAACCCCTATGATCTAAGTTGATCCATTATTCATTTAGTGTATCAACCATTAGTATCATCTCATGATCACATCATTTAATTTTATTTATGCATGGTTTTTTATTTTATGTTTGTGTTTTTTGACACATGATCCCATAAAATAATAAGCAAGCATGCACATGTAAAATTAACATGATGTGAGGAATATTTTTCTATTTATTATATAGTTAGTTGTGAGTGTGATCACATATTACATGCATATCAAATAGAATATGATTTTTTTCATTGATAAATAATATTAATAAAAACCCTAAATGAAATATTAAGTCGCAAACACCATTCATAATTTGAATTTGAACAAATATATGTGTACGGGGTGCTTGATCATCAAAATTTGAGGGTTCCTCGTACTACTAGGGAGTTATTATGAGAGTGATGAGAATAATAAAACTAACTGTGGTAGCCAAGAAATATCCAAATCTATCTTTTTTCATCTTTAGAGGAAAATAGATGAGTAAATAAAGTTTATGATTTTATATGTTGGGACTTCACTCAAAAAATCAAAGATCTGTGAGTTAATGAGGTTGGCTTGTAAAACACCTACCTTGAAACTCTATGACTAGTGGCATACCTGAATCATGGACTTTGAGTAAAGGTTTTATAGATCTTTTACACTATAATACTCAATTTATTGATTATTCAAAATATATTAGTGTGGGATACTAAGGTTTGATAAAATAGTGGGAGACATTAAATGTTTTAATCACTAATGTTTAAATCAATAATAAAGATAAAAGTACTAATCTTCTAGTGTTTATTTTTATTGAAAAATGGAAAGTAATACCAAAAATGCACTACAATTAATATTGGATATAGAATATGGTGAGATAGAGTATGGGTGGTCAACCTCTGAGCGGCATCATGTCTCCCCTCTTACAACACTAGGTTTTCCGCCTCTAGTATCATCCCCTCATCTCCTATGTTACTCTGGTGGCTTATAGCTCGTCTTTGACTTCTGGTCTTGGCGCAAGCGTGGTTTAGTGTGCAAGGATTCCAACTTCTCCAAATCTGACAAGGTGCTGGGCTCTGGTGCTCTTGGCGGTTGATGGTTTCAGAGTCAGCGACTTCAAATCTAGCAGGTGAAGGTGTCGTGGTGGGCGTGTAAAGGTTATCAACACCAATTCTTGGTCTGACATCAGCAGCGAAGGCATTTTGATGGGAGATGTTCCTGTATGTGGCTTATCATCGGCCCAAAGTCTCATGGGGGTAGGGGGATTTCTAGCTTCCAGTGGTCTTACGATTATACTAGGTCTGTATTATGATTCTGCATTTTTGTTTTATGCATTGATGTGTGGTGGATTGGTGTTCCTACATTTTTTTATCTACGTTGAATTTGTGGATTTGGTGATGGGTGATGTGTGGCGGCTGTATTTTTTCCATTCTCGGTGCTGTTGAATTTTTTGGATCTGGTGATGGATGATGGGTGATGTACGGTGGCTATGTTTCTCCCCCTGTGGGCTGCATGTGCTGGATTCCGGTGAGGGTGTGTCTATTGTCCATTTCTGAGCAGATCCATGCCCAGAGCAGCGTTTCTAGTTTAGAGCAGCCTAGACCCCTTCACCAGTGATGTAACCTTGGTGTGGTGTTATGACATCCAGTCCTAGGTGATGATGGACTGGTCTCGTTTTCTTTAGATCATCTTCTGGTTTCTCTTGCGATTGTAGTGGTGGATAGGAGTTAGAGGAGCGCAACATGGTTTGTTTCGTTACTTTCTTGGTGGAGGCTATCTCGTGAAGTTCTATGTGATGCTGCTGAACATTGTAATCATGATGCTCATGGATTGAAGAATTGAAACTATTCTTGGTATAATCTCAAAGGTAAGAAATTAGTGCAGCCATAATCGACTACATGGAACAATCCCCAGATGAGGATCCAGAGTTGGCGGTTCATCTTTGCAAAGCATTAGGAATTTGGTTGTTGAGAGGGTATGACATCAACAATCGTATTGGGCCTATAATTTTGCACAAGACACTTTCTTTCCAAACATCCCATGCAATGGTGGAGAGATTCATCATGATCAAATTTTAGGGAGAGACAACTCATTGTTTTCAGTTTGGTTTTACACTTTTTGTCATTTGAGTGTGATTTTTCTTAATTCTATGGAGTCTGTTTGGGTTTTCCCCTTCTTCCCTTAAAAGGGAGATTTATCAGAATAAAAAAAATTTGAATGCCTTCGGGCCGTTGAATGGATATAGAATATGTTGAAATTATTATAAATATCTAAGTGTAGTATAAGTTCTTGGAAAATTACTACTATATAAGAAATTAAAGGTGTTGGAGTCCCTAATACATGTTGATCCACTTTAGGAAGCGAGGGTGTGATGATGCTTATATAAGAATCATGTATGATGCATTTAATGTTTACATAATAATGTTATCATCAATTTATGATGTGATTTGAAGATACAACATCAGGACATGGATGATTTAACATTTTTTTCTTTTCTCTAAGAATATTTTGAGGATAAAGTGAAGTGAGTTATGAATGGGTGATGATTACACATTATATGTTTAAATTTAAATATGTATAATGATATTTCAATACATCCAATTATTTTATCTTTATCACTAACTTTCTCCAGTTTCATTTTTGATAATAAAACAAATAGGATGGATAAAAGTTCTTTATTACCTTTTTAGTAAGGTTCTATTAGTAAATATGAACTTTAAGAAAGTTTAATACTTAGTTCTTACAGTGAAAAAGTTGAAATAAAAAGGTGAAAAGGATGATGGTAAGTGTTATGAAAAAGGAACCTTTAGAAAATATATAAAATAATATGGGTTTATTATACATGAGGTTATATTATTTTCATATCATGAAATAAGTTTATGGAAGTTTAAATACTATGAACTAAATTATAGAAGCACATAATTGGTTCTTCTTCAGGTATATTCATCAATTGTAAGTAATTTTTCTATTTTACTTCTTGGGTATTGAATACAATATTAATACCACATATGTGTACTTGAATAAAACAACAAAGTAAGTATAGAAATGTTATAATAAGTAAGGTGTGTTCTCTAAGAGACCGAGAAAGGGTGATTCCTAAGTTAGCAGTGAGAAGCAGTCTTTTAATTTCCAAGTAAATGATTCTTGTTGAACTTTTGTTAAAGTGTCACTAAAAAACTTATCTCTTCTAGTGGACACAAGGAAAAATAATTCCATTAAGGAATGAATGTTGTTTGTCGTGTATAATACCCAACTAATAGTACATTAATTCTTGAATCATTAGTAACACTTTATGAATATAAAATACAAGACTTTAATACCTAGTTGTAGAAAGATAATTATTTGAAAATAAAAAAAAATAGTTTTCATGAATATAACCAGTATGGTTTTAGAATATTTGGAGTTAAATACCTTAGGTATTTTTGACACATTTACTTATATATTTTTAGGCAAAAAAAACTTTATATATAAAGGTTATCCATAAAGATTTTAGAGTTAGTTAAACTAGAGAGTGTGAACTATTACAAGGTTAATATAGTGGTAAATATAATTCATGAGATTTAATTATGATTTTTAGGTAATGTTAAAATGAAGTATGTAATATGTGTGGTTAGAAGATATGAGTAACTTTGGGCCTACACACTGAAGAATATCTTGACCAAGAATTCATCGATCATTATAATATAGCATGGAGTAATTAATAAATGCACATTATCTTATACACATCAAATATATAGTGTTATTAAGTAGGATTGATGATGATTATTACTTGAAAACACTGATAATTTGAATGTAGAATGGATCAATTCCAAAACACACATTTCCTTATACATATTAGAGTCAAGATGTAAGTAAAATGAGTATCAACATTTTAACTAATATGAATTATAAAAAATTCCATTATATTTAAAACATACCACACAAATAATGGAGTTATACCTTAACCATATTCCAACTATAATGAAAAATAGACATCATATGAGTTATAATATGATATAAATCTATCATTTCATAATAACATGTGTTATGATAGAAATAGTTTTTTAAGGATATGAATAAACTTGCATCAAGGAAAAACACATTGTGTGTCTCTTTTAGTATCTTAAAATTTTTGATGGATATGACACAAATGAATATGATAGAAAATTTATAGTAAAGAGATAGAATATATTTCTATATAAAGTTGAACATATCTATTTGAGATAGTAGGAGTAAGATTTAATTGGATTTATTCAATGACCAAGATTCAAAAGTAGTTAACATAGGAAAAAGTTTCAAAAGTGCTTGTGGAAAAGCACTATTCCAAAGACACATACTACATAAGAAGGATAAAACCATGGTAATGATTTTTTTATTCACCATGGATAATGATTCTTCATTCATTCAGAATTATGAATTCTATAAGAAAGAAGTAAATGTAAAAAAGATAATATTGACAAGATCAATTGAATTTCAATATTAGATTCTATGTATCAAATTAGAAGGGATTATTATTTGAATATTATGATGTGTATTCAATTTATACTATATATGGTTGGTATAATCAAGGTACCAGTAAGGCTTGATTAGAAATACCAATTCATTATGACTAATTCCAATATAATTTTACTTATCATAGCTACTCCATTTGATCATTTTATTTGTTATTATATTTCAAGACCACTAATCTTGGAAGGAGTCTATATAAAAAACCCAAAAAGGGTTGGTGAAACCCTAGAATTCCAATAAGGGGTGAAAGTTACTATGAGAACCTCGAGATAATATGAAATTAATATTAAACATATGTACTATGGTCTAGATACATAATTATGGATAGATAAAGATGATGTCTGGCTATCATGTATTAGGGAATCATAAGAATCGATACATATTCTGAAGAAGTTTACACTTGGTGATCTTGATTAGATGAGATCACGAGGACTAAAATGCTAATAGGAACACCATAGGTTTCAAGTTTCATTGACAGTTACTATAGAAACCTAATATTTTTATATATAGATATTGAATATTCAATGCATTACAAACACACCTGAGGACCATAATAGTTTAGTGTTTTGGAGACTAGGTACACAATCTTCTAATTTGGTGAAAGATCTTCAACATATCCCATAAAGATCTTCCCCTTTCATACTCTCCACAAACATACCCTAATTAAAACCTTTATTCATAACCTGGGTAAATTAAACATAAGAAAAGGTGATATGAGATTCTTAGTAAGGGTAAGAAAGTGGGATACCAATGACAAAAACAACATGACATGAGAAAAATGGTACGAGAACATGAGAATATCATTTTTAAACCATACCCTATAAATAAAAGATAATAATTTTGAGACATGGAATAATTATTGGAATTTCATAAAAAATAAATCATAAAGGAATCAATGAACATGATCTATGAGAGAATAAAAATGGCATGAGACATAGAATTTTGGCATACACATAAGCATAGAAAACCATTTCCATAATAGCCAAGGATCATTACTAAGGCTATTAAAGCAGAATGGTTCACTCCCAAAACCATCATGTTAATCATGTTTCACTCCCAAGACCATCATAGTGGAAAAAAATCCATTACTAAACCGGGTTGACTCCCCATTCTAGTCCTGTCCATCTCATAAGATATAAATATATACTCAATACATTGGAGGGAGATATAGATACCACCCATCGAATAATAAAAATCACAGGTATGTGTTCCATAAGATAAAAAAAATTCAACATATCATAACCCATGAAATTAAATGGATTTCATATACATTTAATAATATCCTAACATATGGAAAAAATATTGTTTTCATAATCATTTCATCATTTCATTATAACATAACCCTTGAAAAAAATAGGGGTTCATAAGAATTGTATTATGGAATAACCCATGAAATATAAAATGGTTTCATAAACATCTTTTCATGATAAAAAATTTAGAGAAAAAAAATACTTGAATACTTGGTTCATATCCCCAAAAAATAATAAGTTACATCAAAGGATATAATCTTAGATTGAGAATTATTCTAAAATATCACTTGGAAAATCTCTTTAGGAAAATAACTATTCATTGTAAATTAATTTTAAAAATTAAAATTCATATTTTTTTAAAAATAAATTTCTTTGAAAATAAACTTGAAAATATGTAAATGAATATTCAAATAAAATAATGTTCATTATGGTGAACAATTCTATTCAGGTTATACATGTTAAAACATATATTTCGTTCACATTTTTAGTAAAATACAAACATGTATTTTTTAGAAAACAACATGAAAATTCCATTTAATTTTTTTAAAAAGTTATAATTGGGTTGAAATTTATTTAATAAATCATTTTATTATTTAAAAAAAAAATTAAATCATTTTTAGAAAACATGGTTTTGGAAGAAATAGGGTTTTCGACCGAATAACGAAATGAAGATGTTTTTTATTAAAAACATTATTTTGAAATCTTGAGTACATAAAGAGAGAAAAATGAAGGGAAAAAATTTATTATCATGTTATAACCATAGGAGAATAATATTACTGATTTTATTACTGTATAGATCATAATATTTCTTCATTAGAAACATAATCATAAACAATCTTGATAAATGATGATATTGCATCATAAAACCTTTACCACTTTAGTAACATAGATTTTTAAGCCCCATTAAAGAATAAAATTAAGTTAAAATTAGAATATCATGAGAATATATAAATTAATTAAATTAAATTTTAAAGGGGTTTTATATACACATCATAAAAGAATAAAGGTGCATAACATAACATACGTCTCTAAGAAGGAAAATTGAGACAAAAATCCACTACCACTTTGGTAACTTCTAAACCATAAAACCACATGAAAGAGAGATCCTAAAATGGATATGTAAATCACTATAATTTTCAGTATAATAATCATAAAATAAATTATTGGGAAGTATATACACCACATACAATAAATAGGTGATGAATATGACATGTGTCTCACAGAAGTAAAAAGTGAGATGATAATACCTTACCACTTTAGTAATCTTTTGAATCACAAGACCCAATAAAGAATAAAATCAAAAAAAAATTAAATATCATGAAATGTAGAAGATTTATGATATAAAATTTCAAATGGGAAATATATACACTACACAAAAAAATTAATGGTGAATTTTTATATGTATCCTGAAAATAAAAGAGAGACTAGAAATCTATTACCTTAAGTCCTCACTTCCTTCTAACACATTTGAACCTCCTATATAATAAATAGAATTTTATTATAAATATATTACAAAACCACACACACACACAAATATATATATATATATATTTTGTACTATCTATTATTTATGTATGACCTTTTATTACTTTTTTATCAATAATTCCTTATTAAAATCACGTTTCGGGTAATAAACACTTTGTTTTTCATATATGTGTTGATTTTTTATTTTTAGTTCTCTTACATTGATCATGGTTTAATAATATATATAATAATAATCATGACATAATTATAATATTTATACATCAATTATAATTTTAATACCAATCATGAAATATGGTTTTGAGAAATGAAGTACATTACGATCATGGAGACGGTAGGCCGTACATACGCATGAGTAACATTTACATTTTTCAATAATAATTATAGAAAATAGGTAAGTAATATTTTATGTTTAAATAATTATAATAATATCATAAATACCATATTATTTCTTTAAAT
Source organism: Viscum album (assembly GCA_963277665.1). NCBI lineage: Eukaryota > Viridiplantae > Streptophyta > Magnoliopsida > Santalales > Viscaceae > Viscum > Viscum album. The sequence goes on along the minus strand of OY728137.1, from coordinate 1,927,273,592 downwards.
ATACTTATACATATAATATAGGTGGTGTGGTGATGAAAAGAGAGAGTCACATCGCTTCTTGAAGGTGGTAGTCCACATGTACATGAACGACGTTATCATATTCCAGTAAGTGAGATGGTAAGAATAAAAATGGTATATTATCTTTTAATAAAGATAAATATTTCATTAATATCATAACTATTTAATTTATATCATATATTTCCATTAAATTTAACCTTATTATCTTCAATATAATGGGTCAACAAAAAAATGAATCACATTACTTTGTGAGGTGGTAGTCCACCGTACACATGAGTGAAATTATTATATCCTATATGGAATGGAAAGAAAAAAGGTATATATATGATATAATTTCTATATATATATAATCATGTTATAAATATCATATATATATTATTGGGAAAAAATCTACCAGGGTAACATTATAGTGTTTTTTTGGGTTGATTATGTTTGATCACAAAGAATATTTCTATAGTTAGTTAAGGAGTTACAAATAGATTATTGAAAATATATGTTTACAATGGAATGGATTCTCTATAGGGGGTACAAAAGGTGTGTATACAAGGTGTTTCCATTTCCTAGTGTTTTCATAAATTTTTGGGTCCAAAATTTGGAGAATATAAAAGTTGTTTTTGGAAAAAGAAATTGTGTGTAAGATTGAAGGTGAATATTAATGTTGCATGAAAGTCAAGTTTAAGGATAATTACTTAAAATATTGAAAATGAAATAGGTGTCTGAAATATTTTCATGTGCACAAAATAAGATTTTGTACGATAATAACAGAGTTGCGTGCGCCCGTGAAATAGAGATGGAGCATGAGCGTGAAAGGAATTTATGTGCCTAATGTGACATTAATTATGATATTCAATTATTGAGGAAAAATTATGAATATAGAGGAATAAGCGTAAGGTTTTTGTGTGCATAGGTTGACTGGGTATATAAATTAACGACTACCCCCTAACTTATGTAGCTTGATCCTTAGAGAAAATCAGGGCTCTGAACCACATAAGAGTTGTTCAAAAAGGGATTTTTCATGCAAAGAGAGTTTCACACAAAGTATATAAGTTGTGTGAAATTTGAATTTAAATGACAAAGATAAATGTTTCATGATAGGTGTTAAAGCTTCGCACAAGACATCCAATGGTTGCGCGAAATAGAAAGTGTGAACCAGAAGATATTTTCCAATAAATCTATGGTAAAGTAGTATTCATATTGTGGATGAATGTGAGGATTAACGATACACTATATGAGGTGTAAAATTTATTGATTCAAGTAATCAAAGGAGGATATTTTGAAGAAGCAGTGAGCACACTTCAGTTGGGAGAGCAGTGAGCTTCCATATTGTGATTGGTTATAAACCAGGAGGGATTGTGAGTCTACTCCGAACTCTTTAAACAATAGTGAACTTTTAGTAGATTTGGTATATCAGAACATTGTCATTATATTCTCCTTGGATGTAGCCCCATGAGGTTAAACCAAGTAAAATTTCTATGTCTCATGCATGCTTTAATTTCTATTCATCTACAATTATTGTAAAGTGAAAGAAAAGTGTTTTTTAATAACAAAAAAAGATATAAAGGGGAAATTGTTTTAATCTATCATACCCTGATTCGTCCATCTCTCAGGATATTTAACCTATTTGGGATAAAAAATTTTATTAGAGGGAAAGATTAATTTCAGTGTTTCTCTCATGGAGGTTGTTAATCATAAAGGGTTTTTGATATTTTATGGAAAAATATTTCAATTATGGAAGAATTAGATGAATCACTATTTTTGATCCTTCGGTATGAATGTCATTACCACAATGATGCATGGTATTTTTACAAGTGTGGACAATGGTGATTTATCAAAATCTGATCAAAGTGAATTAGATACTGACATAAAAGGTATCAATGCCTTAGGGGTATACCTATCTAATATAATCTATATAAAGATGATGTTATTAAAGGCATCACATTATATATGGAAAAAGTTTCTAAATATTTATCGGGGTTACTCAAAGGTCATAGGGGAAAAGCTTCAGGTTCTATGGAACAAGTATGAAGATTTGAGAATGCACTCTAATGAGTCTATTAATGCATTTATTGATTGGGTGAATGTTATTATAGAATACATGCATGGTATTAGAGAAATAATTGAAGATGTAAAGATTGTTAATAACATCTTAAGAAGACACCCACCTTGGTTTAATTCTAATGTTTATGTATTGGAAGATAATGATCCAAAATAGATGAAATTGGATATCATTCACAATACTATAGTTGTATACGAGATGAGAAATATTGATAATGAGTCTGTGGAAAAAGAGAATTCCAAAGATGTGGAATTAAAGGCCATGAATAATATCACCATTTAATATGGATAGGATGAAGAAGAAATGGATGAGGTGATTTCATTCCTTTCCTCAAATCTACAACTAGGAAAAGTAAAGTTCAAAAGGAAACCTCCACTTGAATCCTTTCGATGTGGAAAGGTTGGACATCTTGAAAAAAGGTTCCCTAAGAAGTTTCAATAAGATGATAAGGATGAATTTGAAATTCCCAGGAATAAGTATTCATCCTATGTGAAAGGTAACAAAATGTTCAAGAGAAATTTCTTCAAAATGAAGAATCTTATTTCACAATAAAATGACAGTTTAGAAGAATTTTAGGTTGAATAGGCAGAGAAATTCAAAGATCATGGAGATAATTATATGGTGGAAGTTATAGGTATATTATATAAAAAGGAATAAAGTGACATTGATGAAGATTAGTTATAAGGAAGAGTTGATATACATGCTAAACTGGAATCCTCTCTTGAAGAGATAGATGTTTGTAAAGAAAAAAAAAATAAAGCCAATAAAGTGCTTTGTGATGAAAACCTCTATATACAACAACATGAAGAAGAGAAGTCTGATATAATGAAATAAATTGAAAATCTAAACTCTTTATTTCTAGAGGACTCAAAAATGGTTAGTGAGTATAAACTCAAAGATGAATAATAGATAAGTTTTATCAATGGTTTGAAAAACACAGTGAAGGAAAAAATAAAATAAATTGTTGAACTTGTAGAGGAAGTCATTGGCCTATTATGAAAAGTTAAGGATCAAGAAAAACTCATGATTCTTAGTATGTTATCAGGAAATAAGACCATTCAAATGACATAAAATATAGAAGTTGAGCATAGAGGTCTAGTATAAAAGAATAAATATTCATGTTTAAATGATAAGGCTTATATGAAGCTTGAACAAAAATAAAAAAGCTATAATGATTGATGGAAGACCATAAACAACTACTCCAAGATATAATAATGATTTGGGTATGAAGTAGAATAAGAAGATTCAAATAACCCAAGGGACAACCAATGGTGCAGAAGTGACATGCAGGAATGCACCCCGCATCAGGTGTTATTGCTGTGGAAATATGGGACACTCACAAAATGTGTGCTCCACATGTAAGAGATAACGAAGGGAAAAAGAAGAAAAAAGGTATCCAAACTGAGAACAATACTCTAGTATATCTTTATGGGTTTATTGTTTTTGGTGTGGAGTATTTGGACACAATTTCAAATATTATGCATTATCCATTAAGAGGAATTTGATGAAGCATAACCAAATTGGTCATAATCCATGACTCAATGAGTTATCAAGTGAGATGAAAACACATAATTGATTTGAAGTTATGCCAGATGAAGATGGTATATCATAATCTAAGGAAGATCATGTTTTTTAATCTATACAAAGTATGAAGTCAAAAACATAGATCAGAAAGAAAAAAGCTGAGAAGGTAGTGGTTGTGTAAATTTCCCTTAAATCATTAGATCATTCTGGTGTATGGATCCATGAACATGGATGAAAATTCCATATGATAGAAAATAAGGATCTTATTATAATAATAAAATTTTATAAGGAAGGTGTTGCTAAATTTGGAAATGATAAAGGCCTAAAGGTAATTGGATTGGGAAAATCCAAGTATGGGGGGAAGGAAATGACATGTGCTGATGTCTTAGTTGTTGAAGGTGTCAGTCACAACATTCTTAGTGTCAGTCACCTATGTGAATCAGGGAATGATATAAGATTTAATAGGAATATTTATATAATAAAAGGAATATATGGTGTAGTTATTCTATAGGGGAAAAGAATAAAGGGGAATCTCTACCTTTTAAGTGGAGAAGAAGATATGTTTTTTTTATCTAGATAAGAGGAAAGCATGTTGTGGTATAAACATATTGGCTATTTATGACAACCATATTTGAAAGATCTGGTCAAATGTGATGCATCTGTAGACCTCCCTATGCTATCATGTTATCATACTCATACGTTCAATTCTTTTCAACAAGAGAAGATCATCATAAATACATATAAGGTAAAAGAAAAAAATTCCACCAAAGTGCTTAAATTAGTGCACATAGATGTATGTTGACCTATCTCACAAAGATCCATTGATGGGAAGAGGTATTACATTATTTTCATTGAAAATTTCGGCAAGATATAATGTGTATTCATCATTTCCCATAAGACTGATGTGTTCAGTTGTATAAATAAATATCCAAGGGAATCAAAAATGATTCTTATACAAAAAATTCAAAAGTTTTGTACTAATAATGGTATGAAATTTACAAATATTCAGGTCTAGGATTATCTCAAGAAACATGGGACAAGGCATAATGTTTTAGCTATGAGAGCTCCTCAAAAAAATTAAGTGGTTGAGAAGAGAAATTAGATTATAAAAAACATGGACAGAACAATTCTTATTAAAAAATATATAATTGAGAAATTATAGAAGGAAGAATTCTTAACATAAGTCTACATATCTAATATGGATTTGTTGTGTCTAAAGGAATAAAATACTATATATGAGATGTGGTATAGAAAGAATCCAACATTGAAATAATTTTGAATCTTTGTAAGTAAGTGTTTTATTTTAAATAAAGATAAACATAGAAAATTTTTGTTATGTGGAGATGAGGCGATATTCCTTTTCTACTTAGGAAAAATTAAATCATATAAATGCTTCAATAAGAGGCTATGAAAATTTGTTGAAATCAATGATGCCACTATAGTAGAAAATGAAAATAATCTTCAAAAACACAGTGAACAATTCCTTGATGAAAGTGATGAGGAGGTAAGAAACATAGTGGGAGAAGAAGCGGAAAATTCCTATTTAGAAGAAGATAAAAATGATGAGAAAGAAGAAGTAAAATATTTATATATTCATAAGACAAATAGTAAAGCTAAAATTGGAAGGAAAAAATTCATTGGTGATCATGCAGTTCCAGTTCAAACCTAGATAATTAAGTCTTCACAACAGTCATATTTCTTATCTCAGGTAGAGCTTAAATTTTTTGAGGAAGTAGTTGGTGATGGAAATAGGGTTCAGGATATGTATGAATAGTTAGACCAAATTGAGAAGAATCAGACATGAGAGACTATTTTGAGTCCAACAGATAAGAATGTCATTGAGAATAAATGGGTATTTCCCAACAAGATTAATGAATATGGCATAGTGACTCAAAATAAATCATTACTAGTGTATACAGGTTATTCCTAGATATAAGGTATTAATGATGACGAAACATTTACACCTATTTCAAGGCTAGAGAAAATTATATTATTCTTGGCCATAATATTGAAATAAATTTCAAAGCTTTCTAGATGGTTGAAATGTTAGCATTTATGAATGGGGTTCTTGAAGAATAAGTTTATAATGAGAAGATATATTGTTTTATCATTCATGAAGATGAGAATAGATATTTTAAACTAAAAAAGGATCTATATGGGTTGAAGCAAGAACTAAGAGCATGGTATTAAAGACTATATCTATTTTTGAAGAAGCTCAGTTTTTAGCATGGTGGAGTTGTTTACAATATATATATCCAAAATGTAAATAATCGAAGGATAATTATACTAGTGTGTGTTGATGAAATAATCTTTAGTGGATCATATGAATCTTGGTGAAAACAGTTCACAAAATTCATGAAAAGTGAATTCAAAATATCAATGATTGGTGAAATGACATTTTCCCTTGGTTTACATGTGACACAAGGGAAGCATGTAAGATTAATTTCTCAATATAAATATTCCAAAGAGGTTTGAGAATATTTTTAATGGATAATTCCATATAGACGACGACTTCGGTGGCTACTCAGATTAAACTATCGCGGGATGATGAAGGCAATATAATAAATGTAACAAAATAAAGGAAAACCATTGGTAGTATATTATACTTGACAACAACAAGACCTGATATTATTTTTTCCACATGCCAAGAAGCACAATATCAGAGCAATCCCAAGGAACTGTACTTTATTGCAGTGACAATAATACATTGGTATATCAAAGGAATAATGGATATTGATTTTTTGTACAATGAAAAATCTTAGTAAGAGTCATTAGGATATATAGATGTAGAATGGTCCTAATTAGCTGATGATTGAAAATTAACTTTTGGTGGTGCATTATATCCTTTAGTATTATGTATTTCTTTTCCAAGAAAGAAACAAGATTTCATTTCTTTGATCACCACAGAAGTTGAATATATTGCAGCCACTCAATCGTGCATACAATTATTGTAGATGAATTAGCAGCTTGATGATATGGGGGTTGAAGTGAAGTCTTCTATTAGAATGTATTTCCATAGTTCAAGTGCTATAAATATTAGGAAAAATATAGTACATCACTAAAGTAAAAAATCATATTGAAATCAAATATCATTTTATTAACGAGAAGGTGGAGGAAGGGCTTGTGAAATCGGAGTATGTGCCTATAGAACTATAGGTTTCATACATTATAATCAAGTCCTTACACAAAGAGGCATTTTAATGACATATAACGGCTCTGTGAGTTTAGTTGAATCCCCACACTTGAAAAGGTGTGATTGTGGGACCTCCTATCTCTAATGTATGGGGAAATTTCCACAAATGTGTTGATCCATGCACTTTAACATATTGCAGACAATAATGAGGTGACCTTCAGTTTCATTAATAAAGGGGGAGAAATTATGGCTATTAAAGGGTAGATAATGTCTTAATCAATATAGGATGAGAAGATGATAGGGGGAGCAGTGATGTAGGGGGAGTTTCAATGTTTTAATGGTTTTAGGTTTTTGAAAAACCATGAAAAGCTTCAATAACATGATGATAATTAGGTGTTACGGGGAAACAGTTCATGGCCATCATAGCTTAGCTTGTCCATATTTAATAATTCTAAAGAATAACTCATGGATATCACAACTTATATTGGACATCTTTAAGCATTCCAAAGAATGATATCTCAAGTAGTTAATGTAACACTCAGATGTTTTTTCTGTAATATTTTCTCTAAATAATTTTAATTCTTTAATAGCTTTCATTGCACGAAATCATGAGTTTAAACGAAACACGATATTACCTTAGTATAAAATAACCATTTTAACCTAGCTGTTAGGTTAGTGGGAATAAATACAACTATGTTATGAAAATTTATGGTGAAGTCATTCACTACTAATTTTATATGAAAAATACAAATCAATTATAAATTTGAATTTTTTAATAAATTGATTGAAATACTATTAGAAAATAAAATTAATGAAATGTATATGATATATACTTAATAATGTATTTTTTATATTCATTCAATAGATATTTTTTCATAGGGTACGAATAAACCCTATTTGATGTATAAAAATATATATTTTTCAAAAGTGTAATTTTCCTCCATTTAATGGAGAACCCCTTTTAAATTAAGATTTTGAGACATTAAAAATTTTTATACGATAAAAAAACATGTTATTTTGAAGTGGGATATAAAAATTTACTTTGGATTAATTTTTAATATTTTTTTCTGATAACTTTCAAATTTTGATGAATAGTAAAAATACACAAAATTCTAATAGATTTTATTTCATCAAAATAATTTATATGGTTAAATTGTAATATTTAATGGTTTTAAAGTATAAATATAATATATTTTTATTATTAAATATAATTTTAATCATTACTATTAATTTTACATTGAATTCAGATGTAAAAACATTTCAATCTTTTGTAATATTTTAACTTTTAAAACCTATTCTCTTTTTCCAAAAATGATATTAATTTTAAATTAACTACTAAAACTTATGTTTTGGGAATTTTTAAAAATGGATTCCATATTTTTAATCAGTAGGTCAAACGTATTTAAATAGATTTATTTTATTTTTAGGTATTATAAATAGTAACTTTGATAATTTTTATTAATACAGTAAAAAGGTAAATTGGGAAATTAAGGATAATAATACTATTATAAATTTACCCTAAAACATGTATTAATATCATTGGATGAGTGTGTTTTGATATAAATCATCCTTGGGTCTAAATGGTGTCCTTTGGAAGCCACTTGGAAGAGATTATAATCTTCAATTTATTTTATTTAAAGAAAAATTAAACATGTCTTACTCAAATTTTTATAACTATATCCTCTTTATATAATGTTATAAATAAGATAAATTCTAGTATAAATATTGAGTTGAAATATAAAATTTTATTCTTTATCATGTAAATTTATTTGTAAATAAATAATTACCTCAAAACTTATACTTTGATGGTGTAAAAATTAATTAATTGATGGGAAATCAATAAAACAATTTTTACTAAAATAATAATAACCATTAAAATACAAAAACACTTGAAAAAATCTTATTGGTCAAGTATATCTCGACTATAACCATCCAAGGGTCGAGTTATTGATCATTTTTAGTCTTACAGAAGTGATTGTGGCACACATATTATTTTATTTAAAGTGATGTTAAAGTTGTCACATTCATAATTTAATAAGTATAATATTTTAAATGTTGGATTTTATAGAAGATAAATTCGATTAAAAACATTCTTCTAAGATATATTATATTTATCTTCATCATATTATTTTATTTTTAATTTTTATTCAACAAATAATTATATTAAATAATTATACAAAATTGATATAGTAATTATTTTATTAATAGGGATATCAATTTTTTTATTAAAAATATTAAAATAAATATAATATAGGATAATTAATATGTATAATAAATTTTATAGATTAAATTTACCTCTTATAAATATAATAAAATATTTTTCATGAAGTTAACTTGTTATCTTAATATTTTTGAAAATCAATGAATTGAATAGTATCAAAATTGACACTATTGATTGTTTATCCAAGTAACATTTTATTAAATTATTTAAAAATCATAATTTTTTTTATAAAAATATGGAATAATTATTATATTGTTTAAAATATTCTAATTTATTTATATACTTTATAAATTACATCAAATAAGTAAATATTTTACCCTTTTAATTATGAAATATTTGTTACCCTAGTAAAAAATTAAATAGAATAACTAAGTGTTAATTAAAATGATAAAGTTGAAATTGATAAAAAAACTTGCCTAAAATATATTTTTTGATGATATTACAACCCCATATCATATAATATTATAAATTGGGACATTTTTTATGTTTTTTTATGGGCTTTAATTTTATTATAATTAATATTTTTGGAGATCTCAAAAGTGCCCATCACCTCAATTATAAAAGGACACCTACTCCATCACCTCTTCACTCCACTTTGAGCCTTCAAGATCGGCCATACCATAAAATTTTCCATTTTTAGTTTCCTTAGTTACATTATAGAGGTTCTGGTCTTCTTTAAAGACCAACTCTAGTGCTCTAAGAGAACATTTAGAGGAAGCATGTCGAAGATAAGGTAATATCCTTTACCGATTCATTCAAACTTATGTCTTCTTCTACTTAATATTCATGAGTTTTTTAATTATAAATTAATAAATTTAGTATCAATTATATAATAATATTTTTTTTATTATTATGTAAAAAAATTATTCCACTTTCTATTCATCCTACAAAAAATGAAATCACCACACGTGCGTACGTATGACTTACCGTCTCTACGACATGGTGTAATCTATTTTTTACCACCACCTTATTTGGATGGGTATAATGATATAAATAATAACTATATATGATTATTATAACATTATATTTATTCTGAAATACTATTCACCATTCACTTCAACAACATTCAACAATTATGGGAATGATATTGTCGCTCGTGCGTATTTACGACCTACTATATCAATGATGTGATGCGATTAATTCTACATGATATTCATTAAATATTGATTATGTAAATGTATACAATGAATAAATATGATATATATTATTAATATCATTTTTTAATGATATAACAATGACCCATGAAGGATAACCAGAACATATTCAACAAAAAATGCATAAGAAAATGAAGCAGTTAATACTCGAATAACAAGTAATAATGAAATGTTATTAACAAAAGGATGATAATATGATCATATATGATACATTAAAAATGAATATGAATCTTAAATAAGTCAATTACATTATTTAAATCATTATACATGAGGTTTAGATACATACAAAGGAAATCAGACCTAAAAGGTAAGAGATAATTTCACAATCTCATTATTATCTGAGATTGTTTATATGTAAGTATTTACCGGTGTATATATATCATCCACTTCCATGTTTCCTAAATATTTAATATTATTTATATTCTTATAAAATTTCTTAAAGTCAATTTTACCCATTTTTGTGTTTTTATTAAACGGTATGAAATGAATCTTTTTCCATTATTCGATACGAGGTACTTTTTGACTTTTTCGGCAAAAGTATGAGGATAATTTTTTAGATTATATGACATCAATGGATTTTTATGTATTCATAATGAATTATTTTAATGAATATTACTATACATGATTTCAAATTTATTTTAAAATAAATTCTTTTCTTATAAAATTTCGTGGCATTTTCAGAAAAGAAAACATTTTTGAAGAAGAAAGGATATTTTCTTTAAGAATCAATTTCAAGTGTTATATAAAAATTATTTTCCATATAAGATATAATTATTTAATAGGGTTATATTTCAAGTATAATATCCTTATTGTTACTATGATTTTATTATGTTTATGATGGAATGATATTTATGAAATCCATTTGTTTTACATGGATTATGTTTTTGTGGAATGTTGTTTAAAGAAACCCATTTAATTCCTCGGGTTACAATGAATGATTTATTTTATTATAGTAAAAGTAAGAATGATTTAATTATGAGATTTTTGGGACCTATATCTCTCTATAATGTTTTGGGTAAAGATTTATATATCATGAGATAGACATGGCTGGAATGAGAAATGATCTCGTTTCAGTAATACATGGATGGAACGAGGAGTGACCTCAGTTCAATACTGGAATTTGTCTACTTTTATGGTCTTGTAAATGAACCTTGAATAATATGAAATTATCTTATATGCTTATGTGTATTCCACCAAAATACATGTCTTATGTTATGAATTTTGGGATTAAGATCATTGATTCTGATAAACTTTCATGATTTATCCCATGGAATGATATCACGATCTTTCATATGTAGGATAAGTCTTTAAAATGTTATGTTCTTATGTCTTATGATTATGATATGATTAATATCTACCTTGTTTACTCTTAATGAGTATATGATCTCACCATTTCATATATTTCTTCTCCTCAGGTCATGAAGAAGGGTATTAAGTAAGATATGTCAAAAAGGGGTCGGGTTATGACGAAATAAGTGGGAGACAATGAAGATGTCTTATGAACCAGTTGTTTATATTTCCCAGTTTCTAAAGACACTATACCCATACAGTCCTATCATGAATTTTTTATATTCTGTAATGAATATTCTTCAATTTTGAGGTAATATAAATGTATGTAAATTATGGGGAGTTATAGTTAGTATCAGAGGAAATGTATAATTAACCATTGGAAACTAAGATGAGAAAACCTTAGTAAGAACCCCAAAGGAAATGTTTAAGTATAAGTTACAATAATAGTGTTTTAGAAATGATCATGAATAACCTAGTATAAAACCCAAAGTGTCCTAAATTGAAATTTTATTTTTGATTAGGTGGTTTTCCTATTATGATTAGTGTTTCTCACATTATGATTCTTGGTTTTAGTCAATGGATGGAACCAGAAGGAACCATGTTAATGATGAATATGATAGGAAATGCAATGATTGTACTCCTGAGTGACCAAATGTTATGAGAGTTGGAATAAAAAATCTTATAGCTATTATCATACAACTTTATCATGGTATGAATCATATTGGACTACCAAATGATAAAATAAGGTAACAACATTCTATTGAGTCCTTCGTGAGGCAGCGTTCACCTTCTTTTAGTGGGTCATCTAATCCATTGGTGGTTGAACAATGGATCAGTACCACTAAAATGATATTATCAGTTCTCCAATGTTCAGAACATGATACATTCATCTTAGTAGTCTATTGTTTGTAAGGTAAAGTTGATCAATGGTGGAACCTTATCAATAATATGAGTCAAAGAGATGAAATTGAATCCATGGAATGGGATGAGTTCAAAAACATATTTTTCAATAAGTAATTTCCTCACATTCTTTGAAAAAAGATAGATAAGAAGTCCCTTGAACTTAAGAAAAAGGATTATGAATCTGTTGGTACCTACAAATAAAATTTTACAAGACTTTCAAGGTATGCTTCTAGAATTATTATCCAACCAGAGAGTAAAATGGATCAATTCTTTAGTGGCTTAAAACAAAGTCTCGAGAAGGAATTAGCCACATGAGACTTCAATAGCTATGAAGAAATCGTTTTATATGCTCTCAAGGTTGAGATGAAAATTAGTGTAACCCATCCTTCCTATGGGCTTTATAAGAAGAGTAAAATGGAATTAAAGGGAAAATATAAAGACCACACTGAATAGAAGATGAGTTTTCTCTTATGATCAAAGTATGGAAAGAAACCTAGAGGAAATTGTATTAAAGGGACTAGTAAATGTTTTAAGTGTGGAAAATAAGGTCATCTAGTAGTTGAATGACAAAGTGATGGAAAAATATTTATAATGATGTGAATAGAGAAAAGGCTATATAGAATGCACCTCCAACACTCCAATGTTATAAGTGTAAGTTAATGGGGAATTATGCTAATAAATGCCCTAATACAAGGGTTATTGATGATGATTGATGTCATTAAACTCTTAAGGAAAAATAAAAAGGAAATTCACATGTGATCACTATTGGTGATGTGGGGTGTGATAATGAAGTGGTGAAAGGTACACTAACCATCCACTCTAAATTAGAAAATCTTTTATTTGATTTTGGATCCACTCACACTTTTAGTTCTGAATAATTTTCTAATGGTATAAGGCCCAAGACTTAAACCTTACTTAATCTTGAGTTATTAAAAGATTACACATTGAGGATCTTTTCAGGTTTATAGTTTTAGAGAATTAGATCATGAAACTTGCATTACATTCCACATTTAAACAAAGTGGTTACATAAAAGACAATATTCATTCTTCCCATCAACAGAAACATATTTAAAATATAACACGGATTCTTTCTTGACACATCCTTGACACTATCATCACATCATGTACCTTTCCCTTGACCTGTGAAAAACATTTCAAAAACTTGGGATGAGCATAAAAAGCTCAGTAAGAGTTATAAAAATATGGAAAGGAAACATGAGTTCATATATACATTAGAATGAAATCACACTTTACCCATAAAATATAGGCATATCAAATCATGAATAAATCATAGAAAACATAAGACATAAAGGTAACTTGAGGCATTCATAACATTCTTACGTAGGGAGTAACCCTCTTGGTTACGTTTGGAATACACATCACAATATATTCCCTAAATATCTTCGGAGAAACCTTAACGTTTCACTCCTTCGTGTTACCCAATGCATTGGAGAGCTATATCAGGCTCACCCGCCCTTAGTTTATCACGGAACCACCCATCTTCATAATAATGCCCAAGAACCATAACATAATCGTATCACATAAAACATTTGTAAAGGAGACATAACATTTCCACATTTCAATCACAAGATATCAATACAACACAAAAAACATTGTGAAAACCATTATCAATACCAAAATAAAAGAAAAGTAAAACATGGTATTTATTTTTCTTTTAAAAAGATGGTATGGCTTGTAGAGGAAGCCGAAACTCAAATAACGGTCACGACGGCGGAGAAGTCGTTGTCACCGCATACGTATGACAAAAAACATTCCCTTTTGTCGTTTAGTAAACGCTTCATAAAAAAAGATTCCTTTTGAATAAACGTAAAAGTCAAAGGGGTTTATACACCGTATAAAAGAAAGTTGTGTATAAAATAAAATATGCCTCAATGAAAGGAGATTGAGACGAAGTCCCATACCACCTTGAAGCTTAAAATTTTAAACCATTAATATCCATATAAATAAATCCTTAAAACCATTTTGAAAACATGGATATTAATAAGAACAAATAATTAAAACATTTAAAACGATATTTTGGTTAAAGGGGTTTTACCAAAATTAAAGACACTTGAATACAATAATTGAGGAATAACATTTAGTCAGAACTTTATAATATCATGAGAATAAATGGATTCATGATATAATACTCCAAAGGACAGTATATACACCATATAAGAGTGAATTGGTGCATAACAACAATGAACCCTCAATAGAAATGTCAAATGTGGTGAAATCCCTTATAAAGAAGGTATCCTTAAATTAAAGACAAATCAATCTCAAAAATATGTGTGACAAATATAAATACACCCAATATAAGTGGATATTAAGTGTAAAACAATAAAAGGTCATTCACACATATTCAATGGATAACATATTCAATGACTACATGTTGAACCAAAAGAAATCGAAATTGGGTTAAAAAGTTCCCTTGACAGCCTAATGACATCACATCAAAATGAGTTGATGAGAGATAAAAAGTGTATCTCATAACTTGGACATAAAATTTACATCAATAAGGATATATTAGAACATATCCCAACATAACAATATGTAAATTAAAAGACCCAACAAAATAAGTCTTTTAAAAAAGAGGAGGGTGAAAGGTTCCCTTACAGACTTGGGTATCTTTCAAAACATACACCCCATGAAAGAAGGACAATAGATAATTGATGTAAATACTCATAAAAGAAATTATATTACACAAAGAGTAGAATAATGGGCATTACATACACCACTCAATGGAATTTATGGCAAATTTAGCATAAATCTCACGGGAATAAAAGTGAGATGAAAAATCCCTTACGAAAACTCGGCAGCCTAACGGCGCCACATAAAACTTCCGAATATGGATTGATGAGATCAAATAGGGTATCTCATCACATTACAATAAAATGTACAGAAAGTGGAATATAAAATAACATCTCCCAACATTACAAAGAGGATCTTAAAAGAAGTGACATAAAGGAGAGTACTTAAAAAGAAAGAGAGAGGTTAGATCTCTTACGAAAGTTCGGCAGCCTAACAGCGCCACTCAAAACTTCCAAAATGGATTGATGAGAGAGAATAGGGTCTCTCATCACATGAACATAAAAATTAAAGTAAGTTTAATATAAAATATCATCCCAATAACAATAAAGATGAGCTTTAAAAGGAATGACATAAAAGTGTGTACTTAAAAAGAAAGAGAGGAGTAGGATCCCTTACCTCGGGTCCGACTTGACTCGATCGTTCTTTAATCTCCTGAATAATAAACTTGAGTTAATTTATACTTCCTTAAGAACCTTTTTAAAGTTCATTATTCCTTTTATATCACTTATTACCATGTCATAAACATTATGTAATCATTTAAGTTAATAATATTTGTTTTGCCGATATTTGGTTCTTAAGTCGAAAATGGACTTCTTACAATTACATGTTGTTCGTGTGGCCAAATGTTTATTATATCCAGAATTTTATTCATGATTTAGATATCATATATTTAATATATATCCAGTACATTCATGCATTTATAACATTACATAATCATTTAGAGGTAAGAAATGAAATGCACCGTTCATGGAGACGGTAAGCCGTACGTACGCATGAACGCTACTTTCATTTCTATTTCGTATTTTATAGAATGGAATAATAATGATATAAAGGTATATTATAATTCCAGAATAATATCATATATAATATCATAGTTCCATCCTTTATACGTCCCACATATGGTATTTAACGAATCAAATCACTTTGAGGGGGCGGTAGTCCGCACTTCCTTAAATGAAGATATCGCGTTTACCCATAATGGAAACCATAAAGGTATGCCCAAAATGAAAAAAAAACAGAAGCTTAAGGAAAACATAAACATATTATATATCATATATAAAAATAGTGACATCATAATGGCCACCTTTGAAGGTGTTAAATGAGTATTGAACAATCATCGTTTCGGGAGGCAGAATTTCACCATCCACGGAAACCATATGTTCTTTAACCATTTGATGTAGTTGTGTGAGAGTGTAGCTAGAATAAATCTTATAAAAACATCCTAGTATATTTAAGATACTTGTGTTGTTACAAAATAAGTAAATAAACAGAGTTTAGGGGGTTGGAAAAGCAAAATAAAACAAATGAACATGAGAGAATGAATTACCTTTAAAAGTGTAACTCCTTTTGATTTGAGCCTAAAGGCTTCCTTTGAAAGGATTATTCCCAAAGGGGATCCTCTAGGATGAGGATAGAGATGTGGAGAGAGTAAATGGGCAGGGGTTGGCCGAGCCAAAGGCTTGAGGAGTGTGTGAAATGAGGTAGAGGTGGGGGCCTTTTATAAGAGGAAAGGAGGGACACTTTTGGAAAGTAAGAAATATTACTTTATTTGAAAATTTGTTTCGGTTTTAAAAGGTCCCACATTGATATAATTCGTGGATAAGGTGATAAGGGTTCGAAATACACCCATCCAATAAGTTTTTGACATGTTTAGTTCATAGATTTTACATTATCTTTCCATTTTATTTAAATCGTCAGATAATGATGTCATCACTGCATCATTATGATGTCATAAATAATTTAATTTATTTAATGTCTAAAAATTATAAAAAAATTACTATGATGTAGGAAATCTTTTTATCTTTCTAATGACTATTTATAATAAAAAATCTGACTTGTATAACCCCACTTAAAAATTGTTTTAGTAAAACATATCATGTTTGTGCCATTTTTACTTTTACATTAAATAAAAAGTTATTTATGTCATTTCCCAACCAAAGTGGCTCCATGGGGTCCCCAAGTTGACCCATGTATTTTCTTGGTCGGCCATTACACATCCAATGAGGTTAGGACATGTGTCAAGTTCATTTCATTTTATTAAAACATTATTTTTACCTTAAACTACACTAATTACCTCTAATCGCGATTAAAAACTTAATAAGTTACTATTCACCAAAAACTTATTTTTATCCCATTGAACCACATTTTACTTCTTAATGAAAACCATGTATGTCGGATTTTTGAAATTCAAAACACAAAGATGGAAGAATTTCATTTAAACGGAAAAATCAGTTTTTATAAGTACCACTTAGTGGTGTCACTATTCATCAAAAATTGATGTTTTTCAGAAAAATCCCAAAAATTCACCCTAAGCTATATTTGATATTCTGAATTCAAAAATGAAGTCTATTTTACAAAATTAAAAACATATAAGTCACATTAATTAATTTAATAATTAATTCCCGCTGTCAGAGCAAATAGCGTGTTTTTATGAAACAATAAGTATCAAAAGATTGACACTGGTTTAAGTCTGATTTCAAAGTGAAATTAATTCCAATGACCACTATTGGATTTAATGGTAAAAATATATTCTAATTTAACTTTAAAACCAATTAAAAAGATAATCTAATCATATAAATAAATTATATTAAAAAGAGGTTTTGAATTAAAATACAACATTTTACACTATTCATTAAAAAAATGAGCTTTATCGGAAAGATACCAAAAATTTACACAAAGTAAATTTTGATGTCCCGATTCTTAATAAGAGTTTTATTTGGTCCAAAAGAATGTTTAAGAGTGAACAAAACTATATTTAATGATGGTTCAACATCAAAAGGTGATAAGTGAACCTTTAGTGAAAAACTAGGGCATATACGCCTAAAATTGAATTCTTTCCGTATTTTAAGCCATTATCTTTTATTGGATAAATGTAAAAACATTTAAAGACATATATAATCATATTTTATTTATTTCTATCCATTCCCGTCAATACAACAGCTACATGTTAACTACCATTTAAAATAATATTATTTTATTATTGGAGTGCAACGTAAGATTCCCAAGAAACTCGTTGTTGCGTGTTGGGTACATCATCGAGCATAGCGTCCCCTTTTAAAGTCATTTTAATATTTTATTCACAAATTTGGATAAATAAGAAAATTTCATATTCTTTATTTACCTGGGGTGTTACATCCTTCCCCCCTTTTGGGAATTGCATCCTCGCAATTTTAAAATTGAGCTTGGAAACATCCTTGAAAATCCCACATCGGAACAAGAGTCGGTAAAACAATCACTTTAAAATAAAGAAAGATAAGCACAGAGGTCACCCGAGTTAACCCATACTAGGATTCCAAGTATGAAAATATGGACATGGAGGAAAAAACAAAGGGTCATGTTCTGATGGAGAGTGATAGAAAACATGTTTAGGAGAAAGTTAACCACAAGAAAATCACAAACTTGTGATGGGTTAAACGGTATTCGATTCCCCAGTAGGAAAAGTTAATAGACAACATTTTTGTTTTAAGTTACTTTTTATTGAGGAATTTATTCATAAGGAAACATAATCACTTATCATGTTGACTTTCAACTTTTACTAGATTCCTTAATCAAATTCATATTTTTTTCCAAAAGACGAGTATTTAGGGAGACTTGTTCGCATTAAGAGTACTATAATCAACTTCTAGAGAATCACCTAATCCACAAAAGAGAACTATATACATCCCATGTCTTTAGGCTTTAACCAAAACCAAAACCAAAAAGGTTAGTACAAGGTCAGATAATCCAGAAAAGGATAACCCATTAAAAAGAAAATCCATGCTTAATCTCCAAAATTTGTCCAACAAAACCCAAAGTTCAACGAGGACCATCAGATAAACAATTTGTCCATAAAATTCTTCAAAGTAAACCAATATAAGATTGAAACCCAAATATTTGAAGGATTTAGTCACATAGTCTTCCAAGTTAAATCGTAACATTTATCTCCAAACAACATCAGTTGCTCCTAAAGTCTCATATTGAAAAGTAATTAACCTAATCACATATCCTCTATGATAGGTTAATCATTTTCATAAATAACCCAAAATCAACTTACTCTTAAAAAAAAGAATCAGTTAAACTAACCAGGGACTTCACGTAGTCCAGTGGTAGGCGATAAATACTAGTCGCACTTTGGTTGTGGGTTCGATTCCCGCAGCTTTGTCCGACGCGACGGGATGTCACACGGTCTGCGTGTTGTCCTTTTTCCAAAACTATATAATTCTTAAAACATTCCCCAAAATGAGATAAAATCTTCAAGAATAATCATAACATATTTTAACCTCAAGTTTATCTCATGCCCTTCATTTTCCATCATATCATATAATAACCCATAATTACCTCAAAAGTAAGGATCATGTAAACCCTAATGGTTACCTTAATAATTATTACCTGAATTTCCACATCGAGTTGGCCATCTCATACATGATGCATTAGAGAACTCACCAAGGTTGAAGTGATTGATCATGACTCCTTGATAGTTGGTTTAGAACAACTATGAGATTCCTCATTGAATCCCCCATCTCATCTAGTATCTTAATCAGAGAACCACCAGAGTTTCCTTCAAACCCATTTTCACTTTGGTGCCTTCTAGATCCAACCATTTACTAAAACCAAAAAGGTCAGTGTGAGTATATCAACAAAACCATCATGTACTAATGAGGAAGGTAAACACTAAGATATACTTACTCATTCACTTTATCTAAAACTAGGACTCTTTCTTAAATCCTAACCATTATGGTAATGTCACTTATGCTTAAAGAATACCCTAACCTCTAAAGTTATCTAAACCGGCCTTTGATACCAACTATAAGGCCCCAGCCTTAAACCTTACTTAATCTTGAGTTATTACAAGATTACACATTGAGGATCTTTTCAGGTTTAGAGTTTTAGAGAATTAAATCATGAAACTTGCATTACATTCCACATTTAAACAAAGTGGTTACATAAAAGACAGTATTCATTCTTCCCATCAACGGAAACATATTTAAAATATAACACAAATTCTTTCTTGACACATCCTTGACACTATCATCACATCATGTACCTTTCCCTTGACCTGTGAAAAGCATTTCAAAAACTTGGGATGAGCATAAAAAGCTCAGTAAGAGTTATAAAAATATGGAAATGAAACATGAGTTCATATATACATTAGAATTAAATCACACTTTACCCATAAAACATAAGCATATCAAATCATGAATAAATCATAGAAAACATAAGACATAAAGGTAACTTGAGGCATTCATAACATTCTTACGTAGGGAGTAACCCTCTTGGTTACGTTTGGAATACCCATCACAGTATATTCCCTAAATCTCTTCGGAGAAACCTCAAGGTTTCACTCCTCCGCGTTACCCAATGCATTGGAGAGCTATATCGGGCTCACCCGCCCTTAGTTTATCACGGAACCACCCGTCTTTATAATAATGCCCAAGAACCATAACATAATCGTATCACATAAAACATGCGTAAAGGAAACATAACATTTCCACATTTTAATCACAAGATATCAATACAACACAAAAAACATTGTGAAAACCATTATCAATACAAAAATAAAAGAAAAGTAAAACATGGTATTTATTTTTCTTTTAAAAAGAAGGTATGGCTTGTAGAGGAAGCTGGAACTCAAATAACGGTCACGATGGCGGAGAAGTCGTTGTCGCCGCATACGTACGAAAAAAAACATTCCCTTTTGTCGTTTAGTAAACGCTTCGTATAAAAAATATTCCTTTTGAATAAACATAAAAGTCAAAGGGGTTTATACACCGTATAAAAGAAAGTTGTGTATAAAATAAAATATGCCTCAATGAAAGGAGATTGAGACGAAGTCCCATACCACCTTGAAGCTTAAAATTTTAAACCATTAATATCCATATAAATAAATCCTTAAAACCATTTTGAAAACATGTATATTAATAAGAACAAATAATTAAAACATTTAAAACGATATTTTGGTTAAAGGGGTTTTACCAAAATTAAAGACACTTGAATACAATAATTGAGGAATAACATTTAGTCAGAACTTTATAATATCATGAGAATAAATGGATTCATGATATAATACTCCAAAGGACAGTATATACACCATATAAGAGTGAATTGGTGCATAACAACAATGAACCCTCAATAGAAATGTCAAATGTGGTGAAATGCCTTATAAAGAAGGTATCCTTAAATTAAGGTCAAATCAATCTCAAAAATATGTGTGAAAAATATAAATACACCCAATATAAGTGGATATTAAGTGTAAAACAATAAAAGGTCATTCACACATATTCAATGGATGACATATTCAATGACTACATGTTGAACCCAAAGAAATCGAAATTGGGTTAAAAAGTTCCCTTGACAGCCTAACGACATCACATCAAAATGAGTTGATGAGAGATAAAAAGTGTATCTAATCACTTGGACATAAAATTTACATCAATAAGGATATAGTATAACATATCCCAACATAACAATATGTAAATTAAAAGACCCAACAAAAGATGTCTTTTAAAAAAGAGGAGGGTGAAAGGTTCCCTTACCGACTTGGGTATCTTTCAAAACATACACCCCATGAAAGAAGGACAATAGATAATTGATGTAAATACTCATAAACGAAAGTATATTACACAAAGAGTAGAATAATGGGCAGTACATACACCACTCAATGGAATTTGTGGCAAATTTAGCATAAATCTCACGGGAATAAAAGTGAGATGAAAAATCCCTTACGAAAACTCGGCAGCCTAACGGCGCCACATAAAACTTCTGAATATGGATTTATGAGATCAAATAGGGTATCTCATCACATTAAAATAAAATTTACAGCAAGAGGAATATAAAATAACATCCCCCAACATTACAAAGAGGAGCTTAAAAGAAGTGACATAAAGGAGAGTACTTAAAAAGAAAGAGAGAGGTTAGATCTATTACGAAAGTTCGGCAGCCTAACAGCGCCACTCAAAACTTCCAAAATGGATTGATGAGAGAGAATAGGGTCTCTCATCACATGAACATAAAAATTACAGTAAGTGTAATATAAAATATCATCCCAATAACAATAAATATTAGCTTTAAAAGGAATGACATAAAA
Source organism: Viscum album (assembly GCA_963277665.1). Lineage (NCBI taxonomy): Eukaryota > Viridiplantae > Streptophyta > Magnoliopsida > Santalales > Viscaceae > Viscum > Viscum album. Next base: position 1,927,251,419 of record OY728137.1, on the reverse strand, counting down.
GTGTGTACTTAAAAAGAAAGAGAGGAGTAAGATCCCTTACCTCGGGTCCGACTTGACTCGATCGTTCTTTAATCTCCTGAATAATAAACTTGAGTTAATTTATACTTCCTTAAGAACCTTTTTAAAGTTCATTCTTCCTTTTATATCACTTATTACCATGTCATAAACATTATGTAATCATTTAAGTTAATAATATTTGTTTTGCCGATATTTGGTTCTTAAGTCGAAAATGGACTTCTTACAATTACATGTTGTTCGTGTGGCCAAATGTTTATTATATAAAGAATTGTATTCATGATGTAGATATCATATATGTCATATATATCCAGTAAATTCATGCATTTATAACATTACATAATCATTTAGAGGTAAGAAATGAAATGCACCGTTCATGGAGACGGTAAGCCGTACGTACACATGAACGCTACTTTCATTTCTATTTCGTATTTTATAGAATGGAATAATAATGATATAAAGGTATATTATAATTCCAGTATAATATCACATATAATATCATAGTTCCATCCTTTATACGTCCCACATATGGTATTTAATGAATCAAATCACTTTGAGGGGGTGGTAGTCCACACTTCCTTAAATGAAGATATCACGTTTACCCATAATGGAAACCATAAAGGTATGCCCAAAATGAAAAAAAACAGAAGCTTAAGGAAAACATAAACATATTATATATCATATATAAAAATAGTGACATAATAATGGCCACCTTTGAAGGTGTTAAATGAGTATTGAACAATCATCGTTTCGGGAGGCAGAATTTCACCATCCATGGAAACCGTATGTTCTTTAGCCATTTGATGTAGTTGTGTGAGAGTGTATCTAGAATAAATCTTATAAAAAAATCCTAGTATATTGAAGATACTGGTTTTGTTACAAAATAAGTAAATAAAAAGAGTTTAGGGGGTTGGAGAAGCAAAATAAAACAAATGAACATGAGAGAATGAATTACCTTTAAAAGTGTAACTCCTTTTGATTTGAGCCTAAAGGCTTCCTTTGAAAGGATTATGACCAAAGGGTATCCTCTAGGATTAGTAGAGGGATGTTTAGAGAGTAAATGGGCAGGGTTTGGCCGAGCCAAAGGCTTGAGGAGTGTGTGAAATGAGGTAGAGGTGGGGGCCTTTTATAAGAGGAAAGGAGGGGCACTTTTGGAAAGTAAGAAATATTACTTTATTTGAAAATGTGTTTCGGTTTTAAAAGGTCCCACATTGATATAATTAGTGGATAAGGTGATAAGGGTTCGAAATCCACCCATCCAATAAGTTTTTTACATGTGTAGTTCATATATTTTACATTATCTTTCCATTTTATTTAAATCGTCAGATAATGATGTCATCGCTGCATCATTATGATGTCATAAATAATTTAATTTATTTAATGTCTAAAAATTATAAAAAAATTACTATGATGTAGGAAATATTTTTATATTTCCAATTACTATTTATAATAAAACATATGACTTGTATAACCCCACTTAAAAATTGTTTTAGTAAAACATATCATATTTGTGTCATTTTTACTTTTACATTAAATAAAAAGTTATTTATGTCATTTCCCAACCAAAGTGGCTCCATGGGGTCCCCAAGCTGACCCATGGATTGTCTTGGTCGTCCATTACACATAAAATGAGGTTAGGACATGTGTCAAGTTCATTTAATATTATTAAAACATTATTTTTACCTTAAACTACACTAATTACCTCTAATCGCGATTAAAAACTTAATAAGTTACTATTCACCAAAAACTTATTTTTATCCCATTGAACCACATTTTACTTCTTAATGAAAATCATGTATGTCGGATTTTTGAAATTCAAAACACAAAGATGGAAAAATTTCATTTAAATGGAAAAATCAGTTTTTATAAGTACCACTTAGTGGTGTCACTATTCATCAAAAATTGATGTTTTTCAGAAAAATCCCAAAAATTCACCCTAATCTATATTTGATATTACGAATTCAAAAATGAAGTCTATTTTACAAAATTAAAAACATATAATTCACCTTAATTAATTTAATAATTAATTCCCGCTGTCAGAGCAAATAGCGTGTTTTTATGAAACAATAAGTATCAAAAGATTGACACTGGTTTAAGTCTGATTTCAAAGTGAAATTAATTCCAAAGACCACTATTGGATTTAATGGTAAAAATATATTCTAATTTCACTTTAAAACCAATTAAAAAGATAATCTAATCATATAAATAAATTATATTAAAAAGAGGTTTTGAATTAAAATACAACATTTTACACTATTCATTAAAAAAATGAACTTTATCGGAAAGATACCAAAAATTTACACAAAGTAAATTTTGATGTCCCGATTCTTAATAATAGTTTTATTTGGTCCAAAAGAATGTTTAAGAGTGAACAAAACTATATTTAATGATGGTTCAACATCAAAAGGTGATAAGTGAATCTTTAGTGAAAAACTAGGGCATATACGCCTAAAATTGAATTCTTTCCGTATTTTAAGCCATTATCTTTTATTGGATAAATGTAAAAACATTTAAAAACATATATAATCATATTTTATTTATTTCTATCCATTCCCACCAATACAACGGCTACATGTTAACTACCATTTAAAATAATATTATTTTATTATTAGAGTGCAACGTAAGATTCCCAAGAAACTCGTTGTTGCGTGTTGGGTACACCATCGAGCATAGCGTCCACTTTTAAAGTCATTTTAATATTTTATTCACAAATTTGGATAAATAAGAAAATGTCATATTCTTTATTTACCTGGGGTGTTACAAATGGTATCGCCGTATTACCTCAACAACTAGATAATGAGTTAGTTGTAACAACTCTTAATGGAACAATATTCACATAAAAAGGTTATAAATCTTATTCAATTGATGTTTATGGGAAAGTTATTCCTATAAATCTTGTGATCCTTCATATAGTGGAACTTTATGTGATTATTTTCAAGGATTGGCTTTCTATATATGGATATCATATCAATTTCCAAGGAAGGGAAGTCACATCTCATATTCTAGATCAATCTATGATCATCTATCGATGAAAGGATGAGTATGAAATTCAGTGAAAATTTATTCTATCTTATGGGTCTTGATTTCTATAAATGAAGGTTATATATCTCAAATGGTTGGGGAAAAACTCACAATTAATAATACACCCATTGTACGTTAGTTTGATGATCTATTTCCAGAATAATTTCTAGTTATTCCACCAAATCATGAGGTTGAGTTTTTAATAGAACTCATACCGGGTGTTATGCCAATTTTAAAGACACCGTACAGAATAGAACCAATTGAGTTGAAAGAATTGAAGAAGAAAATACAAGAGAATCTTGAAAAAGGATTTATATGCCCTAGTGCATCATCTTGGGGTGCACCTATTTTGTTTGTTAAGAAGAAAGATAGATCAATGAGACTCTTCATTGATTATAAAGAACTTAACAAGATCACTATCAATAAAAAATATCCCCTTCTACACATTGATGACTTATTTGACCAACTATATGGAGCTCAATACTTTTCCAAGATTGATCTTCATTTAGGGTATCATCAATTAATGGTCATGACGGTAGATATACCAATGACGACATTCCATACAAGGTATGGACACTATGAATTTATAGTGATGCCTTTGTTTTCTTACTAATGAACCCTATATATTTATAGATATAATGAATAGATTCTTTAGAGACTATCTTGATCAGTTTGTGATAGTCTTTATCGACAATATTATTGTCTATTTCAATAGTAAGGAAGAAAATGAAGATTATTTGAAAATTGTACTAAAGACCCTGAGAAAATAGAAGCTTTATGAAAAATTTACCAAGTGTGAATTTTGGCATCAAAAAATTTCATTTTTTGGTCACATAATCTCAAAAGAGGGGATATATATTGATTCAACAAAAACAAAAGTTATTGAAAGTTGTTTAAGACCAACAATGGTAACTGAGATCCAATGTTTTCTTGGTTTAGATGGATTTTATCGATGTTTTGTGAACAATTATTCTTGATTATATAATCAAATCACAAATTTGACTCAGAAAGGAGTTAAGTTTGGGTGGATGTAGGAATGTGAAGAGAATTTCAAAGAGATAAAAGTAAGGTTAACTAGTGCACCTATGGTCACACTGCTTTGTAGTGAAGAAAGGTTTGTGATCTATAGTGATGCATCCATAAAGGGGTTGGGTTGTGTTCTCATGAAAAATGATATGGTTATATATGATACCTCACAAAAATTGAAAATCCATGAGAAAAATTACCCAACTCAGATTTGGAGTTAGCTGTGGAAGTACTTATATTAAATATATGGAGGAATTATGTTTATCGTGAAAGGTGTGATATTTATACTGATCATAAAAGTTTAAAGTATATTTTCACACAAAAGGATTTGAATATGTGCCAAAGAAGATGGTTGGAGTTGATTAATGATTATTACTACTCAATGCATTAACACCATAGGAAAGCAAACAATATGGACACTGATTTGAGTTGAAATAACCATGCTATCCTATTCATGATGAGGATCACAAAAGATCCAATATTTATGGATGTGCAAAGGATGGATTTTGAAATTTTAAAGGAAGGGGAGAAATCTTATCTTTCAAAAATGAATGTTCAACCATCTATACAAGTGAAGATTAATGTGGTGCATAAGGAAGATAAAGATAAAAAAAAGGTGATAAATATTCCTGAATTCAACCTTGATTGTGATAGAATAATAAGGTTGAATAATTGGGTTTTTATTACTCCCATTCCAGAATTAAAGAAGGATCTATTGGATGAGGCTCATAGTTCTTAATTCACTATTCACCATGGAAGAAAAAAGATGTATAGGGACCTTAAAGAGTATTTATGGTGGGATGGAATGAAAAAAGATGTTTCTGAATATGTCTCTCAGTGGTTGGTTTGTCAGAAAGTTAAGAATGAGACACATAACTCTAAGGGCATGTTACAACCATTACCCATACCAGAATGGAAATTGAAAAAAATCACTATGGACTTATTCACTGTTCTTTCCAAAACATATAAAGTCCATAATACTATATATGTTATAGTTGATCTCATTATGAATTTGGAAAACTTGGTTTTGATTAGAGTGTATTTATCTCTTGATCAGGTTTCCAAGATATATGTAAAGGAAGTGGTAAGATTTCATGGAGTGCCACATTCCACTATATCTGATCGGGAACCGAGGTTTACCACAAATGTTTGGACAAGTCTCTAGTAGACTCTAGATATAGAGTTACGTTTTCATACTTCTTATCATCCTTACACATATGATCAATCCAAGGGGAAAATTAAAACAATAGAAGACATGTTGAGAGCTTTCTCTATGGATTTTAATGGTTTTCGGGATAAAAAACTACCTTTTGGTGGAATTTTCTTACAAAAATAGCCTTCAATGCAGTATTTAGATAACTCCTTATGAAGCCCTCTATATAAAGAAGTGTAGAACTATAAATTTCAAGGTTGAATTTTGGGAAATAAATCTATTAGGACATGATCTTGTTGATGAAATGGTAGAAAATGTTATATCTATTCAACAACACATAAGAGTAGTTCGGAGTCAAAAAAACAGTTATAATGACAAATGAAGAAAAGAAATAGAGTTTTAAGTGGGTTACATGGTGTTTCTATGAATATCTCCCTAAAAGAGAGTAATGAGATTTGGACAGAAGGGAAAGTTGATCCCTAGGTATATCAATCCTTTTGAAATTCTGAATCGTGTTAGGAAGATAGCTTACTGATTGATGCTTCCACTAAATCCATCTCAAGTTCATGATGTGTTCCATGTATCTCTCCTAAGAAAGTACTTACATGATCCTTCTCATATAATAAACTTATAAGTCATACCACTGGAGCAAGATCTTTCTTACAAAGAAAAATTGACAGAGATTATGGATTGTAGCGAAAAAGTTCAGTCAAACAAGACCACTCACTTGGTTAAAATTTTGTGGAGGAACCCCCAATTTTAGAGAGCTATGTGGGAACTTGAGGATATGATAATAGAGAGATATCCTCATCTGTTTGTATCCAAATGAATAATTTTTAGGGAAAAATTCAGTTTAAGGGGGTAGAATGTAACACAAGGATGTTTTTATGAAATATTTCATCTAAATAATTTTAATTATTCAATAGCTTGCATTGCATGAAATCGTGAGTTTAAATGAACCATGTTATTCCCTTAGTTTAAAATAACCACTTTAACCTATCCGTAAGGTTAACGAGAATAAATATAAATAACTTATGAAAATGTATGGTGAAGTCATTCGCTACTATTTATTTATGAAAAATATAAATCAATTATATATATATATATTAATAAATTGAGTGAATTACTATTAGTAATTGAATTTAATGAAATATATATGTTATATAATTAATAAAATATTTTTTATATTCATACAATAGATTTTTTTGTCATAGGGTATGAATAAACCCTATTTGATGTATAAAAACCATTATTTTTCAAAAGGGTAATTTTTTACCTTTTAATGGTGAAACCCTTTTAAATTAATATTTTGACACATTAATAATTTTTATATGAAAAAATAAACATTTTATTTGAAAGTTGGATTTAAAAACTTACTTTTAATGATTTTTTAATATTTTTTCTGATAACTTTCATATTTTTATGAATAGTAAAAATACACTAAATTTAATCGAAAAATATTTTTCCATCAAAATAATTTATATGGTTAAATTATAATATTGAATGTTTTAAATTATAAATAAAACTTCTTTTTATCATTAAATATAATTTATTTAATTATCATTATTTTTACATTTAATTCATATGTAAAAACATTTCAATCATTTGCAATGTTTTAACTTTTAAAACTCGTTCTCTCTTTCTGACAATAGAAGTAATTTTAAATTTAATACTAAAAATTATATATTTTGAATTTTAAAAAATTGATTCCATATTTTGAATCAGTAGGTTAAAATAAATAACTTTATTTTATTTTTGGGCATTATGATTAGTAACTTTAGTAATTTTTATTAATACGATAAAAGGATAGATCAGGTAATTAAGAGTAAGAATACTATTATAAAGTTATCCTGAATCTTTTCTTAATATAATTTCTGAGTTTTTTTCCACCTAAATTATCCTTGGGTCAAAACGGTATCCTTTGGAATCCACTTGTATGAGATTAGAACATTTAATTTTGTTTATTTAAAGAAAAATTAAATATGTATTACTCAAATTCTAATAACTATATCATTTTCTATATACAGTTATAAATAAGATAAATTCTATTATAAATACTTAGTTTAAATCTAAAATGTTTTTTATTATGGTAATTTATTTTTAAATAAATAATTTTTTTAAAGACTTAATCTTTAATGATGTAAAAATTAATTAATTAACGAGAAATTAATTTTTTTTAAAATACTAATAACCATTAAATAACCCAAAAACTTAACTAAATATTATTTTTAGAGTATATATTGACTATAACCATCCAAGGGTCCATTTAGCAACCATTTAGAGCCTTATAGTAGAGATTGTAACACTTATTATATTTTATTTAATGTGATATTAAAGTTGTCACATTCATAATTTAATAAGTATAATATTTTAAATATTGGATTTTACAGAAGATAAATTTGACTAAAAATATTTTTATGAAATAGAGTAGATTTATCTTAATCATGATATTTTTTAAAAATTTTATTCAACAAATATGTATATTAAATAATTATACAAAATTAATGTAGTAATTATTTTATTAATAGAGATAAAAAATAAATATTATTAAAAATATTAAAATAAATATAATTTGGGATAATTAATATGTATAATGAATTTTTTAGATGAACTTTACCTATAAGATATATTATAAAATAGTTTTTTTGATGTTAACTTATTATCTTAATATTTTAAAAAAATAATAAATTGATTAGTGTGAAAATTGACACCATTTATTTTTTTTATCAAAATAACATTTTGTTAAAATATTTAGAAATAATAAAACATTTTTTAAAAATATATAATAATTATTATATGGTAAAAAATGGTCTAGTGTATTTATTTACGGTCTAACTGACAACAAATAAGTAAATATTTCACCATTTTAATATTGAAATATTTGTTACCCTTGTTAAAAATTAAACAGAATAACTAAGTGTTAATTAAAATGATAAGGTTTAAATTGATAGAAAAACTGGTAAAAAATCTATTGTTTTATGAGATTACAACCCTATATTATCTAATATTCTAAATTGGGACATTTTTTTTGGTTTTTGGATGAGTTTTTAATTTATTATAAATTAATATTTTTGGAGATCCCAAAAGTGCCCCTCACCTCAATTATAAAAGGGAACATCCTACTGAACCTCTTCACTTCACTTTGAGACTTCAAGATCATCTCTACCCTACCATTTTCCATTCTAAACTTCACTATTTACATTCTAGAGGTTTTTGTATTATTCAAAGTCCAACTCTATTTCTATAATAAGAGATTTTGAGGAAGCACGCTGAAGAATAGGTAATCTCCTCTACTGATTCTTTCAAACTTCTTTCTTCTTATACTTCCTCTTCACGATTTGTTTCATTATAAAGTAATAAATCCAATATCAATTATATAATGAGATTTTATTATTATTATGTAAAATCAAATTTCCACTTTCTATCCGTCCTACAAAAAATGAAGTCACCACACATGTGTACGTACGACTTACCATCTCCACAACGTGGTGTAATATGTTTTCACCACCAACTTACTTTGATGGGTATAATGATAGAAATAATAAATATATATGATTATTATAAAATGATATTTATTATTAAATATTATACACCATTCAATTAAATACCATTAAAAAATTATGGGAATGATATCGTCACTCGTGCGTACATGTGGCCTACCGTCTTAACGATGTGATGCGATTCATTCTACATGATATTCATTAAATCATGATTATGTAAATGTATAGAATGAATAAATATGATATATATAATGTCAATATCATTTTTTAATGATATAACTATGATCCGTGAAAGAGAACCAAAACTTATTAAACAAAACAGGAATAATCAAATGATGTAGTTAATACCCGAATAACAAGTAATAAGGAAAGGAATATTTTATTGTTATTTGATAAGAGGTACTTTTTGAATTTTCTAGAAAATTATAAGGAGAATTATTTTTTAACTTATATGACATGAATGGATATTTACTTCATAATTCCTTATCTTAATGAATCTTCCTCTACATGATTTAAAGTTTATTTTCAAATACATTATTTAGTTTTAAAATTGCCCGGAATTTTGAGAAAAGAAAACATTTTTAAAGAAGAAAGGATATTTTCCACACAAATTAATTTCAAGTGTTATATCAAAATTACTTTCCATATAATATGGAATTATTTAATAGGGTTATGTTTCAAGTATAATATCCTTATTGTTCTTATGATTTTATTTTGTTTATGATGGAATACTATTTATGAAATTCATTTGTTTTACATGGATTATGTTATGGTGGAATGAGATTTAAAGAAACCCATTTTATTCCTTGTGTTATGATGAATGATTTATGTTATTGTGGTTCATGAAAGAATTATTTCATTATGAGATGGGTGGGATCTATATCTCCCTCTAATGTATTGGGTAAAGATTTATATCTCATGAGATAGACATGGATGGAACGAGAAATGATCTTGGTTTAATAATATAGGGTTGGAATGAGGAGTGAACTTAGTTCATTAATTGAAAATTTCCACTATTATGGTCTTGGAAATGATCTTGACTAATATGAAATTATTTTCTATACTTATGTGTATTCTAAAAAACTTTATGTCTTATTTTATGACTTTTGGGATTATGTTAATTGATTCTTATGAATTTTCATGATTTATCCTATGGCATGATATCATGATATTTCATATTAAGGATAAGATTTTCAAATGTTATGTTATTATGTATTATGATTATGATATGATTAATATCTACCTTGCCTACCCTTACTAATAATATGAGATCACCCTTTCATATGTTTCTTTTACCTAGGACATGAAGAAGGGTATTGAGTAAGATATGTAAAAAAGGTTTCTATTTATGATGAAATAAGTGGGAGACAATGAAGAATTATTATGAACTAGTTGTTTATGTTTCTTAGTTTCTAAATACACAATACCTATATGGTTCTATAGTGGATTTGTTATATTTTGTAATAAATATTCTTCAACTTTGATGTAATATAAATGTATGTAAAGTATGGGGTGTTATAGTGAAGTAAGGGTATTTTTAAATATGATGATGTTAAACATGATCAATCAAGGGATATATATCATGAAATATAGAGTTCATGATGAAATAAGTAGACTAGTTTCAGTAATGATGTTTTTCATTTATGAGATTTGCATGCTACTCTTGTTTCTCATGCTGAGTATGATTCATGTGAGCTTAGAGTGTGTGTTGAGTAAATATTTAATCAAACATAATTTGAAAGAAAATAATATTGGTGTAATATGAAGGAATCATTAATGAAAATTTGAAATTAGAAGAGTTTTCAACAAACTCAAAGGGGAAGATTTTTTGGGAAAAAATCACTCAAGGTAACATTGTAGTTTTTTTGGTTGATTGTGTTTGTTGAAAAGTCAAGTTTCTATAGTTAGTTGTGTATTTTCAGAGAGATTGTTGACAATATATGTTAAAAAAGGAATGAATTCTCTTATGGTGGTACACAAAGTTCATATACAAGGTGGCACCATTTCCCAGTGTTTTCCAAATTTTTTGGTCCAAAAGTTGGAGAATGACGATATTTGTTTTTGGAAAATAAATTTGCACACAAGATTGAAGTTGAATATTAATCTTGTGTGTAGGACAAGTTTTAGTATCAGATAATCAAATATGGAAAAGTAAATAAGCGTGTTAATGATTTTAAAGAGCATGAAAAAAGAGTTTTTATGACAAAAATAGAGTTGCATGCGTTAGTTAAATAGAGATGGATCTTGAGCATGAAAGGATTTTAAATAAAAAATGAAACTTCAATTGTGATATTCCATGATTGGGGAAAAATTATGCACATAGGGTAAGACACATAAGGATTTTTCATTCAAGGTTTAGCTGATTCTATAAAATAACAACAACCCCCTCACTTTAGTAGCATGACCTTTAGAGATAATACAGGCTCTGAATCATATAAGAGGTGATCGAAAAGGGAGTTATGTTTGAAGATATTTGTGTGTAAAGTATATAATTTTCATTAAATTTGTATTTTTGAGACAAATATAAATGTTGTGCACAAGGTGTTAAAGTCTCATGAAAGACATCCAAAGTTTGCGTGAATGACAAAGTGTGAATGAGAAGGGATTTCAAAATAAATCTATGGTAAAGTGGTATTAATCATCGAGATGAAATTAGAAATTAATGATACAATAAATGATTTTTAAAACATATTTATTCAACTAATAAAATGAGGATATTCTAAATAAACATTGAGAACACTTAAGTTGAGAGAGCAATGATCTTTCATATTGTGGTTGACTATAAACTAGGAAGGACATTGAGTCTAATCTGAAATATGTAAAAATTAGTGAAAGTTTAGCGTATTTGTTACATTGTAATATTTCCATTATATTATCCTTGGATTCAAACTATTCATGGTTTACCAAGTAAAATTTCTGTGTCTCATGTATGCTTTAATTTCTATTCATCTACTACTATGGGAAAGAGAGAGAAAAGTGTTTTATTTAATAATGAAATGAGATCCGAAGGGAAATTTGTTTTAACATGTCATACCCTGACTCACCCCCCTCTCAAGGTACTTATCCTAGTTTGTATAACATATATTTTGAATCCATAATCATACCCTACCGTGATAGGTGCTAATAGAAAAATAAATGACATTGGTTCACGAGGTGGTGGTCTACCATACCCATGAATGATGATTTCTTAACCCATTTGATGAAAGTGGAGATAGTTTTAGGTAATACATTTGAAATAAAAACCTATTATTATATGGAATATACTTATGTTATTATAACTTAGTTGAAAAGTTGGAGGAAGAAATAAAATAAAAAAGCTCATTGAAAAACCTTACCTCTTCTTCTGGTAACATCTATTGGTTAGCACCAAAATCTTTCCTAGGTTGGATTTATGCCATAACTAAGGCTTCTAGGATGAGAGGAGGTAATTTTTTAAGTGATTTGAGCTGTTATTGGTTGAACCAAAAGGGTTTTATGTTTTGAAGAGGAGAGGAGAGGGGGTGAACTTTTAAAAGTGAGTTGAGTGGCACAATTGTAAGTTTTTGAAAATAAAAAGTTGTACCAACATTTTTATCATGTAAAAAGGCTCCAAAATGGAGTATTTTCGAGCCTTAGACATTTTAGGGTCTAAAAATTCCCATAAAATATATTTTTAAAGTGTTTATTTTATTTTAACCCTTATATTTTAATTTTAAACCTTGGTAAACCCATTTATACCTTAACTGTGGTAATTAATTTTTACTATTTCAGCATTCATTTTGGTAAAAAAATAATTCAATATTTTTAGATAATATAAAATATAATGATTAAAAATATAGAATCAATTTTTCCAAATTACATTGATATAACTGACACAATTTAATTTAAAATTAATCTTGTAGATGTGATGAGAATGTGTGTTTTCAAAGAGAAAAAGTTCAAATATTTACAAGGTTTTTACATCAAAAATCAATATGAAAATAATTCAAATAAAATAAATTTTATTAATAGTCATATAATTGAACTAATTTTACTTTTAAACTAATTTAATTTCTAATTTAACTTGATAAATAATTTAAATAAAAATGTGGTTTTCAATTAAAATTCAATATTTTTAACTATTCATCAAATAATTAATCTTTTAAAAAATTATAAAAAATTAACCATAAGATAATTTTGTTATGATGATTAAAGAAATTCATTTTATATTATAATTGAATTTTCTAAAATTTTCAAAAAGTAATTTTATTATTGTTTACAAAAAAATGAATAAAAAGAATATTTTTTTGAAAAAATAGTATTTTCCAAACATTTAAGTACTTTATTTTAAAATTGAGTACTTTATTATCAATATGTTTTCTTTATATAAAACCATTATACATAATATTTTAAAATTAGTTATTACTATTCATATTGATAATTTTAATGGCTACTTTATAATGGTCTCATTTTAATAATATTAATAATATATCACAATTTTGTTAAAAGTAAAAATCACATGTAACATAAGATAAACCTAGTGTTTCATGAAACACAAGATTAACTTGGTGTTTCATATGATGCTAGCTATCAAATAACATTAATTTATTTAAAAAAATAAGATGTAAAAACATGAGGTGTAACATTCTACCCCCTTGAAATGAATTTCTACCTCAAAATTCATCACCATGATATAAAAAATAAGGACAACTATGCCTCATCATTTACTCAAATTTTTATGAAGCTTCCTTAAACTGGTAGTCTGACTAAAAAACTTTTACCCGATGAGAGGTCTTGTTTCATAGGAATTTCTTTTTATGATCTAGAATCTGCATTGACTATCCCTTATTAGAAAGATATTTCTTTAGTAGTATGACCTTTGAGTTCAATACATGTGAAGGTTTAGGTATTTACTCCCTTATGATAGATACATGTAACGCCTCTTGGAATTGAGAGAAATTTGATGGAAGTTCCAATCAATAGGCTTCCATCCTGATAAGACCAAGAATCTCAAAGATACTGATATACCATGGGATTAGGTCCCCTTTCTTACCGAATATCATAACCTTATTCTATGGGGAAATTCATAGAAACACCTTATCACCAACTTCAAATTTTAGATCATGCCAAAAATTATCAACATAACATTTCTGTCAACTTTTTGTTGTCCTTACATGTTACTAAATGGCTCTAACATTCTTTACTATCTCATCATCTTTCTTAGGTCCCAATATATTTTTTTGAACTTCATTCGAGTACATTGGATTTCTACACTTATTTCCATAAAGGGATTCATAAGGAGATATCTAAATCCTCAAGTGAAAGATATTATTTCAAGGAAACCCAACTTGAGGAAGGTGTTGATCCCAACCACCTTTTAAATCCATAGAAAAAGATATTATAATAACCTATATGGTTTTAATTGTTCTCTTAGAATGATAATCTTTTTGAAGATGATACATAATGATAAAACTCAACTCTACATCAAGATCTTGCTGAAGACTTATCCAAAACATCGATGTAAACTTCAGATCCCAAATAGATACAATAGAATGTTTAACTCCATGAAATACTTAAAACATCATTAATGTATATCCAGGAAATATTATCCAAAGAGAAATATTATCTGATCAAGATAAAGTTTACAAACTTCATAATGATATCTACTATAACTCGTGTAGCATTTTTGGAGGAGCTTAACAGAAAAACCTATAGTGTTATATTACTGTTTCTTTTTTGGTGTGAATAATGGTCGTAGAATCCTTTTAGAACTTTGTCTCTTAGCCATAATTTTATTACATACTAATCATCGAGATACATAATCAAAAATATTTCTATTTATTTCCCAATAGAAATAATATTTCATGTAGTCTAGTGGTAGGAACTATACCGTTGTTTCCCTTTAGTTTTGGGTTCAATCCCTATGGCCTTTCTAGATGTAGTTGGTTTTTTCCTGGCTTACGGGTTATCCTTTTTCCAAAAAATATTAATAAAAACATTTTAAAATTGAAATAACCCATAATTAATTTAGCATATAAGATAAGATAAACTCTAAAGGATTCCAATAACTTTAATCATATGTCCATAAAAAGTAGTTCCTCCTCAAAACCAAAGGGTTGTATTACCATAAGTGTATCTCAAAACATCCTTATTCTTGATAAGCTCCCAATATATTAAATCTCAAAAGTTTGTTTCAAGGAATTTTAACTTACGATCAATATTAACCTCATAAAACCATGATGGAATCTATAAATCTTAAGTTAATCTTACATGGAGACATATATGATTCCAAAAATAATGAAACCCTTAGATGTTTCATGATTCTTATAACCAGAATTCCTTTGGTAAAATACTTCTACAACATAATTATTGAGTCTCAATACTCTTCAATCCTTCCACTTAAATTATTTGAATGGAATTTGTTCTTCCTTGGTCTATAAGTTAATTCTTGGGTCAAGGCATTGAGTTTGATAATTCGCATGTTCCCCATACATAAGACATTTAACTCCTTGAAAATTTGTCACTCTATGACCTTCATTTCCACACAGATATCATCATACCCACAATTTGAGATATTATTATAGGTTCATTTTCCCATCTTCTTGACATGTAGGAATCCAAATATTATTTCCTCTGTGTTCATTACCCAATTTAAATTTTATAAAATTTAATATTACTATTATTTTACATGTTATTATTCTCAATAAAGTTTACATTGTTAATTATATATTATGAATGCTAATTAGAAATAATCACAATATATTTTTCTCTATTCATCATCAAATTTGGTTTCTCTTAGTCACCAAATTTTCCATTATATTCAATATTAACAAAAAAAATTTCAGTTCCATCCATTGACTAAAACCAAAAAACATAGTGTGAGTCAAACTAATCATAGTGGAAAACTACATAATCATGAGAAATAACTTAAAGTATGTATAAATCATGACAAATTATTTTAAATATATGACACCTTAGTCTTAAAGTAGGTCTTCCATGATCATCATATTTCTAAATCCTTCATGATGGTTCATAAAGTGTTTGGGGATTTTCAAGGCATATCCTATAGGATTATCAAAACAGGTGTCTAACAAGGCCCATTGTTGTGCACTAGGTGATGATCAAGTCCATATCAATATGCTTGTTTCAGAGTTATTACCCCTAGGTTCCTTTGTACTAAATCCACATCCAATTATAGCATTTAGACAAAGATTCAATTTCTTGGATACCAATTTCTATATCCTATAATAAAATTCAAGGATATTTTCCTATAATATGACTCATCATTGGAATTATACTTAGATATATCCCTATACATATCCTTTGAAATATTCCTATGGATCTCACTAAAATTTTCTCATCCTAGTTGACAAAGGTAAACCAATTCTTTCCTCTGATACCTACTACAGTGAACCATGATTTTCATATATAGATATTACATCATTTTAGATGAATAATCAATAAATTACACAAACGCACACCTAAGAACAATAATATTTTAGTGTCTTTGGAGACTAGGTACACAATCTTCTTATTTGGTGAAATAATATTCAAAATCGCCCATGAAGATCTTCCACTTTAGTACCCTCCACAAACATACCCTACTTTTCACACCCTAAACATTGTTTATCTTTTATTTTATTTTTTATTGAGGTTCGATTGTTTGGTTGAGGTTTGGGATTGATTTACTGGTGGATTTTTTGAGTTTCATGGGGTTTGGGTGTGTTTTGGACCGATGCATGGTTTGAGGGTAAACTGTGTGTCTTTTTAAGGATGAGGGAATTTTTAGTTCAATTCGTTATTTCATGGTTTTACTTTTATGTTCTGAGTATGGTTTGGACCAAATCATTCAAGGCCCAAGAGAAACTATGTGGCTCTTGGTTGGTGTTTGATAAAAGGTGCATGTATTGCGCACAGTTAAGAGAAAACATGAGGAAACTATGCGAGGGGTTTTTTAATTTTTAACAGAACAATGGTTCCCAGTTGGTGAATAGTTTCCCTAACCATTCCACTAGCTCCTTCTGGTTTTCTCATTATTTAGTAGGATACACATGATTATATCATGATTTTGAAAACTGCGTGGCCAAACCATGTGACTTTCCTAAGACATTAAAAAGTTGAAATTAACCTTTTGACCCTATTATGTTTTTACCTCAAATACCATACTCTCATCTCCATCACATTTTTATGGACTCTTGGGATCCTAGGGTGGATTCCCCCTATCCTCATCCTTGGATTGTTGGTGCTTCTCCTCTAATTTTTGGTTGGATTCCTCCTTGGATAAGCCTTTTTCTCTTTGTTCTTCCTTCTTCCTCATGGTTTCTTGGTTTTTATTGGCTTGGTTCTCTCTTGGATGAACCCTAAGTGTTATGGTTTATGTGTGGCTTGTGTTCTTTTGATTTTATGGTTTGATGATGGTCTATTAAGGAATTTATTTCTTCTTTGAGGGTTTTGTTGCGTTCATACACAATTGAGGTAGGTGTCTCCATCCATTTCCTTTCCTAATCATGTAATTTGATGATTAAGAATTTATAATTAATTAATAAATGGGTTATTTGTTTTTTATGTTTTAATTTTATTTTTTTTAGTATTTTCATGTTGGTAATTTGATGAAAATGGGGTTTCAAAGGGGTTCTTCAATTATGCCTATACCTATATGTATACAAAGTGTTTGATAAAATTATAATTGGACTTTTGAATAAAAATTTTGTTTTTTGGATTGTGTTAATCCTTTAATAAGATTTGAAATTTGGTTTACATGTATGTTGATCTAGGTGTGTGGATTTTGGTTTCTTTTCTTGGTTTTGGGCATGTGCGAGGATTTTTTGTGATTGGCGGTGATGCAAGTGGTGACTCTATAAATTGGTTTCTTGGTTATTTTTATGGTTTACCATGGATGTTCCATTTGATGTGGGAATATCCATATGTGCATGGGGTGCACATATGGATGTGAACATAGATGATGATGGATTTATAATAAATTTTCATTTTAAACCTTTTATTTCAAAATACATTCCCCCTTCTTTATTATATTCCTTAAATATTCTCTTTTAAAGTGGTTTAAAACATGGTTCTATGGTTTCTAAATTAATTATATGGGACTCCAAATGTGTCCTCTAAAGATTAAACCATTTGGAACCTTGGAACGTGGTTTGGTAATTAAATGATATAGAGTTCCATTTGGAACCTCTAGAATTTGAATGGTGTTTCCACCCTGGTATTTGAAATGGATTTTGATTTTAAAATGATAAGGCCCGACAGGTATTTTGTGATGTTTTGAGAATTGGTTTTGAAACTCATGTAATGTTAATCCTTAGTTGGAACTTTTTTATGGTTCACTCTGTGATGAGGAACTCTATGGTAGTCTCTCTGATGTGGGGATCATCGCACAGGTGGTGTCCGAGTTTGGGATTGGCAAGTATAGTGGAATCTAAGGGTTATTGGTTCATGACACACATGTGATGACCTACTAATTCTCCATATAATATTATCATGGGATTACTAGATTTCATCTATAGGATCGAGTAATGGTTTCTTGCTGACCCCAATTAGACGGGTTGGTACCCCTAGATTTATTGAGTGCCAGGTTGGTTGTGCCACTAGTGAGGCTAGTTTAGAGAAGAAAATTGGTTATTGACTATGGGGATACACTATACGCCGATAGGTGAGTCCAATAAGAGTATGTTTAGGTATTTCACCTATATATGTTTAGGAAATAACTATAATTACTTTATGTATATTCTGTTTTATTCTACCGCACCTGATTATTTGGTATTCTAGTTTCTTCCTGCCTGTTTTGTTTGCTTTTATTTTTAACATAGACCTTTTTTTTCATGGGTTATGGATTATTATATTGTTTTTGGTTTTGTAAAATAGGTTTTGGAATGAAAAAATGTTTTAAAAAGGACAGTTGTGATTGGTTCTTTAAAATTATAAAACCATATTTTCTAAATGTATTTTAAACTAGTATTCTTGGACTATTTTGGGAAAGTAAATGTATGGACTATGTGTTTGTTACCTTCTAGGATATTTATGCTCATACCCTAATTATTACACTTGATTTTGGAAGAACTAATATGTCTTTAGGTTCCAATTTTTTGGTTCAGGTTTTCCTTTGGTGCATGTTGGTCTTATGGTTGGTGGTGACCCATAGGTCATGTGAAGATCGTGCTGTTTCTGGTTTGGTTTTAGTTTGTTTTTTAGATTCTAATTTTTTAGATGTTATTGTATTTGGATTCTATTTATGTATTAATGGTATTTAGTGTTTAAGGATCCTTTTTTCTTCTTCATGCTATGTATGGTTTATTAATTTCAGTTTTTTATTGGAAAAAATCATTCCCATATGGACTATCTTTGATTCCTAGTGCTAGTCACCATCCCGTTATATAATAACCCAGCTCTTTATTACACACTTAAACATGATTTATTATAAAAAAGTGAACTTAATAAAAATATGAGTATTTATAGGTCTAGTGTACTGATAAATTTGGAATATTACATAATAACTTAAAACATAAAATACAACATCTTTATTGAAAACTTCATTTATATGACCAACCCATTCCTTCGTACTTAAAACTGCATGGGATAAACTGAAAAAATACATAAGGAAGGGGTTAGATATAAATCCCAGTAATAGAGTAAACAAGGAATAACATGAAGAATACAATACATGTTATGAAATAGTCATATCAATGGAGAATAAGAGAAATATGAACATAAATGCATGATACAACATGATTATCATAACATGGAAATATGGAAACAACATACAATATGATATTATCATGATGTAGGGATCATTTCACATGGATTAGAATGATTAAAACCTTATTTCACATGAATTAGAATGAGTAAACCCTCATTGCACATGGCGTATCATGATACTAAACATTACTTAATGCATTGGAGCGCTATCTAGGTACACCCTTCATAAACATTTCATTTCATACATAAGTGTGCCACGTGGATCATATAACATGGAATCATTCAACATAATAAGTTATTAAATGATTAAGAAATTTGTAATAAATAAATTTAAGTACCATTAAATAAGTATATGTTCATAAAGGTGGAAACCCTTGATAGATAAATGGGTATGTTATTCACTACACGATGATTTTGGCTTGAAAAATCACGATGCAATTTCAACAACATAATGTCGTCATAGAGAAATTAATAAGTTGGGATGATAATAGAAAAAGGGGTCTCTCATAATTTATACATGAAATATATATTAAGGGGATAATGGAACATAATATCCCATCTTAAGAAATGGAATTTAGATGTATAATATGGGAGAAATACTTGAATGGAAATAAGAAGAGAGAAACCCCTTATAGAATTTCGGCATTGTAATAGGTGTACATGAAAGGAATTAATGGGAGATAAAGTTGTATCTAATAATTTAAAAATAAGTAGGTTAGTATGGGGTAGGTGATAAATCATACCCCCACATTTTTAATTGATAATAAAAGAGTATAACAATATGAAGAAACTTGGATAAAATGAAAAAGGAAGGAATCCCTTACTTGAGTGTGTAATTTAAAAAGATTGAAGAGGGGATTCTTGAGATCTTGGGGTGCCTTGGGAGGATTATATAAAGGTTAGGGAAGATTAGGTTCATTATCCAAGTATTTGGAGTGAAGAGAAGTGGGATATTGGGTGGGTTTATATAGGAAATGAGAGGGGAATTCTTTAATATTTCACAATCTTAGGTTTTGGAATCTATATAATTAAATATTCAAAACCAAAAACCTTCCTTTGGTTTTTCCCATGTTTTTTTCGAAATAGGAGTGGAAAAAATAATTTTATAAAATAATTTTATAAAATAATTTTTTGAAAATATTAAAATATTAGCCTTGCTTATGTGCAGGTGAGTCACACCCTCAAGGAAATGAATTTAAAATCATAAAGTATATTATACATTTTGGAGGATTCACTAAGGATTTATAAAATAAGTAAAATAAATAAAAAATCAAATTATTTAAATGGTAAAATATATATTGGTCCAGGAATACCAATTATAGTATTTATTACATCATTTAGGGGTCATTATGATGTCATAAAACACATATTTTTTTATATGGTATTTAATTTTTACCCAAATATTCGACTGTCTCAGAAAATTATGAAAAAGTCACTGTTGGATAATTTCGACATCCTGATTCTAAAAATAATATTCATTTTATCTAAATAAATTTCTAAATATGAAAATTTTTTACTTTTAAAATGAAAACAAACATTTATTAAAAATTCACAAGTTTTGACAAAAACAATTTTCAAACCTTGATAAAAATTACATTTGGCTTAATAAAAGTTATATACTCACTTATTATTCAAAAAAGTAATTTGATAATAATATTTTATTAAAATATCAATTATATAGAAAAATTCATTAAAAAATTCATTAATTTCTTAAAATAAATTCTTTATAAATATACTTTCTGTTTTATCGTATAAAAAATATAACTCTTACCAAACTTATTACCTAATAATTTACAAATAAGAAACTGATATATTAATAATTTATAAAAATTATTTTTTTATAATATTATTAATAATTTTTTTTAATATGATAATTTATATATTTCTCAAAATTACCATTTTTACCCAAAGAGTCAATTTATCAAAGTCATCATTTTTTTAAGAAAGTATATTCTCATAAAGTAATTAATGAAATAATAATTGTATTTATAAAAAGGGATTACACAATAAGTAACTAATACCGTATCACATAACCCCTTATAACACCTGTATAAGAACTAAGGATAAGGTATGCGATGGTGACATACTCTTAGGTCGGCTTGGATAACATCCCTTGGGTGGTAATCTATATTAACTTTAACTTCTCCCATAAGTGATTATATTGAAGTTTTACATGTTTAAGCTCAGCTTGGGATTAGTCAAGAGCAAATCTCATAGACATTACCTCCTTTTTGAGCTCCAAAAAATGAGTTTTTCATAGCCCAAGTCTACTAGATGCGACCATACTCTCCTTTGTCTGTGTTGAAAGGATTCTTTTTAAATACCTTAAATTTATATCAGTCATGTGGTCATTGTTCAAAGACTATATTATCAGAAATAATTATACTTAATGGCCATTTAAACCCTATAAAAAAAGAGTTCATGTGTTTTCTATAAGATACTAAAAGAAAGGGATTTTTATTCATATATGATCGGGTCATTACAACATTCCCCCCTTAAGAAATTTCCACCCCAAAATTTCCTTTTCACACAATAAAACATATGAGGGTAACTCTACCTCATAACTTCCTCCAATTCCTAGGTTTATTCATCAAAATTTTGGTTTCTCCACAACACTTTGACGAGGGGCATTGTCTTATTTCATATAACTTTTTACCAATGATCTAAGATCTTCACTAGATTTTATTCATAGGAGAGGTCATTCTCTAATGGTACCACCTCTGGATTGAGTACATGCGATGGGTCAGGTATTTATTTCCTTATGACTGATACATAGAATACATCATGTACTTGAGACAGGTTTAGTGTGAGTGTTAGTTGATAGGTCACTGCTTCAATGTGATTAAGGATATCAAAAGGGCCGATGTACCTTGGACTAATATTTTCCTTCTTCAAAAATCTCATAACTCTCTTCCACAGTGATATGCAGAGGAGTACCATCTCTCTAACACTAAACTCTAGGTCTCATCAATGATTATCATCATAGCTCTTTTGTTGACTCTGAGCAGCTTTAATGTGCTGTTGGATGGTCTTAACCTTATCCCCCATTTATTTGACTATTTATGGACCTAGAAGTTTTCACTCCCCAACTTCATCCCAACATGCCGGTGTTCTGCACCTCTTCCCATAAAGGGATTCATAAGGATCCATTTGGATTCTTGAGTGGAAACTGTTGTTGTATGAGAAATCAACAAGAGGAAGATGTTGATCCCATCCTCATTTGAAGTCCATTGAGCATGATCTCAATAGGGCCTCATATTTTCGGATAGTTTTCTTAGATTATCCATTAGTTTGAGGATTATAAGCCACACTGAAGTTCATATCAGTATTCAGAGTGTGTTGGAGACTCTTCCAGAACTTAGAGGTGAGTCATAGATCTCGATCAGATACAATCGATAGTGGTACACCATACAACCTTACCAATTATCTAATGTATATTCATGTCGGTTGATCCAATGATAAATCCTATTACATTTAAATAAAGTGTACAGTCTTTATAAGGTGATCCAAAACAACCCAAATAGCATTGTTTCCTTTGGATGTCTTCAAAAGTCCGGTGACAAAGTCCATGGTGATGTTTTCCCATTTCCATGTTGGTATGGGTAATGGTTGCATCATCCCCTTATACTTCTACCTATCATCCTTCACTTACTGAAATACCAAAAAAATTTATGTATACTCTTATATATTCTTCTTCATGTTATCTCACTAATAATAATCTTGGATATTTCGATACATCTTTGTGTTTCCTAGGTGAATGGAGAAATTTGAACTATGTGCATCAACCAAAAGTTATTTCTTTAACTCCCAATATGATGGGACACATAGTCTTGACCCAAATATCACAATTACTTCTTCATTAACATTGAACAATGAGTATTTCCCCTTTTTTATAGTTTTAACTCTCTTCTAAATTCCCACATCATCCTTTTGAGCATCATTTAACCTTTCCAAAAGAGATGGTTGAGAAATAATTTATGAAAGGATTGATGATGTTACCTTATTTATGATTCTCATGTCTATCTTCATCAAATATAATAATATTGGATCCTTTTCAATTATCATCAATGAAAGAGTTGTTGGATCCTTTCTACTTAGAGCATCTTACACTTCATTCAATTTCACTAGATGGTGGTCAATTGAGCAGTCATAGTCTTTGATCAGCTCTATCCATATTCGTTGGTGTATATTCAACTCTTTCTGTGTCAATATATACTTGAGGATTTTGTGATCTGTATATATTTTACACTTTTCCACAAATAGGTAATGTCACAATATTTTCAACGTGAAGATCACTACATCTAACTATAGATCAGGTGTTGGATAGTTCTTCTCACGAACTTTCAATTACCTTGAATCATAGGCATTGAATTTTTCATTTTTCATCAATACACAACCTAATACCTTCTTCGAAGCATAACTTAATACCATGAAAAGTTCTCCACTTGTGGGTACATTGAGCATGGGTGTAGTGATAAGCCTAATTTTTAACTCCTTGAATCTCTCTTCGCATTCATCATTCCAAGAAAACTTGACTCTCTTCTGAGTTAGCTTGGTAAGAGGGTTTTAAAATCTTGAGAAATTCCTCACAAATTGACAATAATATCCATCTAACCCAAAAAATCTACACATATCCATCACATATGTTGGCCTCAGCCACCCCTCAATTGCATTTGTCTTGGAGGGATCCACAAATATACCATTTATTGTAATGATATGACCCAATAATGAGACTCTCTTCAACTATAACTCACACTTTCTATAATTTTCATAGAGGTTCTCCTTTTGAAAGGTCTCTAGTATAGTGCATATATTCTCCTCATGCTCCTCTTTGGTTTTGGAGAATATTATAATATCATCTATAATGACTACCAAAAATTTGTTGAGTTAATCTCTAAATACTCTATTCATCAAGTCTATGATGATTTTTGAAACATTAGTGAGTCCTAAAGGAATTACTATGAATTCATAGTGCCCATACCTTGTACATAAAGAATCCTTGGGGATACTCTTCATTTTCACCCTTACTTGGTAATATCCCAACCACAGATCCACGTTGGAGAAGTATTGTGCTCCACGTATCTGATTGAACAATTCATCAATTCGTGGTAAAGGATACTTGTTCTTTATCATTATTTTGTTGAGCTCACAATAATCAATGAAAAGGCGCATTGCCACATCCTTCTTCTTGACAAAGAGGACTGGTTCACCCCATGGTGAAGCACTTGGGCGTATAAACAATTTATCCAAATTATCCTATAGTTGTTTCTTTAGCACCTCAAGATCCAAAATAACCATTCTATATAGAGTCTTGGATATTGGAAATGTATAATGTATAAGATCAATCATGAATTCAAAATATCTTCTAGGAGTAAGACCACACAATTCCTCGGGAAACACATCAGCGAATTCCATCACAAAAGGCGTGTCTTTGAGGATGGTTCCCTCTGTAGACTCAATCATTTGAGAAAGATACACATTCTCATAGGGCTGTAATATCCATTCTTGAGATGATAGTTCTAAAGAAGATTCATCCTACTCCTTCCACTTGAACAAAATCGGGGGTCGATTCTCCATATAGAGAGTGATTTTTCTCTCACATAAATTTATGTTGGATCTATATTGGGAAATCCAATCCATGCCAATAATTGCATCAAATTCCACTAGAGGGATTATAATGAGTTTCAATGGGAAGTTAAATCCACAAATTATGATAGAGGAGGAGTTATATTCATGGGATGAAATAATTTTCCCATTTATCATTCTCACCATCATCTCTACTTCCATGATTTGTGGTGGTTTTTAGATTGTTCTAATAAACTTTTGAGATATAAAATAATGTGTAAAAATAGAATAGAAAAGTACATTATCTATTCTTGAATGAATAAATAGTGTACCTATCACCACTTCATTGTTAGGATTCTATTTGGTAGTAGTGGAGGAAAAATATCATCCTTAATTACTTGGAGATTGTTGGTTGCCTCTGAAAACCCTTGGCTTAGGGAACTATTTTGCAAAGTGCCTTGGTTATTTTTAGTTTTAGCAATGAAAAATGAATTGAGGGTCAAACAGAGCATTCGTCTCCTCTGTCGTAGCACCGAGTTTTTCTTTTCATAAATTAATGGCTAGGTTCCCTTCTCTTCCACACCTAAAGTATTTTCTCATCCCTTTCAGGCAATTTTTGGGGTTCCTCTTTCCACACCTTTGGAAAGTGGGGTTCTAGAATTTATTAGAACCATTGGATTTATCCATAAGATTTCCAGAATTGAAGTCCACTTTCTGCTTCTTATCCCCATGATACCCCTAAGATTCTCTGATCTCCATTTCTACTTTGAGGGCACATCGAACAATTTCACCATAGTTATCAAAGTCATGGATTGCTAGGGATTTCTGTAGGCTAGGTTTTAGCCCACCAAAGAAGTTGTAAACATTGAATTTGAGGGTAATGACAAATCCAAAGGTGTATCATGATTTCCTTTTGGTGTTTTACTCATATGCTCTGATGAATTATTATTCTTTTTTCTTGAGGTCAAGGAAGTCCCTTTCCTTATTAAGTTGGAGGGTGCAAGGAAAATATTTATCAAAAAACATTTTTTGGGAATCCTTCCATTCCAACACCTTGATCTCTTTATCATGCTTCATATTTTTGATCAATTTTCTCCATTTACCAGATTCTCCCTCTATATTATAAGTAGCCAGAAGAAGCTTCTCTTGTTCGGAACATTGATGGATAAGGAATATCTTCTCAATGACGTTTATCCATTATTTTTCTATTGAGGTATCAGATGATCCACTGAACGTAGGAGGCCCTTGTCCCATGAAGCTCTCAATTATGGCTTGTTCTTTCTTAGGGGGGTTGGGTTGTACGTTCCTCTTGACCCATGTTTCTATTCAAAACTTTAGTTAACTGAGAGAGTATCATGACAAAGTTTTTGATTCCCACTCACATCAAATTTAACATCTCATTAAAACAATCATCACATTGATCTTCACATCGGTTGTTTTCCTGAGTCCTCCTATTACTGGCCATTTGATAGAATAAAAGGAAAATTAGGGGTAATTAATTTAAACTATTAAACACATAAAGGGAATCCAATGACAAAAATGGATAACTTATAAATTACATTGATTTACTTATCTTATGAATTTATAAGCTACAATCTATGTTATCCATGATCTACTTCCTAACATATATTCTTTGGGGATTTTTATTCCCCTAATAATGGTTTATACTAAGATTATAAATTTACCAAAGCATATCCCCTAGTAGCATAGAACCAAGAGTGAAGAAAAGCCCATTTTTCTGCACCAGTTCCCATTCGAGTCTAGCTCAAAGTGGTGTTTTTGGGTTTTACCCCTAGATACATATGTTCCAGAGATACCTCTACTTGTTAGTATCCATTAAAGGATGTACATTATTGATAAACCAATTAATCTTTACTCACCAAAATTTAGGTATTTTTTTATTGTACTTAGTCTTATCCCTAAGGATTTTACTAGGGTTTTCTAATCCTAATCCCAAAAATAACTAAACCTATATTTTGATTCCAACTATAAAAACCCTACTCTTTATTACACACTTAAACATGATTTATTACATACTTAAACATGATTTATTACATAAAACTTCACTTAATATAACTCCGAGTATCTAGAGGTATAGTGTATTGGGTAATTAGGAACATTACATAATACCTTAAAATATAAAATACAACATCTTTATTGAAAACTTCATTTACATGACCAACTCATTCCTTCATACTTAACACTGCATGGGATAACCTAAGGACATACATAAGAAAGGGGTGATCTATAAATCTCAGTAAGGGAGTAAAAAGGAATAAAATGAAGAATAAAATAAATTTTATGCAATAGGAATATCAAGGGAGAATAAGAGAAACAGGAACATAAAGGCATTATAAAACATGATTATCATAACATGGAAATGTGGAAACAACATACAATATGATATTAGCATGAGCCAAGGATCATTGAACATGTATTAGAATGATTAAAACCACATTTCATATGAATTATAATGATTAAGACATCATGTCACATGACATTTCATGATACTAAACATTACCCAATGCATTGGAGCATTATCAGGGCGCACCCTTCATAAACATTTCATTTCATGCATAAGTGGGCCACATGGATCCTATAACTTGGAATAATTCAACATCATAAGTTATTAAATGATTAAGGAATGTGGAATAAATAAATTTAAGTACCATTAAATAAGTATATGTGAATCATGGTGAATAACCTTCATAGAGAAAAGTGTATGGTATTCACTACACAATGATTTGGGCTTGGCAAATCACAGTGCAATTTCTGAAGCAAAACGTCGTTATATATAAATTCATAAGTTGGGATGGTGAGAGGGAAAAGGGAATATCATATTTAATATATAAAATATATAGTAAGGATATCATGAAACATAATATCACATCATATGAAATGTAATTTATATGTATAATATTGGAGAAATACTTCAATGGAAATAAGAAGGGAGAAACCCCTTATGGAATTTCGGCATGGTAACGAGTGTACATGGAAGAAATTAGTGAGAGAGAAAGTAGTATATCATAATTAAAAAATAAGGAGGTATGTATGGGGTAGGTTATAAATCATACCCCAACATTTTTAATTTATATTAAAAGGGTATAACAACATGAATAAACTTGGATAAAAATGAAAAATGAAGGAATCCCTTACTTGAGTGTGTGACTTCAAAAGCTTGAAGAGGGGCTTCTTTAGATCTTGGGGTGCCTTGGGAGAGTTATAAATATTATAGGTAAGATTAGGGACGTGATACAAGAATTTTTAGTGAAGATAAGTGGGATCTTGGGTGGGTTTATATAGGAAATGAGAGGTGAATTGTTTTATATTTCACAAACTTAGGTTTTGGAATCTATATAATTAAATATTCAAAACCAAAAAACATACCATGGTTTCCCCCATGGTTTTTTCCAAATATAAGTGGAAATAATTATTTTATAATTCCAACGTCCAAAAAAATTATAATATTATCCTTGATTATGTGGAGGTGACTCACACCCTTAAGGAAATGAATTTAAAATCATAAAGTATATTATACATTTTGGAGGATTCACTAAGGATTTATAAAATAAGTAAAAAAATATAAAATAAAATTATTTTAAATGCAAATAATATATTGGGAATAAAATACCCATTATATAATTTATTACATCAATTTTGGGTCATTATGATGTCATAAAAAATATATTTTATTTATACGGTATTTAATTTTTACCCAAAAATTTGACTATCTCAGAAAATTATTAAAAATTCATCATTTGATAATTTTGAAGTTCTGATTCCAATAATAATATTAATTTTATCTAAATAATTTTATAAATATGTGAATTTTTACTTTTAAAATGAAAATCAATATTTATTGAAAATTCACGGGTTTTGACAAAAATAGTTTTCAATCCTTGATAAAAATTACATTTGACTTCATAAAAGTTTTATACTCATTTATTATTAATAAAATTAATTTGATAATAATATTTTATTAAAATATTATTTATTTGAAAAATTTATTAATTCCTTAAAATAAATTCTTTAAAAATAAACTTTATTTTTTATCGTATAAAAATTATAACTCTTATCAAACTGATTACCTAATCATTTAAAGATAAGAAAATAATATAATAATCATTCATAAGATTTGTTTTTTTATAATTTTATTAATAAAAACCTTAGTTTAATATGGTAATGTATATATTTCTTAAATGTACCATGTTTACATGAAGAGTTGATTTATCAAAGTCATCATTTTTTAAGAAAGACTATTCTACTAAAGGAATTGATGGAAAAATGATTTTATTTAAAAAAATGAATTAAAAAATAAGTAAATAATACCTTATTAAATAACCCCTTATAGCATCCACATAAAACCTAGGGGTAATATGTGTGATGGTGATAGACTCTTGGGGTGGCTTGGATAACATCACCCACATGGTAATCTCTATTAACTTGAACTTCTCCCGTAGGTGAATCTGTTCATGCTGAACATGTTGAAGCTCATTTAGAGATTGGTCAAGAGTGGAGCCTAGTGATGCTACCTCCTTTCCATGCTCCAATAAATGAGTTTTTTACATCCTAAGTCTACTGGATAAGGCCATCCTCTCCTTTATCAATATCGAAAGGATTCTTTTTAAAAACCTTAAATTTATATCAGTCATGTGATCACTATTCAACGACTATATTATCAACCATAATGGTACTTAATGGTCATTTAACCCCAATAATAATAAAACAAAGAGTGCATATGTTTTCTATAATACATTAAAATAAATGAAATTTTATTCATAAATTATTGGGTCGTTACATAGTAGGATCAAGAACGCCTCTCGAGCCTTGTCTCAGGCTGGTTCGGGTGTCTGGTTGGATGAAATCTTGGCATGTTTTGTGATAAAATGGTATAATAGGAGCCCTTTTTTATTTAGGGTGTTATGTAGACTAGAGGTTATGATTTTTGGGATTCTAAAGGTAGGTATGAGAAGGATTTCATGAACCCTTTCTTGTCTCGAGCCTTAGGTTGCCATGGGTAGTCCAAGATTTGATACTTTTGTCTTGGTCTTTAGGTTTGTTGTTTGTGTGATGACAATAGAAGTGACCCAGCATTACATGGTGAGATTTCTTGGAGTAGCGACCCATGTGGAGCCCCAGTGTATAGTTCAAATGATTCTGGTGGTTGGTTTAAGTTCAGTGGATAGTCTGATAAACCATGTGGTTGGGCTATGCACAACTAATAGCTCCCCATTTCAAGAATTTCAGTGTGAGTTATACATTGGTTTTATTTTTATTGGTATGAGTTTATTCTAAAATGGGAAACAAATTTTGGTAATTTTTTTTAAAAAGAGAAAATGATTTTGGGGGATGGTTTTGTTTTATAAAGTGGGATTTGGTGATAAATTTAATTTTAAAAGTGAGTTGGGTATTCTAAAAATTAGAATTGATGTGAAATGGTTTTGGATTTCTAAAAGGAATATGGTGATTTAGAAATACTGTCCTGGTTTTTTTATGATGTTTGGTTTATGAGTTTGGTTTTTTTCTTGAAGGTGTTGTTTTGGTCAATATTTGGTGTAGTTTTTGTTTGAGGTTGTTTCAACTTTGTGTCTTTATGTTATTTAGAATATACTACCCAAAAAGACCCCAAAGGTTGTCAGTGAGTCTCCTCTAGATCTCATCCCTACCCAAAAATCCTATTAGAGTGGCAGAGTAGAGTTATTCTTTTTTTCATAGTATTATATGGTGATCAAAGTCCTATAGAGCCTAGAGAGTGTCTCAAGGAAGTTAAATATGTCTTCATGTTATTGGTAACTCAAAATCCTATGAGGGAGTGAGCTGTTTTGGGTTTATTTGATGGTATGGATTTGGATCAATAGAATGTGATCATCCTACGATCATTGAAATTTGGTATGTCTTGGTAAGTTTTTAAGACCACTTTACTCTAATGGTTCACACATTAGGAGGTAAAATCAAGGAAATTGGTAGAGTTCTTGGGAGTTTAGCAAGGTCAACAGACGATTAAGGCCTATGTTGACCATTTTAAGGGGATGGTTTATTATTATCTAGAGATAGTATCTTATTATTAGCTAAAATATTCTATCTTTATTTTGGGTATTTTTCCAATTATGGAGGAGTGAGTTATCTCATCCAGAGAGGTTCTATTATAGAGTCTCATGGATGAAGCATTTCTAGACAAGTTGGTTCTTGGAGGAAAATCTATAGGATAAGAACCAATTCTTGAAGACTATCCTTTTTGGTTCAGGATTCCAATTCGTTATAACATTTGATCATGTGATTGTAGTGTGTTTGGTCGGGGCATGTGAAGCTGTCTTGCCGCAATCCCTAGAAGACTTGTTGAAAATGTTTTCATTTGGGTCATTTGGAGAAGTTTTGCAAGAAACATTTCCCTAAGGGGATATCTCAGGTGGAGGATGTTAGTTCCTAGTTGTGGGGTATTATATGATTCAATACATTAGGTATCCATACAAATACCCTATATTGAAATCAATTCATATAGTCAAGAATAGCTTGGTGTGTGGGTAACCTTGGTCAGGATTTTTCCTCTACTTTTAGAGTAGAGATAGTTTATGTTTGTCCGCTATAGCTTTCTCTATTTTGAAAGTTTTTTGTGGTAAAATATTTGTGGTATTTACCTCTTGTAATTATAGTGGTTGTTCCATTTTTAATGAAAGACTATGATTAGTTGTTCTTCCTTTTGTGTTCTTTTCCTTTTTGTGGATTGGATATGATTTTTTATTATGATCACTTTGGTAATGTTTGATTCCTTTGGAATTGATGATTTTTTGTTTTGTTTTCTATTTGGTTTGAGTTCCTAGTGTGGGGTTACCCTTGTGATGGGGGTTTGTTTTGTGTTGGGAGTTAAAATGGTGTCCTATGTTAGGAGTTCCCATCTCGGTGCCATTGTGATGGAAAGTTATTGTGTTGGTTAGAACCCTTTCCTCTTCCTTCATTGTAGTTTTTCATGCTGTGTATTTTTATAAAGATGGTAGGGTGTGACTTGTGGAGTTAAAAGGTAACCCTAGGTTCGTGGTTCTATTTGGTTTCTGGTTTGATTTTTGGTTCTCATTTGTTTGGATGAATTTATTGGGGCATAAAGTGTTTATAATGGAGAGAATAATCACACCCTAACCACAATTTATCTTTTTTTAGGTTGGATCATTTGGTTGAGTTTCAGGTTGAGTTCCAGTGCAATTTTATTAGTTTTTTGGGTTTTGGTTGTGTTTTGGTCCTTTGTACAGATTTTCTGCATGGTTTGAGGGTAAACCATGAATATTGTTAAGGATAAGGTAATTTTTAGTTCAATTCCTTCTTGAATGGTTTGAAATTCACCGTCTGAGCATAGTTTGAACCAAACTATGTGAGGCCTAGGAGAAACCGTGCAACTCTTAGGTGGTTTTTGGGATAAGATGCACAATTTGAACATGGTTAAGAGAAATGGTGCGACAAGTATGTGAGGGGTTATATAAATTTTTATAGAACCATAGCCCATGGTTGGTGCATGGTTTCCCAAACTGTGCTGCCAGCCCATGAAAGTGTCCTCCTTTTCCAGTAGGGAGCACACTATTGACCCACATTTTGGAAAATCGTGTGACTTTTCCAGGTCATTAAAAAGTTGAAATTACCCTTTTATCCTATTGTTTTTATCCCCAAACCCCCTCCACTCACATCCCTCTCATTTTTATGGCCCCTTGGGATCCTAGGGTGGCTTCCCCCTCTTCTTATCCTTGGATTTAAGGTGTGTCTGGTCTAATTTTTGGGTGGATTCTTCCTTGGGTAAGAATTATTCTCCCTCTTATTCCTTCTTCCTCTTGGTTTCCTGGTGTTCTATGACTTGGTTATCTCTTGTAAAAACTATAAGGGTTTAGGTTGATGTGTGGATTGTGTTACTTTAATGTTATGGTGTATAGATGGTCTTTTAAGGATTGTTCTTCCTTCTCGGAGGGTTTTATTGCATTCACACACCATTGAGGTAGGTGTCTCCATCAATTTCCTTTCCTAATCATTCCATTTGATTCTTGAAAATTTATAATTAACCCCTTAATGGGTTATTTATGTTTCTGTTGTGTTAGTTTGATTCACTGTGGTGTTTTCATGTAGGAAATTTGATGAAAATGGGTTTTCAAAGGGTTTCTTCAATTATGCCTATACCTAAATGTATACAATGTTTTTGATAAAGTTATTATTGGAATTTTTAATAAAAATTAGGTATCTTGGGTTATGATCATCCTTGGTTAATATTTTGAATTTGGTTTACTTTTATGTTGACTTTAGTTTGTGGGGTTTGGTTCCTTTTTTTGGTTTTATGATTGTGTGATGATTTGTTGTGATTGGTGGTGATGCAAGTGGAGACCCTCTAAATTGGTTTCTTGAGTATTTTTATGGTTTAACATGTATATACCATTTTATATGGGAATATATAGATTTTCATGTGGTGCACATATGGATGGGAACACATTTAATGATGGATTTCTATGAAATGTTCATTTTAAAACGTGGATTTCAAAGTATCTTCCCTCTTCTTTCTTCTCTTCCTTAAATATCATATTTTCAAATGGTTCCAAAATGGTTTTATAGATTATAAATTTACTTAATGTTATTACCAACATTTTATTTAAATCTTGTCCCATTTGTAACCTTTGAACATGTTTTGGTAATTATATGATATAGAGGCCCGTTTGGAACCTCTTGAATATGAATGGTGTTTCAACCATGGTTTTGGAAATGTTTTAGAAATGGATTTAGATTTTTAAATGATAAGGAGCAGTTGGTATTTTATGATGATTTGGGAATTGGGTTTTGTCATAAACCAACCCGGGTACCATGGTAACCCGATAACTGTGCCAACCCTGACATGACTTGAAGGGCATTCATGATCCCCATGGGCTGGTGACTAGCACCTAGAATTGTACAACATATAAGTGGGAATGATTTTTCGATAAGAATGTGGAAGCAAAAGATAAAAGAAAATATATATATATCAAGAAGAAAACTCCATAAGGAGTAAAGGTACTAGAATACAACCTAGCATAAATGCCACAATACTACAACCCAAAGCACTAAACAAGAAAAATATCCCCAAGGTCCCTAAGGACACAACTCACCAAGTCCAAAGCTCAATAGTTGGATCCACCTCCAAGAGATCCCTTCCCTTTTCTCAAGCCCAGAAGAAGAAAATCTACAAAAACCTAAAGGGAAAAGTTGGGTGTAAGCCTAATCCAAGTAGGATACCACCAAAGATTCCATAACATATGCCAAATATAGATTTTACAAATAAAATATTTTAGTTTTTTATAATAAACAGGTTTGGAAATTCAAAAGAATATTTATACAAAACATGATATACATTTTCAAAAGGATGGAAAATACATTAAAATAATAGGCTTTACTTTACAAGAGATGGAATATTTATAAAACATTAGCTTAAGTAAAACATTTATATAAAATAGTTTATATAAATCTAGAAGGCATGTAAAGTAGTTCCAATAAACATTGTCATGCATTTATATTTGAAATATAATTGAAAAAGTGAGAAATATGGTCAGTTTCCAAAAGGTATGATAGTATTAACTAGCTATAGGATTGAACACTCTCTATGTGAACTCAGAAAAATGTGTATACACACATCCCCATGACACTAGATAAAGGATACTCGTCACCAACCCATCGGGGATGTGACCCACCACAAGTATGTTTTAGAATGTTTTCATGTTGTAGAGTCTATCCAAATAACTCACTAACTACCTAAGTATTTCATGTGCTCTTACATGATGGTAAAAATATTTTAAGGCTGCTTAAAAATATGATCAATCCCATTCTTCCATTTGAAAAATTTCATTTCATTTCCATTTAAAACCAAAACAGGTTTTATTAAAAAACATGCCTTTTCCACAAGATAAAGCCACTGGGTTTCTATCAAATCATTTTAAGCCATTTTCATGAGTTTAGAATCAATTAAAAAAATAATTACATCCTTTTTGAAATTAATTTACACAATTAAATTCAAAAATTTAATTGAAAACATTTCTATTAAATCCATAATTTAAATTCAAAAATTTAAATAATCCAATTTCTATAAACCAAACCCAATTAAATGGAATCAAGGGTTTTCTAAGTTTCCGTTCCAAAACCATTTCAAATATCTCAATTCAATGAAATTGGATTTTATCAAAGAAATTGAAAGAATGGTTGAGAATTTGAATTTAAATTAGTAATTGAAATCAACCAAGCAGTACAATGGTAATCAATTAGGAAAAACAAGATAGAATCACCGACCTCTTTCTAAAAGAACAACACTCGTAACGACACCCGTCAATGATAACAAAGGTGTAGAAGACCTCAAAATGCTACCTAGTATCAAGATACAACACTAAAATACATGGATATATAAATCCTAAGATGAACCATTGAAAACCCAAGAGAAGAGATATAGATAAACTTGAATAACGAGGGGGGACACTTACTTGGGAATCACACCGCTAGAAGAACGAAGATCCCAAGCCCTTTGGTTCGATCCGATATGAGTTGAGTCTCTCAAAAATGCACCAAACATTCTCTAGGTTGAGATCCATGAAATCTGGAATGAAAAAGACCAAGTTAAAAATTTAAACGTGAGACTTTAAGCTGGTCATGGGATGAGTCACAATGTATACCAAAGGGTCACGACTTGTAGGTCACGCTAGATAAGTACGCCAAAAAACCTATCACCTCAGTTTAAAAAATCAATATTTAATCCCTTCACGATGTGTACCTCAGGAAAATGGCATGTTCTATCTCATGACATGTTATACCCATTCATGGAGTGATATCCCAATCCACAACATGCAACTGGCACCAAGTACACAATGTGTACTTGAGGTACATGACGTGTACCTGTTCTGTAGTCTACAACAAACCCAAAAAAATCACATAAAGGATTTTTTAACCGAACGAGAACTTAGAAAAGTTGAAAAGTTACCTAATCAATGTAACAAGATGTTACAACCTCCCCACCATAAAAACTTTCTGTCTCTAGAAATCCTATGAAAAAGCCTCTAGGACAAAAAGATGAGGTTGTTTCTCTCTCATCAGTTCCTCACATTCCCACATATCATGATTTTCAGATCCATTTTTCCACAGTACATGAACCAAAGGTATTTTATTCCCATGAAGTACCTTAGTCTCAGAATGAAATTTCCTGATTATTCTCTCCTTCAAAGATAAATTAGGATCGATCCCAAGATCACTCCAGCTCAAAACGTGAGATGTATTAGATAGATACTTTCTCAGCTGTGATACATGGAACACGTTATGTATTTACATTATATGTGGTGGAAGTGACAAGTGGTACACAACCATACACACCAGATCAACAACCTATAAAGGTCCTACAAAGCGAGGAGCAAGATTCCCTTGTCTCCAAAGCCATCAATGACCCAATCAGGGTGAAACTTTCAAGAAAACCTGGTCACCAACCACTACTAAAAATAGGGATTTTAAAAGCACTAGAAACCACCTTTAATAGCACTAGAAAAGTTCTATTAATCATGGTAAATATGGGGGGGGGGTTCCCATTTAACAGTGCTAAAAAATCGCTAATAAAGGGATCCCTTTATCCATTAAAAAAAGTGATGATAAAGGCCCAATTTATCAGTTCTATTTTGAGAACTAATAAAGGACACCTTTATCAGTGTTATTTTGAGCACTAAAAAAGGAAACCATTATCAGTGCTATTTTGAGTGCTGATAAAGGAAAAGTTTCCTGAGAAAACCCCACACCTTCACATCACCTGTACACCTTCACACCTACACAAAAACAACACCTACACACATAGCACAAAACAACACCTGCACACAAAATAGTTGCACAAAACAACACCTACACACAAACAAAGAATATAGGAACAAAACAACGCACACAAGAGTTTCACAAACAATGATATATACATTTATTGAAATCATGAATACAAAAAAAACACTACTATATACATTTCAGAAAATGTTTTATATGGTTACAATTACAATTATCCAACAAATAGTTAAAAAAATTAATGTTTCATCCATTTTTCATCCATGATACCCTCTCAAAAATTGTCGTCCATGATATTAGTTGCCGAAAAATCATCTGAACTCAAGAAATGAATTCATTCTATATAAGAAAACAAATATTATGTTATTAATACAATAATAAAATAAATTAAACATTAATATGAAATAATACATTAATAAAATGTCAATTTTTAATAAAAAAGACACATTTGGGTAGGTAGGGGGCCATAAGACTAGATGATTCTTGATACCTGACCTTGATATGGGTAATTAAGCAGCCTTGAGACTAGATGTTGTGTGACATGGTGTGGTAAGGGAGTTTAAGGGTGGTGATATGTGTTACTTGTTACAACCTTTTCTATTGGTGATATTTGTATATATGCAATGATATGGTTGTTTGACCATCATGAGATGTGTTACCTATTACAACCTTTACATGTCCATATTTCCTTGGATTGAATTAATATTTTAGAAGAGGATCAAAATGATTCATTGACTTATAAATATTGTTTTGTTAAGATTACATGGATGAGAAAAGAAGAGGAATAAATTTCAACAACAACATGGAATCCAAAAGGTTTCATTTATTAAAAATAAAAAAGGGAAGAATCTTCACAGTCTAGACTCTCTCCCATAACTCCCCAAATATGGGGGGTAGGATAAAGTTAGAATACTCAAAATAGTATTCTCTTAGAATACCCCCTCGTGCTCTACTAGACAATTCTCTAGATTAGCTATGGATTAGGACTAATGATCAACTGATTTAGTTTCTACATCTACACCCTATTTTAGCGCCTCTTCTCTACCAGCAACATCAAATCTGGACTTTTCTGCCACATTGATAAGATTATGCTACTCTATCACTATTTTCTCTACAAAATTGTGCATTTATTATTGGTGATACAATTCATGTTAGTGTATTTATATATCATACCTACCATCAATGAAAAAAATTTATGAGCTTCTACTTCTACTATACACATGGATGCTTCATTCAAGTCCTCGTTGTGATGTTGAATGTCTGAATTTTATGCCTCCACCATCGATACTCTTAGCTCAATGAACCTATTTTTATCCCTCATGGTGACCACCTCCTTTAAACTATCATGGATTTCTTGATAATATAAATCACTATAATAAGAGAAGATCCCCCACTGACTGGAAATTATTTTAGAGGAACCCCATACATTGTTACCAAATTTTTTGTCACGCTCCTTATTAATGGTGTTGGATCTTAGTCCCTCATTTTATTTTAAGATATCTAGAGAGATTTGGGTCTTTTGGAAGATGTTTTTTTTGTCTAGAATCTAACTTTTTGATGATTCCATATCTTTTATGTCCTCCTTCTCAACCACTATTATAAGATCTATGTGCTTTATCACCAATTGAGCCAACTGACCATTCGGGTATGATCGGACCAAGGTATCGACATAATCCTTAAAGAGTCCAAACCCCAAACTATATAGAGGTAAGGTCACCCAAACCTAATTTTCCTATCAGGTGAACGTAATCCACAATTTTTGAGCCTCCATGGGATGCATTTCTAAATAGATGTGGGGAGGAGTGGGGAATTTCATCTGAATGCACTGAACTATCTCCCAATGTGGTATGATGCATACCACTCGTAGAATATCTTTTAGTTAATCCAAGTGGATGAAACACCCTCACATATTTCTAAAAGATAGGCTTATGCTACAAGATCACCCTTTACATTATTGGTAATTTCATAGTTTGGTGCTCCGTATGGTATAAAAAACTGATCATATTGGTTTACTTTTCTCTTGATCTCCTTGTTATTTAGTGTGATTTTCCAAACCCCACTGATACTTAATAGAAATTTCCTAAACTGGTAACTTGTAATGTTGTGGGTATTAAGTAACTCATATCCACCAATGTGGCCCCCATCCAACCCCACCACAGTTGGAAGGGGATGAATATTCTGAACGAAAAATACCCCTATAGATGTGGGGAAGTTGGAAATAAGACTAAGAAAACATGGGAAAAAACAAGATGATAATCATACCACATAAAATCACCTCTACCATCATTAAGTTGGATACCATAACTCCACCTTTTTTCTACATTGTTAATAAGTACCCTCTTATGTACATTGCTAAGAAGCTTACTAGATGAAGAAGGTGATGGTCCTGGGAGGTGACTGACCATCCCCAGTCATTGAATTGAAACTCTTAAACTATTTTAAAGTGATGAACCTCTTCCCCATAAGATTCTCATGATGGCCAAGCCTTGGGATTCTTATTCAGACACCCATTCCAAGTGTTCTTGATGAACAAGTCAGCCCACTTCTTGAAGGTGATGTCAACCCCTAGATATGGGTCCTTCCCAAGGGATGTTATGGCCATAT
Organism: Viscum album; assembly: GCA_963277665.1. NCBI lineage: Eukaryota > Viridiplantae > Streptophyta > Magnoliopsida > Santalales > Viscaceae > Viscum > Viscum album. The sequence goes on along the minus strand of OY728137.1, from coordinate 1,927,212,083 downwards.
TGATGAGATCCTTCATAATTGTAGGATTCTATTCCATGTCATCCCAAGTATATGGGGTATGGATTTACTAATCATACTTTTCTCCTAAAATCATTGCAACATAGATCATCTTAATGTCCCATATACTGATGTCGAACTCACCATACATAAAATGAAATGTGTTAATGTATTGACCCTATAAACTAAACAAGTATACTATAAATTTTTTTTTGCAATAAGTAAGGGTTTGTTAAGCCTAAATAGATTCATAAAATCATATTTTTTCAGCTCAACCACAAAATCTGTGGCAGTACACTGAACCAAGAAGGGACAACCCTGGTTCATCCCAAATCTTCCACCTGATCGAATAAAAAAACCGAATAACCACCCAAAATTCTAATTTGATATAGAATTCTACATTTTTTATCTATAAATATGGGTTTTAAGCTCCAAATAATGTTAGAAACCTTTTAAAATCAATCCATATAGGCTTCAAAATTAACCGTTAGAGATGTATTCTTTGGATATGAAATTACCCACATATGAGATGTTCTCTCTAAACATATTATTAGTCTTAAAGATGTAAGAGGGAGGTAGGATCCCTTCATGAGGTGGAGAGATCATAATATCATTTCAAATAACCAACCCATATAAGGGAAACTAATTAGAAAATTGAAAATCCAAGATATTGGTTCCCATCAAGCTTTTAAGATGTTCGTGAGTGGACTGAATGACTATGCACTTGTCGACTTTCACACTATCGACCATTGTAGTCCAATGAACAATATCCTCCTCAGCTTCAATTCTTGAATTCATTTGTACCATAAGAAATATTAAATTTAGATTATTTATGAAAATTGAGGATTTTGGGTTAAAAAATGGACTTGAGTAAGAAATGGGCACATGACTAATTAGAAATATAATATCAAGTGCATAACTTGTTCAAAGTCATGTGATCACATAACCATAATAGGATCACGTGATAAAATGAACCTAGAATATTTATACGATTACACGACCCTTGAAGCCTTATGTGATCATGTAAATAAGAAAAGAATATATGAATCATGGTTCAAGTGAATTACCTTAATAGATTATGTGATTTGTTTATGTGATTTGATAATGTGATGAGATCACTCAATCAGTTCACATGAAGTATTCATACATAGAAGCTTATGTGACATGATTACATGAAGTGGCATATGTGAAGTAGATAAAAATCCTAAGAGTTCTTATAGAGCTATGAAATTTTGAGTCATTAGTGAAATAGATTTCCCATTACTCTCCAATCTATAGGAAATTTCACAGAATACCAAGAGCATATTAGAATAATAAAAGAAAAATAGAATCCCAAGGGAATCAGTCTGGTACTCACTTACTTATAACAAAGTCCTTTTTTCATTTTCTATATTTTTTATGTGAGGTGTGTATGCATCTAGGAATTGATGTGATATAGGTTCTATATGAGGTGCATAGGAACCTAGATTTTTATGGGCATGCATATGTATATATGATGCAAGTTTATTTGAGAAATTGTTGAGATGTTAGATCTATTGAAAATGATTTTATCGTGTAAAAATCAAGATTAACTCTGTGATTGAGCAGACATAGCATCGTTTCTCTTCTTGCAAAGACATGTCACATGGACAAAAATCTTCTAAAATAAACTAACTCTACAAGGAATAATGAAAATAAAATAAACGCTTCATAATATAATTTTTCATTAAAATAGACATATTATATCGTAACATTACCTTTAAATCTTTCTAAATGGTTTCTCTGGTCGAGATATATTCTAATAACAAAACTAATGATTATTTTTTCACTTTACTACTGTTGGTTAACTAACGATTAGAATATCATATGATCTGAACATCCGATCTGGCATCGCCATGATGCTCTCATCCGACACCATCTCTATGATATCATCATTCAGCGTTCACTTTTCTTCTCTTCTTTCACCCATATACATAGTAAATGGGTGCAGTAAGATAAGGAAAAGTGAAGGATGAATGATGATATCATAGAGATGGTTTCTGATGAGAGCATCATGGGGATGCCCGATCAGATGCTTAGATCAGATGGTATGCTACGTGGTAGTTAACCAACAACAGTAAAGAATCCTTAGTTTTGTTATTAAATTTGTGAGTGCTGCACAACCAATGTTCTTCCAACACACTGCATCTATAGAAACAACTGCATAAATAACCAAAATATAGAATATAAATAATCCATGCCATAATAGTTTAGGTCAAGTTCTTTTTGAAACATGGAAACATAAAGAACTAGTTCATAAGAGTCTCTCGTTATGTTATGCTTTACTAGAAAGGCAAATAATTTCTAAAACCATTCTTCATAACCTAAGGATATAAAACATAATAAAGGGTGATCATATATGCTCAATAATAGTAAAAAAGGGAGATATCAATGATAATATAAGGAAAACATAAGTAGTAGGAATTTACCTTCATCCTATTTGTGTACAATCTTCCATCAGGTGTGCTGCCCATTCATTTCTAAACACATTTATATAATCTTGTGAATATGAGTTTTCGTGACAGTCATGGTAGTATTGAAATAATATAAGTACATAAATTATTAATAAATATTTTAAATGAACTCATAATTATTTTCAAAAATACCTCTTCAAGGATTCTAGTTTGTTGATGAAATACGATCTCTTTAATAAATTTACAAACATAATAACCATAGTCCTTTCCATTTTTTTGTTTTAGACACTGCAGAAACATCGAAAAAATAAGTAATTTGTTTTGATATGTGTTTGGATAGTGAAATCTTATTATATATACTAGGATACTTTTCTAGTTGTAGATCTTGTAGGCGTTCTTGTCCTTAGGCATGGGATTCATTCCATGAAGTAGACGATATTGATGTACCACCCTATCATAATAGAATACTCATTAAAATATTATATAAATTATATAACTAGATTTATAGTTATAAAATGTTTGATCTAGTGTATTATAAATTGAAAAACGTCATCATGCATGGCCGGTTTGTTTCATATCCATGCATTGAATCCAGAAAATAAATCTTTGGAGTATCCAAATTGACTGAAATAAGCACCCAATGCTGCCTAAAAACACAAAAATGAATAAGTAATGAAAGAAATGAAAATATAGTTGATATGATTAAATTGTAGAGTTTTACCCCTAAATCGTTGGTATTAAAAAGACTCTGTCATCCATAATTTTGTTTCAAAACTATTTGAGCAGGGATTAAATTATTTCAGCCTCTTTATCAGAATCTATTTCTTATTTTGAAGAGGTTATGTGAGGAATAATTAGTCCAAATTTTTTTTCATGTGGAAATTCATTCAATTTTTTTTTTCATATATACGCTTGTGAAAAATATGAAATGTATTTAGTCATAATTATCATAGTATACCAGCGTTAGTAAAATAAAACCATGAAAACATACCTCATGTATACATTTACAACTAAGACACTTAGCCATTCATACTTTAGGATTTCATTTACATTATTAGAACTAATGAAATATGAATTTTCCTCTCCGTACATATTTTTTTTCAGAATCAACTTTGTGAGCATTTTCTTCTATCAACTTTGTATCCACATGAGCCTAAAATGATATTAAATGTGGAAATAGAATGGGTGGGGTGAAGGTTCTCTCACTAGATTGTTTCAATTAGTTAGTTGATCCTTGAGATAGTTTTGAACTGATCTTTCATTTCAACCCGTTCCCTTTGTCTTTCTGTAATAACATTCATCGATTCAAACCTTTTTTCATTAAATGTTAAAGGTTCTGTTTGAAAAATAAATTGGAAATGGATATCTCATTGTTGGAATGTTTTTTTTCAAGAATTGATAGCCATGAAATGAATGTTCCAACCGATTTTTCAACCGTATGAATGTCATCATTGTCATTTGGAATAGGTATCTCGGAACTCAGCTCATTAGCTATGCTAATCGACACTCTGACATGATCTGTTGGAAGTTTTCTGTTGTGTAGAATGTTGTTATGTATATTAAACACCGTTTCCCTCGCTATGAGGCAATAGATGGGAGTTGATAGATATAAATCATAACTATTTTACCCTGTAGAATATTAGTACAGGAAAGGTATCAGTGTCTATGTGATTCACATTTCATAGAAATAATTATTATAACATTGATTACCTCAACTAAGTTAAGTTTTTTAGGGGAATGGCTCGCCTCAAAGCTGGTGGGGGGGGGGGGATCTTCAGGCATGGGTTTTTGTTGAGTTGTTTTTTCTATTTGCATCCCCCATCAAACTTGATATCATCTCTCTATGGTATTTTAATTTTTCTTGAAACATAGCTATTGCTTCTCTCATCTTTTTCATTTCCTCAGTTTGATCCTTTGCTTGTTTTTCTTTCTAAAAATATGTTTGGGGTGTCACCCCAAATCCTGCACCTCTGACGTGACCATACTATTTTGGATACTTCAAGGCCGTTGAAAGTATGTATACATCTGGTGCTGGTGTTGTTGATTCCTATGACTATGTTAGATAGAAAATATAGGAAAATAAGTAGCCATTGTTATGTAATAGTGTTTTAAAGAAAATAAAATTTATATTATGCCATACTTACACATGTTTTCCACACTTTTTGTGTGTTTTATTCTATAAGTATCCCCTCTTTATTTACACAAGCCTCCTTCCATAGCACATGGAATGTGATGGAAGTGTCTTTCGATATCGATTCATTAATCTGCATATAAACAGAAAAACATGGTTATGGTGTTGTTTTATATCACATAAAAGTATTACGGTAGATTTAAAATACATACCAATTTTTTCTCAAGTGAAGTGTACCCCATACTTTCTTTACGGTAGGGGTATGCTGGTTTGGTTTCCCGTTATATATTTTCAGCACTCAGTTTTTGTTTCATAAATAAAAATTTTTCAATCAAAGTGATAAATACAAGAAATGTTAAACAACATATTACCAGAAAAAATGTACTGAAAAAGTCTTCTCCCAACGACGGTTTCTAAATGTATCTCACACTCTTTGGGATATCTAGTGTACATAAAGAAGAAGTGGGTATGGCTTGATTTTCCATTCATCATATTTTAGATGATATTTCATTAAAATTGTGCTGAAGCCTCTATGAATCCTTCATATAACTCTTAATATATGTTCCTTGTGCGAGGAATCTACTATAAATGCATTCTGTAATGGATGATGAAGAGTAAGTCAATGTATTAGTATTTTATTTTATTTTAATAAAATAAAGAAATGATATAATAATGTTAGCGTAATATCTTCTCACATTAGCGTCTTAAGCTCGATGAAGACATGGTGCCACGACTATACATCAATCAGCACCTGTTGTTGAGTGACTATTCTAATGTAGCAACTAAAGATGGATTTTTTGGGGTTAACATGTTGGCCTCAATTATTCTATCCCACGTCAAATTTCATGTCTTTTTTCATTTTCCTTAAGGATTTTGGCTAACATTGTCAAACTACGGCGCTCTTGTTTTTTTTCACTGCTAGGGTTTCATTTCCTACCATTTCCTCAGAAACATCATCATTATGTTCCTTCTAAGTTCTAGCATCAACACTGGGATGAGAATCAATAGGTTGATGAACCTATTGTACCTCAGCACTGGGATGAGCAGAAATAGGTTGAGAAAACTATTATTTCTCTGTACTGGGACTAGTAGCAGCAGGTTAAGAGACTTGTTGTGCCTCAGGATTGGGCGCATATGCAGGTTCATAAGTCATTATCTGTATAAGTGGATTAATATTTAATTTAGATTACATAGAAGAAACAACAAATAGATAATAACATAACGTAACACAATTTATATTACAATAAAAAAATAACCTAATTATTGAACTCTCTTTTTTAAAGGATGAAGATATTTGACCCCTCTATCGAATATGTAAATACCTTCATTGTGGTCTACTCTAACATGAAAAACACCATCTACATTGGGAACTCTGTGAAATTATTGCCAATTCCCAATTAAAGTGTCATACTCCATTGAACATTCATCTGAACCTTCAGTTGTTTTGGTTGATAATAGAATAATTGACCAGTTTCAGTTTATGGGATCTAGAACATGAAATAGTTGTACTACCTGTGATGCCATTATAAATGGTTTTTATATCTCCCCTTCCTTACTGAAATCAACTTTCACGAATCCCAATTCATCTATTTTAACATCACTATTATTATCAACCCACTTGCATTGAAAAATTGGCACTTGTAATTTCATATAATACAACTCTTATATTTGTTTGATGATGCCAAAGTATCAAATATTCACATAAATTGGATTTCTATCCTTAGCACTGGAAACATGCATCACTTCATCAACAAGTTTAACCCCACTATTCTTCCTGGTACTGTTTTCATCATGTTCATTAGTGTAGAATGTATAACTGTTAACTACATAAGCATTATAAGATAATACATACACACATGCTCCTCCGGATGGCCATTGAAGTCATTCTGAAATTGAGTCCGGATTTTCATCTAAATTATTAAAAATATAGTCCCAAAACCATCCTATAAACTATCAATTATGTGTATCTGATATCCATTTTTCAGCCCTAGATGGATTCAAATGCCTAAGAATTTCTTTTTGGGTTTGAACATATGGGTCAATGTTGAAACTATCATGAAAAACGTAAATGAGGGCCTACTGATGATCTGTAATATTGATTATGACAACCTATCTTCCAGAAATTCCTTCACCCTCAAGCCACCCAGTGTGATGAGGTTTCGGTTGGCCAATGTTTTCCACAGCAAACAAACATTCAGTACAAAATTCAATGGGTTCCTCAACAATATATTTCTCTACAATACAACCCTCTGGATGACTTCGATTTTTGACATACCCTTTCAAAATATTCATATACCTTTCAATGGGGTAATTCCATCTATAATGTACATGACCACATAGTCGAATATCTATCACCAAATGAACCATCAAATGAACCATCATATCAAATAATTTTATCTGGAAGAACATTTCCAATTAACATAATATGACAGAAATTTCTCTTTCCGTAGCTGGAAATTTCACCAGGTCTATAACTTTGCTATATATAGTTTTGAAGAAGAAACAGAGATTCATTAATGTATGACATAAATTCTTTGGAAAAATTCAATGTAAAGCTATATTAATTAGATATTTCATCAAAACATGGAAATCATGTAATTTAAGGCCCTTTAACTTTAAATCGCTCATTGACACGATGTTCTTGATATTTGATGAAAACTCCTATAGAACCTTTACATCATTCAAGAAGTTGAAAAACTAATATCTCTCCTTCCTAGAAAGAGTGTAAGAAGGTGGAGGAAGAAATGTTCGTTTTTCACCATTCACTGGTGCCAACTCTTCTCGTATTCCCATATCAACCATTTCTAATCTAGCCTTAATTCCATCCTTTGTTTTTCCAGGTGAATTTAGAAATGTAACGATGACACTATCACATATATTTTTTTCAACATTCATAACATCAAGAAAATTTCTGACATACAGACAATTCTAGTATGGTAATTAAAAAAACTGATATCTTTTTTGAAGTAGTTTTCGTAAGGTTTTTTTGAAATTTTTTAACCAAAAGTAGTGTCCACATATTTTTCATTCTCAAACAATTAATCACCTGTTAGTGGAGATGGTTTTGAACATTCTTCTAAATTTCCATCGAATGATGTCGTCAAAGATCAGTACTTATGCCGTCAGGGTATACATCAGTGATGTACTAGAAACATGGTTTTCAATGAATGTTTCAACCTAATTTTCTATGTACCTTGTTTGAAAATGGGACACCCTTGAGTTCATTTAATTCTATATCTTGAAAAATTTCCATAAGCATGAAAGTCATTTATTGTCCCATACAACATGGCTCTCAAAGTGAAATATTCATTTTTGTAAGCATCATAAAACATAACACCAGAATCCCAAAATAATTTCAAATCCTCGATCAATAGAGCCAAATAAACATTAATATCATTACTCGGTTGTTTTGGTCCTAATATAATCATATATAACATGATGTATTTTCATTTAATGCATAACCATAGTGGTAAGTTATAATTTACCAACATAACCGGCCATGTACTGTGACTGCTTCTTTGAAAACCAAAATAATTCACTCCATCTATAGATAATGAAATATGAAGGTTTCTCAGCTCGTTTCCAAATTCAGGATACTCATGATAAATTCTCTTCCACCTAGGAGAGTCTTTTGGGTGACATAGTTTCCCATCTTTAATTCATGTGTCTTCATGCCATCTCAATTGTATTACAGTCTCCTCACTACCATATAGGTGCCTACACCTTGGAATGATTGGAAATTACCATAAAACTTTCATAGGTATGGATTCATATTTCTTGTATTGAGATCGGGAAGGCGTGTATTCTTTCAGAGATCATACCTATGGAATCCTGCCTTTATATAACATAAACTTTCATTACATTACACAAAACTGAGGATCTTTAAGGTTTAGTGTCTTGGAAACCAGGAACATAATACATGAAAATAACATAAAAAATTCTTCTTAAAAACTTGAAAGGCTTCTCCTTAAGTTCATCCTAGGTTCATTACTACATCTCATAACCTGGGTACATACATCAAAATAAAGGGTGAGCAGAAGGCCCAGTAAGGGAAACAAGAGAAACATTTTACATGTGAACTTGAGATACTTCAATAAGGTCATGAAAAGAACTTTAAGGCATGAGAAAGAAATCATGAGGCATATCATAATAAAAATAACGTTTTTCATAACTTGAAGACGTGTCTACAACATTTCATATTGAAAATCATTTCTGTTTCACCAAGGTCCATCTCCAAGGTGTCATTAAAAATTACCAAGGTTATTCACCAAGGTGTTATTAAAAATAGTTATCTCTAGAGATTAGGTCTTTACCCAATGCATTAGAGCGATATCAGGTCGCACCCATGAAATTTCTTTATTATAATGTGAGCCACATATATCATCATCAATAATTTCATAAACAACCCATATAACATAAAATAAATGGGTTTCAGTTCATAATCATAACGTTTTAAAACTGCTTTAAAGACATGATCTTTATGTCACTTTAAACCCACGAAAAGGGAAAGCAGGTCTCATGTTTGTAAATACCAGAATTTAAAATATAACAACTTGGTATATATTTAAATACCCCCATAGAAGAGAGATATTTGAGTATTCACTTAATAAAATAAAATAACTTTAGAAAAAGAGAGAGACATTTTGAGAAGGAAATTCTGCAGCATAACGACAATGTTTCGAAGTTTTAGAAAACATTGAAAAGAGAGGGGACATGGGTAAAATATTCATAAATGACCCATAAAATAGTAGAGGGACAGAATATGAAGTATATATGAACATGGTAATGAAATTTTAAGGACATACCATTTGAAATGAAAAACATGGAAGGAAGACAAAAATTGGATTTCTCTTATGAAAATTCGGCAGCCTAACGGCGTCAATTAAACTTCAACAAAAATGAATTGACGAGATAAAATAGGGTCTCTAATAATATGAACATAAAAGTTCAGTATGATATATATAGAGATCATACCCCAACATAATAAAAAGGAACTTGAAAGACTTGACATGAAAGTAGAACTTTGAAAAATGAGAAGGGTGAAAAATCCCTTAAAAATTCGGCAGCCTAACGACGCCCCTTAAACATTCTTAAAACGAATTGATGAGAGCAGGAGGGGGTCTCTCATCATATGAACATTAAAAGATAAGTAATATGAATATAAAATAACATCCTCAAACATAAGAACATGGAGCATAAAAGAAATGACATAAAAGAGATTACTTGAAAAGAAAGAGAGAGGTCAGATCCCTTACCTTAAACGTAACTCTTAAAACTCAAAGGTTGGGACCTTGAGAGGCTTGAGGGCTCCTTGGGAGGACTCCTTGGGAGGTAAGGAGACCAGAACTTCATTGATTATTATTTTGGAGTCGAATGGATGAGATGATGGCTTGGTATTTATAGGGAAAGTGAGGGGACAAGACATTAATGGCCAAGGGACACCTCATTGGTGGTTTTGGAAAAACCATGGGCTTGCCCATGGTATTTTCCCATGGTATTGGACACTTGGGACACCTCATACCTTATATTACTATTCATAAGTCGACCATATTGATTACATACTTAATACATCATTTAATGATGTCATCAAACACCCGTAACTTAAAAACTATATTTTCACTATTCATCGAAAATTCATTTTTTTTCAGAAAAATCCCCAAAAATTACCATAACATAATATCGATGCTCTGAGTTCAAAAATAAAGGCCATTTTATAAAAATAATTTTCTAAATATTTTTAATTAAAATTTTAAATTAAAAAAACACTATTCACCCTAAAAAACTAATACTTGATTAATAATTTATGAAACCATTATTTAACCATTTTATTGAATCACATTACTTAATCAAGGTGTATAAATTATATTAAAACTTTCTTTAAGTGAGATTACTAATCCATTTGGTCACATTAATATTCTTAAGCGTAAAATCACTATTCATAATTTACTATTCATCAAAAATTAAGTTGATCTTATTAGACTCCAAATTCCTTACTGAACACTTTTGCAGAGGACCATTTTTTGAAAATCATTACACATCATTAATTATTTAAGGTTTACATAAATATTTTAAAATATCATTTTTTTCAAAATTCATCAATAAAATACATCCTAAAATTATCCGGACATATGAAATTTCACAAACTTCACTAAAGGAGAAAATCTCAATTTATTCATCCCAAAGGATTACACAAAGAAGCTACGGTCTCGTCACATAGCCCCTTATAAAACTAACATATGACCTAAGTGTAAGGTGTGCTATGGTGAGAGAATCTAAGGGAGGCTCAGATAACATTGCCCTAGTAGCAATCTCTACTAACTTGAACTTCTCCCGCATGCGTTTCTGTTCAAGCTTGACACGCTGGAGTTCGGCTTGGGCTTGGTCCAAAGCGAAGCCCAAATATTCCACCTCCTTCCCAAGCTCTGATAAGTGGGCTTCATAAGGTTCGAGTCTACTAGAAGAATCCATCGACTCCTCTTTCTGCATTTAACCATTAACATATCTATTAAATCATTAAGATTAAGTTAATATACTATTCAAAAAGTTTGGGTCGTTACATTCTTCCCCCCTTAAGAAATTTCATCCCCAAAATTTTATACTTGAGGCCTAGTCGAAAAGGTGAGGGTACTTTTGCTTCATTTTTTCCTCAGGCTCCCAAGTTGCTTCTTTATACTTATGATTGCTCCACAACACTTTCACAAGGTGGGTAGTCTTGTTCCGTAGAACCTTGTCTCTATGGTCTAAGATCTCTACTATTTGCTCCTCATAAGAGAGGTCATGTTCCAGTTGTACCACCTCTGGGTTCAGTACATGCGAAGGCTCGGGTATGTACTTCCTCAAGAGAGATACATGGAAGACATCATGAACTTGAGCTAGGTTTGGTGGAAGTGCTAGTCGATAGGCCACTTCTCCTATGTGATCAAGGATTTCATAGGGGCCAATGTACCTAGGGCTGAGCTTCCCTTTCTTCCCAAACCGTATGACTCTCTTCCATGGAGAAATTCGAAGGAAGACTTTGTCTCCAACACCAAACTCCAAGTCCCTTCAATTGTTGTCAGCATAGCTCTTCTGCCGACTCTGAGCAGCCTTTATGTGTTTTTGGATGGCATAAACCTGTTCTGTCATCTCTTGCACAAGATCAGGCCCAAGAAGCTTTCTCTCACCAGTTTCATCCCAACAAGTAGAAGTTCTACATCGCTTTCCATACAGAGCTTCATAGGGTGCCATCTGAATACTCGAATGGAAGCTGTTGTCATAGGAGAACTCAACTAATGGGAGGTGTTGATCCCATCCACCTTTAAATTCCATTGAGCATAATATCAACATGTCTTCGAGTGTATGAATAGTCTTTTCAGATTGGCCATCAGTTTGAGGATGATAGGCCGTACTAAAATTCAATTCAGTATTCAGAGAATGTTGAAGACTTCTCTAGAATTTTGATGTGAATCTTGGATCACGATCAGACACGATGGATAGTGGTACCCCATGCTGCCTTACCACTTCCTTTACGTATATCTTGGCAAGTTGATCTAGAGAGAAATCTTCCCGAATAGAGATAAAATGGGTGGTCTTGGTTAGACGGTCCACAATAACCCATATCACATTGTTTCCTTTGGATGTTTTCGGGAGACCAGTTACAAAGTCCATAGTGATATTATCTCACTTCCATACTGGTATGGGTAGCGATTGTAATACCCCCTTAGGAAGTTGTTGTTCTGCCTTTACTTGTTGACACAGTAGGCACCTTGTAGTGTAATCAACAATCTCCCTCTCCATGTTATCCCACCAATAATGATCACGAAGGTCTCTATACATTTTAGTGCTTCCTGGATGTATAGAGAAAGTAGATCTATGAGCCTCATCCATCAATTCTTTATTTATCTCCGGAATAGATGGAACACATAGTCTTGTATGAAATTTCAATACACCTTCTTGATCAATATTGAAATTAGGGAACTTCCCATCCTTTAAAGCCTCAAACTTCTCCTACAGAAAAGGATATTCTTTTTGATCCTTCTTGATCTTCTCTAGTAATGAAGGTTGAGAAATCATTTGGGATAAGGTTAATGATGTCCCTTCCCTTACAATTCCCTTGTCCAGTTTTACTAGGTCTTTAATCAAGGGCTCTTCTAGGATCCTCATTGTTTCCAAAACAACAGGGTCTTTCCTACTTAACGCATCCACGACTTTGTTTGCTCTTCCAAGGTGATAATGAATTGAACAATCATAGTCTTTAATAACCTATAACCATCTCCTTTGTCTCATGTTCAATTATTTCTGTGTGAAAACATACTTTAAACTTTGGTGGTCAGTGTATATATCACATTTCTCCCCATAAAGATAGTTCCTCCATATCTTTAGAGAAAAAACACCCGCCGCTAGCTCTAGGTCATGCGTAGGATAATTCTGCTCATGAATCTTCAACTATCGAGATGCATAAGAAATTACCTTGTCATTTTTCATGAGGATGCACCCAAGACCTTTCATAGATGCATCACTAAAAATAACAAATCCTTCTCCGATAGAGGGTAGTGTTAACACAGGTGCAGTAGCCAATCTCTTCTTCAGTTCTTGGAAACTTTCCGCGCATTCCTTTGTCCAGATGAACTTAACCCCTTTTCGAGTCAACTTGGTTAGTGGATTAGAAAGCCTTGAAATGTTTTTCACAAAAATCCGATAATATCCTGATAAACCAAGGAAACTACAAATCTTAGTTATTTTTGTGGGTTGAGGCCACTCCTCCACAACCATTTTCTTTGCAGGGTCAACCGAGATTCTTTCATTGGTTACGATATGCCCCAAGAAAGCCACTTGTTGTAACCCAGAATCACACTTGTTGAACTTTCCAAAGAGCCTCTCCTTCCACAGAGTTTTCAAAATAACCCTAAGATGATCTTCATGCTCCTCCCGAATTTTTGAATATATCCAAATATCATCAATAAAAACTACCACATAGTTATCAAGGTAGTACTTAAAGACTCTATTCATCAAATCCATGAAAATAGTAGGAGCATTAGTCAAGCCGAAGGGCATAACAATAAACTCATAATGCCCATATCTTGATCAGAAGGCAGTCTTTGGAATATCTTCCTTCTTCACCCTCAGTTGATGATAACTAGATCGAAGGCCAATCTTGGAGAAGAATTGAGCCCCACAAAGTTGGTCAAATAAATCATCAATTCTTGGAATAGGGTATCTATTCTTCACTGTGATCCCATTCAGTTCTCTATAATCAATGCATAGCTGCATTGATCCATCCTTCCTCTTCACAAAGAGAACTGGTGATCCCCAAGGAGACACACTCGATCGGATAAACCCCTTCTCCAACAAGTCTTGGAGTTGCTTATTTAACTCTTCTAGCTCCACATTTTCCATTCTATACGGGGTCTTTGATATCGGTTGAGATCCAAGTACAAGTTCAATGGAGAACTCTACCTCTCTTTCTGGGGGAGGTCCAGGTAACTCCTCAGTAAATACATCCATGTATTCCTGAACAATCGGAACATCTTCTATTAGTATACTCCCTTTTCCTTCTTCATCATCACTGATTAAATCCATAAAGAAAGCTATAGGAATTGTTTCTAGATAGGGATCAGTTCGGGATATCTCTCCTTGGAAGATAATTGTAGGTCGTTCATTCAAGACTACTGAGATTTACTTACTTCTTCATTTGATCCTAGCATTATACTTTGAGAGCCAGTCCATCCCTAGTATAACGTCGAATTCCAACATGGGAATGACTACTAGATTTTCGATAAGATTGTGCTCACTAAAGTAAACACTAGAGTCTCTAAACTATGTTGATTCATGGATAATCCCACTTGGAGTCTTGACTGAAAACTCTACCTCAAGCAGTTCGGGGATTGATTCTATATTCTTTTCAAACTTGGAGGAAATAAAGGAATGCGTAGAACCAGAATCAAACAAATTAGTTGCTAGTTTTGAGAGGACAACAAGAGTACCTTCTATCACGTCATTCGGAGCTTCAAATTCAGTTGTTGTGATAGAAAAAACACGACCTTGCTCCCCTGGCCTTTTCTAAGGTTGATGGTGATTCCCCTCCACTGCCCTTGGATTTGGACAGTGATTAGCAAAGTGCCCAAGCTGTCCACACTTGAAGCAATGGAATTCAGGTAGGGCCAGAACCATCTTTCCTCTATCGTTTGTGTTGAGGAGTTGATGCTTCACTTCACTACAACAATTCCAAGCAATATGGAATCCTCTTCCACACTTGTAGCACTTTCTACTTCCGATCAAGAAGTTCCACGAATGTTTCTTCCTACATTTATTGCATGTGGTAAGTTGCATTTTCTTTCCACCTATTCCCTGATCAAAAGTCTTCCCTAAACTGGGCTCCAATGATCTCTTCTTGTCATTTGATTTATGAGACCACTGTGTCTCACCAAACTCTAGCTCAACTTTCATTGCACTCCGCACAATCTCCTCGTAGCTATCGTAGTCCTGGTTTGCTAAATTCTTCCGCAGATGAGGTCTCAGTCCACTGAAAAATCTATCAACCTTCCCACTTGGATCCATGACAAAGCTAGTGGTATATCATGAAAGTCGGGTGAAGGTCATCTCATAGCTTCTGACAGATTCGTTCTCCTTCTGCTTCAGCTCAAGAAACTCTTTCTCCATTCTCATTCTCATGGAACAAGGGAAATACTTATTAAAGAATATTCCTCGGAACTCTTCCCACTCCATTGCTTCCATCTCTCCTCTAGGATTTGTGTTTTTGACCAGTGACCACCACTGATCAACTTCTCCCTCTAGGCGGTAAACAACCAGTGTGACTTTTTCTTGTTCTGAATAAAGGAGTAAAGAAAAGATCTTTTCAATGGAGCTTATCCATTATTCCGAAACCAATGGGTCAGTAGATCCACTGAATATTGGTGGCCTTTGACGCATGAAGGACTCAATAGAGTGTTGTTCCCTTCGTGGTGAGATCAGCATCTCAGCTTGATTCATGTTATTACTCATAACTTGAGATAGTTGGTTCATCATTCGCATGAATGTTTCCATTCCGGCTTCCATCGGAGGGCCGTAAGCACATGATGCATTGCGGTCACCATCTGCACGGTTCCTCCTATTTCCCACCATTTTTTAAAAGGATAAAACCTTAGTGAGAAACTTATTTCATTTATGAATCTTTTAACTAAGACTTCATGCTTAGACAATTACATTTCTCTATAATTCCTTCATAATGATTCATAAAAATCTTTTGATTAACCAAAAATATCCCCTGGGAGTATCGTAACCAAGAGTTCAGCAAGGCCCGTTATCGTTCACTAGTTCCCGTTCGAGTTTAGCTCAAAGTAGTGTTTTTGGGTTTTACCCCTATGTACATTTGTGCCAGAGCCTCCTCTACCTGCTCGTATCCAGACATGGATGTATTTGTTTGATAAACCACTTAATCAATATTTACCAAAATACCATGAAGTTTTCCTATATTTAAACTTTTATATAGGGTTCTTCCTAAAGTTTTTATATCCTAATTTCCACAAATAACTAAACCATCCTTTGATAACAACTGTGGAATCCCACCTTTATATAACATAAACTTTCATTACATTACACAAAACTGAGGATCTTTAAGGGTTAGTGTCTTGGAAACCAGGAACATAATACATGAAAACAACATAAAACATTCTTCTTAAACACTTGAAAGGATTATCTTTAAGTTAATCATAGGTTAATTACTGCATCTCATGAACTGGGGACATACATCAAAAGAAAGGGTGAGCATAAGGCCCAGTAAGGGAAACAAGAGAAACATTTTAAATGTGAACTTGAGATACTTCAATAAGGTCATGAAATGAACTTTAAGGCATGAGAAAGAAATCATGAGGAATATCATAATAAAAATAACTTTTTTCATAACTTGAAGATGTGTCTAAAACATTTAATATTGACAATCATTTCTATTTCACCAAGGTCCATCCCCAAGGTGTCATTAAAAATTACCAAGGTTATTCACCAAGGCATCGTTAAAAATAGTCATCTCTAGAGATTAAGTCTTTACCCAATGCATTGGAGCGCTATCAGGGCGCACTATTGAAATGTATTTATTATCATGTGAGCCACATATATCATCATCAATCATTTCATAAAAAACCCATATAGCATAAAATAAATGGGTTTCATTTCATAATCATAACGTTTTAAAACTGTTTTAAAGACATGATCTTTATGTCACTTTAAACCCACAGAAAGGGAAAGCGGGTGTCATGTATGTAAATCCCAGAATTTAAAATAGAACAACTTGGTATATATGTGAATACCCGTATAGAAGAGAGAGCTTTGAGTATTCACTTAATAAAACAAAATAACTTTAGAAAAAGAGAGAGACATTTTGAGACGGAAATTCTGCAGCATAACAGCTATGTTTTGAGGTTTTAGAAAACATTGAAAAGAGAGGGGAAATGGGTCAAACATTCATAAATGACCCATAAAACAGTAGAGGGACCGAATATGAAGGATATATGAACATGGTAATGAAATTTTAAGGACATACCATTTGAAATGAAAAACAAGGAAGGAAGACAAAAATTGGATTTCTCTTATGAAAATTCGGCAGCCTAACGACGTCACTTAAACTTAAAAAAAAATGAATTAACAAGATCAAATAGGGTGTCTCATCATATTAACATAAAAGTTCAGTATGATAGATATAGAGATCATACCCCAACATAATGAAAAGGAACTTGAAAGACTTGACATGAAAGTAGAACTTTGAAAAATGAGAAGGGTGAAGAATCCCTTAAAAATTCGGCAGCCTAACGGCGCCACTTAAACATTCTTAAAACGAATTGATGAGATAAAGAGGGGGTATCTCATCATATGAACATTAAAAGGGAATTAATATTAATATAAAATAACATCCTATTACACAAGAACATGGAGCATAAAATAAATGACATAAAAGAGATTACTTGAAAAGAAAGAGAGAGGTCGGATCCCTTACCTTAAACGTAACTCTTAAAACTCAATGGTTGGGACCTTGAGAGGCTTGAGGGCACATTGGGAGGACTCCTTGGGAGGTAAGGAGACCATAACTTCGTTGAGGATGATTTTGGAGTCGAATGGATGAGAGGATGGCTTGGTATTTATAGGGAAAGTGAGGGGACAAGGCATTAATGGCCAAGGGACACCTCATTGGTGGTTTTGGCAAAACCATGGGCTTGCCCATGATATTTTCCCATGGTATTGGCCACTTGGGACACCTCATACCTTATATTACTATTCATAAGTCGACCATATTTATTATATACTTAATACATCATTTAATGATGTCATTAAACATCCGTAACTTAAAAACTGTATTTTCACTATTCATCGAAAATTCATTTTTTTTCAGAAAAATCCCCAAAATTACCATAACATAATATCGATGATCTGAGTTCAAAAATAAAGTCCATTTTATAAAAATAATTTTCTAAATATTTTTAATTAAATTTTTAAATAAAGAAAACACTATTCACCCGAAAAAACTAATACTTGATTAATAATTTATGAAACAGTTATTTAACCATTTTATTGAATCACATTACTTAATCAAGGTGTATAAATTATATTAAAACTTTATTTAAGTGAGATTAATAATCCATTTGGTCACATTACTAATCCTAAGCGTAAAATCACTATTCATAATTTACTATTCATTAAAAATTAAGTTGATCTTATTAGACTCCAAATTCCTTACTGAACACTTTTGCAGAAGACCATTTTTTGAAAATCATTACACATCATTAATTATTTAAGGTTTACATAAATATTTTAAAATATCCTTTTTTTCAAAATTCATCAATAAAATACATCCTAAAATTATCCGGACATTTGAAATTTCACAAACTTCACTAAAGGAGGAAATCTCAATTTATTCATCCCAAAGGATTACACAAAGAAGCTACGGTCTCATCACATAGCCCCTTATAACACCAGCATATGACCTAAGTGTAGGGTGTGATATGGTGAGAGAATCTGAGGGAGGTTCAGATAACATTTCCCTAGTAGTAATCTCTACTAACTTGAACTTCTCCTGCAGTCGTTTCCATTCAAGCTTGACACGCTGGAGTTCGGCTTGGGCTTGGTCCAAAGCGAAGCCCAAAGATGCAACCTCCTTCCCAAGCTCTGATAAGTGGGATTCATAAGGTTCGAGTCTACTAGAAGAAGCCATCAACTCCTCTTTCTGAATTTAACCATTAACATCTCTATTAAATCATTAAGAGTAAGTTAATATACTATTCAAAAAGTTTGGGTCGTTACATAACCATCGAGCGTTGCATTATTTTGGCATCATATTCTCATATTGGAAGCTCATTATATTCTAGGAGCATGTCATTCAGGAGAGAAAGTAGTTCTGTAAAACTTGCTTCACTCTACCCGTTTCTTGCTTTCAAATTATACAGCTTCAATATGGATGACAATTCTGTATATATAGTTCAACCAAAATACAATGACATCTTTTCACAACTCTTTAAATTATCAAACAATTTTGGGAAATCATGAAGTTCATCTTCAACTGTACATATAATTTCCTCAATACAATCTTCATCAGCATTCACATCTGTAATCACATCCTCCATATGATCATCTTCATTGTTCACGCTTGTAATCATATCAGATGATCCATAAAATGCATTTCTATCCCATCCAATACCTGCATTCATTTTACACCATTTTTATTTTAACATGCATAACTTTGATCTATTCCATGATAGATCAAGTGTTCTTACAACTCCTATGGACTAATTTGTCTTGATTAACAATAACATAAACACAGACAAAGGATCTGAGAAGGTTCATATGCATGATCTTTTGCAAACTTGATAAACACTTTCATTCCATTTTCATACTCTTTTGTCAAACTATTGGCATTCATCTATTATTTATTCATATTCATCCTATTTGATATAGTAATATTAATATTTAACAAAATAATTACACCAAAGATGTTTAACTAGGGTCATCTTACAACTATAATCAATGGAAATAGCTATGGTAAACAATACCCTTACCTCTCCATGATTTACTCAGGAAAAAAGTAGATCACACCCATCTCCCCAACCACCTGATCAATGGAACTAGCTATAATAATCCCTTTCACTAGAATTTTTTAGTATCCCACATGTGATCTATATGCAATGTTGTAAACCAATTTTTTAGTGTTTGTTTAGAAACATAATGTCTCTAGTCAAGAACTATGGTAATAAACTAATAGATGTTATGATTTTCAATAGAGTACTTGTGGGTGGAGGGATTCATTACAAGTGTTTTTATGGTTATTTGACGAGGGTGTCCATAAAGTGTCTCATAAAGTCCTATAGTGAAGTGGTTTTCTAAGATTTAGTGGAATTGCACTAGTAACAAAGTGGTGGTGCCATCAAAATGGGTAAATTTTGGATTGATATTCTATGGTGGAAGAACTAAAACATGAAAAAATGGCATACCAATCATGCCAACAACCATGACACCGTACATACACATAATCATTCTCACAATCACAACACCATACAAACCAAACAATCAAAATTTCAGATTTTACAAAGCATCACTTATTCAATTCCATTTGTTAATTTAGGGGTTATCATAGAAGTTTTATCATCCTAGGGAATTATTTCATTAGTCAAGTATACATAAATTACCAATTATTATATTCAAATGTTCAACAGGAACTAAAAACATGCAATTCATTTAGTGCGCAAACAAGGACCACCAACGGTCACAATTTTCAGCGGGGCGTTTATCCCATATATTTCACAACATAACCATCAATTTCAAACAGTAATAACATGTGAAAAAGAGAAAAAAAATGAGTAAGAGGAGAAAAATCACCGTGAAGGTGTCGTTCAACACACTGTAGAGGTGCGTTCAAAACAGAGGAGAGGCACACGACATAGGAGATTTCCAACTGAAAAGAAAACACAAAATGATAAATCATACTTTAAACAATTTTATTGGTCAATAGTGGGATTTTATTTTCTATCTATGATATATGATTTCTGTTTATTTGTTTTTTGCGTATCTACTATTTCCCTTGATGGTCAACTTATGAATGGGACATGTCTTCTTTTCAGGAGAAAGATCATGTTTAATTTACTCTAATTTATCGGTAAAATATTCCACATTAATTTTATTTTTTTCCCAGGGGATCATTGTTATCCCATAGGGATCAGGAATACCTCTTAGGTTAGTGGAAATTTAGGTCAGTTGTTGGTTATGATACCAGACTGGGCCATATCATTACATTTCCAATTGTAATTGACCCATGTCCATTTAAATATAGGATTTGGGTGGGTGGGGGGGGGGGGTCAGATACTAATATATATAAGGAATAAGAGAGGTAAAAATTATCCTAGGTTCTCCAATACAAGTGATGAAAGATGAAACATACACAGGGTGAGGGAGAACCACCCAAGAGGAGAGGAGGGGGAGGGTGGCGTAGCACGAAGGGGTTCTGGGAAAATCCAGTAAAACATAAAAGGTTCAAAGGGGAAGGAGGTAGGCTATCCAGGGTGGTGGGGTGGGGGGGGGGTAGGGGGGATGTAGGGGTGTGTGGGAGGGGGAGTGTGGGCTGTCCAAGGAGGGGGGTGGGTGGGCTGTCCAGGTGGGGGGGGGGTGCAGAGGTGGTGGGGGTGGGGGTGTGTGGGTTGTACATGGGGGTGGGATGTCCACTATGAAATGACCATTAGGGATCCTAAAGAGTGAATTATGAGATGGGAAAATTATGGGTAAGAGGGTTTTGGGTGATAGGGTCGAGTGACTAATAAGGAATATGAGAACCTCATTAAAAAAACTAAAAAAATCTCTTTTCATTTCAAGAATAGGGTACATTATGGTGTAGCCTAAGGGTCTATTACATAACGCACCCTATGATGTCACATTATTGAATTAACACAAGTTATACACTGCAACACTCATCCCCTACGCAGAAACATTAAATCTTGATCATGAATTGTGATGTGACTATATGCCTCATGGATTAACATCCACCCCCCAAAATAGTATGGAGGGAATAACATAGCCAACCTCCTACATGATCCAAACCATTAACATAGCCAACCTCCTACATAATCCAAACCATTAACATATGTCAGGTCCCATGGATAAACTCACATACATAAAGGATAACCTAAAGAGGAATAACCAATCTAACCTCTAACACAATCTAAATAACTAATACAAGGTATTCCACATGGATGATAAGATATACTAGAAGTGGATCATGAGAAGATCATAAAAGAGCTAACTTACTACCTGAGAAGGACTACCAATGTAAGATAGATCCCTTGGATAAATGATCATACATAAAGAAGATCCTAGGGAGGGTATAACATAACTAACCTTCAACATTATCTGAACCACTAAAATAATTTATGTCGTGTGTAAAATTGAATATACCCCATGATGTATAGCCAAACATAAACTTTAAAAAATTTGAAATAATGTTCACCTTGGTGGAGTATCTATGCATTGCAATCCCAAGGTCTCTAGGCCTCAGCCTCATCATAGATATATAATAATGATTAAGATATAATGAACAACCATGGAAGATAAGCCTCATCCTAGATCTTAGTAAGCTAATGATTGATACCTAGCATCGAGCAAGAGTCTATTAAATAAAAAGCTCAGATATGACCCATCCTAAGCAGCCTCACTAAACGTATCCATCATTAACATATCCTATAGTTAAAAAATATAGCATGGTGATCCTAATACATATAGGTAACAATATATCAATAAGAAATATATTTATTTATATTTAGTTACCAACCTACACCACCCCATGCATAGATTTCCCGACCCTTAAGGTCATAAGGAATCCACATTATCATATCCACTAACATCATAATCAAACCCTTTCCACGTACTATACCTATAAGGGTTCTAAAGGAGATTTCACAATTTCATATAGCCATGATAAATATTTTCTGTGGGATAATCAATACAAACCATGTACTCAACATGATATAAGATTTAAAATAATCCTCGATATATATCAAACAACAACCTACCCAGTGGTTATTCCATCACTAGTACCCACCAAGGCATCCCCCCAATCACACTATACAGTACTACCACAAAGGTCCACAACTCAGGATAGACAAATCTATAGTAAAGTCATGGTCTTTACCATTAAAGTTCACATGACTCTCACTCTAACCCAATTAGAAATTCATATAAAGACCCTTTCCATGTGATTACCATAATTCTTCCCTCACAAAAAACTACACCCATGACCCTTATAACATGATTTATCATAATCCCATTCATACAGTTTCAACCTAGGATATTGGTAATTAATAACATGAACTGATATCACTATAGGGTCCATTAAACCTAACTCTTTACACCAACTATCTTTCTGATGTAGAAGAGTCGAAATTCATTACATAAGAGACTCACCGAGGGGGAATTTGTGCTCTATAGAGGAGGTTTTTGAGACGATTGTCAGATGAGGAGGGTGCGCCGGAGCAGGTCACATGGACAAGGGACCACACAAGGAAGAGGAGGAGAATGAGGCAGAGGAGGAGGCTGTGGTGGCTACAGTGGAGGAGGATGAGTCGGTGTCCGGAGGAGGAGGATGAGGAGGAGGCAGTGATAGCGGAGGAGGAGGAGAAGGAAGAGACAACGAAGGAGGAGGAGGAGAATCATAGCGGATGAGGAGGAAAAGGTAGTGGCAACGGTGGAGGAGGAGGAGGAGGGATCGCGTCGGAGGAGAGGTCGACATTGCCGGGTTCAACTTCCACGAAGGCTTGAACGGGTGCGAGGGATGAGGGGCCTGTTCGGGTTATTTTATAAAAACCACTGGAACCTTTATCAGCACTAGTTAGAAGCGCTGATAAAGCAACTATTTATCAGTACTAAAATTATAGCGCTGATAAATACTTATTTTATCAATCATTTTTAGGGATGATAAATATATGCCTTTATCAGAGCT